>OZ029921.1:27635229-30377729 GCA_964023275.1 Norana najaformis
TGGCTTCAGATAGAGGTTGTTGATTTTGTTAGAAGTGATACTTTTAATTAAACAGTTTCGAGTGACATATATTTCTGAGAGTCGCTGGAAAATGCATAGTCCATATTTTTGGATTGCAGTTTAATTTTTCTGCAGGTTCAATCGTTATTTGAAATTTAAGATGTTATGACGGTGAGCTAAGCCGTCGGCGTATCGCATCTCTGTGCTGAAGGATTTCGGATCTCTTTCCAATTGTCAATATATTTTTGACGATTTTAAAACTCAGGGCAACGTATACAGGGTCGGTACAGTGGGCGTTGGGCCGAATGGACTCGAGTAGTGAAGGGATTCACCCGATAGAATGATTGCAAAAATGAGAAGGGTTATGCACGATCAAAACTAGCCTATCTTGCACTCGATCCTGGACCATCCTACGACCAACGTTGCCATCATAGCGTCTGCTTTGAGGCCTTGAAAGCTGCGTCAGGGAACCAGTTAAAATACTGGTTACCTGACGCAGCTTTTGTGTGGCGCCAAGACCTTCTGGGATTTATATTTGCAGGGATTGAGAAATTAAAGTCAATTCGGAAATTATGTACGTGCGTGCATCAGATTCAGATCTTACTGCACTCGGTGTGGTTGTCCAGGACGAACAGCCGTCTGCTTTCAGACGGTAAAGGCGAGCGGTGAAGAAATGGTGGCAATCTGATCGCAAGAGGAGGGCGATTATTGGCGATGAAATCGATGACCTTTTAAGCTCCAGTCGCCTTTCTTACTGGGCCACGAAGACTTAACCCCCTCAGGTCGATATTCTCCGTGGGAAATGCATACGCGATGCAATACTTATGTTTCCATTTTACTCACTGTACAGTAATGTAATTTATGCGCTACCTACATGAAGCGCCTTGATACAGACAGACAGACAGACAGACAGACAGACAGACAGACAGACAGACAGACAGACAGACAGACAGACAGACAGACAGACAGACAGACAGACAAGACAGACACATACATATACATATACATACATATATACATACATATATACATATGTACGTACGTACATACATACATATATACACACAAGTACGTACATACAAACATACATACATTCTGTACATGCAAACATACATTCCTACATACATACATATGTATATATGTACGTAAATGAATACATACATGTTTACATATATAAATACATACATACATACTGTACATGCATACATACATTCATACATACATACGTATATATATGTACGTGAATGAATGCATGTTTACACACATGCATTACATAATTACACACACACGTGCAAATAAGTGTAAATCTGTTCAAATATAGCTAAACTGTAACGTAACTGCCTCTAATCGGCGACTGTCCAGTGCTTAAGAAGCATTACAAGACCTAATAGGTTGCTCTATATTATATCTAGAGCCTATGCAAAGGTTCTCTAAAGGCGCTATATCATTAGCCAACTGCATACGTCCTTACGCTACTTTTGATGGTGAGGTATTTAACAGTGACAAGGATTTGAGAGCTAAAGGGTTACGCAACATCATCTTAACTCTTTGCAGGGTTTTACAACGCCATAAAGGAGCATTAACAGCACGCCTAGACATTTTTCATGTTACCGTTCAAAAGAAATAAAGGGACTTTAATTCGCACTAAAGGTCACTGGCATGGAAAACACCATGAAATCACCATGGCGACCGTAGTTAAGCCGCGCGAAAACCAAATTGGCAGTAAAGTTAATGAAATCTTCAAAGGAAGCTTTTTTATTTCCATCAACTTTTTATTTCCGCATTGCAGTAGGTTACTGCAGGCAGAGCGCACAACGTCGCTTACCTGGATTTGACCTGACCCATTTCCTGCTTTACCTAACCGAATTTTTGTTTTGTCTCTATTAAGAAGTAAGCCTACCTTGTAGGCCTTCTACACTCACTGACGTACAAGATAATATTCGGTTTTAAATTAAGACTTTTTACAAGCTCGCATACAACGGCATTTAGATCTGCAATGGTTTCGCGATAGTCTAGTGTTTAGTGTCTTGGACTAAAGGGTTTGAAACCACCAGGACAGAAAGTATTTCAGAACTTCTGTTCCAACTTTCCTATATATTTGAAAGAAGATGCAGAAGTCTTCATTGAGGTAAACAAACTATCTATGGGTCAACTCAGGTATTCGTACTCGTTATCTTGAGATTTCCATAGCGCCAAAAATCATAGGAACCAACTCATCCACAGGTGCTCGATCAAAACGAAATTGGTATGTAGCTATAAGGTCAGGTTCGGTTCCACGTCAAGGTCAAAAAGTGTAGGGAAGTAGGCGGGTGGTCAGACAGATGAGAAGGGTCAGACAAGGGTCAGACACGTAAAAGTATCCATGATATGGCGCCACAATCTGGGGCCTTGATCCCCGTGCAGTGTTTAGTATTCACGGGCACAGCATACAAACTGAAAAAGCACTCATATATATACACTGCCGTGTGTTTATGTGTGTATGTATGTGTATATGTGTATGTATGTGTGTATATGTGTATGTATGTGTGTATATGTGTGTATGTGTGTTCATGTGTGTGTGAAGCATCGAAGCACTTAATTTCGGTTGAAGGATCGTATGGTTGAGCGGACTCCAGATATATAACGACCCTGGACAAGTTGTTACCCGGCATACTTGTCTTTACCAGCAAGTATCATAATATGGCACCGGAGTAAGCTGGAAAGAAAACGGCAAGTCCTTCGATGCAACCATCCTGTTTGCAAGACCTTGGGAGTCGTCCATTCCCGGCAAAAGAGGGGGGGGGGGAAGAGGAGAAAATCATGTTCCGCCATGAAACATGAAAGCTTTCCTCGTATTTCATCTTTTGACGGAAAAGCTCAAATTCGACAGTATACCAACCGTAAACTGACAGGAAAGGATTTCCTGAAAAATTGCACGGATCAACGACGTTTTAGATGATAAAGCGGAATTCGAACCGACATACCCTTCACGCCATGCACCCCATTACGTCTCGTAGACTAAGTTCAGACGTCGATCTACTGTAGCACACACGTATACACACACACGCACACATACACACGCACATGCACACACATACACACACGCGCACACACATACACACACGTGCACACTTACACACACGCATACACATATACACACATACATACACACCCATATGCACACACACATACACGCATACGCACATGCACACACATGCACACATACACAAATACACACACACATACGCGCATGCACACACATGCACACACATGCACACACATACACACATACACTCACATACACACATACACACACAACACACACATATACACACATACACATACATACACAACACACATACAAATACACACATACACACATACGGCAGTGTATGTATATATATATATATGGCAGTGGCTTTGACAAAATGTAATTATATGGGCTTCGCAGTCGGTCGACATTCCTTGTATATCGATCCAATCGAGACTATGCCACTCCTTGAGTCAGTCAGGCGGACAATCCAGACAGACGCGGGGGAGATGGAGGGCAGCAGAAGGAGGAAGTCCAGCTGCAGCAACCGACAAAAACAAATTGACTGATTGATAGATGAGTTAATACAGATGCAGTTCAACCGCAGGATCGCCATTCCTATAAATGCCATTCTGAATGATATAGTATATATAAATATACACATAACTATGTATAGCTTATAAGCTCATTATTTATACATAGGCTTATATATACAGCATATTGCTTATAAAACATACACGTATACAGGTTTTAAAAGGTGCTGTATAAATACCCAGAATGCAAACATTCATACATACATACATACACACACACTAAGTATGTGAGTATGTATGTGCGTATGCGTGTGTATATGTGCGTGTATGTGTGTATGTATGCGTGTATATGTGCATGTATGTATGTATGTGTGTATATGTGCCTGAATGTATGTATGTGTGTATATGTGTATGTATGTATGTAAGTATATATGTGTGTTTGGGTGTATGCATGTATGTTTTATGCATATTTGTCTGTTTGACGGCAGGCGATCGACAGAATCGACGAGGATCTTAGCGAGTTGCTAAAATTAAACAGCAAGACAAGATTCCTTTCATCATACGTTTAGCTGATGAGCCAGATGATCCAGGTGATCAGGTAATCCAGGTAATCAGGTAATCCAGGTGATCCAGGTGATCAGGTGATCCAGGTGATCAGGTAATCCAAGTGATCAGGTAATCCAGGTGATTTAGGTGCCATACAGCTCCAATGAATCGGTTGTGGCACCTTAGAAAATTAGGAACTTGTCGCACTTACAAAACATCAATACAATACGGCCCAAGACAACACAATACAGTATAAGTTACACATTATATTTACAATACAACATAAAACACTACACTACAAATAATACATTACAAATTACACAATACACTACGATTCAAATTTTATAATGCAATGCGGTGAAATACAGTGCAGCATAGTAAAAACAATACGTTACGTTACACCATATTAAGACAATTGAATGAAAGAAAGAAATCAAACAATGGAAGCGCAGTAACAAAGAGGATATGGCGAAAGGCTTCGGCCTTTCACTCAAAACTCAAAACATTCCACTTTCACAGATCGTACCCTGACACCCCTTCTTCCTCTTGTCTCTCTCTGCTCTCCAACCCCAAACACCACCACCCGTAGCTGCCACGCTGTCTCTCCGTCTGACTTTTGGATCTTGACCTGGAACCGAACCCTTTTGCCTATTGATTTGGTTTTGACTGAACGCCTGTGAATAAGCTGGTCCTCGCGGCGCGGCTTTCGTGGGGCGCTGTAGAAATTTCGGAATTACGATTACGATTACGAAAGTTTCCTCGATACACGAAGCAATGGGAACAAGAGTGGCGACTGGAGACTAGCGACGAGACAGACAAATGTGCTTCAGTTCTAGGGTCGTAATTAATTACTGATGATGGTTTCTACGCCATCTGAATCTTACACCATATGGCGTGTTAACAAATGCATTACTTACTAACTTACTTACACCGGCAAAGACGCAGTTTTGGCCAAAGGAAAATAATTTTTGCGGAAATTGGATATTATATATATATATAATATCCGCAAAAATCATTATATATATAAATAAAGAATCATAGGAAGGTATATTACGACAAGCCAGAAATTCACCTGGACTTGCCAATCAATATATCGTTATAATCAAAGGCCCCGCCAGTAGGACGAGCCACAGGAGTCGAGCATTTATTCTTTATTATACGTTATTGCCGGTTTTTCACGAACGATATAAGAAGCAGTTGGCCAGTAACTAATTGCGTAATTGCGTGAGCGATATTAGGGCACTCCGTGTGTATTTTCGTCCGGCGAGCGTTTGATTTTTTTCATATGCAGAACGATTGCGTGCGCCACCAAATGATGAAGTGGAGGAAGGGGGTTGGAGGAAATTGCCTCACGGAAACTTGTGTGATGCATGCATGGTAAGAGGCTTCAAAGGTACACTCGGATGGTGAGGGAAGAAATTGAGCAAAAGGAAAGCAGAGATGAACTTCAAAAAGGGATGAAAAGGAATGGAAGGAAGATGAATGAGACGGAGGAAAGGAGAAAGGAAGAAAGGAGGAATGGATGGACCGAAGGAAAGAAGAAGAGAAGATGGATGAATGAGAGGAAGAAGCGAGTTGGAAGGAAGAAGGAAGAAAGAAAGAAATGAGAGATGAAAGAAGAAAGAAAATAAAGGAAAGTCAGAAAGGAGGAAGAAAAAGAAAGAAAGAAAAGGGTGAATGTAGGAAAGAATAAGGAAAGAAGAAAGGATTAAAAGAAGGCAGGAAGAAAAGAAAGAAGAATGAGATATAGAGAGGAAAAGCGAGAGGCGGAGCCGAAGCAGCCACGTGACCAGACACCCAAGGCTTATGACGAATGCAAACAATGACGAACTAAAGTTACATTATGATCACATAACTTAGTGACTGCGATGCAGGAAACTGACGAACAGACGTTCGATCCATCGTGTCATAGCGAGTCATAAAACGCAGAAGAAACAAAAGGCGTCCCAGACACCTAGCAACACACAGACGGTTAGGAGGAATTGATTCATTGAACATCGAGTGCAGATCAATGAAGCACAGATGCCAACGAAAGCCGAAGATCAGCGTCCTTACACGACAGGTTTCAGTGCACGTTTAAAAAACGGACTGAAAAACAGAATTAATCGAATTGATACACGGAAATTAAACCAGGGGCCATCGAGTTCGTAACGATTGCAAGTCAAATCAGTTTGCAGACGGCAGTTTTATTATTCAATCTGGACGATAATAACAATAATTCAATGCCGATGAAACACTGCCAATTGATGCAGTACAAAAGGTAAAATCACAAATTTATCACATTATTGTATTTTATATAAAATAGATATAAGAGTGTGCAGATAATTACACGCGAATCAAAGAGGCCTATTGTAATGACAGGGTTTTTTATAGCGCATATATTGGAACCAACGAGGAGCAGATTCAAGTTCCATAGAGCAACGATTGATGACAAGGGGTAGGCAGAACAAATATGGCATCAGAATGAAGAGCAAAAGGAAATGGAATAAGACAGACAGACAGACAGACAGACGGACGGACGGATGGACGGACAGACAGACAGAAAGACAGACAGAGGAAACGAGAGAGAGAGAGAGAGAAAGAGAAAAAAGAGAAAGGGAGAGAGGGAGAGAGGAAGGGAAGGACAAGGGGGTAGATGATAAGAAGAAAAACAGCAGGAAGAAGGGGAGGAAGAAGAGGAAAAGAAAGTAAGGAGTAAGAGAAGGAAGACGATAAGGAAGAAAAGGAGGAAGAAGATACGGAGAGGAGTTGAAAGAGGATGAGAAAGAAAAGAAAGAGGTTAATAAAGTGGGGTGAGAAGGAAAGTGAGGATGAAGAGTTGAGAATGAGAAGAGAAAACGAGAGGATTAATAGGAGCAGAAAGAGGAGGAGGGAAAATGACTTGAGAGATATGGAGAGTAGAAGAAGAAATGGAGGATGAAGAGGAGAAAAGCATCATAATGTACACACATATAAATAAATAAATAAATACATACATACATACATACACAAGGAGGGACATTGGTAAAAATAGCTTAAACAATTGGAATAACATGATCTCTTGGTTCGGAATCGTCAACATCATCATCATCATCACCACCAGACAGATGGCCATAATCAACTATTAAGTGAAACCAGAATCCTCGATAGAGTTGACAGATTAAACAGTCACGTGCTACTAAATAATTAATTAGGTCTGCTATTTGATGAGGAGTAGTTGGATGGACGGACGGATGGACGAAGTCGTCCTCTTCCTTCTCCTCCTTCTCCTCCTTCTCCTCCTTCTCCTCCTTCTCCTCCTCCTCTTAAGTCCTCATCAGGGAATTGACGTTGCACTCTCTCATCAAGTCTTCAATTCGTTTCCTCTGTATACGAACACGAAACCAAGTCAGTTGAACATACAGGTCGCCGTTTTCCACGGCAAATCTAGATGTAGATCTACATGATGGCGACATATGCTGAGCCATTTATTAGCAGACGATCTGGCCTTTGTTCACACAATTCCTCCTCGTCTTTCCCGCATACAGCTTCCCAAATGTTCAGTTTCAGATGTCCACCTCGATATA
Source organism: Norana najaformis (assembly GCA_964023275.1). Taxonomy (NCBI): domain Eukaryota; kingdom Metazoa; phylum Annelida; class Clitellata; order Crassiclitellata; family Hormogastridae; genus Norana; species Norana najaformis. The sequence goes on from OZ029921.1 coordinate 27,642,864, forward strand.
CAAGAACTGCTTATTTGCTGGAAACTGTGGCGAGACCTGAAAGCACTGTTCCACAGCTGCTAAATACGTTTCCAGTGATGGATTTAGCTATAGGCGTGAGGGGGTGGCTGCCCTCGCGCCCCTCAGTCCAGACCCTTTGAGCTCCTTTCTCTCACCCTCTCAGTGTTCCGCAGGCGCCTGAAGACTGTACTGTTTAACAGTGATTTTACTTTTTCGGGTCGGAAGCACCTCTGTTGAGTCTATCCCCTAAGAGGCGCTTTATAAATCTCAAATTACAATTGCAATCACAGACCCGATCATAGTGGACTGCCAGAATGTGGTGGCCCTCTGCAAATTCTCTTGGCCACCCCCCACCCAAGCAAGCAACCCTGGAGCCGCCTCTGTACGTGGCGCTATATGAATTCGTCTTCGCCTATCAGCGTTCGAACAAAGTAAATGTCGCCAGGTGAAACGGTCCATCCTTGTATGTATGTACGTATGAATGTATGTATGTATGTATGCATATATGTATGCATGTATGTATATATGTATGTATATGTGACGCCGGCCAAGAAAAGGGACCACTTGTCTCAAATGGACTTATCACCAGTTTCTATAAGCTGATACTATAAGGAAGTCAGGGTAAAAGTTTCAGGCTCATTGGTCCAAAATTCATGCATCTATTTTCATTTTCACTTTCAACATTGTAAAATATCAATTTTCTGCAAATTGCGTTTGAAAATTGACATACACCTAACTTAAAGATTGTTTGCATGTTAGTATTTTTATTTACAGATCTAATTCAGTTATACAAAAACTACAGAAACACCAAATTTCAGCCAAATATGAACAAATTTGAACAAATTATGGTTAGTTTCTTGAAGCCGAGCAACGTTAATATTTTACAACTGAAAAGACGCTATGCATTTCTAAAACGTTCAGCTACCGGAATCAATAGATTTTATTGGAAGTCACACCTAATCATTATTTTCTTGAGCTCTACGTTTAGGGCACATAAATAATCCGTTTTTGTTTTTTCTGTTAATATGCCCAGTCTCCTTGCAAAATCCACAAGTAGGTGGTGCCCGACGAGCCATCACCAAGGATGCTTCTGACAATGTTTGCAAGTTCTCTAAAGTCCCTACAGTTCTTTCATGATCAGCTGATGTTGTTTGAGTTATGGCATCATCATAGGGCCTAGGGCAAAGAATATCTGGTTGCTGAGGATCCTGAGGAATATGAATTTGTTGTGCATAATCAAAACCGATCTGCAGCATTTTTTTGAAAGAGCAGGGATTGTTTCTTCCAAGTTCTTTTGTAGGGTGATCTTTAATGTTCTGTTGAGACGTAAACACCCTTTGCCTATAATCAGCTCTGGATATGGTCACAGAATCCAAATGACTACTGATTTTAGCGGTTCGTTTCTTCTTTTCTTCCTCACTCATGTTTGACATGCTGGCAACTGATGTTATTAGCGAGTGACAAGTTCCACATAAATCAGATCTTGGTCTTTGCAACATAAGATTTGGCAGTGCTTCCTTCCATATTTTACGGAATGATTTGCATGACGTTGGTCTTCTTTCGGTCAACTTGCAAGCTTCTGCATACTGTCTGTACATACCCTGGACACTGAAATGACTAGGCAATAAAATAAGATCCGGTGACCTGAAAGCTGGAACTCGACCTGGAAGAACCAGTCCGTGGTTTTCTCCAAATTTAATCAGAAAGTGAACAACCTCAGAACACTGTTCTTTACTCATAACATGATGCTGTTTCTTTCCTGTGTTGCCATGATAAACAGGAGATAATCCAGCTTCCTTCAGTCTGCATTTCAATCTCTTGTACCTCTTTTCACCGATATTATACAGGAAAAAGTAGACAGCTTTGCACACACTTAACCCATCAAACCTAAACACTGAATGTGTCATACAACGGTGTGTTTTCTTCTTGTGCGTCCGCAGAACATTCTCACCAGTGGCACAGAAAGATCGCAGCTGACCAACGATTAGATTGTTCAAAGGATTTTGATGTAGCTCGTTGAAATAATCAAGTATGTATGTATGTATGCATATATGTATGCATGTATGTATGAATGTATGAATGTATGTATGAATGTATGTATGTATGCACGTCTTCATTCATTCATTCATTCATTCAAGGAATCTATATAGCGCCCCTTCAAGGAGGCCTGCTCAGAGGCCCTCCCAACCCATTCCTCAGAGTAGGCCCTGCAACAGAAAGGGCACGATGCTGCCCGATGACCTACCGTCTTTAATGTAAATGTAAGTGATTGAACCGTCTTAAAATTAAAAGAGACTGACAATGGAAATAAAATTTATGTTAGAAGAAATTGGCCTTTAAGTTCAAGGACGGCAACTGGTTAATCTCAGTGTAGGAGAATTGCGATTTTGATTTGAAGTGCTGTCGATTGATGCGTGATGCTTTATTACAGCGGCGCTATAGAAGTGCTGAGATTTGATTAGATTAGGTCAGGGTGAACATTTACTTTCTATTATGTATGTATGCACGTATGTATGTATGTATATATGTATGTATGTATATATGTATGTATGTATATATGTATGCATGTATGAATAAAAGTATGCATGCATGTATGTATGTATGTATGTATGTATGTATGCATGTATGTATATATGTATGCATGTATGTATATATGTATGTATGTATGCATGTATGTATATATGTATGTATATATGTATGTATGTATATATGTATGTATGTATGTATGCATATATGTATGTATGTATGTATTTATGTATGTATGTATGTATGTATGTATATATATATATGTAGAAAAACAATTTTGTCTCTAGGCCTAAGCGCCTCAGAGGACTAAACTGTAGTCCGCTGGACGCAGTGGGTGATTCTACCGGTAACAAATGGGAAGGTGGTGATCTGTGACAGGTAATTACCGTTTCTTTGTCCGGCTTCAAGTCGCCGATTCCACACGACCTGTCGGCTAATTTGATCCGATCCAGGGGATGGGTCTTCAGCAGACACTCGAGTCTCAGGCCCTGCAACGCCGTCGGCTTAAACGTCACCAGTCTCTCTATGGTCATCGTCTGCAATTGCCACCAACATAATCCCATCCGTCATCAGAATGATCACGTGACCAACATCAGCAGCAGCATCAGCATCAGCATCAGCATCAGCATCAGCATCAGCATCAGCAGCAGCATCAGCAGCAGCAGCATCAGCAGCAGCAGCAGCAGCAGCAGCAGCAGATTTTCTGATAATGAACAGTGAACTGCGACTGAAAAAAATAGGAAAGATGATGATGATAACGATGGACATGATTGGTGCTAACGACGATAATGATGATGATGAGAACAACGATGATGATGATGATGATTATGACAGTGATGATGATGATGATGATGATGATGATGATAATAATAATAATAATTATTATTATAATAACAAAAACAACAATAATAATAAGAAAAACAATAATAAAAATAATAACAATAATAATAATAATAATAGCAACAACAACAAAAACAATAATAATAATAAACTTGGTTTCTGTCTTTTCTCAGTTATTCAAACATCGACTGAACTTGTCTTCTTCACCAATTCTAACTTTTTTTAGCTAGCGAGATCACCTTCTGGGGGATCTTACACTGAAATTAGAAAGAGAAGGAGACGGACGGACGGACGGACGGCCAGGTAGACAAGAGATGTACATAATGATACGCAGACAGATTCGTAGGTAGACCGAAGAAAACTTGGTTTGTTTTTAATTAAGAGGCGTTGTTATTAGCGGGAAAACCGCACCTGTTTTTGCTGCTGTGGCACAAAATAACCTGGACAGCAAATGATAACAAATAATAAGATCGTTTGAAAAGATTGAAGAAGACGAAGATGAAGATGAAGAAGAAGATAAAAGAAAGTAGGTTACGTGGCGGGCTTCGTAATGGAGGCGCAGAAATCGTAAACGATCTCTCGCTTCAGCAGCCCTGGATGGGAACACAAACACCATCACCATCATCATCATCGTCGTCGCTACTACTATTATCATCGTCAGCATCAGCATCATTATCATCATCGTCGTCATGACAATGACAACGATGACGTCATTGTTATCATCATCACCATCATCATCATCATCAACAACAACAACAAATAATGGTACATATAAAGTATAAGACTAAGGTCTTAGACTTCGTGATCATCATCGTCACCATCATCTTCAATAACAACAGCAAAAACAACATCATCATCATCATCACTATTATCTTCATCTTCTTCATCATCTTTGCCATAAGCTTCGGTTTAAGACAAATCTGAAATGAAGACGACGTTGGTCGTCTTTTCAACATAAACAAGTCATTAGCTTCTGCTCCAGGTATTTGGTCGACCTGGAAAATGATATGTTATTAAATTTCCAGGCAATGTTCGTGGCTTATAGCGTAGCAAATAACAACGCCGGTGCGATGACTTATTTTTTTCTAATCTATGCTTGTCGATTACTTGTTTGTCATGTTTTTCGCTTCATGTTTTCAATATATTGTTATACAGCTATATGTGACTACATGTATATAGTTTTATATACAATATATATATATGTGATTGTATAATATATTTATATTATAAATATATGATTTATGAAATTATATATGATTATTTTTAACGAGTTATATGTCGGTTCTGATGGCTTTTCCACTGTGTCTTCTGTACAATGACTGATGGTAGAGTGCTTTGGGGTTTTGTTCATCGGTCTAGTGTTCGATTCCGTGCGACTCTAGACATTTGTGCTTTTTCAGGGCGCCGTTTGAGGGCTGCAGTGTTGAAATTTAAGACGGCGATGTTGGGGTCAAAAGGTCAATTAGAAATGCTCACTTGAGACGACCCATGATGTTGATGTACTTTTGTTTGTCATCTCGTTCTTCTCTCGTTATCTTCGGTAGGAGGCTGTCGGAAAGAAACAAAGGTGGAAAGATAAGCAGTACGGCCTTTGAAAGTAGCAACTGACCAAAATGCTAACCGGCTAAAACACAGCTATTTCTGCAAACAGCCATGGGACTGATGTACATATATGTAAAAGGTCTTCCTATTCGGACTGCTTAACCTCTACCTTGTCCATTTCTCAGTGAATTTGTCGCCTTCACCACCGCCACCCCTTTAAATGGGTCCCCCGTCGTTTATGGTCCCCATGTTCGGACCGTGCTGCCTCGTATGGTCCGCATGGTTGCCATCCACCCAATTGGCGGATTACTTAAGACTATGTGTGACTTACCGAACATCACTGAAGTCTAAATTCACAATGACTGTTCATTATTGAATACACATCGTGAGGGTTTTTGTTTATTCACTGCCATATTGAACCCTATAGGAAGCCATAGCAGGGATTGCGATGTGCTGTTTGTGGTGACATAGCATTACTATCATGAACGTTTTCTACCTTTAAATGCCTGTTTAAAATCGTCTGTGTCGTCTTAAATTGGTTTTGAAAGGTATTTAGGTATCTCAATTTTGGCAGCTATTAGCTCTGAAATAGCAACTACTGTCGAAATCTTAATCGTTAACTCGAGATTTTTACAACGCCCAACGAAAGCTAAGTTCCCGGAACCAGTTTATTCACAGGCGTTCTGTCAAAATGAAATCGGTGGGCAGGAAGGGTCCGGTTCTAGGTCAAAATCCAAGAGTCAGGTAGGGAGACAGTTAGACGGCTACGGTGGCTGGTGTTTGAAATTGGATCTGGACGATAGGTAAGGGGAAGAAGAGGAATGTTTTCATTTTCGAGTGGACTACCTGCGAAGAGATTGCAAGGAGTGAAGTGATAGTGAGTTCGTATGATGGATCGAAAGCAGTGTATAGGCTATGCATTGATCAACCTGTCTTCATATCTCTTCTGTTCCATCAGTCGCTTCTTGATTTCGTTCAGGACGTCAGCCACCTGGCGAGGAGCTGCCTCATACTGAAAGAGAAACTGAGTCTCAGAATGACCGAACGAACGATCGACAGACCAACAGACAGACCAATAGATATACAGACCAACAGACAAACCAACAGACAGACTAACAGACAGATAGACCAACAGACAGACCGACCGACCAACCGAACAAGAGGTAATTTAAAGGGCGCTATAGAAATGTCATATTAATCGTAAATTTGTAACGACAGACAGACAGAACGAAAGAAAGAACGAAAGAATGAATGAATACACAATCTGGTTAGAAAGTTGCATAGCTAACGGCCAATTAGCTTATAAAATCCTACGACTATAGCAGACTTACTGGCATAGGAAAAGAACAGACGACTGATGGTAGCCCTATATGAAGATACGAAGGCTTCAATAACTGATACGCGCATGTTTACTTACTACGAACAAATTTTTACCTACAGCGAGGTATCTGCTTCTTTGGATGGAAGGCAGTTGTTTGACGGCCTGCTCGTTCAACTTCTTCCAGTTTCTCGGACTCCATTTTCCGGCTTCCGTCCCAACTTCCATGTCTGTAAATTTTCAGACTAACCCCCGCCCGAAAAGCATTCAATTAACAGCAAGCCACCGCTGTTGTCGCAGGCTACAGTGGATTGCGTTGTGAACAAACGGCTAACGTAGAGAATAGAGTTAAGGCTTTTGTCACGTCATCATTTTTCCTTTGAACCTTTGTTTTATATTCCAAAATGCTGTCGTCACTCCATTGTCCTCAGCGCCGTTGGGAAGCTTTGAGGCCTAAAATGAATTAGCACAATATAAATTTCAGGTTGCGTCAGATTACAGCCGAGAAAGTAGCGCAATATAAGCTCGATATTGCGTCACAATAAAATGCCAGCCTCCGCTAAATCATATCCGAGAAAGCAGCGCATCACAAACGTCATGTTCCGTCACAATGCATCGTCATCGATGGCTGATTGAAGAACTCATTGTGACGTAAAACAATCGTAACGATGACGTAAAACACAAATGAGCGAGTTGGGAAAAAACATAATTTACCCAGAAACGACTTGGAAAACTATCAATCTACGTCGATTACCGATTTAGTAAATCTAAGTTTAACGTTAATAGGTTGGGATTTAAGACTGACTTTCTGCAAAGTTCCGTGCTGTTTCGTTTGGATCAAACGACACGGTTTGAAACTACAACACTTTAGTTGCAAATTACTAAAAAATCACACCAGTGACGCATACAATCAGTTGGCTAATAATTTATCATATAATAATTAAATATGCTATAATAACAATACGGTTGATGTTCTGCGCGAATGATGTGTTTTCTCTGGTGGCTCGTTACTCTCTGGATCGAGCATTGGTCTCTAGTTACCTGCAACCATGCACAGACAGACATCGGTATGTCATTACTAACCCCAGCCCTTGAGAAGGCTGTCGCAGAATGGGCCACTGGCTTCGACAACCCTGTCTTTGTCTTCCACGGGCTGGACGCCATGATTCCATGCTCCAACAAGACAGACAAGAAAGAAATGACCAGCACTCCAGTCTGGCTGGACGACAGAAATAGGAAGGTGGCCATAAGTCGACTACGGCCGAGTGCAAGCAGTCATGGTCTGCGCGCCACTGATGTCCAGCTGGAAGACACGGGAAGATACACGTGCCGGTTCCAACTGCCAGCAGAACGCAAGAACGTCACCTACTGGCACCACTTGATCGTGTACCGCATGCCTAAGCTTGCGATGGAAATCTCGTTCAGCTACATCATGCCGACCTGTAGACAGGATCGGATGAAGCAAAGAATGGAGAACTTCCTACCGAGGTTCGCGGTCTGGCCAGCGAGGCGTGACGAGTACCACATTTCGAGGTACTCGTGCGTGCCGATAAGCAACCGTGAAGCCAGAACACCTGAAGTGTTGTTCACTTTCGTCATCACGCACAGCCTGGACGACGAGACCTCTGCCATGCTTCCCATATGCAACGCCGAGTGCATGAAGGTGACCGCCCTTAACCAGCTGATGAACAACCAATCGGTAGACCTTACCGAGCGCTGGTTCAAAATGGAAAAGCTCAAGTCGACCAACTATCTCTTCCCGGAGTTTCGCTTTGACGTCTCGCGATTCAGCTACAAGATCGTTTCGGCCTGTGACTTTGGATACGAGCTTTTTCAGGAGATCATCTGCCTGCCCTGTCGGCCTGGAACCTACTACGATAAGAAGAACCAGACGTGTTTCTCGTGTCCGAAGAACTTCTACCAGACGCATTTCGCTGCTTTACATTGCAACCCTTGTTCCTTCAACGGAACCACCCAGAGAAACGGAACGATTTGGTCAGACAAGTGTATTCCCCTCAATCCACTGCTCCGCGCTGTATCCATTCCGTTCATCGTCTTCATCTGCATCATCGTTGTAATTATTCTCATAAACATCGGCATCATCTGCGTTCAGACGCGGGAAGGCATAAAGCAATGCGTCAGAGACCTTGTGCGGCGAAAGGTACCGGAAAAGGTGCCTGGCGTTGAAACTCCACGTCAGGTACCAATCGTGGGCGTTCCGAAGGCGCCGAAGAAAGAGCTAGCTGCTAAAGACGTCGCACGTTTTGAATTTCAAAGAAAGCGAGGACTGGTTAGGATGACGTCACAAGAATCGCTTTCGAGTTTCGTGATGAAGCGACGGTTGGCCAGAACTGCCAGGAACCTCGAACCGAGGAAAATTGTAAACGATATGGAAATTCCCCAGAAACCTGGACTTATGAACATGTACTTTGAGAGGTATGAGCCGCTTACGACGTCTCCTTCAGAAGATGGTCTCATGTCGCTTTATGAATTCGACATCAACGCGGAAACTGCAGGTGCTCCTACCGGAGTAGGCACCGAAGCGTGTCCAGGTGGGGTATGTCCCATTCGGGGTCGTCCAATCAAATACCCTCTGCCGTGGTCAGGATTTGCCGCACCAACTGAAACGTCTCCTCCTCCTTCTCCTGTTGATTTGCCGACTCTACCAGTAGGACAGATAGTTGTCATGCCAAACGGACAGTTAATTGTTGTGCCGGTTGGACAGATGATGACTGCTATACCACCACAATCTGGAGTTCTTCCTCAATATACAACTGCTACCCAACCAATGTTGTCACCTATAATTCAACCGCAACATCTAACTGCTGCTCAGCCAATAACTGCAAATGTAACAGAACCACAGTATTCAAGTGCTTTGCAACCAGTGCTTTCAACGCAGATGCAACCGCAACAGTCAACTACTATTCAATCGGTATCAGCAAATGCAACTGCACCGCGGTATCAAAATGCTCTGCAACCAGTCCTTTCAACGCAGATGCAACCGTCACAGGCAACCATTACTCATATGCAACGACAACAGTCGGCTACTATTCAGTCAGTAAACACAAATAGTGCTGCACTTCATTCAAGTGCTTTTCAACCAATACTTCCACCTTCGACACAGCAGCAAGGTTCAACCAGGATACAGTCGTCACCTGCAGTTGCTTTGTCATCTCACCAATCAGCCGTCAAGGTAGCCAAAAAAACAACCAGTAGACAGTCGCTAAATCCGTCGGTCAGTGGTTTACCTCGTGAGTCCGGTCCTCCCCCGTCTGGGTCGTCTTCGGCGTTCCATCGTCCTACTTAATCAGCTTCTTTAGAAGTCATGCTACGTCGACAGCGGGTCCCGTTGTTCGCTTGGTACCCGTTTCTTAGTTTGCGCCTTGGCAGACAGATCCATGTATCAGATCGAGTCAAATATTCTTGAGAGAGTCTTTCCAAATGCGCTGTCGTCATTACGCACAGCCTGAGCAGCGGAACTACAGCCAGTCTTTCTGTGAGCATCGCCGAGTGCATATAGGTTAAAGTTCTGAACCAGCTGATGAACAACCAGACTCTCGAACTCACCGAGCGCTGGATGAAATTGGAAAAACTCCAGCTAACCAACCATCCCTTCCTCGAGTTCCATTTCGACGTCTCTCGATTCAGCTTCAAGGTCGGTTTGGTTTGTGACTCAAGGCACCAGGTTTTCCAGGAGATTATCTGCTTTCCCGCCGTCTGAGGGAGGAAGCCAGCGGATGTGTGCTTTTGAGAGGTAATTTAAAGGGCGCTATAGAAATGTTCAAATAGTTGTAAATTTGCAATAGTAGTTGCATAATCATGAAGCGCCTCTTCCAGAAAACTGCTCAGATTTGTTCCCGGCCTGAAAAGACGAGACCGCAATCACTGAGAATTGTCTTCAATCGTTGGCAAAACAGAGACAGAAAGAACAAGAAACTCATGTCGCAGGTTGCATGGCAGCCTATGAAAACTGAGGGGCCGATCCCGGCCAAGCTTCCATGGTACATTGCACAAGTTTGGATACATCCACATAGAACGTTGGATTCCATTCCTGTCTGCGTCATGCGTCGATGACGTAAGAAAGATCTTGCTCGCCTGCCGCATCAGCAGCACTAGATAGTCCTCTGTACCCGTTCAAACTCAGTATGTCTCGTTGTAGCTACTTCAAGCGGCGCCGTTGAGTTTCCTGAAGTGACGCTACAGAAATATCTCACTACATTACATTTCTAAACCTCCTGTGATAGGCCTCTCGTTCTGCAATGCTAAAACTCACCGTCGATGCCAACGAAGCACCAAACCCATCAAAGTCTGAAGCAACGGAATATCTTTCTCGAAGGTTCTTCTCAGCTCCAGGAGAAGAAGAAACGAGGTCAGACTGTATCCTGCAACATGGGGTCAAGGGCATCAAAGATGTCTAGTTTTGGCGTTAAGTTCGAAATGCAAAGGTCAGAGGAAATGAATATGGATGAAGTTCGCATGGCATAAGGGCAGAAGTTCGAAGGGTTACATTTAGAAAAGATGTAGAGATACCATATAGGAGATCATCAGGTGGTCAAGGATAACTAAACTGAGTTCAAAGTGTAGCAAAAACGCAGAACAACCAAACTTCCTTCCACTGATCTCCATCAGGACTTAACTGATTTGGCTAAGAATTTCAGTTCTGGGTATTAATCAAATTACAAAAACCTTTGGATTTTCCATTTTGTGGTTAAATTCAGTAGAAAAGTTATTGAAAATCAAAAATCAACAAAATTTCAGAAACACAACCCTACTAAGATTGTCTTAATTAAAACCAAAGTCCAGCTGTTGATAAATTTTATTAAATCCAGATTGAAATACGAGAATACATTTCATCTGTCTCAAACTTAAACTGTCTTAATTGAACTCAAAGTCTTGCTCGTCTGTTAAAGCATTTATTAACATTTAACATATAAAACAGTTTATCTGAATAACATTGAGTGTGTGAGCTCGACTTTACCCTGTTAAGTGTAAGGACCTTGAACTAGTCAGTGCTTAGCGCCATCGACTTATGCTTTATCATTAGGTAGCGCCATTATATATTCGCGCTCCATAAATACCTTGGCAAAAGAAGTCCAGCAAATCAGAGTCATAGTCTTAGTCAACTTTCTAGTTACACCCGAAACCTAAACTTTAGCCAGGTAGACTTGTAGGTTTATATATGTTTTACGCCTATATATGTTGGCTATATATTTAGGCTATAAAGCTTATATCGTAATCGTAATTCCGAGATTTCTACAGCCCCCAACGAAAGCCACGTCACGGGACCATCTTATTCACATGCGCTCAGTCAAAATAAAACCGATAGGCAAAAGGGTTTGGTTCCAGGTCAAGCCCCAAAAGTCAGCCAAAGAGACCACGTGGCAGCTACGGTGGGTGATGTCTGGGATTGGAGTGGAAAGAGAGAAGAGGAAGAAGGGGAGTATGCAATATTATCTGTATCTGTATGTTAATAGACCTAATATGTATAGTATCTACTCTATTAGGGCTAGGTATAATATTATCAGGTGTCGAATAAACAAGTATGCAAAGATAATATTGTGACAGCATTGAACATATTGCACGGGATGTGGGTTTAAGTTTACAGTCCTCCCAGTTTAACGGCACATCAGCCACACTAAGGTAAAAGCGACACCCAATGAAGCTCCTGGCAGAGATTCTAGACCAGTCAGGAAACTGCTTCAGTCATCCTACAGTGCAGCTACTAAGCTAATTAAATTTTTTTGTCCAACTCGACGTAACAATATCTATAATTATTTATGCCAAGCGTACAGGTCAGTAAGTATGATAGTCGTCGTCTTGTGTCGATGCTCACTAGATGGCGGACTGTATCCCGTGACCTGCATGTCGACCAATCGTCTCTTTGGACAGAACAACTGCTCCTCGTTTCCTTGGCAACGTGCTGACGTCAGCTTTGCTCATGATCGCAAACATGGCCTAGATACAAGCCACGGACATTCGTTAGAAGAGAAACAGAGTGAATTTGTAAGTAATTTGTCAGTTAATATTTTTGTAGCGCCTCTTCAAGAAAATTCACCAGAGGTGCTCCCGAACTGACGACACAAGACCACGACTGGATAGAATGGTCTTCAGTCGCCGGCGAAATAAAAGTCTGGAAAGAAGAAGGCCATGTCGAAGGTTAAATGGATGCCATTCCAAAATGATTGTCCTTTGATATAACTGGATACAACGATTGCTGATGAAGATGACTGTGATGCCTATGAACAGAGAGCCAATCAGCTTGACAGGTAGGGACATCTAAAGAACAGGGAAGGCCATTTGTGGGATAGGCCATTTGTGGGATAGGCCATTTGTGGGATAGGCCATTTGTGGGATAGGCCATTTGTGGGATAGGGAGAGCCAACTGGCTCTGGACTCTGACTCTCTGTGCCCAGTTTTTCTGTACAGACAGACAGACAAATACATACATATATATATAGACAGACAGACAGATAGATAGATAGATACATACATACATATTTACATGCATGCATGCATACACACGGTAGCCCTACAATGTATGCTGGCTTACGAGAAAGTCGGCCGGTGGTTTTTCGCATGTTGGGAAGATGTAGACGCAGTCGAATGGAAACGCTCCAGTCTGTCCAGTCCGTTCGCATCTTCCGTACATCCAGTCTTCCTTCAGGTGATGCTGCTGCGTCTCATCCATCAGCTCCAGCACATCACCCTGAGCGATGCGGAAGACCCCTCCACCGCCTCCGCCGCCCTTTGTCTGTGTTGTGTGATCTACGATGCATATCCAAAGCACTCAATGTTCACGCTTGGCTGAACGCCAATTGAAGAGGTATTTAGAAATCTATTACGTCTATGAAGGCCTCCAAAATGGATGGAAGGAAGAATGGATGGAAAGAAGGAGGTATGAAATGAATGAAGAAATGAGGGATGAAACGAAGCAGGGAATAATAGAAGAATGGAATGAAGAAAGGCAAGAAAGAAGAAAGGAAATTAAGGATAGAAAACGTAAGAAAGAAAGAAAGGAAAATGAAAGGAAGAACGAAAGAAAAGTAGCGGAAAAAAGAAGCAAGGTGAGAAGAGTGGAATGGTGAGGGTGACGGAAGGGAAGAAAGGAAGATCGAAAAAGGAATAAAGGAATGAATGAATGAATGAAAGCAAGAAGGAATGAATGAAGGAATGAATAAATAAAAGAATGAATAAATAAAGGAATTAATAAATAAAGGAATTAATAAATAAAGGAATTAATAAATAAAGGAATGAATAAACAAAGGAGTGAATAAATGGAATAAAGATTAAATATAGGAAAGGCTGAAGGAAGGAAGACAGACAGGGACTACCTTCAAGGATGAATTCCTGGATGGAGACGGACCATCGTGACCTGCGTCGGAGTCCATCGAGGAAGGCGCCGAGTAGCTTAGTGATCGTTTCTGAGTTGGGGCTGACGAAGACCCATTGCTCGCCCTTGATTGTTATAACGCTGAACGTTGTTGGTCCCTTGTCCCTCGCCTTCCTACGTCGTCCAACCATCCACATCATCAAACCACGGTCATCTCATGCAAGTCTAACGTCATCCTACTAGAGCTCCTACTCATCGTCGTCATCATCATCATCATCATGGTAAACATCGTCGTCGTCGTCATCATCATCATCAACATCATCATCATCACCACCTTAATCATCACTACCACCATAATCATCATCATCATCATCAACATCATCACTACCACCACCATCACCACCATAATCATCATCATCATCATTACCATAATCATCGTCGTCGTCATCATCATCGTTGTCATCGTCATCATCTTTATTATCGTCGTAATTAGTATTTTATTCACCATCATCATCATTACTATTATCGTCATTATCATAGTCGTCGTCATCATCTTCGTCATCATCGTCATCACTGCCACCATCAACCCATCATCATCACAATAGCCATCACAGTCATCATCGTATTCATTCTCCTCTTCATTATCATTATTATCATCACATTCCTCATCACTGCCTTCATCAGCAATGAATGAAGATGTTGAAACACGGTTGCCTTAGAAGGCTTAGTTCATATTCGACGTCGATGTAATCAACAAAGGTGCGTTTTCTGATTGGCATCAACTGGGGGTAAAACCCAAAAGAAGTGTATCTTTACCTTCAGTAATCACAGGCGTAATCTCAAGATATCTTTAAGGCTTAAACGAAAGCTTAGTCGCAGGCGCTCAGTCAAAACAAAATCGATAGGCAGGTAAAGTCAGGTTTCAGGTCGAGAACCAATGATCAGGCAGGTAGACATTCAGAGGGTCACGGAGTCTGAACCACTGGGAAGGGTGATTATTCCTCCTATGCCCCCCAAATATGACCCTCTGCCCTCGCGTGATCGACTGACCTGTTGTAGATGACGTCGATGATTTCGTAGTAGTGCAGGGCCAGCAGGATGCGATATGGTTCGTCGATGAGAAAGACTCCCCGACAGTTGACCGCGAAGACTACTTCGTTGCGGACCAGAGGAGGTCCTCCGACTCGAAAGGCCTCGAACAACGCCGAAAACTGCAGCGGCCACTTGCGCTGCGCCGTATCCACGATCAGACCTTTCACCTGTCAGCAACACATTGACCTTCGTCAGTATAGGTTTGGGTGGGACATACTCCTCTTCTTCTGGCTGGAATTAATCCCTCCTAGGGGAGGTGTCAGCCAGGACATGCGCAGAAGTTAAGGTAGGCTACTTGTGTGGCTGGTAGAGGGACTTAGTCTCATCGGAACTGATCCAATTGGATGTGATGGGATTGGACCTGATCTAATTGGATCTGATCTAATTGGATCTGATCTAATTGGATCTGATCTAATTGGATCTGATCTAATTGGATCTGATCTAATTGAATCTGATCTAATTGAATCTGATCTAATTGGATCTGATCTCAATGGATCTGATCTCAATGGATCTGATCTCATTGGATGTGGTTTTGGATAGGATATGATTGCTAGTGGATCCTATAGGAAGGGAACTGATCTTATATGTTATTATTGAATATGATATCGCTGTGTGATCTGCTTTTGGATATGATTTCACCTGATCCGATACGAATGGATCTGTTCTGATAAAACAGCGATAGTGGTATCTCATGCACACTAAGAGGCGCTTTATAAATCTCAAATTACAATTACAATTACTGAAAGCTATCATCCCATATTCCTGAATGCCACTGTGTCAGATGTTATGTTGGCTGAACTACCAGGGCGCATAATAGCCTAAATATTGAAGTACAGATATGATATTGAAGTAGGGTTATGCCAATCCCAAACATCATCCACCGTAGCCGCCACGCTGTCTCCCTGTCTGACTTGGAACCGAATTCCTTTTGCCTATCGATTTGGTTTTGACTGAGCGCCCGTGAATAAACTGGTCTCAGTGACGTGGCTTCGTTGGGCGCTGTAGGAATCTCGAGATTACGATTACGATTACTTTGGCCAAAATATTCAAGCAAGCATTACTTTTAATGTCTAGCTTCGTGCACTTATATAGCGCCGTCGTATATTTCACAGGGTGGATAATCCCATGACTTGACCTCCAGGATTATGACCTGACACTTAAAATTGACCTGACTGACCGGGTTTCCGTGGATTTTATTTGATTAACCGCCGGTGAAGAAGCTAGTCTGCCTTAGGCGGATCTTAAGTAGCGCAGAGAAATTTAAGAGATTTACGTCATATTTACATTACATGCATTACACCAAGCAGTCCAGTTTTAAGGACTGCAGTGCATTTTAGAGGTACTTAAAAGGTACTTTTTATATTGAGTGTATGGATATATGGATGCGTACATACGTACATACTTGCTCAAGGTCGAACGCAGTGACCTTGGCAGGGCAGAAAGGTCAGTCGCTTAACCAGCTATGGTACGTGAGAAAGTGTTCGTACTTCATCTTTGGACTTTTGTCCGTTGCTGAATCCGAGTTCGTTGAAGGATGCTACGATCGCCTGAATCCATCCATCCCGAGTCTTGTTAGTCGTCGAGAGAAGACTCCGCGGGATGAACTCGTGAAGCTTCGACTGCAGCCGACCAGGAAGCAACTCTTGTCCTTCCTCAATGTACCACCGACGAGCAACAAAACGAACCAATTCCTCCTCCTGTAGACGAACCATCAAACCACTGACTAACATGTGGGTTGGCTGACTTACTTACTTACTTACTGAATGAATGAATGAACTAATTAATTAATTAATTAATGACAAAAACCAACGAACGAACAAACGAAAGAATGATGAAACAACGAACAAAATTACTAATAGAAGCTGTTTGTGCCTGCTGAAACCTACGACGATTTCCTAAAACAATTTCCAAAAGCTATTGCTAAGGCTATTATCTAGGTCAGTGGTTCTCAAACTTTTTCAGACTGTGGCACATTTGGCAAAGCAAATTTCTGTCACGGCACACCTGTGTTCTTAATGCTGGACTCTTGTGTAATTAACCGTAAATTTATAGTATTTTACAGTTTACACAACACTGACTATATTCAAATTCTATTACAATATAACCAATGTTACATAAATATTAGGCTGACGAAGTTTTCATACGAATATAATTGTATAAACAGGCAAAAATGGCTGTAATTTAGACGAAAATATTTTTACTATCAAAATTTGGTGTCACACCTCTAGCTCTCTCGCGGCATAATGGTGAGAAACTCTGATCTAAGACAATTTCCTAGGACTTTTGCCTAAGACGATTGCCTAAGACTATTCCAAAAATGACTATTATCTAAACCATTTACCAAAGACTTTTGCTAAGCCTGTTACCTTACGCCGCTGTTTAGACTGCTACCTGAGACTTGCCTACTGTCTCATACTACTGCCTCAGACTACTGCCTCAGACTCTTGCCTCAGACTACTGCCTCAGACTACTGCATCAGACTCTTGCCTCAGACTCTTGCCTCAGACTCTTGCCTCAGACTACTGCCTCAGACTACTGCCTCAGACTACTGCCTCAGACTACTGCCTCAGACTCTTGCCTCAGACTACTGCCTCAGACTACTGCCTCAGACTACTGCCTCAGACTCTTGCCTCAGACTCTTGCCTCAGACTACTGCCTCAGACTACTGCCTCAGACTACTGCCTCAGACTACTGCCTCAGACTCTTGCCTCAGACTCTTGCCTCAGACTCTTGCCTCAGACTACTGCCTCGGACTCTTGCCTCGGACTACTGCCTCAGACTACTGCCTCAGACTACTGCCTCAGACTCTTGCCTCAGACTCTTGCCTCAGACTCTTGCCTCAGACTACTGCCTCAGACTCTTGCCTCAGACTACTGCCTCAGACTCTTGCCTCGGACTCTTGCCTCAGACTACTGACTCAGACTACCGCATCAGACTCTTGCCTAGGACTAATGCACTGACGAAGGGAAATGACGGAGAGAGACTAACTGATCGCAGCCGATATTCTTCGGTGAGGACCGACTGAACGATTTGTTGGTAGATGAGTTCCGTGGCCACTGGATCGTTCTCGGCATCATGCCACGGAGTAAAGAGCTCCTTGCGAAAGAAGAGTTGCCATGGAGAATCCTCTTCGCGTTTCCCCTGGCAACGCATCAGCTGCTCGCATTCGGCAATCGCGTCCATCACGTGATCAGAACCGTTGCCAAGAGACGACACCTTCCGACGCACAGAGGAAAAGCCATTGTCATTATTATTGTTGTAATTTTGTAATTGTAATTGTAATTTAAAATTTGCATAGCGCCACTTCAAGATAAACTCATCAGTGGCGCTCTCTGCACAAACCGCAATGATGTTAGAGATGTCATAAGATCGTAAAGTTATTGTTGTTGTTATTATTATTATTATTATTATTATTATTATTATTATGGACTATTGTTGCGTCACTTTAATCGTCATTATTATTGTTATTATTATTATTGTTATAATTATCATCATCATCATCCTATATTATTATTATTATCATTATTATTATCAGTATCATTATCATTATCATTTTCACTATTATTATTATTATTATTATTATTATTATTATTATTATTATTATTATTATTATTATTATTATTATTATTATTATGAAAATTGCTACCTTGTCCATGATGACGATGTAGATGGCAAATCCGAACTGATCGCGGAGGTTGACGGTCGTTGAGATCTTGTGACACATTTCCGAGGCCGTCATCGCCGAATCGCTTTCGATCGACACCGATCGCCCGTTGGGCAACATCACTGGCAGCATTATGTGCTTGCGTATCTTGGTTGCCTTCATGTGAAAGTATAAGCATATCATACATATTATAGCCTATATCAAGAAACTCCCCCACTGCCGCGTTCGGGTGACGCCAGTCCCAAGCCTGGATAGTGGAGGAGGGAGACGCTAATCATCTTCGTTATGACAGCGTTGTTAAACCTAAACATAAACTACTACTAGTACCGCCACCACCATTCACCACCACCACCACCACCACCACCACCACCACCACCACCACCACCACCACCACCACCACCACCACCACCACCACCACCACCACCACCACCACCACCACCACCACCACCACCACCACCACCACCACCACCACCATCACCACCACCACCACCACCACCACCAGGCCCCTATATATATCAAGATATGTAATTGCACTTAATATATCGCCTGTTAAGTACCCCACACAGTTGTTGTACAAATGGCTATCTCACTGATTTAAAATAACGTGCTAAGTTAAGCAACAAATATAGGCTGGGCGAAGTCAAATGAAAGAGTACTTCACTGCAATGCGAATGTTTCAAGAGCAAGTTCCCAAAACACGAGAAGGCTCAATGGACTGGAGAAATAAATCTATCAGCACTATGGCAACTATATACGAACATGTCTATGTAATTAAAGTTTATGTGATGTTATGCTATGTTATGTTATGTGATGTTATGTTAATGAAAAGCAACGATAAACAGAAAGATCAAATGAACGAAATGTAACACTTGTCTGTCTTTTAATGCCAGAGATACATTCACGACGATAAATAAGGTTACGTGTTTAAGACTAAACACACAGCTGTGCTTCCAGAAAGACTGTCGAAATTTTACAGATAAATTTGCGCAATGCTTCTGCATCTCGCTTACAAAATCTGATAATAATTAAAATTATATAGTCGCATATTTTAAAGCTCTTCTTTATAATATTTTACAATATTTTTAATATAATATAATAATATTTTATAATATTTTCTTATTTGAGAAAACTATGGAAATGTTTGCTTTACTTGTCCCTGTAAGTGCAATTATTATGAATGACCATTTTCTCAGTATCAAGTTATATACCTTGGCATGTCATATATCCCTTAGTATGCCATATATCCCTTAGTATGTCATATATCCCTTAGTATGTCATATATCCCTTAGTATGCCATATATCCCTTAGTATGTCATATATCCCTTAGTATGCCACATATCCCTTAGTATGCCACATATCCCTTAGTATGCCACATATCCCTTGGTATGCCATATATCCCTTAGTATGCCATATATCTGGGTATTACATATATCTGGGTATTCCATGCATCTGCTTGGGCAGGCCATGTCTGAATATTCCTAACATCTGGGCATACCATATAACTAGGCATGCCATTTGTTTGGGTGTGCCATACACCTAGGCATGTTACACACCTGGGTAAGCCATAAGCCTACCCCTGGGCGTCCCATATAGTGTATCTGGTCGTGTCATGTACCTGATATTCAAGCCACGTCGGCGGATGGTATCGCAGTCCACAGGCGCTCGTTCTGTGCAGCATCCGCTTCGTAAAAGCAACGAATTCTTTGTACTCGGATGAGGCGTCGTTCAGGAACGAAAAGTAGAACTTGAGGAACTGCAACCGAACACAGCCATCCATCCAACAACTGTTACCACAAAGCTACAGAAGGAATTACTGGAATTCTAAGTTACATCGCTCAACTCACAACCGAGTGGGGGTCAAGCTACGGGTCTTGCCGTGTCCGGCAAGCGTTCATCTTTCACCCTTAACGCAAAACGAACCCAGGACCTTGCATGCAGGCATCACCTATTTTTGAATGCATGTATTCGTGTATGTCTATTTTCATGTATACATGCATACAAACATGCATAACTATACCTATACATATATACATGCATGCATGGATATATACATACATACATACATACATATACATACATACACACACATACACACATGCATGCATGCATGCATGCTTGCTTGCTTACTTACTTACACATACGTAAAAATAAAAGCTGTCCGCAGTTATTGTCATTCTATCGATTTGGTGATGCCTAGAGCATTATAAACGGCACTGTAACTCACAAAGCCTAGATTAGATTTGATCGGATCGAATAAGATCAGATAAGGTGAGTGAAGCGTACCCCTTCGGAAGGCATGAAGCAGCAGGCGCACAGGACGTGAAGCATCCATCCTTTTTTCGTGCTCTCCGCAGACGGATTCTTCGTCACTTGGCAACACAGTTGACAGACAATTTCATCCCTAAACAGCAGGACAAGCTCTCTATTAATCTCGAGTCTTCGATGGATGAATTTAGTCTTAAAAAGCTTCGGCTACAATTTTAAAAACTGTAACTTAAGCCTTAAGTTTATCTTTGTAACTAAAATACCACTCTGAACATTGTGACAGCCGCTACTTCATACGCGCATGCGTACAAGTCTATAAACTGACCTGAGATCTCTTCGTAGTATGCCATGACCTACAATATACTGGACCAGGTCAAGATCGGTCGTTGGAACATTGGCAGTCAGCGAACTCGGATCTGTCAGCGATGCGTCGGAGTCTCCGGAGGTACTAGTTCTCGATATGGATCTACCAAGACCCTGCGAGGGAGGAGCATCAGCCGAACTTCCGTCGTTGGGTTTAGAAGATTTCGAGCGAAACAGCTTCCGCAGAGAATATTTCTTGGTCTGTTTCTTGAAAGATAGAAGCCAAAGGTAAAAAATTTGGACGCAGAAACTTATAGAAATTTACTTTGATTGTATAGATCTTCAATCTTTGGAAATAGGCCTAAAGGGTATTTGAATATTTCCAACGTTGGCTTCCACCATTTCAAAACAGATTGACGGGTTCTAAAAGCGCTATACAATTATCAAATCGGAACTCTAATGAGATGGATATCCCAGGTTCTATCTGCAACAACGCAGTTTCGAAGAATGAAACTTTACAAAGAAAATGCGACGACAGACAGCAAATATAGATGGGAGTGAAGCATAAAACTTCGTCTTTTCTATCACATCGGAAACACAGTCTGCATGCTAGCTGGTATCTGTTAAACATTATAACGTCTATCACTGCACTGTTATTCAATAGGTGGCAGCAGCAGTAATGGATTTCTTGGTTTATCCGTTAGACGGCAGGTGTGTATGCTCTTACAGTGATATATAGTTTGTGTTTGACTATGGCGATGAGACAGTCTGGAATTTCATTTTCATTATCTTAAAGAAAATAATTAAACTTTGTTTGCATATTCGCTGATTACCTTTATGATTAACTACATATACCCCACTCGATTAATTCATTGGAAATTGACCAGGGTCTTGGCCATACAGTCGTTTTAGCAAAACGTGTGCATTTACATTCTTACATGGAACCAGCCTCTCAAAGACCATCTACACTATTGGCAGCTTGGAACCACAGTCTCTGGGACCACGCTCTGCATGATACAGTGTTCTTAATACCTCTGCTGCATCCGGGATGCTTTGTCCGGATGCCGAAGGCTTTCCAGCGGAAGAGGAAGAGACGGCGGAGGATGACGAGGAAGAGGATGCAGTCCTCTGCAGTCGCCGGCTGAGGCGTTCCAGGGTACTGAATACAACAGACATGACGGATGTTCCATCCTGGAAGAATGTACACCAGAACACATCATATATTTATCATCGTCTTTTTCACCATCACCACCACCATCATCGCCTGTTTGTTTACTGTTGAATTTTCTTCTTCTTAATTACTTTAACATTATAGCGTAGAGAGCACCTCTTAAGGATCGAGGCGCTATACAAATTTTTATCACAGTTACATGTACAATTACAATCATCGTCGTCGTCGTCGTCATCATCATCAGGCTTATTAAGGTAAATGACACGTGGAGAACAGTAGTTGAAGCACAGACAGGACAAGTAAAGGACAATTGAAGGATGGAAATTTACCGCATAGATGGCTGAGGCGCTGCTTGGAAGACTGATATCTTTACAGAATCTCTTGATGGCCGTCGAAACGGAAACAGACGCCTAACGAATAAAAAATAAATATATAAAAACAATTGGAAACAAACAATCCTTGTTAGTTATATCTGACTGCATGCATAAGGATGCTGTATGTTTGCATGTATGTATTCATACCGATAGTGGCTATATTTCTGAGATTTTAATCTCGGGGCTAGCACGATTTGTATGTAGAAGGGGACCTTAAATGGCGTGGCGCCCATTCAAACGGGCAGCGGTGGTGAAGGATCTCACCCGATTAATTCATTGAAAAATGAGCAGGGTCGAGGTTGCTATACGGTCGCAGTAGAAAAACTTGAACATTTACACTTACCTCTAACTGCTTCTAGGCATGTTCAGCGCCCTTTTTGGCCTCGGCCGTACTACGACTCTACAAATCATCTTATTATTGCTATTGTAATTGTCTTTTATGTTGTTGTTGTTATTATTATTATTACTATAATTTTGTGTTGCTTTGGTCGATGCTGGCTTGTGTTGTCTTGAACCAGGCAGTGTTGTCTTCTATTGTTTTATTCTGTTGTGTTGTGTTGTTTGAATCAGACAGCGTGATATGTTTTTTTTTGCAACATGCTGTGTTGTTTGTAACTAGGCACTGTTGCCTTTTGTTGTCTTTTATTTGTATTTGTTGCATTTGTTTCCTGTGTTGCCTTTTGTTGTCTTCTATGCGTATTTGTTGCATTTGTTTTCTGTGTTGCCTTTTGTTGTCTTTTATTTGTATTTGTTGCATTTGTTGCCTGTGCTGAATTGTTGTTTTATCGTTGTTCCGATAACCACCTACCATTCTGTTAATGTCGTTCTTCATGGTGTTGGTCAGCAGAGGTTGCTTGAGAGGTTCTTTCGAGAAGGACGAGGAGCCGGAAGCACCGTCCGTCTGGCTGAAGTGGTTCTTGACGAAGACGCTGAACTTGGACCGACTCAGTGTTGCCTCTCGTTCGATGTCGACTGGCATCTTCAACTCACTCAGCTCCCGGCTGCTCTCATCTCCATCCGATGCCAACCCTATCCGCTGCTTAAACGCCTCCGTCAATCCCTCCTCTTCATCCTTCGATCAACGGACATATATATATATACATGTGGATACTTATGAATGAATACATACATGCATGCAGACATGCCTACATACATGCATACATACATACACACATACATACATACATGCATACATACCATACATACATACATACACACACATACATACATGCATACATACATTCCATACCATACATACATACCATATATACCATACCATATATACATACATAAATACCATACATACATACATACATATCATACATGCATGCATACATACATACCATACCATACATACATAAATACTATACATACATACATACATACCATACATACATACATAAATACCATACATACATACATGCATACACACACATGCATACATACATACCATACCATGCATACATACCATACGTACCATACATACATACCATACATACATACCATACATGCATGCATACATACATACCCTACATACATACATAAATACAATACATACACACATACCATACATACATGCATACATACTTACCATACTATACATACATACATACATGGATATATGCAACCATACATATACCTGTGTATCTATTCGGTAGTTAAGATAACCAAGGCAATGTAACGAAGGTAAGATAACCAAGGTAATGTAAGGTAAGGCAAATAACAGGTAGTAATGGCACATTAATTAGTTCATTCATCAGGCTTCTTTCATGTAGACCTGTTCAGAGTAAAGCTAATTGTTTTAAACATCACTACATCCGAAACCGCACTCAGTCCTCTCAGCGACCTCTCACTTTGAAAACTGAATCAACCCCGACTACTGACTAATACTGACTAAATTAGCGCCTGCTCTTAACAGATGTTATTATTAAGAGTCCGTAACTGGACAATGGTCAGTCAAACTGACCGGAAGTAGTCCAAGACGATGACGAAATTCAGCCGTCAGAGCATCGTCGGAGTCCTAGAAAGACAGCAACACCAACACCGATAACGAATGCATAGAAAATCACATGGTCCCCTATACTCTATCACCTGCATCATCGTCGTCAACGTTTACCACAAAAACGACGTTGTCATCATTGTCGTCGTTATCATCGTCGTTGTCGTCGTCGTCATCGTCATCATCAAAAACAACATCGAATTTAGGCAGACTTCATACTGACTATCCTCTGCGCATCAGCTTGATTCTGTAAAAACAACACGTAGAAACGACAGTAGTCGTCATCATCATACACGCCAAAAACGACAATAATACCCTGTGACTAAATCCTCTTATATTATCATTAGTAGTCGTCGTCATCATTTGTAGAGATGATTATAGGCAAGTGATTACGCAACAGCGGACATCAAATATTCGACTAATATTGGTCGCCTGAAATAGGGCACTTAAAATATGCGACTTAAAACAGAATAATCCGACATCGCCTTCTTCAGAGGCCACACGGGATATGCATATGCAAAACGATCTGTTCAAGATCTTCAATTGTTTCATTTGCATATAATCAGCTAAATAAAACAATGAAGTCAGACAAAAGGCCTACACGAAACGTGCCGTTTAAAACAGCCCGCTCTAACTAGGCCAAAACAGACAACACGAGACTTAAGAAAGCAAACAACGAACTGAAGAATTCTTCAAGTTCTCCACTTACCAGAAGCCCATCGTCGTCGTAAGCATATTCTCCACCAGCTCCTCCATCTCCACCCCTTCCCGCTCCTCCTCCTCCTCCTCCTCTTCCCAAGGTGAAGTTGGGCTGCTGGGTTGTGAAAGGGGGGTCGCTTTTTCCCTCACCTCCTCCCACTCCTGATCCAACTGCGGCCATCTTGGAAATGAGCAATCTCCTCAACGGACGTATGATCCTCGATCACAACCGGACACAAGAGACTCCGGATTTGCGTCTATTATCCCGACACGGACGCCACTTCGAGCCGAAGATTAAGTGCTGTGTATATGATGGCCGCCATTCGACTCAATAGATAGGGCGTTCCCATGCTGTACACCACTCTGTACGCAGTCGTGAACGTAGGCCTACGCGTTTACGATCCACAGGCCTATTTCTATCTATTCACGTGCATATGCGTGCATGCATACATGCATGGCTCTATGTGTTATGTATAGCATATATACCTAACCATTACATCAATATTCGTCATGAATTGCTTTCAGATATACCCATACATGTGTGTGTGTGTATATATATATATATATATATATATATATATATATATATATATATATATATATATATATATATATATATATATATATATATATATATATATATATATATATATATATATATATATATATATATATATATAATATGCATATTGTATACCAAGCGAAGCGTGACCGGGCTGATTCACCAGGGATTCGCCTGACTGAAAGCCTCGCAGAGTAGCTTGGCTGGCAAGACAACTTGACATCTGAGGTAACTTCATTTCTTAGGGAAGAATAATAGCTTAGGTAGCAATAGTTTCTCTCAAATTCACCGCATTGTTAGGGAAGCGATTATTTCTATTTATCTAGTGCGCACTAGATGGGCCTAAATTTTTAAAAAGTCGCATGTCCCCTATGAGCTTCCGTACATACGGCTACATGCTGTGCCGAGGAAACTCTTGACCTTAACCTTCTGGATTTTGACCTGGTTGTGACCTGCCTTTGACGCGCCATCGGTTGATGCCGTGTGCATCAGACACGGCGCTACAGAAGTTACTAAGTATTTGATTAATAACTTAATTTTACGCGTGCATATAGGCCCTATGAAGTCGATCGTTGACATTAAATGCATTAAATGCGTTGTGTCCATTCAGCTACGGCTCTCGAAATGCAATATATGCACGCGGTAGTTATAAACTGAGCCTAACGTCTCTACCCGGTCTGTCTGTCTGTCTGTCTGTCTGTCTGTCTGTCTGTCTGTCTGTCTGTCTGTCTGTCTGTCTGTCAGGGACCAAAGGCTTTGACACGGTTTTGCAGGTGGAAGGAATTAATATATATATATATATATATATATATATACACCATATATATATATATATTATATATACACCATATATATACACCATTATATATATACACCATATATATATATGGTGTGTATATATATATATATATGGTGTATGTATATATATATATATATAAAGTGGGCGGATAAGGAAGTTATGAAATGAAGAAATGAAGATTGTGCTTTATGTCGCCAAAATCTTTGACCAACGTGTTTTAGTCGTCGAGACTTATTTAGACCTACCTTGACGATTGTTACCGACAGTCCACAATTTCGGATGACCTCTTTCGCCCGTACGATATTCAGAGTTTATTCAGTCATCCCTTACACACCTCCACACCTTCCCCTTTCCTTCACAGAAGACATCCCAAGCCGAAGTAGTGGCCAAAAAGTTTACCATTAGGTTCAAAAGGGGGCAAAAGCACCTCTGCCCAACAGTTTTTTCCAGCGGGTACCATGGTCTTCGCCACCTCCCGTGCCGACGCTCTTTGTCGAATGGACTAGTAGTTAGTTCGTAGTTAACAGATTCCACCGATTCGAAAAAAAACATCGGGTAGAATCAACCAGTAGTACGTAGGCAGCCAAAAGCCTTTGACAGGATGGAGAGGTATCTGTCATTCATTCTGCAGCGATTAATCAAGCCATGAAATACAGAGAGTTCGGTTGAAATTAAAATAGAAGTCGAATAAACAAATTATGTGCGAGAGAAGTGAAAATTTATGTTCCCACACCGGGAATTGAACCCGGGCCGCCGACGTGAAAGGCCGGAATCCTAACCACTAGACCATATGGGAATCACGCTTTCATAAGCCACAGACCGAATCTTGTCACAAACACCCTAACATCCGTCAGTTAAGACCCAAAACAAGACTTGTTCAGAGATTACAACTGGAGTGCAGCAATTATTCAAATGGACAGCCTGAATGGTGGAAAGCTTGTGAATTTTTGTCGTTGGAATTGCGTCGATTTCGTAACAGTTAACAAGAAAAAACTAAAACTGCTACAAAATTGCAGACTATATACTGCCATCTGGCGAATTCGTTGACAGATCTGCACTGAATGGAAAACAGATCAGACGCATTTTGAAATTAGGAAAAACAATTCATCCATTTGAGAAGTTATTCATTCGTTACCACGAGAGCCCACAGATAAGGGTTAAAAGACTGAATTCACCCATGAATATTTTTCGGTCATGTTTTGCCACTCCTATACAAATTCAGTGGCCGCTCAAGTTTACTTACAGATTACCGCCGTTACTAGGCATAGCCAGCACTACCTGCTATTAGTAATTATCACTGATCATATTTTCTTAGTTATTACTGTGAAGCTATTTTTTAATTATTATCAATTACGTTAACAACCCACATGTAGTTAGTGCTTAGCATTGCTCAAAGGTTACGGCCAATCACTTGCGTCTAAATCGTCAAGATTTATGAAGCTATTTTTAGCCCAACCAATCAAGTCAAACCGGAAGTAAACGGGAAGTTCACAATTACCACCAATTGGTATTGCTACAAACTGCATCTTATATTGTTTTCCAGTCGTTAATTCAGAATTCAGCGTAAACGATCCCACTTGTTTCTCTTCTTCGATTGGTGGTGATTTTAAATTTCCGGTTTGACGTGATTGGTTGAGCTAAAAATAGCTTCATCTTTTGACGATTTAGACGCAAGTCGGCCAATAGTCGGGGATTTGAATCCCGCCACACACCAAAGACAATGCAATTTCAAGATTTGCTTCACTAGCTCCATCTGGGATAACTCCACCATGAAATACGTACAACTTAGCACCAAAGTAATTTGGCAGACTGCATCCCACAGTGCATTATACAGGGTTCATGGTGCAATTTGTTGAAGGGCATAACCAGCCTCTGCCCCAACAGGATGCATTTCCCCATTCATTTCATTCCCGTCTTTCCTCCCCATTCCATTCACACATTGCACCCCATTATGTATTTAATAAGTACATCCTAAATTCAGTTATTTAAATCACAGCTCAAGAAATAGCTTGGTCACCCAAAACAGCTACACCTGCTACTCTACCTCCAGCTTTACGCACAGCATTACAACACAGTTCGTATTTATTGATGTCCGTTTGTTTCATCCAAGTCTAAACGGAGGGAATGTTCGTCTAGTTAATTTACCAAATTCTTTGGTGTTAAAATTTAAAATAAATTAAATCATTTTAATGCATCAGTATATTTTTACAGCACACTGCCCACTCTGTTAAACAATGCCACGTTCCACGTCACACCTCACTAACTAATCATGTTCAGAGCTAAGAAACTTAAGAACAAATTTTGTATTTGAGCAGAAGTGAAATAAATGATGCTAAAACTGCCAAGTAAATCCTAAACGTGTACCTGGATAAATTTTCAACTGTTGCAACTATTTCAGCATCCAACTGCAACTGCTATTTGAAATCCAAGATATCATAGTCACTGAATTCCTATCAACTACTAGTAATTTTTATTCTGTCCGAGTCAGAAAATAGTCTCTCCTCAAACCAAAGAAAAACTCGGTAAGACTCTCTTTAAAGATTTTTGCCACATCCCCCTGTACAGATTACATGCACACTAAATGAAGGGCGTGGGTCAAGGTTTTGACAGTGGAAGGACAACAGGCGGATCAAATAGAAGGCCAAGCAAAGATAGTGTGTTATTCTGGCAAAAATCTTCAAAAAACTAAGTTTTTACATCCAGGTTCAGAAATGGGGCACTTCCCATTCAAGTGGGGGCTGCCCCTGTGCCAACACCATTAGCCGCAAAACCTTAGTATAACTTTGACAAGTACAATCTTTCTTAATCAAATACTTAATGTTTTCCTGCCTGAATGATTATCCCACAGTGTTTGTGATATTACTACACTTAGTGCTCCTTCTTCCTTTGCAATCAGCAAGCCAAGCCCAACACGATGACTCGGCAAAACAATCAACAGAATAACATCATCTCCTCAGTTCGGTTCCACAGACGTGGCACATAAAAATACGTCACTCATGGCGCCATGTAGAATGATGCTGACGAAGTGCGAGTGCCAGATGGCATAACAAACTGAATTGCAGATACAGAGTCTGGAAAGAGACCGTGGTAATTGGGCAGAGGAACATAGGCTGCGGTTATTACTCTTCCTAAAACACAAAAATCACAAACGTTTAATCGTTACAGAGTTGCTATAAGCCAATCATGCTTTGCTGGACAAATAAAGCCGCTGTGGTTCCCATTAGTTTAGCAGAAGGTAAATGAACTGTTCAAAGAAATTAGAAATAGTAGTTCAAATAATTCATGAACAGTTAAAAATAGGGAAGGTAATCCCTGTCACTGCATTTCACACTCCATTCATTTTCCATTTTCCCATGCATTTTCAATTTAATTTTCCAGTACATCATAGCTTTCTTCACTGCAGCTTTTAAGTCCTTACCGTCATGCTCCTACATAACTTGCATTATGCCACAGCATAATTGACATTTAAATAGGCACAAATCAGCCACCGTCCCACGTAAGTCAGCCAAGCAATATTATGTCATAATTTTATGAAAAAGTAAGCCACCGAATAACACAAAATTTGTCGTTATAAAAAAACTCACCAGCAAAGAGTCTCCCGTGTAAAGCATTGACTGAGGCAGCTGCTGCTGCAAGGCTGGGACACTTGACGTAGATGTTGCCTTGCGGAGAAGCACGATCTACGTAGATGTGCAACACTCCTCCGTGTTTATTGCACTCCTCTATGACATCATCTTTCAGTTCTGTCTCCCAGTTTGGACCAGTCGCTCTGAGGAATAGGAAAACATACGACGTACAAAACGAAATGCAATGCAGTATTTCATTAGATTACACCACAAAAAGTTGCCTGAATCACTTACAAACAATCAACATGTACACAGTAAAACTTTTGCCACTCAGGAATTCATATCATCACTGGGAGCTATCATGCTGCATCCCTTCAAGATACCTGCTCCACAGCACTGCAATACCTGCACAAACAAAACAGGTTACAGCACAGTACTTGATAGGGAGTATTTTAAACCAACATGCAGCATGCATCTACACATACCGACATACACCAAAATACGTCCATACATGCCCACATACACCAACATAAGTCTACACAACGACACATATATAAACAATTCCTGCTGAGAATTTTGAGCCACCAATCATCCTACACACTAACTAAATTTTGTAAGCACTCTACACACCAACGGTCAAACTGGAAAATCTAACTAAATTAACCAAATCTAGCATAACCCGAGCATACCATTTGCATGTTAGTTTGGCAAACGCCTCTTCTGGGAAAATGCCTCTCTTGCTCCCCATTAGTAACAACCATTTTTTGCTATCACATTATCTGTAAGATGGTGCAGGCACTACTTGCCTTTAACTACATACTACATGGATCATGGCCCATGCATTTAAAGCTATTATCGTTGACATTACACTTTGCCTCGAGTTTCAAAATAGCTTCAAGCCGTTTCATTACGGTTATTATGGGTTTTCAGTAAAGCAGTCAGTTTGATGTTGAAGAAACTCACTGGTTTGGATCAAACATGTTGGACAGCATGAAGCACTGAGTTGCAATTGGAGGCGAGATCACTGGCGCCAAGGAAGTTGGAGCCACATGCGGGCCATTCAGAACATTAGCTGCTGCTGCAGGCAACTGCATTCCAGTACCTGTCATAAAGACAGAACAAAAAATTAGTCTTTCAGAAGTAAACATCTTTGTCCTTAACATCGAAACAAGTATTACCATATTTCACTACACAATATTAAAAAAACAAAACATCAGAAATTACAAATACACAACTAAATAGTCAAAACAAAGCATTACACAATATCTTGCACTTGTGAATTTCCTAATGCACAGACTTGACTGAGACTTTATTAAACTACACTTAGCAGTTTGCAAATCTTTGTTGTCAAATTGCAACACAAGGCAAACAAGGTAGCACAACAAAGCCTTCAGAAACCCTAGGATCACTTAGCAATCCACAACAGAAAAAAGTCAAAGGGTATAGTAACATGTTTTATAATTCTAAAACTGTACAGAGGTATTGCTATCATACGAAGATTTCCGCTGGAAAACAAGAGATACCTTCAGCAAGTTTGGCCATAAGCTGAAGTCGTCCTGTGGCACCAAGGCCAAATCCATAGCGGTCTTGTTCATCGATGTCAAATACCGTCCCAGGGTCATCTGCAGAGCGCTCTGTAACGTTGCCAATCTTCATCGGCCGCCCGGCCAATTCAAATCCATTCAGCTGATCCATGGCCTTCTTAGCGTCCTCTGCACTGTGGTACTAAAAACACATCAAGTAAACATATTCAAGTTAATTAACATTTGTTCACTCAAGTTATCTGAACTGTCCTTATAATGTTGAAGTTTTTTCAGGAAACTCAAAGCCGTCGTATCTCACCTAAAAGCACACTCCTTTACATCAACATCTGGTACCTAGAAAGAATACACTCAGTACCAATCTAAAAGAATACACTCAGTTCCAATCTAAAAGAATACACTCAGTACCAATCTAAAAGAATACACTCAGTACCAATCTAAAAGAATACACTCAGTACCAATCTAAAAGAATACACTCAGTACCAATCTAAAAGAATACACTCAGTACCAATCTAAAAGAATACACTCAGTACCAATCTAAAAGAATACACTCAGTACCAATCTAAAAAATACACTCAGTACCAATCTTTATCTGTCCAGATAAAGTAAACCATTAATAAAAACTAAATAGTAATAAAATTCAAATAAATTAAAACCTTCAAACCAAAGATATATATACATGGCACCATATTCATGATTATCTGAATTTTAAAAATGCTACTCCACAAAGTACAAGAAGACAATGTGAGGCAAGAACCTTTGTACCGTTCAAAAGCAAAACCAACTCAAACGACAATCTGATGAAAGAATTTTTTAAACGCAACAAATCAACACCAATTTTATGATGACTTAAAAAATGCATAATCATAGATAAGACAAAATACTTGCAGTAATAAATCCATATCCTGCTGATCGTCCAGTCTGATGATCCTTCATGAGTTTAATATCGTCAAGCTAAAATTTAAAAAACATTTAAACTCTGGCTTAAAAACTTCAAAAAGACTAGCTTACAACTGAGGAAATTAAATTGTTACCAAAACAAAATTAACCAATTAAAGAATCTTTATAACAGTCACTATAGCTGTAGTTGTATAACAACACCTTGATAATAAAAAGCTAATACATACAAATTCTTAGCATGACATAAAAATCAAGATGGATTTTGGCCCAGGAAATACAGAATAGCGCATCAAATGGAGTTTCAGTTATGACAACCATTTGCTTCAGTTAAGCAAAAGCATCTGGGGTTAAATATCTGTCCAGTGAACCAGTTTTATCGTAATTGTAACCTCAATAATTCTACAGCGCCCAATGAAAGCTACGTCGAGGGAATCGGCTTATTCACAGGCGCTCAGTCAAAACAAAATTGACAGGAAAGAAGGGTTTGGATCCAGGTCAAGATCCAAGAGGCAGAGAGGCAGGCTGGCAGATGGTTACGGTGGGTGGTGTTCGAAATTGGATCTGCAGGATAGATAAGGAGAATAACAGGAATTAAGAAAGGAGTGTTTTCAGTTTTTAGTGTAAGACCTGTACAGAGATTGCAAGGGGTGAAATTATGGTGAGTTAGTATGAAGGATCAGATAATTGTCGTAATTCTGACAGGAGTTTATTCCAGAGGGGTCAAGGTGGAACTTTTACACTAGCAGTCACCATCTTCTAAGAAACCCAGTTCTCCTATTTCATTAAACACAGATGACATCGAAAAACAGAGGCAAATTTCACAAAAATAATGTCGCACCACTGTCAAGTGAAACAGCCACCAAGACAGAGAAAATACTTAGCACATGGCATGACATCAAATTCACACAGAGTTGAGCAAGTCAGTGAAAGTTTACCGTATTTCTGAATGTCGTGAAAGAAGACCACAGGATGGTCAGCGATTTGTTCTTTATCCAATATTTTCATTTAATCCTATAACAGCTACAAGCTAGATTTCTGATGCCACCAAAATTTACAGGGGAAATCTAGAGCTATTTCATTAACAGCTCAGCTCAGCAAATGATGGAACAGGAAACCTTAAGCTCCAACAAATTACCCAGCATTAGCCATAGTTCAACCAGCTTAAACCCTAAAAAACCTGTATGCCATTCTCAAGTGTCACAGTTTTCAGTTTCAAAGGCAACACTAAAACAGTTGTTGGCTCTCACCACTGGATTCCTCTTCTCAATAGTCAAGGTCCAAGTTTCACAGGAAACACTTGTCACTGAATCACTGTTCCAGTTTGTTTTATACACACCAACATTCATGTGCCATATTTCAACATGACCTGTACTCTAAGCCACATGATTAGACACCACTCCCACATGTGCCACTACTTCATGTCTATGCATTTTGATTTGTTAATTAATTGTTTTTACAGTATATGCAGTCACTTGCGCCACAAGCGACTGCAGTCAGCGAATAAATGCACACGTACAGTGTCCTTTTTCGGCCTCAGCCATACTGCGTCACTTTATATATCGTCTTATTATTATCATTATTATTATAATTATTATTACTGCTGCTGCCATTACAGCTGTACCTACAATAATAAAACTGATCCAGACTGAAACACTGACTAGTCAGGTTTCTTCAATATTAACACAGATTTTAAAAAATTCACTTTTTACCTTAATTTCATAAACATGTTTCACAACAGACTCCATTTGTTCTGCCACAAACCACAACTTCCATTTACAATTTCATAAAAAAACTAATTCATTTCAAAGTGAACAGTTATTGGTGTTTGCGCAAGTTATTTCTTCAGCAGCAGCAAAAGCGATTAACATACCTTTCCGAATGGCTCAAATATTCCCCTCAGCATTTCTTCACTGATGTTGTAGTGAAGCGAGCCGACATAGAGCCGCATAGGACCAGTAGTACTAGAATGCATTGCTGCTGCAGCCGCGCTAGCCAGTCGGTTACGCTCTGCATGTGACGGCTGAATTATGATCGGCACTCCCAGCAGCTTCTGGCCGCTCAAGCCAATTGCCAGTGGAACAGCCTCAACGTCACGAAATTCAATGTATGCAATTCCCTTCGATCGATGTGATTTGTTGTCCAAAATGAGTCGCACATCACGAACCTAAGAAGCAGTCAAAACAAAATAAGAAATTAACTTGATGAAACGTCTAGACATTACAAATATATTTAAAGCACACATTACAATAAGACGCAGGGTCATTTTGTTAGAAGTAAATTACAACTTTTAATTAGAAGATGTTTTACAGTCATACGTTATGAAAAGAAGCAAACCATTTTGTTGAGAGATAAGTTTGTTACGAAGTCACTTCATTTCATAATTAGTTTAGTTAATTAAATTTCATAAGTATTGATGTCTTCGTTCACTAAATCCCGTAAGAACATTATGATGTAACGTAACAGTAACGATGCTATCAAACCCTAACAATGTAGCCTTTTTCAAATTAAAATAGAAATAACACTAACAACTCTTAATAAAAGGGATGAAAAAACAGTTACTTTGCCAACTGATGAGAAGAATTCCTCCAAGTCCTTGGGTCGTATTCTGGCAGCCAGCTGCATACAGAAGATAGTCCTGGCATCTCTTTCTTCCGGAGTTAACTCCGGTTCCGGTTCTCTATTCACGTAGAACAAAACACACAATTAAGACAGCCGTTGACTGCCATGTATGCTTACCAATAACATGTAACATCAGTAAACTTGACCAATTAATCTTGAAAACAGCAATCCGATAAAATAACATGTAACATCAACAACCTTGACCAATTAATCTTGACAACAGCAATCTGACAACCATATCTGCGTTCCAGAGGTGATAACAAACTCAACCTCTTTCACATCATAAATGGCAGTTGAACCCTAAACTTAGAAGTGAAAGGTTATTCCTCAGAAAAGAGGACTAGTATGCTGCTAGGTTCAGTTACAGACCTCACGGGTGAAATGCTTCTGTTGCGACTTCTGCCATATCTTCTGTCTCGTGACCGACTCCTTCGCCTGTCTCTTGAATGGCCCCTTCTTCTATCTCTGTCACGGTCCCTGTCTCGGCTGTGCTTCTCCCTGCTTCTTTCCCTCTCGTCCCTTCTGTCTCGATCATCCTTACGTCTGGAATCTCGCGATCGAGACCGATCTCGTGAACGCTTGCTGTGACGATCTTCGTCTCGACTCCTGAAAAAGCGTATCTTTAATTTAAAAGCACAGAAATCTAACACCAGTGTCATTACTACTGAAAATACTAATCCAACATTTCTCGCATGCACAATTATAAATCTAATAAAAATCTCATAAATTTAATAGTTGTGATGGCAAAATTTTCTTCCATTAAATTATCTGCTCGACTTTCACCCTGAACCAGTCCAGTCATCAGAGCAGTTCAAACAATGAAAACCCTCGCAAGTGTGACTCATCACCCAAAGACGCAAAAACAGGTATGACATTTCATCAAATTTTTAAAGTTTCGTAAGCAGAAATTTATTAGCCTTCAAACTTATTACAAAATGACTGTCCGGATAATGATTGTCTGATAATAAGTGTACCGTATCAATAGCATTTTTACATAATTTAACGTGTCCCACAAGTTACTTTTAACCACTTACAAACTCAATTGACAAAGAAAAGAACTTGTAAAGAATCCAAAAAAATCACCTGTGACGTTCTTTGTCTTTGCTTCTTCTCCTAAAAAATAGCTCAGAATAAGTACCACAAATAAAGGGAATCATTACAATAAAAAGTAAATTTCAGTGCTAATTGTTACAGCCAATTTTGTTGCATCAAAGGGAAAGCAACTCAAACAAAGCCAGTTCAGCTTAAAACTGCTTAACACTTCCCTATAACAGCACATTTAGTTCAACTAAGCAATCGTACAAATTGGTATAGAGTAACTAAGATTTCATTTTTAATAAAATCTTAAAACATATTGTAACTTGGCCCTTATTTCAGTGCTTATCAAGAGCCAATCAGAAAATCTCTGTTCAACATTATCATCACACAACATACAGATGCATTCATCAGTGCAGTAGCTTGTGCAGCTTAATTTAACCAATGACGGAAATATAACTCGAACATAACCTAGTTGCTAACTGACAAATCCTACCATTTTGTACTTCTAGAGTTTAAAATGTAGTTTACAATACATTTTTCAAGACACTGGATGCTCACGCTTGTAGTTAAATCTTGACATTTTTCTGCTTTTTCATTTGTAATGGCATCATGTGCTGGTGAACTGTTTTAACTACTTCTACAAGAGCCACATTCAGCCACAGTCTTGAAGAGCATGAATAAAGTTGTAACTGAAATTTCACAATTTCATACTACTTTTCTCTCAAGTCTAGATCAATCAGGATCGCATCTTTTGTAAGGGAATGTAAACTCATGGTACTTTAAGAAAGCAAATGCCAAAACTGGATATCATAAATCCATTACAAACATGTAAGAACTGTATCTGTAATGGAATCACCAAAGCAGTTCTCACAAATGTCTATATACTGAATACAAACATTTTAGACAATGTCACAAATGTCTGAAATTACCCTTTCTTGATAAGAGATTCATTTTAAAACTAATGCTGTACAGATTTTCACTTCTAAAGGCAACAGCTGGTACCACAGTAAAGTCATTGTCCCTAAGGCAGCAGTCAGTATCAGTCGAATCCCAGTGACAACCATATCCAAGAAAACTTTCAATTCACTTTCCTTCATTCTCTCTGAACCCCCGTAGTTTGTGCATTGCCATTTAAACACACAGCAGGCAAACAGGCTGCAAACTTAATGCAGTAACCACAGACTACAGAGCATCAGACAGTGCAAGGAGGCACATGGTTTGCACAGTGCTGGTGTCTGATGAAGTGGCATCAACTGCCAGCACAGATCAAAATGGTAACACCATACAGATCAGCCACATCAAGATGGGCCGCTTTCATTTAATGAAAGCGGTTACAACAAAAGCTGAACATGGCTTTTCCAGCAAACAGTACTAAACAATGCACCAGTCACTAAACCCAAACACGTATCTTGTCCTATGGAAGGTCGCCTGCGCTGGATGCGTCGGGTCTGCATTGCTATAAAAACGTACCTGAACGAACACGCCAGTTCGACTTAGCAAATGGTCCGAGCAGTTCTGCCAATTTACAGACAAGACGACAAATATAATAATGTCAAACGACGTACACACGGTCAGGGCAAGGCAACCTCGGCTAGCCATGCACTTAAATGGCTGCGCTTCAGCATCATAGCTTTAGAGCAGGAATAAACCACATTCTCAGACAAAAACTGTCATTTTCAGCCTTCTACGAACACACCCTGTTGCTCCATAGTTACCAGTGCACCGAATGGTGCAAAATACCTAACGTCTTTAAAATACCTAATGACTTTGTGCCGACAGTAATAACAATAGTAAATAATAAGTAGAAATGCAGAGCAGAATAACCTTAAACAATAATATTCCCTAAAATTAATTTAAATCATTTTAAAATATTCTTACCATTAGTATCAGAGCTACACATAGATGAAAGGAGCATCAGTAAAAAATTAAATTTACAAGCATTTTATAAAGTATGAAAGCTAAAAGTACATTTGATTTATGCATATAAATTATTCTTTACAAAAATAACTAAAGAACTTATCACATAAGTAATATGTTTTTAGCATCATTTATGACAAGGATAATACGCTGTTAAACAAAAACCTATCTCTGTCCATCACACCAACACCAACCGCAGAAGTGAATACTGTGGTGCAAAAATTCCCCTTTTATTTAGTTATTCCTTAAATATTCAAAATATTTGCATGATCAGTTAAATCACTTCAAGACATCAACAACTTGTGGTAATTAAAGTTTACAAATAAGCAAGTCAAAGAAAATAGAAAACAAAAAGTTTACAGATTAAAAAAGATGAACAAAAATCACAAACAGCCCTAACTTTACCTTGAATTTCGATCATCTTCTTGTTCTCGATCATAATGCTTGTTTCGGCTTGAATCACTGGTGCCATTTCTTTCCTTTAGAATAAAAAATGTGTTAAAAGGTTTTAGAATAACATCTGGCTTTGTACAGCAAACAATTTACTTCCACAATAAGTTACAAAAATAAAATAATGGGCTTGTGTTAAAATTTTACCAAAACCACGTGACAAAAGCAACCAAACATTAATCATGAAACTGTAATGAAATGATAATTGGCAGTCAAATTTACGTAACGTCACAAATCAATGAACAATTACTTTTAATTCTGTAATTCCTTTTTTAAAGGCTGAGTTTTGTAAATATCCATTTGAATGTTTCACCCATAAGTCAACTCGCAGCTTACCTCTTGCCGATAAGGCTCCTCCAACATAGCCTCAATATCAAGATCATCAGCCATGCTTCTGGAGTAGTTTGCTATAAAGTCTGCAAAGTAAATTAGCAGCATTACTAAACACATGTATTACAAAATGGAAGTGTTTTCAATCTACATACCATCATTCTGTCTCTTCTACAGAAGAGGTCTTCGCTTTTATCAGGTGAGGAATAAGCAAAAAACCAACAGCTTTTGGCATTGGCTTTTATGACCATAAGCAACAGAATTTTCCCCATAAGGAACATTTGCTGAACTAGAGTGTAGACGCTTTGCACGGGATAGGCTGATTCATTTGACCTTTCCTGGCCCTTCCAGAACAATAAAATACCATGGTACACTTTCAAAATAATTCAGGATGTTAATATGCACATCTTTCATTGCCTCCGTAAGGTTTAGAGAAGGTACTTTATAAATGTTCACATTCATCATATACAAATTAACCCTAGAGTTAAACGCTCCATAATCTGCAAAACGCATGTAATATCTTGTGTTCAATCCTCCATCCTAGACGCAGCTTAATTTCCTCGCTTAGTTCACTTCATTAAATACACGTACCCTGAAAGAACGTGCAATTGTACATTCATTTAATGGAGACACATAAATTTACGATGATAGTTACTTTGTACCAGGGCTGTCCAACATACGGCCGCGGATCATAATCCGGCCCGCCGAATGGGTTCATCCGGCCGGCCGAGCCTTTCAAAATATTGATTTTTGTCTAAAACGGCTACATCAACTGCTGAAGCAGATATACAGTACTTGTGTAAGCAAAAGCAACAGCAGTTATCCCATTTGTAAAAATAACCCAGCAATAATGTGAATATGTGGTGTCTGATTTTAAAGAAGGCAAAAATATTGTTCGTTCATATGCGTTACGTTGTTTTAATTATTGATGAAATTTTGTCTTAGGCTCCCAAAGTCTTAGAAAAATGGCAATGCGGGTCTTCAACCCAAAAGGCTGTGCATTTCTGCCTTATACGCTGACAATACGTTTCATATTTTCTCCAGCAATTCCTGGCAAAAGGAACAGTAAAATCAAATTTGAAGCAAAATTAAGGCTACAACCAATGTAGGTCGAATTTAATTGCGTTCAATTGCCATACACACCTGCACGAATCGTTATATTCTATTAAAATACGCAGACATATATTTATTTCTAACTACAAGTTGCTGGGAGATGTGATATTTCTTGAAATTACCACAATTTCCACCAAAATAAATGTGAAGCCAAATTCGATAATTTATGTCTAACCCTCGGGTCGAAAATGAACTTCCTCTTGAGGGGTTCACAGATTCTAACGCAAGGCCTGATTTAAATAAGTAAGAAATTCGATAATTAAGTTCACAACTGGGAAGATCTAACATCAAAGCATATTCATAGAAAATATCAGTATTATTTGCAATGTTGCATGAGCACTCTTTTCCAGCTATTGTTGCACTCTTTTCCAACTATTGTTGCACAGCTGTCCAATATGTTGCCATTTGGAACTGAAATTGCAACAAAATTTGGTAAGCCAAATTAGTAAGGCTTACTCGACGCATACTGGTAACATAAAACTATTAAGTTAATTTTTACGATGTACCTTCCAATGCTATTTATTGATATAAATGGTTTAGTAGCCTCATTAAGGTAATTTAATAGCAATACTTCTATCGGCAAATTAGTAACCCAGATGTTTTCCTGTTTATTTTATAACACTAGATCAAGTAGGCCTATTCGGTAGACATAGCTCATACATGGTACATTAGGTCTTTTTTATAACAACATTTGCTAACAGATGTCTCCTCAAAACTCGTTTTTTGTCTACAGCCCTCAATCTTCTAATTGCTTTCTCAAAATCCTGTATGGTGTCTGGTCTCTGGTTACCCGATCCTGACATTCTGGTTTGAATTGTACCTCTAGCAATTCCTCTGACTTGACGCAGCGTTTTTTTTAAATAAGCTGGTGCCCTGCGTTAAGTTTTCAAGTATAGCGCCTTAGAAATGTTAGAGTTTACGATTGTGTTTATAGTTTTAAACGCCGCGATGTCTTCCAAAATGACCTACTACTTCTATGAATAAGCTGGTCCCCGTGACGTCGCTTTCATTGGGCGCTGTAGAAATCTCGGGATTACGATTACAATTACTACGCGTTTAAATTAGTTTTTTTTAAACTGACAATCCTTTTCCAGCTTCATTTTACAGATGACCAACATTTCTCATAAGCCGATGCAGTGTGCGGTTCTAATTAGGTTCGGCCTACATTTATAATGTGGCCTAGTTATAGCTG
Organism: Norana najaformis; assembly: GCA_964023275.1. Classification (NCBI taxonomy): domain Eukaryota; kingdom Metazoa; phylum Annelida; class Clitellata; order Crassiclitellata; family Hormogastridae; genus Norana; species Norana najaformis. The sequence goes on from OZ029921.1 coordinate 27,684,014, forward strand.
CAAATATAGGCCCTATATATAAGCCTGCATGTTTAAAAAGTAAAGTATCCCATATCCCACAAGTGAGACGTAGAGGATGCGCTCATTTCCTTTTCTTGGCCCTTGAAACGGCAATGGAAGAATCCCAAGGTACTGGACACTGGGCCAGCTCATCGCAGGACCTGTCGTTTGCTTCCCAGCTTACGCTTGTACCAAATTATAAGCCTACTGCTTGGTGACAGAGGTAAGTGTAACGGGATTCAAGGATGGATTCCCATATGCTATGTTAAAATAGAAAGGATCCCTGATGACGGGACATCCGGGTTCTAGAGCGGCAAGAAGTGTTGGAGGGAACTTATATTGTGTTAGATATTTTAGAGAAGTGATATAAAATAAATTTCTAATCAACATCTACTGTTGAAGTTGTACGCATATGCGACATCGTAACAGTAAGGTGTGCGCAAACAACTTGCCCTTACACGGAGTCGAACCAGCAACCGCATGATCATTGACCAGACCATTGGCCTGAATTTTTAACGCTTTACCGACAGACCACCGTGCCTCACAATAGTAGGCCTACTTATATATCCACAACTATGCATGGGAGTATATTTGTTCACGAAATTAAGTTTACCGTAAGCAAGTGTATCGATCCTGTCTGCGTGATAAAATATTTAGACTCTAATGGCGAATAAATTTGTCGGCATCGCGTGAAATGATTGCTGAAGGCGTGTTCCAGAATTGTAGTCCAGCAAAAGCTTAGATCTACATCCGTTCGGTGCTGAATTTTAACTTGAAAAGAATCGGCGAATCCATGTGTTTGGTTGAAAAGAAGTGTTGTTTGATCGGATTTTTTTCACAGATTATTTCTGAGTGTTCGCTTTAGGGAGATATGGGCGAAACTTCTCGCTTACGACGACCCGTTAAGCCGTAGTTAGCCCACATCAAAGCCTTTTTGTAAAGAGTCGGCGAAAGCATGTGTTAGGTTTTAAAAAGGTGTTGCTTAGACCTAGTCACACCTTTTCACGCAGATAATGGCTCTAGGTGTTCGGGGTATGGGCGAAACTTCTCGCCTGCGACCCTTTCGACTTAAGTTAGCCCACATCAGAACCTTTTTGTTCCTTTTCTTTTTGGCTACAGACCTTAGCAAGGCCGTGTAATAGCGCTACATCAAATATGACCTCCATTTTAGTTTTTTTTTTATTTGGTGTGTGCTCTGGTGGGTTTAACTTGTGAAAATTTTTGTTCAAATTAGGCTAAGAATATTCAGAATAATAAATGTGAGGGTCTGGCCACAAGGCTATAAATATAAGTCTTGTAAATAAGTATATAATTTTATTTAATCAATATAGGAATCTCTGCAACTCCCTTTATTACCACTTGCGTCAGATACGGGTCATTGAATTTGTCGTTTAGTGCCGCAGAAATAGGCCTACTAGTACATTCGTTTATTCTGTCGCTTTTTGACTACTGCCGAAGTTCAGAAAGCATCAGCTTCTCAGTTGGTGCTAAACTTTTCCGCCCGACTGACTGCCAGCTCATATATCGGATCATATGAGGTACAAAAGTTACAGTCGCTTCCCGTCGAGGAGAGAATAAAGCTGAAGATTCTCCTTCTTGAGGGGTTTCGCGATGCCCACCATCGCCCCAGGGTACACCGGGTACCTCTATGCTCTAATCTCGAGTCAACCGAGTCGGCGATCGTTGCGCTCTCCTGCTCGTGGAGATACGCAGGTGCCGTTCTTCCGCACAGCAGGTACTCCAGCCAACTGTGCCTTCTAATGCATTGGACCTCCAGCTTTGAACAGTCTACCGCTGCATATAAGTAAAGCTGCATTTAACTGTGTTCAGTAAACGTTTCCAAACTGTGTACTTATAACGCGCTGTGTTAAATGTCTTGATACATACGTATGCATACATACATGCATACTTACGTACTTGCGTACTTAAATACATACGAACTTACATACATACATGCTAATGGCTCTGTAGACTAGGTTGAAATGGCCTACATGTTTGTGGTTTATGAATAACCATGAATGACTGAGAAAGAAAGTTCCAGGAATATGCTGTTGGACTGGATGATGGATAAAGAAAGAAGAGGAGGCAACAAAGAAGTCAGAGAGAGGACAGAGAACAGAGAAAAGTAGAGTCGTTGGATTTTTGGACCTGCCTAAGGGCAGAACAAAGAAGAAGAATAACCACGATAACAGTTACAATTACATACTTATAGTATACTGTAACGACAATTATTGATTATCTTCCACGAAGTTCGGCGAACGTTCCTTCACTGTCGCCGGACCCACTGCGTGGAACAGTCTTCCTGAGGATGTGACGAATGCCCCATTCCTAGGACGCATTCAAGTCACGACTCAAGACATCTTTTTAGGATATCTTATGACTGCAGTTGATTTTTGAACCCTTGTGCAACGCCCTTTTCTTCGGCCTCGGCTGTGCTACGGCGCTATATAAATTGTCTTATTATTATTATGAATTGCCAGTTTTGCACTTTGAGGACAGGGATTCGAAGCGTTGACCGGCGGCTCCCGCTATCCCTCTGCACTCACGCAGTCGGACAAAGACGACTTTGATATCCGCCGTCTGATCTTCCCACCGCCAGTGTACGGTTGGTGTACTCATTTCATAAATGAATTATCTAGGGACGCAAAAGTGAAGCAAAAATCTCGAAACCTGTTCTGTGGCAAATGTTGCCATGGCGGGAATTTGGACCCAAGACCTCTACGTTGACATTCTAGCACGCTAACGATTAGATTATTCGTTCTTTACCTCTTAGTTTAACTTAACATTCATTTTCTGTTCACCTTACAACGAACTTGTTTAGATCGTTTGGATAGCCACGTGACCAGCGCTTTTGAGAGATGCTTGAAATGCGCTATACAAATGCTTGTTACATTACATTATATTATGTTGTGTTATGTTATATTATATTATATTATTTTATATTATATTATGTTGTATTACATTATCGCACACCCCTTTATGTAACAAACTCCCAAGAAACCTCGGACATCTGTCTTCATCTGTCGGTGTTTTTGAACCCTACTAATGTTGGATTCAGAAAATGAAAAGGGGGAATTGCATGGGTCTAAGCCATTCTTCCAACACAGCCACAGTCATTCGACCCATAACTGGTATTGTGCCGCTGCTGGCAACTGGTGGCCAGCTATGGGCCAGCGTTGGTCCAATTGTGGTAACTGGTGACCAGCTATGGGCCCAGCGTTGGTTCAATGGTGGTAACTGGTGACCAGCTATGGGCCCAGCGTTGGCTCAATGGTGGTAATTGGTGGCCAGCTATGGGTCCAGCGTTGGCCCAGTGGTGGTAACTGGTGACCAGCTATGGGCCCAGCGTTGGCCCAATGGTGGCAACTGGTGGCAAGCTATGGGCCCAGCGTTGGCCCAACGAACGTGGCTGTCAGGGTTAGTTTCATCGTGTTTACCTTCCGCCAAGGGGTCTATTAAACAGGACATTTTTAGCGATCTTCATTTCGTTCCCCGCTTTAGTTTTTTGATCGCCTGACTCGAGAACAGAGAACAGTCCATTATTTAGCGGAGGGGAAGCAGGGTGGCGTTTTGTCTCGAGTGAGCGTCTTACCTCCCTTTACCCTAAGTGTTTTATCATTACACCATAGATGTCGCTTTTGCTTCGTGCTCTCTGAAATTCACAAACTGAACCTGACCCGGGTAGATTCATAACCTTTGACGAAACCTAATTCCTCTGTATAACAGAGTCGCACACCAACAACACCATCGACTTGCCTCACTTATCGGCACCACCCCGGCATACATCAGGGAGCCTGTGATCCAGTCTTGATCCAGCTCGGTCGGCGATCGTTGCGCTCTGCAGTCCGTGGAGATATGCAGGTTCCGCGCATCCGCACTTCAACTTGGGCCTTCTTGTGTACTGGACCGTTCTCCTCGAACTGCTTCCAACTGCTTTAACGTGCTGCTTGCGCGTGACTTTGTGCAACAACCTTTTCAAACTGTCTTAAAACAAGTTATGCAGTTACGCAGTAAACTTCCCCCAGAACTTCGACACTTTTCTGACCCATCATACAAACTCGCCGATGCTCCACCGGTTGCAATTTCTGCTTCGGCCTTTTACTCAAAACTGAAAACATTCCTCTTCCGCAAGTCCTATCCTGACGCCCCTTCTTCCTCTTATCTCTGCTTTCCAACCCCAAACATCACCCACCGTGGCTGCCACGCTGTCTCTCTGCCTGACTCTTGGATCCTGACCTGGAACCGAACCCTTTTGCCTATCGATTTTGTTTTGACTGAGCGCCTGTGAATAAGCTGGTCCCCGCGGCGCGGCTTTCGTTGGGCGTTGTAGAAATCTTGTGATTACGATTACGATACAGGCGTTTTCTTGTTCATAAGATCAGCTAGATAGTCATTTGTGCTGTGCTTTGGTGAGGCATAGCTAAAATGCGCTATATTGTGTCTTGATGCATATACACCTAGCCCACATGAAACCAATTTACTTAGTTAGTTCATGCTTTCAGTCAAGGAGACTAAACCTATTAATTAGCCTGCGTGGCCCGGACTGAACTAAGCGAACTCAGAGAGCATGCAGGCTCTGTACTATGCATGCTCTGCTACCCCCTAACATACCTCACCCTTTCGTACTTCTTGTGTTCATTTTCGCCTTTTTATTTTATTTAGTAATTGAACTTATTATGCGCTCAAGTTCAGTAAATCTGCATCAACCTATACCGGATATCCGCTCGTGGTTTCCTTGTGATTCCTATGTTTTCCTTTTTTTTACTCGTCGAATAAGCTTATTTTGGCTACATATACTAACCACAAAGAAGGTGTGAACGTGAGGTCTATACAAACTCAAAGAATAGATGCATATGCCTATCTGTAGGAATGCAACAGCCCTATAAACTAAAGACCCACCATTTCAGAGGGTTTTACCCCGAATCATTCTGTCCGCCGTCTTCTAGTTTCTCTAGAAACCCTAACACAGCCCATAGTAACAGTTCCTCGGTCTCCATCTTTCTCTGGTCCCCCGGCGATCGGGTCTTGCTCTTCGCATGGTATCTATGGACAAACCATCTGACTTGGCGCAGCATTCTTTAATAGATTGGCGCCCTTTGCTTGTAGTTCCGAAGTACTACTTGAGGCATTTGGAGTTTTCATTTGTCCAAGAGAACGTGCAGCTGGAGAATGGTACAGGGTGAAGGAGTGCAGGTGTACGCCATGAAAGTAGGCATTACTACCAGGATACGTCATAGCATAACGGAAGCGCATCCTGATGACGTAACGCTTGCTCTCAAAACGTCACTCGACATCCGGCGTCTAAAGGCGCCACATCTAAAGACAACAAAGAATGCACGATAATTGCTCTCGAATTAACTGAAGTAAGTTTTAGATTATTCTTTAGCTGTTTTGAATGCATTGTTATTTTACAATGTGGGCGCTTGTCTCGTACCAAGAAAGATTACTTAATTTACGTACTTGTTTTGCTTGCTTGCTTACTTAACGCAATAAATGTATTTCTCCATTTCAAAGATCGTCTGTAGTCGGCTAATTCTGCTGAACAATAGTAACACTCAGACTCAAACAGATGCCCTTTCTCTGGATTGCTGTGTCTTGTTAGTGCTTCAGTCGAACGATCCTTCGACCTGAGGAGTTTCTTTGGAGGCCAGTAACTAAATAACTGCTGCTCTTACCTTTATCTTTTGAAAGTTAGGCCTATTCAAGAAAACTCAACGGCCACCTGGGCCTGCAGATAGCCCGCTCCGTGCTTTTGTAACACATTAGTAACAATTTAAAGCCTATACAAGAACAGCGCAAACGGAACCAGGTAAAAAACTACAAGCTTATACAAGACTTTGCCCTATTCTATTCAGCAGTAGGCCTAACTCTTTACATATGTTTCACAAGTAATACCGCAACTTCATCATAAATCTTGCTACGGTGTGTGTATAAAATCTATAGGCCTAATACTGACTAATGGGCAATTTTAAGACGAAGAATCAGCAAGAATCGTCTAAAAACTTTCCGATGACAGATGAAGAGATCAAGACGCAACTATAAACTAAAAGCGAACCTGTCTCTACGTTTGAAATGCACCTTTCACGACCAACGCGCCAACGTTGAAAGACGCCTTTACAACCTGCCTTCAAGTTCTAAATCGCTTGTTACACCTTGTGAACGAATCTCAGCTGCTTCACGCGTCGCTGGTTAGCGCAAATATACACAATCAAAAAAGATTGGGCTATATAATTCCCATGAAACATATCCACCATGTAACTCACGCATGTCTTGTGTAATATATAAGAACATCTCGCTTCAGTAGGCAGCAGTCACACGTAAGCCACTCTGTTGTTAGCGAGATCATATATACATATATATACATTTATCTAATGCTTATATATACATATACCTACATCGTTATTAATTTCAATGTAATGGGCTTTTTAAAGACAGCTTTCCCATTATACAGCGCGTTCACTGTCCCTTGCACCTGGATATAGTATAATGCTCTTATCTTCATCTCATAAAATTTTACATTTATATAAGCCTATGTAATCATTTATGCATAAAACTTGGATGTTTGGGCCATACATATATAGGCTGTATATATTCATAGAGGGTTTTGAATGCCACCAACTATGCTAACAGGTGAAAGCCTTATGTAACAAATGATATGTGCTACCTTCCGTGCTCAGCGGATATATAGACACTGTTAACGCAAAAAACGAACCCTTAGAATTATGCCAATAACTAATGGAAATTATTAAGTAAGTAAGTAAGCTAGCATTTATAGCGCGCTTAAACAAAACTAATCTTGCATGAAAGCGCGTAACATGAGCTAAGTTAATCATAGTACAGTCTAAATAGATGAGTTTTAAGTGCAACTTTGAATGCAGTTATCGTAGGTGAGGCTCGGATGGCGATTGGTACCTTATTCCATTCTGTTGGTCCGGCGAGAGCGAATGCACGGTTTGTATCATATTTGTGTCATCTGCTTCTGTATTAATCACTTAATTAATTAAGCAGATGTACACGTAGCAAGATTTAAGACGAAGTTGCGGTATTACTTGTGAAACATATGTAAAGAGTTAGGCCTACTGCTGACTAGAATATTGCAAAGTCTTGTATAAGCTTCTAGTTTTTTACCTGGTTCCTTTTGCGCTGTTCTTGTATAGGCTTTAAATTGTTGCTTATGTGTTACAAAAGCAGGGAGTGGGCTATCTGCAGGGCCCAGGTGGCCGTTGAGTTTTCTTGAATAGGCCTAACTTTCAAAAGGTAAAGGTAAGAGCAGCAGTTATTTAGTTACTGGCCTCCAAAGAAACTCCTCAGGTCGAAGGATCGTTCGACTGAAGCACTAACACGACACAGCAATCCAGAGAAAGGGCATCTGTTTAAATCTGAGTGTTACTATTGTTCAGTAGAATTAGCCGACTACAGACGGTCTTTGAAATGGAGAAATACATTTACACGAGTTCGATCTAAACTATAAAAACTTAAGTTCAAGTATTACAGATATAATATGATTATATATTTAACTATATGGTTTATGTTCGAAATGCACTCCTTCAGTCTCCTTTTGTCGCAAAAACCTACAAACGTTTTGTTCTCTTCGCGAAACGCCATTTTGCAACTTGAGTGTTTTATACAAATGACGTCTCTGTGACGTTATATTTAAATAAGGACTTCATTTTTCCTCGCCTCGGATTGAAATTTACCGACTGCGCGTTTAACAAGTGCTTTAAATAAATAAATAAATAAATAAATAAATAAATCTAAATTTAGTTGCTATATGGTAGTCACGATTTAAACAATTTTGGTTTTATTAAAACTTTAAAACAATTTTAGAGTTAACTGAAGAACAATGAAGGGTTCGGTTTTCCCGCTCACGGTGTATATACACACAATGCGCACAGAACCTACAAATAAAACCTGAGTGTCCTTTCACAAGACGTGCGTGCGTGGACGATTATGTGACCGTTAAGACGGGCAATCAAACGGTTCTCACGTTATACTAAGGAACTATAGTATACTGTGTTACCTGCGCTCCGCTCGAGAGAATTATGCTCGGAATTTATCGTGCTTGACTGACTTGCTTACATTTTTCATCTCCACTGATTAAATCGTATAAGCACTCGCTGGCGCAATATCATGTCAGCATATGTAGGCCTATATACGTAGGTCTCTACAGTATATATATCGCAGGTATGTATATACGAAACGCATGCGTGCACGCAATCGCGGCAAAACAGTAAAAAATCTTTATTGCACAGAACATAGTCATGGGTATACAAAGAAACCACACTTATAACCTACTGAATGCAGGCTGGTATTCACTGTTCACCGTGCATTAGAAAGAGTGAAACAGGATCCAAGCAGATGAGTGAGAATAGAACGTGGGCTACGAATAGCTACGCATGCAGGTGGAAAAGATGAACCCTGGGTCTGATTGAGGTGAGTTGCCTAGAGAAGGAGATCATCCAAGGCTCGATTCCTGGGTCCCGATCTCGGGGAAGACCCAGGATGACATGGATCGACATCAGATAATGGACTAAGTTATCGTTCGACCAGTTATTACAAGAAACAAGGGACAGAAGCAGATGACAAAATTGTTTGAGGTGCAGCCAATCCTTGGCTCGAGGATGGTTAAAGACAAGACACAAGGCCTGACGAGGAGAACAAACCTGGGCAATTAAAAAAAATTATATGTGTGTATGGTAAATATATACCAATAAGTTCTTTATACCTAGCAATATGGTATATATATATATATATATATATATATATATATATATATATATATATATATATATCCATAAGTTCCTTATGCCTAGCCTGTATAGTTTGCCGACTTAGCTGTATTCAAGCTTTGCAAGGGTTCATGGCTGGATGCATACTGTGCTACAAAGTGCGGAATAATTTATCAAGCAGAGGTGAATAAGTGATCGTTAAAAAGTTTTGCACTTGAGTGCATGCATATCTGTCTTCACCAGTGTCTGGATTGGGCCCTGGTGCCTATAATGCACTCATGAGCGCCCGCATTCTGGGAAAAAGGGACACTTACCCCCCCGAAAATTAAATCTCAATTTATAAAATGTAAAATATTAATAATTTTACATATTTAAGATAGTTTTTGCCGACATCTGGTTTGCCTGCTAACTAAGTTATATAAGCAGCGTTAATCAAATGCATGATCCACAAATAAGCGCTTGTACACTTGACCTTCATTGCTGTAACTTATTATCTCCCTGGCTTTGAGCGGCAACTGAGGAATTTGGGACGTGGAGGTGTAGTGTGGGACGTGGTGGTGTAGTGGTTTGTTCCGTGCCTTGTAACCGGAGGATCGCGGGTTCGAATCTGCCTCAAGCCACTGCCTAGAGACCTTAGACAAGTTGCTTACCCACAATTGTCTGTGAGGACGGCAACTGGAAACCACCTCACTCATCTCATCCCAGGGTGGCATAAGGCCAATGGACCTGCCTTCGGGTAGAGAACTCATCATCATCATCATCATCATCATCATCATCATCATCATCAAGAGAGAGATACTGCTAACACAGAGGGCCAAATAAACCCCTAGCATCAGTTTAGCAGTAAGACGTCGAAAAACGCATGTGAAATCGAGTGACACCCAGATGACGCAGCAGACCAGATGCGCTGGTCCGCTGTATGGAGGAAAGATAAAGCAGCGTTTGTCTATCTTAACACCTCGGATTTCATCCGGCCATCTTTAAACAGCGCTCTCTTAGCAAACTAATGATAGGCTACTAATAACAAATGTTAAACGTTCGCTTGTAAAGAGATACTTGCTGCCTGACAATGACATCGATTGTGGGCCTACCACGCAGAACACAAAATTGATTGCTTGTGTACTAGAGATAACAAAAGATGACTCGAGGCTTCTTGAACGAACAAGGACAAACTGCAGTCGCACAGTAGAAAGACTTGTGTCGTTTTGTTGGAACACATTAGGACTCCACTTTCCTGCAGGCAACCAATCTAATCGTTGACGCAACTGATCAGGAGCAACATGTACGAGCTACTAGTCTATATCTCGTTGTAGCCTATGCTGTGGTGAATTTGTGTAGTTTGAAAGGCTGTCGTTTCATGCAGCATTCTTTAAAGCTCCTCGGGCAGATGCAATTTTTGTGGCCCTGAGGTTCGGACTCTTTTATACCCAGCCAAGAATGCATTTTTAAAAATATCATATCATTTGCATGCGACAGGTACACGCAACTTTCTTTGAGATTAATTTTGTATTTGCTGCTTGTTCCATACTCGATTACGGTTACATACTTTGTACATTGACTGCTATACTATACTATTTTGAGACGTCTCCAAAAGGTACCATGCAGATATCAGACATACATACACATACACAGACACATGCACACAACATGCATGCATGGATGCATATAGGGTATATACATCATTGTAGGCCTACATATGATGGAATTTGGTATGCATTCTGATTTTGCTTTTATAGTAGCATTAATACAGTGATGCTATAGAATTCTTGAATTATATATACACATATAGATATACATATATGCATGCATACATGCATATAGATATACATATACACACGCACACGTGCGTTCATACATGCATATACACACATATGCATACAAACATACATACATACCAACATGCATGCATGTATGCGTACATTCATACATATGTACATATATACATACATACATACATGGATGCATAATACTGTACATATATACATATATACATGCATATATACATACATACATATATATTTAGATGCATGCATGCATACATACTTACATGCATACATACGTACGTGCGTATATCCATTGGGCTACATAAAAAACTAAAAGAAAGATATCCACTAGAGATAAGAAAACAGACTCTTACAGAACTTTTTGTCATATGGAAAGATGCCTGTAAATCGGATAATCGTAATCGTAATCGTAATCTCGAGATTTCTGCAGCGCCCAACGAAAGCTAGGCCGTGTGAACCAGCTTATTCACAGGCGCTCAGTGAAAACAAAATCGATAGGCAAAAGGGTTCGATTCCAGGTCAAGATCCAGGAGTCAGGCAGTCAGACAGTCGGACGGCTACGGTGGATGGTGCTTCAACCTGAAGCGAGAAGAGAGACAACAGGAAGAATCAGGGTAAGATTTTTGGAAAAGAAATGTTTTCAGTCTTGAATGAAAGACCGGGGTTAGGGTTGGGGTTAGCATCGTAAGTTTGGAGGAAAGAGATAAAGCAAATCAAGGAAGAAGACCCGAAGACCACAAGTGAGCCATAAAACAGATTAAATCTCTTCTAAGTTACTTGAACCGTCATATGTTATGTTATGTTATGCTATGCTATGTTAAGGCTACGACGGGCAGACTATACAGCCTTAACAAAAACCAAAACAACACTCAGGCTAAACATTAAAGAAAGCACGACGACTACGATGATGATGATTATGATTATGATGATGACGACGATGAATAAAGTACGGAATAAAGAAGTAAAAAGTAACTAAGTAGTTAAGTAAGCAAGTCAGTCAGTCAGTATGCATGCATGAATGTATGTATGTACGTATGTATGTATGCATGTATGTACGTATGTATGTATGTTTGTATGTATGTACGTATGTATGTATGTATGTATGTATGTATGTATGTATGTATGTTTGTATGCTTGCATGTATGTATGTATGTATGTATGTAGGTACGTATGTATGTATGTATGTTTGCATGTATGTATGTTTGTATGTATGTATGTATGGACGTACGTATGCATGTATCACGTAATTGGCCTGTGGCCTATGCATGTACGTTTGTATGAATGTATGTTTTATGTATGCTTGTATGTATGTGTGCTTATGTGTTTATACCTATCATGTCCATCGAAGGCTATGTTACTCAGATGAACCTAAGCATAATTTTGGGTCCACATTACCTATTCATGTCACATGGTTCGCTGGGATCTCTTGCCTTTCAGTTTTCTCCGGCTTTTGTGCACGGAAGAGGAAGTTGGTGACTCAGCTGCAGTACGAAGCACACACAGTCAGGGGACCCCTGGGTCGAGTGGATCTGTGGTCCCTGGGTTCAGTACAAATGATAGCAAAGCTTTCTGTGCCAACTACTTGAATGCATTTAACTAACTTACACTAATCATCTAATCTAATCACTCCTGTCTACTTGGCTTAAAATAATAACCTCATTTGATGAATTCTGTTTAATTAGATTACACTAGTCTAATCTGATCTAGTAACTTCTATGGCGTCTTCATTTTGTGTAAACTTATGGAATAGGCCACGTCATCTTACAGCTTATGCAGCACTTATTCCACCTGTAAGCGAGCACTTATTCCACCTCTATAAGTGAGCACTTATTCCACCTGTAAGCGAGCACTTATTCCACCTTTATAAGCGAGCACTTATTCCACCTGTAAGCGAGCACTTATTCCACCTCTATAAGTGAGCACTTATTCCACCTGTAAGCGAGCACTTATTCCACCTTTATAAATGAGCACTTATTCCACCTGTATATGGTCGGAGGTTCCAATGAGATCCGCATTGTGCATATAGGTACTTTAAGTTAATTCGAATTCCCTTAGCGTCATCTTCTTTCTTTAGCGTTAAATTCTATTTAATAATCCAAGGTGACAATAACATTAATAACTGTATAAATAGTTCTTCAATGACTAATACACTAGTAGGCACAGACCAATGCTAGCGCAATGTCCTGCAGCATATACGAAATGAAATAAGTGTTTGGTCAACAGCAGTTTAACAATAATACCTGGCCTAGATGGCCTAGTTAGCTACATCGGTAAGCGCGTACGCCAAGGAAGCCTCGGTGCGTGAGGATCCCAGGTTCGCGTCCCGGTCGTGGCTTATTTCAGAGATTTGAATCTCGGGCTAGTACGGTCCGTGCGCGGGGACCTTAAATGGCGTGTAGCGGTGGTGAAGGATCTCACCCGTGCGCGGGTGGAATCCATATGATCGCTTTAGAAAACCGTGTACAATTTACAATTTTACAAAAATACAGACTTTCAGAAACATCGATGAGAAACAAAAATTCGAAGAATTCGACGAGGAAGAGTTCGGAGAAGAAGAAGACGAAAATGAATGGGGAGAAGGAGGAGGAAAGAGAAGAGGAGGAGGAGGAGAAGAACAAGAATTCGAACAAGAATTCAAAGAAGAACAACAAGAATAAAAACAAGAAGAAAAGAAAGAAAGAAGAAAAGAAGAGCTATCTCTTTTTGAGCCCATCCGTGTGGCAGCCATGGATGTGAAACGCTAGCGACTTCATTTTCTTACCCTCGGCATATAAGGTTGGATGGCCAGTTCTCTCCCTCGCCGTCTAGTCTTCCACCGACATTGTGCGGTCAGTATACGCAAGGAACCAAACTGTTTTCACAAACTTGCGATTTCGAATCCGTGCTTTACAGGGCCTCACAGAGGTTCGTAATAAAGAAATAATTACATTACCTACAATAAGATGCTAGCACATCGCATGAAGAGAGCATGCATGCTTACAACACAGCGTAATTGTAATAGTAATCACAAATTTGTATAGCGCCTCTTCAAGAGAAACTCCTCAGGGGGCTTTCTGATCTAATAACACAAGACAACGATCAAACAAAACGGTTTTAGGTGCTTACGAAAAAGAGTTTAAAAAAACTGACTTGCCTTTTGAAAATTAATTTAAAGATTACACCAACTTACGACAGTTGTCATCTAGACATTTGATTATATAGCGCCTTTCTAGTGCATCGTAATAACATAGTAACAAGTAATAACAATAATGAGTAATAACGTAGGCGTAACATAATAGCCTAAATGATCTTAATGTCATTTGAAAAGAGAGAGTACGTCAGCAAGCGAAACCTTGCACAGATGACTAGAAGGGTCGCCATAGGTGGGTTTACGCCAACACGTGAAGCACAACCAACAGATTCCAATCCAGAGTTGACAGATGGTTCGATGTTCAGAGCTCCTTGACCGAGTTGCGTTGATGGTGTAGAGCAACAGCAGGTGGTAGGGTTCGCAATGCTCGATAACACCACCACCCAGTGGTCCTTCATTGATGGTAGATGTCGATATCCCTCGAACCGCCGGGTATTGAGTAAACAGGTATTCGTCGCCTGACGGTCGGTAGGTCAAAGGGCACCCGTCACTGAAGGCCGAGGTTACTCCAAAGACCCCGCCGATCGTCCTCCGCCGAGACTTGTTTTTGGCGGAAGATGGAGTACATAAGTCCATAGCTTGATGCTCGACCGTACACTGGAAAGACCATCCCTTCTCTTGGTCACGTACGCCAAGATGTGCGTAGAAAATACGGTCCAAAATATTCAAAACCAGTCGCGGAAACGAACACTCAAACTTAGTAACAGCAAACATCCAAACACATAAGAAATTATCGAGAAAATTCCGCGATAAGAAACAAAGTCGGTCAAGTATCGATTCAAGTGTCGCATTTTATTGAAGAATACACCACTACATGCTCATGTGCATCTGACCATTTTCATAAACAGAAAACACACAACAGGAACCAACGTTCAACTAGCAGTAAAGGCTAACTCGGATGGAGGCCTACCTTTTTTGTTCACCGAATAATTAAAAGAAGTTAATTAAAATTAATTATTTATTTCAAATTAAAAGCTGTATAAGCGAATACTGAGTTTTGCATCCTGGTTTGGCGTCACGACGCCGGTGTATACTTCTGGGCATTTATATAGCGCCTTCCAGGAGCATTCTGAGACGTGTACAAAGCATGGCTACTTGACAAAACTTCTAAGACTTATGTCAACTTCTATCGAAATTCGCATCAACCTGACATTTCTCAAAAATAAAAGATTTTTTACAATCGTAAAACCGGAATTGAACATTTCTATAGCGCTACAAAAATCTAATCACATGGAACCAGCTTATTTAACAGCGCTTCGTCAAGTCAAAGGGAGTCGCCCAGAGATGTCGTGTGAAGCATAAGTTACGGTTGCCGAGAGCCCATAGAGAGAAGGAGATGCAGTAGTTAATCATTTACACACGCGGTGGGTTTCAGAAAAGTGACTATGTGTGCAAAGATCAAATTCATTAGGCTTAGCCTAAATGGAAGCCAAATTACTTACTGAACTGCATTACACAGTGCCTGCCTTATACGGAAGTCAGAGAATTCTGCTCACATGTCAAGAGTATTCTCAGACCTTATGCGAGTTGACCTGAACTTCTGGAATACCTAACTTTCAATATCTGAAATATACTCCTTTTCCCCTCGTGCATACTGAGAGGTCGTCGGGTCGCTTCTCGATGGTGATTGTGGGCCTATGTTATATGTGAACTTTTTGAAGTGACTGTTCAAACTGTATATTCTCCTTCGCCCTCGCGCAAATGTTTTGAAAGGTTTTCGGATCGCTCACGACCGTGACTATACTTGAAAGACTCGAGCTAGCACGGTCCGTGCATAACCTGCAAGAGACTTGAAACTTGAAGCTCGGAAACTGCGAAACGCCTATTTAAGCAGACACAGTCGTTGAAGCATTTCGCATGATCATTGAAAATGGGAAAGGCTCAAGTTATATGGTCGATACAGGAAGAGATGTGTACAAATATGCCCCACTTGTCGAAAGCCGAGTAGCACATGCAGTTTAGCCAAAGGGTGGCGTTGACGAAGAACAGCTCTCTTCAAAGCATTATAATCCACATACACTTCTGGCATATTCGCTACATAGGCCTATGATGAGTAGCTGCTTTTATTAAACCGATTTTAAATCCTATCTATTCTATATTTCATCAGTACGTCTAAACTTCAACACCTGACTCTCGATCACCACAGTTTAGCTTACACGTTGACCAGTCGTATAACGTGTAAGCCTCTGACTCTGCCAGCTGTAGCCTTTGCAGCCCTTGTGAGCTTCTTTAAAGGCAATATATACTAAATGATCAAATACACACAAGCATATATACAGGGTGGGACCAACCCAATTTCGCTCAAGCAGACGTGGCATGAACGAGAATCGGCATTAGTACAATTTTACATATATTGTATTTGGCACGAGGTAGATAACGAAAACAGAAATAGAAAAAATCATAAAAAACTTAAAACAACTTTGTACTTGTAATTGTAATTTAGAATTTATATATCGCCACTTCAAGATAGACTCATCAGAGGCGCTCCCGGCCCGATGTCCCAGAGCTGGTAGGGAATAATGCGGTCTTCTCCGCTGGAGACTTAAGTTCTGTTTATATGCATATTATAGTATGCATGTAGGTATGTATGTATGTATGTGTGTATGTATGTATGTATGCATGCATGGGTATGTGTTTATGTATAGGGTTGCAAATTGTCCCAGACAGATCACTAATTCTATTACCTAAAAAATAACATGCATTCCCGTCACTATACACAGTCATGACCATCGTAACAGTCATATTGCTTGAAGTTAACATGAATTTAAAAACTTCAGCATAGCAAAAACTCTTATGGCCATCATCCAGGACATGAAGTCCGTCTTTCCTAAGTCGACAGTAAGCAATCTGTTGTTTAGCATTACAAAATACATGTTGATATTCCTTTATTGCGTTGCCTGATGTTATATGTTCGACCTTGTTCAGTGAGAAAGACTGGGCTAGAGGAGATTTTGGTCGGTTACCGTAAATCTCAGTGTTGTAACTCCCAGTATTGTATTTTCTGTAGTGTTCTCATTTTTAATATTGTCAATTCTAGTCTTGCTCTTCTTGATGCTGTCATTCCTAGTGCTGTCAAAACTTGTCGTTCCTAGTGTTATCAATTTTAGTGTCGCGATTCTTAGCGTTGTCATTGTTAGTGTTGACGGTGATACGTAAGTCATTTGATTGGACTATAGAACACAAGACTAAATGAAACTGCAGAACACAGTGAGACTGTGTATAATCTACAGACTAAGGACCCTAAGTTATGAGCCGTTCATTGCACTACATTCGCAAATAGCCAAACTGTGGAGTCCATCGGGCATGTGAGATAGCTGGCGATAACGAGAGATTTCGCCAATTGTGGATGAGCTTTGGTCCGCCTGTATTAGGGGGCGTGTTTTGGGCCGTATTGTTACCTTCTCATGGCGCACGTAACCACTTGAGTTGTATGTGAAAACGGATTCACATGTACGATTAGTGTTTGCACTGATGGCCATACATACGAGTACTACAAAACAAGCAGAAAACAACCAGAAAACAAGCAGAAAACAACCAGAAAACTGCCAGAAACAAAGCTGCCGCTCTGCACCACAATCTGTGTATTTGTGCAGCGGACTTCGGCTGCAGTTTGCTCCAGAATCTTCTGTGACTTATCCACATTTACGAACACGTAGTCAAACGGAAACTCGAGACGGTATGGTTACTTTGCTAATAGAGCTTCTAAGTGCGTTGCCTGGCGTTGTATGTTCGACCTTGGTCAGTGGGAAAGACTGGGCTAGAGGAGATTTGGGTCGGCTACAGTCAATCTCAGTGCTGTAACTCCCATGAGCTATTCAATTTCAGTGTTGCAACGGCCAGTATTGTAATTTCTGTAGTGTTGTCATTCCTAATATTGTCAATTCTAGTCTTGCTATTCTTGATGTTGTCATTCCTAGTGCTGTCAAAACTTGTCGTCCCTAGTGTTATCAATTTTAGTGTCGCTATTCTTAGCGTTGTCATTGTTAGTGTTGACGCTCCTAGTGTATTGTTCTGTCTTCCATGATCTCACGCCATTCACTTCACTGTTTTTCTTCATCCCACTTGACCCGGAATCGAATCTGATCCATACTAGCCTATCGAATTTGCTTTTACTGAGCGCCTGTGAATTAGCTGGTTCCCGCGATTTAGCTTTCATTGGGTGCTATAGAAATCTCGAGTTTACAATTACGATTACCCCGGGGTTGGTACATGAGTACTAACATGGGTTTCGAGGAAAAAAGATGTTCTGATTTTGGATTGCTGTACGCGTTTTCAGTCGAACGTTTCTCGAACCCTGGGTGACGTTTCCGAGAAAAGCCTATACAGTATATGTAGAGGCGCGCAAGAAAGCCTTAGAACTTTTGCCTTTTAAAGTCCCATTCAGTGCTTCAAGGTCCTTGTCAACAACATTCGTCAACAGATGCACGATGCCCTGGTTTATATACAGAAAACTCAATGCATAGGACAAAGCTTGTTGATTACGGAAAGTTTTGAAATGTTGGCAGTTTACAAAATGGAAATTCTTTCATTAGCATGGAACCTGACGACTAAGAGTCGCAATTGCTGGAGATACGTGATCGCTAGGGTGCAATGGAAGTAGAGATGTCCCGCTGTGTTGGCATTTTTGCGTTAGCGCTTGGTCGCAAGAACGTAATAAGCAGACGTTGTTTTCGTAGGATTTCAAACAATCGCTTTTCGATTCTACGAAAAAAACGCGCATGATGTAGAAGCAAACGATCTTTGTTTAGCCCATCTAATAATACAAACAATGCCTGTTAAATGTCAAAGAAGAGACAGGGGTAGGGGAGAAAGAGAGAGACTGATAAAGACACAGGAGAAAGAGGTAGCCAGACAGGCAACGGGGCGGAAAGGTAGTCTTAAAGAAAACTCGAAGATATGTCTTGCTACATGGAGCACTGTGTGGATATAATGCACGGAAGGTTCTATACACGCGACCCTATGTATATAAAAGCCTTACGGCAGAGGTTACATTAAAAAGTATTGTTATCTACTGAGATGTGTCTCATTGACGTATGTGATGTGACAGCATGACGTAGAGCAATGTGTTTTGTACCCTAACATACCGTGATGGGGAGCTAGTGATGTGCAACGTATACGCTGCGTCTTTAGCAATAGAAAAGAGCATTCCACTGAGCTATCCCCGAGCCATGGGTAGCGACTTCATTTTCCTTGGCCTCGGGATATAAAGGAGGTGGCCAGGTCAACGCTTTCCATTCGACTGTGTGCTGGCAATGTACTAATTTCATAGCCGGATTTACTGTAACTACGGGAGGCACGTGAAGCAGGCATTTCGAAAGACCTTCTGCAGAGGGGATTGGCAGTCAAGCAGGCCAACTACTATACTATCGTGGACACACCATAGCAACAACTGTGCCTTAAATCTTAAATAGTCGTCCACTTCCGCATAGAAATGTGCAGTGACCTTTTGAGCTAAAATAATTGTTAAAACTTACGAGAAACAAATCAGCTGCCATGGCGAATATAGCGACTTCTAAAGCAACAGTTGGTGTCATCACTGATCCGACAAGAAGCCAACTAGTAGCTGATGCGTGACATTGATTTCGTGGCAGAACGTTCTCCGTGCGAAGTGACCCAAGGCTATATATTTTAAGCCTATAATTAAGCCTAGATGTTCGCCTATTTACCGTAACTCTGGATATTATCATGATTAAGCTTTTGTGGCTACATGTACCGTATAAGCTTATATGTTCTACCACATGAAAGAATATGAATTCCGAGCCAACGACCTGTAAACATCAAAGGAGCCGATGCCTTGCTGCTGAAACGAAACTTTCATGCTCTGGTGAGCTGCCAAATTATCCGTGTCCAAGCTTCGACGTTAACCTGCGTTTTTAGACACAGCTTGTTTCAACCAAAGCAAAAAAGCATTTGCCGTAAAGATAAAGGTCTTTTGAACATGAAATTAATCGCGCTTAAATCTAGGTAGACTTGAGTCAAGACTGCTAGGCCTATACCTTAGCTATAGGAGCTGAGAAGAGACGATGCACTCATTGACTCACATACTAGATCATAGTTTGATCTCGTTTATGGTTACATACATGCAGCTCAACCCTTTATATAACGTCAAACTGAAGAAAGAAAAGGAGGAGAAGGAGGAGGAGGAAGAGGAAGAAGAAGAAGAAAAAGAAGAAGATGAAGAAGATGAAGAAGAAGATGAAGAAGAAGATGAAAAAGAAGAAGATGGTGACGATGAAGAAGATGATGATGAAGAAAAAGATGAAGATGAAGATAAAGAAGATTAAGAAGAAGAAGAAGAAGAAAAAAGAAAAAAGAAAGAAGGAAAGCTGTCCGTTGAGAGGTTGGGTGTTCAAAATCCCGCCAGGGCAGAAATATGGTCTGGAATTTCAGGTCCACTGGCGCCTCCGAGCGAACGCGGATATAAACTGAGTATCCTAACCGTATACTCTCGGTGTAAAATGCAAGATCGGACGGCGAGGGAGAGATCTTGCCACCCACCATCATATTTCCAAGCTAAGAAAATGAACTGCTATCACTTACATATGTTATAGCTAATTAGAGTTTGCTCCTCTGCATAGTAACTCGTCTGAGGCATAGTCCCGGGATTTGCAGGTAGCCTGGGCTAGCGTGGTCCGTACACGGAGACCTTAAATGGCGTGGCGCCCATTAAAACGGGCGGCCATGATGAAGGATCTCACCCGATAAATTCGTTGCAAAATGAGCAGGGTCGAGGCCATACGGTCGCTATATAAAACCAATACATTTACATTTACTAGCGGCTAACCGCCAACTTGACCAAAGCTATACAGCAACAGCAGACCGCTTAGAGTAAAAGTTATGCTGCATATCAAGGGACTTTTTGAAGGTGAATAAATGGTAAATTGTCTTGTCTTCAACCTTCGTCTTCGCGCC
Organism: Norana najaformis; assembly: GCA_964023275.1. Taxonomy (NCBI): domain Eukaryota; kingdom Metazoa; phylum Annelida; class Clitellata; order Crassiclitellata; family Hormogastridae; genus Norana; species Norana najaformis. The sequence goes on from OZ029921.1 coordinate 27,704,569, forward strand.
GTGGATCGGCTGCACCATGGACAATTTTGTGCCATCTGCTCCTGTCCCTTGTCTCCTGTAATAACTGGTCGAACGATAATTCAGTCCACGACTTGATGTTATCGATCCGTGTCATCTTGGGTCTTCACCGAGCTCGGGATCCATGAATTTTGCCTTGGATGATCTCTTGCGGAATTAGTTCGGTCTAAATTCGTGAGAGGTCGAAAACAGAAGTGTTTCCGCGTAATAAACTTCAGGTTAATGAGGTTAAAAATGAAAATTCCACGTTCATGTCAAACGCCATGACATTAAACTCGTGAAACATGCTACTAAGTCTGAAATAACAAGCTCTGGATTTACTAATGTCGTACTGACCCGTGACCTTGGTTCGAACTAGAACTGCGACTCTCCTTGTAGGCCTACATTGACATATAGGCTAATTTTTGGGAAGTGTTTATTATTTTTCAACTGACGAACTTAAGCTCTGAATCTGTTTAGAGATACTTATACTCGCATGTATCTGTGTGAAGTCCAAGTAGGAATGCAGAGAAACGCTAATTACGTATATAACGTAATTAACATAATATAATTGCGTTAATAACATTTATAGGCTAGGTGTACATAAGTAGGCCTACAGATGTAGGCTGTGTCCATTATTTAGACTAGATGTGCATTAATTCATAAAATTCTGGATGTTATGATTATCGCTAGATCTCAGTCCGTCTTGTGTGTCTAATCCATTTGCCAATATACTCAACAGAGCAAGAATGAACTTGTTTTTATGGACCAACTGATCACAGGTCCTACCTAGATGTTTGCATATAACATATCGCACAAGATGGCCGCTTGTTTCTTTACGTGTCGTTTATGATTGGTTTGTTCTTTCGGACTTCTTCTGTGACCTAGTACCCTATGCGTTCTCGAGGTAGTTTTATCTTTCCCCGTCGTTTTTGAGTGTTTTGGACGGACGGTGTTCGAACGTATATTATCGAGGTCTGTTGTGCTGCCAGTGGACTAGTTCACCTTGAGGGGTTTCAGGTTACACTTCGGACAGAGTAAAACTCCAGTTGGAAAGGCCAGGAGAGTCTTTGGATTGGTGTTGACCGTTCTATTGCGGAGACGCTCTACTACCAATCGCCCCAGCTGCTGATTAATGTTGCCCTCCTTTAACTTGGTTGCTTACAGAATGACCACCTGGAATCGTATCCCTCGAGAATTGCGACTTGAGCTCCTTTCTCTCCCCCTCTCAGTGTTCCGCAGGCGCCTGAAGACTGTACTGTTCAACAGTGATTTTACTTTTTCGGGTCGGAAGCACCTCTGTTGAGTTTATCCTCTAAGAGGCGCTTTATAAATCTCAAATTACAATTACAGTTACACCATCTGCGAAGGACTGCTTGATGTTGGGGTTCGTGTGTTGCGAGCCAGAAGAGGCGCTTTATAAATCTCAAATTACAATTACAATTACACCATCTGTGGTCTGTTGTCGCTTCTCTTTTCTTCGACGCTACCTAGTCCAGGAACTGTGAATATGGTGCCTACTATCCGCTGTGGATGGGAATCCGTCGGCTGGGTTCTGCGTGTCTGCGGGAGCGCGTCAGTGGTGACTCTTCTAGTTATCCGAGCACTGTTCGCGTATTGATTAACTTTCATGAGCGCTTTTATGAGGTACTTAAAAGGCGCTATAGTGAGTGTCTAGATACACACATACTTACATAAATACATACATATATATTTGAAGGCATGTATGCATACATACATACATACATACATACATACATACATACGTATATATTTGAAGGCATGTATGCATGCATACATACATATATACACAGATACATAAATACATACATGTATATATACGAAGGCATGCATGCATACATGCATACATACATATATACATACATGCTTACATGTATACATACATACTTCATATGTATATATATATTATATATAAAGCCCTAGCAGACATTTACGCTATACTTTGTTATAAGCACTTGAGTAGATCCTGTGATCTTAATGTTGTACTCTCGCCCAGTATAAAGACGGTGTAATTACTATGAACACCTGCATTGATAGTGAATGTCATTCCGGAAAATTTTTATTGGTCAGCGCTAAGCAGAACTTGAATCTTCACCCAGAATAAGTCGTATGAGAGCAGGCCAACAGGAGTAGGCCTTGGTGCTGTCTGAAGGCCTACAGGCCTACTGATTGAACGATTTATAAAAGTCCGTCATTTAATTAAGGAAGTTTCGAAACAATGTACTTATATACTCCAATAAGACTAATCTCATGTCTTCACTCAATAGAGCCTGGATGTAGGAGAGCATTCGATGAACTAGGCCTTGCCTTAGTTTGAAGGCCTACTGATAGAACGAATTATAAACCTCCGCTCTTTAAGAAAGGATCAGCACAATACTCTCGTGTCCTAAATAAACAATGATCTTGTCTCTTCAAGTAGGTAGATGTTGTATGTAGGTCAGAACATTCGAAGGAACTAGGTCTTGGTTTAATCTGAAGGACTACAGATGAAGCAAACTCAAAACTCGGGTCCTTCAGAGGAAGTACAGAAATGATATTCCGGCATGACTAAGGCCATACAGACGAGTGTGGACAGGAACGTTTTGACGGTTTACACAGACGCAACGTTGCCTACAAAACAAGGACAAAATGTTCGCTCGTGAAGGTTGATTTCTACGAATAACTCAAATCTCGTAGATGATCCGCATGTCGGGTTGTTATTGTCAGGTTTGCAATTCAGCCGAAAGATCGCATGCAGCGCCAAGACTTTGAGGACTTTGTTGACGGAGAAGCATTAGAGGTAGATGCTGAAATATCTTGCCCAACTTTGTACACCTCCACTTCTGTCGGCTTTCTAGAAAAGTGCAAATTTACCTGCCGGATTCAAGGTGTGTTGAGTGATTGTGATGTGGTGGAAGACATAGGATTGCGTAGGACTGCGTTGGCGTGTAGGAGTATGTAGGAGTATGTAGGAGTATGTAGGAGTATGTAGGAGTATGTAGGAGTATGTAGGAGTATGTAGGAGTATGTAGGAGTATGTAGGAGTATGTAGGAGTATGTAGGAGTATGTAGGAGTATGTAGGAGTATGTAGGAGTATGTAGGAGTATGGTGAAGGAAGTCCGGAGGGATACAAGTACCTGAAGAAGCACCTTCTTAGAATTGTTAAGCAGTCATGTTCTATAGCCTCTGAAAGGTACTTAAAAGGCGCTACGTAAACATATCGATATCTAGCGTCCGTATCGTCCGTATGCAGGCCTATGTATGTTTGTGTGCATGTATGTATGTATGTCTATGTGTGTATGTACGTATGCATGCATGAACATATGTATGTGTGCTGTGCGTATGCATTTGTGTATACATGTTGGTATAAGTTCTGTTGGGATATGGAATACTGTCTTCGTAATCGTAATCGCAAAATTTCTAAAGCGCTACTTAAAAGCTAAGAACAGGGCACCAGCTTACTCATGAGCGTTGCGTCAAGTCCGTGGGGTTGTCCAAAGATGCCATGTCAAGAACCAAGTCCGGTTGCTAGGAGACCAGAGAGAGGAGGGGAGAGAAGGCTAAGGTGCTTTGTGTTTAAGCTGAGAGAAATGAACTTAGGATGAGTAGTAACAGAGGGAGGGGCAAGAGTGAGGTAAGAGGATGAGCGATTACATGGTAAATAGTTTGTGAAGGTAAGTATAGGTTGGGGAAAGAACTTTGAAATGAATCTCAACTTTAGGTTAAAATGTTTTATTTTCTGAGCTATTTATAAGCGTAACATGACTTACATGTCTTACATGACTAACATTAAAACTTAAATGCTTAGTAGGTCTGCCTAGATTTCTGTGCATGCCTATCGATCTCTAAACCATGTTACGTGATATTATTATTAATATTATTATTATTATTAATAATATTATTATTAACATAGAAACAAGAAAACAAGATGTCTACCTCAGTTACAAGTCATATATTTACATGTAAGCATATATAGACCGCAGAGCTAGCGTTTGCAATTACCAGACAGCAGAAGGATTCTTGAGACACTAGGTCCAGGCCAAGCAAACCTCCAAGGGTACACACACTTTCCGACAAAATCCCCCGTGGTCAATCAGTCTGGAATGTTCTACCAGAGGAATGTTCTAGCAGACCGAAAGACGTCATTGTTTTGGCTTTTGATCAGCAGCTGATGGTCGTTAATCCTCTACGCTGGGTAGACAAACAATCCCGACCTTTATTGACTTATTTCTAGAGCGCATGATCTCAAGAGTGAAGTCCCTGTCAATCAATTAGATCCATTTCTGATAACCCTCGTCTGTGAAGAATGTTGATAGCACAGATGCATTAAGAATGTAGTTGCTTCAGTGGCCTACTGGTTTGGCAAACACTTGGGCCGAATATGGAAGTACGAAACTCCTAACTAGATGGTCATCGCTTTATGTTGGGGTTTAGATCAAGTCCTTACAAGGGGCGGTTCCAGGGAAACGCCTGCTCATACCCAGTCCTAGTTCATGAGCATCAGCGAAGTGGCCCTTGGATCCGGCCTTGCACACCTACTCTTTGTTCTGAACTCAAATGGTGAGGCATGGCGGCCGGCCCCAAGATTTGCCCTTGGTCTTCACCGCCCTTCGACATAGTCGTTCCTCATCATTAGAAAGTGGCATCATATCATCTGAAAATAGAATAAGTAGGCCCTATGCGGCTAAAACTCCAAACTGTAGCAGTGCATGGGCCGATATAAAGCGGCCTTCGATTGATACATTGGGCATAATGATAACGGCGCTATAGAAGTAATTAGATCGTATTAGAAAACAAACGATTAGGGGCACAGAATTTAAGACGCTTATTCGGATGCCAAAGGTTCTTCTATTCGGTGAACGAAGTTCAATCCATGTGGAACAGAAGTTGGCTGACCCTCGTGACTTCAGGCACGAAGTTTAACAGAGCTCGAATAATTCACGTGTAGGCTACCTTCTCTAAATATAGTAAATATCGTAACTAATGACATACTGTACATCATTGAGCTCTGCCACCAACTTGCGTGTAATATAGTCGACGAGATCAACGTTTCAGCGTAATGCTTCGTAACAATTTACTACTTTACAGAAGTCCATGGTCGAAAATAGGGCGGATAAGTCGCCTGGGATGTAGGTCGGCAACAGTACTTGGAAGCGAAGCGCAGCGTAGAACTACAGTTTCTACACAACAGATCATCTGGCATCTGATGTTGGGACTTCGGGAGTTTCGCGTTCTATTACTATTATCGAAATGTCCATGGCTAAGAAAACAAACTCCACCAGAACTATTTATAAACATCTATGTTTTTAGTGGACATGGACGTATTCATAAATGTACAAGGACAGGCGTCTTTTGTCTGTATTGTTTGTGCAACGTCTCGTTGCACTTAGCTGGTGGTAACTGTTGAAAGTCATTCGTAGCTCACGAAACGAGCCTCCAAGTGACGAGGTTCAATGGTATCCTGTCTGGACAGATGGTAGGGTCTCGGCGACTCTGGCCAGCTACTTAAGGGCCTGCGACCGGTCATTCGGTTGTTTGATTGGTCAACCGGTTGAATATGCGAAGGCTGGAGAGTTGGTCGTTGTTCTGTACTCTGCAGATTGAAATCGATTTAGGCGGCTGCTGATTGATTGTTAGGCGTCTGCGTATCGATTGTTAGGCCTCTGCGTATTGATTGTTAGATCCTTGCATATTGATTGTTAGGCTTTATTTAGGCCTATACAAGTCAGTTTGGCAGGCCTTATTCGTGCGAACCAGTTTGATAGGCCTTATTAATGTCAATTAGTTTCGTAGGCATCTGTGGTGTAGTTACATTAACTTGCGCTTTATAAATCCTCTACTAATTTAATAATAATAATAATAATAATAATAATAATAATAATAATAATAATAATAATAATAATAATAATAGGCCTTGTTTACGTGAGTCAGGTTGCTTGAGACAGTTTGCTAAGCCTTATTACATATGTAAATCGTTTGCTAGGCATTGTTGACCTGACATTTTTCAAGGCCTTGTTTTCGTGAATCATTTTTATGTAGGTTCTTCTTGAGAACGAGTGTGATTGAAGAGCTCACAGTGAGCCATTCATTGAATGGCTACCACGTACGCGCTGGTGTTTGGGGAACCGCGGTGCAGTATTTAGGAAGTACTTTTATTACGCATAGACTGGCAAGTGTATTCGGGGTCGTGGATTTTCTATGAATACGTGTTTATGATTTAAGTTTCACAAATTGGTCTACCTTTTCCGCTAAATTTAGACTTGTAAGTGGACCTAAATGCGAGTTACAAGATTGCCCACGCATGACCGCATAAGGCAATCCACGTGTGACAGACTATATTATGCTGGCAACGTTTAATTCAAATACAGTTTTCAGATTTTCTTGGCCTACTATTAAAGTGTGTTTTCTTTTATTTTGTTAACGTTTGCGAGTATAAAGTTTGTTATCTATCTGTTTGTCTGCTTATGTATGTATGTATGTCTATGCAATTTGTAATTTATATGTATATGTGTGTGTTTGTTTAAATATTTATGGACTTATATTTATTTTTTATTTGACCACTCGTGAAAAGACAAGCAAGAAAAGCGAGAAAAGACAAGATGGATGCTCGTCGATTCTTCAGCAGAGGCAGCAGCACCCTGATCCTCCTCTTATTGGCAGGAACTCTCTCATCTTCTGAAGACCTCGCGCTGCCCTCCAGAGCGTCCTCGACGACCAACCAGCTGGTCTCGGAAGAGGAGTCTCGACTCTTCCTCGTTAAACTCTTCGAGAAGTATGGCAATGACGGACTGATGACCTTCGAGGGATTCGAACACCTACTGGAAAGCATCGGACTTGGAAATGTCCAGATCGCTGATCACGACGTCCACGACCACCACACGGAAAAGGGATTCCAGGAATTCCACAAGGGTCACGAGCACAACAACTCCGCCGTTGGAAAGCCGGATGCGCAGGAGAGTTGGACGGAGGCGAAGTCGCTTGAAGGTATTGTCCCGGGTGATGAACGAAAGCCGTTCAAAGGTGCGGAGAAGAGGAAGTTGAAGGAAGGAAGTCGAAAGAAGACTGGAAACAAACGGAAGGATGGACAGATCGAAGGACGACAGAAACGATCGTCTGCTGTCTTCGTTGAGCAGAAGGTAAGACAATCGCCAGTGAAGATATACGACAGGTAATACCCGTCGCTTATGAAGGCAAGATAATCGCTAATGAAGGTACATCGACTGCAGAGGAAAGTAAGATGGTAAATCAGTAGCAGGTGAAGCAACGAATTTCGAATCATAGTTTTATAATAGTGAATAACTAACCGTACTTTGTCCTATCCTATCCCATCCCATCTCATCCCATTCTGCCCTACCCTAGGATACCCTACCAACCCTAACGTAAATTGCCCTAACATACTCTATCCTAATGTACCCTAACGTATCTTACCCTGCTCTACCCTACCCCCAAACATACAAGGTACCACTGTACCCTATCCTAAAGTATCCTGCTTTACCCTATCTCTCTCTTACCCCAACCTACCCTACCTTACCTGCCCTACAGGTGAGATGATTGTTGTTGGTTAGTGTGCCACTCCGGCCGAGATACTTCGGACGTTCCGGATCCAGTACATGGACGGGATTAGTCAACCGGAGTTCGTCAAACTCTGTCCGGCCATCATTTACCAACTGGACCAGCACGTGTGTAATGCGCATAATGCGTCATGTCGTCAGTCAAGTGACCGAGGTCGTGACGCTCACTGCGCCATCCATCACAATCAGTCGAACCAGTCTCACGCTCATGACGACGAAAGTTCAGCCAGTGCAACGTCCTGGAAGAGTAAGAATCGTTACTCTATGGCATGATCCAGTCAGTGAATTCCCCGACTTCTTTGCAGAAAAAACCGTGGATTTTAAGTTGAAATTGTTAAAAATCGTGGATGTTAAGTCGAAATACTTTGCAGATAAAATTGTGGATGTTAAGTTGAAGTTGGGTTTAGTACTTTGCAGATAAAATTGCTTAGTACTGGGTTTAGTACTTTGCAGATAATATTGGTTTAGTACTTTACAGATAAAACTGTGGATGTTAAGTTGAAATTGACTGGTCCTTCTGCATCTGACAAATTTTTCTACCCAAATTCTTTACCTCCTGTCTTAACGCACTTTCAACCAACAACTCTTGCAGAGGTTCGCAGACTCATCTTCTAACCTAATAAAATCTACATCTTTGGTGCTATTCCTACATCTCTTACAAAGATGCTTTTGATGTCCTGGGTTCAACCATTTTATCAATTATCAACTTCTCATTGGTTGAAACATCCTTCCCATCTGCCTTTGTTCATGCCATAGTTCGTCCTCTACGAAAAAACTATCTAACTTGGTAAGCTTTCAAATTACAGGCCTATTTCAGCTGACTTTATGTATCTTAAATAATTCTCGAACGCGTAGTTATCAATTATATGCAAACTCATCTATCTTCCAACTTGCTAATTTCTCCCTTTCAGTATGCAGAGGTATAACCGTAAAATTTTATTCAACAGAAACTGCCATTCTTCACAGTGACATTGCATTCAGTGGACTAAGGCAGAGTGACAACACTGGTCCTTGTTGATTTCATGCTGCCTTTACCTTTAAAACTGTTGATTGTGCTCGTCTTTTGATTCGCGTCATTAGTTTCTGCTTTTTCTGGCCCTGCTATGTAATGGTTTGCTACATCTCTCTCCAGGCCATCAAACAGAATATTTGAGTGACGACAGTTATTCTTACAGAGCTCTGTTGACATATGGTGTCCCGCTGGGTTTAGTACTTAGTCCTCCCTTGTTTAAGTTATGCACCCCACCGCTAGGTACATTGCTTAGTAATAATTCACTGCGATGTCATTTCTGTGCAGATGACACTCAGATTTGGATTTCATTAGACAATTTGTCTAACGAAAAACAGTTATCTGTGAATCAACTGTATTTTCCACATATTTTGTTGGGGTGCATTCTTGGATGGCGACTAATAAACTCCTCCTCAACACATCAAGAGTGAATTTCTGTTACTAGGCACTCCACAACAGCTCAAGAAATTGAATTGTTGAAATCTCTAAAGTTGGATGGCTCACGTGCGCTGCTCGTAATTTGTGTGTTGTTTTAAACTCTGCTGTGTCTCACTGACTATGCAAACAGTTTTTGTAAGTTGCTATATATGCCTATTGGTGACATAGGCAGAATTAGGGTTTATGTCCCTATGTCTTCAAGGATATCTCTTGCTAACGCATTGGTTTCCAACGGGCTCGATTCTTGCTCGATTCTTGTAGCTCGCTTCTTGCTGGAATCATAAAGTTAAGCATGCAGAAACTCAAGAGAGGTTAGAACTCATTGGCTAGAGTAATAACGAATTGTCCTACATATTGATATGAGCATATAATCCCTGTTCTTGAATCACCGCATTGGCCTCCTATTCTGGAAAAGATCTTTTTAAAATTTGGATGATAGGATAGAAAGCATTTAATTGTATCAACCAAAGTACTTTAGCTCAGTCCTTATTCGACGACTTACAATGACTCATCTAGGTCCTTTCTATGGATGTACCGATTAAAGCTAGAACTGTTCTTGATGTATGAGCCTTTTCGGTTGCTGGACCTAAATGTTCCGTATAGTAGGGCCTATACTTATACTTGCAAGTTCTTTTCGAATTTCGCATACTATGCTTCTGATAAGTACTTACTGGGCTAGTGTAACTATTTGTATGGCTGCTTCGTTTCGGATTTGTTTAAGAATTCGACAATTACTTTGAGAGTTGCGAAAAGTAGGGCTAGTTTTATAAGAGGGTATTGTATTCCCTACGTGATACAAATATGTAAAAGTGTAGGCCTACTTCATATATGATTATGAAGAGTACTTACTGCATTTCGTACTAGGTACAGTTGATTACTTAGCCCCTTTAAAAAGCTCCTAGAAAGCATAACAGGCTGAAAGTGTTTACTGAGCTGCTACTGTTGCGTGGAAGTGTTACATGATTGTAGCCTACTCATAGTATTGTGTGGTTTGTGATATAGTCGACGTAAGTATACCTCCGCAACGTTATTGCATGTGATGAGTACTTGTACGTAGTACATTATAAATGACCAACACAATACAAGACAATACAATACAACGTAATACAACACAACACGGTCTTCCACGAAGTTCGGCGAACGTTCCTTCACTGTCGCCGGACCCACTGCTTGGAACGGTCTTCCTGAGAATGTGACGAATGCCCCATCCCTGGACACATTCAAGTCACGACTCAAGACACATCTTTTTAGGATATCTTATGACTGTAGTTGATTTTTGAACCCATGTACAGCGCCCTTTTCTTCGGCCTCGGCTGTGCTACGGCGCTATATAAATTGTCTTATTATTATTATTATTATTATTATTATTATTATTATTATTATTATTATTATTAACACAATATAATACCACACAATACAATAGCATAAAGTACACTACAACACTGACGATTACTGGTCTTGTGTGTCGTTGAACAGCGTGGTGTTTTGCGTCGCTGTCTGTGCTGGTCATCAGCCTCGTTGGGCTCGGAGGAGTGGCCGTGATTCCGATCATGGACAAGCTCTTCTACAACCAGCTGCTTCAGTTCCTCATCGCACTAGCGATTGGCACTCTGGTCGGAGATGCACTCCTGCACTTGCTTCCTCACGTGAGACAACGCTATTCACTCTATTCCTACCATATATATATATATATATATATATATATATATATATATATATATATATATATATATATATATATATATATATATATATATATATATATATAGGGATATATATACATGCCTATATATATATATATATATATATATATATATATATATATATATATGTATGTATTTTCCCTTAGTAGTTAAAAGTCGTCTTTCTCAATGAGGGCATGAACAATTAATCACAGCCAAAGCCATGAAATTTAATCTAATTAATTTCACCTGGAGTAATACATAATTTAGTCTGATTGCGTGAATAATTAATCCCATGCATGTGAATTATTGAGTTAATGAATTAGTGGTGAAATAACTTATGAGGTGGTATTATTTATTGCACAAGGCATCCAACAGTTGGTGGTTTACCTGGATCTACACATCTGACTATATACTATATATATATATTTATGTATGTATATAGCTGACTATATATATGTATGTATATAGCTGACTATATATATTTATGTATGTTTATATCTGATATATATATTTATGTATGTTTATATCTGACTATATATATTTATGTATGTATATATCTGACTATATATATTTATGTATGTATATATCTGACTAAATATATAAGCATGTATATATTTAGTCACAAATGTATATTTATATAGCGTTTTCATTAATAGACCCAAAAAATAGGCTTCTTGTGTGCAATGCAGGCTATGGTTCCCCATCATCATTCGTCGCCCAAAGCTGACTGTTCTTCGGTCATTGATGTTGATGAGGCTGGTCATGACGACGAAGAAAGCGCCATCTGGGTTGGGCTCATCAGTCTCTTCGGCATATTCATCTTCTTCGTCATGGAAAGGATTCTCAACCTGTGTTCGGAACGAAAGAGCTCTCGCAAACTGGTAACAAATCAATTCCGCATTATACATGCTTGCATCGTAGCATTTATATAGCGCCTGTCGGATGTATGCAAGCATGCATCTATAGTATACGCAGTCAAATGGTACCTCTTAGGAGCCGTATAAAGGCGCTATACAAATGCTGATTTACTGCATGTACGTCTGCATGGAGCATATATGGCAAGAAGTGTCTGATGTTCATGTCCATTATTATGACGTAAGAGTTCAGCGGCGGAGTCAGAGGAGGGCTTCAGTAATGTACGTCCTGTATACAACTGGCACACTGTACAGCCTTCAGCGAGAGAGAGAGAGAGAGAGAGAGAGAGAGAGAGAGAGAGAGAGAGAGAGAGAGAGAGAGAGAGGGAGAGAGAGAGAGGGGGGTTGACTTGGGATGTGATAGTAAATCAGACAAAAGACGCAGAAGCATTCTTTTAAAAGGGCAGTAGGAATGAGGCCAAGGCACATTGTTTATCAGGAGACAAGAAAACTAGATTACGAATCTCAGTCAAGGTTGTCGGTTGGAGCCAGTTGAGAATTGGTGGAGGAGGTTTATGGTATCAAAGGCTTTTCGGTTCGTCGTTAAAGAAACAATGCTCAGATGAGTAGAACAGTCAACACTGGAGCTCCGCACATGTTACAACATGTCATGTTATATTATGTTATATTTGATTATGGTTTCCTGTGTTTCATTATGTTATGTGGGCTACATATAGATCGATTCTTGCAATTTCTGCTACGGCCTTTCACTCAAAACTGAAGACATTCCTCTTTTACAGATCCTATCCTGATTCCCTTTCTTCCTCTTATCCTCTTTCCCTTCCAATCCCAAACATCACCCACCGTAACCGCCACTGCGTGTCTCTGCCTTACTGTTGGATCTTGACCTGGAACCGAACAATTTTGCCTATCGATTTTATTTTGACTGAGCGCCTGTGAATAAGCCGGTCCCTGTGACGTGGCTTTCGTTGGGCGCTGTAGAAATCTCGGGATTACGATTACGATCCAGTAATTCTTCTTCTACACAGGCAGTGTTCAATTGTAGCAATAATCGTTTCCAATACCTTTCCAATACAGTGTAGAAACATGACTCACGTTATAATCAGCGCTATCTAAACTGTTGTTTACTTTGCCTACTGTCGGTTGATGTTTTATAGAGGAAGCTGGAGACAAAACAGAAGGTTCTGGAGGACGTTGGCCGAAAACTAGCTGAGCAAAACAACACATGCAGTTCAAATAACAACGACTATGTTTTGGTTATGCAGCATAGCACAGGTAACTTACTAACTAGGCCAGGTGAAAACAGGTCAGGTAAGGTCAGATCAGGTAAGGTAAGGTCGGGTCTGGTTAGGTACTAGATGAGGTGAGGTATGGTAAGATTGGGTAAGGCAAGATAAGGTAAGATAAAATATGATACTAAGGCAATTGCTTCTGCTAACGTTATACCCACGAGACATGGTCCTGTGGCTGAATAACACTTTTGACTGAATCGCATAACAACAGCAATTCCTACACAGGAAAATGGAAGTCCATGGGGCCTATGATATAATTTAATGCAGATCTGTAAAATAATAACCTTAAACACATTTGTGATCCGGCTGCATATGTGGGTGAGCGTTGACGCTATCTGGCGAATAACAGAAAAACAAAAAACCCAAAAAGTTCTTTAGAAACTTTGAGGTGGTATGATGGGGTTTGTTCCCAAATCGGAATAGTTTTTGGCAATTACTTTCATGGTCTAAGCTAACCTTAAGCAACAGAGGATTTTCCCAGATGGGAAACTCTGCCAAACTAGCTTCCTGATGCTTCTGAGGGAGAGACTAGATTCATAATAATAAATGTGACCTTTTCTATCTTTTCCTTTGATCGTGTATTGAATGTTACTGTCTAAGATAACAATCTTATTTTCGTAACACGGGGTTTCGTTTTTTGTGGTCTATACTTGGAAATGTCAGTAGTGTATTTGATCCACTTGTGCAGATCTCCATCCAAAAGATAACGACACGAGAATGGGACTTCTGGAGTTGCAGCCCATTGGACCGCCGGAAGTTTCGGAGGAGGTTACTCACTTGACCGAAGAATGCGTCGACGAAAACCAATTCCACGATCATGATGACGGACACATTCATGGACACGTCCACGTCCACGAACACGAACACATCGATGGACACATCCACGGACACATCCACGGACACATCCATGGACACAGCCACGGACACAGCCACGGACACAGCCATGAAGTTCCGAAATCTGTGTCATCAGCGGCGTGGATGGTAATCATGGGAGACGGATTGCACAACTTCACCGACGGATTGGCCATAGGTGAGTGAGCAGACGGCAGAGGCAAACGGTTAACCCTCAACTGCTAAGGTCTATTCTCTCCCCTCCACCTAACTGTACTAAATGGGCCATCGACCGTCCAGTATACCTGTACTAAATGGAACAAGAACCATGGTGACGCGTGTCTTAGCCTTTTACGTCAGGGTGTATATATATATGTGTGTGTGTGTGTGTGTGTGTGTGTGTGTGTGTAGGAAGCGATGAAGTTCAGATGACAGACGCGGTATTATAAGCGTAGCAGGTGGTTTTGCCGTTAGATCGAAAAAAGCCGAGAAAGACAATTCATCACCGCGTCAGATGAGTTGTATTTAGTTTAATTTATTTTAGTTTATTTTAAATATTATATTTACTTTATTTACATAAACTGTTGTTGTTACGATTGCAATTATAGGAGCCTCGTTTGCCAATAGCTTGGCCGTCGGTTTGAGTACCACAGTCGCCGTCTTCTGTCACGAACTTCCACACGAACTCGGTGGGGCAATCCGTCAAGAGTCATATGCTAATGATTCTATTCACGTAGCCGCTTAATTAGGCTGCTATATATAGACCCAAAACCAGGTCTAAACCATATACATATGTATATACCAGGTGTAAACCATACACATATTATATATATAATATATATATATGGTTTAGACCTGGTTTGGGTCTATATATGGCACCCTAATTAAACCACATATATATATATATACATATATATACTAGGTCTGAACCTTATATATATAGACCCAAATCAGGTCTAAACAATATATATATATTGTTTAAACCTGGTATATATGTATGGTTTGGACCTGGTTTGGGTCTATATATATGTATGGTTTAGACCTGGTATAGGCCTATATATGTATATATATATACATGGTTTAGACCTGGTTTGGGTCCTAACTTTGTATATATGCTAATTGAATATATAAAATATACTTTATATATAGGTGTGTAAACTATAGGTATTAATAAACATATATACAAATGCATGCATGGGATGCGTCATCGTTCTTGAATATATTCTCCCGTGTTGACCCTTCAATATCTGAGACAAATCTCATTTGCATATTAAATCCCAAAGGTCAAAGTTAGGACTCTATCAGGTCTACGCCGTTTGTTCATGGACATAAATGATGTTTGTTAAAAGCATGTTTGAAGTAAATGATGTTTGTTAAAAGAATGTTTGAAGCAGCTGGTTCAGCTGAGTGGAACTCTACCTGAATCTATTCGAAGATGCTCTTCAATAGATACTTTTAAATTAAAACTTAAGACTCATTTATTCTCTCAGTATTATAACTAATTATTATGTTGTAACGCGTCCTTTGAGTAAGAAATTGTTTTATTAATGCGCGTTATAAACATAAGTTGTATTGTATTGTATTGTATTGTATTGTAAATAACCTGGATTATTCATGCATGCGTTACTCCGGCGCCGTGTAAACGAAGAAATAGCTAAGACGTATTAAGAGTACATGTATGCGTTTATAAGCAGCTCAGGTGGAGGTTGACGGAGAGCCATAGCTTGAACAAATATTGTTAATTAACACTTGGTCATGCACGTCTGGTTAAACTGCGATAGCAGACAGTCAAGAGGCCAATATGGTTCCTGGGGCAGCCAGGGGCCTGCAGAGATCGAGAGAGGCCCGGGCCACTTCAAATACCAGTCCCCAATCTCGAACCATGCTCATCGTAAGCCTGCTAAATCGCAGTTATGAATTATTTTAAAAAAGGATAAATAAATATTTATTATTAATATGAATAATTAATAATAAAATAATTATAAGAATTCGAAGGATTTGTTGCTAGTTAAAGTAAGTAAAGCTAGGAAGTAACCTGTAAGTCCTGTGATGATCTGGCCCCATGTCCAGGTCCTTGGGATTCTTCCATTTCCGGCTCAAGGGCTTAGAAAAGTTGATGAGCGCCTCCCCCGACGTTTCCTTTGTACTTTTCTAGGCCCTTGAGCGGCAATGGAAGAATCCTAAGGTCCTGGACATGGGGCCAGATCATCACAGGGCTGACAGGTTACTTCCTAGTAACCTTCCTTGCTTACGCCGGTACCAAATTCTGCCGCTTGGTGACAGTCACGGTGTGCGCGAACAACTTGCCCAGAGTTGTTATCCGGAGTCGAACCCACGACAGAATGATCATTGACCAAACGCGTTTCCGATAGGCCACCGTGCCGTTAGTTACCGAATCATGAATATGAAATGAATTGATCCGAATAAGAACACTATTCTTATTTTAAAGCAGACGAAAACCGGCTTACCGTGTGGGGCTCGTGCCAAATGGCCCGCTGCCTATTATATGTAATATAAACCAAACTAAAATGAAATAAAATATATTAATAGGTCTGAGGATAAGCTGGTTCCCGCGATCTAGCTTTCGTTGGACGCTGCAGAAATATCGAGTTCACGATTACGATTACGATTTCAGGTGATTTTGCCGTACTGCTGAAGGCTGGAATGTCTATTCGTCAGGCCCTCGCTTACAACATGGTGTCGTCGGCACTTTGCTTCGCTGGCATGGCAACTGGCGTTGCCATTGGCAACATGGAATCGGCCACCACCTGGATATTCGCTGCCACGGCTGGAATCTTCCTCTACATCGCTCTGGTTGACATGGTAACTATGACGATGATTTTATGATTTAGCATTTCATTTTATTCAGGTTTTCGTTTCATTCGGGATTTTATTTTATTGAAGATTTTTTGTAGACCCTTTTTACTGAAGTTTTAATTTTATTTAGTAGGTCTATTTGATTTTATTAATGTGTTCTCTATTATCTATTAACAGTTAAAATTGTCTGTTTACTGTTTAACTCTAGAATCAGCATTTGATTTCGTACATCATCCACTTATTATTTATTATTGGACTCTTGGGCGCGCCGACATTTGACATTGTATAGCACCCTTGAAGTAGCATGCTTGTGATGATGCTGTAAATAATTATCGTGGCTACAATTACAATTACAATTTGTGACTCGCGTGATCATTGG
Organism: Norana najaformis; assembly: GCA_964023275.1. NCBI lineage: Eukaryota > Metazoa > Annelida > Clitellata > Crassiclitellata > Hormogastridae > Norana > Norana najaformis. The sequence continues at coordinate 27,721,464 of OZ029921.1, forward strand.
TTGTGCAAAGGCAGTTTAAACACGCTAGGAGCAGTGCTTTTTTCAGACCGAACGCTCCGGAACTGGGTTCTGGCACCTTTTTTCGGCTAATAAAAAATAATTTAGTTTTTAATAAAAGAATTGTGTTACTAAGTTATTTCAATTGTGTAATATAATGTAACTTATTTTAATTCAATTTCAGTGTTTACAACTGTACACTGTTTTCGGTGTTTATTGATTGATAAAAATGATGAAATGTTAGCACAAAATTTCATAATTGTTCAGTTCCGGAACTCTTTTTCTAGAAAAAAGCACTAGTTAGGAGTAGGCCTATAAATTCATTGAAAAATGAGCAGGGTCGAGGCCATACGGTCGCTATATAAAGCCCATACATTTACATATGACGTTGCTACTGGGGCTATTTCAGAGCTAGTAATCAAGCGAAGAATGTTCAGCAAAGAGGCTTATTTTAATTACCTTTTCAAATATATTTTCAGTTTCCTCAGATCACTTCTTCCGACGCTTCCTCAACTCCTTCCTCCTCCTCCTCCTCCTCCTCTAGTGACCACGGGTTTTCGATTTTTATGACCTTTGTCCTACACGTCACTGGAATTGCGTCAGGCATTTCGTCGATGCTCGTTATCGCCTTATTCGAGGATAGGATTCAGTTGTCGGTTGGCGAAACATAACGATACACGGTGTCTTAAAAAGAAACTGGGCTACTATTGTGCTGAACGGAAACTACGAACAATTTCGTAACGTGTTTGGACTATTTTATTTGCTAATTCACACGCCTGTAGTTGCTGATTTTGTTTTTACAACTGAGGTTTTTAAGTCCTATTTGAAGAAATTTAATTTTTTAACTTGTAAAATAGCAAGGAATGTTGCTCTAAGCATTGAGATTTTAAGTTTCTTCAAATGGCTTTTTGCGAAGAATGACGCAACAGTCTTCCGGTTACGCTTTGCACGGTAATAGCCAAAGATGTTAATTGCACTGGCCTAGTTAGCTACATCGGCAAGTGCGTACGCCAAGGAGCCTCTGTGCGTGAGGATCCCAGGTTCGAGTCCCGGTCGTGGCTTATTTCACAGATTTAAATCTCGGGCTAGTACGGTCCGTGCACGGGGACCTTAAATGGCGTGGAGCCCATTCAAACGGGCAGGATCTTACTTCATTGCAAAATGAGCAGGGTCGAGGCCATATGCTCGCTATATAAAACCTATACATTTACATTTTAATAAGAGAATAGCGAGTTTAGAGTTCAAATCTTCGCCATTTAGGTTGTTTACAGTGATTTTTCAGGCACATCCTTCAGGGGACGTCCATAAAGGACGTCCACAAAGCGAGGGTAGAAGGGTCATCCAAATGCCGACAATTGCGGACATGGGGTGGGAAATTATGTCCATTGTGGACGGCCGCATCTAAATTTGGGGCGTATTTCAGCACAGCCTGTGTCTTAAACACCAACTACAGAACGGAAGACCTGGCCTTAGTATTCCGTCGAAAACAGAAACTTTTAATTTTAAACACGGTGTTGAAAATTTCAACTCTACTGAATAGTTGGGAGTTAAGCACCAATTTTGGCAGAAATGTATTTCGCCCTATACCCTAAAATCACTTCCCCTCCCACCTCATACTTCTGACCCGCCTCAAGCAGTTCATTAAGCGCCAGGTCAATTTTGCAGTAGTTATACTTACGTTTACGATTACGACAGCGATATTCCAGATGACCTTAACGTGTTCAAAGCGCGCACGGTCGTTTTTTCCGTACATGTTTATAATGGACACCGTTAACTGGCTACATTAAATTAGATCTAGTATATAGGCCTATTAGACGAAAATGTAAATATCGCACGTTGTATTTTAGATGCACATTTTGTATTCGTGTTTTTCTGACGTGTCTTGCTATTTCATTTTCGCCATAAAACGGCACAAGCATAACGATTTGGACAGCTGCACGAGTTGTATATTGCCACATTTGTATGATGAACTGTAACAACATGGCAAATAATCTGTGAATCATGATAAATAAATAAATGATTGGTTATAAATAAGCCTGAATTGTAAATAATAACACTAAAATGATAAAGTGGCAAGATAATTTCCTGTGGTCTGCAAATTTTATTGGTTTACAGCCGAGATAACAAATTATGACAAACAGGTCACGGCAGAGATGACAATTAAGAGCGAATTTTGTCCCTCAGACCAGACGTGTATATTTACATTACATTTACCCATGCTTCCTTAGCTATGCCAGAATGTGGTGCCCCTCTGGAAATGCGCTTTCCCTCATGCAAGCAATCCTAGATCCACCACAGGCAAAGGCCGGACCCAAGGCCAAAGCTGAACCTAGAACAAAGAGTCAAAATCAAGACTAGCCCAAATGCTAAGGTCAGATTCTGTCAGATTCGATGTCCAAGGCCAAAAGAAATGCCAAGGACGTAATATTTGGGGCCAAGGCCAGGAGCTCACAGTCAAATTTTCAATACAAGCTTTAAAAAGATAAGCTAAAATTTTTGGAATCTGGGGCTCCACCCCAGATCCCACTCGAGAATTTAATGACTACGTCAAGTCAACCACCACAGTCTTGATAAAAATTTAACCTGTGGCAAACGGAAGTTGTTTACAGACACAAAGTTAACCTTTCTAAGTAATAATACGTTAATAGAAAATTTTAAAACACATGCTCTGAACACTGCTGAGGGATCCTGCTCCCAAGACTGCCCAATCAGCATACTATGAACACGCTTTTGGCCCTCAAACTTTTCACATCCCCCAATTTCACAAGTCTGACCCTGATTGTGAACACTGAGCTTCTGTGATTAAAGACTTATTCTATAATGCTTCTGCTGAAATTCAAAAAACACTAAAACATCTGTTCCATAGCTATGCAAATACAGCTTCAGCCCCAGAAGGCCATGTTCATTAGACTGAGATCAAGCCAGCATTGGGCCACTGGTGACAATGGGTGACCCGCTATGGGCCCAACGTGGAGAAGGGCTTAGACATTTTCGATGACCAGGCTTTACTCCATACCCCACTTAGGCCCCTCTGTACACTTCTGGATCAGCTATTGCAATACAAAATCTGTTCAAATCTTTTCAGTTCTTTGGAAAACTAGTTTAACATTATGTGGTAAAATATAGTAACTAGCAAGTTGTAGAAAATGAAAATATGCAACACCAAGTTAAAAAATTCAAAATTAGATGTAAAACTGCATTATAATGCTTTAAAATTCTAAAGTTCAAACTGTTGTTTGCATTTTCGATTACGCCAGGCAAAAATACCCAAATTACAATATACAACAACACAAAACACTTTAGCAAAAACTACAGACTTAGTTAGACAGAACACAGTATTTAACGTCTGGGACACCAGCTCAACAATACAGAATTCCAGATGAACCACAATAAACAAATAGATAAATGTATAAATAAATAAATAAGAACACAGGGCCAAAAATGACAAGGTAGTAGTATTAATTAAGAGCTAGTGAGGTTACCTTAGGTTAGTCATGGGTTTGAATCTTTGGACAGAAAAACAGAATCTATTGGGTAACAAAGCAACCAAAAAGTATAGAAAAAGTCATGTTGTCGCATACCTGGAGTCAGCTAAAGATCACTCAAACTAAGGATCCCATCTTCAAATTATATACTGCAAAGGAAAAGGTAAATTATTAATTATTATCCTCAGGATCAAGTGGTTTCAACCTCGAATGGTACACTGGTTAATATTCATTTACGTTAACGTTCATGGTGTATGTATGTAGACTTGTCTGTACATGCGTCGTGCGTACATATTTATCTGAACATTTGCCTCGTGATAGCACTGGAAGACTGCTATTTAACAGTTCTGATAAGTTGTGCCTTAAGATGAAGCTGCTGAAACTTCATACTAGACTGGCGGGAATTCATTTATTAGACTTTCCAAGAAAGGATAACAAACTATAATAATAGAAAAGGATAAAAGAAATAAATTCTTTGGAATATTTAACAAGAAAACTGGGTAAGCAAGATTATTCATAAAACACAGTTGTTTTTAGTTCGTTCCCAGCAGTTCAGCTGAAAAGGCAAATCTCAAAGTAGAAACAACAGACGTGCTTCATGCAAAATATATCTAATCAAAAGTATAATATAATCATTTATTAGAAAATATTTTACACCATAATATAATAAAATAAATATAATCATTTATTAGAAAATATTTTACACCATAATATAATAAAATAAATATAATCATTTATTAGAAAATATTTTACACCATAATATAATAAAATAAATATAATCATTTATTAGAAAATATTTTACACCATAATATAATAAAATAAATATAATCATTTATTAGAAATTGGATTACTTCTACAGCACCAGCTGAATGACAGACACTAGTATCACTTAACGCCACTTTAACACAAGAGACACAAAACAATAGCCAAAAAAAACAACATGCATCTACTGCTGGAGACTGTATAATATGTACATGACAGTCAAACCAAAGAGATGTTATTTTCTGGCTAATATTAATTTAGATTATTGGTCAGTATTTGCGTTTTGCCCAAGTAGAATTCTCATTTCTTTTCAGAGACTTTGTTTGCTTTCACTAAATATATCAAGCAATTTTAAAGGCCTACAATGAGTTTCAGTGCTCAGAAACGTGTAGCTAATGCAGTGTACAAACATCAAGACACTTGATATACAGCGCTTTTTACAAATCTCTCAAAAAGAGCCGCAGACGTGGCTATCAAACCGATATAAACAGATGCTGCTTAAAGGTTAGCTGTTATTTTCTGAAACGACCAGCAATTCAAAAGCACTTTTTATTTTACCTGCTTATGAGTAAAACCCTAGGACAATCTCTTAGCTCACTGATAAGTAAACCTAAGCTTTCCGCAACATTTACAAAAAATACACAAAACCTTTGTGAACCCAAAAATATTGCAAATACGTTTAAGATCTAAAAACTCCATAAGACGCTACTAAGACAGAGAATAGCTTTCCAAAGTCAGCATTAGTCCATTCATTAAGAAGCTGTGTCCTTGCTACTCTTTTGATGGCTCAATCTCGATGCCGTTGATGAAAAGAGTGTGGACGATACCCGATTTCCTGACACCTGAACTGACCGCTTTGATGTACGCAGGTGTATTTCCCAAGATCATGAAATGTGTCTCAGTTCCATCTTCACAAAATTCTCCCTATTAAAAAAATCTCTATAATTTAGAATTCCGCCGTCACGATGCAGGAACTGGGCAACAAAAACATAACATAAACAATAACACTTACAAATTTGCCTAAAATGTAACAGACACAAATTTTCCAATTCATTTGCTGTACAACGGAATGAAATAATTATTTCAGTATGCCAGAAAACAAGGGAGACCAAGGAAAAAATGGATGGACAAGATACACGAAGCAACTGGAATGAACTTGGCACAACTAAGGGACGCGACATTGGAAAGAAAGAAATGGAGAAGATTGATCATGACGGTCGCTAGAGCTCAAAGAGCTGACAGCACAAGGTGACAAGGTGGTGATGCCAGAAAAATTGCTGCACTGCCAAATGGCAATTTCAGTAGAAAAAATGTCAAGCTGTGAAGCTGATCACAAACTTCGAAAATCTGACGAGCAAGTGCCAACATCCTGCACTTATCAGAAAATGAATGGTGCCTGTTGCACTTAATACCATAGTACTATTCAGAGTCCCAGATGATTCACATAAAAGGAACAGAATCTTAGTGCCTCTCGTATGTCACATTCCGGCTATGCAATACTTCAGTTTACTTTGATGATGGATGTACAGTACAGGTATGTATCATTACATAAATGTATGTATGTACCTATGTATTCACCAAACTAAGTATATATTACATACAAATTATGTACATATGTAATAAAGGTATATGCACACTTGTATAACACTTATTAAGAATCTCACAAATGTGCTGTGTTCTAAGTCTCTGATTTGTTGGTTCAACGCAACAATAACATCTGTCATGTCATCAAACACTCCTTCTACTTCAGAACTTCTAGTGATATACTGCCAGTATAAGAACATAATTCTGTAACAACTGCACAGTAGTGGAAGTAGTATAAATGGAAAGACCTCTATTTACATCTACCATTGTATGTATGTATGCCGCAATTTAAATAGGATCTCTCAAGAACCTCACAAACGTGTTAGAACGTGGCTGATCTAAAAATGCCTGATTTAACACAAGCTGAGAACATTTCTTTAGATATCTTCTAAGAAAAGTATGTATTATCAGTAGCATTGTGAGCAGCTGAAAATCATCTGGTCTGAATGCATGCTGCCAATTCAAAAACATCAATAAGGAATTTTCTTAACAAGGGGCTACAAAAAAGCTTGATACGTTACATTTCTCTGAGATAAACCATTACTTCCTAAATAATTATACTAACAGTCGTAGGCACCGTCTGGCCATTGATCCACACATCCAGCGTATCTTTCTCTGTTTAAAACACAATTTACACAGGCAGTTTAAAAGTACTCTGCCAAGTTCTACTGGTATTTGTTAGAGTTCTCCTGTCCAAGATTCATACCCACGACTAACCAAAGGTAACCTCACTAGCTCTTTATCTTAATTAACACTACTACTTTGTCACTTCTGGCATTGTGATCATGCTTCATCTTATTTATTTATTTATGTATCTGCTTCTTTATTATAGTTCACCTGCAATTCTGCATTGTTGAGCTGGTGTCCTAGACATTAAAAACTGTTCTGTCTAATTCTGTATTTCTTACATACCTCAATTATTTGTTAAAGTGTCAGTGGCAAAAGAACCTCACCCAAAACAATTCGTACAGGCATCCCTTCCATGGCCCAAAGCCAAGTTTTCATGATTTTATTCTTGTTTTCTCTGAACTTTTCCAGCGTCTGTCCATTTACTTCCAGGGAATATTCATAAGTAAATCCATCGAGAGCCTCGATCGAAATGCAGCAACGCTCTTTGCCGACCATGAAGGACTCCTTTCCGACCAGTTTAAACATCCAGTTCTTTCGCAGGACCTCCTGAAAGAAAAATTTACAACAAAAGATTCACATCACTGCTTCAGGAAGCAGAATACAGGTAAGGCAAATCAGGTTGAGGTAAAGTAACGTAATGGCTTATTCATTCATCAACAGCACAAACTAATTTGTTTATTCATTCATTCTTTCCTTCATTCAGGGCATTTAAATAGTACCCCAATATCTATTCAAAGGCGATCCCAGTCCAGTCCCAGCTAGAGAAAGATAAGAATATGCATTGAATTTTCACCACCATATGTCTGAGTCTAAGTGCATCACGTAAAGTTGGACAAAGAACTTAAAATCTTCTGTGTCATCACATAAACAAAGGAACTACAATGAAAATGAACTGAATGACCGTGCACGTTTTGGTTTCGAGGAGGGTTTAAGGAAGTGCTGATATGATGACATCTTCTGAGTCTCTCAAAGTTAGACAGTGTGATCTATGCCACATAATGGGCCCAGGATTCGAACCCAGGCTGCAAGGGTGAAAGGCCAACACGTAAGCGGCTCGGCCACATTGCCATCACTACATAAATATGCACTGACATTTCACCACTGACTGAATTATTGTTTGAATCTAACTGCATCGTATAATGTTGGACAAAGAACTTAGAACCTACTGAGCGAGCATACAACATAGTACTCAAATAGTAATAACATAAATTAATTTATAAAAAATACCATAAGTGCTGTATTTGCAATTGTAAAAACAATTTCTAGAGCATCTTAACAACCAGGCTACTTCTAGGGTGCCCTACAAGTTTACACAGTAATCATAATCGTAATCATAATCTCGAGATTTCTACAGTGCCAAATGAAAGCTAAGTCACGGGAACCTGCTTGTTCACAGGTGCTCAGTCCAAACAAAATCGGCAGGAAGGGTTTGGTTCCAGGTCAAGATCCAAGAGTCAGGCAGGCAGACAGTCAGACAGCTATGGTGGATGGTGTTTGCAACAGAACTGGAAAGTGAGATAAGGGGAAGAGGAAGAAAACACAGTCAGTTATCTGTGAAAAGACAAAATATAGCAACAAAAAATGAGAGATTATTTTGGTGTTTTTAAAGCTGTCATTAAACAATACCTGTCCATCAACACGAATGACTCGTCTCCCAGTTGTCGTTCCATGCTCAAATTCCACCTTATGTACCTTGTCACTTAACGTGACAAGCCATTCACCGACCAAATCATTCATCTGGTTTAAAAGTGCTTATCTACAACAGCAGAATGACAATTATTAACAGAAACAATAAAAATAGTAAATAATTAACTTATGATACCACACGTTACCCTACCTTACCTTAACAACTGGTTGCTGCAAACAGATTTATCAGGTTTAATGGCACAGTTCTTATCAACTGGCATGGTTACAACATCTTGTGTGGGATGTCAGCCATGTGTGATAGTCAAAAAGCAATTAAAAGTGCTATAATAGAGACTTAACACATACATACATTGATACATACACACATGTGAAGTGACTTAACATATAAATTGATACATACACACATGTGATGTGACTTAACATATAAATTGATACATACACACGTGTGATGTGACTTAACATATAAATTGATACATACACACGTGTGATGTGACTTAACACATACATTGATACATACACACATGTGATGTGCCTGTCACTGTTCTGATAATTTATGATAAATGGTCTGCATTGAATAAATGGTCCAGGAGCATTTCTGAGTCGATATCTTGAAAAGAAATGACGTAGAGCTATGGAGACCTTTCTTAAATTAAAATGAGATGATTTGTCTGTGCCAGAATCATCGCAATCGAACAGGTAACCCAAAGTCGCCATACGTAGCATCAATTTACCTGCAATCTTCTTAATTTCCTTGGGTCTTAAACTTTTAGTGAAGGTGGTTCCAGCAGTCAATTTAACTGACCTGTCAGTCAACTCACGTGATAGGAATAAGAATAGTTCCCACATGTCAAATCATGTGATAAGAAAAATAACGGTAACTTTAATTCTTTTCACCATAGACTTAATTGTCTCCGAGCAGTTCAGCTGAGATGTCAGTCAGCAAAACTCCTACATGAAGTGGCTGCATAAATTGTGCCACAGTTTTGTTTAAGTTTGTAGCATTGCCCAATAGCACTCCAAGCAAAACACAAACAGAAGATGTGCTGCTAAGGCAGTGAGCAATGCAAAGCAGACTCGAAGATGCAGAATGATGAGTGCTGACACAATGAGTGCTATGAATAGTTACTTGACTAAAGCTCCTTTCCAAAAGGCTGCAAAATGCATTGTGGCTGGCCTTCCACCTAACAAATCCTTCATGTCACCAGCTAAACCACTTTGCCAAGCCAATTTGCAGACAAAACCACCAGTTGTAATCCTTTTCAGTGCATTTTCAACGTGACAAAACTACCAAAGACTATGATACGAAATCAGTAAAGTAACAAATTAACGTCTGCTTTATTATCAAACTGTATGCATTGCAAATCGTCCAGCGACAGAATTGAGGGCAGAATTGAGATAGATAGATGGATTCCAATTCCAAACACCACCCACCATAGTCGGACTGCCTGCCTGCCTGACTCTTTCGATCTTGACCTGGAACCGAACCCATCTTGCCTTTCGATTTTGTTTTGGCTGAGCGCAACTTAGCTTTCGTTGGGCGCTGGAGAAATCTCGATATTACGATTACGATATACAACATTGAAATAAAAACGCTAATCTTGGCCACCATAGCCGCTGACATATATTTATAAGTAACGTATTCATAAAAACAACTAACGCGATCGGTTTCTTATTGAGAATGTACAAAATTTATTTTAAAAGCAATTTTGGCCAAAAACAGTCAGTCAAAACCAGTTGTCATGGTAACGCACGATGTTATTTCTCTGGTACCAAGAAATAATAATAATTAGCAACTTCTAATGCGCCAGTGTCTAATGCACAAGGCATCAACCGATGGCACACCAAAACCAAGCCACAATCAGGTCGATATCCAGAAGGTCAGTCCGCACGACATGATTAAGAAATGATTAATTTATTCAATATTTGAACTCACGCCAAATCGTAATCGTAATCCCGAGATTTCTACAGCGCCCAAAGAAAGCCACGTCACGGGGACCAGCTTATTCACAGGCGCTCAGTCAAAACAAAATCGATAGGCAAAAAGTGTTCAGTTCCAGGTCAAGATCCGTCAGTCAGAGAGACAGGAACTCTAAGGCAAGGACGCAAAAAACCGAGTGGTTAATTAATTTACGCTAATAAATAAATAAATGTATAAATGTATAGGTTTTATATAACGACCATATTGCCTCGAACCTGCTCATTTTGCAATGAATTTATCGGGTGAGATGACTGTAAAACGTATAGTATGCAGTTTGCAAATCAGTGTTACTTTCAACCTCATTTTCAGACCATAAAAGCTGTAGTAAACGGTTTACTTACTATAGAAATAAATTAGCTTAACTCATGAATTTAATTTTGAAGTCCTTCAAAGCTGCTTCTTCAATGCGCATGCGCCAAATTATAAATAATAATGAGTTGCTGATTCCATCAAATAATCGTTAGTAGTTTGAACTTGAAGGCGTGATAATGCCAAACAACTGAATTGTCGCTCACTTGACTTAGTCAAACAAAATCTTATAAAGGTAAAACATTATAAGATTGGCAAGCTTAATTAAAGTGATTTGGCACACTGAATGTTCATCTGCGTCTCAGTATGTTAGCCACATAGCTGCGTTAATTGTTTTGTTGCTTAGGAAGTTCGCGTTTAGATGACACTAAGCTGTGTTTCGGAGCGCAGAGTTCATGTTTAATAGCGTGGACAAGAAATCATAACACTGGTCATCACTTTTCCACTCCACATTTACAAATCCCAATTTCCTCAACCCGAAGTCTGCGTCGTCACCTACTGGCATAATTACTGTGACTACCCTTGCCCATAGTTAAACTGGAAGGTGTAGTACGTAATAATTTACTATGCTATGTAATAGTTTACTATACTTTTGATTTTCGAATATGTGAAATAGTATTTATTTAGCTGTGCCTGAGATTCCAAAGAGGTTCATCAAGTTTTGGGGAAATGACACTAACTATTTCGTTGAAATACATTCACTTTGAGGTTAGTTTGAAATCCAAACTTTTCTCAGTGGTGACTACTAGATTTATACAGGTCAATCCTTTAATTTAATCCGAAATTGTTTATCTGATCTTTCGATTTCTTGGGTGCCATTATTATGATAGACTAGGTCATAATCAAAATTCATACTTATAGGCCTACGTGACCAACTCAAGAAAATTCCTGTCCATCTATCTCCCTCAGCCTGGACTCTGCCTCAACCCACGCCTTTAATACTAACTCTTCTATCCGGAATTTAGGTGTTATTTTCGACCAGAACCTTACTTTTTCTGATCATATCACCCATCTCTCCTGCTCTTGCTTTATGCATATCCGCGACCTTCGCAGAATCCGCCCTATGCTTGACTTTAAAACTGAATCAACCATCGCCACATCCATAGTCCATGCTAATTAGACTATTGCAATTCACTGTTCCTGAACATAGGCTCCACCCAAATAAGCCGCCTTCAAGCCATACAGTGTGCTCTTGCTCATGCTGTTACCAAAACCCCCAAACACCATCACATCACTCCTGTTCTTAAATCACTACACTGGCTTAAAATACCTGAACAAAGTCCTATCACTTACATACAACGCACTTCAATCTTCCCAACCCTCCTATCATCGTCAGTTATTTACAATACAACCGCTTTGCTCAACCCGCTCTTCTTCTGCCCTAACACTTCTCTGCCCTCCAGTCACCTCATCCTTAAAATTTGGTAATCGCTCCTTAGCCATAGCTGCCCCACCACTCTGGAATAAACTTCCCTCAGAACTGCGACAGTTTTCAGACCAATCATACAAACTCACCGATGCTCCACCGCTTGCAATTTCTGCTTCGGCCTTTCACTCAAAACTGAAAACATTCCTCTTCCACAGATCCTATCCTATCCACCCCTTCTTGCTCTTATCTGCCTCTGCTCTCCAGCCCCAAACATCACCCACCGTAGCTGCCACGCTGTCTCTCTGCCTGACTCTTGGATCTTGACCCGGAACCGAACCCTTTTGCCTATCGATTTTGTTTTGACTGAGCGCCTGTGAATAAGCTGGTCCCCGCGGCGCGGCTTTCGTTGGGCGTTGTAGAAATCTTGGGATTACGATTACGATAATCAGTTTTTTTTGCTTCAGAATGTAGCTGCATTCTGTGTCCTTGTGACATAACTCAGACCGAGAGCACTGCTGTACAGAGGCATTGAAATTTCTGCCGTGTTGACTTGCTCTGAAATGGCTGGTGGTAATCTTTCTTTACCCTTTGGGTCAGTGCGTTGCACTTCATTGTGATGGTGATTCAACAGATGCTTTTTCATTTAACTAATTATTTGTGTTGTTTTGCTTTAAGATGGGGTTGAATCGTCGAATCGTTTACGACACGCTTCACAAATCAGCTGTGACATTTCTGATTGGATTCACAGCCATTGGAACCGGATGGTTAACATACAAAGGATTCAACTGGTATCTCTGTACGTAAATTCTTACATACAGTTTACATATCCATTAGAATACTTGTTAATGAAAGGGCGTATTGATTTTGCCTCAGAGTTAGAGTTAGAGGTAGTCTTTGCTTGAAGGATCAAGGTTAGGGTTATAGGTAGTTTCATTGTTGATGTTCAGTATCAGGGTTACTAGTTGTCTGTGCAGGCAGGTTCAAGGTCAGGGTTACTGGTTCTAGGTCAGGGTTACAGATAGTCTACGTGATGGTGAAGTCATAAAACTTACAAATCGAGGCATTTAGAAGAAACCTTATGTGAAACTGTTGTTTCATTTGTTTCACGGTGCATTATTGGGTACAGTAGACATACAAGAGCAATGCAGAATGAAGCAGGGTCAGTGGATTAAAATTAACTTAATTTTGAGTTAGTATATGAGTTTGAGGCTGAAATATTAAGATTCAAAATGCTGTATATATTAAGTATGTTACTGGGATTTTCTGTAGTGTCTTTTAAAAATGTATCGGGAGCACAATTAATGAAAAAATGGAGGCAACAATAATAACATTCAAACTTATTATTGATGCTATAGCTGTATTTGATGTGCTGTTGTTGACTGTGATTCTGGAATTTGGAATCTATAGACAAAAGACCTCACATCACGAACGAGCGACGGATACGAATGGAAGATAAAGTAGCGGCCGAGCAATCTGAGAAGGAGAAGGAGTTGATGCAGCTTCAGAAAGAGGCCGAGACGCTGAAGGATTGATTCAAGACCTCGATGCACCAAGTCACTTCCAACTGGCCTGCCACGGTTCTAGTTAACTGGTTGATGCACTTTAAAATTTGCCATATGACTGCAACTGGTTATTGCACTTTAAAATGTGCCATATGACTGCAACTGGTTATTGCACTTTAAAATGTGCCATATAGCTGTGAAGTGATATACACCTGAGACCCATTTTTATGGTTCTTAATTTTTGGCTTAATTTTCATGCCTGTCTGCATTTTCTTATGATTTGGTTTGTGTGGATTGTGCCTTTGAGGATAAATCCTTTATCCCAGGCAGGGATAAGTTCGTTGGACCACGGTGGAACTGCAGTTGCTTCTGGTGGCCAGCTATGGCACAAAGTGGCCTAACAAATGTGGCTGTTGGGGATAAGGTTTACTGCCTTACAGTCGGGTAGGTGTTTTAAGTTAGTGGCTTAAATGGCATATGGTAGTTCGAAGTTCTAATATTAAGTGATCATGGAATATTAATTTCTACTGATGAAATTGAGAAATAAATTGTGCAGTTAGCTAAAAATTGTTTGATTGCTGTGTCTCAACATCCATAAGTTGTCAACTGAACTGTTCGTTAGCTGTTCATTTCAGCATGTTACAAGTGAGCCGTGGTAGATGTTGGTCAGAGCGTTCAGGCTGTAATGTGGACAGTTGTATCTGCAGTTTGTAGAATTTTTACGACTGATGCTGAAAGAAATTTTTTAGAATCTTTGTTATTTGTGTGGTTTTTGCTTCGAACTGGCCATCGAAAGTGTGCTTTGCCAGCAGAAATTGTTTACTTCTGTTGCAGATTCTTGTGTGAACTACTGGCAAGTGTTATGATGCCACTTAGCAGAATCCTGTGAATAACATGCAAAATTGTTAATATTTCACAGATCTGTATGATTCAATGTTTCCAAAGCATTTTTAAGGGTAAAAAGGTAATTTATTTATTTAGCTAGCTCTATATAAACTGGTTAGAAGCATAGTCCTGAGGTTGAGGGATGATTTGGCTGGGGTGCAGTCCAACAGGATCCCCCTCTAACCTCCCTGCTTGTGCTTCTATTTCGCCTATGAAGTCGTTTTGGGGTTGTCATGGGGCTTGGTAGCCGATTGATTAGAACACTCTGCTTGTAACATGGAGAGGGCAGGTTCGAGCCTCACCATTTGGTTACTGTTTAGGGACCTTGACCAAGTCCTTCATTAACAGTGGTTGATTCACAGACTGGCTAAGCCATTGATTGATGCTTAGTTATTAGATAGTGGCGCTTAATAAATACAGAAATAATAAGTACTGTAGTTTATAAAGGATGTCTGCAAAAGAGGTGGAGGGAGGGTCGCCCAAATGCGGAGGGGACAAGCGGAGGGGTTATGCCTAATGCGGACGTCCGTATCGAAATTTAGTACTTGGGTATTTTTGTACTGTCTGTTCCTTAAACACCAAATTCAGTCAAGACCGCAGACAGTCTGTACTGCATTGGATCTTATTGGGGTCCCCCAGCTGGACGCGACAGTATTCAAGTATCGCACCCCACAGCACAGTCAGCTGTGTACAAGCTGCTGGATGGCCTAATTTAGCATTAGTACTTCGTTTGAGTGCGGACGACTTCAAAGGGGATTGGGGAGGGTAGAGCCAAATACGGTTAAGGAGGGAGCTAGGGGTCCAAAGTTGGTCATTTTGCAGATGTCCTTTATTAATGAGTCCTTATTGTGCTTATGACTGACATTTTCCTTGTCTGAGAGATTGTTTTCTAAATGCGCTGAGCCGCCTAATAAGCTCCGTGATCGCCCAGATCTCTGACGAAGCAAACTTTCTGCATTCAGAAACGTTGGATTAATGGCCGTGAGAAGGCGATCCCACCCTTTGTTATCGTACGCCCCACACGGGTGCCCCAGTTCGTCATCCTAATCGCAATTTAAGGCCTTCCTGCCTCAAGCTCTGTCTCGCTCTGTCTGCCTGCCTGCCTGTCTGTTTGTCTGTCTGTCTGACTCTGTATATATGTCTGTATATGTCTATATATGTATATAGTCTCTGTCTCTGTCTGTCTGTCTCTTCCTCTCACTATCTCGTGACTTTCTGTCTCTCATAACTTGCATACTCCTCTCCGTTCCCTTTCCTGCTGTATTCACTTTTCCAGCCTTTCCTTTCTAAACTTCAGATACACCCTCTGCTTCTACAAGTTCCCTTCATTTAAAGTTTGGAGTGTCGCCGAACATTTTTGAAATGCCATACCAAGCCAACTTCCTTGTGAAAGAATTTATTAGGGCGAACGGCGTTGGTCGACGAAGTCCCCAAAAGTCTTTAGTAGGCTACACCTAAAAATAATTGGAAATTCATGGAACTCTCGTGTAAAGTATGATTGAATAGAACTGAAATGTTTAGAGGCGTGTGTCCATTTGGACACTGCTAGCATCACAGCCAGCTGACTAAACCTTCGCAATGTGTCCGACATTCTTGTGACACTTCTGCAAGCTGAATGGCCTGAAGTCTCGACACTACCAGATAAGATTAACCCCTTGGTCCACCATCCAGGTCAGTAACAGCAATACGGTCCAGCTCAGTGGATGGTATACGCATTGTAAGATGCAAATGCCTATCAGCAGCAGACTCCCAACGTAACCCCAGACTGTCGCGGTCATTGGACCCATATCTGAGTGCCTGACTCCTGGATCTTGACCCTTTTGCCTATCGATTTTGTTTTGACTGAGCGCCTGTGAATAAGCTGATTCCCGCGACTTAGCTTTCGTTGAGCGCTGTAGAAATCTCGAGATTACGATTACGATTACGATCTGTGCCAGTGGTGGTAATTGTGGGTCCAACGACTAAATGGCTGTTTAGGACAGCAGCTATTAGCCTAGTAGTACTAGTAGTTCCTCAGCTTAACGACTTCTTATGGCATCAAAGGCCGTTGACGTCGCCCTCATCCTTAATCCAGGCTCGGGACTGGCACTGCCCCCAAACAAGGCAGTGGCAGAGTTAATGAGCTTAGTGAATAGGTATTTGAACCTTATGAAGAACAAGTGGTGCTTGATTGAAAACCATCCCGCAATTTCAATGTTCACTTTACCAGGCATCCTCCTCCGTATCCCCCTTGGCGATAGTCCGCACTCCTACAGAGTATTAGGCCTAGATCATCCTGATAATCTTGCGGGCTAAATGTGCTACGGAGAGGGGTACTTTGATGCTGCTGCGTCTTACAAATTAGATGCAACTCACGGTACGGATTGTTTCCTGTCTGACAGAAGTTGGTGTTTAAAGTACAAGCTGTACAGAAGTAACTGAATGTACCAAAATTTAGACGAGGACGTCGCATTGGACATAACCTCCTTCCCTTGTCCGCATTTGAATGACCTCAACCTCCCTTTTTTGAGGACTTCCTTAATGACTGACCTCGTATTAAGACATTTTTAGTGTTTTACTTAAGGCGCCAGTTTTAGCAAACTTCAAACTAAAGGCTGAACGAATTCAATCAAAGACCACTTGTTCTTCAAAAGGTTCAAATGCCTCTACTAGCCTATTATCTACGTTGCAATGCCATATTCCTTGCGATGATAAGGACATGCATGGTTCTTCTCGTTGGGCAGACTTACCCGATAACGGATTGCCTGATAACGTCGTATTTAGGTTGATCTGTCGCGCTGCAAGAGTGTTGGATTAGATTAGCTGACGAAAAAGTGTAAATGTATAGGTTTTATATAGCGACCGTATGGCCACGACTCTGCTCATTTTGCAATGATTTATCGGGTGAGATCCTTCACCACCGCTGCCCGCTTGAATGGGCGCCACTGCTCATTTTGCAATGATTTATCGGGTGAGATCCTTCACCACCGCTGCCCGCTTGAATGGGCGCACGCCATTTAAGGTCCCCGTGTGCGGACCATTCTAGCCCGAGACTCAAACATCTCGGAAATACATCCACTCTGTGTATGCGAATCAGGATCCTCTTGCACAGAGTCGCCTTGACGGAAGCGATTGACTAGATTTTAGACATCGATTCGTGACTGGTAGATTAACCTGGTCCACTTTTAATTTGTCTCGTCGATTGTATTTTCGATCTCAGAGCCCTTGAGACGTGACTGCAGAACTTACGAATTATAACTACGAGATGCCCTAATCTACCCGCACTTGAGCAGATTGACGTGGCTGCCCCCTGAGTCGGGTTTTCTGACCTCGAGGTCACGACGCCCTACAGTAATTTTACACCAGAGCCAACCCTGAGTGTTCTCCTAAGATGTTTATTTGAAGGGATATCAGCTGATGGCTACGCTGGAAAACGGGATCCGCTTTTTGTCAGGCAATTGATAGGAGCACATGTAGCAGTTTGGACCCTCTAAACAACAAAAACTCAGCTACGCCCTGATAACCAGCATTAGAAATGCCTACAGCCAATAAATGATCTACTGCCTACAGTATATCGATCCGTAAGTGCGTCGGTATCGTATTCATTAAGTTGCACATCGGAGGAAAGTAACGGATAAGTCTATTAGTGCTCGGGGAATGTGCTGACGTGTTTGTTGGTGGAAGATTCTCGTCTTACAATGACAGACCCTCTCATTCATTCAACTAGACACTGGCAAAATGTCTGATCTGTCAAAATGAAAGTGTTCCCTGAAGCCTACGTGTGTTTATGTATGCATCTTGCATCGAACAGACCCAGGTATCGATACACAGACGTACCTCGGCTCTTGAAACCAGTCAGTGTGGCAACGAATTTTATCGTACATCTCTGATTTACTCCATCCATGTACGCGAGCGTAGTAGAACGTGTCCGGAACCCCGTGGTCGGCCTACGTAAGTATCCTATCACGGAATGTATTCTCGATATGAGTTGTGGAGTATCTATCATTTCGTTGCCGGGTTCTGCGAGCCTGCGGCTGTCATATCGCCGAAACTATTCAGGTGATGGATGGAAGACGCTGTGTACGGAAACCGTGACGCTATTCCCGATATCAAGACGGGCTTATCGATACAGGTTTTGGCGCTTAACCGGTCTCCGATTACCCGCCATTGCCTTTCCTTCTTTCGACCGTTCTTGGCTTAGCCCCGCGGATACGAGGCGGCGGGCATAACGTTGCGACAGCCCACAAAGAGGCAGCTGCAGGAGAGCTTCGCCAAAGCACATGGCTGGTCGGCGTTTATGGCGATTGACGCCATTCATTTCATTGAAAGTTCCGCTTATCTTGTTTTGCCAGTCTATTAGTTTCCTCTCCGCCCCTCTCTGTCTTATCGCATTCTTGGCCGTCAGCGCTTCGCCGTTGCGCCAATATAACGGTGCGCGTGCCGACTCGTGTACCTCAATAAAACAGTCGAGATCTTTGTCGTGGAAGGAAAGTCCGTCGTGCTCCAACCAAGACGGTGACATCAACGAGCTCCGCTTACTTCTAGGAGTACGTCGACATCGCTAAATACCGGCTCAACCGTACTTCTGCATACACTACGACTTGGGAACGCAACGCGGAGATACCATCAGTCGATCAACAACGAAAGCTCTCGGTAGAGGTTTGGAAGACTTGGAAACAAGTTACTGTGGTCGTTAGGAACCCAGTTGGCGCCAAACTACAATAGCCTTGTCCGTTTTAAGATAAGGTAAGCTTGAACAGTTTTCTGTTAGGTTTTCTGCTATTCTGAATTGAGCTAAAGTTTCAAGATTTAATTATCATCAAAGCCGAAAATAGTTTTGCCAGACCCGTTAAGCGAATCTGTATGTATAGTCTCAACTTCATAACTTTTAAAACATTACATTGGTGAGTTTTAATTTGAAGTTTCAAATGTAAATTTAAAAAATCACGTGCTATAATAAGTTTGAGCAGGTTAACGACGTTCGAAGATCAGATGTGCCAGTGTGCATAATTTCTATCCAGAGTAATGATTAGCTGATTGACTAATTAACTAATGCCAAGCCACTGCACAAACAGCGATGTATTTTTAAACTAACTGCATAACTTAATACCTCGAGACTCCTTCAAGAGAAAAATCATCGGATTAAATGATTCACACCCGATTCTTTCATAAAAAATGTAGAAGAATTTCTTCTCTTCAGTCCGTTCATTTGTCCATTAAACCCATGCTTTTGTTCAACATCAGGAATCAATAATTCTTCCTGGAGAGCAGCAAGTAACAAATTGTAAAGTAATGTGAGGCAAGGTAAACCAAGATCAAATTTAAGATAAGATAAAATACCAGGTAAGGTAAGATAAGCTAAGGTAAGACAAGTTAAAGAAAGTTAAAGTGAAGTAAGCTAAGATAAGGTAAAGTAAGGTGCAATGTATCTTAAAGTAAAGTAAGATTAAAGGTAAAGTAAGACAAGGTAGGTAAGACAATGTAAGGTAAGACAAGTTAAGGCAAGACAAGTTAAAGCAAGTTAAGGTGAAGTAAGCTAAGTAAAAGTAAGGTGCAAGGTATCTTAAGGTAAAGTCAGATTAAAGGTAAAGTAAGACAAGGAAAAGCAGGTTAAGATAAGGTAATCTAAGATGAGGTAAAGTAAGGTAAGGTAAGGTAGATATTCGATTATCTTATCACACGCGTCTATGACTCCATCAGAGGTTGAAGGATTTAAGTATGAGCTTCCGACTGAGGGCAAAAGTTCAACAGCGATCTAAAATTGGACAAGCAGTTCTCAAACCTAGGGACATCGACACAGGAGGCAAGAGGGCCATACCCTGTAGAGGTAAAACGTTTTGGTGCCTAATTTTTACAGACGGGCGATAATCCCCTGAGAAGTCTGCTGGGAGGGAAAGGAAGGGAAAGTTGAAACATCCATCCATCGACGAGCGTGAGAAGTAAAAAGAGTTGTAATATAGGTTGTGGATGATATGTGCGAAGAGTGACGCAAGAAAACAGCGAAAAAAGTCGTCAGAATTTTTTTGCAAACAGCCGGCTAAGTCTCGACGACAATAGATGTCGTCAAAGGTTTTAGCAACAGAAGGCAGTATTGTCCCTCGCATGCGAACCGCTGCGGCCCAGTCCAGAAGCTTTGCCTACGTTGGTCCCGCATGCTGGAATCGTCTCCCTCAAGAATTGCGACTTTGGCTCCTTTCTCTCCCCCTCTCAGTGTTCCGCAGGCGCCTGAAGACTACACTGTTTAACAGTGAGTTTACTTTTTCGGGTCGGAAGCACCTCTGTTGAGTTTATCCTCTAAGAGGCGCTTTATAAATCTCAAATTACAACTACAATTACATTCCCTATGTGGTCCGCTTTTGGATCCGCCCCTCTATGTTTCCGCCACTCTCAGAACCGTGCACACCGACGCCCTTGCTCCAACTGCCTCCAATTTAAATAGACATCCAGCAGTTTAATGTCCTAGTATTCATTCATTTGTTAAACCCGTAATTGCTGATTGAATAGCTTGATTAAGAATTACCAATTCCAAGTGTTGGAATTCGAATCCCGACTGCAATCTCACCTTTCCAAGAAATCCCACCCTGATCAGTCTTCCCATTTCTCTCAGCTTAAACACAACCCCTTAGCCTCCTCTCCCCTCCTCTCTCCGGTCTCCTGGCATCCGGATATGGTTCTTGACATGGTATCTTTTGACAACCCCACGGACTTGACGCAGCGCTCGTAAAAAGGCTGGTGCCCTGCACTTAGTTTTTAAGTACCGCTTTAGAAATTTCGAGTTTACGATTGTGATCACGATTATACGAGGCTTAAGACCGACTCCAGAGTAACACCTAGTCGCACCATACCACCCACGCTATAAGGATTTTTCTCGTAATATGTTCAGCGAAATTAGCAGCACTTAATGTGTCTCCAGAATGCGGGTCTCTATAGGTGGCCTATCTGTCGGAGTACGTGACCCCCTTTTGCATAAACTTTTCGTACGCAACAAAGAGCGACTACTGTCACCACTAATTGCAAGGAGTCGACAGCGATGAGAGACACTTGGGTCGGAGTTCTTTAAATCACGAATAAATGTGTGTAAATCTCCTCATTTAATGTGTGTTTGGGTGAAAACAAGAAACGGCCTTGACTTTGCTAAGTGTTCTCCGTGCCAGTAACTGTCCACTAGTAAATGTCCTAGGTTGTGGTAAATGTTTGCTGGTGTAATGTAAATCTTTAGTGCAAAGAAGCAATGATTAAAGTAAATCTTTGCTGCTGTAATGTAAATCCTTAGTGCTTAGAAGCAATCATTAAAACTCCTTACATGCCAGTTCAAATTAGACGTCATTTTGGCGAATGTTGTAAGAAAGTTTATCGGACCCGGGGTTAAATTTATTGCCCCTCGGATCCATCCATCGAAGGACCCACCCGTGACCCAGGGCTTATCCAACCCAGTTCGACATTATCAACATCGAACCCAAAAACTTGGCGACCCCGAATTATAACGAGCCACCTGGTGACAAGCCAGGGCGATTAGCGCGAAAGCAGTGCAGACGACAGGGTGAATGTGCCACGTGTAAAACTCCCCGGGATAATTATTTCTGACGCAGAGGAGCTATTGTAATCGTAATCGTAATCCCGAGATTTCTACAGCGCCCAACGAAAGCCATATAACGGGAACCAGCTTATTCACAGGCGCTGTATTAATTGATCACATGCGGCACTGAAAGGTAAATAATTTACTATACTATGTAATGTATCAAACGAAAGTAGTTCAATGCATTTATTCTGTAGGCCTAACTTAAAACCTCCGATTGTATAGCTCATTATTGAAACAGTTATTCAAGTTCAGAAAGCAATTAACCTCTTCTCACAAATCTGGGCTTAAATGACCGTTTAATAAATGACTTGATACATATATAAATGCTCATCTACACATGCATTGTATACCTACCTACGTACAATGCATACATACACCTACATATATATACATACATTGTTTACTACATACATATGTACATACATACATGCACACAATACACAGATGCATAGATAGGCTGCACACATACTTACAAACACGAACACACATACATACATACACAAACATACATACATACACAAACATACATATATACATACATACATACATGCATGCATTGATGTTGTGTGCTGTTTTGTAGAAGTTCATCATATGGCGCCACTCCTTCTGCTCCTGTGTCTCTTCGTCAGTTCGTCGCTGGCCAGTGCCACTCCTCTGCTCGGCTGCGGCTTCGGCGATCGACAGATGTCGCCATCGGACCGAATCCGGAACTTCCTCGACTGCCTTCGAAATCAGGGTCACGACGAGGAGCTGCTGACAGAGTTGAAGAAGTCCATCGAGGGTCAGGCCACTCCTAGCACGCCTGCCCTTCCGCCCAACTGCTCGCCCGAAACGGCGCCCTACGATCTCGGCCAGTTTCCCTACTGCTCCGGGATGTCGGACCTGCAGTGTCGAACCCTGATCCTCGTCCTTGACAGCCTCGTAAGTGCCCCATCCAGGACTCCCTACAACGGGGGTAGTTCAGCCGAGAAGGTCTTCCGAGATCCAGTTCAGGTGGTGGCACAGGAGAGTCCTGCTTACTCCTTCTCCTCCTCATCTTCCTCGTCCTCTGACGAAGACCAGGAGGCTCAGGCAGCTCTGATGAACGCCATCCTCGCTCGCTTTAACGACATACTTGAGGAATACAAGCGCTGGAGGATGGAGAACGGAGGACGCCAGAAACGATCAGCGGAGGATTCGGCCGCGCCAACGCAGGCACCAGGCGACGACAAGAACCCAAACAAGAACATCACTTCCGGTCAGAAGACTGAAAAGTCGCCGGAAGCTAGCGCCAAAAGCGCACCGGAAGCAACGTCATCGAAGCACATGCGCAGTGTGAGGATGCGACGACAGGCTCCTCCAGCATTACCCTTCAAGTTGCCGGCGAAGCTGACCCCGGAAATGCAAGCGGTGCTCGAGGGTTACCTGGCCTGGAGAGAGAAGAACGGGTATGGGAAGATGTCTGGCAGATGGGGTTGATCGAATCGCCCCCGTGACGCAATAACACCGACGCAGAACATCGCTTGACTCTGT
This sequence comes from Norana najaformis, assembly GCA_964023275.1. Classification (NCBI taxonomy): domain Eukaryota; kingdom Metazoa; phylum Annelida; class Clitellata; order Crassiclitellata; family Hormogastridae; genus Norana; species Norana najaformis. The sequence goes on from OZ029921.1 coordinate 27,744,682, forward strand.
AGTCTCGCAATTTACATCTATAGCCAGATCTTACGACAGCCTTATTACTGTTCTAATTTGTTTAGCAACGTAGCCGTGTATAGAGAGTTTTCGAGAGCGGCGCTATATAATTTTCTTATTACAAAGTAGTTACTACTACACACAGTACTGACAAGTGACCGTTTTTCTTCATTAAACCGTGTAGATCTCGTTAGGGCGAGCGATGCGCGTTTGGTTAACTTCTTAATTGCGCAGAGGAGCTAAAGAAATCTCTTGTTTGCTGATTAACTTACTAGCTTACTAACTTATTTGTATAAACGAAAACGGAGTGTTGAGTAAATAGTTCTGAGTTCTGCGACCGTTTACGATTCTCGTCCGCTGAGATGCCAGGTAATAAAAGCTGTAATTAGGGGGGTAAGTGGGTCAGTGATGGCGGTGGACGGTAGATGTGGAAAGGGGCCGCTTAAGCAGAAGGGGTATTTTTCGAAGTACCATATCTATGTAGGCCTATGTATGAATGTGTGTATGTATGCATGTGTGTATGTATATATACATGTATGTATGTGTGTATGTATTGTAATTTATAACTTTTTATTGATTGAAACCACTTTTCAATCAACAACATACACAAGTCAACAAGATATATGCATACATACACACGTACATTCATACACACATACATGCATACACACATACACACACATACATGCATACACACGTACATACATACATACATACACAACATACATACATACATACATACACACATACACACATACATGCATACACACATACATACATACATACATACATACATACATACATACACACATACATACATACACACATACATACATACATACATATATAGGCTATACATGCATACAAACATGCATATATATACATTCATGCAAACAAACAAACAAGTATGCATGCATACATGCATACATACACACATACATACATATATGCATACATGCGTACGTACATACATACATACATGCATTCATGCATGTATATATAAGACTGTAACTTATGCAAAAGGCTCCAAACAAAAACTTAAGCTTAATTTTAGTCCACCAAATTTCTAATTCAGCAAGAGAGGTCCACATTTTTTAGGATAAAAGGCAGGCAGCATAGTACAAACAATTGTTTTCAAACATTTATCTATGCAAACTAAGTAGAATAAAATAGAAATAAACTAATAACGAAATGAATTTGATTGAGAAAAGAAAAAAAGGAAAGAAGGAAGTTCAAACACAAGCAAATTCTTCTAAACAAGCAACTCAAACAGCTCAAAACTGAATTTTCATAAGCAACTGCTGCTCTAGTCTACTTTTGAAAAAGAATAAACATTCTTTCATGTTTGACCAGATCTGGCAGCGCGTTCTCGGAACTGGGTCATATATTTCAAACAGTCAAAATTCAAACAGTCAAGTCTTCAAGCAATGTGTTGAAAGGGAAATGCCAGTTTTGTCGAGTCTTAAGTGACAGTGAGGCAGTGGGGGAAAGAAATTGTAAACAATAACGGGGTTAGAGGTCCTGCTTATATTATTTATAAAAATTAATGTTCTTGCTAGCAATCCTTAGACTGAAAGAGAGTAAATCAACAGCAGACCATGTTTTTAATTGTAACTAAGTCTTCATACTGTGTTTGTGTGTAAGTATGTATGTATGTGTGTATGTATGTATGAATGTATATATGTATGTATGCATGTATGTATGTATGTATATATGTATGTATGTATATATGTATGCATGTGTGTATGTATGTATGTATGTATGTATGTATGCATAATGTATGCATGTATGTATGTAGGCCTATGTATGTATATATGTATGTATGTGTGTATGTATGTATGTGCGTATGTATGTATGTATGTGTGTATGTAGGTATGTATATTGTATGCATGTATGTATGTAGGCCTATGTATGTATGTATGTATGTGTGTATGTATGTATGTAAACCTATATATGCATGTATGTATGTGTGTTTGGATGAACTGTAACTATCTAAAAGACCTAGGAAGATACAGCTAAAGTTACGATGCACTGTTTCAGATGAAACAGTATACATTTTCAAAATGCTCTTGCCAGTGCTTCTGCGGTCCATTTGGTCGCTACGTTTCCTGACATCCAATTTATTAACAAGTGTCACCAGGTAAACTAAGTTGTTTACTATAAATGCAGTAGAGCCGACTGACCGGCGACTGACCATTAGTGATTGACCAGATAGACTGACCACGGATGTTATAGACTGCCTATGTAGATCGCAAGACCAGGAGATTGGCACAGATGGAGCAGATAAAATGTCCAGAGACTAACCAGAGACTAAAGAGAATAAGAAGAGACTAAACATGTAGACTGACCATGGATGACTAAACAGACTGACCATACACAAAGACCAGAGCTTGACCAGACCGACTGCCTAAATAGGCTGGTTAAAGACTGACCAGGTAGACTGGCCAAATAGACCGACCATGAGAATGACCAAAGACTGACCAGATAGGCTGACCAAAGACAGATCGGTGGTCATGTGCGAAGCCATCGACACCATCTGCTTCTGTCGCCAGTCGAATGACGTATTGGCCACCTAGCGTCCGGTAGGAAACCAGTCGTTGGAAGACATTAAAGGAAACGGCGCGAACTAAGAGCAAAAAGAACAGAAGGATGCAAAAAGGAGGGACACACAACTGAAGCGACTTCTCTTTTGTTCAAACCCTCCTTTGTTCAAAACCTCCTTTGTTCAAAACCTCCTTTGTTCAAAACCTCCTTTGTTCCATCCGTCTCCAAAATTAAATATTTTATGTCTCAGCAGCTGCAATACATCGAGATAAATGCATCTTACACAACTACATAATGGCCGCATTTGAATATCTTATTGTAATTAACATATTTATATATTAATATATTTTCATATGAATTAATATACATGTTTAGGAAACATTAGGTATATGTATAGCTCTGCTCTGTTCCATTATTATAGGGCCTAATTAATATTTATATATCAATATATTATGTATAAGAAACAAGGCATTTATATAGCACCTTTTGTGTACCTCCTCCGCCAGCCTAGATGATGACTAAAAAGAAGTTTATTCGCAGGCGAATGATATGTAATCAATGTAGCATAGTTGACAGATCCATTCGCCAGGGGGCCGTCTGAGCGCGCTGCCGAAACATCTCTCCTTGTTCGAATGGGCGCAATGTGCATGAACTCATGCTTTTTTCCTACATAATGTACGCTGCTAAGTAATATCTTAAAGAATTTTAAAGGCGCTACATCAATATCAAGCTTAAGACGGAAGAGCTGTTCTGTCGTCTGCGACATCTTTTGGCTAAATTCAAACACCACAAAATCAGTCCAACAACTTAGGTAGGAAGTGTTAACGACTTCATTTTCTTAGCCTTGGCATATGCTGGCGGGTGGCAGGTCAATATCCTTTCCCTCGTTGCCTAATCTTTCTACCGACGGTGTATGGTCGATGTACTAATTTGTATGACTGAGTTCTCTAGATGACGCTAGTCTTATATAAATCCTGAACTATCATTCTGCTCTAATTGGGGTTTGAACCCCCGACTTCTCGGCATTCCAGCATGCTAACCACTGGACTATCGACAGAGCCTCATGGTAAACAAGGAACTGAAGGATTTTATAGTTTTGTATTATCAAAGAAAACTGGAAAAGGCCAACGCCAGCAAACACTTGCAGACATGAAGACAGCCTAGCTGAGTAAACCTATCGTTACAAAGCTACAGAAAGCAAACCTTCAACTGGAGGCTGAAAGACTAATTGCTTTCCACACGATCAGCAAACATGTTTTGTGGTTTTGTGGTGGGATCTGTGTCCTGCTTACTTTCATTATCGCTTGATGTCTGGTAGAAATGGTGCAATAAAGGCGTTTACAATACTTCAGTTTATTATATTAATTAGTGGCCGTCATATTTGCACACGCTTTATGACGCAATATTAATGTGTCTCGCGTGTTTGATATAATTGCTCGAGTGTGGCTGTGTTTACCTTCGGATTTATCCGCATTTCTAGTGTTTGGTTTCATTCTCTCGGTCCCGACAAGGAAATGGTTGCAGAGACTAGAAAGCGGGAATCTTAGATTAAAATCCCTCTTCATTCTGCTTCTCTTCCCCCCTTCTTCCTCATTCGAGTCCTCCTTTTCTTCATCCTCTACCGTCGTCTGCTCAGTTCCCTCTCCTCTTCCTCTTCCGTCGCTTCCTCCTCCTACTTCTTCGTTTTTCCCCTTGCTTTTCCATCTTGTCTCCTCGTACTTTCCTCTTCCATATCTTCCAGCTCCTCCTGCTCTTACATAAGATCAGAATATTTGTCTCCTAAGCCCACCTTTTGTCTCATGTCTAATAACCAGTTTTGAATCCATGCCACCACTGCTCACTAATCCCACATGATTGCAACTTTTTGGCCAGTATTGTATGAGGTACTTTGTCAAATGCCTTGGCAAAATCGAGATAAACTAGGCGCTCAGGTTTACCCTCATCCACCTTCCACAGGTTCCCCTCGTCCTTACGGTTGAAAGGTTCAATCAACTGTCATTCCCATAGACCACTTCCAGACGGAAATATCTCTAATCACAGCACGGATGCATATTTGTGTATGTTTGCATGCGTGCGTGTGTGGGCGCGTGTGTGCGTGTGTGTGCGTGCGTGTGAGTGTGCGTGTGTGTTTCATCCCTCAAGACCCTCATCCTGCATACTATATATTCATATGAACTTGTACATGAAGCATACACACACCAAATCACTGGGACAAGCGATAAGCGCCTTCGAAAGATTGTTAGAGGACGCCATGTGAATGTTCAGATACATATTTGCATATATAGCGATTCCTGCATACATTCGCTTGTACAGAGCGTTGCATGATATGAATAGAATTCGGGCCTTCAACGGACCAAGTGAGCAACGAGCGAGCAACGCGTGAACGGTCGTCCTGAATGAAGCAGCAGCAGCAGCAGCAGCAGAAGCAGCAGCAGAAGCAGCAGCAGAAGCAGCAACAGCAGCAGCAGTCGCTGATGGAGTGAGGCACAACGAGAGAGGTTAACGATTCGACCGGCGACCGGTGAATGCATGAGAACACATCGTATGCGTCCGCTCTTGTCTTGGCCAGACTCCCCTCTGCTTCGAGTGCTGTTGCTGATCCTGCTGCTGCTGAAGATAGATAGCATCATCGTCATCATCTGTTCTAGACGAATCGCGGACAAGTCTCTCTGTCAGCTGTGCATTCTGCACTGCGGATAAGTCTTCCAGATTTCGGAGGGTCTTTCTGTAACTCATATTGATCCTGGAATGCCACTGATTCTTGGCTGTGCGTGCGCTATGCCGGTTCGATAGATGTCGTTAGAATCGATTAGCGCTGCGGACGTTCTCTCTGCATGGATTAAGGATCATTGGCTTACACACGTCTGCGGATAACTCGTGTCCAAACACCAAGCTTATACCTTAAGTCCAAATAATAGTGTCTGCCAACAGCAAGTAATTGTTTCTGCTAATCGCAATCATAATGGCTACAGTCGTTCTTAAAAGAGGCAGGAAAACACATGTCACGTGGTTTTGACATACAAACAAAGGTGTGGTTTTAATCACTTTGTCTCGGTTCGACGTAGGCCTATATAACGTTCGTTAATGTGCGTTGCTTTCATACGATATCACTGAACACCCCTCGGACTTGACGAAGCGCTCATAAAAAGTCGATGCCCTGCGTTTAGCTTTTGAGTTTACTAATACGATTACGATTCATTGCGACTATGGAAGTGTTGTTCACACGACTGCGCTCAAAGTTGTAAGAAGTCCAGAATTTGCGAATACATCGCGCATCGCTCAGTTCATCGTACGATAAAAAAATCCATGTGCGGTAGGCTAGCCATTGACATTCATTCATCCAAAGTCTTAACAATCAGCTGCGGAGGATCGAGCGACAGTTAGCGATATCCTAAAAGATGCGGAAGATATTTTCTGGTCGGATTATAGAGGATCCGAAGGAGCATCAATTAAGTATCTTTGATACTCGTTGGATCAAGTAAGTCGTGCTCTTATAAGAATTGTACAGTTTACATTACATTAAAACGCAGGCGATGTAGCCCACTGCACTTTATACCTCATTGGCTTCGTAATTAAATTTCTGTATGCATGATTCAGAGTGTATCGTGTGGTTGGTTTACAGCCTGCGTTTCATGTCGCCCAACAGTCGCGATTGCTCTAAAGGCAGACCAGCTTCATCAAATATTTATCAGAAATGAGCAAGTGAAGGAGACTGAGATAGATGGAGAGAGACAGCAACAGAGACAGAGCGAGAAAGAAAAAGATAGATAGATAGATAGATGGATGGATGGATGGATGGATGGATGGATGGATGGATGGATGGATGGATGGATGGATGGATAGATAGATAGATAGATAGATAGATATAATAGATCGATGAATTGATGGATCGATGGATCAATTAATGGATGGTTCGATGAATCGATAGATGGATGGATGGATGGATCGATAGACAGTTATGGTTATGGGATAGATATTCAGCTGGTAAGAGAGTGACATAATGAGATATGTGGACTGATAGACATGTAGCGAGATAGTAAAGAAATGAGATTGTGTGGGAGTGAGATAGTGAGCCAGATAGGCTGGAGATATATAGACATCGCTAATTCTCGTCAGACAGACAGACAGGCAGGCAGACAGACAGACAGACAGACAGATTGTTTGATTGATTTGATTGATTGCTTGCTTGCTTGCGTGAGTGAGTAAGTAAGTGAGTGCGTGCGTGAGTGAGTGAGTGAATGAGCGAGCGAGCGAGAGCGTCTTAAGAATAAATCTGGCAAGACAAGCCAAGTATAGAGTATTTGGAAAATAGGTTGCAACGCTTATATAAACCTACTCCGTAAGCAGGGAAACAAACGTTCGTTGTGAAGAGATCGTAGGAAATTGTACCTAAAAGCGCAATAAACTAAGTACAGGATGTCGGGAGTTGCATTAGCTCAGTCAGTGGACTTCTTTCTCCACTAATGGACTGACTGCCATGGACTGCTGTGCAACTACAGGACGTGTAACCGCGTCTCTGTTAAGACACCATTAATCCATAATCTTCTTAGTTCAAGGGTCGCTCGCTCGCTGTCTGGACGCCTTTCAGAGAAGCCTTCGTCTTCCTATCTAAGATCTCCCTTTCCCCACACACTGACGGCTTCCGCTCACTTCATTATGAACAGAGGCGGGAGAAACAGGGCATAGTTCTGAGCATACTTGGCAAGGCGATTATGTCAGTTTTACAAGTGAAAGAACACAAGAGTAGAGAGATATGGCGATGGCAGAGGAAGGCAGAGAGAGGGGGGGATGGAAGCGAGGGAGGAAGCAGGAAACATCAAAGGAGGAGGAAGAAGTGGTGGAAGAAGGGAAGGTGAGAGAAGTGGGAGGGCTGGCTATACGTAGGAAGGCTCTTAAGCACAACTCAGCCTAACAGATCCTCTCCCCCTTCTCTCTCTGTGGTCTTCTGGCAATTGAACTTGGTTCTTGACACGGCTTCTTTGGACAACTCCATTGTCTTGACGCAGCGCTCGAGAAAAAGCTGGTGCTGTTCGCTTAGCTTTTGAGTAGTGCTTTAGAAATTTCGAGTTTACGATTACGATTGCGATATAGGAAGGTAGTGTTAAGGACGGACCAAGATATTGAAAAAGAGGTGCACAAGATTCTCGTTATAACGCACGTCATTATAACATGGATTCTGATATAATACGGTCGGGTACATGAATGCCAAATTTACAACATCGTTATAAGGGGATCTTCCTCTGGGCCCCAGAGACAGTGCTATGTGGAAATAAGTACCTCATTTACCACAAGTGAGACCTATAGGGGAGGAGCTCAATTCTTTTCTCTAGGCCCTTGAGCCGGCAATGGACGAATCCCAAGGTGCTGGACACGGGGCCAGTGCATCGCAGGACTTGCCGTTTACTTCCCAGCTTACTCCGGTATCAAATTCTACTGCTTGGTGACAGAGGCACGTGTGCGCAAGCAACTTGCCCAGGGTCGTTACACGGAGTCGAACCCGCAATCGCATGATCATTACCGTGCCCCACTATGTGGAAGTGACGGTGTAGCAAGGTGGACGATCGAAGGATGGTAGCAACGGAAGCAGCTGGAAGGCAGGGAAGAAGGAGGTGAGAGGGGAGGGATACAGGGATGGCGGGAGAGGTTGGGAGGGGATGATTCGAATCTACACAGAGCAGACGATGGGCGGTATGCGGAGTACTGATGTGACGACTGATTTTGTTACTGGTTCAGGTCAACAGGTGCAAGGCGGAAGTCTGGAGTGGCCTCTGGAGATCGACTCTTGCGCATGAGTCGACCCAATGCCTCCTAAATACAGCATACAGAAATGCAGTGGTCGAACGAGGGGGAAGACATGAGGTAAAGGAGGCGAAGAGGAAGGGATACAACGAAAGGCAAAGGGATGCAATGAGGCAAAGACAGATACATTCATCCGTCCATCCATCCATCCATTTATCCATCTGTCCATCCACCAATCCATCCATCCATCCATCCATCCATCCGGAGATCGGTCCTTGCAGAAAAGTCGACCCACTTCCTCCTAAATACAGTAGATAGAATGCAGTGGTTGACCGCTGGCGAAGATATGAGTTGAGGGAGACGAAGAAGAAGGGATGCAGTGAGGCAAAGAGGCGGGTAGGTAGACAGACAGGCAGACAGACAGGCAGACAGGCAGGCAGAGAGATAGTCAAGCAGACACGATGGAGTAGGGGGTTAGTGAATGCAATAGGGTGGGAAGTCTGCACGTGTATAGAATTAGGCCTAACGAGACAAGACAACATTTCCCCTGTGCTCGATGATTTGACTGGTGCGAACGAACCCCATAGCGCGGGGTATATAACCAGTAAACTTCGTCCTAAACATTCCTACTGTATGTTTCGAGCCGTGTAAATGTTGCTCCCCTCTCTTATTAATGTACCCCAACATCAGGTAACTGGCAATTCTGGGCAAACTGGGGAATAAGCCAGGGTGCGGTTTGTGGATTGGCAGGGTGGGGTGGAGTGGGACGCACCATGGAGAGAAGGAGGGGCAAATTGGCAGTTGGGTAAGATGAGGTCACCCTCTTGTTAATTCTTTCCATGGTCAGTGACATATATGTACACATACGTATACATGCATACATACATATGTATATACATATGTATGTATGTATACATATGTACATATGTATGTATGTGTATGTATATGTTTATATATATGTATGTATGTATGTTTGTATGTATGTATGAATGTATGACGTTCCGAAGCAGGTCGATAGTGGAGTAGATAATTGCCATCAATTACTCTGAAGGCAACTAGATTGTCTCCTGTGTCAACGCCTACATTGCTTTATCATCGATCTTCGCGAATCGGGAGGGATAGATCGAGAGGTGACTCAGTGACGCGGGAAGGTTGACAAACAGGTAGAAACAGAGATACAGACACAGACAAAGCGAGAGACATACATAAAGAGACATAGAGAGGAACAAACAGACGAAGAGATAAAGACCCAGACGGAGACATAGGCAACAGAACGGTAAGACCATGGTTACGGTTTGTCGTCTTCAAGAGCGTTCAAGTGCAATGGAGGCCAAAATAATCCACGAAGAATTGATACGATCTGATAAGATCCCATGTGAGATGCATGATGTAGTGATTCGTTATGTTATGTACAAAGTGTTCCGCGGAGTACAGTTCCTTGGAGGTCATTGAGCATCTTACTTTGGGTTCTTTGTCTTGCGAGCACAACACCAGTCGTAGCTACTAGAAAATATTGAAAGTCGACGGATTATCTTCTTGCCTTTCACCTCCTGAGACAATCGATAACGTTGTTTTCCACTCGGCTGTGTTTCTGCATCCAATTCGTCCTGTATTTACACTCATAGCAATGCTTGGTTGCTCAGTGACCTCTAGGGAACTTCACTCCACGGAACATTTTGTACATAACATAACGAATCATTACATCATGCATCCCACATGGGATCATACCAGATCGTATCAATTCTTCCTTCTTTACTTCTTTCCATTAATCCATCCTTCCGTCCATCCATCCATCCATCCATCCACCCAATCCCACCACCTTTGCATCCACCAACCCATCCATCCACCCAAACATACGTACATTTACGCGAATCCCAAGGTTCATGGTCTTGGCCTCAGGGGAAGCCCGGATCCGAGGAACCCCGGCCATTTACCCCACTGGGTCAACCGACCCACAACAGCCCTCCATCTCCCGTGCTCGGACAGGCTGCCATAGAGAGCCATGGGCCAAACGACGTCCGTCAGTCCTTCAGAAACGGCTGAGAGGCACTGCGTTGGGGAAAGGGCTTCCTGGTTCGAGAATTCCTCTCCCGGTCGTAGATCAGGGGGGTATCATCATTCATTTTCAAAAATCAATACATTAATTAGCATCTGGTTTATACGGAAATGGAATGCGATGCGATGAGACGTGAGATGATATGAATAACGAGAATTTGCATGTGTCATTATGTATGCATGCATGTATGCATGTATGCATGTATGCATGTATGTATGTATGTATGTATGTATGTGTGTATGTATGTATGTATGTTTTTTGTGTGCGTATGCATATATGTATGTATGTATTTATGTATGTTTGTATATGTGTATGTATGTATGTATGTACTTTTGTGTGTGCATGCATGTATGTATGTATGTATGTGTTTATGTATGTACGAATGTATGTTTGTATGTATTTATATATGTATGTATTTTGTGCGAGTATGCATGCATGTATGTAGGTATGTATGTATGTATGTGTAAGCAGGAAGGTTGGAAGGGGGGTAGGTAAACATGCATGTATATATGTATGCATTATGTACCCATAGATGTGTGTATGTACATATGTATGTGTATGCAGTCAAGTATGTATGTATGTATGTATGTATGTATTCATGTATGTATCTCTATATATAATGTGTGTGTATGTACTTGGTTATTATTTTATAACGCGGCATGTGAAACCCCCAACGCAGTGCTAAATAAGTAAAAAGCCACTTTTACGGTTCTTTACATGAACTTCATCTAAGCAGATCGTAAACGTGTAACGTGTGAGCGTTAACAGCCTGCAATCGAAGCACAAGTAACCGCAGTTTAGTACCTGCTAGCTGGCGGAGTGCTTAAACCACGCTTGGCAATGGGCAGTGATCAGAGTTCGTCGTCGCGAGACAGTTGAGAGTGGCCATTAAGTATATTGTTATTAATAACACTTTTAAAAACAGGTTCTATTTTAGACTCTGAATATGGACTATTAAACAGCTAATGATTTTTTTAAGCAGTGCAGTAATGGCTGAGGTTAATACGCTGTTATGAATGAGTAGGCGTTGGTGGAAATGTACGACGAGCGTCTGATGGAGGTGTTTTTGTGTTGACCTGCGTGGTTCTCATAATTTATAACGTCGGTTAACTGCATTCATAATTAATGGCTTAACGCGAAATGGTTTTGTTACGATGCATTATAGACCCATTATCTTTATAATAATCGTTATCCTCGTCGCCGTCTCCATTATCATTATCATCATCATCATCATCATCACCATCATCATCACCACAACAACCACCATCATCATCATCACCAACATCATCGTCATAATCTTCATCACATCACATCCCATCATATCATATCACATCATATCATATCATATCACATCACAGTAAATCACATCATCATAACCGTCGTCATATTATCCTCCTCCTCCTCCTCCTCCTCCTAATCATCATCATCATCATCATCATCATCATCATAATCGTCATCGTCATCGTCATCATCATGACCATCAGCAGCAGCAGCAGCAGCAGCAACATCAGCAGCAGCATCATACACAATACACAAGCAACGAGACAAAGGTTTCATATATTTCACGGCGTTTCTGTCAGGATGAGTGACGACTGGAACCAGATGTCAGCAGGAAGACGAGCTTGTGTCGCCTAAGTGGCAGCCACACTCTGCCACCGTTTCAGTCTCCGTAGAGCATCAACAGCTGCTGCTGCAGCAGCCCTGATTGAATACTGAGAGCGGCAGCGGACGTTCGTGGCAGACAGACTGACGACCTGTGGATTTCTTAATGAACAGCTGCTGGTCAGTGATGACTTCCTTCCTCCTTTGCATCCTTCCCTCACTCCTTTTCTGTCCCCTTTCCTGTATCCTTCTCTTTCCTTCCCTGAGTCTCTTTCCATGTCTTCTTCAGTATGTCCTTCTCTGACTTCTTCCGTGGCTTCTACCAGGGCCAGCGCGTTTAGGCGCCTACCAGGCGAGCTAGGGGGGCATGTAAAGGGTTTTTAGGGGATGGCAATTTCGAAGCGGAAAAAAGGCGCCCTTGCATTAGAGAAAAGAGATTTAGTGTTCGAGCACACGAGCTGTTTTTCAGAAGTAAGTCTGAAATGTTATTGTTAAAGATACTTCGATGACGTCATTCTTTGGCCCTTCTGATGGTACCTAGTATGATGCAGTAATGACGATGACTTTGGACTATAATAAGCTATGGCCCACGAAGGCACCCAATATGCGCTAGTATTTAGCAAATATTTTATCCATAACCGCTCGAGTAGGCATTTATAAATTGATTTTAGACTTTAGGCTTTACTTAATCTGTAAGGCAGACCTATAGATTATGACATTGTGGATAAATGAAAAGCTGGCCTAGGATATATGAAATTTTGAAGCTTAGTTTGTTACCACTGATCTGCATTTATTTTAACGAGACGTTCGGAAAGATCTGAACCTTCTAATATATGAAGGAGATGAGGTCATATATCTGCAAACTTTGCGTAAGGACAGTTATGGACACCTGATCTGCATTGCGTACAACTATGAAGTACACTATCATTGAAAAATTGCTTTTTATTTTGTAGATTATTTTCATTTAATGCTGTAATTATAAAGCGGAAATGCGGAATTTTCCGAAAATATTGTGACCAATATTGTGACCGTGCATAAGAAAACATACTCTACTGCATGTAAGTCTTAATTTTAGATCTGAAAAACATTAAAGAAGTGATAAAATGCACTGATTGTGCAGTGAATTCCAAATCGCTGGACAACTACTGTTAACATCAGATGGCATACTTGATAGCTTGTGACAGAAATATAATATCGTGTAGAACTAAGTTTAAAGTGACTTAGTCATTTTTGAGGAAATTTCGTCTTTTAGGCTAGCTCCAGTCTCAACGGGAGTCATTATTATTGATTTCGAGTCTTTCTTATATATGCACCTGTATCTCCTGTATAACTTCCGTGTCCATTTATCACCATGGTAACCAAAGGTAATCGTGGTGTTATGTACTCTTCTGGATTGTATGCCCTTTGAACTTCGTTGACCTCTTGTACTCTCCTTATCACGTGACACATTTCATTGCTTCGTCTGCTTGCTGCTGTCTTCTACTGCTTATACAGTCTGGCGAATCTTCAAGAGATATCATATCGTAGCCCGATTTAGTACAGCGCAATAAAGATGGTCTTAAAGGCGCCATATAAATCTCTAGACATGTGCATACTGCGTGTATGCATGGGCCTGCATTAGTATGAAGTATTACTGCTGCAGTTTAGTCTGCGATTCGATCCATGCTGCTCATTTGAAGTAACCGGATTATTTTTATGTGATGAAGTTCATTGTTTCGTATCTTATCTAATCATCGCAAGACACAGTAAACATAAGAAGCCATAATTAGGCTCCAGTAATATTGGGCTTCGTGTTATTCCGCATGCATAATTAGGATGGCGTAACTATGGGGCCAGTGAGTAAGTAACCTACTTGTGTCACACTTTGCCCAAATTTACGGCAAAGAGCCTGGCCTACTTGATTAAATCTACGAGCAGAAATCTATGAGCAGAGCATGTGAGTTACGCAACTGGTTACCACGTGATATTGTGTGCTCCATAAGGAATCGCTCATTAGCCCTGAACCCCAGAACCTGATTGGTTCCCAGTAACATAAAATGTATAATCGAGTCATTCTAGAACTACTGGACTCGAAGAAAATGATTTATTATAGTAAAGATATCGTATATTTGCAGACCGGTGTTTCCAAACGCCGAATCACGCACCCATTCAAACGAAAATATCAACATGTTGTAAATATTTTATATTTATAAACTATAGGCTACTGCTGATAGCATACAGTATATCTGTATATCACCACCAAAATAATGCAATCGACCACAAAATATAGACAATTATGTATATAAATAGTGCAATAGCCCAATCAATACCCCATAAGTGCTGGTTGCGTACGATATATAGTCCTAATTAGCTTACTGTGAAGGCATATTAGAAACGTCTAAATTGCAGATAGGCCTATATTTAAAATGCGCATTCATTCTATATGGGCTAATGGTATATGCGACTGGTTAACATCAGAGCAGAATAGGCTGAATGGGAGAGATACAGTCAGGCTTCTGGTTCTCTCTTATCTTCTTTGTCGACGAAGCTACCTAAATTCTGTTGGGCACACGTGGAACCTGGAAATCTGTCCCGCTTTTTCCACTTTTGCAGCGTCTTTCCATGACGCTCGGAAAGAAGGAGATAAAAATTTCCAGCTACTGTGGAGAAAAATGGACGCCATTCGATCCTGGAAGACTAAAGTGATAAAGAAAATTCTGAACATTTATTTAACAGAGCTCTAGGTTGCCTTGAAGTTCATGCGGCCAAAACCTATAAATACGAAGATGAACCGTTGACTCATTCTCTTAAAATGATCACGAACTGGAGAATCAAAGACTCCCTTAAAGAAGTCTTAATTTCGAAACTTGCGTTCGTATTCATTTACTCCAAAGTTCTCCAAAGATCGACTCTCCAAAAAGATGTAGGGGTGAGCGAGCACTAGATGGCGTGATATTCACTTATTCAATTACTAACCGGTCTCAGCATTGCTTAACTTCACTGCGTCATGCCATCTCACAATGTAGCCAGGTAGGGTTGATTGATTCAAAAAACCCTCCCACCCCTAAACTCCATTTGCTCCTCGTCTCTCCTCTAGCATATCGTTTGAACCACGCCACCATCCCTGACATTCACGTTCACTGTTCCCATATACACTGTGTCCGGAAAAATTCCAAGGCTCTAAAATATGAATGAAAAAAAACTATAGTAGATAATAATCAATTTAAAAATTTAAAAACCTTTTTGATCCGTACATAATTACCAACAAAATTCTTTGTAATTTATTAACGGCCCCCGTTTAAAATTACGTCACAGTGACGTATTTGAATTTTATATTTTGTAAAGAAAGTTGCTAGAAAAATGGCGTTCCGCGAGGAAGACAAAATTGTTATAAAATTTTTTACGCCAAAACAACAATTATAGTGCAAATAATATTTCAGGATTAAACTGTTTTTGGAATTTTAAAAATCGATTAATGTTTACTAATTATTTTCATATTTACCGTAAAGCCTTGGAATTTTTCCGGACACAGTGTATACTGAGCCATGCTAGCCACTAGTGGCACGATGATAGCCCCCTCTGAGCCCAATAAACGTGGCTGTCTGGAATATATGTGATTTGAACGAATGCCAAACGTCTCGAAATGCCCTTGAGACTCTTAACTATAGGCACTGTGCCTATGCTTGAATGCAGTCACGCGTGTACGGATTTCTCCAAAGCGTCTGAAACAGGAGCTCGTTCTTATCGGCTGAACTCCACAGAAGGCACCGAATTCCGCATAAAAACCGAACTGTCGACGTCTGTCCGTAGGTACTACTGTGGACAGTTAGTGTTTCCTCGTTATCTAGCGCTAGCATTCAGAATGACACGTGTCTCTTGCAATGATAAGCGACCACTTCAATGGAACATTACGTTTCTGTGTAAAGCGTTATCTCGGTCAATATAAATTCTACTCCTTGACACCCGAATGCTCTGCTACGGATCGTGATCTCCCATGAAGCAGGTACCCGCTGCCGAGAGGCGCTGGAAAATCACACGGGGTGAGGTATGAACAGAGAAGAATCAACCAGCATGCAAAATATGCAGTTGCATGGGGGCCTCTGACAGAAGGTCCCCAACTGGAGTCAGAATTCCTTGCAGCGACAGACACTGGATAAAATTCATTATATTAGCTATGTCTAAAAAAGATTCATCAGTTTTCATTGTAAATAAGAATTTGCACCACGATCTTCTTACAGAATTTAAAAGTCAATCATGTAAACCAACTGCTTCACATAGGCTTATTCTTCCTGTAGTAGAAAGTTTTACTTTCAGTTAAGACAAAGTATTCTATGTTGACGTCACATTTATATTTTATCTGAATGCGCATAGTTTCGTTGATGTTTTAGTTTAAGGTAGAGAAATAACTAGAGGCAGAGACAGAGACAGAGGCAGAGGCAGAGATAGAGACAGAGACAGAGGCAGAGATAGAGACAGAGATAGAGGCAGAGGCAGAGATAGAGACAGAGATAGAGGCAGAGGCAGAGATAGAGACAGAGATAGAGGCAGAGGCAGAGATAGAGACAGAGACAGAGACAGAGGCAGAGATAGAGACAGAGATAGAGACAGAGGCAGAGATAGAGACAGAGACAGAGGCAGAGATAGAGACAGAGACAGAGGCAGAGATCGGGACAGAGACAGAGGCAGAGATAGAGACAGAGACAGAGACAGAGGCAGAGATAGAGACAGAGACAGAGGCAGAGATAGAGACAGAGGCAGAGGCAGAGATAGAGACAGATAATCATGATAAAGACAGGTCTACCGTATGTCATAGAAATTTGCATTAAGAGTTTTTGTGGTGTGACTGTTTTTATATTGTATTTTTGCATAAAACAATTTCCTAAAGTGACATGAGTAGTCCGTGGCGTAATTGCCTCATCGGATTTGTGCAGACTCGACGGACTACAACAGGTTTACCTCTCCTGATCGCTAACTCTGGATGCTATGCCTATGAATAACAAGTATCATGCAATGAAAAATATTTGTCACACTGATCTGTTAGCTGTATATGTTACAAGAAGCAGCGCCATCATTTAACGTCTCAAGACGTTCCTATTTAGAGATCGTTAGAAAGCCGTGCTGCAGCGCCTTTGTGAGTTACTTAAAAGGCGCTTTATAAATTTAGTGATACATATATACATACATACATACCCCAATGTGCTCAATTTTATACTGAATGCGTTATTTTGTTTTCCGGGACTTCGTAATCGTAATCCCGAGATTTCTACAGCGCCCAGCGAAAGCCACGTCACAGGCACCAGCTTATTCACAGGCGCTCAGTCAAAACAAAATCGATCGGCAAAAGTGTTCAGTTTCAAGTCAAGATCCAAGAGTCAGGCAGCTACGGTGGGTGATGCTTGGGATTGGAGCGGAAAGAGGGATAAAAGGAAGAAGGGGAGTAAGGATAGGATCTGTGAAAGAGGAATGTTTTCGGAGGAGACCCAGCTACAAGAGCTTACGACGCTCCAAAGAACCTCAAGCCGTTAGGGGTTTCGCTCCTTCTGCAGTCACTGTCCCAAACCCCCTCAATTTTCATCCAATCTCTATGGCTCTGGCTAAAAATGTCACATACGCCACTGTGCATAGTCTGTCCTAGATGTATTTGTCAGTATAGCAATACAACTGAAACAAATTTAGACAGTCCCAAATTGCACAACATTAAAGTTATCTGTTGTTTAAAGAGGGCCACTGAACAGCGCAGACCAGAACAAATACCACACTTTGATTTTAGCATGTCTTTATGAAATCCGATGCACAATAAAACAAGGGTCCCGTGTCTAGTTTGCATAGGACTCTCCGACTGGATAATTCGGCTCTGGATGTGATCGACAATAACAACAATAACAACAGTGTTACCTAGAACTAAAACTGCTGCTCGGTGGTCAAATTCATACAACAGTTAACCTCTGACTGTTAGCGGTAAACTTCAGCAAGCATGCACGTAAGAGGAATAGCTTCAACACTGATCGTAAGCCTTGATTTAGCACTCATGCTAACCGTAGCTCTAACCCTTAGGTCTACCTAGACTAAGCATAACCGTAGCTGTGAAATCTTGTCCCTATATTCCTTATCTTAAACGATATGATACCAACCTCGAAAGCTTCATTATGGCCACTGATTCTGATACCACCCTCAAAACTCTGTCAAGGTCCATGCCTCTGATCTATCCAACGCCACAACCCTTTCACGAACGGTGCCCTTGCCTTATCCAACCCCTTAAATCTACCACTACTCTTGCTCTTATTCTATCCAACCCCTTAATCCTGTTGCCTTTACCATCGTCCTATCCAACCCCTTAAGTCTACCATTATCTCTTGCACTCAAACTTTTATCTGGTCCCCACATCCAACCCTCAAACCTGTCATTTCCTATTACCATCACCCTGTCCAATCCCACAAGGCTACAACCCTATCATTAGCCTTACCTGGCCCTTAAATACTTGCTCTTGCCTCGCTCTATCCAACACCCTATCACTAGCCCTTGTCCTTCCTTTTTTCTCCAGCCCCTCAAGCCTATGACTATCTGTTGGTCTAGCCCTTGCCTTATCCAGTAGCCTACACCCACCCCCTGTTCTATTACTCAACCCTAAGCGCACGTTCTTCGTACTCCTCTCGATGCAATCGTCTCCTTTCGATGCTCGAGGTCAAAACAAACGCGGCAGACGTTCGTCATTCTGCTCTTTGTCTGTTGCGATATCAGGCGCTTCAAGTGAGCCATGAATTGCCACTTCGACTGCGAGCAGCCTCCCGTTGCTTTTCCAAACTCCGATAAGACCATGGACCGAGGCACCTATGGGTTCGGCGGGCAGGAGGCGCCCATGAATGCACGCGTGGCATCAGGTCGGTCTCGTTCCTCGTACTTCCGGCCTCCTCCATTTGATCTCTGCTCCCGCTTCTGCATGAAGATAGGGAGCCGTCCGGCGCTGAGTTATGGCAGACGACCGCAGGCTGTGAGGCGCTATATCAGTTCGGCGCGACGCAGTTTTCAGAAGCCAGTGTATGGCCTATCATTCTGTAGAAGGTTTGATAAAGTCTGTGCACGTATACTTGTGATGTTGGACGGCTTTTTCTGTAAGGGCTTCGGAGATAGAAAGAGGCTGTGCCGGGGTTAGGGAAAAACAAGCGGAGGAGGCTTCGTCGAGTTAGGACACGTGTATCTTGTAATTAGAGCCCGCGGCATGAGTAAGCCTTAAAAAGGACTTTCCATAAGACTGGTCGTGTGCCGGGCAATCAAGAGACTCTTAAGACGAAGAAAGAAGTGACTGTGTTTAGACAGAAAGGAACTGGAAATATATATATTACAGACGCTCTCACTCACTCGATGCTTCGGTTAATGGGTTTAATTGCAAAGCAAGAGGTTGGTGCGATTCCGAGAGGCTTGTGGAGACAAGAGGCGGAGGAGTATTTGAAAAGCTCCGGGTGTTGAATGTTTCTGTCAGATAGACTGTAAGAAAGAGGTGGGTTGTTGGGGGTTTTGCTTAGCTTACGTATCTTCCAGAATACCACATGGTTGGACATTAACATGTTTTACATTTTTGTAAGGAAGTTTGAAAGAAAAATGGACCCATGTTGGTGTGTGACTTTTGCAATGCAACAGGTGCACATATTTCTATGGAAATTTGGATACAAAGAAACCAACTAACAACCACCTCCCACTAGATATAATAAATAATTGACTAGGTATCTTTTAAAGAGGGTATCGTTACGATTTGGTCGACAGTTTTAACGAGATGAAAGTTGTGGAAACCTGTCGGGGTTAGACCTGCGGTCCGTACACCGGAGCCTTAAATGGCGTGGCACCCATTCAAACGGGCAGCGGTGGTTAGGATCTCACCCGGTAAATTCATTGGAAAATGAGCAGGGTCGAGGCCAGTTCTGTCATAAGGGCGCTGTAGAAAACCGTGTACATTTAAAGTTAAACACTAGCATTGGATCATACTGATCACAATGGCAGCCAAAGGGAACTGAATCTATTTGAAAATTGAAATAGAATCCGATTGAACGCCAACCAGTTCGAAGTCCATACACCCCTTCCATTGTCTGTCTGTCTGTCTGTCTGTCGGCCTGTCTGTCTGTCTGTCGGTCTGTATGTCTGTCTGCCTGTCTGTTTGTCTGTCGGCCTGTCTGTCTGTCGGCCTGTCTGTCTGTCTGCCTGTCTGTCTGTCTGCCTGTCTGTCTGTCTGTCTGCCTGTCTGTTTGTCTGTCTGTCTGCCTGTCTGTCTGTCTGCCTGTCTGTCGGCCTGTCTGTCTGTCTGTTTGTTTGCCTGTCTATATGTATGCATGTGCTATGTATGTATGTATGTGTATGAATGTACGTATGTAGCTATGTATGCATGTATCATACAGGTACACAGCTCTCACAGCTCTTTACAGTTCTAAAAAGGTCAGTTCTAAAATAAAACGAGAATGCTTCACGAGCATGGAATCCTTGCTAGTTGTTGTCGTAACAGTTTTAGGCAGATTGAAGATTAACCAAAGACAAATCGGCTTCTCGTGATAATCAATTAAATTAAGTTGAACGAACTTCTGTCGTTTTCGCTTGGATTTTCTTTGTCAGTAGCATTTTCTTCGCCTCTTCGATATCTGCTTTGGTTCTTCTCGTTGCCATTTCTCTTTTCCATTTCCTTCTTCTTCTGTTTTATTTTATTATCGTAGACGTATTGCGTCTATTGCAGTTGCCTTCTTGTTTCCAACCAGACAAATTGAATTCGACCGCCGACAGACCAGCAGCAGGTAGTTGGCGATTCGACACACAGTTCTCTGCATCCGGACTCACGGAGCAATAATGTTCGCAAGGGCCAGCATCGCATCCGGTCTCCTCCGTCGCCAGAGCGCTCGCTACTCGCTCGCCTCTGGATTCCTTGGAGTGCGCCCGAAGAAGAAGAAGCGCAAGTTCACCTGCTACGTGCCGTTCATGTGGCAGGCGATGGCGCTGGCCCTCGCAGGGACCCTCCTGATCGCCGGAGGCATCGTCATGTGCACATTCGGCTACTTCGCCGACAATGCCGTCATTCCAACACCGCCCTCTGTCCCAGAGGGATCGACAGCCGAAGAGGGGATCGTGACCGCGGGTACCCTGACGACGGCGGGGACGGCGGCGCAGTACCCGTACTACAGCTACTGCCTGAGGTACCTGATCTACGTCGGGCCAGTCCTGATGGGTTCCGGGTGCTTCCTGGTTGTTGTCGCAAGCGTTGTCGTCTGCGAAACCAGGGATAAGATCCTTGATATCCTCGAGCGCCAGAAACTGAGTCCAGTCAGCGTCTCTCGAATTTCAAAACCGAAGCCCGACTTCTTCCGGCTCGTCGTCAGCATCGGACTTCCGGCCTCTCGTCGATCGAGGGCATTTTCCTTGACCACAGACGACGACCCCCGCGCCCCTTCCGCAGCAGACGACACGACGGTCACCGTCGGTCAGACGAATGACGTCAGTAGTGACGAGAGCGGCGACGGAGAGAGCAGACGACAGCCGCGGGCGACAAAGGAAGCGGAAACGGAAATGACGACGCCCAAGGTCACGCCGAAGGACGCTCGTAAGCAGTACTTGCTGTGTCCACCGTCGCCTCTGATCGATCCAAAACCTCGGTCTGCGTCGCTCGTCGAGCCAGCGACGCTTCCAAACGAATTCGTGGACATTCGAAATGCCGCCAAGCGACTCTCGGTCGATGCCAATGCAGCGAAGGCCGCCGACAACACAAGGACGCTGATTCCCCGCGATAGACTGGTTCCAGTCGATCCAAACAACCGACTGGTGCGCAGCGACAGACTGTTTCCAAGCGACAGACTTCCGCCAAACGATAGAATGGTTCCACAAGAAAGACTGCGGCGCAGCGGAATACTGCTTCCTTACGACAGACTGGTTCCCCACAACAGACTGGCACAAAGCGACAGACTGTTTCCCTTGGGATTCGATCCATCAAAGCGACGACTGACCGACGCGTCTGTCAAACGCGTCCGGCTGAAACTGGACGACGACGAAAAGACACTGAAACAAGAACGTGATCCGATGAACAAAGAAGAAGAACAAGAACGACTGGCGGAAGAGGAACAATTGCTTGGGAGAATCCATGATGCGTGTCGGAGGGGTAGCAAGGACGAACAAATCAGCCGCGGAAATAGCAGCGGATACACGAACGAAGCTGAGTCGAACTGAATGAATTGCTTTTCAGTCTGAATCGTTGCCACTGCTGTACCATTTGATGCAAAGACTCGTCAAGAATTCTGCTTCAATGTGTTGCAATCCAAATGTTGTCGAATGCGTCAAATTGGTTTCTTGCTCGATTACACGAAATGTTACTGTTATCCATTGCGGCACTCAATTTTTATGTAATTGTCATTGTAATGAAATTTATATAGCACCGTAAGTAACGAGCTATTTCTATGGTGCTTAGCAGTTTCAGTTGTCAGCGCCAGTGTGTTTTAATGAAATGTGAATGTAAAGCGATGCGAAGTCCTGTAATGCTTTGCAAAGCTACATAATGTAGCGGGATGTAACTTATTTGTATGTGATGACTTGTAAGGTATACTGAAGACCATGTATTTAACATTTAAACTGAGAGTTTGAAAATTTCCTCAAAAGGTTATGTGTAAAGACCCATAAATTTGCCTGTTTTAACAAATCCATGGAAATTTCCAGTTGTATCAATGCCACACGAAATTAGTGACACATTCAGCCCTCTGGGAAGTTTTCCAAAAAGGTGCTATATAAATTTTCAGATACATACTGACATATTCAATTTGTCTGTTTGGAAAAAATAAGGCAACTTATAGACGCAGTACGTCTACATACATACATACATACATAAATACATACATACATACATACATATATACACATACATCTCTACATACATATACATACATACATACACTCCTACCCCACCCAACCCATCCTCCTCTGCTCCACCCAGCCCACATACATACATACATAAATACATACATACATACATACATATACATACATCTCTACATACGTATATATGCATACATACATATATATATACATACATACATACATATGTACATATACATACATACATACACACAAATACATACATACATACATACATACATAAATACATACATACATACATATATACATATACATACATCTCTACATACGTATATATGCATACATACATATATATACATACATACATATACATACATACATGCATGCATACATACATACATGATGAAACGAAGAAAGTCGAATGTCTGTAGGATTCAACGTTACTGTTGAAGGAAAATTCCCTTAGCTCTGTCCACGCGTAAAGATAGAATGAATGACTGGTGACCGGAGCAAAAGAAGATTTGAAGAGACGCGAAGGAAGGTTACCGATGGGAGGAGAATCAGCCGCACAAACAAAGACATAACGAAACACAGATTAGCAATAAGGAGCTCTTTGCAGTTGAGAAGAAATCAAACATACAGACAATGCAACGCCGCTTAATAAATGGTATTAATAACTGATGGTGCTGTAGCTGTTGTTATTCGTGATTGACGACACCGACTATGATGACGACGACGATAATGATGATGATGATGATAAATACGATGGTGGTGGGGTGATGTTACTGCTTCAGTTGTTGGTGCTGCTGATAATGACGTTATGTTGGTGATGATGATGGTGGTGGTAACGGTGATGTTGCTGGTGGTGCCGACGACGATGATGACAATGATGATGACGACAAGGATGAGTATGAACGACGACAACTAAGAGACTGAAACTAGCGCTTTATAAACGTCATCAACACGAAACAATAAAATTCCCGCAGTCATTCTTTTTCTTTCCATCCAAGACCGGTTCGTGCCCTCGCATCAGCAGCCTTAATTTGTCGTATCTCTTGTAAAGGCCCCTTCTTCAGTCTCTCAAATTCGTACAGAATCCTCCAGATATTCATTCACTTCCTCCTGTTTTGTTTCCATTCTCTCTGCTTTATGCCTACGATTCCTCGCTCAATCGATGGACACATGGCGCGTTAACAAATGCATTACTTACGTACTTACTTATTGCCATTCCTCTGTTGTAGTCTCCTTCCGTCTCCAGTTCTCCACTTCTTCTCCACCCAACCCATCCTCCTCTGCTCCACCCAGCCCATCCTCTCCTACCCCACCCACCCCATCCTCCTCTGCTCCACCCAGCCTATCCTCTCCTACCCCACCCAACCCATCCTCCTCTGCTCCACCCAGCCCATCCTCTCCTACCCCACCCAACCCATCCTCCTCTGCTCCACCCAGCCCATCCTCTCCTACCCCACCCAACCCATCCTCCTCTGCTCCACCCAGCCCATCATCTCCTACCCCACCCAACCCATCCTCCTCTGCTCCACCCAGCCCATCATCTCCTACCCCAGCCAACCCATCCTCCTCTGCTCCACCTAGCCCATCCTCTCCTACACCACCCAACCTATCCTCCTCTGCTCCACCCAGCCCATCCTCTCCTACCCCACCCAACCCATCCTCCTCTGCTCCACCCAGCCCATCCTCTCCTACCCCATCCAACCCATCCTCCTCTGCTCCACCCAGCCCATCCTCTCCTACCCCACCCAACCCAACAGCTGGGCACAACATTAAGCAGATTGGCCAACCTATAAAGTAGGACTCACATATCAACCTAATACATCATCTCATACATATACACACCTTAACTACTCCTTCTCCAATACTAAACCGTTCCCCCAATAAATACATCTATTAGACCTATTACCAACCCTATACACCACACTAACTTATCTTACAATCTTTAATAAACCCGGGATAGTCAATCCAAATACACTACCCACCTATAACCTATAGGCCTCTTATCATTTAACTGCAAAACTTTCTTATTTCAGACCTCATTTTACCAATAAAAATACCAATACATTTAATCTAATAATTAAACCTACCTAACAATGAAACAAATTAAAAACAAAAATTTTACTTATCTCGTAAGTCCAAAATATCAATTAAAATTTATATTACCATCCCCAAAGGGTTCCCTTACTTACTTAAACGATAACGCAACGCATTACTTAACTTTGGAACGCACCCAATTTACTCCTTTCTGACGTCCATCTTGAAAGACGCGGCGTCCTTGTTTGAAAAGGTACTTTTTATCTTCATATTTCTTAATTTACCCTACATATTATTCTTAAATCTTCACTCCCAGTGTAGATTAATAATATTTCTTCAATGTGGACGACCCACTTATTTGAATTATAACGCCTCCTCATTATTTTAAACCTTAAACATGTAAACGTGTAAAACTTACGCTCCACGCGGAGCCACGCTGCCTTAAATATATTATTAATCCTCTATTTTAACCACTCTAAACTACCAATCCAACCCCCAACTATTACCTATTAATAATAGCTCTACCTCTTCTCCAGTTTTATCAGACTTTTAACCTAAAATACACCTTAATCTCTCTTATTTTTATCCTTTCTCCCAACTATGGGTGACTTCCATTACGGCCTGCCTTCCGGTGGCCATCTTGGTGATGCTGAACAGTCACGGTTTGTTCTTAAACTTTTCATCCACAATTTTCTATTATTTAACTTTTCCATCCAACTATAATACTTCAACTAGATCAAGATAATATCATACCCAACAGGCACACCAGACTATTTACCAGATTTTACATATTGTCATATCTCTTTTTATTATAGTTAGATTATACCTAACCAATACCTAGACACCATGTAAACTAAATACTAAAACAACAAAATTTCACTCCATTTACCGTACCCTTACACATTAACACTCTACCGATAATTACTGGTTATTACGATCTTGTAAGGACTAATAACACAAAAGAAACACAACACTACAACTTTGATTTAATTATTCCACTATTGTACAACATCAATTTTACTCATAAATACAAAATCTACAATACCTAAACTTACAATGTTTACTTAGTAATAAATATATGTTTAATAACAATAGTAAATCAATAAACATTGTCCATATCTCCACCTGAAAAACCAACAACATATATTTAATGATAAAATTCTCCCATACAACCAAAACTGCAAAACCAATTAAATTTGGGATGAAGATACAGCTGGTCGGAGTAGGGCTCTGAAGAAGGGTCACCACGCCCGAAACGTCAGCCGGCTCTCCGACTAACTGACTCGAGTGACAGCTGTCGTATATGCACATGTCCACCCTACCAAAATTACAAAATTATACCAAATTGTTAAATATACGTGTATTTTTCTTATTCTTTATCAACATATTTAACATTTTATCTGTACTCTCCATTCCCCGGGGGCCCATTGAACAATACACACCCTATATCATACACATTTCATTTAACATAAACCACACAGTAACTTTTTATTACTCAAATGATATAACCTATATTACTATAATACTCGCCATACCTTTAACTCACATTAACCATTACTCCAACCTAAGTTAAAACCCTTTTAATTTACAAAAACAATTTATATTCCAATTTCAACATCAAATACTATATAACTACTCCAAATTCTATTCCCTCCCTTCAGGTACGAAATTCATTTTTACCTCTATTCCTAAACTTTCCCAGGACTGGCTAAGATTACTCTATTCCCTCATTTCAAATATAATATAAATCAGTTCCCTTATTAGACCCCTTATAGGCAGACTGCTTCCTAACTTACACGGAAACAGTAAGCCACAGTACTATATTGGGGTTGCCATCCTCTCCCCATACTGCGTTCTCTACATGTTCCGCCTTTTCTCTGGATCTGATGTGCCAGTGCAGTAGTCTTCTCCGGAAGCAATCATTATAACACTGATTCCACAGTGCGATCAAAATACAGAAGACAGCAAGATTGACAACAGCAGGGCACAACATTAAGCAGATTGGCCGATTAAACTAAAATATATACAGTCCGAAATAACTGCAGACTGACAAATTTCGTACCCAAATCTCTGCTGGCAAATGTCACTTACTTATTTGCAACCAGCTGTTCTGACACATGGCATATGTCCACACACTCGTATATTCTTTTTCCATTTATATATTAAACACACGTGCATAGGTCTAAACGTACATATGTATACATATATGCTCGTTTGCATATCTACAGTCATACATAAATACATATATTCATACGTAAGCATGCGTATAAATGGCTATATATACATAATTATAATAATAATACGACGATTTATATAGCGCCACAGGTATATGCATGTATGTATTTATATTTGAATATGTGCACAAATGCGCAAAAATTTATATATATGTACCTATGTATGTTTAAACACATATATACATACATAGGAACCATAGGACGATGCATGTTTATGTGGCGTTCTCGGTCGGGACATAACTTCGCGGGGCGCGGGTAACTCCAGCCCATCTCTACACTTGAATCCACCCATAACTCACCCATAACCATAACCCATAACCTCAATGCCCCTTCTACTTCCGGCGCAAAATGGCCTTTCCGGATCGTCTCTGTCCGTATTGTTCGTTCTGTCCAAGGAAGGTTTAGCAAGATAGGCCGCTTCCTTAAGGGAGTCAGTGCTGCAGTGGTCTGTCTCGGGATCCGACTCTGCCTCTGCCGCGATTCTGTCCAACCTCGACGTCTCAACCGTCGTGACTCAGACCCTCTCACGATCTAAGGTAGAGTGGGCCCTCGCCCTGGCGGATCCGCGCCGTCAGCCCGAAACCAGACAGTGATTGTCGCGTTTGTCCCTCCTGGAACGAACAGATAAGTCTTTTTCCCAGACTCTCTCGCCGTATATTTGTATCGTAACCGGGACCTTATCGAACACGAGCTTCTCGAAACGTCACCCTCGTCCGTATATTTGTACACGATATGAATTCGCTCACTAAATTTCGATAACCGAACGATATCAAAAACACTTTGACTCGCATATGTGAAGGAATGGAATCATTCTTCACGACAATAGCTGCACAACACATGACACTTCTTATTCAACCAATTTGCCCCGTCTTGCTTATATAGAGGTGCCTTAATGTCACTAATTTCGTCCCTTAAACGAAACATTTAAGGACCTAAACATTTGAACAGTGGAACCCTTTTTATGCATTATTTTACTAAAATAATAAACTAAAAAGTCTGTTCGGCCTAGTTATCAAACTATTATTAGATTCAGCTTTTACTTAATTAAACTTAATTTCTAAAATTCTATGCAGCTAGACCGGCCGAACTGTGCACAAGAGAGCAGCACTTCACAGCTACCTAAAGTGCGTCATGGTTACTCCTGCCTCTTTCCAAACAGACCTGCCTTGTGGGCCACACACACACACACACACACACACACACACACACACACACACACACACACACACACATAAAATATGCATATGTATGGGTTCAAGAGAATGCCTCGTGGCAGAAACTTAACGGTTGAAAAAACGTCGAAGCTTGTAAAAGATTGAAGAAGGTCTCGTAAGTTCTCGACAGGATGACGCAGTCATTTGTTATGTTGTCCTGCTTCGCGCCATTGAGGGAAGAGTTGGCGAGACAATAAGAGGAAACGGAAAGGAAAAAGGAAAAAGGGAGGCAACGGAAGATGAAAAAGGAGGAGGTTCTGGAAAGGATGAGAGGGGAAGAGAAGAAAGAGGAGAATGAGAAATATGGGGAGAACAAGAGTAAGGCGCAAATGATTTATCGCTTGACACCCACTCATCAAATTCTTGCAGATACCTGCCACTAACTGGAAAATTATTCGGCACTCTTGATCAACAGTAGTCCGCTCGTCATTTATGTCTAATATTATATTTCTAGTCAGGTATATATACGTTTGTACCAGCTCAGGATTATGTAACCGTACAAAACAGTAGCTGAAAGTGTATTTTTGTTGCTATGAGGGAATTCTTCAGAGTAGGACGTGCTACTGAAATATGGTCTGGGTGGGGCGATTCAAGCACCTGTAGCTAATGGAAGAAGGCGGGAGGTCTAGACACCAACGAGAAGAATGCTACCAGCTGTTGCAGACTTTAGCATCTTCGTCAAATATTGATGGCTTGAGAACAAAGAAAATACGATAATCTATCGCCACCTCAACACGTGCAAATTATCGTCTTGATAGTCTATCGTGTATTTAAGTACACGCAGATTATATATATTATAGTCTATATATAATACAGATATATATATATATATAGTTTTTAGAGCATAAGCAATCTCAACTACAAAATAAGTACACTGACCGTACACTGTTCGTAGACGATCAGTGGTAACCGAGAGGACTAGCCACCCGCCTACATATGCCGAGGCTAAGAAAAAAGAAGCCGTTAACACTCCATACCATGGCTGCCTTCCGGGACTGGCTTAAGGGGCTGATTTTCTTCTTACACTAACAGCAGCATGTTTGCTGTTTATAGCTGTCAAAGTTGTGCTCTGTGTAGACCTATAAGCACAACTCGACTTCAACTTGTAGGGGGCCTATGCGTTTACGAGGTACGTGTATGTGATATCATCATATCTCGAATCTCACACTGCAGCCACTGGGGTACGTGTCCCAGCACCTATGGTCTCTGCCCACTCACCAAAACTTGTGCCCCAGTGCCCCATCACATCACACATTCTGCTCATTTATTTTCAGAACTAAGCATAATTCTTTATGATGATGATAATAATAATAATAATAACAATAATAATAATAATGATAATAATAACAACAATAATAATAATAATAATTATTATTATTGTTATTACTATTATTATATATTATTATTATATTATTATTAATAACAATAATAATAACGGAGCCTATGTGAGTGAGGATACGAGTTCGTGGCTTATTTCGGAGATTTAAATCTCGGGCTAGTACGGTCCGTGCACGGGGACTTTAAATGGCGTGGCTCCCATTCAAACGGGCAGCGGTGGTGAAGGATCTCACCTGATAAATTCGTTGGAAAATGAGAAGGGTCGATACATTACATATAACACCCACCATCCGCAGTTGCTTCGTTTCCCTTCAGCTGGAAACATCGGTTGAATTTCCATAATATTAAAGCATCGCCTGACTAAACGAGAGCTAATACATATTGCGATGCATTAGACCTATGGGCTACGTACAGGCCTCTAACTTTTCTACCCAAAATAGTGTTTGCCGTTAGCACACCTTACTAAGGCCTATTATGTAAGCCCTTCAAAAGAAAACTCTTAAGAAATTTTAATTTGTATTGTAGGAATGAGGAATTACAAGAGAAAAAGTAATCGAGGAGGAGCGACATTACAAACAATGAAGGATGCTGCAGATGAAATACTTATTCATAATCGACCTTGTCGAACTGTTGCAAGAGAATTCTCATTGTGTCATGTCAGCCTCAGAAGATTTATTTGCCTTCCTCTCAGTCCAACAACAATAAATGAAACTCTCGAAATTGCAGTTGCATCAAATGAACCGAAAATCCTAGATTCTGCAGAACATTATCAGATGGCTACTCCTGAGGAACTACTTCCATTAACCTCCTCTTGCAATGTGGAAATGTCAGCCTTAATTGTAGATACCCAGCGTTTATCACCATCTTTTTCTGCATTCACGCCTGAACTCGTTTCATATAGCCAGATTCCTTCGACATCATTTCATCCATGCAGAGTTTCCCTTCTTCTGAAGGCTGAGGGGCGAAAAATCAGGAAGGGATATAGAAAAAGATTTTCGGCAATTCTAACTGATACTCCAGAGAAATGTGCATTACAAGAGGATATGAAACAGAAAAAAGTTGATAATAAAACTAATACTAAATCAAAAGCAGCAAAGAAACTTGTCAGTTCCAAGCCTGATGCAGAAAAGAAATTGTCCACAAGGAGAAATAAACATACAAAAAATAAGCATTCTATTAATTCTAATTTGGGACGTGAAGAATGGTTTTGTCTGGTTTGTTGTGAACCATTTGGCGCCATTAGGAAGAGCAAGGAAGAATGGATACAGTGCATAAGCTGCAAGAATTGGTCACACGTGAACTGCACCGAAGGCAGTAAGAACTATGTGTGCCATAACTGTGATTCAGACCAATCAGATTGACAAAACTCTGCACAAATGACACTTATAATTTGAAGAAGTCAACTGAAACCTCTAGAATTAACGTTTTACAATATATACAGATTTTACAGCAAAATGCAACAGCTAGGAAAAGCCAAATGAATTCAAGTTTTCGGCAAAATGGACCCAAGGTGAATACGCATGTGCAGGCCTACGTATTAGGCTGACCAATCAGCAAAGATGCAATAGGCACTTCTTAAATCTGTAAGGACCATCGTCAGCCTTCACTTTATCGAGCCGTAGCTAGTACCTGTCTTTGCGCGCGTCAGTCTGTCAGACAGATTTCGCCACATAAACCTAATCTGACGCAGTTCATAGAAGCAGGTCCTTCAGAAAGAATTCACATGTGCCGCCAATAGATAGTTCCTCGTCCAGGAGAACGCCCAGGTCACGGACTGCATGCAGGGAAACTCAGTCCAGAGATGATGCCAATATCTTATCGTTGTCAATGTCCGACAACCTGAGTCGAGATCCGAACCATATGGACTGCGTTTTCGCGGAGTTCAATTTTGTACACGGTCGACCACAGCCTGAACTCTCGAGACGCAAGATGGGGCATCGGATGGATGACAGATCACGTAGATTTGTACATCGTCGGCGTATTAATGGACCATCGCACCGAGGGCTGTAATAACATGGGTTAGATCTGCAGTGTACAAAATGTACAGAAGGGGACCGAGGACAGAACGCTATGGTACGCCGCCCCGAACCGGAGTCCAGGCCGACATGTCCGATTCGAACTCCACACTCATCATTCGCCCATCGAGAAAAGTTCATATATACTCACCCTGCAAAACCGTACGAAGGACTAAGTCGCGTCAGAAGAATGCCATAGAAGAGCGAGCCGCCTGATTTTCCCAGCATTCATGGCGTCGTAGATGTCAGAGACGAGTCGAAGAACAACCGATTCCATCGAGTGACCTTTCCGAAAACCAGACTTAGTTTAAAGGTAGACGATGGTCAGTCGATAATTAATAATTGATAATTAAATATACTTTCAGTGGTAAAATTTAATTGGCTATATCGATTATAATTCACAGTCTTTACACTCATTTAGTCTCATAATTTTTATAGTCGCTTTCAGTAATAATGCACCCATTATCCATTATTAATAGGCGAATCAGCTGAATTGACCTGGTCCATTTTTAACTTTTCCCTAACAAATAGTTGTTGAAAAATCGAAACTGCTTACGTTGCAGGACTTTCTGCACCTCCTCTAGAACCAGTGGCATCACCTTGATGAAGTCTTCGTCAGAATATACCTCAAACCAATGCGTCCTCCTGGTCCTCAGTCCAAGCGGTCCATCCCCAACGATACGCTCGGCTTTCAGTGTTAAAATCGGCTTTCCGAGTGCCTTGGCCTGGGCGTATTCTGTATCGAAATAGAAAAGAACAAATTAACTTCATTAATAACAATTAAAATATGCTAATACATCAGGTAGAAACAAAGATGGTCAAGGAAACGATGGCTGCGGTATTTCTGAATCGGGAACCACAATATGTCGTCCGTAAACTTACTGTGCTGTCCAAAGAAGACGCTGGACTCTTGGACATGCCCTCCCTCGATCATAGTTCAGCACATTAATTTCACGGATTCATTCACATACATACATACATGTACACATGCGTACCTACATATATGCATGCGTGATACATGCATATATATATATACATACATACATATATACGTGATACATGCATACATATGCACACATTCATACATAAATACATGCATACATGCATACATACATGCATGCATGCATACATACACCTAACCTTACATACATATAAACATACGTATACACTTACATACATACAAGCATTAGCTTTCTTTGATTGCTGTAAAAATCCATCGTCCTCCTAGTCCTTAGTCCGAGGGGTCCATCCCCAACGATACGTTCGGCTTTCATCGTTAATATGGGTTTTCCCAAGGCCTTGGCTTGTGCATATTCTGTATCGAAATAGAAAAGAACAAATTAACTTCATTAATAACAATTAAAATATGCTAATACATCAGGTAGAAACAAAGATGGTCAAGGAAACGATGGCTGCGGTATTTCTGAATCGGGAACCACAATATGTCATCCGTAAACTTACTGTGCTGTCCAAAGAAGACGCTGGACTCTTGGGCATGCCCTCCCTCGATCATAGTTCAGCACATTAATTTCACGGATTCATACACTCATACACATACATACATACATGTACACATGCGTACCTACATATATGCATGCGTGATACATGCATATATATATATACATACATACATATATACGTGATACATGCATACATATGCACACACATTCATACATAAATACATGCATACATGCATACATACATGCATGCATGCATACATACAACTAACCTTACATACATATAAACATACGTATACACTTACATACATACAAGCATTAGCTTTCTTTGATTGCTGTAAAAATCCATCGTCCTCCTAGTCCTTAGTCCGAGGGGTCCATCCCCAACGATACGTTCGGCTTTCATCGTTAATATGGGTTTTCCCAAGGCCTTCGCTTGTGCATATTCTGTATCGAAATAGAAAAGAACAAATTAACTTCATTAATAACAATTAAAATATGCTAATACATCAGGTAGAAACAAAGATGGTCAAGGAAACGATGGCTGCGGTATTTCTGAATCGGGAACCACAATATGTCGTCCGTAAATTTACTGTGCTGTCCAAAGAAGACGCTGGACTCTTGGGCATGCCCTCCCTCGATCATAGTTCAGCACATTAATTTCACGGATTCATACACATACATACATACATGTACACATGCGTACCTACATATATGCATGCGTGATACATGCATATATATATACATACATACATACATATATACGTGATACATGCATACATATGCACACACATTCATACATAAATACATACATACATGCATACATACATACATGCATGCATGCATACATACACATAACCTTACATACATATAAACATACGTATACACTTACATACATACATACAAGCATTAGCTTTCTTTGATTGCTGTAGAAATCCATCGGTTACGACTTCGAAAACTGGTTAAGATGAATATTTACACGAATTGGTCATTAGCATATTAGTCAATGCACACCACTTAAATATAGAGCACCAAAGGGCGCGTTAAACCAAGTTTTGGTTTGAACATCAAATAAGATGGAAACAAACTCATTTAGGAAGCAAAACTCTGAATAAGGACATATAACTTGAACAAGAAATATAAAAATATGAAAATAACTCATTTTCGATCCATCCTAGTCAATGCACACCACTTAAATATAGAGCACCAAGGGGCGCGTTAAACCAAGTTTTGGTTTGAACATCAAATAAGATGGAAACAAACACATTTAGGCAGCAAAACTCTGAATAAGGACATATAATTTGAACAAGAAATATAAAAATATGAAAATAACTCATTTTCGATCCATCCTAGTCAATGCACACCACTTAAATATAGAGCACCAAGGGGATCGTTAAACCAAGTTTTGGTTTGAACATCAAATAAGATGGAAACAAACACATTTAGGCAGCAAAACTCTGAATAAGGAATATAATTTGAACAAGAAATATAAAAATATGAAAATAACTCATTTTCGATCCATCCTAGCCTTCTTTCCTCGCGAATCGACTTTTATGACTTTGTGAGTATGTTCTCAGGCACTGTCATAAATATTTTTAACCCTGGAATTACCACAGGGGTCAAAAACGACCCCAGAGGTTGTTTCCATTAGTGCTGCTTAGCCCCCATAAGTGATATTTAAACGAAATTTTCTGACTTTATAGGTATTCCTGTTTTATACAAAATTCCGCGTTTCATTCTGCATTTTCTCTCACCAGATGGCGCAGGTATTGCATTTATACACTGAGTGCCAATGGGGTCGTTTTTGACCCCAATGTAAACTGTATGATTATGGCATATGTTAATATAATAAAATACATTTTTATTGAAATGAAATGCATTTTTGAAAGTATATTTACAAAGAGAAACTATTTTAATTGATTATTTGGTGTTTTTGTATTATACACAATAAAACCACTTTGCTTAGATCATACTCTCTCTCTCAATTGGTTCTGTTGTACCTGCGCATTTATTTCTCTATGAATGAAACAAAGATGGCTGGATGTAAATATTCAGCACAAGAATTAAGGAATATTCTTTTACAAGATTTTCACAGGGATCAATCTGAAGCTTCAGTAGACTATTCGGACGAAGGTGAAGATGATTATCAGCCATCGTCTGCAAGTATTGATTTTTCTTAAATCTAAGGCAGTGATCAAAGCGAGCCTGAATATCTAGTAGCCATGGAACATGTGGTGAATAGTGTTGCAAATAGAAGAGGAAGAGGTAAAGGAAGAGGCATCTCCCGTGGTCGTGCTGGGAGTAGAGGACGTGGGCCGCTGCCTGATGTTCACAGCCCTTCTGCTGTGACAACAGAAAACAGAACTTCAGGGGGTCATCAGAGTAAATCTTGGCATTCAAAAGATGGAAAAACTTCATGGCAGAAAGCAGCCGTCAAGCAAGCCTCAGGATGACAGAAAGCCTGCACAGTGCTGCGGGTACTACAACCAGATTTGCACAGTGCTCCGGGTACTCCAACCAGATATGCACAGTGTCTTCCTCGACTCCGTGTTCCCTCCACGTGGCTATAGAGTATATTATGACCACGCGCTATTAATTCTAACCCTAGTCTTAACAGTTGTTGGATGTGCCTTCCTAGCCTTGATAGCGAGTAGGCCCAAACACGTAAATAGCGGGGCGCGGTAGCCGGTTGGTCGGGTGGCTTGGCTTGTAACGCGGAAAGTACGGATCCCAGCCTCCCCTGGGATGGTTCCAGTGTGGGGATCTTGAGCAAGTCCTTCACTCACAAATGCTCAGCGCCATCGATTTATGTTTAGTTATTATTGTAATTGTAATCTGACATTTATAAAGCGCCACTTCAAGATTAGACTCATCACAGGCGCTTCCGACCCAAACCAGTGAGACCACTGTCAAATAATATAGACTTCAGGCGCTTGCGAAATTGCAGAAGAGACAAACTGAGGAATACTAGCCGTAGCTCTCGGGAAAGGCGATTCCAGATATTAGGTCCAACATAGGAAAAGCTTCTAGACTCAGCTGTAGCAGTGCGCATAGGAGGGACAGTCAGGAGTCCAAGGGAGGCTTACCCGAGAGTGCTATGGTCTGGATATAGTGGCGCTTAGTAAATGCATTGATAATAATAACAGTAGTAGCAGTAGTAATACTAATGGTAGTAGTAGCAGTAGCAGTCGTATAAAAATAATAATAGTAGTAATAATAGTGATAATAATTATAGATATATGTTAGAAGCACAAGCGGTACAAACAGTATAAACAATCCTCACTGCCCGAAGTCTATTAGTTCTTGCTAATAAATTTTATCGGTTTGCTGTATGAATCAGGGCCGAAATGAAAAGACTAGATGACACTTCCACCACCTTCCTGTTTTTCCTCGGCTTTCTTCAGCTTAACCTGATCCGGATCGTGCTAAATAGTGACGGCTCCTGACTTTGAGACTAAATAATAACAATAACAACAACAACAATAATAATATATATAATACATTATATATATAATATACTGAGAGGGAACTCACTCTTGAGATGCGTATTTGAGGGACGATTGGAGGGGAGATGACAACAGGACGACCGGATTGGATGACAACGAGGGAAGAAGCTCACCACGGAAAGGAGTGGCTCATCGGACATTTGAAACTGCCTGAAGGCAGAGAACCAAAAGAAGAAGATATATAATATATATTATATATAATAATTTTATATTATTATATTACATATATAATAATATAATAATAATAATAATTAGAGCTGCATTTCGATTAAAAATTTTAATCGCGATTAATCGATCGATTAAAATTTTTAATCGCATTTTAATCGCATGTTAGAAAAATGAGCAATCCCAGTTGGAGTGCAAATTTACAGTATTTAATATTTCTAATTTATATTCAGTGTCCAACCTAAAGAAAAGTAATTAAAAGTTTTAATCACAGTTAATCGCATTCTAATTGCATAGGCCTACATGTTAGAAAAATCAGTAATCCCAGTTGGATTGCAATTTTACAGTATTTAATATTTCTAATTTATATGCAATGTCCAAAGCAAAATGTTTAAAGTAGCTTTAAAAGGTTTATTCTTTTAAATGCAACCAGTTGTTTAAGCAAACAAGTTTATCCACATTAGTTGGGTCCAGCGATGCCAGCTTCTTATGAACAATGTGTCATGACAAGAAAATACTTGTTCACAAGGGACAGTCGTTGCTGGGATGACAAATACTTTTTATCCATGGTGGATGTTGACGGATCGGCCATTCATCACAAATTATTTTGTGATGGCATAGGTTATGCTTTCCCGTTTGCCCTGGTCCATTGGCTTAGACATCTCCCGCTGCTGAACTAGGGTTGCCTGGCTTAGTGCAGGTTACTTTTTATCATCTGCTGAAGATAACGTTGATGTCTTATCAAGTTTAGTAGCGGTAGACGCATGACTGGTACGCAGGCGATTGTTCAACGACGAGTTGATATGGTAGTAATTAATTTAAACACTCTTGCAATACTTACAAATGACTTGTCATCTGTATTAAAAATAAACTGTCCGTCCAATATTGTCTTTCCTAGTTTCCTTGACTCCATTCTTTACGTAAAACCTAATTTGTAACGCCCGAATTTAATATCACAATTGAATTTACAGAACGCGAAAAAGCGCGAAAGAATAGGAAACAAACAACCATTGATGTAATAAATGTCGGCTCTGGCAATCATTGAATATTTTCTAGATGAATTTTCATCGCGTTAATTTTGGTCGACGAACCCTCGCGGCAAGAAAGAAAGACTAGGCCTAAGTTCTTAACGCGTTAATCGTTGCGTTAAAAATTTTAATCGCAAAAATTTTTAACGCGTTAATCGCACGCGTTAACGGCGATTAATCAACATAATAATAATAATAATAATAATAATAATAATAATATTATTATTATTATTATTATTATTATTATTATTATTATTATT
Source organism: Norana najaformis (assembly GCA_964023275.1). NCBI lineage: Eukaryota > Metazoa > Annelida > Clitellata > Crassiclitellata > Hormogastridae > Norana > Norana najaformis. Next base: position 27,782,695 of record OZ029921.1, read on the forward strand.
AGGTGAGTGGCTCGGGATGCTGGTGAGTTGCAGCAGTGGGTTTAGTTCGACTCCTCCTAGCAGAAGCAGTAGCGCTACAAAAACACACTCGGGCGAACGATGACGAGCCGGTCTATAGAAACCGCGTGGTCTAGGTACAGAAAAACTGGCGCTACTGAGCAGTTGAAGGCCTGCGCATAGGATTGGTTGACCAAGCAGGACGGCAATGACCGCAAACGTGGGATATTCGCGTTCGTAACGGTCAACAAATCAGCTGGAGTGAATGGACGAATATGTTGTACTGGTCATCTTGCCTGTAGGAACGACGCAGCACAGCGTAAACAGATTGCTTAGAGGAGCTTTGCTAGGCGACGGCATTAAGACGTGATAACTGTCTTACCGGAATGCCTTGCAAACTTTAATTCCGTACACAGTTAAGATGTTAGAAATTAAAATCCTTCAAAAGTCTGAGCCTAACTTAAATTATTAAAAAGTTATTTAAGTCCAGACACTATGAGGAAGCCACTGGTATCAAAAACTTAGTCTAACGAGCCGTCAAGGCTTCGAAATAATTTAAAACTTGCGGAGACATAAAACAAGCGACTAACACGATGGCTGAGTTAGGTAACAGACAATGATTACTGCGCATAATTATATAAATAAATAAATTTTAGAACTTTTATTATTATTATTATTATCATTATTATTATTATCATCATCATCATTGTCATTAGTATTATTATTATCATCATTATTATTATTATTAATATTATTGTTATTATTATTATTATTAGACCATCGCCCCGATCTACCCATGATGGGGCCTGACTCCGCACTTCAGTCATTGCTCCGAACTGTATGCTGTGACAAGCTTAAAAACTTATATGGAGTTGGTATCCAGGGCCGTCTTATCCATTAGGCGCAGTAGGCACTGTGCCTAGGGCTTACGAACTTTATAGGGGCCTACGAAAGTCAAAAATGAGATAATGAAAAAAATAAATTTATTGATTGACCCGAAAATAGAAAAAGGAAATACAAATTTAATCACCTTAAAGTCTGTATTGAAACAGTTTAAGTTAAGCTGTGCTACAATATGTTAACTTTGCGGCTCTTTGCATTAGCAAAATCACATATAATGTTCTCAAATGTCATTTCCTGCATTAAGTCGTTTTCAATTGAAAGTAGTGCAAGGGAATACAGATGTCAAGAAATAATGTGAACGTGTTTAACTCTAATGCAGAGTTGGCAGTTGTGGCCTACGAATGAGAGTGCCTAGGGCCTACGACGACCTTAAATCGGCCCTGTTGGTATCAACCGTGTCGATTACTGTTCCATCCGGGTAACCCGATCCGGGCTCTTCACGTATCGGCTATACTCTTGGTCTGATTTAGGCCCAATCTCCCTTTGCCCGATAAAGTTTAGATGTGGACTCTTGTATCCTTCACCTGGAACACTAACGAGTTTTGTCTTCCAGTTGTATTCCCGCCGTCTGAATTATGACAAGGAGTAATGCGAGCGTGTCTTTCCCCGAGTTATTAACATCCAGTTATCTTCTCGCTACACTGATACAGATCAGTTCAAAGTCAGTCTTTGAATTGGGCGAGGGAAGGTTGAGAATGTGATTTACCCGCGCGCACTGACCACTCTGTCTTTTATCAGCGATTTGTTTCTTGAAAGGGACTATGCTGGTAAGCTTCCGTTACTTTTCCACTAACTTTGATACGATTGCGAAGCTAAAGGAACGCAGCATGAGTAACTTGGGGCGGCAGGAAGTTGGAAGGTCTCACGAAAGGACAAGTCGTTGTTTATACTAGGTAAAAGCGTTGGTTTTGTTTATTTCGCTATTAATGTTTGTACAGCTGTTTGACAAAGAGCCTCTGTCAGAAAAGACAGCTTGCGATTGAGACTCCAGATGTTAACATACTGGTCCTGCAGTGATATTTGAGATATCAAATATCACTGCAGATATACTGACTCCTGGATCTTGACCTGTAACCGAACCTTTTTGCCTACCGACTTTGTTTTGACTGAGCGCCTGTGAATAAGCTGGTGTTCGCGCCTTAGCTTTCGTTGGGCGCTGTAGAAATCTCGAGATTACGATTACGATTTACATAGCGCCCAAGTTGAACTGTTTTATTGCTGTTGGAAATGGCAGTAAGAAAAAGACAACTTCTGTTTGTGCATACGATGCTACCGCTGCTGCCGTTTAGGAGCCTGTATTAATTCACTGTCGTCTTTTATTTCTTGTTTTTTGTCTTGTAAAGGTCAAGTTAATAATAATAATATTATTAATTAGCAACTACTGTAGACCCAGTGTATAATGCACAAGACAGAAACCGACGATGTGCCAAAACCTAGCCGTAGGCTGGCCAATACCGAGAAAGTCCTCTCAGACAGAGAAAATTGAGAAGAAACTCAGAATTAACTAAAACAAAAGTCAACGTTTGTTATTTGTTCAACTGTTACCAGAACTTAAGGTAGGGCCAACTTATTTCCATGTTATCATGTACTTCTCGTCTTTGAATCTCAAATGTTTTCATAAGTATTTCATATTGTTGTTTATTAAAAACACTTTGAATAGTTCTTGTGTTTCTAGACAGCTTAAACTTGTTGGTGATTCAGTTTTAAACCTTCACACTCGGTTCACTCCAACTATTGCGTTACCTGTCATCATGGCTGTCATAATAACTAGTATTTACCCATAAACTGGATTCATTCACCTGAGAATTTGGTATCTATAAAATTAAAATCTGTGTATTTCTTCATTCAAAAACAACATTGATCGTTTAATTTTCATCTGGGAAATCTGGTTTCGTTTTGAAGTGTCATTGTGCAACTTTGTAAATTTTTATTGGTTACCATGTTTTTAAAACTTCTTTTGAAAGGAAACTGTGTTTTTTAATTTAAGGCAATTACTGCTTTAATTTTTATATGAACAGCCCATATGTTTTAACTTTTTTTAAAGAGCCATGGCTGAGGATATCCGTGCAGCCGACAGCAACCTTCTTAAGTGTTGCTTATGCAAGGACAGTTTACGTGAGCCGAGGACACTGTCATGTCTTCACTTGTTCTGCCTCAAGTGCCTTGAAGCATATGCCAGTTCAAAGCAAGTGGGAGATCATGTGGGTTGTCCTGTTTGTCACAGCAGCTTTACTATTCCGGAAAAAGGTCTCCGAGAACTGCCAAAAAACTGCTTTGTACAAAAACTTCTAAAGGCTAGTAGTGTTCTATGTTCTTTGATGTATTAGGAAAACTCCGCCACTGCCTTGTTTGGGAGTAGTGCCAGTCCCAAGCCTGGATAAAGGAGGAGGGCGACGGCAACGGCCTTTGATACCATAAACTGTCGTTAAACTGAGGAACTAAAAATGTATTAGGAATCTTAATAATCCATTTTGCCTTGTTTTATTTTGTTAACTTCAATGAAGAGTATTTATTATTATTATGTCCTACATTTGTCTTGTCTTCAACTGTGCTTAAGCCAACGATTGGCTGCACCACGGACAGTTTTGTGCATCTGCATCCTACATTTATGTATCAGTAGTTCCATTTTCTATTAACAAGCATGAGCTAATGACACAGAGCAGTTATGAGTAGAAGACATGCTCAGTATTACTGCACAATGACTGTATGAGGGAAGTATTGTTCCTGTGTACTTTATTTGTTTCCCAGTGTAGAACTTGACTTGTGATAAAATAGAAGATTATAGACATTTTTTTCTCAAGATGCAAACCCAAAAACCAGTGACATTAATGATGGAATGAGATGATATGTATTTCAGTTCCGTGCAGAAATTGTGACGTGATTCGGGGCCTCATTGCATCTGGTTGAGTTTTACAGTGAAAATCTTAAGAGTGAAACGTAGAGGACTAACATGAACAATTTATATTAACCGAATATCTTGTTAAACGTTTTTTGTAAATTCCAGTTTTTAAATTTTTAATAAACTAGTGTTCTGCCATTCTTTGTTTAAGGCAGAGCTGAGTGTCGGAGTTTTGCAAAACGGTACAACAGAAATTTGCGACAGTTGTTTAGAAGAGACAAACAGTGACAACGGTCATGCTGTGAAAACAGACGTTGCCAAATGGTATTGTCTGCCGTGCAAGAAAAACCTTTGTCCTCAGTGTCGTATACGTCACACAAACTCAGAGCCAGGTGTGACGCACGATCTCATCGAGTCATCCACCCAACACAAGAGGAAATTTATTGCGAGTTTGCCAAGTTCCTGCTCCACACATGAGGATGAAGAAATCAGGGTGTACTGCAGAGACTGTGGTGTTGCAATATGTGAGCGTTGTTATATTGAGCAACACTGTGGTCATACACGAAGCGATGTGGAAGTTGTTGCAGAGGAATTTCGACAACGTATCGAGCAGGATTTGCACATGGTTATGACACAGCTGGAAATGGGGCAGGATCGGATGAGAACCCTGGAGATGCATCGAAAGCGGTTGGAAGACCTGGACGATATTGAACGAATCATCAACCAGAAGAGTGAGGAGCTGAAGGCTCTTGTAGACAATGATACCAACCGGCTGCTGATGTCGCTGGAAGAAGCAAAAAAGAGGGCTATGGACGTTTCAAGTGACCAATTGCAGATGGAGTTGCAAGGGGAAGGATCATCAGAGAGCAACGTGTTGGAGGGTCTAGAGACGGGTGTAAATGACGCTCTGTTTCCAACCAACCTGACGTTTACGGCTTCACCGATTGGTGCTGATGACCAGAATCTGATTGGACGACTGGTTGTGGTTGAAACAACTGAAAATCTGTCAGGTGACAATTCAGTTCAGCCTAATTTTCATTGTTTACGCAAAGAAGCAAAAGAAAGTAAGGACAGGTCAGGTCTGTGGGATAAATGTAATGTAAGGTTACTTTAATTGTAATTGTGGTCATAGATTTATATAGCACCTATTCAAGAGAGGCTTATCAGAGGCAAGGTGAGTTCAGTCAACACTGGACCTTGGAGGCACAATTCTGAAGTTGATAGATGTTTCAGCTAAGCTGCAGATGTAGCAGCATTGATCAAACAACCTTTTCCTGCAATTTCATGTACAACTACAAATTGTGGATTTAAAATTTTGCTCGGTGGTTCAAAGCGTGGATGCAGGGATGGAAGTCTGTGTCAGCAATCTGCTACTGCGTCATTTACAGTGCAAAGTTGGGCAAGCGAAGATTAAGTTTCTAATCTAGGGGTAGCATAAAGTAATGTAGAGTAAAATCATAAGAGCTTGATGCCTTTGTGTTTATCAATACACTTAATAGATGCTTAAGTGCTTTAAAAGTGCTGCATCCATCGCTTTTTGAACTGATCTAAATCTAAAAAAGTGCATTTTAAGATGGTTTGAAAATGTATGCTGAACTGAGTGAAATGATACCATAAGATAGAGTAAGGGTTAAAAATATCATTCAATAAATCTCTTATTTCCTTGTGTTTAGATGATGTCACGGAGAAAATGAAGGAGATTAACGCTGATTTGGGACATCATGATAAAGGAAGTGATGCTGATGGTTAGAAATGGAAATATTCACTTGTGTGTTAGCAGTTGTGTTTGTTTGGAACACACGTTTACTTCAGCAGTTAAAGGGAGAACCTTAATTTAACATAGACTTTATTTTTATTAAGTGCAAAAGCTCTCCTACCGAAGCTGAACGTATGCTGACGTTTTCGTTGGACCTTATATGGGACAAAGGCTTCAACCTTTCACTTGAGATATCACTAAAAAGTTAAAGATGTTACATTTTATAGTAGTCCAAAAGGTGAAAAAGGTACTTCTTAATGATGTTATATATTAAGCTATATTCAGTCATATTTCATATGTTCCCTGCCATATTTTTAGGCTGTTTGTACATTCTCTTTGCATGTTAAAACTCATTTATTTAAATCCTGTGGGCAGCCATGTTCCCAGCACTTTTGAGGGGTTCCTAAAATGTGCTTCAGAAAAGTTCAGATACATAATTACATTTGTGATACGAGCAGCATACACAGTTTAGTGCTATGTGCTCAAACAAAAGATATAGCCTTTGGTAATGAAACATTGTAACAGTGACTTCTTTTGACGTGGGCTTTGCATAATGCAGTGATGATAATTAAATTAACATTTAACACAATTTGAAACAGTTTGAACAATCTGAAATGGAATGAATTTTCTCTGCACTAAACTTTCTTAATATGTGGTCTCACTGGTTCGGGTCGGGAGCGCTTCTGATGAGTCTATTCTTGAAGTGGCGCTTTATAAATGTCAGATTACAATTACAATGTAATTTGTATTGTGTTTTCAGTGTAGACTGGTTAGATGACTTAGGTGCATGCTCAGCTTAGAGAAAACATTGGTCATTCCTAACTAGGGAGCAGTTATTATGAGGGAAACTTCCCTCTCACGGATTCAGGTCATCCCCACAATGGTTTTGGTGTTCCATCATTTGATGCCTTGTGTGTAGACACAGGTGCAATAGAAGATGCTAATCAGTGATAGTGATAATAACAGTAATAGTCTATAATAACAATAATAATATCAGTGTAAGAACATTTGATCCTGGTATGTAGTATGTCAACCTGAAAGTGACGCGTAATGCCCTGTTACGCATGTAAGACTACATTTTCTTGTTACATAATGGTTTTATCATTTTACTGGAGTTATTTCTGTATATTTTAATTAGACACTGAAACTCATAACAATGAAATTAAATTAAATGTTTGATTATATAACTGGAAGTATTTCTGTATATTTTAATTAAACAATGAAACTCTTAATAATTAAATTAAATTAAATGTTGTTTCATTATGGCTTGATTATGTTACTGGAGGCATTTTCTGTATATTTTAATCAGACAATGAAACTCTTAATAATTAATAATTAAATTAATTCAAATATTGTGACATTATGGTTTGATTATATTACTGGGAGTATTTCTGTATATTTTAATTAGACAATGAAACTCTTAAGAATTAAATTAAATTAAGTGTTTGTTTTTATATTATGGTTTGATCAGTGTACAGCCCTTTTTTGATTTAAATATTGCGACTTCAGATTTTAAAAAATTGTTTACATCTTGTTACATTGTAGTTTCATCAAGTCACAGCTACCATTTCTGTATATAATTAATTTAATAAATTTGCAAGATTTAATAGTTGTGTCTATATTCTTCTTGTGTTGTTAAACTTCCTTCTGATACTTACAAAGATGTGCAGTTTTGACCTAAAACAGTCACAGACGTTGGTCCCACTTGCTGGAATCGCCTCCCTGGAGAATTGCGACTAGAGCTCCTTTCTCTCCCCCTCTCTGTATTCCGCAGGCGCCTGAAGACTGTACTGTTCAACAGTGATTTTACTTTTTCGGGTCGGAAGCACCTCGGTTGAGTTTATCCTCTAAGAGGCGCTTTATAAATCTCAAATTACAATTACGTCCCTGCCTAGCTATGAAGGCAGTTATCCCTTCTGATGATAGGATTATTTGAATCAATAATATTGTTCATAGCTGCTGGCTCGTTTCATCATGAAACTTCGCTCGCGACAGAAGTTCTTTATTGGATCGTCGTTTGTGTCATTTCGTTCTCAACTCAAGACTTGCCCTTTTAAAACCGCTTATCTGTTGTAGGCTGTCCTCTCTCTTTCTCTGTGGACTGACCTTCTGGACATTGAGTTTTAGTTTTGGTGCACCATCGGTTGATACCTTGTGCATTATACAATGGCGCTATAGAAATTACTAATTAATAATGATGCCTGGATTGACGATACCCAACTGCTCGTTAGGTATCCGCGACGGGCGGGAGACTTACGGTTTAGCTCGACCCCTCGGCATTTGCTTTGCAGGGTATTTTCGTCTGGGTATTCTTTCACGCGTGCGTCACGGTGACCTGTTGGTAACGCGTTTGGTCAATGATCATGCTGTTGCGGGTTCGACTCTGTGTAACGACCCTGGGTAATTGTTTGGGAACACTTGCCTCTGTCACCAATGAGTATAATTTGGTACCGGCGTAAGCTGGGAAGTAAACGGCATGTCCTGCGATGCATTGGCCCCGTGTCCAGGGCCTTGGGATTCTTCCATTGCCGGCTCAAGGGCCTGGTAAACGAGATGATCGCCTCCCCTGCGTCTACCTTGTGAGATATGGGATACTTTACTTTTTCTATCATGGCCTCGCTTCTTCCCCCGAGCTCCCTATGGGGTAATGGACAACACATATGGCCCCTAAAGACCGGAAAAGGCCACATTACAGGCTCTGGAATGGACCGAACACCGAAGGAAGTTTCACCTTCCATTCGACATCCGCTGAACGAAGACCCGCTGGCAGCTGACTGGTGATTGATTGATTCAACGAACTAATCAGTCGCTTGGTGATACCTGTACTATGGTCCATAGCATTAGAGAGTAATGTTTTGCGTTAGCGGGCTTTTGCCTAATTTCCGATGCATCTGTCAACCTTACCGCACCTTACCGGATAACCTTACCGCTCTCTGTGTAAAATTTAACGAGAGTCAGTTCACGTAAATATTATGTGGCTTGATTAATATGCCTTATACTAGTAAACCAAATGTTGAGTATATGCATACACTCAGTACTGATTTATTATGTTATATTGTATTATATACACATATAGGCCTATGTGTGTATATATATATATTGATTAGGTTTAGGCCTATACATAATGGACTTAATTAACATTTAATTCAGTCCTTGAAGCAGAAATTAGAGACCGCTTTATTGAATGCGGGCAGAAGTATATTTAAACAGGTCCAATACCAAGTAGGCCTATAGGTCTACGTGTACTGACTACGCATACGACTGGTAAGCATCTGCTGAGTATACGCATACTGTATATGATCGCACATGAAGAGTAACCAGTCTGTTTATGTAGCGCCAGATCTAACCCATGCGCAACAGGTCGACCGGCCTTTTACCCATCCTCAGCAAATTGACCGGCCTCTTTCCCATTCGTAGTAGGTCGACCGGCCTCTTGCCCATCCGCAGCAGATTAACCGGTCTCTTTCCCATCCTCAGCAACCCTACTGGTCGCTTGCCCATCCTCAGCAGCTCCACAGGCCTCTTGCCCATCCTTAGCATCTCGTCGGCACGCCTTCCCAAGTCGTCGGCATCGTCGTCTCTCGATTCGTCATCAAAGTCAATCGACTCCCGATCGAAATTCTTCGCAGCCCCCTCCTCCGATTGATCACCTCTTCCCATTCTTAGAATCCCAACGGGACGTTTCCCCATCCGCAGCATACCTACATTCCTCTTTTCCTGCTCATCCAAGTCCCCCTCTTCCAACTTTCCATCCGCGAAATACGATGCTTCGTTTTCGATTGATAATTCGCTCCGCCCATTTGACCCTTGATCCCGCCCATTTGATCCTTGATCCCGCCCACTTGACCTATGATCCTCAGCGTCGGACCACCGTGGAGCAGGAAAGAATTCCGTTTCGAGTTTTTCCTTTCCAGTTCCGGGTGTGAGAAGTGGCGTCGAATCGACAACCTCTTGGATGACGTTCAGCGGAAAGTCCCCTCTCGTTGAGGTTTCCGGGTCGCTGGCCTGACTTTCTCTGCACCGACTGACCTGTTCTGGAACCGGAAATAATTTCTCTTCAAAGCCTTTGCATCGCAAGCCTGAAACAGCACAACCATGAGTATAGGGTAAAAATTAAATGGTTCGATTTCGCTATAACTACAAGTTACCAGCTACGCTGTTAGATTATTAGGCTGGGCGAGGAGGCCTATAACAAGGAGCCCTGTAATAGCAGCCGCAGCAAAGGTCTTGGACAGAGCTAAACACCGATATTTACATAACACCTGACTTTTGTCAGTAAAGTTACTTTTTTACTAATTATTTTAAAGTAATATTCATAACAAGTGACGGAATAGTGTTCGGAGTCTGATATAGGCCCCCAGCAAGGAAACTCAGGCCTACCACGCTTTTTCAGGTGCCCTAGTGGTTAGGGGCTTCGAGCCTTGGGCGTTCGCTGTCCTAATCCCTCTCATTTGTCATCCGGTTACAGGACCCCCTGGTTTAAAAAGTCGCCTACGCGGCAGGAAGAGGGAGAGGGAGGGAAGAAAACAGAGAAGCTATTGTCACATGAATATAGGCGATTCCAAAATAATCAGCAATGCAACTTGAAGATCGTGCGCACGCTTTGAACTCGATTGCTCTAGAATAAGTCTAGAGTCCAGACCACTCTTTAAAACAAAAGGCGATTTTTAAAACCCAAAGAATCTCAGATGTCTCTGTTACGTGTAGGCCACAGATTTGACCAATCAGTAGGTCTACCGCTTCTAATCCTCTATCCTGACTTCTAAGCTTCTCTGTAACAAAATATGCGGTTTTTAAAATTCAGTTTATTAAAATAGAATTTCAGACATCCATATTATGTGTATGTTACAGATTCGAGCAATCAGTTCCGCAACTGTGTGAAACTGAGCAGGCCAAATAATCAGCTTTGACTGGATCATAAGAGTGAGAGAACCATCCCATATTCCAGACTGGAGCAGGTCAGTCAACGATAGCCTGCTTTCTGGGAGCCGACCCATTTCGTCCTTCGAGTGTGATTATCACTCATTTATCTGCGTGGAATGCTTTCACCTCTTTACAGCCGGATCCGAAGATAAGGTCGCTCGCTGATGTGCGACTCATCCCACATATCTAATGGAAATATCTCGTAGGTATACACGTGCGTAATCATTCCCTGCCACGCCTAATCGTGACTTACTGCAGCGACATCGAAAAGAAAATGCGCTAAAGCAGAGCGTCTCTGCAAATGGCGTCCGTCGGCTGGCCTAGCGAGGCCGGTCTATGCCTAATGCTGCTCGACCTGGCCGTCTTTTGTACTTTTATTTGCCTAATAGATCAAAACTGATAAAGAGAAGATAGTTTACGAATCGAAAGTCATCCATTCTTGTTCCGGTGATGTGCCTGGCGTTCTCGACCGAAGCTGAAATCGTCGGCTACTTAATCACACGGTCTAGTCTTTGACCGGAAGGGTTGATTACACGAGGTGATGGTTTACGAGGTCGTTAGGTCTATACAAGATCGTGCCTTCTATAGCGCCCGTTAAACGACGGGTTCCGCCATAAACCACTTGCAACTGGGTCTTTGTATATTAGATGGATCTCGCAAAATGTGGAAAACAGACACGGTACCGCTGTGTGCAAAGATCAACGATGGCGTCAGTAATCTAAACCGATGATTTCTGCAGCGCTTGCATAGTAATAAGCGCAGCATGATAAACAGATATTACAATACGCCGAGAAGTGGAATAAACAGGAGTTGCTGCGGCTGTCGAAGACACAGTGCCAGTAAAACATCATCGAAGATGTAGTGGCATTTCATCCACTGAAATGTTCTGTGTAGGCAACGACTGTGTTGAAGAGCGATGCTTCCGAGAGTCTAGTTTCAAGGGGGTAGGGAAAGAAGGAGGGAGGGTAAGAGAACAGAGCTTCGGATTGTGCATAGAATTTCTAGGCTACGTGTAGGCTAGTCACGGCAACTGAATGGTAGACCTATAGGCGACATACCTTAAGAATACGCCCTATTGGAAATGAGCTTGCACCTCTGTAAGCCTAAAGCACTGTAGGCTACTGATTTAGCTGACTAACACAACGAATTTGGCGATGAACTTTTCGACCTGAACCGAGCAGATATTTTTCGCGCTGGTACCTTTTTGCGAAGTTCGTTTGCTTCGTCTGCTGGAATTCGTCCTAAACAGACGCTTCTATCTATTTTAGGCTATCTATTGTTGTCCAATTCAAAACACCACCCGAGCGTAGCTGCCACGCTCTCTCTGCATGACTTTTGCATCTTGACCTGGAACTGAACCATTTTGCCTATCGATTTTGTTTTGACTGAGCACCCGTGAGTAGGCTGGTCCCCGTGACGTGGCTTTCATTGAGCGCTGTAGAAATCCCGGAATTACGATTACGATTACGACTATTCGCTCAAACGAAGTGTAGCCTATGGGCTTTGATTGATACACGTAGTATGTGTAGGCTAGGCGCTTTTCTGCCATGCAGTGTTCATTTGCCGAAGGGATAAGGAGGATTCGACTCCCGTAGGCTAATCGTCAACCCCAAACCGCGATGAAAACATCGGTGCAGGGAGCACTCTGTGCAGTAGATTTACGCATGCGTAGGTCTCCATTGCATTGCATACAGATAGGCGTTCGTTACAGGTTTGGATTTACTTGGCGCCCGAGAATGTTCAAGCGCTCCAGGTTAAAGTCCTGCTCCCATTCTTGATCAAGAAGGTTTAGGTGGGGTGTTGGATTTCACTCCCTGTCATGCAAACCCCTGTCATTTACCCACATATTACAACGCAGAAGTCAAATTGTCAATAGAAGTTTTAAGAGCTTGGCCTAGAGCCATAAAACCCTCTCGGACCTCGGAAACTTAACGACGGGATCATAACTCAACTAGGCCTACTCTAGTTTTGATTGAAGAGTTCATGCTGCTATGAGATATACTCTATCCCCCGGCAATCATCAGTCGCTCGAGCACAAAATCACCATTTAATATAGGCAACGTTTTGATTTTGTACAAAAAAATTAAAATACGGTTTAAAATCATTGGCGATCGAGGCTCGATTTGTCGTGGGATGTCCGACGACTGTAAGCATCAGATTCAGTTCCAGGTCAATATCCAAGTGTCAGGTATAGGCAGACGGTCATTCGGCTACGGTGGATGGTGTTTGAAATTGGAGCTGCAAGATAGATAAGGGGAAGAGGACGAATCAGGATGGAATTTATTGAAGAGGAGTGGACGGACATACGGATGGACTGACTTACGGATGGACGGTCGAACAAACGAATGAATAAATAAATGGAGTAATGGATGGACGGATGAATGAACGGATGGACGGAAAGAAAATGAAGGAAAGGAGGATTGGTGGATTGACGTTGCGTCACTGAAATCATTTTCATTTTTGCATCAGTCGATTTATCGATCTCTCCATCGGAGGAAAAGAATCGATAATCCGAGGACAACGGCCTCGAGTATAAACCCGAGGGGCTATAAACTCTGGTAAAAAAGTTTCTGATTGATTCGTAATATCAACCAAAGATTTTCCGTCGGAAGTGATTGCAAAATAATGGCATATGCTGATTGGCAGCGATTTTCCTTCGTGTCTTATTCGATGGTATTGTAAATAATAATAATCTAAACAGTCCTTGTCTCAATGCAATTGTCTCCGTCAATACTCGACCAAAAATGCACAGTGATATGCAAATTACTCTGCTATAATACATAATACCGATGCAGTAACAGAAAATATTCAGTTATTAATAAGAACATTATTCATTTATTCATCATTGTGTTTTATTCTGGAAGCGTGTTAGTGTACAAGCGTTCAAGTACGTGAGCTTATTTCTTCTGTATGTCCTTTATGTGTCCCATTCAGAGTCAACGAAGCATTTGTCCCTGAGTCGGATAATGGAATCTTTAAAATATGTAGACTCTCAGACAGAAAGGAAACCATTTGTCCGAGGAATCACCGCCATCAGCCACCGCTGCCGCTAAGCCCTCAAGTCGCTAGGAGTCGCTAAGCTATCGACCGCTAGCGACTCTGTTCATTTAAGACTGTTTATTTTTAAATCGCCATTTCCAAGTTTCGATTTGAACGCACTCGGCATCAGGCAATAGCTACACTTGCATAGGTAGGCTACGAATCACATGCAACAGTTTAACAAGTCTGACAATCAATCGATGTCTTATTCACCAGTTTATTACTTACTTACTTACTGCCTGCCTGAGCGGTGCCTGTTACTAGAGAGTGACAAAGCGACAGAAATTTTCTCCATCCCCACCCCATTCCCGTGGGTCTGTTCCCATCCCGACCCCATCCCATCAGGTCAGTCCCCATCCCCATCAGGTCTGTCCCCATCCCCATCCCATCCCCATCAGGTCTGTCCCCGTCCCCATCCCCATCCCCATCACAGTGAAGCAAAAAACAACGAAATGTTTACACATGTTTTTGAAAATGACATTATCTCCGGAACTACAGTATTTGGAATATTTGCATAAATGATGTACCAAATACCAATTTAAACAAAACTGAATCCACTATTAGACAAACAAAAACCGGAAATGTGAAAATGCCACTTGATCCCTGTTGTCAGAGAGGGTCACATAATTATATGTATATAATGTAATCTTGATAGGTCATATAGCAGATAATACTTCAAAAATGTTCGTCATTTATTTGGTCATTACATTTGGTTTTAGTCAGATAGCACTGCAATAAAGAATGGTCTTATTTCTTACGTCAAATATCACTGCAATAGAGAGTGGTCTTATTTCTTACGTCAAATATCACTGCAATAGAGAGTGGTCTTATTTCTTACGTCAAATATCACTGCAATAGAGAGTGGTCTTATTTCTTACGTCAAATAGCACTGCAATAAAGAATGGTCTTATTTCTTACGTCAAATATCACTGCAATAGAGAGTGGTCTTTTTTCTTACGTCAAATATCACTGCAATAGAGAGTGGTCTTATTTCTTACGTCAAATAGCACTGCAATAAAGAATGGTCTTATTTCTTACGTCAAATAGCACTGCAATAGAGAGTGATCTTATTTCTTACGTCAAATATCACTGCAATAGAGAGTGGCCTTATTTCTTACGTCAAATATCACTGCAATAGAGAGTGGTCTTATTTCTTACGTCAAATATCACTGCAATAGAGAGTGATCTTATTTCTTACGTCTAATATCACTGCAATAGAGAGTGGTCTTATTTCTTACGTCAAATATCACTGCAATAGAGAGTGGTCTTATTTCTTACGTCAACTATCACTGCAATAGAGAGTGGTCTTATTTCTTACGTCAACTATCACTGCAATAGAGAGCGGTCTTATTTCTTATGTCAAATATCACTGCAATTAAGAGGGGTCTTATTTCTGAGCTTAAATATCAATGCAGTGAAGAGTGGTCTTGCTTAAGGTCAAATATCAATGCAATAGCATTCTTATGCACTTTTTAACCCATGGAGTAAAAGAAGTCCATCGACAGTATCTGGATGCGGCTGTGTCTATCCTCTCACTCTCTAGTAGTCAAGCACAACCAGGACAGAAAATGATTTAGTTTATCACAAGGAAGGCATGAGAGTTATAAATTAATAACCTATAAGTTTGAACTGACTTGCTTATCAAGTAGATCAAGAATCAATCAACAAGGTTACTAGCGGTAGTTTCACAAAATTTAGTTGTCGAATTTGCGCTTCGCGAAACTTCAAGAAGCCTAAGTAACCCTGAGGCCAATTAATTGCTAATTAGTGGGCATAATAAATATCACCTTACCCTAGAAGCCGAAATAATTATCTTAATAGGGAAGAAACCGTTAGAATTTGTCTTTAGTGTGATTCAAATGCCTACCGTAGAAAGCCTTGAAAGCGAGAAGCCAGTAGATGTACTTGATGGCCTTCGAGTTCATCGTTACCGCTGGATGTCGGCTGCTGCTGCTGCTATTACAGACAGACCTGTCGTCGAATTGTCTTCCTCTTTGTCCTTGTCGCTGATAGTTGACTCCCGCTGCTGCTGCTGATGCTGTCTGCTTGAAATTCACCGAGCGAGTGATCGGTGCCACAGAAGGGCGATCCTTTTATGTCCTCCATCGAACCATAACTTAGGATTTAGACAATGCGAAATGTCATTGTCGCCAGAATGAACTACGCCTTCCGTCTCTCTTTACACAGACTGTGGAAACCAATGTCTGATGATAGCAAATACTGCTGTACTGGGCACTAAGAAGAAAAAGAGCAGTCCCTTTGCTAATCCCAAGAGTCACTGATGGATATGAAGTACTAGCGACCTCAATTTTCTTGGCTTCGGTATACGAGGGCGGGTGGCCAGTTCCCACCGACAGTATACGATCAGCATGATCATTTTAGGGCTTCGATTCAGCATTAATCTATTCAGAAAATCAGACCTGTACTTGCTCTTAAGTTATGTACTTTTTACTGATGAAAGACAATGCCCACGTGCACTTAACAATGGAAAACGCGTACGCAGTTGAAGTAGACCTGACTGAATTCATCGGAACGTGAAGCTCAGCTGATGGAAAACGGCAACAGTTGTGACGAAACAAACATACAAACCACTGTGGCCTAATCATAAGTACATTTGTCTGGCCAACTTCAAGTGCCAATCTATGCTCTCTTATAAAGCACCGAGTGAGCTTAACCACCCGCATTTTGACCACATTTCCATCTGTTGCTTCCAGACATCACTTGTAAGATGGTTGGTATGCATCTTCAGACGAAAGACTCGCATGTGCGCGAAACGGCTGCCTGTACAAAGACATCCTATCTCATGCACACTCAACCACCCACCCAACACACAGACATACACACATCACACATGCTCGCGAGCGCACCCATACATGTACAGCTACATCCTGCATGGAGATTTACACAGACCAAGCTCGAAGTTGAATGGAAACCAAACAGGCACGGTTACATAGTAGAAAAACACCGAAAAGAACTTATTGTCTGGTTCCAAGTTGGCCACAGTAGTCTATGGATAATCTTGCCATAGTTATGGGCTCTTTTGCTAACAGACATCAGTCTTCCTAGTCGAACGACACAGGGCTACGCAGAGAAAGACACAAACAAAAGCCCATTGCGAGACACGCAGACATACGAAACCTTTACAGTAGCCATATTGTAACTTTTGATACTCGTTAAACCTTATCTTCAAAGAAATCCGTGTTTAAACAGAAACCAGTTACAGCAATATCTTAAAAATAGATTGATCGAACAGTGACCTGATAAAAACAAGGGCGGATTCAGGACTTCAGCATAAAAGGGGTCACATGGCGAGCGCGGAGCGCGAATTTTGTATGAAAGTCTAGGGCGTAGCTCCAATAAGATCCAGGGGCAAAGCCCCTGATGGGGATTAGGGGGTGAAGCTAATAATTTGTATTTATACTCTATCGTTTCCAAAACAAAGGTATAATTTCTTTTCATAATTTAACAGACTGTGCAGAGTAGTCAAATTCTGATACTTATATACAGGGATCTGTGAACATCTGATATGTCTACATAAAACAGAACAGACTGACACAGGACTCAGTCATAACACATCACTCCGGTTTAGTAGATACAGCCAATCTGCATTTCCACTCTTTCCGTTCTACTGAGACCTTTAGGTTTCTGGGTTCAGAGGGTAACGAAAATTAGCCTAGTAATCTACTCCAAAGATGGATGTATAAATGTTATATATATATATACATATATATATAGAGAGAGAGACAGACAGACAGACAGACAGACAGACAGACAGACAGAGAACAGAGCTCAATATTAGGGAAAATAGTTCAACTACCTAAGTAATATAATCTGCACGTGCATACATACCTGAACCGAAGAAATATGATGTTGGTAAATCGTCTACACCATGATGTCTGTTGTAAAATGAATGGACCCGAAAATTCGCCATTTGTTGTATTTTTCTAGCATTGTTTTAAGATTTCGCTTTGTATTCTAGCCCTATAGTTTTGGTCTTCCATCCAACACTGCAGGCGACGTGGGCCCTGGCTCCCCGGTCCTCCTAGATCCGCCCTTGGTCATTAAATGAAATTTTGCAAGCCCGGTAGGATGCAACAGACAACACACGTATGGCAACTCCATTTTCCCAATGCAGCTGGTAATTGAGTGATT
Organism: Norana najaformis; assembly: GCA_964023275.1. Lineage (NCBI taxonomy): Eukaryota > Metazoa > Annelida > Clitellata > Crassiclitellata > Hormogastridae > Norana > Norana najaformis. The sequence continues at coordinate 27,800,304 of OZ029921.1, forward strand.
AGCCCTTTCTCCAGTTGGTCCGTAATCCATTTGCTCTTCGATGATACGTTCGTGTTGCCTTTGCAGAAAATTACAGATGAATTGTTTCAACTGTTTATCTAAATTATCGTGGACATTGACAAAGTTCTTTCAGTTCCGTTCCTAGAAAATCACTGTTTATGTTTCTGAAATTAATCTCCATGTTCCAAATAAAACAAATCATGATATACCGAACTATTTAGGTAAAGAAAATCACGAGCATAGTCAGTCTAATGCGACGACTTCCCCTTACAGTATTCGCCTCGAACTACCTTCAGTAAGTGCAACGAACAAATCTGAATAAAGTAATTGGCAAGTACATAACATTATACTGTAAGTTCACATAATAGGCTAAGCTTTGGTTCATCTTCGTCGTCGTCAAAATCATCATCGTCATCAGTTATTGCACCGATGATCATTCACGTTTAAACTTAAGACACATCTCTTCCAACTTGTTTACCCACCCTAGCCTGGCTTCTAGTTTCTCTATCTGTCGGAATTCGACCCAGTTTTTCCAACGCTAAATTAAATTATCATTGAACTTAATATCTTGATCTTTGGTTAAACATGGCGGCTGGTTTTCAAAAATGTTCGATTATATAAAAAAAATTTTAACAAATAAATAAGATTCGATTAAATTTACAGAATGGCTAACTTTTTAAGTCTAAATCTACCTAAAAGTATGCATTAGATAATCTAAACTGTTTTCTACTAGTCGAGACTAAATTTAAATAGCAGAATGTCAAAGAAGAAGTTAAAAGTTTGTTCACTTTCCCCGTCGGCATAAGGAATGGCGACGTCTCCCAAGCACGGCTACAAAATTTAAATGATAATCAAACAGTTATAACCAAAGAATTAATTGGGTTTAATTTGGCTAAACTGCAAAGTTTAGGCCTAAATGATAACAAGATGGCCGAAATCGTTATTTATAAAGGTGGCTAGCAAACATTCGCAAGATGGTGTGACTAACTTGTGAGAGAGATGCAAAGGATAACATCTTGAAGCGAAGTAAGTCTATAGCAACGACGTTTTCTTGCAGCACAATAATCCACTGCAGAAGAAGAGATCCCAGGGGGGCAGGGTCAGGGATAGGGACATATCCACCTCTGTCGGCATCTGCCATTAAGTGAGGTGTTACACAATATGTTTGTTTCAATAATACTGACTGTATTTTAGTGTCAGTCTTTCATAAGTCTCGCTTTAAGAATATTAAGGGGCCTCGTCTTCCCGCCACTTCTTCCCCTTATCTATCCTGCAGATCCAATTCCAAGCACCACCCGCCGTAGCCGTCTGATTGCCTGCCTGCCTGACTCTTTTATTTTGACCTGGAACCGAACCCTTCTTGCCTATCGATTTTGTTTTGACTTAGCGCCTGTGAATAAGCTTGTACCCGCGATTTGACTTTCGTTAGGTGCTGTAGAAATTTCGAGATTACGATTACGATAAGGGGCCTGTTAAGGGACCTGGGTTAAACGTATAATCACCACTGAGAAATGATCTGTGAAGTTTCATTTTTTAAAGTATTCCCTCGTCTTACTAACAAGGTCACCGTCACTGATAATCATTTTACTCTTTGCTGTGAATTTGCCTTGACCATTGCGCTAAACTATAATATGACTCTTCGCATTGGCCACCCCAGAAATGTGTGATGTAGGGCAAGGTGAGTTTTGGTGAGGTTAGTTATTGTGACTACAAGGCGAGGCAAGGTCACTATGTGTCGAGGCGAGTTAAGACGATTAGCAGATGTGATTCTATGTTCTGAAGTATCTAATCTAATTTAAAGACTTCTATAACTCTGTTATCATAATGCCCAAGGCATCAGTCGATGGTCGCTTCAAGTAAAAAACTCATAATCCATTAGAGAAACCGGGTCGAATTCCAATAGGTAAGAGAAACCAGAAGCCAGGCTTCTGTGGGTAAGCAAGTTGAAACAGGATGAAAATATATTCACACGAACATTGTCAGGTAGTGTAAAGCAACATAAAAGAGGAGACAGACAGACAGCAACACAGAGACATACAGAGAGAAACACAGAGACATAGAGAGACATAAAGAGAGACAGAGAGAGAAGAGAGAGACAGAAACACGAGAGAGAGAGAGAGACAATGATAAGGTAGGATCGGTCAGTCAAATATGTGTTTAAAAGCGCAGTCGTAAGAGGTGTCGTTATGAACTCGGTTCGTCTTCAGTTTGTCGCTAGATGTCGCAAGGGGCAAAAGTGCGTCACCAGCACGTGGCGCTTGGCACTTGGGTCAGCGACACCTAAATTATAATATATATATTCTGGTTACCATGGTTACACAAGCATCGTTCCTTCACCTGCATCACGTACATCTCCCGTAAGACGGGTGCAGGATTACAGGTTGAGTCTGCTGTCAGCGACAGGGCCAGCCTCGCACCGTCAAAGTATCAAAGTAAGGTGGCTTGAAGCGACCATCGATTGATGCTTTGTGCAATATGAACACCTTTATTATGCCGAAGAGGCAAAAACAGGAGAAGCACACAGAGAGAATTTAATCAAAACAAAAGATAAAGAGCACTTGCCGCTGTTCATAAATCCTTAAAAGCTGAGCCCGCTGTGCACCGGTCATTGAACTTTCTGTACAGCTGGCTAATGGCCTTGTACTTATTTATAAATACCAATTTATGTAAATACCAATTTATGTACTTTTTACTGATGAAAGACAATGCCCACTGTGCACCGGTCTTTGAACTTGCTGTGCACCGGTCATTGAACTTGCTATACAACTGGCTAATGGCCTTGTGCTTATTTATAAATACCAATTTATGTACTTTTTACTGATGAAAGACAATGTCCACGTGCGCTTAACAATGAAAAAAGGAAGTCATCGTTATGGTAATAATCAGTTAAATAGGTCCAAAATTGATTATGCATATCAACATTTGAGGGAAAGTACACTTAAGAATAAATTTACAGCGACGTAGGCCTACTAGGAATATAAAGTTTAATCTGGCCAAACCATTAATGAAGCTTTTGCCATCCTAGCAGGCCAAGTTCAGCTTCAATCGCTTTTCAACTGCTCCTGAGATCAACCAACCAAAATACTCGCATGTATCTGAATGCAAGAAACGCTGCACTGTCTTCCAAGGGAGGAACGGATTCGATTCAAAATCCGCCTACTTGGACATCCTGCGATCAGCGGCATTGCCCCGGCATACATCAAAGAGAGTCTGTCTGTCTGTCTGTCTGTCTGTCTGTCTGTCTGTCTGTCTGTCTGTCTGTCTGTCTGTCTGTCTGTCTGTCTGTTGAGCCGAATGATTGAATGAGCAGAATTCATCAGCGCTACCTAGACTGCTTATTCGATCTTAAGTTAGGATCGACTGAAGAGGGTCGTGGGATAATCTTGGACCGGCTCAGTTCGTCCGATCTTCACTTGGGGTGTCTGAGAAAGAGGGTAAAAAGACCTAGTTTTCTAACTCCTTGAAGAAAACCGTCTCGATGGCTGTAACTACGAGGAAATGGCGGTTGACTAGGAAGGAGATATTTGGCTGCATTCTCCGTCTGCTCTGGCATCTATTACTCTTTTTTCGGCTACTGACAAACGATGAGAGCAGGAGCAATGCATATATAAAACAGCGCATATATATATATGCGCTGTTGTATATATGCATTGCTCCTGCCCTCATATATTATATATATATATATATATATATATATATATATATATATATATATAGATAGAGAGAGAGAGAGAGAGAGAGAGAGAGAGAGAGAGAGAGAGAGAGAGAGGAATGAAGCTGCTTAAATACAGGAATCTGTGTTCATGCGTATGTGCATATTTGTAAACATATACAAAGTAGGCCTATGTAAGCACGGCACCATGTATCTGTGTCAATATATTATATATATATATATATATATATTATATATATAATATAGAGCGACAGGAGGCTGGGTGAGAGGAAGAACATACAGGCATGGAAGGAGACATAGAAACAAAGATTACCGATGGAGTTAGGAAGGTAAATGGAAGTACGAAAAAGCGAGGTAGAGAAAGTGTGAAAAGATGGAAAAGACGTGTTCTAAAGGGCAGGAAGACACAGAAGAAGCAGAAGAAGGAAATGACGAAGAGATAGAGAAAGAGAAACAACAAGAGAAGAAGGAGGAGAAGGAAAACTCAGGAAGCAAGTGAGAAAGGAAGAAAGGAAATAAAAGAGGTAGCACGAGAGAGAAGAAGAGAGGAACAAGAGAGGAAACAAGAGAGGGAACACGAGAGGGAACAAGGGAGGGAACAAGGGAGGGAAGAAGAGAGCGAACAAGGGAGGGAACAAGGGTGGGAACAAGGGAGGGAACAAGGGAGGGAACAAGGGAGCGAACAAGGGAGGGAACAAGGGTGGGAACAAGGGAGGGAACAAGGGAGGGAACAAGGGTGGGAACAAGGGAGCGAACAAGGGAGGGAACAAGGGTGGGAACAAGGGAGGGAACAAGGGAGGGAACAAGTGAGGGAACAAGGGTGGGAACAAGGGTGGGAACAAGGGAGGGAACAAGGGTGGGAACAAGGGTGGGAACAAGGGTGGGAACAAGGGAGGGAACAAGGGAGGGAACAAGGGAGGGAACAAGGGTGGGAACAAGGGAGGGAAGAAGGGAGGGAACAAGTGAGGGAACAAGGGTGGGAACAAGGGTGGGAACAAGGGAGGGAACAAGGGAGGGAAGAAGGGAGGGAACAAGGGTGGGAACAAGGGAGGGAACAAGGGTGGGAACAAGGGAGGGAACAAGGGTGGGAACAAGGGAGGGAACAAGGGTGGGAACAAGGGAGCGAACAAGGGAGGGAACAAGGGTGGGAACAAGGGAGGGAACAAGGGAGGGAACACGAGAGGGAACAAGGGAGGGAACAAGGGAGGGAACAAGAGAGGGGAACAAGAGAGGGAACAAGAGAGGGAACAAGGGAGGGAACAAGGGAGGGAACAAGGGAGGGAAGAAGAGAGGGAACAAGGGAGGGAACAAGGGAGGGCGGGAATGGGGAAGTTTGGAAGCAGAAGGAGTGACCTGAAGGGAGACCTTTCAGAGAAGGATTGAAAGAGACGATGGAAAGACAAAGGAGAAAGGAAGGCAAGAAGGAGGGAACTTAATGGAATAAAAAAGATGCTGAGAGACAGAGAAAAAGAGAAAGGTAAGAAGGAAGGCAGGGAGCGAGTAAGGAAGAGAGGGACGAAAGGAAGCAGGGAGTAAGAGAGACAGTGGAGCAGCAGAGGACAGAAGGACGGAAGAAATGAGTGAGGAATGACAGCTTAAAATAACCGTTGCGACTCAGAAATCTCGGTGTTCTGCTATCTGTCTGAGCAAAATCAGAGAAGGAGGAAAAGAAAGAGAGGATGATGACGAAGAAGAGAAGCAAGATGAGGAGGAAGAGAAGAAGAAAGAGGAGAAGAAAGAGAAAGAGGGAGAGAAAGAAAAGAAGGATGGAGAGGAGAGATAGGAGGAGGAGGAGAGGGTGGGAAAAAGAAGAAGGAGCAAGAAGTGGAGGATGGACAGGAGGAAAAGGAGGAAGGAGAAGGAGGAAGGAACATGTTCAGCCAATGACAACATGAAGACCATAAGATTTGCTTGTAACGGGAAGAAGCTGCATCGATGCGACGTTAACACGGAACCTCAGATGCAACAAGCTTAGATGCTTTTCTCTGTCTCTTTCTCTCTGTCTCTGTCTCTTTCTCTCTCTGTTTCTCTGTCTCTCTGTCTCTGTCTGTTTTTCTCTTTTCTTTTCTTTTCTTTTCCTCCACGATCCTCTGTATCTGTTTCTGTTTCTTTCCCTGTCTTTTCTTTGTCTCTCTCTTTTTTCTCCCTCTCTTTCTCTTTGTCTCTCTTTCTCTTTCGTTCTATTTCTCTCTCTTTCCCTTTCCTCTTTCTCTTTTTTCTCTTTCTCCTTCTCTGTCTGTATCTATCTCTTTTCTCCCTCTCTTTCTCTTTTTCGATATTTCTTTTTCGTTTTTGACGCCCTCTCTCTTTCGCTTTCTCTTTCTTTTTCTTCTTTCTGTCTGTCTCTCTTTCTGTCTGTCTCGCTTTCTCTTTCTCTTTCTCTCTCTTTCTCTTTCTTTCTCTCTCTTTCTCTCTCTTTCTCTCTCTTTCTCTCTCTTTCTCTCTCTCCCATGTATAGGATCGTGACTGTATATGATTATGACTTCCGTTATTACCAAACAGTTGAATTGATATGTTTGTGCTGGTGTGGTCGCGCTACACCTGCGCTTCGTGATGAGAACTCTTTGAAATTCTTGCACCTGAGACTGCGTGTGAAAAAATAAACAGCAACTTTTATAAATTCCGCCCATTTCTGTACTATAAGCAGATAAATATATAACCTTTTGTATACCTGTTGCTTAACTTCAGTTTCTCGGCAACACTTGGCTCAACCAGCAACAAAGTTTCTGTTTTGCTGTTCCTGTTGTTTTCCCCAGTTTCATAAATCGTCACTTAAAAGAAATCATCAGTCGTCGTTATGCCTATTGGCGTTTGATCAAAAGTCGCGTGTACACGGTGTGTATTCAAATGTCGCGTGATCAAGCGTCGTGTGGTCAAACGTCGTATAACCCAGACATACATGTGTGTAGCACTATTGTAGTCTTATCTTCTGCCTTTGGATGTAATAAAGTGCTTATTAGTGTCCGCTTTTGCTAGACATTATTTCTAAGATATGCTGTACTGCTGGTGTAAAAGGGTGTCCTGATTGGCTGATAAGTCGGAGAAAGAAAAATAGGTTTAGGTCTAAAATAGTCGTTTGAAGTCTTAACTTTGGGAGGATAAATATTCAAAATCGCTCAGCGATCGTACGTAGGCACTATATGCCTGTATAAATCTGTTAATTAACTTCTTGGCCATTTAGAGGCAAACGCAAGTAAATAATTGCATATCTTGAGTCCCGAGAGTTTTATCATTTGATAGGATTAACTGTTTCAAACGCCTATCGGTTCTCCACGAATTAAACGATTTTGATTTAATGAGAGTCAGCTGATTAGAGGGAAAACGTTATCGAAAAGGTTAGAATTTGTCCGCTGTGACCTCCTTAAAAATAGCCCTAAAACAATCGGTTTTCTAAGAATATTTAACCTAACTGTTAACAGTTCAACTCTTTAATATTGTCTTTTCAATAAATTTCAATACTTAAATTAAAACAGGAATGAAATTTAAAAACTGTGATATTTTCTTTGCAGGTTTTCGTGTTGTTATTTTTAGGATAGTAATGCAAGTTTGCCCTTCAGTCTTAAATAATCGGTCCTTTCACCAGCTCCAGATCTACATCCGACATAAGCAATCCACGTGGACGGAAATTTCCACTTGATATGAATACGCAATTCCATACATCAGTGGAAAATTTCATGGTATTTCAAAGACCACTGTAGGAGCAATTTCTGAAGTACGAGGATACGCATATCCCCAATTTGGTGAGTCGGTGCATACCACTCACCTCGCCGTCTGTCGACGAGGAAGAGTAAGGGTTTAATTGCTTGATTTCCAGGCCAAAGTTAGCCAACGCCTGTCTTCAGCCCTTCTGCTGGGATTCCCAATATATGATGATGATGATGATGATAATGATGATGAATGATGAATGATGAATTATGATGATGATGATGATGATGATGATGATGATGATGATGATGAATTATGATGATGATGATGATGATGATGATGATGATGATGATGATGATGATGATGAATGATGATGATGATGAATGATGATGATGATGATGATGATGATGATGATGATGATGATGATGATGATGAATTATGATGATGATGATGATTATGATGATGATGATGATGATGATGATGATAAGAAAGGCTGAGCGAACAGTTAAGGTAGGGCAAGATAAGGAAAGGTGAGATTAACCTTACCTTAATTAAGGCAATGTGAACCTAACCTTAATTAAAAACCCGTAAAGCATTTAAGGTGCAAACCTTTCCTTTTAAAACAAAGACCCAGATTTTTCTTTTTAAGATCCAGTCTAAACCAGTCTTCTAAGAACTTTAAAATCGGGTTATCAAGTTCACATTATGCATCAGGATTTGAATCCCAGTCGCAGAATTCAAAAGCGAATGAATTTAGCAATTTGCCACCGTGCCACTCCCTTATTGTTTTTCAACCGTTAACGAAAAGAAGTAGAGAAATACATCTTGAACAACTTTTCTTGAACTCTCTGGTGCTTAAAAGAAATTAACATTAATAAAACCACGATTTTATTTACAATTTTCAGGATTATGCATGATACTTGGGCGAGCTTTTGTGATACCCGACACCACAGCTTAACTAATACGATCCATGGTAAAATAATATTGGTTCTTGAGGCGCCAAGCAATTCGGATAAATTGTTAACTCTTATATTATTGCAGTATTCATTGATATATTAATATATATTGATCGACGAAGATGACTAGCGTCGGAATTCACTTATTCGTTCGTGACCTGAATGTGCTGCTCGACGATGAATTATTAATGGATGACACATCAATTCGCTTTGCAGAATCTGCATCCATCAGTTGCTTCAGATTCGAGTCATTTGGCGTAAACTTTCGTTTAATGCTGCCGTGGCCGTAGTTCATTCATTCATTAAGACGCGGAGTGATTGCTGTAACTCAATCTTAGAAGGCTGTCAAGTTAAGAATACGTCAGCTTCAGTCGGTCCTCGACTGTGCCGTCCGGGCAATGGCCAACCAGCAAAATACTGCATTGGCTTCCAGTGGAGGAACGGATTTGCTTCAAGATCCTCCTACTTGGACCATCTGCGATATTTGGCACTGCCCCGGCATGCATCAGAGAACTTTGTATTCCAGTTTTGAATCAGCCTGGTCACTGATACTGCGCTCTGCTGCTCGTGGAGATTTACAGCTTCCTCGCTGGCGCACACCAATACGAGTTCGTCTGGCTGTTTCGTGCATTGGACATTTTTCTTAAGACAATCTTTCTTAAATATTTACTGTTGCGATTGATTCAGCTAACACACATTTATATTTACCTTAAGTCACGGTTGTTTAAATCACTTAGACAGTTGTGTAAGCAGCACTTTTTGGAGGCCCTGTAAAAGTGTTTGTTACATCACATAAGTGCCTTGTTACGTCACATAAGTCCCATATCTTGATACACAGTTGAGGTTTATGGGTGTTAGGTTTTCTTAAGTGGAGCGTAGTTTTGATAATATGTCGGGGCCGTGAAAGGAAAAATTGATTACAAGAATCAGCAGCCTTGAGTTTTCTCTCGTCACACACTTAGCCACCACAAATGCTCTGCAAAGGTTATTGAGTGAAGTTGCAATGAATACTAAGTCTACAGCATTTCAAGGCTATTACCAAAGGACTGCTTGGTAGAAGAGATAGTGATTGTATCAGTGCTTACTACCAGATTGCTTCGTTTCGGAGATACTGACGTCGCACGAGATGAAGTTTTGATAAATTACTCGAATGGCCGATCGGACAAGTTGTTGGAAAATATTAATTTAGACTTCTTTAGATTCTCTTCAGCACGTAAGACTTACATTTGCATGTAAAGTTAAGGGCAGATTAATTAGCAGAAGTAAAGCAACTTTATTGTAACTGTAATTGTAAACTGTAATCATAAATCTTAATTGTAATCGCAAATTTGAATAGCGCCTCTTCAAGGGAAACTAATCAGAGAGGCTTTCTACGCTACCATGAATGATGTTAAATGTCACTAAAGCAAAAATTAATGTTCTTTTGTAAGCAAGCAGGACCCGGATAACTAGAACAACCGCCCCTGACGGGCTTCGCACCCATGCAGGGTCCAAGCAACGGATTTCCAAAGTTGACAGATGATACCATGTTCAGAGTTCCTGAACCTCTTTTCAGTCCATTTACCTAGAGCCGTTGAGACTGTATATAGATTTTACAGCAGGTCAAATAAGCTCTGTTAAGATCAGTTGAAAATAATGTGGGCTGTTGCGTTGAACTAGAATCCAACAAGTTTTTAAGCTTGTGTTTTCATCCGCAAATTTGTCTTGAATCTACTTTCCACTTGTAAATCAGCCGAATAAACCTAATTCAGTCTAAATCTAACTTCTTTGGCGCCAGAAAATAATATAAAATCTGAACCTAATCTAATTTGAAGATTTCTATAGCGCCGTTATCATAATGTCCAAGGCATCAATCGATGGTCGCTTCAAGTGAAATCGCAATGAAAAATCATTACCCTTTGAAGATGTCAAGTCTAAGAAATCTGTTAGGCCTAAGTATACGATGCAATAAATTTAAATTTTAAACGAGCAAGAAAAGTTGATTTATACTGTAGGTTTCAGAGTTAGATTGCGGATCAGATTCACAGCTGGATTCAAACGATGTTCAGATTCAGAGTTAGAGTTAGAATTAGAATCAGCCTCAGATTCAGATTTAGATTCGAACTCGGATTCAGATCTGTAATTTTCGTGCATTTTATTTGGAATAATGAAATTAGTTCTCTATATCCGGGCACTTCCCTCCGGCGCATTGGTCTTTTTGACAATTCTTTGCAGCACTCAAGAACTTTTGCTCCAGCTGGAAGGCTTCTACAAATACCATGTACGAGGTTTTTGTTACAAAGAACGCATAATTTGACTCCCGTAAAGTGTCTTTTAATCATAAGTCATTCTTATGCATCGGAAGTCTCACTAGCTTTATGGGAATCTACAGTTACGCCTCTCCGTCCGTCCGTCCGTTCGTCCGTCCGTCCGTCCTGCCTGTCCGTATGTCAGTCTGTCTTTCTTTCCGTTGCTCCAACTGTCCTAAGAAAGCACTAGTTTTTCTAATTTGCCTGTCTTTCTGCACGCTTGTTTCTGTAGTCAGTTTCGTTGCTCTGTATGTCCCTTGAAACATCTTCGATTGCCTGGTCTGTCTGTCTGTCTGACCGTCTGTCTGTCTGTCTGTCTGTATGCATGCCTGTCTTCAGTCGTTTTGCTCTAAATGTCCCTGGAAATTTCTCTGGTTGCCTGTAGGCCTAGATCAGGAGCTGCGCGGCGTTTCGGAAGGAATAGTAGTTTATGTTTGCGATAGCCTCCGGCAGTCTGAGCAGATTAGGCGGGCATCGTGCGTTTTACAAGACCCTAAGGGGTTCAGCCTCTGGCAAGAGCTTACTTCGTCGTCCTCTCTCCAATTCTAATCCATCTTCGACTCCTCCTGCTGCTCCTCCGTCGAATAGTCCTATATACTTATTATCTAACACTCCCTCATTTTTCTCTTCTCCAGAAACACTGTATTCCTCCTTCTCTTCATTGTCGTTGTCCTCCTTCTTCTCCTCCTCCTCCTCCTCCTCCTCTTCCTCTTCGTCCTCCTCTTTTTCCTGTAAAAGATCAGCAGTAGCTAAACTTTCTTCCACTTCGTTTAAGACTACTTCCTGTTCTCTTCGCTCATCGCGGAGCTTCTACATTTTCTTCATTTCCTGCTACTTTTCCTTCTCCTCAATTTCTCTCCTCCTCCTCCTTTTTATCTTCTTTCTGTTCTTTTTCCTCTGTTTGTCATCTTCTTCCTCTTTATTTTCTCCAACATGTTATTCCCCTTCTTCCTCTACATCTTTTCTCGTCATACTCCTCCAATCTGTCTTCCCGTTTCCGTTCTTACTCTGCACTCTCTTCCTCCTCTTTCATCCCTTCTTTTCTTCTGCTTCTTCCCTCTTCCGTCTCTTCCTCCTCCTTCTCCTAATCCTCCTGCCCTACTCCTAACGGCGCCTGAAGCTTCGGCGGCTGCTCCGGCGGCGATGGAGGCGGCTACCCATCGTGGCCTGCGCGGCGCCTTATTCCAGCCTCTGAAGCCTCCTTTGCACCGATGCTCACAGCAGCTCTCCACTAAATTACATCAGCAGCAGCAGCAGCGATTTTCAGTTGCCTTCGGCTGCTGCAACTGCGTTGCTGTTGTTGATGAGGCGGAGGAGGAGGAGGAGGAGGATGCTAGTTGCGTTCTCCGTACAGATGCGCATTTCACGGGGAAGATGCGATTGTCTGCTGCTGCTGCTGAGATAGTTCCTCCTCAGTCTCTTTAAACGATTCGCTGCCTCCAGACTTACGCTGCCACTCACAACTTTCAGACAGCTGCGGTCAAGGTAAGTGATGGACAGTGTTTGCCTCCCGACGGCACGTTCCTCGATTAAAGGCGCTATATAAATGCACATGTGCATTATATCGTTCTGAACTACGAAGTGTGACGGTTTCCCTTTATCTGTTATATATGCCTTAGCAATAGCACCGATATTTGACAGTTGTTTGACAATGTCAATATTTGACATTGTAAAGCACTCGAGAAATAGTAGCTCGCTGCATACGATGCTTGTCTTCCATACTATTATCTTTGGAACATAGTAGGTTGTTGTGTAATTTTCCTAACGCTCTGCATATTTCCTTAATTAATCTGGACTTCGCTCCTTGTTTCATTCGGCCTGAAGCCTAAAGGCGCGTGTTTGTGTGTGTGTGAGCGTGTGTGTGTGTGTGAGTGTAGGTGAGTGTGCGTGTGAGCGTGTGTGTTTGGGAGTGCGTGTGAGCGTGTGTGTGTGAGTGTAGGTGAGCGTGTGTGTGTGTGAGAGCGTGTGTGTAGGAGCGTGTGTGAGCGTGTGTGTGAGAGAGAGAGAGCATGTGTGTGAGCGTGTGTGTGGGTGTGTGTGAGTGTGTGTGTGTGAATATGTGAGTGAGCTTATGTGTGTCAGTGTGTGTGTGTGCCTGCTGGATTTAAGAAGGCACTAATAATAGCGCAGATGATGGTTTCCGAGGTGATACACGGTTCGACCATGCGACTACGTCGAGTTCATATGACAGGCCCGGGATTCGAAACCCGGTCGCAGAGGTGAAAACCGACACGTGACCCTCGCGGCCACAATGCCACCTCAAACACAATGCCACCTCCAAGTTTAAAGACAACTTATTTCGTTCCACATTGAGTTCTTTTGCTGCAATTATCATCTTCTCATCAGAATATCCAGTCATTAATATTGTCCATCATTGCTCAAAGCAGGAGTTCCTAAAAGTAGTGATTTCGCCAGAGTTTGAAAATTGGGTAAAGTATGAAGTTAAGGTATTTATGTATGTACGTATGTATCTAAAAACTTATATAGCGCATTTTAGGAAAAAATCACAAATGCCCTGCGGCATGACTTGTTTACACGCCTCTCCTGAAACTGCTCAGAAGCGTGGCTCTGAGGTCGAACGATCATTCGACTGAGTCGCATATACGACCACAGCTTGTTTTTTAAGCCTCAGAGTAATCGTAATCGTAATTCCGAGATTTCTACAGCACCCAACGAAAGCCGCGCCGCGGGGACCAGCCTATTCACAGGCGCTCAGTCAAAACAAAATCGATAGGCAAAAGGGTTCGGTTCCAGGACAGGTTCATAGGACTGATGTTTACTCCTTTCTGCAGTTAAAAATATAATGGCAACTGCGCCGTGTATGACTGCAATCAGCAAATAACTGTAAAGAACCACAGAAGCAGCAAGGCGCTATACAAATTGTAATCATTACCCTACGTTACACTACACAGCAGTTCACTGACAGGGCCGGGAAATGCCGCTGCACACACACATATGCATTGTATGCATGTATCAATATCGTATACCATTGTATGAACCGACGCTCTGTGTTTATGAATAGCAGACAACAGTTTGATGCAATATGGATCGGCTGTGCTGCTGAATCTGCTTCCAACGCTAATATGCATATTTCATAGACACAATTCGCTCATCCATCCGACACCCGAGAGGCGTCTATAGTGAACAGTGCTAAACGGCTATCGATATTCTCTTCACACGCAATATATTCTATGCCTTCAGTGCATATGCCTCTGCTTACTGCCTCGCTTATTGAGCTCACATGTTTTATACATACATGTATATATATATGTATATATACATGTACACAGCGCTTTTTTCAGACGGAACGCTCCGGAACGGCGTTCCGGCACCTTTTTTCAGCTAATAAAAAATAATTTAGTTTTTAATAAAAGAATTGTGTTACTAAGTTATTTTAATTGTGTAAAATAATGTAACATATTTTAATTCAATTTCAGTGTTTACAACTTCACACTGTTTTCAGTGTTTACTGATTGATAAAAATAATGAAACATTAGCGCAAAATTCCATAATTGTTCAGTTCCGGAACCTTTTTTCTAGGAAAAAGCACTGTATATATATACACACATGTCAAAGTCTACATATGTATATCACAAGAGATTGCGTGGTGGCTGAGGGTCTAACGCGTTGGCTCTTCACCTTTTTGAGACCCGGTTTCGAATCCGGAACCAGTCATGCGAAATTGACATAGTAAGTAAGTAAGTAAGCAATGTATTTGTTAACACGCCATATATCCATCGACTGAGCGAGGAATCATAGGAGCGAATCCGGAATCCGTCATTCGAAATTGACATAGTCGAACTGTGCAAATAACCGTGGAAGCCCCTCCTCAAATCCAAATATCCTCACTTATAACGGGTTTTATTATGACATAAATACTGATATAAAGCGTTTGTGAACATGGGCCCAATATTCAGTTCATCTGCAGGAAACGACCTTTTTATCACACAAAGACCTAATAAGGCGGTTTCTGTCTGATATGATTCCCAATCCTAGCACTACAAGGATGTGTCTGTGTATATCTATATAATATATATATAGTATTGTATATATATATATTTGTGTGTATATGTATGTGTATATTTGCATACATACGTATGTGTAGGATGAACCTTCTTAGCACTGCTGAGTATGTATGAGCGTGCACAGAGGTAGTTAAATTGTATATAGTCTAAGGATGTTTTCGTTGTTTTCGTTGCCATTTCCACGAAGCCTACTTCAGGCAGACCTGGCTGGCATGATAACTTATGTTAGCTTACCATAATATACATACACATATGCGCATACGTTCTCATACTATACATACACGCACATACATGTCAGTATTGTGTATGCTATACATACATATATGTATATACGTGTTATACATAAATATATATGAGCATTTGTATGCATGTGACTGCATCGTATACATATATATTTGCGTTTAAGGGCACACGTAAACAGCGCATTAAATATTCCAAGGTCGGTGCTGGATGCAATTAAGGTGTGGAGGAATTGTATTTGTCGATGCCACGAAGAAGAGGTGAGCTCTTAAGTATACCTCACCCTATTAGCGCCATCGATCGAAAGTTTCCTTTGGTGATCAAGACAGACTTACGAACGAAGATCTCTGTAAACAAGAACAGATCTAACTGGGTCACCGGAAGTGATAGCTGTACAGATAAACCAACGGAGTAGGTCCACAGCGATTGAAAGCGGGGCTTTCGCAAAAGAATACGCTGTGTTTGAGTTAACAGACTTAAGATACATCGCATGTTTGATGTCGTTGTGCGTTACCATTAGGAGTAAATTATAATTACATCTAGGATTGCATACTGTTACATTTCTTTGGGTTTCGTTAAATTCTTCATTCCTCTGAATTGCCTGCTTGATACAGCATTGCGTAAGTGTGGGCCTACATTGGTTCAAGATCTGACGAAAATTCTTCTGACCCACTACAAACCAGTGTTGTGTTATATTATGTTATGTTAAAGTGTTATGCTACATTGTTATTTTTGTTACGATATGTTATGTTGTGACTCCCCTTCATCTTCGCTAATCAACCGACGTAATAGAAATGAAACAACAGTGTGTAAATGCACACCCTTTTCTAGAGCGACCGTATGGTCTCGACCCTACTCATTTTTCAGTTAATTTATCGGGGGAGATCCTTTACCACTGCTGCCCGTTGGAATGGGCGCCATGCCATTTAAGGTCCCGTGCACGGACCGTGCTAGCCCTTTTTTCTGTTATCAGCTAACGGTATTGCAGATAACATTCTCTAAATCTCTGTCATACCACGCACCAAGTGGTGCGCATTTTCCTTTAAATCAATGTCCACGGAAGTTCCAGTGCTAGCCCGAGGATTAAATCTCTAAAATATAGCCGCGATCGGTATGCGAACCGGCATTCTCACGCACAGAGGCGCCGTGGCGTACGCTTTAACCGATGTAGCTAACTAAGCCAGTATTAGACTAACTTTTACGACTTTACCACTACTCATCCACGTAAACACGTTACGTCATAGATGCGTCATGAGTTGTTGTTGTTGTGTGCATGTAAGTAATTAGTGATAATATGGACCATAGCACACTCGTCGGTTAGCTTGAACAACAGTGTCATAGTGTCAAAATATAAGGTCAACTCTGTAACAACTAAGGATCTGCGCATAAATGTTAGGCGCCGTCGGCCTATTGGGTAATACAGGCCTTTGCACAGGTATAGGCCTGCATGATGCGGTATAATTTCTTTGCGTGTGAAGCCTGTATTCGAGTACGCCATAGGCTGTTTGTTTATGGGGAAATCTCGGATCAGCGCTGAGCCTTTAGGCCTAAAAAAGTCTCACCGGCTGAATGATGTATGTAGCGAGGAACTATGTTACCAGCCAACGGATTGCAGATAACAACATTCTCTAAATCTCTGTCATACCACGCGCCAAGTGATGCGCATTGATTGACGTTTCCCTGGCCTTTAAATCAATGTCCACGAAAGTTCCATAGATTCTGCAGACGGTAGAAGCCTGCAAGCGATTTGAGTAAACAAACATGTGTATCAATGGATACACTTAATACAGCGCCTTTTTAAGTACATCACAAAAGCGCTGCGTAATATAAACATACACATTTAAATACGAAATACTACCAATATAACGTGCAGCCTTACATTGCGTCAGTATACATACATGTATGCACAATAATATATGTTGAGTCTGAGTAAACAGAAGCGTAATCGTAATCGTAAGCTCGAGATTTCTACAGCGCCCAACGAAAGCTAAGTAGCGGGAACCAGCTTATTCACAGACACTCAGTCAAAACGAAATCGATAGCCAGGAAGGGTTTGGTTCCAGGTCAAGAACCAAGAGTCAGGCTGGCAGACAGTCGGACGGCTATGGTGGAAGGTATTTGGAATTGAGCCGGAAATTGAGATAAGGGGAATAGGAAGAGTCAGGATAGAATTTGTGGAAGAGGAGTGTTTTCAGTTCGAGTGGAAGACCCGCCCAGAGATTGCAAGAGGTGAAGTGTTGGTGAGTTCGTATCAAGGGTCAGATAATTGGTGTGATTCTGGTGGGAGTTTATTCCAGAGGGGTGGAAGTATAATGTGTGAATGTGCACCTGGCCAATACAAATGCACACGTGCATACATTGATGCATACATTGATGCATACATTGATGCATACACTGATGCATACACTGATGCATACACTGATGCATACATTGATGCATACATTGATGCATACATTGATGCATACATTGATGCATACATTGATGCATACATTGATGCATACATTGATGCATACATTGATGCATACACTGATGCATACATTGATGCATACATTGATGCATACACTGATGCATACACTGACGCATACATTGATGCAGACATTGATGCAGACATTGATGCATACATTGATGCATACATTGATGCAGACATTGATGCAGACATTGATGCATACATTGATGCAGACATTGATGCATACACTGATGCATACATTGATGCATACATTGATGCATACATTGATGCATACATTGATGCATACATTGATGCATACACTGATGCATACATTGATGCATACATTGATGCATACATTGATGCATACATGAGACATGACTGCGTCATGTGTATAGAATTTTGTATCTTTAATTTTTGTTATAGCTTTAATATTTTGCGAGGCTACATCTGTGTCTATAGCTCATGATTATGTTCATATAGATCTGTAGAGACCCATAAAATATATGTAATAACTATAACAGAACAATGTATAAAAGCAGTGATGTGTATAATACTGTTAAAACTTTTTTAAACTCCAAAATTATTTTCAGAAACGTATTTTTAAATTTAAAATAAAATAAACTTTTGAAAGTACTTTTGCAAAATACTTTAAAAAATACTTTGCGCTCTTGCACACAATTTTTTTGCAGTACTAATTTGTTGTCTTTAACACTTTAGTGATTAATTAGGATGTGTTCATTATGCTTAATTACTAGTTTGCTCTAGGATTCTTTCAGGTTTCACATCTAAGTGACATTTACATTGGTACTTTCTAACCTTCTACTTTTGATAATTTTTCTTGTGATCCAAATAGCTGGAAAGCAGTTATGGTGGCATTTCTATGTACATAAACAACAGCTCATTTATCTTTGTGAACAATCAATATATTCTGCATAAAAAATGAATGCCTATAAACTAATTAAATGGGTTAGTAATCAACTTAATAAATAAATTAATGGTAATAAATTTATAATAAAACTTCATTAATTATACTAAGAATAACGCATTTGTAGACCATCAGCTTGTTGGAAACTCGGTTTAGTTTTAATATTGCATGACTTGATCAGCGGTAATACTTTCTGTATTTGTCACGCGAGGTCTTAGTTAGCTCTTGCTGTCTCTGTCCCAGCAGAAACGACGCGTGACGCGTTCACTCAGAAGTCATATTTACTCGTATCGTGCGGAAAAACACAGTTAGCGTCACATTACTATCAATCGTGTTCCGGTAAGAAAGTAACATATCTAACTTTCCTGCCGTCTACTGGTGCGTTCTCGTCAAAATTATCTATACATAACTCCGGTCTGAATTCGTTTGGAAACTGCAGGTCTTTCACACAACGGAAAACAAACCTCTTCCACAAATTCTATCCTGACTCTTCTTCTCTTGTCTCACTTTCCGCTCCAATTCCAAACACCATTCACCACATCCCTCTGACTGTCTGCCAGCCTGTCTCTTGGTTCTTGACCTGGAACCGATCTCTTCTTGTCTGTCGATTTTGCTTTGACTGAGCGCCTGTGAATAAGCTGGTTCTCGCGACTTAGCTATCGTTGGGCGCTGTAGAAATCTCAAGCATACGATTACGATTACGATTACGATTAGTGCTTGCAGGAAGTGTTTTCTTGCTGCACTGCATTACTTGCGTTCTGAGTGCTACAGCTGGCAGTGGAACTGATTGCAAACGACTGTAATCGTAATCGTAAACTCGAAATTTATAAAGCGCTACTTAAAAGCAAAGCGCATGGCAGCAGCTTATTCATGAACGCTGCGTCAAGTCCGTGGTGTATTCCAAAGATGCCATGTCAAGGCCAAGTCCGGTTGCCAGGAGACCAGAGAGAGGAGGTGAGAGCAGACTAGGGTGGGTTGTAATTTCTCTTTCTTCGACATGTTCTACTGAATTCATACTTTGCCTTTGTCACTATTAGGCTAAGTCCAATATTCTTGTCGAGTCTTTGACATAGTAAAGTAATTCCAAGCTCTAATACATTATGACCAAAATTTTCATATAATATTAACGAAAAATAAACCGGAAAAACGTCAAATTTCTTGACGTCACACTCGTCCAGCCACTATTATTTTCTGCATTTATTAGTCGCCACTATCTAATGGTTTAGCATCAGTCGATGGCGCCGAGCAACTGTGAGTGAAGGACTTGCTCAAGGTCCTTACACAGTAACCGTCTCAGGGGAGGTTCGAACCCTTACTCTCCGCGTTACAAGCCGAGCACTCTCTCCAACAGGCTACCGTGCCCCACAAAGACCACCGTGCCACTGTATGGCTGCAACCGCAGAAAAAATTCAGTATTCGAATAGTTACTAATTTGTCTTATAAGTAACCGAAGAAGCTTCTCGAAGTCAGTTTCGGTTTTCGTCTCCAGCACAAAGTATTTTCTGTAAAGTATTTTTTAAAAGTATTTAAATCTTTAAAGCACTTCAAAGCATTTTGAAAATACTGAAATAAAATACTCCAGAAAATATTCTAAAATACAAGAAATACTATTTTGCATATTAAGAATAAAAGCTATTTTCATAGTAGCTTTTCATAAATCACTGTATTAAAGTATAAACTTATACGTATATTCGACGCTGGCCTATGCACATACAATAAACAGCCATATATAACTTATACATACACATTGTTTACATATATACCTTCATATATTATAGGCTTACATATTTATAGCATAGGTCTACTTTTGCAGTACAGAACGATGCTTTTTTCTTGTGAATTCCACTGTGTAGGCCCATACGAAAATACGTATAAATCAATATATGAGTCCTGAAAATATTCTTCACCTCAGAATTAGCTCATATTGAAAGCCTCGCTTCTGAGATAAGCAGTCATTATTTTCTTTGGCATAATCCTTTAGAGCTATCAGATGTCCGCATGGACATTAAGGCCTATAATTGCATGTGGCAAGAGCTAAGGTAGCTTTAGAAGATGATAGAGAGCCAACGCACGATGAGCCACTGGATTTATATAGAACTTTCGTATGGCTGATGACGTAATCCTGACGTCATCGTCGACTCATCGTCTGTTTTTGTCTGTGCTTCGGCCGAGAACTCGATGTACATATGTAGCAAGACAACTAATATAGCGCCTTTTAAGTAACCCACAAAATCACTGGATATATATAACATATATGGGTAAACGATACACTGGCAACCATCGACGTTGTAACATATATATATATATATATAATATATAATATATATACATGACGCTTTAACGTGAGTTTATGCATTGACGATTAGTCTCGTGCCAGTTGCATTGCCCAACGATGTAGCTCTTTCTACAGTCTATATATGCGCAATGATCTGTCTTTCTATCTTTTTCTGCTTTTATCTCTATGCCTGTCTGTCTTTCTTTATGTCTGTGTCTCTGTCTTTTGTCTGTCTGCATGTGTGTGTGTCTGTCTGTCTGTCTATCCGTTTGTCTGTCTGTCTATCCGTTTGTCTGTCTGTCTGTCTGTCTGTCTGTCTGTCTGTCTGTCTGTCTGTCTGTCTGTCTGTCTGCTTGTCTATCTCTATTTATTTGTGCCCGTTTAAACGCATCCGTATACTTCGATATCTATTGCGTAATTCCCAGCAGTAGCATCTTACGCACCTAGAATTCTCTAAATCCACCTAAATGCATAGTGTAGCTGATGCACTGGCTTCCATCCATATTCTTACATAATATTATACATAGGGGCCTACGTTTATATACGTAGATGCATATATACACATTTATACAAATATATATACTCTAAAAAGTATAAATGTATCTTCGCAACATATGCATGCTTACATGTATATATGTACATTAATAGATATAAGTATATACTGTATACAGATATGTATTTGTATATTCCATATATATATATATAATATATATGTGCGCATTGTCTAGAAATAATATATTCGTATGATGTCCAAAACATAAGGCTGAGATGCACCGGTTGCTGCTGCAGATGGCAAAAGTGATGCTTGACTCCGAAGGAAGATCGGCTGATGAATTTATTCAGACTGACTGGATGCAAGATGAACGATGTTTTCATGAGAAGCTGGGTTTAAGCCAATGGCTTATGAATGGCTGTTGGCGCTGATGAGGCTGGTCAGGAAGCAAAGCCTGGCTATTAGAAGGTGACCGTGAGGCTGATTATGTTTTTATGTTCCGTACAAGACTTCGACCTAGGCATAAGCTCCTTTTATCCGTTGTTGAGAATAATGTTTTAGATCCGATAGATCGTTTTCTTTAGCATTTGTAATTGTAATTTGAGATTTATAAAGTACCTCTTAGAGGAAAAACTCAACAGAGATGCTTCCGACCCGAAAAAGTAAAATCACTGTTAAACAGTACAGTCTTCAGGCGCCTGCGGAACACTGAGAGGGGGAGATAAAAGGAACTCAAGTCGCAATTCTCGAGGGAGACGATTCCAGCAAGTGGGACCAACGTAGGCAAAGCTTCTGAACTGGGCTGCAGCGGATCGCAAGCGAGGGCCAAACAGGAGATCCTGAGTGGCCGAGCGAAGGGTGCTATGGCCCGGCAACGATGAGACCAAAGTGCAGAAGTGAGGTAAAGGGGAGCAGAGCCAACAACAGAATTGCGCATGCGGGAGAGGATCTTAAAGTGGACACGCTGCTGGAAGGGAAGCCAGTGAAGAGTGTCACGAATATAAGACGAAATGTGACCATATTTTGGAATGCCCCAATGAGACTAGCAGCAGAGTTAAGCACAGATTGCAGCTTAGCAGTGTTGGCTAACGATAGGCCGGTAAAGATGGCGTTACCAAAGCGCATGCGCTTTATGTAAAGCTGTTATAATTTTCACAAACATTAAACCAATTTCATATAGAAACAGTAATTAGTAACTTCTGATGCGCCGATGTCTAATGCACAGGCATCAGCGGATGGCGCACCAAAGCCAAGCCGCAATCAAGTCAATATCCAGATGGTCAGTCATATTTAGAATATGAACGTTCTATCGGTACATAAAATTGTATAGTATATAATTAGGCCTATATGCCTATATATACAGTATTATTTGTGAAGTATATTTGTGAAATCACGTACTTCCACGCATAGAGTATGTACTGCAACTGTTGAACCATAGAGACGCTGTTATAGGATGCACCGATCCTAATGTCTCTATGTGGGCCAAAAGAAGTACCTGAAAAATATAGTGTAACAATGTAGCCGTGTAATAGTATAAATGCATAACAGTAGGCCTATAATAAAGTTAGTATGTAAACGTTGAAGTCTCAGCTGCTGCAAAAGATGTGCCTGAATCTTTGATTCCGTAAGGATTCAGCCACAGAGACATGTGAAGGATTCGTCAAAGCCACCGACCATAGAGGCATATAAAGGATTCATCGAAGCCTCCAGCCGTAGAGACATATAAAGGATTCATCAAAGCCATCGACCATAGAAGCATATAAAGGTTTCATCAAAGCCTGCAGTCGTGTTTACCTTATCGCATAGAAATATATTCAGGGCAGGGTTCTGTTGAATCCAGTTGCAGACATTCATCTTGCAGCCTAATTATTGCTCCTTGGAAACCTGCATTTGCGATTACAGCAGGCTGCCATCTATCGGCGAACCATGTACATCGAAGTTTCTCGACGACTGTAATTAAGCAATGAAATCATAGACGTTCGTCGTCATTTGCGTCTGTCATCTGTGTGATCTGCGATATTTCTGATACACTCTGTGCCTCTGCCTGTTTGTGTGTCTGTCTGTGTGTGTCTGTGTATGCATGTGTGTGCCTGCCTGCCTGTCTGTCTGTCTATCTGTCCGTCTGCCTGTCGGATAAAGCTAACGTAGCAGACGTTGGTTCCAGAAAGTCCATTTCTGTTGCACATGTTATGACAGACAGATGTCAGCTTGTGTCGTAGGGTGGGTTTGGCATTTGGAAAATGGGGTTCGGTTTTAAATGGGTCATAAGGAGAAGGCTTAGATAGGTTGGAGTTTTAAATGGGTGGCATTGGGTTATTTTTGGGTGATTGTTTTGATGGATGGACGTATGGATGTATGTATCATCAATGGATGGATGGGTGGGTGGGTGGGTGGATGGGTGGGTGGGCGGGTGGATGGGTGGGTAAATGGATGGTAGACAAGAGTGGCCTCTGAAATTGGTCTCATCCCTAGTAAAGGTTTAAAATAATCGTAATAGTAGCTGGATGCACGACTTCAAGCTGGAAAAACACAGATTGCATTATCAGTTCTCTGCCTGCTGAGCTACAGAATATTATATTGATTGAAGATTAGCCATCTGATTGCACGCTGCGTTGCATCCTGGGTTGCATGCTGGATATAACATGCCTAGTTGATAAAATCCGGAATTCCTCTTTCGATGCTGATTGCCTGTTTAATTGCATAGTGGACTTCATACTGAGTATGGATTGCGCAGTTGATTAGATATTGGACACAGCCTGCGCAAGAACATCAGAGACTAGAGGGCAACAGTTCTTGAAATTTTTGTTTTATTTCGTCATTCTTTGCAACCTTCTTTCGTTCATGGTATGTATTGTATGTCTTTATGTGTTGTATGTATGTACGTACGTATGTGTGTATGTATGAATGTATTGTATGTCTTGATGTGTTGTATGTATGTACGTACGTATGTGTGTATGTATGAATGTATGTATGTTTGTACGTACGTACGTATGTATGTACGTACGTATGTATGTATGTATGAATGTTTGTACGTGCGTACGTATGTATGTATGTATTTATGTATGTATGTATGTATGCATGTATGTGTATTAAACCTAATCCTTTGGGAATAGCGGCTCGGATTCAGGTGTACTGACATTGCTCGCATTATAAGTGCTTCTATAAATAAATAAAACAAATAAAAATTTATTCATGCTTTAATTTATGCTTTCTGTCGGTCCGTCTGACTGTCTACATGTATATATGTTTGTTTTCTGTATGTATGTCTTTTTGCTTGTATGTATATATTGTTGCGTGCTGGCGTTTGCTCGTTGTCTTTGCGGGGTAGAAACCAGCAACAACGTTATAAGGTTAAAAATCTCTTTTTCTTCCACAGCATTAGACATTCGACTGCAACATCGTAACATTCGACAGTCATCTCGTCAAGAAGAAGACGTTCTTATTCCACAGTTTAAGCTCCCTCTTTTATGTCTTTATTTCCAGCTCAGCGAGACACGACTCTTTCAGACACTCCTTATAACCCAACTGCCCAAGCACCTGTTACTTCCCAGGTGTTGCATGGGCACGTGTCTCTATCAAATATATATATGTTTATATATATTCCTTCTGCTTACACGTGAACATGTAACAATATGTATGTGTGTATGCATCTATGTATGAACGTATGCATGTATGTATGTATGCATGCATGCATGTGTATGTGTTAATCTAGTCCTTTCTTCACAGGAAATAGAGACTCATTAGTATACTGATGACACAGACATATGTCCATGGTCCAGCTGTAGAGGCTATCTCCTTAGTGGAGAAGATGCTTCAAATATTGATGATGCTTGGTGCCTGGATGTTGCCCAACCGACTCCAACTAAGTGCAGGGAAAACACAGTTCATCTGGTTTGGTAACCGTGGCAGATTTCCAAAATCGACATGCCTGTCTGTCTGCGTGAATCTCTCTGTCTGTCTGCCTAAATTGCTACTTATCCCTGTTTTAGATTTAGAATGATCAGAGCAAATGGTCTAAATTTAGGCTAATACACGTCTAAGGACAACAAACACCAATTACAGAGATAGATTGACAGACAGTCGAGGACAGACTGTGTGAGACAAACCTACTGTCGGTCTGTCAGAAGAGAGACAGAAAACAAACAGAAAAACAGACAGGAAAACATTACGACAGGTAATCCTTGTGTCTCACTGCTGTGCGTGACCTCGCTGTGACCTTGGACCAGGAATTGACCTTATCAGAGCATGTGAAGAATGTATGTCGAACATGCTTTTACCACCTGCGCCAGACTGGCACTAAACGCCGTTCGCTCACAACTCAAGCCGCTACAACCTTAATGCACGAATTCATTTGCAACAGGTTTGCCTATGGCAATGCCATATTTGCAGGCCGAACTCTTTCCTGTATTAATCAGCTTCAAATCTGTTTTAAATGCTATGGTTCGACTGATCGGCAGTAGGCCCTGTGTCTAGGTTTGGGTATATATCCAGCTTCATGTGAGAGGAATTTTATTGGTTACCTATGCAGAAACGCATTGAGTTTCAGGTCCTGATGCTGATGCTTAATTGTCTTGTAGTCTGGGCTCCTTCCGGCATCCATTCAAGAGTCCAAAAGTGTCACCTCTCTTTAAAAAACAGTTGAAATTCTATTTACTTCATAATTGTTAGTATTTGGGTCGACTTTTGACTTCGTAAAGCACCCTAGAAGTAGCCTGCTACTTACGGTGCTATATAAATTGTTGTCATTACAATTACAATTATCTTAAGGAACTCTGCATCTCGGTTTCTTCCATCCTAGGTCGCAGATGTCTTCGCTCTGCTGCACAAGTTGACTTGGTTGTTCCACCGTCCCGACCTTCCACGGAACAACATAATAATTTTGATGTGGTTGGTCCATCTTTGTGGAATAAGTTGCCTAGCAACCTGTGATATTAGCTCGTTGGCTTTTCTTTGCCTCTTTCCGGTAAAGGCTTGAAAACCATTCTATTCGATCGTCGTTTTGTGTCGACAGTTTGGGAGCTCCTCTTATGCGTTTCTACTGAAGAGGAGCTATGTAAATTTGCGATTACAATT
Source organism: Norana najaformis (assembly GCA_964023275.1). Taxonomy (NCBI): domain Eukaryota; kingdom Metazoa; phylum Annelida; class Clitellata; order Crassiclitellata; family Hormogastridae; genus Norana; species Norana najaformis. Next base: position 27,826,343 of record OZ029921.1, read on the forward strand.
ACAAAATTACAATTATGTATGTAAGTATGTATGTGTGTATGTATGTATGTATACATGTATATACGTACATATGCATGTATTTTTTCTGTCTGTCGTAATGTTTTCCTGTCTGCTTTTCTGTTTGTTTTCTGTCTCTCTTCTGACAGACCGACAGTAGGTTTGTCTCATACAGACTGTCTTCGACTGTTAGTCAATCTGTCTCTGTATTTGGTGTTTGTTGTCCTTAGACGTGTATTAGCCTAAATTTGGACCATTTGCTTTGATCATTCTAAATCTAAAACAGGGATAAGTAGCAATTTAGGCAGACAGATAGAGAGATTCATGCAGACAGACAGACAGTCATGCAGACAGGCAAACAAATAGACAAAGATGTGATGATACATGGGATGCTTGTATGGGTTGTGCTTCTTAGTAATTGAAAGAATGACTGTTTACACGTATAGACTACGACACAGAGACACACATACATATACACAGCAACAGAAATGCAGACAGACAGCAAACAGATTGACGGCGACAGTGGGAGACAGCTACAGAACCATAAAGAGGCTGAGGCATGTGCGCACTATCTGCTTTTCCGGGGCCGCCCTGATATGTTGAACGCAGAGCAGATTTCCTGATTATTCACTGCAGGCAACGTAATGGGAGTTTCACAAAGGCTATTGGGTTTTACAATATCGCCAAATCATGAAAAATATCGAGCGTCCAGGGTTAGGCGCTAACATATCAATGCGCACGCACACTAGTGCAATCTCTGCCGAAAGCAGACACCAGTGAGTATAACTGATTAGTTAAAAGACTTGGTGTCTGTCAGAGATAATATGGAGCATGGTAGCCTGTTGGTTAGAGCGCTCAGCTTGTAACGCCGAGAGTACGGGTTCGATCCTCCCCTAAGACGGTTACTGTGTAGGGACCTTGAGCAAGTCCTTCACTCATAATTGCTCAGCGCCATTGATTGATGCTTAGTCATTACGTAGTAGCAGGTAATAAATGCAGAAATATTAATAATAATAATAATAATAATAAAATAAGAATTAAAATAATAATAATAATACTAATAATAATAAAAATAAACATGATAATATAATAATAATAATAATAAAATATGAATAAATAATAATAATAATAATAAACATGATAATAATAATAATAATAATAATAAACATGATAATAATAATAATAATAATAATAATAATAATAATAATAATAATAATAAACATGATACTACTAATAATAATAATAAACATGATAATAATAATAATAATAATAATAAACATGATAATAATAATAATAACAACAACAACAATAATATATACTCTACTAGAATGCATGTACATAGAATGTTCATCTCAAAGGAGAAATAGTCTTCTTGTGTTTCTTTTTCTGCTAAAATTACGTTTCTGTTGTCTGTCTTGTTTACATCAAAGTGGAAATAGAACTCGCTTCGTGACCTACGCAGAAGCACAACAACTGTGGCCAGCCTAAAGGCGTATATCTATGCTATGATTTAATACGAGCATCGTACTAAAGTGTCTAGTTGTAGCCCATACGTAGCAGTGCCTTATGGCCAAACAATTTATTCACAGGCAGGGCCACACTATGTTCCAAGTGGTTCGCCTACATGAAGCTGACTGCTGAAGAGATTTGGGTGTAACTATTTTCCCTTAGTCTAGAAATGCTATGAGGTATGAATGATGGTAAATTAGCTTTCCAGGTGGTAAGAGGAAGGACTTCCTAACGAGGAATGGAAAGACTTGACTAAGGGAGGCCAAGACTCGCCATGAATCTGAACAGGGCTTCCAAAAAAACTGGTATTGAAAACAACAACATACAGCATGTAGAGATATATATATATATATATATGGACAGAGATACAGAGACAGGGAGAGAGAAGACGACAGATACAAAGAGATATGCAAAGAGAGAAACATAAAGAGAGACATAGAGAAAAAGACAGAGACATGGAGAGAGAAGACGACAAAGATACAAAGAGAGAGACAGACACACAGACACAGAGAAGAGTCAGAGACGATTGTGAAGAGAACCGTTGAATAGCCCAACGCAGCTGTGCAGCAAAGAACGCCGCAGTCTGTCAGATGATAATGGAAAGCAGAGAACCCGCTCTTCCACGGTTATAGATGGCAAAGAACCAAATAACCAGTCTGCGATGTCTGCCTTGTATTACAAGAGACACAGACACGCAGATAAACATACAAACAAACTCATAAACACACAGATAGGCTCAGATACGGACACACCAATGCACAGATATACACAAATACAAAGGCATATATGCAGATAAAAATACACACAGTCTCAGCTTGCGCGAACCACTGATGTCTATTAATAATACAGATCACTGGCGCGAATAAAGGGCCGATACAATTTCATAAGCGGAAGTATGACAGTGTGTCATATCTATTTTTAGTCGGTGGGGTCTGTATTTAGAAACTGGAATCTGGCATTCATCATTGTATGTATTTTCGGCTTGAGTTTCTGCGTTGGCCTCGGCGCTGTTGGCAAAATGTTTTCATAAGGTTTTTAATGAATATTTAACGATCGCTGGCTTGCGCAACGGACCCATGAATTTTATTGCATAGTTCTCTATCGCAAAGGCATGACCCTGTGTTGTACCAGATCCGCATTAATTTTGTTGCTATGTAATTAAGTAAGAAAGTAAAGAAATGGCATGTCACGTGGAATGGCTATTTTTCTGAAAATAATTTTGCGTCGTTGAGTGAAACGTCTGCAAACGACGTCATTATTACGTCGATGAAAATTGAGATGAAGTGACCATAAACCTTATTACATTTGCCTGATACATTCATAAACATTAAACTCGTTTATTGATTATAATTAGACATAAATAAGTGTTAACTAATAACATTGATTTATAATTATAAGTGTAATCACAAATTTGTATAGCCCCGCTTACAGAGAAACGAGTCATCTGCGCTATCCTACATGATGCTAAAGTTCATTAAGAACAAACACTTTATCAGTAGGCAAGCAGTGATAATACAACTAGAAAAGTCAATACTGGTGATCTTCAACCCATACGCAAAGCCCAACCAAAAGATTCCCCTCCAGACCTGACAGATAAAACCATGTCCAAAGTGTGATGATTTAGTGATGGACATTACTAGAAATACGCGATAAACTATCTTCAAGCACTTTTGACTACTAGTAAAGACAAGTGATTATTAATTCTTCTTGATTATCAGTGATTAATAACTTGTTCTTGAGATCAATAATTAATCAGCTAATGACTATTACCCGATTAATTCACTGAAACATGAGCAGGATCGAGGGCATACGGTCGCTATCGAAAAACGTGTCCATTTACACTTATTAGGCATCTGGACTTGCTTCTTTTCGGCCAGTGATTGTGGCTGTCGACCACAACGGTTGGGCGATGGGCAACAGTTGCAATCCGCGTCCCAAAAGGCTTCTTCGTATTCGGACAATTTGCTACACGGCCTGTCCAACCCAGATCTTTACTGCTCTGCTGAGCATGGGTGCACCATTATGCCGACAACATCCGACTGAACTCCACTCGTCTTCCGTCTGATGCTGTTATTGATCGTATGTTGTCTTGAGAGTATGTATTTACTGTATGTATGCATGTATGTATGTATGCATGTATGTATGTGTGTATGTATGTATGAATGTATGTATGAATGTATGTATGTATGAATGTACGTATGTATGTATGAATGAATGTATGTATGTATGTATGTGTGTATGTATGTATGAATGTATGTATGAATGTATGTATGTATGTATGAATGAATGTATGTATGTGTGTATGTACGTATGTATGTATGTATGCATGCATGCATGTATGTATGTATGAATGTATGTATGTATGTGTATGTATGTATATGTGTATGTATGCATGTGTGTATGTGTGTATGTATGCATGTATGCATAAGAAAGCATTTAATATAGCGCTTAAAAGGGGTGATGCAGTCCACAGTGCTGGGTATACGCCAGAAGGAGTCAAAGATCAGAGAGGCAAAATGAAGTCTTGATCCTTTGACACGAATCAAATGCTCATCGTCTGCATCTGAGAGTGCATAAGTACCCCCCCCCGCGACCTTTGTTCCATCCTTGAGGGCCTACCAACCTGCTGTCTCCTCTGCCTAACCATCATTCAGTGGCTGTAGACTACGAGACTATACGGCAGCTTGACTCTTGGGTCTTGACCTGGAACCGAACCCTTCTTGCCTATCGATTTTGTTTTGACTGAGCGCCTGTGAATAAGCTGTTCCCGCGACTTAGCTTTCGTCGGGCATGCTAGAAATCTCGAGTTTACGATCACGATTACGATAGACTGGATTAGATGGGTAAATGTTAGATTGTATCAGAAATTGGTAAACTTTGAGTCTAATTACAAAGGTTGAATTGCGATAGCTCTGTATTGCCTCATCAGTCTGAAGAAGTTAAGTTGAATATACAGTTTTCTTTTTACAGAGGTCTCTGCAAAAGATTGAATTCTAGAAGCGACTAACAGATATTCCTCCGACCAATTCGACGACGAGAGTCTTTGATCTGTCTTCTGGAGTCCAGACCCAGAAGAAGGAGTCCGACCATCGACACCGATTCGCTTACTCTGCATCAAGCACAGAAAGAGCACAGACAGAATAAACGTACAAACAGACTCTTTGACTCTCTGACTCGGAGACTAACTCACTGATCAACTCATGGACTAACTGACTCACTGACTAACTCACTGACTAAATCACTCACTGACTCATTGACTGATTCATTGACTGACTAACTCACTCACTCATTGACTCCCTGACTCTGTGACTAACTCACTGACTAACTCACTGACTCACTGACTTACTGAATCACTGACTTATTGACAAACTCACTGACTAACTCACTGACTCGCTGTCTTACTGAATCACTGACTCACTTACTAACTCACTGACTGACTCGTTGACTCTCTGGCTGACTAATTCACGCACTCATTGACTGACTGACTGACCGACTAACTGACCGACTGACCGTCCTACAACTGGGAAGACAATGGCTGACGGCAATTACGACGAGGTGACAAACACCGTTTACCAGGGAGAATCCCGCGAGAACATCGATCCGATGTTCCACTGGGATCAACACTTCCCTGAGCGCATCTCTCGCCTGCGCCTCAGCTCCGACTTCTCCAGTCCAACCAGTCGACGCCAGAGACGCCAAAGGGACCGCTGTGCCGTCCGCTACAAGACCCAGCCGATCACCTTCGACGAAATAACGGAAGTGGACGAGGACACTTCCGGTACTTCAAGCGCCGCCGCTGCTGCCGCCGCTGCCGCCTCTGCTGCTGTTCAGCCAGAGGATCAGCAGATCACGGCCGAGATGAAGATCAACTTCAAGAACACGATGACCGGATTCTCTCGTTCCATGGAAGGTCTGGTCGCCGGGAGTGGCCTGAAGAAAGGCGGAACGGGATCGGACAAGGAGAACACCCCATGCGCCGGGGATCGCCTGTCCGGTCCGTCAGATCAGTCGGGAGACGGTGAGGGGTCGCGCCCAACGGAGGCGGCCAAGGACAGGGTCCCGTCCGTCGACTGCTTTCGGTCTGTTGGATGTCCGCTGGATGGCGCTCGACACCGCCGGAGGAAGATGAACCGGAAGCTGCACTATCGGAACACGGTGGAGGAAGTTCCGGAAACGGAGAAGGTGGAGGAGACGGAGAATGCCGCGTAGTACGTGGTGAATGAACAAGGATCATCTGGATAATCCGGACCACCTCGATCATCTAGATCACCTGGATTATCTTGGTTCACCTGGATCATCTTGATCGTCTAGGATCATCTTGTATCATTCGGATCATCTGAATCATCTGGATCTTTCGGATCATTTGGATCGGTTTGATCATCTGGGTCATTTGGATCATCCGGATCATCTGGATCCGGCTGACGTTGATCGCCTTTGAACTGGAAACCGTTCATATGTTAAACATTGATTTCGAAGGTTTCATGCGATTCGGCCAGCGAACGAAACGCCGCCGGCAACATGTGGTAATGTCACCCGCAGCTAAGAGATCTGAAGCTTTGTGGTTCTAAGATGAGAAAAAATGAAGAACTGAAAAGATTCGTGCTAACTAAAATGTTGACAAGATAAGGTGCTAACGTTTTAATAACAAAAAAGTGACTAATTTCCCCGATCGATCTAAACTGACGCTAACTTAATATAGACGCAGAACGCAGAAGGTGCTAAAAGCTTTGGTTAATTAATTATTATTTGAAAGACAAGTGGAATGTTCAACGCTGCTGATGTTAATTTGGGATCTTGGAGTTACGGCTTTCCACGCCATCAAATAGCTTGTTGACCTGATACTGAACTCTTTAATTTGTAAGGGAGCTACAAAAGTTCTTTAGTGCATTAAGGACGCTAGAAAAATCTCCGGAATCTGACTAATTGCCTTCATTTCGGGTCGGAATCAATAATTATCGGTCCTTAGTCCAAATTCATTTTCGTTAATTTGCTTATTGTGCATCAAATGAAGATGTAAGAAATGATGGGAAATGATTTCTGCGTCAGTACGCCTATGCATTTCGATATTTATAGAGCGCCTTTCTAAGGTTACAGCATGCTGTTGCAACACAGAACGGTATAAAGATGATTACAGTCCCGGTCGTACCTTCTTCAGAGACATATGTCTCTCGGGCTAGCACGGTCCATACACGGGGACCTTAAATGGAGTGGCGCCCATTCAAAAGGACAGATATCGCTGGTTAATTCATTGAAAATGAGCAGGGTCGAGGCCATACGGTCAATATAGAAAAACGTGTGCATTGATATTTTACATTTACAGTCACGAGTTTTGAGAAAGCCAGTTCTGTTCAACCACTTCGAACGCAGGAAGACAAATGAGTGACTGCCAGTTTGATTTGTGGTGATGGAGGCCTGAAGTAGAGCGGCGGCAGCGGTGGTGTTGGTGGTGTTGGTGCTGGTGCTGGTGCTGGTGGTGATGATGGTGGTGTTGGTGCTGGTGATGATGATGGTGGTGGTGGTGGTAGTGGTGGTGATGATGATGATGGCGACTAGTACATGAATTGTTTCTTCTCCGTTCCGTGGTGGTAGTGGTGGTGATGGTGGTGGTGGTGGTGGTGATGATGATGATGACGATGACGTTTATGATGATGATGATGATGATGATGATGATGACGATGACGTTTATGATGATGATGATGATGATGATGATGATGATGATGATGACGACGACGACGACGATGATGATGATGATGATGATGATGATGATGATAGCAGTGTAGAAGTTTTGCCATAGCTGACTTCTCGCTCTTAAATAGTTTGTCTGTAGTAATCGGTAACATAACCTTTTTGACCTTTCTTTGTCTCTATTAATTCAGCCAAGGAATTTCTTTCTGAAAGGCGCTAAATAAGGAATGCGATTACAGTTACCATTACAAGGACGATAGCAGTGCTGCTGAATATGATAATGACGACGACGACGACGATGCTGATGATGGCGCTAACGACGGTAACGACGACAAACAAGACATAGATACATGATTATCGTCGTCGTCATCGATATCTCTGACGTTATCGTCCATTATCATCACGAGCGCCATTCAAATCTCTTTTTTTCAGTGGCATAACGGGAAGGCCTACATGTAGGCCTAGGTCGTAACCTAGACCTAGATATAGGCCTTCCCATTGCCGAATGGATTGCTGGATCACCGAGGCCTCCACATCCTGCCATACTCTTTACACGTTAACAGGACCACGTGTCAATGGTTGTTTATCTAAGGCGATGCTAAAAGCACGTTGTAAATTATTAAGAGCCGGAGAGAAAAAGAAATAAAAAGCGTTGATCAGGAGGCACAGCACATCAGACACCGATAACAGCTATGAACGGAGATGAATGACGTCAGCCAACGTAGCGCCATCTATGGGCAGGATTCTGGAGCACTAGAATATATTATGCTACATGTCAATGTACACACACACACACACACACACACACACACAAACATATGTATATATGCGAATAGATTTGGACACGTGATTGTTATACTGAACGCCCTATTTATTTAGATACACACTGACAGAAAGAGAAAGGTTGTCATCAGCTAATTTTGTCATCTGGTGACACATTCAATATTTAGCTTTATGTGATACAAGGCCTAACCGATTAATTCGTGGAAGAAACGAGCAGGGTCGCGGCCTTACGATCGCTATAGGAAAACTCGTACATTTAGATTTATTTACATTTACTGTATTTTTGTGTATTTTCGATGCCGTCGGCCCATCCTGCTGAGTTAAGTTCCCTATAGTTATTTGCGACATGAGATCGTGGCTTTTTGCCTTTTCTGTAAGCGCTTGAAAAACATTCTCTTAGATTGTGGTTTTTGTCGTCCGGTCAGGAGCTCCTTTGATGATCTGCCTGTAACAGGCGCTATTTATGCAACTATGATTACGATTACAATTGGAATTGTAATCTATTATATTGTAAATCTTCTAAATTTCGACACATTGCTATAGGACTAAGGGGCAAAAGCCTCTACCCCGAATTTCGTCTCAACCTTTCCGAAAACGTACGTCATTTCTATACATGTATGAATTAATGAATGATTATCCAAAAACTACCGCAGTGCAATTGCTTTGCCCTTAAGTAGTGATTACTTAAAGCTTCATTTGATTAATGGCTTCTTGACTCGTGTTCATTAATGCAATTCGTTATTAATTTATTGCTTACATCAGCCTGTATTACAAGTTTCCGAAGCGATGACCCAACACTCTGATTCTTGGGCACTTGATTTGATATAAAGAGCCGGTGAATAAGATCGTCTCCCCGACGCAGCATTTGTCAGGTGCTCAGAAATTTATGAGATTTAAATTATATTAGATTTACATTAGATTCCGATTTTTGCCTGTAATGAACTTCTTTCTAATCTAATCTCAATGACTTCTATAGTGGCACGATGCATAAATGCTTCAAGTGAAACGGTTGTCAAATATCATAGCCGTTTGAGAATCCCGGAAGTCAAGCTACATGGGGTAAGCAAGTTGAAATGGACGGATCTTGAGTTTCGATCTAATTTACATTAAAGAACTAACTGATCGATCGAAATTACATAAAAGAACTGATCGAACTGAATTACATTAAAGAACTGATCGATATGAATTGCATTAAAGAACTGATCGATCTGAATTACATTAAAGAACTGATCGATCTGAATTACATCAGAGAACTGATCGATCTGAATTACATCAAAGAACTGATCGATCTTAATTACATCAAAGAACTGATCGATCTTAATTACATCAAAGAACTGATCGATCTGAATTACATTAAAGAACTGATCGATCTTAATTACACCAAAGAACTGAAGGAACGCGCAGCACATAATTCTAAAGCAAGGAGCGCAAATATGTCGGCTGATTTCAGTGCTATACCTTGTGAACTGTAAGACAGATTTTAAATTGGAGTCTTTGCTCGATAGGCAGCCATGTAATGATCCAATATTAGTGTCATCTTTCGATATTTAGGTGTCACTGTTATGGTTCTGGCCAGGGAATTTTGAACAGTTTGTAGTTTTTACAGATGAATGACGTCAACACGTAGTACCATCTACGGGCAGGCTAAAGAATATAGTATGTTACATGTTAATACATAGATGTGTGTGTGTTTAAAAATGCAAATCAATTTCTCACTTAGTAATATCAATAAGAAGTGAATTGCAGTAATCGAGTTTGCTAGACACCAGGGCATTTGCTAGAGAAACAAGACAGTTTGGGGCACGTGACATCTGATTCTACTAATATCCCGTATTGGAAATTGAACAAAAATTTGTATATGGCTTGACAATTACCACAAAAAGATATGGTGTTTGTGAGGCTTTTAAAATGGCCAGGTACATACACTTGTACATACATACATGCACAATTACATACATACGTACATACATGGTGGAGTGAAGTGTTACGCCTAAACTGCGTACACATTCCGAATGATCAACCGTCAATGCACACAGCTGAACAGACAGCCAATCAAATTTTCTGAGTTGTTGACTTATGTCTAAGAGATTTATGGCTTTCAATAATTAAAGTAAAAGACAAATTGCTTCTGAACTAACAGAGCTAAGAGGCCAAAAACTTTTCCTTTGTACAGGTAATGAAGGCCACATAATTATGTGGGCCACTCTTTAGAAGATTAAGAAGTTAATTACCACCCATCCAAGAGTGAACATCAACTGAGATAGTGGAAGAGCAGGATTAAAAGGGAACTGTCAAATGTAGGAAATAATTGGATATCATTAGCATACACGAGCCCGTCAAGAGATCTTGCTATCAGTAAGTAATGAACTAGGCGAAGTGGTATATTATGTAAACAGGAGTGGGCCGAGTACAGGATGATGTACAACATCACAGTTCAAGACCGACGGCGCCCGAAGTGACTTAATTGATACGAACTCGTGTACTGGAGTGCAAATAAGATGCGAACCGAAAGTGAGCGGGAACAGAAAGACCGGACTGGTTTTGCAGACGTTGAACGAGTACATCGTGATCAACGGTATTCATAGCAGCTGATCTGTCCATGAAAATAAATGCAGTAACTTTTCCTTGTCCAGTTGCGAACTCGAAGTAGTAGTAGTAGTAGTAGTAGTAGTGGTGGTGGTAGTATTGGTAGTAGTAGTAGTAGTTGTTGTTGTTGTAGTTGTAGTAGTAGTAGTAGAAGTAGTAGTAGTAATAGTAATAGTAGTAGTAGTAATAATAATAATATGAAGAAGAAGAAGAAGAAGAAGAAATGATGATGATGATGATGATGATGATGATGATTCATGAGTCCAAGAAGAAACAACATCCATAAGATATCTTTAAAAGATATGTCTTGAGTCGTGACTTGAATGTGTCCAGTTATGGGGCATTCGTCACATGGTCAGGAAGACTGTTCCATGCAGTGGGTCCGGCGACAGAAAAGGAACATTCGCCGAACCTCGTTGAACACCGCGGAACATGCAGTTGATTCCTCGATGGGGACCGCAGCCGATATATGCTCTGGTTGTCTGCTGTTCGAAAGCAGAAGTCGGATATATAGTCCGGAATAACATCATTCAGAGTCTTCTACATGTATGTGATTAGGCACAGTTTCTAGGTGATCCGCTGAGGAACGCGCAGCCAATCCAAGTGTCCAAATTGTCACGCAGCAGATCAACGAAGTAGTACACTATCCGTGGAAAGGTATTTACGGTAAGTAGATTGGAAATCGAAGAGCAGTTTGTGAGACGACAATTGCAATTGTAATTGTAATTAGCAACTTCTATAGCGCCGATGTATAATGCACAAGGTATCAACCTGTGGCGCACCAAATCTAGCCGCAATTAGGTCCTAACTCACAGATAGGTGACAGTTTAATCGATTCCCAATTTTGGAAATAAAATTGATAATAAATGAGTAAGTAAGTTCGCAAAAGATATCGATAGAGAAAGAGAAAGAGAGCGAGAGAAGAGAGAGGTGACGATGGATGTGATTATAATTGGCCCAAAGACATGAAAGTCGTCATTTAGAAGATAAGTTATGACTTTACCTGTCACCCATACCAGCAACAAGGTGTGGAAGGCAACAGGTCTCAATTTTCATTTTTTACATATTTTGGCTCTCTTTCTGTCTGTTGATCTCTGTCTTCTTATCTCTTTCTCTGTCTGTCTGTCTGTCTGTCTGTCTGTCTGTCTGTCTGTCTGTCTGTCTGTCTGTCTGTCTGTCTGTCTGTCTGTCTGTCTGTCTGTCTGTCTGTCTGTCTGTCTGTCTGTCTGTCTGTCTGTCTCTCATTCTTCACATTCTGTAACTTTGCTTCCGTTTTCTTTTATATTCAATTTTCTGTATTTCTGTCTACCAGCCTTTTTTCTATTTCTATTTTTGTTTCTTTCTTACTTCCTTCCTTCCTTCCTTTCTTCCTTCCTTTCTTCCTTTCTTCCTTTATTTTCTTTGTTCCGTTCTTCCTTTCTTTCTTTGTGCCTTTTTCAGTTTCTTTATGCGTGCCTTTCGATTTGTCTAACTCTGATTGGTCCGGTCATATCTCATGTCAATTCTTGTCGAGCCCCGGAACCGAGTCGCCAAGTTGTTGAGCTGTGGCTGCAGACACTCCTACACTTCAGCCGAAAGACAAGATAACCACTGGACTGCCTCCGTGAGGGCTAACAGAGCGGATGAGGGCTCGTAATAAATTACCCTCGGAGTCACAGGCAGGCCTTATCTGTCATGTTATCACGCACTTAAGAAATACGAGGAGAGCTGACAGAAAAGAAGAGAGTGATAGATGACCCGCGCCACATCCGCACTCAGTCAGAAAAAGACCACGGCTCTTGCTCGGCCGTTGTCTGAAGGCCACGTAATTATATAGGCCGTGCGTAAGTCTAATTATGCATGTATACATTATCTGGTTATTTATCTAGAGCATTTTAAGAAGCACTCAAAGGTGCTGTGTGGGAGTGATTACGAATACGATAGACCTCTTTGTTTCTACAACATGTATTACATGATATCAATGAGTAATTGAGGTAAGATAAGGTAGGATAATGTATAGTAAGATAGGCTAAGGTAAAAAAAAGTAAGGTAATATGGGATAAGGTGAGGCAATGTAAGGTAGGTTAAAGTAAGGTAAGGTGAGTAAAGGTAACGCAAGGTAAGGTAAGGTAAGGTCAGGTTAGAATAGGTGCGGTAAGTACACATTTCTTGTGACTGTTTGCAGTATTGCATAGCTTGGTCAGATGGAGGTCGACAGTATTGAGTCTAAGGATGGCGCAGCTTTTCCATTAAGTCGCACGACTCAACAACGAGTTTCAATATGACAAGGCGCTCAAGGATTCGAACTCTGAACCTGCTGGTTTTAGGGCGTCCTTGAACAGTAGGCCGTCTCACCACCCGCACACTGCTGTTTGCCCGCAGTATGTAATCTACATGTGTGCACAAATACATGCGTTTTTATATGTATATGTAATTATGCACACATATATATGCGTGTATTGTGTATACGTATGTATGTCTGTATATGTCTGCATGCATAAATATATTTCTTAGCTGAAAGCGATAGAGCTTTGGCCGTGCTTCGCGTTATCTTTCTAGAACTTGTGCGAGGCATGTCAATATTCGTCTCGACTCCAGTGACAAATCGGGCTGACTGTCAACGAGTGCGCGCTGACTGATGAGAACACGGACCGAGATAAGCTCGAGTGACAACAGATGACGGATGTTGTACAACTCGTAATGGGCGGGGCAGGGGACCCGGTCCCCCTTCTTCTCCCCTCCCCACCTGTCCTCGAGGCAGCTGACACGCATGTCGGGCTCTCATCTATCGCAGTGATGACGGTTGATAATCTTGTCAAAATGCATGCTACAAGTGTCCACGTCGCCACCCAGCGCTTATCTGGTCGACCAAGCACTGCACACCGCAGACACTACTGTTTAACTAGTACTCCCGCGCGCATAAATTGTCTGATAACAGAAGCACCGTCACTGGGGTCTGGAGTTAGACATCAACGCGAAACTTTCTAGCAGTCAGTAAGAAGTGTGTGTTTGCGTTAGAGATCGGCGATGCTTCGTTACCAGACGTTTGTGTCTGGCCACGTTAATTTTATATTCCGGCATAAATGTTGCAGACGGGGGGCTGATTATGCAGGGACTATAGTAGCTCTCGTGTTTTCTTCGCGATACATAAGCAATGAGGCGATCTGATTAGAAGGCAGTGGTATGTAACAATTCGCTGGTCAAGTGTATGCGCAAAGAGCAAAGCAATAGTCTTTCTGCTGTGGCCTGTGTACATGCGAGATCACATACGTCCTGCCATAATATTAGAAGCTGATCGGCAGTTAAAGATCGATTGTCGTCAGCTCTTTTGTGCAGGAGCACAGCTGAACCATCTGGCGACTCTGGTTCCGGGGCTCGACACGAATTGACATGAGATAGGATTATGAATATTTCAACGAAGTTCTGGGCGGAGGCCGCCTACGTGATCGCCAGTGAGCATGCGTGCTCCATTAGGGGTGACGAATCGGGACTGTGCTGAATGCTCTGTAGCATTGTCGTGGTTGTCTTAAATAACATTATTCTGGAGGAGTGTCCGGTTTCGATGATGTTTGACGATTGGAAGGCGAAATAAGAATATCATCTACGGGCGACATTTGAAACTCTTGCATGGAAACTTCACTGGCTACTCGTATAAATGTAATGGAGCTACATAAGTCATCAGATTAGAAGACTGATGAGCATGTAACGACTGCTGTAAAAAAGAACGCACTTCATAGAGTGGATCCAGATGGAATCGTAGCAGAACATCAACATCAGTAGTGCCAGCACAAAGCGAAAGCCAATCTGGCACACCGGAACTCATCCCTGAAGAGATGCTGATGATGATTATCAGCTGGACAAGATTGCTTCTACCTGTAAGCAGGACTATCGGCCTCTTCTTGATAGGAATTGCCCAGCTGAGCGCTCAAACCGTCAGCAGTGATCATGCGCTGAGATCAGCCAAAGATAAAGGTGAACACATATCTGTTACATGCTCTGCTCTCAAACCAGCAAATATTGCACTCGATCAGTGGACACTGTGGCTTCTGTGGCTCCTGTGGCTCTTGTGGCTCCTGTGGCTCCTGTGGCTCCTGTGGCTCCTGTGGCTCTTGTGACTCTTGTGGCTCTTGTGGCTCTTGTGGCTCTTGTGGCTCTTGTGGCTCTTGTGGCTCTTGTGGCTCTTGTGGCTCGTGCCAGGACAGTTCTGGCTACTCGGGCGATCTCAGTGGTCGGTTCGAAGCTTTGAAATTCGATTCCCAGTCCTGTTCGTTCTATCGGTTTCTTTCTGTCAATCAGGTCCAAACTTAAGACTCGTCTGTTTCAAATTGTTTTTGTCCAGCGTAGATTGAGTTCTGGTTTCTGGGACATGTCGATATTTGACCTGGATTCTTCGATGGATTAGGCTATGATTTTTTATTACGATTTCACTTGAAGCGGCCACCGATTGATGTGCATTATGATAACTGCGCTATAGAAGTCATTTGATTTGATTTGATTATATTAGATCAGATGATATCATATTATGTTATATTATTTTATGGTATATTATGTTATGTTATGTTATATTCATTTACCCTTTTTAACGCGTGCAGTCTACGTGATTCACTTTCTGCATGGTCTTTTATCTATGCAATAAATTTATCAAAACTGAAGGCCTCTTGTAAACGAATATGACAGTATTTACTTGCCAGGCTAGTAATAGCATTGGGCTGCCGAGCCTCATTGTATGTATGTATATGACGTCTTTCAAGTACCTCACAAAAGCGCTGCCTACTACACTAGCCTAAATGGTGCTCGAGTCTGCTTAGAACAAGACGTTTATCAGGAGGAAATTAATACTAAGATAACCACTGACATAGTATGCAGTCTATGCTAACAATTTGTATTGTTTTTGCAAGCGTAGGACCTCCGCGACTCGTACCAATTCAGCCAATAACAGAGAGGCTGTTGATGGAAGGAGACACCCTACGACTGGCCTGCCCGGTCGTGGCTACCCCGCGGGCGATCGTGACCTGGGAGAAGGACGCGGTGACCGTACGACCTTTGGCCTGGGAGCGCCATCACCTGACCCAAGACGGACTGCTCATTGTTTACGACTTGGAGGTTGACGATTCGGGAAGCTACGTCTGCAGGGCCACGAACGGATTCGGTACTGTGGAGTTTCGGTTCCAAGTAAAGATACTTGGTGAGTATGTCCTGTACTGTGAAGCTCCGGTTTCATGTAACGATACTCATTCAGTATGTTTTTGAAACACGCAAATGGTACCTTGCAATAGAAGTATTGGGTTTGAGGGGCATCGAAAACAACCGGAATCTCAAGTACTGATATATAATGTAGATGTCGGGTCTCATATCGAGGTACTTAGTGAGTTCCTGGTCAGTAAGCTATAGTACAGTGACGGTTGCAAGTACTGCAAATGCCATTCATTGGTTTCGGAGACTACCCAGTACAACTCAGCGTGGTAGAATTTTGGTTTTATTTCGAGGTACTCGGTAAGTACACTAGATCTATTGGTTAATGAAATTTTATTGAAATTAGTTAAATTTTAACAAGAATTGCGTTAATTGCTGAGCAGATTCACTTTCAATTATCAATGTTTATATAAAAAGGTGAATTCAGCACAAAAATGAAACTTGCCTGTCTAACCCACATGTAATTTCACACTCTCGCAAAGCACTTCAAACTATCACAATGTATCTCATACTGGTACTTCAAACTCTCACCTAGTACTTCATACTCTTACATGGTACTTCATGCTCTCACATGGTACTTCATACTGGCCAGTTTTTGTCTTGACGTGTAATATAGGGCAGATTTAGGAGCCAATGTGCAAACTGAAGAGCCAGAATGTTCCGCTCCTTGCCTTCGAGAAACGCAAGTGCGCGTTAACAGCTTATCAAGGGTTGTTACAAAAGAAGTAAGTAAGTAAATAATGCATTTGTTGACACGTCATATGTCATCAGAGACCGACTAACTGTGCAGACCCGTAGTGCTCAATCACTTGGTGTCAGCCCATTAATATATAGGTCCACTCGTGCATCTAAAGATAAAGATGCTGGCGCTATATAATACAACAGGCTGGCGCTCTTGTTCAGTATTCTGTTGTCTGCTTTTGCTTTACGTTACCTTACTTATCTTATGTTGCCCTTGATTAACTTACTCTTGCGGACTGGAATTTCCTTAGAACCGATGCATGAGCTGATATCCCAGATGCAGCTTTTGTATGGTGCTGAGAAATTTAGGACATTTGCACCATTTTAACTTTACATTAGCACATCAGGATAGTTGTTTTACCCTACTTTACCTTAATGTATCTACCTTTCGCCAATATTTTGACGCCTGTCTCAAACATAAACACAGTCTAGCTTTCGTTGTTCCAACTTGCCCGACGTCACGCTTCACAGCTATTCGCCTTGGAAAGACAGAGACATACAAAACCAGAGAGACGGGTATAAAGAGACAAAGACGTAGACGGAGAGAGAGACAGAGGCAGAGGCAGAGAAGGCGACGGATGAAAAGAATGAGATGCCCATATGTGTAATCAGAATTGTAAATAGAAACTTATACAACGAGACTCTGGAGCGAAAGTGGAGCGCAAGGCGCATTATGATTGCTCGTGAATACGTTAATAAAACAGCAACGAAGATTTTGAAGAGCGAAATTAAGTCTCTACCACCGACGGCGGTGTTGCTTTGCATCTTACCTGCAGCCGCAGCTGAGTCCAGGGCCGCAGCCCCCCCGCGGTTCGTCTAAAGGGACGGGTAGAAACAAAGATCCGTCGGTGGCCGATGCGATTAGCATGAAGGTATTTGATTAGCCTACCTGGACAGAGATGCTTATCAATAATGGATGCTTACCCTTGATTGGCTTTGCGAAAGACTTGCATTTAGTGGCACGGCATGCTGCCGTCGTATAGTAATTTATTAATTCATTCAGAGCATTTATATAGCGCTCCTTATTCAGAGCATTTATATGGTCGTTCTGGGGCGCCTCTGAAGGAGCGCTCAAGGAGAGCTCCTGCGAAAGAGAATGGCTTTCAAGTGTTGGTGAAAAGCGCGAGGTAGAGCCAGAGAGGATAGTGGAGAGAGAGAGATGTAGGGTGAGACAAAATAGGAGACCTAAGGACAGAGAGTGACAGAGACAGAGACAGAGGAGGAGAGAGAGAAGAAGGAAGAGAGGAAGGCGAGAAGAAAAGGAGAGATTGAAAGCAGACAAAGCAAAGAAGAGAAAGAAAGAGTGGCAGAGAATTAGGACAAGGGGAAGAGAGTAAAATCAACTATCAAATAAGATAGCATGAACATGATTTAGAAAGACTCTTCTCTTTGAGAGTCTTTGGTCTTTCGAACTGTAGTGATTATTTCAACGATTGGCCGAGATAAGAACCGCCTGATTTTAGGACTCGTTGTTCTTGCTACTGACCTTTATAAAAAGGTACCGACAATGTTCTGTAAGATGATGCAGATGGGAGACTAAAAATTCAAATAAACGAACAAAATAACCTAAAATAAAATAAATTCCTGTCAAAACTCTCAATTTGTTAACCGTTCCAGATATTTTTTTTCAATTTCGGAACAGTTTTTTATCGTAACATCCTTGAATAAAATAATAAATAAATAATTATATAGCGGGAATATTGCGGGATGGTAGCGGAGAAATTGAGAAAGTATTTAGGAATTTCAGGATACAGAATTCAAATTACTGAGCTAATATCTGCGATTCGCAATGCCTTATAATGGACGATCTCCAATTCTAGACTTTCGAATTATTTATAATTCGCGCACGTTCACCTTTTTACCTGCATTTTGCGGGCACGCGTACATCCAGTACAAGGCAAGAGTGACTGAAGTATCTGGCAACAGTATATCCGATTGGATAAATCTACAATGACAGGAGTCTCGTGCGACATGTAGGTCTTTATCAGACAAAGGGAATATCCGGTTACAAGAATATCTCACGATACACATTTTCGATGACAGGAAGATCAGATGAAACAAAATACTTTATCTTTTAGAGTATTTACATATGTAAATGGCTCATTACTAGCGACCAGCTACATGTCCTAGACCTTGAACACACACAAAGAGAGCATGCTGCAGTGTAGCCTATGATTAGCGTGAACGCATATGCAGATTCTGCAAACGTTCTCTGAAAACTGGTGAAATACTACGCTTAACCATTTGAGCTCGTATCAATAAATGATCGTGTCAGTACGTAAATGCTTACCCATTGTTTAACATGCATTTTGAATTGTCTGCCCCATTGTTTATAATTCTTCAACATGCATTTTTAATTGTCGGCAGAACTGCTTGCTATTTGTATCTATTTGTTGGCTTACTTTAAAAACATCTGATTGGTAAGGCCTACAACATCCTAGAATTTCGAAGTAATTTTTAGATAGTAGCAGAGCCGTTACATGTGTTGGAAATTGATACAGGACCGCGTGAACTAGATCTGAACCATTTTTAAGGAAAACTGAAACCTGTAGGGTACTGAAAATAATCTATCAATACAGCCGGCTCTTGTTTGAACTCCGGTAAAAAGAAAATCTACAAGGTACAGCTGTAGCACTTAGACCTTGTATGCGAGGATTTTACATTTACATCAAGAATAGTGTCCTCAAAATGACGTTGAAAAATGCAGAACGGTTGCAATTTCTTATTATTCTTTTGTAAGCAATGCGAAAGTTCATTTATTTATTTATTTATTAATTTAGTCCCTTAAATTAGCGGACTGACTTCTTGCCTTGATATTATCTCACTTCATCTTAGCTCGGCCTCTTCACGCTTCGAGTCCTGGCTGGGCGCCTGAAGAACAAAGCGAAACGAGATTTGATTGATTTACTAAGACTTTGATTTATGTGGTTGAGCAGCTTATCCGACAGGAGTTCCGGAGTTCACTGATCCATTCATGGCTAACCTGACCGTGTCCGATGGTTCGTCGGCCGTCTTCCGTTGCCACATCCGCAGCAGCAGTCATCCCAACATCCAGGTTACATCAGCATCCCTAACTGCTCATTCATTTATCATCTGCAGCATCAACTGTGTTACTATCGCGATGAACTACAACAACTATTATTTTTATTAGACATATTATTATTACATGGGCTATTCTTATTAGGCCAATTATTATTAGGCCTATAATTTGTTGTTGCTGTTCTTTCAAATTTTATTGTGAATATTATTATTAATTTTTATTGTTATTATCGTTATAATTTATGTTTATCATCGCCACCACGGTCCCCTGAATTACCCTCATATAAGTCACCCTTCTGCATATTGAATGCTGATTTCGGAAAATACTGATCGATGAATTGCTCGAACAACAGATCAATTGGTCGATTAACAGATTGATCGATCGATTTATTTATTGATTCATTCAATTATTTATTAATTTATTAGTTTTTTATTTTTTTCATTACACTGATTGATTAATAGATTGATTGATTGATTGATTGAGTGAGTGAGTGAGTTGGTGAGTGATTGATTGAGTGATTGAGTGATTGAGTAACTGACTGACTGATTGATTGATTGATTGATTGATTGATTGATTGATGCGCAGTGGCTGAAGAGAGTAGATGTTACAGAGGAGGACCGTCATCCGAGCAATTCAACCATATTCGTCGACGGCTGGTTGTTCGTTGTCCTTCAGAGGGGTCCGGTGCATGCGCAGGACCTCGCTTCCGGTTCGTACGTCAGTAAATTCACCATCCTGTCGGCGACAATAGAGGACTCCGGAATGTACATCTGCGTTGCTACTAACACCGAGGGATTCTCTACGTTCAACGCCTTCCTTCACATCATCTCAAGTAGGCCTAGCTCTATTCTGTTCTGTTTCATTCTATTCTCTTCTACTCTACTCTACTCTATACTCTATTGCAGTCTATTATTACATTCTATTATATTTTTATTAATATTTTATAGTCTGTTATTACATTCTATTTTATTTTTATTATATCATCTATTCCGTCTTATCCTGTTCAATTCTTCGATACAGCTACTGCATGCAATAATAATCGAGAGATCAATCGTTGTTCACTGTTAACGGAAGCCGTGGAAATTGGAGTAGAATCCAGGAAGTTGCTTGTGACGACGTGAAAAATGGCCGGGTGCTTCAGTCGCAAGAACGTTAACCCACAGTTGTGTTTTATTGAGGGATCGTTCTCCAAGCTCTTAACTCACCAAAATAATTATCGTCTTTTGAACTTCAGCACTGCGTCTCTGCTGATACTTGATAACTGAGAAATATTTATTGTGTATTACTTAATCGCAATCATTTCTCCAGTAAAATCTCGAGTTGCATCAAAAGCCCTTCATCAGAATGCTTCTCTCTATAGAGAAAGTAAAGCAACGGCGCTGGTTACTGAAGTAATAATATATAAGTAAACCGAACATCTTAATTATTGTCGTCGATGATTTACACAGACATTTGTTAATCGGATTCAAGAATAACACATAAGCAGCTTTAGCTATTTCTTACTCTTTCTGATCTTAACTTCTTACCACGTGATAAGCTTAAGTATAAATTTTGTTTTTAAGGTCATCCTATAAGACTTAGGTTTCAGGTCGGGAGCATCTCTTGTGAGTTTTCTTGAAGAGGCGCTACATAAATATGCAATTACGATTACGATTAGGCCTACGATTAAATACACTGCAACACATCGTAGTCTCTCGAATAGCGTCTCCCTGAGGAGGTAACTTATTGGACCTACATTATATCTTAGGTGACATTTGAGGAGGCATTCTTTGTCTTGGCAGCTGCCCCAAATGTCCTTTCATTTCAAACCTGAGCAGAAATGAAGAAAATGGCCAAATATCAAACAGAAAGACAACTTTTGTGCAAGATCCACCAAGTGAAGCTACATAAATTTAAGAATACATTACAGTATGCGCACTTATGCCCTCTGAATATTACGGCACGCTATAAATATAAGGCTGGTGGTGGTGGTGGTGGTGGTGGTGGTGGTGGTGGTGGTGGTGGTGGTGGTGGTGGTGGTGGTGGTGGTGGTGGTGGTGGTGGTGGTGGTGGTGGTGGTGGTAGTAGTAGTAGTAGTCGTGGTAACAGTACTAGTATTAGTATTATTAGTATTAGTAGTAGTAATAGTAGTAGTAGTAATATCTAATGAGAGGTACTCTTAATGTGTTTGAAGGAAAGCGAAACGACAGCAGCAATGTCGGACTTTCGTTAGAATACTCTTCGGGGCTGTGGGCGCTTCCTCTGTTGACCTCAGTCGTCCTTGTCCTCGTCTTCAGCCTGACCTTGACAGTGGCCTTCGTCTGTCTACGGCACCGTAGAAACCAGTCAACGAAGGGACTCGTGCCTGGTGGGCCAAACCACCATCACCACCACCACCACCACGAGGACTCGTCTCTTGTATATCCAGTCCCTGGAATAGTCCTATCTGCCGGGTATTCGGAGGAGCTGACTCACCTGGCCGAACACCCACCAGGTTGTGGCCCTGGGTTCGTTGAAAGGTGTGGCCTGGAGAACTGTAGCCATCTGGTGAGGAAGAACTGGACACACGATAGACGATCGACACAGAAGTCCTCGAACAATTCCTTCTACTTACTTGCTTCAACGGGAGGGTTTAGACATCATGATTCGGGGTAACTGAAGTGCAATGTGTGTAATCCAAAGAACAGTTGCTGCAATTCAGTTATCAATGCAAACGTATTTATGTATGTATGCATGTGTTTATGTATGTATGTATGTATGTATGCATGTATGCATGTATGCACGTATGTATGTATGCATGCATGTATGTATGCATGTATGTATGCATGTATGTATGTATGTATGTATGTATGCATGTATGTATGCATGTATATATGTATGTATGTATGCATGTATGTATGTATGCATGTATATATGCATGTATATATGTATGTGTGTATGTATGTATGCATGAATGCATGTATGTATGCATGTATGCACGTATGTATGTATGCATGTATGTATGCATGTATGTATGCATGTATATATGTATGTATGTATATATGTATGTGTGTATGTATGTATGCATGAATGCATGTATGTATGCATGAATGCATGTATGTATGCATGTATGCACGTATGTATGTATGCATGTATGTATGCATGTATATATGTATGTATATATGTATGTATGTATGTATGCATGTATGTATGTATGCATGTATGTATGCATGCATGTATGTGTGCATGTATATATGCATGTATATATGTATGTATGTATTTATGTATGCATATATGTACGTTCATACGTATCTGGACAATTAATATAGCGCCTCTAGTACCTTACAAAAGTGCTGCATAAGCACCGCTGAAGGCTACCTCATAAAAACGCCGACACACGTCAGATGAAATTGATTGGATTTTAATCATACTAGAGACAGATAGCTTCCTTGTGCATCATGCTAATTATTTATTGTCTCATGATTTCTGTCGCTATTTGGCTGCTTTATTTAGCGCAAGTTTTCTGGGTCATATATTCTCTTAATGTGCATGCACAATTCTCACTTGCGATGTCTCAGCGCCAGGCATCTGTACACTGCAGACTGAATTGTCATTCATTGGCGACAAAACAATCGAATCAACATGAGCTGGGGTGTTTATGAGCCAGTTTCTATTTACAGAGTGGGTTCAGTTTCCCTTATTACTGGTTCATATCTAATTCACGCGAACCTTTTTCGATTCTTCCGTTTCCAACCCTATACTTTCCGTCGCTACTCGTTCTATGCTTCAATATTGAAACTTCTGCATCTCATTTACTCTTCTACCGAGTTTCATTTCTTCATGTAATCGTAATCGTAAATTTGTAAAACGCCGCTTCAAGGTAGCCTCATTAGGGGCGCTCTCGGCCTATCCCAGAGCTGAGGAATAATACGATCTTCAAGCGCTTAAGGAAGAGGGAGGGGAGAGGGAGAGAAGCTCCCGTCGAAGGTCGGCAGGTAAGTTATTCCAAGAAGCAGGGCCAGCAATAGCAAAGCTACGGCGCTGAGCGGTGGCAGTTGAGCCATAGGGAAGGCGAGATCGCCCTGAACTGACGAACACCTTTAACTGTTTCCTTTTTGAATAGTCTTACATGCTGAAAATCATGTAGTTCTGAACATTGATTCATGGCATACGCCAAAGTATATTCATATGTATTGTTGCATGCTGGAAACGATTAGGCTTGTAGCCGTATAGGGCAGAACCAGCATACAACGTTCTTTGGTTTAAAATCTGTGTTTTCGAACATTGGACTCCAAAACGCCAACATCAGACAGCAACAACGTCGACCAAAGAACTTCTTTTCACAACAGTTTAAGCTCTCTCTTTTATACCTTCTCCTCAACCAACGAGACAACCACTCCTTTAGCCACTCCCTCAAACACTCCTTTCCACACAGGTGCATGAGCACGTGTTCCTAACAGAATGTTGCATGGGCACATGTCACATTCAGACCTAACCCAACCTGCCTTCCACACGTGCCCTTACAACAGTATATATAAGCACCGACCACCTTGGAGACTTTGTGGAACCCAGAGACGTCTTTGTTAAACTCAAGTTAATCGTAATTTCTTCAGCGCCCCAAAAACTAGGCCGCCGGAACCAGCTTATTCAAAGGCGTTTTTTCAAAACAAAATCTGTTAAATCTGATAGACAGCCATGTTTCAGCGACTTCGAGTTACTAAAAGCGCTATATAAATAACCAGATGCATGCATGCAAGCCGTGAGTCTAGACGGCACAAAAGTAATAGTCAGCGATCGCAGGAAAGTGACCCCAGAAGTCTGTTTTCGTGAAGGCCCACGTGCCCAGCTCCATCTCGCCAAAGACTGAAATATCTCCGATAAAGTGTCAACCTCTTTTTAAAACAGCCGAAATTCTATTTACTGCATAACTCTTAGTGCTTGGGCTGACGTTTGACTTTGTAAAGCACCATAGAAGTAGCCTGCTACTTAAGATGCTATATAAATTGCCGTCATTACATTACATTACTTTGTTGCGCTAAATCTATCTTCTTTTATCTGTGCCACTACTCACATGCAGATTGTTAAGCTTTGATTTACGAGTAATCAAACCTTCAACTTTAATTGCTTGATTAAAATTCTCACCCATGGACGCCTCAGAGAACCACCTCACCTACAGTATATGCCACCCTACACGTCTCAGAATTCCTACTGGCCATTGGGTGAAAAACCTCTCACCGTCTCACGACTCAAGTTCGACCACACGGGAAACAGGTAACAACATTCCGACTGCAATTATTGGCAAGTGGTCGAGCAGTTGGCAATTGGTCAGCTTTCCTTGAAGCCAGTGCTAGATAGGCGTTCCTGAGAACGATGGTTTGAATGAAGGCAGCGGATGTCAGTAATTACAGGTGGATCTCATATCGTGCGTAAGATTCTTCAACAATGCCGCAGGCGAGATCATACGGTAAACACCCAAATATGCATGTTGTATATTATATAGCCGATATAGAATGTACGCACACAGACATACACGTGTACATATACGCACACAGACACACGCAGGCATACAGATTAAATACACCCAAAGACACACACATCCATGCATTACATTCACTCATGCATACAAGCATTCATACATTTTTGAATAGTTTTAGCTCGTTGGAATCTCTTGGCGTCTCCTAATCCCTTCGTTTTGAAAACCTAGCGCCGCCAATGCATGTCATAACGTAACACATAACATCACATCTAAAAAAATGCTTGCGTAGCGAACGGTTTTATGACCAGGGTAGGTCTAGCCCTATATCAATCATTACTTCCTCTCTGAAGTTGAACACGACACAGCGGCTACATGGGAAAACTGCGAGAGAATTTTATGGGTCAACAACTAAATGGCCAAAGAGTATACCTTCGGGCGTCCAGGACATTCTTTGAAACGAATCATGAACTGCAGACGACATTTTGATCGCAGTTCAGCAGTTATAAATGTAGTACAGAGGCTACGCTATGCCAGTGAAGGGGCGAACAAAGCCGCTCATCACTGCAACATAGGCAAGACTAGAAGGCCTAGAGTAAAGAGCTTAGAAGAGAAAATATGACACTTGATTCTTTTAAAACTAATTATCTGTCATAAGACGTTTATTAAATTTAGATTCGTCACCGCTATTGTGAAAGGAATCGACCATTCAATGGATGCACTTCTTACAGGCATACAGACTCCAGAACACAGGTCTACACCAGTGTGTAGAGGCTTAATAACAGGCGTATAGGCCTAGATCTACCCATGGACGATATAACGTAGGCCTACTGTGTAATAACGAGACGACAATTGTTTGTTAGTGAATGAAAATCAGTGTTACCAGTAACTATGGTAACCAGTGTTACCAGTAACTATGGTAACCAGTGTTACCAGGATCTATGGTAACCAGTGTTACAAGTAAAAAATTCTACAGTCGTGCGTTGCGGATTCTGGAGCAGCCCTAGGCCTGCAAAGCATGATGGGAAACTTATGAAGACCTGGCAGTTTGCAACGGATGTTTATGAAGGATTTACAACTATAACCTAATATATGACTTCGTCGGTAGGCTATAGAAACGTAGGTCTATCTATGGCTTCGACAGTTCTGTTGATCTACACAGAAAATCTACGGAACTGCAGCAGCAGAGAGTTTCAGACTCCAGCAGAAGATAACTATACCTCATTTTCAAAGCAGTTGGAGTGTTGCTTGCTGGTTCCTGCAATTGTACAGTGGCTAAGTTCTGTTGTTTTACTCTAAAGGCCAATAAGTATTCGGTGCTGAGATAGAAACTATAGGTTCCCGTCTCAGCATGTTCACTTCCGTCTTCTCGTTGCTCTTTATTCCGTTGAGCGTAGATTACTCGCAGAGTCTGAGTTTACCTTCCCACCGCAAGACAGGTAATCAAATAACACATCGTAACATAACATAACATAACTTAACATACACGACATGACGTAAAATAACATGACATAACAAAGCATAACACGACATAGCACAAATCTGCAATAATAATAACAATAACATGACGATTTATATAGCGCAGCCGTGGCCGTAATAAAGGACGCTGAACACGAGTTCAATGTGCCACTGGCCGGGTACACTACACTACATTTGTCTCTCGTGGATTTTGTTACTATTGCCCCACAGTGTGGAATGCCTTACCGACTAGCATCAAAGATAACACTCTTCCAATAATAAGTTTTAAAAAGAAGCCTAGAACTTACATGTTTAATAGGTCTGCCTAGATTTCTGTGCATTCCCATCGATCCATAAACCATGATATTACTCGATATTACTCGGTAACACTTTTGAGGCTGTTGTTAATTGCGCGTTATAAATGTCTGTTTAATAATAATAATAATAATAACAATAATAATAATAATAATAATAATAATAACGTTACAGGGGAAGACAAAAATCAGCTAGGTAACTGGTCTCATCCGTCGTTCAGTGCAAGGACAACATTGCCTCTGATCGCAGGATTTCTTCAAGGTCGTCGCTCAGGTAGGCAATAAATGTGTTCAGGTGTCAATCTTGTGTTCAGCTATGAAGTCCAGCGTTAAGGTATGAAGTCCTGTGCTCAGACATGCAATGGTGTCCTCAGGTTCGTTAAGTCCTGTGTACAGGTATGCAGTCTTATGCTCATGTATGAAGTTCTGTGCTTATGCATGAAATCTAATGTTCAGGTGTGTGTTCTTATGCTCAGGTACTGTATGAAATCATGTGCTCAAGCATGCAGTCATGTGTTCACTTATGAAGGATCTAGCCAGCCCCGCAGAAACTCGACCGTGCATCGCAAATGCAGGTTCTTTTGTGACTGGTTTGTAGGATCGACCCGACGAGCAAGTGCCTTGGACCTGGACCCTCAGCACCACCCCTACCACCACAAGCATGGACACGCAGTCCATCGCCCAAACGCCCAAGGGGGCGGACATCCACAAGTCTCGCTAGGGACTCATCGACAGGGAACAGCGGATAATTCGGAAATGTCAGATGAACCTATGAATTCAACTGGGTTGGTTCTCTTACAAAATCTTACAAAATTATATAGCGCTTTTAGTAACTGGAAGTCGCTGAAACGTGGCTGTCTAACAAATCTAACTAGTAGACTACGTAGTAGAGATAGACTAAAGGAGTCGAGTTGCATAAAGCAACTACTACTCGAGCTTTTCCGAAAGGTTGAGGTGCTAGGATTTCAATTGTTCAAGCATGACCTTTTTACCCCTCATGAACGAGGCCGATGTCTGGATTATTAAACCTAATATCTCGTGTAGTGAGTTGGAAGGAATTAGGAAGGGCGGAAAATCTAAGCCTCTCCCAGTAACTTAGGCAGAATTACGCAAGAAAAGGAATTGATTACCGGTACTCAAGAAATCGAGTACATTTCAAAGAATTCATAATAAGAAGGCCTAACTGGAAAAAAGCAAATGTAATACATATGTAAATATGTAGGCCTAAAGTGGATTGAGTAATTCAATTCTACCGTCACATCTAATAGTTTTCCTCAAAAGTAGACCTTTGTGAGCAGTTAACCTTGTGACTTGCGTAAATGTCTGCCTGCCTGCTTGTCTGTCTGCCTGTCTGTCTGTCTGCCTGTCTGTCTGTCACTCTTTTTATGCTTGGATTCAATTTTCTTGCAGATCAGAGTCCTCCTCCTCCTCAACATCGTCATCTGAGTCTTCTTCCTCCTCCTCCTCCTTCTCCTCCTCTTCATCATCATCGCTATTGTCATCGTCGTCGTCTTCGATGTCACCTCCTTCTCCTTCATCTCCTGCAACTTCTATGATTACTTCCTCTGCATTTCCTCGGTGGAAAATTTCTTCCTCTGCATCAGCTGTTTCCCTGCTACCTCCTAGCCCGACATTCGCTTCCTCTTCCATTGGCACTACACCCTACTCCCTCCCAGCTTCAGTTTCAACATCCAGATCTCCCACCTGGTCCACATTTTCTCTTGCGACATCTTCTGCCTCAGCAGCGGAAACCCAGTCCACTCGCAGTTCCAATGAACCATCGGCGCCAGCCTTTCAAAGACGTCCGATATTTATAATCTCCGATCCCACACGCACTTCCATCCCAGATCTGTCTCCAAATATACCCAACACTCCAAGCGCCACTGACACAATTCTACCTACTACCTCCGTCAGCCACGCCAAGATGGCGTCGACATTTAATCAACACCTAGATACATCAACCACTATCCCTACTCTGTTCTCTTCTTCTTCTTCTTCTTCTTCTTCATCTTCTTCTTCTCCTCTTCCTTCTTCTTCTCCTCCTCCTCCTTCTTCTCCTCCTTCACCTCCTTCTTCTCCTCCTCATCCTCCACCTTCTTCTTCTTCTTCTTCTTCTCCTCCTCAACCTTCTTCTTCTTCCCACAAATCGCCCTCGCCTACGACGGTGCTCCAAGCAACGTTAATTGAACGGACACAACGAATACGAAGCGTTTCCCGCAAATCAGAGGCAAATCTCGACCAAGAACAATCTGTAAGCATTGGTTTCAACATCTACAACATCCTGAAACCAACTCCTATCGACATCGGTCGAGTTACACTGGGCCAGCAATCCATCCTTCACAGTTCCTCGACAGATGTCAGGCTTCCAGGTCGACCCAGTACCTTGCCAACTGCTGCGTCGAGTAAGCCAACTTCTTTTCCAACTCGAGGTAGGTCTACTATTTATCGCACCACTTCACCTGTCCGTAAAAAGCCTACACCCGTCTTCAAACGAGAGACGCTACTTACCACTCGGCCTCACCGACTCCTGGCTGGTACAAACGCTACATCCGACATTTCCAAGAGGGGAACACGACAAATAAAATTCACTTCGAAGCCCTACACCGCCAAATTTGGCACATCGCTAACTGGCCAGTCCAGTTCGAGACCCGTTCCAATTCCAGTTAATCCCAATCGTCGCGGCCTGGATCCCATTACTATCCAGACGCAGGTCTACAACCCAACTGGAAAGGTTGCCTCTCTGCTGGCGCTCATTACACTTGTTGGACAGTTCCACGTGGAACTACACAACGCCAAGGCAGACGACAGCGCCACAAGAACGTCGATTCTGGTGACGTCAAAACATGTGACATCAAATCATGTGACGTTTTATACGAGTAAGACCGAGTCTTCATTTGTCTTTGCTTGCTTATTAACTGGGTTTATCTGTGCTTGCCTTCTGAACAAGTCCATATATCTGTTTTTTTTTTTATTATTCTGCAAATTCAGAAATTAAACCGACCGACTGATTGACTGACTGACTGACATTCAATATCTCATTGAGTCATGCTCTGACTATATGACTAAGTATAGTGATTAGCTTAACTTTTAAATTTGCAATTAAGTGATTAGCCTAACTTCTGGATCGGCCTAAACAGGTCAATCAATCGACCCATCATCAATCAGTGAATTCAGCAAGCAACCAGTCGATAAAATATTTCAGTGGATCGAAATAAATCCATAAAATTGGTTTCAGATGGACCAGCGCCTCTGTTCAGCGTGCACGAGGCATTTCCGGTGTTCAGAGGTAGCGGTCAACCAAGCATTGACCCTCAGAATGACCTTTCCAGGAGCCTCAGCACTGGTACCAAGCTACTTGTCGGACACTCGATCGGTCTCATCGTTGTCGTCGTCCTCCTCATTGGCCTGGCCGCCTACCTGCGAGCCATACATCGGCGTCGCGCATCGAGGGGAAGAGACGGAGGACGCGAGAAATCCAGCGACGGTAGTTCGACGCCCGCCTCCATCTTAGAGAACTGGATGCTGAGACGAAGCGACGATGCAACACAGGCCGTCCTCTACTAGAAACAACCGCCTGAAAGAACTAAACATGTCTTCGCTATGCACACAACTATACCTGTACCCCGTGTACTCATTCAACCCCTTCCTGCTTCCCTATCTCCTTTCCTCCCTGTGTCTGTGTA
Organism: Norana najaformis; assembly: GCA_964023275.1. NCBI lineage: Eukaryota > Metazoa > Annelida > Clitellata > Crassiclitellata > Hormogastridae > Norana > Norana najaformis. The sequence continues at coordinate 27,856,742 of OZ029921.1, forward strand.
CCACCCACCGATCAAACTGTCATCCACCCACGTATCTATCCAAATCAACCATCCCATCCATCCAACCAACGCCCGTCCCACCATCCATCAATATATCCATCCATCTGTCCGCCCATCCATCGATTCATCAATCCATACACCCATCCATCCAATTCATCCATCCAACAATCCATCCATCCAACTAAGCCCATCAACACATGTATCCAACCATCTAACCATCCATCCATCCACACATCCTTTTATCATTTGATCCATCATTTTGTAAATAATGAAGCAAAGCTTTGACACCAGAATAATCAGCTGACATCAGTCAATGCAGCAGACTGCAGTTGGACATTTTGCACCACTCAAAAGCGTATAGGCCTAAAAGCTGGAAAATCAGCACAGTTCAGCACTTAACTTTCGTTGGGCGCTGTAGAAATCTCGGAATTACGATTACGATTACCTAGCAACAGAACATTGATTTTAACAGCTTACTGAAACATCCACATCAAGAAATCTTTTAAGATATTATTGAAACCTATTTACCCGAGTTTAGTAAAACAATGTTTATACACCAGAAACTCATTACAACACTGTCGTTGGAAGCCATATAGAGTACTGCCTAATAACGAGGTTGTCATAATGAGGTCATTTTGTGAAATTAAACTAAATCTGTCATCCATGTCCCTGACTGTATTATATCAGAATGCACGTTGTTGTCAGGAGGCTCTGGTGTACTGAATACTATCCAGAATATCCAGAATAACGGACAGTTTACTCCCAGTTTAAAAGTATTTTACATTGTAAAGCACTACCAATAAACCTTTGTGCGAAACAGTTGCCGAACAAATTTGGTTCACAAATTCCACTAATTAGGAGGTCACCATAAAACAACCTTGAGCAAGACCTCCAAGCACAACTGCACAGCACCATCGGCTTGTCAGTTTATGCCTTGTCCTTAAATAGAAATGGAAGTAATCGTAGTGTAAATAGAATCTGTAGTATGAGGCTAACAAAAGCAATCTGGTGCACTCACCTTTGCACCAAATAGTGATTGCATGCTATCTGCAGTTTATCATTTGGGTAAAATAATTATAATAATACCCCCAGTAATATTAGTAAATTTTAAAGCTTACTGATACCAGTGTTCACCACGTTAATCAGACATATCATGGATATTGACATACACACCAGTCATGAATTTAATTGAATCCTTATCTATTCAACTCTATGTGACTCAGAGTTTTCGGATTTGCTATCATGACGAATGTTGGTTGGCAACTTTCTTTAAAGGTCATCGTTTCACGATCTTCTTAGCATTACTTTTCAGTTTTGTGCAAGGCTTTCCAAAAGTAGTCCTGACTGAGTCCTCATGCCCACACTTATCGCTAGGACCAAAAATGGAGTTTGCACTTGCTCTGGTTTGAATTATTGCATTTTTACGTGAGTTCTGAACATTAGATTGGAGTGGAGCAGAAGAACGTGTGATGAACACAGCCTTCTGTTCTTTTATTTCCTCTTCAGAACTTGCCGACGTGTCCAGTTCATTATCTCGTTTTGAATGGGATTTCCTTGTTTTCTTGTTGTGGACAGAGTCACGTGCTGTTAACCTTTCCTCTGTCCCATTAACCCCACCACGCATCACATTCACTTCTTGGACATACCGGTAGTTATCGCTGACTGAACCAATAACTAAAGTGTAATGAAAACAGAATTTAAAATATAACAGTATTAAGTTAATAAAGTACTATATCTATAACAGTCTATTACCTCAACCAGTCAGTCTGTTTAAACTGCAAATTAACCTCTAGTTGCTGTAAGAAAATTTTTAGGGTTCTGGAGTACCTTTTAACAAACAGAATCTGTTTTTATCTGCTGAAAACAAAATTAAAATCCTGGTCAATTTATGTGTAAAAGATTAGCAGAACTGTCGCATTGTATTGCACATTTTTTGCAAATGCCCTGTATTATATCTCACCATACTAATCATACACATTAGTCATTTGTAATTTCCACAGATAACTGATAATTTTCTCCGAAAATGTTTAAGAATACACCAGCTGCTAGTCATTTAAAACTTCTAGAATATGATGAGAAGACTATTCTCTAAAAACTCTGCAACTATAAGAATTGTTCAGACATACCCTGACAATCACTTTCAGAACCGCTAAAGTTGACCATCTTAACTTTGTCACATGCTGTCTTCTTATTAATCAATGAAAATCTAAAACATTAATTTCAGTGTAGTTAGTTCTAAGCGATTTCAGTAGAAATTAACTAATTTTTCTGCCCTTATAGTATAAACCATATGAAGTAAATATCATACTACCCAAAAACATTTACCTCCAAAATCACAAGATTAAATTCTTTAATAAAAATTATTTCTAACAACATTACACATTTACTAATAATATACTCTTAGAAAAACTCTTACTGACTGAGCGCAAAGTGCATTCATAATTAAACAAGTAGGTCATGCCAGCAAGTCCAAGCAAACATACACTGGTACAGACAGAGATAAAGCCACAGAGGTAGATGCAACACAATTCTAAGGTTCAAAATTCACCCACAGTTACAGCAGCATACTACTCTGTCAAAGCGCATAACTTCCTCAAAGCTGATTCCACCAGTGACGTAAACTTTGCTATGGTTGTAAACCAAAATTACGTTTTGAGACTTTGCTTTAAAAATACGAGTGATAAATCTGTGCTACTAACGTTCTCTCAAACTGGGCTTTTTCTCTAGACAGCTGCTTCTGTAGAACTTCAACTTCTCCAAGCGCAAGTTCCAACTGGTCTTGCGTCTGCTTCAGCTCAGCTTTTGTTCGGGCATGAGCAGTCCGCTCAGCCTGCGTTGAAGATCAGTAAACATCAGTTAATTAAAAACCACCAGTAAATGCTTCTTGAACCACAGCGGAAAACTAACTTATTTTATGGCATTCATTACCAATGCAAAATCACTTATCCATAGATCTATTCAACTGTATTGTTTGTATGCATCTGGTTACTTATATGAAACCTTTGAAGAACCTCAACAGTGCTCCACACAGTGTAATCCAAAGGTTACATCCAAGAAGTTAACAAGATGCACTGTTAAACTGTTAGCAGTCTTAGAGCAATATAAAGTCCTCAAAGAAACTTATGAAAATACTTCTGCTGATTAATTGCATACCTCGATTTCATCAAGAACAGCTTTATACTTGACCAAAGATATCGAACTGCTTGAAATCTGTGACTGAAAGACATCAAACAAACTGTGGTTAGACAATTAGCTCTTTATAGGTTACCAATAAATTTAAACTCTAATTTCTTGTGTTGGTTACACTGGATACGTCAGTTGAAGCAGTTTTGCCACTCCATGTGTTTCGCCACTATGCCTTTTGTAAAGCCCTTCTGCGAGGGGCTTTCTGCTCAACAAACTGTTGGCCATATGTCAATGTCAACCCTTACCTCCCTGTGTTGTGTTAAGCTTATCTGCAAGTGGCATAACTTCGACTGCATGCACTTGAGAGCAGTTGCATTATAAGCCAGCACTCTCACGCTTGGTAAATTCTCACGGTCTTCATTGACTGCCTGACTCCTGGATCTTGACCTGGAACCGAACCCTTCTGCCTATCGAATTTGTCTTGACTAAGCGCCTGTGAATAAGCTGTTTCCGCGACTTGGCTTTCGTTGGGCGCTGTAGAAATCTCGAGATTACGATTACAATTTAGTCACGACATTTGTAATCTTGTGCATCCTACACACCTCTCTGTGCCAACTCGAATATTCTAAACAAATTACAATTACCCCACCAACCCAGCCACCAAAAAACGCGGAAACTGGAAACTTATCATCTCTATGGTAACACGTAGTAAAATTAACCGAATTCTTCAATTTTTCGCAGACTTCAGCTTGAGCCAAGATAGCATCCTCGAGATGTTTTCTAACGCGAGAAAAAGACGCACGACTACTTGATAACTCTTCAAGGGACATTTTACGTAAAGAGAAACTTTAATCGAAATCAAGTACCAAGGCCATTTTGAATGCGAACACTGAGCGGGTCAGCCCGGATCACATATTAGCGGATGCCACACAGCATATACCGAGTATGTGTTCCAAGAAGCCCGACACTTCTAGCAGTTGGTCCTTTCTGTACAGGTCATACTCGTATTCGTAAACAAGAAATTTCTAAAGTTCTACTCTGAAGCTAAGCGCAGGGCACCAGCATATTCACGAGCGCTGCGTCAAGTTAGTGGGGTTGTCTCCTATTCTGCCTCCCCTTCTTCCTCCCTGGCCAGTTCTTCCTGGTCTTCTCATCTTCCGTTTCCCTTTTGAAATCCAGTTCATTACTTGATTGACTCGCCTATCTTTGTCCATACGATTTACATGATCCATACACTTCAGTCTTCTCTTTCTGGTGATATTTTCTATATCCTCTTGCGCGTTATAAATATAAGTTGTATTGTATTGCATAAGAAATGTGCAGAATTCTCAGCTATACTCCTAGGATCGTAATCGTAATCGTAAAGGGTCATACATGGTAAATTGTAGGCCTATGTTGCACGGTGCAACGTATATTCATTGTTGGCCCTAGCTTTTCCAACATGGAGGCCAAGGATGAGAGACCAGAAGTTTACAAGGGAACCAAAACAATCTTCAATTCTTAACAGATTCTGCTAGCATATTAAATTAAAGAACTGGCATATAGTTTGCGGGGCTTCTGCCAATAATTAGTGAAGCCGCCATTCAGTAGGCCTACGATATATTTAATTTGATTCAATTCCATTAGCCTACATTAATCTTATCTGGAACTTCCCATAACGCGATGCCACCTACATTCAATATCTAACCAACCACTTTCTCTGTTGTGTTCTGCAATTATATTAAGGTCGGGTCAATTTTAATCGATGTGTCATGGCATACTTGTAATGCCTTGATGGCAACGGAAGCGGAAATTGCGGAAAAGTTAAAAGGACGAGTCGCAAAGGCAATTTTAAGTCATTCGTTGCTTGTCACGAATCGATATTTCCCTATCGAGGAGAAAGATATAGAGTTTTATTAGGGAAATGGGAACGAAAGACGACGACTACGATTATCTGTTTAAAGGTTTGAAAGTTGGAGATTCAATATGATGTATTAAGAAATAGAATCATTCGATTAAGGGTGTGAGCAACCCGTTAATTAACTAGTTGTAGGAACAGTTCACGATATGTAGGGCGCTACACGGATCAGTGTTGGTCTCAAGTTTTCCTAGCTTTTAAATACCAGATTTCAAAACTCGCAGAAAATCCCGATTTAGATTACTCCTGTCTGCAAAATCCGGAAGTCTGTTTTTCAATTATAAGTACTTCAATGATGGCATGAATTGGACTCCTCTTTTTTCTGTTTTGATAGTTGCAGAAGTAACCTAGCGTAAAAATTAGTGAGTAGGTTTGCTAAATTTATTGCTCAGTGCTATAGAACTGATCACTTGAAATTTACCGACGTTTGCCTTGGGTTTGGTGATCAGGCACACGATGAAGAATGCATTAGATACTAACATAGAAATTATTAGATTAGATTGTCAAAGTTAGTGTTAATTATTTTATGATGAATATTTCATGCTTTAGTTGTGCTAATCGGTGACTCAGGAGTTGGTAAAAGCAACCTTCTGGCTCGCTATACAAGAAATGAGTTTAATCTGGAAAGCAAAACAACAATTGGAGTCGAGTTCTCTACAAGGTTTGCTTTTCCTTGCACAGAATTAGTCATCATAGATCTGCCTCGGTATATTTATTTGTGTTCTATTGGATATTGGAGGAGGTGTAATGCATTTTAAAGGCTGTTTGGAAATTACAGAATAGATTTAAATTTTAAGATTTAGATTAAAGTGTGTATAATTGTTTGTCCTGCAAAAATGAATCTAGGTTGAAATAAAGTAGACTCTGTATAATAAAATACTAATGCTTCAAACTTTGATATAACACTGGAACCTACGTAAGCTTTCCATATATGAAAAGTTTCATGAGCTAGTAAATAAGCTGCTGTTCTGCAATTTTAAGGAAGAAATGCAGAATTATGATTCTGATTATTGTTGTATGTGGTTTTCTAATCGAACAGGAGCATTGTGGTGGATGGGAAAAAGGTTAAAGCCCAGATTTGGGATACAGCTGGGCAGGAACGATACCGGGCAATAACCAGTGCGTAAGTTTTCTAACTGTTTCAACTTCTTCTTGAAGATGCAGGAAAACCTTGTAATAGCATGTCACTTTTGAGCAGCCATAATAACGATTGCTTTGTAATGAGACCAGATTATATATCATGAGGTCATGAGGATATATTATTAGTAAGGCGTATATATGTTAAAAAATTTAGAGCCACAAGGCAGCTGAGCACTTTTTTTATAGAACTCTTCTAGCTTATGACTGTGTTGATACAATATTTACCTGAAGTTTCATTCCTAATGGTACAAATGATTACTACTATTATTAATAATAATAATGAGAAGGATAATAATAAAAAATAATAATAATAATACTAGTAATAATAATAGTAATATTAATAATAATAATAAGAATAGTAATACTAGTAGTAGTAGTAGTAGTAGTAGTAGTAGTAATAATAATAATAATTTAATAATAATAATGATAGTTTTTGTAATTGAAAAGATGTATGCATGTATGTGTATGTGATTGGTGAGTATGATTTCTTGTGGTCACAGTTATTATCGAGGTGCAGCGGGAGCTGTTCTTGTATACGACATTGCCAAGCATGTGACTTATGACAACATCTCTCGATGGCTGCGTGAAATCAGAGACCATGGAGAGGGCAACATTACGGTGATGCTTGTTGGAAACAAGAGCGATCTTAAGCACCTGAGAGCTGTTCCAACAGACGAGGCTAAAGCATTTGCAGGTAAAGCTCACCTGTTTGGCATCAATGTTTGGCCGTTTGTACATACCTGAATATTTGTATAGTGTCTTTTGTTCATGATTTTACTTGTTCCTGGTTTCTATTTATTTGACAGTCTTGTTTGCTAGTAATTTTTATCAGTTTCTTAGTTTTTATGTTCTTATTTTTCCATTATTGTATTATTTGGTTGGAGTGCTGACCTTTTGACCCGAAGTGTTTGGGTTCAGCTCTTATTCCACCTTGATTTTTTTGGTGTTCATACTGATTGGCTACCTGTGTGATTCTGTGTTTATTTTATTATGCAATGTAATTTGTTTTCTGTAGAAAAAAATAAGATGTTTTTTATCGAGACATCGGCTCTTGATGCAACAAATGTTGACGAAGCTTTCAACTACATTCTTGAAGGTAAGAACTAAATTCTGCTTAAGATATTTGAAACTAGGAGACAACTCTGTCTGTATGGGTTTGCCACTTAAAATTGGTCTTTCTGGTGCCATGGCTCCTGGCATGTGCAGTTGGCTGTTTTGTTAGATTGCTGATTTCATCTCTGTACATCAGGTAAAAGCTTCTTCAACGTTAGCATTACTATGTTGAAAACTCTCATAAGCGGCCATGGATAATGAAGTGTGAATGACTTGATTTTCTTTGCATTTTTATTTCTTAGCCTTGGCAAGTAAGAGTTTTCGTGGCATTTTTATTTCTTAGTCTCAGAATTTTAAGGTCTTTCTTGAAGTTTTTTCTTAACTTTGGCATGTATGGGCAGGTGGTTAGTCCTTCCTTCATCATCTACTTTTTGCATATATGTGCTGTTGATGGACTCATGTATCTTGTTATACTGTCAAGTTTGCTAGAGAATGTAACGGAACAAACACCTTGAATTATCATTCTGTACTGGTAGTGATTTGAACCCTTGACCTTTTGGTTAGCCTTCCAGCATCTGTTCTACTCATTGTTGATGAGAGCATTTGAAGTTGTTTCCTCACCCTGAATTAGGTCAGCTGGCTGATCACTTATTCCAAATGCACACTAAGGTGATGCAGTTTATTTGACAGCAAAGGGTGCTACACAAATTATTGTTTACCAGTATTTTACATTTGCCTCTCCCTTCGGTCTTAGGCTTGAATTTTTTGCACTAAAATCTGCTTTCGTGAGTATTTCAAATGCGCTTCGCTGTTGAACGTTAAATTGTGAGTTACGAAACGTGTTGTTTTGTATATTTATGCTTTGTCTCGGCGGTCTTTTGAGGTCAGAGTGAGGTTCAGTTTCTTTTCTAAACACTTGCCATTATGTTCAGATGTCCCCAAAAGCTGGGGTGAAGTCTGATTCCAAAGATCAGATATCTCATCTGCCTGACCTTATTTTCATTTTTCATTTCTGAGGGACGATTCCTGTTTTTGGTAAATAATAATGTTAATTATAAAAATGTTAATGAATATTTGAAATCCATGCTTTATGACTGTGATACTTTATCACTGAGCAGTTTTCTTGAAGTGATGTAATAAACTGTTTGTTACATTACGCACTTTGCAGCTATCTATCGGGTCATATCTCAGCGGCAAGTGGTTGATGACGGCACAAACAGTGGACCTCTTTCGCACAGCACCGCTAAAGTGATGCTACCTGAAGTAGAGGAGGAGAAAAAGTCTGGCTGCTGCTGAGATGGTTCCTCGTGCGTGTGACTAGGTCTGTGCAGTTTGTTCCACTGAGACGCATGCTGTGTCATTCTGTGGTTGTGGTGGTCTTGTCCGTTTTTTCCTGTTACCTTAAGTCTGTTGTCATCAATATCATTTTGCCTGAATGACTGTCATTCTATATATGTATATGGTGGCTGTTTCATTGTTCATTGTTAGTTTTGGTTGAGTCTGCTATTTCATATTATCATCTCGGAACAGGTGATGCTGCTTAAATGAAAAACAAATCAGGCCAGTCGTAATATGGAGTTTCATTGCAAGGTTGTGAAACCATGAGTTTTTGGTTTGTTGCCTGGTCTTGTGGGTTGACTTTTTTGCTACTGCTGTTTTTTCCATACATTCTGTGTGATCAATTTTTCTGAGAAATATGTTTGTTGTTGCTGAGTTTTTTGTAAAATTTAGTGAAGAAACTTTGTTTAAATGCCACTTCTTGTAATGTAATGTAATCACTTGATTTGTGTCAGAAGACTCCCCTATTTGTTAGCAAAGAAAGAATTCCTATCAAAATTCGAACCGGATTCTTCAACGGATCATGATTTTGGATCTTGATTTTGGATTGTGATTTTGACTTGAACATCGACTGATGCCTTGGGCATTATGATGTAATGTAATGTATGCAATGTAACAAGCATTTAAATAGCGCTTTTCAAGCATCTTACAAAAGCGCTATGGAAGTCTTTAGATTAGATTAGATTTTAAACAGTTTTTCTATGGTATTTGTAATTCTTTGGGAAAAATTATAGAAATCTGCATTGTAATTTTTGCAACTGAAACAGCAGTAGCTGGAGAGTGATGTGACAAAGAAATTCTGCTATTTAGAGCTAAAACTAAAGCCAGTTTTCTGCATATGGCTGGCCTTTGCTTCAGCTGCAAAATCAAAATTATACAGAATCAAATTTTCAGGACTTTTCTAACTTTTAGTTTCGTTCTTATGATAGCATTTCTTCTCCGATCTTTTGCCACGTATGCAAAAATCCATCATGTTTGCTGACAGAAAACAAAAGATTTCCACACAACACATGCACGTGGCTGTGCAACATTTGAACCCAACATTCTGCTTTTCTTGATGTTTTTTAAGACCTGCATGATGTTCAGCCTAGCATATTCCACCATCAACCTTAGTTTTCATGTAGTTTTGAGTCTGACTCGTGCAAGGTGGTCACGCGAATACTAAAATTGTAATCATCATTAAGATGCAGTTCAACATCATAACAGATTGTCTATGTTGTTCACTTGTGATAAGTTTTGCTCTTGATGTCTTTCAAAGCTTTCTTGTTTCCAGACATGCTTCAAAATGCCCTTTGTCTTTGATATCTCAGTTGTTATTTATTTTAATATCGCAAAACAATGCTGTTGGTAATGTTTCAATTTTTTAAATTGTGCGTGTGCGCACGCGCGTGTGTGTTCGGTTGTAGATTTGAGTGTGCTGAGTTATAGTGGTATGTTGAGTGTGCTGAGTTATAGTGGTATGTTGAACAAACCGAGAATCTTCCATTATGCATATGTACATTTATTTATCTAATTAATAATTTTTGCAAAGAAATTATCGACTTAGAAAGTAAAAGCAACCTTTATTACTGTTTTTACCATGTGGATCAAAAAAAAAAAAATTAGGGGAGTGTTGTTCTGGGATGGCTCTTCTTTGCTAACGGTTTTTGTCAGTAGAAACAATGCTGCAAAAAGTGACAGCTTTGAAGCGCTGATGGAGGAAAATAGTTCCTTAGTTTTCTCCCAACGACTGTGCTGAGGCCGTTGATTTATTAGGCCCAAAGTTTCCAAGGCAGGAGACACAAAGCAGTATTATTATTAATACAAATAATAATATTATTATTGATCTCTGAGGTCTTTCGCTGATTTGAAATATGCTCAGATTGTAAATGGTGTCTGAAGTGATGGCTAATTATAAATTTTACAATTCAGTAAATTCCTATTAGAAAGTGGTTTCTGATGTGCATTTGCCATGAAGCTTGAGCTTTACAATTAATCTAACTTTTGTCGAGGGTTGTAATTCATGCGACAACAATAAGCATTAGTCGATCACATGCTTTGGTTTTACTGATAATAAATTGAATGGCATATCGCGGCAGATAGTAGTGCAGCTGTGCTAATGATAAATAACTTTTTGATAGTTGTACTCTGTTAGGAAGATTTATATGACTGTTTGTGACGTTCTTGAAGCAGCCTGTTCTGTGACGAGTGGCTTGTTTATCGAAGGTGTTAAGATTAATTAGAAGCCTAAGAAGGAGTATGTTAATTAATCAGTTTTGTTGCACTGTGTAAAAGAGATTAAGTAGAAGCAGCTTAGCTGTAGCAGTATGTTCTGTAGCTGTTTTGAACTAAACTAGAAAAATTAACGTACTTGTTAGGTTATTAGCGTTATGATGTGTTTTAGGGAATTTATTAATTTGGGTTGGTTGTAGGCGTTCTTGTGTTAGATTTGCTATTGCAAAATAGGTGAGAAAGCAGACTTATTTTGAAGTTTGTGAACACTGTGAATTTTCCAGTTTTGTTAAACAAATCTGGTTATCGCAGTGTGTTTTAGATCTAGAATTAATGAAATAATTTGATGGATATAAAACTATTAATAACAGTAACAGTAGTACTAACTAATGCTGAAAGCAATAACAAGGACAGTAACGATAGCAAGAGCACCGTTAGTAATTCCTGCCATTATGCAATGTATTTTGTTATGGTTTCAGAGACTTTGGGGTGTGCACTAGTGTAGTGGTTAGCATGCAGGACTGTCAGTAGAAAGGTCAGGGGTTCTAATCCCTGCCAGGGCAGAAATTTGTTTCACGATTTCAGCACCACTTGCGCCTCCTAGTGAACTCGACTGTAATGAGTATGCTAACTGTACACTGTCAGTGGGAAGATCAGGTGGCGGGAGAGGGCTGGCTACCCGCCATCAAATCCAAGGCATAAAAAAGGAAGTTGCTGAAACTTCACACCCTTAGGGTTACTCTTACTCTTAGGCTTAGCTTTTGGGACTGCTCTTGAACTTTTTTCTCATGGAGTTCGATGTTTTCAGTACTTCTAATACTGCTTCCACTACAGGTGCGTTGTGCCACTGCTATTACGAGTATTTTTCCTTGTATGTTTATTATATTATATTCTACTAATCTGTAAAAAATTCTCATTTACTTAGCTTTATTTTTTGACACAACTATTAGGTATACATTGTCCTTATGCAGCATAGCTGTTACATTTGTTTTTGTAAAATTATCGAGTGTTTACATTGAAATTTGCTTGGTTTAATTTATTAACATTTTTATTATTATATTTCATTTTGAATTAGATGATTTTTTATAATCATCAGAGTGCAGACAATTTGATGAATATTGCACAATTTAGTTCCTGAACTTGTTTACCTGAAGATTGTATTTCTTAAAAAAATACTGGAACATTGTGTTTTGCTGCTGTAATCCTCGACATTTTATCGAGTGTCTTGGTTTTGTAGTTGGAGTTCTTTCAGTTTAATTGCATTGTGAGTTCTTGTGATGACTTCTTTGAAGAAATGCTCTAAGCTTTGTGGATTTTATATTTTGATTTTTACCAGTATGCCTTATGCGCTAATTAAAAGTGCAAGGCTTATCATCTATTTAAATTGTGCTTGTTTAAACGTTTCCTGCCGATTAAAAAATTTATCAGATTTATTTATGTATCTTTAACTGTTTTGTGTGAGTCAGTCTTATGTGAAATTTAACCTAATGTGAGAACTAACTTTCCATTTCTTAATGTGTTTCATAAATGTGTTTCTTGCTCAATTATTGCTTTTGCTTATGGCTGCTGTGGTGTGTGTGTGAGTGTGTAATAACATGTAGAGTGGTAAGTGGTAATGTTACAACATGAAGCATTGCAATAGTTATGCTATTTAGCAATTGTGTATTCGCAACGGGTTGTTGCCGTGACATCATTTGAGCAGTAAAAGAGTCTTTAATTGTGCAAATATCGTTTTGCATTTTGGAATGTTCTAGTGTATCACTGTCTAATGTATTATGGTATGCTTTGACATGCTGGTAATACCATTATGTCGCTTGTATTGTCAATTGCAGCTGGTCACAACTAACATTATGTCATTGAAAAATTGAAAATTTGCACATGTTAGACTTCTGGTATCTGGTGGTGATACAAATTCATTTCAAAGTTTTAGAACTGTACAAGTTGAAATTTTGAATCTAGAATACGCAAACTGTCGATTTTAAATTTGCCAAAGTTTTCTCGTGGCTTCTGGTTTTTAATCGAAAGTGCAAAATTGGAATTATCGTTCTGATATATTTGATTCTGATGGTGTTGAAAGTGATTTTAAATATTGCTAACAGTAGTTATGTACAGCTTCAATAGAAAGTTCTATGAATTCAGTCAAATCATTGATTGTTACATGTTTTGTTTGAATAGCTACATAGTGAGACATCAGTTTGCCACTGATTGAATAACAGAGCCTTAAAATCTTGTGGTTGCAGTGTGTTATCAATCTGATCATTTATATAGCACCTGGAAGAACCTCAAAAAGGGCGCTGAAACATGTTTATCTCTCCGGGGTAAAAGATGTGACTTAAAATAAGCCAAAATAGTTGGTCTGCTTTATGGTGTAAAGTTTGTTTTTTTATGCAAGATTGTTCCAGAAGGATGGTTCAATGCATGAAAAAACACGATTTGCTAATGTCGCTGTATCTGTAAGTGCAAACCATCTGGTCCACATGGGCCGCAGAGTCTATAAGCCAGACAGCCACGTTTACTGGGTCCACAGAGGGCCCGCATTTTGCCAGTTGGAGCAAGCAGTAGCCAGCTCAACGAGGGTAGCTACAGAAAGTATTTATCAATAAGCTGTTGGATCTGCCATTGGTGGAGATAGTCAACCCGTAGCTTTAACAGAGAAGGAACAGCAAGACTACTATTACGAACTTGTGTATACGGAATGGAACTGAATGAGGGCAGTGTGGGAACATTGCAATCCAAACAGACGGGTGTTAACTGACGACATGTAGGCTAAATTTTGTGATCAAATGTATGAAAATAAGCCGGAATGTATGGCGAGAAAGCAGAGGTAGTCACAAGCAGGACGCGTGTTGACTAATGCGAGAAGCTGGCTTATTTAAGAGAAATATCAGACGTTTAAGCTTCAGCTTTTGAGGGAATTTCAGCAGCGTGATGCTTCAGTGTTTGCTAAACCATGATAGGCTGTATGGAAAAAAATACCAGCTGACATAAGCCTAATATACAAGTCGACATATAGGTTTCAGTCCGTCTGGCCACTGAGCTGTCCTAGGCCTGTGGTTTTCGACTTGTAACAGAATCCACCTCAATTTTGCCCCAGCTGTGTGGTATTGGTTGAGCCCCGTTGATAGCTGGTTTCGTCGATGATAAAATCCGAATTTCAAGATTATGATTACGAAGTCAAATGGAAAATCTGAAAGCGACCTATTAATATTTTGTCGTATGTATTCATGACAGGAAGTCGATAATTGGCATCACAGTTTTAAGAAAAAGTATCCTAATTTACCCCTAGTCTTCTCCAACGTCGAGTGTATCTGGAAGCCTAAGTCTGCGTGAATATTGACCGTTAAACTCGTCTAACGTAGCCTACAGCAACACTACCTTTCGGGATTATGTTGATTTAGACTACATGGCATAAATGAAAATTATAGAAGCCTATGTAATATATATATATATATATATATGTATATAAACTGAAATTGGCTTCAAGGCTTTAAGTCTATTTTCATTTTGCGACTGTTTAAAATCAATTCTTTCACTGCGAACGTCTTTAGGTTAAATACGCAGCATATGATATGTATGCTCATAGGTTTAATCTGCGTGTTTGCAGAGCGTGTCGGTAGATAAGCAGCGTGAATAGGGCAGACAGACAGACAGAAACAGATACAGACAGAAACAGATACAGACAGAAACAGATACAAATCGACAGACCGACGACAGATACGTGCATGACATGACTTGTGCGAAAGGCCACGTGTGTGCATAATTGGCAGTCGGCATTTACTGATAGTCTATATATGTATATATATATATATATATATATATATATATATATATATATATATATATATATATATATATATATACACGACCGCATATATAGCCTACATGTATAAAAGGCTTATGCCTATATTTATAGCAGCTTATGTCAAACTTATTTCAGATCTTTTGTAGTTCAAAGACTGAGACATTCCCCAAGAATAGTATGCCGAGACCTCGTATATAAGTTGGCGTCCTGTTAAGTGCCGACATGAGACTTTCCAGGGACATACGTAGCCGGTCCGAACGGCCTAAGTATCGACATATTTAGGCCTACGTAGGCCTCCCACACATAGGGAACCTGCATAGTTATGGATCTCGCTAGGAACTAGTAAGGCAACTGCGTACAGTTTGGCATGAAAACTACGAATTAAGTGCTACTGTTATACATTAGCTATTTCTCTGCATATAGGCCTACATAGGGGCCTAGGCATTCATATTTAGGCCTATTATGCATGTGTGTATATGCATGCAATCGGTTAGGCCTGTAGGTCGTTAGCCGCGAGTCGTGTTAAGAAATCGATTGAACTGCATTGCGGTGCATTTAGAGGAATAGATTTGATATTAGTTTTATAGTATTAGTATATAGTTGATATTAGTATCTGCCGATGCCTTCGTTTCGAGGGACGATAGACTACAAAGAACGTACAGTAGCCTAGGCCTAAACGGTTCTTTTACAATGGCGGGAATAGAATAAGTCTGTGCTTTGTAATCAGATTGGGCATCACGAATATAGCTTAACAATAAAGTATAGGTCTGCAAGTTGTTCGCTTTGTACGAGCATGCTATATAGCTAGACATGACTTCTATATGACTTAGAATTCGCCTCATAGTTCTGTAGTTTGAAAATGCTGTTACTACATGCCTAACTATAAAGTATAATCCTGAAAACTCTTACTGCCGACCGATCGAACTTGAATTTTGAGACGAATCTATGAAGCAATGGAACCAGCAAAAGGGCCATCAAAGAGGTCAGTTTTACGTTTGTATATGTCTCTCATATACATGGTCTTCTGTGTGTAGTCTCCTCTCTATGATCTTCTTTCTAAGCCTATATAGCCCTGGTCCTGCCTCTGTATGATCTTCTTTCTAGGCCTATATGGTCCTGCCTCTGTATGATCTTCTTTCTAGGCCTATATGATCCTGCCTCTGTATGATCTTCTTTCTAAGCCTATATAGCCCTGCTTCTGTATGATCTTCTTTCTAAGCCTATATGGTCCTGCCTCTATATGATCTTCTTTCTAGGCCTAGGGGCCTATATGGTCCTATCCCTATGATCTTCTTCCTAGGCATATATAACCCTGCTTCTTTATGATCTTCTTTCTAGGCCTATATGGTCCTCTGTATGATCTTCTTTCTAGGCCTATATGGTCCTATTTCTATGATCTTCTTTCTAGGCCTATATGGTCCTATCCCTATGATCTTCTTCCTAGGCATATATAGACCTGCTTCTGTATGATCTTCTTTCTAGGCCTATATGGTCCTATTTCTATGATCTTCTTTCTCCTATCTCTATGGTCTTCTTTCTAGGCCTCTATGGTCCTACCTCTGTATGGTCTCCGTCCCTGTTTCCTTTTCCTCTTGTCTCCTCTTGTAGACCCTCCTAAGTTTTGTAAATAATGACGCTGACGATGATAATAACGACGATGGAAAAGCATATTATCACCGTTGTTACTGCGCACATTTTTATAGCGCCATATCATAGCAACAACGTATCAATTGATTAAGCTAAGTATAATGCGTTAAGTATCCAAAGCTTATGATTCCTACACACTTTCTGCTTGAACTAAGACGAATGTAATACTCTACGGTGACGCATTGCAATTTCTAACAATGTGAAGACAGCCATATTGTATGTATGTATATATGTGTCTATGTATATATGTATGTATGGATGTATGTACGTACGTATGAATATATGTATGTACATATGTATGTATGTATGAATATGTACGTATGTATGTATGTGTGTATATATTTATGTATCTATATATATGTATTTGTGTATGTATGTATTTATGTATGTATGTTTGTATGTATTTGTGTGTGTAAGTATGTATGTATGTAAGTACGTACGTACGTACGCACGTATGCATGTTTCAAAGCATTTATATAGCACCTTTAAAGAGCCTCTCAAAAACCCTGCATACATGACTGCGCTGTAAGGCTGCATGCGGCAACCACCTTCAACCAGTGCATGTTTCTTAAGAGCTTAACGGAGGCTAAAGGGTCACTTTCAGAATTTTATGCCTGTGGTCCCTGCCTATATCGAACTTTGAAGTGAACTGTGCGTTAAAAGCACAATCATACGACGGGGATACTCAGAAAACTAATTATTGGTCCAAAATAATAGCGCAGTGCAACTTTGCTGAGAGGGTTTGCACCTATGCCATGCTCTCAGACTCACTGGAAGATACTGCGAAGCTAACGATGATAATCCCGTGTACAAGTCTCACCTTCATTCGTTCATTGGTTCACCCGTTCGTTCATTCATTCATTGACCTGTTTATTCGCTGAGTCACTGATTCACTCACTCAACTGCTCATTTGTTCACTCACTCACTCGCTTGCTCACTCCCTCGCTTACTCGCTTGCTCGCTCACTCGTTCTTTCATTCGCTCAGAGCTCCATGTTGCGGCACTTCAAGATATCAGCTAATCAGTACAACCCCAGCCAAGCAGAACCATTTTCAAGTTCCGTAGAGCAGCAGGCATGACCTTTGCCCTCTTAGCTTCCTATTACACGAGACACTATCGATCGATGGCGCTGCACATATAACAAGGTTCAAGAGCATGCTTTGAACACAGTGGACTTATACGTAGGTCTGCATAAGTGAGCTTTTGTGACCCTATATGAGCATAACAAAATCTACAGTAGACCGAATCCATAAGCCATAATATGTAGGACAAAGCCAAAATTCGTTCGCTTTCTTCTACGCGTCGATCATCCAAAAGCAGTCAAATATAACGAACTGTTTGCTTAACACTTATTTACAAGCCTCTGTAGATAACCTACATTCATACAAACAAATCTGCTCATAGGCCTGCATATATATGTATTTATATGTATAGGCCCTATATATCAAAAGCTACATTTCGCTATACGGTTGGGGCTAAAAACGTACTCCGTTTGTAGCACATATATGTGAGATATGTAATACATGTGTACATACACATACATACATACATAAATACATACATACATACATGTATGTATAGTGCATACATATGCTGTTCCTGCTTAATATAAACCAGGAGGGAATATTGGAGGAGATTTACTTGAAAGCGTCATGTTTTGTTGTGTGATTTTGTACTGGGAGCCGCTTAAGTAGCAATGCACAGAGATATAGGCCTACTTAGACCTGAGGAGGGGCGAAAGAAAGGCCTGCAGCTATCTATCATCCGTAGACCTATAAACCAATCTAGACAAGCCTATTGAAAGCGCATATGTACACTTAAATCTTCTTTAATCTCGCAGAGACCGGCTAACAATTATGATTGATAGGCCTATCGTCAGTAAGCGGCGTAGGCCTCGTTCACTACATGTTATTCTACCGTTATTACAAGTGTCCCTCCTCTGATACCGGGATTATCTACATGTCATATTTAGATTATATTGACCTTTTGACCCATCCGATGCATGTCAGAACAATGGCGAGGCAGGTTTAAAGCTTGTAGCTTACCTTAACTTACCTTAGCATACCTTAATTTACCTCAGCTTGCCTTACCCTGCCTTACCTTAACTTATTTTCTTTCATTAACTTACCTCAGTCACTTCCGTTATAGCTTCGCCCCAGAACTCACCATCCACAATCACAACTCCCTTGAAACTGTGACTTTTACTGTCTATCAAATCTCACTCCACTTCTAGTGTCATTCTTTTCTGACTCCTTCCCGAGCTGCGAGGTCTGATAATAGATGCTTAACGTCTGTATACAGGATTGCCGTGTTCAGTCAGGCGAAGCGAGCATCACTGAGCCGCTGGAGCAAAGAAGATGAGCTGTCTCTATTCGGTGGTCACCATGGCCACCGTCACAGTGCAATGAACTCCGATTATGACTTTCGTAAGTAGAGTAATAGGCCTAAGTTGAGGTCTATAAGGTTGCAAAATGCAACGCAGCCATGGGTCCTCGGCGCTACGCAAAAGGTTTGAAGAACGGCATCACCAATGGCGTTCCAGAAAGGCATAAGTCAAACAGAAGCTTATGCTGTGCTCTGAAACAGTAAATCGTTCTCTGAAACGGGAACGCTTTAAAATATTTTTGAAAACGGCATAGGCTATTTAGTTATACTTTTAAATAGAATGTCATAATCATTATCAGGTATACCACCACCACCACCACCACCAACACCACCACCAACACCAACACCACCAACACCACCACCACCACCAACACCACCACCACCACCACCAACACCACCACCAACACCACCAACACCACCACCAACACCACCAACACCACCAACACCACCACCACCACCACCACCACCACCACCACCACCAACACCACCACCAACACCACCACACACCACCACCACCACCAACACCACCACCACCACCACCACCACCACCACCACCACCAACACCACCACCACCACCACCAACACCACCACCACCACCACCAACACCACCAACAACAACAACAACACCGCACCAACCAAAAACATCAATAATATTTGGTGCTTTTGATCCTTTTCGCCCAAAGAATATTATCTGTTCATTTCTAAAATCACTTTGAGAAAAAACACATCCCGAGGCAAAGGGAAAATCAATACAGGTCAATACGTTGGTGCAAACTGATCGTTCGAAGCTTTTCCAAGAGGATATGTAACTGCACCGTAAAATCAACCGGTTCAGAGCCTCCAGCTTTATTTATTTTATTTATTTATACAGAACACTTATATAGCGCCCCTTCAAGAAAACTACTCAGAAGCGCTCCCAAACCAACCTCGGCGAAAGAGAACAGTCTTAAGAGAAGAATAGAAGATAGAAGTAAAATCCCGGGCAGAAGACGTAGAGTAACAGAGGTTCAGAAACGTCGCATCTTATGACAAATCCTATTTAAGAAATGCCACTGCGTTACCATGGTAGTACGCAAGGCCGGATTTAGGCATAAGCTACACAAGCTACAGCTTAGGGCCTCACAGTCTGAGAGGGCCTCTTAAAAACTCAAAAAAATTTCGTTTGTAGCAGTTTTATTATAATTTAAATTTAAGTAATGATTTAACCTAACTGACGTAACCTAATTAATAGCAACTGACATTAACAAATTAGACCCAATTATTACAAAAGATCATTATTTACATTTCTGCTGTGACACAGCCTTATTTTCTGCTAATAATTGCCAAATTGAGCCTCTAGACTTTCACATAGCTTAGGGCCTCACGATGTCTAAATCCGGCCCTGGCAAGATGTGATAGCTGAACATAATAAAGGGCCTTTAACTATTATTAGTTCTAGATATCAATTAATTAATTAACTAACTAACTGTTATTAATTCTAGACAATGTCAAGATACCTAGCTAACTAATTCATTGTGGTATGAATGGCTGTGTTTGTTCAATTGGAATTTTCAGCTATTGACAAATGGTTGGAGAGACGCATTGCAGTCGAAAAGAAACATCTAGGCCTAGGCAAGTAACTTATAGCACATGTGGCCCGTGTAGATTATCTCGTCCAAACACGATGTCTACCATGGTCCAAGTATGGCATAGTTTAGTACATTACACATCGCTATTCGTTTTCAGATTTTCCTTCATTATATGCCACACGTGTTTCTAATAACAAGCAAATTGCTGGCATCTGTTGCATTGATAAGCTGTTGACCTTCTGCATGGAGTATATAGAAGCTAACTAACTAGTGCTAGGTAGGATATGCGAATTCGTTGATAGACACGACTGATACTTGCTACCGCGTTGCAACCCATGCGTAATCTCATCGCTACGTCAGCAAGAAGGTTTTTTTCTCTGTCTCCGTTTTGTATTCTCCAGTTCTGCATGTTGCGTTGTATGCTGCTCTGTTCTGTCCTTGTTTGCTTTCTTCTGTTCCTTTACCTTGTCTCGTCTTGCCTGTAATCGTCTGCTCTGCTCTACTCTGCTCTGCTCTCCTCTACTCTACTCCACTACTCTATATATATATATATATAATATATATATATATATAACTCCTCTCCTCTCCTCTCCTCTCCTCGCCTCGCCTAGCCTAGCCTCGCCTAGCCTAGCCTAGCCTAGCCTAGCCTAGCCTAGCCTAGCCTAGCCTAGCCTAGCCTAGCCTAGCCTAGCCTGGCCTCTTTGCTTCTAATTATACTTTGTTACTCAGTCGCATAAATTCGTATCTGTGGGAATTTCTGCAAAAATGCATCATCATATTACCTGGTAAATTATTTCTGAACTTAAATTTTGAACCTTGCACGGGATTTTAATCATATTGTAACAAATCCCCTGTCAATGTGCTGGATTTTCTGCCACTCTACCCGAAGGCTCCCTACCAGCGCCAATCTACTGCCAGCCCACGAGGTAAGCCCCTGAGGTCCTCAAGAGACTGAACAACAAGTCGATCGATCAGCTATCGCCCTTTTATTTCTCACAAAACGTTTGAACAATACGTGTAGCATCTAATCGAAACAGTCCTTACGCTAAGACTTCCGTGCCTCCACACACACACACACACACACACACACACACACACACACACACACACACACACACACACACACACACACACACACACACACACACACACACACACACACACACACACACACACACACTACTCTCCCTTCTGCTGCTCTCTTATATAGGAGGCGAGTTCGCGTTGCGTTACCGTGCGGGGGAAGGGCGAACACGTTTCGTTCCCTGCGTTCCCGTGCGGAGGAAGTCCGCTACAATATATACATCGCCTGTTGCTCGAAGATGCTATGTTCTTCTATCTCCAGAAACTATTGAACTTATTTGGCCTAATCATTAATTAACGTAAGAGACTGAACTTATTAATTGTGATTGACTTTAGAAAGAGCGTCATCATCTTTCAATACGAAGCTTTCGCCGCGCTGGAAGAACACAGGCCAAACTTCAAAAGCTCCACGGAAGCAAGTCAGTGGAAACGCTGGCGTTAACCCTCTTTTAACCCTTTGCAGACTTGTAAATCACTGTGAAGCAATATCAGACTTCGAAGAATTCAAAGGCCGCAGCCTCATCGCTGCTCTGATGAGTCGCCCGACCAAAGAAGCATCAAGGCACCTAAGTAGGCACATCCAAAGCTTGAGTTCACGACACGGACAAACACCCACAGACAGACACGAAGACAGACAGCTATTGTTAGGTACTTACAAGACTGTATTAAGTAAGTATTAATTGTCTAGATACTTACTTACTTACTTACCTACCTGCTTGCTTGCTTACTTACTTACTTACTTATCGGCACAGACGAGCAGAGAAAGTAGTAATACCAGTAATTCAAGCGATGCTGAAACAGGACTTGCGTATGGGGAAGAACCCGCCTGTTCAACTGACTGAGAGACGAAAAGAAAGATTGACGGATGGATAAAACGACAGACAGACAGACAGACAGACAGACAGACAGACAGACAGACAGACAGACAGACAGACAGACAGACAGACAGACAGACAGACAGACAGACAGACAGACAGACAGACAGACAGACAGACAGACAGACAGACAGACAGACAGACAGACAGACAGACAGACAGACAGACAGACAGACAGACAGACAGACGGCGCTGTACGGTCCATACATCATGCGGATCTTAAATGGCTTGACGGGCAGCGGTGGTGAAGGATCTCACTCGATTAATTCATTGAAAAACGAGCAGGGTCGAAGCGATATGGTCGCTATAGAAATACGTGTACATTTACATTTATGTAGCGTCCTTTTTGGTATCTCAAACGTTTCCGTTTCTTACGATTCCGCTACAGGAATCGTGAAGAACGAGGAAGCAGAGTCTGGAGTGGCAGCGACTCATGAGGAAAGCACTTCCACCGAGAGAAATGCAGCAGACGATGCATACAAGAGCCAGACTGATCGCACATCATCTTCGACGCTGCAGAGGAAGATGTCATCAGCAGATCCTGAGACTCCTCCGATGGACCCAGATCATCCTCGAACTAGATGCTCCGGAAACCAGCTTCCGTCTGCATCACTTGGGAGAGCTCCGTCGTTCTACGAAAACCATCTCGAAAAATCAGACTCTCTCGAACACCTCAAGTCCGATTGCAATCACTCCGGTTCAGTTATCAGCGTTTCTCATTCATTTAACGAAGCAGACTCGAAATTTCACACGTCGGAATGCAAACTCGCGTCGAAGCAGCAGAAACTTGAACTTCCGAAACCGGTTCGTTTCTACTACACTCGGCTGAACGCAGCGGTTCAGAACAGACTGAACCAACTGACCCAGCAGGGCCCGATATCGTCCTTGATCCCGAAAGGCCCCGTGTGCCCACCTTTGCCCCTATCGGTGCCAGTGGCCAAACCCCACCAGCATAGCAAGGGTTTGGTGGAGCCCTCTCCCCGCCACTCCATACTCGGCTCCGGTGAGGTCACTTCCTCTGTTCATCCTTGTCTCACTTCGATGCCAAGAGCTGTGAACGGGTACCACGCAACCGATGCGCAGTCTTCACGCTCTTTAATTAAGCCGATGACAAAGCAGAGCGTCCTGGCCGCTCTGACTCGAGTTCGGTTCCAGGCAGAAGGCCTTGACACGGTTGACACGTCTGTGCTTCCTTCCAGTCGACTGGCGGCAAGGAGACCTTGCTACGAGCAACGGGAAGCCAGTACAGAGCTCGAAGCGCGCGGTCAGACGTGCGTCATCCACGACACCTCTTCGGTCAGTGGAGAGGCGGCGTGCAATACGCAGTTGTTCCACATCGGTGACTTGCTGCAGGCGATGGGTAGCAACTGGAAGAGGGAGACCTCGGTATCTCGATACCTCAGTTCCTCCGACGTCATCTAGTACAGCGGACCTTAAGATGTAGGCTCAGCTGTGATCGTCATCGACCGTAGGCGTAGCTACAAGAGGACTGTGGTCTGAGGGGGGGGGGCTTCGTTGATTCCTCGCCTATCCGGGATGACCTTTGAACCTTTGAGTCGTGTGATACTTCAAACAGAAGTTATTTTCTGGCCTACATTTCACGAACTTACATCCTGACAAGATGTCAGCTAGTTCCCACAGTTTTGCAACTGTTCATTAGACGAGTGTGTGTGTATATGTGTCGGTGTGTGTGTGCGTGTGAGTGTGTGTGTGTGTGTGTGTGTGTGTGTGTGTGTGTGTGTGTAAATATTGACCTCTAAAGTCGTCTAATGTAGCCTACAGCGACACTGCATTTCGGAATTATGTAGATTTCAAGTACATGATACAAATAAAAATTATCGAAACCTTTATTTTATATA
Organism: Norana najaformis; assembly: GCA_964023275.1. Taxonomy (NCBI): domain Eukaryota; kingdom Metazoa; phylum Annelida; class Clitellata; order Crassiclitellata; family Hormogastridae; genus Norana; species Norana najaformis. Next base: position 27,880,726 of record OZ029921.1, read on the forward strand.
TATATATATATATATACAATATATATATAATGTAAAATCAGCTACATATATACATATAATATAGTCTGCTTGTTCTGCTTTTACGGGCCTCCCCTAAAAGCAGAAGAAACGATTCCAGATATAGAAGAGCCTGTTTCAATAAAACGATCAGATGCGTTAAGACGATTCCCAGGCACTAGGAAGAACTCTTGTTCGAGAGTATGTCTGGGTTGGTAGGTAGGCAACGCTGCCTCGCGGTGCCCAGCACTCCTCGATCATATGAACTCGCCTATATCAGCACTTTGGAGATCATCGCTTAATGGAAGAATCGCTGCGGTTTAAGTTCATTTTTATATAATGTAAACAAATTTACTGCACTTCGTCTTCGGAAATCCTCTACTGGCCTGAGTTCAAAAGAGTACACGCCATCTTCTGGAGAAGGAATCGCCTAATAAAACGGCTATAATCTAATAAAAGCCAGAAGACTGTACAGATATTAGAAGAGTCCACAATGAAAACGGTAGACCCAACAAAACCGAGCCGCAGCCTCGCCTCCATCTACATAAATTCTGAGTGCGCTATATAAATTATTGGTCCTAGAAGTCAAGTTACCTATGCCAAATTACGTTATTGTATTTATATATGAGCACAATGTTCGCGACGACGACTAGGACGACGACGTAATTGTTGTTGTTGTTGGCGATGTTGTTGTTGTTGATGATGATGATGATGATGATGATGATGATGATGATGATGGCAATAACGACGATAACAATGAATACATGAATCTAGTCCAGTTCAGCCTCCCCTCCCCTCCCGTCCCCTCCCCTCCCTTCCCCTCCCCTCCCTCCCCTCCCCTCCTCGACCAGTCCGAGCTTTCACTCTGTCCACACACCGTCCAGCAAATGTCTGCACATTCTCGATACAGAGACATGTCGTACAAAACACAGAGTAATCGTAATCGTAAGTTCGATATTTCTCAAGCGCTACTTAAAAGCCAAATGCAACGCACCAGCTTATTCACTGGCGCTGCGTCAAGTCAGAGCTAAGCATTAGATTCGAAACTTCTCCAGTATAACTAGTCATAGCGAAGTTATACTGGAGAAGTTTCGAATCTAATGCTTAGCTCTGACTTGACGCAGCGCCAGTGAATAAGCTGGTGCGTTGCATTTGGCTTTTAAGTAGCTCTTGAGAAATATCGAACTTACGATTACGATTACGATTACTCTTTGTTTTTGTCCAACATGTCGCCGATGACTTATGACAAGATATAAAGCATCAACCGATGTTGGGTTCCAAGTGAAACCACAGCTAGTAATTATAATCAGTCATTCCTCCCTCTCTCGGTGAAGCGAGTCGACCTCCCCGTCCACGCTGACCTAACAAAGACACGTGAACTATTGGAAGAACTATGAACTCCCACAGAGGTCAGGGGTCAAAGGTCGCGCGATCACAGTTTCCTGTGAGGTCCGAATACTGGACGAATGAGTGGCCCAACCGTCGGACAACAATGGCTGTGGCGCAGGTGATGACGGCGATGATGAAGACGTCGATGACTCATCGTCTGACCCAGACGAACTCTGTGCTCTGTAGGGGGCTTCACTGGCGCCAGCTGTTGACTGTTTCCAGAAATAAATAACGACGCGAATCTCCTCAGTTACTCAGTATAATAATTATGTGCTCCTCTTCTGCGTCGTATGACGCACGATGAAAAGAAGGCCGAACGCGAGAGAGGAGGAGGAGAATCAGGAGGAGGAGGAGTAGGAGGAGGAGGAGCAGGAGGAGACGGAAGAGGAGGAGGAGGAAGAGGAGAATCAGGAGGAGGGGACGAAGAGAATCGGGAGGAGGAGGGGAGGAGGGGAGGAGGAGAAGGAGGAGTAGGAGACTGAATAAATGCAAGAAGAGGAAGAGAAGGAGGCGAGAGAAGAGATGAATGAGATAGAGGAGAAACAAGAGGCAGAATAGAACGAGAAGGTTGAGGCGATTCAAGTGGAGAAAGAGGAGGAGAGAGATAGACGATACGGAGGATGAGGAAGGAGGAGAGAGGAAATTGGAGATGGAAAGGACTGAGGACAATAAAGAGGATGAAGAGAAGCAGAAGGAAAAGAAAGGAAGAGAGAGGAAAGAGAGCCATAGGAGAAAAGAAAGGAAGAGGAGAGGAGGAAGATGAGAAGAAGGAGGAGGAGGAGGAGGAGGAGGAGGAGGAGGAAGAGCCACAAATATCTAACCACATACAAATAAAAGGAGAATCATAATCGTAAATTCGAAATTTCAACGGCTCCCAGTGAAAGCTAATTGGAGAGACCAGCTGATTTACAGACGCTTAGTCAAAGCAAAATCCATAGGCAGGAAGGGTCAGATTCGGTTCCAGGTCAAGATCGAAGTGTCAGGCAGGCAGAGCCAGACGACTACGGTGGATGGTGTTTATAATATTGGAGCGGCTAGATAAGGGGAAGAGGAGAAATCAGGATAGGACCTGTGGAAGAGGAGTGTTTTCAGTTCCGTCTCCTCCTGCTCAGAGGGCAACGGGTGAAGTGTTGCTGAGTTTGCATGATGGGTCAGATAATTGAGAACTGAGAAAGGAGTGTATGAATAATCACGAAGAGAGGAGGAGGAGGAGGAAGAGGAGGAGGAGGAGGAGAAAGAGGAGGAGAAAGAGGAGAAGGAGGAGGAATTGGGACGAAGGAGAATACACAGAAAGGAAAATTTAAGGGAGAAAGATCAGAAGGAGAAAGATAATACGGGGATAAATCTAATTACTAGCAGGAAAAGGATGATGGAAGAATAGCAAAAGAAGAGATAGACTGTGAAGATAGAGAAGAAGGGAGAGATTAGGAGAAGTAAAAGGAGGAGGCCAAGAGGTTATAGGAGGTGAAATAAAGCTCGGTCAGTAGAGGGCATGAGTTCGCTACGGGTGAAACTGAGAAGGATCAAAGGGAAGAAAAAGAGGAGGAGAAGGAGGAGGACAGAGGAGGACAAAGAGGAGGAGGAGGAGTAAGACGCTGGAACAGAGTACAGGTTGTGACGGATAGTGTTAAACACGACCGGAATGCTGATAATGAGAGTGAGGAGGAGGGCTAGGGAGGGAGGAAGAAGGAGGATGGAAGAGGATAAGTGTGTGAATGGACTCCTTTAAAATATTATTATCATATATGGTCCATGGTGTACGCCATAGTCTGCATACTGCGCTGGCAGCGTAGCAAACTGTTATTAATGTATATCCCTTCAGCTTAAATGAAGACCTCTGACCGTTTCCTGTAACCAATCAGCGACGATTTAATTAGGACTTCTGCTGAAACTAGGCCAACATTAACTTCTTCGGTAGAAATTTGAAATATGCGATCATAAAAGGCCGTCACAGGATCTCTATGAATGTTCATACATACATACACACCTACATACGTACGTACGTACATACATACATACACCTACATACGTACATACATACATACATACATACACACCTACATACGTACATACATACATACATACACACCTACATACGTACATACATACATACATACGTACACACCTACATACGTACGTACGTACATACATACATACACACCTACATACGTACATACATACATACATACGTACACACCTACATACGTACGTACGTACATACATACATACACACCTACATACGTACATACATACATACATACACACCTACATACGTACGTACGTACATACATACATACACACCTACATACGTACATACATACATACATACATACACACCTACATACGTACGTACGTACATACATACATACACACCTACATACGTGCGTACGTACATACACACATGCACACCTACATACGTACATACATACATACATACATACACACCTACATACGTACGTACGTACATACATACATACACACCTACATACGTACGTACATACATACATACACACCTACATACGTACGTACGTACATACATACATACACACCTACATACGTACGTACGTACATACATACACACCTACATACGTACATACATACATACATACACACCTACATACGTACATACATACATACATACGTACACACCTACATACGTACATACATACATACATACGTACACACCTACATACGTACATACATACATACATACATACACACCTACATACGTACATACATACATACATACGTACACACCTACATACGTACATACATACATACATACGTACACACCTACATACGTACGTACGTACATACATACATACACACCTACATACGTACGTACGTACATACATACATACACACCTACATACGTACATACATACATACATACATACACACCTACATACGTACATACATACATACATACGTACACACCTACATACGTACGTACGTACATACATACATACACACCTACATACGTACATACATACATACATACACACCTACATACGTACGTACGTACATACATACATACACACCTACATACGTGCGTACGTACATACACACATGCACACCTACATACGTACATACATACATACATACATACACACCTACATACGTACGTACGTACATACATACATACACACCTACATACGTACGTACATACATACACACCTACATACGTACGTACGTACATACATACATACACACCTACATACGTACGTACGTACATACATACACACCTACATACGTACGTACATACATACATACACACCTACATACGTACGTACATACATACATACACCTACATGAATGTTCATACATACATACATACATACACACCTACATACGTACGTACGTACATACATACATACACACCTACATACGTACGTACATACATACATACATACACACCTACATACGTACGTACATACATACATACATACACACCTACATACGTACGTACATACATACATACACAGCTATATACGTACGTACGTACATACATACATACATACGTACGTCTGTCTCTGTACATATTACACACCTACATACGTACGTACATACATACATACACAGCTGTATACGTACGTACGTACACACATACATACATACATACGTCTGTCTGTACATATTACACACCTACATACGTACGTACATACATACATACACAGCTATATACGTACGTACATACATACATACATACGTACGTCTGTCTCTGTACATATTACACACCTACATACGTACGTACATACATACATACACAGCTGTATACGTACGTACGTACACACATACATACATACATACGTCTGTCTGTACATATTACACACCTACATACGTACGTAGTACGTACGTACATAAATATTATGGGCACATAAACCATTCTTGTTTTGTGATATGCTAATTCATAGTTTTATATCTATTACAGTCTAGGCCTATATAACCCTGTCATTTGCATCGCTTGTGGCTGCAGTCAGCGAATAACTACTATACAGAACTTTTGAACCAGTTACTCGTGTTCAGCGCCCTGTTTTTCGGCCTCGGTAGTTCTGTGGCGCTATGTAAATTTTAACAACAACAACAATATAATAATAATAATAACAACAATAATATAATTATTATCTCTACGAATATTATTATTATTACCTAATAACATAATTAAATAAACGATGTCTTAATGAAATGCTGAAGAATATCAAAGAAGTGACAATGCTGATATCCCTTTCTGTGTTTTTCCCTTTTTGTCTGTGTACCTGTGCTTATGCATATCTCTCTTTCTGTCTGTGTCGGTCTGTTTCCCTTTCTCTGTCTGCCTTTGTGTCTATGTTTGTGCATATCTGTTTGTCTGTCGATCTGTGTCTGTCTGTCCGTATCTGTATGTATGTATATCTGCATGTGTGTGTCTGTCTGCGTTGCATCCATGTGACTCCGCCCGGCGTTTGGCTGTTTGTCACGTGATTAGCATCGGCCACCTTTATAATTAACATTAGTGCATTAGTCTCCGATTTTATGCGCAGTTTATAAATTGTTCCCCTTGCTATTGTTCAGCTTTTACTATTGTTATCAGACATCACCATTTTAAACAATCTAATTAGCATAATGAGTCGAATGATTATCAGAAATACAGATTGTTCGCCATTTAAGAAACGCCTCTGCTCTTAATTAATCATGCTAATGTTTTCATATCTGTGTATAAAAGGATATATCTTATAAGGTCCCTATATGTGCCTATAATATGGACAGACAGACAGACAGACAGACAGACAGACAGACAGACAGACAGACAGACAGACAGACAGACAGACAGACAGACAGACAGACAGACAGACAGACAGACAGACAGACAGACAGACAGACAGACAGACAGACAGACAGACAGACAGACAGACAGACAGACAGACAGACAGACAGACAGACAGACAGACAGACAGACAGACAGACAGACAGACAGACAGACAGACAGGACAGACAGACAGACAAAGTTCGCCTTAAATCGGAATTTTCCTTCGAATTTGTATCTGCATGTGGTGAGGCATTTGGAGGAATCACTCATGCATTAATAAGTTAGTAGTTATCTACCTGTAATTTATTCATATATACATACATGTGCATTCATACATACATAAATTGTATACTTATATGTATGTTATATCTGTATGCTAGTAATTTAGTATACAGTTACACACTCGTCTAATAATATATATAATATTACATAATTTAAAAATGCTAACGATGACATACTGGCTTTCAATATATGAAATGTTACATAATTATGTAGAAATAGGCCAAACTGAATAGACAATATGCATGTACGAAAGCGTAAACACAGCGCTTTGTTATGTATCTAAAAGGCGCTATTTCAAGTGTCCACATACGTACATACATGCATACATACATACACAAATACGTAGGGCCTATATACAGTACATTCATATATAAATATACATACATAGAGCATACATACATACACAAATACATGCATACATACAAACATACAGTATATACATATATACAGTACATACATACATACAGTACATGCATGCATACATGCATATTTACATACATACATACATACAGTACATGTATATGATTATTGATAGAGCGCCCTTTATAAGCTTCTCCCAAAGTCGCTGAAAGTATGTGTGATGCTTTTGTTTGTTTATTTCAATTTATTACCACATTTTATAATAGATCTAAGTGGACGACTACACAGTGTACGTGCGTGCGTGCGTGCGTGCGTATGTGATCCATCGTCACATGCATGCATTTTGGAGCAGCGTTTTTTACAAGTTAAAGTGGCGCCACATAAACGCCAGTACACGAAGATGCATATACATAATTTTTAAACATTTACTACATGCATATATAAAAATTCGTTGCAGGAGCTGGCGCATGCGTGCAGCGCTCGGCAGCGTGTGGTACCAGAGTCGGATGCTATTCTCCTCCAAGCAAAATTCGAATATGCCAAAACGTACAGAGCTGTGCACTCTCGCTTCCTACAGAAACCAGACTCCCATCCATTACCAACGTCCGCCTAGCACTTGTCTGCCGCGGGTGATTATGCTTATAAGGTCTTCGAAGCGAGGTACATACATCAAAAGCGATTATATAGCCAGCGGTGATGTTACTGACTGACTGAGTGAATACGGCCGAATTTCACGCCCCCGCCGGGGTGACGAAGCTTGTGCAGAGCGGGCCGCGATTTTGGAGGAGCTATTCATTGAACTGAGAAGGCGGATGACTCACGCTGGCTGTGTGCGGAGAGGGTATCTGTAGGTATATGGTACCTGCATCGCTACAGCGGATCGTAATTACCATTCGCAAGCCAGCAGCAAGTTGAACAAGTTGCCCTGGATTAAAGGCTACACAGTCAGACGCAAGCACGCTGCGTACCGAACGTTAGAAACTCTTCGCTCTTCGATCGGTGAAAGGATAAACGGGTCTAGAGTGAATTTTTGACGTAGAAAATCGTTGAACTGAATCGAAAAACTGACAGTTGTAAGTTTTGTTCGAGTTCTGGTGCGTCAGATTGTTTTGAAAAGACAACATGAATTGCTTTGGATCCCGAAAGAAAAACACTTACACGGTCAACGAAGAGGCGATATCCCAAGAGGAAAGTCACGTGAAAGGAAAAAAGATCAAGGAGGAGCAAGATGGGAAACGACTGGAGGAGTCAGACAGAGACAACAAAGGAATGGACGAGAATGATTTAGAGTCGGACAAGACAAACGACGAGACCCAGTCAAAAAACGCGCCAAAAAAGGACAAAGCCGCCGATAAGAAAAAGGACAAGAAGTCAAAAAAGAAAGACGATGAAATTTCCGTGGATTCGGAGAACCAGGACAAAATGGACAACAAGAAAAAGGACAAAAAGGAAAAGAAAGACAAGAAGTCAAAGAAAAAGGAAGAGGTTGTAGCTGACGATAAGAAAAAGGATAAGAAGTCGAATAAAAACGAAAAAGACGGGAAGAATAAGAAGGGGAAAAAAGAAGAGGAAAAGAGTCCAAAAGACGTCCGTACAGAAATAACCGAGGAAACCAAGCAACAAGCTATCACGACTGCACTGGCTCCCAGTACAGTCGACTGCTTCGAAGCCAAAACGGCGGCTGATCCTGACGGGAATGCGCTTCACCCGGACACGCAGGAACTCCCAGCTGAAGCAGGTGAGTTCAAATCCGAAACACAAGAGCTCCATACTGAAACACACGACTTCAAATCAGAAGCACATGAGCGCCACACTGAGACACACGAGTTCAATTCCGAAGCACATGAGCGCCACAGTGAAACACACGATTTCGAAGTCGAATCACATGAGCTTCACACTGAAATAGAAGCATTCAAAGCTGAAACAAAAATTCCGCCTGTAGCAGAGGGTGGTTTAGGTTTCGTGACAGAAGAGCCTAGTTTCCAAGGAAATGACGACAGCAAAGAAGGTCAGATAACGAGGGAAGAATTTGAAATATCTGAGCATCGTTCCTCCCTCCTCAAGGACCAAGACTTGTCCGATGCCAATCGTTGCGGTTCATCAACTCCGCCGCCCGAAGACCAAGACCCAGACAAAGACCCAGACCAGGACTCTGACGAGGACCGGGACCTGATCGCGAATCGGGACCATCGGCGATTCTCCAGCGACAGCGATTCGGCTCAAGCACAAGTTGCGTTCGACGAATAGCTGATCGAAGGACCCCACGATCAACTATGACTGAAACACATCTACCGGGAAACGTTTTAATTCGCATATAGGCCCTTCGTTGAAGGCGGGTCATGGAACTAAGCTTATTACAGATGTATCTCCCAGCTACTGTGATCGATCACATCTTGCCTTAGAAACTTAAGCTGGCTCCTCTGGATTCCTAGAATTATAGAAAAACATGGACCTTAACTGGCGAAGACGATTTAGTAACATCTAGCTTAGATTTCAATTATCCTTCGTCGTCTGTCAAGGCCCAGAGGTATGCTGATGATTCAAACTGCAGTACGCGTTCATGGCTTACACGATCTCTATGATTATACTCATTGCGCGCAGCCAGTAAATTACTGTACATTACATCGCCCGTTTTTCGGCCTCGGCCATGCTACGACGCTTTATAAATCAACATTATTAATAATAATAATAATATTATTTTATTAAGACATAATACACAGACAGGGTGTGATTTGTGGGTTGGTAACTGCAGTTGACGGGAAGGTATACCTATCGGTTGCAGGAGCGAAGTGCATGGGTAGCGTGGCTCTACAGTGGGAGACATAGTCTAAAGCAGCGGGGAAATACGGGCAGGAGCGAAATTCGTGCGGAGAATCTCTTCAACGGGAGTGAACGAGTGGAGAAATTCCTCCCTTTCCCCTAAATGCAAATGGCACCCTGGACACTTGTGTTTACTTGTCTACCAGCTTACATTTGTTAGACATATGTGTTTACATGTCCAGTTGATTATGTCCGGTTGATTTCCTATTGTTGTGTAACAGTCTGTCATCTCAATTGCGTTTCTTTAATTTATATTAAAAAATTTCAGTGTTTTGATGCCAGCGAAAGTTCATATCTTTATTGTTTAGGCATACTAATGTCCTACTGATCTGCTGGATGGATTGCTGTGTTTGTGTGAGTCCGTCTATGTCTGTCTGTTGTTTTCTTCCTTTTTGTGTCTGTCTGATTGTCTGTACCTGTGTTTGTGCCTTTCTGTCGGGGTTTCCCTTTTCTGTCGGCCTTTTGTCCGTGTGCCGGTGCTTATGTCTGTCTGTCTGTCTTTCTGCGTTGTTTCCATTTGACTCGGCCTCTCGGCTAAGTTAGTCACGTGATTAGCATAGATTAACTTCATAATTAAGCATTCATCATCAATTATGTGTGCTGTTTATAAATCGTTCTCTTACTGTATTGCTCAGCTTTTATTATTGTTATCAGGCATCACGATTTTGAACAATCTAATTAGCATAATGAGTCAAGTGATTAAACAAGGCCTAATTCAGTTTCATTTGTTCGTTATTTCCGCTTTGTATGACAGAGCCTGATATAAAAAACCTGTCAAATCTGATTGTCTAATTTATGTTCTGTATTCGGCCATAGTTTTTTTTATATCTGAGCGTGACTTAAACCCATACAGGCAGAATTTGTCTGGTACGACGAAACAAAGACTCAGTCATTGTGGCCTACAGCCAGACAATTCTAGCAGATTACCCAGGATAAAAGACGATCATGATCCATGAAAATGTAGGTTGGTGAATGTAGTGTGGTGTGTTGTAACTTGATATTTATATAGCGCCTTTTAGGAACCTCTCAGTTGTTCATTGAATACAACTGTACTGCATCAAAAGGAATTATCATCAACATCATCGTTAGTCACCATCAAACTGACCTCAATTAATACATATATTCATGATTCATACATACATATATTCATGCAGCATCAGCAGTTAATTTCAGCAGTATCCCCACAGCATCAGCATCACTGTAGCCTCCAGTAAGTCATCTTCATTCATCATTATCATTGTTATCATTATCATCAACATCATCGTTAGTCACCATCAAACTCACCTCAATTAAAACATATATTCATGATTCATACATACATATATTCATACATACAAGTACGCATGTATGCATACATGTTTTTCCATCAAGCCTACTGTGCTAACAGCACGTGTGCCTAAATGCATGCATTTCACATGAACTCCCAAACCAGTCGTATGAAATAAAAGCTGGACAGAACGTATTTAATATTTTTACAATTAATAAATTTGCAAAATGAATATCCCAGATTTAATAGCAAAATAAAATTCAAAACAATTAAAATGCATAGAATCATCAAAGCAACAAAATATACAGAAAATGATTCAAAAGCCACAAAATAAAATTAAATGAAATTGTTTCCATGGATGCAAGAAGCAATCAGTCATGGCAGCTTCGATAACAGAACAATTCTAATCTTGGCTTAAGATGAAATCCATTTGACAACAGCACATTCATACAATACAGACAATGCAAAGGTTTGGATGTAAATGATGGCAAAGATGATAATAATAATGACGATGATGATGACAACGAAGATGATGATAGCCTTAACATAAGTGAATTACACATAGTAAGAATTATGGTGATGATATGATGATGCCTGACTATATCCTCTTTTTTCGATAGGAAGCCAGTGTAAGAGATTGCAACAGAATGATGAGTTAGGAACCTCTAAGTTAACAATTGTTTCTGGACTAACTACAGCCACGTGTGTTGCTGTTTATGAGTTTTTGTTACAGTCACGACAAGTGAATTTTGGACTCGTGACAAGCCTACGCATATGGTTATATCGCAAAACACTGACAGCGGTACACCCAGCAGCGGTCTTGTAACTGCACCTTGTTTCAGTGCTTTTAACTTTCACTCAAACAAGCCACATAAAATGTTAATTTATAAACAATTTACAAATCAATGGCTCTAAAGACTCCAACAAAGCGCACAAAAGAATAATGATTAGTCTACGTGTTGGTAAGCACGAGGTTTGATGTTCAACATGCTCCAGGTAACTGATACCACGTTCCCATACATGGACAAGAACAGTGGACGCCGACCTGCGCCCATTGAACTTTGGCTTACATACGACCTGGAGACGAGCACAGAATAGAGATGGGTTGTTAAACGTTATGGAAATGGCAATGCTCCAGAAAGGAGCATGCCAGAGATGATGATGATGATGATGATAAGGAACGTAATATAGATTACGCACCTCAGATTCAGGTGTACTGACATTGTGCACGTTACAAGTGCTTTAAATAATAATAAACAAAATAAAATAATATCAGTTTAACTCTGCATACTGAACAGTGGTGCTGTTTTCTTTCATTTTATCGTTGAATTGTGTCCTGCATGTTTCTGTTGATTTTCTGACTTTTGGGCATAAAAGATGTTCATAAGGAAATGCTGACCATTTATTTATTGAATTATTGTTTCCCCCATGGGTTTGCTTGAAGCGCCCATCGACCGATGCCTCGTGCATTATCATAACAGCGCTGCAGATATCAGTAGATCAAATTAGATCCGTTTTGTGTTTCAGCCAAAGCAATTATCGTTCAACACCACAACATTTTATCTGATTGTGTGCATAATATTTTTGTAATAAATGTCTCTGCCTTACTGATCCACCACACCAGTGCTGTTTTCAACAAACTGAAATCACCACTTTAAGCAGCTGCTTTTTAGTTAAACTGCAAAAAATCCGAAAAACTAGGCAACAAAATACCACGATTAAACAAACCGCAAGCTGTGGTTATGCAGAAAATGATTACGATAATCACGCGCAGTTTTTAAGGAGCTTCAAGCACAATCTAAGTCTACCTGACATCATCACAACAACAAATAACAGCAGAAGGAATGTCAAGTTTTGAAGCTTTTGCTTCAAGACTACCAGCATTCAGCCGACAACAGAGTCAATACAAACCAAGTGAACTATGACAGAAAAATTAACAATCAAACCTAAAAAGTAACAGACAAGCCCTGCTGACACATGTCTCCTACCAGACTTGAAAAAATTCTATTATGACTAGCACACCTCAAGTGATCAACAACTGTATTCTCATCTGTAATATCATGGGATAATGTTACACTCAGAGCGACGCGACACCCAATCGGTTGTGCATTTGCCTTGAAATCTGGTTATTGCGGCTTTGAACCTGCGGAGTGTGAGTTGTGAAATGACCTCTCGCAAGTTCAGAGGTCAACAAAAGGCCCTATATAAAAGTTCAGATATGTACGTTGTTTATGCATGACTGCCTCTGATGCCAATTTGGAACTACGAGTATGGGAAAGACGAGTCTTCCCGATTCACTTGCATGTACACGTTGGTTGATGATATGCTAGAAGTGATTGATTGACTCTTTTTACTGATCCCAAACTCAACATATAAAACGTACAGTTTGCCAGGATACAAAAGGCGAAGCCAGAAGGAACCAGGGTCTTGCTTAAATAAGGTTGCCTATTAACGTCAATAATGCCAGAAGTGACTTTAATCGTAATCGTAAACTTGAGATCTCCACAGCGACCAATGAAAGCTAAGTCGTGGGAACTAGCTTATTCACAGGCGCTCAGTCAAAACACTACTCAGTTCAGTTCTGTTAATTCTTTGAAGTCATTCAAGTGTAAACTAAAGACTCATTCAAGTGTAAACTAAAGACTCATCTCTTTCAGCATACTTACCCACCGTAGCCTGGCTTCTCTGATCTGTCGGAATTCGACCTGGCTTCTCCAACGGATTGTGATTTTGATTGTCCTTTTCACTTGCAGGGACCATCAACTGAGGCCTTGGGCTTTATGATAACGGTGCTATAGAAGTCCTTAGACTAGCTTATAATGTAACAATGCAATGCAATTACCCATATTTATTCAGCACATTCTATGAACCTCTGAATGACTTTGGGCTTCGTGTTTGTCTCTGGCCATTTATGTAGCACCTGCAAGAACCTTGTAAAGGTGCATCTTGTGCCGCTTCAGACCACAGGAAAACGAAATGCATGCAGACAATGATGCCTTGATGTCTGACCATAGGACACGGGCCACAGTAAACATCAACAGTGAACTATACAATACATCACGTGATGGCATCTTGCTGTAACTACGCACAGCAGAAGTTGCATTAAAAATTGCAGCCTACTAGGTAGATTACTAGGTAGATCTGTCTTGGTACTAAAGTCCAGTAAACCTAACACAAACAGCAGATCAATTGGAAAACTGTACCAGCAACGGTACTCCGTGACTTGTCAATGATAGTTATCAGATTTTTGGATCTCCGGGGAAACTAGTTTCACTGCAGTTTTAGTATTAGAAAACAATATATAAACAAGGTAAATTCCAAACCATCCTGTAGCACAAGATCCTCGTAAAATGGGGTACATGGAAACCTCAAACAAACAGGGTGCACACTGAAAATCATAAAAACGGGGTAGACAAGATCTTCAAGTAATTAGTGTACATGCACAGATCATAAGCAGGGTACATATAAACCCATCCGACAACTTGGACACAAACAATAACCCCATAGTAAATGGGACACATAAAGCCATCAAGCAGCACAGGGTAAACACAAATACATCATGTAAATGCGGTACATTAGATCATCCCTCTAACTAGGATACACGCAAGATCATCGCAATAAATGAGGTACATAAAACCATCAAGTCACTATGGGTAAACACAAGTGCACCATGCAAAGACGATAAAAATAACTGACATGAAAACTGTAACCCCATCTGCTCACCAGTGACTAACAACAATGCAAGCAACATACAACGTTTCACAGCTAATGATAACAGTGCATGCACGTGTTTAGAAAAGAGGCTTAGAAAACTAATCTGCTTTAAACTGTGTTCACAGTACGGCAGTAACAGTTCAACCTCATCTTAGTCAAAGCCAACAGATAAAACTTAGGAACAGGTGATTTTCAAAACTGTTATCATGATTCTCCAGTGGTGTAAATCTTTTTTATCACTGATATAGTCTACTCAGAAAGGATTAGCCAAGAAAATCAACAGGTTTATATGGAAGACCTTTTGGTCTATCACCGTATGCGATTAAATTGTACATCCAATTGTAACATGTATCACTAACAAACGTGGGACCATTAAAAGACATGACAGTGATAATACGTATACGGTGTATGTGTATTTAGAGTTTATCAACAAATGCTGGAGAAGTCATGTTTAAACTGCACACTCCTTGGCCTGAAAATCGCTGTTGAAGTATTTATGAAACGAAATAAAACCAACAAATAAATGTAAGTGATCATAAATAAAATCTCATTTTGGTTACAAATGGTATAAATCTCTACTCGAAACACCAGTGGACAAGGTTTTCTTAGAAAAAGAAGATTGCATATCTCGCGGCAAATTTAAAGAAAAATTCATCACTGCATAAGTCGTTAAATTGTGACAATCTGGAATTCTGTAAATGTGACTGTGCCTGAGAAAATCCTCACAAAGTCAAAAAAATCAAAACTAGGTTTCATACTGCACCGATATTGGGCAGGAATTGTTGAATAATTAGGTGGGAACCAAGTGTTTCTATTACATATAGTAAGAAAGTCACAATTTTTTAAAGCTGTAGATGCTGCTGTGGCTACTTTTTAGAAATTGCGAGGTAAAGTTTAACAAAACCACAACCCGAGTCAACTCTAAGGGATGATTCATTGGTGAAATCCAGGGGACTAATTGATCAGGAAGGTTTGCTATTTGCTTAGTGACACAGCAAAAGGTTTTAATTCTACAGATCTATGAACACCAATACAAAACATGAAATATCCAGCCACTCACTTAACATAGGAAATTAAAACAGCAAAATGCAAAAGACAGCAAACGATTTACAGTAAACTACTTCAATCCAGATCACGTTGGTAAATTATGCATAAAAGTTAGCACAGAGTCATTTTCACTCTCTACATCAATTTTAATTAAAAACAAAACTGCTCAGTGCCCACGATCAACTCAACAAACACAGCGCTTTCTCCACAATCTCCACAATGCTACAGTCCGTTTAAAATATGCAAATACACCAAAGACTAATAATAAAATAATTGCATTTTAATTCACTAACCACAAAACACACAGACAGACAGATAACCATAGGCACATCGACCCATAAACAAATCCCCACCACCCTTAAACTGATTCCGGATGTTGCTGGCTATTCAATATGCATATCAGCATATCAGTAATTATATAAATAATCTCTTGACATCCTCCAAAGTTACATATGCAAAAAACACCATATATCTACATTGTAAATGCATATACCCAAAACAGAAGCAAAACACATATATAAAACAAAATATGTATACATTTAAAACAGAATTTATGCACAAGCATACATCTCCTGACACACACGTATATTACTACATTTAATATAACTTTTACCTTCGAAATGTAGCTATAAAATTTCATTCCAGTAAAGATCTTTTCTTCAGATACTGGCACTGCAGTGTAATTTAGTGGTGGCAAGCACTCACATTTTAGGAAGTACCAGACAAAATCTGTTAAACCCAGTGAATGTTAACAGTTCACCACAGGTAAAATTATTGCTCACAACAGAAACTGTTATCAACAAAATGCAATCAGAAACCAGTCAAGGAAAATGAAAAGTGTGAGATAAAACTGAACACAAAAAGAGTCATTTCATATCATGATGTAGTGAGCGACTTCAAAAACCCTAATTCAATAGCTACCCTTTTCCTTTATCATTCCTACATACTTGCATCAAGGTTTAAGAACAGATATCAAGTCTTTGTATAGATATCATCAGCTTCACCGCTCAGGAGGTAGAACTAAAACAGTCCTCAAATTTATTACGTTTTTTTATTCTAAGCTCAGCCAAACTCAAAATACTCTAATTGAAACAGATCCCTTATTTATTCTGTGTTGCTTTTTGTCTAGCCCCATAATTTCACATAAAAGCCATCATTCACTGGATGTAAATTGTCGCAAGGTCTTTTCACCGCGTCTCGGCAGAGGTTTGAACCTGCATGCCCCACAATACTTGATTACTGGGCGAATGCTTTACCATTCTCCCATCATAGCACACATTGTGAACTTGACTAGCATTTTCTTTTAAATTTTCACACCAAGACTTTATGTCCTTCCACTAAGACGTATAGGCAAAGTGATATATAAAGAATTGTATGGTGCCTCCAAAGGACCTTCTTGTAATCGCAACTTAAATTCTTGTTTACATGACACAGTAAAACTGCTGAAACATAGCACAGTTAAAAACGCATCAGTGCAAACGAATTCATGCAAATAATTACCAGTGCGAAACTTTAGATGACACCACACGTGTACCAGATCCATTCCACCTGGAATTCTGCCGCTTCCAAGTGGATTTGTGCCACAGCGGACATCACGGAATCAACCGGTCAAGTTTCTGTTCATCGCCACAGACAATCTCCATCATTCCTGGTTTCAGCAGTTCGGCAACGCATATCACAATCATAAGATCACAAAAGTGCTTGAGAGACAGCGTCTGCCTCAGCTTCGGCATCAGGGTCAATGCATTAATCGAACCATTCTTTCTTCTGCAACAAAAATCCATTAAAAATTCGTCAAAGTTTTACAAAATGAAACTTGTAAACAGCTATATATGGGTGGGGCCACTGGCATGCTTATACCAATCATGGCTATCTTGTGACTTGTGCGTCTTTTAACCGTCTTTCTCACATCGCATCTGTTTAGATTAGTTAAACAGCCATGTGTTCAATGCTTTTGGAAAGTCTCTAAAAAGTACCTTCATACATACGTATATACATATGCATACATGTATAAAGTGCACTTTCTACTTTAAGTTTTTCTGTACTTAAGGTAAGATAATTAAAGTAATTGTTCGATTGCTACATCTCCCCAATCACTAGTAATAGTTCTCTTAAGAATGATGCTGTACCCCATCTGCTGAAGTAAAATTATCAAACATAAAATATATCAGAAGCAGTTCTAACCTAACTGAATTTTAATTTAATCACAAATAGTTGTAATATAATCTGCTCAGGATTAGTTTAAGTCCAACTAATCCTGAGCACAGCCAGTCAAGTATAATCAGAAATAATTATAATCTAATTTAAACTGAATCTAATTGAATTTGAACTGACTGATCTGATAAATCTAATCAGGAATAGTTCTCTGCCAAGCACTCTTAAGCACTGTTGCTGTGAACACAGCAACAGTGCTCGAGGGACAGCGTCTTTCTCAGCTTCGACATCAGGGTCAATGCACAAACCTACATGGCACAAGAAAGAGCAAAAGTGGCAAAGTTTGGTTTTGAAAATGGGCTTACAGTTCTGCTTCAGTTAACTGAATCAGTGTCAAAGCTGTTCTCTGTAAAGACGACATGAAATGTCGAACATAGGTCTCTCTGACACCATGAGTCAATGGCAGACGGTTGAACTAAAACACAAAAATGACCTGCTGGTCATGCAGAAACTTTCATCTCACATCATCAATAACCATTTGCTAAACAGTGAAAAAGTTATAATTGATAGAATGAAAAGAGAAAAACTGACAAATTTCTTTAAATTAGTTTTCTGGAAGTCAATTATATTTGGAATTGTACAGTTTTTATTAATAGTATTGTCTGCATGTCTTTAAAAATACCTGACAAAAGACACAGCTTTGCTTTAATGTCATCCCTAAAAACTTACACAAAGCACAGAGTAAACTTGGAAAATGATCATAGAACAACGAGGTAGTGGAAAAATGACATCCACTTTTGACAGAATCATAAACAGACAGACTAGGAACATGTCAAAAAATAATTAACACTGCATTGAAAAGCATGAAAACTTACTTCTTTTAGGAATCCAGTCACAACCGTATCACTATAAGTCATTGTCTCAAACAAGGAACTAAAACAAAATAAGAAATTATTATTCTTATGGTTGTAATCTTAACCTTCATTGTTTTTACTATTATCGTCTATCATTATCACCATCACCACTATTGTCATAATTGTCACCACCACCACCGCCGCCGCCACCACCACTACCACCACCACCACCGCTTTCTGTTTACTGCACACTTCATAACTTCCCTTCCGCCTCCCTGCTCTGCTCTGCCAGAACCAAGTGAAAAACAAGTGGAAAAGCAACAGTCCAGCCAGAGAAGAAATGTCATCAAGACATCAACAAGTTATGTTACAGTTGTAAAATTACATTTACAAAGCAAAATTAAAGCTTTTTAAGCTGCTTTGCTAGCTCTTACTCAGGCGTTTGTGGGGTTTTTGTAGTTGCATCTGTGAGTAGAGAGTTTAGATCCTGTAAGATGAACTTGCGCTTTCGTCTGGCATACTCGTTTGGAGGACAGAGAATCCAGACTTTGTCACTTGCTACGTCGATCAGGGCAGTTGGATAGCGGCTGTAGTGTATTAGTTTCACTGCACTGTTTAGTGACTCACTATGCTGAAAATTGCAAAGCAAGACCCACTTTACAAATGTAAGTACCAATTACGTCATAATAAAAAAGTAAAATACTACCAACATAAGTATCGTTATTAGTGACAGGAATCGTTTCTAAGAGATAATAATTAAAGGTAATTAAAGGCTCCTGAGTTCAATTAAGTGTAGAATATTAAAGGTAAATACTGTTAGATTAGCTACAGGAAGCAACCATTCGCTTTCAAGCACAAGTAAGAAGCAGCAATTGGCAGAAAAGCAACAATGATGGTTGGAATGGCTATTGCTAGCAGTTTGCAAAAAAGGTTACTCGTGGCAACACAGGTGCCAAATACTTGGACAAACTCACTGTCAGCAGGCCCTGAAGACAGAACTCAGGAGAGTAAAGATTGCCAGCATCGTCCTCTGACAACATTCGACAACGATGTCTTCTGTGTTGGCTCATGAACAATGACAACGTGTTGATCATCTGGCAACAGTTAAAGTCGATGCTTATAAAATTACAAAATTAGAAATGTTAGCTAAAATATGGCCTAGCATGCCTGACTACTAGTTTCTGTGAGCCACTGATAACAGCATCAAAAAAGTCATTAAACTGTTTTAGGTCTAAATAAGGAAAAGTCAGTTCACAGGTACAAGCAAGAGATCAAATCACAGATACATGGAAACAATCAGATTCACAGCAGTCAGCTAACAAGCGAAACAGTCG
This sequence comes from Norana najaformis, assembly GCA_964023275.1. Lineage (NCBI taxonomy): Eukaryota > Metazoa > Annelida > Clitellata > Crassiclitellata > Hormogastridae > Norana > Norana najaformis. The sequence continues at coordinate 27,900,730 of OZ029921.1, forward strand.
AGGGAAATGTTGATACTACTTTCTTGTTTGAATTGAGTCAACAAGAGTCTCTTTATAGTGAATATGCCCAGTTATCACATGAAGGGACACTCAAACATTTTTTCTATGTGTGAAATAATAATTACAGAATTACAACATGCAAAAAGTGAATCATAAAAACAAAATCAATTGGTGCTGCAACCACAAAGCCATGCCTTTATGAATCATTGCTTCAGATGCTAAACATGGGATTAATTTACCTTATCATATCTTGTAACAAAGTCCTGATCTTACCAGGTTGACATTGTTAGCTGAATGTCCAATAACAATGCTTTGCTGGCACTGAACAAGGTGTGCAGTGATGGCTTTCCTCACAAACTCTGCATCAAAGACATGATGCGGATGCAAGACAGTGTCAAGCAACTGAAAACACAAATTTCCAACAAAGTAAGTCCCAAAATATTTAGTAACTTAAAACATTTGTGGTAATTGAATTACAGTACAGTTCAGCAGCATTTTTAAGAGGTACTTCAAAGGAGCAGTTCATTGTAACATTGTCACTGAGTTTTCTGATATTATCACTCATGTAAAAACTGGTCAAACATTGTCACTGAGTTTTCTGATATTATCACTCATGTAAAAATTGGCCACTACTTGCTTACCCCAATCTTTCTGGGAAATCCAGCTTTAATTGCTGACTCTGTTGTACGGATGAAAGCAGAAAAGCTTTTCTGGAAGGATTCGTAAGCTCTGTCAACATTCTGTAGGAAGAAAACATACCTATCTATGAATTTCTGTTAAACAGAATTAGCATGCAACAAAAGAACATAAAATTTTCCATGAATGTGCTACAATAATTCTCAACAGAACTCTAACAGTGGGCTAGTCAATCCTCTAAACCTCCTAAAATACATAAGCTTAGGCATTTTTTCATTGGTACCTCGCTAATCTTCCAATACACACATTAAAATTTGATCCTCGGCATACAATAAGCATGATAAACTAACTTTCCATAATGATGCTAATGATGATGCTGACGATGACGATAATAACAGTGACAGTGGTGACTAATGGTGAAGGTGAAGATGATAATGATGATGATGATGGCGACAACAACAACATGGTGACGATGAAGCAAAGAAGAAGCAAAGACTTGCCTTTGTTAGTTCGATTCGAATATGTTGAACGGCTCTTTGCATCCACTCCAAACAGACGTCTTTCCAGACTAAGAATTGCTGCAACCTCTCATGAGGAAAAATGACAGACAATGAGTGAACAACCAAGTCCTTCTTTCCCTCTGCACCAAACACCAGCGTTGCCAACACAACACCTTTATCCGCAATTACGTACACCTTCAGCTCGGAAGCAGGAAGCAGAGGATCATGCATCACTTCACCGCTCAGCGTCTGATTGGCCACGTAGTTCAACAGGTCAAGGGTTAGCTCACTGTGCTTTTCATGCTCCGTAACCCACAGGCATCGAACTTTGGGGCCAAAGATGTTGTTCCAGTTACAAAGAACTGTCGCAATGACGAGGCTGCTTGGTTCATTGTTAAGCACACACTTGTGAAATCTGCTAGTAGGTGTCAGCGGAGAAAGGCAACCTAAAGAGGCAGGTGTCAGACAGTCTGTGCTGACAGCAAGTCGGAGTGAGCTCGGAGGAGCTTGGCTGATGACTGCTTGTTCTGCCTGTGATTGGCCAGTAGTGGACAAGAGCGCTTGCGTGCTACAAGACTTTGGTAAAACTGTAATGCTGTTGTCACCCAATAACAGATTGCCGTCTTTATGATGGTAGGAATTTGCCTGACCACTTGGCTGTTCCTGGGTAGAATGGATGACAGCACTATCGCCACCCATCACGAATCCATTAGGAATATATTGTGGCAAAAATTTCTTGGAAAATTCCTCCATATGAAATATCTCCCAAACAAGTGCTTCAGCTGAGAGCAATATGTCACTTTTATTAAGCTGCAACAGAAAACAACCGAGAAAGAATGTTTAATTTTGGTCCACAATTTGGAACTCATTTGTAATAAATGATAGACAACAGACACAGTGAATTATTTAAAATTTCTGTTAGTATCCAAGATTTCGTGTACAGGATACAATTAATAAAGGAAACACTTTCACGTAAGCATATTTCTGATGGCAACTAGTATCAACCTCTTCAATAACAGAGATGATTGGCTTGCCATATTTTGAGCCCTCACCCTAATATTTGTATCAGTAAAGTCCATACACGAGATATCTGCGTGTTGACTTACTGAATCCCTCAACCGACGCAACCATTTCCCACTAATGTAATATATTGTAAATCGCCGAAATTTCTTAGCGTCACACTATCACGTTTTGGTGCTAATCCCTTATCTTCCCATCTAGAATCGGACTAGAGGTATTAGGACGAGTGCGGAGTCTAATCCCTCAAAATCTATAACTCGTTTACGCCAATGAACGCTTTCTTATAATTATGTAAATTAATTGATGTACAGCCCATGCCACAAACAGAAAAACTTAAGAACAACCTTCAGTTAAACAAAAATGTGACCAACTTAACGAAATTCCTTCACACAGTACAATGTTTGCTCATGGATGCGAAGATAAACAAGTCATATGCGCCGATAATCGAGGTCTTTAACGCCGTTCAAGTAAGGAAAGCACTTACTTTGGCAGCAATTTTACGAGATATTGTTTTACAAGCTGTTTACGGTTATCGAATTGGCATTTTTAAACTAGCTGTAAAAATGTTCTAATCGACAGGCAATTCTGTTGAACAACGCATACCAAAGCACTGTTTCCGGAGAAACATCAGCGGGTTATTCTGGCCTGTGTTCGGTACTTCGAAGTCCACGTCAACAATAATCACAAGACTATGCCTAATTATCTTCACAATTGTAAACTTTATAAAAGCAAAATCTTTAATTAGTTGCAACAGACTGTCTTTTGATCCCCGAATCGTAGCAATATGGAAATTAAGCAAATCCGATTTCTTCTAGTCAACATTATTCATATGGTATCATTGAAAAGCAGTACAAGAACAATTAATTTAATGATAGCGCTATATAACTTTGAAACAAGAGTCCGGCTCATTTTCAGTTTTTTTTTATAACATTCGTAATAGTAATCGTAATTCCGAGATTTCTACAAAGCCCAACGAAAGCCGCGTCACGGGGACCAGCTTATTCACAGGCGCTCGGTCAAAACAAAATCAATAGGCAAAAGGCTTCGGTTCCAGGCCAAGATCCAAAAGTCAGGCAGAGAGGCAGCGTGGCAGCTACGGTTGGTGGTGTTTGAGATTAAACTTAAATGAGGCCATGAGGGTCTCCAATATTGCAAGCGCAATTACAATTTCCGCACTTGTTCAGCGCTGGGGTCTGTTGGGTCACTGGCGTGGCGTAAAACCCCGTAAACCCTAGTCGTAGATTTTGTGTTGCGTTTTTGTCGTCTTGTGCCCGGGGGGAGGAGGGAGACTCCCGGAAGGAGGGACGGAAGGCGAAGAGTCTCGGGAAACGGAGCAGGTGCTGGAATTCTGTCACCGAACAAAAAACAAATCGGACAATATGTTACACTGTATTATTTCGAATACAACTTAACTGGTTAATATCAAACTTTTAAAGAAACTTTTCAATATATAGACTATTGGATAAGTAAAAATGTACATTTACTGAAACAATCAACGAGCTAATTATTATATAGTCTAGACACATTAGACTGATGAGTTTTGATTGCATGTGAACATAAACATTTAATCGCGAAGACAGAAAATACAGTAGGCTGAACACCAAGATTATTGCCCAATTCATTTTATAAGAACAAAAGAATCTTTCTAAAATCATGTTAGGTTCCGTTGTCGCCTTATTTATCTGATAGGCCTAATTTTACACTGATTTGCGAATTTCACCTCATACAATAATTATAACAGCTAATTAGGCCTTACAGATGCTTAAAGTCTGCTATTTGGCAACTGCAGCCAACATTGGTCTACGCTGTTAAGTTTCCAGTGATTCCTGCCTTCAGCATAGATGGCTCTGGTTGTCCGGAAACGAGAGAGGAGGTAGTCACACAGGCAGAATTTTAAAAAGTTACGCTGCATGGATTTTTCTGAAGGGTAAAAATAGGCGGACGGTTACGACGGATACGTTTTGACTAGTCTGTCGGCCAAAACTACGACATCATCACACGCATATATGGCAGACGGAGCTGAGAAATACGTACAGTCATGTGTTAGGACTGCAGTTAGTGGTAGCCTTGTTTAAAAAAGGAACACCATGCCGTACGGTATTCCATCTGGGTGTAAACTAGATAAACGCCAGTTTCTTTTAACTGCCGATCTCAAATTACCGCCGGTGCAAAAACGATTTGTACATATACCAGCCTCTTTTAAAAGCCGGTCTCCAACTGCCCCCCGAGAGATTAAAATGATTTCTACAACTAAACGCCGGGGCGTTTATAAGAAGTTGTGCGATGTTTTAACATTCACGCTGTCTGCCGTCTAGATCACGATTAGTATAATTATGTGCAGATATGGCTGAGGATTTCCTAGGAACTTGGATTTTCCAACAATCTATTTACAACCCAATCCCTCGCAGCCATGGCAGTAACATAAGCATGAGTTTGGGCACATTTCACTACTGCTCGGAGTATGGTTTGGACTGACTTTGAGTACACTAGTCTATTAACAGGCAGAATTATCCAAGTCGTTGAACGCGTATGGTTCGCGAACAGAGTAAAAATGGTGGATATACAAGTAAATGTAGATGTACACGTTTTCTGTAGGAACTTAATAGCCTCGACCCTGCTCATTTTACAAATGAATTGTCGAGGCGAGGTCCTATACCAGTGCTGCCTGTCTGAATGGGTGCCACGCCATTTAAGGTCCCTGTATACGATTAGTGCAAGCCAGAAATTCAATTCTTTGAAAAATTGCCGGGATTGGTATGCGAACCGGCATCCTTTCGCTTAGAAGCGCCTCCTTGTCGAACGCCTCTCTTCTATATTAGAATCTCTGGTACTTCCCTAATCCCTGTATTGGATCATACCTTTGCTCTCTTTCTTTCACTCTTAATGCTGCCGAACACTTCTAAACCTCACACTCACCTATGGCGTTCCTCGAGGTTCTGTTCTCGGTCCAATTCTGTTCGATGTACCCTAGTCTAACCTGTGGGATACAGGTGTCCTTTACCTTCCGAAAATTACGCCTATGAAGTAGAGCGCATACACATAATTTGTCAGGTAGAATAGTATCTAATAGAGCGTCGAGATTAATTTGTTTAGGTGCCTGTAGGAAATGGCAGCTAGGAACTAGCTTGATTTAATAGGAACCGTGATTTGTCATAAAATCTCATGGCATCCGATTGGACTGTGACATCCAATAGAAAGCAAATGGAGGTCAGGAAACAATTCATGTTTGAATAAAACCCAACAATTTCAGGATTGGTATTAATTGAAACCCTCCGCAACCGCCTCGGAGATTGAACAGCGTCTGCTGTTCTACTCGACACAGTTCCGCTCCAAAAACCCAGAATACGCTAAGTGTACTCGGAGCACACTGCGTCAATACATGGAACTGCCCTACAGAAGGTAAATGTAGAGTATATATCATTGGTAAATGCATGGTTTTTGAGGACGTTTCTGATGTAATAGTGAAAGTGTCGTGTGTTTGTAACCATATAGATTGGTCTGTAGTATTAGAAATTTCCGCATAATTTTGTCGATTTGTAACCTATATTTCACAACGGTTTGAGTTATTTTCATGCTGTTTGATGTATAAAGTCACTGTAATCAGTAAATGATTTAACAGAGGCGTATCAAGTGACATAATTATAACCGCAGAACGACGCTGGTCTGTTTAAAAGAGCAGTACTCTTGATCACACGGTCAGAGTTAGGGAAAAGGAACCCTTCCTTCTACTGGTTTACCCGGCCCCACAAGGATACAGTTTCTTCAATCATTAGGCTGTAGTACCCCACTTCTTCCAACCACAAATCACGCTGTGGATGTGGTGTAGAATGGGTAATGTAAAACAATACATGTTTAGAACCCAACATTGTAAATGACCAGTTGAATGCAACCAATCAGTTTCGGCCTGTATATGTGATTCATTCAAAATATCAAAATCAATAATTAGTGGAATGTGATACAAAATCTTCAGATTTAGACAACTCCTGTGCTTAAACAAAAATTATTTGTGATGTCTTACACTTCTTTCCTTCCAATTCTAGGCACCATCAACCACAGCTGTCTACCTGCCTGACCCTTGGAGCCTGACCTGGAACCAAACCTGACTTTACCTGCCTACCTATTTTATTTTGACTGTTCACCTGTGAATAAGCTTGCTTTCATGACTTGGCCAGATTTTGGGTCCTGAAGAAATCTTAAGATTACAATATCTTCTTCTTTTGTTTCCAGGCGTTGAGATGGAAGCTGGTATTCGTGTAGTCCGAGGACCCAACTGGGTTTGGGGAGGGCAGGACGGCACAGAGGGATGTGTGGGGACAGTCATCAAACCAGGTAGCTCACAGAAGACTGCTGTCTGCAACGGCTGTGTATTTGTTTTGTGGGACTGCGGCCAGGTGGCCAACTACCGCATCGGATACGAAGGATCGTATGACCTTTATGTCCTTGACACAGCACAAATAGGTTAACATGTTTTTATTGCTTGGTTGCTTTGCCCTAATTTTAATCTTAAACTTTGAATATCTTCAACGTGTAAGACGGGTGAATGAAGAGAAAGCTTTTTCACTGTAATTTGTTAATTTAGGAAATGTCATTGAGGCACAAATTTAATCAAATATCAGAATTTTTATGCTACAGTAATGATAATGCCCGTTCTGCCATCTCACTTGCTCTCCTCGTTTGGCTTGTCTGGGTTTTGACTTGGCGCTGAAGCTGACTTGATAACCTGGTTCTTGCATATTTGATTTATTGAGCCTAGATAACTTGGTATGAACTATTTATATATAAATGTATGTATGAATTCCTATAGGAATTCAACCCGGCTTCTCCAGTAGATTATGATTTTGATTACGATTTCACTTGGAGCGACCATCGATTGTTGCCTTGGGTATTATGAATACAGCGCTTTAGTAGTCATTAAATTAGACGTGAGAACCTTTATTTAGCACCTTTTTGGAGTTCTCAGTGGCACTGGCCTCTCTGATTGATGCAACATTTGTGTCGCACTCAGAAATTTTGGACATTGCACTGCATGTACATTAAAATAAAATTAATGGTGCACAAAAGTGTAATTGCATCTCCAGTGTGTAATTTCCAGAGCCTCGCACCAATGTAAGATAAAAGAACAATCCGTCTCAAGCAGTAACCATGTCACAAGCGATTCTTCAAAGCACTACACCTGTAAAAATGCTTTACTTACTTACTTGCCTAAGCTGTCCTTGTCTGTTATGATTGATATGATTTTGCCCTATCTGTAGTATTCGTTTTGTTTTGTTCTTAGGTTCTAAGCATGTTGGGGTTAGATGCAGTGGCTGTGGAAAGTGCGATCTAACTGGACTTAGGTGGAAATGCACAAAGTGTGAAAATTGCAATTTGTGCAACGATTGCTACACATCTGACAAACATAATCTTACTCATTCTTTCATCCGTTATGACCTGCAAACCTCGAAAGGGCAAGCAGCTGCAGTTTAATAACTCATATATTATGAAATTGCTAATTAGAAAGTTATGGTGTCAATTATCAGTGGAACCCCACTGCTTGAATTCTCTGTGTGTAGGACACCTCAATGGTGTCTTATTTAGAAGCTGTTCTTTTTGAGCGCTGATATCATTTAGACCAGTGAGCAGCCCCTCTAAGAGAAACTTAGAAGACTTTAAAAATGCCTGATTACATACATACAGATTATTTATTTCTGCATTTACTAGGCGCCACTATCTAATGACTAAGCATTTATCGATGGCATTGAGCAGTTGTGACTTGGTCTAGGTCCCTACGCAGTAACCGTCTCGGAGGAGCCTCGAACCCAAACTCCGCGTTACAAGCCGAGCGCTCTATCCAATATGCTACCGTATCCCATACATACATAAAAACATGCATGCATATATACATGCATGTGTACATGCATGCATATGTACATACATACATACATGCATATGTACGTACATACATACATGCATATGTACGTACATACACATGCATACATAAATACATACATACATATATGCATATGTACATATGTTATTAAGTACATGCATGTACACACACACAAAAAATTGTAAATTGTACACGTTTTTCTATAGCGACCATATGGCCTCCACCCACTCACGGGTGAGATCCTTCACCACCGCTACACACCATTTAAGGTCCCCGCGCACGGACCGTACTAGCCCGAGATTCAAATCTCTGAAATAAGCCACGACCGGGATGCGAACCTGGGATCCTCACGCACCGAGGCTTCCTTGGCGTACGCGCTTACTGATGTAGCTAACTAGGCCACACACACACTAGATTAGTTTCCCAAAGTTTAAGTTTGGTTGGATGCACTATGCCTCCAAAACAGAAAATAAAGTTTACAGTTTCCGCCTGGCTCTTTCTGATTTGCCCCTTGATTATTATACCCTCTCTTGCTGTGTCTTCCAGAGTTCATGTGCCTCCACGAAGTGGGTCCAGTAAAGTTGAAGCAGTGGGTATTTATGCCGGAGCCACCGTTGTCAGAGGACCTGACTGGAAATGGGGTGATCAAGATGGTAAGCTCTGGTAGAAAAGATGTGCACGTTCTTAAAGTAGTGCTCTATAAATCTTTAACTGCACTACATTTACTGGCGGATCCAGGGTCAATCCGGCCATTGATCCCCCCTTTTGATTGATCATGTGCTTCCCCCTCCAAAATTCTTCTTGGCACAACTCACCGTGAGCCCGCACATATTTGTACCCCCTCTTTTGACTCTTCCACTGAATACTTTCTATGAAATGTGACCAATTGGTTGTGAATATTTAATCTAAGTTAGGGTTTATGGAAATGCTAGATCAGCATCTGAATTAAGTTCCTTTGTGATTCTGTTCCTGTTTAATTTTTTCTGTTCTGGATCAGTGTTTTGATGAGCTGAATTTTATATCATGTTGTGTATTCAGTACCGTATCTTGTTTAGATCCACTGTTAAATTATGTTGTAGGTCAGTTCAAAGATTGGTTTTGATGAACTCTTACTTCATTTAAAAATCTGCTTTTCAATAATTTCTGTTGCACTGGTTCTGAATTTAGTTATACATAATTTTAGATATCCTAAAATTGCGCAGCATCGCAGTTCAGTTCTGAGTTAATTTGAGGTCAATGTTTAATAAGTTTGAATTATCAAGCTTCTACTTTCCCTTCAGGCTTTGTCCCTAGTCTCATTTTCAGACACGAAGCCTTTCGATGAGACTCTGTAGGGCAAAACATAGCACAGTAACAACTAGCTACTAGACGTTCAAAATAAACTTCCACTGCAGTTCGTGAGCTTGAAGTCCTTTTATTGGAGGAGCAGAATAAAGCCCACCAACCCAGGGCTATTTTGGCAAAATGTCCCTCCTGGGGATAATCCCTGTTTCTGTCACCCTCTTTCTCTCCCAGGCACCCGGAGACATAAGACATTGACCCATGAAACCTCCTCCAAGGAATCCCATCCAAGATTTTCTTCTGATACCATATTCCGGGTCCTTAGTCTTTAAAAGCTCTAAAGATGAAGAATACCATATGTTACAATTCATGTTTTTTCCATGTGGAAGGCTTACTGGTAGGTCCAAGGATATATTACTACTTTCATAATTGACCATGTAAGTATGGTTGATGCAGAAACAAGTGATCGGGCATTGAGCAGCCTTCTGGCATGTAATCAGGAGCAAAAAAGTGTTCACGCTTTCAGAAAACAATTGAAATTCAATCTGCTATTTAGCTCTTAGCACTCGAAATTGCAAAAACCCCTAAAGGTAGCTCACTACTTCCTGTGCTTTATAATTTGTCATTATTGCAAAAATAATTACAATTTTGTTGACCCATATATCCCTGCCAACATGCTGGTATGGGGCCTACATTGAATCCATATTCCCATATTTAGACCCGTATAGAACCCGTATGAATCCTACCAAATGTTTATGGGTATGCTTGCAGACTCATGACTTGTCGTTAGGTATTGAAAATACAATGAGAAATAATAAAAAAATTCTCAGATGGCCAGATTTCGAAGCAATCTGAGTAGATCTTTAGAGCATAGGAGTAAATTTGATTTAATTCAGTTTTATGATCTTCTTTTAGGGGGTGAAGGTAGCCCTGGTCTGGTCTGTGAGATCACAGACAAGCAAGGAACTCCGATGTACCAGAGCTGGTGCAGTGTGACCTGGGAAAAGGCAGGTTCAAACGAGTACAGAAGAGGTCACGAGGGCGCCCTTGATATCTGTTGTGTTCTACCGTCTTCTGGTGGCTTCTATTACCCAACTCACCTGGCGTGCCTTGGCAGAGAAATTGATGAAACGACTGTCATGCGTATGCAAGGTATGCAGTTATTCTGTTTACAGGAGAAACTCATTATAATGCTCTCTTTGGGAGCCATATCAAGAACTGCCTTATAATGGAAAATTAAAAATTATGGGACAGCTAGAAATCAAGATTATTATTATTATTATTTTTTATTATTATTATTATTATTTTTATTGCTGCTACTACTACTACTACTATTTTTACTATTATTACAGATAGCAGTGGCTATCTGTAATAATAGTAAAAATACTGATGAGATCAGTGGAAGACTCACAATATGCTCACCTGCTGGTAATAAACATGTGTTGGTGATGTGACTAAATATTTAAATTTTATACCGATGCTTTTTGTCATTTTAACTGTTTTGAATTTTTGTTTATTGCCTTAGACAAGTCAGGCGAAGGGTCAGAAGGTTCCGGTGAAATCCGGATTGGGGACAAAGTGACAATTGGACTTGAGCCAGATGTTTTCCAGGTTCTTCAGGAGGGACATGGTGGATGGAATGAATTGATGGCCAAGGTGAGTGAGTCTTTAGGAGTTTTCCAAAACGGTTGTTTTGCATATAAGTTCAGTCTAAGTTATTGTCTTCGTTAGGACAAGCGTTACAATGTGCAGATTCATTACGGGATTTACAATACCCAGGTATGAGATTACAGAAGTATCATGATACATAATACGCAGATATTGAATTGAATTGAATTGAAAGCTCTTACTGAGCTCTGGACACAAATTGATATTGTGGTTCATTCAGGACAGTGTTTTAACAGGTATCCATAGGTCAGACCAAAAGGATAACAAGTCCTGCCAACAGGATAACAAGTCCTGCCAACAGGATAACAAGTCCTGCCAACAGGATAACAAGTCCTGCCAACAGGATAACAAGTCCTGCCAACAGGATAACAAGTCCTGCCAACAGGATAACAAGTCCTGCCAACAGGATAACAAGTCCTGCCAACAGGATAACAAGTCCTGCCAACAGGATAACAAGTCCTGCCAACAGGATAACAAGTCCTGCCAACAGGATAACAAGTCCTGCCAACAGGATAACAAGTCCTGCCAACAGGATAACAAGTCCTGCCAACAGGATAACAAGTCCTGCCAACAGGATAACAAGTCCTGCCAACAGGATAACAAGTCCTGCCAACAGGATAACAAGTCCTGCCAACAGGATAACAAGTCCTGCCAACAGGATAACAAGTCCTGCCAACAGGATAACAAGTCCTGCCAACAGGATAACAAGTCCTGCCAACAGGATAACAAGTCCTGCCAACAGGATAACAAGTCCTGCCAACAGGATAACAAGTCCTGCCAACAGGATAACAAGTCCTGCCAACAGGATAACAAGTCCTGCCAACAGGATAACAAGTCCTGCCAACAGGATAACAAGTCCTGCCAACAGGATAACAAGTCCTGCCAACAGGATAACAAGTCCTGCCAACAGGATAACAAGTCCTGCCAACAGGATAACAAGTCCTGCCAACAGGATAACAAGTCCTGCCAACAGGATAACAAGTCCTGCCAACAGGATAACAAGTCCTGCCAACAGGATAACAAGTCCTGCCAACAGGATAACAAGTCCTGCCAACAGGATAACAAGTCCTGCCAACAGGATAACAAGTCCTGCCAACAGGATAACAAGTCCTGCCAACAGGATAACAAGTCCTGCCAACAGGATAACAAGTCCTGCCAACAGGATAACAAGTCCTGCCAACAGGATAACAAGTCCTGCCAACAGGATAACAAGTCCTGCCAACAGGATAACAAGTCCTGCCAACAGGATAACAAGTCCTGCCAACAGGATAACAAGTCCTGCCAACAGGATAACAAGTCCTGCCAACAGGATAACAAGTCCTGCCAACAGGATAACAAGTCCTGCCAACAGGATAACAAGTCCTGCCAACAGGATAACAAGTCCTGCCAACAGGATAACAAGTCCTGCCAACAGGATAACAAGTCCTGCCAACAGGATAACAAGTCCTGCCAACAGGATAACAAGTCCTGCCAACAGAATGACTTAACTTTTATAGCAGATTTCAAGATGGCATTTTTTACAAATTTATGTTATATTAATTTTCATTAACTGTGCAAGTTAATGAAAATTAACTTCGCCTACGATTCCTCGCTCAGCCGATGGACACATGGCGTGTTAACAAATGTCTACTGTCTACAAGTATGGTGCTCTGTGAAATGTAGTTTCCAAGCTGAGCCAAATGGGGCCAACAAGTAACACTTTACAAAGATTACACAGGCATCTCAATACACGGATACATCGACACCTTGTTTTTAGTTTTCATGGGTATGACTTACTTCTTTACCCACCTGGCTTCTAGTTTCTCTGACCTATCAGAATTCGACCCTGCTTCTCAAATGGATCATGATTTTGGATTGCAATTTTGACTTAAAGCGGCCATTGACTGATGTCTTGAGCATTATGTAACGGCGCTGTAGAAGTCTTTTAGATTAGATTAGATTAGATCATGATGCACTGGTGTTAATTAAGACGGTATTACGCACTTTGCAGATGAGAACTGCTTTAAATAAAATTATGCTTTACAGTAAGTAACCTTACACAGCAACAATTCCTATGCTGTTATATGCAACATTTCCACTTTAGTTTTTAGACAAATCTTTGTCTATTTGATGTCTGTGTTTCTTTTTTAGTGTGTCGGTAAAGTAGGTCGAGTCTTGTCGAAGATGGACTGTGGCGACTTTGTAGTTCACTTTGATAAATTTAGAAAACCGTGGCGCATTAATCCCATTGCACTTTCGAAACAGGTAAAGTTGTTACGGCTGGTACAGAACTCTGACTGATTTTTGTTATCATTTGATCATCGTCATTATGATCAAAATGATTGATTGATTGATTGATTGATTGATTATCGTCTTCATAACTGAGAAAGTCCTTAGCACACAATTGTTCTTTGCTACCGATTACTGACTATTCATTAAACAACGGTACTTAACAAGTTTGAAAAATAAATAAATACCTGGAAAGCACCAGGTGGTCAGATGTAGTTAAAGGTCAAGGTGATTGAAAACTGATTTAAAGAAATAGGACTAATTCTTTGCCTTCTGTTCTTTATAATATAATAAAAAAGGTGTTATATAATTAATCAGCCTGATACCTACCTACATACATGACTGTATTGTGTTAGTTTTATTGTTTTCTATTCTTGCCTGACCTGCTGATTAAGCACTCTACATCGCCTTAGCTTATAGAACTTTGGAACCGGATCTTAAGCTTTGAAGCCTTTTCTTTGCTTCAGGTTGATTTGTCCGGTTTTAAGAAAGGTGACTTCGTGAAGATCGCTGATGATGAAGCGCTTGTCTGTGCGCTTCAGGTTGGACATGGAGGCTGGATTGCAGCCATGAAATCGGTAAGTGAAGCATCACAGTGTGGTCTCATATGCTACTGTACAACAAGCACTTCATGATATCCCTGCTCCTGATTTTATGAATGAAAACAATTTTCAGGATGCCAAGTAAATGAAAGATTTATTGTATTTATTTTTCCATGTCACTGACTTTCATTATCAGTTTATATTAACATTTGTGTGATTGCATGGACTGTACAATTTTTTGTCAATACTGTCGGTAAATAATGCTATGATTTATGACAGTTTGGAAGTGTTTGATTTTATAATAGATTTGACTCCTTTTGCATCAGGGTAAAAAGTTATCTTGTCTAATCCAGCAAACTTCTTAGACATGTAAGAATATATTTTATCATAAAACTTAATAATTAGTTTGCTTACTTTGACAGAAGCAGGAGCATTTTACCACACAGTGTTGCTGTTTTACTCCTAAGTGTGTGCATAGCAACAGATATTAATTTATCCACTTTTTGGGGAAAGGATTTCTGTGTGTATGGAAATCTGTTCACATGAAATTTGTTTATGATTTGGATTTGGCTTATTGAATTCACTTTTTTGTTGATGAAGCAACATGAAATTATTAACTTTTTAAGGCACTTGGAAAAGTCGGGAGAATTGTAGAAATTGACAGCGATAAAGATGTGAGGGTCAAAATGATTGGCCAATGCTGGACTTTCAACCCGCAATGTTGCACTGTGGTTGAACGAGCGAAAAAGAGAAGCAGCAGCGAAAGCAGCAGCAGCAGTGATGAAGAAGGTGAACTGATCATTTAATGCAGCAACAAACTCTTTCATCTCACTATCTCTAACCTTTTGCTATTGGGTCGTCCATAAAGGACGTCTAAAAATTACCTACTTTGGACCCCTCCCTCACTTGTCCTCATTTTTAATTACCCTCCCTTCATACCCCTCTGCAGACGTCTGCACTGAAATGGAGTACTAAGGCCCAGTTTAGGAAGCCTTGCAGAGATAATTGTGGTATGGGGTGGGGTACTTTGACCTTGCGCGTCCAGCAGAGGGACTCTAGTTAGATCTAATTAGAATGAAATTGGTGCTTAAGACGCTGGTTGAATTGAAATAACTCTAAGTGCCAAATTTATATGCATACCTCCACATGGGCATAAATCCCCCACCCTTGCCCGGATTTGGGTGACCTCTCGTTCCCCTCTTTGCAGACGTCACGAATGGACGACCCATAGAGAATCATTAGCTTGTAAGTATTTATCAGGGCTTTTGTAAAGCACGTTTTAAGGACCTAATAAAACATAGTGACCGTGACCGTCTAAGGGATCTAAAC
Source organism: Norana najaformis (assembly GCA_964023275.1). Classification (NCBI taxonomy): domain Eukaryota; kingdom Metazoa; phylum Annelida; class Clitellata; order Crassiclitellata; family Hormogastridae; genus Norana; species Norana najaformis. The sequence continues at coordinate 27,915,843 of OZ029921.1, forward strand.
AGAGGGAGAGAATGCGACATGAGATGAGTTAGAAGGAACTGTTCGTGTATTCACAGGAAGACCGTTCCAAGGGAAGGACTATAATAATAATAATAATAATAATAAGACAATTTATATAGCGCCGTAACACGGCCGAGGCCGAAGAAAAGGGCGCTGATGCCAGACAGTGCGTGGTTTTCTTGTGCTGATGTACACAAGCGAGGAACCGAAGGATCTCCCCATGCAGCCTAGCAAAGCTCTTGACACCCCAACTGTAGATTGATTAGATTAGATAAACTGAACAACATCAGCAGCAACATGAGCAGCAAAAACAAAATAATCAATAAAGCAACAGCTTCTATGAAGACAACAGCAGCAACTACACCAAACACAATAAAATAATAATTGAGCAAAACAGAAAAATAGCAAGATCAATTATTGAGATGTCTGCCTCTATACCTGCCTGCCTGTCTTTCCCATATGTTTGTCTGTCTATCGTATGCCTCTGTCTCTCTGTCTGCCTCCCTGCCTCTCTGTGTGTGCTGCCTCGCCATACATCTGTCTGTCTGTCTCTGTTTTCCTGCATGTATGTTTTTGACTGAGCATTATTCCTGTCCTAAATCTTTTTAGCTGCACATCCTTTCATGGAGCAGATGAGAATTATGCGAGACATCGTCAGTGATTCGGACGAACTTTTGGCGGCTGCTGCTGCAAGTGGTGGTAAATATAGCAGCAGTCAGAACAACAGCAACAGCAACAACGCTAACAAACACAACTCAACCAGCAGCAACTAATAATGAAAGGAGGAACAGCAACAATGCAGGGGAAAATGAAAGCAGCAGAGGCAAAAAGTAGAACCAAGAATAGCAAGATCAACAGAGAAAGCTGCTGCTAGTCATTTAGGAATTTGGGTTCATTAGTCAATTAATTAATTAATGTTGTTGAATTCAGTTTCTTTTGTCATCTCTTCAGATGGGGTGTGCAGTAGTCTATTGGTTAGTGAGCTGGACTGTCAGCTGAGGGGTAGATGGTTCAGATCTCATCCAGGGCAGAAAGTTGTTTCAAAGTTTCTGCTGCACTTGCATCCCTAGGAAAGTCAGTTATAAAATGAGTACACTGACTATGCTGTCGGTGGGAAGATCGAGCGGGTAAAGGAGAGGACTGGCCACGCACCCTAATATGATGAGGCTAAGAAAAATGAAGTTGGTTGCCTCTAGGGGTTAGCTTAAGGGCTGCTCCTCTTCATCTTCTGTCTGTGTGCCCAACTGTTCTGTTTGTCTGTCTATCTGTCTGTCTGTGGGCCCGCCTGTCTGTCTGTATGCTAGGAGTAATCCTGCAATTGATCGTTTCAGATACTCGTCCCTTGTTGGGGCAGCTGTCAATGCTGCGAGATGCCATCAGCAACCCAGAGCAGCTTGTGGCTGCTGCTGCAAATGGAGTTGCGGCACACGTCAGAGAAATTGTCTCAAAACATCCAGATCAGGTCAGCACATTCCAACAGCGTCTGCTCTTTTGGCAGGAGGCTGAATTGCAGTTTTCTCATAGCATCAGCACATATGGTATTTATAGCTAGTTTTTGATGTTTAGGAAATGCATGTTGTACCAATTTGACGATATATTATAAAGTAAATGATTAAGTAACTGAGTAATTTTGGTTGCGGTTTGAAACTGATGGCTCAAAGAGAGCATTGGAATATGGAAGAGACATTTGAGCGGGGGGCTCTGTATAATGTCTGAGTGACGAGTAACAATAGTATGGGTGACTTCATGGAATACTATTCCTCTTGGGCCATTTGCTGTGCCCACTATTTGTGGAGGGTCTGTAAATGAGTTCCAAGCTAAGTTGAGACGTTAGAGGAGTTTTTCACTTTATCTGAAAGATACTTCAACCCTCCTCATCTGCAGATCCTATCCGATTCTTCTTCCTCTTATCTATCCTGCAGATTCATTTCCAAACATCACCCACCATAGCCATCTGCTTGCCTGCCTGCCTGCTTGACCTAGAACTGAAGCGTTCTTGCCTGTCGATTTTGTTTTGACTGAGTGCCTGTGAATGAGCTGGTTCCTGCAACTTAGCTTTCATTGGGTGCTGTAGAAATCTCAAGTTTATTATAATGATTACTTGGATAAACATTTTATTTTGAAGCGGTGAACAGATGTATTAATTTCATTTTTACCTTGATTCATTTTAAAGGCTTTTAGTTGTTCTCAACCCCAATGTACTTGTGTATTAGAAGTGTATTACCTTCTCATTTACTTTGATTCATTTTTAAAGAATTTTTTAGAACATTGTTTTACCATATTAATTGTTCTCAGCACTAGGTTTGATAATCTACCAAATAAGTCATAAATTTGGAAAAGGTATTTCTGTATGACTGCAGTTTCAGAAACTTTGTACCAGGAGTCACAAATGAAGACTAAACCATAATAAAGCAATAAAAAACAATTGCAAAAAAATGTTGAGGAATTCGAAATCATCATCGTAAACTCCAAATTTCTAAAGCACTACTTAAAAGCTAAGCACAGGGCACCAGCTTGTTCGTGAGCGCTGCGTCAAGTCAGTGGGATTGTCTAAAGCTGTCATCTCAAGAATCAAGTCCGGTTGCCAGAAGACCTGAGAGAAGGGGGAAAGGAGCTGTTGAGGTGGGTTTTGTTTAATTCGTCTTTGATCTCGCTTCTGAGAGATCCTTAAAAGCACTGTCTAAATTTCTAAGTGCATGTCTTAGTGATGAGTGTTATATCAGTTAGGCTTGACATTTGTCTCAATCTTTCCAGGTGGATGTGAGGAACTGTGGAAAAACTGCTCTGCAGATGGCGTGCCTTAAAGGTCATTCGGAAGTTGTTGAAATCCTGATTAATGTGGGGGCTGATCTCTCAGCAAGAGATGATGATGGCGATATGCCAGTTCATTTTGCAGTCATTGAGTAAGTTCAGTGCATTGTGTTTTAATGTTAAATATGTGTAAATATATGTGACTTGTTTTGCTTGCAGTGAAGGGTCTTCTTTGTTGGAAAAACTTCACTTTAGGGATATGTTTTTTATATATATACATGTTTGCCTGAATTTTTCTGTGATGCCATTTCTTGATCGCAATTGGTGGTCCAGATTTTAATAAATAACCAATTAACTTGCTAACTTTAATGACATGTAAGTGCAGCTTGGCCTGAAATCAGGAGAAAGGTACCTGTAAAACGATGCGCTCATTGTGAATAAATTAAAAATTTTATTTTCAGTGATTTGGATTAAATTTCACTAGAATTACTTCACTATCATATGAACAAACACTGAGTTTCTTGTAGAATTTTTAAATTATTTATGTCTTTAACTTTCAGCCATGATTCACGTGCAGACAGTTAATTGCTCTAAATTGTCAGTGATTATTTGCTTTATAGGATAGCAAGTTATTATGTTGTACTCAATTAAGAGTCTTGATATTCTTAACCAACTTGTTTTTTGTTTTTCTTGGGACGGGTGTTTGTGGTTTCCACTTTTAATTTATGTAAGATATATGACTTTACTTTGTGTGAAATTAATGATTATTCGCTCTTTTGTTTTAGAGATCAAGCAGAATGCCTGGAGATGTTAATAGCACATGGTGTTGACGTCAACCTAGTGAACTATAACCTTTTGTCACCGCTGCACATGGCCGTTCGTAAAGGTCATCGTAAATGTGTTGAGATTCTGCTGAGAAACAATTGCTCCACAAATCTCAAAGTATGAAGATGGCCTTCTTGAGATGGCATGCTTATGAATTTTACATAGAAACAATCCTCGACTGGTGCCTTGTGTATTATTGTGTTGGTGCTATAGAAGTTATTGGATTAGATAAGTTAGACTGAAGGTTAATCGGACTTTGTTGCTATGGCTTTTGTTCATCAGTTAACAAGCAATGCTAAGATAACTAGCAGCGCCATCAGTAGCAGTCTCAAGCACACACGCTGAGCCCAACCAACAGGTTTCCATCTAGAGTTGACAGGTTTTACAATGTTCAGAATCCCTGGACCCAGCAACTTCAGAGACATAGAGTGACTGATGCATTGTGTATGATCATTTAGCGCCCTCAGAAGTGGGCTAAATGATCATATGCAAAGCATCAGAAGGGGCTAAGTGATCATACATATGCAAGGCTTCAGAAGGGGCTAAATGATCATACATACGCAAGGCATCAGTTGATGGGCTTCAAAGTGAAACCATTGTCCATAATTATAATCCACTGGATGAAGACTCTTTGGTGCTGATGAGATGTTGACTGGACGTGTTACATTTAACAAAAAGTAGATGAATGACGGGGCTTCTGCATAGGATAACATGGGTGACACTGCACTTCATGACGCCATCAGCAGCAGCAACAACGAACTGGTCGAGATGCTTGTTGCAGCTCCAGGCTTTGACTTTCAAGCGAGGAACGAACGAGGCTTTAACACCTTACATCAGGCAACACTTTCAGGAAATAGCCGGTAAACTACTTGGTCACCTCTGAACGTGAAGCTTTTTTGACTAGTGAGCACAGTCAGCTCAACTGTCTAAACGAAAATCAGGCACCATATGTGTAGTTGACTCCTTCTGCTCTTGTGCATGAGAAATTGCAAGACGTAATACATGACCCTGAGGGCACACACGTGTTTGTACCATGCTAGTTCAACATTTCCAAATGTTTGTGTGTGCTGGCTGGGAAGGAAAGTGAAGAGTGCTTTTTATAAGGCGCTATATAAATTCCAGATAACTAACTAATGAAAATAATGGATTTTTAGCAGTGATAGATTTGCCTGCAATGTCTAAAATGTTTTAAGACGAGTTGAAGTAAGAGGGCAAAAAGACACTTGGATTTAAGATGTTGTGATTAAACTAGTGAAAACCAAATTTGGGGGTGGGGTGTAAATCCACTATTCTCTAAATGTGCATGAGGGTGACAAGGCCAAGGCTGATTGAGCGTAACGAATGAACCATGCCATTTAAACTTGGGTACATTTGGTGAAACTCAGTTTCCGATGTGTTATAGAGCCGTGGAGCTGATACTGAGGAGAGTTCCAGACTTAGTGGATGTGAAGAAGGAAGATGGAATGACACCTTTGCATGTTGCTGCAATCAATGGCCACAGAAAAGCTGCTGAAATGCTGATTACCGTTGTAAGTTCATTTTCAAATGTTCAGTGTCGTAAAATTTGTGCTAAAAAAGTACAAGTGTTCAGTGTGAAACACAGGAACATAATCGTCATCGTAAAATTGAGATTTCTACAGTGCCCAACAAAAGCTAAGTCATGGGAACCAGCTAATTCACAGGGAACCATTTGAAAATAAAACAAGTATGGTAACTAAACTTATGCCTGATGAAATTAAATAGCAGAAACTGGTAAATGCTGCAGGTACAGAATCTTGTTATTTGTGACGCCTGGATGGTACTCTGTTGGTCAGGTTCTGTGTGTGTGTGAGAACTTACCAACAGAAACTTTTCCCAGCTGTTCAAGAATCATTTCTCTGCAGATGAACTTGTTCTTTTAACAAACCCTAACACCATTTGGTTGTGAACGCCTTTTAGAGATTAAAATAGCGTGATATATAGATACAAGTATTTAGTTGCACTGCATTACATTTCTAAGAAATAGTTAATGGAAATAAGTAGGAATTGGTACATAGAATAATTGATTTTCAATTAAATGCAGAAGTTTAAAGTATGTCCAATGAATGCAATGATTATAGTAAGCTTGGAGCTGTTTTTGCTATACAGGGAAACGCCAACGTGGAAGCTGTAAATGTCGTTGGTCACACTCCGCTTCAACTTGCTGTCTTGCAGAATCGAATGTCGGTCGTCGAAACCATTGTTTCCAAAGGCTAGTCAGAAGATGAAATCTTATTGTGCATTGTACACACGGACTATGAGCTTATAATAATTATAATTATAATAGTAATAATAATAAATAATAATAATAATAAATAATAATTAATAATAATAAAAATAATAATTAATGATAATAATAATAATGATAATAATAGTTGTTGTTATTATTTTTATTATTGTTGTTATTATCATCATCAATATCATTATTAGTGTAATTTTTTTTTCATGAAAAAAAATAATCCGCTTATAGTTTCAATCAGCTCATAGATAGTGTTGTTGGTGATGATGTTTGGTAAATATATCGACTGGTGGAAGTAAGGGTTATTTTATTCAGCTGCTACATAAATCCTCTTTAATGTTGATTAATTTTGGTCATGACTTCTAAATGGTGACTTTTCCAATTATACAAGAATTAATTAGAATTAATTATTTGGTTACAGATGAGCTGCATGTTGTTCATGGTGAACTTTAACACCAATAATTTATTAGGCTATCAAGAACAGTGCTTTTGTGAGGTACTTAAAAGGCATTATATTAAGTATCTAGATCATACATACAATACATTTGCATACATGCATGCATGCACACATTACATACATATGGTACATACCTACATACATACTGTATGTGTACATATATATATACCTACATGCTCATATACACAAACATACATCTTAAAATTTAAATATTTAGCTTGGCTATGAGCTTTACCCTTTAACTTGAGTGGATTCGTTTTTTTAAAGGCGTCAATGTGAATGTCGTCGACGAAGAAGGTAACACTCCCTTACACACGATTCTTTGTTGGATGAAAAACGAGAACTTTGAGGCACTGAAGAGTCCAAAAGAACAAAAGCTTCCTCAACTTGACGAAGCTCCTCTCATTGCAGGCGTAAGGAAAATTTAAAGCCTATTTCTGTAATCATTACATCATGTGGTAAAATTTACCAAGTACCAGTATTTGCTAATTTTCAGCCTTTCACTTCTGTGTTTGTGATTCACTTATGTGATCTTGATGTCATGCTAAAGGGCCCATTTTGACAACTTTTTTTAATCGGGCCTTTTCTGTGTGTTTAAGATGAAAGCCAACCTATCACCAGATTTGCAGAAGCATCACTGGCTTCCTGTTGCTCTTTTCCTTGTGCGTCATGGTGCTGACTTGCGCCGGGCCAACCTGGGCGGAAAAACCCCACTTGATATCGTCGCCGATTCTAAGCCGGTAATTGATTTGCTGCAAAGTCAGTCAACCAGGTTTGTGATTCAAGGTCTTGGCACCAATTCGTAGATAAATGGTCTGTACTTAAGATGTGTTATAAATGGTATTGCAATTTAGTAAGTAGCTCTTCTGAAGAAAAATTTCTATGTACACAAGTTGTATGTAGGGTCTCTTCCATGTTTGCTCCAAGCGTGTTACACTCGGAGCATACTGTGTTCAGGAGCAAGTATTCAGTACTATAACTAATTATTATGTTGTAACGCGTCCTTTGAGTAAGACATTGTTTTATTAAGGCGCGTTATAAATATAAGTTGTATTGTATTGTATTGTAGACTGTGTACACACTGGTTATTTTGGGTTGGGTCAGGTAGCCTCAGCAGCCCTCTGCTTTAGAAGGTTTAATTTATTAACAATGTGAACTTTGTTTTTTTATTGGCAGACATGACTTGTTTCAAATCCTCATTTTAATGTAAATAATTTCAATTTCAAATTGTATGTGCGAACTTTCATATAAAATCGTAATCGTTATCAAAAACTTATAAAGTGCCACTTCAAGATAAAACTCATCTGAGGCACTCCCGGCCCAATTTCCCATGACTAATGGGGAATAACACGGTCTTCAAACGCTTGCGGAAAAGAGAGGAAGAGAGAGGAATTCCCGCCTAAGGTCACCAGGCAGGTTGTTCCATGAGGCAGGGCCAACAACGGCGAAACTGCGACGCTGTGCAGTAGTAGTGCGAGCCATAGGAACCACCAGGTCTCCCTGGACTGCCGATCGGAGCAGTTGGTGGCCAGGGACAGAAGAAACAGGGAAACAGAGCTCCTAATAATAGCTCCTATTAAATCAGACTACTTCTATCAACGATATTTTTACTCTGTAAACAAACCCCCAGGGCTCAGTCTCCCTTACATGGTTTTTGTCTGGTGTTGAGAAATATTGAAGAGTTATATATATATATATACATTTTCTTCTGTTTTTTCCATTGACTCTACTGTTTCCCATCCCAAACCCTGAACAAAGCATCTTCGAAGCAAACTCCAAGCATGCCTAGAGCAAGTATGGAATGTGCTTTCACACATGAAATTACTAAATACATGTGTATCGTGTGTGTGTGCACATATATAGGGTGTTTTTAGTACGCTTACCTTTACCATCTACTGTTATCAGTGGTGTATTTGTATGTTTTTGTCAGCCATTCAAGCCCCCCTCCTTCTGAGTGCCTGATGTGTTCTGACAACCCAGTGCAAGTGACGTTTCAGCCTTGTGGTCATCGAATTGCATGCAATGCATGTGGTCAGAGAATGAAGAAGTGTTTTGTCTGCAAAAGTGACATCAAACATGACAAGGTGCCTTACAACCGACAAGGTGAGAGCAGTATTATTTATCTGTCAAATATAAATACACCAGAAACTCCTTTTACCACTCCTCATTACGACATGAATTCTGATATAAAAGTCATGAATTGTAATCATAATTCCGAGATTTCTGCAGTGCCCAACGAAAGCCACAGGCGCTTATTCACAGGCGCTCAGTCAAAACAAAATCGGTAGGCAAAAGGGTTCGGTTCCAGGTCAAGATCCAAAATTCAGGCTTGGCAGCTACAGTGAGTGGTGTTTGAGATTGGAGTGGAAAGAGAGATAAGACGAAGAAAGGGTGTCAGGATAGGATGAACTTGGTTCCTAAAATGCCTTCAGCCTTCGAAGTAACTTTATTATAACAGTCTTGTTATAACATGGTTTTCTAATGACTCATAAATACAGCATCTTCTAATGACTCATAAATACAGCATCTTATTGAGTTTCTAGTGTATATGCTGAATTTTAGAGTTTTGAATTGAAGGCAGTAAATTGTGCATTTTTTGAGTAATACATGAAATTCATCTAGATTCACCTATATTATGGTATAAGCCAACATCTATTGCCCTCAGCACTTGTCATGGACACTGGTTCTCTGGATAGCAGTGAAGTACTTTAGTACTCAGCAGTACCAGGTATAATTAGGTTGCATCATAACGAGCTGGGTTGCATTCTGAAGACACAGGTAACTAAAATTTGGGACTCCAATTCCCATATGTGCGTTAGAATTCGCATTAAATGAAGCATTGGATGGATAGAGATGGATGGACTATGTGGAATACAAGCCATCCGGCAAAGCCAGTCTGCATGGTTTTGGCACTGGTATACGAGTGTTACTGCATGCTGAATGGTTAAAAGATGTTGCTGGATTGGTGTGGTAATGTTTATGTCTCAGCTGAAAAATCCCTCGTCCTCAGGATCATGCATCTGACGAGTTCCTATAGAGGCATGTAAACTAGCCTATTGCCTTTACCTGTTATATGAAAGATGTGTATCTGTTTGGTATTCTGTTTACAGAGACATCTGTTCGATGCACACGGTGCAATAGGAATGATCGCAACGTTGTCTTTCTGTGCGGTCATGGTTGCTGTGACGAGTGCTCAAAGAGTTTAAAATTCTGCCATATTTGCAAGGAATCAACTGAAAACTGTGTGATTCTCTTTAAGAGATGACAGATTCACTTGTACCGTTTCTTTGACGAATGGCTTGTGCTTTGAAGGATAAAATGCCAAATAATCATTTCATATCGATAAAGTGGACTTCCGCCTTCGATTTGTGCAAGGGTCTCTGCTGGAGACAGAGCTGAGTCAGCTCGTTGTTTAAAGATGTTCTTATTTCCGCTGAGTCCTCGAGCTGGAAGTAGTTTGTTCTGTAAGAGGTGCTGTATAAGTTTTCAAATACCATACAATAAAAACTGGATGTGATGAAGTGAAGCAAATGAGTGTTCTGACCAGTAAAGAACCATTACTTTAATAAATTTGAATTTCAAATTGTATGCATGAACTTTCATATAAAATAGTCACCTTGTGCTGTCATAAAATAGTAGCTCCTATTAAATCAGACGACTTCTGTCAACCATATTTTCACTCTGTACACAAACCCCCAGGACTTGATCTTCCAGGACATCTTAGACGACATTGTTGAAGAGCTGCTTAAGACTTGCAGCTATCGTGCGTTAATTAGCAATAATAACTGAATTCACGTCCTAGTGCAGATGCTGTTGGTTACTAGATGTGCAGGTTAAGACTATGGGTGGAAGTGGATGAACCCATCTCTGGTTCAGATGTGAACTTCCCTCTGCTTCCAACCAGACAATGCACTCTGCTGGCAAGTTCTGTAAAACTGTATGTATGCGTTTCTTGCTGTTATGAGCCAGGCTTCTGCAACCTGTTAACTCTTCATGGCTGTGGAAAGAAGTGTATAAAAATGTATGATGATAAGAACCAGAGGAAACGTTACAAGTCAATGAGTTGTTTGTGGATGACAGGTTTCAGCTTAGGAATTCGTAATCATAAACTCAAGATTTCTACAGCACCCAACAAAAGCCAAGTCACGGGAACCAGATTATTCACAACTGCTCAGTCAAACGGTGGGTGGTGTTTGGAATTGTACCTGCAGGATAGATAAACGCTTCACCTCTTGCAATTTCCGCACTGTCTTTCACTGAACTTTCAAAACATGACTTCCAAAAAACCTGATTCTGTCTCTTCCCTTATCTCTCTTACTACTCCAATTTCAAACGTCATCCACTGTAGTTGTCTGTCTGCCTGCCAGACTCCTAGATCTTGACCTGGAACCGAACACTGCCTATCGATTCTGTTTTGACTGAGCGCCTGCGAATAAGCTGGTTCAGGGCATTTGCTATTGAAACCAAGAAGTTTGAGGCATGCGTGATCTTACTCTACGAATTTTCCGTATGTTTAAGCACATTTCTTACGATCAACAAGCAATCAACCCAACTGAACTGATAAAAGCCAGGCAAATTTGCACCAGTTAGTAATGTATTTAAACTTCATATCGCACCATTGCAAGGAAAATCCAAATAGCAACAGCTAGGTTTAAATAATATTCAAGGACAGGTATAAATGACTCGCGAGAGGGATAGCCTACCGGAAATTGATTTAAAAGCTGTAGGAGATCGGTAAAATCTGAATATTTACAAGAGCTGTTAGCCGGTAATCCCCTATAAATGTGGACTGGCTATAACATTTAACAACATAACAATATGGATTTTGCTAAATTCAGCTGAATTTAGGTCTCCTCATTTCAAAACGAGGGATTTTGTAATGCAAGTGGCAAACTGTCCCACTGGAAATCTACTGATGACTTATATGTCGCTATTCTCGCCATAAAATGGTCAACTTATACTGGTTTAATCCTGGCCATCAGTACGTGGCAATTCTGAGTAGCCTAAGTAAGTAATATTTGTTCGCGCGAGACAAACTCTCGCTGTTTACAAGGAACTATGCATACAATTAGCGAGTCAGCTGGATACGTGAGAAGTTGCGCCTGTGAATAAGCTGGTTCCCGTGACTTAGCTTTCGTGGGGCGCTGTAGAAATCTCGATATTAAGATTACTATTACGAAGTTGCAAAAGCTCAACTACCAAGAAATTCAAATATATGAACGCTTAACTTAATTATCCAGGAGCCGATGCCCAAGATATACAATATTATAGTGCAGTATTCTCTGTCAAATATATTATTGCGTAGGGACGTTGAGACCAAGACGTTTGAATTTCCATCTTAGACGAAATACAATACAATACAATACAACTAAAATTTATAACGCGCCTTAATAAAACAATATCTTACTCAAAGGACGCGTTACAACATAATAATTAGTTATAGTACTGAGAGAATAAATGAGTCTTAGGTTTTAATTTGAAAGTATCTATTGAAGAGCATCTTCGGATAAAAAAAGATACGTCATCCTAATTTAATTCACAAGACGTGACCAATATGTTTAAAAATTAGGTTTCGAGACCTTCGGAGCCCAAGATATCGAGACGCAAACTGCAACCCTGCTATAAAGCGTGCACATTTGCATGTATTTCGGTTGTAGTGTAATGCTAGGCTAAGTTAAGGCTGCAAATGAAGAAATGCGAAAATTAAAGCTGTACCTCCTGCCTGTTACCCTCAATAACGGAAGTGAAGTAGGGTCTTCGTAAGTTTATCTGTTTTGTAGGTTATACGACAGTTTTAAGTGGTATTCGTTAATTTTGTTTTGAAAGTGTAAATACTATTTGTAGGAGTAGTGATGTGTAATTCGGATTTGCAATATTCAGCATTTTAACTGATGTCTCTGTTACATAAAAACCACTACTGTTCAACTTAGTGTTACTTTATTAGTATGACAGAATCTAAGCTAATCTAGTCTTCTATAGCGCCGTTATCACAATGTCCTAGGCCTCAGTCGATGGTCGCTTAAAGTCAGAATCGCAGGTTAGAGAAACTCGAAGCCAGGCTACGGTTGGAAAGCAAGTAGGAAGAGATATGTCTTAAGTTCAGACCTGAATGACACCGGAGAATTAGCAGAACGAACTGAATTGGGCAGTGAATTCCAAAGCTTTGGACCAGCTACCGAGAAGGCCCGAACACGGCGACTGCGACGTTCTCGATCAAAACTGGGGCTCCCGTGTTGCCCTTAGGAAGAATGATTATAAGTTGCAAAGGCTAAAATGTATGGAAAGATTGAAGAACAGGTGAATGGATTTGGAGAGGCACTTGTGTTAATACCGAAAGAAACTGTGGTTGGTCTGACTCAAGAACTGGGCCCAACCAGGAGATGATTATTAAATAGTCTGCTTATATTTGTTAGGGCTGTGTTGGTTTCCAAAATGATCCCTGCTGACTCCTGGCAGGCAAGGAAGAGAACTGTCAAAAGACAGAAAACAGCTTCATAAAATGACATGGCTATTATTTGCTTACATTTTTAAAAACCGCAAAAATGCTTAATAAACATAAGAAAACTAATGCACTATGATTGGTGTTTCCAGTCAGAGCCTAACCAATGATAATGTGATTTGTATATGCTTCCCAAAATGTTGTGGCATATGTTGCCAGGGCTGTGCTTTCATTTAAACTAAGAAACAGTAGAACACTGTTGATGGGTTTCTATTAATAGAGATACACAATAAACAAGCTGTTACATTACCTCACTTTACCTTTGTGTGATTTTCAGATTACTAAATCAGCAGGCTTGATGTACGGGTAAGGCGAAAGAAAGCAACCAAGAAGGCCATGTCTAACATAGGTACAAAATGATATATTAAAGCCAAACCATGCTGTGACTGAATCATCGCTTAACTGTGTACTATTAACAAGCTGTTCATGCACCAAGGCTTCACACAAAGTTCATTAAAGTAAGATGCTGCTAAAATTAGCGATATTTTTCTGTGGTGTATATCATTTGCGAGATGGCACTGTTGTTATGTGTCCCATTTTCTGTATGTATTGAACAAACCACACATCTGAGGCGATTAATTATTATACAGGAACTGGTTTCTTTGGTCTTTTGTTCTTTGATAGAATACAAACAATGCCTCCTGCACTGTGATGTTGATATTACTAGGTAACCGCCTATTCCCATGTGTTCTTGCAGTTCTAATAAAGTGACCATCTCGTTGTAAGAGGCAGATGAACAGGATTTATGACCTGACTTGCCAGCCATATTCTGGAGAGTTTCGTGGACTGGCTCATGCATATCCAGAAAATATATTTACTCAGAACAAAAATGATATACTCTTGAATTCCTTTTTGCCAGCCATCTGGGATGAAGGACTTGAGTTAAATTATCAAAGTTGAGATTCTGTTCAGAGGCTAAAAGACGTTACAGAAGTTCCCATAGTTCTGTTAAATACTTTTCTTTTTATATAGGTTATTATTTGTGTTTAAGGCTGTAATGTATTTTGTTTTAGCCTTGGTTGTTGCACCTGGTTCTGTTCAAGACTCAAAAATTTGGTGGGTTCAGAGCGGAGATGGCACTGGTCAGGGAGAAGCAACAAATGCCTCAGGTGATATTCTGTCGAACGTTTGTTAATAATTTGGAATGCAAACTAGGTGTGGAAAAGGCAAGATAGTTTTACGAAATGCAGAATACTGATATCTTTGAAAAAAGCTGAGTGTTAAATTCTGATTTGTGTAATGTTATGCAATTTCTGAAAGTGACCAACACAAGTTTTCGTGATTTCTTTTGTTATTATATTGTCAATACAGGATTAACTATGCTGAGACGTTTTGGCATCAGTATTCAAATGAGCAAGGAATACTATGTGGTATAATTGCTAAATTTATGTAGCAAGTTAACTTTTTCAGGAACTCTAGAGTAAACCCATGTTTCACTACAAAACTTTGGTGACTAATAAGGCTTATGACATAATAAGGCATGGAAATAGGAAATATATGTGTATATGTATGTATGAAAGATGGTACCTGTAATCTATGAGAAAGTTCCATTTTGTGTCCACTTTATGTAAATATTTCATCAGCTTAAACTAATATCTATTGGTCAGATATTAAAAGTGGATTCAAACTTCAAGATGACGGCTGTTAGTAACTGATCAGTTCCTGGTAATTTCTGTTAACAATTTCAACTAAATTCTTGCCCAGCTGACTGTAGATGTTATGGCATTATTTCAGACACAACATACATTGCTTTTCCAAAAGAGTTTGTCAAAGAGGCTACAGGAGGCACGATTGAAGAACCATACGTTTTCTGGCAACCAGATCAACAGGAGGTATCGTCTGCCAATCCAGGGAATCATATTCTAGATGCCAATCAATTCATAAGTGCGGTGACTTTTGACGAGGGTGAAATCCTGTGCGATGACACTGCACAGCCGGAATGGAACGACGATCTCACGATGTTGCTCATACAGACACGACTCGGAATGGCAAAGGAATTCAGCGAACCGAAGTGCTCAAAGTGCAAGCTGTGGAAGAGGGTTGCAGCAAAGATGAACAGCCTCCGAGGCGGTGAGACGAACCTCATCGGGCCGGACTGCGACCGCAAATGGCGCAATCTGGTGCAGACATTCAAAACCATTCGTGAACGGCTCGAACGGACCGGGCGCAATTCCGTCACGTGGAAGTTCTACTCGCTGATGGCAGAATCTATGAAAGGCAGAACAAGTGATGAGGATGGGATGGTGGACAATGCAATACTTCAACTAGAATGGAACGGTGGACTGACGGATACGTGTGACGAAGGGGACACGATTGACAGCGAATTGGTTTGGACAGACGATCTGATTAAGCTCCTAATTGAGATCAGGTCGACAATGGCAAAGAACTTCATCGAGCGTAGATATTCGCCATGTAAGTTGTGGAGGAGGGTGGCTCTTAAGATGAATCGAATTCGAGGTGGGCAACTGCCAAATGTAACCGGACCGGACTGTGATCGCAAATGGCGAAACCTTCTTCAGACGTTTAATGCAATTCAGGTTCGAGAGGGTTCTGCGCAAGGTAGCATCAGCTGGAAGTTTTATTCGATGATGTCTGATGCTCTGAAGGACAATCCTGGCAGCGAGGGTGAAATCGTAGACCGACTTGGGACAAAACAGACTTTCTGGACCCCGACTTTAATCAGACTGCTAATTGAAACTCGCTCAAGCATGGCAAAACATTTCGAAATGCCAAAGTGCTGCAAATCTAAACTGTGGAGAGGAATAGCGATGAAGATCAACAACTTGCGGAGCGATGGACTGCCTGCCTTTACGGGACCTGACTGTGATCGGAAATGGAGAAATCTAGTTCAGACGTTTAAAACGATCCGTGACCGTCGCCAGCGAACGGGTCGAAATAGCGTAAACTGGAAATTCTATTCCCTGATGTTAGATGCACTGAATGACGCGGACTCCATGGACCCTTCCACGTCAACTGGACGAGGGTTTGGCAGGTTTAGGAAGAGGGGTGTGGAGAGTTCCGACGAAGCGCCTGACTGGTTTAGAAGGTACATTGAAGAACGGAGAGTTGTTGAAGATCAGCGATGGGAAGAACTGAAGAGAATGGAAACCGAAAAGCTAGAGGCCATCAAAACCTTAACAGAGACAATTAAACAACACACTTGCAAATGTGGGCCCAAGGAGTCTTGATTGATAATGTACACCCAGTCTGCATTTCAGCATTTGCATTTTTTGTTATGGATGATCATTATGTGTTGCTTGCAAAATCTGCATTTTCTTTACACTATTGCTATTTTACTTTGGAAAAGTTGGTCTTTGAGAACAGCTTAAAAACAGGTTTAGAACAGCTTTTGACATGAGCAAAAACTGTCATACTGATTGTTAATAATCTGCAGAGAGCCAGACTTTTATGCCTTCCTTGATTCTTGACGTTATTTCTGCCACATGCATAGGAGATTCTGTGCGTCTTGAAGTTATGTAGGCCTCTGTCTTTGCATCTTGTTTCTGTCCATTACGGCAGTTGTCTTTCGTACTGGGCTAATGTTTGTAATACTTCATCAGTGAAGTTGATCTTAATGCGTAAAAACGAAATACTACTGGTATGGAGAATAAATAAAGTCTTCCTTTACACATGTGTGCTGTTCTGACCAACTTGGCTCAAGTTACATTCTTCTCTTGTGGTATGATGCTCCTTGTTAGACCGAGTTAGACAGCAATGCTCACTGTCCTTTCTTTGTCCTCGCCCTTTTCTTCGGCCTTGGCTGTGCTACGGTGCTATATAAATTGTCTTATTATTATTATTATTATTATTTGTCTGGTCTTGTCTTTAGCCGTCTTCGATCCGAATTTGGGCCGCGCGTGAACTTTTCCTCTCCAGATGTTTGTTCTTAGTAACTGACTTATAGTTAATGCTGTCCAAGATCTTATGTTCTCAATCCAGACTGTTCGTGGTCTTCCACGCGCTCGCAATCCAGATGTTGTGCCCTGCATTATTTCTTTCTCCAAACAGTCTCCATTTTCCACATAATATGACCAAGTATTCGACTTGATGTTACTTGACAAGTGATGTGCTTTGAGGGGACCTTAAATAGTACTATAAGAATGCTTGCATGCATACTCTGTCGGTGCTAATACTTAACCCGTCTAACCTGGTGGCCTTATGACTGTTGGCCTTAAAAGATGGCCTTTTGGCCTTGCTGTTTTCAAGCTTTTGTCATCCTACTTTAATTGGTTACGGCTACTGAAGTATTTAATTTACCAACAGACTTTACAGTGTCGTGTTTCAAGTAATGGATCTAAGAGTTCAGAAAGGGGGACAAACTTTATTGTGGTTGTTTGGCAAATAGTTTGATGACTTTTTAGTCATCAGGACCTTAAGGAAATAAACATGAAGGTTACTTCCATGTCTAAAAAATTTCTGTGGACTTTTTTTTAGTCCTCCAGCCTGACAAAGCGGGTTTCAAAGTTCCAAGTTGCCAGAATTCCTGAAGACTTTTTCACTCATTGCAGATGACTTCTTTGCTTGAGTTTTCCTATTTTCATCTTTATTTCCTTTAGGACTATTACTTTCACAGGCATTTTACTGTAAAATTCTGTGGCCAGCTCTCTCTAAAACCAGTTTGGGGCAACTCTGTAGTGTGCCACCACCTCCTAAACACTCAGATGGGGACGTGGTCAGATTGGCCCCTGGAGCTACCTTTGGGTATTTCATGTAAACTGTAGACTGTAATGTAAAGGAAGTGTACTATTTCATGATTAATACTTGTCTTTATTTCCCTTTGATTTAAGACTGGGTTCTTCATCAAACTGCAAATCGTGGTTTATTCTGTGCTGGTTTTTCCCGAAATGTAAACTTATTTTTCATAAACTGACAGTCGATGACAACTGACTAACCTTTGTTGCACAGAATTTAATGGGTCGACAGAGCCAGAGCTAATCAACGGAATGATATTATGCAATGACTCTGCTGAGTACAGTATTTAAACAACAACTGTTGGGATGGCAAAATGGCATTTCTGAATTTTGTTTTTGATGTTGCTTATTCTATTTGTAAGAAAAATAATAAAAGTAATTTCTGCACTGGTCTGGGTAACACTTGTGCAAACTGTCTAGTCACTGGCATTTAATTTTTCTAAGTCACTATTATTTGATAGTAATAGGACACAGGAAAAGTCCATAAACTAATCTAATGACTAATATACATGCATTGCCCTACCTCTTTCACAGATCCTATCTTGACTCCCCTTCTTCCTCTTATCTCTCTTGCCGCTGAATCCCAAGCATCACCCACCATAGCTGCCACGCTGTCTCTCTGCCTGACTTAAATCTTTATCTGGCACTGAACCCTTTTCAAATTTTAAGGATGAGGTGACGGGAGGGCGAAGTGTTAGGGCAGAAAATGAACGGTTTTATAGATTTGTTGACTGAGCGCCTGTGAATAAGTTAATTTCCGTGATTCATCCTTTCTTTGGGCGCTGTAGAAATCAAGTTTACAATTACGATTACAATCAATCATTTTCATCTAAACTCACGATTTAGATCCAAAATGCCTTCATCCACAGAGGTATTCGTCACAGGCTGCATCTTTACACGAACTAAGAAATACGGCAAGATTTTGTGTGCTATCGATAACTTTCTTGTTCATAAAATCTGAAGTCGTACACATTTTTTGATTAGATTTTTGCGAAATGCTTTGCTCGAATCACGTTGCTTGCTCACTTACTTCAGAACCATATCCTCCATTTAGGGAAAATGGAAGATATCCTTGAATTAATATTCGGTTGTTACAGCGGAAGTTGGTCTTAAACAGCGGAACATAAGCGCCGGAAGTTGACCTTTTTTTGATCATCGGGGAGTGCTGTTGGAATACGAATTCCATCGACTGTAATCAGACGGTATAGTTGCAAATCAAGATTTATTTTCACCATGAGAATCATGATTCCTATCATCTCTAACCCCGTCTACGGTTTTAAATATTAATTCTATGTTATTGTGGTCTTTTGGTGATGTTACTTTGGATGGTCCCAACATGTCGGCATTGCACGCCGACGATAAGAACATCCCAAGATCGCACCGAACGTGATCGGTCACTTCATGTCATTTGAATGCTTTGATATTCAAACTGACTTTCAGGTGTAGGCGTTAGGATCTTTTACTGTTAACGTGGTGTAAAAAGGTGTTGCTCCAAGATAAAATGAGGTGGTGATGAAATTTCAATGTTATAGCCACCCCACATTGGTGATGGCTGCAAGAGGTTAAAGGCGAACTTTGGACATTTGGTTTCGTACCAAAATTTGAAAGTGCTTAATAAGTTTTAGAAATAAGTTTAAGGGCAACTGGGTAACTTTAACCTTATTCTATCACATGAGTGTTATGTGTTACTGGGTACTAAGGCACAGTAAGTGGGCACTTTAAATCGGCATTATATAAAAGTGCAGATTTTGGTGTTTGCAGGTCAGCCCGCTTGGAACAGTCTTCCTCTGAACGTACGTAGCTGTTTTGCTTAACTCGGAAATTGTTTTTATTTTAGAAAATGACAACTGAAACTGTTGAGCAGCCGGCACAGACGAAGACTGAAGAAGGCTCCCTGGATATCCAGGAAGAGACCAAGCAGCAGACACCCAAGAAAGCTGTTGCAGCCTCTCAGGGCAATGACTCGGCCACTGATTCTGATGCTGAGGACTCTGTCCCAGAACTCGAGGAGGCCGATCCAGCAGCTCAGCAAGCCCAGCGACAGGTACAGTTACGATATTTGAAGGCCTGGCATTTCGTGTCATAAGAGCATAAGTGACTTGAACACTGATTTTTGTGTTGATGAGGGTTTTGTTGGCTGCACTAGACGTTACAGTTTTAAGCAAACTCACAAAGGGCATGTAAATACTGCACACATCTAAATCGTTAAAATGTTTTAAACTTCCTTTAAATGTCTTGTTATTTGTTTGCTTAAACTTCTGTTTATGACAAAGTTGATGGTGTTACGAAAGTTGACCTGAAGTCGGGTTAAACATTTGTTCCTTCACTCGAGACAGCAAACTAATCGTATACAAAGTTGAGATTACTACCAGCTATCTGTACACATAACTTCTAGTCAGAGTTGTAGTTAAATTATATCTGTAATATATTCACATAGCAACTAGTTTCATGCAACAGTCTTTTTGAACATTTATACACATCAATCTGACCCTCTCTTTTATGATGTTCTAGCAATTGTCCAAAAACCATCAACCATACGTAACAATGGATTGTTATAGGTTGCTGAGGCAGCTGGATTGCCGGAAGAGCTGGTGAGCAAGGCAAAGCAAAGCCGTAGCGAAAAGAAAGCTCGTAAAGCCGTTTCTAAACTGGGTAATCTGTCTACATAACACTTATTTGAAGTACTTTGAATTTATTCTTACTTACGATTGGATTAGAAAAACTTTTTAAAGTAATGCAGCTAAGCCAGAGTTATAATTCTCAGCATACTGTAATAGATTGTGAAAAAGTTATCCAACGCCTCCTTGTATGATCCCGTTCAAATGTGCTTCCAGCTTGATGGTTTTGCAAAAAAGGTTGTCAGATGCCATTAATTTAACATAATTTGTTATTAAGGAACAGATAAGGTATTTAGCATTTTATGCTTTTGTGGATTACGAATAATCAAGAATTACATAAATTTACGTTTCTTTACAAGTACCATCCGCAGCAGATTCATTTACTGAAAGTCAGACTTATGTCAGAAACAAAATGGAGTTGTCTGAACAAGAGAGGTACTTATGCATGCGATGACATTTCGTTTTGCGTTGCTTTTCAGGCTTGAAACAGATTCAAGGTGTTTCCCGTGTCACAGTCAGAAAATCAAAGAGCATACTATTCGTCATCAACCGGCCAGAAGTGTTCAAGAGCCCTGTTTCCGACACATATATCATGTTTGGTGAGGCTAAGGTTAGTGCTGTCTTTTCTCTGTCTTTTCTCTGATATAATTTAAAAAGTACATAATCTCATGGCTTTGAGTGTCAACAAAATAATAATCAGTGTTCTGATTTACTCTCGCCCAGAAGTCTTTTTATTAGTGTAGTACATTTTATTGCTTTAAGAAGTTTTTGGATTATTTCACTGCACTATAGCATGCAATTGTGACAACTCCTTGATATACTATTCCAACTGAGCAAAATAATTTGAAAAACAAGGTAGACAGTTTACTTTGTAGTTGTGAGGTAGCTAGGTCCTTGACTTGTGGCTGATGGCAACTGTAGTTTCTTTGTGTAAGTTTGTTGATATCTTGTGAGTTTGGCCTGTCTTAATAGGGAGGTTGTTCTTCTGTCGATTAGAGTTTTCATGTCTTGAGCATAAATTGTCATGATGGTTTGCAGATTGAAGACCTCAGCCAGCAGGCCCAGATGGCAGCAGCTGAGAAATTCAAGGCACCCGACGTCTCTACGGTCAGTGGAGCAGTTCCAACAACGGTCCCTCAGCCAATCCCTGAAGAATCTGACGAAGAGGTACTGTAGACTTTCACAGCTGTTAAGAACGAGTAAATGTTATCATGTATCTGTTAAACACATCTCTGCTGTGGTCCTGTTGTTGAATCTGTCATTGATGGCATCGGTAACAGCAATCAATTTTCTGTAGAGCTGCCTTCCTGGTTACTTTGCTTGGATTGCTCTATGTATGCGCAAACCCTGGATGCAGAGATGATGAACGTAGATGTTGCTGCATTAGCAGGTGGCAGTCCTACCTCCAGCTATTTCTTTTAGGACACTATGCACCACTGTTGCATTACATTTTAAAAAATTTTCATTTATTTCATAGTTTAATCTTCAGACACGGATTGCTGATAAAACTAAATCAGACTTAACGTGTAGCGTGAAAAAGCTACTGTAGTGGCTGTGATGCTGTGCTTTAAGCATCTATTCTATTCTTTTAATGCTTTAAGCGATTATTTGTTTTTAACTGCTGTTTGAAAATTTAAGGAAGTTACTGCTGATTTCATTTCAAGTGAATTTTAGCAAATGCCTGATTCGATGTGGTTTTGTTTAGGCGATTGATGACACTGGCGTTGAAGCCAAGGACATTGAGCTCGTCATGTCACAGGCCGGTGTCACACGAAGCAAGGCTATTCGGGCTTTGAAGAACAACCAGAACGATATTGTCAATGCCATCATGGTTAGTGAAATGAATGTTTAGTTCTCAGCAGAGTTTTTGACTTACGTCAAAGTGCAGAGTTATTACACCGAATGTAATACAGCCCAGTTACCTTTTCTGTACAGCCATTTTATTACTCGGTAGGACTTATTTGGGGTTATTGCACACGACCTTGAGACTGCTGTTAACTGCATGCGTTAATAATAATAATAATAATAATTTGCTTGTCTGTGCATTAAGTTTATGTCCTCACAGTGGCTGTAATTAACATCTTGATCTGCCATTAGAAGTGAATGTTGGGCCTATCTGGCTATGCCCCTTTTTGATTTACAGTAGTGCACCACGGTTGAACCCCAAACAGGAATAGACAAGGGTTGCCTGCAGAAATTGTAAAATAAAAACTGGCTATGATGGTACTGTGAAAGGAATTAAAGAAGGAAGACTAGGAACAGCAATGCAAAAAAAGTCTAAGAAAATGTCTGAAACTGGAAAAATGACTGGAAAAGTTGAGAAAGTAGATACAAAGAGGGTAAAGGAAAACAACTAGGAAAACCTAGAGAAATAGTCTGAAAAACTAAAAATGTTGTAAGAAATTTTGGTGACTTGAAACTGGCTGCAACATTCTCAGCTACTAAAACTTAAAGAAAAGGCATTCAGAATTTTTTGGACATCAAAGTAGTCCCAAAAAGTCCTCAGTGGCTGAAAAAGGTCATCAGAATTTTTGCACCATGCAGCAGGAAAAAATGACCAGGAAAAAATTTCCCCGCCAGTCCCTTTCTCAACTTGTGACCAGCCATTGTTTCCCACTGCAGGTGCAATAAAGCTGCATAGAGGGATTGTAGACTTTATTCGAGGAGTGGCATGGGATTCAGTCCCAAAGACATTGTATCGAGGATGGATAATTTGTCACTGGCTCATTCTGCTATATGGCTTCGATGTTATTAATTTGTATTTCTAGCATAAAGAAATTGGTGCAATTTTTAAGGCTGGCTGTCCTTGAACAAATAACATCTGTGTGGATTTCATAAAGACTATTATTAATTTTAATTTTAAAATAAGCTTTTCATGTCTATTACTGGAAGCAGTACTGTTGATTTTGCGCTACATTGATCAGTTTAACGATGTTTGTGTTTCTGTTTTGATTTTAGGAGCTCACGATGTGACGTGGTGACACGACTTCTATTAAAAAATAGATACCAGCAGTTATTCCATTATTTCTGGCACATTCAGAAACAGACTATTTTGAGTCATTTTATACAGTTTTAAACAGTCAGCTGTAAAAATCTGCATTGTCTTACGTGTTTGATCAAATTTTGGCTCAGTGTTTGATTTTGGCAACTAGTTCTTGAGAAACCTGTCAGCAAATTTGTTTGGCTGCCTTGCAATAAGAGTAGAGTTGATCACGATGTTGATTAGCTGTGACTCTACTGCTGGTTTCTTAAAACTAGCATCTGTTTCTGTAAGAAATCCAAAGTTGTGAAAGTCTTGTTTTGATTGTACCACCTAAGTACAATAACTAATATTTCCACAGTTATTTCAAATCAGCTGTATAAAAACACAATGCATTGATATATTTGTTGGCTGCATAGTTGTAGCACAAACCATACTTAAGGTTGCTTAGGGGGTCGTCCATAAAGGACGAGCATGACCTACTTTAGACCCTCCCTCCCCTTTGTCCTCATTTGAGCTTACCCTCCCCTCCCCTTTGGATATGTCTGCACTCGAAACCAGTGAACAATAAAAGACCAACACCATAGAAAACGTCATTCATAAACTACTCGTTCTGTCTTAAAAGAACCTCACAATTTCACCATACATACATGACTATTGAAAAAGATCTAAATAGATGTGACTTAAGATGCATGTAGGTTGAAAACTTGAAATGTTTCTTTAGCAGTCTGCAATGGAACATTACTATCGATGAACCACTACAGTAGTGTGCCAGTTCCAACCTCCTTTCCTGAGATGGTTACTTTGTAGCGACCTTGATTAAGTCCTTTACTCACAATTGCTCAGCACCATTGATTGATGCTTAGTCATTACATAATAGCACGTAATAAATGCAAAGTAGCAATATTAATGAGTTAAAGAGAATCATTAACGACATGATGAGGTATATGGCAAAATCATGTATTTGTGTACGGTCTTAATGTGATACAGGTACTTCAATTGTAGGAACTGGTAAATTTGCAAATGCCCCTAATTTGTAGCAGTTGAATTTTTTTAAAACTTATACTGACAGTGAATTTCATCTGAGAAAACCGGCCATGTAAATACAATGTTGCGCTGTCAGAATGGGTCTTTGACAGTTTGCTTAACTTTGGTCGTTTTACTTGAAATTACTTTACCATTAAGTCAAAAGTTACTGAGTGCAGTTCCTTCAACCATTCAAGTGCTAATGACTGACCTTGATTTGTCGCAAATTTAGGAGGCGAATTAGTTTCGCCTAATAGCCTACCCACTGCTGCACCTCCAAGTGAAAATGATGTCAGATATGACTCCGCTCAAATGTGGACATTTGTCACATCCCAAGCAACATCTGCCAGATGATCAAGGAACAATTTATAGTACTATAATGGTCACTTATTTACTGTACCAGCATTTATCAATTCGTGTTCCATCATTACAAAGAAGGCAAGATAGCACATTAGAACCATGAATATATACGTTTCCTACTTCAGACGAACCAGAATCAAAGACCAGTAAGAATTCATAATGACTGGAAATCTTCCGTAACATTTTGTGACCGTTTTATTGGAACGCCCTCTTGTGATTCTAGAAGAGGGATTTAATTCTGGCTCTCAGAAATGCCCACAAAGCGTAGCCCAAATCATTAAAGCTCTTTACAATGTACAGTATACGAAATTATTAATATTATTATGGATTTTGTCGTGCATCGGCAATAGAGTACTTACTTGCTTAATTCAAAGGTCGACACGTACAGAGCAGTTCAACGAAGTTTGATAGCAGGAGACTGAAGTCGCAACCAAATATCTTAAGAAAGGAACGTAACTGCCATTTTGTTTGACCCAAAAGTCTAAACTTCATAGCTGGTATCGGGACGTAATACATTTTAAGAGGTCGTTACGGTACACGGATTCGACGAACGACCAATGTGGCTAACGCACCATTACAAGGCCTTTAGACCAACAGCCCATTTTATGCCATAGATATAATATATCTATGTTTGATGCAGGCGAACCATCTCCTGGTATTTTAACTCCTTGGATTACTCCGTGGATTCAAGCACGGCTTTTAAATAGGCCGTGATTCAAGTCATCTAATTTTATCGCAGAGACATGAAAAGGAAAATGCCGGTCCAGTGCATGCTTATGGTCCCTCTCTGGTTCTAGCAGAGTGTGAATGGCAGCCGACAAGAAATTAAGTAACAGATTATTTAAGTTTAAGACAAACAGTAATGACAGTGTGAAACAAGCTTGCGACACTTTAATTGTTACGATACCTGAGGTAAGAATGCACCCGATCATCCTACCTTCGCCAAATGTTTACGACGCCGGCCCAGTATTTTCCCTTTTGACCTCCATAGTCGAGTGTTGTCTTCAGAAAACTGCCAAAGATTTTCACAAACCAGTTATGTAGTGATGTTGGACATGGCAGTTTGGGATTTTATATTTCCTACAACTAGTATTAATTTTTACGAGTTCGATCTGTTTCTGGTTTGTTGGATTCAGCCTTACAAGTTAGCCGAAAAGGCGGTTTAAGAACTTCTCAAAGGTATTGTCTTCACTGTCATACGGACGTATAAAAACCTATCAACAGATATAAATACATTTCCGTTCCGGATTCCGGGTTTCTGTGCTGCCAACTAGCGAAATAGTAGTGCAATATTTGGAATCACAAATTTCAAAGAGGATTAAACGATAAAAATGTTCATGAATCAATAGGAACTGCACAATTTGTTAACGAAAGACGCATATTAACGAAAATTCGCCCAAAGACCGTATATTGAACAGAATTGTGCGATACACGTACAAACCCATAAACTGCCGATCGAATTATCGCATTCAAATGGGTCTCATCAAATGTATATATTTGCACTCTGGCAGCCGCACTCCTCGTATACAGATTCAAATACAGATTCGCCAAAATCCAGAAAATCTGCATATACAAATACAGATTCGCCTATAGAAGCAGAATGCACAATTCAGGCCAGGATGGTCATGAGGGTACATAAAGACCCCATACGTGGTCCATATGGGTCTCATCAAATGTATATATTTGCACTCTGGCAGCCGCACTCCTCGTATACAGATTCAAATACAGATTCGCCAAAATCCGGAAAATCTGCATATACAAATACAGATTCGCCTATAGAAGCAGAATGCACAATTCAGGCCAGGATGGTCATAAGGATCCATAAGGGAACTATACGTGGTCCATGTGGGTCTCATAAAATGAATCTAGTTGCACTCTGGCAGCCGCACTCCTCGAATACAGATTCAAATACAGATTCGCGAAATTCCGGAAAATCTGCATATACAAATACAGATTCGCCTATAGAAGCAGAATGCACAATTCAGGCTAGGATGGTCATAAGGATCCATAAGGGAACTATACTTGGTCCATATGGGTCTCATAAAATGAATCTAGTTGCACTCTGGCAGCCGCACTCCTCGAATACAGATTCAAATACAGATTCGAGAAATTCCGGAAAATCTGCATATACAAATACAGATTCGCCTATAGAAGCAGAATGCACAATTCAGGCCAGGATGGTCATAAGGATCCATAAGGGAACTATACTTGGTCCATATGGGTCTCATAAAATGAATCTAGTTGCACTCTGGCAGCCGCACTCCTCGAATACAGATTCAAATACAGATTCGCGAAATTCCGGAAAATCTGCTTATACAAATACAGATTCGCCTATAGAAGCAGAATGCACAATTCAGGCCAGGATGGTCATAAGGATCCATAAGGGAACTATACTTGGTCCATGTGGGTCTCATAAAATGAATCTAGTTGCACTCTGGCAGCCGCACTCCTCGAATACAGATTCAAATACAGATTCGAGAAATTCCGGAAAATCTGCATATACAAATACAGATTCGCCTATAGAAGCAGAATGCACAATTCAGGCCAGGATGGTCATAAGGATCCATAAGGGAACTATACTTGGTCCATGTGGGTCTCATAAAATGAATCTAGTTGCACTCTGGCAGCCGCACTCCTCGAATACAGATTCAAATACAGATTCGCGAAATTCCGGAAAATCTGCATATACAAATACAGATTCGCCTATAGAAGCAGAATGCACAATTCAGGCCAGGATGGTCATGAGGGTGCATAAAGAACCCATACGTGGTCCATATGGGTCTCATCAAATGTATATATTTGCACTCTGGCAGCCGCACTCCTCGTATACAGATTCAAATACAGATTCGCGAAATTCCGGAAAATCTGCATATACAAATACAGATTCGCCTATAGAAGCAGAATGCACAATTCAGGCCAGGATGGTCATAAGGATCCATAAGGGAACTATACGTGGTCCATATGGGTTTCATCAAATGGATATATTTGCACTCTGGCAGCCGCACTCCTCGTATACAGATTCAAATACAGATTCGCCAAAATCCGGAAAATCTGCATATACAAATACAGATTCGCCTATAGAAGCAGAATGCACAATTCAGGCCAGGATGGTCATAAGGATCCATAAGGGAACTATACGTGGTCCATATGGGTTTCATCAAATGTATATATTTGCACTCTGGCAGCCGCACCCCTCGAATACAGATTCAAATACAGATTCGAGAAATTCCGGAAATTCAGCATATACAAATACAGATTCGATTATATAAGCAGAATGCACAATTCAGGCCAGGATGGTCATGACGGTGCATAAAGAACCCATACGTGGTCCATATGGGTCTCATCAAATGGATATATTTGCACTCTGGCAGCCGCACTCCTCGAATACAGATTCAAATACAGATTCGAGAAATTCCGGAAATTCAGCATATACAAATACAGATTCGATTATATAAGCAGAATGCACAATTCAGGCCAGGATGGTCATAAGGATCCATAAGGGAACTATACTTGGTCCATATGGGTCTCATAAAATGAATCTAGTTGCACTCTGGCAGCCGCACTCCTCGAATACAGATTCAAATACAGATTCGCGAAATTCCGGAAATTCAGCATATACAAATACAGATTCGATTATATAAGCAGAATGCACAATTCAGGCCAGGATGGTCATGACGGTGCATAAAGAACCCATACGTGGTCCATATGGGTCTCATCAAATGGATATATTTGCACTCTGGCAGCCGCACTCCTCGAATACAGATTCAAATACAGATTCGAGAAATTCCGGAAATTCAGCATATACAAATACAGATTCGATTATATAAGCAGAATGCACAATTCAGGCCAGGATGGTCATAAGGATCCATAAGGGAACTATACTTGGTCCATATGGGTCTCATAAAATGAATCTAGTTGCACTCTGGCAGCCGCACTCCTCGAATACAGATTCAAATACAGATTCGCGAAATTCCGGAAAATCTGCATATACAAATACAGATTCGCCTATAGAAGCAGAATGCACAATTCAGGCCAGGATGGTCATAAGGATCCATAAGGGAACTATACGTGGTCCATGTGGGTCTCATAAAATGAATCTAGTTGCACTCTGGCCGGATAGAGCGGACAGCCGTCATCCTATAATACTATCTGCGTCATGTTTTTTCACCCTTGACATTCACGCTCGGTGAGATAGTACCCGTATGCCCGTGGTTTGACTCCTTCTGGCGCTATCCACTTTTTCGTGTCCCGAAGTCTCACGTTGGTCTTGTTCTGCTCATATACGCCCAGCAGGTGTCCACGGCTGAGTAGTGCTGGTTTTCACCGTTTAACAGCAGTAGAAGAGCGACGTTGTGTGAATCTAGCCTCGCATGAGACATCTATTGGATGCAACCCGTGATTCCACCCTGTCACAAAATGCGCTAATGTTTGCCCATTCCTGTTGTAAATGCACCTGTGTGGCAGGAAAGTAGGATCGGCTGTTGGGCACGGTGAATAAGAAGGACGGCCGTACCGAGGGTTGAGGAGTCGCTGGGTTGAGTCAGTTTCTGAGTGACGGAGCGAGGAGAAGATGATTTTGGGGAATTCGAAGGAGGGTTCAGTCAGAGGAATTGGAGGAGCGAAGTCCGTGGCTGGAGTGACGGGAAGCTTGAGGAGCCGAGAAATGCTTTCCTTCCCTTAATCTTCGTATTCGTAAGTTTGTGTATATATAGTGTTACATTTCAGCTGGTTTAAAATGTATGTATTTCGAGTATATATATATACACATACATACATATACATACCTACACACCCATGTTAGTGCGTAATTGAGGAGTCTGCTTTAGTTGTAGGCTACACAGGATTTAAATTATGCATATAAGTCTGGGTATAAGTAAGACTCGTAGCGATATCTATTTGAATAGTTGAGGTCTTAGGTGTCCTATCTGAATAATGAACTTCAATTTTTGCCGGTTTGTGTATGCAGATATATTAGAATGCTTTAAATGCATATATCTGCGGTATTTAATATCTGCCGGAGATGGTATACTTTGTGCTTTGTTTGGTACGCAATTTTGTGGTTTATGTAGGCTTACATGTTGGAAAACTGCACTCATTGGAATTTAGTATTCAAGTATTTTGAAAAAAAAAGTTTATTGTATGTGAATTTAGCCCGGTACTCGTGGTCCTGGTGGCGTGGGTGAATTGGAGCTGGTTGGTTTGATGACACGGGACCGTTATAGAGCTTGTCGACTGTGTATGATGGATGGAATCCGAATCCAGTCAAGTATTTCTGAGTGGTGATTCTGCGAGTGGAGAAGTCGACCGGAATAGGCCAGCGCCAGATGCCTGAGACTTCTACTACTCCCGTAGGACAGTGGTAATCGCGAGAGTTTATTTTTGGTGTTTCTGTGTATAGGATGGCTTGCAGTGTTTTTTGATAAGACAGTTATTGGTTATTCTGTTGAAGGAAGAGTCTTTGTAAATAAAATCTGTAATTAAACATTGTAAATATAACAACTGAAATTAGAAATTGGCTTTTCCTTGAAACTTAGTTAAACGAATTCGCGACACACCCGAACATGCTTACGCTATGGGCAGGTTCTGGCGCTCGAACTTGCCGACGTCGGACACCTTTACAGGGAATTCGATCCCGGAGAAATTCAGCTCTCTTAGATGGGCACTGCATTTGATGGAACGTTGGGAGTCTTTTCTGCCGGATACATTGCCGACAACACAGTCCACTCAAAGCAGCGGTTGTCTCTGTTTTGCACGTTAATGACATAGCGCGGTCAAATGTAACTGCTGTCGTGAAACAGCCGATACTGAGCCGTACCTAGATTCAGCGCCTCTACATTTCTGAGTCTCCACCCTGACCCTTCATTTGTGTACTCTTCTCGGCGTCTGAGCATCTGCGCCTTCGCTGCCTCAAGTGCATCTTCGATGTCACCCGCATTCTATAATGGACAAGTGTCTGAGTAAGGTGTAATCAGCATGCGATCGATGTTGTAACACGGGGCTGCTCAAGTATTTGTTGCTATGTCATATAGCGCCTTTGCATTGCATCGGATACAAAGTAAGGTAAAATACAGAGAAGCGCTACAGTGTGGAATGAACGCGAGCCCAGGACAGTTCTGCATCGTGGCTCAGCCAAAAGACCCGTACCTGAAGATCGTAGGCTGCGAGGAGGGATGCAAAGAGAGACTTTTCATTTAAGGTAGTTAGGAGTGCTAATGGCATGAATTTTATAGGTAAGACCGGATACCTTAAATCTTATCCGGATTTTCGGAGGAATTCAATGGAGCTCGTTTACTATAGCTAAGGAATTTGTACGAGGAAGTGCACGCAGCACCACACGAGCCATGAAATTTTGGATGAACTTAAGCCTTTGAGTTCAAGATCTGAAATACCTCGTTGGTATAAACAAGGCGAGATCAGATCAGACAACAGGTCACAGTTTGTGCCATGTTTTTGGTAAAAAGCAGACCTGATGTGACGTAATGCCCAGATATGATTGAAACAAGATTTAAATAAGTTTCTAAAGTGGGATTGAAATGTGAGTTTGCTGTACAAAATTACACCAAAAATTCTGCTTAATAGCGGAACAGTGCCAGATAGGCCAATGCTGGAATGTGAAGGGAGAAATCGCAGACGTTGGCATGAGCCAAACATGATCCCCTCAGATTTATCTGGTTTTCTGGCCAAACCATTGAAACAGAACCATTCATGAACAGAACAGAGAAATTCACCAAGTTTCACCTTGACTGACTGATCAGCGGGTGAAAGAGCAATGCAAAGCCGAGTGTCATCAGCACACTGCTGTACCTTCGCTCCAAAGTGGTTGGCTATGCGGGTGCCTGGTGCAGTGGAGTGTAAATAATAAAGGTCTAAGGACAGGTACTTGTGGGCACCACAAGTGCAGAAAGAATGATCACAGCATTTTTCCGAAATTCCCCGAATCTGTATTTGTATATGCAGAATTTCCTGAATTTCGCGAATCCGTATTTGAATCTGTATACGAGGAGTGCGGCTGCCAAGTGCAAATATATACATTTGATGAGACCCATATGGACCACGTATGGGTTCTTTATGTACCCTCATGACCATCCTGGCCTGAATTGTGCATTCTGTGCATTCTGCTTCTATAGGCGAATCTGTATTTGTATATGCAGATTTTCCGGAATTTCGCGAATCTGTATTTGAATCTGTATTCGAGGAGTGCGGCTGCCAGAGTGCAACTAGATTCATTTTATGAGACCCATATGGACCAAGTATAGTTCCCTTATTGATCCTTATGACCATCCTGGCCTGAATTGTGCATTCTGCTTCTATAGGCGAATCTGTATTTGTATATGCAGATTTTCCGGAATTTCGCGAATCTGTATTTGAATCTGTATTCGAGGAGTGCGGCTGCCAGAGTGCAACTAGATTCATTTTATGAGACCCACATGGACCAAGTATAGTTCCCTTATGGATCCTTATGACCATCCTGGCCTGAATTGTGCATTCTGCTTCTATAGGCGAATCTGTATTTGTATATGCAGATTTTCCGGAATTTCGCGAATCTGTATTTGAATCTGTATTCGAGGAGTGCGGCTGCCAGAGTGCAACTAGATTCATTTTATGAGACCCACATGGACCAAGTATAGTTCCCTTATGGATCCTTATGACCATCCTGGCCTGAATTGTGCATTCTGCTTCTATAGGCGAATCTGTATTTGTATATGCAGATTTTCCGGAATTTCTCGAATCTGTATTTGAATCTGTATTCGAGGAGTGCGGCTGCCAGAGTGCAACTAGATTCATTTTATGAGACCCATATGGACCAAGTATAGTTCCCTTATGGATCCTTATGACCATCCTGGCCTGAATTGTGCATTCTGCTTCTATAGGCGAATCTGTATTTGTATATGCAGATTTTCCGGAATTTCGCGAATCTGTATTTGAATCTGTATTCGAGGAGTGCGGCTGCCAGAGTGCAACTAGATTCATTTTATGAGACCCACATGGACCACGTATAGTTCCCTTATGGATCCTTATGACCATCCTGGCCTGAATTGTGCATTCTGCTTCTATAGGCGAATCTGTATTTGTATATGCAGATTTTCCGGAATTTCGCGAATCTGTATTTGAATCTGTATTCGAGGAGTGCGGCTGCCAGAGTGCAACTAGATTCATTTTATGAGACCCACATGGACCAAGTATAGTTCCCTTATGGATCCTTATGACCATCCTGGCCTGAATTGTGCATTCTGCTTCTATAGGCGAATCTGTATTTGTATATGCAGATTTTCCGGAATTTCGCGAATCTGTATTTGAATCTGTATTCGAGGAGTGCGGCTGCCAGAGTGCAACTAGATTCATTTTATGAGACCCACATGGACCAAGTATAGTTCCCTTATGGATCCTTATGACCATCCTGGCCTGAATTGTGCATTCTGCTTCTATAGGCGAATCTGTATTTGTATATGCAGATTTTCCGGAATTTCGCGAATCTGTATTTGAATCTGTATTCGAGGAGTGCGGCTGCCAGAGTGCAACTAGATTCATTTTATGAGACCCACATGGACCAAGTATAGTTCCCTTATGGATCCTTATGACCATCCTGGCCTGAATTGTGCATTCTGCTTCTATAGGCGAATCTGTATTTGTATAAGCAGATTTTCCGGAATTTCGCGAATCTGTATTTGAATCTGTATTCGAGGAGTGCGGCTGCCAGAGTGCAACTAGATTCATTTTATGAGACCCATATGGACCAAGTATAGTTCCCTTATGGATCCTTATGACCATCCTGGCCTGAATTGTGCATTCTGCTTCTATAGGCGAATCTGTATTTGTATATGCAGATTTTCCGGAATTTCTCGAATCTGTATTTGAATCTGTATTCGAGGAGTGCGGCTGCCAGAGTGCAACTAGATTCATTTTATGAGACCCATATGGACCAAGTATAGTTCCCTTATGGATCCTTATGACCATCCTAGCCTGAATTGTGCATTCTGCTTCTATAGGCGAATCTGTATTTGTATATGCAGATTTTCCGGAATTTCGCGAATCTGTATTTGAATCTGTATTCGAGGAGTGCGGCTGCCAGAGTGCAACTAGATTCATTTTATGAGACCCACATGGACCACGTATAGTTCCCTTATGGATCCTTATGACCATCCTGGCCTGAATTGTGCATTCTGCTTCTATAGGCGAATCTGTATTTGTATATGCAGATTTTCCGGAATTTCGCGAATCTGTATTTGAATCTGTATTCGAGGAGTGCGGCTGCCAGAGTGCAACTAGATTCATTTTATGAGACCCATATGGACCAAGTATAGTTCCCTTATGGATCCTTATGACCATCCTGACCGGAGTTGTGCATTTTCTCGATATAAGCGAATCCGTATTTGTATATGCTGCATTTTTGGCGAATCTGTGTTCAAGCACTGTGACTGCCAGAGTGGAAATATATTCATTTGATGACACCCATATGGACGGTGTATGGGTTCGATATACATTTGGCGAATAATCCAGTTCCAATTCGTTCGTGAACTTTTCAATCAATGACGCTTGCTACGCATTTTTGTTGAAGCATTACATTTCCCTAGGTGACGCTCTAGTAACCCGGAATCCGGATATGTATTTATATTTGTATTTGTATTTGTTGATAGGTTTCGCCGCGTGTCATACGGCAGATGTGCTGCACAATAAGGTCTTCAGTACTTTGGAAGATAATGATTGTGAAGTGTGTTTTAAGTGTCACATTTGAGGTTACAGTTGAGGAGTGGATGCCATGACTAGAAATTTGTGTAAATATTCTGTTACATTGCCACGCACCTTGCATGCATGTGGAACAATAAATTGCTATGACATTTGTAGTAAATGAAAATATAATCTTAATAATCATTGTTATGATGATAATGATGTTTAGGTTGTGGATCCAAGCTATGGTATGTATGTGTGGCCAAGTGCAGTTGTTCTTGCGCAGTACATCTGGTATCATCAGAAACAGTTAACTGGAAAACGCATTCTTGAGGTATTCAGTTTACACAGAGTTTAATTATCAAGATTTGGCCGATAAAACATTATGAATATTACATGAATTTCACAGAAAATGGGATTTCAGTTACCTTCAAATGAATATGTAAAGACAGAATTGTGACTACAGATTGACGATTATTGATTTCAGGTATTGAAAAACCAGGAAGGGGCCAGAATTCTGTTGCAGATTCCCAACTTAAATCAACATATCAGCTCAGCCCTACAGCCACTAGTCATTACACTGGCTACATGTTGAATTGTCAGAGTACTGGGTTCCCAGGCCTTCGTCAGTGGTCCAGGATGGTGCACTGGTTTTCAACTGTTGATGAAATTATACCGGAGCAGAGCTCAGATGCGCTTGTCTTGGATTGCTAGCTAGTATATTCCAAAATGATGGGCCCACTTTAGCTTATTTATCATGCTGGATTTAGGCTCGTTTATTGTTCTTGCTTGTGTTCTTAAATACTTGGAAACTGATGTTCGATTAGCTATTGGTTAATAAAGAATATACTTACTTACTTACTTACTACTTGAAGTTTTCTTTTATTATGTTTGTTTTCAGCTTGGTTCTGGCACTGCTTTGCCTGGTATAGTAGCTGCTAAAGTGGGTGGTGAGGTGATTCTGTCGGATAAATCTGACTTACCGGAGTGCCTGGAAAGATCTCGGCACAGCTGCGCTGTGAATGGACTGGAAAATGTTGCGGTAAAGGGAATCACATGGGGCCATTTTGACCAGGATCTTGTGAATATGCCACCTGTTGATATTGTCATTGCTGCTGACTGTTTTTACGACAGCAAAGGTAACAGTTGCATTGTTACAGTGGTTTGTATGGCATTAGATACATTGACTCTCCTTGTGTTGAATCGATTTATATAGCGTCTTTTATAGAACAAACTGCTTAGAAGTCTAACACAGCCTGTGGAAGCATGATCAGGCACAGCATATAAACACGGTTGCGTTATCATAATCGTAATCAAATGCATGAGATTTGTACAGCACCCAACGAAAGCTAAGTCATGGGAACCAGCTTATTCACAGGTGCTCAGTCAAAACAAAATACATTACAGAGGGGTTGAACTTTATAATAGAACTAAATTTGGAATCCTTATTTAGAACTGCAGAACATTGGAATTCAAGGTTCAGTGAATGGTTCTAAAAGGTCTAACATAGTCATTGCACAGTATTTAGCATTCATTTGAAGCTGAAGATGTTTCAGTAGTTAGGTGCTAGCTAGTTGTGGTGTTGGAAGCACTGCTGAGTAGTTTGCTTGAAGTTACACCATCTTAATATATGTCACCAGAGCAAATGACATGAATGTTCAGTCAGTCACATTGTCACCAGAAGAGCATTCATCTTTAAATGGTGTACTATGAGATGCATTTGCATTTTGCAAGTTGAAAGAGATGCGCCCTTAGACCGGAATTGACAGAACTAACTGAACTGGGCAGTGAATTCCAAAGCTTGGTAGCTGGTCCAGAGCTTTGAAATTCACTGCCCAGTTCAATTCGTTCTGTCAATTCTTTGATGTCATTCAGGCATAAACTAAAGTCACATCTCTTTAAACTTGCTTAGACACCATAGCCTGTCATCTGGTTTCTCTGATCTATCAGAATTTGACCTGGCTTCTCCAGTGGATTATATTTTGATTGCGATTTTCACTTGAAGTGACCATCAACAGTTGCCTTGGGCATTATGATAATGGCACTGCAGATGTCTAGAGTTGATGATGTCCAAAGTTTCAGCATTGAAGAACGCTTGCTAATTTGTCGTATGATTGTTAAAATTTAAATAGTTCAATTTAACGAACAGTTTGTTTTTGAAAACAGATTTTGAACCAGTTGTAGTAACCATTTTCTACCTGATGAGCAAAAACCCTAATCTCACATTCTGGACAGCCTATCAAGTCCGAAGGTTAGTATCGCAGAGTTGGACTAAACGTATCTAGACAGTTAGACGGCTCGTGTTGAGGACCTCTCAAAGGGACCACAGTATAGGTCAATAAACTCAGAGCTTTGGCCAGATTTCGAGTACCTTGTACGTAAATATTTTGCCAGTTCTAGCAGAATAACATTTGGTCATGCTTACCTTTGCCATTGTCCAAGTTTTTGTATGGGTTAAACAGCTTGAGCTAAAAATTAGTTTGTTACATTATGGAAATAAGTATTGATCCATTACAAGATCCAAATAACCAAAATCAAATTAGAGGTTTATAGAATTTGAATAGAACACATTCCCTGATTATGATGATATAATGCTAATGGAATAGGCACAATTAATGTAGAGTTCTACTGTCGGGCAGAAAACTATTTGAAACTTAAGGGAATTGGTGGTTTTGATAGAATTCAAAATATGATAGAAAAGTGACAGATTACAAAATATAACACAACTTTGTAATTTTGATATTGGGCTAAGAGCTATTTTAAACTTAGGGAAATAGTGACTTTGACTGAATTCAAGATATAGGAGTAGAAATTGTTCCATCTTGATTTGTGTTCTTCTAGCAGTGAAAGAAACATCGAGCATCTACTGCACAAATGGCAGCTTGACTGTAGACTGGTTCCACTGTCATCATTTGATGCAAATTCTCCATCCATTGCTGAATCTGCTCTGCCAGGTTGTCATACAATCCAAATGTTGATCATCAGTGGAAGAGACCAGCTAATTAAATGAATTAAAACCATGAAATTTTCATCTGATTTATCTGATTTCGAAATTTAGCTACCGGTACATGTGGTGCTAACTAAATCTGAATGATTTGAGTTAGCTTTGGGACAAAGGGATCAACCTTTTGGAGACATCTTGCAAGTTTAGTGTTCCTCTGATTCAAGATGGTCCTTGTAAATTCTGTGAAGGCTTCCTGTCTTTGTAGTAGTACTGTCTCTAACCTGACTGTAGCTGAAATTATTTTTCCTAAAATCAGCTTTCTTCAGACAAACAAAAATGACAGACATACAGGTGGAGATTTCTTTACAAAATTAGCTGGATTACAGAGTAATGACAATGTAACGGTTACACAACCTACATAAATGTAAGTCAGTTGCTTCTGTAAAAGCTACTTGCTTTACAGTAAAGGCACGCAAACTTCTTGGTGATAAACAAAGCCTGCCAAGTCGTCGAACTGTATTTACGACGTGGATGCACATCCCTGGGGGTGATACGGGTGTTGTATAAATGTGTGGTCGGCTGCACAGCACCACTTTGAACTAAAGGAGATGGTAGGCAATAGTGTCTGCTGAAATTCAGAGTATAACATAAATTTGGCATTGACATCTGTTGAAATAAATGTTGAAAGGGGATAATGTTGAAGCAAATACACAATAAATCAACCCTATAACGGTATTAAAGATTGCAAGCAACGACTTGGCAGGCACCATCACTTTTGTACCATGATGCTGTGCAACCTATCTATGACAAGCATTCGGATTCTAGTGCTATATATTTTAATTGAAGCGCTCATTCAATTAACACATTCTGCGAATCAAATATCGGAACATAGCTTTAAATGTGCACAAAACATTAACACAAACTAGCCATGCTAAATTTTGAAACAGTTTGGCATTTGCTCAACTAAAGACAGCCTTTTGGCATTCATTCATCATGCAAATTGATCTACTCTGAATGTCAAAAACATAATACACATACGAAATAATTGCTGATCTCCATTTGCTATCAATGCCACAAAATAAGTTTTTTAAAAATCTGAAAAATTTGAGCCATCAGACAGAATCAGAATTATTACCTAGCTTTTCTGATTACACACAGTGTCAAATATGGAGTATATTAATATCAATTACCACAGACATATTAAGATGTCCAGTTATGCTGTGTTGTCATATTTTGCCGGTAGCAATTGTCAGTACTTTTCAGTTTAACTATTGGACAATGAATACAGTTAAATTCGTGGGATAAAAACACCTTACTCAAGGTTTAAAAAACTGCTAGAGTGTCTTACTGTTATCCAGTAGAAGAGGAACATATTATGTAACTAGCCTACCACACAATGGCATTTACAACTAAAATGAATTGGTATTCACTCTCAGTAGCAAAATTACGCTTTGAGGAAATTAAAACATAAATTTACTCAAATTTACTTTGC
The DNA here is from genome assembly GCA_964023275.1 of Norana najaformis. Classification (NCBI taxonomy): domain Eukaryota; kingdom Metazoa; phylum Annelida; class Clitellata; order Crassiclitellata; family Hormogastridae; genus Norana; species Norana najaformis. Next base: position 27,954,409 of record OZ029921.1, read on the forward strand.
AAGAGGACAGTCTGAAACTTTTATCATAAGAAGGTGTGATTGGACATCAGAAAATTCTTCTTCAGCCAGAGGACTGTAGACCACTGGAACCGGCTACCAGAAGAAGTAATATCAGTACCAAGTTTGAACGCATTCAAAAAACGAATGGAGATGTATAGACACTAAAAGCCAACATAGCTTAGCTGGCCTATTAACTGTAACTTGTTCTGCTTAGATGGGTTACAAGTACTGCTAACTCTAGGATAGCCAGTGAGTACAAGTTCAATAAAAAAACTTCAATAACTAAAAAGATTAGGATTTAGTGATGTGCATACATAGCATGATAGCAGTTTAAGCAGTTTACTAAAGTTACCCTAATATCGATGGCAATCCACTACTGTTGAAACTGCGTATGTCTGTTAACATTAAAATATCAGTTTACAAATTCGATAAACATTCTGTTTACAAACAGTTGAGTTGGTACTGTTTTGATAGTTGAAGCTATTTTTTGTTTTGCCATTAACAAAATACATCACAACAGTTATGGTGCAATTCAAACACCAAAATTATCAGTTTTACCATAGATTGCAGACAGGTATCAGCACTTACAAGAAATAAAAATCACCAAGACACTACAGAAAAATGTAGTAATTGTGCCTTAGAATTAAGTTTTACAATTTTTATCACTTGACATTAAAAGTGTAATCAGTACATGCAAAATAAACTTGTGTCTGGAAGTTGAAACATTTTGCATTATCCTGCATCGACAAAATTTGTTTTATGCCATATGGTGTGTTGCACTACAAAAAAAAGTGGATACTTGTCAGCCTTTTGAGAACAGCTGCAAGTCAACTGGAGCCCAAAGCAATTTAGATGCTACAGTTGCCACAGTTTGAAGTACCATACACTATTTTAAACAGTAAACTCCACAAACTCGGTGGGTGTTTTACAAATTGAACAGCTTTTGTTCATTTCGTCAGACCAGTTGAACAAAACCTGTTTGCCAATGTCCAAACTTTGCAGACTGCCCACGCCTTAATTTGTCATTCTTAACAAACTGATTAGTTGAAGTAAGGTGGGTCTTTGAGAGGTTCTTTTATGGTTTACACACGCACACACAACACTAGAACATAATTGCTTTTCAAAAGTAACAGCAATAATTAATACTTCAATTTGTTATCTTAGTCTACAGCTAAATGCAAATACCTGGTAGTAATCATGGAAGACCAAAATTTTAACAAGGCAGCATTAAAAATTGTATCAAAAACGAATTCTCTTCTGGGTCCTCTGTCATTAAAAATTGTTGTACTGGGCACAAACTGGACAAATGTTCTTACAAGGCACATTTCAAGCAATAGTAGCACGGCAGTCTAATCCACACTTTTAACAAACGGTAACGTAATATTTTTATACAGAGTCAAACAGCACTGACTATCCGTGGAGTCAAGTTACCGTTATTCGGCTCAATTAATTGTAGATTACAGCAGTTGTATCTTGACTGCACAGTTGCCACAGGTAAAAATTTTTATCTTTCCATATTTGTATGGATATGGTAAATGAATCAAACCACTAGAGATTCCTCAACAACCACTTCCATAATTACGTAAATTTTAAATTGTTACAACTTTCATTTCTAGGGATTTTTGGTCGACTCGCCAAGTCATAGTGTAATTATAATGACAAATTTGTATTGTGCCTCTTCAGGATCAACACCTCAAAGGCACTCAGATTGTGGCATTACCTTGTTAATCTACTCAGGAAAATCCAGGCCAGTGCAGGGATGATGCACTTCTGTTCTGCTGTTTAGTTAAGTCAACAATAATGACTTGTTATGTTTTGATTGTCTGGTGAATTTTCAAATAATACTTATAACATTAATGCAAATGTTGAATCAACCATGAATCACCACACCTCTCTAGCCACAAGCACACATATTTTTACCTGCTCAAGGAAAGCTATGCAAAATTTGTAATACAAAGTACAAGCTCAAATGTCGAGCACTGTTACAAAATTATGTTTCATCTTTCAAGTATAACTAATAAGGTACATGCCAAAGTTACAAAAATACAAGCTTATCACCAAAACCAATTACACCAGACCAAGAGTCTCTAACGACTTAAGATAAATTTTGCCAATATCATTATATCAAGACCACCAACACCAGACCAACACTTGCTAATTAACACGAAAAATTCTGCCCACAGCATGCCAAAACCAACTAAGTCAGCTCAAGATTATGGCTATATTTCAAGATTATATCCAGCTTGCTAAGATCACAACATTACTATATCACGACCAGCATGCTAAAGACAGTCTCACTACAACAACTTGCCAGCATGACAACCTAAGATGGCCTTGAACAAGATATTGTCATAATTACCCCTTTGTCTAAATTCCTTTGGTATTACCCATTCACTGTTCACGACATCTAAACTTCTAACTGCTGAAGAACTCCAGGCACTCGCAAAGATGATATCATTCTTACGGAAGATTGAAATTTAGAAGTTGTTAAAAAGTTCAAAAACTAACTAATCATACCTGGATCACATCTAAGCCAATACATTTTGTACTTCTAAGCCTCTTCAACTTTATTTGTAGCCCTTTGCAGATATACAAAGAAATAAAATGCGTTGCAAAATTGTTAAACAAATCATAGATTCAGCCAGAAAACTGCGTTACCCCAGGCAGATCAACTCAATGCAGACGACTGCAGACAACTACTGTACACGCGTCAAATTCTGGAGTCAATTGCGGACGCCGACATTGTGTAGGGGCACACACATCAGCAAGTATATCAGGCACACTTGCAGAAAAGCTAGCAAACATTATTCAATGTTCAAACTGCATAATCTTTTTGCCATAGTGGGATGAGGGAATTCCCCAGTCGTAAGTCTGTATCTAGAGCTGTGTCTCCAGTAGGTCGCAGAGTTGAGCAGCTACTCCATCTCTGCTGGCACGGATTGTAAGCCGATACATCTGTCAAACACAAACCGGGTTTAATCAATTTGAAACAGATTTTATTGTTTTAACTAAGTGATGTTTTAACTAAAATGAGTTGTAATTTCAATCACTTTACAGAAACACAGAAAATTTAAACAATTTCACACAAGAATCTTATCTAGAACGTGAATAACATCTGAAGTTTGCTGGTCCAAGCTAAGGTAAACAATTGACAAATATTTATTTCAAACACTGAATTCTTGGTTGTTTCTTTGAGGCTTCTGATAGGTGAAACTGCACAAAATTAATGTGTAGTTGAGGCTTAGCTTAAGTTTAGGACTAGTTAATGAAATGCTCATACATGTAATCTGAACATTTCTAGGTACCCGTTGCACATTTAAAGTCTGTGTAGAATCAAACAAGAGTTTCAATGCAGATTGATCAACTTTATGACTTAAGCTAGAAGTAGATACAACCTACATGGTCATCTTTATACATTGTTTATAAACAAATATGGGTGTTGGCAAAAATCAGAAGAATTGAAATGCTATTCAGAAAAAGTTTACTGATCCAGTTTAGGAAATCCTCTTTTCTTATGTTTATAACTGCAGCTGCCAGACAGCCACTGACCTGTGCCGGTCTGTTGGGTTCAAGTCGCACAAGGCATCCCACTTGTATTGCCGTTGTGTAGATGATGCCAGCGCTGACGAAATTATCTGGATTCGGATCAATACCTTCCAAAGCACTCAGATTAGCTCCAAGAACCTATGGAGAAAAGCATGAAAAGGGCATTAGCATGTTAATCGCTGTGTCAATAAACTATACACAATTTGGCTTAAAGCTTAATAAAAGCAGTCAAGACTCACAGCCTAATAGCATAATACAAGTTCCTCCATCATTAAACAGCATAAAAGTAACAATTCAGATTACTATATTGGTCACTCAACATCTCTTTCTCGACTGTCTCTCTCTAGTGGCAAACTCTTGGAAGTGATGCTGCATGTCTGGGATTACACTTAAACATCTTGCCAATTTCATTTACAATGTTTACTCTCAAAACAGTTCACTTTTTACCACAGCAATTAACTCCTTTAGTTGATCGAAACAAAAGTGGTCAGAATCATGCAATTACAACAACAATGGTACTGACCTTTGCCTTTAGCTGTTCATGGTCCATTGAGCTTTTTGCTTTTATCACTTTCTGGCACTCCTGTCCTGGCCTGCAGTTTGCAATAAAATATATGATATCACTGGGTGAAATGAATAATTGTGACATTGCTAGCAGAGAATGTCAAGCAGTCGCCATTTATGTGTGAAGTCTGAGTTCTAGTCTCTAAATAAAATTCACACCTGAAATGTGGGAATCACATTCTATGATCCTTCTAAGCTCTCATATCACAGATAGGATAGCAACTACAGAAAACAGAAGCACGTTATGAGCTACTGATGAAACCTACTGGCAAAGGATCTTCCATCTCTGGAAGAATGTGGCACCATCCATCTGAGCTGGCTCCAGGAATTTGTTCATCATCACTGGAAGCTTAACTTGTATCTTTTGCAAGACATTGTTATAACTACAAACACATGATACATCAAAAATGCACTCACATACTGTTTTATTAACATTTCACAAAACACACGTAACGATGTATTGTTTGCTGTTTTGCACCAAAGACAAATCACTAATTTCCCTGTTTCATTCTCTCGGTGTCTCCAATGGATTATGATTTTGATTTCACTAGAAGCGACCATCGATTGATAAATTGGGCATTATGATAATGGTGCAATAGAAGTGACTGGATTAGATTTTGTACCACAAACATCCAATGATATGCCAAGGTGATGTAATCCTACCCTAATGTTCCATGTTAACAATTTGGGGAAAAAATTCACTTAGCATCTTTCAAAACAAAACCTAACATATAAAATTCATGAACAACATAATTTGTTATCTGGACATTTGCAAAAAACCTCTTGAAGATGGTATTATAATGTCAAGCACCTCTAAAATGTTCTTTCATCGTCATCATCATCATCATTGGCATTATCTATGCATGAAGCACTGATATTATCTATGCATGAAGTATTATGCAAATATTTAAGAATATAATGGACTCGTATAGAACTAAGACAGCAAAACGCAAATAGCACATATTACGTACAGAAACTGTATGTGTAGAAATGGTGCCTCTGTGAAATCACTAAGGCATTCGATGTTGATGAGCTGCTGCTTCTGTGCACCACCCTCGATGACAGAATCCACCGGCTTTGCCTGGACGTTCAGCTGTGCAATTCTGTTAAGGAATCTCTTCTCATTTTTCAAAGATAAACCAAAGCCCCTTTCTGAAAACTTGCAACTGCAGTAGCTCACAGCAAACCAGGAATATGCAGGTTCTACATAATGTGCCATCATTTTAAATGAAAGAAACCAGCAACCAATAGAATTCAGGCTCAAGTGATGATCTACATTAACATAACCTAATGAATACATATTACAGAACCGTTACCACACATATGATCAGATAGACAAATTTTGCAATTTAATAACCCACACCAAAGTCAGTGATCTTCTCTACCGCCTGGTATATCCAATCTATCGAGCATTTCCAGTCATTTTGGCAGACAATAAAACAAAATTTTGTGAGTGCAAACAATTCCTACCACAAACGCAATGTTCCCAGAAAGTTAATGATGAATGCTTTATGGTTATCATTATCTGGACATTTAAATAGCATCTTCAAGAGGTTTTTGCAAATGTCCAGATAACAAATTATGTTATCCTTACAAGTTATACTACATGCATCTGTATCCGAGCCATATTTCTCAATGAAAATTGGTTCAGTAGGAAACTGTAGATACATGGTAAACCTCTTAGTCTTAAAAGCAACTCTACTGAGAGGGTTATAATAGGTGCAACATAAAAGTAGCATTAAATTTGTTTAAAACTTTTTACCAAGATAAAAAATGACCGCAAAACTGAAAATTATCAAAGCCCCATTTCTACAGCAGCTTAGTGATAAATCAAGATTAACACAATATACCTCATAATGAAATCAGTCAACAGCAGCAGAGAAATCAAAAAAGATATGAGTATTAAGCGTCCCAGGACAGTGAACTTCTGGGAGAAAAGTGCTCAGTTGAAATGAGGTTTTGTTGCCATAGAACAGATTCAAACGGCCAAGGTTCTGTCGAAACTCAGATTTAACCCCTATCTGCAACAGGTCGTTCTCAAACAAAACACCGTTGTTCTTGCAAACAAATCTGCAGAAAGAAAAGCCAAAACATGATTACGCCCTAACTGCAAGAAGTCCAATAACCCACTAACTACAAAGGTCTGAATAACACTGAACTGCAAGAGGTCATGCTCTTCGTTATCATAGTACACAAATGAACTAAAAAAATATGAACTAATAGGCTCCAGATAACAAAGAAGTTAACGACGAACATGTAATAAAGACAAAAATCAAAGGATTCTTCTAACATATTTTCTGTAATACCCTTAACAGAGAAATAGCTATCACATATGATGACATTTTTAGCCTTACTACACATTTATACAGCACCTCTGTTGAAAATCTGAGAGGTGTTATTAAATTGACAGCAAAAAACTACCACCAAAAGATAATAATAACAACATTTTCCTCTCTGAAGAACTGATTTTCACCAATTTTATGCCTATTTGCCATATGAGCGAGTTTCTTGCAAATTTACTTTACCGACGTAGGAACCCTTTTCTCACGCATCATCACAAATAATGCTGACATCATCTCATCGTCATAATTAGAGCAAAGTAACTTCTACATATCTGACCAGAAAAAGGGAGGACGGGATGGAAGGAAGCAAAATATAAATACAAGCTTTTATTTCATGACGAGTAAAGATGGAAAGCATTTTAAGTTAGTTAATAAGTATCGCTTCACAAATTATATATGCACAACAAGCATGCAGATGCTCTGTGCAGGATAAACTAGTGATCTAACCGATACAATCAAGGTTCTTACTTGTAAAGTGAATCATCTTGGCCTCCAACCATGGAATCAAATCCTGATGACGTGTTGTTCAGGGAGCTGCCGTGAATATCGCCAAGAACATCGAAGAGGATACCACCAGGGTAAGTGGATGAAGGCACAGGAGCAACAGGAGCCTGAGCTGGGGAACCAGTCAACCCTAAAAGGTCAGAAGTCAAGGCAGCCGGTTTTGGGGTGGACTGCACCTGAAAACAGTGCATAAAATGTCAGATAGGATCCAAGGAAAATGAAGATTTTCACTGAAATAAGTAAGCATTATGTGGCCGATTTAGCCAAAAAATGTAACAACCCCAAGACCATGCTTTTTAAGATATTTGCTTCAATCAAATGATCTAACAAAGAGGACAAAACCATAAAGTACGGTGGAAGAATTTCAGAAATTACAATTATGTAATGTAAATCTAAAATGATACCATCAACATAGTTACAATGCAATTTAATACAGTGTGTTGCAACTGAAAGAGTTGTGATCTACAACAGTATTGTCCAAAGCAGATCTTACAGCTGAAGTGAATTCATCGACAATCCAACAACTGGAAATACGTGCTCATCCTTTAACAGCCTCTCAAAAGCACCATAGCCAAGTGTTGCTGTCCATTTGGAGTCAGCAGAAAGCGGTTGATCCTATTGGACTTCGACTGGATTGCAATTTTTGACTGCCATTTTACTTAAAGCCACCATCAATTGATGCCTTGTGCATTATTATAATGGAGCTACAGGTGAGATTCGATTAGCACACCTCAGGCACCTGGACCTTTGACACAGGAGTAGTAACAGCATGGTCTGAGTTATTCGCCTGAGCAGGTGACCTGGACGGCCTTAGCTCAACGTTGTTGTCTGGTCTTTTCTTCTTCAGCTTTGCCAAAATGCTCGATTCTCTCTCTGGAAACGGTGGCATCTCCTCCAAAACAGTTGCCTAAAAGAAGTAACACAGGAGAATTACACTGGAAACTTGTTATACTGCTGGCTTTGGGAGTAACATTAAGAAACTCAATAAATTGAGTGTTATACTGAGATCTACCAAATTTGTGATCCAAGTCTCCGACAGTGTTACATCAGAGTTCGCGATATAACAAAGCATCTTATAAGAAGGCGCCACCATATTAAGATATTAACTGTACGTCCTGGATTTAAAGAGGCATTCATCGCTTTAATTATCATTTTGATGTTCACTGGTAGCACAGTCAAACCACATATCTAGCAAAATCCACACAAAATGTAGAAGAATTTCAATGTTGCCTAATCGCATGGAAGACCCTGAACAGGACTGCAAGTGAGCTAACCAGAACATCAGCAGTGGTGACTGTGGTCAGCTGCATGTACTCAACAGCTCTCTGCTGAAGCTCCACATCCGAACTACGCAGATGGTTATCAGCACGAAGAATCTAAAGAAACACCATTATACTGTAGATATTCAGCCAAAAAATGCCATTAAAAATGCAAAGAACTGAAAACAGAAGGACTCTTTTGGCATTTCTTATTGTATGCCTGTATGTATGTTGAGAAAGAGATCATCCAAGGCACAATTCCTGGATCCCGAGCTCGGGGAAGACCCAAGATGAAACAGATCAACATCAAGTCGTGGACTAAATTGTCATTCGACCAGTTATTACAGGAGACAAGGGACAGAAGCAGATAGTACCAAATTCTCCGTAGTGCAGCCAATTCAATTTGGGTTCATTTCAAATGCTATGGTTCGCAATGGCCAATTATTCTGCAGTGGCTGTAACTGCAACACATGCAAACAAATACCAAAATAACAACCTGATCAGGCATCTTACCTGCTGAATGTGTGGTTTGATTTCTGGAAAGAGGTTGATGAATTTAACGTAGGTGGATAAAAGTAACTGGCGCGTTGGAACGCTGCACAGGTGAAACTTGGAATGAAGCAGCTGGAACTGAACCATTGGACTAAAATCACATGTACATAAAAACACTTAAATCCAGTTCACATCATAAAATATCCTAACTAAATCTCTATCTCCAGAAATTCCTTTCATAGTACTACTTCAGACACTGTAAAAGCTAACTGTTACTGAAGTCCCATTTCATGTCATACACCTTCAAACTACCAACCTGTGCCATTGCACACGTGGTACAAGTTCAGGCCGTCACTCAACAAGTTTCAAAGTTCTATGAAGAAATACTACTACATCATCAGAAACTACTTCCACAGAGCTACTTCAAACACCTAAATATTAACTGTTACAAATGCTTCGTTCTCTGTCACACATCATCTGATTGTAGGTAAAATCCACTTTCAAATTCATAAGTAACTAGGCCCTCTTGCAAAGAACAGCTCATTATGAAGTGGAATAAGTCAAAGTTCAACACATATTCGAACCACATGTGCTACAACAAACAAATGAAGGTATTCACGGAAAGCAGGTTAATAAGTGAATAAGTAGTTACAGATGATGCCTACGATTTGTCAAATAAAAGCTCAGAAAGAATACATCATAGCTTACCTTGAGCGTGGATCACCGGCAATCAGGTTTCCAAACTCTCCCAGTATATATCCTCCAACCTTCACCATGTTTTCATGGCAAGCAGGTGCCTGCAAAGCCTGCAAACAAATGGAAAACATGTTTATTAACAAACATAGTCCGAGTCTTCAAACAAGTGGTAGACATGTTTATTAACAAACAAATGGAAAACACGTTGGTAAACAAACTTAGCCTGCAGAGCCTACAAACAAAGTTTTTACAATAAACTGTTTTACAATAAACCTAAGAACACAAAGAGATGGTCCAACACTAAGTATTACCTCAAAAACGGTTTTTGCTGCATAGCCTTGGACATCATCACGGTTGATCACTATCTGAATGACACGATACCAAACCTGTGAAGTTAACAACATATCCACGCAATGCAAAACAACCAATAGCCTGTCCAACATAACACCAAATTTTAAGCTAGTCTGAAGTCTATAATGCAGAATTTACAACGGGTTCCTTACAAGAGGTTCAAGATCAGAAAAATCAATTCAAACCATTTCTGTGCTACGGTTAACCGTCTCCAGATGAACTAAGCAGACCACAAAATATTCCAACAGGAAATCTAACTCTGAACGACAGCGTAAAGCCAAGCTCTCACTGGTTGGGCCGTCCTCTTAGAACTGACGTCCTCTAGATTTGCATCTTCATGCACCTTCATCAACTCTTGAAACCATTCTCTTTTAATGATGCTGGGCTAAGGCAGCTTCTTTAACATGGTCTATGCAAATTTACTGAATGAATGAACACTGCCATGCAAAAAAATAAAATACTGTCAATTCTTAAGTTCTTAAATAACTACCAAAAAATAGCTGCTTATTGACTTTTGACAAGAATATAAGTAACAAATAACAATAAAATAATAATAACATTATTACCTCTTCGCTGACATAATCACCGGCAATCCGAATGAGGTTAAGAATTGTGTCGACATACCATGTATAATCAACGGCATACTTCTCTGCCAAGATGGCCACCTTTAGCACCTGTACAGTAACAAGAAACAAATCTGAAATGACTTCCATCATACTCTAGACAAAATACAGTTCACTCCGTTTTCTAAATTCACCCATAGCTATGATGTACAGTCTGGTCTAAGAAAACTAGACAAACGGTTTCAAGGTTTCCAGGACTGGAAGGCTCACAAACACCCAAGCATTTAGAAACCCCATAATCTCCGCCAGTTTAAATCAATTTTCTTCATAAAATTTTCCAGAAACTGCGTTTACACTGGTCATAAACTATAAATACATGAAGACGAAAAAAGCCTCCAATCGCAACTTCATACCATTTCCTCACGGATAGAATAATCAGCTGTTTCAAGGTAGGCCAACATCTCATGGACAATTTCTTCAACGTTAGCACGATCACACATTGCATAGAGCAGATCAACAGCACGCTGGCGCACACTGACATCTCGTTCCGTCTAACAAAACATAACACACAATCCACAACATTCAACTGTTATCAATGTTCATTAAGAAATAATTGTAGACAAAAAAATCATATAAAGTTAAACTCACCCTAGAAGTACCTAGCTACTTATGATGCTCTACAAATATTTCACATGACATGGCATTTCATCTATATGCAAAGCACTTCTCACAGACTGTAAACAGATCTACGCAGAAATCCAGTTTCATTACACAAAACTAACTTTGCTGACAGGGAATGTTGAATAAAACTGGACAAATGAGATAATATGACAAACAAATCAAGATTAAAAGAAATAACCGACATCTGAGGGTTGTCAATAAATGCAGAATAAATCAAAAAAGGTAGGGTAAGGTAAGATAATCAGTGACAGTTACTTGTTTCATCATGTTTAAATTCATGAGAGGCATGACTTAACAAACCTTTCAGAAATGAACTGCTAATTATGACAAGAAAAGGTAACAGGTGACCTTTCTTAACATTTTGAATAGCTGAACAATAAACTGCCAAGTTTGCACAAAAAATCAAATCCAAAAAAGCGGTATCATTCAGAGGCAGATATTAAAAGACAGCCACGATTAAAACCGAGGAAGTTGATGTTACCTTCAGTGCAGTGATGACAGTTTCCTGGTGCTTTTTGACAGCATCATGAGAAAATTCAGACGTTGCTAGAAGGCACATACTCTCCAGGGCCAAGTACCTGTTAACAAGATATTTTCTAACTTGTAAATGCTGGCATAAAATTGTAAAAATACTTGTCTAATAGAATCGTTGGCATATGTCCACTGGTGAGACCATTTGCAATGTTCTGAAGCATTGCTAGACTATGCACAAACAGGCCATTTTAAGTGAGAGGGGTATTAGAAAAATTTCTGGTTACATCTTATTACATTGCATATCCAAAGAAAGTGTCAGTGTAGCTAGAAAACAAAGCTACATTGGTTGCAATTCCTCCAAACATAAAGTCATTCTTTCTTTCTTATCATAACACTGCTTAACACTGATAAAGAGAACACAGTAAAGCATATACTAACCGTAGGTTTGTTTCGCGATGCTGCAGAAACTGACCGAGCTGATTGCACGCCCGGACAAGTAGATTTGGGTCGCTATCCATGTGGATGATAAGATTAATTGCCTCAAATAGCACGGCATTCTTGGCATTTGAGTGCTGCACCTTTTTCGACTTTGGTGGTTCCTGTGCTTTGTTTAATATCGTCTCAAGGCACTCCGTCAGTCGATTCTTCACTGCTGCATCCTCTGAAATCACCAACCAATCAAATGTTTAAAAGACTGTTCAACAATCTCGTGGATCGTGCTCTCAAGTGATGTTATAAAACTGGTGCTCAGTAAAGTTTCTTCAGTACAGTTCAGTGCAAAGCTCATGGAATTACCTTACATAGCTAGATGTAGCAGAAAAAAACAGAAACAAGAGTTCTTAAACTCACTTCCAACTACCCCATCCATCTACCATAACTGATTAGACTAATACATCTTACTGACTTCACTGGACTATCACAAGTAAGCTACTTTCATCATGTATCTCCATGACTTTTACAGTGCACTATACATAAATTTTGTTTAATAATAATTGTAATAATAATAAAAATAATGATGCTAATGATGCAAAGGAAAATCTTGACATTTCACATTACGTTGCAAAAGGTATCTTATACCTAATGTTCTTACCTGGAGGAGGATAGTTCTGCAGAAGACGCAGCAGTTTAATGGACAGCCATGGGGCCGGCACAAAGTAATACGTATAGTCCTGAAGGTCGGTGTATGATGAAGTCACAATCTGCAGTCACAAACAACTCATGTTAAGGAAGATCTTAACACATTCTAATACGATGCTGGAGAGAACAGAAATGAGAATGCTGCGATGGATGCTTGGAATCTCACTGAAAGACAAGAAAAGGAATGAGTATATCAGGCAGAAATTGGGAGTGGCACGTATATCTGACAAGGTACGAGAAGCCAGGTTGAGATGGTATGGTCATGTGATGAGGAGAGAATATGAAAACTGCATCAAAAGAATTATGACCACAGAGATTTATGGATGCCGCAGTCGGGGAAGACAAAAGAAGAAATGGAGAGACATGATTCAACAAGACCTAAAGCTTCTCAGACTGAAGAAAGAAGATTCTGGAGATAGAAACAAACGGAAAAGAAGGATTCATGTGGCTGACCCCTCCCTAGGAAGGATTAATTCCAACCAGAAGGAAGGATTAACACATTCTACACTGTCAGAACTAAGGACTTTTGCACTCTGTCATATCTAATCACATTTTACATTGCCTGTCCCGTCCTTCCAAGAATGCCTAATGGCTTCTATGCCTTCTGACACGCTGGTCCATACCAGCTTTGCAGGATCTTCTCACCTCATTTCATAAACAATTCAAGACTCATCTTTTGCCAGCTAACTGCACTTTTAAGATGAATTCATTGAATACAGCGACACAAATGTCTGGCTACTAATAGCTAGTAACCTGCATGTTTACACTACTTTCAGCATTTAAGACCTTACTTTCAAAACTGTTGCATGTTTCAAAACAGACCAGCCTGACGTCTAAGTAGATTTTCTTCAAGGACTCGTTTACTAACTTGAAATAGTTACTTAATAAAAACTTAATAATAACTTAATAATGATTTTTCTCTGCCTTTCCAGTTGACCTTTCCGATGATCAGTCGAATGACCTCATGCACTGAACAAGAAGTAACCACTTGTTCATACCAAGTGTGTAAGATGCTAGTGCTACAGAAATTATTAAGTTAGGCAAGCTAGTCGTTAAAAAAATGTATTCACGCTGGCTTACTCGGCTGAGCCTGGAAATCGACAAAGCAACGCAGCCTTTGTACTCTTCTGTGTTCTTTGTGGCCAAAACATGCATCAGGCTAACAGCTGCCGTAACAACACCCTACATACACAAGCAGCAACTGTAATAATTATTGTAATACACCATTTATATAGCACCATTACACCATCACAGGGATGGCAACATGACAAGCAATTAGAATGAGAAAAATCTTGCCACAAGAATAACTACACAATACATGTATTTAGAAACATGCCTGATCAAAGGATGAATATTATCAATCACAAAAAACATGTTAGACATGACGCATGTATGTGTGTATATATGTATGTATGTATATATACGTATAATGTAGGTATTTATAGCGTATGTATGAATATACTAGATATGGCACCTTTTAAATACCTGACAACAAGTGCTGCACGCATAGCTAAACAAGTGCGTGTTAAAGCATTTTGAAAAGATATGCAGAACAAAAATAAATGCTACAAATTATTACCTTTAAAATATCACAAAGTAGGCATTATAGAAGAATAAACAGGAATGTGTACTGACCATGTGCTGGTCATTCAGGAGATGAATGACGCGCGATGACCATTCGGACATGTTGATGAGCTCAGGTGTGTTTCGGATCAAGCGCAGAAGACAAAGCGCCGAGCTTTGCTTCACTGAATCTATAGTGTCGCTTAAATTAAAAATAAAAATCAATCAATAAGTTGATTTTTAATAACGTTCCACAAACATTCACTCATACAAGTACCTTTTTATATATGTTAAAAGCGCTTTTAAAACATTCTTAAAAAGTGTTGTGTAGGACATCAGATCATCATCATCATCAGGATCTATGGGCAGAAAGCCCGTAGGTGCCCAATGCACGTTATCACCTGTCTCCATATTCTGTGGTCCTGTATCAGTAGCTCAAGCTGTGTAAATACTTCTGGCACCAATCTTTGGTATCATCCGTATGGTCTCCGTTAGGTCTTCCTTGTCGCTCATTTCCATCCATAGTTCCCATAGTCACACCTTGGATTTTTTTCATTGGATAGCTACATACATTTACTGATCCATGCTGTGTTTGGGGTTTGGTGCTTTGCAGCGCTGTGCAGTCATTTGTTGTTGAGCCACATACCCTGCCTAAAACGGATTGTTAAAAAGACCTTACCCAGACACAAGGAGTCTGGGAATATCCTGGCCCAGAGCCTCAGCCATGTCACGACTTCCAATGTTCGCAATGCACTGTAGGGCAAGGTTTATGTGAACCGGATTCCGACTGGCAAGGTCATTCTTGATCGACTGTATCACCAGTTTCATTAGGTCACTGCTCGCACTCACCAACACCGATATAAACAGATAACCCTGCAAACAACAGAAATCCTTTGCTGAATCTTCACCAAATACAAAATTATAATAATAATAATACAGTGTCCTATGCACCGAAGTTGTTTAAATGCCCGTAAAATTTTATCTGATCAAAAGACTTCTATAGCATCTCAGGGGTTAGTTCATCGATCAGTCCAACATAAAGGACTGATAAAAAAATAGTAACAAAAATAATACAACAATAACAACAGAAGTAGTAGTGTTATCATAACATGCAAGGCATCAATCGACGCTCGCCTCAAAGTGAAATTGCAGACACAAATGCTGTCCATTACACCATGCCCATCCCAATCCATCAGGTTAGGGAAAGGAAGAGGCCACTGCTATATAAATGTCTAGATACATATTAGTATAAGCATACATATACACATGCATACGCATACCAGTAAATTTTCAGCACTGCATCAGGTCATTATTTTAAACCAACCAAATGATTCTTAAGAGAATGGCATCAAGAAATGATCTGAGTAATAAACAGGATTGTTCAGTTAAGTACACTTGGGAAAGACATATAAAAAGGTGCAAGATATCCAAGTAGTTGGAAATTCGTAAGCAGATGCATTTGTGTTCATGCAAGGCATTGTGAGCACTTATATTTATGTTAGTTAATTAGTTATCCAAACACTTGATATATTATTTTTTCAGTACCTCACAAAAGCATTGCCTATGCTAGCCAAAACGAAGTTCAAGTCATTACAAATAAAATGTTTGAATCCATTTTGAAATGAACAGTTTGGTGAAATGCCACAGTCTGCGAAATGTGCCATACTTAAGGCACATTTGCCAACTATGTATGCGAATTTTAAGCACTGAACACTTACTATCTGTTTCTCCGTGTATTTGTTTGAGCTGAGCAGATTAACAGCCTCCATGTGTCCAAAGTCGATGTCATGACCAAGCAGAAATATGAACAGGAGTTTGCAAACATACTTCTTCTTCTGATAGCCATCCAGAGTCTTGTCACCTGAAGACATTATTGCAAGAAAATATAAATTTCCTGAACAGCTGCAACAAACAGTGAACAGCCCACAGGTAAAGTAAGGTAAGCTAATGCTCACTTATTATGTGACACAACAACATTAACCATCAGAGGCGTGGTCCTTGAGTTCAATGATACTTCTGCACACCTTTTGTATACAGCAGGAAAAGGTTAAAGTTCTCACCAGAGTTCGGAGGCAAACTGTTTTTCAGCAAATGATTAAAAACAAAAAGTCGGAATGCAGTACAGCATACTGTATTTTCTAAAGGCTTACCTTTGAACTTTGACCTTATGTTTGCCAGTTCTTTATTGATCCTCTTGACCTCTGCTTCTTTGCTTTTACCTAGAATCAGAGCAATGTAAATGAGTGATTCATCACCAGCAAAAACGCCCAAACAACTTCCTCCAACAAATTAAACATCTCAATAATTCAGTAAAATGTCAGGTTTTCTGACACTGCATAGCAAATGGAATTTAAAAATACCCAAAATCCTTAGAAACATTCAAAGATACATTTTGCTAAAACTCTGACATACAGTGTACTCTGAAAAGTACAGCCATAGGCAATACAGCCTGTATGTAGCCAGATGTTTAATTAGTTCCTTGACTGATTAATTCATTTAATCATTCATTAACATTTATTCATTAATTCATTCACCTATTCACTCACTTGGAAAAAAACTTGTCAGGTGTTGACTCCTAAGCAGAAGACATTTTCTGCTTCATGGGATATTATGCATGAATGTACTGCATATATAAACTGAAAAGCAAATATAAAATATATCTGATAAAATAATTTCTTACAGTTGCGTATGTCTGATATGAAGACAGCCAATCCTCTCATACCATCCCCTTTCACTGCAGGCATCTTCAAGGTTCAAGTGCTCTACAAAATTAATTTTCAGGGTTGAATATACTACGGAATTAGCCCAGTCATTTTATCTACCATCTTCTGCTGAACAGTGCAAAGGGATCAAACACCTGTAAACATTTTTTACACAACGTAAATATTAAAAACCAAATTTAAAGATAAATTAAACACTCTGAAGTGAATGTGTTGCGAGCCCATGCTGTCGGTGAAAAATACAGAATGAGTCACATCTGTACAAGCACATTTATTATCAGCCATTATGAGACTGACAAGATCTACGGGAAATATTTTTCTTCTCAGCATTAACCACTTCACCAGGTCAAATTTTATATTTGCACTGACTGCATATTATCATATGCATATACATAATACACAGATATTATATTCAACCATGTTATTCTGATGTGCAGGACCTGAATATGATACTGGAGTTTATGCCTTTATTTATGAGGAACTAAAGCTGTGGAAAACAAGCTCCACATTCAGACGATTAATGTCAAAACCGGTACCCAAATGTAGCACAGTACCTAAACTAGCACAGCACTTTATCTGTAATTAGAATGTGCTAAAACAGTAGTGCTTGCTGATCCTACAGAAGTACTTAACTACTTGCAATGTAAGCATTTATGCTGAGCCACTTCAGGCAAACTCCTCCAAACCCAAACCAGTCCCTAGTAGAGGAAGGTGGTTATCAGCCTTTAACAGAATGAAGGCAGAACCTTTGTGGGGGTCTCAAAGGGCACTGTACAAGTGTTCAGATACATATACATGTACATACATAAACACACGTCATACACATACATACATACATACATACATATATATACATGAAGATACATATATATATATATGCATACATACATAAATATATACATAGATAATCTAATTTAAGACTTCCATAGCACTGTTTAATCTAATCTAAGACTTCCATAGCACTGTTACCATAATGCCCAAGGCATCAGTTGATGGTCATACATACATACATACAAACATACATACAAATATACATACAAACAAACATACATACAAACATACATACATACAAACAAACATAGATACATACACACATACATGCACATATGTTTAAAATGCTAGGTAACCCAATGCAAAGCTCATCTGCTAGCTGAAGTTTGATATGTGGGAACCAGCAAATCACCATGTGTGACAAAGTGAAGAGATCTGCAAGCTGGAAGTGAGGAGACATAAGTGTGAAACTCACTCAAATACATTAGGGTGAGATCAACCAAACAGATGTGCATCAATTGCAATATGTGCTATTTCTTCTGGGGACAGGAAACCAGCGAAATCTCACCCACATGAACTAGAAGCACGCCAAACACATCAATCAAATGGCAATGCTCAGAATAAAATATACATGAACAATTCAAAATGAATGTAAAAATCAGTAAATCCAGCAGTTAAATATGCAGGTCTGCCATAACTTGTAAAAGCATGACCAACAGTCTTTTTGGTAATAATGCCGCAAGAGATTTTATCTCATTCTCTCAAACTATCAACTAAGAAAACTGAAAAGAAATACCACCCTATAACAAGTGCTCATTCCTGGTGCTGCTGTGAACTTTTAAACCAGAGTTCTCTAACCATTTTAAATAACAGCCTCAAGGACTTTGAAGTAGGTCTGACATGAAACACCAGATTAAAAGTGCTGATTAGAAGCTTGCTTTAAAATGTTTCATTGCACACATAATGAAAGATGGCTTAACCACAGCAGCTATGAGGCCCGTGTTCCTGGAGATAGGTTTGATACCATAGTCATAAGAATATTTGGGCATTCTGGTTATCTTTTTGTGGTTCTCTGTGCGTAGCACTTGGTGACTATAAGATAGTTTAGGATATTGTAATAGATTTTTGATGACAACTGCGGTTGGTCTCAGCGACATCTCACCAGTGCAAGCCATGCATTAATCCAACAGGCTGCATGCCGCTAACAGCGTATTTTTATATGTTTTTATTACACCGTCATATAAAGTTTTACTCTTCGTCTTACTGATGAAAACTTAGCCACACAACAAGAAAATAATCACAAGTCTATGGTCTCTAGTGCTACATAAATCTTTAGCCGTTCAGTGTCATTGCGGTGGCAAAGAGCCTAGCAACGAGTCGTCAACTACTTACTCGGTCAGCAAATATCAACGTTGGCATAAATAAATCTGAGTTTTAAATCGGATCTTCGTATAATCAGACAGCCGGCCACAAGCTGACAGCAGGAAGTAACTAATATCGAACGACTTCCAGCACAATATTCATCGCATCCGCCATGATAGACTTTCCAATGATCGAATCGGCGCACGCCTACCCGGCCACGTGACCACCATAGAGTTTTACCTCACTGGCATGCCCCAGTGATCCAGTAATGTAACGAATTGCGTAATGTCAAATAGCTCTGGAGTGAATTCTAGTCCTTTGATTCGGAACGCAGAGTCTACTTTGGAACTAGACATTTCTTCAACGCCCACGATAGTTTAACGGAGAATACGCCTCAGTCAAGTGATTTAATACGATAGCCTAACTGCATCATTTTCTTCTTCAGTCGACCACAAACTTTACGCTGATGACACTAAACTCCTCATTGGGCTAACTGCCCTTCAAGTTCCTCTCCCTCGTCCATCAAAATAAATATCTTCCAACCTCCTTTACCTCAACACTGCCAAAACTGAATTCATTGTTCTACGTCTATCAGACCAGATTAAGAAAATCACTGACGTTTCAATTCATCTGCATAAGATTCATCAACTCTCGCAATCACCTCTGGTTCACCTGTTTGCAGTCTTGGCATGACCTGTGATCCATATCTCTCGTTTTCAAATCATGTCTCCAACACCTCACGCACCTGCTTCATATTTGTGACCTTCGCTGTATTCGATCTATGCTCGAATTTTAAACAGCCTCTGAATCGCTACAGCCATTGTCAACTCCAACCTTGACTACTGTAATTCTCTTTTCCTTAACAATGAATCCGCTCAAATTAAGCGTTTGCAACTCGTCCAAATTTCACTTGCCCGAGCTGTCACCAAGATATCCAAGCATCATCAGATCACTTCTATCCTTAAATCACTCCACTGGCTAAAATTCCCGAACGCATTTTTCATTTCAAAGTTCTTTCTCAAACCAATAACTGTCTGCAATAGGCCTACTACCATCCTGCTTATCACTCAAACCTCTAGACATAAGCCTAATTTGTAAACGAAATATATGGTCAGGCCAAGGAGTCGAAAACTCTTTACCATACAGTCAATCACCCGTTCAATCTGATCATCTTCTTACTTCACTCTTGTTGGTCCCACAGTTACTTTTCATCTGAAGTTTCTTTTAAAAAACCGATCCATATACAACACTGCACTCTATTCGGCACGTAAAACGTTCGGCTTCTAACGCGGAGAGTAGGCCTAGGCCTACGGGTTCGAGCCTTCTCTGAAGAAGTTACTGTGCATGGACCTTAAGCAAGTCTTTCGCTCACATTTGCTCCGCGCCATCGACCGATACTTAGTCATTAGACAGTGACACTTAACAAATTCAGAAATAATATTTTAAAAAATAATAATGACTCTGGAATGATTTCCTTCTTGAATTTCGCAAATTCTCCGTTCATCTAGCCTTCCCGTCGTTCACCTACCGCTGTTTCAAGCCCCTCTATCTATGAGGCCTACTCCTCAGGCTTTCCATTCAAAACTAGTGTCCCACCTTTTCAAGAAATCTTACTCTGATCCAACCCGTCGCCTTCCCACTTCTCTCAACCTAAACAGAACCAACCTTAACAGCACCCCTTTTTCTCTGGTCTTCTGCAGCAGGGTAACCGGACTTTGTTCTCTACATGATATCGTTGGACAACCTCTCTGAAGTGATGCGGTGCTTGTGGTGAGATGGCGCCGTGTGCTTAGCTTTAAAACAAGGGCTTTTAAAAGTAGGTCTAGTGTTAAATTCTCGAGTTTACGATGCTAAAGGGAAAGATCTATGCGTGCACAGGCGGACATCTTTGCTAAAACTAGTGTGGCGACATGAAAGTAGAAGCTTTTCCAGTGCCGACCTTTCATCTCCTGATGTCGTTTTATGTTTACTTTGGTAATGTGGTCAAAATTATTAATCATGCTGTACTATGGGCAACCTGCTTTTCAGAAATCAGTGAGCTCCATTTTGCCATTGGCACCCAAATCAATGTCATTACTGGAACTTCTATTTAATCCGGTATTTCAGCTTTTTCGCAATTTCCCGTCGTATTAAATATCCCGATAAATCCATTGAAAAGCGAGCAGGGTCGAGGCCATACGATCGCCATGCAAAAGGCCTACATTTACATTTAAATGCCATTCCAACTTCCTGTAAGCACTGTCTTCAAGTTCCTATCTTAGTGCTGTTTTCCTTGTCTTTTTGCAGTTTATCATTTTTTTCTCTTTCCCAGTCGTCTATCCAATTCCCTTGCCTTTTCCATTTTCCTTATCTTTTCTATAATTTCCCTTGACCCCTTGCCATTTTCCTTGTATTTGATATTCCAATTCCCGTTTGCTCGATCTTTCGAACCAATTTTCTCAAGTTGCATTTCAGCTCCGTATGTTTCTTTTTGGCCTTTATTGTGTCTGTTTAAAACTACATTTATCAATGGAAATTTCTTGATTTTTTAATTGTTTCTACTCTTTGTATGAATGTATGCAACAGAATTGGTCTAAAGTTTGACCTATAACAGTTTAAAATTGATATACAAATTTTCAACATCTGCCGTCTTGCTGCGAAGACGTGGTTATTCTGATTTATTGGGAATTTCTTCACAGATGACATTAATTACATAAAATTTAAGAAGAGTTTGCTTCTTGTTGAATACAACCGAATATTCAGGAACAAAACCAAAACCAATTTTACATGTCTGCTGTCTTGCTGCAAAGACGTGGTTTTTATAGGGGAATTTCTTCACAGATGACATTAATTCCAAAAAAAATTTAAGAAGAGTTTGTTTCTTGTTGAATACAACCAAATATTCAGGAACAAAACCAATGTATAATTCTGTTAATTCCGCATTTGTGCAGTCATGAAACACAGAACCCGATGATAAATTCAATATTAATTCAAATACTAAGAAACACTACACATACTTGCATAAAGCCAAAAAACAAAGCATGAGATTTACTGATATGTACTAAGACTTGGTTTGGTTCTGCATTTTTGAAGCGTTTATGAGAATTGTGTAAAGCATCAACAGAGAAAAATTTGGGTAAAACCTGGGCTTAAAATCAACGACATTATCACAATTATTATCAGTTATTTACAAAGATATTGCATTTAAATTAGTTAGAAAATTATGATGATTCAAAATGTTTTGTGTTTTGAGAATTTGTTAAAACAAAAAGAAAAAAAACAAAAAGAAAAAAGTCTGGTGTAATTGTCTCATTGCTTTACTGTTTTAAATAATGTGGTTGTAATTGTTACTGAAATATCAGTGCTTATGCCAGCGTCACTAGAACTCTGATCATATTTTGTAATCACGATGACATTTTGAGCTTTCAATTTAGGCAAAGTTTACAGATGCAAGCCCAAGTGTTTAAAGTGATGGATTCTGAATCACAAAAGAAGACCTTTTCAGCTTTTTTACTGGTAAATTCAGTAGCTTTAAAAGTAATTTTGAAACGTACAGTCAGTAGCTTTAAAAGTAATTTTGAAACATACAGTCACTACATCTAATCTACAGCTAAACAAGCTTATGTTCAACAACAACTTGGAATCTAACATTTCTATATCTATCCTAGTAAGAAGAAGGAACGAATCGAACCCCAAATGCATTACAACTGAAACTTGGTCATTTATGAAGGCCGCACTAATTCCCACGTAAACTGAATATAAACAACACGATGTTGGGGTAGCTCAGCCAAGCCATAGCTCCCTAACAGTTATACTCTAATCAGCCCTAACGAACTAACTGTGGTATCTGACTTACTGGAATGGAGCCAGTTTGTAAAATAAATGTAAATGTACACGGTTTTCTATAGCAATCGCGTGGCCTCGACCCAACTCGTTTTTCAACGAATTGATCGGGCGAGTTCCTTCACCACCGCTGCCCGTTTGAACGGGTGCCATGCCAGCCTGAGATTAAAATCTGTTTGTGGCAAGGCCTTGATTAATTAATTCCCTGTATGTGTAATAATAACATTCGTGTAGCATTTAACAAACTTACCACAAAATCATCACAGTAGAAAAGATAATGCTCATTCTTTTTGACAGCACTGCCCATCTGCCCAGTCAGTTCAAAGGAAGACATTCAAAAAGGGGAACCAATGCCATTAGCTCCATTATGAAAACTACACAGCAGAGTGGTCGCCGCTAAGATTTGTCTCGCTTTGACGAGTTCGTTAATCACAAGAATCCAACTGTAAATTCCCTTACCAATGATCATCAGCAACTTTTAAACATTGCAAACTAATTTTAAAATTGAAATGTATGCTAAAAATCATATGTACTAAAGATCATGTATGAATAAAACAGATCACAATAGAATACAGATTCATAGTTCTATGAAATTAAACTGAGCAAAACCAATTGTTTTTACACAAAGAATGCAGTTGGAGATCAAGCCTCACCATAACTAACAATGCCGCTTAGCCATAAGGGGTGAATTTAATTATTCTTCCTGACGACATACCCTCTACGCATTGGTCATGTGCATACAAGAAAACAGTAAACACAAGAAATAAAATATACTGTTGAGAAATTTTCGTGCAGCTACTTAGGCCCCGTTGTAATTTGCAGGTGCATGGAAACTAAAATTGAAATGTTTCCAGTTGTATGTTAATTAAATTTTAATCAGTATATCGTAGTAAGTCTAAAAATGTTGCACAATAATGCTAAGGCAAGAGAATATATTATCTGCCTGGCACACTGTGCAAAAATCTGTACACTGCTTCCAAAAGTTGCATAAGGCCCATAAAAATTAGACAGGACACAGTTTCATGAGGGTATTTTTAACTGGGAGTGGAGTTTTGCACTGAAGTGGCCAAGACAAAGTAGGAAGTAAACAGATATTTCTTCAATGCTGCAATAATTTCAGGCAGCTCCAAAGCATTCCTCAAATGAGATGAAGTTTTGACTGAGAAGCTAATGTAAGATGTCAACATATCAGATTGTTTGAACAATGGAAGTCATTGAAAGTCACAACACAGTGACAGAAACCATGCCAGACAACCATCTGTTGATCGACATTCAAAGGGAACATGGCAGACCGGGTTCTTATTCCTTATTCGGCGTCCATAGTATGATGAGTCGTCATTCATACAAAGATCTCAAATGCAAGACGCATATCATAAGACACTCTTTCTATTAATATCTAAAACAGACAAAAATAACAACTCTGATGATCAATAACCTTAACAGTTCATAAAGTTCTAAGATACTTAATACATGTTTAACAACACCATTTTACTGTAGGAAAAGTAAATAAAACGCATGGTTTATAAAGTTGGTAACGTTAATTATTACAATTAGACTGAAATCACGGATCTAGCTGTGAAAAGCCCCAAAACTGCCACTCAGGCATAATAATAAAAATAATAATAAGAATACTAAAGTCTAACAACAGCATATGTTACATAGCTTATGGGCTTAAATTGTCTATTTATAATTAGAGAATAGACAGATTAAAAAAATTATAATAGTACAGTAACAATAATAATAATAAACTTCTGTGGTGTCAGTGTATTTAATGCACCAGGCTTCAATTGATAGCACATTAAAATCAAGTCAAAAATCAGGTCAATTTCGAGAAAGTCAGTCTGGTAAGAATGAGAGACAGTCTTCTGAAAAGTGGTAGGTCTAGAGAGTGAAACTGAAATGGCAGCAAACGTGCAGTAAGCGTTCACATTGTACGACATGATAGAATTCCAAGGCTAGCAGTACCTGTAATAGTTTCAGTACCTGTAATAGTTTCAGTACCTGTAATAGTTTCAGTACCTGTAATAGTTTCAGTACCTGTAATAGTTTGGTTTAAATGGTCCAGCTTTGCTCAGGCCAAGGTACTTAGCCTGTTCCTCACTAAGTTCTGTCAGATGGGCATCAAAACTTGGAAGATGTAAGCTCGCAACATACTCATCTGCAAAAACATGTTTCAAAATGCTACCACTTCTTTTAAAGCTTCTTTACTATATAAACCAAAATAGATATATGGGAAACTCTACTCTATAAAAGCATAATAAGAGATCTGTTA
Organism: Norana najaformis; assembly: GCA_964023275.1. Classification (NCBI taxonomy): domain Eukaryota; kingdom Metazoa; phylum Annelida; class Clitellata; order Crassiclitellata; family Hormogastridae; genus Norana; species Norana najaformis. The sequence continues at coordinate 27,979,528 of OZ029921.1, forward strand.
CTATACCAAGATCACAGTAAGGACCTATCATAGACAGTGAAACATTTACAGAGTCAAAATTAGCAAAATTAAGTTAAACAGAAGTTAACTTGACCTCTGTAAAGTGATGTAATCTGTTACCACATCCAAAAAGCATTTTAAAAATGCTTGTATAGATTACAAACTACTTCTAAACATGGTTAAAAATGGTAACAAGTTGATATTATACTCACTGCATTCAAATGACAATTAGTTACCATGTTCAGCAGGCACGTGGTACATTGCTATCACAATTACCATGTTCAAAAGACAAGTAAAGTTACCATGTTCAACAGGCATGTGGTACATTGCTATCACAATTACCATGTTCAAAAGACAAGTAAAGTTACCATGTTCAACAGGCATGTGGTACATTGCTATCACAATTACCATGTTCAAAAGACAAGTAAAGTTACCATGTTCAGCAGGCATGTAATACATTGCACACTAACAGTAGTACAAAAAGCAACAGTTAAAGAAGGCTGCACTTACCCATTTTCTTAGGGAGGAGGTAGACATCTTGTTTATATCTTCCTGGAGGTGCATTGAACAGTTCTATAAGTGCAAGCGCCTGAGTAGCAGCAGTGATTGAAACAACAAATGAAGGAATACTGGAACAGCTCAGGTTGATCAGACGACCCTGTCAAAAAAAATTTCCAAAATAAACATGAACTCAGTTGAGAGAATGTGCCATACTTTGCACAAACAGCTACCTTTTCTGGGTAAGTTATGATAACCTAGTTTGTAAAATAGCCGAGTAATTGATCTACTCTTAAATTACCTATTGCTTTAGGGTTAAACTCCTTTTCTTCATTAGGCACCCTTGTCTCAAATTTAGTCCTTTATGGTTTTACAAAGTTGTCTGAATAATTATCATAACAATAATAAACACAAGTAACATTATTATCTTCTTACAGGTCTGTTTACACAGCCCTTGGATGCTAAACGCCTTAGTGTAATAAATAAAACAATATTAATAAGACATTAGTAATAAAAAAACTTATGTATGGGCTGTTAATTCAGTACATGTAGTTACCTCTGCAATTAGAATGATTCGCTTTCCATCTGGCCAGATGACATGGTCCACTTGGGAACGAACTCTTTCCCAAGTCAGGTCAGATGTTCTCAAACTGTTCTACAATATTGGAGAAAAGAACAGTTTAAGAATTGGTTTCCTCCAAAATTTATAAAGTTTATCAACAAAAGTTGTAATTACTAGAAATTACTAAGAGTCAAACCAATGAGTCTGAAGGCAGTGCCCTTGACTAATACAAAATTTATTCTAAAAATAAATCCCAAAACTTCCATGGCACTCACATTTTTTCTCAATTAAAAACAACTGAACCGACGAAAGCCATTTTCATGAAGTGGTGCTATATAAATGACTGAATGTCTCACACTCACAACAGCAATCTGACAAGTGATAAAATAAATGAGAAATATTCAACCAATTAGGAAACTTAAGAAAAATTACTCGAAAGAACCAAAGGCACACGTCTGTAAGTATGTAGGCAGAAAATAAACAACTCACTTTTGATGTCATGATCACTCTAAATGCACAGCTTAAGAGTGCGTTGAAACTTAGGGATAAAAATTACACTAAATACATAGAAATAAACAAAGATTTTGCATACAACATCGATTTCGGTGTTGGAATGGCCCATGTTGCAGACAATACAAGAGTTCTTCATTCGATCCATTAATTCACGTGTTACAATGTTCTTGTTACCTGTAACAGTCGACAGTTGAAAATGAAATCTACTTCAAGAAGCACTACATATTTATTTATTATTTAGTCCTTCATGTTCAGATCTGGCCATTGCAAACAATCTTTGCCCACTGCCTGATTTCCAATACATATATCAGTAGTACATATATTTTGCGTTCAGTTTGCGACATGTGGTAACTGATTGACATGAATGAGTCAACTGTGCCAACAATTGGTCACACAGGAACAGTATCTAGGTCCATCCTTTTCTTCTTGGCAGCAATTCCTGCCTTTGTACAGCTTCAGTCACCCAGCCCACTGAATCTTAATTCAGCTGTGTGAACTCACATTAAAACGAAAGCAAAATTCATGAGATAAATCAGTCCCTTTAGCCAACCACAAGACAACCATTAGTATAAAGTGTTAGAAACTTTCTTCTCAAGTTCTCCGCTCATGACAGTCGGTGACTACCAACCTGACGTCATCTCTGAGCAAAATGACACAACAGGCAAACAGCGGTAATCTTGGCCACGGTTATACACAGAATGTATAGGACAGATTTCACAAACACCAATACGAGACAGCTTTCCATTTTGATAAGTGGACCTAAAGGATAAAACCCTTTGTCTGACGAGCTCACTAAATTTCCTACATTGCACCAGTTCAGGAGCCTCGTTATATGTTCCCAGTATAAGCAGGATGTACTTTAAACGGTGACTGACCAGTGCAGGTGATGACAATGTCAACATGACGAACAACTTCACTCAGTTTGACAACACGAAATCCATCCATGCTAAAAACACAGAAAATGTATTATCTAATGCAATACAACTTAAAACTCATATGGAAACCACACTGAATCTACAACTATAATAAAAATGGTGGTAACTGTTGTAAAAACTTTACGATGAAACTTCTGACTGACTTGTAAAAATGAAAACCAGAACTACTGACCATGCCTGAAGAGCACAGATTGGGTCGATTTCGGTAACCATGACGATTGCACCCATTCCTTTCAGAGCAGCACAACAACCTTTTCCCACCTGCAGCAAAGACAACACAAAATACACAGTTCTTTCTTCATGTGTTGGCCTATTCCTGCAGTAACCTCAACTGACTCTGCATCGTTTTTCAAACATCTTCAAAGACGTCACGCTATTTGGAAGCACAATGGCAAATAAATATTGCTAAATTTATAAAGAAAAAAAGCCCTTGTTATAGCAAGAACGGAGGCTGTTACATAAGACAATATGGCCAATTTATCATTCTAGATTCAGAAACATTGTGTGATTCTCAGTAATCATTTAGCCTGACAAGTAATCAAGTACATTTCTTTTTTTGTGTCTCTCACCTCGCCATATCCACAAACAACCACTTGACGGCCGCCAAACATCACATCTGTTGTTCTTTTCAGTCTAAAATACGCACATTCAAATTTAAAAAAATCACTACTACTTATAGTCACTGTACACTAGTGAACAAATAAATAGTGATAAACACAATGTATATACACACAAGCATGCATGCATGTCTTGAGATTTTTAAGTAGCATCACTGTAGAACATTAGAAAACACTAAATTACATGTATTTCTATAATAATAATAATATTATGGAACTAATGGTGCTCTAAAACACTTAAAGCCTTAGAATATGTTCGAGCTAGGGATGCACTAAGTCCTGGAAGTTATTTTACTTGAACTCATAGCCCAAGAACAGCACTAGCTCAAAACTGAGCATACTGTAAAATCTATGGATATTTCTCTTTCTCTAATGATTTTCAAGTGATGCAAGCATCCCGACGATTGAGAATATGTCAACACAGATGAATTTGCAATCTAGAATTGACAAAGAATCCACAATATACTCACGCATCAAGAACTGACTCACGACAGCTGTAGAGATTATCAAACTTAGTCTGAAACAGAATTTAAAAACCACTATAATCATCATTATCACCACCACTGCCAGCATCATTATGTATTCTCATGTGTAAGATAATTGCCCACTTACAACAAGCCACTATCAATATCAGTCCCCTGAGGCACGATTCTGGGATTAAACAGTTAATGGCACTTCAACAGTGTCTCAAAGAGTCAGATTCCAGTGCCTAAGAGAGAGATTCTTAAATAATGCCACATGTTATTATTATTATTTGTATTGTGCTAATTCATGAAACTGGCTCAAAAGAGAGGATAGCTGGAAACAGATAAGTCTTCAATTGTATGCAAAATGAAATAAGAGAAAGAGATACACCAGAGACTCATTATAATGCACCTTATTATAACACAAATTCTGATATAAGATGGTCAGAGACATGACACATAAAATTAGTTGAGCTATAGAAAATAAACTCGTTATAACAGAACCTCATTATAAGGCAGTTCTTGATATGATTCCCAAACACAGTCGCATAATGAGTTTCCGATGTACACACAATAAAGAATTAGCAGGACTTACCTTCGTGACGGAGTCGTTGACGTTCATGGCCGGCACTGTCAGTTTGCCTGACTTGGACAACTGGTAGAGTCGATGAACTCCAGTGACACTCTCCTCAACGATTCCCCTGACCATACTGAAGATGGCTGGGTACTTCTTCAGCATCAGATGAGTCGCATCCCCTCCGTCATCCAAAATCTAAAACAAATTCAGCTTTCAGCTCAGTTTTGCTTTGTGCCGAAATAAAAAACCCACAACCAACACAGTTTAACGCCACTCGGGTTAGTACAGCAAACACTTCAGAGAGGTTCTTAAAATGTGCTTTTGTAAGGGTCTAGATATATAGATACATATGCACACACATCAACAACATCTAGCGGAAAACATTTAATCAAATTTCATGCAAGACTGAAAACAATTGATGCTGTAAAGTGCCAATAAAAATAGAAATATGTAATGCAGATAAACATTTGCCCATATGTACCAACATTTCAAGAAAACTCCTCAGCAGCATTTCCAAACCAAAAACCACAATTAAAGACATGATTTTCAGCTTGTAACAGAATCTGTCAGAGCTCAACGGCTGTCACTCTCAGAAAATATAAACAGACCAATAAATAAACGAATACATAGGCAGATATGCTTGCAAATATATATATTGGAATTTTTGTTTATTTATTCTGCTATAAAACCACACAAGTGCTCTCTCTCTCTTTCCTTCTCTCTCTGCTCTCTGTCTGTCTGTCTCTCTCTTGCTCTCTCTGTCTGTCTGTCTCACTTTCTCTGTCTGCCTCTCTTGCTCTGTCTGTCTCTGTCTCTCTCAAAAATGTAGTTACCATGTTTGGTTGCCAGCTGTCAGCATGGATGCATTTGTCAATGCACCACCAGAAGTCATCCTCCGACTCCCCCTTCCACGCGAACACCGAGTAGCCGGCTTCAGCCAGTGCCGCAGCCACTTCGTTCTGACGAGGTAACAAAAACACATTTGGAAACATGTCAATAATGTCGGAAATATTCATCCACAAGGCATTAGTAAGACAAATGACCCATAATAGCTTCATAAACCTAAGTAAACAGACACATGTATAAATAAAAAGCTACAGAAAAACAAGAATAAAGCGGCACACGGTCGGTAAATAAGCAAAAAGCACAGCAACTGAAAAATACCAATAATATTGCGTTGGTACGGGTTACATGGATACACAACGGTCCATATGCTTTTGATTCTGGAAATAGTTTTCTCCACTTGATCAACTGATTTTCCTGATAATACGGAATCTGGGCGGAAAGTCTTTCAAGACGTAGACTCCAGATAATACAAAAAGAACGCTTATGTCAAAAGAATTCTATTCACCTGAGTGGAGTAAATATTACAGGCCGCCCATCTTACGTGTGCTCCAAGAGCAACCAGTGACTCAATCAAAACCTAAAGCAATCAAACAAAACAGCAAAAAGAAATCACAGAAGTGCACAGTTGTCGTCAGCTAAACACAACAAACACAACAGCAATAAAAATTACGTTAAGTGATAAAAATAGAAAACCACAAAACACTACTTTGATGAACAACTTGTGCTAAATGTGATTGAGAAAATTTAGCTAATCAACTTGTTCAAATAAAAGAAGGATGAAACAGGCACATACGTTGTGAAGAACATTTTATGATAAAAACAGTTGAGAAAAAACTTAACTTAATGAACTTGTGAAATTGAATAAATGCTGAAAGAATCACCTACCGCTGTTTGTGCTGTGATATGAGTGCATCCAACAATTTTTGCCCCATTTAGCGGTCGATCCCCTTGCGCACGTTTGCGAAGTGCCATCAGTCCAGGCATTTCTGCAAAAATAGTGACAATCATTAAAACAAAAGGAATTTCTGCAAATATAGAGACAATCATTGAAACAAAAGGATTAAGGACTTCAAATGGTTGACACTAGATTTGGCAGGCCAGCAAGCTAACCAAAATTCTATCATACCCCTGCTAGAATTGAATGTGTTATAGAAACTAAATTCAAGGAAATCTATACATGTGGATGCTACTGTAGTAGCTATGAACTCTGGAACTATAAAACTGTTACCAAAACTCGAACTAAAACCTGGTGGCTTAGTGACTGAAATACACGTGCAAAATTTTTAGAACACCATTTTGAGACGATGAACTAAATACTGAGATACATCCACATTTTTTAAAAAGTGCCTTAAATTGTGCATTTGAAGCAAATGTTGACAACTTTTGGGCAAGTCATGTGCTGCTTCACTTTGAAGTTTACTGATATGAAGCGAGCTTACAGTTTGAATGTTGGGCGTAGGTGGAAACTGCTGGCAGAAGTGGCCCTTATAGGATGGAAGTGACAGCTTTGAAAATACACTGAAGAGGCAAAACAATACAAAACTCATCCACTTGAGTAAGCATGATAGTGCAATTGATGAAGCCAATATGCCTTTAGACAGGAATTCCTAAGATGCATCTACTTTCCCAAAAGTTCCCGTTCTGAAACGAACCGCTGCAGCGTTTCTGACAGCCCCAAAGAAGAAAATTCTAAGCCTACATATTTTTCTATGAAAAATCTGGAGATGATCTGCCACAGGTAACGACTTCCTCGGTTGACCACAAAGTCCGACAATTACCCACAATTACACAGGACAGCATATTGTTAGGCAACTTACATGTAGTTAGTGACGATATAACAGCTACGGAAGCTGAATATCACTATATCTATATCGTGAAGCTTCATGTTTGAAGGCTGCAGCTGCAATTTCCAAAAGGGATGATATGGATGTGGACATAAGCGCTATAACGAACTTTGCGAATTGTAAGTAGTGATAGTGAGAACATCACAGCACTAACAGATGATGCATACATGGCAGATGGTGCAGTAACCACAAAGATGCACAAGCCAGGTTGTTGTCTGACTTCTGATGATTACAAAGTACACATTGAAACAATTTCTTCCTCATATCATGTCACTACTGAAGAAAGCCAATCACTTTGATGTTGTGATTGATGTATATTACCCAAACAGTTCGAAGGATACAACCAGACTTTGCAAAAAGTGTGGTTCAGGAACTAGGACACGTGTTACTGGCAAAACCAGTTATCAACTAATTGGGAGGCATTTTGTTAGTGGACAAGAATCGAACTCAGTATTTAATTTCAAAGCCGATACATGCATTACTTTTACTGGTCCCGAAGTACAAAACAACACCATTTCAATGACCAGTGGGGAGCAAGTCATTCACTGCACTGATATTGTTGACACAAACACAGTTGAACCATGCAGCCATGACAAGGTTGATAAATGCTGAATTCCGCACTGCTAGCACGCACTAAAAAGCAGCCGATAAACACTGGCTATCTGAATGGTGGGCACAGATGCCATTGTGTTGGTAATTGCTTTCTTTGACAGGCTACACGTATGAGAGCTTTATACATTCTTTACTTGACTCAAACCGATGCAAATGATTTTGCACTGATTAAATGCCAAGAGTAAAAATTAAAATGACAAAAAACTTGTAGCTCCACCATAGCCACCTTCACCGTGTTGGTCCTAAGCCGAGAAAAGGAGGGGGCAGGGTGCATGCTGTAGAATACTGTGCTGTCACACCAACATAATTGAAATTCTGAGTTAGAGTGGTTCTTTGACATATGATATTCCAAGTGCTAATGTTACTGCATACCATCCATTGTAAAACATGCCAAAAGGGTCAATCCATCCACATCCATGACTTTGATACTTACAGACTGCATAGTTTCTCACGGTGAACAGATTCTGACTATGATATGCATGAAAATTTTGGCATGGGAACATTGCAGACCTTTTTGTTCATATTATTCTTACATAACTGGGGAGTGGACAGTGATTGTTCCACGTTACCCAAATGCTGGAGAATGTAGAGGCAAGTGGTCTAAATGACCAATCGCAATTTCTTAACTGTAACACTTAGTTTCTGCAGTGTCTACCCAGAAACTGATTTTCCTTCATTTGAAATAAATAAAATGCAATTTTTAGCAGTTCTAAGTATCTCCACAAAATTACTGAGATGGCAATTTTTAGTTATTCACATAGATACAGTAGAGCACAGAATATTATGCAGTAAAGATTTTGCAATTCTATTTATTTTAATTAAGAAGCTACAACTTTCAAAACTGCCACAAAAATTAAGTTTTCGTGAAATGCCGTCACCATGCTGGGTTCAGAAGGTCGCAACTCGTACATTTTTAATGAACTGATGCTAAAATCTTGTATACCCCAGTAATACCTCATTTATGAAAGTCTGCATACTGATTTCTCAGATGGTACGGTAGGAATGTTTATAATTTTTCGTGAATTTTACTAAAATGACCCAAAACTCAGAACAACATTTCAGAATAAAAAAATGTGGATCTATCCAGTTTTGTTTAGTAATCTTTCCCAATCACAAAAATACATAACTTTTGCTTCTATTTCCTATCTGAACAATGTTACGCTAAGCCACCAGACTACCATGTCTGAACAAAAACCACAAAGGTGAAGACAATGTAACTATTACCTATCACATTTGAAAAATCTACCTACAAAAAGTATAACTAACTACACAATTTCTTTTCAGTAAAACCACAGTTCTCAGAATGGCAATCCAGAAATCACCAACGATTTAAAATTTCTATAGCACCTTTGTGAGGTCCTTAAAAGGCTCTATATAAATAACCATATATACATATGTACATCTCTTCAGCACTAATGACTCAAGAAAACAGAACTGGAGCATGACCAGTGTGCTTCTGATAGGTGCTTACAGGCACTGTATAAACGTTATACACACAGAAATTCATTTGTATATACATTCATACACACACACACATACATACATACGTACACACATACATACACACATACAAGCATGCCAGGTAAGAAAGATGAAAGGCTGAGACATCTGACCTTGCTCAGCAATCTCCATCTCACGTCTTCCAAAGGCTGCCTGCTGAATGTTGCGAACACAGAAGTCTTCAAAACCCTTTGAGTTTCTCTGAAGTCCAAAGATTTAACACAAAGAATTAACAATTAGCAAAACTAACAGATTTACAACCAAAGGGCCTTACTGTGTTATTGCCGTCATTGTTACTGTTGCTGAACTTGATGATAAGGTAACAAACATAAAGGTAGAAGAATGCTACCTCAAATGGACGTCAAAGGTAGAACGTGTTAGTGACTTCACAGATCTTTCTTAGCTTCAGCTGACGAGTGCAAGTAGCTAGGCCTCTCCCTTGCCTTCCAGTCTTCCCAATGACAACGCACGGTAAGTGTATTGAACATATAAATGCCGCCTCTTTTAAACGCTGGCCTCTAATAAATGCTGGGTCTCACTTAGGCACATATATATATATGTCGTCTTCTTACAGCACTACCAGCCATCCAGGTCCCTGCAACCCACTAAGCAAAACCGTCTGTCTCTTCCTGACATCAGACACTACTGATCTGCATTTTTTTGGATGTGGATTCAAGTATTGTGTACCAGCCATCTAAAATAGTCTCCCACCTACACTACTCACTACAATATCTCGCCAGACATATTCGTAAAGCAGCTTAAGACCTACTAGTATCATCTTGCTTTTGTTGTTTGACTGCTGTGACTCACTGATGCCTTATGCGGATGGACATATGGCATGCTAACAAATGCACTACTTACTTATTTACTTAAGCTATGATTACGTCGTAAGAAATTGGCAGATGAAGCTGAGAAAGACATGTGGTCATGTTTTTTGCAGTGCACTTAGTGACATTCTTAGCAAAAAGGAACACAAACATGGCAGTTTGCTGGAGGGTGATAATGATCTGCACAAATAAACGTAGAGGGCGTTTATAAGTAATTTTATGGCATTACATGACTCCATCAACACAAGTCCTCACACGCATGATCCGGGGTTTGAAGAATATTTTTCCTGACATGGAAACATACTGGTTGCCAATATACAAGCTGAAAAACCGTTCACGTTTACATGATTCAATTTTTTTCATGTTCAGCTCAAAATGTTAGATAATAATGACGCTTTACACTGTGAAAGCAAGAAATTTGATAAAATCAAGAACTTAATGAAACCTATGACAATTAATCTTGAAATTATAAATATTCTGAGCCAAGAACACTCACTCCTCTCAACACAAAGACATTTCTGTGAACCTTGAGGCAGAGCAAGCGCCAAAGAAAGAGTCAATGCAGGTGCAAATTCGTGTCTCAGTACAAGTGCCGTTGTAAGTGCAAGTGTGACCCGTTCAAGTGCCAGTGCTAGAAAATGCATTGCAAATGTCATTACAAGTATTGCTGCCAGTGCCAGTTCCAGTGTGAGTGCACTCTTAGTGAAATTAAATGAATTTCCTTTCCACAGGCAAAATCCAATAAGTTTTGCACCCTTATCTGCAAGGCTGTACCGCCATCTATCCTGGCTCAGTGTTTCCTCCAAACCATCAATCAATTGACAGTTCCCTTGAGGCGAGACAACACACAGACTGAAGATAATTAATCCAGAGCTTTTTCCGGAAAGGATTCTCAGCTGCATAATTTGCAGAATATTGCCATAAATCTGGAACTAAATGGTTTCGGAAATTAAAAGTGGAAGAGGCCAGACGATCACTTGCATCAGTTGAATCATCTCCTAATTAATTATTTCTGATAATCCAGAAGACTTCATAGGAACCAAATTTCTTTATGACTGACTGTGGACATGACTACCAGCACTACTTCTTGTTGTAACAGTCTGTTTCAATCTCTTGTTACCTGATTACTATTAAGCAACACTGAAATGCTAATTCACTATCTTTTCAAAACAAAACACTAGAAACTAGTCCTCAATTTCTTGCCAAGAGCTCGAAACGCTGCAGACTTGTTACATACTCTGTTATCTGCGTTAAAAGAAATAATTCTGACTTGCCTGCTCTTTTTCCCTTGGATTAACATCATCTTCCTCAGAGGAACTGCCCGTGTAGGAAGCTGCAACAAATACTATGTTTTATAACTTCACCGACCGGTAAAATCACAGCTGCTTCTTTCAAGCATTCGTTGTGATCTCAGGGATAAAAGAAAACCACTTGGAAGCTAACACAGCCAACCATACTGAAGCAAAATATCGATCAGATGTGAGACTTTACACGCACACTTCCTGAAACATTTTCTGGGAATGACCTTGCCGACACAGACACACATGAGAGTCGCTATTTTAGAAGTTCTGTTACAAACAAGAAGTCCAATGATGCTGGCATATACACAGATGCTGTCAATTATATACAATTACGGTAGATATCTACATCTAACCTAGCATTATAAAAGCTTTAAAAACAAACAGGCTAACAAATCTAATATCGATAAATGCGAATATATGAAGAATCGCTACAAAACACTGATAATTTTCTAAATGCTTTCAGGAAGGTAGGTGTTCATTAGCCAACGAATCTATTTTGCTATTTCAAAGAAATGAATACCCTGTAATACAGCCGAAACTTATTATAACATGGTCTCTGGGATCCATATCAAGCCACACCTTATAAAAAGGTTGTGTTATAAGGTCATTTTCTGAAAATGAGCTAAATTTAGGATCCATGGTCCCTACTGTGCTATAACAGAACTCGTGTTATAATGAAGCAAGTTATAAAAGGTTCTGGAGGACAATGCAAAAACCATCTATTTATATTATCGTATGACTGTAGTTAATTTTCTGTTGTCGCCTGAACTTATGTACAGCGCCCTTTTCTTCTGCCTCGGCCGTGTTACGGCGCTATATAAATTGTCTTATTGTTATTATTTATTATTATCATCCAACAGCACATCAAAAGCTAACTGCAACAGAACATTTGCTCAGTTTCAGTTCGAGAGATTCCAAATGAAAAAAGACACATTAGAAGAACCTTAGCAGCACACTGTTGAAGCCTTTGCTTCACAAAGGCTTCAGCATACAAAACCTACCCAGTTTTATCTGCCAGTCCTGCTTCATTTTAAAACGTAACTGTTACTACTCCAGAATTCCATATACCAGACAAATAAGTATCTTCAATAGGCTTTACACACTAAACACTAGAAGCCTTCTAGCTCTGGTCATGGTGGAAATATCCGAGTTGAAGCTATAGCCGTGTCTGCATGAAGGCTTCCACCATGTTGGACTAGCTAGCCCAGGCCTACTGTATCAGATGTCGGTTTTTCTCAGGCATTTTCATGTGGAATGTCTAAATGCTGATCTACAGTGCATATAAAATATCAATGGGAAACGGCCTTGAACTTGGTTGCGTAGACCGTAGAAACAGACAACATTTTTACCTACAAATGTCAGTCATCACAAAGTCTGTCAAAATGAGTACAGGAAAAACCGAAACACATATGAATGGCTGCTGTGTACGCAACTGAGCATCTATACATCACACCTTAATTTATATAGCACATCTAAATCTCACAAAGGTGCTGAAACATGACTATCTAACAGCTCCAAGTTTGCACCAAGACCGCCGCGCCCATGTATTACATGTTTACATGACAAACTCAACTCGCTTATCAGCTGCTAAAGGAAAACAACCTCCTAGAATAAAACGCCCTCATTAACAACAGTAGTCCTCAACAAGCCAACGGTTTTATGACATAAAAATTTGGTACCAGCATAAGCTGGAAAGTAAACGGCAGCTCCTGTGAAGCATTGGCCTCGTGTCCTGGACCTTGGGATTTGTCCGTTGGCGGCCCAAAGCCAAAGACCTGGGAATGAGTGCCTCCTTTATGTTTCACAATGGGACACGGTTGCTTTACAATGTACTAACATATGATGCAGGATTCCAGAATTATTGCCTCATACCTGTACCTGTACAAGCAAAGCTGTACCATGTAATAGGAGTTTATATAGCCATAGTTCAACATAACACTGCTCTCGTCTGCAATAATAAGGGAAAAGCTGAAAGGTTTATCAGCCCCGATGAAAAATCAGACCATCAACAACAGCTGAATTGTATGAGAGAAAATGAAAACTGTTTATAGCATGGGTTTTCCAACTTTTTGTTAACACTGACAGTGAAAGGTTGTGGGGCACGGTAGCCGACTGGATACAGCGCTCGGCTGGTAACACAAAGCGTACGGATTCGAGCCTCCTCTGTGATGGTTACTGTGTATGGATCTTGAGCAATCCTTCACTCACAATTGCTTTGTGCCTCAGATTCAGATTTACCGACCTTGCACGCATAATAAATGCAAATAATAATAATAATAAAAAGCCTAACGTCGCAGCTGTAACGTAAATCCCCTATTTATATTATATTGCTCATATTATATTCGGTCACTTTCACATGTTACGCAATATGCACTCGATATATAGAGCACATTTTTGTGTATATGCTGAAGTGTGCAGTGTAACATACCCAGACATCATGTCACATAAAGCAACATAACTGTCCCATTATATAGTGCCATCACTGGAATTACGTAGCACCTTCAAGTGTGTCACATACATGTGCTATATAAATACAACGGTTACAATAGCTTAATCTAAAGAAAAACTGACTTACGTGTTGGTTTTCTATTTCGAGCGGGACAGACACTATGTGCATCTCTATCGCCTCTATCTCTCTGTATAAGATGTCCCTGTGCTGCCTGACGACAGAGCATCATAAACCATCAGCAACTTCAACTACTAGTAATAATCCATTGGCACTTCTCATTTGACACTTCTGGTAACTGCCAGGGGTAGTGATCCGTACGTGAATCTACATAAATCCTGCTTAATAAACCGTTACTTGTATGAATAAATTATCGGGCTTATCCTGATACTGCTCCTAAACATACCCAACTTGATCTATGCCCAGCTGAAAGGTAAATCCAAAGTAGGTCAGACAGATATCTGCCTCAGGACGGGCTGTTTGGTTGGTGGGTAGGTGGGTGGAAGGAGACGGGGTGGGAAGGGTTTGGGGAGGCATGAGAGGAAGATGCCGGAAAGCAGACAATAAACCCACTAAGAGTCACATGTGCACAGAGGCTTACATAACAACCAATGTAACTTAATCTAGAGCCAAAGAATAACTAAACGTGAGAACAGAAGATGTTGGTTGGCTGAGGATAAGGTCAACGTTCAAAATGAGGCCTGAAACTGAGGGTTTCAACATCAGGTGCAGGCCATAAGTAAATGTAAATGTACAAGTTTTTCTATAGCGACCGATGGCCTTGACCCTGCTCAGTTTTCAATGAAGTTAGCTGGTGAGATGCTTCACCACCGCTGCCTGTCTGAAAGGGCACCACACCATTTAAGGTCTCCATGTACGGACAGTCCTAGGCCAAAACGTACTCCGAATATTAGTCCACACATCGCATTGGCATATTCCGATTAAAGCTAAACAAACTCACACCAGCTATCAAGGCTGACAATATTTACAAGATCAAAGTGGTCTAACCATAATCCGGTGCAATCATATTCCAGTTAAGAAAACACATACCGGTATTCATACCAGCATCAAGGCTGATATTATTTATAAGATTATGCCTGTCTTAAGAACGTCCCAGTGCTGTGTACTTAATTTAGTTTTTTCTATTCAGTGCCCCACTATCTTCAGGTTTGTGTCTGCTACATGTTAAAGGGCAGTGCAATATAGCAACTCAGCCTCAGAATCTGAAAATGTGTAACAATTGGCTCACGAACTATATCAAAACCCAGTCACACCCACAGCAAAAAAGGCTGGCAAAACCACCTTCAATCTACTATTCATACTACACCTATGTTTATGTCAAAAAGAAAGCGAGCATAGGATTGTTCTGGTAGATCATTACATACATTGGTCCGGAATGACAGCCCAAACGAAGGAAAGCTCTATGGCTGCACTGTGGATTTCCAGTCTAGGGAACTCCCCTGCAACTCTCAAGTCGAGACCTTGGTCAATTTCTTTGAAAAGTGGTGCGGCACTCCTTGTGTCTGGAGTAATGACCAGTTGGAATCTACTATCTTAAGATAAATGCTGCATGTAGTAATGATATGCTGGACTCTCCTTCCTTACCTGTTTCCGAGTACGAGTATTCCGTACTACCCGTCTCGGAGTGTTGTGACCCGGGTCGGTTTCGCAGCTCATCGACTCGGCGGTCTCTGTGTCGATCCTTTGATTTCTCCTTGCGTCCGGTCGAGTGCGGCTGGACGTTGCGTTTATCCTCGGCACATGCCAGCTGGATCTCGACGTGTTTCGCACTACGCGTGTTTTTGTGGTCGAGTAGTGGTTCGCTCTCATTTCGCTGGAGTTTCTCCTGCATCAACTGAGGAGGCCCATTCTCCTTTAGCACTCCCTCCTTTGCAGAGCCATTTTTCGGGCTGTTCTGCGACATTTCAGCCTTGTGTGCACACTACCTCCTCAATTCTTCCCAGCAGACAAAGCGACTAGACTCAACGATATGACAGAAGTCAGACGTATTCGCTTCCGCCCACCATTTTTGTATATGCACCCGAGACAGAGTCTTCTTTCCCCGGCAGCCGGCCCAGCGAACGACAAGCACAAACAATAGTGACTTGTAATGGAGGAGACGTCAGGCATGCTAGGCAAGCCGCCGGTGTGCAGGCCACAGTCGGCTCGAAGCCAACCCAATATCAATACTGGCGCAACAGCCAATCACAGCCGCTTTGTGCATTTCGATATCGATGCACAGAAGCCGGGTTCGTGAAAAGCGGGACGGAAATAGCACTGGGATAAGAACCGAACGCCAGGGTAATGTGATAAAGACTGGAAAACTTCCAAGACATGGACGATCAACCATTCAGTTTAGATTTGAGCCTGACTCGATGAGTCAGTTTAGATAAGCGCCTGACTCAAAGATTCACTCCACAGCTCAAGAGTCAGTCAAAGACTGACTGGAGATTCACCAGGAAGGCCACATTCACAAAGCACCGAGACCAGAAAGCTTACAGGCATAAAAAGTATGAGTAAATACAGCCACTGTTGACTCATACTGCCTTAAAATGCACATGTTTGTATCAGCTAAGTAAGTAAGTAAGTAATGCATTTGTTAACACGCCATATGTCCATCGACTGAGCGAGGAATCATAGACAGTCATGCGTGCAAAGCTTCCGGAGGTACTTAAAAGACGCTATAAGTCTTCATCTACATATACATACAAACATGCTATATCCAGACACTTATGTAAAAACACCACAGCAGGCCACGCTAACATTATCAAACTGTAGATTTCAACGACTGTATTCTGTTTGCCAGACAGTTTATGCTGGTGTTGTCCCAGTGTGTACAGTTCCTTTCAAATCAGTATAACTGATGGTTTTAAGGTATTTTCAACAAAATAAACATCTAATCTTGGACTTATTATTCCTTGCACTACAGCTGTGAACCAGAAATATCACCTTTTGAAGATAATCTTGTATTAAAATCAAACAGTACTATGCATATATGTATGTATGCATGTATGAATGTACACATGTATATATGTGTGTACGTATGTCTAGATGAATGTATGTATGTGTTTGTATGTATGAATGTATGTATGCATGTATGTATGTATGTACATATGAATGTATACATGTATATAAGTGTGTACGTATGTCTGCATGAATGTATGTATGTACGTATATATGTATGCACATATGTATGTATGCATATATATATATATGTATGTATGAATGTAATGTATATATGTGTGTACGTATGTCTGTATGGATGTATGTTATTACGTATGTACATATGTATGTATTATATATGCATGTTTGCATGTATGTACATGTCCTTTTAAGTACCTCATAAAAGTGCTGCACTCATTGCTATCTACCTAACAGATCTAAACAAAGACTGCAAACAATACCAGACGCCGAGATAAGCTAAACTATTTTTCAGTGGCGTCATCATCAAGCGAATCAATTCTTTGTTTCCCTAACAGTTGTACCAGACAGCTGCAATATCTAGTCAGACTTTCAGAGGTCTTTAAAAGGCTCTATATAAATACCCAGATATTAATAGACACAAATCCACAACTAGACCTTACCTACATACCTGAAATTACTCAAGAGATTAGACCAGCCCTCAGTCCAATTTCTTACTCGGCATATGATCTTCCTACTTGGCATATGATCTTCCTACTCGGCATATGATCTTCCTACTTGGCACATGATCTTCCTACTCAGCATATGATCTTCCTACTCAGTTTTCTCCTCTAGATTTCAGCATAGACTTGTACACCCAATATGTATTGCTTTACAGCCAAGGTGTGTTAGTGGTACTAATTCGCACAACCACTCGTTTCAATATCAAGCATGGTAACGTAAACACTGCCATACCAATCTGATTTCATTCAAAGTTAATCCAAGTGACATTTAGATAAAACTCTTCTCATTGTCATTTTGGATTCATTTTAAAAAGAAGACGGAAAACACAAAATACATGCAGAGAAACAGCATCTGAAGAAATGGAGAAATTCTCTCTGAATTCAGATATGAATCTAAAACACTTCTAAAGATCTTGATTTCACTCACTCGAGCTGTAACTTTCGGCAGATGAGGCGGATATGGAACGGTTGTGAAGTCGGCTTTTCTGCGGTGTTAGATTTTTGTACCTGACCTCCTGCCAGACAGAACAACATGAATCATCAGCAAATTCTTTAAAACCTTAGTTCATTTAAAGATGATCTCTTCTGGGGTTGTTTAGATGCACTATAGTCTAATGGTTAGTATGCTGGACCATCACACCCAGAGGTAGAGGTTTCAAATCCCACCAGTACAGAAAGGTGTTTCAAGGTTACTGCTGCATTATCATCTTTGCTCTGTTAACTCCGCCATAAAATCCGTACATCTGCTGTTCAATATTTATGCAAATTTATCACACTGCAACAACGAGGATTGGCCATTTCCTCTGTTGTGCCAAGGTTAACACTTCATATCAACAGCTGTCTCTCGGGTTTGCTTAATAACTCTTGAGTATTGCTTTGAACAACATACTGTAAACATGGCACAGAATTGCTTAAAAATTCACTCCTTAGCGAAGATGGAAATCATCAAAACTTGAAAGCAAAAGAGAAGTAGAATCAGAAAAACTGGGATAAGGAATGCCTCTTCCTGTTCATCAGACAGCGAATTCTGAGCTTTCTACATCCATGTCCTACACTCAGACATTTAAAATGCTACACTGCCTAATTGTAGACCACAACACATTGTTTTTTACCAAGCAACTGAATGAATATTCCTGGGTATTTCTATCGCACGTTTTAAGAACCCTTCAAGGACACTCCTTGCTAATCTTTGAGAAAATCTAGTGTCTAGTAAATTTGACTCTTGCTGGCCACAAGAGTGTCTGCTTAGCAGATGCTAAGCATTTTTGAAGCACATCTCAGCCTTCTTTGGTCCATTTACCAGGCCCCAAAGATAGAATCTTTTCAAGCACACCCCAAGCACAAAAATGCTTTAAACAAACTAAATTCCTAAACCAGAAACTAAATTTCTTAGCCTAGTGTTAATTAAGGCAGTGACCTCAGCCATCAGGTTTTCAACAGCCACATTTACTAATCATACCTTGACAAGTCCATTGCAGTTCACAACCTGACTCATTTGCTTCATAATGCTTAGATCTTGCCAACCATTCAAGTAAAACCATTTTGACTACTTCCTTGGCTCTACACATCAAAGTTCAACAATACAATCCTTATCAACAACCACAACATTTTGGGAGCCATTGCAAAGTCCAACTCACGGTTCACCAGAGGATACGGATCAACACAGACAACACACTTGATGGACCAATAATCTATTCAAATAACTCTGCAAACTGATAAAGGTTTCTGCAGTTCGATTATACAACAAATATTTCTTTTATTAACAGGTATTCTTGAGCACAATATATTTTATGATGAAGCCAAAGTTAATCCTCAATGGTCCACTTCCTTAAATAAAACCTTTTTGCCATCAGAATATTTGATATTGGGTTATTAAGGTAAAGGAAGGTAAGACAATGAGGTGAGACTAACGAGTAAATCTGGTCCGAAATAACACACCTGCGATATGTATATGAAAGGTGTACATGGGGATGTTAATTATTTAAATGGCTTGAAATCTGACAGTTTTTAAAGTGTTTTCTTTGTCTCCTTGTGTCTGAAATGGTTTAGGCATATTTAGTCTAGTTATGAAGCAGAGTGACTGTGTGTAATCGTAATTGTTATCCCGAGATTTCTACAGTGCTCAACAAAAGCCATGTCATGGGGACCAGCTTATTCACAGGCACTCAGTCAAAACAAAATCGACAGGCAAAAGTGTTCAGTTCCAGGTCAAGATCCAAGAGTCAGACAGAGAGACAGCGTTGTGTATTTATGGGTGCATCTACAGACCACCTTTACAGAACTTTTCAAATCATCATGAACTGCATTAACAATTGTTTAGTAAAGCTCAAAAAGTCTGATTAGCCTGTAATTGTATCTAAAAAAAATTGTAATCCTAAATTTATATAGCACCTCTGCAAGACACTGCATCCAGGTACCTCGGATGTGCAGTCATTGGGCAGCTTTCTCCTTGTCGTCCTCATTCCCATTCACTCACTGACTGGAGGACTCTGAGAGGAGATTCCTCTGCAGACACTATCTCATTAGTCAAGCATTGGAGGAAGACCCGACAACTGATGTCCCCACAGACGCAACTGTGTGTCAATAGCAGCTAACTGCAAACAACTTAATCAGCAACCTTTCCAAAAGAAATTGCAGACCTGTCACACACTTGCTCCATAGTCTGTTCCCTCGAACTGGAAACGCAAATGGATAGATTCTCCACTGGCAATGCATAAATGCAAAATTCTGCAGCAGCTATATCAAGTCAGGATGTTTCCGATAGCCAACAGGACTTTGCTTCAAGGTCTAGGGGTGGACAAAGGGGTGGACGAACAGAACCAAAGCCCAGACAACTCTATCACTTCCAGTGATCCACTGAACACATTATTCGAATGAACTTGCCAATCAGTTCTTTCTGGTCTGCCCTACGTCTTAACACAATTCTAATATTTTTCTGAAGCAGCCCAACGCATTTATGCCAACTCTGCTGACATCACAAATGAATACCAAGCTGTGTTTTTGTCTGTCACAACGCATGAGCATGGATGAGTGTGAGTGTGTGAGCAAGTGGTGCATGCGTGCGGACTGACCTTCTGGATATCGACCTGATTGTGGCTTGGTTTTGGTGTGCCATCGGTTGATGCCTTGTGCATTAGACACCGGCGCATTAGAAGTTGCTAATTATTATTATTATTACAATTCATGAGTGTCAGTCACTGAACAATCCATAATTCCATTCAATCCAATTATCTATCTGTGCAAATTCGTGAATTCAGAAATCCATAACACAAAATCAATCCACTAGAATCAGCCGACAGAACCCCAACCCTTTATCTTCGATTATCTCTCCCTCTGTCTTTCTCTCTGTACATCTGTCTTTCTCTCTGTACATCTGTCTTTCTCTCTGTACATCTGTCTTTCTCTCTGTACATCTGTCTTTCTCTCTGTACATCTGTCTTTCTCTCTGTGTCTGTCTGTCTTCTTTATCCATACCATCTACTCTTCTAAGGCTACTCATTTATTCCCACCCCATGACATCTGCCTCCAAATGAAAAGGAGAGCTGCTGGTAGTTGTTTACATAGCTAATCACTAATCTCAAGGCCATGATTTATCAACAGAAAGGTAAAGCACATCTACAAACGGCTCATATCGACAGCTGGGAACGGAGGATCCGTCCATTGAAGACTAAACAGGAACCCAATAGATGGACAGCCATTTCTAGCAACCTGCGTGGCACAATAACATATGGCTGACAGTTTTACAAGATACATCAAGAATCATATTGGGACAATGAAGGTCGTTGGAGCAATTCTGTGTCTGTGCAGAGGGGTAACAAGCAATTAACTGACTGTTGCCAATGCAAACAATAACAACAATAGCAACACTAGCAAAAATAGAGGCACTTTACTGGAGCAAATGTATGCATGTATGTATGTATGTCTGCAAGCATGAATATATGCTTGTATGTGTGTATGTATATATGTATGTAGGTATGTCTATGCATGTATGTATGCAAGCATACATGTTGCTGCATGCTGTCTCGAGATATGTAATAGGATACCAGCCTTAGATAACATTTATTTCATAAGCTATTTACAAGCGTAACATGAATCGCGCAGAGCAACAAGATGTCAGCCTAAGACGGTAACAAAACCAGCAAAATACCTCACGAAGATAAACAAAACATCCACCAAGTAAAAATGGTTTAGAAGAACCAGACAAGTCATCTATGCAGAACGACTAATCGAGGGACAGACAACAAAACGACTACACAGGACCAGCAACCAAAGTCCACCCTGAGCCAAAGTGTGTAGTTGCTGTGTCATAACGAAGATGATTAACGTTGGCCTCTTCTTTTATCCAGGCTTGGGACTGACACCACCAGAACACGGCAGTGGCAGAGTTTGAGCCAAAGTTAAAGACAACACCTATTTATAAGGTCAACTTTCCAGTCAAAATGTACAGAATGGCGTACAACGTACAACAACTTAACCCGCTAAGTCCTGTATGTAGTCGTATATGTATGTATGTTTATGAACATTATTATTATTATCAGTGCTGCATTTATTAAGTGCCACCGTCTGATGACTAAACATCAGTTGATGGTACTGAGCATTTGTGAGTGAAGGACTTGCTCAAAATCCCTACACAACAACCTTCCGAGGGTAGGCTCGAACGTGTACACTCCGTGTTACAAGCTGAGCGCTCTAATCAACCGTCTACCACACACTGCATGTATATAGAGTTTCAGAAACATCACAGTGTGGTGTGCATGTGTCTGAGCTCTGCACAATATACATTATGTAACTTAACACTGCAATTAGTCCTGATTCCAACATGGTGATATAAAAATCTCCAATTCAGTTACATTATCTGCATATTACAGAACAAAGGCTATTAGAGTGGAAACAACAGCAGAAAACAGAAACGAAACTGAGCTAGAAAGACTTACTCGTCTCTGCTGAGTCTCTTCCAAGCACTTCGTACTGCTTGAAGGAATTGGCTGACCCTGAAATTACAGATAAAACAAAAAAATTACTAAATCAAATAACAGATAATAGATAAATAATGGTTTTCACTAACCTTTCTGATGGAAGGAGTCAAAAGCAGACATCTCAGTCACATGGGCAAAGGATAAAGGATCTCACCTGATAAATTCATTGAAAAATGAGCAGGGTTGAGGTCATACAGCCACTATAGAAACACACATACACTTACAATTAACTAGATTTAAAAAGAAAAACCTCTATAGATGCAGAGTCATCACGAATTGATCACATGCATCTATCAACAACAGTTGGCAGAGTTCCAGTCGAGACCATGAAGGGCCTCTCAACTGAACTGAAGAAACAGCAACCCAAACACCTTATGGTTGCACAGCTTGAGAAAGACAGACTGTCAACCTGACGAGACCCAACTGAAATTTAAAAGTGAAAAGCACACTTCTCCACGTGACCCCAGATGTTGGGGTACCAAGATATTCATCATGGGGTATGACAGTCTAATGGTTAACATGTTGGACTGTCTACCCAGAGGTTCGGGGTTCAAGATCACACCAGGACAGATTTCTGTCCCATTTGGTGCTCCGGTGTGCTGAAAATGAAGTCAGAGTCACTAATACCTCATACCTATGGTTTGGGTTTACCCTCTTTTTCTTCTTCGCATGAAACAACCCAAAGTATATTTTTCACATCTGGACTGGCTTAAAAGAGCTGACAAGCCATTAAAACAATACCTAAACAAGTCATAAGGACAGAAGATCTGATAAATTCACAAGAAAACTTCAGTGCCATGCTAGCCGATAATCATAACAAACCACACATTCGCATACATTGGCTCGAAAAGCTTCGATGGACGATTGCTTCAGCGACGACTTGGTTGGTGCAGGGAGTGTCAGCGAGGACATGGAACTGGAAGCAACCAAGCCCTTTGGTTTCTTGTTGTATCTGGCAATAGCAGGCGGCATTGTCTGGCCTTTTGAAGTCAGAATCGGCTTCCGCTTACAAAAGTCGTAGTGCTCATCAAGAGGAGTTGGAGAGGGAGTAGAATTCCCTGCACGTACTTCTTTCGTAGGCAGTGGTGATACCAATTCCTTTCGCAGAGTATGAGCAGATGGCTCCTCAGCCTTGGAATGAGCAGGAGGGACTTCTTTGGTAGCGGACTGATCATGTCCCAAATGCTGCTGATGTGGATGATGTTGATGATGAAGATGCTTAGAATTCACATCCTCTTCAACCACAGATTTGCGCGGTATGTTGACACTTAAGGAATTCTGCATCTGGACACCATGCCTGGGCTCCTTCTCCCTGTGACCCTTTGCTGAAGTTGTATTGCCATAAGTTGCAGAATCCATGCCTCTAGCTTCTTCTATGTCCTGCTTAGCAGATCCAGCCCCTTTCTCAACTTCCTTTGCAGGCATGGCAGAATCCACCAAATGATTTTTATCATTCCCACCACCATTTCCCACCACCTCACAGGTGACAGCAGTCGGTTCAGTTACCAAACTGGTTGACCTGACCACCATTTGACATACTGAACACTTAGCTTGGATGCTGATGTTGTCTGGAGAAGGATGCTCTTCCAGATCCTCTTGTTCTTCTGGCACTGGATCAACTGTACTGTACAGCAATCCAACGCCTTCCTTCAGCTGCACTGTCGCACCAAAATTACCCACACGTTGGTCATGGTTGGGCACCGGAGACGTGTCACTTTCTGTGCTTGAGTCTCCACGACTGCTCCCACCATCTCCCACAGCAAACGACAAACCCTTTCTTTTTGCTCGCCACTTCTCCACTCTCTCCATCACTGAAGAAGACATTGTCCAACCAAACTCTGACTCCGCAACAGATTAAGTCCGATCAACGCACCGGTAATTTACAGCAGATGCAATCGTGATCTTCCACAATCAACCGCATCGACTCTCCGAATGACGAGCAATCGAGGAATATTCCAACTCAACTCGCTCTTGCAACGTGCCTGATCAGCATACAAGATATGCAGAGTCACTGCATTCGGAAGGAGGCAGGCAGCAATCTGCATTAAACAGTCATTACTGAGCCCCAGACAGGTACCAATCCGCATTAAACAGCCCCGTGATCAGTGAGCATGAAATCCACTCTGCCATTTATTCATTCAGTTGCTGACAGATATATCTCATCACAATGCAGAATTTCTAGGCCGTGTGCATCTACCAGAAGACGTGTTAACATATACACCAACTGCCCTTCTGCTCCACCGTCACCTCAAATCTTTGATCAAAGCGAAAGATGGCAGCCAACAACTGCAACCAGACGACTAGGTACTACTACTTACCCGGAACTGAACCCTTTTGCCTATCGATTTTGTTTTGACTGAGCGCCTGTGAATAAGCTGGTCCCCGCGGCCTGGCTTTCGTTGGGCGCTGTAGAAATCTTGGGATTACGATTACTATGAACTAGCGTTTACAAATGGCCATATTTTAAAATAATATTTGTACTTAGCATATCCCAAATTGATTTTATTATTAATCACGTCAAATCTGCTAGTAGCAAATTATGAACCTGAGTGTAAAAAATCCACCTCAGACTGTAAACCTTCTGATTAGTATTAATGTCTACATGCAATTAGGTAAAGTTGTTTTGTGCAAATAAAAGGAAATTAACAAATGTATTCTGTAAATGTTACATCTGACTGCATCGTTCCATGAAATACATGAAATGGAAAAACAGACCAGTAAAACACATTTACTTTTAACATTGCATTGTCAACATGTATATTTACACATCAGCATAATCCGAAATGAACCAAGATTTGGACCACAAACTGCAAAATGCTGAATTAAATCCAACAGATTTTTTGAATCATATTACCCCCTGCCACACAGACTACCAACAACAACACCTGATCAGCTGGTAACTTTTTATCTCCCTTCTACGTTTTATTTGACCACTTTTCTCTGGCAGCCACATCCATTGGGTCCATAGATGACCATCAGTGGCACGCTATATATGGGCCAGCTTTTGCTCTATGAACATGGCTGTCTGTGCTGCCATTAAACAATCATCTACTGCAAGATTTCTGGTGATTGCTAAGTGAAGATACAAAAATACATACACACAGAATATGAATTTCAGCTACTGTAATAGTCTGACAAGTCAGTACAAATGGTTTTTCAAAACAAAAAACAAAAAAGTGGTGAAACCAAACATTTTTCCAAACAGCAGTAAGCATTAGTGTCTGTACACCTTAGAAATCAAATCAATGGTAAATAGACAGCCAGCACAATCATCTTCGAACATTTAATCTTAAAATTTTAGTGGTGGTTCTTGCTACCTGATTCTAGGAAACATAACAAGATGATAAGCCACAACATCTGAGGAAGTTTGAAAAGGTAAAATAAAACTGTATTTCATAGTTCTTCAATGCTAAACAGAAGTTTACTCCGTTGATGATGGCACGTGGTCAAGGCAAATTCAATAAGTGGAGTACATTTGGTTAAGTGCTGTGTATTAATCCAGATGACAAAATCTTAAATATGCAGCACCCTGAAAAGCTTAAATACCAGCCTTTGAATCACGGAACGTCGTCATCTCAACCCATCCGTTCCCCCACATTTCCGCCACTCTCCGATTTTCCATCATCAAACCAACGCGTCGTCGTACAGCGCAGACGCCACCCAGGATCTGCGCTGTCCGTCACGACGCAACCTCCGACCCCAGGGCAGAACGTGTCACTTAAGTACCCAAGGAACCGATGCGGATGTAATAGCGTGCGTAGCGATGACGACAGTAGTTGAACGATTCTAGTCGCAATAGATCGATAAATATGGGTTGTTAATGAAAATTAAACATACCCGCGACGAGTTTCCTTCTGCTTCCGCGTTCAGCTTATAATCTTTAGTGGCGTTTCTCGATTTCTGCGATAAAACTCCTTCCGACATTTTTGACCACGCTGGCACAAACGAGCGCCAGCGTAATTGGGTCAAGGCCGTTTGCTTTTCAGGTCAACGTGATGACTAAAATTAATTATTCATAAACTGATAAATATTCATGAGCGAGTACATATTACGATTGCCGTTCAGTAACGACGGCGGATGCAATGATACGTTACCTGAAAGTTACCGTGGCAACATCAAACTGTTTCTGGTTACGCATAACTGCGGCGTTGCATAACTTCGCATCGAAGCCAAAAATCTCGCGTAAGTACTGCTGAAAATCGGTAGCATTCAGTTTTTTTTTGTATATTATCATCGGTAACATTACGATAAGTCGTTTAGTTAAGAATTTTAGCGCTCCGCGCCAAAAGTAATTCTAGTTAAGATTTATAATCAACAAAGAACCGTCTAAGAAACCTCTGATGTGATATAATGCACTTTGAGATACAAGGATCGAGGTCACACGGTCGCTATATGTATATATAAACCGTTTATATTTACATTTATTTTACACGCTATCCAAAAATAACATACGGAAAGCCCTGTAAACCGTGGAAAATTCTGCTGGGCCACAAGCAGTATTGTGGTACACGTTTGCTTTACTTGCCAGTCTCCCTGCCCCAGTTTTTATGTTCCCGGATAAACTAGGCTTATCAGACCAACCGACCTACTTATTTACCAGTTGTTTGTCGGCCTGTATGATTTATTTTACTGCTCTTCAGCAGTTGTTGGATACTTCCCAGAAGCATAAATGTGAGCCTTGAAGCCAATACTTCCAGATAAATTTAATCTCAAACAACGATCGCTGAAATGGACCTTCACAGAGTGCCACTTAAAGGAAAAATGTAGAGAAAGAAACGGAGGAGGCACTCTTCAAAGTAATACATCGAAACAGCAGATACTGATAACACAGCAGTAATGTTTATAGATATCAGCTGTCTAGTAACAAAGCACAGTCGTTGTATCTCCTATTGCCATACATTATTGTGGCTGTTGAGGTAATTAGACAAAACTATGTGGTGGTAGATGACAGTGAATGCCCTTGATGCCAGACAGTTTATGTTTGCAAGCGTTCTTACCGCACTAATGCTGCTGCATATTACTTTAAAGATCAAGGCTGAGGATGATGATGTTCGAATGGGTAATGACAGGTGGGTAAAAAGGGGGGCCTAGAGTTGTGTTGCTGGAAATATGAATCTCAGAAGATTATGAAAATGCTTATGCACAGAACACCTAAATAAAACATCAAGGAAACTCCTCATCGTCACCATTTATCTGACAGCACAAAACCATCCAGCCATTAAATCAAACATCAAAAAGTCTGATGGAATGAATGCAGAGTAACATTTCTTGCATTTGTACACCATTCTCACTTCCCTGTCTCTTAGTGTTGAATCTTGTGACTTCTGCCAGTCTAGTAATTTTGTATATGGCATACCATAATTTTTTCTGACCTAATGATGCATAAGTTGTTAACATGGAACTTGTAAGTGCTATGTCATGTATGATAATTTAATCGTTATTTGATGTATGTATGTATGTATGTATGTGTATGTATATATATATATATATATATATATAAGAACATTTATCAGTCTTGACACCGTGTTTCGTTTTGGTTTTGTCTTGCAGTTGTGATGGCACAGTGTTCTCTAGGAACCGATTCCAGCCAGGACTTTTACAAGAAGTCAAACAAGAGTGCCGTGGTTATCATTCCTCCAGTTGATTTGTGGGAGCAGATACAGAATGTTCGCAAGTATGTTCTTTTGCGTTCGGTTGATACCGGACACCGCGGTGCTCACGGTTCATGTAGGGTTCAGTCTACAGAATTAGCAATGCAAACAGATCAGTTGCTGCGCTGCTGCTTTCTGTGTACAGATGCTGTATTTGCATTTCGTATCTGATGTCAACGACCGCTTCGTGGCCGTGTCCGTCATTCTGCGTGCGATGTCTCATTGGCAATCTCTTTAATTTCCGGTCATGGTTGAGTGTAGAAGGAATGTGCATATTATACTGTACTACATCAACTGCTAAAGTTACAAGCAAATGGCTAGACCGTGATTGCTACAATCCGTTGAAAGCTTTTGTCATACATTACGTATAGCTACTGGATGACTCTGGCTTTCCGACCATGGACTGGACTGATAATCATCTGGACAAACAGACTGACGACCACACATACAGACAGATAGATACCAGTATACAGACTGTCAGACAGAGAGACATCTGGATGGATAGATAGATGGATGGATGTACGGACGGATGGATACACATATACAAACATATAATATATTGGGATATATATATATGAATGGATAAACATAATAAGACAGACAAATAGACAGACAGGCTGACATACAGACAGATAAATAGATACAATGTGGTTTGACAAAGTTCTTTGAAGGTGCTGTAAATAGAATGACATCTGGTAATGGACTCTTGTGGAACGACCACACAGACAGACAGATAGATACCAGTATACAGACTGTACATTGGTGCCAATGGGCTGACCTAAAAGGAACAAACAGTTCCGCTACGAAGGTCACCTATTTACATCATGAATTACAAATCGGTGACAGCATTATACTGAGTAAATCAATTAATAATCTAGAATATAAAAGTAATTAATGAAATCAATGTCAGTGCATAAACACAAATAAAAACTTAACTAAGCACCAAACAATTTCATTTTTATTTATCGTAATACCACACATAAGTGTGAATCTGAACTACAGATGACATCAAGCATTTCTTGTTTTAGCTGCAAATTGAAGCCTTTAAAAGTTGGCTCACCAACTAACTTGCTGAAAATCTGGTTAACTGATTGGCTAAACGGCTGGTAAATTCATGTTTATCCTTTTTGCATTGTTTGAAGGATTCATGATCGAGCTTACGAGCGATGGATGCCACACATGAACTTGCTTTATCCGTTTCTCAAGGACGATCCTGATGGTCAGTGTTTCTCAGACGCAGCAGAGAAGCTTGCTCCAATGTTGGCTAAGGTCAAACAGTTCAAGGTCATATTCGACAAGAACTGTTTCCGAGGTTTCCATCACAGTAAAAACTGGACCTTATGGCTGAAGCCAGAAGTAGATACTATGAATGATTCATTTGGTAAGTTGAGAAATGAATGTGGTTTTAAAGTGGCCATGAAACGTAGACAGGGACTTATAGACAAACTCTGGATGGACAGACAGACAAATATACAGATGGACAGAGACAGACAGACACAGACAGCCAGACAGAGATGGTACGATATATCAAAGATATGTCTGTGAAGTTTGTGGATATGTATATATTTAGGTAGTGTGTTTGTATGATGTATGTATGTATGCATAGATGTATGTATGTGAGTGTTTGCATGTATGTCTATATTAACATATGTTTGCATGTATGCGTGCATATGTGAACATGTTTTAAGGCAAATGACTAATTGTTTTCATGTGAATAAATATGTGTTTTTGTAATTATAACTGTAATTACAGCAATTGATATAGCTTCATTCAGCTACTTCTAGAGTGCTTTACGATGTCAATTGTCAGTGCACGTATTAAGATTTACATAGAAAATAGAATTTCAGTTATTTTAGAAAGCATGGACACTCTTGGCCTTCTGAATAGATGCTATAAGGCTGTTCCACACATGTGGGATGGCGACCTGAAAGGCCTGATCACCCACTTTAGTCTTACTTGCAGGTACACAGACATTAGAAGACTTTGGTGATCACAGCTGTAGTGTAACTGTGTATTAGGGTATGTATAAATGTTGTGTGTAGCTGGTGGTAAACACGACCTGACTGATTATTCTGGTGTCCATAAAGACATTGCAGAGCTTCAGCATCAGCTAGAGGAACTGTTTCCACATTGTGACGACCTGAGAACCATTTCAGGAAGTTTCACTCCACATCTGTCTCTTGGACAGTTCAAGCCCAGTGAAGTGAAGAAGTACGTAAACGAATTTCGCTCCAGCTGGCAGCCGATCAGTTTTGTGGTAAAGGAAATCCATCTCATCAGCAGGAAAAACTTTGAGGCCCCATTTAAAATACGGAAATCAGTCCCTCTTTGCCAGCCAGCTTGACTTGAACCATAGGCATAGAGTGAACACGACTGCAAAAGCGATCAGCTGTTGCCTGCGTTGCAGGTGGTATCTCTACATCAAAATATCTCTGCTGTAAACCTTTTTCTTTTTTATTTGCACAATGTGTACTTTCTGCTCTTTAGATATCAGTTTTTGCCTTATGATGAGTGAAGCACACTGCATTAGTTTTACAAAGTATATAGCAGTATAATGTTATATTAAATATATGAGAAGTGTGTAAATGGGACTGCTTTATTTCGACAAGTAAGCCTATATGTACTGTTTTTTATGATCTGCAACAGTAGTTTAATTGATTGTAAGGATGTACGTAAGAAGATAGGTCTTTACTTTTGACTGTGCTGTTTACTGTACGAAGGAAAGAAACAATTACTCAGGTGTGTAACTTTGTTAAAGCATGCAAGATCATTTGTGCGTAATATGCTTAAAGTTTTAGTTTGAAAGTTTTATATTGTTTTCTTATTGAAATTGTAGTTTCCATATGTTGTAGTTTTTATTACAGGACTGCAAATGTTTTGACTGTATCTATTGATAGTTGTTTTAAGAAATAATCAAATAAAGCAGTATTTTGTACAGTGTCATGAATTTCCTTTTGTTTAACCCATAACGGTGTGTGATGGTCTAGCATTTAGCCTCACCAGAGCAGAAATTTGTTTCTATTCCAGTTGCACCCCTCGACGAATCTGGCTATAATGAGTACACTGACCGTACACTGGAAGTGGGAAGATCAGACAGCAAGGGAGAGGGCAGGCCACCCAACAAGAAACGAAGTCGTTAACACTTTATACCCAAGGCTGCTTCTTGGGATTGGCTTAAGGGTCTGCTTTTCTTCCTCTGCTTAATCAACAAGGGCCACCATGGTTTTTGGAATGGCTGTCTTTGAAATAATAGTGTTGGCAAGAGATGATTTTTGGCATTGTGTACTTTCTGTGGCTTAAATGTTGGGATTCAGCAGACAGTTTTAAGAATTTTTATATGCCCTGGGTCCAACAGTTAACCCAGATATGTTAACACTGTTATCCATGATTCCTCCAACAATTATCACAATACTATTTGAGGAAGGTAGCTGGAAAGAACTGTTGAAATGAATCCTATTGTGCAACAACAAAACTGGGAATCCCTATGCAACAAATCTAGATTTCAAATGAAATATTCAAGATGATGGGAGAGACGTATAATTCTGACTAATGTCATCAACTTTTATTCAGTTTACAGCTGAGTGATAAAATCACCAAACAGAAAAGACAAAAGGTAGTAGTAATTGGTAGCTATGAATTTTAATGTAATGTAATGTAATCAAAAATTTATAAAGCGCCACTTCGAGGTAAACTCCTCAGAGGCGCTCCCGGCCCTACAACCCAGAAGAACTGGGAAATAAGAAGGTCTTCAAGCACTTGCAGAAAAGAGGGGGAGATAGACTAAGAAGTTCCTGGCATAGGCCATTAGGAAGCCCATTCCAAAAAGCGGGACCAACCACAGCAAAACTTCTGCGCTGGGCCGTAGCTGTTCGAACCGATGGGGCAAGCAAGTCACCCCGTACCGCCGAACGAAGTAGTCTACGGCCCGGAATGGAGGAGGCCAGAACACAGAGCTGAAGTTGAAGTGTATGCTACTTCATTTTCTTGGCCTTCAAACCTCCTGTCCACTTCTTCACTATCTGATCTTTTCATCGTATAGTCAATGTACTCGCCTTTTAGCTGAGTTCACTAAAGGCAAGTGGAACAGAATCCTGAAATATGTTTCTGTCTTGGCCGGCATTTAAACCCCCACAACCGAGTTGACATTTGAAAGTACTGCATGCAAACATCCGCATTGTGTTAAACATCCAATAAACTACCCATAAACCCTTGCAACAAATGATGCAAAAGAAAGTTACGCAAAGATGACCCACGCTCCTGTACTCCAATATATTCTTGGAATCCATCATATTTTAAATTGTTGTTAAGTTTATACTCGGAAAAATACTCGAATAACAACACTGCATACCTAATATAGAGAAGTGAATCAGCGGCAATGGCCTCGTTGTTTGACAGTAAGATGACCGAAAACGTGCAGAAGATGCCTATAGTGTGTGCCGTTCTCCCAGCAGCCGGTGTCGGAGAGCGAATGAGTCTCGCTTGTCCAAAACAGTTCTGCAACGTGATGGGCCGTCCGCTAATTAGCTACACCATTGAATCGTTCGAAAAGTTAGTTCCCGATTTAAATCACTAGCTTCATTCATTCAGAATGTTCTAGCGTCCATTCAAGACACATCAAGAGCTTATATAGGTCAGATGCTGGTTAAGATATAATTTAATCTGAGGCCTTCTATAGCGCCACTGTAATAATGCTGACGGCATCAGTTGATGGTCGTTGCTTAGCAAATTCGTTGTGCAAGCCAAATTTCAGCATGAATACGGTCAAAAGCCAGAAGAGAATCCGAGAAGGCACGGAAACAGCATATGGAGGAGACGAGACCAGGAGGAGATGAGTTTTTAGTCAAGATCTGAAGGCCAAAACAGACTGTGCAGAGTGAACGTTTGCTGGAAGAGAGTTCCAGAGTCTAGGGCTAGCGAAACCTGACAGATGTCCTTGTGCACAGAATAGTTAGATTAAGACAGTCAGAAGACCTGGTTGAGTAGACAACAAGTCTTGGGAGTCAGTGGAGAATGAAGATAGTGAAGTTGACTGAATTGTAAACTCTTGTATACAATTATCTCAGTCTTGTCTGTGGACAGCCAGTGCAGTTATTTTTGGATCAGTGATATATTTTTATATTTTGGTGAAAGGCTTAGTGAAAGTTTTTGCCAAGAGTCCAAAATACCTTGGCAAGAACTATCACTAAACCTATCTGTTCAAGTCTATCAATGTCTGAACCATTCAATGGGAGAAAGTTTTCAGATGCCAGTAAGACACGAATTTCACTAGTCAAGATGGCCAGACGCAGTGGTGTTAGTGCTGAGAGTGGTGGAGCAAGATGGCATGGTCAACAGTGTTGAAAGTGGCAGATAGGTCAAGAAGAGCAAATGCAGTTACTTTGCCATTATCAGTGGAGCAGAGAGAAAAGCTGTCTCAGTGGAGTGGAATTTGTTGGGATCTCTTTGGACTAGAAAGGGAGAAGAAAAGAGTCTGATGACTAGTGTGCATCCATTCGACTTTTAACAAGACGGTCAAGAAGTTTAAAAATAAAATTCAAGTTTGAGATTGATCGGTTTCACATAGTGTCAGCATCGAAAGATGTTGTTTCAACAAAGGATAGATTATTGCATGAGAGAAACATGATGGGAAGGAGCTCTTAGCAGGCGACTGATTGGTTAATGTCAAGATGTTGGTACCAAGCGCATCAAAGTAGCCGTTATGAAGGTACTGGTTGCAGATTATGTATGGAGCTTGTCACTTCTCATATATGGTCTGCCTCTGCCTTAAGAATGTGGTGCTATTTAGATAACTAGGACTTGAATTTCAAAGTATATGGCAAGTTATATGAAATGTTCTCCCACTGAGTGGTTTAGACATTGTTCGACTCGAGTAATTCATAGCAACTGTCAGGTAAGACTAATACAAACTGCAAAATAATGTAAGAGCAGTGGAATATTGTACTATGCTTGCTAAACCAAATTTTCATTACAATTATTAAGAAATTCCTGAGTTAAGGTATTTTCAGGTAACATCAATATTTGAATACTATAAGAACTATATCAACTACTAAATAAAATAAAAGCTAAATCAAATAAAGAAATACTGACCTACATCACCATTTTCTTATAAATCTTTTTTTGGGTTTTAGGATACCATGGATACAGAACATAATTGTTGTAGTTTCAAGCAATCACTTCAGTCGGCTGCAGGAAATACTTGCAAAGTTTTCACATGACAGAGTGACAGTAGTTGAAGGCTCTTCTACACGGCATCGATCTATTTACAGTGGAGTGCTTGCTGTTAAGAAAGGTTTGTCCATCCAGAACTGTGCATGAAAAGTCAAAGGTATGAATGAACCCCAGTTTACGTAATATGAATAACGACTTCATTCAGTTCCACTTTCTGATTCAAGTGTGTGAAAATGCCTGAAGTATAACACTGCAAATCGTAATTGTGATGTTAAGTTAATCGAATGTTAACCTGTAGGTATTTGTACTTCATAATAGATTCAGATACTTTAAAAGTCTCTGAGCTAATTGTAGACATGTTCTATCTTTTGGGCTGTCGCCAAAGATAGATGAGAGAGAAGAACAGTCTCTTAGACAGCAGTTTGGTGTGAGATGTTAACAACTGTATTTGTCTAAGGCTCGGCATGTCATGGGAGGCAATGACCAATCCTCTCCCGTGACACCTGATCTTCCCACCAACAGAACATTGTGCAGTCAATGTACTCGTTTCACAGCTGAGTTTTCTATGGGGCGCAAGTGGTGCAGAAATTTTAAAGTCTCATTTGACCGTGGTGGGGTTTTGAACCTTGACCTCTGAACTGACAGTCTGGCATGCTAACCACTGGAGAAATGTAAATGTACATTATTTCCTATGATGACCATATGGCCTTGACCCTGCTCATTTATCAATGAATTTATCGGATGATGTCCTTCACGACCGCTGCCCTTTTGAATGGGCACCACACCAGGTTAAGGTCCCCATGCATGGACCGTGCTAGCCCGAAATTCAAATCTGAAATATAGCCACTTACCAGTATGCAAACCTGCATCCTCGTGCACAGAGGCGCCTTGACCTACGCTTTGACTAATGACCTAACTGGGCTACCATTGACGCATATCCATTGATTGAATGATTGGTTATCTGACTGACTGTTCCATTTATATTTTATTCATAGTATGTGGTGTTGCTGAGGTTGTTGTCATTCATGATGCTGTTAGACCTTTTGTTGATGAGCAGACAGTTCATGCGGTGGTAGAAGCAGCGCTTCAGGCTGGGGTAAGTCTTTGTTGTAGGGTTTTCGTCATTTGGAGCGTCCGTGTAATGTAAAGTAGTATTTCTGAACATTCCTACAGCACCACTTGCTTGAAAGAAACTCAACAGTAACGTTTGGTTTGATTAGAGCCTTTGTATCAGTGGTGCAGAGCTCTCTGTAAAGTGATGTAGAATATTCGTCTAGCATAGGTGAGACCTTCCTGGTTCAACTGTGTTGCATTTAGATAGTAAATTGTGTGGAGTCTTAATTTGCCTGGAAATATGGACTTGAAGC
This sequence comes from Norana najaformis, assembly GCA_964023275.1. Lineage (NCBI taxonomy): Eukaryota > Metazoa > Annelida > Clitellata > Crassiclitellata > Hormogastridae > Norana > Norana najaformis. The sequence continues at coordinate 28,014,876 of OZ029921.1, forward strand.
TGGTCAAGATTATTTTGTTCTTTAAGGCGAAGGCTGATTAGGGGGCGAGAAATGTAAATGTACACGGTTTTCTATAGCAAATGTATGACCTTGAACATGCTGGTTTTTAATGAATTCATGCATTATGCAATGCATTTGTTAACATACCACATGTCCATTGGCACAGCGAGTAATCGTAGGCTTATATTCGTGATTTATTGGGTAAAATCCTTTACCCTGAGTGCCCGTTTGAATGGGAGAAATAAAAGGGATGTTTGCCTTGTTTAAACTAGGTATGCTGACACTTTTCATCATGCTGAATGTCTCACTATCTCTGCCTCAAGTTTAAACCCTGAAGCTGCTTTTGGAAGACATAGGATACATTAGAAGTTTTGCAACTATAAAAGGTCCTACATAAGTGTTTTGTACATCGGAGTCCCACACACGTCAACATTTTGTTAGAAACAAGTCTTCTTTAAATGTTTCAGGCTGCTGGAGTAGTGAGACCTCTGGTGTCAACAGTGGTTGCAACAAATCTTGAAGGATATCTTGATCATTCTCTTGACCGATCCAAATATCGACTGAGTGAAATGCCACAGGCATTTACCATTGATGTCATCCAGAAAGCATATGAGAAGGTCTAAAAAATCTCAAATTCTTAGAAATGCATGACAGTGGAACATCATCAGCTGTAACTAAACTGTATTTTGTCCTTTTATATCTAAGCTCTAGGTTGGGTAAGGTTATCTGGTTGTGCTTTTATTACTTGCCCTCATTATATCAAACTTGTATGCAAACTTGTTTCATCTATCAGATCTGCATATTTAAGAAATTTAATTCCAGAAAGTTCTACATCACCAAAAACTTTGTGGATGGCTTTGAATAAGTTATAACAGAGGAGTTAAATTTATCTTGGGCTGTGTTCTTGGCTACCCAAGAGGTTGCCTGTTCTTGGTGAACGGGGTTTTCAGTTGCTGGACCTAGAGTTTGAGACTCCCTGTATCTGATTGTTCTCCTCAGTCGCTTTGTCATTTCGATCTCGATTTAAGATACCTTTTTCAAATTGCTTATCCTCCAAAGGATGCCTGGACTAATCTTCTGATATTGACCTGATTGTGCTTGGTTTTGGTGCACCATCTGTTGATGCCTTGTGCATGAGACACTGGCACAACAGAGGTAGTTACTTAATAGTAATAATACTAAAAAAATATATCCATAAAACCTGCACATTATAGCTGAGTTCTTGTTTGCCTGAAGTTTCTTAAGTTCTTTTACTATAAACCAAACTCAATCACCTCATGGAAGGACGGGTGGTATCTTTGTTCTTATACCTGCAGTCAGTTTTGTTTCAGGAACACTGCACTGAAATTTCTTTTCGCAGAGCACGGACTATGACTTGGACTATGGCACTGAATGTTTGCACTTGGCACAAAGGTATGCAGAGGTCAGGGTTCAACTGATTGATGGACCAGAACATCTCTGGAAGGTTTGTTTCCTCTTCAAGCTTAGATAACTTTTCCTGCTGTCTGACCAGAATATCTATCATCATCATTGTCTGTAGGTTTTGAAACTCCTCCACTGCCTTGTTTGGGGGTAGTGCCAGTCTCAAGCCTGGATAAAGGAGGAGGGTGACGGCAACGGCCTTTGATGCCATAAGCTGTCGTTAAACTGAGGAACTACTACTATAGGTTTTAAGATGTAATTTCTGTTGCTCACCTTCATTTTTGTCAGCTGATATGGACTCACAGAGCCATCTTATACTTTATTATGACATGAATTCTGTTATTATGTCGTCAAGGATGCGCACTTAAACTTTAGTTGATCTTTAGAAAAGACTTTTGAAGCAGTTTTTATTATATGCTTTGGAATTGGATATTTTAAACAGGTTACATACAGACGTGATTTATACACAGTGGAGGGCTTAGTGAAAGGTAATAATTGTTATATGTTAATATGGTAATAACAGTTTGTGTTATTAAATAACTGAAATGTATTTATGTACCGAGATGTTTAAATAGTGACTTTTAAGAACCTATCGAAGGTGCTCCTTGGCAGCCTAAATGAGGCAAAAAGTTCAGTAAGAATGAAAAGTTCCTTCACAGGTGAATGATGTATGAATGGCAGGGAAAAATAAAAAGTTTGTATTAGTAAATAAATAAAATGACAGTCAGGTCTTACTATATTTAGAAAAAATTAAAACAACACAATGACTGAATTAGTCATGAAATTAGTCAGCAATGATTAGCATGATTTGCATTTCTGAGTAATTATCTTGAACAGATGCTAAACTGATTTACTGAGTGAATGATACATAATTAAAATGAGTCATTAAGTAATTGTTTAACTAAACGATTTGCCAGAGCCCTGATATTTGGACTTGCCGGGTGAAACTGATAATGATTGACAGCTTTTATGTGGAATATAATTAGATGTACAGAACTTGACGCTCACGTTTAGGCATATATTATAGATATGTGTATGCAGTTTATATGAACATTTGCATAGCATCTTTGAAGAAACTCTCAAAGATGTGCACTGTTAGTTTAAACTGGCAGTTGTATAACACTTTTTAATTCCTCTTGAAAGGGCTTCATTTGAACATCAGAGAGACAGAAGGTGTGTGCGTCTTACGTCGGAAATGTATGTTTGGCTGTATCTCATGGAATGGCATGGATGTGAAGTAGTGGGATTGCTCCTGAAGTACGGACCAAAACAAGAGATGCAGCTTGTATTGAGCAATACATTGGAACAGGGAATTGTGGTTCTAAGGTCAAAGGAGACTCATTGTCAGCCTGAGCAGAAATCGGTACAATTAGCTTTCTGGTGTATGATTTTAGCTGGAACTGACTGTGAAAGGGTTTTGTTAATTACTGGATTGTTCTTTCTTAAAGCTGGCTCAAACGTCTGCGTTGTCTTCCGAGGGAATCCAGATACGGGATTCCAGAAAAATCTGGAAGCATCTCTGCTTAGTAAGCACGAGGATGTCAGTATCTAGTCTTACAATTCTTAATAGTTTAACCAGTTTAACCTAAAATCTATTTAGTGCCTGTAAGGATTCTGTTGGATGTGCTGTATGCGCACTGCTGCAGGCAGGCTTTTGTATGCATGTGTGTTAAAGTTCAAGAAATAGCTAGTTCATACAAAGCCATTTCACACTCAGGATGGAGAAAGACGTCTGCTGGCAAGCACTCAGTGGCACCCACAATTAACAGCTCATCATCAGCCAGATAATTATAGTAGACAATTGAGGTATATGTATTGAGATTGATATATGCTTGTCATAAGTTTATGAGTTTGATACATGTAATTCATATAAGTAAATATGTGTTACATACCACAATATCAGTACAAATAAAGTGAGTTAAAGCTACCATCCCATATATGCTGGGGCTAAGAAAATGAAGTTGTTATCATTCATGGCTGCCATTTAGTGGATATTCAGGTGATTGATAGTTGTCTGTGTTTCAGAGCATATCCTTGGTCACCTGTGGTTACGAAGAACTGGAAAAGTTTAGTAGTTTAGTACACTCGTTGAGCAGTGTTATCATTTGTCACGGCAGCACTTGGATGCCTGAGGATATCTCTTCGTCCACAGATGGTGTAATTGTACAACTGGGAGATTTTATTCAGTCACGTACAGTTCTTACGGTTGTACATCTTTTTCTGTCCGAGTGCTGTGACAACGAAACTATTCTTGTGGTCATGTCGGCTGTTAAGAAGTGTCAAGGTGCTGGTCGTCTGGTGAACGCAGTATTGTCAACCGTAAGTAGAAATGTTTGTTGACTGTCACATCTGTTTCGCTTAACTGTTTTGTTGGGTTGGTAGTATTATGTAGTTAGCAGACAACGTGTAAATTATTCTGTTTCTTTTGAAATCAGACCTTTTCAAAATGAAGTGATGGAAATAGTCAACACCTTTACGTTTAGTTGAATCAGCCATGCAGGGAAGAACAGTAAATTACAATTTGTTGTGCTGCTATGTGTTCAGTTTCAGATTTAATCGATGGTTCTGTATCAATTGAAAAACATGTCTTTCTAGCTGGGGGTCATTCATAAAGTATGTCCACAAAAATGACCTACTTTAGACCTCTCCATCCCCTTGTCCACATTTGGGTGACTTTTTCCTCCCTCCTTTGCAGACGGCTGCACTCCAGTGAAATACTAAGGCCTAGAATAGGCTATCATGTTGATCTTGCAGAGTTAACTATGCTACTGGGTAGGGTACTCTGATGCTGCCGCATCCAGCAAGGACTAATTAGATCCCAGGCAGTATGTGACTAAAATTGGTATTTAAAGCATGTGCTGTAGAGAAATAACTGTATCAAATTTAGATGGAGACATCTGCATTGGGCATAACCACCTGCCCCTTGTCCGCATTTTGGTGACCCATCCCCTCTGTGAACATCCTTTATGGACGACCCCTTGTAATCTAAGTTTTGGGTACATAGCATCTCTTCAAGGGGAACTGCATGGAGGCATTAGTGTCCAAGGTTTAAGATAAAGAAAGCATGTTTTATTTCTAACCGAAGGATTATCCATTTTATTTCTAACTGAAGGAATGTGTTTGTCTCTTTCAGACTGAAAGAATGTCGAAGGCTTTTGATATCATTCGTTCGCTGATCAAAGATCGAAATGAGTCATTTGATGGACAGACATTTGTGGTTTAACCTGATCTGCTGGGAGCAAGACAACGATCTTAATGTTTAAATTGTGCTACTATTGGTTTTGGTAATCGCGAATGTCTTGGCCAAGATCAAACTTGAGTGCACGACAGGAAAACATGATGTGAATGAGACGTTGAGGATTTGTCAGGTATCAGTGTGTAATGCTATCTATGATTTGCATTTTCCGATTTCAGGAAATTGGTTAGTGTAGCCTGTAGTTATCAGAAACTGTTAAGGTGCTTACCATTGGTTAGCATGCCCTGCACATGTTAGAAATCCAGGTTGTGTCATGTTGATGTTGTAACTACACAGACATTTGATTCGGGAAGAATGAAACATGCCACCTGTCACCACGAGAGTTTTGACCTTACCTGCAAAACAAGTTAGAGTGACCACTGCCTCGTGCATTATCATAGATATCCTGTTGAAGGAGTGCACATCGAAAGGGTGCAGATAATAACAGTGTCAAATGGGCACAAACAGAATCGTAAACAGGGCATATTACGGTTCAGGTATGCATTAGGCAAAAATCTTGCAAGTGCGCTACTTCTATTAACATAGGTAGAGCACTACACATTAGAGACATGAAAGACTACTTCAGGTATTGTACCTGCATTGTAGTTGAACATGAAGACTAAACTAGTCCTTTGTTAAGTATTTTGCAGCAGCATCACTTTGGACAAATTGTTAAAACATTTTTGTTTTAATAGCACTTTTTGTGGAGTTTTCATTGTACTGTCTTGTCGAGCAGATTTCAGTCAACTGGTAAATATTTTGTAGATGCTGGTTAGCCTCCTTATCTGTGCCCGAGTCTGCCTTTTCAAAGCGATCTACAACTGATCCTTTTGAAGCCAAAATTATTGCTGCTACAGTATTGATAAGATTTTGTCAGAATGCTCATGCAGTTGTTTGTTTATATTTATACCAGTACTGTAGTTGAACTTAGTGTTGCTTTGTCAAATACTTGTAAGACTGTTTTTGTATAAGAACTATAGGTGAACTGTATTTTTGTTAGATTCCATTCACCGAAACTGGGGTTTCAAGTGCTCCCAACGTTTTGGTTGACCAGGACACAAATGGCCGTGCTACCTCCAATATTTTGCATCTATCATGCATCTGCCAGTGCTTAATTATATTTCTTTTCCACTATAAATTTAATACTTTATAACTATATTGTGTGCTTAAATCTAGCAGCATAAGAGCCAGACTAATTTTGTAAAGAGGGAATGAGAGAATAGGATGGACATGTCCCTCTCAATTATGGGGACAAGTCGAGACGTTTCAACAGCAGAGAATTTCAAAAACACCACACACTGGTGAACAGTTCTTAAAATGGCTTTCCAAAATTCAATTCACTTGAGTACATACTGCTAGTTCTCTGGATGTAGTCACATTTTGCATACATTAAAGCCACAAATACTGGCAGTTCTGAATAACAATATAACATGTAACAAAGTATGTACCAGCGTCAAGTCCAAGCCTCTCCACTTCCCGATGACAAATGGCAAAAAGTAACCTACTGACTTCTTATAAAAAGTATGGTTTGCAAAAATGCAATGGCAGTCTTGCACGAACATGCGCAAAAACAATAAAATTCAATAACAACACCAATGTAGGCAACATGTAACAAACAACAAAATAAAGAGCTAGGAAAAGCCTATCAATAGTCACCCAACAATACATCTAATGTTGCGCCTGAGGCAAATTCCACTATGTAAGCCAAGATTTAGCTTCTGTACAATCGAGAATATTATATTCCAAGCAACATTTTCAAAACCTGCAAGAGTGAACGTTCTGGCAACAAAATAAAAGGATGTCCTTTTCTATACGTTCAGCTAACCGGCATTGGTGCAATTCTTTAATTATATATCATTTGGCAAAAATGTGGACCCATGCATTTTTTAAGTTTATAATTGACTAAAGACAATATGGACCCAAAAATTTTATTTTATGAATGACAGAAGGTTTCAATTTCAACTACCCATTTTATTAAATTTTCCCATAATTTAAATTTCAATATTTTACCCTAGTGCCAAGATGGCTTTTGGTGAAAAGGTTTTCAACATAAGCAGCAACTTTAACCTAATGCATTGTTAATGACTAAAAACAACCAAATTTCAAACAGATTGGTTTCCACATTTTGTAGTTGTAGTTTGTAGGTACTTATGCACATACATATGTAGGCAAACAACTGAACATTTATATAGTACCTATTAAGAACCTGTCAGAGACACTATATATATAAGAATAAAAACTTTTTTAATAATTGGCTGGTTTCCTTTGGCAGAAGCAGGCCCATCCATACCTCTCAAACTGCCTAACTGTTGGTAAGGGTATTCCCATGCAGCCAGGGTCACCACATGTAAGGCAAGCAGTCAAGCATTTGCCAAGGGTAAGCAGGCAGAGGTATTTTAAATGAAAGACACAGCAACAAATGCTATGAGTAACTGTCAGAAATTCGCAATTTAATCTAATCATTTCCGATTTCGTTTTCTGGAAGAATGTGACATTTGGCTTCTGTTTGCAGCAGTCTTCAATCGTTTCAGAATGCACTGCGGTAGCGAAAATTCCCTGTAAAAACAACAGCTCATGAAAAGACAGAATACATGAAAGCACTAACGATGATCAAACATGCAAACAAAACATAAATGATTGCCAGTAAAACCATATATTTGGGTTTTCCTGTTTTACCTACTGTAATGTAAATAGCTGTTCATAGGCCCTAGTACTGTTTCAAGACATCAACTCAGAAGCGCTCCCAGCCTAATCGCACGTAAAGGATACTTTTTACAAGTTGTCAAAAGGCATATTTAGTTTCCCTAACCCATTCCTATTTAACCTATATGCAGAAAGGATAATGAGGATGGCGGAAATGGATGGAGCAAAAGAGGGAGTAAAGATAGCGGGAAGAACACTGAATAATCTGAGATACGCAGATGACACAACACTATTAGCAGGTAAAAAAACAGATCTGGTAGAACTGATAAGAAGGCTGAAGAGAGAGAGCGAGAAAGCAGGACTATACTTCAATATAAAGAAAACGAAGATCATGACAACAGCTGAGGAAGGCAGTTTTATGGTGGATGGAGAGGAATTAGAGACGGTAACAAGCTTTACATTCTTGGGATCAGTAGTAGAAAGAGAAGGAAAGTGCGACATGGAAATAAACCGAAGGGTGGCGATTGGAAAAGCCGCAATGAATGGACTAGAAAAAATATGGAAAGACAAACATGTGAGCACAGACACGAAAAAAAGATTGGTGAGGGCCTTGATTATACCAACAGTAACATACGGCAGTGAGACGTGGACAATGACCAAGAAAATAGAGAAAAAAATCAATGCTTGTGAAATGTGGATATGGAGGAAGATGCTGAGAACATCATGGACGGAGAAAAGGACTAATGAATGGGTACGCAGGGCGATTGGAATTGAGCAAGATGAGACGTTACAACAAACAGTGCTAAAATCAAAGCTGAGGTTCTTTGGACATGTTATGAGATCAGATGGATTGGAAAAAGAAATGATGCTGGCTTGTGGAGAGGGAAAGAGAAAACAAGGGAGACCAAGGAAAAAATGGATGGACAAGATACACGAAGCAACTGGAATGAACTTGGCACAACTAAGGGACGCGACACTGGAAAGAAAGAAATGGAGAAGATTGATCATGACGGTCGCTAGAGCTCAAAGAGCTGACAGCACAAGGTGGTGAACCATCAGAAGATGAAGATCTTTAGGAAGGCCATTCCAGCCGACTTCTATTTTAGGCCCTCTTCTGTTTCTCATATACATAAATGACCTTCCTAATGCATCCAACTTACTTCGTTTTATACTGTTTGCTGATGATATCACACAACTTTTCCGAGATTTCGTAAAATACGCTATACAAAAGTCCAGACACGTACATACAAACAAAAATACATACATACATACACACTACATAAATAAACATGACATACCTTGGAGCAATGCTTGCGATAAAATGGCCAAATGCTAGAACGGGTTCAGCTTCAATCACTTTTATGTGGGAAACTACAGCAAAGAAAAGACCCAGAATAGCAATTTAAACAATACGCCAAAGTATGGAACAGCATTACGCTATACTCTCAACGGCAGGATAACTAAACTGCTTAAACGCATTTTAGTAAAGCATACACTGCAGTTGGTCACACATTCAACACCCAGGCAGCCCCTAATAGACAACATACTTTCAGTAACCCAAGACCAGTTCCTAGTTGTGCAATACAAGTTTCAAATTTTGGCTACAGTTTAAATTCCCAGTATTTTTATATGTGCTGCAAATTATAAAGTTACACTGTCACACTAACTGCTTAACAATTTGAAAAATTCATCATAGGGTAAGCTTTCCTACATGAAGAATCAATCAGTTGCCTGATGCCAATTGGTGATCAAAGCTGATAACTCTCTTCTTAGTTGTAACCGATATCAGATATCTGTACTGGTTTGACTATCAGCCTTCTGAAATGACTAGAAATTATTTCCTACTCAGATGACCTATAGGCTGTTAATAATTCCATAGGCTGTTAATAATTCCATAGGCTGTTAATAATTCCATAGGCTGTTAATAATTCCATAGGCTGTTAATAATTCCATAGGCTGTTAATAATTCCATAGGCTGTTAATAATTCCATAGGCTGTTAATAATTCCACATGAAATGCACTTGTCTTTAACCACAGAATAAGGGATGATGTCACAAATGTGCACAAACATTACTACTACAGTGGTGCTGTACAAGTTCATAGGCTAGATCCTTTATGTAAGACTGCATCTGTGGACAACAGTTGACATAGTTTCCACAGTTTCATCCGAAATGCTACACCATTCCACTTTTCCGCTTAGCACTAAAGATCTTTCTTAAGTAAAAAGCAACAGCAGTATTCCACTAACATCTGATTTCAATACAACAGATGCACTTTCTTCTATCCTTCCTTTCATTCTTCTAAAAATTGGCAAAGCAGCTTAACAAAAACCAGCTACTTCATCAAATGCACTCTTACTTTCACGGTCAATGCTTGTTGTTCTAGGGGTAGCCTTAGCCTGCACACTGTCCGACATTTGGTCTTTTCGGTTCTGCAATCGTCCTAGAAGTTCAAGATCTCGCTGTCTCTGTTCGTCCCAGCGCTTCCGTCTTTTCTCGTCTATCTCCGGCTTCTGATGTCGCATTCCGAACACTTCATCACTAAGATCCTGCATCAGATAAACAACTACAGTATATTTAATGTCATGCTCCATCCTTCATTACCAAACTCAGCATCAATTCAAACAGGTAAGACTAGGGTCTTGCCTCTCATATAGACAATCCTCAGAGCTGTGATATTGTGGGCACAGAATGCCTGACAGACAGACAGCCACAACTACCCATCAAAAGAAAAAAGTATGAAATGCATGACATGATGTGAGTCTCCTATTCACGCTGAGCACCAAGATTCAAAAACTCAAACCTAGTTCTTCGAAATCACAGCTTTCATTTTATCATTTGTTTTAAAATGCTTGCTATGCATGACGTTTGCAAGTGCACAGAAACTCTGATGCATCAAATACTAGTTGCCAGTTCGCTTAGGAGCTACATCTGTATGGCAGAAGCAAGCATGAAAAATGATTGAACTGACATCTGACCTCTGTTTGTTCAATTACATATCTTCGTTTTGTCTTCACAATCCTCCAAGTGGGTACTGTAGTGAAATACAAAACATAATTTTAAAATATGGCATTTTTTAATGTATCATATACTTCAAAACCACAGCAATAATTTACATGCATAACTCTCATATCAACTGCAGCAATATTGTTACGAGTCCAGTCTAAAGAGTTGGATTCTTTACACCAGAGATTTTTTGAATATGTACTGACAACAGTCTTCATCATGCCTAACCTTAAAGCTTCCATGAACACACATCGACAGACATAAAGACAGTGAGAGATACAAACAGCAAGTAAAAGCATGTCAGAATAACTGATAATATATTAAATGTTATGCTTCAGTGTTACTTTACGTGACATGAGCATAGCACAATAGATCACAAACCAACCACCCACCTACAACTTCCTCTTCAACCTTCATGCAACAGTAACTTTTCAAGTTTTTCTGTACATTTTTCAGTTCAGTTTGTTTTACTTGGTGCAACTGTTCGACTACAATTTCTTGATTTATGTCCTCGACATGTCGTTCTGGAGACAGGGTCCGAGAACCGTGCCTCCCGGTGTTGCCCTCTGTGCCTGGATTTCGATTCCATTGCTCATTTGCCACGAGCAGAGCTTTCAATTCTTTGCTCACAGGATTGGATCGTCTTGTGCGCTCACTGTACGATCTTTTCGCTTGAAGGTTATCAGTCTTTCGTTTTGACTGTACGAAATGAGAAGACCCCACTTGCCAAGGAGGTAGCGAAGGAGGTTGATCAGCAGTTGAGTCAGAACTTGACTTGGGGAATGTCTGAACGTTGCTTGCATGTCGTGATTCAAGAGATGGTCTTCGGAACGCCACTGATTCCAATGGCTTCCTGCAACAGAATGGTAATAAACTTTCAAACTTACTCCACAATCAGACCAGTTTTATTAAATACAATTGTTCATCATGGTCAGACATATGCAAACATATACAAAGCTTATTGAACAGTATATGTTTCAACTGCCCCTAGAGCTACAAATTCAAATTCTTAATTCAAGCCAATACTAGGCTTCTAAAATTACATAAATTTAAGGTAAGATTAAAAGCAAAAACTACATCCTGTAAACCAAGAAGAACACCAATTACCTTGCCAATGTTCGGTTGTCATAGGTAGCTATTTCTGGGAAGACTGAATCTCTGGTACACTTCTTAAATCCTACCGAAGCCGTTTCCCTGCTCTTCATACATGACTTAGGCTGTCTATCTCTGTGGCTTGCATGATGAACAAAGAACCAGCTTGGATTCTCTGGTACCAATTCCTGCCAAAAATCCAATTCCTGCGGTAAATTTACTACGCCCTTGTCGCACATTAAGGAATTATGGGAGGTTATGTCAGGTGTCCATGTTTAATACAGGCCCCTATCCAAAACAGGATGAACTCCAAATGCCTGATACTGGGCTGGACCATCACAGGACCAGTTCTTGCATCTCAAGGTTCAACCCAAAACAAAATTGCACTCCCTGATGGCAAGCAAAAATGAACAAACTGGCCAAAGGTCTCTACAATGTTCACTCGGCAAAAACTCAAATCTATGATCAACGAATCACAGTGGCAAGCATTACCAACTGGGCCTCTGGAAATGATACAAGGAAATACATATAAATAATCTTGAAATCACAGCAGCCCCATTCAGGAAAATACATTTGCATCTCATCATGCAAAACTGTCAATTAGTTGTCAGGTCAAGCAAATCATAAGCAGAGGTTGTCTGCTCGTAAATTGGACTTAGCAGCTGTACTTCTCCAAATCAATCAACTTCGATGTGAGCTCTTGTCTGTTTTAAACTCCCAACTGAAACCAAACTTTTCAAACTGGTAATTCTATCCTGCTTCTTCTCCCCATCCTATGAGTGTTGCCATCATAACAGCTTTCCACCGAACACCATATGCCATCTCCCCTACCTTGAACCCCACGAATTCTGACCTGGCACTGAAACTGACCAACCTGACTCTTGCAGACTGGATTCAATATAGCACTGGTAAGAAGCTAGTCTCCCTGACTCACCTCTCGTGTTGCGCTTAGATATTTAGGAGAATTACATTTATATTCACACCTCTGCCAGCTATTAAGACATAGACACACTTCATACTTTACTTCACCCTAAAGTCTGGTCAACACTGGCACATCTGGTAATTCTTGAGAAACACAGCTTGCGGTTGCCCTGCTTGTAAACAACGTGGGCAATGAGCAGCCCAGACTGCAATTGAAAGTAGAGCACTGCACGCTACAGGAAGCACAGTCGAATAAATAAGTAATTAATCAGTAAGTGGTTCTTACAATGACATGCACAATGCCAGAAAAGCTATTTGCACTTGTCAAATTACATTTGTGAGTATCCTTTCATAGCATAAACATATTCAAATTGAATGCATGCCAAATGCAAAGCAAAAAGACAATCTGGCACAATTCACAATTTGTTTCCAACATATCTGCACGAGTTCATCTGACCAAACACAATTTCGTGAGAGTTTTCTCAAACATCCATACATGCATCCCAGAAACTTACCCCATTTCTTAATTTAATGACTCCATGAAGTTTTTATGTGTTCCTCTGCAATTCTTAATTTATTGACACAAAAGTAGTTTGTAAAACTGTTACTCCGTTAGAATTTCTAATTATTTCCCTATTTATTCAATAGTACTTCCGGCAGGCGTTCTACTTTCTCTCACAATCTGGGCTGCCCATATCGTTTACTAATAGAATGACCGCAAGCGACCGGTTCTCAAATCACCCACATATCTTTTATATACAACCGTTAATTCCAATGCCAAATGATTTGGTTCATCGTCGTTATGCACGGTCTTCTATCGTGTTTGGTTCGATCAGTCAATGGACAACAACGTGCAAATAACCGAACAATCTAGAAATCACTTCCAAACATCAAAGCAATATGTAAAGGGGGAGCAGCGACACCTTCGCAAGCACCATCGGTAAAATGGGAGTACGATGCAAAAGAACTCATGCAGCAAATTCTGAATCGACGAAAGTGTCAACCTTTGACGTCCAGAGTCGTTCTGTTTGAAGCAGGCGGACTGCGTCTGGCCAGAGAACTTGTGTCATCATTCAGATTGAGCAACAAAGGCCATTCAAACTAAACCATTTCGTTAGCTCCTTAGAATAAGCATTCATATTCAGATTATGCTCCCATCGCCACCATAGATCAAACACGGCAACGAGCGCCACCATGAGGCTGACTTAGCTCTACATATCAACAAAAATAATAGTATTTTTAAGTTCTAATAATTTTAAAGACGTTGCAGATATCAACCTAAAAGCTTTTGATTCAACTTTTAAGTAAATACAACTTTTGCTGTACGGTGCCTTATTACGGGTTGTGGAGAAAGTTGTAAACTTATAGTTAGCCCATAGATGACAATAACTGGCACAATTACTTTGTTTATCGCATGGCATCTATACGTTATATGTTATCCGCGCCAGGTTAAAAGCCGCATTATCACGTGGCTCATTTATTGTTGTTATCTAGCGCTATTAACAATTTGTTTTTAATCGTAATCGTGATTGTAATCTCGAGATTTCTATAGCGTCCAACGAAAGCCACGTCACGGGGACCAACTTATTCACAGGCGCTCATATTTATATATTGCAAAAATGCTACATAAGGATGCCGTCGATGGTTAATGTAAATATACGCGTTTTTCTACAGCGATCGCGTGTGGCCTCGACCCTGCTCATTTTCCAATGAATTAATCGTGTGAGATCCTTCACCATCGCCGCCCGTTTGAATGGGCGCCACGCCATTTAAGTAAAATACATATAAATGCACACGTTTATGGTACTAAGAGTAAATACGGAAGTGTGCATTTCATGTCTAAGGTATCCACACTGTGACCGCATAAGAGATACTAGAATCCCCGAAATCAACTTACATCAGCTGCGTTAAGAAAAACAGAATAGGCCTATAAAGCAGCAACGCATTGTCTCCATCTAATTCAATTATGATTGTAGCTCTTATTGACCTAATCTGAGTGAACTAGTTGTTTAACTGTTGGTCTGCTATTCGGGACAGACAGACTGGCACTCGCAGAGGTAGTGTGATGGATTGGCCACGTGTGCACGAGTCAAGGCAACTTAATATCGTTTGGTCAGCGAAATTCGTATACAGTACAACACTCGTACTCGGGGCAAGTTACGAGATATATATTGGGATTAAAGGACATCCTGGATAAAGAATAATCAGTGCGCTTCTGTGTCACAGTAGAAGCAATCACTGTCTGGTTCTGGGGCTGATCCGACAGGATTCAGGCCGACCCTATGAAGGTCTCGAGACGGTCCCGATAATGGGAAGATACGAGGTTATGTGGAACTCAAGGAAAATCCCGTCCGTGATCAATAAATAAGTACATAACAAGTCTGTGTAGAACGAGGGGTAACGCCACGGAAACTGACCACGCTGGTGCCATTCAAGTGTCTGGTCGGTGTACTCTCTGGCCAGTCAAAGTGGATGTGTGAAGCTTGGGTAGGACACGTTAAACAAGTCTTTGTGAAACTAGTGGATAAAGTTGCGAAAGCTTACCCCACCTGTGCTGTTCGAGACACTTGTTAATAAGAGAAAATGGTAAGAGAAACTGGTAGATGCGCTCCTGGGTCACACACTCCTACACTGCACAACTCCAGTCTGTCTTGAATGCTGCGGCTCGCCTGATTGGGGGCATTCCTAAGTTCGGCAACATTTCTGCATTTATGCTGAAACAATTTCATTGGCTCCCAATACGGGAGCGTATTCTCTTCAAAATCTTGACCCTCTTACTGAACTATTTTGTTGGCTGTGCTCGTCTTTAAATAAGGGAGCTCTGCATCCCCCTTTCTTCTATTCCTGGCCGTAGACCACTGCGTTCGTCGGTTCAGGGCGATCTCGCCGTCCCTCTAGCTCGAAAAGCCACAGCACAGCGCCGTAGCTTTGCTATTGCTGGCTCTGCCTCCTGGAATGATTTACCTGCCGCCCTTCGACGGCAGCTTCTCTCCCTCTGCCTTCCCTCTACCGCAAGCGTTTGAAAAACGCATTATTCCCCAGTCCTGGGACGACGGGCCGGGAGCGCCTCATATGAGGCTTCCTTGAAGCGGCGCTTTACAAATTTCTTATTACAATTACAATTACAGCCTATATAGCTAAATCTGCCACTGAAAAGAACAACGGAGGAGCACCAACAACAAATGATAGCCGGGATTGTCTTTCAGAATCCGATGATGTGCTACGATACATTGTAGCCTAATAGGCCTATTCTGTGTTGACATACCTAAATATTAGCATTTCAAAGAAACTTTCAATATATAATGTTGGAATTTATTGATTAGAATAATTATTTTAATTTCGTTTCTGCCCATATTTGATGTCTTGTGCATTAAATGTAAATCTACAATGAATTGATCGGGTGAGATCCTTCACCACCGCTGCCCATTTGAATGGGCGCCACGCCATCTAAGGCCCCCATTAGACAAAGGCACCACGGAAGTTACTAATTAATAACAGTCTTCTTCTCACTTTCAAAAAAGGCGTACTCTGTACTCGGATCAATAACATTAACATAATAATACATGATACGGACCCAAAAATAATCAATTAAACCTAGCTATTCCGGCTGCTGTGTTAATTACGACGCTTGCAAATTAGCCCACCTGCTGACTAAATTAGAGCAATGAATTCCGTGCAGATCGCCCAGTATATAAGTACAAATTGGTGAAGGTTCGCAGAATTTCATTATACACCATTAACATCAACACTGGCCTTTAGCCACAAGCAGCTGTGGTAGATGTGCCAGTGGCCGCTCCAGGATTGCTTACATGGTGGGGCAAGGGCGTTTCTAGAGGGACGCCCCAAACTGGCAGTCCTCCATACACGGGTCTGGTGGCCGGGGAGGGGGGGGATCGCCCTCACGCCTATAGCTAAATCCGCCTCCTATATGTGCCTGTACGCTTCATATCAGTAGTTGCTCTTTCATCAGAATAATTATGCATGACTATGGCTGTTAGTCGCAAGAGGGCGTCACACACATTATATATTGAGTCAGTCTGCCTATCTGTCTAATTGTTAATAGGTCGGTGTGTCTGCCTGTCTGTGGTTGTGTTCGTTTTTTCATCCGTTCATTAGTTCGTTAGTCCATCAAGTCATGCAGTCAGCCAGTTAGTCAGTATGTCGGTCATCCTCTCTGCTCCAACCAGTATTCAGTCTCATCTGTGCTCAGACTCAAGGGAGACAGCGTTGACATTCGTAGTTTCAGGAACTAAGCCAATCTATACACGGAACCATCTCTATAAATCTAAATTGAAAATTGTCTTCCGGCTAACTCTTTGATGGTGTGTAAACAGCATTAGTCGCAAGATCATAGATTCAACGATTATTTCATTAACATTGGCCAAACATTGGCTTCTATGATTACAGATAACAAAACATCCTTCCACAAATTCTTGGGTGATCAACATCCATCTTCGTGTGCAATTGCTATGACCTACCCACAGGAAATCATTGAAATTTCTAAACAAATTCGACCTTCGTACAGTAATGGGACGGATAATATTAAACCACATATAGCAAAGGACACTATTGAGGCTGTTGCGCCACTGCTGTCTGAAATTATAAACAGTTCCTTTAGCAACGGAATGGTTCCTGTTGACATAAAGATGGCTAAGGTTGTACCTTTGTTCAAGTCTGGCAATAAAAGTAAAATCAATAATTATAGGCCTATCTCAATTCTCGCATACTTCTCCAAACATTTTGAAATATTAATGCACAATAGGCTTATGGATTACTTTGCCAAAATGAATCTATTATCACTAAACCAACATGGATTTCAAAAAGGGCATTCCACTTTTATGGCCCTTTTGGACATGCAAGTTAAAATTTCTGAAGCTATAGACCGCAACGAATTTTCATTAGGTATATTCTTTGATTTGTCAAAAAGCATTTGACACTGTGAATCATGAGGTCTTACTAAACAAGTTAGAACACTATGGCATTAGAGGTATAGCATTAAAATGGTTTTCTGATTACCTAAATTCCAGGTCCCAGTATGTGTACTTTTATGGATTCTCTTCTTATACAAAGGGCATTTATTGTGGTGTACCTCAGGGTTCTATCCAGGGATCACTATTGTTCTTAATATTATATATTAATGATCTGTCTCTGACGTCTGATCAGTTTCAATTTGTTTTGTTCGCTGATGATACTGTTACGCATTTATGTCTGACAAATCAATTACTTCATTGTTTGAGCGTGCGAATCGTGAATTGATAATACTATCATCATGGTTTGTAGCAAATAAGCTTTCTTTAAACTTAAAAAACTAACTATGTATTATTCCGTTCACATCGCAAATCTGCTCTATGTCTAACCTGTTTCTCAAAATTGATGGCAAGGAAATAGCTAGTGCAAAATCATCCAAATTCCTTGGTGTGTATGTAGATCAGCACCTGATTTGGAGTGAGCACATTGCACATATATCGAGAAAAATTGCAAAAATATAAGCATTCTGTCACGTATCCGCCACTGTGTACCTAAGCATACCTTACAAGGATTGTACTATTCATTAATATTTCCCTATTTGTCATACTGTAACCTATCCTGGGGGTCCAATTACGCCTCACGTTTAAAGCCCTTGCAAGTCCTCCAGAAACGTGCACTGCGCACTGTTCATTTACTACCATGGTTTGCAAGTACTAAGTCCATATTTAATTCACACAACATATTACGCCTAGAGAACATCACCAGGTACCAAATTGGTTTATTTATGTATCGCTACCATCACCGATTATTACCTGTGACCTTTGATAACTTCTTCCGGCAAGGTACATCGATACACAGCCATAACACTAGGTCCTCCAGGCATTACCGTTACCATGTAGCTCGTACTAATGTAATAAAGTTCTTTATAAAATGTTCTGGCCCTAAATTATGGAATCCTCTTCCACCTGACCTCACTCTAGTTCCTGGCCTTGGTCTCTTTAAGGCACACTTGAAACGCCACTTATTGTCCTCACAGATTTGAACTGTTCACATGATTTATCACTGTTTCACTTTGCACTGCACTGTTTGGGTTTATTTTGTATAAAATTAAACTTGCCTTTGAATCAGCTTTGGGCTTACATGCCGTACTGCATTAACCGCCTGTATGTCAATCATGTGAAAGGGCAATCCAGATTGTAGCGGGACATTTGTCCCTTCTGGATTGCCCTTTGATGCCAGCACTTGTTTAGTAATAGTTTCGGTGAAACTTGTAACTGTAGATTGTTGGTGATTCAATAAACAATGTTCATTGTTCATTAACCAAGTTCTTTTCTTGCACCATTCATGTGCTACGAGTTTACGATGACGCGGTTGACAATATCTACTTGTGCTTACGCTATAAGCGGATATTTGTTCTCGTTTGTTTCTCAGAGGCTAAAGTATGGACTAAGAACAGGCCATTTGTGCCCAAAACACTAGACTTGCTACAGAAGGGAACCCAGTTTTAAACGATGTTCAGTGGCCTATAGTGGGACACGGTGGTGTAGTCGTCTGGTCTGTGGCTCGTAACCGGCGGGTCGTGGGTTCGAATCTGCCTCAGGCCACTGCGTAGCGACCATAGACAAGTCGCCCACCCACAGTTGTCTGTGAGGAAGACAACGGGACGGGAAACCACCTCACTCACCTCATCTCTGGTGGCATAAAGCCAATGAACCTGCTTTCGGGCAGAAAACGCATCACCACCATCACCAGTGGCCTATATGGCGCCAGGTTTAAGTGTGGGTCTGTCTGTCTGCCTGTCTCTAGTTCTGTTCGTTTTTTCGTCCGTTCGGGTAGTTCGTTAGTTCGTCAAGTCATAACTTGCCCAGCTTATGGCGTGTGTTAACATGTCATATGTTAACATGTCGTATGTTAACATGGCGTGTGTTAACATGGCGTGTGTTAACAAATGTCTTACTTACTTGATTACTTACTTACTGTAGGTAAATTGCATGCAGAGCTTCAGCTGCGCTTACTGAAGAAAAACAGTCCCTTAAACAGTCACTTAACCTAACCAAAAGAGGCAGTAATTGTTATCAAGTGTACGAAAACCATGAGCTGGTTATATCAACGTACATACTGTAATTGGGTGCCAAAGTTTATAGCTTACTAGCACGAATGATATCATCATCTAAAAGGCACAAATGCACGGGGTGCGATTTTTAGTAGGAAGCAGAGGATGGTTGGGAGCTAGCATGTCGACCCCTGTGTAAGCAGAGAGACGTAGGCCTAGTCCCACACAATGTTTAGGTTCACGTGGCACATAAGGTCCTAAGCTTATGTCCCATCCAGTAGTTTTACGTTTATTATGTCAGCCATTGCTACCATATACTTTAGCTACTGGTTAGGCTATGTTTGAACTAAAATTGTTTGCACTTTCCGCTTTATCTGCATGTAAAGTAATAAAAGATACTGTCATTTCGCCATAAAACATAAAACAGTTCAATCCAGTCCTCAGCGGATCCAACTGACCATCTTGGATTGAGCTTGTGACTTTCACACGAACTGCCGCGCATATAAAGTTCTTCTGTTCGTTGTTGTTATTTGCATTAAGTAATATGACGTCGATGTCCTCTCCTGTCCTCTCGTGTCTTCTCCTCTCGTCTCCTCTCGTCTCTTCTCTACTCGTCTCCTCTCTTGTCCTCTCGTCTCCTGTCTTATTCTCTCGTCTCATCTAGTGTCGTCCCGTCTCCCCTACCCTACTCTCCTCTCCTCTGCTCTGCTCTTCTCTGCTCTGCTCTTCTCTGCTCTGCTCTTCTCTGCTCTGCTCTTCTCTGCTCTTCTCTGCTCTTCTCTGCTCTCCGCTGCTCTGCACTCCTCTCCTCTCCTCTGCTCTTCTCTGCTCTCCGCTGCTCTGCACTCCTCTCCTCTCCTCTCCTCTGCTCTACTATGCTCTCCTCTGTTCTCCTCTCGTTTCCTCTCGTCTCCTCTCGTGCCCTTTCGTCTTCTCTCGTGTCGTCTCGTCTCTCCTCTCCTCTCCTCTCCTCTGCTCTCCTCTTCTCTCGTCTCCTCTCGTGCCCTTTCGGCCTCTCTCGTGTCGTCTCGTCTCGTCTCCTCTGCTCTGCTCTCCCCTCCTCTGCTCTCTTATTCTCTCGTCTCTTCGTCTCTTCTCGTCTCCTATATGGTCTCGATTCCTCTCGTTTCCTCTCGTTCTTCGCCATAAATGATATTAGATTTTATGTAGCATAATAAAACATTCGTTTAATGCTGTCGTCGCTCGCTACAATTTTTATGTCAATGACAAAACTGAATTAATCGGTGTAACACAATAAATGTCTGCTACAGTGTTTATTATTATGCTAATTAATGGATTAACAAAAAATATCATGCTTCAGGTTTTGTAAAAATATGAGACAGGAAACACCAAAATAACAATCAGCCGATCGTTCTGAAACTAATATCTACAGTATAAACAACAATTATTGATCGTAGATACTCAGACGTGATTAAAGAAACGATTCCTGATCTTAACGAATCACACATGAGCGAGAATAATGCCACGGATCTTGCCTGATTTCTGCAGTTACCCTTGTCCATATTTTGACTTGCAGCAGGTTTGACTATTGTAATGCCATCAATACGGGCCTGCCCATGGGATCCAATGGGCAGCTTGAGCGTGTCATGCGTGCAGCTGTAAGGCTTGTTGGTGGCATTTCCAAACTTGACCATATATCGCATTATATGCGTGATGTATTTCATTGGCAGTCGGTTACACAACGCATCGAATATAAAATTTCGATGTGGGTAGGCGATGCCAGTTGGGGGAAGCGCCTGCCTACTTGCGTGTGCTTTGTTGCCCCGTTTCGGATTTGGCTGGCAGTGAACATCTTCGTTCCACGACTCGAGGTGTGTTCTTCTTGTTCTTGCAGTGCAACATCGCGCCTTTTAAGTGGTTGGGCCACCCACCTAGAATGGCCTACCTCTTGATCTGCGTTTCCTTCTGGCTACGCATTTCACCCACACCTATAAACTCCTCTCTTTCGCTAGTGATGTACTGACCGAGCTAGGCACTGCTTAAGGACGCTGCGCTTGCCAGTGTCTTATGCACAGTGCCAAGCTACCACCCATGGCGTATATACACAGCTAGATAATTTTAGCAACCTGGTTATAATTAAAGTCGCTATATCGTGTAATTTCATATATCTGTCCATGTCTATGCGATTGCCCGCCCTTTGATGTTAGGCATGAAGTAATTTAAGACAACTAGATAAGAGCCCTCAATAATTTAGGCGCAAGGCCTGCCATGGTTTCAGCCCTAGATGGTTAGATTTCACCAGCAAGCGACCAAAGAACAATGCATAGGCGGAAGTGGGTGTTTGACCTGTTACCTTGAATTTTATGAAGTTTATTTTACTTTGTGATTCCTTACAATCTGTGCTGCGTACAACTGCCTGCCTTGTTTTTCGACTTCCTCCAAGATCTCCCGTTCGAGACTTAATGTCTTCGAAATTACATTGGTTATATTTACCAACTAGGGTCCAGTTTAAAGCTGCTGTCATTGTATGCACGGTGCTTCAAGGGGTGGCACTGCGCTACCCTTCTGAGTTGTGCATTCCATTCATACTTAATCCCACCAGGACAAACTTAAGATCAGCCTCCTCTGACCAACTGTTTGTCGCAGCTTATCAAGGAAGACAAGTGGTTTCTGTGACACTGGTCCTCATCTGTAAAATTCACTACCATCATCTTTAGCGGACCTTTCTCTTCATCTTATCTCATGTCGCAAACAGTTGTAGACATACATGTATCTTTTTCAGCTACCCGCAATATTGAGGTGAATTCATAAATCAGGGCGATGTAAATATTTCAACAACAATGTCATCTTATGTTAAAGATATGAGGCGAAATATGACAATTTTCCCATATGGGTTGCATACGTCACACATAAGGGCCCGTATGACGAGAATATGACGAGATTCCCATATATCCTCATTTGGGCTCACATGTGGGGAAAATGGAGTCTATATGGGAATATCATCAAACTATCACCATATCTTCTACATAATTGCCACACTGCTGTTGGGGATCTGATTAATAATAATAAAAAAATTAACAATTAATGGGAAAATGGTATCTAAGACGATGGCTAAATTTACCTTGCTGCTCATGCTCTTTGTCTGCATGCTTTTACTGCAAAGTTTGCAGACCTATGAAATCTCGTACCGGTAACATGCATTTGAAATAACAACTGTCCAGTCTTTACAGGGTTCAGCCGGGGATCAGACTACCGTCTTACTGAGTTCGTCACTAAGGACGAAGACCTTGAGCTGGGCATAAAGGAGGATGACCTCGACGATTTGCTTGACCCCAGAAGCGTCACGGCCGTCTGAAGTTGCTGGGTTTGGGCGAAGAAAGGGTGCAGTTCGAGATGGCCTTTCCTCGAGCCATAGCACAGGCTCAGAAGCATGACCTTGAGCCGCAACCGGAAACTGCGACCTCCGAGGCAGTAGAGGAAGAAGTTGGCGGCGTAGTTGAAGTGGACTAGAAGGTTGTTGACGGCCTTGGCAATGTTGTACGAGGTGCCCGGATAGTAGGGCTGGAGAACTACGAGTATGATGCTCGGAGCCGTGAAGAAGATGAAGCTGAACGAAGCAGCCAGGCACATCATCGTCGTCATGCGTGACCTGCGCCTCTTCTGATTTCTCCCAACCGCTCCTCCTCCGACGCTCGATCGGATCGTCCGGCTGCGCGCCAGGACCCGGATGACGAGAATGTTACAGACGAGGATCACGGCGATCGGAAGCAGAGTCACGAACGCAAAGACTATCCACGGTCGGATGTACCTTTCGAAGTACGCGTACGGCGCCGGGGCACCGCAGTTGGAGCGTACTTCTCCCGACTGGAGGTACTCCGTGCCTCGCGTCCAGAACATGTGGAAGTTCTTGGCGACGGCCACACCTGTCGCGACGCAGCAGAGTATGACGGCACGCCGGTGCGTGCAGAAGTCAACCTTGCGCAGCGGAAAGCAGACGGCGACGAGTCTGTCCAAGGTCAAAAGGGTCAGGTTCCAGATGGCGATGTCCCCGAACGAGTAGTAGAAGAACTTGTTAAAACGGCACCACCACGCGCCGAGCTCCGTGAGGTCGACGAAACGACAGGCGCGCAGCCATTGGCTGAGGAAACCGACAAGGTAGACACCGATCGCCGCCAGAGACATGGTGATCAGGTAGACACCGCTAGAGGTCGTCCTCGTCGGATGCCGACCGGTGACGAGGACCGTCAGCAGGTTGCCGACGATGCCTAGAACGAAAATGGGCGGCGAGCAGTAGGCCCAGATAAGACGGTCGACCTCCGTGTTACCGACGGTCGTCACCCCCGCGGGAGAGTAAGAGAGGCCCTGGTCGGATGAGGCGTTGTCCACAGCCCCGTCCGAGATGCTGGCGTTGCTCGATATGATCTCCGTCACATTCCGAGCGAACAGTTCGTTTCTCATTCTGTACTAGTGCTCGAACGTCTACAGTCTCATGACTCCACTGAAACGTAAACGAAAACGCAGGTCACGTAATGTAAAATCTGTTTTATGTATGCATTCTTGCGCAGACGGGGCCTTTGTGAAGTTGAAGTTTAAATATTACCCAGCCAGCACACACACACATTGGTACAATGCTGGACCAACTTAGTCCAACACCGTGTTCTGGCTGGGAGCATTCATTGCTAAAAAATAATGCTATGCAAAGTCAGACACCAACGCTTTAAGAAGCTACACAAATTGATCAGTAGCACCATACAACCGTTGTTCCTGATGGCGTTGTATGTGCATGAAAACTTATGTAGCACCATTTAAGCAGCTCTCAAAAGGCCCGACCATATGTGTTTGTATACATCGACTGTATGAAGCCACTGTATGGCAGACTGTTTTCGATTACAAGACAGTTCACGCCTTTGTGCTAAATTAGCACACTGCAATGTCACCATATACTTGTAAGAGTGTTTGGAAGAAAAAGAGGAGGAGGAAGAAGAAGAAGAAGAAGAAGAAGAGGAAGAAGAAGAAGAAAAAAGAAACAGAAGAAGAAGAAGAAGAAGTGCGGACCCTTAAGCTAACTAAGAGAGGCAGCCATGGGTATGAAGTGTTAGCGACTTCATTTTCCTTAGCATCGGCATATGAGAGTAGATGACCAGTCCACTCCCTCGCTGTCTGATCGTCCCATCGACAGTGTATGGTCATTGTACTCGTATCATAGGTGAGTTCGCTATGGGGCGTAAGTGGAGCAGAAATTTTAAAATATCAAATGTCCTGGTGGGGATTTGACCCCCAAACTCTCCAGAGATAGTCCAATACTCTAACCACTAAGCTATCGCGCTTCCCAATGTAACGTAGCTGGGAATCTTAAATTTCATTGAAATCTCAGCTCATTTTGTAGCGCCGTAGAAATTGGCCATAACCCAACAGCAGACGACGTTCGTGTTTATATTACCAGACGGTAAGAGACGATCGTGGAGCCTAAAGAACTCTGAACAATTCTCTTGCTTCACAAGACTGTTTCATCTGACGCCAGCCGATTCATAGTGACAACGCAGTGACTCAGACTACACAGAATTTCATTGGCTGACATCTTTCTGCGTGCAAAAGCATGCCATTCAATGTATTATGTATGTATGTATTTATGTTCCAAGTCGCTCGAACAAGCTTATTCATAGGGGTTGATTTAAGAAGGAAATCGATAAGGGAGATGGAGATGGATTCGGTTCCGAATTCAAGAGGCCTAACATGTAGACAGGCAGGAGGTAGACGGATGCTTCCACGCCGAACGCCATTCGACGTATGCAGAGCAAGTAAGTAGTAAGTAAGTAAGTAAGACATTTGTTAATACGCCGTATGTCCATCGGCTGAGCGAGGAATCATAGACGTAAAATCGTAAAAGGCGTAGAGCAGATGGTTTTGAAGTTGCAAAAATAAGGATGCTGCATACGAGGATAAGAGAGAGCTTCCGGGAAGGACTGTTAAATGTTGTTTCAATTTCGAATGAAAGGCAGAATGAAGCAGCTGTAGTAAGACTGATAGAGTCTTTGAATTGATACAATTATGTATCCGTCAGAGTGAAACCTGAAGTCGAGTGCCGTTTGTTTCGAAACATGATGACAATCCTGATTCAGGGTGTTCTATGAAATTCGAGCAGCTTGCCATCATATTTTGGGCGAATTGGTCCAATGCACGAGCATGCGATATCGTGTCGAGAGGATGAGTCAGTCATCACGAAAAGATGCTAAACGTTGCACGGTTTGCTGTGTTTTCCCCGACAGCTTATAATATTATGTATGTATGTATGTATGTGTGTGTAGGTATGTGTGTATGTATGTATGTATTTATGTATGTCTTTATGTATGGCTTTATGTATGAATGTATGAATGTATGTATGTATGTATGTATGTATTTATATATGTATTTATGTATGTATTTATGTATGTATGTATGTATTTATGTATGTATGTAAGTGTGGATGTGTGTATGTATGCATGTATGTATGTATTTATTTATGTACGTGTGTATGTATTTATGTATGTATGTGTATGTATGTATGTGTCAATATGCTGAATATAATGTGTTTTAAGTGCCTCACAAAGGCTCTTAACGAGTGATTATATACATGGATACATATATATATATATATATAAATATATATATATATATAAATGAATTTAATATTTTAAATTCGCACTAGGCAGACTTAGAGTGCAACCTAAATCACAAAAACTCAAACATTAAATTACGAAAACCGTGAGAACACTGGAACCTTCTCTCACTGGAGATGTAAGTTCTGCAAACATGCGAACTAATAATACCTAGTGTACATAGGACCTAGTGTACATAGGACCTAGTGTACATAGAACCGAGTGTACATAGGACCTACTGTTCCTGACATACATGCAAAGTCTATTAATTAAAAAATTGTACTCATTCCCGAAACCATACAACACAAAATTAGCATCTTAAGAGCGATGTTACATGAAGTTAACACGAACTTAACAAATTTTAGCATAGCAACATATTTTAGAGACATGAAGTCCGAAGTGCCTAAACCTGCAATAGCAGTGCAGTGCTCCTACTGACTCCTATAAAGAAATGGAAACACTTTACGGTAGGTCTACATTGTAAACATTGTTCCATCACATATCAAGATCAATCAGTTGATTATGATTAAACCTTAATGTAACCGAGGTATGATGTACGATTGGAAGACTATGTTCTGCTGTAAATAGAGCCGTAATATTTACATTAAACCTTGAGAGTTGCTGAAAATATTATTGCTAGCAGAATATAATGTGCGTATTATGCTATTTACATCACTCTGTAACTTATTACCAGCACAAAATAACGCCTAAATATTTTACCTGAGTTGTCCGCGACACCTACTTTCGGCAAAAACACTAAGGCAAAGAGGCTTCATACCGTGGCACAACTGCTCGTCAACAGGATTTGACACAATTATACATAATTGACTGCTAACCACTCTGCATTTATCAATTGGAGCCTGAAACTCGGCTACTTATGCTAATAACAGTATAATATCATCAGCATACATTACGCATCCAATCCAAGACTTGCTGATACAGATAACTAAAACTGCTTCTGTAACATCAACAATGAACTTATCTACAAAGATATTAAACAACGAGGGTGACAGAGAACTCCTCTGCCGCACACCACTCCTAACTAAAATGACTTGGACACAGTACCGTTCCAACACAGGGCAACAGATAACTCATTACACAGATAACTACTGTAGAATAATAACCACCCACAAAAGGCAACCGGACTTTGACTGGATGTAATACTGCTGGTATTGATATACTCTGTCATACGCCTTACTGATGTCACGGGCCGCTGGAAAACCCTGTGTTGCTCCATTCAACAAAGTACTCAACTAAGAAGTACGTCGGAAAAACTGCGTTGGCGTATCCTATCATACTGATACCAAATTTGACTTAATCAGTCTCAAAACAATTTGCTCATATAAGGAGAATAACACTTTGAAATTATTTAAAAATAACAGGCAACCTGAAAGAGTTCTTGCTCTATAGTTAGTTACGAAGCTCAAGTCGCCCATTTTTAACCAACGGAATTATAATACCCTTAACGAATCCTCAGTCACAACACTGAGTCACTATTCCACAAAACATCGCAGTTAGTAATACAAGAAGAAGCGAGTGTTCGTGTCGCAAAAAATCCGCATAAACTCCATCGGTGTCACGCGCTTCACCGAGTTTCAACTCACATGTGCGTTTATCAACAATCAGATACTCGATATTAATATTATACCTTGACTCATTCGCTTCAGACAACTGTAAATCCATCCGTTAACATCGAATTCAAAGTCGTTCGAAATATATATATATATATATATATATATATATATATATATATATATATGACTGCGACGTACTTCTTAGTTGAGTACTTTGTTGAATGGAGCAATATATATATATATATATATATATATATATATATATATATATATATATATATATATATATATATATATATATATATATATATATATATATATATATATATATATATATATATATATATATATATATATATATATATATATATATTTAAAGGAAGCGAAAAATACGCTACTCTCTTATGTAGTGGTTCCAACAACTGAGAAAGCCATGGCTGCTGACTTTAAATATTTACCAGGAATTGGGAATAGCGGTCACGTCTGTTTGAAGTGGGACTTGTACTGCGGCTGCGAACAAAGTTTCAGTTGTAGAAATGTTTACTTGTTCAACAGAAGCGAACACGGATTCATAGAACCCTACACTGAGGAGCCCCTTTAATAAAATAATTGATTTCAAAGGAGACTAGGCGGACGCATTTAAAAGGTACTCTGAAAGAAGCACTGAATAACTTGTGCCAGTTACACAATGAGCTAAAAGAAATAAAAAATCCTATATGGATGACAAGATCGGTGAAAAAGCTTATTAAAAGGAAATTATCCAAGCAAAATTATTTAACCAAGCGGGGATATGAGGAAAAGCAGAAAAGCAGAGGGGATAGAAGGCAGAGTAGAAGAGTCGAGGGATAGGAGAAAGCAGAATAGGAAGGGCAACAAGCCTATTTCGGTCATCCCCACAACTGAGAATCGTTTACATCGTTACAGCTTCGTAGAAACATATCAAAACGGTTGCATCGATGTGAGGAAAAAAGCGCAAGTAAGTAACAAAATGACTTTCGCTGGTTTTAACTTCTCATTGGCATGTTGTTAATCTCCTTTCCTACAACAGTCATTGACTACCAAAGCGAACGATTTCAAGAAGAGGTGTTAAGTTGCATCCAAAACTGAGTCACACAAACCTATTATATATAATACATTATATTATATATTATACATATATGTCAGCCAGTCAGAGCCATAAATAAGCCTAAATATCAGGATACGATTCGTATACAGTTCGCAGAAGACCACATATAATGTGTAGAAGTGCAAGGTATAGGGAAATGTATCTTTTCAAATTGGCCGACCAACTGAATCAGTCCTTCCCCTACACGAATGGCAAGTTATGTGCACTGTATCCCTTCGTTAACGTCATTCTTTGATATAAATATATAGGCCTATGTACAAACAAATATTAGTATATATTTGTTTATATTTACAAACGTGGGTGTAACGAGCTGCATCAGAAGACGGATATATCGCCTTGCCTATACATGTATCATGACGACGACGACGAAGAAGATGAGGAGGAGGAGGAGAAGTTGTTTAAAGGCGGTGTAGATGATGAAGAACGTTGCTTCAACCTCGCTGTCGTGCCTGCTGTCCAGACCAAGATGCCTCTCTCTCTCTCTCTCTCTCTCTCTCTCTCTCTCTCTCTCTCTCTCTCTATATATATATATATATATATATATATATATATATATATATATATATATATATATATATATATATATATATATATATATACGTGTGTGTATGTGTATATATATGTGTATATAAAATCTGAGTCTGAATTCACACTGCATGTTCTCACCGTTGGGTGCTGGATCTTGTACGCAGTTCGGATGGACAATTCCCAGCCATCGCTCACACGTTGGGCAACTTTTTGGTCGCAAGTGTTGGACCAATGTTCTCTAACATTGTCCCAACGTGTGTGTGCTGGTTGGGACGGTGTTGGGTGGGCGAATGAAGGGCGAAACAACAGCCCCAGCCTAACCCTGAATGAGTTTACATAAGTGTTAAACGTCACTTGCAACTGTATGCAACGACGCCGAGCTCTTAATTTCCCCGAGGGCTCATATCCACTGCCTCTTCAGCCATACATCCTGGTCACCGAAGGATTTATGCAGGAAATCCATACCGTGGACCTCTAAATTACCAGCCTTAAATGCTGCTATCATCGTCAGACTGATGTGCAGACTAACACACCCAAGCGCATGCACGTAGACAAAATGCACGCAATTAAAAGAGTAATGCGGTTATGGATCATCCATATATCATATGGAAATATATATACATACACATATATACACAATGTGTATGTATATATCCAAACGCTCACACACATACGCATACTTGGGCTCATGTATAAACACACACTGGAAGAGTAATGTGGCTCGTATATTATATGGTTATATGTATGTGTGCATGTGTGTATGCATGTATGTGTGTGTATGCATGTATGTGTGTGTGTATGAAACAGTACACAAGCATAAATACACATACAAAACCACACTGAAAAAAGTGATGAGGTTATGACCTGCAAATTATTTATTATAATTATGTTCTTCTGACAGAATTGTCCTCACGAGGCGCTAAAGAAATATTCAGATGGTGCTTACAACCAGACATACAGCTTACATGTCTAATAAAGCAACAGAATGATAAAGCGCCATTTAGAGACATCTATAGTTCAGGTTGGGATTTGCTGCAGAGTCCGACTTCGGTCGTTGTAGACAATCAGCTTATGGGATCGGTTTAACTCTTACGGCGACCTCCTCCCGCCGAGTTTAGTGCCATTAATTATTTCGTGCCCACGATCGGAGTAATTTTCTCCTCTTTGGCTGAGCTCAATATGACCAAGTACCAGATGCTGTAGATGTCAAAATTCTCCACTGCTTTGGCTGCAGATAATAGTTGGCTGCATGGGTGATTTATCGGATTTTCAACTGCCTGGTAAAAGTCAGGCTTCCATTCATGATCGAAAGCTAAGGCAGAAGGTGGTGGTTCTATCCATCTACATGAAACCTCCGCTTTTCACCCACAAACTACACTTTTAAAAGCAGATTTTAATCGAAATTTTCAAAAGACATGCTCTTAAATCTTTGGTGGCCTAACTCCGCCTCGAATCTCGCTAAGCAACTGACAACTATATCAAAAGTTATTGATCTATTTGAAAGTTTCGCAATGCACAGAACTTACGAATAGATTTCTATCTTGTCATCCCTTATCAAAAAGTTCAGGTCGTAGGTCATTTGCTTAACCAAAATCACCCTATATGTCAAATTTTTAATAGAAATATTAAAAGATGCCCTCTCAAATTGTTGGCAGCCGGTGATCCCCCAGACCTCATTGAGGAGCTTACAAAACTCCCCAGGCCCCTAGTCGAAAAACTTCACCCCTTCGACCTACTGTGATTCCAAATACTAAATGTAGACCCATCGGGTCAAAAATTTCTCTAATTCAACTCTGCTCTTCATTGACCGAAGCGCTTTCTCGATTGCAGCATCTCATAGGAATGAATATGCATTATTTATACCTATTAATTACATAAATGAAGTGTATGAATATACATTATTTATGCCTATTAATTACATAAATGAAGTGTATGAATATACATTATTTATACCTATTAATTACATAAATGAAGTGTATGAATATGCATTATTTATGCCTATTAATTACATAAATGAAGTGTTACTTAAATAAAAAATGCTATGGATCGCAAAAACAAAATGTTATCAAAGATTTTCTAACTATCCGTAACGGTATTGTAAGTCCACAGCGAATAAACACAGGAAAGCTTACTCACAATGGACTATTGTAAAACATAACTGTATACTCCTGTATTATAGGCGAGTATCTGCCGTTGCACGAGTGTTCGAAATATTTCATGAAAAGCCAAGCTCGTAAACATATTTGCATGGCTCCTAGCAAGATTCAAAACTGCATAACTTATCATTATAGCCACTCACTTATACCTTGTTAGCTTCGGTCGAATCCGGCCGATATATAGATCTTTCAAGTCTATCTTCGTTCTTTAGTCCAGGCACACACGTCTGCAGAGTGTCAGGCTACGGAAGAACCAGATAACAGTTACCAGGAAAAGTGAATTATGGATACACAAACTAGGAGCGATTATACTGGCATAATTGATATACGTTCCCGAACTAGACCCACTACCTAATAGCTTTGTTTCTGTCATTAGACCTACTCCCCAGACATCTATCAACTTAAAATTCTGGATGCCCTGATGCACGCACTGAGAAAAACATGCAGATACGGGTGCAGAAATGGCCATAGTACTTATATGCAGATGAAAAGTTGAAAACAGATCTGTTCGACGTCGAAACAGATGTAGTACGGTCACGTGTCTGACTTCAGCGATCATATCATCCATGCCTGCCGCTCTCGCCTTATGCATATCCGTGACCTTCGCAGAATCAGCCCTGTTCTTGACTTTAAAACCGCATTTGTATTCATGCTAAACTAGATTACTGCAATTCACTTTTCCTGAACATAGACTTCACCCGAATAAACCTCCTTCAAGCTATCCAGGATTCTTTCGCTCGAGCTTTTGTGAAATCGTTTAAGTGCAACAAATGTTGGTGATAGCCTATGTTTCTATTCTGTGTTG
Source organism: Norana najaformis (assembly GCA_964023275.1). Lineage (NCBI taxonomy): Eukaryota > Metazoa > Annelida > Clitellata > Crassiclitellata > Hormogastridae > Norana > Norana najaformis. The sequence goes on from OZ029921.1 coordinate 28,047,000, forward strand.
CGTTTTGTTGAGTTACGCTACGTTACGCTATGTTACGTTACGATATGTTAGCTATGCTACGTTATGTTACGTTATGTTATGCCATGCTATATTATGTTATGTTACGTTATGTTACGCTACGTTATGCTATGTTATATTATGTTATATTATGTTATGTTATGTTATGAGAGTCGTGGGCATTTGTTTCCTTGTAATCAATCATCCATCCGACCTGACCATATGCTGGGTTGCGATTTGTAGAAAAGATATGTACTTCCGCTTCATCTCACTGGCTAACACCAAACCCCACAGGGACGCATTTCTCCCGTCATTAAGCTCCTTCCTAAATATCTTTCCCACACTGCTTCCTACCAGGAATTGGATACATGATACACGTCATTGGTAGGCCTACTATAGCTCTAATTGATATCCGCAAACTACGCATCTAGTCTAATGTACAGAGTCGTGTTATAACTAATTTGTTGGGCGTTAACAAACTTAATTTGATTGTTGCCTTTTAGACCGTCAATTATGTTGTTGCTAACTTCAGAACCGTAGTCGGAGTCATATTTTGCCTACAGCCTCTTCTGCGTTTTATAACATAAGTTCAGACGATATTTAATCTTATAGTTGTAGGAAGCTAGAGAAGGAGCAACAAAGAGGATTTTCTTCTTCTCTTTGCTTCCTCATCTTTCTTTTACAAAGCTCTGTATGTATGTGTGTGTATATACATACTGCATATAGCTGCGAAAGACGAAGGGGTGGATGAAGCGAACACAGAAAGAAATGATCACATTAAGCAACTGATATAAGTCTTAATTCAGTATAGGCCTCATGATAAACCATTGGCCTAACAGTTGTTGTTAACTCGGTTGTTACTTCTCCTTGCTCAGTTGTTGTTGTTGTTGATGATGATGACGACGACGACGACGACGACGATGATGATGATGATGAGTTCTCTGCCCGAAGGCAGGTCCATTTGCTTTATGCCACCCGGAGATGAGATGAGTGAGATGGTTTCCCGTTGCCTTCCTCACAGATAATTGTGGGTGAGCAACTTGTTCAAATTCGCTACGCAGTGGCTTGAGACAGATTCGAACCCGCGACCCCCCGGTTAAGAAGCACCGACCACACCACTACACCACCGAGTCCCACTGCTCAGTTGTTACTTCTTGCAAGTTTAGAGCATCCTAATCCAGTCTAATCTGATCTAATCTGATCTATCTTAGTCCAGTCGTATCCAATCCAATCTAATCTAATCTAAATTAATCTAATCTAATGACTGATATAGCGCCGTTATCATAATGCATAAAGCATCAACCAGTGGTTGCTTCAAGATAGAACTGAACCGAACGAATTTAATGCATTGTGCAGACGACTATTACAGACATCGCAACATTATCATATTATATATTAATAAATAAGTTAATAAATAAGTACAAACACGCTAAATAGCAAGATAATCATATTCAATACATAGCAGCTCTATCTTCCTACAGGTTTTGTTCAATCCAGATTCCATCTATAACTAAAAAGGCCTATAATAGGGATATCCAACCTTTTGGGGTGAAGGGCTACATTGCCATTTTTCTAAAACTTCGGAGGCCGAAGACAAAATTTCATCAATAATCAAAACAACGCCATGCATACTAGCGCAATATAATTTTATTTTTACCTACCTTAAGATCATATTAACGTTTTTATGATTTTAATGGTATACGTGACATTGGTTTTGTTTTCGCGAGTACTCTATATTTGCTTGAACAGTTGATGTAGCTGTTAGCAAGTAAGCATTTCACAATTTTAGGCATAACAGATCAATATTTTGAAAGGCTCGGCGGGCCGGATGAACCCTTTCGGCGGGCAGGATCATGGCCCGCGTGCCTTATGTTGGACAACCATGGCCGATAAGATACTATCAGGAACAATTCATAAGTTGCCGATAAGTCTAGGCTCATTTAAACATTGACGATCGGCCTACCTGTGTCTTGATAACGAATTCCTCTCATGTTTCAACTAATGCCGATAGTAGGGAAAGTCTGAAGACCCTACCTGAGGGCGTGCACAGGGCTTTTAACGACGCTGTCTGCGCAGGCATGGCCCATAAAGAGCTCTGTTAAAAAGGTCCAATTTACTGAACATTACTAATTTGGCCTATTATGTTATGTGTTGTCGTTCTCATACACGCATCGGTAGTTTTTAACAGACGACCATCCCATGTCAGACGCATGTATCGTGAATCCGGGAACAACACGTTTGTTCTCGCGATGCTTTTATACTTCTAACAGAAACCTACAGTACCACTTATGACAGATCGACTGCATTCTATCATCCTGGCGTTTTGTCAGACACATATGATACTAATCTACCTCGCAATTACCGAAACTGTTTCGAAGCCCGTTGGCCTATATATGATTCAGTTGTCAAGCACAGATGACCGAACATCGAGATCTGTAACTGCATGAAAATAGCTAGTCATAAAGAGACAAATTTGCAGAAGAACGATAATTTGCTGCGCTTTCGCATCGTTGCTGCGTGCATCGGCACTGCGCTAAAAAGCAGTTAGAAGTGGCTGATCTTCGCGCATGCGCTTCCACATTCACTCGGTCGCAATCCACACATAGCCCAATATAGCATGCAAATGCTCCAAAAACCCAAAGCATTTCGGTTCATACATAGAATTGCGTTATGCATATGCATCAAAATGCCAAAGCATTTCGATTGACGTAGGCCTATTGGCCTATACAGCTCTACAGCTTACATGCAGGCAGGCTTCTACAAAGAACGATTAAACCTTAACCGCTACAAAGAGATTCAAGCAATAGAATAATGTGACTCACGCAAGGCCTATTCAAATATAGGCCTTAGGCCGTAAAATACAGGCCAGTCTGACCTAGGCCCGCAATACCTACATGGCGCATTGTTTGACTCCTCTCTAAAGGCGGTAGAAGCATGCACTGCTTATACGTCTCTTACTCTCTTCGTATAGAACTACGCAAGGACCGAGGTTCAAAGTTCAGAAGTAAAATCTCAAATTCATGAACTCATCAAAAGCCGCATTGTCAAACTGTGCGTAACATCGAATCTGTTGATAAACGAGTGCTTACAATACACACAGGTCTAAAGTTCACAACTTATCGGGTCTTAGGAAAGTACCCGACTAATTCTCTGGACCGGCCATCGTTTTAGATACTGCGGCGTTGTTACGGTCCCTACGTGGGGACCTTGAATGGCGTGGCGCCCGTTCAAACGGGCGGTTGTGGTAAAGGATCCCACCCGATGAATTCATTGATAAAGTAGCAGGGTCGAGGCCATACGGTCGCTATAGAAAAACATGTACATTTAAATAATAGCAAATCGAAATGCTTTAATTCACTGTTTTGTGCATTCTGTCAGTTTTTAATGTCGGTCAGGTCTAACCCTAAGGCTCATCTGTTTCAACTTGCTACACACCGTAGATCTAGTCTACTTCTGGTTTCTCTGATCTCTTGGATTTCAATTGGACTTCTCTTTCGAATTATGAATTCTGACCATACAGTTTCACTTGAAGCGACCGATCGAGTGGTGCCGTGTGCTTTATTACGACGGCGCTACAAAAGTCATTATACGATAGATTAGATGATAGATTTTTATTATTCATTATTTATTTATTCTGACCCATAGGAAAGTCGTTGCATCATCGACTCATATAGCCCATTACGGGCTCTGTTTGTTATTTCTGCTTCTCCATAAGCAACTGCTGAACCGTGCAGGCAGCGGTCTCTGGCGACTGACGGTGCGACAAAGGAAACCATAACGACAATACTACAACCGCAGCTTAAAATTTAAATAAGTCTTCACAGCTCGAAAGCTATAAAAACAAAGCGTATAAAATATATAAAATATAAAATATAAAAACAAAATATATAAAATATAAAATATACAAAAATATAAAAACAAAATATATAAAATATAAAATATGCAAAAATATAAAAACAAAATATATAAAATATAAAATATACAAAAATATAAAAACAAAATATATAAAATATAAAATATACAAAAATATAAAAACAAAATATATAAAATATAAAATATACAAAAATATAAAAACAAAATATATAAAATATGAAATATACAAAAATATAAAAACAAAATATATAAAATATACAAAAACAAACCCTATAAAATATATAAAATATAAAACATATAAAAACAAAACCGATAAAATATATAAAATATAAAATATAAAAAATATATAAACAAACCATATAAAATATAAAATATATAAAAACAAACCCTATTAAATATAAAAAAAAATTTAAAATATAAAAAAATAAGAACAAACTCTGCCAGCATGCCCATCTAGGATGCACGTGATCCCACCAAATGTTCACGGGTGTTCTGGCAGAGGTATGACCTGATTCACAATCTAGACAACATCGTGGCAAAAGATACGACAGGTTTGATTCCAGGCAGTTATAGAAACTCTATTTTCTACTCAACGACCATCCACAACAATGAAATGGGTCTTTTCAAGCCACATGCCATCTCACATGCCATATAACTCAAACGGATGAGAAACTGTTTCTTTCCAGAAAGATTAAGCCATTTCTCCTTGCTTAATTTTCAGGCAGCATTGACGATGAAGGTTGTTGCTTCCATTTGGTTATGCTAAGACAACCAACACAACAGCGAATATTGGGCGTGCGCCTTCAACAACAGTGATTAGAAATCGCAAGTAAACAAAACATAACACAACAATCACGAATTATAAACACATTTAACATTACATAAAGTATATCAGCATAAAAATGTATGAAATATGAAAGGACACACGAAACCACGCAAATTGAAATCAAGCCAAGCGATCAACTTCATAATATAACTTCTGGAAGACTATTTAGAGGCAGACACAAGTATTTAGCCGCAATTAAAATTATATTAAAGACAAAGGCTATATTAATATTATAAATCTCAAACCATTCATTACGCCAAAAAATATTTAGAGAGTTATTTTAAATTCTATACTTTTATATTCTTACATATTATATTTATATGTAAATTATATGAATGTCTTGCAGAGGAACATTCAAAAATGACTGTCAAATACAGAAAGATCCGTGGAAACATCCCAAGATGATTTTATAATAATTTATCGCTTGGAAGAGTAAGCACGCTCATTGTATGGGGGTTGTCCATTAAGGATGTCCTCAAAAGGGGGTGAGGAATAGTTCACCAAAATGCGGACAAGCGGAAAGGCTATGGCAAATGCAAACATCCGCATCCAAATTTTATACACAAAGGTTATTTAAGTACACTCTATGCCTGCAACACCAACAGACAGTCAGTAATGCGTTAGATCTAATTAATGTCCCTTTGCTGGAAGCGGCAATATCTAAGCCCGTGGCAGTCAGCCTTGCAAGATAAACAAAATAGCCTAACCTAGGCTTAAATATTCCGCTGGATTGCAGACTTCCGCATAGGGGTAATGCCAAATGCAGACAAGGGGAAGAAATTGGTCTACAGTAGGTAATAATTTACAGACGTAGACCTACCTTATTGATGGTACTTTAAAATGCCAGATGGAGACAAGGGGAAGGAAGGGGTCGACAGTATGTAATATTTTACAGACATAGGCCTACATTGTGGATGGTACTTTAGACCGTCACCACTTGGAGTGGCAATGACAGATATTCGATGAGAGACTTGTCTAGTTCCATTAACTGGTTTGGTTTTCAGTGGGACGCTTTTATCGTATTTGCTTCTGAAGAAACTTCAAGCCAGCGACAGTCAGCTGGCCCAAATTCTTCTTTCATCGGTTCTGGAGGTAATCCTTGGTCGCCTGTTATGCAGAAATTTCTTGCTGTTCCTACTATTTTTGTCTAGTATAATCTAATATAAAATTCATGCCGTGCCTTTTCAGTATGCCTGTGTGGAAGAGAATCCAGCCCTGCGAAAGAGAAACCTTAATTTGTACGCAGAATATGCCCATCATTCGCGGACATCAAACAGTGTATATGGGGAAAAGAAACAGTCAACACAGAGGTTGCATTGAATGAACAGCCGTGATATTGCATAGTAGTAGTGTTAGCAGAAGTAGACAAACAAACCCAACGTACAAATCATGGCCCAGTTACTGAAATTACATTAGGTGAGGTATGTTATATTTATGTTCACATTTGGCATTCATATGATGTCATTTCAGAAAGATATAGTGTCTTCATTTTAAGACCTAAGTAATTTGTATGACATGAACCACCATATCTGCTTTTTAAAAAGCACTATAAATTAACTGAAATAAGCAGCGGCGTTACTTTTCCATGCTCTTTATTTTTTACTTGTGTTGCTAGGTTGACGCCATTGTACATGATGGTTCTGGCCATTTATACCACTCTCTTCAAATACTTTCTGGCCAAAGGAGTCTGATCAACTTTGTACGAGCAACTGGTGGACCAATCTTCTCTATATCAATAACATCGTTCGTTCAAATTCAGTAGTAAGTTTGCTTTGGTTTTTTTGAGAAATTATTCGTTAGAGTGTTTAAAGAATTAAGGATATAACCTGATGATAGAACCTGTTAGGGTGTCAATGTACACTAGCAATGTAAAGACGATGTACAGACGTATAGATGCATGCATACAACAGTTGTGTCTTAAATCTTAATGGTACATCTACATTTGTAATTGTAAATTGCAATTTCCATAGCGTCGGTATCTAACATATAAAACATCAACCTATGGAATTACAAAATCAAGCCTCAGACAGGTCAATATCCAGAGAATCAGTCCGCTGAAACAACTTAAGAAACTTTAAAAAAAGAAAAAACTCATAGTGTGTATAGATAATTGCCATCGAAGTTAGATGGCAACTGCCAACTTTAAAATTACATGTTGATGGTTACTGCCTACTAAATCAGTAATATCCATCAAACTTCGATGGCAATAATTTATGTTGAAATTGATATATAAATATTAAAATTTGAAACTTTTTAATGGAAATAGTTTTTAAAATATTTAGATTAGCAAAACAATGCTCAATATGCTTTCCTTGAAACGTTTTTCTAACAATTCTAAGAGTACGGCGCAACCCATGGCTTCGAAAAGTTAAGAGGTTGATCTGCGGATTCTGGAAATCCATATTCCACACCCGATCCATGCTCTAGCTTAACAATCGTGGGCCACGATGCATTTTAGAGTCCCAGCACCTGCTAGTAGTACTTTGGCTCAGTAGTGGGTCGGACTTTGTCGTTCCACTCGCGAACTTTACGTAATGGCTCTACAAAGTATTGTCCGCTGTGATGTGACAGTCTCGCAGCACTCAGCATAAACAAAATACTGAAGAACAAAACTGTGCCTGGCTTTTGTGAGATCACCATCGCCTTTGATGTCGCGGTTTTGCCTATGCAAGTTGTATGTGAATTACGCCTCCTGAACAGTGAATTCGCCAAGCATTGACGAATGAGCAACTCACAACTTCGCCATATGATTTCGAATTCACTTCTGCTCAATTGGCAACAATCGAAAGCTTAACAGTGAAAATTCGGGAATGGATCTTTAGAGGGTAAGCGCCAGAAAATAGGAAAGTTTGGCACGATATCACTAATCATACATCTATTGCATGCTCCGTGAACCTGCAGTGAATCACCAGCAGCTGCGAAGGTTGCTGGGATTTCTTGTTGATGTAACCAACCTTGTCTAATATTGTCCCAACGTGTTTGTGTGTGCTGCATGGGGAATGCCCGGTCAGATATACATGCGGCCGATGTCCGATCCAGAGATGCATGTGATCCCTGGCACTGTGCATAGACGGTGACTCTGCCTCTTCGTCTGTATCAGAAATTTTTATGACATTCCATCGACCAGTTATCTGGTTTTTGAGTTGTTTTTCATCAAATTGTGGGTTCGCCGCGTCAAGACTAAGTTTCTATAAGTAACTTGCCGACTTGTTTGTGATTTATTGGAAACATAGTCTACTGAAAGATGAGTTTGCTTGTGAGTCCTGCGCATCAAGGGTCGCTGGCGAACACAAGTCTCCTTTCAGGATATAGTGGCTAGCGGTGCTATTGATCAGAGGCTTTAGGCCTTTAACAGCACGCGGGTTCGTGAATGGATCAGTCCGATCGTACAGAGTCGTAACGACAATTACTTCTTTCACACGTATATTACAACTATGTACACCGTATATACAGCAAATTCAGCAAAATCAGAGTCTCTCGATTCGCATCGGTCTATTAATCTAGCGTGGCTGTTTAAGAGATGCAATATTGTTTTATTTCTGCTCTCCAGATCTAACGCCTCTTTCGACCGTTGTTTAGCGAATGCCTTCTTCGCTTCGCACCCTTCCTTAACTTTCCCCTTCATCTGTCAATCACCCAACTTCTCCCTTTCGCCATCCGATCAGCATCCCTCTGCTCCGCCTCTCTCTCTCTCTCTCTCTCTCTCTCTCTCTCTCTCTCTCTCTATATATATATATATATATATATATATATATATATATATATATATATATATATATATATATATATATATCATTCTCTCTCTCTCTCTCTCTCTCTCTCTCTCTCTCTCTCTCTCTCGTTTACTTCTACCTGTCAACTACGGGGTCCTATCCGCCTCTCACTAATTACATCCAACTGTTCCCCAGTGTTCCGTAGGAATTAACTACACAAAACATAAGCTAAATTATCCGACATAATACAGTCCACAATATGCACAAAGTTAAACCCTCATTGTTTTTACAACTTTTCACTACACACAGGCTTCTGATTGTTGGGAGTTTGCGCGCAAATTTTAAATATACAATTCTGATTTTTCGGTGAGTTTATTTTTAAAGTGACGCTTTATAAATCTCAGATTACAACTACAATTACAATTATATTGGCGACTCTTGACTTGACTGGAGAGATCCTAAAAATGCAGTCGAAAATGCACTATAAAGAGAGCTCGAAAAGATGTTATAGCAGTAGTCTGTCATGTGCACATACTGACCACACGAGTAACACGTCTAAGTTAACGTTCTCTATTTGTCTTTGTCTGTCTGACTGTTTCTATGTCTGTACCTCTACGTCTCACGGGAGTCATTTGTCTCAGTATCATGCAAACATAACTGTTAACGCCCACTCCAGCATGACTGCTGTTGCTTATTGCTTTGGCGCATGACCTTGCAAATTCTTTGACTAGGTCTCGTGCATCTCTGGATGACTAAACAGCAGCCCTTATTTTTCTCCTCTCTCTGTTTACGCCGTATGTTGCTTGTTTCTGTGTGATCTGTCTGTGTGAGTATGTCTCTCCATTTCCACGAGTGTGTCAGTCGGTACATGTCGTTCTCAATCTTTCCGTCTGCCTGTCTAATATCTGTCTGGCGGATTGTTTGTTAATCTGTCTGCATACACATAGTGGACTCGTGATAAGTCATTGCCAACAAATCCAGACAAATTATTGCTTACTCAGTGTAATCGTATGTCTGAATAACAGCTGCAAGAGCAGAAACACATCAAACGCCCATTCAAGCAGGCCTACGACATTTGCTGCTTTCGCATATGATCACACGAATAATGATGTATCTAGGCTATAGGCGTCTCAGGACACCTAAGTTAACCTCCATCTCTCTGTCTCTTAGTGTCTGACTGTTTCTAGCCTATATTTCTGTGCTTTTGATGATTTTTCTCTCTATGTGAGTCTATTTATTCATATAAATATATATACATATATATATACAAGTAGCCATATATATACACGAACGTTTTCATGTAAACGTAAATGCAATCATCCACTACGTTATGACTACAACGCTTTGGCACAGCACCGCATACGTAATTTGTCTAGGCTACATACATCACTGGATGCCGAAATTAAGCTCTCGAACTCTGCAACCGCTCCTTATATCTACGCAAACTCCAGACACTTTTGGACAATGCTGTCCCAAGTTTTCTTTCAATGTTATCCTAAAGTATGTGCTGGCTGGGGAATTCCCAGACAGAGATGCATGGCGTCCGATGTCCCAGCCAGAGAAGCATATGATCCTCGGTAACTTGTATGCAGACGATGACGGTGTTCAGACTCTTTCCAAAAACGACAGCTGTTGATTTGCTGCAGGTCCAAAGAGCGTGCAATAGATATATGATTCGTAGTCTCGTGCTGAAAACTTTCCCATTTTCTGACTTTTAAAGATTCATGCCTCGAATTATCACTCTCAGACGTTCGATTGTAGCTACTTGAGCAGACGTTATTTGGTAAACGTTTGGCAAAGTCTTGAGTTGCTTATTCGCGAATGGTAGGCGAATTCATTGTTCAGACGGCGTAATACACATAAAACAACTTTTGCAGACAAGACCGCGATATCAAAGAAAACGATGGTTATCTCACTGAAACCCGGCATGGTTTTGCTGTTGTTCGGCATTTTACTTATGCCGCGTGGGGCAAGACTTTCACATAACAGCGGACAATACTTTGCAGAGCGATTACGTAAAATTGGCGAGTGGAGCAACAGAGTTCAACCCACTAACCAGACCGAGTACTACACGAAATTGTTAGGACTCTCGATTGTGTCTTGGCCCACGACTGTTGCACAGAAGCACAATTCGGATGTGGAATATGGATTTACAGAATCCGCTGAACGACCATACAACTTGTCAAAGCCATGCCTTGGTGACGTGCTTCATCTTGCTCACGGACTATCCGTTCAAGATATGTGGGCCTTGGAGAGTAAGTTTTCTTATGAATGTTTTAGAATCCGGGTGTGATTTCGCAGTTTCAATCGATTCAGTGTTCTTTATAATCTTGAAGATATAGTTATAGTTAGGATATGTGTAACTGAGAAAGATCGAGCTACGGACATTGTTATTCAAGATCAGATTATGTTTTGAAAAATTTGTGTAAAATTTCCACTTGCAGCGACATTGAAACACAAGCTCTAATTTCGAGGATACTCGAAATTTATTACAAATATTGTAATGTAAGTAAAGTTAAGAAGTGATGATGTGCTCATCGATCATTCTGCAAAGAAAATTAATCAGAAAAAATTCGAAAACTCTATGAAGAGCTTGTGAAAGGGTGCTGGGTTAAGTGTAAACATCAGTTAGACAAAGAGAATGTTTGGTGCGTAGCAGAACGAGATCCCCAGCGGAAGCATATAGATGGTGCATTGATCGAGAATGTGAGTGAATTTGTATTACTGGAAAGCCTGAGGATTTTGGACAATGACTGAACCAAAAGAAATAAGGAGAAGAATAGCAAAAGCAATGGGCGCAATGGCGCGTTTCAAAGATATTTGGAGAGCAGACAGATGAGGAGAAGATCTAAGAGAAAATCATCAGATCACGTATATTCAGGCCGCTACTGTATACAAATGAAATATAAATGCTACACAGAAAATATTAGGACGGTTGCTGGCATTTGAAATAAGATACTACAGAAGTATCTTGCGTATCGGATGGCAACAGAAAATCACAAACCCTGAGACACGAAGACTAGTGGGTTGCACACGAAACATCGTGAAGCAAATAATAGAATGGAAACTCAATTTTCTTAAACATATTTGTAGGATGGATAACACAAAGGTGGCAAACAAATTATGTTTGAAATGATGGACGGTTCAGGAAGCAGAGGTAGACAAAGCAGAGAATGGCTATACAATGTCAGGGATTGGTGCAAAACAGATGTGTGAGGTTCAATGCTAATTCATGTTATTGGTGGAGTTTGGAACCAATCGATATTTTAGACATTTTCCTTTTTACTTGTAGTGTTGGATGCGACTGGAAAGTTGCCAAGTGGTTTGCTGTTGGGAAATACACAGTGGCTTGGCACATATGGAGAGTGCATTGACATCTCTTCCCAGCAATCAAAAGCCCAGAAGCTGGAAAACAGCACTGTCCTCGGACAATACTGCCTTGTCAGCATTGAGGTCAAAACGCCTGCCGGCTTTGAAGGGGTTTGTAACTTTAAAATAAGTGATGAGGGGTTTAAACCGTTGACTTTTTTGCATTAGTGACCAGTACACAGTTGTTGCAATCAATCTGAATTGAATTGATTTCTTGCATTCAATTTGAACTGAAAAGTTTAGTCTCCATTGTAAATGATTGAATTAGCAGAGATTTGTGCAAGGTTGATAATTCATATTTTGTCACTGTAGCTATTTCGTCATATTTTGCAGCAATATACTTTAACAGTGCTTTCGATATATATGTAATGCTTGCCTAATTTTTTTATTTTCTAGAATATGTGAGTAAGTAACATAAACAAACATATGAGATTTTTGTTAGTGTTGTCTTGAGTCTCTCTTCCTTTTTCCCTCTTCTTTCTGTCGATTTTTCCGTTTTTGAAAAGAAACTTCACTATTTCTTGTCTATTGTGCACAGTGAGCATATGTTGGCAGAGCTTTACATTGCTTTTATTGCCACTGAAGAATTTTAGATTTATACTGCATTTGGTTTCGTGGCTGATTGATTGTGCCACAGCTATTGACTTACTCAGGAGAGTATTCTGCGAATTCAGTTTACGTTCAGGATGTTGCAGTAATCTCTGCTTCATTTCTTCATTGCATGCAAGTCTTCTTTACAATGATTTTAATAACATCCTTTTCAAAAAGTTACATACGCAAAAAATAGTGTTCACGTAAGTGTTTCAGCAGAGAGTGCAACAACCTATTTGCTTATGTCTCTTTCTGACACCAACAATTTTTTCTCGGTTATTTTAGAGCCTCTTAAAAAGCCGCAGATAACTTGTTCTTTACATTTCATGCATGAAGTCGCATGTGCATCGCAATATGCCGACTGTTTTAATTGGCCTAAGCTTGTGCGTTAGATAACGTGAATGACCTAAAGTGCTCTGCATAACTTTGTGGTGGGGCTATATAAATGTTTTATTTACTTTGAGTTATTGTGTCAATTTATTAAAAATTTATTTTATCTGACCTTTTTGACCCGACCAAACAGAAGTCTGATATTCACCTCGGCTTCTGCATTCCACGAAACTGCAGTGCCACTGACGCTAAAGATCTCGTCAATCTAGGTAACTGAAATTCGTTATATGCTTACAAGTAAAGCTGCAGTTACTAATATTATGAGAATGGTTAAAACCAGTATCTAAAAAATACATCAGAGTAACTTCATCCAGGTAATTATATACATTAGAAACTAATGTCTGGTTGTAGACCACTCAGAGATGCACTGCTTCTATTTTCAAAAACTCAAAAATTGCAGTGATGTTTATTGAGTTTTGAGCTCCAGTCAAAACCACGCATGCATGTGACTCTACTAAATTGCAGTGTCATGCAGTAAATATATAATATATAATATAATATGCCTATCCTATATCATGCACAACTATCTATTATATAATACATACAGTAATATAATATACCTATCCTATATTGTATATATGTATATCTATTATATAATAGATGATGTGCACGTAAAATTATACTGCATAACATTTTCATATTGCCTGTATATATATATATTATAATCTATACAATATAATATATGTAAATATTATATATCATATACATGTGTGCAATATATATATATTATGTGTATGATCCGAATGAAAGCAATATCATATATTTTGTATTGAATTGCTGTAATGTTTGGATTTCTGCGAAAATATATTTCAACCTTCGGACCTAACTTTCGAAGGGTTTTCTGGTAATTACTATATGCACAAAAATGATTGAGAACCTTCAAGATTTTGTTCCGCTTAAATCAGCTGACAGAACTGGCTGACTTTTCTGAATAGCATGACAGGTGTTTCAGTCTCGGTTTTGATAAGAACTAATTCTGTGTCAAAGGAAAGTCATAAATTACTACTGAGTCGAGAAATGATTTTCCATTGATTGACATTTTTATTCCTATCCAAATTTTTTCATTCCTGATGGACCATTTCTACCTCGGGTAAAATAATTAATTAATTGATTAATAATAATAATAATTTGTTTCAACGTCCTTCTGTTGGTGTCCAGCGCTGAAATATTGTAGTTTTAAAATGGACCTTTCCAGCTACTCATGAGTATAAATTCTCTTTTGCTGCTAATTTAGTTTTCGTAATCTTTTATCTACTTAGGAGCAAAAACAATAACAGTAAAATAGTTCTAATAATAATCATCGTTAAAAGTAGTAATAACAAGACAGATAATGTAGTGCTGTAAAACAGTCAAGGCTGAACATCAGGCAGCTATAAATGAATTAAGAAGTTCAACAGTCAAAAGGGAATGATATGGTGCCTAAAGTCATTACGTAAAGTGAGTGCAGTATTTTAGAAGCATTTTGTATTAGGTGTTCTTCTGCTAGAAGAACAAAACGAAGACCAAGAAGAAAAAGAATATGAAGGAGGAGGAGGAGAAGAAATCAGTCCCTTTAACTGGCAGCCATCGATATGAAGTGGTAGCAACTTTGTTTTCTTAGCGTCCTCATATGGAGGCGGGTGGTCAACCTTCTCCCTCGCCGCCTGATCTTCCACTGTTAGTGTGCGGTCAGTATATTTATTGTAAATGAGTTAGCTAACGAGCTCAAGTTTAGCCGAAATCTCGAAACAAATTTCGACACTGGCAGAGAACTGAACTCCCTATCTCTGGATCTACAGTCAAGCACGCTAACCACTAGACTCTCGAGTAACCAGCATTTGTGTGTTGTATTTTTGTGATCTTCTGCTCTGCTCACCCTGTTTTTCTGTTATTATTTTTTAAACTTGTTCGCATTAGTTGAAGTTTAACGACGCCTTCATATCAGACGCGGGCCTCTGTATGGCCCATGTGATTTTATTTAACTCCATTTGTTTGTAAGACCTTTGCTCTCTCTTAATTATAGCTCAGTATCATTCTGGTACTGTACCAACTCCAGCAGCAGCGTCATATGTACGGCATATGAAGTCCGTATGACTGTTTCATATATGCTTCATACACGAGACATACAATGTCGTGTATGACGTGTCCGTCGTGCGTTTCAAAGAGCCTGTGAAATACTATAACATTTCAAATCCTGATGTCTCCAAATCCTGACTGTAGTAATGCGTAAGCGTTATAATAGTGAAGTATTTACTTGCTACTTTAACTATTAGGCCTAAACTGGACTGTTCGTGTCTGCTAACGTCATACACTAGCATGGCCAGAATGCTCAGAAACACATGGTATTGATAATCCAGAACAAGCACTGTGACCTACAGCCAGACGTTGATGTGGTCTGTTCTGCTGATCAGACATGGCTTGTGCTCACAGGCTTAATTCTGACGTAGTTGAGACTTGGCTCTGGTGCACCTCCAGATGTTGTTTTGAGTATCTGACTCTGGAGCTATAAAAACTGCTAATTAATAAGTAAACCTGCTAATCATAAGCGCCTGATTTACCTGTGAAACTTTTTCTTAGTGATTTATTTGCCCCAAAGTTTTACAGGGAGAATTCTTGTGTCACTGATCCTTAACGTAGAAGGTGCAGAGTCGGCGCCTGTTTAAATGGCATTTGTCCAGACCTGTGCCATTGTAGATGTGTCAGTATGGCTGAGCGGCTAACGCATCAGCTTTCATCTCTGCGACCTGGATTCAAATCCTGAGTCCATCATGTGAATCAACATTAGGTTGCATATGAGCATCGAAAACCCTATAACCGTGGAACGCGTTGATCTGTAAAGTGAAAGAAAAGATTTTTGCCGTTCTAATTTTCAGTTGAAATTGTTTAACATTTCTGGATCAAGTTTTATTAAAAGACGCAAATTGTAAGTGAAGCCAATTTACTTATTTATTGAACTGTTTTTCTCACAGCTATAAAACGTAAGATAATAATTAAATTCGAAATATTTTGAGGTATAATCTGTTTGTATTACTCACAAATCGAATACGGTGGGTTGGACTCTGATGAACTTACATTATAATTTTTGCACTCATAATTATTCATATAGGCTGCCGCTATCTGCATTAACGTAGCTGACTTTTTATCGGTTTCGACCTCTCTGAACTGCCTTCGATACGATCGACAAAGCAACACTCATCGCTATGCTGCAGAAGACAGAGAGCGACGCTGCGTAGGATTGGATCTGCAGTGACTGGTCACACCAAGTCAGCATTGGATCACTAAAGTCGCAGTCGTCTACCTGCTCATACGGCGCCCCACTAAAGTCGGTCTTTGGCTTGATTCTGAAGTCGTTGCACTTGGCACTTTCTCATGAATAAAATTGATTGAGGACTTGAAGACAGTCAACATTGTGGGTGCAGACATTGCATTATCAGGAGCATATAAGAGTTTTGAAGTGGCGCTCGACTTTACACTAGCATATCACCGCTGTTTGCAAGACAACGTATTTCCACATAAAAGCCATTCGTCATGTTCAATCGTGCTGTTCACCAGGACTCATGAAGACAGTCTCTTTTAGTATATAATCAGAGCAAAACTCGATTAGTGTAATACTCTGCTTTGCAAAACTACAAAACTACAAAGTCTAATATTGAAAAACCAGAACTCGTTGGCCCTTGTGGTGGCAGGAACCAGTATGTTTGATCACTTCACTACTGTACTAGCAAAGCTACATTGGCTGCCTGTCAGTTCCAGAATCACTTACAAGATAGCTCCCCTAACAAGTATGACTCTCTCAACCATTTAACCTGCTTAACTTCCGTCTTCCTTACAACAATACCAACCGTCCATCTCTCTGTGGATCAGCTACACAAAACCGTTTGCCTTTCCCTGACATCAGGAACTATCGATCTGAATTCTCCCAACATGTATTCAGTAATTCTGCACAAGCCAGATGGAATAGTGTCCCTGTTTACATTACTCACAACAATATCTAATAGACCAATTCGTAAAGCAGGTTAAGACCTATTTGTACTGTCCTGCTTTTGTTGTCTAGGCATGCATGTGATCATGTGCGCCACATTTCTCGCTCAGCCGATGGACATAATGCGTTTAAACAAATCCATTACTTACCTTCGTTCTACTTTAAAACCGCTCTTACGCCCATAAAGTCACATCGTCAAACTATGCGTAGCCTCGGTGGCCATAATCTTTTATACGAGTACCTCCTCAAATCCAATACACAGTGCTAGTGTTGCTGGTACACGTGGGCCTTAAATCAATCGAGTAGCTTAAGTCAATATTTTAAAGTCAGTTAAGTCAAAAGACATGTGATTGTATAAACAGCATAAGGTTACACCTAAAGGTCGCCCCAATGCTCATCTGCCCAAGTCTGTTTTATTCGTTACTATGGGCGTTGTATGATCTAACTCTATCTTGTAACATTGAAAGCAGATTCAGTAATTTTCAGTCATACATTTAAATGCTAAATCCTTGTCTGATTTTTAACACTAATATATTTTATAACGATAACACTTATAATAATATATATTACAATAATAATTGTTGCTATTACTAGATGTTTAATATGCGTAGGCCTAATTATGTGCCAGTGCTAGAGGAGATCCACCTACACTTACAAAAGCTCTGGAGAATAAGGAAATGTTTCTGAAAAGGGTTAGAATTGTCAGGTCTGGCAGCCTATGAGTGTATCGAAAGGCAATGGTGTTGAAGCGTTGAATTTGTTGTTATTTATTCGACAGGAGCGGAGGGATCAGATAGCATGAGAAATAAAACTAAGACAGTTTCGTTTGCAAAGAATTAAATATTTTGAATTTAATTTAAGTGGAGAATTATAAAGTGCATTGTTTTGGATATAACATTATCAGGAACTATAGGAACCCGAGTTTAATTTGGCTCTAGTGAGCCTGTATATAACCTTTTTCTAATACGACCTCATTATAATGTATTTTTAATGAATTTAAAGTTTTTTTTGGTATATCTGTAGCAGTAGATTTTGTCTCTTCCGTGCATGTTTATCTTTTGTTTTTCTCACCTTCAAGTATCGGTGCAATAAGCGTGAATGATTTTTATGTTGTTTCGGTGATACAGTGTTGAGCAATGCAACCGATAAGATCTATGCAACAGATGCCCATTGCGATGACAACAGCTCACTTCCGCTTGATTCTGGAGCAGTTGCTGTCATGTACGTAAGAAAATGTCAATAAATGTTTTACAATTTACAAGAGATTTACTCAAAATAACCCCCAGAGGCACTTCTCATTTCAAATATTTTATCGTTTGAAAAGATTTCTTTGCAAAAATTGGCTGGTTTTTGAACTTGAATACTGTTCTCTGTTTGCAAAAAATATATATGTGGAAATTCATTGGGTAACATACACTATTAGATTTTTATGTCCTAAACGCTATCCAAGAACTTTTATAGCGCCATTCTAATAATGCCAAAGCCATCAGAAGACGGTCGCTGCTAAGCCAAGTCTGTGTGCATTCCAAATTCTAGAGTGAATCGGGTCAAAAGCCAAATGGGACATCCGACAGGACAGAGAAACAGCCTACGGGGAAATAAGTACAAAAAGATGTGGTCTTTTAAAGATCTGACCCGCTTAGTCAATCGTTTTAAATGTTACTTAACTTAGATTTTGAATGTAACCTTAAATAATTTTGCCACTGAGAGATTGCTGGTTCGCATCCGCTAGCTGACTACGTGTAACGACCCTGGGCAAGTCTTCACGCACGCGTGCTTCTGTTACAAAGTATAATTTTGTACCAGCGTATGATCGGAAGTAAATGGCTAGTCACGAGATGTACTAACCAAGTGTCTGTGGCCTTGGGATTCGTCATTTGACGGCTCAGTAGCTGAAGAACAGAAAATGAGAGCCTCCCCTACGTTTCACAATCGGGCATGGGGTGTTCTCTCTAGTTTGTGATAAGTGAATGTAACTAGAACTTTTAAAAATCTAGTCATGTCATGTGTATTACATCACTTAGTGTTATGTAACGACACAGTTCTTTCCATGACTTCCTATCAGCTCCTAAAAGGTGATCCTTACAGCTGCCTGCATATATGGAATTTATATGGCTTCAATTCAACACCGAAACACAGTTTACAAGTGATTAAATTCACTATAGTTTTATATAATCCCATGGAATGACACAACTTGGGTTTGAGTGGTTTTAACACAGGTGAAAGTTTTTAATCACTGATGCTATGTTGATGATGAAGTTCATTATGACAATACGATAGTGATGGTGATGCTGATGACGATACTAGGTGGCACGTGATTAAGATGAAGACAATTTGAGAGGTGCCAAGATTGGTGACTCAATCGATTGTTTTCCCATTTTTCTTCTTCCTTAGTTTCACGACTTTTCACATAAACTCTTGGCTTTTGTAGAGCAATTCTTTGCGTTCTGGGAGCGCTGCTTCTTATCGGAACCTGCCTCGACGTTATCAGCAATCGCCGGATCCAACAGATTGTCATCCTTGAAGATACGGAGGATAATAACATCGACGATGGTGAACATTCACCGTTGCTCAAAAGAGGTGAAGCGATCGACAGACACAAGGTCGTCGCTCAGAGTTTCGGAACTAACGGTGTGTTTGCTGTGACACTTATAATGTTTTCATACAGACAAACCAACCGCGAGGTTATGCATTTCCAGAGCTGTCTTTTGTCTGAGGTTGAACTGAAGCTATTTTGTTTGGAAGTTTGACAGACCAAGAGAAGCTGGCCTCTGCTTGCCCCGATTTTCTACCTGTTCTTTGTTATAAATTATATTCATTTGACTGAGTTCGTTGGCCATCAGACAGGTGCAGAACTCCTGTTCTGTTCATCAGTCTCCACTGACCCTAATCGGCTGAAATACCGACACTGATAATTATTTTTCAATTTCTTCAGGGTGTAATAGGAAACTACTTCCTTACACTTCAGAAACGTTGAAAATAATTTTATATGAAAACTAAAAAAAATGCGTAAGAAGGGTTTAAAATGTCTTTAAAGGTTAAGCGATTTCTTGAATTGGTGAATTAATGTAATGTAAAAAACAATTATATAGCGCCTTTTGGCCTCAGCCAAAAGGCGCTGGTGATGTAAAAATACTTCTATCACTCGATGTTTACATATGTTTCTAAGGCGCAGTAGCCGATTGGTTTAGGGGCATGGTAGCTGATTATTTAGAGCGCTCGGCTTGCAACGCGGAGAGTAGGCCTATGGCTTCGAGCCTCCTCTCAGAAGTTTACTGCTTAGGGACCTGAGCAAGTCCTTTACTTACTGTACAATTGCTCAGCGCCATCGATTGATCCATATTCAGTGGATACTGGACTGGCACTTAATTAATGCAGATGTAATTATAATTTTTACTTAAGATTATGTCGAATCACTGTTTATCTAACAATACCATCTGCTATGTATATAAAATTTTTATTTGCGGTTGTCCTGGGTTGTCGTTAATATTTGTCTGAATTTGGTTTTTAGGTTGTATTTACCGTTTCCTGGTCGCATTTTCGGTTGTGGTAAATGCAAAGAACATTCTGTCCTTACAGTCGCAACAGACCAGTAGGAATTTAGAAGTGCTTAATGGAATTCGATTTATCAGCATGAGTTGGGTCATTCTCGGTCATACCTATGTCTTTGGTATGATATCAGCGAGTAAGGAAGTTTTTCCTTCTTGACAGTCAGCTTCTTGGTTTACTAAGTTCTGAAAGTTGCTTGGATCTTCAAATCAATAATTTGTTCTAAGCCTGGCTGTATTTGGCTAATTATTCTGAAACGTTGCATCTGAGTTCTGTTTAGACTGGGGTCAAAACTGAAGATTCATTAGTGTTTGTTTTCTATGAAAATTATTTTCTTAGATTGTGTATTTTAAATTAATTGGACTGTAAACAGATTCATTTACTTGCTGCAGAAGAGCTTGAGGGCAGGCTAAAAAGTCCGTGCTCTTTACTTGGGGTTGGTGGAATTCGGTTTAGTTATCATGGTAAAACTACTAAATATCTACTCATATGTTACTTATAGCTATTTAGAAATCTGGAATTGTTGAGATATGCTATTTCAGTCCTCATTACATTGCACTGAACTCCATCGGCAAATACATTGTCAGCTTCTTGGCTTTACAGATAAGATCATGCTATGTGAGTGCAAGGAAGTGCTTAATATTTTGTATGTTGTATTG
Source organism: Norana najaformis (assembly GCA_964023275.1). NCBI lineage: Eukaryota > Metazoa > Annelida > Clitellata > Crassiclitellata > Hormogastridae > Norana > Norana najaformis. The sequence continues at coordinate 28,067,928 of OZ029921.1, forward strand.
TAGGTGATATCGTTGAATTCCTTAATATGATAAAGCGTTTCAGTTTTCAAGCAATAAGCAATGCCACTGTCTCTGTTGATACATTTTTTGTGCTCAGGTATTTAGTAGCTCTTGTTTTTCGGGTGGTACAGAATTAGGTATTGAGCAGTTCTTAGATTTTTATCTGTTTATAGTTTTTAGCTTATCTTGGTATTTAGCCCACTTCATCGATAGCTTTTTGTCGTGCTACGTTTCGTCCTTCTTCAGTCAGTCAATTGATCAATAAGTCGATCAATCAGTCAGTTGAGTGTTAAATGCAGAACAAAATGTGGAAAAAATTTCAATGACATTTAGCAATGACTTGTCAATTAGAGAACTAATTATCGTCATTTGTCCAGGGTTCTACATAAAGGAAGTTCTCAAAGAGGGGTGAATGAGAGTTCAACCAAGTGCAGACAAAAATGTAAAATAAATGTATAGGTTTTATATAGTGACCTTATGGCCTCGACCCTACTCATTTTGCAATGAATTTATCGGGTGAGATCCTTCACCACCGCTGCCCATTTGAATGGGTGCCGCGCCATTTAAGGTCCCCGTGCACGGACCGTACTATCCCGAGATTTAAATCTCTGAAATAAGCCACGACCGAGACGCGAACCTGGGATCCTCACGCACAGAGGCTCCTTGGCGTACGCACTTACCGATGTAGCTAACTAGGTCAGTTACAAGAGGAGGGATTATGATTAATGTGGGAGTCCGTATCTAAATTTGGTAGGCCTATATGCAGAAATTGAAGTATAGCTGGTGTCTAGATCACCAATTTCAATCAGACTACACACAATTTGTACTGCGTTTAGTGTAGATAGTGTCCGTTTGCCGCAATATCTAAGCCCGTAATACAATTAGCTCTGCATGATCAACAGGTACCCTAGTCTAGGTATAAGTATTCCACAAAGGGGTGGGGAGGGTAATGCCAAATGCAGACAAAGGAAGGAGTGGCCCAAAGTAGGCAATTTTTGTGGGCGTCTATTATGCATTATACTTTACATTGATACCGCTTGGAGAGTTAGTAACAAATGATTAATAAAATGCTTGTACAGTTCTATAAACTGATTTGGTTTTCAGTGGGACGCTTTTATCGTATTTTCTTCTAAAGGAACTTCAAGCCAAGGGCGGTCTACGTAACATGAACTGGCCAAAATTCTTTTTTCATCGGTTCTGGAGGTAATCTTTGGTTGCCTGTTATGCAGAGATTTCCTTCTATTCCTGCTATTTTTGTCTAATGTAATCTAATATAAATTTCGTGTAGTGCTTTTTCAGTATGCCTGTGTGGTAGAGTTTCCAGCCCAGAGAAAGAGAAACCTTAATTTATAGGCCTATATAGAAAATGCCCGTCATTTGTTGAAATCAAGCAGTGCATATGAGAATAAATATTTCAATACGTTGGTTGTAATGAATGAACATGTATGATATTGTAAAGTAGAAGTGCGATCAGAAGGAACAAACAAACCCAACTGACACATCATGGCCCAGGTATGGAATTTACAATAACGCATGTTATGGTATATTTATTACACTTTTGGCATTCATAAGTTGTCAGTTTAGAAAGATATATACATTACAACATGAAACCTGAGTGAACCTTTACGACATGATAGACCAGGTCTGCTTTTGAAAAAACCATATAGATTAACTGAAATAAGCAACGAGGTTGCTTTTCCTTGTCAGTGATTTTTACTTGTGCTGCTAGGTTGACGCCATTGTACATGATGGTTCTGGCAATTTATACCACACTCCTCATATACGTTGGCAGTGGTCCTAATTGGCCAAATGAGTCTGATCAATCTTGTAAGACCAACTGGTGGACCAATCTTCTCTATATTAATAACATCGTTCGTTCAGATAAAATGGTAAGTTAGGTGTGGTTTTCGAGAAATTGTTCATTAGAGAGTTTAAGGAATTAAGGGTATGTTAAGGTTCTAATGTGCTGTGACAATACAAACATGATGTATAGAAGTCTAGATACAATAGATATTTGTCACTCTACATTTGCATTTGTAATTTGCAATTTCTATAGCGCCAGTTTCTAATGCACAAGGCATCAACCGATGGCGCACCAAAATCTAGCCGTCATAAGGTAAAGTACTTTGTGTAGTCCATTAATGACGTCCATAAAAGGGAAATTAAGGTTGGCAGAGGTTAATGACAAATCCAATCAAGGTGAAGACAGGTCACAAGACGGACGTTTTTAGCGGATGTGAAGTCAACAATGAAATGAGTACAGTAACTTTCACTATTGATAAGGAGATCAGACTGTGAGGGAGAGGACCCGCTACCCAGCATCACTTGCTTAGTCTAAGAAAATGAAGTCGCTGAGAATCCATGTTCATTGTTGCTTTTTGGGATTAACGTAGGGTACCTGTAATTATTCCGAACTACGTTTTGCGCATGCGCTCATGTGTGCCTCTGGAAGAAAATTTTTTTAAAGTACGAGGGCACACACCAAGCACGATCAAAGATCGACAAAGGAACAATAGTGTCGAGATTCCATGACTGGAGTACACAGCTTGTCGTTCGTGACCTGGATGTGCTTTGTACGGTGAATTATCAGTGGCTGACCACATCAAATCGCTTTGCAGGACTTGTTTCTTAGCGTCCGATTCCGGTCACGGCATAACCTTTTCTTGAATGCCGCCATAAACCTAGGTCCTTCACTTATACTGTCGCGGACTGAGTAGTGTAAGTCCATTTTAGCAGGACCGTCAAGTGCAAAATACGTCAGCTGCAGTCTGTCCTCAATCGTGTCGCCCAAGTAGTGGCCAACCAGTCAGAACATTCCCATATATCCGAATATAGGCGAGAAACACTGCCCGGCATGCTGTGGAGGAATCGATTCTTTTCAATATCCTTGTCCTTGGACTATCCACGACGGTGGGCATTGACCCGGCATACATCAAATAGCCGTGTGTAGCCTTCTATGTTCCAGTTTGAGTCAGCCTGATAGCCGATCAGTGCGCTCTGCTGCCCGTGGAGATATACAGGTTCCTCGCTGCCGCATGTTGCTACAGCCTCCTCGAATTTTCTCGTGCACCGAACCTTCCTCCTGGAGCAATCTTACTTGAACTATACGTACTGCTTTAATTAATTCTCATCAAAGCAGATTTTCTGTTTACCATAGGTCTCAATTGTTAAGATCAGTAAGATTGCGTGCAAGTAGTGCTTTAGGGAGGTGCTTGAACAGCGCTACATAAATGTTTTTTAACCTGTTTGTGTTTTTGCTGTAGTGCATGGTATGGTCTTGGTACTTGGCCAACGACACGCAGTTCTTTCTGTTGTCTTCGCTTTTCGTCGTTCTATTGTATAAGTAGGTTCATTTGATGAACTATCTCTTATCCGTGCAGAGAATCTGCTAGGGGGATTTTTTAGAATCTATATTACTATGAGCACCATTTCTTCCTCTTATCTCTCTCTCCTCTCCAACCCCAAACACCACCCCCCGTAGCTGCCACGCTCTCTTCGTCTGACCTTTGGATCTTGACCTGGAACCGGACCCTTTTGCCTATCGATTTTGTATTGACTGAGCGCCTGTGAATAAGCTGGTCCCCGGGGCGCGGCTTTCGTTGGGCGCTGTAGAAATCTTGAGATTACGATTACGATATTGTATTTTTCCAGACTCAGACTGGCTTGGTAGTCTGGTAGTCAAGTATTTAGCATGCCAGATTGCAAATGTAATATTCTAGTTATCAATTTCCAGCCGGGACAGAAGTGAATCATAGTATTAACATTGTCTATCGTTGCCTACCAGTAGCTGCTTCTCAATGTTGGCTTATTGTTTGTATAGGTATGCATGTGCGTAGATCTATATATAGTTACATGTGTGTATGTACGTATATACGTATGTATCTGTGCATGTATGCACGTGTTTACTTACGTATATATATATATTTCTGTATGTATGTTTCGACGATTTTTCGAAGTGTCAAACTATTGAGCTTCGAACCTTCGACTTACCCAATTCGTAGCTTGGCGTTAACTCGATAAGCGAATTTCGTCTTTCATTTCGTAATTATAATTAAACAATTAGGCCTAAACGATCGGTTTAATGACAACATTATTTGAACCGTCACAATTTCTAAACCCACAATTCTATCAACGACATTTGCAACTCAAAATTTCAACTTTGCAAGCCCCAGACCACAGCTGCAAAATCTCCCTCTCTAACAATGCATTTATGTCCGTCCTTTATGGCCAAGCCACCAGATAGCCGAGACATGCCTCCTGTTAATTGCCTATTCGTGTTTCTTCACCAAAAACCAGCCGACTCATCACAACGTCGGCGTGATCTTTTCCAGCGTGATAGAATGCGCGTCGGCAGAATCATTGCTGACGTCGGCCGAATTGCTGCAGAGCACCGCCAGCCAATCACAGAACTACATCGCGCGCGCACAAAAAAATCAATAACCCGATGAAATTTCCTATACAAACGCGCGCTTAAAACCCGCTATGTAGTAGTACAGTATGCATATATGTATGTATCTAAGTATGCATACATGCATGCATATAGCATATAAACACATAAAATGGTGCCTTTTAAGTACTTCTCAAAGGCGCTGGCTCACTAGATCAAAAATCTAATCTAATGACTTCTATAGCTCCGTTATCATAATGCCCAAGCTATCAATGGATGTTGGCTTCGAGTGAAATCATAATCAAATGCATAATCCATTGGAGAAGCCAGGTCGAATTCCTGTTGGTCAGAGAAACAAGTGTCATAAAAAGTGACACAACAAATGTCGTAGTTCATTAAGAACAAAATCATGTGTAAGCAAGTAATGCTGAGATAACTGGAAACTTCATCTGGCAGGCTCTCACGAGCACAGAGCCCATCCGATAGAGTCCTATCCAGAGTTATTGATCGATTGAGTGACCTCATTCTTTTTCTGTTTTCCTTCTATGTGAGTAAACTCATCATACGAGAACAATGTTTCACAGAATTGCTGTGGGCTGACGCTGGGCATAATAAGTGCAGCATTTACTTTACTTTTGTTTTACTGTAAATTCTGTTACTGTCCCTGTTTCAGGTGGGCTCTGCTTGGCGGAATAGTAATCTTCGTCTTTATGTTGGCCAGTTCCATCACGACTGGTGTTATAACTTACGTCAACCACTATCCGCCATCCGTGCCAGGAGTATTACAGAACATTTCCTTAGGGCAAGTCAATGTTTCGAATTTAATCAAGCTAATTAAGCTTTCAAAAAGACCATGTTTTAAGAAAATCTTGGTAACTTTTTGTCAGCATTGAGGTCAAAGCATGTAGTAAATTTTTAGGAAAATCCATTTTAAAACACGAGTGCCAGAGCATTGGCACATACTTTTCACCGGAAAATATTAACTATGATGTGTTTTGCAGCCTTATTTTCAAATTTTTATCTAAGCTACCTACTGATGAACGACTTATGAGCAGCGTACGGATTTTACCCAATAGATTCATTGCAAAATGAGCAGAGTCGAGGCCATGCGGTCGCTACATAAAACCGTGTACATTTACATTTAACCTGAAGCCATGAATTTAGGAAACCATCGTTTGATTCTGTTGTGCCGGAAAAGTGTAAAGAGAGGTGTCATTGATTTGTGCTTTGTTATTAAATAGTGGCGCTTCATAAATGCTGAAATAATTATAACAAAAATTTTAATTTGTTCGTTGGTGGGTCATTTGTTGGGTCAGTTATGCATACTGCATAATGGCTCAGAGTCAAGCAACGATCTTATTAAATAAATAAGTTATGTTTATTTTGTAAACTTGGTTTTCATAAATTCTATGGATTAACCAGTAATTTTATTAATCTGTTTCTTATGTTAATGAACTACTATTCGGCATTCAGTCAACGCAGTCAGTTAATTAATCTTCTAATAACACGTTTCTTAAAGAAACGTTTTGATACTTTACACTAACGTAATTGGTTTAACGGCGACTGAGGTGCGCTGTTGCAGTCTCCTACATTAATTAGTCAATTAAGTTATTGCTGGTTAGAATTATTCAAACACTGATCAAATGAGTCTGCTTGATATTTCAGAATACCGTTCTTCGAGGATGTGTATGTTACTCCGTGGTGTCGGATTAATCCATACCTTATTGGAATACTGCTGGGATACGTTCTATACAAGTCCAACTGCAGACTCAAAATCCATCCAGTATGTCAGACTCATCTACCTATTGCTTATTTATCTGCCTTCTAGCTTTTGGGTCAACATGTGGGGAACAACCAGCTTTCATTCAAAAGATCAAGACGGATGAAACGCATGATGTGTATGGGGAAAATATGTACCCGTCTCGGAACTTTTAAGACATTTCCCCATAATTAATATCCCATGACATTACCCACTCTCCTCTCCTTAGTAGGGCACATTTTCACAGGTCGTTTCTCCCCGGATGTACATGTAATTAAATGCCGTATCTTACGATTACTAACAGTGAGGTAAGGAAACGCCCACTCACGTGTCTTACACGCTATATATCAGACACAATCAGTGCCTGCAATAAAAGACAACGATTCTGTTGCTAAGCGAAGGCTCAGTGCAAATACATGCAAAACAATTGTTAGCTCAAACGGGATCTACAGTATATAACGGGTTATAATTTCCTACTTAGTGTTTTGTAGCTATAAACCACATGCAGATCCGGGGGGAATCGACCGGGCGGTATCGTCCTAGAAGGAAATGACCAAAAAGAAATGTCCGAGGTACTTCTGGGGAGAAATGTTCCATAAGAATGTATGGACATCGTTCAAGAATGGTCTGAACCGATGGGGTGGAAGTTCCTTTTCCTCCCTACAAATTGCATCCTACTAATTCACCTTATCTAGCTTTACTTCAGATCTTTCGATGTTTTCTATAATTGTGATTAAAATTATTTAAATAGAATTAAAATTCGAGCAGAAATGCTGAAAAACACTATTAACAACACAAACAGTGATATAGTGCAAAAGTACCTGTATAAAAGCTAAAGCTTTTCCTAGGCCAAGTTCGTATTTCATGTATATATGTATGTCTAAAAGGATTTATATAGCGCATTTTGGTAAATTTCACAACAGCGTTGCTTGCATGACTGTCACCTTACTTTAAAAGTTACGGTTCAAGAAAAACAAGGAATCTAGACCTCGTGTTTAGAACAAAGCTTTCGAATTGCATATGATGAATACAGCAGTGGACTCAATATTTTATTAACACGTAACTATATTAACCATGTAAAATTAATGAACTAGGAAAACGAAATAAATGAATTGGGATGTAATGAGCTTGTCCAAGTGAATGTTGCTGCTCTTGTAGGCTGTGGTTGTCTTGTGTTGGTGTCTTGCCGCCGTTTGTAACCTCAGTGTTCTCTACGGGCTGTATAACGTTTCCAGAGGCTACTACTTGAGTCCTTCTCTCAGTGCCTTGTATGCCAGTCTACACCGTACAGGATGGGCCGTTGGCGTTGCCTGGGTCATACTGGCCTGTGCTACAGGAAATGGCGGTGGGTCTTGGCAATTTCTTACCAGTATTATTGAAGATGTTGATCAGTGTCTTATAAAGTAACAAGAAATTTATACAGCATTCCTGTAAGATGCACAGCTGAATTCCACCATGATCCATATGCAGTTACCCTTTTGTCAACGATCATGTGATTTTCAGAAAACGAGAAATCTCAATTTTTCCAATACACATACGCCGAAACTGCACTACAATGTATCTCATTAAAACACGAATTCTGATATATTACTATAAAATCGCTTTAGTGATTTGCTTAGCTGCTTTTATACTCATGTAGCAATGTAGCAGATGGATAAGTGGATGGTTTCTCCTGTTGTTTAGGTTTTGTGAATGATCTACTGTCGATGCCGATAATGTCCCCGTTGAGCCGGTTAACATATGCAGCATACCTAGTTCACCCGATTTTGATCTTATGGTACTACCTACACCTCAAAGTACCTCTCTTTGTGGATGATATTACAATGGTACGTACACAGCTGCTCAGTCGGCATTGTATTTCTCTTCTTATTACACCCTAACAATTATCTATGGTTATATAAGGTAAAGTATGATAATTGCTAATTTTTATCCACCTGTATCCAGCCGTAGTCCTATGAAATGTAGTTTTGTGTTCTGTTTGTCAAAGCACAAGTGGAACAGCAGTAGTGCAAGAGGATGACATATGCATTTCTATGTGACTTTTAATAGGGTACAAATTTTGTCATAATATACTTCCTTGTGTATTGCGCCTGTGAATAAGCTGGTCCCCGCGGCTTTCGTTGGGCGCTGTAGAATTCTCGGAATTACGATTACGATTAATAATGAATTATCAGTTTTGCCTGATATCGTAGTAGTTAAATTCATGAGACAATAATGAGAAGTTGATGCTTTAGCATTTGCCATAAACTCTCATAACTTCCATGGAACTGCGTTCTACCTGTCTTTTCTCTGTAGTTGTCACTATTAGTATTTCTATGTATTTTGCTCTTCCTAGTTTATCTTAGAACGTAATGTAATTATTTTAATGTTCACTGTTGTCGCCACCTTTCCTTCATGTCTGTTACTACTTGTATCAATGTTGTTGCCGCTGCCTTTATTCTCGTTGTTTTCCTACTTCCTCCTTTATTGAATTTGTTACTTTTATTTGTGTTCGGTTTTAGGTTTATTTGTTCATTGGTCATCTGGTTCTCTCGTACATCTGTGCTTTTGCATTTTCCCTCACCATTGAAGCCCCTATGATTAATCTTGAACGATCTTTTCTTCGCCGTAACAAGGAGGAGGATCGAAATAGTACTTCAAGAGCACAGGAGCAGTGATTATAATTAACGGAGTCAGTTTAAGGCTTGTTTCTCTTTATGCAGCTGCTTACTTTCATCAGATTTATCTCAGAAATATCTATTATAAACTTCACAAACACAATTGTTTTAGCCACAATTTGTAACATTTTTATATGGATGTTTTTATAACTTTTTCAATAGTTTTCCAGCGTTTTGGGCTTATTCATGATAGCGAGATATTATTTATCTGAGATGAAACTAGTTCAAGAACAAAGCCATTTGAATTGTTCCTCTGTGCTAAGCTCAGATTTACTTTTAATTCTTTTATTTCATTTCTGTTCCGTGGAAGCCAAGTGGCTGGAAATTGGTACAGATTTGCCAATATGGTAGTAGCAAAGACAAAGTTACTTTGCTGTTGTGATATAAAATGTCTATATTATGAACTAATCGAGCAATTTAGCAAATGATTATAGTATAGTATTGTAGGGGTAAAAGTTGTTAAAAATTTAAATCCCAAAACGAAAATATTTTACTTATTCCCGCACAGTTTGTAACTAAGTTTTGTAAACTGTGATTCTGAAGCTAGTCTCAGCTCTAAACACAAAAAAATATATTTTGGTACAGTTGGAAAAAGGCAATTGGTATATGGTCAATCACGTAACTGATGCCTTAGCGGTTTCTTGATAACTACATTGTTATGCTTTATCTTAATAATCGCCGCATTTGTAATCTTTTGCTTTATTTGCTTTCATTTATATTCTCTAGAACTCTCTTCTTGCACGTAAAATTTAAGAATACCGAAATAAGCGCAAAGACAACTCAGAAAAAACCTTAAATATTTTGACTTATTTAGTAATTAATATTTTTAGGTTGTTTGAAACACTGTCAACATTTTGAATTATTCTTCTATGCTTTCATAGTGCTAATTTTAGTTAATTGTTTTGTATTAATCGGTGACTAATATTGTTGATGTGGTGCGAATTGAGATGAGAACTAAGAAATGTGTTGTTTCAATCCAAGATATTCCATTCTTACAAGGCCGTAGGATCACGAGGACCCTATAGTTTATCATCATCGGGGGGGGGGGGGGTAAGAATTGCTTTGGGAAATATTCTCCCAACTGGTTAAGACTAGCTTCCCTTAAGGTATGTGTTGCTCTGGGATGTTTACCCCTTCCCGTTTTTCCTGCATTGCCGTCAGCCACTCATTGTACCATGATCGTCACTTGCTAACGTCGGCCATTTTGCAGCGCTTGGTGCTATTGAAGTGGTTCTTCTGCAACAATAATTATTGACAAGGAACTGTGGGACAAACAAACAAACAGACAAGCGGGCAGACAGATGCACTGACAAAGATTTACACAGAATGACAAAAACTCGCCCAAATGGACAGCCAGACTCAGACAGACAGATCAAACAGAAACGACGGTTCATTTGATGAACTATCTCTTATCCGTAGCAGAGAATCTGCTAGGGGATCTTTTTAGAATCTATATTACTATAAGTACCCCTTCTTCCTCTTATCTCTCTCTCCTCTCCAACCCCAAACACCTTCCCCCGTAGCTGCCACGCTATCTCAGTCTGACTTTTGGATCTTGACCTGGAACCGGACCCTTTTGCCTATCGATTTTGTATTGGCTGAGCGCCTGTGAATAAGCTGGTCCCCGCGGCGCGGCTTTCGTTGAGCTCTGTAGAAATCTCGGAATTACGATTACGATACGATCATTATTTTTGCTATTAGGTGGTGCTATTAGTCTTGTCTGACTACCAGTATTAAACAACGACCAGTCTATTGATCAATTAGAAAGGACAGGTTTTTCCAAACTATCCGCCATGATCCACTTTCTTCGAGATCTTAATTAGTCAGGTCAAACTTTGGAAATTATCTCTGCTACCCTCATTTGGAAAGTTTGCGTTTGTATTGCTTTGGCTGTGGACAAATAATCCGTCGGTTCGTGATGAAGGTCAATGTCATAGCTGTTTCAGTGGTTGGATATAGGGCTGTTCATGGGAAAAGCTACCCAGTGACTGCCGCCACCATCGCTGGAGTTTAGGTTCACGACGCCACACTTCTGGGTCACAGGCTGCACTTTTCTGGGTCACAGTGGATATACTCATCCCGCAAAAACACACCTGGAAAGTGTGCAAGCGGTTCAGCTGCCTTCTCGATGTCAAAGTTGCTCAGCGGTTCTAGTTTTTTTTAAAGAAGAGTCTAGTGCCTTTGCACATCGGGCAGCACCCACTCGAAGCCTCGCGATCCTGGTACAACCCAAACCCTTTGAGCTGAGCCTCAACGTCGTGGTTACAGCGCTCTGCGATGGCCTGGGCCGCGTTGCTAGCTTGTGTGTCTCACCCGATCTATTCTTTGCAAAATGAGCAGGATCGAGCCATACGGTTGCTATATAAAACCTATACATTTACATTTATATAAAGCCGTATATATTAACATTTAAGATTACGATATCACCAGATCTTGACCTGGAACCGAACCCTTTTTGCCTATCGATTTTGTTTTGACTCAGCGCCTGTGAATAAGCTGGTCCCCGCGGCGCGGCTTTCGTTAGGCTCTGTAGAAATCGCGGAAATACGATTACGAGATCACTCCGTCGAGCTCTGTGGCCTCTATAGAAAAGCATGTATTCGCTAGCGCACAGGTGTCGCCACACGTATATTTTTTTAAAACAATTACTTGTACAAGTTTCCATTACTCTATATATAGATACCTTGGCTGCGGAAACCCGTGCCAAATTTTCCCATTTTCTAACGCTTCCGTTTTTAAGCTTCAGTCCCGAATTTTCACTATTAGGCCTAATATTGTTGCCACACGAGTAGACGTGATTTCGTAATCATGTGAGTTGCTTGTTCACCAATGCTTGGCGAATTCACTGTTCAGAAGGTGTAATACACAGACACGTACTTTCGAGGACGAGACCGCGACATCCGAAAAACGACGATGATCTCGCTGAAACCGGGCACGATTTTGCATTTGTTCAGCATTTTACTTATTCCTTGTGCGGCGAGACTGTCACATTACAGCGGACAATACTTTGTAGAGCCATTACGTAAAATTGGCGAGTGGAGCAACATAGATCAATCCTCTACCGAGACCGAGTTCTACTCGAAGGTGTTAGGACTGTGGAATGCATCGTGGCCTACGATTGTTAAGCTTAAGCATGAATCGGGTGTGGAACATGGATTTCCAGAATCCGCTGATCGACCGTACTACTTGTCGAAGCCATGCTTTGATGACGTGCTCCATCTTGCATATGGAGTTTTTGTAAAAGATAGATGGGCCTTGGAGAGTAAGTTTTGTTATGCTTTTTGATCGCAGTGTGTTTTGCAATTTTAATCAATTTTGTCTTGCTCGTAGTTTTTGAAGTAAGTTAGGATATGTGTAACTGACATGGACACTGTTAATTGAAAACGGATTATGTTTTGAAGAATTGTGTAAAATTTCCATTTGCAGTTGTATAGGAAAATAGCCTCTTACTTCAAGAATGCTCAAAATATATTTTGCCTATGCTGCATTGTAAATAAAGTTTAGTGATGATTTACTAAGTGGTCTTTTTAGAAAGAAAATCTATTCAGGAAAATTTGAAAACTTATGAAAGGGTGCTGAATTAAGAGTCAATATCAGTAAGACAAAGAAAATGACATATGGTGCCTAGCAGAATGAGATCCAAATGGAGGCATGTGGTGTAAAGATCAAGAATGTGTTTGAATTTGTATATCTGGGAAGTCTTCAGATTTGGGGCAATGACTGAACCAAAAAGATAAAGAGAAGAATTGCAAAATCAATGCAAGCAATGGCAGATTTCAAGAGCATTTGGAATTGCAAACAGATGAATGTGGACATTTAAGAGAAAATCATCAGATCATGTATATCCAGTGTGCTGTTATATGCAAGTGAAATATAGATGCTACACAGAAAAGAAAACAGATTGCTGGTTTTTAAATGAGGTGCTTCAGAAGTATCTTGTGCATTAGATCATAAGAGAAAAGTGCAAATGCTGATTTACAAAGAGGTGTGGATTATGCACAAAACATGCGGCAAGTAATAAAAGGAAACTCAGTTACCTTGGACACGTTTGGAGAATGGATAGTACCAGGGTGGTCAAACATGTCATGTTTTAAGTGATGGACAGCAGAGAGATCAGAGGTAGACCAAGCAGGAAATGGCTGGACAATATCAGGGATTAATGCAAGGCAGATGTGCACAGGCTGATTGTATTGGCACAGTACAGAAGTCAATGAAGAACTATAGTGAGGCTTGCGATTGACACCAGTGGGCGATGAGCCTATGAACTAAAAGAAGTAGTAGTAGTAGTTCTAATGTTTAACGACATCTTATGGCATCAAAGGTCGTTGACGCTGCCCTCCTCCTTTATCCAGGTTTGGGACTGGCACTTCCCGAGTATGGCAGTGGCGGAGTTTAACTAAAAGAAGAAAACATGAGGTCATTTATATAGTACAACTATCTATAAACCCTCCTGACCTGACATTATTAAATTACAACTAATTTGGAACCAATCGATATTTTAACATTTTTCTTTTTACTTGTAGTGCTGGATGCGACAGGAAAGTTGCCAAGTGGTGTGCTGTTGGGAAATGCACAGTGGCTTGGCACATATGGAGAGTGCGTTAACATCTTGTCCAAACAGTCAAAAACCCAGAAGCTGGATAACAGCACTATCCTCGGAGAGTACTGCCTTGTTACCATTGGGGATGGTTCGGCTGCCAGTACTAAAGCGGTTTGTGACTTTCTTAATAAGCAATGACAGGTTTTCAGCTGTTGACTTATATTTTGTATAAATTGAATTGAATTGAGTTGTTTCATTCAATTTGAATTGAATTTTGTAGTATCTATTATAGATGATTGAAAATTTCAATTGAATTTTATAGTATCTGCTACAGATGATTGAAAATTTGAATTGAAGTTTATAGTATCTACTATAGATGATTGAATTAGCTCAGACTTTACATTTCACGTTTTGTTATTATATTGATTTCTTCACATTTGCTACAATTTACTTTTACCATCTTTTGATATTTGTAATGTTTACCTGTTTATTTTTGTGTCCTAGATTAACTGGGTACGTTACATCGACATACGTTAATTTTTCTGTTATTGTGGTCTTGAGTCTCTCTTCTCGTTTTCGTCATTCTGTCTGTCATTCTGTCTGTCTGTCCTTTCTAAAGAAGATATTTTCAATTTTCAGTCATCTATAGTAGATACTATAAAATTCAGTTCAAATTTTCAATCATCTATAGTTGATACTATAAATTCAATTCAAATTTTCAATCATTTATAGTTGATACTATAAAATTCAATTCAAATTGAATGTGACAGCTCAAATCATTTGTCTAGGTTTGTTGGCAATGACTTATCACGAGTACACCTGAGACTCCTGTGGCACTAAACTATTTCTTGACTACTGTGTTTTTACGATGGCAAGGTTTTGTATTGCATTTATAGCTGCCGGTACTAATGATATAAAGTTTTATTGCTATTGGTTACGAATCAGATAACGATATACCCAGGAGAGTCTTCTGTGAATTCAGTTTACGTTCAGGATGTTACAATAATTTCTGTCTTCATTGCTTCGTTGTTGGTGGTTGATGTTCTGGTCTTCTTTACAGTGATTTTAATAATATCTTCTTCAAAGCATAAACTGTGAACTAAAAATAGTATCTGAATGATTTACAACAGGATGTCCAACAGCTTATTGGTTTACGTCACTTTCTGATACCAGAAATTTGTTTCTTTGTGGTTTTAGAGCACCTTATAAGGCCATAGTACACGTCATTTACTTTTTTTACATGACCTAGTACATAGCTCTATGCCAACAGTTTTGATTGCCTGTCTCCTACAGTTTGATGATTTGAATGACCTGAGTTGTTCTGAATATCTTTGTGGTGGAGCTATATAAATCTGGTTACATTTCTTTCTGTGACATTGTCAATTTATTACAATTTATTTAACCTGACCAGTTTGAGCAGACGAAATCTTGTCTTTACAGCAATTGGATGTTCGCATCGGCATCTGCATTCCACGAACATGCAACTCCACTGATGCTCAAGCTATGATTAATCTAGGTAAACGGAAACTTATTTCATGCTTACAAGTAATGGCTGCACAGAGCAGGCACTAATGCTAAGAGAATACTTAAATACATTGTCTAGTAATACTTCACTGGAGCTCCATCCAGGTATTTATAGACATTACGCACTACTGTTGGGCTCTAGACCATGCAGAGGTGCTCTGCTACAGAGTGTTTTAAAGCTGTGGGTGTCACCTTTCTTAGGTCATGCTATGTTTAAATTTAGCAAAGGAATGACTCGAACAGGACTGAGGTGTTTGAGTTTTGAGCTCCTTTTGCAACCTCAGATGCATGTGACTGACTGACTAATTTAAGGTGTCGTGCAGTAAATACATAATATATAATATCATATACATTATATATATGGTTTATACATGTCTGTGATGTATAGTATAATGTATATGGACTGTACAGGACTGTATAACAATATCATATTGGATATATGTGTATTATGATAATATATAATATGTATAACAAGTATACAGTATATTGCAGTGTATGTGTATGTGCAGTATATATTAGAGCGTAATATATATTGTATTGAATTGTTGGAATGTTTTTGCAGTTCTGCTTAAATATATTTCAACATGCAGATCTCACTTTTGAAGGCTTTTTGTTGATAGTGGCATGTAAAAGTTAAACTGAGTGACAGCTTTTGTGAATTTTTCCGTTTGAATCGCCTGACAGAGCTGGCTGACTTTTCTGAATTGCATGCCAGGTGTTTCAGTCTTGGCTTTGATGAGACCTAAATCTGTGTCAAAGGGAATTCTTAAATCTTTTACTTTTACAAATGTATACATTCATCATTTCACATATATTACAAGAAATATCGAGTCCCAGTTTGTGAGTCCAGGGTTTTGAAAACAAATCATTGCCTGATGTAATAGTAGTGTGAAAAAGCCAGGACTGAAGAAGAGGCTGCTGTACATGAATGAAGAAAATTAAGTCAAAATAGATGTCTAAAAAGGACTTTTTTAGCCACGATATGAAGCGAGTGCACCATTTGAGTGCTTTCAGATGTTTTTCTGCTGTTTACTTTTTTCTTAGCTTGTTCCTATTACTTGAAGTTTAACAGTGGCTTCAGTTCTTATATACAGACATGGTCCTCGGTCTGGTTCTGTGTTTAACTATGGTTGGTTGTAGGACCTTGGTCTTGTTTTAACTGAAGCTAATTTTCATCCGGTACTGTACAGTTTTATAGTGCATTGTAAAAGGCTGTGTTTTGTTTTCACATTCTGTATCCTGTTGCCGCCAATTCCAGGCTGTAGTTAATTGTGAAAGCTTATCGTGGCTAAGTGTTTAGGTCTACTTGCAGTTTTAATCACCAGTTAATCGAGAAAGTGACTTGTTTCTGCTTTTCTTTCCAACCATTATGTGCTTGAATTGAATAATCCACGCAATATTTGCACTTTTGTGTGACTACAAAACCAGGATGACTAATGTCTGGTGGCAGCAGTCATTTGCATGGGTAATAGGCTTAGGAACGAATGGTACACCAGAACTAACTTTGGGATTCTTGTCCTGCACCATGTTATACCAGAATTTGTGTTATACTGAAGCATAATATATTGAGTCTGCAGTGTATTGGTAAATACATACTATACATTTCATCAACACTTGAAAACTGTTCTGCTTTTTTTGCCAGGTATGAGCTGGATGCACTTCTGAGTAGACATACTGAAAGAGTGCTATATTAAAGCTCTGAATGAATGAATCTGTTATAAGTGGTCTAATGCCAGACAATGAAGTGACTCTTTCTATTGATCAGACAGATGGTTGTTCTCTGTTCCAGACAATCTGCCCCCATTTACCCACTTCCCAGAATCCTCAGGTTTTTTATTAAAGGCTTCTTCTAATGGTACCTTGGTTGCTTCAAAGTTCTATGAGGAGAATTTTGTGTCATTGATCCTTAACACAGAAAGCATAGGCTGGCTTAAGCTTCTTAAAGGCGACTAGGCTTGAGCCCTTCCACTCTGGAATAATATGTTGCTACAGTATGAACCCAGCCTAGTATTTTTATGAATAACCTGAATGATCAAGCAAGCTTTGCTGTTGGCAATGCTTTAAATGCAAACAACGAAGTTCCACATCTAGGCCTATATCTGAATCACGCAGGTGGCCATTGATGCGGTTATGCTGATGAAGAGGGATGCACATTCCTAACGTCAGAGTCGTCATCCAGTTGAACGGCGTATGATCAGTCTGGTGCCAATGTAGAGTTGGCACTTTGGCCATGTGGCTGATGCATTGGCTGTTCACCTTTGAGACCTGGGTTCAAATCCCAGCCCCATCATGTGAAATTGGCATAGGTCGCATTGTTGAACAACGTGTAACCTTGGAGACTGCCCCTTAAATTCAAAACAATTAGCTAGTGTTGCTCACACACACGGGCCTTAAATAACTTTAAGTCATTTGGCAGCCAGTTAAGTCAGAAGACTCTATAAACTGCATTAAGTAATGCCTAATTTTCCCCATCTTTGTGTTAACTGTTGACTTAAGTGTCTATACTTGAATCTCCTTCTGAGATACATTGTGTCAGATATAAAATGGACTGGAACTTAGATTCCGGATTTAATTTGTCGTTAGCGCATGACCTTTTGTGGTCAGTCCAAAAGCGTAATGGTAAATCAAGTTCCACTGTATAATTATTACATTTGTTATAACTTTGTCTCTTTTCTGCATTGTCTTTATGTGTTTCTTTTTCTTTCAAATTTAAGCACAACAAAAATAAGAATGATCTTTGTGTTGTTTCGATGCCACAGTGTTGTTTGGTTTCACGGATCAGTTTTACGCGACAGATGCCGATTGCGTCGACAACAGCCCACTTCCACTTGACTCCGGTGCAGTTGCTGTCATGTACGTAAAAATTGTAATTGTAATTTGAGATTTATAAAGCGCCTCTTAGAGCATAAACTCAACAGAGGTGCTTCCGACCCGAAATCATGTGAAGGATTAGTTTATAAAGCAACACACTCAAAATAACACTGATATTGTAATTGTAATTTGAGATTTATAAAGCGCCTCTTAGAGGATAAACTCAACAGAGGTGCTTCCGACCCGAAAAAGTAAAATCACTGTTGAACAGTACAGTCTTCAGGCGCCTGCGGATATGAATTTCTCATTCAAAAATATAACAAATAGGTTATCATTTTAAGGAATTTGTCTTTGCACAATTGTCTGGTCATTGGACTCAAAGATAGTGCTGTGGTTGCAGACACTGTAATGTAATGTAACAAAGCATTTATATAGCTGCCTTCAAACACCTTCCAAAAGTGTTGCTTGCATGGCTATCTAACTGATCTGAACAAGTGAATCTTCAAATAACAGCAAATGTGTTGCATCAATAGAAATGATATGTTTTCTTGTATTTATTTCAAGTATCTGTATAGTTATTTTTAAAATTATAAGTTTTGTTACTTTAGGAAAAGAAAATGGTTTCTGTCTTTTTGTTTCAGATGTGTGATCTTTTTATACTGTGTATGTATGCAGTGTGTATGTGTATACGTATGCATGTAAGTACTGTCATACATGTACGTATGCGTGTATGTATGTACCATTATGTATGTATGTACTGTATGCCTGTATGTATGTGAGTATGTATTTACATGTGTGTAGTTGTTTGTATGTAGTGATTGTATAGATTCTGCTCATTTCTCAGTACTTGGGTCCAGATCCTACACCAATACTGTGACATGGTGTGTTACTAAAGTAGCTATGTTTATAAATGATAAGCTACTAAAGTAGCTATTTTTATAAATGATAAGCTACTAAAGTAGCTATGTTTATAAATTATAAGCTACTAAAGTAGCTATGTTTATAAATGATGAGCTACTAAAGTAGCTATGTTTAATCTGCAGAAGTCTATATCAGGTGATGAATGCACTGTTCAGTGCTTTGACTGTAGGGGCTGTTAAATTATAAAACTACTTATTGGTCTCCATAAAACATGTTTTGCATAAAGGCAGTTGGTGTTGTTGCCTGACTAAAAAGCGTTTATTTCCATAAGCTGTTAGCAAACTCTTACTGATGTAAGCTGCAGAAAGGAAAAGATCTTAACTTGACAAAGTAACTCTTGACCAGATAATATGATCATTAATTTCTATTTCTTTGACGTTCTAGAGTTGGTCCTTGTGTTGAGTGGTTTTTATACTGTTTTCCTCTTAACTTTGTCATGTGACTATTACTCAGAGCGTTTGTAAGACTTGTCGTGTGATGTGAATGTTATTTTTATCTTCTTGCCCCCTTAGTCATGCATTCAAATGTAACTTGACTTATAATCATGTAACCTTAAATTTTGATATTGCTTGTCGTGTAGTAATATGATTTCAATGTAGTCAGAGCCTTTTACTTGCCTAGTCATGTGATTTGTACTGTAATACTTGTAATATATTGATACAGTTCGTTTGATGGCTTGCTTGTAGTTCCTGAAAGGTGACTTTAAAATGTTTAGAAGCACACATTTCTGCAATTTATATGGTGTCAATGTGAAGCCAAAGTATTTTATAGATTACTGAATTTATCAGAAATTAATGCCATGACATATGTATGTGCTGGGTATGTACCTGGATGTTTATGTAGCACCTTTTGGAACCTCACAAAGGCTCTGACATAACCTGTTTTCTCAGTGGTTCTAATACAAGCGAAAATTTTATTAATCACTTATGTTACATTATGTTTATAATGATGTTGATGGTGACAGTGATGTAGATGGTGATACTGGGTGGTAGATGACTATCAGAATGACCTTGACCTTGACTTTTCGGGTGGTGCCAGGGTCGGTGACCAGTTCAATTGTTTTGCATTTTTTTCTATAGTTTGACATCTTTTCAGAGAAACTCTTGGTTCTTGCAGAGTGATACTTTGTGTTCTGGGTGTCGTGCTTCTGCTCGGAACCTCTGTCGACTGTATCAGGAATTACCGGCACAGGCAGTTGATTGTGAACGAAAATACAGAGGATGATCAAGACGATGGTGATGACGATCCACTGTTGGCCGATGGTGCTGAAGAGACACACCAACATGAGGTTGTCGTTCAGAGTCTCGGAACGAATGGTGTGTCTTCTGAGACTCTATTGACATTTCCCCCAAGCCAAATCCAGCCACGAGGTCATGCATCATTTCCGAGTCTCTGTTTAAAAGTGGTTGATAAATAGCTTCTTACAGTATGTTACTAACAGTGGAGTGTGAATGGGGAGACGCTTTTCTGTGTTTGTGGAAAGAAATGTTTTTCTGTTAAAACGTTAGTAACATAGTAACATAAGAAGCTATTAGACATTCTGGGCATGTTTTGAATGTATGTGTTCATCAGAGTCTTGTGCATGGTGCTTAGAGTAGCGAGGAATGGTGGAATCTGAATGACGATGATGCAGCGATCTCTGTGTGTATCATGAGGCTCCCTATGCTTTATGTGAAAATGGCAATCTGTTGTTTTTGTTTCATATGCAGCGGTTTTCAGGCTGTTAGGCTGCTGTTGCTTCTCCTAATCCATGCAAAGCAGCATACTTTGGGGACTTTTACACTTCTGAAACTAGTATCTGCTAACTTTGTGCACTAATGCATGCATTCATCTCTCTTCTACTGTGCCACCTACACCTTTGTCTGACAGATTCTTGGACCGTTGGGCCGTGCTTCTGAAGATTTTCTGTACGTGCGCGTAAACAAGTGTGTTACTTTTACCTTTTTCCTTTTATTTGGTATTCCTCTGACTTGTTCAAGATTGAGGCTGGTATTATACATATCGAAGTAGATGGTGATAGTGGTGGTCATTCCTAAGACACCGATGTGGATCTCTGCTTGCCCAAGTTTCTCTGCTTGTCTATTAGTACGTGTTCATTTGACTTGCTTTTTGTGATAATCTAGTGGTTAACATGCATGACTGTCAGTCCAGAAGTCTAGCATTAAAGTCATTGCCAGGACAAAGAGATATTTCAAGATTTCTGTTCTACTTGCACCCTAGCAGATTCAGCTATAAATAAATATGCTGTCTTTACACTGTCGATGAGAAGATCAGGTGGCAATGGAGATGTGACTGGTCATCCACCCTTATGTGCCGACGCTAAGAACGTGAAGTAGCTAACAATAAATAAATAAAAGCAATAAATAAAATAAGTATATAAAAGCAATAAATAAAATAAATAAATAAAAGCAATAAATAAAGTAAATAAATAAAAGCAATAAATAAAAGCAATTAATAAAATAAATAAATAAAAGCAATAAATAAATAAATAAAAGCAATAAATAAAATAAATAAATGAAAGCAATAAATGCCCGTGGCTGCTTCTTGGGCGTTAGCTTAAGTAAGTAAGTAAGTAATGCATTTATTAACATGCCTTATGTCCAAGGAACTGTGATTTTCATCATCTGACTGAGGTTTCCATTGGGCATCTGATCATCGCAAGAACCCTGCCTTTTTTCTGAATGCATGAGGCTTTTCTTCCATCTCCTTGGATCAGATCTGCTGAATTTTCACTGTAATAGACAGTTACTGACTTTACCTCAAGTTTCATTTGGTTGGGATCATTGACCGATGCCTTGCATGTTAGCACATTGGCGCTAGAGATGAATCTTATGGATTCATTTAGAAACTGTTACTGAACGCTTTGAACTGTTGTGCCAGCCTCGATAGATGTCAAATTCAGTTGGGGATTTCATTCCGGAAAACAAACACTACTGCTATAGCTTAATTGCCTGTTAAACACTGCAATAAGGAAAGTAGTATTCAGTAATTTGCGTTCTACTTGTATTTTTCTTTTTCGACGCAGCTGCGCTTTTGCACTAAGCTTTGTTTTCATAACATCCTTATGTCAAACCAGCTATTATTTCAGTTTAGAGATTTATGAGAAAAATTGGGCTATTTGTAAAATGTGAAAGCGTGTTATGTGTCGTGCACATGCGGCGTAGTGGATCTGGTGGGAAATTATAGAATAATTAGTATTCACATTTATAATCCCTTATTATTACAAGCAACCCAGGCATCAAAACGCAGTTTATATTCTGCATTTTCTTATAAGACTTTTTCATTTTAGTGAAGCAACATTTTAAATATTAGAAAAAACTTGTATCTAAGGTCAGATGAAAAGTATCCTGGAAGTAAGTAAGTAAGTAATGCATCTGTTAACATGCTGTATGTCCATCAATGGAGCAAGGAATCGTAGGCACATGCTTGCTACTCAAGACTACTCGACTACAAACTACTCAAGACATGCATTGAAAAACGTAACCAAACATTTTGTCACGCCTTTTTAATTAAAATTCTTCTGCTTATGTAGCTGTAAGAAAATATGAGATGCTAATTTTTCATTGGTTGAATATGTATTTTTTTACTTTATTGCAAGGTTTTTAACAAATCTACAACTTTTGGGCCCAAGTCTAATCACTGCAATGAAAGCAAAAGCCTAAAGCACAATAAACCTAAGAATTCTAATATCTGTGCAGAGTTGAGAAATTCTGCCAACCCATAATTCTGAGGGGTTAATGAAGGCCTGAACATTTTTGTTTTATTCATTTAAAGTGTTTGTATGCATAAGTTGTTTATATATATAAGTATATATATATACATGTTTAGAGTAAAAACTTTGCACAGGAATCCAAAGGAAATTCCTGTTCAAGTCGATTTTTCTATGAAATTGTTTGAATTATTTTGATCCAATTAACATATTTATATGGATTCTAACAATTATTACAATTTTTCTAAGTTATGCTTTGAGTGCTTTGAACTTGTTTTATGTTTGATAACTTTCTAGTTAACTCTATCTATCTATCTCTCTCTCTCTCTCTCTCCCCTGTGGTGGCAATCTCAGCTGAGCGTAGCCATGTCCACTCTGTTCTGTCCTAGGCCTTCCTTCTTGCTGTATGAAGGCCAAAGTTCAGCTCTGCGAGATCCTTCTCCACAACTTTAGCCCTTGTATCCTAGGTCGATCACGTGGTCTACGCCATTCCCTTGGGGGCTTGTTCATCAATCAAGGCCCACACGGCTCTTCAGTGGTCTGTGTCTTCTGAAGTGCAAGCAACATGCTCGAAGAAGCACAGTCTGTGTTTTCGGGCAGTGGCAGAGACTGATACCATCACTGTTTTCCTGTTGCGCACGTGGTCCAAAAAGTGTTGATGTCATGTCACGAAACTTTATATAGCACATTTCTAGCACCTCCCAAGAGTGCTGGGGATGTAAAAATGTTTTTATCACTGTATGCTGCACAAGATTTTCTTGAATTACTAACAGTATCTTTTGTGAACTGTCTATAATTTATATTTAGAGTGCCCTGGGTTGCCATTGTTATTTGTCTGAATTTGGTTGTAGGTGGTACTTACCAGTTCCTGATCGCGTTTTCGGTTTTGGCAAACGCAAAGAAAATTCTGTCCTTGGAGCCGCAACAAATTAACAGGAACTTGCAAACGCTTCATGGAATTCGATTTCTCAGCATGAGTTGGGTCATTCTTGGTCATACCTACATGTTTGGTATTACTTCAACCAGTAAGGAAATGTTTTCCTTCTTGACAGCATTTTAACTTTGCTAGAGGTCTGAAAGTTTTGCTTAGATCTCAAACAGAATACTTTGTCCTTAGGCTGTTGACATTGTATAATAGCTTATTATACTACGATTAAATGTGTTTCTTTTGAAGTTGTCAACGATTGGGCTTTGAACCGCTGAAGTTTAATTAGCTAATTTCACTACCATTAAATGTCCTGTGGGTGAACGGGAGGTTGTTTAGCTTTTGTGGAAGATATTTTATTAGATTGTGTAATGTAAATAAATTTGGCTGTAAACAGATTCGGGGACTTGCTGCAAAATGGGCAAAATTATACCCATTTGCCTAAATAACGTACAATTCTAAAATTTTAAGGACTTCAAATAAACAAGAGGTTACAATATGACTAGCCCCACCTACTACCATTTAGTACCGTGCGGTCGGCTGCCGTTACTACCATTTATTACCGTGCGGTCGGTAATGAGTTAAACAGAATGGTAAAACTATTAAAATACCTAATCAGATATCACTTAGTATTTGTTTTGAAATCTGGGATACTGAGGAGAGTTAGATCAGTCCTCTTGATGCATTACATTGAATTACATTGGCAAAGACAAAGTCAGCCTCTGGGTCTTGCACAAATGTAATGTAATTTAAGGTAATGGAATGTGAATGTAAGAAGTGCTTAAAATGAGTCTGGTTTTTTGCAGGCAATGCCCTTGAATTTCTTAATCTGATGAGGCGTTTCAGTTTTCAAGCGATACTCAATGGCACTGTCGCTGTGGACACCTTTTTTGTGCTCGGGTATTTAACAGCTCTTGCTAGGCTGGTAGAACTATGTTAGGTATTTGACAATGCTTAGGTTATTACTTATTTTGGATTTTGGTTGACAAACAAAATGTGCCAGTGTCTTGATATGCTTTGAACTGTTTAGGTTGAAGGAGTCCATCAATCAATCAATCATTCATTCATTCAGTCATTCAAGCTAATGATTGGCAATAGGATAAGACATGAAAACATCCCTAGGTGTTTTAAAAAAATTATATAACCCTTGGAGGTGTAATTATGCTAAATGTCTTTAGTGTTGTTATCACTTATTAGTGTGGCATTACAGTTGACAGAGGCCTGTCTAATTCTGTAAACTGGGTTGATTTTCAGCGGAACGCTTTTGTCGTATTTGCTTCTTAAGGAAATCCGCGCCAAAGATGGACTGCGTAACATCAGCTGGCCAAAATTCATCTTGCATCGTGTCTTGAGGTAATCATTGTCTCTTATGCAGAAATTGTGTGCTACTCCTGCATTTTTAAAATAATATTATGTAATATAAGGTGCATATAGTGCCCTTTCAAGGTGTATATAAGGTGTATATAGTGCCCTTTCAAGTGCTTCCTGCAAAGCAAAGAGAAACCAGTCATATGCAGAATATGCCCATAATCTGTGAAAATCAAATACTGCATATCAGAAAGAAAATATTTGAGACAGAGGTTGTGATGGTTATGATTAGGTATAATTTTGCGTAGTAGAAGTGCAAGCAGAAGGGACAAGCGCACTCGACTGCAACATCCTAGCCCAGATAGGGAATTTATGGTAACTTAGAGTAAGGTAACAATTTGGCATTCATATAATGTCAATTTAGGAAGAATTTGTGACTTCGGTGTAACAATTTGATGAACCTTTGTGATCTGGTAGACCGGATTTGCTCCTGGGAAAGCTGCTGATGAGTTTGTTCATGAAGTTGGCTTTATAAATCTTCATTTATGCTTTGTTAATGTGAATTACCTGAAATAAGCAACAATGTTAGCTTAAGTAAAGTATCCCATGCTGACAAGTGAGACATAGGGGAGGCGCTTGTTTCCTTTTATTTAGGCCCTTGAGCCGGCAATTGACAAATCCCAAGGTCCTGAACCCAGGGCCAGTGCCACAGATCTTGCCGTTACTTCCCATGTTGTGCCAGTACCAAATTATATTGCTTGGTGACAGAGGCACGGTGTGCACAAACAATTTGCCCAGGGTTGCTAGACGGATTTGAACCTGCAATCGCATGATCATTAAGCAAACACGTTACCAGTAGACCACCATTCCACATTTGTTAGCTTACCCAGCTATTTATTTTCTTATTTGTACTTTTAGGTTGACGCCATTGTACATGATGGTTCTGGCGATTTATGCCACTCTCTTCAAATACTTTGGCAGTGGTCCTAACTGGCCAAGGGAGTCTGATCAATCTTGTAAGACCAACTGGTGGACCAATCTCCTCTACATCAATAACGTCGTGCGTCGAGAATCAGAGGTGAGCTTGGTGTAGTTTTTGAGTAATAATTCTTAGGAACTTTTCAGAAATTAATTGATGTGTGACTGATGACGCCAGAAACTCGTTTTAAAGTGGGAGTAATAGAAAGAATTGCCCTATAACTAGACTGTGTTATAACGAGGTTATTTTCTGTGGCTGAGCTAATATTGGGATCCGTGTTATGAACGTGTTATATCAGAATTTGTGTTATAATGAAGCATATTATTCTGAGTTTCTAGTATACCTCTGTTACCTTGCGAGTAATATGAGCTGTAACACTGTAAAGACTTCCACGAGATTCTACACAATAGATGTATCCACAACTTTATATTTGTAACTGTACAATACTTAAATGGCGGCATATGTGGTAGTTACCTGTGTGATGTGTCGTGGTCTAGTGGTTAGCATGCCGTGCAATCAGCCCAGTGGGTCAGGGATTCGAATCTGCACCAGGACAAATAGATATTTTTGTATTTCTGTTCCACTATCATGTCCTAGCGAACTCGGCTAAAAATGAGGACACTGACTGAGCATTGTTGGTGGAAGATCATTTAACAAGGGAGAGGACGTGCCGCTGACCCGCACATGTGGCTAAGATACCGTTGGCTGCTCTCGTGGTTAACTTAAAGGACTTCTAAATTTGGTGTACAGGTACTTGTTTTTGTACTGGACTAAGTTATGCACATTTACTTGTCAAAACAATATGTCCACATTTACTTGTCAAAAGTATGTAAATCTATCTACCTGCATACTTGCTTACTTGTTTACTTAATTATAGCTCTGTGCATCTGATTATGTTTTTCTTGTTGTAGTGCGTGGGATGGACTTGGTATTTGGCCTGCGATATGCAGTTCTTTCTGTTGTCGACGTTTTTAACAGCTCTTTTGTATAAGTAAGGCTATTTGATGAAATAACTTCTAGTGTATTTGTAGCAGAGAATCTGTCTTGGGCCTTGTAGAATCTGTATTTTTTAACGCTTCATCACGTGCCCTGCTGTTTTAGTGGCAATTTTCTTCATAGGATGATTTGGTGAGCTAGTTTTAGGATGCTAGATTGCAAATCCTGTGGTCTGAGATTCTGTGTCCAGCCGGGATAGAAAGTGAATTCAAAATATTTACCACTGACTGTCACTTCTGATGAGTGGATGCCACTCATTGTTCACAAATTGTGTGTATGTTTTGTATCTGTGTATGTATCTGTGTATGTGTGTATCTAGACAGTATAGTGCCTTTTAAGTACCTCTTAAAGTGCCTAAGTGGTGTCAAAGTTGATTAAGAACAAGTTCATCTGTAAACAAATAATGCTCAGACAACTAGAAAAGTTACCACTGGCGGGCTCTCGCACACAGATAGAGCTTAGCCACCAGATCCTATCCAGAGTTACTGATTGATGTGATTCATCTTAGTTTTCCTTTTATCTGAGTAAACTCCTCACCCAAGAACAATGCTTCATAGAATTATTGTGGGCAGACACTGGGCGTCATAATGCAGTATTACCTTTTACTGTACACTCTGTTTCTGTCCCTGTTTCAGGTGGGCTCTGCTTGGCGGAATAGTAATCTTCGTCTTTATGCTGGCCAGTTCCATCACGACCGGTGTTATAACTTATGTCAGCCACTATCCGCCGTCCTTGCCAGGAATATTACAGAACATTACCCTAGAGTAAGGCAATCTCCGAAGTTTATCCAGGTTGATTAAGCTTTCCATGAGACCTTGTTGTCTGTTCTTTTTAATAGTCTTGGTCATTTTGAATCAGCATTGATGGGCAGTACTTGATTTTTATTGATCTAAACATTAGCGTGCAGTGAATTTTAGGAAAATCTGTAGAGAGCAGGGATGCCGGAGTACGGGCATGAATGTGTACTTCCCACTGGAAAGTTTTAAATATGGTGTTTTTGGATGCATTATTTTCACATTTGATTAAATCTGCCAACTGATGGGTTCTGATGAGTATAGTGATCTGAAGCCGTAGATTAAAACCAGCATTGTTTGAAACTGTTGGGCCAGGTAGATGTAAAGAGAGGGAGCTGCTGGTTGATGCTTTGTCATTAATTAGTGGTGTTTGACAAATACAAATATAATAATTTTAAAAAAAGAAAAATTTGTTGGTTGGTCCTTCATCCAATATTCAATTAATCAAACAATGATTTTATTAAAGAAAAATGTTTGATATTTGCACTTCTGCAAATCAGTTGACAATTGACCAGTGATTTTTATGTGAAGCAACCACTGATTAACATTCAGTCAAATTAAATTAATTAGTCAGTCATTCAAAGTGCTTCTTAACAAATTTTTAATATTTAAGACCTAAATGGTTAAACGATATCTATATGGTCCCTGTTACAGTCTCCTATATTAATCAGTCATTTAGTTAGCTGCTGCTTCATTCAGTTAATTAATCAAACACTTATCTGATGAATATGTTTGATATTGTAGAAGTGAGTGGTTTAACGATGTTTACATTAATCCAATATGCCGGATCAATCCGTACCTGATTGGAATTCTGCTGGGATATATTCTCTACAAGTCCGACTGCAAACTTAGACTCCATTCAGTATGTTCAGATTTGTCTGCCTATTTCTTATCTATCTGCCTTTTAGTTTGGTGGCCACCTGTAAGGAATAGCCTTCGGCTGCCATTCAAGAAGCCCAGGGATCTTGACATTTGTAAAAAGGCTTGAATAATTAATTTGTCTGTTAGGAAATGTCGGCATTTACGTAGCTCCTTCTAAGAACCACTCGAAGGCATTCATTACCTAAATGTTATTAAATGTTAAATATAAATATTAAATGTTATATTTCAACAAGAACAAAGAGCAGAAAACCTTTTGAACACATGCAGAATGAAACCAGTGGAGCATCGTCTGCATTTGAATAAGGTTACAATCTCATTGCTGCTTAATTCTTTTGATTCTGCTCGACTGTTGACTGTGTAAAGCACCATAGAAGTTGGTTGCTATTTCTGGTGCTCAGCGATAAAATAATTACATAATAAGCAGGCAGTGAACTCAACATTTTAGTGATAGTGCTTATTGTGAGCTGGCAACTGCTAACACATCCACAGATGAAAGCAGAGGAAGTCAATGAAGGAGATGGAAGTTGTTGATCGGCTTGTGAGTGCCTTGGGAAAGCGTAGAGGGGCTAGCTGGTGTCTGCAAGCTATCTCCTTTCACAGAATACAGAGGACAACATTGGAAGACAACACAGAAAAGAAGATGAAATCTGAAAACAAACAACAGAAAGTGCAACAAGGAAGAGTTGAGGCAAGAACAAAGAATAACAAGGATTGAATTAGCAGGAAAATTTCTGCAAAAGACTGAACAAACAAACACTGCCAAGATTACGTGAAAGAAAACAGAAAATTGTAAAAGAAAAAAAATAGATGAGGCTGATAAGATTCAGACAGGAAATGAATAGAAAGTGTAAACTAGAAACAAAGAATGAAAACTGTAAAAACAACATGAGAGAACATAATGAAAACTACAAAAATTAATCTGCATCGTTGCTAACGGGTCTTGATGTCATAAGGTTTCAGTAAACCTTTGAACTGATTGTTATGATAATGGACTAAGAGAAAAAACTAATTAGAAGGTAATGAGTTTGACCAGATGAATGTTGCTGCTTTTTTGTAGGCCCTGGTTTTCTTGTTCTGGTGTCTTGCCGCTGTCTGCAACCTCAGTGTTCTATATGGGTTGTATAATGTTGCCAGAGGTTACTACTTGAATCCTTCGACCAATGCCTTGTATGCGAGCCTCCACCGTACAGTATGGGGCGTTGGTGTGGCCTGGGTCATACTTGCCTGTGTTACAGGAAACGGGGGTTGGTCTTAGCAATTTCTTATTTCATTATCGAAGATTGTGATCAGTGTCTTGTAAAGTAATAAAATTTGAACAGCATTCCTGTAGTATGCACCATTCAATCCAAATCTTCAGATGGAATTACTATTTTGTTAGTGTCATGTGATTTTGAGAAGATGAGGAATATCCAATTCATTTTTCCAACATACGTACCCCAAAAATACACTATAGTGTGCCTCATTTTAAGACTAATTCTGATGTTATAAGGTGCAGACATGGATTTAAAATTTAATTCAGCTTAAGAACATGACATCATTATAATGCTATTTATGTCTTCCAAAGGTAAGACTATAAGAAGGTTCCATTGTACAATAAATGATGTATGATGTATTAGCCTCAACCTCGTTATAATATGATACTTGATAAATAATAACTTGAATAATGTTGTAGGGAGTTTCCATTATAACGAAGTCACATTATACAGCCAAATTTCATTTGAAATTCCTGTTAATGGCCACTTTATATGAGAATTTAAGATGCGGTTAATGTGGAAGGTCCAACGTTTACACATATATAAAGTAATACACTAAAACCACCTCATATTGTGTCTCGTTATAATTCAGATTTGGATATGCCGCAGTCATACACAGATCACAGTGTGTGTATATAAATATATACATAATATATATATATATATGTATATACATATCACAGTAAATAAATATTATCATCTATGCTCATCTGAGTATTCCACTAATTTCTTGTTTTTTGTTCATTGGCTGTAGTTGCTGTGCAAAAAATTGTGCATTTGTTAAGTTCATCAAGTTTTTGAGTGTTTCACGTAGCTACTTTTATGTAAATGTAATGGTGTAACAGATGAATGTGTAACAAATAAATATCTCCTGTTGTTTAGGTTTTGTGACGGAGCTGTTGTCGATGCCAGTGATGTTGCCACTGAGTCGGTTGACTTATGCAGCATACCTTGTTCACCCGATTGTGACATTCTGGTACTATCTAAATCTCAAAGTACCTCTCTTTGTGGATGATGTTACAATGGTATGTATACAACTGCTGAGTCAGCACTGTTTCTTCTCGTATTGTACTCCACTATTCTCTATGGTGAGGTAAGGCAAGGTACAGTTATTGCGTGTTTTTATCCACGTGCATCAGCTGTAGTCCTTCCATGTGAGGTTTTAGGTTCTTTTGGCCTGAGCACAAATGTAATTGCAATGATTATGCAAGAGGGCAAAATTTCTATATGTGTTGCTTGATCACAGTTCACAGATTTAGTTTCAAATCTGCTCATCTGTTTGATAATCAGTTGTCAGTTTTGCTTAAGGTATATTAGGAATCAAATCCAAGACTTGGTGGTGAGAATTTGATGCCATAGCGTAAACTCTCATAACTTCCATGGAATCGGTTTTAGGTTGTGTCTCTGCTCTTGTATTTCTATCTTCATGGCTGTTGCTAATTTTATCTTCTTATTTGTTGCTACTGTTATCTACAATGCAGTAGCTATATTTATCTTCATTGCTATTAGTTTTTCTTTACTTTGGTTGCTACTTTTATCTTCACTTCTGTTGCTACTTTATCTTCTATCATGTAAATATTCTAATCTGATTGCTGTTCCTATCGTTATTTTCATTTCTTCTGCTACTTTTATCTTGAATGAGTAGCTACTTGTATTTTCATTGCTGCTTTTGTCTTCACAGTTGTTACTACTTTCATCTCCATTGTTTTGGCTACTTTTGTGCTTTATTTTTACTCTGTTTGCTACTTTTATTTGTGTTCTGTTTTAGGTTTATTTGTTCATTGGTCATCTGGTTCTCTCGTACATCTGTGCGTTTGTAGTTTCCATCATGTTTGAAGCTCCTATGATCAATCTTGAACGATCCTTTCTTCGCAATCGCAAGAAACAGAATCAAAGGAGTCTTTCAGGATCACAGGAGCCATGATCCACGGAGTCCATTTAAAGGCTCCTTTCTTGTGATGCAACTCTGCTTTCAACTGATTTATCTCCAAAATAGCCATCACGATTTTCCCAAGACAATTGTTTTAGCCACAATTTGTAGTTCTTTTGAGGTTTTTTGATCGCTTTTCAGTTTTCGAGGTGAATATATCAGCAAAGTTGTATAAATACTGAATGTATTAGCATCATCTGACATTAGACTTTATACGCATTAAAAATCAATAATAAGACTGTTTTAGTTAAACAGTTCATTTGTGATGTTTCTAAAACTACTACAGGTAACTGCAGTGTAGCTTGACTGCAACTATCAGTACAGTTTTTGCTCTTCATATTGTCTGGCTACTTGTATACATGATACTTTATGTGCATTCATAATCAATGATAAGATTGTTTTAATTAATTAAACAGTTCAATTGTGATGTTTCTAAAACTACTACAGGTACCGCCATAACTGCAGCGTAGCTTTACTGCAACTATCAATACAGTTTTTGCTCTTCATATTGTCCGACTACTTTTATTAAATAACGACCAGTCTAATAGCCAGTTTGAGGTTCAACCTGGTTGGAGAGGGTTTTTCCAAATTTTATTCCCCACTGTCCCCTTTCTTAGACATTGTTTTTGTCCTACCCAAATTTCTGTACTATCTTTTTAACAGGGTTTGGTGATCAGTGTTTGCAAGGCAATTTTTTATATCTGTTGTATGTCCGTTTCTTCTTCTCTAAAATCCTGGCCAGTGCTAAATTACATTTTCCTTTATTTTCTATCAGATCAGTTGGCAATTGGTGCATTTTTGCAAATTATATGCTATTAACGAAAGAACAAATTATTTTGATTCTTGTAACATAAAAGATCCTAAATTGTTAACTAACCATATACAAGAAGAAGATTATTTAATTGCAGGTTTTTTTAACTCCCAAACTATTTCGTTTATAGATGAGCAGATTTGAAACTAAATCTGCAAACTGTGATTCTGATGATAATCTCAAATATAAACACAAATTTATTATTTGTATTTTAAATATTAGGCAGCTGGTGTTTGGTCTGTCTTGGAACTGATGTCATAACTGTTTTTTTGTTTTATTAATAATTTTATCATAATAATAACAGCATGTATAATCATGTGCTATTTTTATTCTCTTTCCTTGCTCTTCCCTGCTCTTTCCTTGCAAGTCTAAATTTAAAAATACTTATTTTAAATGGTGAGAAAACCTGATAAACTTGAGAAGACATAAATACTTTTATATATCTGGTGATTTATATTTTTGGTTGTTCGCATCAATGTAGTTATTTTTAATTACTCATCATCTGTGCTTTTTAAATTGCTAATTTTAGTTAATTCTTTTGCATTAACCGGTGGTTGTTATTGTTGATATGATGCGAATTGAGAAATGTTTTCTTTCAATCCAAGGTATTCCATACTTACAAGGCTGCAGGGTCATGAGACCCTATAGTTTATCATCATCAGCAGGGTAAGATTTGTTTTGGAAAATATTCTCCCAACTGGTTCGGACTGTCTTCCCTTAAGATATGTTTTGCTGTGGGATTTTTACCCCTTCCCGTGTTTCCTGCACTGCAGCCAGCAACTAATTGCACCCTTACCTACACTTCCTAATGCCGGCCAACTGGCAGCGCTTGTTGCGATTGAATGAGTTCCATTCTTTTCAATCAGTTGCTAATTTCAGTAAATTCTTTTGCATTGACTGATGACTGTTAATTTAGTGTGATCCATGTTGAAACATGTGCAGTCAAGCCAAGATATTCCATAGTTATGAGGCTGTAGGGTCCTTCTGAATACCCTGCAGTTTATCGTCATCAGCAGGATGCAGTTTTCAATTTTTTTGGGGATATCTGTGTCCCAACTGGTTCAGACTATCTTCCAAATCTTACCTTTCTGGTAATTTGAAGGCTGTTGATGAATAGCCAATTAATGTAAATTATCACTTCTTCCCGTAAGTGTTTCCTCTACTGCTGCACACCACAAATCACACCCTCATCTTCACTTCTTAATGAACGCCACTGGCAGCCATTTGTGTGATTGAGTGATGTCCATTCTTTTCAATCATTTTTTTTATCTTTGATGCTTTTCTGATGTCTAGTCCAAGTCTTGTTTTTGCATCATTCATGTCTTTGTTGTTTGGTAGCCAACTTATCTTTCCCCAATTCCCTGGTAGGAGACACAGACCTTATTAATCTGGGCCTTGACCCAGTCAGCATTACTGGTAAGATTGTTTGTGTTCTTCTCTGACAGACATGTTCATTGGCTGCCAGTGACACATTTTGTGTCTGCTATGGGCACAGTGAACGTGGCTACCTGGGTTAGCCTTGTATTCATGAGGTATTTAGCTAGTTCTGATAACAACACCATGAATGCCTGGTGTTACGTTTCCTTACTTTCAGCTGTAAGTTGTTTTGTATAGTGATGTGCCATTGTCTAGCTGAGGCTAAATATTACTATTCAGGTTCCTTGCATGTATGAAAATTGTATTACTTGAGTAGCCCAGAGTTATTAAAACCAGTTTTGGCTTGCTTTATGCTGATTTGGATCTGAAACTGGTCTTCTGTCAGCATGCTTCTGGCAGCTACTGATGGACTGCACATCTCTAACAGACTGTTAGTGTGTAAACATATCTTCAAGAACAAACAACCATGACATCACAAAGACATATTTAAACTATGGCACAGCTAAAATGGACAACAATTATTTACCTTCAGTAAGAAAATGTTGAAATTTAATATTTTATTCAGAACTGTTTACTTAATTGCTGACAATCACTGAATTCGCATGTTTTTCTGTACAATTAGTTTATAATTGTAGCAAAGTAGTCGTTCGTGACAAATGGAAAAACTTTGGTAATTGAGCCATGGTGTAGACTGCAGTGGACTCGCTTTCATGCTGTTGTACGACTCTTGTGTAATGCTATTAACAATGTTGCAGAGGATTTTTAAGTGACATTTTCTGTTTGAGGTTTCCATTCTTCAGCATAGATCATCCTTAGTGTGTTGATGTTGTATGTTCACATAAGGAATTTATGCAGGATCTTTTAAGATCCCTTTCCTAGTATATGTTCTTTGTTGCACTATATTTCCTATATAATAATCTACTATATTTGCACTTGCTTGTACTTTTTCACCAGTGATTTTTGGTCAGCAATTGTTGGTTGTAACTTCTGTTATAAGATCTTGTAACTTCTAAGGTGCATCAGAGAAACTGTCAACTACTGTTGTGCTTAAGTGTAATCAAGTGCAGCGGTGTAAGTCATTCACACAATGCACACATGTAGATAAGCATCAGCATGTTTAATTATGGTTCACACAAACAGTCTTGTACTTGTACAGTAGGGATCTAAGTTTTTGGGTTGGCATCTACTGTGTTGCATCAGGGAGAGTTTGTCATCACATCAGTCGTGTTGGTATAAATTCTTCGAACAGCGCAGACCTGAGGATTTGGGGTTCTCTGAATGTGCTATGCTTAAGTGTTGATCTGGGGATGAGCGATCAGTGAGCATAACTATGAGCTCTGAGTGCTTCAGTGGTCATGGTGTCATCATTTTGAGCACAATACAGACTGGATGTGTCTGCTGTCAACTGTGCATGTGAGCTTTTGTCAGTCTCTACATGCCTGCGAGGGATTGCCTGCGGAGACCTTCTACTATTAAATAAATGTCATTGGACTCAGACGAACTTGTTATTCAGTTAGAACTGTAAACTTTTTTTAGGCGAATAAGGAGTGCTCGTGAAAGGTACTCGAGAAGCACTAGAGAAATGCTCAATTACACACACACACACATTAACGTGTTGATTAATTTAGGCTTTTTATTTGTGATTCTCTAAATAACCGCTATTATGTAAGTGCAGTAGATTTACCTGGCCATGGCAAATGTGAGAAATAACTAAATTAATTTTAAGTTTTAGTTCGAAATGTCACACATGCACAAACCTCGTAAACCTAAAGCTGTTTGTGATGCTTAACTGTTGTGATGTTTAAGTTTTCAGCTTACTGCATTAACGTTATTATATTAGTGGTGCTGATATCGTGTAATATTTTCTTAAGCTAAGATGGGCTACCGGAAAAAAATTCAAAAGCTTCGTTAATCAAAAGCCATCATTTATGGTAATGCGATTGTGATGTAAATGCTTTAACCCTGTATATTTTCTTGAGTAATTATAATATATTCTTTCAGTGAGCTGTCATGAATGTTCCCAAGTTTCAGTGTGGCTACATGCATAACATGTACTGCCAGTGTGTCACAAATGTAACATAAGTAGGATTGGTGTCCAAGTTTTTAAGCAGTCGACAATATCTGCAGGTGTCACTGATGCAATAATGTAACAACAATGTCGAAATGATTGCTTCGATGTCTTTTGGACATTTATGACGCGATTAAGAGTTCTTTCATTACTTTTTGCAGCTGTGTTATATTTTATTAACTAGCCTCGTATGCCCGTTGTTGACGGAGGCACAATCCACCCTAACAGCTTCTTTCCTCCTTCTATCTCTGGTCTTCTGATGAGACTTGGTTCTTGACATAGCATCTTTGGACAGCCCCACTGACTTGATGCGGTGCTTGTGAATAAGCTGGTGCCCTGTGCTTTGCTTTTAAGTAGCACTTTAGAAATTTCGAGTTTACAATTACTAATCAGTTAACAGTTTGATTTACCTTACCTATGTATAAACCTGTGCTTACCAGCAAGAAGTTAACTTATAATCCTACGCTCAACAGCAAGAGGGTTAACTATTATTGTTCGCAGACCCCTTGAATTTCGGCCAACTGGTATTGACTACAATTTCATTTCAAATCAACCATCAACTGATACCTTGCATATTTCTGATAGCAGTGGTTTAAAGTCTTGATTTGATTAGATCATCATCATCATGCACCGTGGGCTCAGCGCCCGTAGGTGTCCGATGCCATTTTCACCATGCTCTTCCACTGTTGTCTGTTCAGTGCGGCGTGGCTCAGCTCTTGAAGCATTGTTCCACACCATTCAGTTATGTCGTCCGCCCATTCCCTGTGCGGTCATCCTCTTCTGTTACTCCCATCCATCTTTCTAAACAATAGTGTTTTGATTTTCCTATCATTGTTCATTCTGCAAATATGGCCAAATAGTCCTAATTTCCTTCGAATTAGTTTTTGCATTAAGTTTTCTTTATGATGTATCCGTCTGTACAGTTCTTCATTGCTTACTTTTTGTATCCATGATATTTTCAGAATCTTCCTAAAACACTTTCTTTCAAAGGCCAATATTCTTCTTTCAACATCTTTAGTGATCACCCAAGCTTCGCACCCGTATAATAACATGCTGCTAAAGATACATGTGCCCAGGATGCTCAGTTTTGTTTCCAGCTTTAGATGGCTGCAGCAAAAGCGGCATTCGGGATTCATAAACTGAAAAAGTTCTGAGCCCCTATTTAAAAGCTAAAACCAGGGCACCATATTATTCAGTTAAGTACTGTAGTCAACAGCACACTGTATTTATATTAGACACATGTGTATGACGTTACGTGTGTTTGTATTAGTACCTCTCAAAAAGACGGAGAATAGCACAGTATGAACAACCGAGGCCAAAGAAAAAACATCACATTTATTTCAAACAAGACGACGAATGCAACTGGTCACTCTAACAGAGTTCAAAATGAATGGAAATTAAAATGAGACTTAATGAAACCAAACAAATTAAATCCTTGACATCAGAGCTGCTGAAAAACAACTGATTAACCACTAGTTTATGGCAATAGATAAGCCAGAAGATAGTCTAACTGGCATAGCAACAGATCTAACAACTTCAGCAGTCCTGTAATGTAATGTAAGAATAAGAACAAATGCAGAAATAATAACAACATGAGTGCACTGTGCACCCACCCAACCAGTCTGTAATCGAAACAATAAATCTAAATCACATAATCTCATATGTATGCCACATACTGATCAAAAACATAATATATAGATTAACTGTAACAGTTTTATTTTCCTATTTCTTTTTTTAAGGAAATGACATTCTGTCAGATTTTCAAGACTGCTCACTCCATTTGTCAACATTTTCGCCCAAAATCGATAATGGTGATCAAAGGCAGTCTTTGACTGATTACCCTCCTGAAAACTAATCTAATGCAAAACTCAGAAAAATGGCAACGGTATCCTCCTTAATTAAAACACAAACAAAATAACTGTTTTATTTTATATCAGCATTTGCAATCCTCTTTTCATTATGAATTCATTAACAGCTAATTATTATATTTCAGAATTTTCCTGTAAAATGTGTTCAGAAAAAACATCACTGGTAACAAGTAATAGTACAATAAAGCCAAAACACAGATGTCAGGTGTTGTTTCAAATCCTTCAAAAATAAAGATAAAACCAAGGAAATATGCAAAGGACCAATCTGTTATCTATAATACAAATCTATCATATAACAATAGATATGACAGCCAATGATGATGCTGGGAAGTGTAAAACTGGACAACAGAAGTGACATGTTGTAATTCTGTACTTTTGAAATTTTAAGCAACGTTGTAATTATGTTTTGTAGTAAAACTTAACGTACTGAGCATTTATGTTGAGCCAGTCCAAGAAAACCCAGCTGTTTTCTTTACTGCGATGAAGTAGCTAGCTGTTGGTCACTGTTAAATCGGCATAACAAGAAATGCAGCACTGTATCAAATTTTATCCGTAGCAACAGAAACAACACCTCTTGGCGAATACTGCTGAGAAAAATATGGAAACATACAGGAGCAAAAGCTCCACTGACCAGTCTTTGCTCCAGCTGGCCAATTATGTGGAAAATTCTCCAGATATACAACAAAGGATGAAACAGAAAAGACCATCACCATCAGTCGATCTTCGTGTGGTTTTTGATGACAGACTTTCACATTAAAAGCAAAATATCGATTAAAACTTCATAAATACCATAACCCGACATTTCAAATATTCCGTTTGGAACAAAAGATTCACAAACAAATACCATCACAAAGCAGAGAAGAGAAAATTTCTATCGAAACAACAGTTGACAGAATCTCACAGAATGTCTTCCTCAAGCTCGAATATTAGAAATCGCTTAAGCGCTGGTGGAATCGGGAGCTGGTCTACACGTGGAACAATGTCGCGGTCATCACAGGCTTGGCTTATGTGCTGTCGAATAACTCGTCGGCAGACGCATGATAGGCGCAGTGGCTCACACATTATCTGACGCACACGAATGAGAAACTGTTCCATAGCCGAATTTTTTCCAGGAAGATTGAGCCATTTTTCCTCATACAATTCCCAGCCAGCATTAACGAGGAAGGCTGCAGCCTCCAACTCGTTGTGCCACGTTAACCAACACAACGGCGAATTTTGAAGTGATCGCCTTCAACAACAATGATTAGAAATCATAAGCAGACAAAACATAAACACAACAAAAGAAGTATGAGCTATAAGCAAAATTTCACATAACACAAAGTATCCAAGCACAGAAATTTGGAGAGTGTGGGAGGACACACAGGACCAGGGAAAGTGAAATCAAGCCAAATAATCAACATCAAATAAAACTTCTGAAAGGCTATTTAGAGGCTTACACAAGTATTTAGTGGCAATTAAATTAAAACAGACATAAAGCTACGTTAATATTTGAAATCTCAAAATGTTCGTTACATTATATGAACAGACAGCATATTAAAGAAAGCAGTTTCAAATTACGTACTAACATATAATTAATACAGAACTCTTGCAAAGGCACTATATAAATTCTCTGAATGAAGGAATGTATATTTGATTGAGGTTGTTTATCTTACTTACTGGCCAATGCACGGTCGAAGTCTTGCTCCTGCCCCTGCCAGTCGTCGAAGTATGCACAGTGTTTCTCGACAGTCACGATTCATGATCGATCGAAAGATGCATTGTTCAAACGGCGTCACGCCACGTATGTCGGCCTCATTGACTCGAGCACCATACTTTAGAAGGAGTTCCGTTGACCGATACTTGCTTCCAGTTGCTGCAAATCCACAAAAACCTCAGTGGTTAAGTGAATGTTACAAACATAAAGCAGATGAAAAGTCTCTCCAAGACAGTTTTGCAAGTATGCAAAGAATGCTCAACTCAGGTAACTTAGAATTGTAATGATTGACTTACTTCCGCCATACTGTAAGGCCAGAGATAACCTCTCTCACCAGTATTTTTATAATGTACATATGACAATTGATCAAAACCCTTTGAAAGGTTATCACAGTCTAACTCTACTATATATTACATTTGGTTGAGAAACCAGACTTTATGAATTTACCACAGGAAACCATATTTTAAAAATACATGAGTAGCACAATAAAGTCTGGTTTCATACCTTAAAGTTGCACTACCTGTGAAGTCTGGTCCAAACACATTGTCCATTATTTCAGTTACTGTCAGTACCTAGAGTGTCCAAGGAGGGACACAGACAAGCAAAATATGAGGGCTACCTAACTCTCAGATGCATCTGTAAATGTCAGAATTCACAGACAGTTAAACCTGAAGGCAGCAAAATCAGATTTTACAGAAACACATAAGATACATGCATACATTCAGGCTTAATACATACATAAAAGCATACATGTGTACATACATACAAGCATATTACACATGCATACAACATACATACATGTATACATATATACATATATACAGAAAAAAACATATACAGTAAACAAAGAGCAGTAGAGAAAAGCTTTGTACACAAAAACAAACCCTTGACAGCCTGCAGTTTGTACAGTGGAGTCTGATGATTCTTATCACCAATATTGACTTCAGCTCCGCTTTCCAGGAGAAGTTTAATCATGTCATATCTGTCGAACGACGCAGCCGTGTTGAGAGGCGTCTCGCCA
This sequence comes from Norana najaformis, assembly GCA_964023275.1. Taxonomy (NCBI): domain Eukaryota; kingdom Metazoa; phylum Annelida; class Clitellata; order Crassiclitellata; family Hormogastridae; genus Norana; species Norana najaformis. Next base: position 28,108,141 of record OZ029921.1, read on the forward strand.
ATAATGTTCTCGCTCACGTTGAGTTCAGCTCCATTCGCAATCAACACCTCAGCCACAGAAACATTTCCTGAGTAAGCTACCATGTGGAGGGCAGTCCTACCTTCGTCATCCTGCCGCCTCACATCAGCTCCATAGGAAATCATGAGGTTGAGGATCTCTAACTGGGAATATGAGGGAGGGTAAGCAGACGCCACGTAGTGCAGGGCCGTATAGCCATTGCGTCCCGAAAAGTTTATGTCATTGACGAAGGGTAAGAGCAGCCTCACCATTTCAACCGACACTTGCTGAGTTGCAAGATGAAAAGGAGTTTTATCTGAAACAATCAAAAATTAAGTTAACACTGTTTCAGAAATTACCAACAGCGACGATGCAGCATTACCCCCAGTACAGGCTCCTTTCCTTCAGGAGAATGCAGTGTCTACAGCTACGTGGATTGGACAGTGGCAAATCAGTGACAAGCTACCAAAGTTTGTACATTTTATTAATCTCTGCATTAGGCACAATACAGATTTTTCTACTGCTATCCCTATATAACACAGTGTAATAAAACTTCAAGAATGTCCTGCAAAGCATTCATAACCAGACATTGCAATATGACCAGTAAAAACAGTTTCCAAAAACTGAGCACATAAAAAATAAGGGAAAATCTAGAACAAGAAGGAACCGAGTATGCGTGCATGTGTATTGTGCACTCATGCATTGGTGTAAGCAGCCATGAAGACATTTAAATAGCACCTCTGAAGACCTGTCAGAATTGTTGAAACATCTCGAAATAAATATCAGTTGCACTCAAGAGTTATGTAGCAATCACCTTTGCTTCCCTACCCTCCCCCATATATTGCCGGTATTGACATCTACTTTCAATTTCCAGTCTACCAACTAACTATCTGTACTACAGCCTTTTCAGTTGTGGAGCCATTTACAATGGCTCAGCTCAGCAGACATTTACAACCTCCCTATAGTCACATCTGGTTAGATCAGTTTGATAGGTATTTTAAGGTGCAGCACTGTGAAAGCTCCTTAAAAGGTACTATGTCATACGTACAAACATTTTGGCCTTCATGATCTCCTTCTGGCCTGGAATGGTGCATGCATCTTTCATTAACATTAGAAAATGTTCTCTTTTGTTGGGGCTGTGCATGAAGCCCATTTTCTGAATAGGCTTCTGTGCTAAAGGGGCACTAAAAAGCTGAATGACTAAATCACAGGTAAAGGTAACAAGCTTATTCATACACCTCAGTGGAAGCAGAATTGTTGGTACTGATGTTTAGTTGTTTACTTTTGAAAAAGGTACTGATTGGTAGCACTGATGATTTACCTATGTTTACCATTGGCTGATGGTTTATGCACTAGTCACCAGCACATTAGAAGTTACTAATTAATTATTATTACATGTATTATGTTTACCTATGAGAAAGGTACTTTGCTTTTCTACATCCTACCTTGAGCATTGCAGACATTGACGTTGCTTCCAGCTTCACAGAGCAACTTAACAGTCCACGCGTGCTTCTCTCTGATCGCCAGGTGGATCGGCGTCGAACGGTCTCCAGACATAAGATTAACGTCTCCACCTTTCAAGATCATCATCTGCAACACTTCATTCATGCCCAGCTTTGCTGCAATGTGTATCGGCGCCTCTCCAGTGTCATAGCGACGTGGCCGATTGACCGTGGCGCCCTCTCTGATAAGCATCATTGCAGCCGCGTCATGGTTATTCTCAAGACACATGTGCAGTGCTCCTACTCCCTGGCCATCGACGATGTTGATTGGTGAACCGGCGTTTATGACGGCCTTGATGATGTGGCAATTTCCATACTGTGCGGCCACGTGGATTGTCCTGTGGCCTTTGCTGTCCTCGTGCGTGACGTCAATCTTGTAGCGAAGAAGCCACTGAACAACGGCTAGATCATCTTTTTCTATGGCAATATGCAGGAGATGCTGAAGGTGACGAGTGGAAGCAGCCCAACAAGACTCGATAATTCTACGGACTGCATGTTCGTCTGTATTGCGGACTCCAGTTACCAAGTCCTCGTAAACTTCATTCAGATCCAACATCGCTACAACTGAAATAAGCCACAACTTCATTAGGTTTTACATCATCTAGTTATTACCAGTATATTAAACACAAAAACTCAAATGTATAATAAGTAAGCAATGATTGTTTGAAACATTACTATAACAATATATTTCACCCCATCAGATATTTATTCAGAGGAACTAGTGTACACATCTGTACTGACATGTTTAAGTTGTTTCAGGAATTAAAAAACGCTAACAAAAACATTCAGACAGGTGTTTTACACCTTGACCTGGAAGGCAAGAACTGTTTTTCAGTTGGTTGCCTTGCTATTTAATACCAAATGCCCAAACAACATGCAGACCAGAAGCAAACATTTAACCCATTTTTATGTCAACAGCCAGGTTCAAAGTAGCTTCAGCACAGTGCTTCGATCAGTAAGGTTCAGTTGGTCCAAGCCATCAGTTTTGTTTACATTTCAGTAAATTTTATGCATGTAACAGGCACCCATTTGAGATGTGCGTGGCAAATCGCATTAACGCTACGCTGTGTTTATCGTGGCACGGTAGCCTTTGTATTACCCTGATCCCACTGGCCTGGTAGTTCAATACCTTCATTACTATCAGTGGCTTTTTAGCGACAAAGATCGTTTGAAGCTTAAACACGCAGTGGAAAGTCAACACTTCGCCCAGCGAAAGGTCAATTACAGGTATAAGAAAACCTTATTTCTATGCTTCTCATAAAAATTATAAGATCAGACTCGTGACGCATCGCATTTTCATAGGAGTGCAATGAATCACATTTCAAATTATGAATTATCACACCTGTAAGAAGTCAGACGTAGAAACTGGTCAAGGGCCAGTGAACTCTGATCATCTAATTATAATACACGATTTTAAACGGGACAACTTCTGCGAAATTAACTTTCTTATCCACTCATTTTTTAATCAATTCCGCCAAATTTAGCGACGCAAAACTCAAACAGCACGAGACCAAAACAAAGCGACGATAAGTAAGCAAGCAAGCAAGTTAGAGCATAACACGGAAACTTCCGTTGGCTTCATTCTTCGAAGTATATCATGCAAGCCTAGGAACCCGAGATTTGATGGCAGTAAATTAATATTTAAGCTCCTCTTATTTTGTTTAAGCTAACACCATTGCCTGTTCCTTTGTCATCAGTAGGATTGACTATTGTAGCGCCAGCTACAGGTATGTTTGCCTCCCTTTGGTGCGCATTCGACAAAATAAAGCTTGTGCTGCATGGATATGGCAGCCTGCGGGCTTGTTGGCGGCATTTCGAATTTGACCATGTATAGAATTGCAAGCGTGTTATGCTTCATTGGCTGCCCGTTTCACAGCGCAGCGAATTGAAGATGTTGATGTCGATCTGGCGATTCCAATTGGGAATGCTATTGGCTGGAGCTTTCATGCTCTGTTTCAGAGTTTGCTGGCCGCAGACACCTTCGCTCCACGACCCAAGGTAAAATGTGTTCCTTTCTCATGCACTTCGAAATTGCAACGTCGTATTTCACGGTATGAGTTTAATTTTCAGTGGTTATGATTAGTCCTATCACTTATCTACAATGCAACCCTCCTATCTTCATGAGTTATTTAAAATCCAACCACTACGCTCAACCCGCTTCTCTTTTGTTCTAACATTTCTCCGCCCATGCGTCACCTCATCCTTAAAATTTTATAATTACTGCATAGCCATAGCTGCCCCACCACTCCCCCAGAACTGCGACAGTTATCTGACCCAACATATACACTTATCTATGCTCCACACTGCAATTTCTGCATTGGCCTTCCACTCAATATTCAAAACATTTCTCTTCCACAGACAATCCTAACTCCCCTTATTCCTCTTATCTCTCTTTTTTCGCTCTAAATCGTAATCATAAACTTTTAATTTAGCGCCTGAAATAAAGGCAAAGTGTATATTTCAAGGCAACAAAAATATTGAAACATCTTCAGCTCTGATCTCACCCGATAAATTCTTTGCAACATGAGCAGGGTCGAGGCCATACGGTCGCTATATAAAACCTATACATTAATTAATTAATTAATTTATTTATTTATTTATTAAATCTTTCTTACAGATGTACTTAGGTCAGAATCGAGTATTCCGGTTTGTCTTTCATTTGCTTGTCGTGTAACACAATCGATGAATGATTTGTTTTTGATACCAGATTGTAATCGTAATTCCGATATTTCTACAGCGCCCAACGAAAGCCTTGCCGCGGGGAACAGCGCTCAGTCAAAACAAAATTGATAGGCAAAAGGGTTCGGTTCCAGGTCAAGATCCAAAAGCCAGGCCGAGAGACAGCGTGGCAGCTACGGAGGGTGGTGGTGTTTGGGGTTGGAGAAGAGAGAGAGATAAGAGGAAGAAGGGGAGATCACTCAAGATGAGATAAGTTAAGTACTTCTCTTCCAGAATACCTATACTGGACCCACATTTCCACATGGGATCTTTGTTGGTCCCATGTGGGTTCCATCAAATATTCATGGGTGCACCAGCAGGGCTGGCGTCACGCCAAAAGCGACATATTATATAGAGCGTCATAAATTTGTGGCTCTCTATGTATATAGGTTTACATATCTCTGTTTCCGGTATTGGTCTATACAAGAATTTACAAATGTGTTAACAAACTTTATCATAGTTAACTATTACTTAATCTGATAAAACAAATAGTTAACTTTGTGTTAAAAACTAAGTTTCCGCGAAGTTATTATCCACATATTCAGCTAATTCGGTTAACTGTGAAGATCACCGATCTATTGTTCAGCAAGTCTTGCGTGATTAATTCTTAATTGGAATCCGTTAAACTTCGTTTAGCCTGTTGTCCTGCTATTGCATGGAAATATTTTATTGAATGAAACGGAACTTTTACAGACGATGCAGAATACGAATGATTCTGTTAAGGCGTCATGGGGAACTGATCTATGGGTAAGATTTCGTATGGATTAAAAGTTTTATCTCTTGATGTTTCAGTGAGAATTGCCGACTCTCGATTTGAAGAATAATGAATATAATATTAAATGCTAGTCAAAACAGAAGATCGCTGTAAGCTATCCGACTTGCGGTCATGGCATAACGTATTAGCTATTTCATTTTCTTGGCCGTGGATTGGTTGCCAGTAGGCGCATGAAAAGCGTATGATCCCACTTATCAAATCTTCTGGACATTTAGTTGCAGTGCCACATTCACTAACCATAGCACGGTATCCTTGAGAAACAGCCGCTTGCGATCGCCTGGTACGAGTTGGATTAAGAACTCACACCAAATGATATGAAATTTTACCTGGTGATAACTTTCGACTTAAGTAGTGGAACATCTTTCGGAAATTATCCGGAGATTTTCTATGAATTTTTAAAGTTCACATGTAACTGCACACAAATCGACCTCGTCCACCATAAGTGATGCGGAAGTCATTAGACCCCATATGCAAAACGCATACATCTTAAACTTTTATAGCGCAATAAATAAGATGTGTAATGTAGTGCGAGTAGCGCACAGATTGTATTATTTTATAACACAATAAATAAAATACGTAATGTAGCACGAGTACTAGTCGATAAATATGGAATAGATTACATTTAAATGAGACTGCCTTTTTACTGATGGACCCATATTACAGGACTTTCAGGTTAAATTACCAATCTTCGCCATGCAACAGAAAAATTCAAACTGCTCATCTGTACAAAGACCACAGGCAAAAGAAGGAAATCTTCTGCTATCATAATTTGCACGGCCAACCAGAAGTATTCTTTAAATCCCATAGTTTTTTGGCACCAGGATCCAATAATGAAACCTTAACTGACATGTCACTGTGAAAATATTACATACACTGACATTCCAGGTGTAAATCTTACCTATATCTTATCTGACAAAACAGTGTACACGGCATAATATTATATATATTATACTATTCCATATTTACACTCTGTTACAGTATTCCATTTATAAACCCAGTAATCCTTTCTGTATTTATCGACTGTACTCGCATGTAATAGCAATAACAATATTATTTGCAGTATATTGTTAGTTATAATACTAACAACAACAGTAATACTATCTTTATATTACAAATCTATGCAATAATAGTATTATTGCACACATTTGTGAAGTGATGATATAAAAAACTTGAATAATAGTTTATTCCAGCATAACTTATAAAAATATTTTTGAGTTTTGCTTGAACTTTTTGCATTAATCCTAAGACGTGAAAACACATTTCAGGTAGTGAGTCTAGTCAGCGTTTTACAGGCGTTTTAGAGATATTAACCCAACAACACCTTGGCAATGAGTGGCATCTTAAAAGCATTTTATTTGCATCAGTATATAAAGGCATTTTACTTGCATCAGTAATTAAAAATAATTCAGTAATTTGAGCATCCCTCTGCCCCTGGTGACATCTGTCTCCAAAAATCTGACTCATGAATACAACAGAGGCATATATACATGTTGTAACTGAGAGGTAGACTTCTGTGTCAGTTGTTTGGATGCTGTTAATTATTATTCAGACTAGCATCTCTGAAATTCTTTGCTACCTAATCATTCTCAGAGCCTGATGTGGTGCTAGTTACTTCCGATGAGTGTGATTTCCTTAGGAAGCATCAGACACTAATTAAGCTTTGGCCTCATTAAGTGACTAATTGTACTTCAGCACTTAAGAGCAGTGTGATTGCTCAAATGCACCCTCTAACAAAAGTGGTGTAATTTCTTTCAGCTCTTTTTGACCTGCTGATAGATCAACAGATTAATAATAACTGATAATAAATGTTTGTATGATAATTCTTGAATGATATGATAGCAAATGGCATAGTTGTGGTGGATCTAGTTTCTTCTAGCTTCATCTGTTTATTCTCTCTTTCCTTCTGGCTGGAATTAATCCCCCCTAGGAGGATCTCTTTATTCTGTGGATGACCAACAACAGACTGAGCACTCTAAAATTTGGCTGAGAGGTCTGAGGATGAATTTCTGCTAATGATGTCACAGTTACTCACCATGAAGAATAACACAAAGGAAGATTTCCATGAAATGCTTTAACTTAGCAGTCTGGACTTGAGTTTGCAGAAGCAAGTCAACAGATCAGGGATGAAACACAAAGAACAATGAATGAAAAGTATACAGATTTGTAGCACACAGTGTTAACCCTGGGAAACAAAGTGAGCCAATGCAAAGAAATTGTATACAGCAGGTAAAGATGAAGGAACACAGATGATTAAGCTTGTAATTTCACAGCGGTGCAAAAGTATGACAGACTGGCTGGCACTGGCACCATCAAGGCAATTGCTGTGTGCCATTTGTACTTTATATCAACCTGCTTTTGTTACAGTATAGACAAAGCAGTTGCTATTCAATCAGTTTATTTCAGTGGAATTGATATCATCTGGGGTCGTTGATTCAAATGCATGGCCTTTTTGATATGGGAGCCCTGTTTTGCTTACTAGGAAGTAGTGCAAAAGGCAAGAAATGAAATTCAAAATCTGATCGGATTGCCTTTTGATTGAGTCATATTTCTGATGAAACATCATGCTGATCTGGAAAATAATTAATAAACTTTAATTAAACAAATGGGTTCATTTGGGTCTGATCTGACAGTTTGATGTTTTTTAGGATCAGTACGAGTCCCTCGCCACCCACACACAGCTAGGTATCGAATTCTGTGAACGATTTGCCAGTTTCTTGAAAGAACGTTGTGTCATTGAAAGGGAGTATGCTTCAAAAATGAAGTGAGCCTTTCGTATTAGAATTAAATTGTTTTGTCAATGTCGCAAGTCATTAATTTAATTTAAATTACTGGTAGAAAACAACTATTTTGCATGTTCATCTGTCATAGACAGATTTACTTTAAATAATTCTCTTATTTCTTCGTATTTGAATAGGGTACGAAATTTGCACTGCCCCCTTGGACATCTGTCTTCGTCTGTCTTCTCTTTTCTCACTGCATCAGTCTTTTTTTGCATCTTTCAGCCCAGTCTTGCTTTTTGGGTCTGTGCGTGTTATTAGACCATGCTATGTCTCCAGTCTTTCCTATGATGATAGTTTAATGGCTAGCATTCTGGTCTGTTGAAATCAAAGATTGGGGGTTCATATCCTTTGAAGGGCTGAATGATGTTTTTAGATCTCTGCCCTACTTGTGCCTCCTAGCAAATTTAGGTAGGAAATGAGTACACTGAATGTTGTACGTTGTCAGTGGAAAAAGCACGCAGTAAGGGAGAGGGTTGGCCTCCTGCCCTCGTATGTTGAGGTTAAGAGTGAAGTCGCTGCCTCTCAGGTTAGCTTAAATGACCGTACTCTATCTCTCTCTTTGTTCAGGATTCATAATTAGGGAATTATAGCAACGTATAAATGTAAATTACAAATAGAAGAAATGATGCAGTTAATGATGGGTAAACTTGCCATTGCAAATACAATTAACGTCTTCTTTACTGTGGGCATACTAATGAAGCCGTTCTGAAGCAATGTTAAGAACAAGGCTAGTTATAAGCTGCTTAGAGAAAGGAACTCTCAAACAAGGCTAGTTATAAGCTGCTTAGAGAAAGGAACTCTCAAATGCCTAAAACCACTGGGCTGTCTAGAACTACATCTTTGTTGAGTGCCTAGTGATTTTGTGTGGCACGATAACGCAATGTTGAGGGCTGCAAAACTTCATTGCCTTGATGCTTTTAAAAGCTGTATTCACTGTGGTGTTAACAAGAGATAAGTTGATGGTACACTGGAACTTCTTTATAACATGCTTCATTAAACCATGACTTTGGACATAACGAGGTCAAGAATGTGAATCCCAAATTTAGTTCAGCTTTGGTAAATGACCTCATCATAACACAACCTCATTGTAAGGTGGCTTCTGAAGACAGCATTGTAAGGAATTTCTGATGTTTAACAAAGACAGTTGTAAGAAGCAAGTAACTCTGTATGTGAATTAGGGAATATATTTGGGTAAGATATTCCAGAGTTGCTCTTTATGTGTATTGTGTAACATATTTCTACATGCTTGGGGGAGTATTTTGATCTTGCATAAAATATTAGTGTAATAAAATATTAAAAATTAGAATATAAGATATTAAAATATAAAAATTAGTAAAATATTAGATTGGACATAGTCTCAGTTAGATAATTGCTAATCGACTGGTTTCTGTTTTTTTGTCAGAAAATTAATCAAACATTACCAGCCAAAGAAAAACGATGATTCAGAGTAAGTGATATCAATTGCCGTTAATAATCTTGATTAGTCGATGCATTTATTAATTAACTTTTGGAATGCCACTAAGCAAACACTGATGACATTTAATGTTTTAAATTAATTTCCACACTTAGGCTTGTTCCATCTTTGCTGCTGTAACATTTTCGAGATTGAATAAACTAGAATATAGTCTCTGACTAAACTAAACTAATGTGAAGACTTCTATGTTCTAACAAGGCCTCCTGGTTTTGTCTGTCTGTCTGTGTCATCATATCTTGTAGTTATATTCTGCTACTTATTAGGAGGCTAATGTCGTCAGCAAATCAAAGATTATTGAGATTTTTATAGCCTGAGATTTTTGGAGAATTCTCACTTTATCCTAGAGAAAATCAGGAATGATGCCTGAGAAGGTGAATGCAGTGTGTCACAAGTCACAGGTTGAGAAACTTTGGAAGAGAAAGTGAGCCTTGTACTGTTCTCATGAGACAACTGAGAATCAATAAAGGTAAAAGGTCAGGGTGACACTTATTTGCATACCTGTGTGGAAACTCATCAGAAGTGGGTTCTCGAGGTTGAAGGATCATTTGACTGAGGCACAAACATGACCACTGCAAACCAGCAGGGCACTTTTAAAACTTTCCAACTTGTGTTGGCACTCATTTACCAACCACTGAAGGATGAGGAGCTAAGCAGGCACCAGGTGGCGCGGTATTTCATGGATGGTCACCCGTCCAAGTACTAACCTGGCTCAGTTTTGCTTAGCTGCTCAGCATCTGGCAAAATTGTATCAGTTTTAAGACAAATCCCATTTCCATACCATTTATTAGACCCAGAGTTTCTAAAACTTTATCTAAATGGTTTTCACTGGTGTAAATCTTTCTATTCACGCTTTTAGATTCTCGTACAACAAAAGTTTTGTACTTATGATAAATGAACTCTTTGACATGGCTGGGCAGCATGACATGATTGCTGAAAACCTGAATGGAGTTGTTCTGTCTGAATTACTTCGTAACACTCAGGACCTCAAGCAGGACAGGAAAAAGGTGACAAAAACAGTCATTCATTTAGCTATTAGAGTTACAGTTGTCACTGTGAAGTTAATCCTGTATTTAATATCCAGGTGCTGCTGTAATTTTTGGGTTGGGTAACTGTTAAAGTTTGGGTGGGTTCTGATTTGTAGTACTATTATTATTGATATTTTTTACTGTTTTTTTATTTTATTAGAAATTACCATTATTCTTTTACTTGAGTTGGAAATGATCCCTCAAGAATGAAAGAAATTACAGTAGGACCTGCTTATAAATGTCTGGAATATGTCACAACTTTGCATTACAGTTTTACGTATTGAAATGCAATACTGTTGGATATGAACTTACGGGCAATGGCAGTGAGCGGTAACATTTTGAGAAACAAGAATGTTGTCCTCAAGCATTCTGTTCCATTGTGTTTTTTTCTAATGACTTCTATAGCACTGTTATCACTATTCCCAAGGCATCAGTCGATGGCCACTGCAATCACTACTGAATTGAATAATATATTTCAAAGCCAAACAGTGCTGAATGTTAATTATCCAACAGATGTTTGGCTGTCATCTTTATAACTGTGTTTCCTTTTTGCTTTCTTTTTTGCTGTTTCTGTCAGCTGTAGTAGGGTAACATAACTGAAATGACGGTGGCATTTTTCAAAAGCGCACTTCATACGTATGCATGGGTGTAATGTAATGTAATCTAATTAGACATTTATGTAGTTTTACTATAAAGAAACTACTCAGCAGTGCTCCTGACTCAAAGCATTAACAAACCACTGAGTGAGATGGTTATCAGGGTTGAATCAAATATAGTTTGAGCCGCTGACGTAATATACTGGCGTCGTGCTGTGTAGAGATTTTGCAAAATCCGGTTCCCAGGAAATCAGAGTTAGGATAGATAAAGAGGGTCATTGAGCCTACTTATGACTAGGCATTTGAGTAACCTTGCCCAAGTAGGGGTGAAGTAGGCTTCCTATTATGTTAGATGACGACCCAGAAACTTGCCATATATAATTAGAAGCAGGATGCATATTCACATTTGCATATATACATATTCAAACCACTTTGTGTGCATATATTTATCTGTGTATATTCAAACTTGATTTAAAGGATTTGTTATTTTATCTGTTTATTTGCCATTTTGATTTGCCATCTGTATATTCTCTTCCTTGTAGTTAATTGTGTTAGAGGTTGCTGCAAGTCAGAACTAAAAAGGTTTTGAAATATTGTAAGTTATAACACTGTGTACATGTATGTATCAAGACATTCATGTATCAGCTTTTGAGAACCTCTCCAAAGTCCTGATATGTTTACAAATGCCTGTGGCACCACTTGATTCAGTGCTGTCAACAACAGTCAGCAGTTAGGTAGCATTACATCAACATATTTTTGTAATTCTTGATATTAGAAAAGTTAAATACAGTGTAATATTACCAACCGGTTTCAAAGCCCTTTGCTTTGTATAGCCCGTTGTCTGTAAATATCTCTATGTTCTCCTAACGCAATAGGAAACCTACTTCACTAATTCATGGGCAGAGGTTACTCAAATATCTAGTCACAAATAGGCTCAGTGACCCTTATTCTCTATCCAAACTTCAAAGTCCTGGGAACCGGATTTTGTAAAAATCTCCACACTCCAAAGTAGCATACTCCAATACTACTGCTGTATTAATGCCAGGATACTTAGAATTGTTAGTGATTTTAAAACAGTATCCTTCTTTGATATAAGTTGGTTTGTTCTCTCTAATGCCACAGCGTTCTCTGGTGTTGACACTGTTCACATGTTAAAACATTATCCTTTGTATTTTAAAGCATTATCCTTCATATTTTAAAACATTATCCTTTGTCAGTAAGATGGTCACTTTGCACTGTCCAATTCTACCGTGTTCTCTGATGTTGAGACTGTTCGCATTTTAAAATGTTATCCTTCATATGTGAGAGTCACTTTGCACTGTCTAATGGCAACATCTGTTGTGAAGTTGAGACTATCTTTTGCATTTACAAACAGTCACTTCAAACTCTAATTCAAGCATCTTTTGATACTAAGATGAGACTGCTTTTCAGGTGTTTCTGTCATAATTATTACAATCATTATTCTTTGAGCATTGTAAAAATTCTTAAGTCAGTTTATAATATTGTAAATTTTCGAAATCATGCAGACATAAATATTTATAATTTCGTAAGTGTAGTGGTATTTTTTTCCAGTGTGAGAACTGCCAAACAGTTCAGTTACTAATGATGTATGCTTTGCGAGAGATGATGCATTTTGTGATGGTGTGCGGTTCGACCTGTGTCAGCAGTTCAGTTGCTAGTGGTATATGCTTTACCCATGGATGATGCATTTTATGAGTGCACATATTTTGTGGTTATTCATTTATTTTATGTGAAGCTGTTTAATATTGGTCTTCAGAATACAATTATCCATTTTTGGAAGGCCGTATGGTAGCAGACATGCATCAGAAAAAGAATCTTTCTGCATATTTTTGTAGAGAAAGTATATTAGCATTATGAGTTGTGAACATATTCTCTGATACTACATCACTTTGGCCATGTCGGGGCTGCAAAGTATGATCGTCAGACAAGCACAAGTTTTTTTAACCTTTTTCAGATGGGTCTTAATATCACAATTTTCAACACTCATCATTCTCTTTTTAAGCGTTTCATCTAAACAACAAAGACTAAATATCCTGAAAATTTCATCAAATTATCTGTGATAATAATGAAGTTATGAGCTTCTGAACGTCGTTACAGATTTAGACGCGAGTTCCGAAATGGCAAAAACGAGGTCACTCCATACGTCTTTGAGACTCAGTATCTTCAAAACTACTTATCATATTGATCTAAAATTTTGCGAAACTTCCTCTAATACCATAACAAACATTCTTTGAAATTTTCATTGAAATCCGAGATGGTCGAGCTGGAACTTTCTGAAAAATTTGTTGAATTGAGGTGGAATGACCCTTATACTATACTGACATCATTATTGAGGAAGGTAAAAAATTAGCATATCCTCGATCAGGGTAAACTTCTTGTTCTGCTTGAACTCTAACCATGTGTAGTGTGTAGTGGGTAGCACTACGAGAGTTAAATTGAAAGGTAAACTTCATGTTCTGCTTGAACTCTAACATTGTGTAGCGTGTGTAGTGAGTAGCACTACAAGAGGTAAATTGAGAGGTAAATACTTGTATTAATTACAGGCATTCATTTAGACTTGACTTGTGTTACTACAGACTTGTGTTGTTTATTTATGTTTTCTGAGCTGTGTATTTCTCCCTTTCTTTTATGTCAGGGCTATATGGTTTTCTTTCGGTCTGCTAGATTGTGCTTAGAGCTGCGCTGTTTGTTGAAGGTGCTGACTTTTGTAAATGTTTGTTTTCTAGTATTTAAATGAGGGTGCAAAACTGACATCATTATTACAGTCACAGATACAGGCGCTTGAAAAGGTTGGTTTTTTGTGTAATTTCTCTTTTGTTTTTATTTGTTTGTTGTTTTTCTCCCTGTGTTTAGTTAGCTTAACTGCTTAATGAAAAGCTTTGGTTGATGGCTGATACTAAACTGATAAGTTCTGCAACAAATTGTTAATTCACCTTAAAAGCATGGCTAGATGAGAATGAGGTAGGAGAAGGCAAATGGTCATGAAAAGCTAGAGGTAGGGAAATCTGTATTCACATACTAACATGCAAGAGGCAAGGAAACTGGGAAACGGTACATCTTGGGACAAACAACTGGGCAGACATAAGCTATCTTGTGAGTATCTCTGACCTTTAGGTCAGAGGTACCCTGACCCCAAGATCAAACAAGCCTTGGAGTCAGAGTACCTCTGCTTGATTCTTTGTGTGCATTAGGTATAGGGACCAGAGAAAGTTTTGGATTCGATGGAATCTTTCAGAATGTAGCCATATCATGGCTGTTCAGGTAATGTTTGTTCTGACATCCTGTCACATTTGAATTACACTGCTTTAAGGGATCAGTTTCTATGAGAAAAGTTTCATGCAAAGAATTGAATAATTGAATACATGGCGACTATTAAGACTGATTTGTTGTTTGTAGGCAAAGGCACAGTACGACAAGTCTTACAGAGATTCTGAGAAATCGAAAGAGATCTTCCAGAAATCAGATGCCAACATTCAGCTGTCTCGAGCTGATGTCGAAAAAGTATGATCGTAATGATAATAATGACATTTGCTGGGTCATTGTAGTAGTATAGAAGTATAGAATCTTCTGTGAGTCTTCATATTTTCTCTGAATCAAACTCTATGTGAATCAAATTAGAATTAGAATCTTCTGTGAATCAAAACCCAAACGTTTTGGTTAGTTGGTGTGGCCGAAATCGTACCCAGATGAAAGGCTAATATATGGACAAAACATCATCCTTAAGGCTACTGTATTAACTCAATAGTGCTGCAATAACATTTTGAAACAAGCTGTAACATTTAAGAATAAGGGTTTTTGTATTCCCATAGCGCTGTGCTTAGTTATCATGGAGTGATTTCTCTGTGTTTGACTGTGTAATCGCAGGCTCGCACAACCATGGTTACGAAGCAGCAGCAGTGTGAACAGGCGAAGGCTGCCTATGCCGCAGAACTCCAGAAAACCAACAAAGACCAACAGCAGCATTATCATGTTCTTATGCCAGATGTCTTCAAGGTAGCAATTATACCTTATAAAGGGAGAAAATTCTAATCTGGAAACGTCGGTAGTGCAGCTGTAAAAATTTACAATGCATCGGTTGGTGGATGCTGGGTTAAAAAAGACAGTGAAACACTCCACAACAGTGTAATGTAATATAAAAACAATGTACTGAATTTTCACACGTATGCTGCAAGTTATTTAAGATGCTACAATATTACAATAGGATATTACCCTCATGCGGGTTATCGTGGTGTGAGGGTTACACCAGTTTATTTTACATGTATGGTCACCATGAGCTTACTGCATTTCTGGAACATACTGTAACAACAGTACTGTAAGTTGTGGAACTCCTACGAACAATTTGTGCAGGTGGCAAAATTAGAAATGACTGATAAAGATTGCATTTGTTTTGACTTTTATATTTTTTACAGTTTCCGAATTAAAGACTTATTACTATTGCTGTGATAGCAGATCTGATATCACGGTGCTGCTTACAATAACAACTGAGCCCAAGGAATCTAAATATAGCAACCAAAGCTACTATATACTGGTAGAATCCACTTGCGAACTAGAAAAGTAAACTAAGGCTATATATTAGTGCATGAATGTAGGGGAAATATCTGTATTCTTAGTCTGAGTATATAATTACTAATACAAAAGCAGATATAGGCTAATGTTCAGGCATTAACTTGGTTTATCTGACACCTCTATGATTAGGTATGCACTTTAAAACAAAAAAACATGTCATGTGATTGTTTTTGATACAGTCTCATACCTGCAGATGTTCTTTATTAAGTCATCTGAAACAAGTTTAGTTTAGACCATAGACCTAAACAAAACAGCACTCCATTAGAATTTAAAGCATTGCTATGTCATTGTAGAAAAACCCACGTTTTCATTCAATTCAGGAAGAATTTACTGAAAAAAATTCACGTATACCAGTTCAGAGTTTCAAGAAGTGGGTTAGGGCTTGCAGATTATTCCTTTTTTTATGGTCTGTGCAGGCTAACCAAACCCTTTTACATGTTTAGGTAATTTCCATGGGTCATACACATATGCAGGTTACATATGTGCATGGGCTGCGTGCATGTAAATACAGTATGTGGCACACCAATCTCCAGCCATGGCATTTTTGTGATACTGACCAGTTGATCAAATACTTGATTTATAGCTCACAATAGTGGGTTCAAGCCTTTCAATACTCTCCCTACTGAATTGTATTTAAGGAAGTCTTTATGCGTTATTGTTTTGAACTTTCATGTGATATGTCATCATTGAATATTGATAATAGCCTTTTGAGAGCCCAGAGTGTTTATACACTTTTTGTCAGTATTTTAAAATGATCTATATGTCAGAGTGGAAACAAATTAATCACTTACTTACATACTTGCTTATTTACTTCAGAGTTTTTGCCTGTAACTCTTTGGAGTAGATTCCTAGGATAATAATTGTAATTGTAAGATGTGTTTAGGGTGTGATATAATATCAATTGTCAGCGCAAGTGATAGAATTCCATAATAGATAGAGTTTCAACTGTTTTTGAAGCTTTAGGAGACATGCTTGATAAATTTGCCAGTACATTACATTACACTTATTTGTAAGCACTGTGTATAAAGCAAAAGATGTAAGAGGTTATATTGGAATGGAAGAGTGTTTTTCTAGAATCTGCAGACACTGGAAGAGAATCGAATAAACAGAGTTCAGGAGTTCATTCAAAAGTCGGCAGATATTGAGACTGATGTCTTGTCGATACTAAACACTTGTGTAGCTGGAATAAAAAAGGCTGCATCAGCCATAAGTGCTGGCGAAGTGAGTTTCTTCGTTGTTTTGCTTTTATTCAGTTAAATATTTGTATTAAGACAAGAATTCTTTTGCATATTTTTGTAATGAACTTGTATTTTTTAACTAACAGTTGAAAGTAACACCCAGTCAGTCTTGACGACAGACCAGCACAGTTAATATCCGGTCTAAATGTGGTCTACAAAAACTTGCAGTGTGTGTTTTTACACCAGGATCTTTATTGTGTTAAATTATTTTCACTTAAACCAAGCAAGGCACAAAATGAACCAAAGCCTGATATTAAATAGATGGAAGTATTAGTTAGGGGTATGTTGAATGAGTAATTGAAGTGACACTGCTGTTTGTGTGCAAATCTTCACTTGATGAATATTTGCTCTGATTCACTTTATAGTAAGAATCAATAATTATTCCTTAAATTTTGAGAAATTAACTTTCTGATATGGTGTGGATTTGAAAGGAGACATGTTTTGCTGTTAATTTCTTTACCAGTGGAAAACAGTAAACACATTCCTTTGTTGTTCGTTCTGGATTTGTGAAATCAGTCACACTGATGTTTAATTTTGATTAGGATTCTGTGCTGGTTGTGGAAAAGTACAAATCCGGATATCTTCCGCCGGGTGACATTCCATTCGTGGATCAAAGCTGTGTTAACCAAAATGGCAACAATCCGTCTCCAAAACCAGTTCGGCCAACGACACGATCCAACTCCACGCGAGGAACGCGCAATCGTGCATCAAGTCGAAAACGAAGTGGTGTCTTCAACCTCTTCGGCAACAAACAGGTTTGTTTAATTAGTTTGACTCTGTGTGACCTACATTTGACTGGTTAAAATAGTGTTTACCCAAACTTTCATTTATTAGTGAGGCACTTAAGCCAAGACACTGTAGCATTGCAGGACTTGCTGTCTGCTTCCCCGCTTATACCAGTACCTATTTCTACTGCTTGATGACAGCGGCACTGAGCCACATCTGTTTTAAATCAAACCCTTTGTTCTGTCTGCATCATGAACAGCTGATGATACAGAAGTAACTCAGTAACTACCTACTTGTCAAGGTGTTGATGTGTTTTTGTAGACAGAAGCACTGAGCCAGATCTGTTTTAGACCAAAGCCTTTGTTGTGTCTGTGTCATGAACAGCTGACAATATAGATGTAACGTAGATTTGCGCTTGTCAAGGCATGCATGTGTGTGTCAAGACATTTACGTAGCCTCTTTTAACAACCACGCAGTGAAACTGTAATGTACATGGCTGTCTGACATAACACAAGAAAACTGAACTGAAAACGTTTGTTGAGTTTTTTTGCAGAACAGTTTAGATTTTGAGTTTGTTTAGGGGAGACAGTCTATGGCTTTCGTGTGAAAGCTGAGTTGCTGTACAAGATTGTGGGACTAGCAGGTCTTCAAGAGGTACAGTTTGTTTATTAACATATAATTATTGTAAGAAGTGATAGAGCTTTTGCTAACTTGAATGTTGAATGCAACTGTAGGATGAAGAAGATGGCGGAGACTACAGTCATTTGCCCCCAAATCAACAGAAGAAGAAATTGTGTGAGAAGATAAAAATTATCAAAAGTCAGCTTTCAAAGACAACAGCGGAAAGGTTAGGCAG
The DNA here is from genome assembly GCA_964023275.1 of Norana najaformis. Taxonomy (NCBI): domain Eukaryota; kingdom Metazoa; phylum Annelida; class Clitellata; order Crassiclitellata; family Hormogastridae; genus Norana; species Norana najaformis. The sequence goes on from OZ029921.1 coordinate 28,126,415, forward strand.
TTTCTTGAGATTGGGATAACATTTGATAGATTATTTTTGAATCTCAGAAAACTACTTTTGATAGCAGCTGCCATAGCAAACATCATCATGTATCTTTGTAATAGTAATTGTAGTTTGAGATTTATAAAGCGCCTTTTAGAGGAAAAACTCAACAGAGGTGCTTCTGACCCAAAGGAGTAAAAACACTGTTAAACAGTACAGTCTTCAGGCGCCTGCGGAACACTGAGAGGGGGAGAGAAAGGAGCTCAAGTCGCAGTTCACGAGGGAGACGATTCCAGCAAGTGGGACCAACGTAGGTGAAGCTTCTGGACTGGGCAGTAGCGGTGTGCATTCGAGGGACAAACAGGAGATCCTGAGTGGCCGAGCGAAGGGTGCTACGGCCCGGCAACGAGGATACCAAAGTTTACTTACTTTCTTGATTAGTTGTGTACGTAATGCAGTTGATAATGATGCTGAGAGAGGAAGTTTTGCCATCAGGTAAGAAATTGTATGTTAGAAAAGCCAAGTTCCAGTTTTCAAAAGACTTCAAGGGATACTGGTGCTGCCAGGAGCATATGCTGGCCAGTGCCATGAGATTTCGCCTTTGCCAAATTCATTTGTACCCTCAGAGATAACTTGGAATTTATACCACGGGGTGAAACGGGAGAATTTGTCTTGAGAATTTCCATGCAACTTAACTGAAACTTGTTGGGAAAAGAAAATTCTCACACTTCTCGTGTTTGCTGCTAAAGACTGTACTTTAAATATTTGACAAATAATGTTGCTATGGTGAACAACAGGGATGGGTTGCTGAAGATGCAAGATGTCTATAGGAAGGATGCAAAACTGGGCGACCCACGCTCTTTAAATAAGCAGCTGGAGGAGGTTGCACAGGAGCTCGATCGACTCAAGCAGGAACTCAACAAATACCAGGTCTGGAGTTGTTTGAGGCCCTTCTGCGCCCAGAAACACTCGTATACAGAAATTTTGTTTACGTTATATTATATTGCATTTTATATTATTTGTTCTGTTTGTGAATGCCCTCAGATACACTAAGGAAATTTATAAATTTTTTTATGTGATGCTACCCTCTTGTTTTTGCTATGAATAAAAAAATGTGTGTATTTGCATTTAGTTATGAAGTTGGGGATTGTTGTTGTAGGGGACGGAGACAACAGTAGGTATATATCACGGTTGTCAGTTTTATTCTCATAATCTGACTGTGCCTACTATTCCGTTGCAAATTTCTATTCGTGGTTTAAATGTTTGTACTTATCATAATTATTATTAATAATATCACTGAAAATAATGACTAGCAGAAAGTAAGGCCGTTAAAGTTATAAAACTTTGTCTTAGCTATGATGCAATAAAAGTCATTAGATTAGATTAGAAGATTTATCCTGTTTTCTAAAGTTTGCAGATTTATTTATTATTCTTGTGATGCTAGTCGTGTCAAAGATGTGTCTTGTATAATATGATTATGATTTTAGGATTTCTTAGCTAAAGCTGAGACACGTAATCTTCAGAGTGACTCCTTATCAAGTAGTAATTCTAATGTCAGCATCTCGTCTGCTCATCAAACACCGAACCATTCATCTGTGGCAATAGCCAGTCCAGAGTGAGTATGTCTTACTTAAGCTCATACAAGAAGTAAATATCAGTAAGTTAACATTCCTCAACGTATTGGCTTATTAAATGCACTGGTATGTTATTTCATTAAATGTATCATGAAGTAAAACCTCTTGACAGGGTAAGTAAATGTCCAGTTAAATCATAGTCAGCTGTGCTATCAAATCAAAGTTATGTCGCATTATATACATTGCATTTGTGTATGAAGGACTTGCTCAGGGCCCCTTTACAATAACCAACTTAGGGGGGTGGGCTCGAACCTTCACACATCGCGTTACTAGGCTAGTGCTCAAACCTGTCAGCTACTGTGTCACACCCAATCAGCTACTGTGTTGCTCACAGTCGGCTACTGTGTTGCACACAGTCGGCTACTGTGTCATGCGCAATCAAGTGTTGTGTCACACCCAATCGGCTACTGTGTCATGCGCAATCAGCTGTTGTGTCACACCCAATCAGCTACTGTGCTGCTCACAGTCAGGTACTGTGTCACACCCAGTCGGCTACTGTGTTACACAATCGGCTACTATGTCGCACAGTCAGCTGTTGTGTGGCACACTACTGGCTACTGTGTCCCCCACAATTGGCTACCGTGTCGCACGTGTTATGCAATATGACCATCAACTTTGCCCATTTGAAAATAAAGATGTGTATATGTTGATCTAAATCTCTTACCCAAAATTTGAGAACCACTGATCGATTTCTGTGCTGCTTTTCTTAGGACTCCTTTGAACAACTGCATCGAGGTGAACCGCAGTAATTCCTCCTGTGGTGACAATCACCGCAGTCGAACAAATTCTGGCGCCGAACAAGACAGTTTTGAAGAGCACGAAGATGACGAAGTAACAGTATCACTAGGAACATGCGTCGCCATTTATTCGTTTCAAGGTCAGCTTCCAGAATTAGATATTAGATATTCAATGTTCTCAATTATTTTAAATTGTTCCTTGCAGGTACGAATTTCAGTATCTGGCATTTCTCATGGACTTTAGGCACTGCCTCAACAACATTTCTGGTGACTCTAGAGAAACCAGCTATCTCTTCCAAAGTCTCACAACAGTAATTCAGTGCCTTAACGCAGTCGCTTTTTGAAGTACCCTTTCGTTGCTGGATGTTGACAAGTCATAGCTATTCCAGCTACATTTTCTCTTGTCCAGACTGATTTTACATGGCCCTTGGTGCATGACACCTTAGGGTATAAAAGACTATATATGTATCTGGATATTCATTAGCATCTTTTTGAAACCTTGCATTAGTACTGCACATAATTTGTTTAAGACATTAACATTGCTTATTTAATAAATGCATTGTAGATGCCTGTATCTCAACATTATTTCTTTAATGGTTTCACCATTTCAGGCAATTTTTAGTCAGTATATGTCATGATCTGTGATCGGTCATTCAGTTATGCACTCATTTCGTCCTTGCTGTTAACTGCTTGCCTGTCACCACTCAGTTTGTGTGATTGTAGAGGTGCTATATTAGTCATCACTTACATTACATTTGAATCCATTATTTAAAATTGTAGTAATATGAAGCAATTGGCCATAAGGCTATGCTGACCTACTTTTTGTGAATAAAGCAATCTACAAACTATTAAATAAATATTCCATATATTATTATTATTATTTCTATATTAAGTGCCGATATCTAATGACAAAGCATCAGTCAATGGTGCATGAAGGACTTGCTCAACATCCCTGTACAGTAACTGCTGTAACAACAATGGACTTTCTATATGCTGTAAATAAATGGACTTTAAAGTTAACAGCTGTGTGATTAATTTATTTTCTTGCAGCAATAAGTGATGGATCGATATCTATGGCTGCTGGCGAACATTTTATGATCATCGAAAGAGATCAAGGGGATGGGTGGACGAGAGTCCGTCGAACCGATGGAGAGGACGGTTTTGTGCCTACTTCATACATTGACTGTAAATACAGCTCATCCATCTGACATGCCAGCTGCCGAAACTGATGTCTTTACAGCATATGCGTATATGTTAAACATATAAACGCAATGATACGTGTGTTGGACGTTGTTGTGTATTTCTGCTTAGAAACTGACGGCAGTCAGTTTGGCTTTTGTGATAGAATATTTTCCACCGTACAACCCACTTAACATGCATACTGGGTCACATGCACCTTTGAGGAGTTCCCCCATTGGTTGCTCTAGAAATGTCCAATTATATCATGCGTGTATTTTAATACATTTCGTGTGTATGTGAATGTTATACAAAGACGTAAATACATGTGCAGCAACACAGATCCGCTGGTTTATTCATGCACAATCCATAATTGACATCTAAAATACATGTGTCCGGGGCCAAGAATTGCTAAGAAATATTCGTGCAATCATCCAAAACAAAATGCCCTAGAAACTAGCAATTGTCTTAATCAGCATAAAATATCTTTATCAACTGCAGGTTTGGCTTTGGAGCTGAAGATCTAGTTATATTTAGAAATGACAATGTGTGCACTGGTTTTTCATTTGCAAGGCTAGCGATTATAAGTTGCCAACATCGTCAAGCTTCCCTCAGACATGAAATGATTGATGTCTAATAGAGGCGCTATATAAATTCGCAGAATAAATAAATCGAAGAATCAACTAGTAGATCAAATGTACCGCTTGATTTTGGTGTCCCTAATAGAATAGTCCTTTCATGATTAAGCAATGTTCAGAGATCGAAGTTGCCACCTCAACTAATTCAGTCACTGTTTATGTTTTGAGGCGCACATGTATTGACATTGGCATATGTGTCAGCCTTGTTTCTAATCCACATTGTCCAAGGTTTATTGCCGAGTGTGAGAAGCAACTGCAGAGCTTTAATTGAGTTGTGGGTACGTCATGTTATAACTTGACAGAGTGCAGAACGCTGTCGCAAGATGTCTCATGTCTAATACGCCATCGTGTTACACCGAGCAAGTCGGCAAAGGCGAGTGTAGTGGTTCAGTGTGATTCCTGATTTACTACCGATAGGGAATATGATCTCGTCTAGAATTGTCAACAGCTGCCCTTAAGTTGATTGTGCAGTTTCATTTTACATAGCCACATCGAATGAATCTGGTCATGTGATTTGCTGTGTATATTAGTTGATTGCTAGGTAAAACATTTGCAGTCTGTGTTACAAAGATGAACTCTTTTCGGCTGTGCTTTTGTAGATAAAAGTATATGCATGTCGCTGTATATCCTGCCAAGGTCGTCACGAGATGACGCTGTGTCCGTTTGTGACTTTTTATGTTTGCCGTAGAACTGTGAAAAGCGCTGATCACTGTAATGTGTTGTCTGCTTCTGGTCTTTCGTTAGTGTGAAAATTATTTTAGTTTAGAGTTTTGGGGTTAAATTGTTGAAGTGAAACGATGTTCAGTAGAATTTGGCGTAGCTGGGATAGTTGTCGGTAAGACGGTGTGCTGCTTTCGTATTTTCTGAGATTGCTGGTCTGTGTTTTAGTGGTGTGCTGGAATTTCTGAATTTCTATAACTAGTCTACAGTAGAAGATTCCAGTGATTTGGTGTAGACAGTGGCCATTTGATTATGATATCAACTTCTATGTTAATACTTGGAGACACTTAGTAGGCGATTCTAAAAGATTCAGGGAACCTCAACGGGATAAATCAGCTGATGTATTGCAGTGAAGATTGGGACAATTTTATAACTAATTTTGAGGAGGGCAGGTTCTAATGTACAGGTTGTACCTTTGGCTGTTGTGTTTGAAAGCCAAGCTGTTCTAAATGTCTAACATACTGTTATTACCCATGCTTCGTAATATTTGTTTCTTTTCTGTGCTTTGATTACTGATGTGTCTCTTCTTGCATTTTCCATTTCTTTGCTTCTGTCTTCTTCTCCCAGATCTGCCATGGTTGTTTGGTTGATATCGCCTATCGCTGCTGTTTCAGGGGGTCAAATCCCAGTTCATTTGAAATTGGAAAATTATTTTGAGTGATGCAGCCTGCAAAGGTTGTTTGAGTGAAATCTTGTGTCATGGCTGAACAGTGCTACACGACCACGCACAGAAGACTTTGGTTGTGTAATTGGCTTTTTAAAAATGAGCATTGCCTTACTCTCTATCATCTTACATTAAGGTTTGTCCACGTTAATATTTCGTGTAAAGCAAATTGCCCTGGGTTGTTAAGAGTTTTGACTTTTTAAGCTGCACTGCATGTTTCAGCAAAATGGTTTTTTGACTGTGACAGTTTGTGAAAGATTTTTTGTTGTTTCACTGTAGTTGTAACCAGAAGGCCTTACACTGTTTTTAACGTGAACTTTTATTACGGTAATCGATATCAGTTAAACTGATTTGTGTCCTGTGATCTTGAAATTTCTGACTGTTAACTGCTGTTCTTGTCAGCAAATACGATGTTGTACGTTTGCTTCTGGCTATTTATACAGTGCATATTAAGAGCCTCACAAAGGCACTAAGAACGTTCTTAAATCATGTAAACTATGTTACCCAGCAAATCAGATGGCATCCAGTGAGCAAATGGTAGAAAATGGTAGATCTGTTACCATTTTCAAGCACTGGAACGTTGAAGAGGTTAACCCATTGTTTGGTAATTTGCCAATTAGTCTTCTTGCCTCTATAAAATCAAACTGTTTGCATGTGTTTACAGTATAAAGCAGAATGCTGCTATAAAACAGACCTATGAAACTGAACTGCAGTCATTTAAGGGTGCATAGTGGCAGTGTTGTCAGTCTTGAGAAACATTACTTTGTGACAACGATGATGAACATGAAAGAACCAGCTAATACCCAGAGGATGTTGATCATAAATGATCCAGCTTTCATATTAAATTAACTGTTCTTAATCACTCTGCAGATCTGTCTGTCTGTCTGTCTGTCTGTCTGTCTGTCTGTCTGTCTGTCTGTCAGAATTTTGTTTCCATGTACCTTATTGGTTCAGCTTCTGATGTCACCAACACTGTGATCTGCAGGGATTATTGCTGTGTGCTGACAAGCAGTGTTTCAACTAAAATCAACAGACTGGTGAAAATTTCTATTTTAAACTTCCATTTTAATATACTGTTTGTTTTTGGGAATTTTGTTTTGGATTTTGGCACTTGAGAGCAAAGGTATAGTTTATCCAGTTATGCTACTCTGTTTATACTCATGTGGTTATTTTTAGAACTTATTTGCAATCTGATGACTTCTATAGTGCTTATATAACAATGCAAAAACTTCAGTGACTGAAATTACACAGCCAAAAGTGAGTGCAACAAACACCAATGTATCCACATGCTGTGTACCTAACCGAGTTCAGCAAACTCTTATCAGTATGTTGGCATATAGCCGTTATGTTGTCTTCTTGTTGGATTGATGTTGTAATTGTAATTAGAAATTTATATAGCACCACTTCAAGAGAAACTAATCAGAGGTGCTTTCAGATAGACGTCATGTTTTTGCGTCAACTGAGGAACTGATACTAGGACTACGCTGCTAACAACTAGCAAAAAGAGGTACACTGAAAGTGGAAGCATACTTTTCCATTACCTTATCTTTACTTTATCTTATGTGAATGCGTCAGAGATGGGTAATCAAAGCCTTTTTAGTCGTTACCTTGAATTAATGTTTCTTTTACCAAAACTGGTAGACTAATTCTGATTACATAGCCAATTAGAATTAGAATTAATGCTGTGTGATTAGTCAAAATTAGTTTTGTTTTATTTCTGCCTATGTTAACAATTTTTCCGGTGGTTAATGTTATCGCATTTCTGTTTTTTATTGCATCTGAGATGCTTGGAATTCAGAGTAGATTTTGATTTATATTAAGTAGTTTTCTCTGCTGATCCGGGTACTTAAATATGCTTCTAAAGTTTTACCCTAAGAGGTAAACCCCAGTGTGCGATTAGTCATTTAGTCATTTTGCTTCTGTGTAACTACACTGTAAGCATTAATTTTAGGAGCAGCTAAGTTGCTGCTGGTATAAACCCAAGGCATGATTTGTGGTTGGGGAAGACCTGCAGACAGTGCCCAAATGAGTGAGAAGGATGCATCCAATGGGGGATCAGGGGTGGGGATGTTTTCCCTTTCCTGCCTCAAAGATCCGCACACAAAGTTGCATTCCTGGTTGAAAATCCCACACTGGAATCTGTAATGAACGTAATTGGTCTATTGTACGACCAATTATCGAAGGAGACAAGAGACATGTAGGTGGAACAAACGTCCGTGGTACAGCCGAACCTTGGGTTGAAGATGGCTGAAGACAAGGTGATCTGTAGTATTGTGGTGTAACTGTCCTCAGATTCGCATATTTCCAGGGTGCTTTCTTTCATAGAGTGCCTCCGAATCCTGTTTTCTTTGAAAGGCGCTATATAAATTGACAGTACAGTACAGCATAATAGTGTTCATAGGCAACCAGAATAAAGAAACTGCATTGCTTGAGGTTACTTAAAAATAAAGTTTACGTTACTTGTATCACAGTTGAAGATATTTTCACGATCATCTGTATTATGCCTTTCAAACACGTCATTTAATCGGCATTTATGTAGCGCCATTTGAAGAAAACTCCAGTGGGCTTTTCAGCTGGACAGCAGAAGATCATCAGATGGTGCAGTGGTGAAGGTTGTGGCATGTTTTTGCTGATGTGCTTGGTTCAAACCCTATACCCCTTTTCCCATTCATGCCCTGCTATTGTTAGATTGATTCATAAATTGGCATGATAAATATTAATATTAAAAAATACTGTTCTATGTATGTAACATAATTTCTAATGCAAGAGCCTTTTTGCAGTTTTATATGTGCTTGGTTTCAGCTTCCTTCGAAGCGAATGGTGCAAATGCAGTTGCAAGTTTTATTCTCAGTTTGTCGTATTCTTTTAAGCAATTTACTGTGTAATCAATGTTCTTATCTTGAAGATCACGAACTGTCTTTATGGAAAGAAAACCAAAGTACTACCTACCTGAACTGCCAATGTGGAAGACTACCGGTTACAAGGTAATCCAAGAACTTCTATAGCGCCACTGTAATTATGCTCATGGCATAAGTTGGTGGTCACTAAGACCATTGACTGATGCATTTGTGTAAAAGTGAGCTATTGCCATACTTGGAATTTTTATAGCACCATGTGATAATAATGCACTCGGCAGCAAACGATGAGACTCAAAATCAGATCCACATTGTTGGCTGTTTATGGTCAAAAATGTAACGGGCTTATGAGCCTTGCTTGTAAAGTGACAAAACTGTATGAGATGCTTTGTATTCTGTTCAAATAAAATCATTAGAGTCAGCTTATTGGAAGTTTCAGCTTAATGCTGAGTGTCTTTTCTGTGGGACTGATACTGGGGCTAAAACAATTTTCAGTTCTGGTGCATTACAATGTGGAAATCTGCGTATGTTGGTAGAAAAATTAACAAATTGAATTAAACTTAATCACCCAAGTTCGTAGTAGGCCTGTTATACATGCTTTTGTATTTATGTACCTTATTACATTATTATTATCATTATTAATTAGTAACTTCTAAAGCTCAGGTGTCTAAAGAACAATGCCTAATGCAGTGTCTGTCTAATCTAATGACTTGTATAGCACCATTGCCATAATGTCCAAGGCATCAGTCAACGGTTGCTTCAAGTAAAAATCGCACTCCAAAATCATAATCTGTTGGAGAAGTCGGGTCGAATTCCGATAGCTAAATAGTCTAATCCAATAGTCTAATCAATTGATAGTGCACCAAAACCAAACTGCAATCAGGTCAGTGTCTAGAAGGTGAGTCCAGAGAGCGAGAGAAAGAGAGAGACAGCCTACAGTGGATTAGCAGTTTGAAAGAGATGTAGTCTTGAGCGGAGAATGAAATGACATAAGCAAGAACAAAATGACTCGGGGAAACATACTTGTACTAAGGGAGGAACCAAGGTCTAGTTTATCCACAAAGTTTACAAGAAAAAGGTCAGACCTCTACAAACATTCCTTCATACTTGTACTGCCTGCAACTGTGTTTACGTGTATATATGTAATTGTAATCAGAAATTTGTAAAGTGCCGCTTCAAGGTAGCCTCATCAGAGGCGCTCCCAGCCCGTCGTCCCAGAATTGTGGAATATGTAATACATACAGTGGAAACAATGGACATGAAAACCTTTAACATGAAATATTGCTTAACACTGAAAAGATGCTTGGTATGTTCCAGCACCAGTGGTTTTAAATCTGAATCAGTTCCAATATCATGAAACTGATAACACGAAAATATGCTCAACATGAAAAATGGCAGACTAGCAAAATTCAGTTAACATGAATTGTTCACACTAGTCCCCTGCATCTCGTGTTAAACAATTTGCATGTATACAAATAATATATCCATAGGCCTATACATATAAAACTTAGTGTGTCATGCAGTCATACACATCCAGATATTATTTACAGTTTAATTTTGTTTCTGTATAATTTTTGGATCATTGCATGATCATGAACAAACTGAACATTAAATGAATGCTAAAACGATCTAGTATACAGTCGTTCATTGCGCTCCTGAGAGACAGTGTTACATAAATTGCATCATATATATATACATATATATATATATACACACACAGTGTATTCTTGCATATATCAGACCTGTATATTAAAGAAACGGAGCTGATGGACATAATCCGGATTGGGTAGATGAATTCATGAAAGCCGACCGGCCGACACAGGATGAAGCCTATACATCATCCTTATGCACTTTGCTTCATCCTTGGAAGCTTTCTAAATCAGTCCAGCGTCTGCTTATCAGTCGCCATTCTCGTCTAGTCCACGAGGAAACGATTGCGAGCCGGTTTTACCACCGCCACCTGACTGAGCGCAGTTGATTTGTGGGCTATATAGTGGTGAAGGTCGAGGGTGAATCGTAACTTTCCAATAACCATAAGGTTACGCCTCTTCCACGAATCCTATCCTGATCTTCCTTTTCCCATATCTCTTTTTCTGCTCCATTTCCAAACACCATCCACCGTAGCTGACTGCCTGACTTGGATCTTGACCTGGAACCGAACGCTTCCCGCCTATCGATTTTGTTTTGACTCAGTGCCCGTAAATAAGCTGGTTCCCTTGTTTTCGTTGGGCGCTGTAACAATCTCGAGTTTACGATTACTTAACGATTACGATTCAGTATTGTAAGTCGTGATCAAGTTTGAATGAACCAAAAAGAACTGAATCTCCCTTCGCGATCCGGGCAGCGTCCAGTACAACGCGGAACGCCTTCAACTATCCAGCTGCCGGATAGGAAGAGTTGGTAAGTTGCCACGAACCATTCAAACAGACCCAGACCAGATCTACCATTCGAAATTCGTGGGCGAATTGATGTATTAGGTCGTGGCAAGCTGTTACCTCGCACATCAGTCCGTCATGTTCTCGGGCCTCCTAATCAAGGACTGGAAATGAATTTTTATTTCGGTAGATTTGTCGTTGAGCCGGTAGGTCGGCTGACTGTGGGGTCACAAAGGTCATTCGACAGATGGGAATTCGTTAGTTGCGAGGTACGTGTGAGCGTGGCAGCGCTGACGTTTAATTATATCCAGCGCTGATGACGGCGGTTATCACGACGCTGGTGGTTCAGGGTCAGGCGCACATCAGGCTGATGGATTGGGATCGATTTCCTCCAACAGAATAAACGACTCTGCGCGCAGGCTGCATGCAGTTCGATGCGATCGCCTTGCCATACAATGTGCGGTATATAATGGATATAATAAACCCGGGGTATACAGATACAAACTTCATTTCTGGTTCCCCTGTTAGACCTATACTGACCAAAAACGTTCTTCTCAGCCAGTTAACAACATTGTTGCCGCTAGAGGATTCTCCAAATGTTCTCTTAAGGTACATATATACATATACATATATGTACCTTAAGGTGTATATATATATATAGGTTGTACATAGATAGGGCCTATTGAATAGCAGATCAGCTTTAGGTAAACTGTTTTATTTGTTATGCTATTTAAAAGCGTACCATGCACGACTCTCGTGGAAAAAAGACGTCGATCTCAGGCGTCGAAAAAACCTGCAGCGAACAGCCTCTCAAGAAGAAACGCAGCGTCCACCAACATCTGCTGACGAGAAACGGCTTAAAGCGAACCAAACACGTCATCCACGCATGAAGACTTAAACACGAATGGCTGAAAGACTGGAAGGAAACAGCCCGGTCGCGCAGGACCGAAACCAAACTTAAACCAAACTAGACAGAACGCCTTTAATAAAAGTACGGGTTCGAGCCTCCTCCGAGATGGTTACTGTGTAGAGACATTGAGCAAGTCCTTAACTCACAGTTGCTCGGCGCCATCGATTGATGCTAAGTCATTAGATAGTGGCGCCTAATAAATGCATAAATAATAATTTAATAAGGTCGGCTTTCACGCCAAAATGTACAGAATGGGTACAACGTACAGCTACTCAACCTGCTCGGCCCTGTTTTATATTAACAATATGAATAATTTCGTAGGATCTGCAGATCTCATACAGCGCGGTATGATGCGGATCCTTACCTGACATCAAGCGTATCAACCAACCGCGGGCTCTTGTGGACTAGATTTGACATAGTGCCGCCATTTTGGCTCGTTCGCCTAACGCAGCTTTTATGCGGCGTCGAGAAATTTCGGAGATTTACATTGCATTGCATTACAATGGTTTGAGATTATTGTTATCAGTTAATTAATAATTTCTGTCGCGCCGGTGTCTTATGCAAAGGCATCAACTGATTGCGCAACAAAACCTGACTGCAACGACGTCGATATCCAGATGATCAGCCTAACAGGAGAGGCAGTTTATAGTGGATAAATCGTTTGAAAAAGACAAGTCTTAAGTTGCGAACGAAATGATACAAGCGGATGAGCAGAACGAACAGATTTAGGGACAGACTTCCAAAATCTAGGTCCAGCAACCGGAAATCCCGTTTACTAATCACAGTTCTAGTCTAAGGTAGGCTTATCACCAGAGAAAGGCAATCAGATGACCTGGTTGAATAACGATAGGTCTGGGGAATGAGAACTAACTGAAGCATCATTGCTGTCCAGTGTTCAATGTTTTATGAACTAAAAGCTCCAATTTGAAACTAATCCTCTTTGTTGAACAGGAAGCATCTGGTTGCGAAACATACGGAAAATGGAAAAGCTCAAAACACAAAACTCCTCTAAAGTCATACCTCTTTCAGTTTTTCTTACAAGCAAGCAAGAAGGTTTTAAAATAAGTTCTATAAATGTCCAGTTGGCTTACCAGTACTTAAATTACAATAACTTGAAAATGTATGCTGCACTGTAACCCTGTTACGCTAATAAGCAGCAGGCCCTAGGCTAATACTAGACTACACATAGCCTACTGCAGTTACTGCTAACATCTAGGCACTTTTAACAGTAGGTGTCACTCGCCAATACCGAAACATTAATGTGGCTTTGAAGTATTTAAAGTAATAGGCGAAGAATGCAGACTGCACGTCGACACGACGATTGAATTCCTTCACTACAAAATTATCTATAAGCCTAGACAGTTAGTAGTAAACTTCTGATCAGTCTTTTTGACAGTGCGCTGAAGGCCTTCGTTTTGGTTTTGCAGATCAAGGTAGGCTAGTCAGACCCCCGTGAAGTCTGTGAGCTCGTGGTTGGCTGTAGGTCTATAGGTGTGCCTAATTGTTAACGATTTACCACTGTTCTTTTTGTTGCTGGAAAATCTCAGCGTGATAAAGGCGACCGATGTAGAGGGCACCCTGGGAGAGTTAGCCTTTATACTGCCTTGGCATTCAAGACGGCGGCAGTTTCTGGAACTGTCGACATGATTTTATCCTTCTGGCAGATCAACATCCGCATCCACGCACACGTAGGTCTAGGCCTATATCGACAGACAGATAGACAGACAGGCAGACAAAGGGGATTAGAGAGCTAGAGACAAGCAAAGGCACAGACAAAAACATCTTACAGGTATAATGTTGGCGAAATAAGCTCTTAGAACCGATGACTGAGATGTCTTCTCCACATTGTTCCTTCTTTCGTCTCGCTTTCCCTGCCATCACCCTTTCCCGAAACCTCTTCGACATGAGTCCTGCTCTGACCAGAAGGTCCATGTCCGTTATAAATTATTTCCAGTCAATGGGGATGGGCGAAGGCTTATTGAAATAGATTCGCCCTATCGTCGGAACAATAAATCTGTTAATAATCTGGATTGGGTAAAACAAGGATTCGACTTTCGCCAAGACCAAAAGCTTAAAGGACAGGACCTGGTTCCAAAGCTGAGCAGACGTTAACAGCCGAGCAGACGATCCTTTGGCGCCAGAATTAGCGAGGTTTTTTGAACGACCAATAAATCCCTTCCCTTCTTCCTTCCTTGCGTCCGTCTTTCGTCGCTTTCTACGTTTCATTCTCCCCTTATTAGCAGTGGCTGCTGGTCTTCACAAACTGCTGGATCTGTGAGTCTTTTCGACGCCGGTTAATCTGTTAATCTTTCAGCTTTAATTTCCGTTGCGTTTATCGCCCTACATAATTATAATCAACACCTTCGCTATCCGCCGCTTTTTTTGGCCTCTTAAGTCGGCCTGTCAAACCCTGTCTGATGATGTCTAAATGTTTGCCGCTCTGTCATTTGTTTGTTTGTTTGTTTGTTTGTTTGTTTAAAGTTATAAATGTCTAAGTTTGCATCGTTGTGTTGTCTGTTGTTTGACTGTGTAAGTATGTGTAATTGAGAGCATTAAACGCCGGTTCCCTAGCTTAAGGCTTAACTATTCTTAATCTGCGTAAGCTTACATACGCACATACAGGCCTGTAATGTAGGGCAAGGCTATATATAGGTATATATTATGTATATATATATAATGTGCAGGAACATATTGTGGTGATGCCCCTGCAGTACTACTAATCAGCTATTTGGCATGCCACGCATATATTTTGCTACCGCTAACACGGTATTAGCTTTAAGATGCCCAGTTAGGCTGTAATAGACTGTTGACCCTACTTTATAGGTGATGTTACATGATGCATATGATACCTATTAAAATAATTTATTAGGCAATTTTCTGTAATAAGAAACGTGTTAAACGTTTGCATTTCTTCACAGGGTTCTACATCTGCCTGTGTTCTGTTTCATGTCGTTGTCACTAGGTGGCTAGCTACACAGAGATCTAGCGGACGTGAGTCATGTGACCCTGTAGTGCCAGCTTGTCGCCATTAATTTTAACGTTTATGCTGCTTCATACAGGTTTCGAATCCCGGTGCATTACTTGAAAGTGTAATGGCTCCATATCACCAGGGGAAAGGGGTTGCTCATACATTACAACATATTTTTGTATACGTAAGCCTACATACGCTATTTCATCATAAATTCATTTTATACTTGGCAAATACGGTAAGGTAATATAATACAATGTAAAGTAGTTGTTAGTCCTAGTTTTTTTAAAACGGCGAGGTAAAGTACTATGAGGTAATGTAATGTAGAAGAATAAGAGCACTTCATTAAGCAGACTCCGAGAGGCACTCGTGAGCGTAAAGTGTTGGTCGACTTCGTTTCTTAGCCTCGGCATACATGGACTGGAGTCAAGTCCTCTCCACCGGGGTCTGATCTTCCCACTGAAGGTTTGCAGTCGTTATATTCAGTTTACAGTTGAGCACGATAGGGGGCATTAGTGGAACTGAAATCTTGACACATGTTTCTGTTCTGGCGGGGATTTGGGTCCCCAAAATGGGGGGATTATTGGCATTCAATCTGGCGGGGCATGGTAGCCGATTGGTTAGAGCGCTCGGCCTCTAACGCGGAGAGTATGGGTTCGAGCCTCCTCTGAGACGTTTACTGTGAAGGGACCTTGAGCAAGTCGTTCACTCACAATTGCTCAGTACAATTTATTTATGCTTAGTCATTAGAGAATGGCTCTTAGTAAATGCAGAAATAATAAATGAATAATGCACAATGAGTGATTGCAGTCAGAATCGATTGACTTCAATCACAAAAGGCCACGACAGTAACCATCAGTCTAACTGGAAGGGACCAGTCTCCATTTCAGTTTCCGTTTAACAACGCTGTGTCATTACGAAGATGATTGGAATCGCCCTCCTCCTTTGTCCAGGCTTAAGGGACTGGCATCGCCCGACCAAAAGCAGTGGTGGGCTTAGGAGACAGTCTCGTGGTCAGTATTAAGACTAGATAAATCCAGCAAAGATCCCAGGATGCACTGCGAATACCGAGAACGATTCTTTATCAGAAGAACGATCGCTAATATAGGACACTTCCACCAGCAGAAACTGAAATGACGGACGGACGGACAGACAGATACAGACAGATACAGACAGATACAGACAAGTAGGTACAGACAGACAGAAACCGAAAGTCATCCGGTGCACACATAGTTATACATATAGGCCAAAGTACATGCTGATAATGACGGCAAAATAAGGAGCTTATTTATAATGATATTGACTACAACAACGACGACGACGACGATTAAAAGAAGGAGAATTTTGACGATTAATAGGAGGAAGAGGAGGAGGAGCATGAGGAGGAGGAAGAGAAGGAGGAGGAGGAGAAAGAGGAAGAGGAGGAGAAGCAGGAGAAGGAGAAGGAGGAGGATAATGGTGGTGTTCGTCATGAGTGAATATATAGACTATATGTCCTACGTCGTGTACCAAAAAGCCGCTTATGGAACCCAGAGGCTGATACACGGTTATCCGCCACCTACAAAGACAATGACTACATTTATGGCGTCTTAGGCCAACCAGCGCTGACGCCCATAAAGCTGCAGCATGTAGCAACAACAGTAATTGCCCTTAATGAATTCCGAAACAACAGAAGCCCTGAACCGGAAGCCCTGAACCGGAAGCCAGTCAGACGCAATCACGTCCTTACTCACTTCCCCTTTTGTACAATTCCGGACCAGCTGCTCAGGATCGGGAAACAGTTTTCAGTTATATAACGAAAGTTTGAAAACTGAAATGGGAATTGAGGGCCGTATGACCGACGGTGGCGGACAGGCCACAGGATATGTCTTGGGTTTATAATAATAATAATAATAATAATAATAATTTAATAATAATAATAATAATAATAATAATAATAATAATAATAATAATAATAATAATAATAATAATAATAATAATAATAATAATAATAATAATAATAATAATAATAATAATAATAATAATAATAATAATAATAATAATAATAAAATAATTTAATTTGAGTGATCCACGAATTATATAATAGATTGGTATTTAAGTTGTTTCGTTCGCTTGAGTTTTTTAGAATAGTTAACCGACTGATTTTAGTGTTTCTATTTAATAGCAGAAATGGCAGTGATGCAGGTGGCTGTGAGTGTAGAACTAGGCTGGAGTCACCCCAGCCCAACGAAGTTATGTCCAGACTGCGACCGTACAGGACGACACAAGGGAATCGCTTCTTTTAAAGCCCAGCCACCAGCCTTACATCTGCGCCTTGTATGACTCTGCCTCGACCCCTATAGCGAACCTTCATCCGCCTCTCAGATTCAGATTTACTGACTGCTTGCGTAGTAAGTGCTTTGAATTATTAAATAAATAATTAACAAATAAATTAGTTTAATCTTAGTCGCCTGCCACTTGAATTGCATGACACAACAAGATTCAGGTCTTCTTCTTGTGTGTATACAAAGGCATTTGGAGGCCTGCATGTATAAAATATACACAGACATAAAATACATATAAAATAAACGTATACATAAGAGTACTTAATGTACGGCTTTTATATTTTATATAAAGTCGATGACAGATCCCGAAAAATTGCAGACCATGTCATGGCTGTTAAGTTTCCTAAAGGTCACATTTTTCCCATGTTGGTCGTGGACTTCAAAGTGACACTTTTCGGTGACATACATAGGTTTGTAATCATTCATACATCGTAGACGGCTGTCATATCCCCCGAGCTACTCGACTGAATTAGTCTCGTCTGGTATTTTCAATCGAGTGATACGTGAAACATATGAGAATGAGTCATGCTTATTGCAGACTGCACTTAGACTGTACCTCGACAAAATATCTCTTGAAGATGTGGCATATATGTAGTGTTTGATTTAGAGGGTTGTTCTGTCTATGGCTATGAACTCAAGGTTTGGATTTCATAACAGCGTGACGCAAGGACATCTTGGTATATTTCGAGTCTTTCTTGTGAATCACGTGCCTCTGGCTAGACGCTGTTTTCATGAGCAGCCTACATTTTGATTTTGCGGTGAAATGTCCACTCTGTATTAGTTTATTTTCAGTCTTACAGTAGTTGATATTGCGCTCTTCCTATCCGTATGTAAATATTTTCAAGCCTTCTTCCTCTGTTTATGTTCACATGACATGAAAGAGAAGTCAGGACAAGCTTCCGCCTAACATCTGACAGTTCTGTTGAATAAAATCTTATCGTCACTATTCTGCATCCGTGGGGTCCACAGAAATTTGTGCAGAGTAAAGCTTTGTGCAAGGTAAAAATTTCAGCGGGTAAGCCTAAAACATGAAAACGGAACACTTCGACTCGCATTGGGTCCAAAGATTTAAGATGTAAATTCCCGGAGTGGCAAGCACCTAATCTCGCCCTGTGTTAGGAAACCTCTGGTTTTCATCGTCTTACTCTCGATTTTAATCTAATTTAAAACCGCTTTCTCTGACCAGAATGTTGCAATTTATAAAAGGGAACATGTACTTGGTTGATTTACTGAATATGCACAGCTAGGATTTCACCTGTTGGCTGTAGACTTACTGGACCTCGTAAGTAGTTGGTTGCAGGCTTTGCAGAATGAGTAAAACTTCGCCATAAAAGTTATTGCTCTCCTACGAACATGAATCAGTGGCGCTGTGGAAACAGCAAGGCATGAAACATGACGCCGAGGATACTATTACCGTTTTATGGAATTAGCAATTCACGCTTCTTTCCTGCTGTCCATTCCACCAATCCTTTACTCTCTCTTTCTTTCTTTCTCTCTCTCTCTCTCTCTCTCTCTCTCTCTCTTTCTCTCTCTCTCTCTCTCTCTCACCCTCTCTCTGTCGCTCTCTCTCACCCCTCTCTCTGTCGCTCTCTTGTCTGTCTCAATATATTTCTGTCTTCTCTCTGTCTTTCTCCGTCTCTGTGTGTCTATCTTTTTGTTTCTGTATGTTCTCTCTGTAGGTCTCTCTCTATCTATCTATCTATCTCTCTTTCTCTTAGTATCTCTCAATCTCTCTGCCTCTTTCTCATATCTTTCTCTCTCTGTATCTTTCTGTTTCTGTCCCTGTCTATGTCTCTTCTCTAGTCACCCGTGAATTTCTTTAACTGTCCTGCTTTCTTTTAGCCCTCTTTCATTCACCCCAATCTCCCCTCTTTTCATTCATCCCATTCTCCCCCACACAACTGATCGGGTGAGTTATCGCATCAGTTTCTGTCGCTTGAATTGATCGCGTCAGCAGCAGCGCCGATACTCTGTCGGTTGTCATGGTGATAGGAAGAGAACGAGGAAGAAGAGGTAGAGGGCGAGGGGGAAGGGATGGGCAGAGGGTCGCGGGGCCGTAACCCGGTCTTAATGGTCTTTGGCCGCTCTGAGACCTCCCTTGAAGCCAACCGATTATTTATATAAGACCTTCGGTGCGATTGTCGGCCTCTGCGGGAAGCAAGAAAAGAAGCGATGGAATGGAGGAAGGCCGGAAAGAAGGGTCGGCGGAGGAATGATGGAGGCTGGGCCGGGTTTTGAAAGTGAATAGTTTGATTCGGGTTGTATGTCATTTCGTATGTTTTGATGCCCTCGCTCGTGTTCTGTGCCGTGGAGGACGAGAGAGAAAGGGAAGAAGGAAGAGGCAACGACTTCCGTGCGTCATATCTGCGCCAGGGAAGACGAGAGGCGAGAGAGGGAAGCGGGAAGGAGGAATCAGACCGTGTCCAGAGGGCGCAGAAATGCTCTTGCCCAAGGCTAGGTTCAAAATGTCATGATCGCAGACTGGTATTCAAGAGGAATCTCTCATTACTTAGATTAAATGGCGCCTTATATGCATATGAGGTGATTTATAATGTTATGTGGGCATACTTATGTAAACTATATAAAATAGCGTATATATGTAATAGGCTTATACACAGAAAATACTCTATTATTCACCATCATTCATGGTAGTTATAGTAGTCAGTGGTGCATGTTTTACGCGGCGTGGTGTTAGTGAAGACGATGGTGAAGGTGATGAAGATAATACTATTGTTGTTGATGTTGTTGTTGATGAGGTGATGAAGATAATACTATTGTTGTTGATGAGGTGATGATGATGATGATGATGATGATGATGATGATAAAGTTCGTAGTAGTTCATGGTCCATGTTAGGTTTCATAGTTGGTGCAGATGCTAGTGACGCTGGTTATGATGATGGCAGTGTTGATGACGATGATGATGTGACGAAGGTGATGATGGTGGTGATGGGTTTGGTTCTTATATGATGAAGATGATGATGGTATGATGAAAACGATGGCTATGGCGTTGGTGATGATATGATGACGATGATTAGGATGACGGTTTAATATCAGTCAGTGGTGTATGCTTAGGTTTGTTGTGATTTTCTCAATTGCTGAGTGTGAGTCAACTACAGGATGTGTCCCTCCGCCTGGATCTTTGTCCAGATGTCGTTTGCTTATGGGTCTGCTCTCTTTTCTTCTGCCTGGTCACTCGATAATGTTAAGACCTACCATTCGTCTGTGACTTTTAGCCAAAGTCGCATTCTTTACCATCCGTAGCCTTTCATGCCAAAAACCCATACACCGCATTCCTCCAACGGAATTCCTTTCACCTGCGCGTGACTAAAGGTTGTTCTTGATCCGACAGTAACTGACATCTGCGTATATCTCACATCGCCACAGCTGTTTCTCTACTGCTGTGGCTGCTGCTGCTGCTGTTACTATACCACTAATACTATTACTACTACTGCTGCTGCTGCTGCTACAACAACTATTATTATTGTTATTATTACTATTGTTATTGTTACTAAAGTTGTTGTTAGTATTGTTATTATTACTATTGTTATTATTACTATTGTTATCATTATTATTGTAATAATTACTATTGTTATTATTACTATTGTTATTATTACTATTGTTATTATTACTATTGTTATCATTATTATTGTAATAATTACTATTGTTATTATTACTATTGTTGTTGTTAGTATTAGTAATATTATTATTTAGACAACTTATATGGCATCGTTAAGCTAAAACTCGAGACGAGGTATTCTATGTGATTAGCAGCCTGGAGTGGCAATCTGCAGGTCGGGTATTCGATACAGATCCAAGGTAATAATGGGTTTTTGAACATTTCAGTTCAGTTCCACTGGCGCCCTGTAGTAAACTGAACTAAATATGAGTAACCCTCAGGCGATTGCAAGACGATGGCTGTCCATAAATCATCAGTACATCTTCTTCGGGGTAATGTAACAGCGAGCATAATTCATGTTGTGTCTCGTTGGGGGTATCTACTCGTATCGGCGATGAGTAGAACTTACAAGCGGAGGAAATGATGTCACTGAAGCCTCTAGGCCCTCGACATCTTTCGATCGAATTACGTAACCTGCCTAGAACTTGTCTATCAGATGCGACAGGTGGCAGCACCTCGGCTGCTCTGTATGCCATACGAAAGTTCTCGAGGTTTGTAATTGAAGGTTAGCGCTAACAGAATGGGAAGATAAAGCACGGAAGACGCACGAACGGAAGGACGGACACATGAGCAGAGAGATAGACACAAACACACAGACAGACACAAAGTGTACACAAAAAGACAGATATGCAGATAAATAGATAGATACAAAGACACAAAGTTAGACACACACACACGGACAGGTAGGTAATCAGACACACAGACAGATATACACTACCCACGGACAGGCACACAGATAGACAGGCACACGCACAGGCAAACATGCAGACACACACAGACAAACATACAGACACAGATAGGAAGCCAAGCAGGCAGACTCAGAGTTAGCAGATAAAGCGACCAGGAAATGTGTGACGTAATCGAACATTGAACTAGCGCCACATGAAAAAACTTCAACAACGAGCAAAGCCAGTAATTTTAGCAGACATAGACATTGACAGACGGACATCCAGACGAACGTAGAGGTACTTTACCAGATTGCAGGCAGGACTGGAATACTAAACTCAGCCTGTACTCTGATAGTGCCAGTCCCAAGCCTGGATGAAGGAGGAGGGCAACGTCAACGGCCTTTGAAGCCACAAGATGTCATTAAACATTGGCAACTACTACTAATACTACCACCAGAATACTAAACAGGCAGAAGGCTTGGAAATTGTCCAGATCCACGGGAACCCGTTTTGACCGAACAGAACAGAACATACGAGGCAATTGCTGCTTCACCAAATCCAATCCCATTCGCAGATGCACGGATTCATATCGCGCCAGTGCAGACGGAAAACGCCCAGGGTGCTTCATTATCACCACCGATAAGCACCCTTGCACCGGCCACGCCACTAATAAAACCTGATCCCGCCCTTCTGGGCGCGGGCGGGCGGACCGACGGGCGGCAAGGGAGAGGCAGGGCCCGGGCACTCCCTCGGCCTACGGTCGTACGTCCGTCTGTCGGTGCGCAAGTGATACCACGCGCGGTTGATGTCGGAACGGACTAGTTGGAAAATATCAGGCGGCGGCGGTATATCACGGAAATATCACGGAGCGTGATCTGCGTCCGGGTCGGCATGTCACTCTACGCCGTCGAGAGAGCAGCGAGCAGGCGCTGACGTTCGGTGGAGGTAGGGTTACACGGGATTCTAATTCACTGGGATGTTCCTGCTGACGGGAGAGAGAGAGGGAGGGAGAAATAGAGAGAGAGAGAGAGAGAGAGAGAGAGAGAGTGAGAGAGAGAGAGAGAGAGTGAGAGAGAGAGAGAAGCAGGGGAGAGAAGCATAGAAGAAGCGGGGAGAGTGATAGAAAGAAAGGAGAGAAAGAACGACAAGGATAGAAGGATGGAGGGAGAGGGTAGAAGAAGAGAAAGAAAAAGAAATAGAAGGACGGAGACAAAGGAAGAGATAGAGAGAGATAGAGAGAGAGAGAGAGAGAGAGAGAGAGAGAGAGAGAGAGAGAGAGAGAGAGAGAGAGAGAGAGAGAGGAAAGGATAGACGAACGAATGAAACAGAGAAAGAGAGGCAGAGAGGGATAGAAGAGGAAGGAGGGGGATAGATGGAGAGAGAGGCAGGGAGAGAGGAAGAGAGAATGGCAGAATGAGGGAGAGAAAGTGAGAGAGGGATAGAGGGATAGAAGGACAAAGAGAGGCCGAGGTAGAAGCAGAGGAGAGGGGAGAACGGTGGAGAGGGAGGGGACTGAGATATACAGTAAGGAGGAGGGGTAAATAGTTGATATATAACACGAGGTCGGATCGGTAAACTCCGTGCCGTTCCATCGGGTTGCTGAAAGCGATGATTATTCTACCACTGGATCCGCATTTTCGGATGATTATCCTGATACTGCAGCAGAGGAAGCGCCGTTGCCATTGACAACGTGGTATGATGATGCATCGACGGTGTCGTGTTCGCTGCCGAGGCTGGTCGGCATCGTAATATTCGGCGGATCAGCCGCTGGACCAAGGATGTTGGACGATGCCACAGAACGACGGACTGACGACCGGTTTCTAATGCCAGGTTCGCTTCCTCGGGTGGAGCATTGAATTCAGTTGTGGTTCCGTCGACAGAGAACTCGTTATTTCCGGAATTAGAAGAAAACAAACAAGTAAGTAAGTGGACGAGTTTTGCCTCTGTGTTCATTCGTCAGAGATGTTGCTGCGATCGGGTGTTCAACGGTGAGGAAACGAGACTGCCTTCTGTCCCTCGGTCTGTGAATGAAAGGTAAAGCATGGATGAATTTAGAAAGGAATCGTGTGGGGTGTAGCCATGCCTGAAGCTATACTGTATATGAATAAGTGTCTTTTGATATTGTTTGAGAGTTTGCTGATGACTAAGAAAGAAATGAGAATTCAAATATATGTATATAGAAAAGATGAATAGAAATACGGGTGGCGTTTGAATTATGGGCCATGTATTGTCGGTCTAGAAATCTTCGTTTCAGTTTCTTCGTATTGTCAATTTTTATTTCGTATTTTCTTATCGGCTCGTTTCTGTATAAAGGACTCGTAGGCAATCTGGTCGTGCTCCACAATGCCAAATTCACAGGATCAGTGACAGGATAGGAAGCTGGGGCTTCATCGGCTTCTTAGAATTTATATTTTGCTATTTCTGCTTTTTAAAAACGCTGAGCGTTTAATTCTCCCAATATTTGCTGAGTACATCCATACAGTTCTTCTATAAGCTGGAAGACTTCACCTGCTTCCCATCCGCCCATACCGCTGAGCGTTTAATTCACCCAATTGCTTGCAATATGTCTGCGTGGTACTTCCAGTCTATATTCTAGGATTGGATTCAAGTAAGGTAGGGTCGAAATCGGCGGCCCTTCGTGGCTCATTTCGGACATTTGAATCTCTGGTTAGCACGGTCCGTACACAGGGACCTTAAATGGTGTGGCGCCCATTCAAACGGGCAGCGGTGGTGAAGGATCTCACCCGATTAATTCATTCAAAAGGAGCAGGTCCAAGACCGTACGGTCGCTATAAAAACGTGCACATGTACATTTACCAGCCACAAGATGGCGTTAAACACTGAATACTATTAGCCTACTGCACTTCTTTATATCTCATCGTCCATATGCAGATGGCTTTTATTAGCTTCTAACTTCAAAGACAACTTGAGCGAAGACGAATTCGTCGACTTGTTTTCTGCCTTACTTCTCGATTGCACGTGTTTATGTCTGCTTCTTATGAATAACGAGCTCGCTTATCATCCGCTGGAGATAACTTATAGTAACACTCTTGACCTTTTAAATAGCAACACATCACAAGAAGCAGACATACACTTAACTTAATAATATACTCATGCGTCTACAATATCATCCCGTGTATAGACATGCCGTACGTGCTTTAGATATGTATACACGTGCACATGTAAGTATACATATCCATGTATATATATATATATTTTAGGACAAAATATGTGACAAGTTTGAGGGCGAAGCATATCTATAGCAGGCTCATAACATGTGTTTTTGTAAAGCAGTGGCTAATTTGATTTAGTGCGAACATGCATTCAATTCGTGTTTGGAGTTGTGGTCGCTTGCGTTGGAAACGGCATCGGTTAATTTGATCCGAACGTGGCGCAACTCGTACTGTTTTAATTGCCTGAGAGACACTCCCTCGGACCTCCAGAAATTCGAAACTTTGGCCGAGGTTGTCTACGCCTAAACATCATGTCATTACGGGCACCTGCCAACCAACATTATGCTCCTGTGTAAGACAAACAAATACACAAACACACACACACACACAAACACGCACACAAACACGCACACAAACACGCACACGCAAGCATACACACATACACACAAACACACACAAACACACGCTTGCACATAAACACGCACGTAGGGCCACTGCGGAATAAATGTTAAACTTGACAAGTGCACCCGAAAGTTTGAAAAACCCAGACAGGTGGGACGACTATTTACTATAAGGATATACAAAACAATTTATATGCCGGAGTTATTTTTGGTGAATTCGAGACCAGAAAAAGAATGCGGTAAAGTAAGCCAACGTCTGATTATACAAGCGCAGACTTATTAGAAGCCTATATTCGATGTCTGTGTAGTGGAATATTTAACGTACACTTAATACAGGCTGATGAATTATGGCGTCCGTACTATATTCTGAGTTTGCAAACGTGCTTTGGAAAGTAAGGCAAAACAACTTCACCCTAGGTCAGAGTTAACTAAGTGGAGTGATATGAAAATTGGTTTTGAAATGGAAGTAAAGACATGGTAAGCAATATCACTCATGCATGACATTTATCAGTTCGGCAACTCGGCTCAAGACAACGACCATGATGATGATGAAGACAATGACAAAGATGATGATGATGGTGGTGGGGGTGGTGGTGGTGGCGGCGACGGTGGTGGTGGTGGTGGGAGTGGGGTGGTGATGGTGGTGGTGGAGGTGGAGGTGGTGGGAGTGGTGGTGGGAGTGGTCGTGGTGGTATCAACAATGGGTAAAGATGATTCCAATGACCACGTAACTCAAATAAATAATTTTAATTTCCTATGTCATCTAGGAGAATTGGAAGACTCTGAGACGGCACGAGATTCAGTGACCTTCGTTTGTTCTTCGTCTGGTGACGGTCGGTTTATCGCCCGTCGAATCTCCACAAAGATCGACTGACGACAGAACTTTTACAGAAATTACATTAAACAGAGTCAAGCAGAGAGTTCATGCAAGCCTTGAGATTTGCTTTTTTCGGCTTATTCTGAACAAAATTTCTCCTATTTCTTCAGGTTCATTTCCTCTTCCTTTTCAACCTTTTATCATCCCAGTCCTTCCTTCATCACTGCTCTTTCTCCCTCTTTTTCAATTGCCTTCTAATCATCTCTTTCCTTTCACTCTTCTTTCTCCAGCTCCTTCCTTCATTCTGCCTTTTTTGCGTTCAGATTCCTCCGCCTCGCATTCTTTCACCTCTTCCTCCTCATCTTTTCATACCTCTCTTCTTCTTCTACTTCTGTCTTATCTTCCTTCACCTCCTTATCGTCCTCCTCGTCGTTGTCGTCGCCATGGCAACCGAACCGGACGACGACTACTCGCCGGATGTGGCCGTTCGTCTGTTTCCGTCGGTGGCCGTCCATCGGATCACAGACACAGAAGAGTCTCTCCAGGAAGCGATGGACTTCGACCACGTGCTCGCCGTCGATCCAGCCGACCTGGAGCTGAACACGTCGGCCGTCAAGACCCTCTTCAACTATACCTACGCCCCGAACGACACCTGGATCTTCGGCGTCTCCGAGGACCCGGTAGTCGTTCCACTTCTGCTGTCCATAATTGGAGTCGTGGCCCTCATCGGAAACGGTCTTGTCCTCGTGTCCTTCTTGGCCTTACCGCGGATGCGATCCGGTCAGAATGTGATGATTGTCAACGTCTCTCTGGCCGACCTCGTTTTCGTACTCCTCGCCGTTCCAGTGGCTGTCGTCAACCACGTCTTGCCCAACGGAAGCGACGAGTTCGTCCTGGGTCCTGGTCTCTGTTCCTTCGTCCACTACATGGTCTTCGTCTGCTTCTACGTCGCCGTCTACACTCTCGTCGTCACCTGCGTCTTCCGCTTCTTCGGCGAGGTCATGCGCAATGGCGGCGAACCAGCCACAGGACCGGAAGTAAGAGGAGGGGTAGGAGTAAGAGCAGTGGCTGGCTACGATGGTTCCCCGCTGGTGGCCAGCGGAGGTGTTCCTCTGAGCGTCTGCAACGCCAGCGTGTCTTGTATCGTCATCTGGGTGGCGTTTCTGACGTCGCATCTCAACTTCGTCGTCAACCGAGACGGCGCCATCTTCCAGCAGCCGTTCATCTGTCGCCACACGACCGATCTCCAGCTGCCGGACCCGGCCAAGCTGCGCACCCTCTGGGTCACGTTCCTCGCATGTGCGTTCCTCTTCCCGCTCGTGATCGTCTGCGCCCTGTCGGCCGTCATCCTGCACCGTCAGAGCCGTCCGCCGTTGACGGAGCTGGCGAGGAGCCCGAGGGACGAACACTACGAAACGGCGCAGAACAGCCTCAACGACCGACGCAACAAGCGAGAGCTGACGATCGTCATCATGGCTTCGACGGTTGCCCGATCTCTGAGCTGGCTCCCCATCCAGGTCTACCTTCTGATCGACGCCTTCGCCTCGCTTCAGTCGGACGATGTCTACCGCAAGGCGGAGATGCTCGGGGTGTGCTTCGCCTTCGCTGGCGCTTGTATCAATCCGCTAATCTACAACTGGGCTTCATCCGAGTTCCGACACGCCTTCTGGCAGGTCTTCGGATGGTTAGGATGTCGACGAGGCTCTGACCGACCCAGATCACCCTGCCCTGGGGAACTCAAGCGAAAGGCAGTCGGACACGGCACTGACCTAAACGAGACGATCATGTCAATCATTTCCGATAGCTCCAATCACATCAACTATGCATAGACGCCAAAAAATTATAGTCACGCTTCAGTGGACAGCGTTAACAGATTTCATCTGAAAACGTGAGTTGACGTATCACTGTGTTGACCGTAAAGATGTTGCAGCAGAAAATCCAGTTGATCGGGATACACAAATGCTCTCGGCATTTGACAGAAAGCAGAATTTGTCGTTCAGCTTTAGTCCATTGAAGAGCATCTACAAGCATCGTTTATAGAACAACTTCTACGAGTAACTCTAGACTGCTTTTGTCGAAAGAATCTCTGAAGGACTTGCGTACAAGTGCAAGATGTATGTTTCAGCTGTGAATATTCAATGTCATATCAGCGATAAATAACTGTAACTCGGTAGTATTCAGAAGTGTGTTCTGAATCCTTACATATCCTTCCGAGTGTCCTTGCTGCCTGCTTGCATTCGCAGACGGTCAGTCCATGAAGCCAGCTCTAGAGGCATGAGGTATGGTATTAAGTGACAACAACTCCAATATCTTATCCCCGGCATGCTACGACTGGTGGTAATCCTCTCCGCCCGGGTCTGTTCTTCCCACCGACAATGTGCAGTCGTTCCATTCAATTTTGAGAGGAGTTCGCAGTTGGGCAGTAGAAATGGAACAGAAGTCTTGAAATATCTATCTTTCGCGGATTTGAACATCCAGCCTCTGGATTGACAGTTCAGCACTCTAATCGCAAAGTCAGAATCAAAATAAATTATTTTCCAGGCCTCAGGCATGAAGACTGCTTACATATTTCACGCATGGCTGCCCAAGAATATGACAAGGAGCACCATACCAGTCCGCTGTGCCACTAATCCAGAGCTATGCCGATTTAATGCCAGTAGGCTGTATAAATCGTGCGACTAGCAAGCGGGCTACAGCACTGACTGCTTTACATTCGCAAATCTGGTGGCCTACTATTCAGAACCAGTTTAACATAACTGATATTATTATCGACACCTTACTGGAGGAACTAACAATTAAACGGTGCTTGCGCATTTTATATTTTGCAAGGAAAAAAATGTAGGACTATGCAAACAGGTTGTTAAGTGTAGCTGATAATCGTTTGTGCAAATTTTGTGTTGTTGCTTCTTACGTCGATAGGTTCTGAGCTTTCAAGTTTTGTTGTTGAAAATTCAGATCGTGGTGATTGTGTTCCTACTGCTAATGTCGTCGTCTTTTCTGCAGCTTTCAAGCAATGTGTGTTAACTGCTACAGAAAGGAATCTGGATGATCTGAAATTGCTGTAAGCTTGTAGCTTTAGTCAACGATTTACTGCTGTTAATCAGATTTCCGGATGTTTATAAACATTTGAACTATAGGTTACTTATGTGAAGACTGATAAACCTCAATTCTATTACCTCTCTCTATTGTCTTACAAAGTAATGCAGGAAAGGTAAGGTAAAGTAAAGCCCCGTAAGGTGAGGCTAAGCTAGTTAAAAACACTAACAGGGAAATGTACTGTTGAGAGGTTCCCTAAAAGGCTCATCATAAATAGCCAGGTTTATACAACTGTCTAAATAACATGATATAAAAACGAAATTACTTCGCACCATTCAGCTTCCCGGTTTTGCTAGACTGCATTCAGCACCTTGGATGCTATTACCTGAACTATGCACACGTTGTGTACAGTTCAGTGCCAGATTTATGACAGTGGCATAAGTGTGCTGTGAAACGTTGATACAACAGTGAGGTTAAAAGGGAAGTTCTAAGGTGCGAAATTCCTTTTTACTGTACATGACATGCGCATAGGGATCTACTTCATTGAGTAATTTCGGTATATACTGCATTGATTTCCATTTTATGGCCTATAGGCCTACTTTGGATATGATATACAAGCACTTTTCTTGCACTATGATCCAGGAGATAATTTAGTGAAGCAGCATATCTTCTTGCATCGCTAATGCTGTGCAGATTCTGGCGAGTCTTAACCGACGTTATCGAAACGTGTTGAATCGACTAAACTCCCTCTCTGTGTGGGTGTGTCTGTGTTTCTGCCTTTGTCTGTGTCTGGGTCTCTGGCTGTGTCTGTGTCTCTCTCTCCGCTTGTAGTTTAATCGTTTCTCAAGATACACAGGCGTCTGCATATTGTCGAAATATGGAGCGAGAGGTCCGGGGGGGGGGGGTACAACATTAACGACAAAAATTGAGCGATTATTGGCGGTTAATGCGTTGCGCCTGACATCTGTATTGACTAATGACTTGTGCTGCTCCTTCGGATATATGTAAATACAAGAACTGTCGGAAGCAAGTGATGTCTTATCTGTGGACCACACATATCGATTACCCTGAGCAAATATATATACATTATATGCCTAGAACATATACACACTCATGAATATAAACATGCTCACATTCTCCAGCCTAGGGCTAAATATGCTTTTAGTACTATCCCTATCCTTATACATAGATCACTGCTATATATTTGCATACATATACACTATATATATATATATATATGTAGAGGGGTATTATATGTCCGGCATGTTTACCCACATTAGAGGTGAATCACTGAAGAAGGGCTGAACTGTTTGGGTCGCGATTGAGGTCAGGTGAAAGGTCGAAGGACATAACCCAGCTGCCATGCGCTGAGGACAGATATGTTCAGCCACACAAATTAGGTCCTTCAAATAAAAGTTATATATTTAACTACATATCCATTAATGCATTTAGTCTGATACACATGTATATATATATATGTATATTAATTATGGTATCCATAATATATCAACGTATTTATGGAATATTTTAACATTCTTTGCAATTCTGTGACTTGTATACCGCAAATTTAATGTACACTTTTTCTATAGCGACCCTATGGCCTCGAACCTGCTAATTTTCAAGGAATTAATCGGGTGAGATCCTTCACCACCGCTACCCATTTAAATGGGCGCCACGCCATTTGAGTTCCCCGTGTACGGACATTGCTAACCTGAGATTAAATTTTCTTAAATATAGCCACGATCGGTATGCAAACCGGCGTCCTCGCGCTCAAAGGCCCCCTGGCGCTTTAACCAATGAAGCTAACCAGGACTAACTATGCTGTATTCTTCAAACACGGCGTTTTATAATTCTAAAGGCGCTATATGGGTTTTGGTTCGATGATTTTTTGCGCCTTAATCTCGTTGTACTTTGAAGCATCAAACTGTTGCTTTAGAAGTTGTCACGTAATGATAAACATTTTGTAAAATTATATCTTAGAGCTGAATATTTATATTGAATTTTTAAAGACACTTTTCAGCTTTAATAATTATAATTCATAACTCATAATTATTACTGCGGCTAGCCAGGAATATGAATAAAGTTGCAATTTGATATCGGCAAATAGCTCACTAAATAAACTAAAGAACAGACAACTCACTGCACAAAACTCCTGGGCATCGAGGTGGCTGCCTATGAGGTAATAATAGGTCTACAAGCTGATCTGACTGACCTGACCTTATTTTCTTGCATTACCTCGCCTGACCTTATCTTGCCTGACCTTATCTTACCTGACATTACCTGACCTTATTTTGCCATACTTTTACTTACATTGCCTAACCTTACCTTACCTTGATAAATGATCATTTAAGCATATAGACATGTATCTTCGAATGAAAGAAAGAATTATGCCGCTGTCGACGTGTTCTTTGCTTGAGTTCGACAGACGCATCGGCCTATACACGCTCCGTGAAGGGCTGAGGGACGTCTTAACAAACAAAGCTCATAAACATGTTCCGATGAAACTCAACAGATAAATCCACGGTGCTGGATCAGGAAGAAGCTACAACAGACAGACGAATCACTGAGGATGTACAGACTTTGTAAAAAAATCCACAGGAATAACATAATCCTCTTTGTCTACAAAAAGGACGGCGGAAGATATAAAGGTGAAGTTAGCCAAAAGGAAGGGGAGGTCGAAGGGGAGAGAGGGAGAGGAAGAAAAGAGGAGGAAGGATAAAATATTGCGAGGTTTCCAAAGTGTATTGCTCTTCTTTAGTCGTCCCTGAAACAAACGATGTGCTAACTAATGAAGTTGGCCTATGGAAGATGATGAATTCAGTCATGGACGCCACCTAACGATGTTGTCGGAAATAAATCGGATGCGTAATTACTCGACCTCGGCTTACCTTCGTCGTGCTATCTATGCGCTGATGCATATTATAAGAGATAATGTATGGCATGAGATATGTTGATGCCTACTTCAAGATTCCTCTCGCCTCTGTGCATCTAAGTGGGTAATATAACAGCATTCATATCAGACATCCATGCGTGAATGTATGGCATGAGGCCTGCTCTGCATGATCTGCCATGGGTGAATATATGTTATCAGATAGAATTCTGTATGATATCATGTGATATCACTGAATATATGATATTAAATTACATTGTCTGATCGTATGTGAATTACTTGCTAACTTGTTTGGCACATCCTGTGCTATCAATAAGAGCAGCATGTTGCAGCAACATTTTCTGGAATAGAAATAAGTATTCCGCTACTTAGTCAGCGGGTTTTTGGAAAAGCCCATGATTGCGAAATTTCAGGAGGCCGCCCTAATCCAGTTTGTACTGATCTGCTGCCTTGGCGGGAGAAGGCCTATATAAGCGAAGATTTTGTAGAAGAGCGCATAAAGGTTTGTAGCACTAGTCTGGCGTGTGCTAAGTGTCATTAGTCAAGTTAACGCTACGCTACGAATCGGGCAAGTCGACGGTTCGAAGGCCCCTCATTGACAACTCTGAAAGATCGTCGAAAATATGTAAGTATGTATGTATGTATATATGTATGTATCTATGCATGTATACAGGATCTTAGCGCCTTTAAGTTGCAGTGCAGATGTGCCCAGTGTGAAACTCTCAACGACCCGTAAGGCATATTTCAGATTAAGCACAGACTAATCACGAAGAACAACTCGATAATCATTATCGTGGCTGCACATAAGCGCTACTACTCGACATACTTTGGTTCACATCTATAATTAGCCACGATCGTTAGCGAGGCCTGTGCCACCTGAGAACCAGACAGAAACCATCGGAATCCTCATTTAGACGCAATTCCCCTCACCGCTTTTGGTTCTCGGCTTCTGAGATTATCTGACTGCGTTAAGCACCGGTCCTATAGATATACGTCTTGCATTACCCAAACAGCCGCACGAGTTCTATTACCAAGTGCATATATTCCCTATTGTGCACACGCGTACAGCTAGTTAAACTGTCGGTTCTGCTTTTCCCTTTAAAATAACGTGGCCAGGAAGGCAATGCCCAGTGGCGTGTTAAGAAACTGCCGGAGGGAGAGAGGAATAGGCATTAATTTCTGTCATGGAAACCACGGCGAAGGGACTCCGTTGCCATTGCAACCTACATGTATGTCGAACTGTTTAAAAGTAAAATTGTAATTGTAAATGTAATCGTAATTTGAGATTTATAAAGCGCCTCTTAGAGGATAGAATCAACAAAGGTGCTTCCGACCCGAAAAAGTAAAATCACTGTTGAAGAGTACAGTCTTCAGGCGCCTGCGGAACACTGAGAGGGGGAGAGAAAGGAGCTCAAGTCGCAGATCTCGAAAATGTGCATGTTTGATAACTCAGTAAGTGGTTTTGCAGTGAACTGCTTTGCACAGATAGACTATGAACAGAATTTTTGGAAAGTG
Source organism: Norana najaformis (assembly GCA_964023275.1). NCBI lineage: Eukaryota > Metazoa > Annelida > Clitellata > Crassiclitellata > Hormogastridae > Norana > Norana najaformis. The sequence goes on from OZ029921.1 coordinate 28,159,574, forward strand.
TGGAAAAGTCATACTCATTTATTTTGTTATTTAAAGTATAAATTCATTTATTTATTTACTTATGGCACTTATTACGCGTGTAGTCAGTAAATCTGAATCTGAGGCGACAATGTATGTCTACTATAGGGGTCAAGGCAGGGTCATGCGAAAACCAGAGTAAAACAGTGGCTCTATATAAATATTACAATGGCTTGATCATGAATGAATTTTAGTCTTTGGTGGCTATGTGCCACCGTTTTAGACATAAAGTTTCTAAAAGCAAAGTACTGATGCTGCTGCCCACAGCTAGACATTTTCGTGTGATTTCGACGAAAGACAGCGTTGCTTTTTAGCTGCAGTTCTAATGCTACTAGACAGTTTATGCTAGTATGGGTGTTTGTACAGTACAACCATACTCCACACAATGTCAGTAATGTCTGCAGCTGCTTGACATTTCTTCCGCTTTATTGCTAAAATACGTGTGTAATATATATTCGTGCGCTTAATATATATCCCTGTATCAACACATGGTTCCTATCTATCTCATCCAGCGATTCCGATTATAAAAACATCGATATCAGAAGCACATGCTACCGGCAGTAGCAGCACATGCGAGCCACGCGTGACTATATTAGCCGCGAGCTATGGATATTCATATATAGGAATATCAATAATCTCCAGACGCATGCCGTATTTTTAGAGTAAACATTGTAGTTTAGACAACGAGTGTGATTTAAAAGTTTAGTTTATGACTGTGTCATTGCATGTGCTGGTGATTATTTGCCTATCCCCGGACGAGCCCCCATTTGCGCATCCATCGATCTAATGTTGAGCAAAAGCCACTGCTCAAAATGCTTTTTCACCATATGGTGCTTCTTTCGAAGGTCCTTTTATTCTTTTATTGTATAGATAGAAGCAGAGGCAGAGAAGGAGAGAGAGAGAGACCTCGATAAAAAAGGCAGAATGACCGATAGAGACAGAGGCAGAGAAACACAGAGGTAAAGAAGAAGAGACAGATGCCGAGAGAGAGACAGAGAGAGAGAGAGACAGAGAAAGAGACACAGAGAGAGAGAGGGGCAGAGAACATATGGTAAAGAACACATGTGAAATAGAGACTCAGACAGAGACAGAAGCTGACTGTGAAATAGAGACAGATGCAGGGAGACAAAGACACTAACAGAAAGACACAGGCAAAGTATTCAAGAAGTTACGTTAACCTGTAACCTTGTAGTCAATTTATCTTGTAGTTTCATAAACTTGCAGTCACGAAGTCTTGCAGTCTCGTGTACACAAAGTCAATTGTTCTCAAGGCTGAAATGCCACAGTCTTACACAGGCAGAGACAGAGAAAATTTGGATTAATAGAGGAAGGAGAAAGCGAAACCTGTCACGCAATCGTTAATTCAAAAAGTAAGACGAATTCCTGGCGGAACTTAAGTTCATTGTTATTTTTAGGCAAGTTTATTTTTGGATAATTAAATAGTATATCAGTCGCACACATGGATACGAAATGCTGGAAAAGGCCTCGTGAATAGAGCGATAAGGGCAGCTATGTGTAAACAACAGATCGAGGTGTAAGATCGGAAACAGACGCACGCACATACACAAACACGTGCATCCAGAACGTGCACATATACGCAAGAGGTCTGTAAAAGCCCCACTTCATTCAAGTTCGACCACAATTTCCCAGCAATCGAGCACTCAAACTCAAGTACATGTACAATATACATTTATATATACACATATGTGCATATGCATGTGTATATATATATAGGTAAATGTATACAGCTTTTGACCTGTATATATATGTATATGTGTATATGTATATATGTATATGTTCACATACACGTGTATACATATATCTGTGGATATAAATGAAGGTCGTGGGGAAGTGGTTCTGTTCTTCTGGTAGCTTTGTCTGATGACTTGGCTAGATGTCAGGAGTGGCGCGGAGATGTGTGGGGAGGTGTTGAGGAATAAAATGGGTGGGGGTTGTTGGCGGATGTCTGTTATCGGCGTTTGGCGTTGGGTGCCCTGCAGAGGAAAGAAGGAAGGGCTTCCGCGGAATAGAAGGCGGCAATCTGGTCTTTGTATTAGCGGCGATCGAATCTTGAAGAGCATTTACAAGACGATGCCCATTACAACATAAGACAAAGAACGAGAGAGTACGACAGACAGATAGACAGACAGACAGACAGAAAGAAAGACAGCCAGGCAGGCAGGTAGGCAGGTAGGCAGGTAAGTAGTCAGGAAGGCATACAGATAGACAGGCAGGAAGGCATACATACATACATACATACATACAGACAGACAGGCAGGGAAGTAGACAGGAAGGCATACGGACAGACAGACTGAAAGGCAGACAGGCAAGAAGGCATACAGACAGACAAGACAGACAGGCAGGCAGTAAGGCAGACAGATAGACAGACATATGGGATGAGGTATACTTGAAATGCTGAGTGTAGAAGAAATTTGAAAGAGGAGATAGACAGACAGACACAGAGAAAGGTAGTGACAATCACCGAAACAGCCAACCTGCACACTGATTCAAGAGTGAAGTAGGCAGAGAAGAGGGTGAAGGCGGGATGAGCAATTGCAACCAGGTGCCACACGAGATAAGAGTCAATTTATTTAGCGCCTCAATAGTACGTCACTTAGAAACCAGACCTCCTGTGCTGAAGACGAGAAAGCTCTTAAAGTGGGAAGAACAGACAACAGTTGTTCCAATGGGATAAATATTTAGGCTATATCTCTAGCAAAATATTCATAATATGCGAACCAATTCGTACACAAAATATTCATATACGATATGACGTCAATCTTCTGGTTTTACTTCGTCTGTTTCTCTGTTCGTTTAGTTGTTTCTTTCTGTATTCGTCTGCACGTTTGTTGGTCGCTTCTTTCAGTCATACTTTTGTTCATTGGTTCAGCGTTCATTCATTTATCTGTTCATTCGTTCAGCAATTCGTCTGCATATACACCGGTGTGTTCGTTCGTTCGTTCGTTCTCTCACTTAAGACTGAAAACATTTCTTGTCCAGAAATCTTATCCTGATTCTCTCTCTTCTCAGTGTCTTTCTTCTCGCTTCAATTTCAAACACCATCCACCGTAGCCGTCCCACTGTATGACTGACTGACTCCTGGATCTTGACCTGGAACCGAACCCTTTTGCCTATCGATTTTTTTTTGACTGAGCGCCTGTGAATAAGCTGGTTCCCGCGACTTAGCTTTCGTTGGGCTCTGTAGAAATCTCGAGATTACGGTTACGATTCATTCATTCTTTCGTTAGTTAGTTCATTCGTTCATTCATTCTTTCGTTCGTTAGTTCATTCGTTCGTTCGTTAGTTCATTCGTTCATTCATTCTTTCGTTCGTTAGTTCATTCGTTCATTCATTCTTTCGTTCGTTAGTTCATTCGTTCATTCATTCTTTCGTTCGTTAGTTCATTCGTTCATTCATTCTTTCGTTCGTTAGTTCATTCGTTCATTCATTCTTTCGTTCGTTAGTTCATTCGTTCATTCATTCTTTCGTTCGTTAGTTCATTCGTTCATTCATTCTTTCGTTCGTTAGTTCATTCGTTCATTCATTCTTTCGTTCGTTAGTTCATTCGTTCATTCATTCTTTCGTTCGTTAGTTCATTCGTTCATTCATTCGTTAGTTCGTTAGTTCATTCGTTCATTCATTCTTTCGTTCGTTAGTTCATTCGTTCATTCATTCTTTCGTTCGTTAGTTCATTCGTTCATTCATTCTTTCGTTCGTTAGTTCATTCGTTCGTTAGTTCATTCGTTCATTCATTCTTTCGTTCGTTAGTTCATTCGTTCATTCATTCTTTCGTTCGTTAGTTCATTCGTTCATTCATTCTTTCGTTCGTTAGTTCATTCGTTCATTCATTCTTTCGTTCGTTAGTTCATTCGTTCATTCATTCTTTCGTTCGTTAGTTCATTCGTTCATTCATTCTTTCGTTCGTTAGTTCATTCGTTCATTCATCCACCTGGGTATTCTTTTCCAACGCGGTTCACCGCGTCCATTTGTTTCCCCTTCGTTCTGTGGTCCGAGAATAAATATTGATGTTGATATGTAGAAGGAACTGGAGGATACGTGGATCGGTCGCTGTGAGCGTGTGTGTGTGCGTGTATGAATATAAACAGATGAATTCGGTTGCTGTTGATGCTGATGCCGCAGTTGCAGCAGCTGAAATAATTTCTGCGATCGCCAGATGAAGATCGACTCCGATTACTCAACTTCTCGTCTATCGACGTAATCGAATCCTCGCGGTCGCTAGGTGGCGCGGCCGGCCGTCACGTGACCCGGTCGACGATTCCATATTTCTTATGATGCCAGAGGTGATGGGAAGGAGATTTTTGCATCGGGTGGGATCAGGTTAAGGTTACTGATCTATCGTTTTAGCTGAATTTCTGATAAGAGCTTTAGTATTTTCTTGCTGTCGAAGCAAGGGAAAGGATGTTTGGTTGTTGATTGCTGTCATTGTGCATTTAATTCAATTCTATAAATTTTGTTGAAAGAAATGATTGCTTTAGTTTAGCTTGTACTTGTACTAGATTTAAAGAACACTTACGTCCAAGATGGCGATCAAGCATGCAGTTAAACAGTGCAATCTAAGATGACATGACATGTAATGACATGACATGCCATGCCATAACATAAAGTAACATAGCATAGCATAACATAAGATAACATAACATAGATTTCAATCTCGGGCTAGCCCGTTCCGTACGCGGGGGCTTAAATGGCGTGGCACCCATTCAATCGGGCAGCGATGGTGAAGGCTCTCACCTATTAATTCAATTAAAAATTAGCAGGGTCAAGGTCATATACAGTCGCTATAGAAAAACGTGCACATTTACATTGTAACACCACCGAAACCAGCACAGCACAGCTCAGCAAAACACAGCAGAACACACCTTAAACAACATAACATAACAAGGGTTTTAAGTGGTTCAGCAAACTTCATATTTCTTAGAATCACATTGCATTTTACGATGCATAGTCCTGATATAGCCAGTTTAATCTAACTTCCTTTTAAAAGCTACCGTATCGTCCACTGAGGCCATGATGATCTATATTCCAGAGCAGTACTATTACGATCTATGGCGAACCAAGAAGGTCGATCCAGGTCACAGAGGTGAAAGGCCAACTGTTCTTATCCTCTTTCAGAGTTAGGAAGTCGTGTTCATATGCCATAACAATACATATTTGCAACAACAACACGAGTATTAGCCAACTACTCCGCTGCTGTACTCAGGTGGCGCCAGTCCCAAGACTGGGTAAAGGAGGAGGACGATGCTAATCATCTTCCTTATAACTTAGGGTTGTTACGAACTAACCAACTAGCGAATGAATAGGCAAAGCAAAGCAAAACAGTGCAAATCTAAATGCCTGAATCTTAATTCACCTTAGTCGCCTAAAGCAATTAACTAACTAATCGGGACGTGTTAACGCACATCCAAAGTCAGTGAAAAGTGACAATGGCATTTCCAGACAGCATTTCTGACTTGACGCAGCGCTCATGAATAAGTTCGTGTACTGCGCTGAGCTTTAGAGTAGCGCTTCAGAAATTTCCGAGTTTACGATTACGCGCGCATACGATTGTATAAACTTACCCCAATTTGCCGAAACCCACTTAGCCCACCCGCCCTTCCTACTCTTTCCCCTCATCTAATGGAGTAAATAAGTTTGCTTTGGTGGTGAAAGCTTTACAGCACGTCGACCGCCCACTGCGTCTGTTGCTTCAATTAATGAACAACTGAGATGGTTGAACATTACAGGATGGATACAAGTAGCTGGCTATTTATGAGGCGCCTTTTAAGCAACCTCACAAAGGCCCTGTAATTATTATATCAAAGGAGATATGATGAAACGGTGAATTTCTCCAGGCCGAAATTGCAATGATTGGCTGTGGGAAACGATTCTTTCCCTGTCTTGTGCACTTGTGCTCTTTCCTCTGGAATACCTCTCTACATAAGACGATCCGAGTGCGATGGCAGCGGGATCTCGGGACGGGGTTGCGGTTGAGGGGAGAGAGGCCGTGGTAGAGACTGGCAGTCCTTTGCTGCTACGGTAATCAGCCAAATTGTTTCTGCTATGTCGAAAGGAGGATAGGAGGGGTTTGTGAAACAGCGCACCTCGCAAGCGGAATAGTTGATAACAGCGAACTTATTTACTCTGATCGTCGTAATCGTAATCGTAATCCCGAGGTTTTTACAGTACCCAACGAAAGCCACGTCATGGGGACCAGCTTATTCACAGGCGCTCAGTCAAAACAAAATGGATAGGCAAAAAGGGTTTGGTTCCAGGTCAAGACCCAAAAGTCGGGCAGAGATACAGCGTGGCAGCTACGTGGGTGATGTTTGGGATTGATCATCTATTAGATTATTACTTACCTTACGGTGATGTATTATGTAATCGCTATACGCGGGTGCACTGCTATTATTCCGTGACTGCACACGTTTCTGATAATTGACGTATATATTAATATATGTTGCGATTAAACTGGAAGTTAAATAATTTGTTTAATTGTGATTTTATTTACTGTTGTTTAAGCGAGCTATTTAAAAACAGAAATGTTTTCATCAAGAATATTTTTCTACAGAAGTCAACGTAATTTTTGTTCCTGAGAGTTTACACTTACCTCCGGCATAAATAATAATAATTATTATTATTATTATCTCACCCAGATAATAAAACCCAATATGTTATTGTTAATGTTGCAAAGTGGTGGTGGTGTTGTAGGTGATTTAGATGTTCCTGGTTGTCTGTGGTGATATCCGGTGTGTAGTCGTGGCTAACGAATCGTCTGGAATTCGATGAATCAGATTCAGAAACTGATCTCTTCAGTTCGGTTTGTCGATGGGTGCGTTCACGCGAGTGCAGTCGGCGAGTGGTCTAATCATAGCGCTAGATAAATCCAATGCTTGTTTGTTTAATCAGGCGAGACACGGTACGTGTTTCCCTATAATTGAAAACTTTCCAGCGTGCATGAGAAAAAATGTTATTTCTAGAGCAGACGGACTCACGGACACACCAGACATTTGCACACGGACAGAGAGACATACGGATATATGCACAGCCGCAGACAGACAGATAATGTTCATACTTACATTCGTGCGAACATACATACATACATACACACATACATACATACAGACAGACAGACATACATACATACAGACAGACACGCAGACATACACACATACATACATACATTCAGACAACCATGCACACATACATATATACATACATACATTCATTCATACATTCATACATGCATACATTCAGACAGACAGACAGAAAGACAGACAGACAGATAGACAGACAGATAGACATATACACATACATATATACATACAGACATACATACATATATACATACATACATACATACATAGACAGACAGACACGCAGACATACACACATATATGCATACATTCAGACACTCATACACACATACATATAGACATACATACAAACATTCAGACAGACAGACAGACAGCTCCACAGATGTGGTTCAGCTACCCGCTGCTGTAGGGCCGAATGCATATTTATTTTTAACTGGGATGCACGCGCTTAAAACCCTCCCCACGTCTGCGTTTCTAGTTGGGGGAAAAACAGATGGAAGGGCGAAGGTCTTTTCCCCGCAGCGATTTGTGGCACGTTACTGCAGAGGAGAAAGGGGTATCCATGAAAACCGAAACTCTTGTTTGCGTACGAAATGAAGCCGGTCGGTGAAATCCATCGCTAGATTAACGCTGCTTTACGACTGAAAAGATCTCACGGCGTGAAACTAATGAAATATGGCGATCGACTGAACGGGAGATCAAAATTCGTTCATTACCGGAAATTTAGAGGAGATTTTATGAAATAAACGGAATCGCAACGATCTCTGAAATTAGAAACACGCACAAGTCGACTCCCCCAACGGCAGCCAACTGCAGGAACTGAGGAAACCTGACTACCATTTTTGGCTATCAAGTTACCAGAGATATTTATGATGTATGTTATTCTGACTGTTTCTAATCGCACGCAAAACACACTCAGTGTGCAAATGAGATATAGGCATAGGCCTAAAGTAAAACATAGAGCTGGTAAGACGGAAACTGAAACAGAGTGGAAGGGAGATGCGATTAATCTTTAACAAAGTATTCCATTTACATTGACGCATTTAAAACGTGAGCAGCTTGCAGTGACGTATTTAGAGTGAAAGTGAGTTGAATTAGCATACGTCTATTTACCAAAACACCCCTCGCTTGGTAGGCCTACTGATGTTATTAGATACACAAAATCCAACTTTTCCGATCGGCAGCATGCGTGCAATTGTTCAAAATCCAACTTATTGAATCAATTTTAATTGTGAGTCACCAGACTGTTTCAACCAACCATGCTTTAATGATAAAAATATTTGATTCCAACAGATACCAACGTTACATTGGCTCCTGTTTGCTGAAGTTTTACAATTTAAAAAGTGCAAGTCAGTAATACGAGAAAAACATGGACTCATTGTGTATGTGAATAAAATTTAATGCAACTGGGTGATAATACACCAACACACACCACCACCAAACCGTTCTTGAACATTATCCTGGGGCCATCTACATATAAAACGTTTTGCCAGACCACATCACTAATCTACCATCAAAAAGCCAGTGCAAAACACATACGAACGTCATTTGCATGAAAATCATGAAAGGAATGCAAGTACGTTGTTGTAAAACTGTTCATTCATGTTGTTAAACTGTTCATTCATGTTGTTAAACTGTTCATTCAAAATAAAACGAGTTTTAAAATTGTGACTAATGAGCCACTTTTAAATATACCCAGAGGAATAGTTATGTTCTTTGAAGTTTTTCCCTTCGACATCAAATGTTTTTGTTATTTGCTAATTATAAGCTGATCATTTATATGGAGAACAGTAAATGTTGTTCAATTTTACTATGTTTTAATAATTATGTTTATCATTTATAGCTCTAGACGTTAAGGGGTTCCATTTTCCTTTCGATTGATAGAATCAACTGAAATTAGAGTTTCGTCCTATTATTATGGATATTTTACCAATAAAATAAGAAATTGTATTTGAATTATATAGTAGAATATTTGCTATACCCTAATCACGTATCGCGTGGGTATTAATTAGGTCTGTTACTTTAGACATAAGTCTAACTATCTTACTTAACCAAGAATTATTGTCAGGCCTAAGCTTTGTTTATCAGACAACACAGTTTTGACAATAGACGAACCAGGGATTGCGAGTATACAATATACTTGTCTTCTGAAAACCACGCATGGGATTTCAACTTTTCAGAACACAGACTTCGGACACGAAACAGCGATTTTGCCTTTTCTTTTGAACTCTCACCGATGCTTTCATACTCACCAGGAAGTTGGAAAATGCTTTCAATTATCTTAGTGTTTGAAAGGCGCTATATAAATCACGTATGAAATTACAGTCTATTACTTGTGGATCTGCGAACTTTGCCGCCTGTCTTTCTATGTGTCCTTCTTCCTCTTTGTCTTTGTGTCCTTGTATCTGTCTGTCTGGCTGTCTGTCTGTCTCTCTGGCGGAGATAGTAGTTTGCTACTTTCGAAAGTAACCTTCAATTAGCACGATAAAATATTTGCCAAAAAGATAATTTATTGTTAGACCCCTTTTGTTAATGGATCATTTTACGAGACCTAATTTCAACAGAGTGTAATTGCAACCCTAATTATAGGCCCGGTGATATATTATATTTAATTATGATTTTTTATATCTGACCTGACGCAGTGTGATAATTAGCCAGCCTTGTTGCGGTTCCTGGTCATGGTTAAAACCATTTAATTCAGTCGAAAAGAAAGGGACATATTATACACGCAAAGGATGAAAACAAAACAGCGCATTATGCAGACGCCATCTTGCTTTCATCATAAAGTTTGCCTTTTATGTGGCGCATTTTAATTGCTTCTCGCAGGTGAACCAGGCATTACTGGTTCTTTGATGTCAGTCAGGTTTGGGCTAAAATCCAATCTGTAACCAGATTGTTTATGCTCTATTTCCTGTCTTCCGAAACCTAAAAGGCTTTGTGGGTCTCAACAATTTCTGTCCAGTGGATAATGATTTGGAATACAGTTTTGCTTAGAGACGACCATCGATTGATGTCTTGTGCGTTAAGAAACGGCACTTCAGAACTTTACACAGAAGTTTAAGACTGTCTGACTCCAGCTGCGACTTAAGGAGTCAATTTGCAATTGATTGCCAATTTGGGACATTTAGATGTTTGCAAAAAGTTTTAATTGCGCAGAGGATAAATTTTCACTTACATTAAGTCCAGCTTTTTTATATGAGTTCGTCAGTTGCAACTGTGTCTGGTGTTCGAGCTCTGGTTGTCTCGTAAGATGAAAAATTCGCTTTCATTCCATCTAACAATTCAATCCCTCAACACCAGATTCGAATCTTTCGTCGAGTACTTCTGTTGACAATTATGTGATAATCGATGTGATAATTATCATGATAACGTATGATAATTATCTTACCAGACATTGTCTTACTTGTGTATGTAGCTTCAGAATAATTAAAGCTCTAAGTGTGTCGAAACTCATCATAATTTAAGATTTATATAACGCCATGAAATTATTAACTTGTATTAGGAAAATTAATATAAAGCCTTTCAGGTATACCCGAGAAGTGTAGGACACAAGTCGCCCTTGTGAGATTCTTAAAAGGCGATTTACATACAGCCAGATACAGACATATGGCTATGATCTAAAAAATGTGGTTTAAGGTAGGTTGAAAATGTCATGTCACGCCGTTCCAGTTTAAAGCGCAATCATAAGGTCATCGAAGGGTCAAAAGGTCTTTCGCTGAAAGACCGAAAAATCTCGGCCCGACTAGGTTACTCGTTTATCATGACCAAACCGTGTTCAGAATTGAGTTTATCGACTCGATGCTTGTCAATTCGGCTCGATACTCGAGATTACCAATTTGATGTTCGCGTTTTAACTCGATTTCTGAGTTTACAATCTCGATAATAGAGTTTTCAACCCGACACTAGCAAATGTAAACTACGGCATATAAAGAGAAGACAGATATAGAACAGGTAAAGAGATAGAGACAGAGATAGGTACAGGAAAGAAGCCAATGTCAATCCTATAGAATATTTTTGCCATAAGAAGTCGCCTTGAATGGAATGAATTGAACCAGGACTAATTGGCTTTTCGCTCAAAGATGACTCAAAGATGAGTCAGTGTTATAGAAGAGGGAGTTGCAGCAGTCAAGCTTAGAGTGTATAATTGTATTATCATATATTACCAACCACCGGATGTTAGAAGTTTTAGTGTTAGTTGATTGTTTTCAATGAAGCAGGAACTAGAAAGCAATCATTTTTATAACAAACAAGTTCTACAAAATCGTAAAACACGAGACCGTATGCAAAAGGTGCAGGTCAAAACCTGTCAAGCCCAATGTTGGGCCCCACTTTTACCCCCCCCCGCACTGAGGGTATACATTGTAATTGCAAATGTAAATCCCCAAAATTTCTCAACGTCATTCAAACGTCCCATCAGAGAGAACAGCTCATCCACCTCCGTTATATTGACTCAAGTCCGCAAAAACTACTGTTACTCAGTGAAAAAAAGTGAAAACGAAATGACTGAACGAAAAGCAAAGACGAAAGAGACAACATAGAAACACTCCTTCTCCCTCAGCCTGACCACTTCCGGATTCTGACCCGGCACCGAAAGTGACCCAACAACTTGCGGACTTGATTCGAACTTGATGACGTCAGCAGTGATTACACAGCTCTCACTGACGCAGATTTATGTAGCGCTGAGATATTCTTAGATTTAGATTTACATTTACAAACACGTAAAGAGACAGAAACTGATCGGAGTGACAGAATAAGGAATGAATTCCAACCACAGGCGACTGATTATTCCAAATGTGAGCACGTAGCACGTAGGTAATGAGAAACCCTTATGGCAACGATGAGTGGGGTGGATGCGAACGAAAGACCCGAGGGGAATTCATGTGAAAGACTTCGCAGAGGTGACAGGACCGTCTGCTATATCTATAAAGTGCTTCGATGCTGATTCAAACATGTTACATCGATGCTGCATGTTCACGCTCACGGCACATCTGCCTGCAGCACAAACATCAATTACGCATGCACTTTGGTTCTTTACATGGCATCTTTGGATAACCCCACGGACTGGACGCAGCGCTCGTGAATAAACTTTCAAGTAGCGCTTTAGAAATTTCGAGTTTACGACTACAATTACGATGCAAAACACACACAGCAGTGCGAACATACGACCAAGGTTATAGTACTACATGCAAATGCGCATGTACTAATACATTTACATACTCACGCACATCAACGAACTTATATATCTAAGTTATATATGTAAATACAAGTGCACAAATTATGCCACACGCATAGGCCTATAACTATACATAGGCCTATGCAAAGTGCGCGGATGAGCTTAATGAGCTTTTGGGATAGGCATTAAATTTATGAACAAGTCATTTGAGTCGTTTTGTTTGTGCGGACGCCGTATGTAGCACGAGGCTAATTCAGTTCGGCAGTAAATCTATCCGAATCGGGTAAACATCCATTTGCCGTTATGATTCCTCCTCTTGCCACCAGGGGTCGGACGGACATGCAACAGACACTGAAGACTATAAATAATAATCAGAGGCAACATGCCTGGTTGCCTCTTGTCTGCCTGTGTTCTGTCTCTTCTGTGTGTCTGTCTGTGTGTCTGTGTGTTTGTCTGTGTGTCTGTGTCTGTCTTTGTGTCTGTCTGTGTCTGTCTGTGTCTGTCTGTGTCTGTCTGTGTCTGTCTGTGTGTATATGTGTCTGTCTATGTGTCTGTCTGTCTGTCTGTACGCTTGTATGTATGTATGCATGTACGCATGTATGTAGTTATGCCAGGCCAGTATCCCCTTAGTTGATTCGCATGACATCAGCTGTAAGCCCTACTTGGAAATAAAAGGCGTGCTTACCTCCCCCCATCAACATCGATCGGTTTGCGTTTCTCTAACGACCCTATTAATAATCAAGGGGCTTTTATTTTGGGGTTTCTACCCGCAGGAACCATCCCTGACGCACCCTTTTCTCTCTGCGTGCGTCTGTGAATAGGGAAATTTCCGTATCTGGCTTCGGTAGCTGACTAAGCGAAAGATGAGAAATGTAAGAATTGAACGCTGGCCTCTTCTAAATGCTAAGTCATGTGACGATCATCACCTTCGATGCACGGTATTAGTACCCTAGGGCCCGCAGGCTCATGCATGTGATATTATTGCCAATATATGCCATCGCCGTTGTCATCGTCATAAACATCATCATTATCGTCGTTGTCATCTTTATCATTATCGTCATCAACAGCATCGTCGTCATTATCATCGTCAGCAGCAGCAGAAGCAGCAGCCAGCATCAACATCATCATCATCATCATCATCGTAATCGTCGTCATCATCATCATCATCGTCGTCGTCGTCGTCATCATAGTCATAATCGTCATCATCATCATCTTCGTCATCCTCGTAATCCCCATCGGCTTCTGGCGCCATCTATTTTTGCTTGCGATTAGAAACAGTCAGAAAAACATACATCATAAATATCTCTGGTAACTTGACAGCCAAAAATGGTAGTCAGGTGCACGTTTCAGTCGTTTGTAAAGTCCATTGCTTTCCGTTAGCTGTCCATTGTTGTCTATCTCATTGTTGGTTTTCCTTTGCTTCTCTCCCTCCAAGCCTGCTATGCAGAGCCATGTTAGCCATTCTATCAGCAGCCCTTCTTTCCCAATGGCTGAACCAATGTTAAAACGGTTCTCTTTTGCCGGGGCTGAGATGTAGGGAAGATCTCAGGGCGCAATATAAATGCTCTGAATGAATAAACGCATGAATGAACGAACGGAGTCTTTGTTAAGTGTGTGCAAGACACTTGCACATTGACAGTTGGGTCATTAATCCTGAGCTTTTCCTTTAGTTGATACGATTTACTGCAGTTAAGTTGAAGGCTATGACAGTAAGCTTTGGAATTCGTTAAGTCCCCAATCTAATGAGTCAATTATGTGCAGACTTTGCCCTTTCTAGGAAAACTCTACCCTACTGTTACCAATGATACTCTGTTATCAGTGATCCTCTGTTATCAGTGATCCTCTGTTATCAGTGATCCTCTGTATTCTATGATGCTCAGTCATCAGTGATACTCTGCTTTCCACGATGCTCAGCTATCATTGGTTCTCTGCTTCGTCTAACAGCAACCCGGTTTCTTTTCGCCATTTTATTTTCGTATTTATTGTATTACAATTTACTGCCATGTAGTGTAATATTGGCATGATATGTACAGTGTTTTTTTCAGAGGGAACGCTCCGGAACGGCGTTCCGACACCTTTTTTCGGCTAATCAAAATAATTTAGTTTTTAATAAAAGAATTGTGTTACTAAGTTATTTTAATTATGTAATATAATGTAACTTATTTTAATTCAGTTTCAGTGTTCACAACTTTACAACTTTACACTGTTTTCAGTGTTTATTGATTGATAAAAATAATGAAATTTTAGCACAAAATTCCATAATTGTTCAGTACCGGAACCTTTTTTATAGAAAAAAGCACTGGATATATATATATATATATATATATATTGCATATATAATAACACGTGTACACTGAATGTAAGGAGACACCCGTATTGAAGATTACGACCTCCGAGTTAAGCAGTTCGACGTGTGCGATCTATTTCGAATTCGCATAATGGGATTGGGATTGCAATTCGGGTGAAGAGCCGATGCCTCAGCCCTCGGCTACCGTTATTCCTCCCATGAATACATGTAGACAATGTGCTGATTCAAACATGGTTCGATATAAAGCGAATAGGTTTGCTCATAGAACTACAATGGCAGTAATTGCAATGAGTCAAAACGGGAAGAAGGTGAATGTTCCGGGCCATTTGTAGTCAATACACCTGATGTAGTCGAACCTAGGCCTACATTTAGGCCTGAACCTAAAGAGTTCTAACGAATTTTCACGTGTCTCATCAGAAGAACTCCTAATGGCAATTCCTTCTACTTAAAGCATCATATATATATGTGTGTGCGTATATATATGTGTGTATATATATATGTGTATATATAAGTATGTATATATTTCCTTCTATACACATAAGGAAAGTCTCAGACAAACACTCTCGAAGATGGTGTCTGCTAACTGTTAACACTAATGTGGCCAGAAAGCTCTTAGACATGGCGCGTGAGGCCGCAAGCCATATTCACTGTAGCCTGCAGCCAGACACTGGCCATTTGTGGTAATCAAACACGAGGTAACAACTTGACGTATAGTCACAATGACTCTGCTACTTTCCAACACAATTTGTGCGAGGCCACATATATTTTGGAATTCTTGTAAGCATAATGTGCCGTGATACATAGGGTCGCAATGGGTAAGGGACATCGCACCCGCGAGTTCCTTTAGCCATCGCCATGTTCCTTTACCGTCTCATTTGTATTTGTTCTGTTCGTTCGAGATTTTGACGAGTTTCTCTTGAACGAGAGCTATATAAATTTACGATTACAATTACCCCGCATGACTAGCCATTGACCTTTATAAGAGTCTCAAGTCTAAACCAACTCTTCTCATCCTAAAATTACCCAGTCACCTTATCAGCGGTTGTGCTCAGTGACAAATTTCGATGATACAGATTGACAACAAAATCAGATACGCGTTTGAAGGCCAGCGGGAATGACCAGCCACCCACGAAGTCAAAAATTACGCTAGCTCACATCCACTCCCGAGAACCACCTAACTTTAAACTCAAGTGCACTTGGAGCCTATAATGAACTAAAATTTTTATTCAACTCTCCATGGGGAAATTCACTGGAAAAATAGGCCTCGAATTGTATTTACCACAAATAAATACCACAGTTAGGTCACATTAACTCACAAGAGGCTTTTAGTATAGGCCTACTAGTTTTAAGTGTTTACAAGCCTTAATGTCTGCCTTGTCTATCGTCGTCTTAATGGAGAAACAGATAAAGCTAAACGACACACACGTGGTCCTTCGGCTTTAGTGATGTACCATATATTACACAACTAATGGCTTAATACTTGACTAAAGCGTTCCTAGGAACAGAGTGGTGTATTTATCAAGATATTCTGATTTAACCGCTGCTCAACGCGAACTTTGTTTAAACAAGCAATTGAAATAACGAGGGATGACAGTAACAACTATGATAGAATTATTAAGGTATACATACATACCTTGTCCTCGAATTACTTTACATTACCTTCCCTTACCTTCCATTGCCTTACCTTGAGGTTCTCAAGCCGCATGTTAGAGGTTCTTAAAGCGCTATATAAAACCATGCGTTATTAGGCCTATATACCTTAATTATTTCTGATAGATTAATAGAATGCTTAGCAAAACGCACCGTTCAAGTCGGAACTATATATAAGCAAAACACACTACATAAATATATCAAAACTCCGCCACTGCCTTTAGTCGGGTAGTGCCAGTCCCAAGCCTGGATAAAGGAGGAGGGCGGCGTCAACGGCCTTTATGTCATAAGGTGTCGTTAAACATTGGAACTACTACTGCTAAATATATCATATATTTATTTATTTACTTACTTAAAGCACTTAGAAGCTAGTGTGGTTAAGCTTAGTATAGAATCGCCATCGATGCAGGTTTATGCGTTAGGAAGCAAAATTCAGTACATGGTTGCAATGTGATTGTTGCCAAGTATTACATTGCCACGTTATTCGTAGTTCCGTAAGGAGTGATAATAAAGAAGTCAAGTTACAAGATTCATACTTGTCGATTCTCGAGATAAACTTATAAGTGTTTGAATGACTATTAAAGTTTAGATCATATGACAAAATGTACGCTGCCAGAAATCTTATTCAGATTTACTGCCATCTTTAGTGGTTTCTTGTGAAAGAATTTGCAAATGGCTACGTGAAAGCTTTGATAAATAATATATGATACCTGAAATGCTATATCTTAAAAAAACTATTGTCTAAAGAGGCAAATTGTCGTCGTCACCATTTTCTTTAGAAATAAATATCATCATCATCGTCATCATCGTCATCATCATCGTCGCCGTCGTCGTCGTCGTCGTAATATTCATCATCATCATTTCCATCATCATCAATAACTGACCAGAAAGTGAAGATGATGACCACACATTTCCATGCTTTAAACATTACTAAATGTCTAAAAGTCACTGAAAGAAGTCACTGACAGTAGTTACTGAAAAGGCTACTGAAGGTGTGAGGTGCTCCATCTAGATATCTGAGGTGGAATATGACTGTGGAATTGGGTTTCAGTTCTACATTATGAAAACTGCGCTATAGAAGTAATTGCATTAGATTAGCTTTATCTATCAATTCTGATGTTTCTAGTCTTGCTAAGTCTTGTGTATGTGCCTAGATATCATAGTCTTGGTCTTCGTTTGATTCTCCTTTCTTCCAACTTCCGAAAAAGAACTTCACCTGGAATGCCTTTTTGGGGATATAGTTAACAGGTAGTCTTCCATACTACCAAGCCATAGCAGTCTTCGTTTAATTGATTGCTTTGCCCAGAAGAGTTGTTCTCGTGAGTCATATGAACAGGCAGCTCAAATTCTTTGCTTCTGATGCAACACAGCAAAACCTAATCAGTGCAGCGCGGTACAAAGTAAGAGGCCATAATTATGTAATAACTATCTCTAAGTTGTTTACCTTGCAATTTACGAATACCTTCTCAGGCGCACCACTCACCTGTCTCCTATCTTAATTTCAAGGCTTTCTTACCTAGTCACTCTGCGCGTAGGCGTAGCGGTCAACAAGCGAATTGACCTCTACCGATATTGCAGCAAGAACTTACATCACTCGTTTCCGCCGCATACAGAACCATCCGTTAACGAATGCAAGCATGCTTCTACATGCCTCGCTCTTCAGTTCTGCCCTGTATCTATCTGTCTCATTGTGTCCGAGAGTTTTGTAAACCCGTTATTTAAATGCGCATGTACAATCACGTCCTTTACCTAACAGTACCATGCCTTACCATGTCTTACTTACATTACCCTACCTTGAGATTCTAAAAGCCGCCAAAACTACAGCATATTTAAATCTACTTGGTTTGCAATAGCGACCGTATGGCCTCGACCCTGCTCAGTTATCAATTAATATATAGGGTGAGATCCTTCATCACCGCTGCCCGACTGAATGTGTGCCACGCCGTTTAAGTTTTCCATGTACAAAGCGTCCTACCCCAGTGACCTTGTTCTACTTCTGCCCAGAGACAACAAGCCTCCCTTCATTCATATCCGGCTTCTGCACTCGCTCTACTTCCGACCCAACCCTATCGACTGCTTCGGGAATACGATACCCTCTAAAGTGGACCAATTAAATCACGCAACACCTACACAAGTTCCACCTTCTATGACTATGACATTTCATTGTTCACTACTAATAGTATTGATTAGTATCACTATTAGTAATTTTTAATCAGTATTACTAAGAACAATATCAATAGCAATAGGTCCATATAGTCACAGGAATAGCAGCAGCCCGTAGTTTTGCAATATCATTTTCAAAACAAATTCAAGTGTAAATGTAAATGTATAGGTTTTATATAGCGACCGTATGGCCTCGACCCTGCTCATTTTGCAATGAATTTATCGGGAGAGATCCTTCACCATCGCTGCCAGTTTTGAATGGGCGCCACGCCATTTAAGGTCCCCGTGCACGGACCGTACTAGCCCGAGATTTAAATCTCTGAAATAAGCCACGACCGGGACGCGAACCTGGGATTCTCACGCACAGAGGCTAGTGGTAGTAATAGTGTTGGTGGTAGTGTTAATATAAATCTACGACATTTCTTAGCGCCACACAAAAGCCGCGACAGCGAGACCATATTGTTCACCGGCGACATATTGACAGGCGGGAAAGGGGGTTGAGGGAACTGACGGAGGTCTTTCGGAAGTTTTTCCCAAAGAACTCGCACCCCGTAGATTAAGTAGCATAATTTGAGAGAGGAGGAGATAAGATTCCGAAATAGAGAAATGCATGAAGAAGAACAAGCAGATCTGGGGGTTTGGATAGTGAATAGCTGGCTAATGTAAGAGGGCTGAGAAGTTTATAGGGTATTGTAGGTAAGAGATATAAATTTGTAGCTGAGGCGCCGAGGGACCTTTAGGTCATGAAGTGATGAGCACTGGGGTTATATGGTGGTGTTTGGAAATTTTGGTAACTGCAAGAGCAAGAGCGTTCTGGATCCTCTGAATGAGTTTTATTTCAGATGAGTTAGTGTTGTAGAAGAGGGAGTTGCAGCAGTCAAGCTTAGAGTGAATAACTGAAGTGGCTTTTGCAGCAGTTTTAAAATCAAGTGAAGGGCGAAGTCGGCGGAGATCACTAATATGCATGTGGCAAGTACGGGATAAAAGAGTGATACGATTGCAAACGCAAATGTTTTTCTCGAAGATCATTCTGACATTGCAGACTGGAGAAGAGTAATGCAAGGGTGAAGTTACATCCTGTGGGGAAAGATCCGCAGGATAGTTTAGTTTGTTTACTTGTTAACGGAGGCAAATTAAGAGAAATTCTGTATTTGAAGGGTGAAGCACAGAAGGTTATCGGTCATGCAGTCTGATATGTTGGTGATGGTGGTACGTAGATGATTTAGTTTAAAAGCAGGTAATCTGAGAATGACAGATGCTGATGCGAAGGAATGATACGTGCACTTGGGTGAAGAGAGGACAGTGGTTAGTTCGCGGATATTACCTCTAAGATTGGAGGACGAGCTTTTATGAAGATAGCGGTTTGCAGAATGAGCTGATAAGCGAATAGCCGTCAGGTCTGCAGCTAGCGAGTTGAAATAGAGTGGATGAGGGAGTGATCCATATTTCTGTAAGGGCGACTGCATCAGGAGGGTAGTGGATATAATACTACTAGAACAACGTTGCAGCAGTACTACTTAATCGCCTGTCCGAAGAGTCATACCTACACACCATATGTGTAGGCGTTAAAGTTATGCTTAATAATTCTTACTATATCCCGGAACTTAATTGGGACCTTTCATCTAGCCGCCCCGCTAATCATTATTATATCCGTTACCTCCTATTTAATGACAAACCACATGTCGCCCACACTCTTGCGGCTTCAGGTGTTAATAGCATACACGCCTCCATGTACATTTGTGTACACTTATGAATACATGTATGTGGATGCCCCTGCGTATTAATACACGCCGAATATTTTTTGGGACAGCCAGAAGCACTCGAGAAATTATGGGAGGGTCTCGATAGTTTCCGTTCGTTGTGTTTATATTGAATGTGTAATACAACCGGATGAAAGACGCAGATAATCTGTGGTGGGCCTGTAGGCCTGAATAAGGCCAGTGCGACAGATATGTGAGCGACAGGATGGGACTCAAGTGGGAAATACAGAAGCGTCTATTTTCGGATCATATTCTGTTCGTCACCTTATAAAAAGCAGAATCGCTCGAGACAATTCAGTAGCGAAGAAGACGCAAGACATCGAGAGTGAATCGAGACGAGAAGAACGAGAACAACTGACGCAGTTAACCGACAGAGTTTAATACAACCGAGTTAAAATGTACAACTACGAGGCAGCCATGGAACAGGAATCGACTAAGACCACTCAGTTCACCATTGGGATTATCTATCCCGATGATGGTGAGTTTATCTTTGTGACTATATTTGGTAGCAAAGCAGAAATTCGGATTTATACAAGTTAGAATAAAGCACACGACTGACTGCCAATATGGCCATAAGTAATCAGTGACATGGTCCCAGTGGAATGCGAATCATTTATCTTTACACGCTGGGAGGTTAAACGACCAGTCCTTAATTTCGTAAGATGAAGCTATGCTGGAACATCGGACGCGTGGAAGTATTTCTTAAAAGTGACATTGCATCTGATGATTTCGCCTAGAAATAGTTTTTTCCAACTATGCCACGAAAAAACACAGGACATACTGCTATAATCATGAACATAATGTCTTATAATGGTAAACACTAATCTAGCAAAACACCAACTTCCGTATAGTAATTTATTCGGTAAGAAAGAGCTTACAGCGTGTCTTATATTCCAACAATTAAATCGAGAATGATAAATAATAATGCATATTCTATGGCCAAGCTTGTTTTCTTAGTGTAGGTACAAACTAAAAATTGAATGTGAAGTAGGGCTTACCTAAGTGAAATAAGGCAATGAAATGTATTTTATTGTAATGCAACTTAATGTAAGATAATGTAATTACGACAATTTCTAACACAACAAATGTAGCGAGCTAATTTTAGGCTGCTTCACAATGTCAGTTGTCATTGTAAATGCTAAGAGTGTAATAAGGTGCAAATTAAGAATGGAATCAGAATTTGTAGTTAACTGAAATTGTTACATTAAAAGCTCAAGCAACGAGAAACTAATGTGCTTTTATTATTTTGTTCTTTGTAGATATTCCTTTCCCAATCGCCGACCTCATCTACCGTTGAACACATCGGCTGATGTACGAAAGGTATCGTCATCTAAACGGGATGGCGGAAGTTCAGCTGAATCCTCCAATTCCAAGTCTCCAGAAGTTCTGAGTTACACTACAACTGATCATCGACGTATCATCATCGGATAATCAATCGTTCCTCTTGTCTAGTCAGAAATACTGAGAGTTGTCTCTGAGTGCAGCAACATATTTCTACATTCAATTTATTTTTCTACATGTTATTTATTTATTCGGATGTATTTCGCTATTTATGAAAGAATTGAAGAAGTTTATCAAGTGTTTCTATTTTCATGTGAGATCTCGATAAGATGTATAAGTTACTGCGAACGCAGCTAATTGTATATTTATTACTTTACTGAGTTATGTATGTGTTAGTGTAAATCTATTTATACATGCATTTGAAACATGCATACACATGTACGTACACACATACATAAATAGATATGAGCACATATATAAAAGACTACATGCCAAGGAAGATATGGATATACAAATTATTAACAGTATTTTGCTATGTATGACTATTTATTTTCAGCCATTGTTTTAGAATATTATTTATTTTACGATCTGTGAGTTGTATTGTTATGCTGTATTTAATTTATCAGTTGTAGTATTATAGAGATAACTGCAACAATAAAACGGTTTCAGTGTATTGCAATCATATCTGGATGTTATTTGAAATGTAATACTTCTATAGCGCCTGTTTGAATCAGTCAACCACGATGTTGGCGAAGAAGGAAGCGATTAGGTGCTTTCAACTCAGTGTGCCTTTTTACATGTTTGACGAAGTTGTAATTCTACTCAGCAAGCAATTAGATGCAATGTAATAGGCTAGAGTTTAAAGTTTCTGTGAGGAAATCGTGCGTTTCTGCTGTCGATTGGTGCAAAATTTATGGTACACTTTTGTAACAGGTTAACCTAGCACGGTGTATTTGAGCCGATTTTGCCT
Organism: Norana najaformis; assembly: GCA_964023275.1. Classification (NCBI taxonomy): domain Eukaryota; kingdom Metazoa; phylum Annelida; class Clitellata; order Crassiclitellata; family Hormogastridae; genus Norana; species Norana najaformis. The sequence continues at coordinate 28,181,991 of OZ029921.1, forward strand.
TGAACAGACTTAGAAATTTGATGTTCGGTAATGGGAACTCATTTGAGAGATTACTTTCGTAGACTTTTAACCAAAATTGTTATTTTACATTCTTGTGCTACATTAAAAGTGTATTTACATGATTGTCAGTTTTTCAAGCATTTACATATTGAAATCATCATTTTGTTGTATGTTGCTTTACAGTGGTTTTTGAGTTTTACGTTCGTTTATTTTTAGATTATGTTCATCATATTATTTATTTACTGTCTTAATTTTTAGAGTGTAGCCGAACTTTTTGTATTGTAAACTGCTCATGAAATTGGCTTAAAAATTGTTGTCTCTCTGAACTCTTACAAAGATTCCTGTGTAAATTTCTTAGTCATTGTTCTGTTAACAGAGGCTTAATATCCAAGCCATTCTAAGAGAGTACTGTTAAAACTGTCCCGAAAAATTCTGTTGCTTCCTGTAGCCATCTAGTGAATGAGACGGAATGACTATGAATTTCAAATGCTCTACGAATTTCCGTTTCAAAGTTTAGCATTCGTGACTTCTGTATTGCATCTGTTTTTATACACAAGCTTTAACCTGTTTTTTACAATCTAATATGTTAATCTTGAGCTGTTTTATAAAAAATGATGAAATTTATTGAGTTGTTATTACTTGCTAATTAAACCTCAGTATCATAAATCGTTCTTAAATATCGCTTAACTGCAAGGGTCATTATACCTTGATGCCAGTGTTTGGTAATCGGAGGCCATGTAAAAGCTAATGTGACCTGAAGTCAGACACTTTTGTTTCATGCAGTTCAACTGTTAACTGGGCTGTAGGCAGTCCCGGTTCATGCTATGCAAGATTTCAATGCAATACAATATAATACATGTCACAGCATAACACAACCCGACATAACGTAGCACAATATTGGTTTCAAGTAGCTTAGAAGGCCATTGGTCTGTGTTGGAACCACATTGCACTGTTTTTATTGTCCACACCAGTATTAGTCTGCATTGGAAACCAGGCAACGACTACTAAATTAAGACGAACTAAGATTCACTGGGAAATCCGTTTAGAAGACATAGCTAGACTCAGTCAGAAAGCAAGATTAGAGGTAATAATTCATTCGAGTATGCTATATACACTGCGCATGGCTACAGCATACGGACAACTTAAAAGAAACCATGATGAGAGTCGAACTTAGCACGAGAAGAAAGCATTGGATGTGTTTACAGACGACCGAAAAAATAGAAGGTTATTCACTCGCACATCGCCGTTCGGCTGGCGTTGGGAACTGAATCTGCTGCGCCTCTTAATGATTATGACCACGACAACCATAAAGATTATAATAATAATATTAATAATAATAATAATAATAATAATAATAATAATTTATATTAATAATAATAATTTATAATAATAATAATAATATTGAAATGACGATGATGATGATTTCGGCGACAGTGACGACGACGACGATGCTGTTGATGATGACGACGACGAAAATGATGACTACAGTGACAATGAAATCGCTGTTTATGTCTGTGTTAATCATACCATACCTAAAGGTAAAACAATGATCTTGAAAAGCAAAAAACAATTATCTTGAAAAGCAAAAAGAATGAATGACCCATGTTAATTACACACGCATTTAGTAAAGCTTCCACCTACTATGAGGAACGTAGGGAGGCGCTAATTTTCTTTTACAAGAAGCTTGCGCTGGCTATGGACGAATCTCAAGGTCCTGGAGAAGAGGGCAGTGCATTGCAGGACTTGCCGTTTGCTGCTATGTTTAAACCGGTACCGAATTAAATATTATGCTTGATGACAGAGGCAACTTGCCCAGAGTAGTTACACAGTCAAACCCGCAACATCAGAATCATTAACCACAACAACTATCTAGTGATAAAGCATTCTTTATGACCTGTTTTCAGATATTTATGTGGCGGCTCGCAGTAATTAGACAAATCTGTTTGGAGTCAATCAATCTTAGTGAGCCACGTATGTACGTATTTAAGTGCGTATGTAGTATGTTTCTATTTATGTATGTAAACATGCATGTATGTGTGTGTTTATGTAAGTATGCAGGCATGCACATGCAAATGTATATGAAACTTATAAGCAATCACTATGCATAATCAAAGTAAGCCTACAGTATGAACTGTCTTGCATACTTTTATGTAGACTACGAATTGCCTTTAGCCAATGAAGTGATTTGAGCCACGTATGAGATTTTGTGTCGATTGAAGGTGTTTGATTTCAGATGAGTAAACGCTTTAGAAGAGGAGTTGCTGTAGTCGAGTTTTCATTTATCAACTGATGATGCTTTTGTGCAGAAGTTTAAAAATAGACAAAACTGCCTGGCGTCACTCATTCTTAGTGAGCCGTGTATGTATGTATTTAAGTATGTATGTAGTATGTTTCTATTTATTTATATAAGCATACATGTATGTGTGTGCATGTATGTATGCACGTATGGAAGCATGCACGCATCCGTATACAAATGTGTATGAAACTTTTATTGTAATTATTATATAATCACAGTAAGCTTACAGTATGAACTGCCAACCTTCAACAGTGATTCAAAGCAAATTTAAGATTTTCATGTCAGACTATGTTAATCGGATTAAACTATAGAGAAAATTGGTCATTACAAGTCTCCAATGTGAGACTCACTCAACTTTTGAGTTCATGGAGTTGTTGTTGACCGTTTTCTATGAGGGAGATATAGGCTTTCCTGGGCAGTACTTCCGTTAGTGAGGAACTTCAGTAGCCATAGGAAAACATGCACTCTGGCGCCATCTATGTCGACAACGCTGGTTGAATGTCCATTTTCATTAAGCACATGAAGCTTCATAAAAGCACGTTTACAATGACTAAGAAACTAAACCATTGTTGCATCCTTAACGGCCAAATGACACCCATAATCTTACAACTGGACAGAATTTTGCCACTTCTAATGAAAACAAACTTTTCTCTTCTCATGGAATATTCATTGGCTCATGTATCCTGAATCGAACAGCGGGCATATATAGTTCGAAAACTTTATCAAAACACTGCCTTTCAATATCACAAGTCATTCAGCCTTGAAACTGAAGCGTGATGGAGAATGTGTTACGGAAATGTCCGTTAGTCGTGTGGAAGATAAGAGCAAACATCAATGCAACTACAGCTGAGAATAAATTGAATGAATGAGAATCCGCTTTCGGTTCTAGTTATTAGCATGTGAGAGGAATGTTATCGAGGCGTCGATTAGACAGGATGCACGCATACTATTATCTAGAATACGTATTTGTCTATATATGTTTAGTCTATGTAAATGTTAACTATGCGCACAAAGTTAACTGTAGCCATGTAGACTTTGATATATGCAGATATACATATGCGTATAAATTATACTTGTGTCTTTACATATTTATAATATTTATGTGTAAACTATATATGTATATATATATGCATATGTATATACATATTTAGGTGGTTTGGGTTTGCATACTTAGGCCAGGCTTGGCGATCTCTGATGACAACGACAATGATTATAAAGACAACCTTGACGATGATAACAACGACAATGAAGAAGACGATGAAGATGATTATGAAGACGCCGGTGACGGCAACGATGAGGAGATTGGAGGACAAGATAGAGGAAAGTATGGGAAAGAAAAAGGTGATCTGAGGGTTGGATAGTGAATATCAGGCGATTGTAAGAGGTTTGAGAAATTTGAAGGTTTTGTAGGTAAGAGATACAAATTTGCAGCGGATGACCGAAGGGCTTTAACCAATTAAGTGATTTGAGCAATAGATTTAAATGGTGATGTTTGGAAATTTTTAACTGCAAGAGCAAGAGCGTTCTGCATTGCTTGAAGGCGTTTGATTCGAGATGAGTCAATGTTATAGAAGAGGGAGTTGCTGTAGTCAAGTTTTCATTGATCAACTGATGTTGCTTTTGTGCAGCAGTTTTAAAATCAAGTAAAGGTGGAAGCCGACAGATGTCATATACATGCATAGAGCAAGTGCGAAATACCTGACTGATATGGTCTGTAAAGGTAAGGTCTTTGTCAATGATGATTCGAACGCTGCAGAATAGATAAGAGTAAATGAAGGCGAAGTGAAATACTTTGAAGAACGTACCACAGGATTAGTTTTATTTGCCTGGTTGTTCACGCAGGCCAGTTGTAAGAAATTATGTTGATGACAGAGTTACGTAGATGATTTAACTAAAAAGTAAATGATTAGAGATGAATCGAAGAAGTGAAAAGATTAGTTGGGTGGAGAGGAAAGTGGTTGATTAGCGGATGAGGAATGCAGTACTGCCCCAAAATATTTTTGTTTCTACTGGTTATATGCCTGCACCTGTGCATTAAAATATACGACGAATATTTTTGGAATAGCTAGAAACACTCAAAAAAATCATCGGAGATTCTCGATAATTTCCGTTGGTCGTGTTTATTCTGAATGTGTAGTACAACCGGATGAAATGATATATGACAGATAATCTGCGGTAGGTCTGTAGGCAGACATGTGTGCGACAGTACGGGATTCAAGTGGGAAATACAGAAGCATCTATTTTGGGACCCTATTCTGTCCGTCACCTTATAAAAAGCAGGATAGCTCGAGACAATTCAGTAGCGAAGAAGACGCAAGACATCGAGAGTGAATCGAGACGAGAAGAACGAGAACAACCGACGCAGTTAACCGACAGAGTTTAACACAACCGAATCAAAATGTACAAATACGAGGCAGCCATGGAACAGGAATCAACTAAGACCACTCAGTTCACCATCGGCGTTATCGTTCCAGATGATGGTAAGTTTGTTTCCTTAATGACATCTGGTAGCAAAGGAGAAATCGGATTTATACAAGTTAGAATAAGACATATGACTGTCTGCTAACACGCATGCCTTTGTGCCAGATAGTATTCAGTTACATGGTTCCGGTAGAGATCTGTCTCTTTGGTAGAATGCAAACCATCTATCTTTACAGACTGAGGTTTATCGATCAGTCTTTAATTTCGTATGACGCAGTTATGCTGGAACATCGGACGCATGAAAGTATTTCTTAATAGGATTATTACATCTATTGATTTTGTCTGGAAATTGTTTTCCTCCAACTATACCAAAAAGAACACAAGGCAAACTGATATAATCATGAGAGTAATACCTGATAATGATAGACATTAATGTGGCAAAAAACAACTTTCTTATCCTAATTTGTTTCGTAAAGCACAAGTTACAGCGTGTCTTATATTTAAACAGTTAAATAGACCATGATTAATAATACGTGATCCCTGGCCATGCTTCTTTTCTAGGTGTAGGTGCAACTTAAAATGAATGTGAAGTTCCTATGTAATGTGATGAAATGTAATGCAATATAATGTAACTCATTGTAATATAATTACGACAATTAATCGAAGGTAATTTTGCTTTACAATGTCAATTGTCGATGCAAGTTCTAAGAGTATAATAAGTTGCAGATTAAGAATGGAATCAGAATTTGTAGTTAATTGCAGCTGTCACATTAAAAGCTCAAGCACTGAGAAACTAATGTGCTTTTATTATTTTGTTCTTTGTAGATATTCCTTTCCCAATCGCCGACCTCATCTACCATTGAACACATCGGCTGATGTACGAAAGGTATCGTCACCTAAACGTGATGGCGGAAGTTCAGCTGAATCCTCCAATTCCAAGTCTCCAGAAGTTCTGAGTTACACTACAACTGATCATCGTCGTATCATCATCGGATAATCAATCGTTCCTCTTGTCTAGTCAGAAATACTGAGAGTTTGTCTCAGAGTGCAGCGACATATTTTTTAATTTAACTTATTTTTCTACATGTTATTTATTTATTTGGATGTATTTATCTATTTATGAAAGAATTGAAGAAGTTTTTAAAGTGTTTTCAATTTCATGTGAGATCTCGATAAGATGTATAAGTTACTGTCAGCGCAGTTGACTGTATATGTATTACTTTACTGAGTTATGTATGTGTAAGTGTATACATGCATTTGAAACATGCATACACACGTGCGTACGTACACACAGACATGAATACATATAAACACACATATACAAAGACAAAACTACATGCCAAGGAAGATATGGATATACAAATTATTAACAGTATTTTTACTATGTAGGCCTATTTATTGCCAGCTGACGTTTTTGAATATTACTAATTTTGCGATCTATGAGTTTTTTGTTACATTGTATTTAATTTATTAAGTGTAATTTTGCAGGCATAATTGCGACAATAAAACGGGTTTCTGTGGTTTGAAATCATGTCTGGATGTTATTTGAAATGTAGTACTTCTATAGCGTCTTTTCAATTCCATCAACCACGGTGTTGGCGAAGACGAAAGCATTTACGTGCACTCAACTCAAATGTGCCTTTTTAGGTGTTTGACAAGTTGTGATTCTACTCAGAAAGTAATGAGATGCCATATAATGAGCTAGATTTTAAATTAATTTTTATGAAGAAACCGTGCGCCTCTGTTGTCGATTAGTGTAAAATCTGTGATACACTATTGTAACAGTTTATCTTATTGCGGTGTATTGAGCCGATTTGGCCTTCGTGACTTGAACAGACTTAGAAATCTTATGTTCAGTAATGGGAGCTCATTTGAGAGATTATTTTTGTAGACGTTTTACGAAAATTGTTATTTTACATTCCTGTGCTATATTAAAAATGTATTTACATGATTGTCAGTTTTGCAAGCCTTTACACATTGAAATCATCATTTTGTTGTATACTGCATTATTGCAGTTGTAGAGTTTTACGTTCGCATATTTTATGGATTACGTTTCTTCATTTTTTTTATTTGCTATCATAATTTTTAAAGTGTAACCGAATTTTTGTAATGTAAACTGCTCATGCAATTCGCTTAAAAATAGTTTTCCCTCTGAACTCTTACAAAGATTCCTGTTTGAAATTTCTTTGTCATTGTTCTGTAAACGGAGACTTAATTTTGAAACCATTCTAAGAAAGTACTGTAAAACTGCCCTAAAAATTTGTGCAGTTTCCTGTAGCCGTCTGTTGAATGAGACGGAATAACTATAAATTTATAAATTTCCAATGATCTAAAAATTTCAGTTTCAGAGTTTAACAATTGTGACTACTGTATTGCACTTGCTTTTTTACATACAATCCTATTAGCCTGTTTTTACAATCTAATATGTTAATCCTGAGCAACTATGTATTAAATGTTGAAGTTTATTTGGTTGTTCGTATTTGCCTAGGGCCTACTTAAACCTCATTATCTCATATCGCTCTTAAAATATCGCATGACCTTTAGGGTTAGAGTCATTTGAGCTTGAAGCCAGTGTTTGGTAATTAAAAGCCATATAGAAACCACTGTGACCTAAACTCAGACACTTCTGTCTCATGCAGTAGCCCTACTATAGTTATGTGGAAACATTACCTGTTACCAGGGCTATAGGGAGTCACGGTCCATGCTCTGCAATATTTCCATACAATGCAATACAATACAATACTTAGCATGATATGACAAAAAACGACATAACAAAACACTTTATTTGTTTAATGTGGCTTTTAGGGCCTTACAACCCAGTTGGAGCTATTGTTATTATTGGCCTGGCCAGTTGTCAGGATTGGAAACCAAACAACGACTACTGAAATTAAACGAACTAAGATTCAATGAGAAATCAACTAGAAGGAATAGCTAGAAACCTATGCAATAAGTCTTGTACTCTTTGGGTTTACATAGCCAATCGATTGTTGGTTCTCAACAAAATATCACATTGATAGACTTAATTCTGGTGCGTGAACCGAAGTTCGTTAGTATAAAGTTTTACACCAATAAACCTAGCCAAACTTGAATAATGAATGTTATGAAAACACATATACCTTACTCAGGACTCACCTCCGGAGGACGGGAAAGAAGTAGGACCAGATGTGTGAAAGATGAGGTATACTGGCAAGCATCATCGCAATGAAAAATAACAAGGCGGGTGGAATTGATAACATCCCGGCAGAGAAACTCAAAAATCTGGGAGAAAAAGCAATGGCTGAGGTAGTAAGGCTGTGTCAGGACATATATAACACTGGAGATGGCCGAAGGACTTCTTACAGTCCATTATGATGCCGATGAAAAAAGACAAATGCAACGACTAGTGAGGATCATCGAACATTCAGCCTACTTGCACAAGCTTCCAAGAATATTCTAGAGATCATCAAAGAAAAGAGTACAAGCCAAGACAGAAGGGACTGAGTATTCGGGAGAAGACCAATTTGGATTCAAGAAGGGTAGAGGTACAAGAGATGCTATTGGAGCACTAAGGATGTTGAAACAAAGAAGGCTTGAACAGGAGCAAGGAGTTTACATAGGTTTTGTGGACTACGAAAAGGCATTTGATGGAAAAAACTGATACATGCACTCAGGAAACCTGGAATTGATTGGAAGGATAGAAGACTCATTGGAAATCTGTATATAGGCCAGAAGGTGAGAATAAGAATAGAAGGCGAATATTCAGAACCGGGAAAAATTGATAGAGGAGTAAGACAAGGATGTCCGCTATCACCAGTTCTGTTTAACATCTATATTGAGGAACTTAAACGAGAGGAAACTAGAAAGTGTGGTTGAGGGAATAAAAGTAGGGGGAAGACTGGTGAAGGCGCTGAGATATGCAGACGACCAGGCAAGGCTGACAAATAGATAAGAAGATCTACAAAGGATGATGGACCGCCTAAACCTAATTTCGATAGAATATGGTACGAAAATAAATTTCAAAAAGACAAAGGTTATGAAGATAAGGAGAAAAAAAGAAACAACAGTGAGAGTAATAGTAAATGATGAAGAGTTGGAACAGGTCAGACAGTTCTGCTACTTAGGAAGTACGATTACAGCAGATGCAAAATATCATAACGAAATAAAAAGAAGGATAGCGATGGGAAAGGATGCCTTTATGAAGAGGAAAGAATTAATGAGAGGAGGACTGAACAGGATCTTAAAGAAGAGATGGTCAAAACATTGATATGGAGCGTGATCATATATGGATCGGAAATAAGGACCATCATGTATGTATATGTGTGTATGTGTGTATGTATGTAGGTAAATATGTATGTGTGCATGCATGGATGCTCATGCATATGCATTTAAGACTTATATTGCATTTATTAGGCCCATATAAGCTTACAGTATGAACTATCAACCATCGACAGTGATTCAAAGCCAGTTGCAGTCATTCATATCAGAATATGTTAATCAAATTAACCTGTTGTGTATATAGGCCATTACAAGTCTCCACTGTGAGACTCACTCGGCTTCTGAGTTCATGGAGTTGTTGTGTACTTTCCTGGGCAGTACTTCCGTTAATGAGGAACGTCAGAGAAAAAGCGACCATAGGAAAATATACTCTCTGGCGGCATCTGTTTCGATAACGCTGGTAACATGTTCAATTTCGCTCAGCACATAAGGCTTAACAAAAGCACTTTTTATAATGACCAAAACTTTGGGGTCATTACCTCCTAAACAGCAAATGACAGCCGTAATTTTACAACGGGACAGAATTTTACCACTTCAAACGCAAACAAACTTTTCCTGTTCACATGTAATATTTATTGGCCTTTGTATCCAGAAATGAACAGCGGGTGTATAAACAGAGGTCAGAGGCTTTTATCAAAACACTGCCTTTCAATATCTGAAGTCATCCAGTCTTTATTAAGCTAATGCGTGATAGATGAATGTGTTACGGAAATATCGGTTGGTTATGTGGAAGAAACGAGCAAAAATCAATATAACTACAGCCGAGAAGAAATTGAGTGAATGAGAATCAGGCTTCGGTTCTAGTTAATAGCATGTTAATAGGAATTATATCGGGGCATCGATTAGCCAGGATGCATGCATACTTTTATCTAGACTGCGTATGTATGTCTATGTATGTTTAGTCTATGCAAATGCTAACTATGCTAACATGGTTATCTATACCTACATGTATGTAGACTATGAATATATTCATACATGTATATAGGGCTATAGATTATACATGCGTCTTTACATAATTAAAATATCTATATGTGAACCAATTGTACTTGTAATTGTAATCGTAATTTGAGATTTATAAAGCGCCTCTTAGAGGATAGACTCAACGGAGGCGCATATATGCGTATATACATATATATGCATGTATGTGTATATATATATAAATATGTAGGTGGCATGGGTTTGTATATGTAGGTAAGGCTCAGCAATCTCTGAAGAGAATTACGATGATTATAAAGAAAACCATGATGATGATAACAACGACAGTGAAGAAGACGATGAAGACGATTATGATGACGTCCTTGATGAGGAAGCACAAGACAGAGATGAGGATGGACATTCAAGCCAAACATTAACAAGGAGGAATGAAAGGTGTATAGGAGGAAGAGAATGCGAAAAAGAAAAAAGAGGAACAGCAGGAAAATGATGAATAAGAAACAGGAAACTGGGATGGAAGTTTGGGAGGAGGAGGATAATTAGGAAGTGAAGATAGAAACTTAGGAGAAGTTATAAGAAGATAAATAGCATCAAGAAGAGGAAAACGAGTGCAGGAAGAATGAGGGAACATTTAAGGGAGGAAGAAAAAGAGGAGAACTCAAATGCAGAATAGACGAAAGAGCATTAAGAATGGGAAGCAAGAACCAGAAACGCAAAGTGAATCAGAAGGAGACCAAAAAGTATGAGAAGAAGTACAAGAAAAAGATGACAAAAAAGAAGGAGGAGGAAGAAGAGGAAGAGGAGGAGAAAGAAGAAGAAGTAGAAGTAAAATAAGAAGAAAAAGAAGAAATTTACTAGTTGATGGGCATACATCCGTCTGTGTATTTTTTCGAATAATTTATTTAGAAGAAGAAGAGTCGGATTAATGTTGATATGGCCACGAGATCCAAACAAAGCGAAATCTGTCAGACGTCGAATACAAGAATGTCCTAAGAGTAATCGGAAGCCATTTAGCCATGAAATGCCACGCGGCATTTGCCCAAGGCACAGTAAAATATAGCTTGAAAAGTCCGGTTTTAGTCGAGAAAAGATGCCAGAGAGAGGCAGAGACAGACAGTGACAGACAGTGACAGACAGAGACAGACAGAGACAGAGACAGACAGACAGGCAGAGCGAAGTGATGCCTATATTGACAAGCGAGAAAGCTGAATGAGCGAACTGACGGAACTTTTTGGGAGTTCGTTACAAAGAGTAAGTACTGCGTAGATTAAGCAGCGGTTGCATAAATTAAGAGAAGAAGAGGTTGAAGGCAAAGACAGAGAAAAGTATGAAGAAGAACAAGGTGATCTGGATGGTTGGATAGTGAATATCTGGCGATTGTAAGATGGTTGAGAAGTTTGAAGATATTGTAGGGAAGGGATACGAATTTGCAGCGGATGCGCCGTATGGCCTTTAGCCAATGAAGTGACTTGAGCACTATAGGTTTATATGGTGATGTTTGGAAATTGTTTAACTACAAGAGCAAGAGCGTTCTGGATTGCTTGAAGGCGTTTTATTCAAGATGAATCAATGTTATAGAAGAGGGATTTGCAATAGTCAAGTCTGCTGCAGTATGAACAGTTTATGTGGTTACTGTGCAGGCATTTTTATCACAATATAGGGCGAAGTCGGCGGATGTCACGAATATGGATACAGAAAGTGGGAGATAAGTGAACGATGTGGTCGGCAAAAGTAAGGTTTTTGTCGAAGATGTTTTCGAAATTACAGACTGGAGAAGAGCAAGGCGCAGGTGAAGTCAGATCCTTTAGAGAAAGGTCCCCAGGTTAGGTTAGTTTATTTGTTAGTTATTCATGGAGACCAATTATGAGAAATTCTGAATTTCATGGGTTGTGACACAGAAGGTTATCGGTCGTCCAGGCTGATAATTATGTTGGTGAGGGTGGTACGTAGATGATTTAGTTTAAAAGTAAATAATTAGAGAGCGGCAAGTGATGATTCGAAGGAGTGAAAAGATAGATGGAAAGGAAAGTGGTTGATTCGCGGATGAGGAATGCAGTACTGCCCCAAAATATTTTTGTTTCTACTGGTTATATGCCTGCACCTGTGCATTAAAATATACTACGAATATTTTTGGAATAGCTAGAAACACTCGAAAAAATCATCGGAGATTCTCGATAATTTCCGTTGGTCGTGTTTATTCTGAATGTGTAGTACAACCGGATGAAATAATATATGACAGATAATCTGCGGTGGGTCTGTAGGCAGATGTGTGTGCAACAGTACGGGATTCAAGTGGGAAATACAGAAGCATCTATTTTTGGACCCTATTCTGTCCGTCACCTTATAAAAAGCAGAATCGCTCGAGACAATTCAGTAGCGAAGAAGACACAAGACACAGAAAGTCAATCGAGACGAGAAGAACGAGAACAACCGACGCAGTTAACCGACAGAGTTTAACACAACCGAATCAAAATGTACAACTACGAGGCAGCCATGGAACAGGAATCAACTAAGACCACTCAGTTCACCATCGGCGTTATTGTTCCAGATGATGGTAAGTTTGTTTCTTTAATGACATCTGGTAGCAAAGGAGAAATCGGATTTATACAAGTTAGAATAAGACATATGACTGTCTGCTAACATGCATGCCTTTGTGCCAGATAGTATTCAGTTACATGGTTCCGGTAGAGATCTGTCTCTTTGGTAGAATGCAAACCATCTATCTTTACAGGCTGGGAAGTTACACGATCAGTATTTAATTTCTCATGGTGCCACTGATCGCATGGAAGTATTTCTTAAAAGGATCAATACATCTGATGATTTCATCTGGAGATTGTTTTCCTCCAACTATGCCACGAAAAAAAACAAAAAAGGCTAACATACTGTACTGATGAGAAATAGATATAATCGTGAGAGTAATGTCTGATAATGGTAAACACTAATGTAGCTGAAACACTAACTTGAATATCCTAAATTATTTTATAGTCTTGCATTTAAACAATAAAATAGCGTATGATACAAGATCCCTGGGTAAGCTTATTTACTAAGTGTAGGTAGAAATTTTAAGAATGAACGTGAAGTACCTATGTAATGTAATGCAATACAATGTATTGCAATGTAGTGCAGCTTAAGGTAATGTAATTACAACAATTAACATAACATCGAAGGTAGCGAGCTACTTCTTGGGTGCTTTACAATGTCAGTTGTCAATGTAAGTGCTAAGAGTGTAATAAGGTGCAGATGAAGAATGGAATCAAAACTGTAGTTAGCTACAATTGTCGCCTCTTAAAGCTCATACATTGAGAAACTAATGTGTTTATTCATTCTGTTAAAAGCTCAAGCTTTGAGAAACTAATGTGTTTGTATTGTTTTGTTCTTTGTAGATATTCCTTTCCCAATCGCTGACCTCATCTACCATTGAACACATCGGCTGATATACGAAAGGTATCATCACCTAAACGTGATGGCGGAAGTTCAGCTGAATCCTCCAATTCCAAGTCTCCAGAAGTTCTGAGTTACACTACAACTGATCATCGACGTATCATCATCGGACCATCATTCGTGTCTCTCATCTATTCAGAAATCCACATAGCTTTTCTCTGAACATTTAATTTATTTGCTTAAGTGCTATTTATTTATTTGGATGCATTTCTCTATTTATGAAAGAATTTAAGAAGTGTTTTCAACTGTCTAATTTCCTTGAGATCTTGATGATAAGACGTATATGTTACGGTCAAAGCAGCTATTTGCATATATTTATTACTTTACTGAGTTATACATATCTAAATGTAAGTCTATTTATACATACATTTGAAACATTCATACATACGTACGTTCATACACACATACATGAATAAATAAAAAATACACACAGATAAAGACAAAATAACAAGAAAGACAATCAAATGCAAAGAAAGACATGGATATAAGAATTATTAACAGTATATTTTACTGTGTATGCCTACTTTTTGCCAGCTAACGTTTGAGAATATTAATTATGCGATCTATGTTTGTATTGGCACGTTTTATTTAATTTATTAATTGTAATATTGTAGGCATAATTGCGACAGTGAGACGGGTTTCTGTGTATTGAAATCATATCGGAATGTTATTTGAAATGTAGTACTTCTGTAGCGCCTGTTTGATTCTATCAGCCGCGGTGTTGGCGAAGATGGAAGCATTTACGTGCATTCAACTCAAATGTGCCTTTTCGAGTGTCTAACGAATATGTAATTGTATTCAGGAAGTAATTGTATTCATTTTTGGGCTAGATTTTAAAGTAGTTTCTGTGAAGAAAGTGTGCGTTTGTGCTGTCAAATGGTGCAATGTCTGTGATACGCTATTGTAACAGATTATCTTAATGCGGTATTGGAGGCGATATGACCTTCGTCACTTGAACACACCTAGGCAGTTTGATGTTCAGTAATGGTAGCTCATTTGAGAGATTGATTTCGTAGATTTTTTACTGAAATTGTTATTTTACATTCCTGTTATACATTACAATTGTATTTACATGATTGTCGGTTTTACGAGCCTTTACGTACTGAAATCACCATTTTGTTGTATGTTGCTTTATAGCGGTTTTAGAGTTTTACGTTAGTTTATTTATAGATTAAGTTTATCATTTTATTTATTTACTGTCTTAATTTTTTAAGTGTAGCCGAACTGTTTTATTGTAAACTGCTCATATAATTCGCGCATATTTGGTGATCTCTCTCTCTCTACACTCATAAAATTTTCCAGTTTCCTGTATCTATCTAGTGAAGGAGACGGAATAACTTGAATTTCAAAAGCTCTACTAATTTTAGTTTTAAAGTTTGACATTCGTGAATACTGCAGGCGTATTGAATTTTATAAAGGCCTACAAGCGTTAGTCAGTCTTTTACAATCTAATATGTTAATAATGAACAGTTTTGTAATAAATCTTGAAGTTAATTGGGTTGTTAATATTTGCCTACTTAGATCTCATTATCACATAATTATCGCTCTTAAATATCGCGTAACCGCAAGGGTCAGAGTCATTTCAGCTTGCTTCTAGTTTTCGGTAATTGACAAGCGATGGCAATGTAGCGCTGGATAAAGATAGAAAGGCGCCTAAAAAGGAAACTGACCTCATGTGACTCTCCAGAAATTGTTGAGAGGCGACGGCCAACCTCACAGATGAAATCGACCCCGGCAGAATTAATTGGACCCAGTGTTTCGAAGGCGGTGGGTAGAAACAGATGTGCAGATGGCAACCCTGAATGATTTTCGGTTTTATGTGTGGCAGCCTCTTCTGTCGCTGCCTCTGGCAAATTTGTTGTGTGGGCGATGTAATATGGCGCACAAGAATGTACGACTGTGGGATCCTAGGCCAGATATTTCCCAGCCTCCGATGGAATCATTGCAGCCCCGTCTGGTCTCTTGCCACCAGAACGTAGCAACCCGGTTGGTTACTTAGTGCTAGGGACATCAGCTTTCTGTAAGGCCCACAGATTATATCATTGATGGCATAATGACGAAGGCATCGCCCGAAAGCCAGTCTGCAGACGAGGCCGTGGTGACCATTAGGGCTAACCAAATCCCCGCAGCGACATTGATGAGGGCTGAAGAGGTCATGGCCCAATCGAAGGTCACATGCTACTCGCACCCCCTCATTGTTTAAGCAAAGGCCAAATGGTGAGATTGGAAGAGCGCTCATCCAGTCACCGGAATGGGAGCAACTGAATGCAGCCGTGTTCGATCAGTCGGTTTCCAGGCGTCTGCCCAAACCGGGGACCTATTGTTATTATTATTATTATTATTATTATTATTATTATTATTATTATTATTATTATTATTATTATTAATACTGCTACTACTACTACTATCATCATCATCATCATCATCATCATTATTATTATTAAATTTATTATAATTATTATTACTGCTGCTGCTACTACTACTACTACTACTACTATTATTATCATCACCATCAGCATCATTATTATTATTATTATTATTATTACTACTACTACTACTACTACTACTACTACTACTACTGCTACTACTACTACTATCATCATCATCATCATCATCATTGTTTTTATTATTAGTGGAACGACTAAGTTGATGATTACAACAAAAATTACGACGACGATGTTGCTGCTGCTGATGTTGATGACGACGACGACTATGATGACTACAATGCTACTGTTAATTATACAACGTATTTGTAGACGGCAATTACTAAGAACAATGGCCGGCATTAATGAATTTTTAGGAAAAGTAATAAACGACTACGAAAACACATGTTTCGATTTATTGGTTCATTATTACTTTCTATGATTATTTCGTTCATTGATTCATTTAGAAATGTGCACTTGCGCAGCACTTAAAAGACAAAAAGAAACAGCGTAGACGTTCATTCGCTCTGCGCCTTAGTCTGTGTAACATCATATAGCGTGCATAATACTTGTGGATTTCGTACGTGTACATTTAGATGCTTGCCTATATATACATGCATTTAACATATGTTTTATAAATGAGTTATTTCTTTTGCAACTTTCTGCGTTACGATCCACGGAAGAAGGATTGCATTTTGACATATTATGCCTACACCAATGCCTATGTCGTTTGCTTTCCGCAAAAGAAATAACTCATTTATTATGCACGATATATGATGTTACACAGACTAAGGCGCAGAGCTTCTGCGCGCTAGTTCGGCTAAATCTTTCTTCTGTGGAAAATCTTTTCTTGATTTCCTTTAGGTGCAGCTTTAAGTGCTGTCAAAGTATTCCCGAGATGTTGCCGGCATAATATGTCGTGTTTTTGAAAGGGACCAAATGGACCACAGTCCACGCATCTAAGGCTATTATATATATATATATATATTATATGTATGTATGTATGCATGGATGCATGTATGTATGTATGTACGTATGTATGTATGTGTGTTTGTATATAGGTGCATCGACTGAGGCGTAAGAAATAACCTGGATGGGAGAAATAGTTTATACTGGCATTAAGAAACGACGCAGTGTTGTGATTTTCTTCCAAACAGTGTATGATCTGAATTATTAATGAATGTTGTGCATTACACGGAGCTCAAGTAGAAACATTACATTCAGATATTTACACACTCATATATATATATATATATATATATATATATATATATATATATATATATACATTTAAACGTATATGTCGACATGTAGTATTTCTCCCTACATGTAGGGTTATAACCTCGTAGAAATGCCTATGTTATAACAAGTCCTGTTTACAGATAAGTCGAAGTATACAGGCTGGTTCCGTTTGATTGCGAAAGCTGTGCCATCAGTCACATACGCTTAATGTTTACACAGCTAATAAATTGTTGGGCACAACCAATATCACACTGATAGCCTTAATTCTAGGGCTTAAGCTTAGTTTCTTACGTTTTACGCATATGAACCTAGATAAACTTAAATATTAAAGTCTATGAGCATATATACCAAACACCCGAACGAAGAGAATAATCTAGAATGAAAGCGAGGCTCGTCATTCAATCTTAGTGAGCCGTGTACGTATGTGTGTATGTATGTATGTATGTATGTATGTGTATGTATGTATATATGTATGTATGCATGTATGTATGTATGTATGTGTGCATGTATGTGTGTATATATGTATGTACGTATGCATGCATGTATACATGCGTATGCATATGTATATGAAACTTATATTGTATTTATTATATAATCACAATAAGCTTATAGTATGAACCGCCAAGTGTTGACAGCAATTCAAAGCCAATTGAAATCATTCACGTTAGATTACTTTTATCGGATCAACCTGTGGAGTAAACTGTTCCTTACAAGCATCCAGTGTGAGACTCATTCAGCTTATGACTTTATGGAGTTGTTGTTGACCGTTTTCTATGAGGGAGATATAGATTTTCCTGGGCGATAATTTCGTTGGTGAGGAACTTCAGAGAACCAGCAGCCATAGAAAAACATGCACTCTGGCGCCATCTATGTTGAAAACGCCAGTTGCAAGTCCAATTTCACTAAACACTTGAAGCTTTATAAAAGCACGTTTACACTGACTAAGAATCTAAACCAGAGTTGCACATGCTTAACGGATAAATGACAACCAGAATCTTATAAGTGGACAGCATTTGTAACGCTTCGAACGCAACAGATTTTCCTGGTCACATGGGATATTCATTGCCCTGTATCCAGAATCAAACAGCGGGCGCATATAGAGAGATCAAAGGCTTTATCAAAACACTGCCTTTCAATACCCGAAGTCATTCAGCCTATGAACTGAAGCGTGATGGATGAATGTGTTAAGGAAATGTCCGCTGGTCGTGTGGAAGAGATGAGCGGAAATCAAAACAACGGGTGCTCAAATAGAATTGAAAGATGAGACTCCTCCTTCGGTTCTAGTTAAATAACATGTTGACAGAAATGTTCTCGGGACTTCGAATAGCCACGATGCATGCATACTTTTATCTAGACTACGTATTGGTCTATGTATGTTTAGTCTATGTAAATGGTAACTATGCAAACGCAAACTATACATGTGTAGACTATGAATATATGCCTAAATATGCATAAGTATCCTTACATATTTATAGTATTTATACGTAAACTATATATGTATATTTATGTATGCATATGCATGTATATAAATGTAGGTGATATGTGTATGTATGTTTATGTAAGGCTTTTGGCAAACTGTGATGACAACGATGATGCTTATAAAGACAAATATGATGACGATGACAACGACAATTAAGAAGACGATGAAGATGATTATGAAGACGACTATGATGACGAAACACAAGACAGAGATGACGATGGGGATTTCCCTCTCCGAGAACTTGACAAGATTTAGCCAGCTTAGACATCTTATTTCTCCAGAGCCTAGTTATATAAATCCCGAGGAATCACATATACTTCGGGCATTAAAAAACATACCAAAACCAAATAATAATAATAATAATAATAATAATAATAATAATAATAATAATAATATTATTATTATTAACAATAATAATAATAATAATAATAATAATAATAATAATAATAATAATAATAATAATAATAATAATAATAATATCTGATGTCGCTGAGGACGAGGCCTGATTTCACAGACACCATTCAACAGCTCCTAGAGTAATTTTTTCAGTTCCTTAGGGACCACACTTACAGCGGGCAGAAAAATAAATAGTAGTTATATTAATGAAAATAAATAAAATAATAATAATATAATAATAATAATAATTTACTACTGCTGTACTACTATAATGTACTACTGCTACTGCTACTACTACTACTACTACAACCACCACCACTACTTCTACTGCTGCTGCTGCTGCTGCTGCTGCTGCTACTACCACTACTACTCTCATCTATGTTATAATAAAAAGGCGTTCATCAGGTTAGATTAGATTAGATCCATGCAAAATAGTCTGCCATTACTTTACATAACATAGCATTAGGCCGACTATAGTTTTTAGATATCTGCAACACAATGCGGCGATAGTCTTAGTTCGAAAGCTGCGCTCTGACTCCTCGAATCCCTCTCACGATGGCTCTCCTTCGGAACGACATCAGTCCGAATATTGACCAGCTTCATTTGCTGCATCGGCTTCTTCTTCTTCTGCTTCGATTTCGTCGTCTTCTGCCGAATCTCGCGTCCGAGAAGCCGCGAAATTTGAACGCGAGGTCGACGACAGCAGAGGTCAGCCACCGTCCGCCGGAACTGGACGTTGAAGGTGCAGTAAAGGACGAAGTTGAGGGCGAAGTGAAAGAGCTGGAATGCGTTGAGGACCATCCGGGCTACGAGGAAAACCTCGCGGTCGACTTGACTGGACCGACCGAGCGGAGTCAGATGGACGAAGAAGTCAAGCAGTTCACATGGGTAGACAAGACAGACGAACATGACGATCACGGCCACGAGGGTGACGTTCAGTCGGTTCCTCGACGGACGACGGTAGCGCACGGTCGGGCACGCTCTGTCCGTCTGGTTCTGCCGCCAGAGAACGTCCGAGCGGCTAAGGGCCTGAATCAGTCCGATGTTGAAGAAGCCAAGTAGGACACCTGGAACGAAGATCCCGATCACGGCTCGCATCCATTGGAACACGAACCCCTGATCTGTCGTGTGGTTGAAGTCGCCGAGATCAATAAGCAGCCGGGCCTCCGTTCCATTCACGCTGAACGGCCTCGCCTGGAACAGGAAAAATGAGGGCAAGTTTGCGAGTGCGCATGCGAAGTAGGTTACCAATATGACGACGCAGCTGCCCGTGCGACCGAACGCGATGCGTGTGTGCAGCGGGAAACAAGTGGCCACGTATCGGATGGCGGCCGTGATAACGATAAGCCAGGTGCTGATAAGGCCAAACGTCGTTATCACTCCGGTGCTGTAGATCTGATAGTAGAAAGCGAACGACTGACCGTCGAAGAACAGGTGGTACTCGGGCACGAAGGCTCGCGGCAGGGTCGACAGGCAGACGACCATGTCCGACACGGCCAGGGAGACTAAGCCGACGTTGACCGCCTGGTCAGGGGTCTTGATCCCTCGACGGATTCTCTGACGAGTCAGGACGAAGATGTTGAGTAGGTTGCCGAGTATCCCGAGGCAGCAGAGAGTGGGAAGCAGAACGGACTGGATGAGCAACTCGAAGGTCGGGTTGCTCTCGAGCACAGTCGAGACTTTGGTCTCATCCTCGTCGTCAGGTGGCGGCGTCATCGTCAGGTGACCGGAAACTGTACTCGACGACCTTTCAGCCATAACCGGAAACGGATGTGACGTCGTATCGTCGTCAAATGAAAGCATCTTTCTCTGTAGCAGAATTTTTCAAAAAGATAAAATTAGTGGAGGCAATCGCTTTGTTTATTACATGCAAACAGCAACAGCTGTTATTTGTTAGCCATGTTCACCGGAAGTTTAGGACGTTTAGGCTGAGGTGAAAAATGTGACGACCTGAGGTGAAAAATGTGACGACAACATTCTTACAACAGGGCAACCTTTTCTTACGGTTTACTTGGCCCGACAACAAGTTGTCGCTTTCACACGATGCATCACGATTCGAACCCTGGAAGCAGCGGTAAACTGCATAGCGTTCTGTCACTATGCACTAATCAAATCCAATTCCAAACACCATCCACCGTAGCCTACCTACCATAGGCTACTCTTGGATCTTGACCTGGAATCGAACCTTTCTAGCTTATCGATTTTGTTTTGACTGAGCGCCTGTGAATAAGCTGGTTCCCGCAACCTGGCTTTCGTTGGGCGCTATAGAAATCTCGAGTTTACGATTACGCTTACGATGCACTGTGTGCAAATACACGGTTGAATTCAAAAACAGGGCTTCGTTCAATTACCTTAAAAATTGCCTGCGTGATGCTGTTCAACCCATTACACCCACGGTTGCGTGACATGCTCCATTATATTTCTTATACCTGTTTTGTCTTTTGTTTACATAATAATTACAATTTTCTGACTTCCAGATCCACCTGAGCACGCGCATTTTTAAATGGACCATTCCACTTGTTGTCCCATCCCCCTGACAACATTTGGACCAGTCCGTCGATGAAGCTTTCTTCGCAGCTTTCACTGCCGATAATCTCGGACTTAAAGGGACGTTCCACCTGTTCACGACAACCTCACAATTAATGACCGATAGTGGTTGAAGCCATCTTAGTTGATGGTCCTTTGCTATTGTCGATTATGAATAGCTACTGCTGAAGATTTTTAAGTGAGCAACATAAATTACATATACAAAATTAGGACCTTCCGCGCCAGTTCAGCAACAAACTATCTCTACATTATTATTATTAAACTGTATTATTAATAATATTTTTAATATTTCATTTTTTATTATCATCGGATGTACTTTTAATTCCTCAGGAACACGAAATTACGCTAAAAGCTGTTATGAGAAATAATGAAATCTGGCCTCATCCTCCGCAAAATCAATGAAAGTGTCACGAAGAAATATGGTTCTGTAGCGCTGGATACAGATGGAAAGGTGCTGTAAAAGGAAATTGACCTCACACGACTCCATAAAATTTATGTTCGAAAGGCAACGACCAACCTCACGGATGAAATTATTATTATCGTTAAGAAATTTATTATTATTATTATTTATATAAAAATCATAATAGTATTGTTAATAAGTTACTTAGGTAATTATTATTAGTATTATTGTAATTAATTATTATTTATTATTATTATAGTATTATTATTATTATTATTATTATTAATTATTATTATTATTATTAGTAGTAGTAGTAGTAGTAGTAGTAGTGGTGGTAGTGGAAGTAGTAGTAGTAGTAGTAGTAGTGGTAGTAGTAGTAGTAGTAGTAGTAGTAGTAGTAGTAGTAGTAGTAGTAGTAGTAGTAGTAGTAATGAATCTGAGGCGCCTGTAGTCCCCTGATCCGCACTTACTGGACCATCGGAACGCAGAGGTGAAAGACCGAAGCCTTAGCGATCGGCAGACGACAAACTATTCAGGTATTAGTCTAACGACTGTCTTTAGTTGCCGCTAAGTGCTTCCTCGTCCTCGGTCTCTTTGTATTTTATTGGGTTAATTGAATCTATGAGCTAAGAGAGGCAAAAGAGAGAAACAGAAAGACAAAGAGACAGACAGACCGACAGACACACAGACACACACAGACACACAGACAAAGAGACAGACAGACAGGCAGGCAGAGACCGAAACAGAAACAGATTCAGAGACAAGGGAAGACAGAATGTTGCTGTGTGTACTTGAATCTATGAGCTAAGAGAGGCAAGAGAGAGAAACAGAAAGACAAAGAGACAGACAGACACACAGACAGACACACAGATACACACACACAAAAACAGACACACAGACAAAGAGACAGACAGGCAGGCAGGCAGGCAGTCAGGCATAGAGACCGAACCAGAAACAGATTCAGAGACAAGGGAGAGACAGTATGTTGCTGTGTGTACTTTTAAAGCTGCTTGTCGTCCGATTTGCCACAGCTTTAAAACTTCTAGAACGTCGGTGGCTGGAGCAACTAACAGATCGATGAGGGTCGGAGATGCGGGGATGAGAGGGAGATGCGAGTGTCACTTGCACTCGCAAGGGTCGCATATAATCGTCGTCGTCGTTGTCATCACCGTCAACGTCTGCTGCCAATCGATGCATGAACAGCAGCAGCAGCAGCAGCCGTGGAATGGAAGGAGACAGCTTCCGTATGAATGATGGCACAATTATGGGCAGAACCAAAATGTTGTGTGATTCTAGGAAAAGACTAGATGAATGGACTTATGGATTAATGGATGGACGGACTTATGGATTAATGGATGAATAGATGGATGGACGGAGGACAGATTGATGGATGGATGGATGGACTTATGGATTAATGGATGAATAAATGATGGACTGAGGACAGATGGATGGATGGATGGATGGATGTATGGACCGATGGACGGACGGATGGATTAATGGATGGATGGACGGGGTACTGATGGATGGATTGATGAACGGATGAAAGCATGGGTGGATGAATGGATGGATGGATTGAGGACAGATGGCTAGAATGATGAACGGATGGATTAATGAGTGGATGAATATATAGATGAGGGGATGGATAGAAGAACGGATGGACGGACGGACGGACGGGTGACGTCCATACGTAGATGTAGGCTTTATTCAACAGTCTACCTTTACTTTTTATTTTCACATAAACGACCATGCATGATGCAGCGTTGTTCGTCGGTATTTAATCAGATCTCGAAGGCTTCTATGCAAACTTTTTATTACATTACAGTAATAAAGTGGAACATTTGGGTCTTTATCCTTATATCTGTTCGTTGGATATTTGGACAAAGAGGCAACATCTTGCAAGAGTTGCACGGACAACATTTCGTTGCCTGTTTACGTGCGTTTTCAAAAGGAACAGCCGATCTCATCTGATTTCGAACTCAGGACGTTGGGTTAGAAGGTTCTGCGCACATAAATAGATCAACGCTAGAAAATCTAACGAGCAATTGAATAACATTAGACTTTAATGAACCTTCTTACCTAAAACATGTCCAACTATTACAGTAAACTATACAATATGTTAACTACCTTTAATGAGCCTACCTTGAGTCTAACTAAAATATGCTAATATGATTGTGCTTTCGTTGTCAAATAGTAACCTTTCTTACTGTCAGTGGAGTCTTCGGATAAAAAGAGAAGCAATATCCGCAGCACAAGTAGCAACTGGTACATATCACACAGCACCTTTGAATTATCTAAGGATGCTGTATCCGTTCTTAAAGCCGCAGAAGGAGTCTGCCTGTTGCATCGCGTTCGACGCCTACAGGTGCTTTGGCACCAGTCGAAGCAACCGAGGACTATGGATAGCCAGCAAGATACCTCGGCATACGTGCTTTATCGGCGCTTGGGCGCTCCGCAAGAGTAATCCGCTTGCAGCTTGACGACACTGCGCTAGGCCGATTAATTACTCGTCAGCGTTTGTGTTGCGGAAAGCGCTTGCTAGCTAAGTGTCAAGCGCTGAGGCAGCTGCTGATGTGCAGCATACCCTGCTGTCAAAGCTAAACGCCGAGTGGCGATGCATTCTATGGCGATGGCTATTCATGGCTACCCACGCAGGATGCATGGGCTTTCCCTGGCTTAGGAAATGAGAGCTCATCTCTTTCCGGTAATGTTGAGGGGTTCCAAAGAAGGACAGAATGCACTGGGAAAAGGACGGAGGTTCCAGAGACATTATCCAGATTATAGAGCAATTTGAGCATTACCACAAAATGCAGGCATTTAAAAACTCACCCACATTTAGATGATACTCTAAAACCAGAAAATTAATGTAGACCTACTTTGGCGAAGCTTGGAGTATTCGTAAATATCGATCGTCTGGTATTAAAAGTCAGTTAATGGCAGTTAATACAGATCCAACTAACTTGCTTTAAAGAGTATCCTTCATTCGTTCAGCATGGACAAGAGTAACTGCAGCATTGGATGAAAGCAATCGAGAAATGGCCCGCAATTCCCGCAGCAGATAAAAACAAGACTCATGCGCTCGTGAAAGTTGACTACCTGTTCAACGACGACCCCAAGATTCAAAAGAAGACAAAGTGTGGAAATTCAGTCAATAGCTATGATTCAAGAGTTTCATTCTTCAGTTGGTGACTTTTAGGCTATCCAACCATAAGAATTGTGCTTTGTAATGGATGTGTGTTTATGTCTCTAGGTTCTAACATGGAGTGGACGCCAGCGACTGATTTTGTGAATAACACGGCAGGCAATTTCTAATGGTTTATCTAGCGCCATTTTCATAATGTGTGTCGTTTCGCTCTAAAGCTCAACTGGTTATGCAGAAGTTACTTTTCGGCGATTATATTTTGAGTTAATACTCTGGAAACGCGATTCATTCCGTCAGAAACCGCTGTTACTTCATAGTGTATTTTAATTATTTTTTCGCTTCATAAATTTATTTATTTTCAATCAAACTCTAAAGATCAGGCAGGTAGACAGGCATTTATGTTAATATTCGAAGACTGGATTTAGTAAATGTTGCATATAGATTGCACGAAAAGTTTGGTAAATACGCGTAATGCATAAATTCCGATTTGTACAAATTGAATTTATTTATTTTTTGTTCATCATCAGTTATGCTCTGAATGAATTATTACGGGTCATCGGTTTCGAAATGCGTATAGCAAATGCCGTGTGTTTTCTGTAATATTGCTGCCTATACCGAACATTGTAGCAGAATCAGCGCAAAGGTTTAACAAGCTGATAATAATCTATGTCATAATTATAATCTATGCATTCGAAGATCATTAAACAGAGAAATTTCACACCAAACAGCAGCTCAGAAACCAAGCCACACATTGCGTAGCCCAAGTGTTCAACCCAGTATGCATGCATACATTACCTGAGAAGATACATAGGAATCCACCCGTACTGATTCGGTCTGCCGATGTTAGCCTGAGAATACAGACGCATCATACCGAGAACTGCTGACCGGGTGTTCGTCGCAGACCTCATTAGCTGTTGTCGGTGTATAAAGCTGGACTAATCAACTTCCGGTTCGTTTTTTGTCACCAAATGGATCCGTAGAACATCGCTAAGTTGCTTGCGCAGCTCTGTATGCGCGGCTCTCTTGCCGAACGCATAAACAATGGGATTGAAACGGTCAGCTATATATGGACAGGTGTTTTTTTTTCGAAAAGCACGAACATTGACCTTTACAAAATCACGAAAAACGCTTCTGCTAATTATGATAAGTTTTGTGTGGCATTCGTGACTCTAGCACAACATGAAATTTTTGCGTCGGGTATGCAGTAAAAGCCACGCTGAATGTAACTGCAATACTTATTGTTCAGAGTCATACAGTCAGCTCCCTGGAAAAACGAAAGCAACTAGTCTCGTTCTTCTGGACCCATCTGCCGCTTTCGTTGCCGCAGATCTGGTATGCTTCATCTCCACCATTTCGAGCACTGGTTGGGTCTTTCAGGTCGTTTTTCAGATTCCTTCTTAGCGAGTCAATCGATAAATTTTCTGCTCCAGCGTACAAGAGGATCTCACGACGATCCAAAACCTCGGCTAAAATTCGATGAATTGGTTGAAACTGAACCGAAACGATCAAGAATTCGAACAGTATGCATTGAGAATATACATTCTGAAAGAAAGAAATTCGGTGCCGGGAACTGCCTACCTCTAGCTCTGTTGAAAACGACTGACACAAGAGCGCTTACTTACTTACTTACTTTGCTCGGTTTGATTCACCAACCGATTGACTGTAATGCTCTGCTGGTGACTGTAGGTGTAAGTGACGCAATGAAATACGGTGATATATTGAATTGTATTTGTTGCTTTGTATTATATATTATTTTGTAATATGTTGTATTGCATTGTATTGAGCTTTTGCACGATAAGCTACTTCATACTTTATGAGTCTCGTTTCGCCTTATCCTCTTTATTAGCTGTCCATCTTGCAACAGATCAACATCTAATCGTCCCATAAATCAATTAGTGCGTAAGCGCGTTGATCTGTAGATATCGATGTTCGTTTATTCCAGTCGTGATCGATCCATTCATTTCGTTTAGATGCAGTGACACACGAATCCCTCTGGGCGTTTATTTCAACGCGAACCTGTTCACCTTTTCATCAGTCCGCTCAACCATTGAAGGCTTCCCGCCAGCAATACGCGTCTTCACCCACCAAGGCAGTGCAGCCCACTTCCTCATATGCATTCGCTTGTCTCTGCTTGTCCTGCCAGCAATACATCAGCTAGTCAACCAACAAGCCAATTAACTAGTCAGTAGTACGGACCTTCGGTCATTTAGTACATCTCTCCATATTCCAACCAGCCAACTAACAAGCCAGCCAGTCAACCAACTCACAGACAGCTGATCTAGCCATTATAAACGTGGGTATAAGATTGGGGTTATTGCTCCTAATTTCCTATAGACGTCAATCTGAGGCATAATTAGGGGTTTCGTGATCTAAGCAGAAACAATTCGTTCTCGGCATTCGAGACACACGTGCTGTCAGGCACAACAGCGTGTGCTACGTGGCTGGTTAGTCCTCTGACTTTGTCTTTAGCGGACGACGTTAAACTCCTGACGAAATGACGAATTCCAAAGATTCCACTTGGAACTTGGGATCAACCGTGTTCATGAATAGAAATGTAACGATTGATTTCGACAGATTAGGTAACTATCGGTGCCAAGTTGCTAATTACTAGCAGACTTGTGTCGAATTGTCATTATTCGATCAGGTCACCTGGTTGTCTTTCTCTGGTCATATCTAAGTCATAACTTGGTGAACGGGCTTTTTCGTTTGTTGGACATAAATTTTGGAACTCCGTACCTGTGTCTGTTCATTCTGCTCAGTAGCTTCTGTCACTTCGTTCTCAGCTCAAAACTTACCATTTTCAAATTGTTTCTTCGCCATAGGCTGCCTCTCTGTCTTGTGGACTAACCTTCTAGATACTGACCTGATTGCAGCTTGGCTTTGGTGCGCCATCGGTTACTAATAACAATTAATTACAATTTGTCATCGTTCATTACTTTTGATATTGATTAAGTTGCTAACTACATTGTAAGACTTGGAAGTAACCAAATGCAAACTAACATAACTGCAACCGTCATAAATTCTTATTATAATTCTTCTTGTTCTTCTGCTTCTACTTCTTCGTCTTCACCTTTGTTTTCTTCTTCTTCTTCTTCTTCTTCTTCTTCTTCTTCCTCTTCTTCTTCATGATCTTCTTATTTTTTCCTTCTTCTTCTTCGTCTTCTTCTTCGTTTTCTTCTTCTTATTCTTCTTCTTCCTCTTCTTCAGGATCTTCTTATTTTTTCCTTCTTCTTCTTCTTTTTCGTTTTCATGATCTTCTTATTTTTATTCTTCGCGTTCATCGTCATCATCTCCTTCTTCTTCTGTTTCATAATCTTCTATTTCTTTTTCTTCTTCGCGTTCCTCCTCCTCTTCCTCCTCCTCCTCATTATCATCATCATCATCTTCTTCTTCTTCTTCTTCTTCTTCTTTAATGTTCTGGCCTCAGGCAGGTCGAGAAATCCAACGACACAATTCCTCTCTGTTTTGTGCAATTCTTTCATTTTTTTGTAGTGTTCTCCAAGACGCTGTCGAAGTTGCTCCTCACTAGCTCATAAACGATGTCATAGTAAGCGCAGTTTCTGAGAAGCTCCTCTATTGCTAACGAATCTGACGTTCAAATAGTTGCCTTCTTAGAAGAACGCAGAATAAGACAAAACGATGTTTTCCAAGTAACTTTGTCACGGACGATAAGGTCAAGAGCCGAGCGTGTCTTTCAGGCATATAGAGCTCTTGTATGGAGAGTGATATTGGCTGGTAGACGAGAAGGACCCCTAAAAACGCCAGCAACCGTTGTCCCGTCAGCAAGGCCAGGCTGTCCAGTATACAGACAGACAGGAGATAGATAGATATTTCAGAGAAGAGAGAGGAGAGTAAGATGCGAAGGTGAGAGACGAGATAGCAGAAGGTAAAGGAGACACGGTTGCGGAGAAGCAGCAAAAAGAAAGAGAAAAAATGAAAGAAAGAATTAGAGGAGAGAAAGCAACGGAAGCTTATAGGGTAGTAAAGAGACGGAAGAAAAGGGGGGGTGGGTAAGATGAGAAGCAGAAGAAGCACGATGATTAGTAGAAGAAAAGCAGCAGCAACAGCAGCAGAGGAAGCAGACGCGAGATGCTTTTCTTTTGATTCGGTGCTTTCAATTTCCCGAGTCGCCTCTTTACGAACGAGCGTCCAACAGTCCAATGTTATTTATTTATTTAAAGCACTTACTACGCCCGGAAGTATCAGTAAATCTGAATCTGAGTCACGGAAATGTCCTCTTTATGTGCGGATTGGCACTGCATACAAAAGCAATTTCCTTCAATAAAAAGACATCGAGGCGTACCGGCCAAATTGAACGATCCCAACGTAGTGATGTATACGGCCATCTTGGTTCGCCGACCCTGCGTATGTCCGGCGGCCAAGAAGACCGTTGTTTATGCTTCATTTTTTGTACCGGTAATTTGATTCTACATACGCGAAGGTTGCTCGATAATTAGTGCATCTCTAGCAGGTAGACTGGTTTCCATCTGCACAGTGTTGATTTACAGACTTGTATATGGTTACAAGACACTAAATTAAGTGTCTACGTACATGCATACATATACATACGTACATGCATGTATATATTCATACATAAGTACATATCCATCGATCATTCTGACCATATATGACCGTGGTATTGTGTTGCTCAGTCAGCGAGTTTTCGTGTTCCTGAAAGTTTGAATTACGTATGTCGTTGATAGAGTCGTGCGTATGGAAGCTGTGACGATTCAAGTACTTTTGTGATTGAATTGTTCGTTTGATTATAATTTCTAAAATCAAAAAAAAGTCTTTACTCGAGTTAGCGCTATCCTACGAAAACGGACGAATCGACGGTTCGAAGCTCGATCGTTGACAACCCGGAAAGATCGGCGAAACGTCCATCTATCTGTACACCATTCAAAAATAATTTCAATAAACTGAAATGTATTTGCTATACATCATCAGTCAGCGAGTTTTGAATAAATTCTACTAACAAAAAGTAAGTCTTTTATCTTCGCCATTTCATGCAGTCCAGATTGTAAAGCTAACTGAACTGAAGGCCGGATTAATGTTCAGCTGAAAACATGATCATAATATTACAAAAAATCAGGCTGTAGACTTAAACTTACGCAGCAGTATGCTCTCCTATACACTGCATCCAGTACGTTATGATACATATGTGTAGTATGTTATATATTATATAGACATATGCATTTATGTTCGTATGAATGTGTGTATACCTGCTTGTATGTATGAATGTATGTTTATATGTATGTTTGTATGTATGTATGTATGTATGTTTATATGTATGTATGTATGTATGCATGTATGTATGTATTTATGTATGCATGTTTGTATATATGACTATGTGTTAATGCATGTGTACATGTATGTATGCATGACTTTGTATATATGTATGTATATATGACTATGTATGTATGACTATGTATGTAGGTATGGATGACTATGCATATATAACTATGTATGTAATTATGCATGAAAACATCCATGCAAGCATGCAATTATGTATGTAGGTCTATGTATGTATGTAACTAAGTCTGTATATGTGAATGTATGTATGTATGTATAAATGCATGTATGTATGTATTTAATTGTCCTTCGTTTATTATACGCCTCTATTAACATTCATTCTTAGAGGCATGGCTGAAGAATTGTTCGACAGAGGCGCAGACACAACATCAGCTATTCATCAACTGGACAAGGAGACAATCATTTCTTGTGGGTTTCCATGACCTTACAATAAATTTCCATATGAGATCGTGACGCACCGGGATTCAATCCCGAACACAGAGGTGAAATACAAATGTCCATGTGCATGTATAAGTACATGTATATATATATACACACACAAATATGTATAGCGATAGAGCACATGGATTACATGCATAAGACAGAGTGAAGAGACAGGCAGACAGACAGACAGGCAGGCAGACAGGCAGGCAGACAGACAGACAGAAAAGATATTGCTATAAACAGACAGACAGAGAGACAGAATAGATATTGCTATAAACAGACAGACAGACAGACAGACAGACAGACAGACAGAATAGATATTGCTATAAACAGACAGACAGACAGACAGACAATCTGAAAAGATATTGCTATAAACTGGTTGACGTTCGCGTCATCGTCTGCACCTGGAAGTCTGCGAAATGTACGCGTCATGCATACGTAATGACTGTCGAGGGAATTGCACCGAAGCAATCGTCCGAACGTCCATCTGGAGACCACACGAATCGTCGGCGTTCTAAACTGGGAAATGCGGAAAGAACCGAAATTTGATTTCCTTCTTCTTCTTCTTCTTCTTCTCCTCTATTCTACAAACTGAACAATTCCTCGCTCAGTCGATGGACATATGGCGTGTTAACAAATGGATTACTCACTTACTTAGTTGAACGGCAAATCACGCGATCGGATATTTTGCTGACTGTTGTTGACTTTTCATTGATCTATTGTAGTCATCCTCTTTAGTGTCATCATCGGCATCAATATCATCATAATAACTGTTCTTCTTCTTCTTTTTCATTTTATTATTAGTATTATTTTTATTACCCGAGGTATATATGATCCCTCAGCAACCGAAAAATTCTCCTCAGAATGAAAAAAACATTATTATTATTGTTATTGTTACTGTTAATGTTATCATCATCATCATCGTCGTCATCATCGTCATCATCACCACCACCACCATTATCATCATCATCACCATCACCACCACCACCATCATCATCATCATCATCACCATCATCATCATCATCATCATCATCAAGTTTATTTATTCCCATATCGGACGCTACGTTTACGCGCCTTTGAGGCTGTTGTTAATTGCGCGCGTTATAAAAGTCTGTTTAATAATAATTAATAATAATAAGTTTTGTGGCCTGCGACCAGACATCAAGTCTGAGCAATGTTTACTAATGGATGGATGTTCTCAGATTAATTACATTTAACATCGTTAAGGCAGGCGCAGACAGCGCCTCTGATTAGTCTCTTGAAGAGGCGCTATACAAATTTCTGATTACAATTACACAACAATTACAAAATAAGACGAATTGCGTGAAAAAGCCTCGCCAATTGTCCAATTCGCAAATATATGCATTGCGACCTATACGAGACATACGAAGGGCGCTATATTAGCGCGGTTACGATTACGATTACGTCCCTTTATATTGACCCTTCAAAATTGTTGCAACTAATCTAAACGCACACTAATAAAATTGAACTCAAGCAGAAAGGATTCGACCAATTTTTACAATTTTATCACTTTATTTGAAATGAAAGAAGTTGCATACACCTGTGTCAAAGGTCACAATATAGCAAATCAGCATCTAGGAACATAAAATAAGATAAAATGCAGATGACATTGTATGTTTAAGCCACACACCAGATATAACACAATACAGCCTATACATTGTATTATCTCATGCAGAACCTAAGACCTGCTTCTTCCTCTGGCCAAGGATGCTTGAATAAACGTAAATGTAACGCATCATGTACATGTTTTTCTATAGCGACCGTATAGCCTGGACCCTGCTCATTTTCTATGAATTTATCGGGTGAGATCCTTCACCACCGCTGCCCGTTTGAATGGGCATCACGTCACTTAAGGTCCCCGTGTACGGACCATGCTAGCCCGAGATCAAAGCTCTCTTTCGTCGCGGATGGGCTATACTTCAAACAGAAATATTGAAGGGAATCTGCACAAATTATCAAAGCGAATGAAGAGGTTATGTTCCATATGACACACATATATATCTTGATGGCGAGTATAATGGAACCGAAATAAAGCTAGCGATTACGCTGTATATGTCCATGTAATGTATGGTGCTTTATATATACACGTATATATATATGTATATGATTTTATTCGCACTTGTGGGCTACAGTACTGTCACGATTTATCTCTCTGTTACTCGTCATGCAATATGATATGATAATTATATCGAAGACAAACGAACGTACGTCACGATTTACTCATCATTCATCCATGTTGCACGTCACTCACTCACACACACACACCACCACCACCACCACCACACCACACGCAAATTCCTGCAAACTGAAGTGCATACAAAGCCTTTACCGGAAAGGTATGTCAAGAAAAAATTCAGCTTATGCGTTAACAGATAAAGATGTCTGCACGCATTACACTCTAATTGATATCTGCAGCAACATTTCGTTGATGACCTAGACGTAAATCAGAAACATGTACGAAATATATATATGAAAATATTTATGTACTGTTTGACCTATTTGCCAACATTTATTTAAAACAAATTATCTAACATTATATCTATAACTATATATACTATATCTATCTAACACTAAATGTTAATCTAAAACACTAACACGAGCAACACTTAATTTCCGACCTTCTGTGTCAAATCCATAGGATATTTCCTCTTCGTGAAACTACCCTTAGATAAAACGAGACAAACAGAGAGAGTTACTAGAACTGCAGTCATATAGAATAAGTTACCAACTTAGTAACACAAGCCCAGTTAAACGCAGTGATCCAAGATATACTTTAGAGATCCCTGTACACAGCCACCTGAGCTTAACGGCTCAATGATGGTACTGGTTTGCGACTTAAAGTTTAAAAATACATAAAACGACGCATTGAAAGGAGGCAGATTGCCGAAGTGAGTGGATGCTTATCACCATTACACGCCAGTTCCTGTTTATTCGAGACGGCTACAGAAGCCAAATACAGTGCCATTCAAGACTTCTGATTAGTTTAGAGTCGGTGATCTTTCTGTGCAACTTTGCAGCAAGCAATGGCTTTGAAATTGCAACAACCTCAGACCGCTATACAAAAAAAATGTTTTTCTGAAAAATTATACATCTGTGTCAAAAGTCACAATATAGCAAATCAATATTTAGGGCTGGTACTAGCAACATTAAGTCTGACAGTTTTAAGTAAGCGCATGGATGCATGTATCTACGTACCTAGTACAGCGCCCCTCACAAGACTCTTAATTAATCGCCGTAGGATAACCGAATTCAAGATTTCCTGGTCACAAACGTCATATGTATGTCAGGGTCGTAAGCTGTCCATTCGGGTGGAACTAGTCGGCCCAGTGTAGTTTAACCAAATCAAAACGACGGTCTGGCTTCGGTGATTCGCAATCAAATACCTTTCGAAAACGCACGATATCAAATACAAATCAAAGTATATTCAAAACAGTACCTGTAAATCTGAAAAGTTCTGATGAGAGCAAAGTTGTTCTTAGACAACATAGAAAATCCCCAAAAATAAACTTTTATACTGCAGTTTAACACGAAAAGCATAGTTAAAGATTCTAGCGTGTTCATGCTGCAAGCCTGCAGTACCTTCTGAGTATTTTCATATTTTATTTCTGCATTTGTTAAGCACCACCATCTAATAACTAAGCATCAATCGATGGCGCTGAGTAACTGTGAATGAAGGACTTGCTTAAGGTCACTACACAGGTACAACATCAGGGAAGCTCAAACCCGTTCTCTCCGCGTTAAAAGTCAAGCGCTCTAACCACTAGGCTACCGTGCCCCACACTGTGCTCCACAAGTACGAATGCAGAAAAATCATATTAAAAACTATTACATCACGTCGACAAACGCTTCTGGAGTTTTAAGAAAATAAAAAAGAAACAGAAAATTTATTTAAATAAACTCATTAACACCAGCAACACCTAATTTCCGACCTTCTGTGTCAAATCCACAGGATCTTTCCTCTTCGTGAAACTACCCCTAGATAAA
Source organism: Norana najaformis (assembly GCA_964023275.1). NCBI lineage: Eukaryota > Metazoa > Annelida > Clitellata > Crassiclitellata > Hormogastridae > Norana > Norana najaformis. Next base: position 28,216,704 of record OZ029921.1, read on the forward strand.
ACGAGACAAACAGAGAGGTACTAGAACTGCAGTCATATAGAATGAATTACCAACTTAGTAACACAAGCCGAGTTAAACGCAGTGATACGAGATATACTGCCGATGCCGAGCACGGCTTTCGGGTCATTTAGACTCATTTTTCCTTCATTTCATCGCTGTTTTTCGTCTACGTTTCGCGCTCCTTATTACGCGGCGCCCCATCCCTGAGGAGATTCTCCGCGGCTTGCAGTTGGTCGCGGAATACTCCCCACAGGGAGCAAATGATTTCCGTCGTTGTTATATTGTTCGTGTTGTGTGCTATGAGTCGCAACATGAATACGCCATCTTGTTTCAGGTACTTGGTCGTAAACTCGGGAACGAGGTCTCGTTGGCTGCTTTCGTTCTTCAGTTCTCCGCCGAGTCTCAAGTGGTTGGTCACGAACGAGATTCGATCTTGACGGAGGACGGCTCGAAGGCACCAAATGAAGAAGCTCAAACAGCTGAAGACCGTCACAAAGATCATCCAGTACCAGAGGAAGACGTAGATCTTCTCGTTGTAGAGGTTGATCGGTAGGACGCACTGGATGGTGTAGGGGTGGACGTTGGCCATGTCCTGGCCGCGGATCTTGAAGTCGCAGAGGGTGACTCGAGGGAAGGCTACGTAGGCGTCTTCTGTCCAGTCCCGATTCAGAGCCATCTGGCGGACGATGTCGACGCCGAAGGTCGTGTACTTGGTCGACAGGACGACATTGAGCAGAAACAGCTGACCAATCACGTTGCCGATGTAGCAGATCTTCGAGAAGAGGAACAAAATCAAGAGGTAATTCCCCAGTCTGCCAAGATAAAGCATAATATATACACACACCAATAGTCATTTCACGATAATTAACCTCTGCCTCGCACAGCATCTGCTTAATAGATACTGGCAAATATCTCTTATGAGAAAAATCCCCTGTTTACAAGCGCGTTAGTCACAAGCCATGGCAGAAAATGCCAAAAAATTGTCCCGATTTTGATAATTTTACCATCAGCACACACCTTTGCCTCAACAACGTGATTTTTTCTCATATTATTCGCCAGATAGCGGCGCCATAACGAGCCCAGTTCGACAATGCGAAAAGCTCATAAGGAATTTCGGAACTTGAAAACAGTCGTCTAAGTCTCGATGGCTAAAAATCGGCAGTCAAATTTTGCGCGACATATGGTACAATCAACTTCCTTACTTGGCCCCCTCTTTCAAAACGTCTGAATCCTCCAATGGCCCCTCTGTCAAAACCCTGCTGACGCCCTTGCCTGTATTCATCTGTTTCAACTCGCTCATCCACCGTTCGTAGCCTGGCCTCTGGTATTCCTCACCTGTCCGTTTCCGACCGGGGTTCTTCAGCGGATTACAACTTTCGACTCTGATTTCACTCGAAGCGACCATCGATTGATCCTCTATGTGCATTATGATAATGGCGCTATATAAATCACTAGCTCATATCAACGTATAGGCTTATTCAAAGGTTGATGTGGTAAGAGTCGATCTTTATGTCCACTTTATTGTATTTCTGCTTGATTTAGTATAACTTTTTAATTTGTACGAAAAAATTCGGTTAATTTGTTGAATAAAAATAGCTCGATTAACTCCCTGTGTTCCATTTAGGGCGCTGGCGACATCACTGCGTTTTAAAGCAGAGAATAAATAAAGCAATAAACCACACATAAAGCCCCGTAGCGGTTGACGCTGGATATACAAGAATGCTAATTAATTCAACAACAACATTTCTTGTTACTTAGCAGGCTAAAATAGATTTACAGCTTCTCTTACGAGCACCATTTCAAATCGAGTGTAGTCTTTACTAAAGTTTGGCTGACTTATTAGTCCCATCGTCTGTTAATAGCAGTATTTGCAATTACTTAACAGTTATTGTGACTTACAGACAAAGAGTTGGCGTCAACTTTTATGGTGACCAGAGAAAACGAACTCAGTGCATTAGTGAATTAAAAAGCAGTAAATTTATTGATCATCAACAGTTTCGAAAAATATACAGGTAATCAGGCTTACATAAATTCGTGTCAAAGGAAAACTCTGGATGGAACCATATTAGTCCTCTGCACAGAACTGCCCAATTACAGCGTAATATTGTACCGGTGATAGCATCAGTAGACGCTTTCAGTTTATATCAGACAATTTAATTCTGCGAACGTTCTAGCCACAGTGGTGTCTGCGGTTATCAGACGATACTTTTATCAATGTAGCTACACAGGCCTATGCATACGCTGCAATGTGCCCAAAGCCTTTAAGATTTTGATGACCTGCTGTGAATTTCAAGATATCTCTACTTAACAACAACGTATGAGTCTAAATATGCGCAAACAAGATTTCCTTTCATATTTATCAGCTAAAAATTCTTGACATGATGTGTCATTACATCGAAACATGCAACTACTACAACTACATCAGAAATCATTTTGAAGAGTTAAGGTAAAGGTAGGGTAATCCACTTTGTTTAAATGACGCTACAGAAACTTATCAGAAGTGAGATCCAGAGGGTGAAGGATCCGCTGAAGCGCAAACACGACTGCGGCAATCCAACGGCGGGGCATCCGTTTACCACCCTAACTTCTTGTGTTGGTACTCATGGCTCGCTAGGGTCAATGCTCGCAGAGTGATTACATATTCTTTCATCTTTTCTTTGGCTTGGCTTTGCGTCTGTGTGTGACCCCCACCACGTTGTCACTTCTCTTATTATATGAGCAATGTTTGCTAACTAATGAACTTTTTGTTGTTAATGACTTTGCCATTATTTTGGTTAGCACAGACAGCACCTCGGAACAGTTTCACTTAAAAGGCGCCATACAAACCTGCGATTACCAATAAAATTTTATTCAAGTTGATGAATCCCTTCCTTAAGACTTACCTTTTGCGATTACAAATACAATTATTCAAGTTGATGAATCCCTTCCTTAAGACTTACCTTTTGCGATTACAAATACAATAATTCAAGTTGATGAATCCCTTCCTTAAGACTTACCTTTTGCCGCACAGACGGCACAGCGTGACCGACAGGAGGCTCTTGAGGTCACACGAACACCTGTTGGACTTCCGGCTGCTGATGAAGCGAACCATCTGACTCGTAAGCATCGTCATCGTTCGATCTCTAGTCTCGACCAAGTTCGTCTTCGAGAACGTGTGCGCCGAGAACGTGTGCGCCGCCGACAAGATGTTATCAGCATCGATGCCCGCCTTACTGTTCAGTCCCCTCCAGATCATTGTTGGACCGTAGAAGAGGATCGCCTGTCCGAGCAGAATGAACGGAATCCACTGGTAATAGGTGATCATCTGTCGGTCCTCATCTTCCTTCGGGACCTCGCTGCTCCACGGCAGGTAGTAGGTGTTCTTCACCCAGCAGTAGTTCGTCGCGAACTTTGAGTGGCCGCTCTCGAAGTGGTTAGGCGTCCAGCAGGTGATGGGGTCCCGGACGTACTGGTTCAGTCCGACGAGAATGGCGAATACGACTAGAAGGATGACCGTGTAGCGGGAACTCAGACGGTCCGCGAAGTCGTCGTCATTTCCGGCGCGACTCGACGAAGCACTGAAGACGGTCTCGATGAGCTTATCCATCGTTGGAGGACTGGATCACTACATAAAATCCTGAAGCAATATCGAAAGGTGTACTGTACGTAGTAGCTGGAAACAAACAAGAAACAATATGCATATATATGTAAGTTTGAAGAGTTACCGGCTTCAGTTTTAGCCTCGGCATATGACAGCAGGTGTCCGGTCTTTTCTCTTGCCGCCCGATCTTCTCCCTGACGATCAGTGCATGTATTCGTTTTATAACCGAATTCGATAGGATGGCATTAGACAATAAATTCCAGAGCCTTGGGCCAGCCACCCTGAATTTTGAAGGGCCAAAGATTGTTACGGTCCGAGGCACAGCAATTGTGAAAGTCTCGGCTGATGTAGCACAATATTTGTTGCTCTGGCACAATATTTGTTGTTCTAAGACATGAACGATGAGCAAAGAAATGCCGGCTGATTTATATGCAGCACTTGTGACTTTACTATTCGTTTTATAACTGAATTCGATAGGATGGCAATAGACAATAAATTCCAGAGCCTTGGGCCAGCCACCCTGAATTTTGAAGGGCCAAAGATTGTTACGGTCCGAGGCACAGCAATTGTGAAAGTCTCGGCTGATGTAGCACAATATTTGTTGCTCTGGCACAATATTTGTTGTTCTAAGACATGAACGGTGAGCAAAGAAATGCCGGCCGATTTATATGCAGCACTTGTGAGACAGAATTTTCTGATCCAATAGCAACAAATGCATTGCATGCAAAACAGAAATTATAGATAGGTAGACAGAGTTTACTTCGGTTGTCAATATTTCGGATGATGAACTGGGATTCGAAACCAAGGGACTCTGGTGAATAACCGTCGCCTTAGCAACGAACGACGACGTATCTTTCTGGCAGGGCCGTTTTAAATTCGTCGTAGGCCCTAGGCACTCTCGCATTTGTAGGCTCCAACTACCAACTCTGCATTAGAGCTAAACATATTCACATTATTTCTTGACGTCTATCTTCCCTTGCACTACTTTCAATTGAAAACGATTTAGTGCGGAAAATGACATTTGAGGACATTATATGTGCCTTTGCTGAGGCAAAAGCCGCAAAGTTAACATAATGTAGCACAGCTTAACTTAAAAACTGTTTCAGCACAAACTTTAAGGTTATTAAATTTGTATTTCCTTGAATGAATATGTATAGGCTCATATGCTTGAGCCTCTGGCCCGGTGCACAGCGGAAACGTAGCTTCTTATGCGTAGGTCATCTTAGGCAATACAAGGACTAAGCCTTAACACACACCTGAGGTATAGGCTACGCGCTTCAGTAACTTCGGTCTAACAGTGTTTGAGAAATTTCCGTACGTATCTATGGATACGTACGGAGCAGAAAAGGTAGGCGTTTCTAAGCAGTGAACAATGTCTACAGTATGCGTTAGGTACACAGTTGAGCATATATTTACGCAATAAGTGAGTAATACAATAGGCAGAATACCGTCTTCAGTTCTAAGTCGTGAGTTTCCAGGTAGGCCTATATCACGACACTTCTTTGCCTTGTGTGCCAACGTAGCATTGCCTAAATGCCGAAATCTCGAGTCTTATAAACTACGAATTGAACAGCAAACGGATCTATATATATACACATTTGTATATAGAACTGTGTACATAGGCCATAGTAACGCCTACGCGTTATATAAAACCAGGCCTGTATTTGCATGACTGCATAGATTCATATAGTCCTATATATAGGTAGGCCTCCAACCACCATATCCCTCCTATCCTGAAATCACTCCACTGGCTGAAAACTCCAAAACGCATTCATTTCAAAGTTCTTCCTCTAACCTATAACTCTGTGCAGTCCTCCCATCCTACTTATCTTCGCAGACTTTTTACCATCCAATTCCCTCACGCTACCCGCTCATCCTCTTGCTTCACTGTTGCACGTCCCTTTGTCGCTACTCGTCTCAACTTCTCTAACCGATCGAATCCGATCTAATCCCCATTTCACAACCCACGTAACAGATGCTTTGACCCCTTCTCTGTCTGCTCCTCTGCCAACTGGACTTTGTTCTTCACTTGCTTTCTTTGGGAAAACCCCTCTGACTTGACGTCTTGCATGTTTATATAGGCTTACCAGTACACTGCTACTCGACTCTGGAACGATCATCTTTCTGCATTTTGCAAATTCCTCGTTCCTCTTTCCCGTCCGTCGTTCACGCACCACCATCATTTGTCTCAAGCCCCTCTATCTATTACTACTAAGGTTTTCCTTTAAAAACTAAAATCACAACTTTTCAAGAAATCTTACCCTGATCCATTCAATCCGCCACCTTCCCATTTCACAACCCACCGTAACAGCTGCACTGTCTCTCTCTCTCTCTCTCTCTCTCTCTCTCTCTCTCTCTCTCTCTCTCTCTCTCTCTCTCTCTCTGGTCCTCTGCCAACTGGACTTGGTTCTTAACTTGTTATCTTTGGAAAAACTCCTATGACTTGACGCACGCTCTTAAACAAGCTGGTGCTCTGCGTTTAGCTTTAAAGTCGCGCTTTAGAAATTTTCGATATTACGATTACGATTACATATATCCTAATATATGCACTTTTATATAATTTCTATCTTAGGCCTTTAGTTATATATAGAAACATATATAACTAAAGGCCTGTATATGATATGTGTGTGTTTGTGTTTGTGTGAGGCGTTGCAGCCGGCCAAATCATTCATAATTATCTCGAAGCAAATTCCATAAAAATACACATGAGTAGTTTGGCCATATGATGTAACTTTTCGTAGCCTGCAGCTAAAAGGTTTAGCCTTTACAGCATCGTACCATAATTACCCACGGCTTAGATCGGCTTTTTATGTGTGTCTGACTGTCCTTATCCCAGGAGGAACTCATAAAGAAGATGATGGTCGGGAATAATTAGGCGCGAAGGTGCCATGCTTTGAGCCATTGCAATCTTTTCATACATTATTTAGAGCACTATTTATTGACTCACCAACAACAACAGAAAAATGCACGGTAGCACTGTAAGTTGGACAGCTGATGCTGGTCCTCAGAAGGTGTCATCCAAAAGAGTGATAAGTCCCGCTACAAACCGTATGATCTTTTTACTATAATACATTCTAGACAGCCTTAACAATATAACTATGTCAACGTGGATGCTTGAAATTTGAATAGCTTTCTTCAACAAAGCAAACTCATTTAAGGTCTGCCTGTAAGGGAGTGAAGAGCAAACAGGGCTTGTGTAAAATTTGGTCCATTCCAACTAACGAGATTAAGACAACGGGACAGTTTTGCACATAGGCAGCTTGTAAATATAAATGAAAGACCCCGGCTTAAACGAGAGATAAGAGGTCTACCAATCGACCGCTGTATGAGTCTCCTCTTGTAGGCTATATAAATAGATATTAAGCAAGCTTATACGGTACTTGGGTTATACCTCTATACCTCATGCGCATTATTGATTTACATAATAATGAATAATAACATTATATAAAATAAAATAATAGTATAGTAGTGAAACTAGTAGTCGGGGTGGTGGTGGTATTGGTAGCAGTAGCAGTAGCAGTTGTAGTCGCATCCCAAACATCACCCACAGTAGCTGCCACGCTGTCTGTCTGCCTGCATTTTGGATCTTGACTTGTGACCGAACTCTTTTGCCTATCGATTTTGTTTTGACTGAGCGCCTGTAAATAAGCTGGTCCCCGTGACGTGGCTTTCGTTGGACGCTGTAGAAATCTGGGAACTACGATTACGATACGATTATTAATTTTATTACTATGGATATTACTAATATCTCCCTTAAAGGTCGACTCGTCTTTCATCGTGGTGAAGGAAGAATGGTTGCTGTGGCTATGCCACCAGTAATGTAATTATTAACAGTCTGAAGTACCAGCAAGGCGTTACGTGAGGTGGACAGTCTCAACAGAACCCCGAAAATGGTTGGTAAAGGTAAGAAGCCACCTCGCCTTTTCGATATCGCAGCCAGTTCCAGTTCTGTATAAAGAGGAGATCGGACGAATGGGTGCCGATACTTCGCCCGAAAAGTGGAGACGACAGATATCCATGGCATATGACTGTCACAAAAACATAACCCCGGATCGGACGTTGCCCCGGTCAACAAACCTCTTCTTAATCCGTTAAAACCTTGATATCGTTTCTTCTAGGTTAAATATTTACATTCATGCATAACACTTGCATAATCCGTTGATAGTTACTCTTTTCATGGCCAGATTACGTCGTTTCAATTAATTTCTTGATTTGGACAGCGCACTGCAGACAAAGGTGTAAAGTTGTAAAGTTGTGCAGGTGTAAAGGGAAATGATTACAATAAGCAGTGGACTCCTTTATTTTATTAGTATACGGGCTTTCAGCCATTGGACAGTAATGATGATTACTAATTATGTGACTTATTGGTTAATGTTCCATATTTGAAGTGTTTGCACTTCTGAAGCGTGACGGAGCTCAAATATTCCAGCATAAATTATCCAACAGCGGACGCTTTATACCTGAATTGTTTTGATGTAGGTAAGTGCCTGATCCAGATGTTTGCATAGGGTGGTCTGAGAGAGGATCCACAGACAAAAGCCAGCGAAAAGACCCAAGCTAAAATCATTTAATTATCTCTAGCAAACAAATTTTAAGTGTTTGTGAATTTCAGCATAAGTATTTTAAAAGAGAATTATAAACTGAAAACATAATATATTCCGAGTGCATCTTGATCTATGCGTTTCAGAATATTTTAGTGGATATCATAAATAATGGAGTTTGGTCTGGTTCTCGGTTCGTCACGAACGCACGGAAACCGTCTTTGAGTAGCGCAATATTCTTTGTAAATATTCGTTCATAAATATTCGTTCATAGATATTCGTTTACGCGTGGGTCTGTTTTGGCAGAAACTTGTAGTTTGTTGAGTTATTCGAGTTGCGTGCGTGAAACGGCTTCCTGTCTATCTTGGTCAGTGTTTAAATGATTGTAATTTGCAGTTGCCAAAGGACAGGATATTACTGTAGTTGTGCAAAATGCGGATGATAGAAGTATTAGCAGTAGCGTTTGCCACCTTCACTGTCATTTTCTTCCTTCTCCTATCCCTGTCACTTTGTTCATTTTATTTTTTATTGCATGGTCCTGCTAAATGGATCACGATTTTGGAATGCGATTTTGTTTAGAATCGACCATCGATTGATGGTGTCTCGTATCTTAACATAATGGCGCTATAGAAGTTACCAGATTAAATTTTGGCTTATGGTCTGCAGATACTTTCGCCTGATTAGTGATTTCCGTTACACGCTTCAGAATGTCTGGCTATAAGCCATAGTGACAGAGCTGTATACGGTTTGCGTGTAGGGTCTACGAGAGTTCTAGGCATATGTTGCGGCGTCTGCTATTAGAAGATGGCACTTTCAAGAGTGCTTGTATGGCAAGAGGCCATCGCCGTGCCAGTCACAACAGGTGTTCGTTCAGTCCATTACACCTGTAGGGTGCTCTCGGTTGCCTGTTGACTCACGAACATTTATCTACGTAGGCAATTAGGCCTACATCTATCACGGCGCCGCATGGTTACTCTAGTATGACCTTAGTACAAGGGTATTAGAGTAGGTCAAAATGACCCATCTCTGGAGTCATTCAAGTCACGACTTAAGACCCACCTTTTACAAATATCATATGACTGTCGTTGATTTTTAACTCATGTACTGCGCCCTTTGTCGGCCTCGGCTGTGCTACGTCCCTATATAAATTGTTTTATCATTATCATTATCATTATTATAATTATTATTGTTATTATTATTATTACTATTATTATTACTATTATTATTATTATTACTATTACTATTTCTATTATTAGTCATGTTATTATTATTATTATTATTATTATTTATATTATTATTAACGAGGTCGGATTATAGTCTGTGATCGAATGGCATCGACTTTAAAATGCAATATAAAAAGGTGAAGGGCCTATTGTAATTTTATCCAGTGTAGTAGAGAATATTGTGTGCTCCCAAAGTTGTATCGTTGACCAGAAGCTAAGTCAAGAGAACTAGTTAAAGCACAAAGGCAGACATTTGGCCAGATAAGCTTTTAATGGCGAAGCGTAGATGAAGGGTGTATATTCTCCCCACCAGTTGTAACTGAGACAAGTTTACACCAATGCATCTGTCGCCTTGCTTGAAGAGGTGCGCCTGTTTCCCGCGTTGCCACCGATTGACGAACAAGTCATAAGTTAAGAAAGCATGTCGCAAGAAATGTTGTCCAAGTTCCTTGCTGTGGGCACGCGAATGGATCCGTCCGGAGCCCATCATGTGAATTCGACATAAGGCCCAGGGTGAGGAAAATCCGAACACAAAGGGGTGCCTAAATTGGGTCAGTAGGCTATTCGGCCTGGATTTACAAAGCAAATACATTACTTTGCAAGATTCAGTTATCTGTACAGCACAAATTCTGTACTCAACGAAGCTTACTCGTTTGGAGGGATTGAACAGATATTTGGGGTCTGTAGCTCCTTAGCCCAAAGCTGGCATTGCAACATATTTTCCGTGAATAGCCAGTACATGTAGTAGTAGGCCTAGGCCCCTCAGTTTCAGCGCCAATTGTCGATCAACGATTGAACACAGTTCACATATCTATGCAAGTAGCGTAGGCCTACTAGCCGAGCTCCACATTACTTAAGTCGTATACCTGCCATCTTCATATCAACAACATAAAGCGGGTACTAATTGGTCAGCTATAGGCCGACCAAAATTTTGAATTATAACTACAACATGAGCTAGAAATGTGATCATCATCATCATCATCATCATCATCATCATCATCATCATCAATAGCAAGCCCCTCTTTGAAGCGTTGCCGTTTCCACAATTCTTTGCCAATCGTCACGGTCCTGAGCTCGCCTCCAGGCTGTATGCAGCCCAAAGTTCAGCGGCTGAAGCAGCCCAAAGTTTAGCGGCCGAAGAACTGTGAAGAAGTACCTGATCGAACCATTTAGTTTTGGGGTAATGATTTCAGGGTATCGAGGAAGACGATCTCTCTGGATACATGACAGGACGATGTATCGTTATGGATGACCACACTTGCAAGAATTTTATACATCATATGCAGGTGATTACCCGAATCGCCGTTAGAGGTACACGTTGATCGGTGCCCATCTGATTGGTGATAGAACAGATAATGATAGGTCGATGCTATTCGTTGGTGATAGGCAGTTACATGGTTTCAACGATAGGATGACACTGAGGTAGTTGGTGGATGCTGTTGGTAGGAAGATACTCCGATAGGTGAACATAGCGATAGATGGATGCTATGATGGGCTGAAAGAGTTTTGGTCGTAGGGTGATCGCTGAGTTTGGCTCAGAGGGAGAAAGATGTGGTGATGGCACGATATGGTGTTTTAAAGAAAGGTTGGCTGGAGGACTGGGTATTTAGGCCAATGCGCCGTTGCTGATGAAGGAAGCATCGCTGAGCGTGCAAGACGATCAAATACTTAGATGCCATCTTTACGGCTGTACCTAACAGTCGGTAGACTCCGATAGAACTGTTCGTCGAGGGTGACCTGTGACCTGAGCATCGTCCTGTTTCGATGCCTTTCCTCGAGGCAGTCCAGTCCTAGATAGTCGTAGGTCAGGTTGAACTTGTTGGCGAAGAGTTCCGGTCGGGAAGCGAGCCAGGGAGCGTCTCGGACCCCGTAGACGCAGATGCCCCTGACGACCCTCCCGTTGCACTCTAGCTGATCGTACATCCCAACCCAGTTCTTAACACGAACCACTGGATGGACGGAATACTTCTCGGCAACATCCTTGAAAAATAACAACGCATACGTCAGTTACAAGAGCGCCAGAAATAATTGTAATTGTAATCTCAAATTTATATAGTTCAACTTCAAGGGAAACTCTATTGCGGCTGTCCCGACCCAACAGTATGAACCACGATCGTTTCACAAGATGAAAAGAGGTAGAGAGACCAAACAGCTCATGTCTCAAGTTGCAAGGCAACTTATCCGAAACAGAAGGGCCGATCACAGAGAATATTTAATACTGGACTGTAGAAGTTCGGGAGCGCCTCTGATTGATTGATTGGTTGATTGATTGATTGAGTGAGTTATTGATTGGTTGGTTGATTGATTGATTGATTGACTCTTCTATTGATCCCAAATTCAACATATCAGCTTACACATAAAACGTACAGTTTGCCAGGATACAAAAGGCAAACCCAGAAGGGACCAGGGGTCCCGCTTAAATAGGGTCGCCTCTTATCGTCTTATCGAAATGTAAACAAAGCCTCTGATGAGTATATCTTGAAATGGCGCTATATACATTGTAAATAAAATTACAGTTACAAGTTCGGGCCGGCGGGACATCTAGGTTACCTTTCGACGCATAAAGAAGAAATCTGGGCCAGGTTTGAATAATACCGTCAGTAATACTAAACTGACCATGTGTACTGCGAACAAGCTGCCATAATTAAGATTAGTGCATCAGTATCAATATTAAGCCAATTAGTCAGTGTTATCGATAACAACGGAACATTCAAAAGCACCAGTACTAATAACAATACCTGCAATAACGCAAATGCCACCAATATCAACAAAGCCAAAGACAATAAAAACTATACCATCAAAAACACCATTAAGATTAATGTCGTCAATAGTAGCAGAAACAATGCTGTTGCAGCTGTGCAAGAGAGAGACAGATAGACAGAGACAGAGACAGAGACAGAGACAGGCAGACAGACAGATATTATATATATATATATACATATACACACATATATATATATATAGAGAGAGAGAGAGAGAGAAGAGAGAGAAGAGAGAGAGGTTTTTTCACGTTATCATAAGGTAAGATAAAATCCATAACATAACATAACATGGGTTTAAAGTGGTTCTAGGACTATGCATCGCAGTATCAACCTCTGACTGACCTTCGTATCCCCCGGGGGCGTTGAGGTATGGGTTGTAGTTGAGGGTGTTCCAGTAGTGTTCCGAGGGGTGGCCAGTATCCCAACACCATTCGAGGTACTTGCGTCCGTGCTCACTCTCGATAATGTACTCGGTCAGCCGTCGAGAGAAGAGGGCGTGCAGCTCACCCTTGAAGAAGGTCAGAGGGACGGGGTAGGGGGCCTTGGGCTCCAGGGTCTTGTAGAAGATCGTCTGCTGGTAGGTCTTGCTCCATCGATGCGTCCAACGATAGTTCACCCGATCCATCTCCATTCTACAGCAAGACGATCATTACTCGTAGGGCTGTCTAGTTGTATTACACGTTAATGTGCCCAAACATACGTACGTAGGTGTGTGAGTGCGTCGGTACGTGCACTCATGCTAACATGGATACATACATCCATCATACATACATACATCATAGATACATACATACATATATATAAACATCATACATACATACATACATACATCATACATGCATACATATATACATGCATCTTACATTCATGCATCATACATACATCATACATACATACATCATACATACATGCATCATAATACATACACATATACATACATCATACATACATCATACACAAATGCATACATACATATATACATACATACGCACATACGTATACATACACACATACATACATAGTACATATATATATATACATTCATGCATACATACATACATTCATGCATACATACATACATGTATACATGCATACATACATACATACATAGGTTGTAATAAATCGGTTTACCTGGCGGTCGACCCTGCTATGTCGTTTGAGCCGTTGAAGATCTGTGCTATCCGAACCAGTTCAAGATTAGTCCTGAGTGGAAACTCTTGTCCAGTCAGGTTGATGAAGTACTTGTACTTGCCTCGGAAGTACTTGAGCAGGTCTGCCATGCAGTTGATTTCCGGTAGAATGACGGTGATGTCACCCCACTTGACCTTCGCAAGGTGTGTCGACACCCAGACGTTATCAAAGCACCGGGCAATGGAGAGGACAGTCTGGTGCAGCAGCAAAGGGGACTTGGTGTCAACGTGGATGCAGTAGAGGTTCTGAGGCTGGTAGACGGCCCTCAACAGTCTCTCGATTTGCTCCACGTCCCGGTAGACGGCAAGACTAAACGCCAGAGGAAATTCCTCTTCCTCGCGTGAAAGAGGTACTTGGATGTAGCCTCGTTCCTTCTTGAAGCGCTCGCAGTCCTTGGTTAGGTCGAGGTACTGCTCCTCGTAGATCGGGACCTTGGGCCGGGTCTTGATGATGTCGTCAGCTCGGTCCAGCTCTCTTGCGTCTCCGCCCAGTAGAGCGGCACAGTTAACGAGGTCTGTGTATTGGACCTTCGGAACCTACAGGAGTTCAGGATACACAGCATTGCTCGTCGAAGTATGAGGACTGACATCTGTATTGCAGAGGGTGTTTGTCCTTAGAGACAGGTGGGGCACGGTAGCCGATCAGATAGAGCGCTCGGCTTGTTACAAGGAGACTACGGTTCGAGCCTCCCCTAAGACGGTTGCTGTGGAGGGACCTCGAGCAAGTCCCTTACTCACAATTGCTCAGCGCCATCGATTGATGCTTAGTCATTCTAAAGTGGCGCTTAAGACTGAAAAGCTAACGTTTCAAGCTATCGAATCCTTCTTCCCCTCCGGCATCATTCCATGACCACCATCACCGACGATTTCCACCGTAGCACCGTGCTGTCTTAACCGCTTGACCACCCGAACTTTGACCTGGCACCAAAACTCATCAAACAACCTGGCTCTTGCGGATTTGATTTGATATAGCGCCGGTGATTAAGTTCATCTCCCCTGCACGGTTTTTATAATGCGCTGAGAAATTTCGAAGATTTACATTTACACAAAATATTTTTACGCTGTAGAAGAAATTCGTAAGATATAAAAAGCTTACCTCAGTAAAATTCAAAATGTCTAAAACGAATGCCAAAACTATGGTCACATATAGCGAAGGCGCAGTGGAAGCAGTGAGGCTGTTCGAGAGCGTATGACAGACAATGTGGCGTTTGTAACAGTGTCTGAAGTAGCGCTTCAGAAGTTATTCGTGGAAATAAAAGAAATTTTTCATAGAACTTCGACATCTTGCTGATACCATATCGTAGTTAGCTGTTCTTCGCCAGAGGGCCAATTTGAACATGAATTCGAACATATGCATTTAACATACAATATGATGGCGTGTGACAGCATTTGGGCATTTGAAGTAGCGCTATAGAAGTAGTTTCTGGAGAGATAAAGGGATTTTCTCGTGGAACTTCGAAATTCTTAGAATGAAGGCCAGAACAGGGAAGACAAGTAGCAATGATTAGTTTGAAGGCGTAGGCCCAATGACAAGGAATGATCAATAAAGCACGAAACATTAGGACTACGCTATTATTTTTAATTCATTTTAATGGAACTGGATGCATCCAGCTATCTTGCATTTAATAAGGTTAACTGAAAGCTAACTGATTATCAGTTAACGGTTTTTAATAATACCAGTACTAATCTCACGGTAAATGAAATCGAACTTTTCAAGATCTACATCCACCAGAAGCATAATTTCTTTATCAGGAAATTATCCTTATTCACCCAGATAGTCACTTCCTGTAGGCCCATAGTGAGCCTGCACTGTGCCACCGGGAACATCTGATGGCCAGCCATGAGCCCAGTATTTTACTATTATTAATTCAATATTAGTTCATGACGAACCGAGAACCAGACCAAACTCCATTATTTATAATATCCATTAAAATAATACATACATAAATAGACAGACAGACAGTCTGAAAAGATATTGCTATAAACTGGTTGACGTTCGCGTCATCGTCTGCACCTGGTAGTCTGCGAAATGTACGCGTCATGCATACGTAATGACTGTCGAGGGAATTGCACCGAAGCAATCGTCCGAACGTCCATCCAGAGACCACACGCATCGTCGGCGTTCTAAACTGGGAAATGCGGAAAGAACCAAAATTTGATTTCCTTCTTCTCCTCTATTCTACAAACTGAACAATTCCTCGCTCAGTCGATGGACATATGGCGTGTTAACAAATGCATTACTCACTTACTTAGTTGAACGACAAAGCACGCGATCGGATATTTTGCTGACTGTTGTTGGCTTTTCATTGATCTATTGTAGTCATCCTCTTTAGTGTCATCATCGGCATCGATATCATCATAATAACTGTTCTTCTTCTTCTTTTTCATTTTATTATTAGTATTATTTTTATTACCCGAGGTATACATGATCCCTCAGCAACCGAAAAATTCTCCTCAGAATGAAAAAACATTATTATTATTGTTATTGTTACTGTTAATGTTATCATCATCATCATCATCGTCATCATCGTCACCATCATCACCAACATCACCACCATCATCATCACCACCATCATCATCATCACCATCATCATCAAGTTTATTTATTCCCGTATCGGACGCTACGTTTACGCGCCTTTGAGGCTGTTGTTAATTGCGCGCGTTATAAATGTCTGTTTAATAATAATTAATATTAATAAGTTTTGTGGCCTACGACCAGACATCAAGTCTGAGCAATGTTTACTAATGAATGGATGTTCTCAGATTAATTACATTTAACACCGTTAAGGCAGGCGCAGATAGCGCCTCTCATTAGTCTCTTGAAGAGGCGCTATACAAATTTCTGATTACAATTACAATTACAAAATAAGACTTATTGCGTGAAAAAAGCCTTGCCAACTGCCCAATTCGCAAATATATGCATTGCGACCTATACGAGACATACGAAGGGCGCTATATTAGCGCGGTTACGATTACGATTACGTCCCTTTATACTGACCCTTCAAAATTGTTGCAACTAATCTAAACGCACACTAATAAAATTGAACTCAAGCAGAAAGGAATCGACAAATTTTTAAAATTTTATCACTTTATTTGAAATGAAAGAAGTTGCATACACCTGTGTCAAAGGTCACAATATAGCAAATCAGCATCTAGCAACATAAAATAAGATAAAATGCAGATGACATTGTATGTTCAAGCCACACACCAGATTTAACACACTACAGCCTATACATTGTATTATCTCATGCAGAACCAAAGACCTGCTTCTTCCTCTGGCCAAGTATGCTTGATTAAACGTAAATGTAACGCATCATGTACATGTTTTTCTATAGCGACCGTATCGCCTCGACCCTGCTCATTTTCTACGAATTTATCGGGTGAGATCCTTCACCACCGCTGCCCGTTTGAATGGGCATCACGTCACTTAAGGTCCCCGTGTACGGACCATGCTAGCTCGAGATCAAAGCTCTCTTTCGTCGCGGATGGGCTATACTTCAAACAGAAATATTGAAGGGAATCTACACAAATTATCAAAGCGAATGAAGAGGTTATGTTCCATATGACACACATATATAGCTTGATGGCGAGTATAATGGAGCCGAAATAAAGCTAGCGATTACGCTGTATATGTCCATGTAATGTATGGTGCTTTATATATACACGTATATATATATATGTATATGATTTTATTCGCACTTGTGGGCTACAGTACTGTCACGATTTATCTCTCTGTTACTCGTCATGCACTATGATATGATAATTATATCGAAGACAAAAGAATGTACGTCACGATTTACTCATCAATCATCCATGTTGCACGTCACTCACTCACACACACACACCACCACCACCACCACCACACCACCACACGCAAATTCCTGCAAATTGAAGTGCATACAAAGCCTTTACCGGAAAGGTATGTCAAGAAAAAATTCAGCTTATGCGTTAACAGATAAAGATGTCTGCACGCATTACACTCTAATTGATATCTGCAGCAACATTTCGTTAATGACCTAGACGTAAGTCAGAAACATGTACGAAATATATATATGAAAATATTTATGTACTGTTTGACCTATTTGCCAACATTTATTTTAAAAAATTATCTAACATTATATCTATAACTATATGTATTATATCTATATAACATTTAATGTTAATCTAAATCACTAACACCAGGAACACCTAATTTCCGACCTTCTGTGTCAAATCCATAGGATATTTCCTTTTCGTGAAACTACCTTTAGATAAAACGAGACAAACAGAGAGAGTTACTAGAACTGCAGTCATATAGAATAAGTTACCAACTTAGTAACACAAGCCCAGTTAAACGCAGTGATCCAAGATATACTTTAGAGATCCCTGTACACAGCCACCTGAGCTTAACGGCTCAATGATGGTACTGGTTTGCGACTTAAAGTTTAAAAATACATAAAACGACGCATTGAAAGGAGGCAGATTGCCGAAGTGAGTGGATGCTTATCACCATTACACGCCAGTTCCTGTTTATTCGAGACGGCTACAGAAGCCAAATACAGTGCCATTCAAGACTTCTGATTAGTTTAGAGTCGGTGATCTTTCTGTGCAACTTTGCAGCAAGCAATGGCTTTGAAATTGCAACAACCTCAGACCGCTATACAAAAAAGCCTTTCTGAAAAATTATACATCTGTGTCAAAAGTCACAATACAGCAAATCAATATTTAGGGCTGGTACTAGCAATATTAAGTCTGACAGTTTTAAGTAAGCGCGTGGGTGCATGTATCTACGTACCTAGTACAGCGCCCCTCACGAGACTCTTAATTAATCGCCGTAGGATAACCGAATTCAAGATTTCCTGGTCACTAACGTCATATGTATGTCTGGGTCGTAACGCTGTCCATTCATGTGGAACCAGTCGACCCAGTGTAGTTCAACCAAATCAAAACGACGGTCTGGCTTCGGTGATTCGCAATCAAATACCGTTCGAAAACGCACGATATCAAATACAAATCAAAGTATATTCAAAACAGTACCTGTAAATCTGAAAAGTTCTGATAAGAGCAAAGTTGTTCTTAGACAACACAGAAAATCCCCCAAAATAAACTTTTATACTGCAGTTTAACACGAAAAGCATAGTTAAAGATTCTAGCGTGTTCATGCTGCAAGCCTGCAGTACCTTCTGAGTATTTTCATATTTTATTTCTGCATTTGTTAAGCACCACCATCTAATAACTAAGCATCAATCGATGGCGCTGAGTAACTGTGAATGAAGGACTTGCTTAAGGTCACTACACAGGTACAACATCAGGGAAGCTCAAACCCGTTCTCTCCGCGTTAAAAGTCAAGCGCTCTAACCACTAGGCTACCGTGCCCCACACTGTGCTCCACAAGTACACGAATGCAGAAAAATCATATTAAAAACTATTACATCACGTCGACAAACGTTTCTGGAGTTTTAAGAAAATAAAAAAGAAACAGAAAATTTATTTAAATAAACTCATTAACACCAGCAACACCTAATTTCCGACCTTCTGTGTCAAATCCACAGGATCTTCCCTCTTCGTGAAACTACCCTTAGATAAAACGAGATAAACAGAGAGAGGTACTAGAACTGCAGTCATATAGAATAAATTACCAACTTAGTAACACAAGCCGAGTTAAACGCAGTGATACGAGATATACTTTTGTGCTAATAACACGCCAAACTATTACGCCCCTATGCATAAACCGGACAACATTTGTTTAAATTGTAGATAGTATCGTCTGATATGGAAACTGATGTTGGTGTAAAAATGTACACAAAAAATAATTATATACACGATACGGAGTATGAGAAAAACAGAAAAACTCAGAAAAAACGCCACACAAAGTCAGAAACATCGAAACCTGCTACCAGTAAGTTGTTTCATTGTCGGAAGAGAGAGCCTTCTAGAGTGGTCACTCCTTCAATGTCAAGAAAAGACGCCACTCCCTAAATCTATGCGACTACATGCAGGCGTTCCTCAACTGAGCTGAGGTTCTCCATGACTAATTCGCAATGAGCAACGCATAGCCTTCCATGCCCTGTCCATGTCTGAGTAACGCTGGGGTCAATATGCCATCCAGCAGACGTACAACAGCTAATTTGGCTCAAGGGATGATCGGGCCAGCAGCAGACTAGACGATGGGTGCGGCGAGTATGGGGTTGAACCAAACACCCCTTAACCCCCGGAGACTGCCGATGCCGAGCACGGCTTTCGGGTCATTTAGACTCATTTTTCCTTCATTTCATCGCTGTTTTCCGTCTCCGTTTCGCGCTCCTTATTACGCGGCGCCCCGTCCATGAGGAAATTCTCCGCGGCTTGGCCGGGATCGGCTGGCAGTTGTTCGCGGAATACTCCCCACAGGGAGCAAATGATTTCCGTCGTTGTTATATTGTTCGTGTTGTGTGCTATGAGTCGCAACATGAATACGCCATCTTGTTTCAGGTACTTGGTCGTAAACTTGAGTACGAGGTCTCGTTGGCTGCTTTCGTTCTTCAGTTCTCCGCCGAGTCTCAAGTGGTTAGTGACGAAAGAGATTCGATCTTGACGGAGGACGGCACGAAGGCACCAAATGAAGAAGCTCAAACAGCTGAAGGCCGCCACAAAGATCATCCAGTACCAGAGGAAGACGTAGATCTTCTCGTTGTAGAGGTTGATCGGTAGGACGCACTGGATGGTGTAGGCGTGGACGTTGGCCATGTCCTGGCCGCGGATCTTGAAGTCGCAGAGGGTCACGCGAGGGAAGGCTACGTAGACGTCTTCTGTCCAGTCCCGATTCAGAGCCATCTCTCGGACGATGTCGATGCCAAAGGTCGTGTACTTAGTCGATAGGACGACGTTGAGCAGAAACAGCTGACCAATCACGTTGCCGATGTAGCAGATCTTCGAGAAGAGGAACAAAATCAAGAGGTAATTCCCCAGTCTGCCAAGATACAGCATAATATATACACACACCAATAGTCATTTCAAGATAACTAACCTCTGCCTCGCACAGCATCTGCTTAATAGATATTGGCAAATATATCTTATGAGAAAAATCCCCTGTTTACAAGCGCGTTAGTCACAAGCCATGGCAGAAAATGCCAAAAACTGTCCCGATTTTGATAATTTTACCATCAGCACACACCTTTGCCTCAACAACCTGATTTATTCTTATATTATTCGCCAGATAGCGGCGCCATAACGAGCCCAGTTCGACAATGCGAAAAGCTCCTAAGGAATTTCGGAACTTGAAAACAGTCGTCTAAGTCTCGATGGCTAAAAATCGGCAGTCAAATTTTGCGCGACATATGGTACAATCAACTTCCTTACTTGGTCCCCTCTTTCAAAAGTCTGAATCCTTCAATGGCCCTCACTGTCAAAACCATGCTGAGGCCCTTGCCTGTATTCATCTGTTTCAACTCGCTCACCCACCGTTCGTAGCCTGGCCTCTGGTTTCCCTCACCTCTCCGTTTCCGACCGGGGTTCTTCAGCGGATTACAACTTTTGACTCTGATTTCACTCGAAGCGACCATCGATTGATCCTCTATGTGCGTTATGATAATGGCGCTATATAAATCACTAGCTCATATCAACGTATATGCTTATTCAAAGGTTGATGTGGTAAGAGTCGATCTTTATGTCCACTTTATTGTATTTCTGCTTGATTTAGTATAACTTTTTAATTTGTACGAAAAAATTCGGTTAATTTGTTGAATAAAAATAGCTCGATTAACTCCCTGTGTTCCATTTTAGGCCACTGGCGACATCACTGCGTTTTCAAGCAGAACATAAAGCAATAAACCACACATAAAGCCACCTAGCGGGAGACGCTGGATATACAAGAATGGTAATTAATTCAACGACAACATTTCTTGTTACTTAGCAGGCTAAAATAGATTTACAACTGCTCTTACGAGCACTATTTCAAATCGAGTGTAGTCTTTACTAAAGTTTGGCTGACTTATTAGTCCCATCGTCCATCGTCTCTTAATAGCAGTATTTGCATGACCGGCTGTAAATGTCAAGGTACCTACTTAACAACAATATATGAGTCTAAATATGCGCAAACAACATTTCCTTTCATATTTTAGCTAGAAATTCTTGACATGATGTGGCATTACATCGAAACATGCAACTGCTACAACTACATCAGAAATCATTTTTAAGAGTTAAGGTAAAGGTAGGGTAATCCACTTTGTTTAAATGCCGCTATAAAAACTCATCAGAAGGGACACCCAGAAGGTGAAGGATCCGCTGAAGCGCAAACACGACGGCGGCAACCCAAGACGGGACATCTTTTTAGCAACCTAACTCCTTGCGTTGGTACTTATGGCGTGCTAAGGTCAACGCTCGCAGGGTGATGGCATATTCATTCATCCATTCTTTGACTTAGCTTTGTTATCTGAGCAATGTTTGCTAACTAATTAACTTTTTGTTGTTAATGACTTTACCATTATTTAGGTTAGCATAGACAGCGCCTCGGAACAGTTTCACCTAAAAGGCGCCATACAAATCTGCGATTACAAATACAATTATTCAAGTTGATGAATCCCTTCCTTAAGACTTACCTTTTGCCGCACAGACGGCACAGCGTGACCGACAGGAGGCTCTTGAGGTCACACGACCACCTGTTGGACTTCCGGCTGCTGAGGAAGCGATCCATCTGACTCGTAAGCATCGTCATCGTTCGATCCCTCGTCTCGACCATGTTCGTCTTCGAGAACGTGTGCGCCGCCGACAAGATGTTATCAGCATCGATACCCGCCTTACTGTTCAGTCCCCTCCAGATCATTGTTGGACCGTAGAAGAGGATCGCCTGTCCGAGCAGAATGAACGGAATCCACTGGTAATAGGTGATCATCTGTCGGTCCTCATCTTCCTTCGGGACCTCGCTGCTCCACGGCAGGTAGTAGGTGTTCTTCACCCAGCAGTAGTTCGTCGCGAACTTTGAGTGGCCGCGCTCGAAGTGGACAGGCGTCCAGCAGGTGATGGGGTTCCGAACATACTGGTTCAATCCGACGAGAATGGCGAATACGACTAGAAGGATGACCGTGTAGCGGGAACTCAGACGGTCCGCGAAGTCGTCGTCATTTCCGGCGCGACTCGACGAAGCACTGAAGACGGTCTTGATGAGCTTATCCATCGCTGGAGGACTGGATCACTACAGAAAATCCTGAAGCAATATCGAAAGGTGTACTGTACGTAGTATCTGGAATCAAACAAGAAACAATATGCATATATATTTAAGTCTGAAGAGTTACCGGCTTCATTTTTTTTAGCCTCGGCATATGAGAGCGGGTGTCCGGTCTTTTCTCTTGCCGCCCGATCTTCTCCCTGAGGATCAGTGCATGTATTCGCTTTATAACTGAATTCGATAGGATGGCATTAGACAATAAATTCCAGAGCCTTGGGGCAGCCACCCTGAATTTTGAAGGGCCAAAGATTGTTACGGTCCGAGGCACAGCAATTGTGAAAGTCTCGGCTGATGTAGCACAATATTTGTTGTTCTAAGACATGAACGGTGAGCAAAGAAATGCCGGCCGATTTATATGCAGCACTTGTGAGACAGAATTTTCTGATCCAATAGCAACAAATGCATTGCATGCAATACAGAAGTTATAGATAGGTAGACAGAGTTTACTTCGGTTGTCAATATTTCGGGTGATGAACTGGGATTCGAAACCAAGGGACTCTGGTGAATAACCGTCGCCTTAGCAACGAACGACGACGTATCTTTCTGGCAGGGCCGTTTTAAGGTCGTCGTAGGCCCTAGGCACTCTCGCATTTGTAGGCTCCAACTACCAACTCTGCATTAGAGCTAAACATATTCACATTATTTCTTGACGTCTATCTTCCCTTGCACTACTTTCAATTGAAAACGATTTAGTGCGGAAAATGACATTTGAGGACATTATATGTGACTTTGCTGAGGCAAAAGCCGCAAAGTTAACATAATGTAGCACAGCTTAACTTAAAAACTGTTTCAGCACAAACTTTAAGGTTATTAAATTTGTATTTCCTTTTCTATTTTCGAGTCAATCAATAATTGTTTTTCATTTTTCTCATTTTTGACTTTCATAGGCCCCTATAAAGTTCGTAGGCCCTAGGCACAGTGCCTACTGTGCCTAATGGATAAGACGGCCCTGCTTTCTAGTTTCTAATCAAAGTTAGCCTCGCTTCGAACAGCCTGCTTTTCTTCCAGTCAAAGCTGACCATTCTATCTACCTGTTATCTCTTTCTAATCAGACGACATTAATTCGACCTACCTGTTCTGTCTTACAATCAAAATTGACCACAACTCGACCTAATTGTTCCGTCTTAAAATCATAGATGACCTCAATTCGATCTACATATTCTATCTTCTAATCAGATCTGACCTCAACCTTCCTGCTTTTTTCTTCTGATCAGACTTGAAATCAGTTCGACCTACCTGTTCTGTCTTACAATCAAAGATGACTTCCTTTCGACCTGAGTATATTGGTTACATAATTCAGAATGTTAACAACCGATTGACAAACACTTTGTGCGAGTTAAAGATCTTCCTAAACCGACAGGTCAGGTAGGTCTATAAATTTCCATTAATTACAATTCAGTGGAATGTCAAGCCAGGTTAGGCAGACTCGTTCAAAATGACTGCCGCAGGCTGAGCAGGGTACACAGCAAGTAGACTAATAGCTTCGGAAAGGGATAGGCAGCCTAACTGTGCAACTTCTCCCCACTCGCGCTTTAGACCTATAGGTCCCCTTGTTATAGCCTACAGGCAAATGCCTTTTAATTCCCAATGAATATGTATAGGCTCATATGCTTGAGCCTCTGGCCCGGTGCACAGCTCCTTATACGTAGGTCCTCTTAGGCAATACAATGTCTAGGCCTTAGCACACACCTGAGGTATAGGCTACGCGCTTCAGTAACTTCGGTCTAACAGTGTTTGAGAAATTTGCGTACGTATCTATGGATACGTACGGAGCAGAAATGGTAGGCGTTTCTAAGCAGTGAACAATGTCTACAGTATGCGTTAGGTACACAGTTGAGCATATATTTACGCAATAAGTGAGTAATACAATAGGCAGAATACAGTCTTCAGTTCTAAGTCGTGAGTTTCCAGGTATATCACGACATTTCTTTGCCTTGTGTGTCAAAGTAGCATTGCCTAAATGCCGACATCTTGAGTCTTATAAACTACGAATTGAACAGCAAACGGGTCTATATATATATATATACATATTTGTATATAGAACTCTGTACATAGGCCATAGTTAAGCCTACGCGTTATATAAAACCAGGCCTGTATTTGCATGACTGCATAGATTCATATGGTCCTATATATATAGGTAGGCCTCCAACCACCATATCCCTCCTATCCTGAAATCACTCCACTGGCTGAAGACTCCAAAACGCATTCATTTCAAAGTTCTTTCCCTAACCTATAACTCTGTGCAATCCTCCCATCCTACTTATCTTCGCAGACTTTTTACCATCCAATTCCCTCACGCTACCCGCTCATCCTCTTACTTCACTGTTGCACGTCCCTTTGTCACTACTCGTCTCAACTTCTCTAACCGATCGAATCCGATCTAATCCCCATTTCACAACCAACGTAACAGATGCTTTGACCCCTTCTCTGTCTGCTCCTCTGCCAACTGGACTTTGTTCTTCACTTGCTATCTTTGGGAAAACCCCTCTGACTTGACGTCTTGCATGTTTATATAGGCTTACCAGTACACTGCTACTCGACTCTGGAACGATCATCTTTCTGCATTTTGCAAATTCCTCGTTCCTCTTTCCCGTCCGTCGTTCACGCACCACCATCATTTGTCTCAAGCCCCTCTATCTATTACTCCTGAGGTTTTCCTTTAAAAACTAGAATCACAACTTTTCAAGAAATCTTACCCTGATCCATCCAATCCCCCACCTTCCCATTTCACAACCCACCGTAACAGCTGCACTGTCTCTCTGTCTCTGTATCTGTCTCTGTCTCTGTCTCTCTCTCTGTCTGTCTGATACTCTGCCAACTGGACTTTGTTCTTCGCTTGTTATCTTTGGAAAAACCCCTATGACTTGACGCAGCGCTCTTAAATAAGCTGGTGCTCTGCGTTTAGCTTCAAAGTCGCGCTTTAGAAATTTTCGATATTACGATTACGATTACATATATCCTAATATATGCACTTTTACATAATTTCTATCTTAGGCCTTTAGTTATATATAGAAACATATATAACTAAAGGCCTGTATATGATATTTGTGTGTTTGTGTTTGTGTGAGGCGTTACAGACGCTAAGGCCGGCCAAATCATTCATAATTATCTCGAAGCAAATTCCATAAAAATACACATGAGTAGTTTGGCCATATGATGTAACTTTTCGTAGCCTGCAGCTAAAATGTTTAGCCTTTACAGCATCGTACCATAATTACCCACGGCTTAGATCGGCTTTTTATGTGTGTCTGACTGTCCTTATCCCAGGAGGAACTCATAAAGAAGATGATGGTCGGGAATAATTAGTCGCGAAGGTGCCATGCTTTGAGCCATTGCAATCTTTTCATACATTATTCAGAACACTATTTATTGACTCACCAACAACAACAGAAAAATACACGGTAGCACTGTAAGTTGGACAGCTGATGCTGGTGCTCAAAAGGTGTCATCCAAAAGAATGACAAGTCCCGCTACAAACCGTATGATCTTATTACTATAATACATTCTAGACAGCCTTAACAATATAACTATGTCAACGTGGATGCTTGAAATTTGAATAGCTTTCTTCAACAAAGCAAACTCATTTAAGGTCTGCCTGTAAGGGAGTGAAGAGCAAACAGGGCTTGTGTAAAATTTGGTCCATTCCAACTAACGCGACAACGGGACAGTTTTGCACATAGGCAGCTTGTAAAGATAAGTGAAAGACCCGGCTTAAACGAGAGATAAGAGGTCTACCAATCGACCGCTGTAGGCTATATAAACAGTATTAAGCAAGCTTATACGGTGCTGGGGTATACCTCTATACCTCAGGCGCATTATTGATTTACATAATAATAAATAATAACATTATATAAAATAAAATAATAGTATAGTAGTGAAACTAGTAGTCGGGGTGGTGGTGGTATTGGTAGCAGTAGCAGTAGTAGTCGCATCCCAAACATCACCCACAGTAGCTGCCACGCTGTCTGTCTGCCTGCATTTTGGATCTTGACCTGTGACCGAACTCTTTTGCCTATCGATTTTGTTTTGACTGAGCGCCTGTGAATAAGCTGGTCCCCGTGACGTGGCTTTCGTTGGACGCTGTAGAAATCTGGGAACTGCGATTACGATTATTAATTTTATTACTATGGATATTACTAATATCTCCCTTAAAGGTCGACTCGTCTTTCATCGTGGTGAAGGAAGAATGGTTGCTGTGGCTATGCCACCAGTAATGTAATTATTAACAGTCTGAAGTACCAGCAAGGCGTTACGTGAGGTGGACAGTCTCAACAGAACCCCGAAAATGGTTGGTAAATGTAAACAGCAACCTCGCCTTTTCGATATCGCAGCCAGTTCCAGTTCTGTATAAAGAGGAGATCGGACGAATGGGTGCCGATACGTCGCCCGAAAAGTGGAGACGACAGATATCCATGGCATATGACTGTCACAAAAACATAACCCCGGATCGGACGTTGCCCCGGTCAACAAACCTCTTCTTAATCCGTTAAAACCTTGATATCGTTTCTTCTATGTTAAATATTTACATTCATGCATAACACTTGCATACTCCGTTGATAGTTATTCTTTTCATGGCCAGTTCACGTCGTTTCAATTAATTTCTTGATTTGGACAGCGCACTGCAGACAAAGGTGTAAAGTTGTAAAGTTGTGCAGGTGTAAAGGGAAATGATTACAATAAGCAGTGGACTCCTTTATTTTATTAGTATACGGGCTTTCAGCCATTGGACAGTAATGATGATTACTAATTATGTGACTTATTAGTTAATGTTCCATATTCGAAGTGTTTGCACTTCTGAAGCGTGACGGAGCTCAAATATTCCAGCATAAATTATCCAACAGCGGACGCTTTATACCTGAATTGTTTTGATGTAGGTAAGTGCCTGATCCAGATGTTTGCATAGGGTGGTCTGAGGGAGGAGTACAGACAAAAGGCAGCGAAAAGACCCAAGCTGAAATCATTTAATTATCTCTAGCAAACAAATTTTAAGTGTTTGTGAATTTCAGCATAAGTATTTTAAAAGAGAATTATAAACTGAAAACATAATATATTCCGAGTGCATCTTGATCTATGCGTTTCAGAATATTTTAGTGGATATCATAAATAATGGAGTTTGGTCTGGTTCTCGGTTCGTCACGAACGCACGGAAACCGTCTTTGAGTAGCGCAATATTCTTTGTAAATATTCGTTCATAAATATTCGTTCATAGATATTCGTTTACGCGTGGGTCTGTTTTGGCAGAAACTTGTAGTTTGTTGAGTTATTCGAGTTGCGTGCGTGAAACGGCTTCCTGTCTATCTTGGTCAGTGTTTAAATGATTGTAATTTGCAGTTGCCAAAGGACAGGATATTACTGTAGTTGTGCAAAATGCGGATGATAGAAGTATTAGCAGTAGCGTTTGCCACCTTCACTGTCATTTTCTTCCTTCTCCTATCCCTGTCACTTTGTTCATTTTATTTTTTATTGCATGGTCCTGCTAAATGGATCACGATTTTGGAATGCGATTTTGTTTAGAATCGACCATCGATTGATGGTGTCTCGTGTCTTAACATAACGATGCTATAGAAGTTACCAGATTAAATTTTGGCTTATGGTCTGCAGATACTTTCGCCTGATTAGTGATTTCCGTTGCAAGCTTCAGAATGTCTGGATATAAGCCACAGTGACAGAGCTGTATACAGTTTGCGTGTAGGGTCTACGAGAGTTCTAGACATATGTTGCGGCGTCTGCTATTAGAAGATGGCACTTTCAAGAGTGCTTGTTTGGGAAGAGGCCATCGCCATGCCAGTCACAACAGGTGTTCGTTCAGTCCATTACACCTGTAGGGTGCTCTCGGTTGCCCGTTGACTCACGAGCATTTATCTAAGTAGGCAATTAGGCCTACATCTATCACGACGCCGCATGCTTAGTCTAGTATGACCTTAGTACAGGGGTATTAGAGTAGGTCTAAATGCCCCATCTCTGGAGTCATTCAAGTCACGACTTAAGACCCACTTTTTAAAAATATCATGTACTGCGCCCTTTGTCGGCCTTGTCTGTGCTGCGCCCCTATATAAATTGTTTTATCATTATTATAATTATTATTGTTAATATTATTATTATTACTATTACTATTATTATTATTACTATTATTATTTCTATTATTAGGCATGTTATTGTTATTATTATTATTATTATTATTATTATCATTATTATTATTATTAACGAGGTCAGGTTATAGTCTATGGTCGAATGGCATCGACTTTAAAATGCAATATAAAAAGATGTAGTGCCTATTGTAATTTTATCCAGTGTAGTAGAGAATATTGTGTGCTCCCAAAGTTGTATCGTTGACCAGAAGCTAAGTCAAGAGAACTAGTTAAAAGACAAAGGCAGACATTTGGCCAGATAAGCTTTTAATGGCGAAGCGTAGATGAAGGGTGTATATTCCCCCCACCAGTTGTAACTGAGACAAGTACACCAATGCATCTGTCGCCTTGCTTGAAGAGGTGCGCCTGTTTCCCGCTTTGCCACCGATTGAAGAACAAGTCATAAGTTAAGAAAACATGTCGCAAGAAATGTTGTCCAAGTTCCTTGCAGTGGGCACGCGAATGGAACCGTCCGGAGCCCATCATGTGAATTCGACGTAAGGCCCAGGGTGAGGAAAATCCGAACACGGAGGGGTGCCTAAATTGGGTCAGTAGGCTATTCGGCCTGGATTTACAAAGCAAATACATTACTTTGCAAGATTCAGTTATCTGTACAGCACAAATTCTGTACTCAACGAAGCTTACTCGTTTGGAGGGATTGAACAGATATTTGGGGCCTGTAACTCCTTAGCCCAAAGCTGGGATTGCAACATATTTTCCGTGAATAGCCAGTACATGTAGTAGTAGGCCTAGGCCCCTCAGTTTCAGCGCCAATTGTCGATCAACGATTGAACACAGTTCACATATCTATGCAAGTAGCGTAGGCCTACTAGCCGAGCTCCATATTACATAAGTCGTATACCTGCCATCTTCATATCAACAACATAAAGCGGGTACTAATTGGTCAGCTATAGGCCGACCAAAATTTTGAATTATAAATACAACATGAGCTAGAAATGTGACCATCATCATCATCATCATCATCATCATCATCATCATCATCATCATCATCATCATCATCATCATCATCAATAGCATGCCCCTCTTTGAAGCGTTGCCGTTTCCACAATTCTTCGCCAATCGTCACGGTCCTGAGCTCGCCTCCAGGCTGTATGCAGCCCAAAGTTCAGCGACCGAAGCAGCCCAAAGTTCAGCGGCCGAAGAACTGTGAAGAAGTACCTGATCGAACCATTTAGTTTTGGGTATTGATTTCAGGGTATCGAGGAAGACGATCTCGCTGGATACATGACAGCACGATGTATCGTTATGGATGACCACACTTGCAAGAATTTTATACATCATATGCAGGTGATTACCCGAATCGCCGTTAGAGGTACACGTTGATCGGTGCCCAGCTGACTGGTGATAGAACAGATAATGATAGGTCGATGCTATTCGTTGGTGATAGGCATTTACATGGTTTCAACGATAGGATGATATTGAGGTAGTTGGTGGATGCTGTTGGTAGGAAGATACTCCGATAGGTGAACATAGCGATAGATGGATGCTATGATGGGCTAAAAGAGTTTCAGTCGTAGGGTGATCGCTGAGTTTGGCTCAGAGGGAGAAAGATGTGGTGATGGCACGATATGGTGTTTTAAAGAAAGGTTGGCTGGAGGACTGGGTATTTAGGCTAATGCGCCGTTGCTGATGAAGGAAGCATCGCTGAGCGTGCAAGACGATCAAATACTTAGATGCCATCTTTACGGCTGTACCTAACAGTCGGTAGACTCCGATAGAACTGTTCGTCGAGGGTGACCTGTGACCTGAGCATCGTCCTGTTTCGATGCCTTTCCTCGAGGCAGTCCAGTCCTAGATAGTCGTAGGTCAGGTTGAACTTGTTGGCGAAGAGTTCCGGTCGGGAGGCGAGCCAGGGAGCGTCTCGGACCCCGTAGACGCAGATGCCCCTGACGACCCTCCCGTTGCACTCTAGCTGATCGTACATCCCAACCCAGTTCTTAACACGAACCACTGGATGGACGGAATACTTCTCGGCAACATCCAGAGGACCTTGAAAAATAACAACGCATACGTCAGTTACAAGAGCGCCAGTAATAATTGTAATTGTAATCGCAAATTTATATAGCTCAACTTCAAGGGAAACTCTAGTGCGGCTGTCCGACCCCAAAGTGTGAACCACGATCGTTTTTCAAGCTGAAAAGAGGTAGAGAGACGAAAAAGCTCATGTCTCAAGTTGCAAGGCAACTTATCCGAAACAGAAGGGCCGATCACAGAGAATATTTAATACTGGACTGTAGAAGTTCGGGAGCGCCTCTGATTGATTGATTGGTTGATTGACTGATTGATTGAGTGATTGATTGATTGATTGTTTGGTTGATTGATTGATTGACTCTTCTATTGATCCCAAATTCAACATATCAGCTTACACATAAAACGTACAGTTTGCCAGGATACAAAAGGCAAACCCAGAAGGGACCAGGGGTTCCGCTTACATAGGGTCGCCTCTTATCGTCTTATCGAAATGTAAACAAAGCCTATGATGAGTATATCTTGAAGTGGCGCTATATACATTGTAAATTAAAATTACAGTTACAAGTTCGGACCAAACTGACCATGTGTACTGCGAACAAGCTGCCATAATTAAGATTAGTGCATCAGTATCAATATTAGGCCAATTAATCAGTGTTATCAATAACAACGGAACATTCAAAAGCATCAGTACTAATAACAATACCTGCAATAACGTAAATGCCACCAATATCAACAAAGCCAAAGACAATAAAAACTACACCATCAAAAACACCATTAAGATTAATGTCGTCAATAGTAGCAGAAACAATGCTGTTGCAGCTGTGCAAGAGAGACAGACAGACAGACAGAGACAGAGACAGAGACAGGCAGACAGACAGATATTATATATATATACATATACATAGAGAGAGAGAGAGAGAGAGAGAGAGAGAGAAAGAGAGAGAGAGAGAGAGAGAAGAGAGAGAAGAGCGATAGGTTTTTTCACATGATCATAAGGTAAGATAAAATCTATAACATAACATAGCATGGGTTTAAAGTGGTTCTAGGACTACGCATCGCAGTATCAACCTCTGACTGACCTTCGTATCCCCCGGGGGCGTTGAGATGTGGGTTGTAGTTGAGGGTGTTCCAGTAGTGTTCCGAGGGGTGGCCAGTATCCCAACACCATTCGAGGTACTTGCGTCCGTGCTCACTCTCGATAATGTACTCGGTCAGACGTCGAGAGAAGAGGGCGTGCAGCTCACCCTTGAAGAAGGTCAGAGGGACGGGGTAGGGGGCCTTGGGCTCCAGGGTGTTGTAGAAGATCGTCTGCTGGTAGGTCTTGCTCCATCGATGCGTCCAACGATAGTTCACCCGATCCATCTCCATTCTACAGCAAGACGATCATTACTATATGGCTGTCTAGTTGTATCACACGTTAATGTGCCCAAACATACGTACGTAGGTGTATGAGTGCGTCGGTACTTGCAATCATGCTAACATGCATACATACATACATCATACATACATCCATCATACATACATACATACATACACACATACATACATACATATATATAAACATCATACATAGGTACATACATACATTCATGCATACATACATACATACATACATTCATGCATACATACATACATGTATACATGCATACATACATACATATATAGATTGTAATAAATAGTTTACCTGGCGGTCGATCCTGCGATGTCGTTTGAGCCGTTGAAGATCTTTGCTATCCGAACCAGTTCAAGATTAGTCCTGAGTGGAAACTCTTGTCCAGTCAGGTTGATGAAGTACTTGTACTTGCCTCGGAAGTACTTGAGCAGGTCTGCCATGCAGTTGATTTCCGGTAGAATGACGGTGATGTCACCCCACTTGACCTTCGCAAGGTGTGTCGACACCCAGACGTTATCAAAGCACCGGGCAATGGAAAGGACAGTCTGGTGCAACAGCAAAGGAGACTTGGTATCAACGTGGATGCAGTAGAGGTTCTGAGGCTGGTAGACGGCCCTCAACAGTCTCTCGATTTGCTCCACGTCCCGGTAGACGGCAAGACTAAACGCCAGAGGAAATTCCTCTTCCTCGCGTGAAAGTGGTACCTGGATGTAGCCTCGTTCCTTCTTGAAGCGCTCGCAGTCCTTGGTTAGGTCGAGGTACTGCTCCTCGTAGATCGGGACCTTGGGCCGGGTCTTGATGATGTCGTCAGCTCGGTCCAGCTCTCTTGCGTCTCCGCCCAGTAGAGCAGCACAGTTAACGAGGTCTGTGTATTGGATCTTCGGAACCTACAGGAGTTTAGGATACACAGCATTGCTTGTCGAAGTATGAGGACTGACATCTGTATTGCAGAGGGTGTTTGCCCTTAGAGACAGGTGGGGCACGGTAGCCGATTAGATAGAGCGCTCGGCTTGTTACAAGGAGGCTACGGTTCGAGCCTCCTCTAAGACGGTTGCTGTGGAGGGACCTCGAGCAAGTCCCTTACTCACAATTGCTCAGCGCCATCGATTGATGCTTAGTCATTCGAAAGTGGCGCTTAATAAAAGCAGAATTAATAATAGTAAAATACTGGGCTCATGGCTGGCCATCAAATGTTCCGGTGGCACAGTGCAGGCTCACTATGGGCCTACTGGAAGTGACTATCTGGGTGGATAAGGATAATTTCCTGATAAAGAAATTATGCTTCTGGTGGATGTTGATCTTGAAAAGTTCGATTTCATTTACCGTGAGAATAGTACTGGTATTATTAAAAACCGTTAAATGATAATCAGTTAGTTTTCAGTAAACCTTATTAAATGCAAGATAGCTGGATGCATCCAGTTCCATTAAAAATGAATTTAAAAAATAATAGCGTAGGCCTAACGTTTCGTGCTTTATTGACCATTCCTTGTCATTGGGCCTATACGCCTTCAAACTAATCATTGCTACTTGTCTTCCCTGTTCTGGCCTTCATTCTAAGAATTTCGAAGTTCCATGAGAAAATCCCTTTATCTCTCCAGAAACTACTTCTATAGCTCTACTTCAAATGCCCAAATAGCTGTCACATGCCATCATATTGTAGGGCCTATGTTAAATGCATGTTCAAATTCATATTCAAATTGGCCCTCTGGCGAAGAACAGCTAACTACGATATGGTATCAGCAAGTTGTCGAAGTTCTATGAACAATTTCTTTTATTTCCTTGAATAACTTCTGTAGCGCTACTTCATACACTGTTGCAAACGCCACATTGTTTGTCATACGCTCTCGAACAGCCTCTCTGCTTCCACTGCGCCTTCGCTATATGTGACCCTAGTTTTGGCAGAATTCATTTTAGACATTTTGAAGTTTAATGAGGTAATCTTTTTATCTTACGAATTTCTTCTACAGCGTAAAAACATTTTGTGTAAATGTAAGTCTTCGAAATTTCTCAGCGCCATATAAAAACCGTGTAGGGAGATGAGCTTAATTACCGGCGCTATATCAAAACAAGTAAGAGCCAGGTTGTTTGATGAGTTTTGGTGCCAGGTCAAAGTTTGGGTGGTCAAGCGGTTAAGACAGCACGGTGCTACGGTGGAAATAGTCGTTGATGGTGGTCATGGAATGGAGCAGGAGCGGAAGAAGGATAGGATAGCTTGAAGAGTTTGGTTTTCAGTTCAGAGTGAAAAGCTGCAGGAGAGAGGACAAGCGAAGGAGTGCTCGGATTGGCAAGCGAGAAAGCGGAATGAGCGAACTGGATGAAGTCTTTCGGGTATTAATTCCAAAGAGCTGGCGCAGCGTAGATTAAGGAGTAGTTGCAGAATTTGAGAGAGCAGGAGACTGGAGGCCGAGATAAAGAAAGGAATGAGGAAGAACGAGTAGATATGAGCGGTTATTAGTGAATAGCTGGCGAATGGACGAGGGTTGAAAAGTTTGGAGGGCATTGTTAGTAAGAGATAAAATTTTGTAGTGGATGCGCGAAGAGGCCTTAAGGCTTAAGGCAATAAAGTGACTTGTGCACTAGTGTCACGTGGTGGTGTTTGGAAATTTTGGTAACTATATCCTGGATTGGTTGAGGACGTTTTATTTGAGACTAGTCGATGTTATAGAAGAGGGATTTGCAGTAGTCAAGTCTGGTATGAGGCCACTGTGCAGGCAGTTTTATGACAAGTATAGGGCGAAGTCGGTGGAGGTCACGAATCTGCATGTAGAAAGTGTGAGATAACTGATTGATATGGTCGACATATGAAAGGTTTTTGTTGATGATGATTCAGAGATCGGGGACGGCAGAAGAGAAGTGAGCAGGTGAAGTGAGATCCTTTGGAGAAAGGTCCGCAGGATAGGCTAGGTGTTTAGTTGAGAAATTCTGTTTTTGAAAGGTTGAGACATAGAAGGTTGGCGGTCATCATCATTCTGAAGCTGATTTTCCTAAATTCGATACTCTAGCCAGTAGTAGGCTTTGAAGGGACCTCTTTTGCAGATTTGGGTTGGGCCCTCAATTGCGGGCCCAAGCCCCCGAGCAGTTTGCCACTGAAGTACAAAGCCCAGAACAGTGCCTTTCAGTCCAAGTCCTCGGAGGAGCGGGGATTGTGCGTTAGGAGTCAAGCAGCCATAATATAATTTTGAAATGATTATAATGAAGCTGATCAGATCAAAGTAGAACCTGGTAGCGGTCGTAGACTTCATCTGACGAGCTGTTCCTGTATTTCTTTCTCCTCAGTCTCCTCTTCGTTCCATTCAAGACTAGAGCGGACATCGAGACGATGGACTTCTTCTGACTGATATTTGCAGTCTTCTTCCAAGTTTCCATCGCCTCTCTCTGGACTCCCTCGTCGTAATCGAACTGGAATTCCCTGAGGACAACCTCTTCCTTCTTCGCCGGCGAGGGTTGAAGCCGCAGCCTGGCTCTCCATGCCAGATCCAGGTTGTCCTTCTCCGGATTGGAATCGGAGTTGTTGGACCAGAGAGAGATGTTCAGAAGAATAATGACCAGGTTAAGAAGAAACAATCGCACCAGTCGATAGCCGAAGACGTCGAACCCAAACACACTCACCATCTCAGCGGAACACTCCCCTTACCGACAACCAGAGCTACGGAACACCCGGAACTTGAAACTGTAACAACAATAGCAATTCGGAAACCAAAATTGCTTACGAGTACTACTACTACTATTACTACTACTACTACCACTACCACTACTACTACTACCACTACTACTACTACTACCACTACTACTACTACTACTACTGTGAAATAAGTGACATTAATAAGGCATGTGTTAGGCTACTTCTCCTTTGATCGATGCACCGGATTAATATATCGGATCATAGCAATAGATCATAGCCTTAGATTATAGCATGAATAACTGATTTGTGAATCACGTCGTTAGATCATAGCAATGATCAAACAGATCATAAATTGCAAACGTTAGGTCATAGCCTTAGAGACTTTGATTACAGTAGCCTACCAATAACTGATCAACGGATCACCCAGTTGGATGACAGCAATAAATTATCGCAGTGAGTCATGAAGCGTGATGAGATGACCAATACGTATAGAGTGTCTTGGCTACGCGATGATATAACTGCACGAAATAACCCAGCTAATGTCTTACAGAAGCATCCAAGTGCATCCCACGTTTTTTACCGTCAGGACTAAGAGATAAAACCCTTTTACCACAAATTCAAGACGAAAACCAAACATTCATTTAACAAAACTAAACCAAAGAAACGTATAATCATTTAATATATTTAACTAAACCAGAAAGGCCAATAGTTTGCAAGTCTATATATTTAAATATAATGCATACAAGGTAAGCATGCATGCATGTATGTATATATGTATGTATGTAATGTATGTATGTATGTATGCATGCATGTATGTATGCATGTATATGGTTATTTATATAGCGCCTTTAAGAATCTCACAAAAGTATTAATAGAAGACTGACTATTTGCTGTAACTCTTAACAAACTAATTTTAACGTTTATAGGTAGTTTGGATAGAAGAATGACTCGCATATGTTTAAAAATATTATGACAGTAAGGCGCAACCACCGGCTTGCAGTCACGCGTTTTAGGCCATAAGCGTTTGAGACATGCACTGCAATCTGCTGTTAGTCAATATTGCTTTTAGGTAATTGTACACAAATTATGCTTAAGAGGTCTCTAGTCTCACTATTATCGTATGGTAGTTGCACTATTATAGCACCTTCTGTTCAAAGGAAACTTCTTGGAGGCGCCTTCGACCTGACAACGCTGAACCGGACCAAATGCACCAAAAAGCAGTAGTAAAGGCTCCCCAATGTATTCTGTATCCGATCTATTTTGGAATGTCCAAAAGGGAGGATCCCGGATAACACTGATCTCGAATCATGTTATATTGTAATCGTATCGTAATCGTAAGCTCGACGATAAGCTAAGTTGCTGGAACCAGCTTATTTACAGGCTCTCAGTCAAAACAAAATCGATAGACAGGAATGGCTTGGTTTCAATCCAAGATCTAAGAGTCAGGCAGACAGACAGACAGTCACACAGCTATGGTGGATGGTGTTTTGAATCGAACCGGAAAGTGAGATAAGGGGAAGAGGAAGAGTATATGTCGTTCGATACTACGCGAAAGTGTGATGCGCACTTAATAACACCGTCGTAATCAACCCTGCAGCGTATGAATTCTTGACAAGGTTTCAGCGGATTGCATACATACATACATACATACATACATACATACATACATACATACATACATACATGCATACATACATGCATACATACATGCATACATACATGCATACATACATACAAACATACATGCTATAGATCTAAACTGCTGATCTCACGTAGCATAGTCCTACAGAAGCACCAATGTAGACGGTGTAACATGCTTTTGAGCGGTCTTGCCTCACTACCGACATTCTTTAAAAAACATATTAACCTGGTCCTCACCTTCAAAGGTATAAAACACGCAGGCACGCACAGCCAGCAAAGCCTACTAGACAGGTAACAGACAAACACAAGCAAACGCTGGCTGCACATGCATTGCTCGATATCGACACTCAACACTGCATGCTTAGCCGGTAAAAAACTGATTAGCGTACGATTCCACAGGCGTAGGTCGTACCACTGACTCGTGGGCCCCTCCCCGCTTGTTTAGACTCTCTTTCTATTGTTCAGTGCAGCTGCTGACTCAGTAGGTGAGTTCTCTTTGCGCCTGGTTTGAGCTACGGGCATGTTTATGCCTCTCTAGTCAACTGCCAAGGCAATTAGACCTAAGACATGTAAGGTATTTGAGTTAAGGTAATTCAAGGCAGTATAGGCTAAGGTTATATCACTCCAAGTCAGATCATGTAAGATCAGAAGAGGTACGTAATGTGGGGCCAAATTAGGTAGTACCGAATCTGCACATAAACTAGCCCATAACACTCTACCTACTGTAATCTGTCCAGTTCAGCTGAATTAATCACTAAAGTGTTAGACAACATATAAATACTGCATAAAATTATATGCGGGAATACAAAGTATTTTCCAAAATTATTTGTAGAAATATTTTCAAAAAATACATGTAGCATTTTATTTTGTATTTTCAAAAATAATTTTTAAAAGTGTTTTCTACATCACTGATATATTCATACATACATACATACATACATACATACATACATACATACATACATACATACATACATACATACATAAATACATACATACATACATACATAAATACATACATACATACATACATACATACATAAATACATACATACATGCATACATACATACATACATAAATACATACATAAGTACAATGAAAAAGCAGCACATACTCACTGACTGGCACATATCACGCTTAGACCTGTTTTCTACACAACGAAGTCGTTTACTACATAAGCATAGCGTAGCGTAGGGTAGCACAGCGTATTACATCATCGTAAGCTCACTTGAGTACTCTTACACAATCTGCCTTAACTGAGCTCTAAACGTGCTAGTCCTGCAGTCCGTTTTCGTTGTGATTAAAACGTAAACACAGACATTGCAGCCTCAAATGCCAGACATGACTTGTATACGTCTTTTACTAAGATTCTAAAGCTCCAAGTCAGATCATGTAAGATCAGAAGATTCTAAAGCTCTAGAGTTTATGATCGATTGACTAAACGATGGATGAGCTGCACTTGCTTCAGGTGCACGCCCAGACTCCCAAGAGCAGGTTTCCTGATAGCAGCATTCCCTATAATTGTATAATTAATATAGAACTTACCTGACCAAGTGGCGTGAGATTCGAACAAGGGTCAATGCTATTCTTGTTTCGCAAACCGCGCTCGACTGACCAAGCGTGACTCCAATCGTCTACGACTCTCCCAGGTAAAACGCTTAGCTTGCGATGACTGAAGTTCATCTGCCACAAAAGGTCGCTCGATCGACTTACGAAGGCCGAGGACTTGCCAGAAGGTATAAGCGGATTTAGTTTCGCTGACTGATGAAGCTTTTATGTGGCGCTGAGTAATTTCTTAGATTTATATTACATTACATGCACACAGGTTGTTTTTAGAGAGCCGTTTTAAAGTATATATTTTAGTGATAAAGGCAGATAATAATCCAGACAGCCATGTTCATTGGCTCCATGGTTCACTGGCCCCATAGTTGGCCCCTGTGCCATTGGTGGAAGTTGGTGGAAGCTATGGGCCCAGTGAACCAGGATGATTGCGGCGACGAATAAGAGTAGGCTAGCCATCAGAAATTTTGGTGACTTGCAATGGTGGGCTGGCGAAGTCTTGAATGTTTCCCAGGATTTGTGACCTCTTTTCCAGGATTTTTATGACCTTTTTAGTTTCCCAGGATTTTATGACCTTTTTGTTTCCCAGGATTTGTGGACTTTTTGCCAGGCTTTTCATCACCTTTTTTGTTTCCCAGGATTTTTATGACCTTTTTAGTTCCCAGGATTTTATGACCTTTTTGTTTCCCAGGATATTTATGACCTTTTTGTTTCCCAAGATTTTTTATAATCTTTTTTAGCTGATGACCAGTTATTTCAGCTTCCCACTTTCATTAGGACCTTTTACTACAACTTTAATTGCCACCTTTCACCTATAACAAATTTGGGAAGCAGCAACCCCAAAAAATTCGAATGGCGGCTATTGGCCCTGGCTCCGCCATTGATTAGATCCGACACGACCCAATCAGAGTTGTTCAGTTTCAAACTAAACATCAAGTTGCTCCGTATTAACTAAACTATGTGAGACAATTGATTACAACAAAATTTACACGAGCTGACTAAATTAACACATTAAATAAAACTAAATTTACATTTAATGTAACAAATTAATAAAAGCTCGACTAATAACAGAGATGTAAATCTTTTTTGCAATAGATAATAAAACTTGCAAAACAACAAATGTCTATACGATACTTGACTACAAAATATCTTACATCCAGAGAAAACAGCAGCAAATCCAGATTTAAAAGTGTAAACTCAAAAAATCATAAAGTTTATCTGGTAACAGAAATCACTAAAGTAGTGGGGTAAGTCAAACCTGCCTCATTTGTTTGGCCCACATTGGGCCCATAGCAGGCCACCAGTGGCACAATGTGGACAAGCTATGAATCCAATGAACGCAGATAGCCTCCCTCTGGCAAACAGCACAGCCGTTGGTTCTCCCAGAGTTTTTTTACTGAAGTTCCAAGATTACAAATTGACAGTTACGCTTGACGCAACCGGATTCAAACCCTTAAATCAAGCGCATTGACACCCAAGTGGTCATAAAGCTCACAAACATATTACCATTATGGTACACGCACACCCATGCACACACACTACACAAACACGCGTGCATACACACACACACACACACACACACATGCACGCACACTCTACATGGCACAGACATTAGAATTAGCACTGGTTCCCACATTGTCAGAAAATTCAGACAGTCATTAGACATAAGATTTATGCCCTTCAAGCAACACCTGAACATCATTAGCTAACAGACGAACTTGTTGTTCTTAATGAACTGTAACACCACTTTGAAAGATACTTAAATTAAGGGCTTATATTAAGTGTCTAGATAAAACAGAAAAACACTTTCGTCTGTACACCCATATCACGCCTATATCACCACACTGGTTGCATGAAACAAACGGAGTGCATAATTTGATGTGCATAATTTGATTGGAAAATCATGAAATACAAGTTGTTACTGTCCAAGCCATAACTCGGCTAAAAATCTAATTGTACGAGCCATACATAACTCGGCCATAAATCTATCTCTACAAGCCATAACTCGGCCATATATATCTAACTGTACGAGCCATAACTCGGCTAAAAATCTAATTGTACGAGCCATAACTCGGCCATAAATCTATCTCTACAAGCTATAACTCGGGCATAAATCTAACTGTATGAGCCATAACTCGGCTAAAAATCTAACTGTCCGAGCCATAACTGTCCGATATTAGTAGCAATTAGTTGTTAACGTATGGAATATTTTTACTTAATTTGTTAATACTGCTTAATAAATATATTCTAAATGCATAACTACCCAAAGAACAATGATGATGATAATAAATTTAGTATCATTTCAGATCAAACTGGGGTTAGTTCGTTCATTAAAAAAATATAATAAATATTAAAAATATTTCTTGCATTATAAAATTTATTTTCAATAAATAGAACAAATTCTGATATTATCAAAGGTAGTACTTGGCACAAAAAGAAGCCACATAATGTAAAAACAATGACTTAATTACAGATTATCATAAAATATTGTTTAAGAAAACTGCTAAACAGAACAACAAAGAAGTTCACCAGATAAACAAGAACAAAAAACAAGCATTTTGTAATAAACCAGAGAAAAAGCCGATTCAGTCATTGGTAGGTAGGCCCTATTCGATGAGGGAGAGCCAATGAGGCCTCATATTTTACCTATTATATTGGCTATTGATTCATTTTCAAATTTTGATAAGCCAGGATCGACAGAAGTGGTTTGGACAATACATCAAACACTATACATCTAAGTCATGCATTACTAGATCAGATAAGAATGTATCCCTGTTGTCACTTTTGTTATTATTATTATTATTATTCTTATGCTCATTATTGTCTCCGGACTAATTTTTTCACCACCTGAGGGATTATACCTACCTCGGGAAAAAAATTATTATTATTATTAAATCCGTTACTATCAATCACCACTATTGTGATAACTGTTTACCCAAGGGACAAATTAAATAAAAGCTTAGTGCATGAGCAAGAAGAGAAGTATCTGAAACTAACGGTTCCATTTCCCACCAAATTCTGCAAATGTGTTTTTGAATTAATATATATTATTATTGTCATCATCATTATTATTAGTTATACATATACGTCATGGCTGTTAATAAAAC
Source organism: Norana najaformis (assembly GCA_964023275.1). NCBI lineage: Eukaryota > Metazoa > Annelida > Clitellata > Crassiclitellata > Hormogastridae > Norana > Norana najaformis. Next base: position 28,258,625 of record OZ029921.1, read on the forward strand.
TTAACAACTCATTAGTATTTGTAATGTAATTTGAAACTTCTATAGCGCTAATTCTCAACGCTTCAACTGATGGCATTGTTGACTGTAGCCTTACACTAGACCATAACCTTGACTTCCAAACTGAACAGCGACAAGCAGTCTGTCCTTAAGCTCCAGCTTTGAAGGATATTCTGGCAGTTTCAACATATTAATACAGGTACTTGCCGACGGCAGCACCATCGGATGATAGTCGCACCTTGAGATCGTGAACTTCTGCTTCCCGCCACCACCCACCAGCGAAACAAAGCCGCCATGCGGAACATGAGAGCATCCAGTCACAAACTGGAGCAGCTGGATTCGCAGGCCCACGTCAAAGTCACGGACACAGTCCCAGAACCAGACCACCTGGTCATCACTGACGACGTAGCCGTTGTACTCCGTGTTTTTGGCCCAGTCGGCTAAGTCGATGTCCGGGAGTCCGGAAAGCATAAGTCGCAGTTCGTCAACTTCAAATATTTGGATGAGTGACTGAGGGATGAACGAGTGAAAGCCAAGAAGGAAGTTGTCTATCTGCGGCTGGATTGCCTTCGTCATACGTAGCTGAGCGACCAGCTGGATGTACTCGGTTTTGTTGCTCTCGGTGACCAGAACCTCGCGACCATGCGGCTTCAGTTCCACTTCCTGCATCATTCCGAACACGTCTGTTTCCACGGAGAAGGTCAGGTCGAGGCCAAGGTTGGTGATGTCATGGTCAAGAATCCACTGGAGGTTTCGCGCGTATTCCGGGTCGACGGAGGCAACGTCAGTGTAGCTCACTGGAATGCCAAGGATGTGTTTGTAAAACGATCGGGTGAAGTAGACGCCGAGAAGCTGCTGGTGATAGAGGGCGAGTCCCATCACCTGACCAGCAAACCGAAAGTAGTTCAGGTGGTCAGGGTTCACTGAGGAGTTGCTGTTTGGCTGGAAGGTGCTACCATCTGCCGACTGTGTGAACAAAGCATAGTCTGCATTGAGAATCTCCTTAGACAGTACATCGAACCACTCTTTCAGCACGCCTTGACCAATTCCGTCTTCACCTTGAAATCGCACGGATATGTTCTTCATCAGCTGATCGGGGGACTTCTGGAGGACCTGCTTGCAGCTTGAGTGGAAACAGTTATCACGGCTGACGAGGAGGACATCCTCAGAATTGCTGGAAAGGTGGATCAGCTCATCCTCAGGTGTCATTGGCTGGCGGAGGTTTTCATAGAACCAGGCACGCCTTGCATCGAACGGCTGAGCACGGATGATGTGAAGGAATCGTGACATGAGCTCTGGGCAGTCGAGAAGAAAGTGAAAGTGATTGAAGATGTTTCCAGGATTGCGTTCGACAAGAAACTGTAAGACGGCTTCGTGGCGACTGACAAACTCTATGAAACGTGGAGAGGTCAGTTTTGGAGGACTCTGGCATGAGCAACACATGTAGAACGACTCGATTATAACCATGATTCTAGGCACCATCGCATCTAACATGTTTTCGTCAATCTTTCCATTTGAACTTGTGCCCTTGACCTCAGGCTTTCCAGACACTTTGGTGCCATCCGCCGTTCCATCCTCTGGAACCATTCCGTGTCTTCTGTCCTCCTCCTCTGAAGAAGAAATCTCTGAGGCAGATTTGATTTCGTTTGCTTTTGGAATAACCTTCCTGTCATTTTCAAGGACTGTACGTGACTCAACAGAGTCTGATTCACAGGAATCAGACAAAGAATCTTGCACCGTGGGATTCTTTGCTGTCATCTCTGCCTCTTTATGGAATCTCACATTTCCTCTGATTGTTGGAAGCACTGCATCAGATGTGTTCGAATTAGCAGAACAGTTACCGTTCTTTAGAATGAGGATTTCTGACTTCAGAAGTATTAGCCACTCCTCCAGTGAGTTCCAGAGATCTTCCATGGACTAAACAGAATTAACAGAACATATATATTTACAGTTTTCTGCATAATCCACCAATTATTCTTAACTTAGTCTTAATTCTGCAACCAATATCAATGCGCACGAGATCACAAGCAGAACACTGTGAACTGAGAGGTACTCAAAATGTGCTACAAGACGTATATTATGCGAGATATCTTCTTTGAGATCATCACCGTTAAGCAACATTTGCCTTCCTCAAAAAATATTAGCCAAGGATTCTAAACAACATCATAACTGTCATCTAGGGATGACTTTTTAGGAGTCAACATCTTTGTGTCTGTGAATATACCAGATGTACTCATAAATATATGAAGATAAGTGACAACAAATTTTCAGATAGCAATTAAAGTGATTGTAAATTTGGTAACCAATTAAAACAACTGTGAATTTCCTGCTAACTGTCATATGTGTTTATGTACTTCACACAACCCAACCAACGGAGTTCCGTTAAGGGTTGTCAGTTGACACCATGCTTAATGTTGGCCATAAAAAGTGAACAGTGGTGCAAGACTTGAATACTGGAGAGAACCTTGAAGGCTTTTGATTGTTTTCCGCTATTGCATGAAGCATAGGAGTCAAGGCAGATCGCGGGAGCTGTCTGCTTGTAGAGCTGATGAAGCAAACGCATGCAACGCAGCAAACACTTCATCTGACAATCCAGATTACTCGAAGGACTGCAAACAACTCAAACAATTTATGCTGCACTCAAACACGCAGTATTAAAACTATGTATGTATATGATACGTTGGCTAGAGCTATAACCAATAAGTCAAAATATGAGCACACATGCCCAGTATTTGAATCTCTGCATCGGCTTCTTATTCAGCAATGGATCTGTTTGAAACTGGTGCTTATAGTTTACAAAACATTACACTCTGGCCAACTACAATATTTAAAATCGGCCCTCATTCCCCGTCATCTAGTTGCCTTTCTCAGGAGATACCAAAGACTAGAACTGTTCTTTGTGAACAGGCTCTTTTGGTTGCTAGGCCTAGATTTTGGAACTCCTTCCTGTATCAGTTCTTTCTGCTCAGTCACATGTGTCATTTCGTTCTCAATTCAAGACTTACCTTTTCCAAACTGCTAATCCATCATAGGCCTTGTTGGTGACGAGAATAATACTCAACTCACCTGGATGTGTACGAGTGACAGAAATGCACCGACTTACCTGAGCAGCTGGTGTCCTGTATGCAATGCCAGTTCACCAAGTGCAGACAGTATGATGTATGTGTAAGCCTCACTGTGAAGGCACAGGTACGACAGTACTTTGTGTAGCTGATGAAAAAAATTAAAGCAGTGTTAAATCTGGCTAACAGCTGTTAAATGTTGTCAACGGGTAAGCAGAACTGAATATAACTGAAGCACTCTTGCACTGTCAAGGCAGAAGCATGTCCACTGCTACACGCATACATACATATATATATGGGTAATTCCAGCTCAACTCAACCAATGCCTCTCACCTGACCAGCCCACCACAGAATTGGCTGAAAGTTTAACCACATATTCCATTTCTGCAGTTATTTAAAAGAATTTCCGAGATATTATAAATACCGTGACCCCACTTTCCGAAGGCCTTTTGCAAAACTTAGAGACGTACTGTATGTCTGCTTGATACATAAATCCCCAATTTTTGAGAATTTTTATCTTTAGACTGTTAGACCAAATTGGATGAAATTTGTAGTAGCTGCTAAGTTTTTTGTACAAATCATTATTTTTGTGTTCTGAAATTTCACTGTATTCATTTTTAAATGTGCCTTCCCCTTCATCCTACTTCTAAATCAGGCAATATTCAGAGATCATTATCTCCACATGTACCAGGTGCACTGCAGTCATTTGTATGCTTATATATTGTCCATGTGACTGGCAATCAGCAGGCAAAATTTGACTTGATTATGTTTTAAAATCTGCAGGATGTAGGCTGCCAAAGCGGACCAATCTGCCAACGAGGGTCATGGAGATACATATTGCTAAAAACATCCTAAAATATTAAACCTTACTGCATTTTCTATTAATAAGCATGCAGAAAATCCTCATGGTCCTTTTTGTATTAAGCATTATACATTATCAAATATGGTCGTTTTTTGGTAACCATGAGTGCAGCACTTCTGCGATGTACCTAGAAACGTGCTATGTTGTCTTCATACACACATACATAAATATTATTATTATTATTATATCTCCATTCATTAAGCACCGCTATCTAATGACTAAGCATCAATTGATGGCACTGAGCAATTGTGAGGGAAGGGCTTTCTTAAGGTCCCTAGAACAGTAGTTGTCTCGGGGAGGCTTGAACCCATATTCTCCACTTTACAAGCCGAGCGCTCTAACCGATTGGCTACCATGCCCCACACACACATACATACAAGCAAAGGTATGTGATAAATGAGCAATTATGGTAGCCAACATGGTTGAGCGCTCAACCTACAAGTTCAAGCCACTCCCACAACAATTCTTGAGCACAGATCCTAAGCAAGTCCTTAACACACATTTGCTGTTTTTTCTGTTTTGTACAGATGGCGTTTTATAATTAGTAAAGAATTACTCCATTCACGGACCTTGCTCTCTCTAATATGTAGGTGAGTAACAATTTGAATGATTTGGTCGAATAGCTGTGGGTAACTCTGCAAGAGTGTCTCGCACGTCTCACTGTACCCTCCCTGAAATTAAAGACACAAGCAGAATTACTGTAAATACCAGGTAATTTTGACACATTAAGAGGGTTCTTGCACCTTTGAGGCTTTTCTATAATTATGTGCTTTGTAAATACCTATGTAATAAAACATGTAATTATTATTACCATGGGATAAGGTAATAACAACTGATAGTACTAACCAAGCGGTGGTAGGTCTGTTATCAATCTTACACAATACAGCTGATGCTATACCAACGGAGAAAGAAGTTGGAAGTTTGGTACTGTAAAGAATTATCGTACTGCATTTCGCTAATCTCTTGTTGATGGTTAAATTATGACTCAACAGTACAAACTGGTCAGTCTGACTGCATATAATAACCAGAACTAAACCTTCGAGGGAGGGTCAACCACAGTTATTTCAGATAAATTCTGAAAACCTTTCCATGACAAAGAACAAAGGTGAAACTGTCGAGACCTGAACACTGAGGTCTAAGGGAGTGACCCCTCTGGCGTCTGGCAGGAATTTTGCATTCTTCTGCAGCAGCATCTTCACTGTATCCCTCTGTCCATGACTAGAAAATAAAACATTGGTTTAACATTTGACAGTTAGAGGAGGTTTACTAAAATGTGGAATAGCAGCTTTTTGCACTGCTGAAGAAACTTTGAGTTTCTATTTACAACTACAATTGTCATGTGAAAGTCTTGCACAAAGTCTGAAAGGTCTATAATAAACGGATACAGTGAACAGCTAGAAAACCAGAAATGCATACTGTGTTTGATCTAGGACTAAATTTTGCACATTGCTTGAAACTATGGACTATCAGTTCAAAGAGAAGTCCTTTGTACAATCCAATTCCAAACACCACCCACTGTATCCGTCTGACTGCCTGCCTGCCTGACTCTTGGATCTTAACTTGTCGATTTTGTGTTAGTCCATTGTACATAGATTCTTGAAACATTTTTGCAAGGTTGTACTACCCTTGCAATGCAAAAGCACTTACCTGCATGCAAAGTGCAGTGGTGTGTAACCTTGATGATCTGTTTTATTGATGTTGGCACCATGGTCCAAGAGGCAGACAACCGTCTATCAATATATGTAACAGAGATACAGATAATTTAGCCTAAGCAGCAACAGCTATATACACTTACTACGGCAACATATTAGAAATTATCACAAAACTAACTCAGTAAATTTGCTGAAAAAATATTATGAGATAATTTACCCCTAGAGTGAATTCACCTGCTACAAAATAATTGCGACATATTAAATAAACTTATGTTTGGTACCAGAATCCACCAACCATGGTTCACATGATTTTTCCAACAACCCATAAATGATTTTATTCAAATTACAAAATCCCAAGCATCGTCTACTTTTTCAGTCAACTAGGTCTCTTTAGGCATCAACAATATGTAACTTGAGCTGGTACAGTCCATAAACGAGTGCCTAAAATGACCAAGCAGCTATTCGAAATGGCCATAATGGTGAAGGATCTCAAACAGTAAAATCACTGATAAATTATAAAGAAAAAAGACACGCCCGGTAGAGTCGCTACATAAAAAACCAAATACAATACTATTCCCAGTCTCTGTTTCGTTCTCTTTTGTCCTTATCATTCTCTGTTTCTCTATTAACCTCTTCCTAGCATGTCCTTACATTCAGCAGGTGTTTGTACCCAACGTCATCAAAAAAAGTTTCAGTCTTTACTTAATTACTAGTCAGTTTCAAAATTTCTCACCGACACGTGACCATTCTGGCAAGCAACATGAAGAGCCGTTTGTCCCTGAGCATCCTAGAAATTACACAAAATAATCTCAGTTAAATTACTAATTAATAATTACTTATATAACTCTGCTACTACCAGTGATTCCGTGGGCATCCCTGGGCACAATACAAAAGTGGACCTGTGATTACAATTATTATTATTGTAATTGTACAGAGTCACTGCAAGTTTCTCAGGAGGCACCATCTAATCAGTAATGTTTTATTACAGTTGCAAATTACAATTATTACTATTAAAAACATCAATATAACATGTTCATTATAGACAGACATGATACAGATTGACATAACAAGAAATTTAGGAATTCTACACATTTTCTATTACTCATACCTCAACATCAATACTTGTGATGTGCTGCAGCGTTTCACAAAGAAGTTCTGTGCGTCCGTTAACAGCCAACCAATGAAGCTACACAGAGCAACCAAGTAACCAAACAGGCTGATGATATAATCACCCCATATACATGACCTGCTTAAATTAACAACATTACCTAATGTAAAGAACTAAGCAGTTGGACAAAGGATCTAGACGAGGGGATAAAATAACCACGTGGCATTAGCATGTCGTAAGATTTTCACGTATAGTAGTTTGTTGGCATTAGTATGTTGTAAGTTTTCCACGCTTCTCTATAAGAGTTCACACAGGCAGGCATAGCACTGAGATATTCTGCTTCAATGCATACACAATATCAGCAATTCAAAAGCTAAAAATCCTCTCATAGTGGGTAGCTACCTGTACATAACAAAGTCATGTCTGCAAACCCTACAAGTCCATAGTTATACGTCTCTGACGAAACAATAAATTATACCATACCATGAAACTGTACAAACGCTCCAGTGTTACCGGGGTAGTTGTAAATATCGTTGTTACCCCTGGTGGCAATTGGTGACTGGCATTTTAATTGGAACCCAGTACCAAGAAAAATTTTGAGTGAACAGTCAGAAGGTTGAGGAGTCAGCGGAATGCCGGTGAATAAGTAAGTGAGTAATATACATTGGTCAAACAAAACAAAAGCAAGATGCAATATGTTGTGAGTAATGTAAACAGGAAGACTACTCCAGAAGGATGGTGCAGAATGCTGAATCCACATCCTGAAAATTCAGACTGATAGCTAGTCTATTCTGTGAGTGGAGAAGACATCAACCAGGACACAGACAGATCAAAGGAGAAATTCTTCTAAATATTACCTGGTTTTAGTAAAGTAATAAATAAGAGAAGGAAAGCTCACCTAGAAATGATGCACCATTTAGAAATTGGTAAACTAACAAGGAATTACCGTAGTCAGTCCTTCGTTGTTACGAATATTAACATCTGCACCATATTCGAGAAGTTTTGAGAGACAGTGCCGGTGTCTAAAGAGAAATTCACATTCAGAATGTCAAAACAGACAGGAAAAAACTGAGATCAGTGATCATCGAAGAACTTAATACTTACTCTTACATACAATTTAATAAAACGTGCCAGTGACCAATAATAAATGGGTTAAGGACAACTGCGCAAATGAAAAATGGACAATCAACAGTAGGGGCAAACAACAAATGAGTAAACAACTGGAAAAACAACTGTATAGTGCATACACAACAAATTACTGTAAACTGAGTAAACAACAAACAGGTAAATCAAGAATAGACAACAGACAACAGACGAAAAGGCTATATTGCCTTTTTGGGTTTTGACTGGACTTGTTCAACAGATAATGACTTCTGACTCCGTTTTACTGAAAGAATTTACAAACTGCTTAAAGTCAGCAAAGCATCTGTCTAATCTACACTGAATACAGAAACAGAAGAGACAATGATTTCACCCGTTCCTGGCTGCTAAGTGGAGAGAAGTGCATCCTGAAATATCCTGTGCATTTACTCTGGCACCCTTCTTCAGCAGAAGCATCAAGCAGTCTGTGGCACCACAGCTAACAAGTAAAAAAAATAAGTCTACGTAGTGCCTGATAGACAACTGGAAGTCAATCAGTACTATGGTAATGAAACTAATCCACACCAGTAAATAATCAGCTCAATGCAGCATAAACTATAAGTTTAAATTACCTCATAAATTCTTCATAATACAATCAGTCTACGTACAGAAGAGCAACACCATATAAAGAGATAATCTAATCTAATCTATAGTGTCATCATCATGTTGCACAAGACATCAATTTGATGGTAGCTTTAAGCTAATCCAGATCCAATTCTGACATATGGGACTTAGAAAATAAAAAACAGCACTGAACACCAACAAACAGACAGCAGGGCTCATATCGTGTATTACAGAAATCTCATTAAAACGCATACATTACTGCCACTAAGCACATAATTTAAGATGTTTTCCAAAGCCCAACAGAACATCCAGTAAGTCAGTAAGTAATAAGCAAGTAAGTAACTAAGTGCATAAGTATGTAAGTAAAGTAAAACAATCATTCATTTTTATGTGCCTTTTTCAACAGTGCCATTGGAGGCATTTAAATGTAAATAATTTATTCAATAGTGGCAGTATTTACTGAAATTCTGTTGTTGGAGTGTTACATACTTTGCAGCAATCTGCAGCAGATTGCGCTGTGACTGACCACAGGTGAAGTTCACATCAACACTTGAAAAGTGTAACAGCTCAGCAACAGAACTACAAAAGAAACAACCCTTACAATATCTCAGAGATGAACAGACTAATCTACTAATCTGATCTAATCTAAAGGCTTCTATAGCGCCGTTATCATACTGCCCAAGGCATCAGTTGATGGTTGCTTCAAGTCAAAATCACAATCCAAAATCATAATCCATTGGAGAAGTTGGGTTGAACTCTGATAGGTCAGAGAAACCAGAAGCCAGGCTTTTATTTACATGTATTTAGAGCTTACGGAGGTGTGCAAATAAACATAGAAATAACTACAAAGTAAGATTGTATTAGTATGCAAGTATCAACACCACTGTCGGTAGTAATATTTGGACCTGTGCTCTGGTCCATGCAAGACTGCACATTATATTAGGCCTAAATTAAAAGGCTATAAAAATTGCCTTCTATAAAAACAAAAAAAGACTAAGGATAAGACTGAAATTCCTTTTTGGTTGGGAACAAAGAATAAGTTAATTATTTTTTCTGAAAAGACTGAAATGTCTAAAATACCTCACTCGCTGAAAAAGAATATGTGAATACCTGTGCTGATTAGCTATAACCATTGGCGTCAGAATATAAAACGCACTTTCCTTATCTGAAAAAAAACAAGCAAATCAAAATCTATACTTGGTTCACATCAAAACAACTTGAACGACATAGTATTTCAACCAAAACTTAAAAATATGATGTGTTCTTTATAAAAAGTACATATAATTTATGGCAGTGTAATCTTTCTGCAATAATGCACAGTGCATTGGATAATGGCACTACAACAAACAGATTAAAACTTTTAACAAATGCATTGTTTACTTACTTACTTATTTATTTACTTACTAACACATATAATGCTCTCATCCATTCCAGAAGGTCAATCCACAGAGACGGAAAAGCAGTATCAGCACATTGAAACAGGTACCTGTAATTTTAAACTTGTGATTTCTACAAAGAAAGCTAAGTTGTGGCAACCAGCTTATTCAAAGGAGCGCAGTCACAAGAGAATCAACAGGTAGCCAAGGCCAGGTTTGGTTCTAGGTCAAGATCCAAGGGTAAGGCAGGTGGACAGTCAGAAGCTATGGTGTACGGTGTTTCGAGCTGCAGCAGCAAGAGAGGTAAGGGGAAAGGACGAATCAGGACAGGATATGTGGAAGGTCAAAATCCTAGTCGGGCAGGCAGGCAGGCAGTCAGAAGGCTACAGTGGGTGGTGTTTGGAATTCAGATTGCAGGCAGAAAGATCCAGCTCAACAAAGGAGAATTTTAACCGAAGTCATTATTCGGTTTTTCTAAATGAAATTCAGAAAAAAGCCTCACCTTCAGGCAAAGTAACAGTCCTAGCACTTCTCAGAGACTTTGCCAAATGCTGCAAGAATGCCATTTAGATCTGTAATAAAAACATAATTGTAACTGGAAATTCATACAGTATTGCTTCAAGAGAACCTATTCAAAGAGCTCTGTTGTTTATGCTAAATGGTGTTAAATACTGTTAAAAGCAAAAATTTCTTTAGTTAGTTAGTAACTAAGATAAAGCCATTATTGCCTGATAATGCACAGTAAATACTGAACTGAAGAATTAATTAATTATTTTTTTAATTAATTAATATTCATTGTACAGCCTATCATTATTCTGTAGACCAGCAATCAGAGCTTTGCTGACCATTACTTTAAACTTTGAGTTATCCCCATTACTGTCATTAACAACTGCACCTGTGGGATAGTTACTCCTTTTGACAGGACATCATTTTATAACCTTATATTTACAAGTGTACTAATTTGATAAAAGTTCAAAATGCCAGTGATATATTCACATATGAACAAATTATACAAATCTAAAGAAATGCGATTAACTTGATATGCTGGACATAGGCATAACTGTGTTCCTTCATAGCACTTTTAAGTCAGTACATTGCATTTTAAGTCAGTACTATTTCTAGTTATCTGAGCATTGTTTGCTTATTGATGAACTACATGGGCACTCTAGCATCATTTTGGTTAACATAGAGAGCGCCTTTGACTAGTCTCTCTTGAACAGGCGCTATACAAATGTCTGATTGCAAATATAATTATGGCGCTATAACGATTATTTGAGTAGACTACATTTACACACATTTAAATTACATATCGCGGGATTTCATTTAAAACGATCGAGTTTGACATTAATATTTCCGGTTTAAGTTAAAGCGTAAAACCTGTTAATTCGCCACGACGAATCTAAAGTTGCAACTTGTTGATAAACCTCCAAAAGGCCAAAATTGCGTTTTATGTGAAGCGGGAAATCTGTAAATTGCTCAGATTTAAAGTGACAGGAAGATGAGTCAGCACGACCGACTCATTGTTGATCACTTCTAAATAAAATTAGATCTTTAAAACCAAAATTTAATAAATTTTGAGTTTTGTATCTTGGCAAGAGTCGGTGGGTTACGAACTAAGATCGTAAATGCGATAATAAATATTCTTGGTATATAATAATTATTTCACACCACGACCAAATAAATAACAGTTTCACTTGCTTACATCCGGTGTGATTTTTTGGGTTATATTTAGTTACAGCTGCATGCATAATTACCAACGATTATTAAAAACGTTCGTCTGATCGTATCGTAATCGTAATCCCGAGATTTCTACAGCGCCCACAGAGGCTACCTCGCGGGAACCAGCTTATTCAAAGGCGCTCAGTCAAAACAAAATCGATAGGCAGATACGGCCAGATAAGCTGGTGCCTTGCCCATGGCTATAGTAGCGCTTTAGAAATTCTCGAGATTCCGATTCCGATTACGAGATTCAGTTCCAAGGATCGGGCAGCAGACACCAGACGGCTACGGCAGACGTAATGTAATATAAAGTAACTCTTCGGTATTTCTAAGCGCCACCAAAAGGCCGCGTCAGTGAGACCAGCTTAATATACTTACTTACTTACTTACTTAACCACTGGCCGGCACTATATCGAATCAATCGTAATCGTAATCTCGAGATTTCTATAGCGCTCAACAAAAGCTAAGTCGCGGGAACCAGCTTATTCACAGGCGCTCAGTCAAAACAACTCGATAGGCAGAAGTGTTCGGTTTCCAGTCAAGATCCAAGAATTAGGCAGAGAGACAGCGTGGCAGCTACGGTGGGTGATGTTTCGGATTGGAGCAGAAAGAAAAATAAGAGGAAGAAGGGGAGTCAGGATAGATAAGCCCGCAACAGCCAGGTATTTTGGCCAGTTTCCGTGCCAGGTCAAAAGGCGGGAAGGTGATCAAGTTGGGCCATGAGAAGACAAAATGGTGCTACGGTGGAAGTCGTTGGTGATGGTGGTCATACGGTGGTACAGAAGCGGAAGCAGAATATGATAGTCTGAAAAGTTCGTTTTCAGTCTTCAGTGGAAGGCTGCAGGAGAGAGGGCAAGCGAAGGAGTCCTCGTATTGCGAGAAAAAGGGTCGACTGTGCGAACTGGCGAAGGTTTTTCAGCAGTTCGTTCCAAAGAGCTGACTACGCATAGCGTAAGGAGCGGTTGCAGAATTTGAGAGAGGAAGAGACTGGAGGCCGAGATAGAGAAGGGTAAGAGGAAGAACGATTGATCTGGGCGTTGGTTAGTGAGTGAGAGTTACGGTGGATGGTGTTTAGAATTGGAGCGGAGACAGAGGTAGAAGAAGAATCAGGAGAATACTTGTGGAAGTGGAGTACAGGGCCTATTCAGTTTTCAGTTAAAGGCCTTACCCGAAAGAAATAGTAGGCCTCAATAAAAAAAAGGAACCAATTGTTGATCTGTAACAAAATGAATTACCTCGGTTATAGATCTACCGAAAGGGTATATTAAAAATCTCAGAGACAAACAGACAGACACACAGACAGACACAGAATTGAGTGCTACCCAGAAGTAAGGAATTATTTGTGCATAAAACTGTAGGCCCAAAAGCTAGACACTGTATAATTCTGCATAATATAGGTCTATATTAGATAAATTATAAACATAAAACATAGCGTATTCACGTGCTTGATCAACCGGCGTATTGCTTAACAGCGCTAGAAATTATTAGGCCTACAAAGATCAAAGCCGCTATTTTGATCTCTGCAGGCCTATAGTAATGAGAGCCGGCCTAAATCCGGGCGTTGTAGTAAGAGCGTTTAGTTGAGTGAACCATATGGGCCGAGTTTGTAGACTGCGAAAATTCAGGGTGATAATTTCAGACGGTATTTGGTGTTAGCAGATTTTTATTTGCTTGGCGAATGTTGCGTTATAAAGATTATCTTTTATAAAGTGTGACGCGAAGATGAAACAAATTTTAATTTAAAGTTAGATGATGCAATTCTAATGTTGACCTTTTCGCAATATGGGTCAATGCTCTGTATTAACAGGTTGCGCATTGCGTATTGAACATATTAAAAACTATAAACTTGCCTTTAGTATGAGATTTAAATTCAGTTGATAATCATAATGTTTGAATATTTTCGAATTTGTTTTGATTTAAAGCAATAATTTCAAGCACGCATTAAGAAAGTATTTTGGGCACTCTTTTCTTGGCGGCCGCGTGCGAATTTAAAGGGAGTAATTCAGCACGTAACATTTTGCCGGTAACCAAGGATAGATTTGCTGTAACACGTTCTAAATTAAAAGGTTAATTCTGTGGTTTGGACAAATTTTTTGCGATGAAACATCAGTTTTTAAATATATCGAAACAGCGCGAACACTCTTACTTCGGCGAATCATTTTCTGTGGGTGTATACAGCATTCTGGAGCCTAATGGTGGATGACTTATTGTAGTCGCATGGCCACAACGGATATGGATCGTGGTGGTCAACGGTTATTGGTTATCTCCGCCTTTAAACGAGTCGTCGATTGCGTACAACAGTTGTTCTCCTGTATCCATCCGGCTATGGAAAGCTACTAATCCTTCATCACAATGGCTTATGCCAGCCAAGTGGTATGCTTTTTCTAATAAAATTGTCAGGGAAAGGAGCCAATTATCATATAGTCACGACTGATGTTGGGGCAAATGCGGCTTTTGAAATAGTCATTTGTGATTAGTGTATTAAGAGTTTAATAAAGTTGTCATAATGTCCTTCTAACCTAACCATAGTAGTATTCTTAACATTATTTCTAATGCACCATTCTAATACAGTTTCACGAATAAACGAGTTTATAACCTGAATCATCTCATCTTTGTGATCAGCCAGGCACAACTGATGGTAGGGCTAACACGGCTTATGAAATAATCAGTAATGTTACCACAAGACCTCTTGTTACTCTATTACTGACTATATCGTCTAGATTATCTTAAAATATTTCCCCAATGGAATTCACCTGCTCACAGCCAAATGCAATTTTTGTAAACTTTATAGGCTATATTATAAATTCAATTTAATGAAAATATAAAAAGGTAAAGTTTGCTTTACTCAAAAATATCAAACTGGAAGTTAAAAGGAAAGCTTAGGTCACCAGTGGAAATCACAAATGGAAGCATAATTTACATAGCGCATTTACTATTAGTTGATGTCAAAATTTATATACCACATTTCTTATTCGTATTCTGATTCAAGAACCTACTTGACCGAATACAAATAAACTATTCAGGGCAGTATTCATGTATGAAGTGAATTGAATGTGAACGTTCTGTGCAGCTTTAATAAAGGTGTCATTAAACTGTTATTTCCAACTGAAGTGCGCCATTGAGTGGCTAGTGACTTTACTGTGACCTGAATGCTCAACAGACTATGAGTTTTAGCTAGAGGTCGGTAGGTTATGCCCTGATAATTAAAGCAAATGTAGTTATCTGGAGTGCAGTCTTGTGATCTCAGTTTTAGAACATTTTTATAGTATTCTGTAGATAACAATTTACAGTTTCAGCAAGATCACAGTGTAATCTCATTATAAAAAAGATTCTGCTGTACAGTTGTTTGACAGTTTAGCAATCATTTCACGGGATCTTCTTTTCAAAATAACTGCCAAATTTGATGGTGATAAAAGAGGATGTTAATTTTTGCCTCATTTCAATGGTGGTTTTTTCTGTGTTTTTCTTTTTTTCAGAATGATACACAACATCCATCATCTTTATCTTTCAACACAAAGTTGTGTTTATTTAGAGGCGATTTGAGTTGTGACTGGGAAGGACTCTGCTATCAAGAAAAGACCATGACTCCTAAAAGCTCAAATAACAAGACAACAAAGATTGGGCTTCAGCCAATTATATCTCGGCAAATTCAGACCTTAGCAAGCCTAGAGTCGAACTATGTATCATCAGAAGATGAAGAAGAAAGGGAAGAGCAAGTAGACGAACTAGATCAATTGGAAAAAGAAATGGAATCCGAAGAAGAAATGGAAGACGAAGAGAAAACAGAAGATGATTTAGATGCAGAGGATGAAAACAATGATGATGATGATGACTACGTTGATTTTTGCAATCTCCTTACAAAATCACCAGCCAGCGATGCCGCAGTATCTCGGTTTGTGCACACATCATTTGTATCCACAAGTTTTTGCTTTTCTGTGACAAATGAAGACGATAGCAGTGAAGATGATAATAACGATGACACAGATGACAACAGAGAGGATGAGAATGAAAATGACTCTGATGATGAAGAATTTTGCTGGTCTTCACCACAAATCGACACCTGTTTAGGTGGTTTTGATCCATTTGCAGTGTCTGGGTTGTTTATTCCATCCCTACTTTCTGCAATTGCCTCTCGCCCACCTCCTGTTCCTTGCAAACCAGACACTGATTCTGATGAACATTTGGATAAAGAACTTGCTCAAAAACTGAAGGACATCAACAAAAGATGGCTTGAAATGTATTCGACCTCCGATGAGGATAATTTTAACGTGGTTGATGCAGAGAATTGTTTAACTTCACAGGCCATTAAAGTCACCAGCAACAAGGCCGTAAGTTATACTGACCCTTTTATTATAAGTACTCACTTAAGTGGTCAGTTTGGTTATTAGGATTCACTGTATTCTCTTTGTTGTTTGAACCATGTTATTCACAAAGAGCTAGCTTCATGTTCTTGCTGCTGCAGTCTCTTAAAAACTTGTGCCTTACAGGCTGCTTTCAGCTACTTGGCCTAGCTGAAAAGATGCAGTGTTATTGATAAAACATTAAGATTTAGAAAAATCTTAATGTTTTAGCAAAACATAAATCACAGCTATTTATGCTTTTGTTTTTCTTAAAGAAATTTTTGCATGTTTCTCATGAACAAACAATAACTGTGGGTAATGCAGCTGGGTAAAAATGCTTGGTATCTTTCGTCCTTGATATCTTAACAAAATGCAGTTTGTCCTCTAAATATGTATTTAACTTTTCTCTATTGTGCTATGGCTATAAAATCTACTTAGCCAGCCTTTCATTTATTTTACACATTTGTTTAGAAACTCCTAAGGAGCTTGATTCCTAGGTCATAGGTTATGTTGGATAGGAGGAAACATGACCGCAGTGATCAAACAACAGGGCATTGGGGACTCTGGGATGAATAGCATGGCAGTGCAGATTGCTCACCTAAGCACTGAACAGCCTTGACATTCTGCTAACTGTACTGCAGCAGCCAGCATTGTAAATTGCTAGATGGTTTGTGGCTTGGTGTCCCTAGGAGATGTGTACTAGGTATACTAAAATAAGTAATTTCTGTATTGCCAGTTTATAACCAGTACACCTGTCATCTCATTTATCTAATCATCATCCTTATCTTTACTTCTGCAATAAGCGTGCATGCTTTTAGGTTTATTGAGAAATTTTGTGTCTGGCCTGGAATGGCCATATGTCACATTCCCTTGAAAATACGTGCTTGTAATTTATGTGCAGTTTTATTGCACTTTGGTTAGAAAATTCTGAGATTTATTTATATTCCTAAAACCATTTAATTAAATTATATTTGCTCTACATTTGCCTGCATTATTGATGATTTGGCTCCTTGATATTTGATTCCTACCTAGACAAGCGTAATGTTTCGTAGTTCTTCAGTTTGTTTCTACGATTTATGTATTTGTCTGAAATATACTCTGGGCATACTAAGGATAATTGGTAGGAGTGCCTTTTCCATTGCTAGCTCCAGATTCCGGAACTCTTTCTAACAAACGGTTGCTGTGCAGAGTCTGTGGTGACTTTTAGATCTTGATTGAAAAACTTATCTTTTTCTGGACTCATTTTCTCCAAAGGTTATTTCTGTGTCTTCTAAGATTTCCTTCTTGTCTTTTGGCTGACCTTACACTGGAATTTGGAATGTATGCTGACTTCTTAGCAGCAACTATTGACTGATGCCTCAAGCGTTATTACAGTGGTGCTATAAAAGTTTTAGCATTATGGATTAGCATTATGTGATTGCTTTTAGGGTACCTTATTAGGGCCTCTCAAAGACAGTGAATGACTGGATTTTCTTTCAATTACAGATCTAAAAAGGCAGTTTAATATTACCTGGTGCCTATGTAGCATTTTCTGAAATGTTTAGGTTCAGTTGATGCACTAATTAATCGAACAAATCTTATTACACAAAAGTGTGATATCTGTGAAGTTATGTTATCACTCATTTTCTTCTGTTATGCAGGTGCATTTCTGTGATAAAACAACGTTCATCGACATCCTCAATAAAGAAGAGTGGGCCGAAGATTATGAGGCAGCACGAAAGGGGCCATGGGAACAGTACCACAGAGATCATATGCGTTTCACAAACCGAATCGAATCCATGCGTGAACCTTTGTCTAAAGTTTTAGTGGCCGAACATCGTGCTACAGTTTTTAGAAAATTCTATGAAACGACTGATCTAGTCACAGATGGCCAGGATTCCGTGATGGACATACTGCTGACCCCTCCAGCCTCATCTTGATGATAGCTAATCCTTGCAAAGACTCTAGGAGTTTTACTACCTGTGACAGTTAGGATGACTTACTGGGGTAGATCTTGAAAAACAACCTTGATCCAATTTAGCTGAATGGGGTTGTTATTGAGTTAGCGTGGCAGTTTTTGTGATTGCCCAGTGTAAAACCTTAGCTCAGTAAAATCAGAAAATCATTTTGCTAGATGTCATGTTTTGAAATATTTGGTCATTGAAATTTGTGGCTTATTTATGTCCTATGCTGAAGTTGGGTGATACACCCTTTACCTTAATATCATGTGATGTATTGTAAATAATCATTTATGTGGGAGGCTTTTAAAGGCTGTTGGAAGGGCTTATCCATTTCAGTGAAATTATTTTAACATTCTTGAGATGCTTGCTTGCATTTTTAAGTGTTTTACAGTTGATACTTAGAAAATTTTTGTCTTTCATTAGTTTTATGCACTTAAACAAATCACTGGACAATCGAGTTTTAGTGTGTTCTAATTGAAAGGCAGTATGTGTGATATGACAGCCAGTTTCCTTTCAACACTTGGATTTGGTGTGAAGTCAAACCATGCCACCCAGAAGGGTCGTGATCAAGTTGTTGACTGTTGCTGGTGTCATTTCACATTTCTAACCCTCTTGAGGATTGTTGTTAATAGGGTGGTTAATGTACGTCTCATGTTATTTGGGCTGCAAAGATGTAATTATAGTGCGGGGGTAGAGCAGTAACATGTGCAGTGCAAGCTTTTCTTAACAGTGGCCATTTTCCCATGGTTTTTAGTTTCTTTGTTTGCATTTTCCTTATTTAAAACACATCAAAGCCCTCATTTACCTACTGTCTTTGGAAGTCATATCAAGAATCGCTTTGTAGTGAAGTTGTATTATTATAATGAGGTTGTGTCTTCTAATTTAGAACAAGTTGAAATCCAGTTCCGTGACCTGACCATTGCAAAAATTCATGTTATAATGAAGGGTTTTCAGAATGGAAGACAACAGATGCTGCCTTCTGTATTATTCCAACTTCATGAGCAAGGGCGTGTTTTGGCTTTTTTTTCTTGTAATATGCCTAACAGCACAGAAGCTATGCATTTTAAAAATTTACCTAGGCTGTAAAAAAGTGTTTTTATTTCTCATTTGAGGTATTGATTTGACTGTCTATTAGTGAAATTTGCTGGTCTGTTGCCACATATTTCAATAAGCAAGGTCGTTTACTTTTTCAAATGAGATATGTCATGTTTTGGAACTTTGTGTATACATGTATGTGATGATCTTATGGTTTAGTGGGAAGTGTGACACTTGGTTCACTGGCTGGTAACTTGGTTGAACGCTTGTGTGGTAATATGCAGTGTACAGATTTGAGCCTGTCTGAAGATAGCCACTGATTATGGATATTGAGTAAGCCCTAAATTAATTCCTGCCTTGTACTTGGTCAGTGATGCCCTATCATATGGTAGTGACAAGAGATATTTAACATCGTAATAATATATACGAGCTAACGTATTATATAAACAAATGAGTGCGAGATATTCATGTCTTTGTGTATGGTATCTTACAACTAGATAACCTTTCCCTATGAATGTCTTGGCACAACTTTGAAGAAAGAAATGTTGGCAGACATTTGCTTGTTGATTTATGTTGTGATTTTTGGGGTTTTATCATAGTTTTTACTTGAACGCTGTAGATGGGTGAAGCTTAATAAAGTTGTCTTTGAGAGAAGCCGCTTCAATTGCTGTATTATAACGAGGTTTGCATTATGAAGAGATCACATTCTAAGGATGAATTAAATTCAGTTTGTGGCTCATTATGTCAGATTTTTGCGTTTTGATGATGTGTTTCACGAGAAATTGCTGTAGATGCTTAGAAGAGCTTTGTTACTGTAGCTATAATGACTAGATGTTTCTTTGATAAATTGGATTGCTGCAATGTTTACCATCAAGTGTCTGGTCGTTTTTTGTTGACTTGTATAGATGTTCCCTGTCATATTTGCTTTTATTCTTTGGAAGTTAGGAAATGGAATGCTTGTGGCTCATTGTGATTGCTTTCAACTGTTGTGTTTTTGTTAACATTCCTGGAAACATATTATGAAGTAAATCTGGAGCAACTTAGAAACTAAGTAATTTTTGGGATAACTGAACTAAAGAGCTTTTGAAAAGTTTATTCTGAAATTGAATATATGACAGTAGTACAGATGTTAGCAACTGAAAGAAGCCAAGTTCCTGAAAACCAGAGAGGGCTTGTTTATCTGTAGAAACAGTGTGATGAATGAGTCGGTTACATAGGTCGTTTTAACTGTTATGTCAGCTTTCATCTATGTAGAAGATTATTCCATTGGTGGTTAATTTGTTAATTTGGCTGATGAACCGCTGTTGCAGCAATTTGTGTACATAAAATATTTTAAACATTTTATAACTGAAAATAAAGAATAGAGAAGGATATGATAATGAAACATGGAAAAATTATGGAAAGAGGAAATGTTGGTGTTGCAAGAATCTGTTATGCTCATAGAAACGCTTTAAATACAAGGCAGCTGATTAGTTTTAATACATGGTTTCTCATAACAGAACAGTCCAGGAAACTGCTGGTGTGTTGAGAATTCAAGCGTTCATTCAGTAACACTGGTCATCGTCAGAGATAGTGCCAGATGCAATCCAACAGAACCGCATGTTGGCTCATAGTGCATTCGTTAGTTACATTATTGAACATATTAAATTTGATAAATAAATACAAATTACATTATTAAATGAATAAATATAAAATAAAAAGAATATAAAATAAAAAGCGTATTATTGATATAATTAGATCGGATAAATGAGTCAAGCACATATGTAGTTGGCACCAGATTGTGAAGAAATCTATACTTTTCTAAAGCATAATTTCAAGAAATTAGTACAGAGACATCATCAAGAACAGTTAATCATCAACAAACAATTTAAAAATGCTGACAAGGGAATTTTTAAGATGTTCTCATTTCTGTCAGGGTTTTGCTGCTTAATTTCTGTTGTTTAGAGCTCTATTATTCTTTTTCCTGGTCATCTTTGCTTTCTTTTCCTTCTTTGCTTTGCTTTCCTTCTTTGCTTTGCATTTTGTATGTGTATATACTGTATATGCATTTGATTATGATGCCCTACCCTCGGTGAGCTAATAATTTTTCAGTATTTTTATTCATTTTTATTCTTATCGATGGCAGTGTAAGTCCTTCACCACTACTGCCCTTTTCAACAGATGCCATGCTGTTTAAGGTCTTGCATACAGGCCATGCTATCTTGAGACCTGAATTTCTCAGAGTCACATTTGGGACAATCTCTTGTGGCCCGGTAGTGGACTGGTTAGAGTGCTTGGCATGTAAGACAGGAGTACAGCTGTAAGCCTCCCCTGAGGCGGTTGCTGTGTAAGGATCTTGAGCAAGTTTTCGCTCACAGTTGCTTAGTGCCATCGTTTGGTGCTTACTCGTTAGATGTTGGTGCTAAATAAGTGCAGAAAATAATAATAATAAAAAATAGATACGACAAACTACTGATGTAACTATGGTCGAGGGGTTAGGATTCCAGTATTTCATGTTGGTAGCCCAGGTTCGATTTTTGGTGTGGGAACAATTGTTCTAGAGCTTTTGGGAGGTGCTTGAAAGGTGCTTTATAATCGTAATTGTAGTCCAAATATAAATGTCTTTTACATTACAACTATCCAGACCAGTTCTGTGTAGTCAGAAACTGGTATTGTATCATACATTGTAGAAAGGTATGTGGATAGACTGGATTGTGGGAAGGTGTCCGGGCATAAAAGATCCACAGTTTGTTTGAATATACATGTTAGCTTATTTACCACTAAATCTGAGATACAAATCATGTTGCATGAATAGATTTGCACTTCGATGTCTAGCCATTCAGCCTTCAAGGCTTCGATGTTGGATTGCTGTTCTTATAACAATATGTACTGTTAATTTATGCCGGTGCGTCTGCTTTTGGGACATGTAATAAATGTCTTACTTCACTTTGCAGCTTACGGTAGTCACGAGAGTGCAATATACTGCAATCTTTTGGCAGTTTTACATATTTGTTTACATTTTGTCATTGCTGTCAGCCTTTTTTCTACTATGCTATAACTGAAGCGCCTCCTGAGAATACTGCCAGCATATGCCACTTTATGTTGGAGATTGTACAATGAGTAGCAGTGAACTGGGTTAACTGTATGTTGGAGGCTTGTAATCATAAACTCGGAATTTCTTAAAAGCTAAGCGCATTGTGCAAGCTTATTCACGAGTGCTGCGTCAAGTCATTGGGGTTGTCCAAAGATGCCTTGTCAAGAACCAAGTGGCCGGAAGACCAGAAAGATAAGGGGGAGAGGAGCTATTAGGGTGAGTTGTGCTTAAGGCAATGAGTGGCAGTGAATTGGGTTAACTGTACTGCCCAGTGCTTGTTGCCTAAATCTGGCATTTGTCAGAAAGATTCATACTGGCCTGTTGTTGAATTAGTGGTATTCCTCTGAAAAACAAGAGCACAACCAATATCATGAATGAAAGTCAGTTTTCTTTGTGAAATGTTTTATAGGTAAGTTTGTTGTTTGTTTTACATGCCTTGTTAAAGATGTTTTCTGGTTCAGTTCAAAACTTTGGATTAAGACCTGTGTACTGGGGTAGTTTATTTGCTTGTCATAAGCTGAGCAAATTGGACTGGTCTGTACCACATGGTTTAACTATTTATAATTCT
Source organism: Norana najaformis (assembly GCA_964023275.1). Classification (NCBI taxonomy): domain Eukaryota; kingdom Metazoa; phylum Annelida; class Clitellata; order Crassiclitellata; family Hormogastridae; genus Norana; species Norana najaformis. The sequence continues at coordinate 28,281,061 of OZ029921.1, forward strand.
TTGAAAATAGTAGAAGACAAATTTATTTTCGATTAGTAAAGCCACTGTGCCTGAAAATGGTGTCATTTGTCAACTGTGGATGGGAACCCTGTGGGCTGTGCGCATCTGCAGGACCCTGCCGCCGGTGACTTTCTAGTTATCTGACCACTACTTGCTTACTAACGACCTTTTTGTTCATAATGAACTTCAACATCATTTAGGCTAGCTTTGAGAGCATCTCTGATTAGTTTTTCTTCAAGTGGCTACACAGAAATTTATTATTACAATTGCAACACACAGCCTATAAGTTATGGAATGAAAAATGGTGGTAACTGCACAAAAGAAGTGACATTTTATGGCTTACCGGTGTTAGTTAATTTAGAAATAGTTTCCAGTTGATTGAAGATTGTTCATATGGTCTAAGTGATTGGAGGAGTCTGTGCTGAATTTCTAGTCAGCCAAGCGACTGGTATGCAGTGATATTATTGCATGTGCATAGTATGTATGTCTACACTTTGATGTGTTCCATGTATGCAGATTCATGTGTATTTGAGTATATTACATATGCATAGTTACTTGCTTCTTCTGCAAACATACCTCACAAAACTATTGTGCAGTAGACTTCAAGGGTTTAGTTTTATGTTAATGCTGTGGTCTTTGCTTTTAAAGAGCTGGCACTTGACAGAAATTGCAAATATGTACCCTGCTCTGTTTTATTTACATTCACCTCTTTGCATTAAGTGCTGTACTCTTGGAAGCCATAGCAAATACCGTGTTGTAATGAGGTTTTTCTCCAGGATGGATAACACCAGGATGGTCAGACATGTGGTTTTTGGAATGATGGATGGCAGAGGGATCAGAGGTAGACTGAACAGAGAATGGCTGGATAACGACAGGGACTGGTGGGGGATGGACGTGCACAGGCCAAGTCTGTTGGCACGTGACAGAGGACAATGAAGATCTACAGTTAAAGATGCAATCGACACCAGTGGACGATGAGTCCACAAACTCAAAGAAGAAGAAGTGAGGTTGTATAAGATGGAAATTGTTTTGTGTAAAGCCGAAAGAAATTTAGGATATTTGTTCCAGACTGAGCTCTATCAGAACATGTGTTACAGTGATGCATGTCGTATGTAGGTTCTGGTGTAATTGGTTTTAATATTTAACTGTAATCAGTTATGAGCCAGATCCTGCTGGATTTGAAGCTGGGTGGCCTAGTGATGTCTGAGTGTGGCAAAATGTTAGCCTCTAAATCAGTCTGCCAAATTTTGCCCATGGTTTCTTTACACAACCCTTGTAAATTTGGTGTGGCAATTTGTGTAATAGGAAATGTAGTAGTAGTAGGTATGGTCACCAAATGCATGTAGCAACATGTAAGAGTTTTACCAATATGGCCAAGGATCGATTGAGAAGGCTTTCAACATCAGGTCCCACAAGTCATAGGGGAAGGTAGTTGTGCTGTTGAGAAACTGTTGTCATGCCAAAGCGTCTTCCAACCCAATAGAAGTATGCCTTTGTAGATCAAGGAAGCACTACATCAGCTGTCATTATCATCATCTAAAAATCTGATGGGATAATAGAACAGCTCATAGTTCAGAGCTATCATCTGTTGTACCGTGTCTTGTAAGGCAAAATTAGGGTTATCTCTATCAATTATTTTTGACTGTGATTCAAAAAGTTGTAAAAATTTCCTTCTTTCTGCAGAGCAAGTGACTGCTTTAGTTTGGCAAAATCTTCCACTATTCTGTGCTTTGTAAGTCTGTTCTCTGGCCTTAAACACTTTGGAATATGAGTTTTCCTAAAAGTGCATGTAACAGTGATAGATTACTGTGCATAATTGTAAAGCTATTGAGTCATTAAACATAACTGTTTCCTTAGCATGGCTTACAGTGTTGTGTTTTCCTTAGCATGGCTTACAGTGTTGTGTTTAAGTGCATAATACACAAGCAATTTTTTAAAATTTATATTAATTTATGTAAAAACTCCAGTCTTCAGAAATGTTCATGTGAGTCATGTAAGTTATCAGTCAAAATTTACAATTTACTTATATCTACCAGTATGTACAACTACAATTGTAGTGATGAGAGTTCATATACCATTAAAAGTAGTCGGCTATTTCTAGAGTCCTCTGCAGCATTCAAAGCATCATGAAGTCATATGCACTATACGCACGAATAAAGCAGAGAGATATTTCGGAATTTCCGTTCCATTTGAGATCTCTAGTGAACATGGGTTTGCACTTGGGGGACTTGTCACCAGATCTAATATGCCAAAGTTGAGAATCATGCTTACTGCTAACTGCATCTTCTGTACTACTGGAAACGTGTCGCTCGAGGCTTGTGCAAAAGTTCAGGTGCCTGAAGTTCCTTTGTTTCATTTCCCGAGTTCCTCTACTCAACTGTGTGCCACACGTTGTATTCTTGAACCGAGTCCTCCTTCATTGCTCCCATCCAAGTTGGTGTATCAGGCGATCGGCGGTATTCAAAAGTCGACATTGTGCCTTCTATGGTTTCGTGGTTTGCCAGGGCTTCTTCAGAGGGATCTGTTTCCGTTTCAAACACTGACGTGTTTCGAATGTTATCATATGGGTCATTCTCGCGGTGATGAAATTCCTCGACCTTTGCCCTTGTGCGGTCATCACGACGTCGTATGGCACAGATAACACACGTGACGATAACAAGGCACAGAATGAGAACCAGAACAATGACTGAAATGATTGACAGCCAAATGAGCATTCCAATCATAAATAACTCGCTTGTCCATTGCTTTGACCAATCAGAATCGCTACTCGGGGAATCACGACTGGCTTCTGAAACACGTGACAAAAACATTAAATCAACGTTACATTTAACAGTAATAATAATAATGATAATAACTGTTTTATTATTATTGAATTTCAGTTTAACTTAACAATTAATTATATTTTATTGTTGTTCCTCTATAGTATTTTAATTAATATTCTCACCTATGATATAGCGGCGATATAGCGGCAGTATATAGGCTTATCGGGTTAGCTTACACTGGATCATAGCGCTGAACTTGAAAACACATCAGACCATGTTTTCTTAACCCTGGTTTAGGTCTTATGGCAAGGAGTTGAAAGAGGTAAACTCTTAGTAATCGTAATCCCAAGATTTCTACATCACCCAACGAAAGCCGCGCCACGGGGACCAGCTTATTCACAGGCGCTCAGTCAAAACAAAATCGATAGGCAAAAGGGTTCGGTTCCGGGTCAAGATCCAAGAGTCAGGCAGAGAGACAGCGTGGCAGCTACGGTGGGTGATGTTTGGGGCTGGAGAGCAGAGGCAGATAAGAGGAAGAAGGGGTGTCAGGATAGGATCTGTGGAAGAGGAACGTTTTCAGTTTTGAGTGAAAAGCCGAAGCTTCAAGCGAAAAACGGATTCGTTATGAGAGTTGCAAATATGTTTGAAAGTATCAGGTGGTGCAATCTGCAGACAGTTTCAGATGGTGATAACTGCTGTCAGAGAGACGATGGATGCAGCAAATTGCAGAATCTTGAGAAAAGGCTAATAGAAGAAAGGACAGCCATTGGAAAACAAACACTGGTAACAGTGACACCACGACAGTTACAGAACAGAAATCAATTACGTCATTACGACTTCATGTGATTTCTGCATTGTTGCCCTTAACATTTATGCTTGTACTCATTTGTATACTATGAATTTTTTCAAGCACTTTACAACAAATTTATTGTAAGGTTCATGAAAAGATTCATAGGATACAAATGACTACAAGCATAAATGTTAAGGGCAACAATGCAGAAACTAGATGAAACAGCAAAAATTAAACACCCATGTCTTTTAAATCCTGTAAGTACCAGTATATTGATACAATTTCATATTCATTTATAAATATCCTACTGCCGGTAAACAGGTATAATACAACACATAGATAAATTATCACACTGACATAACAGGCACATTGCCGGTAAAAATATGTAAAAATAAAATCTGAAATCTGCTATATACCCAGTAAATACAGCATATGGTAATACATTATATTAGGTAAGATCGCTGAACTACTAGGTCACAAGACAAAAGTCCAGTTACATTATGTTGGATTCCTACACTCATTCAAGCGAAACATAGACTCGACTCACCATATCTGAGTGTTTGCGAGGCATTTACAGGAACCAATCGACCTGGGGGTCCTTCTGGCCCCATGGGACCAGTTGCACCCATAGGACCAGGAATGGTTGGACCAGGGTTCCCAGTGTCACCAATTTCACCCATAGGACCAATGAGGCCAACACCTCCGGGATGTCCTGCAGTGCCTCTGGAACCTTCTGGGCCAACTAGACCAGCCAGTCCAGGAGAACCTAGTAGTCCAACAGGACCAGGCACTCCAACAGATCCAGTTCCTCCTTTGGGACCCTGTAACCAAAAAGAAACATAAATCAATTCACTTTTACCCCTCATCAGAATTTGATGTTGGCTGACTGGGTCAGAGATAGAAGACTCATTGTGGCCTAATAATAATAATAAGAGTAATAATAATAATATTTATAACATATATATATTTATATATACCTCGGGTAAAAAATAACAATAATAATTATAATAATACTAAAAATAATAATCAGAGAAATTCTATAGTGTGACTGTAACGGCACTCAAGGCAACAGTTGATGGTCAATGCTAAAGAAAACTGGGGTGCATGCCAAATTCCAGGGTGAATCTGATCAAAAACCAAGACAGAAATCCAGAAGACAAAGAAACAGCCTACACAGGAAATGAGTCCAGAAAGAGATGAATTTTAGTCGAAATACAAATGCCAACACAGACTTTGCAGGCAAGGCCTATAGGCAGACATTGTACAGTACCAATGAGCAGAGAACAGACACTGTACAGCCAAGCAGAGAACAGAAACAATGGTACACACAACAGCAAGAGGCCGTCTTTATACCTGAGGCCCAATCTCCCCTGGTCGTCCACTTGAAATGGGAATCAGCGTGGTTGTGATGCCATTGCCTATGTCATCCACAGAAAGCTCTCGAGGGCAGTCGACTGTCGTGTCATTCAACCAATCCATGTTTTGTGTCTCTGAAACAACATCACTCAAAATGAGTTACACACAGATCATATTGCAGTTATGTAATTTCTTGAATCTCGAGGCTTCTGTAGCAACTACTGGCCTAGTTAGCCACACTGGTTAAAACATACGTCAAGGCACCTCTGTGCATGAGGTAGCTGGTTTGCATACTATTAGTGGAAGACAGACTGATCATTTCAAAGCTTCAAAGCAGACTGGAAGTTTGGGGCAGCAGGACAACTAGGTTACCTCAGACAGCAGGGCAAAGGAATCTGTAACAAGGAGAAGCTTAAAGGCATGCCAAACTCAAGGTTCAGCCCAGTTAAAATTCAAGAGATCAGTCCACGTAGCTAGTGAAACTGCTGTCAACAATGAAGCACTTTTATTATTCACCATCACCAACCCACCACCACCACCATCACCACTGCCACCACCATCACCACTGCCACCACCATCACCACTGCCACCACCACCGCCACCATTTAGGTAAGTAGTCTTTGTAGTTTACCAAGATAGTAGAAGGCCTGACAGGACAGATCATATGGAAAAGTGACATTCCGGAAAAGCACCGTCTGTCCGACCTCAGGTGACCAGGTGGCGTTCTCAGCTGAATAGACGAGCGCCTGGGTGACAAATGGGTTGAACACGTAGCCAATCGCAGATGGTCCGGCAAAGGATAACACTCCAAACATGTCGCCCTTTAGAACTCGAATGCATTTCATGAATCGGCTGATGATGTAGATCTGAAACCAATACCTCAGTTAAATAAAAAAATAAAATATCTCAAGTTTATCCAACACTGTAAATGGTACCGATATAAGCAAGGGATAAACATAGATGAATTCGATGGTCACACAAAAACAGTTCAAGTCCATTGATCAAACAGATGGACTCTGGAAGTGACTAAAATAGTATGACCTCTGTGGTAACACCACTCTATCATAATCATAAACTCTAGATTTCCACAGTGCCCAACAAAAGCTATTTATATGCATGCAACACCTACTCAGCTTTTGGAACTGCTCACTGAGTCGCTCAATATCATAACAGTAGCAAATATTTACTGTACATATGTTAATCATTACAGTCGTGTACTTCATGAGACATAGGCTTGGCTTCATGGTCGTTGACCTTCCACTGAAGCAGTTCATTCTAAGGAAAAGAAGGTGTGTCATGGGGAAGATGCTTTGGACTAGCAGTGGGTAAGACAATCCAAACTCCTAGACAATAACGCCCTAAGAAACTGCCAGGATGTTTTAAGGCAGAAATTCTTCTTTAAGAAGAAGTTAGAAGAAAACGAGTAGAAAGTGAATGCACATGGACCTAACACAGATGAAAAGTCATCTAAGCCACTTGAAACCCATGTTATGTTATGCTATGATATGTTATGCTAAACTGTTGTATATGCTAAAAGCACCCTCTGGACAGCAAAACCAGCCAGCATTTCTCTTAAAAGTTATCAACGACCGTACCTGAGAAAGAAGCCAACACAGGTCTGAGTCATACAAAAATTACTAAAAAGATTTATGCCAGAAGAACATGTACTGCTTGAACATGCCAAAATAGACAAATGCACAAAGGAACTTCCATATGAAAAGTTTTTTCAGTGTCTCCTGTGCAATACAAACCATCAAATGGCCATCAGAAAGTAAAAAGTATGACGCAGTAAGTATGAAAATTATGTGATAACCAGCTGAAGAGCTATTTTTCATTCCGAGAAACAGTGCATGAAAGAATGCTCGCTGACATCAAACTGTGCACACTTACTATACAGAAACGAAACATACATATTTACTATGCGGAACATGAAATGCACACATTTACTGCGTTGAACATGAAATGTGCACATTTACTATGCTGAAAATCAAATGCAAAAATCTGCTGAACTGAACAAGAAATGTGCATATTACTGTGCTGGGCATAAAATGTGCACATTTGCTGTGCTGAATATGAAATGTGCATATTTGCTGTGATGAAGAAGTGCAGAGTAGAGGGTTTTGATTTCTGTAGCTCACTCCAAATAAATCTGCCTATTTCCCCCCAAAAAACCACATCAGTGGCTGGTTTTAAGCCACCAAGACTGTCGATTTCATATTCCGCACAGTAAATATGCACACTTTCAGTCTTTCAGCATTCTGTTCCAACTTTGTCTGCTCTTATCAGACACTGATATTATGACTCATGAGTGTAAAGCCGAGGGGCAGTCTGAATAAAAGCAAGGGAATTAAAACACGACAATCGAAGTCTGTTATGAGGAACAGTCTCGTAAACATGTTCATTGTTCAGGTAAGGCAAAGAAAGGTAATCTCAAGCTCAAGATTTCTAAAGCACCCAATGAAAGCTAAGTCATGGGAACCAGCTTATTCACAGGCGCTCAGTCAAAACAAAATTGATAGGCAGGAAGGGTTCCAGGTCAAGATCCAAGAGCCCAGCAGGCAGACAGTCAGACAGCTATGGAGGGTGGTGTTGGGAACTGAATAAGAAAATCAGATAAGGGTACAGGAACTTCACGTAAGGTAATGTTTTCCATATATTTTTGTTTCCTAATGTTTTGTGATTTCTTTTAATGACAGCTCTATGCATATGTGCTATAATAGATTATATTAAAGCAGATATAATTAGAGTAGATTGGAGTGGACTAAAATAGATAACAGAAGACTAGGTAACTTACAGGTTCTGTTTGTGTAGATGGTTTTGCTGTTATTTCTGCTATCAGGGTGAAAGCGCCAGAAGATGAGGAATTAGATGCTGCAGGTCGCCAAATCTGGAAGGCCGTTGTCTCCAGAAGGCGGAAGTATGCCTGGAAAGCATAAACGACGCCATCCTTAGGAAAAGGCGTATTCAGAAGCACCACAATTCCAGGTGTGTTGACTCCTTCAGTGGATGGCTTTAAATTGTTTCCAATCAGCTCAACAAAATACTGGCTGCTAGCTGTTATAAAACATTGAAACCAGAAAGCTAAGAAATTTGTACACCAAACCCTCCATATCTATAACAAGCACAGTTATGACACAAATTCTTAAATAAAGCTGTCAGTTGCAAGGACAGAAACTTTAGTTCAATTCCAGAACATGACTTTGTAATAGCACAAACTCTCTGAAGCATGATACGTGATACTGCTTGAAAAGGAAAAGTTGTCAGGAGCAGCCAGCATAAATGCCTGTAGTCAACATGGGTTTGGCTCATTTGAACAAATGCTCCATCACAGTACACTGTTTATCACCCCCAAATTTTCTCAAACATCCATTGCTTGGACATTGCTTTAAAAACATGGCAACAGCTAACTTTTGATGTTTTAGGCACAAATGAGCCAGCTCAGCTGGGTTTACCAATGTACGTATGTATGTATGTATGTATGTATGTATGTATGTATGCATGTAGCTATTTTTATAGCACATTTTAAGAACCTCATAAAAGCACTAATATCCAACTGTAAATGAAAATCTGAGCAACATTTACCCGAGCAAATTTTTTTTTACCAAGACCAAGACAGGTCAAAAACTTCTTACAGTCTTACCGGGCACTGGCAAGATTACTACTTCATTTGATTCCATAAGCCATTAAGCTCTTTTTGTATACTTCATACACGTGTGCAAATATACACGGCCCTGTACAGACATATAGTATGACTCATACATATACATATAAATATACATACACACATACATGTGTGTATATATATATATATATATATATATATATATATATATATATATATATATATATATATATATATATATATATATATATATATATATATATATATATATATATATATAGCATTAACAATAGAAGCAGACATACATGAGCATATGTGCGAATATGCAGTTTCATATGGACACATTCCTGATAATTGGTGATGCAGAAGTCACCTCTATTCTACACTTGACTTCAGTGAAATCTCAGGTCATCCATAAAGAAATGTAAGTCAGAGACCCTCCCAAGCGTGCAGTGACAACTCAGGACAGGAAAGATGACTAATCACCATGCAATCTTAATAATGGTTTGGTTGGCAACAAACTGTTAAGATGATAATGATGACAACAACAACTACTTTGACGATCATGATGCTGATGATGATAATAAGGTCATCATGATTACGACGACTAGTTATGATAATGTTTATGATGATGATGTTGATGATAGTTATGATAACAATTATCAAGATGGTAACCATGGTGGTGATCACGAAAATGATGACAGTAATGAGCGCATAACAATATTTTAACAAAATGTTTAATATTCTGGGTGCACAACAGTTTAGTGGTTAGTATGCTGGAGCATCAACCCAGAGCTCAGGGCTTCAAAGCTCCACCTGGGCAGAAAGTTGTTTTGAAATTTCTGCACCTCTGGCACCTCTTAGCAAACTCAACTATAAAGTAAGCACACAGACCATGCCACATTGATGGCAAGATCAGGCGGTGAGGGATAAGACTGGAGACCTCCCCTCATTGTAAACTCCTACTCATAATTGCAAACTCGAGATGTCTACAGCACCAAAGGAAAGCTAAGTCACAGAAACTAGCTTATTCACAGGTGCTTAGTCAAAACTTTGATACTAACACGTCTAAGACAGGGACAGCAATCAGAAGCAACTTCTGGCTGACTGAAGTTGGTGTTGAAAGCACAGGCTGTACAGAAATAAAGGTATGAACCAAATTTTGTTGAGGACGTCCCATTGGGCTTAACCCCTCCACCTTGTCCGCATTTGTGTGACCCCTCCTTCCTCCCCTTTTCCGTACGTCCTATATGGTCAACCCATAAGCTTATCTAAATTAGCACCGATAGCCTAGTTACCATGTACTGTCGTCAGCCTCCAGTTTGCGAGCAGTCCACATACAAACAGCGATACATGAAATGTTCTTTGAATAGAGCTTCTAAAATCCAACGTCCGTTTGCCCTTTGCTGCAATCGGGTTTCGCGAAGGCATGCTTAATTTTTTATAATTCGACTCTTTATTAAGACAGATATTCGAAGCTGTTGTGAAATCGTATCCCAACAAACACTCATCGGTTGAATGGCATTTGCTCTGTTTTTCAGTCTGAAAGTCTTCAAACACGCTGTCTGTAGCAGCAGAAGTAAATCCACAAATAAACCCGGCAATGCAGCGTTTTACAGACAAGGCCAATCCTCGAACAACTCTCAAACAGACGTGATTGTCTGCATCGCACACACAACATACACTGGCAAGACGTATTAGCCCTAGGCCTTCCATACAGTAGCATAATACATAATATAAACTCATTGAGCTACGGAAGACGCGAAGTAATATAATCGTAAACTTGAGAATAAAACTGAGGGCAGGGCACGAGCTTATCCACGAGGCTGCGTCAAGTCAGTGGGGTTGTCCTAGGATAACTTATGAAGAACAAAATCAGACTGTCAGAAGAACACAGAGAACGAGACAGAGGAGCTGCTACAGTGGGTTGCGTTAGGTTGAGGCAAAGTGGAAAGATGGGGATTGGCCGCGGAAAGTACCTCTAAATCGCACAAGTTTATCTAATGACCAAGAATTTGACTAAAATAAACCTATCACAACTGCCAAATGGCCAAGTATATAAATCGCATGCTTCGCATCAAGTACCGTCTAATGCTCCTTCTGATATTGATAAGATTCATTATTTTAAAGACATGATTTAGGAAATTAGCTTGATGATATTTAAGGCAGATATTTAAGGCAGTTAAGTGGAAATGAAACAGTCAAATTACAAAATCAAATCATGTAATAGGTTACATTACACAGAATATGATCCACTGGTTTCACGTTGTTCTTTATATTGCGCTGCCATTTAAAATATTGCAATCCAAAAATCACGCCACTTTGGTCTTCCGTTGAGGACCAGAGAGTGTCACCGCCTACGTGAGCTGCTATCCGTCACGCGCAGTGAACCGTATATATTCTTTCATAGGCCTGCCACAGCCGAATGGCTTCCAGATGACGGCCCCACACTAAGCAGCGCACCAGCTTTTCTGCCTTTATTCTTCATTTTCATTCCCTATGGTTTTGAGCTCTTTCTTATTTATTTATTTATTTAGCGTATGCAGTTCGCGCTAAGCCAGCATGCAGCAGCCTCATCAGCAACGTGGAGTGCGGATAGACCGCCCGGGAAACTAGTTATTGTACAGACATCAACAATGTGGGACATAGTTTGGATTTCTCCACAGCTGCAGAAAGGGGAGGTAGCCTGCTTCCATCGAACCTGATTCGCCGCACAGCGGCCCTGACCAGTTCTGAATTGGTTCAGAGTAGACCAGAGACGACGTGGCAGGCTGAAACCAGGGGGCCAGACAGATGGCACGGACACGAGGGAATGGTTTACAACATCAGTTGCAGACCACTCGGAACTCCAGACCGAATTAGCCGTCATGTCCACTGGTGAGTTCAGCCACACAGGCCGTCTCGACGGTAGACGCACAGTTGGATGGAGCGCGATATCAGCGTTCAGCGGGAGACTGTCATTCAGTTGGACTTTAGCGAGTAGTCTCGCCGTCGCCTCCTGTCTTCTGAGATGTGGTGGCGGGATGTTACATAGGACCGGAAGCCACGGCAGAGGGGTGGGACGAAGCGTGCCGGAGATGATGCGCATTGATGTGTTCAGCTCCACGTCAAGCAGGTTCGTGTGGCTTGAGCGAGCCCAGACAGGTGCACAATACTCGGCTGTTGAGTAGCACAGGGCCAGTGCTGAACTACGCAGAGTCTGGGCATTGGCTCCCCAGCTTGAGCCGGCAAGTTTGCCTAGAAGATTGTTACGAGCACCGACCTTGGCCGCTGTTTTCTTCATGTGCTCGTGATAAGTCAGTCACCTGTCCAGGGTCACACCCAGGTATACCGGGTGCGGCTCATGTCTGATGTGCTGCCCGTGGAGGTGGATTCTCAGCTCTCGATTGGCCTGAGCATTGTAAAGATGAAAGGCGCAGGAGACAGTCTTGGTTATACTTGGCTGGAGTCGCCACATCTTAAAGTACCCCGCCAGCCGCTCAACGTCCGCGTTCAGCACCTCTTCAACTTCCTCCAGAGTTTTACGTTGCACCCCCAGGGCAATGTCATCAGCATACGCAAATTTCCGAGATTGCGTTGTTGGGAGGTCGTTGACATAGATGTTAAAAAGGCATGGTGATAAGACCGAGCCCTGGGGGAGCCCATTTAGTTGGGTTCTCCACGAGCTGGTCCTGTCGCCCAGGTGCACCCGAAAGCGTCTGTTTCTGAGGAAGACCACTATCATCTCCGTAAACCACATTGGGAATGCCTTTGAGATCTTCAGCAGCAGCCCCGTGTGCCAAACAGTGTCAAATGCTGCTGTGAGGTCCAGGAAAACGGCTCCAGTTTTGAGGTTGTTCTGGAAGCCGTTTTCGATGTACGTTGTGAGGGCGAGGACCTGGTCACATGTGCAGCGGCCCCGCCTGAAGCCAGCTTGCTCCACCACAATATGATCTTCAAGGGTGGGGCTAATCCTGTGCAGGATTAAGCGTTCAAGTGTCTTGAAGCATACTGAGAGCAGAGAGATGGGACGATAGCTGGCCGCATTTTGTGGGTTTTCATTCCCTATGGTTTTGAGCTCTTTCTTGATCGGTGACTAATCACGATATTCTATTGTCTTGCATCGTATTGTATTGTGTTATCAGATCATCCAGACTCATCTAGATATAGCTCCAGAAGTATCTGGCTGTACAACCGTACAGCTATCTATCGCTACTTGTAATACATGTAACTACATCCAAAAGCAAATTAGTAGCTGTTTTATATAATTGTGTTAAATTAGCCTCTTCTAACTTGCAGCCGTGAATTTGGTAATTGTATTTTATTTGCCAATGACCTTAACACGGAAAGGTCTAACCGTTATTTAATTGTGATCTTAACATATAGGCCGACTTATTATGCTTCCATAGGTTAATAACTTAATGAGGTATGATACTTAATAAATATGAAAACTTCTGATTTCTGAGGATCACTCACGCCGCCTACATAGGCCTACGGGCAAATCCGAATTTTGAATTTAATTAATAAAAAAATATATGTTTATTTATTAAAAGCACATATAACGCACGCAAGGTCATGAATCTGTATCTGAGGTGCGGATCTATAGATGAGCTACATGTTCCGGTGGGTTTACTCGTTTAAAATCTATAATTGGATAATTAATTTGAGCGTAGGCCTATATATAAACACATACATAGGCCTACATAAATACGCTTGCGGGATTAGGGTCTACTTATAGTGTAATGGCTAATAATACCACACATACTATATAAAGAGGATAACCTGTGATAATAGTGTAGAGTAAGGTCGACGTCAACAGCCCAGGCAGCCATAAGATGTCGTTAAAAACTGGATAACGCAACACAACAACGGATTACTTATCACTGTTGACAGCGGCTGCCAACTGACAGGGAGCCAGTCTAAAATGCTCACTGCGCGACGGCGTCCGAAGTTCAAACGTATCCTTAATACGTGAACTATGGCAATTGTAAACACAGCGAGAGCAAGAACTTAGTTCTTAATAGCGAATAGTGTTCATTAATTCGAGCTAGAATAGCAGGGCTTTAATTTTCTTCAGAATCATCTGCAGCCTTACAAGGCTAGGCCTTAACTGTTTTAGTTAATTAATGAATTGACAGCACTGATTAATTTGCTTCTAGGGGCCAGCGCGACCTCGCTAGCAAGATATGGCTTCGTGGCTACTTGGGGCCAGGCGGACGAACTGCTGCTCCCACAGCGGGATATGGGATGTATGAGGAAAGGGCCTAAGGCTTAGACTACGAGTTTGGGCAAAGGCATTGAACAGGATGGAGCTTGAGTTGGAAGCAGTGGGGAAGACCTACGGACAGAAGTGACATGAATGCATCCCTTTAAGTGACATGAATGCATCCCTTTTGGGAAGAATGGTAGTCTGAAGCAGTAAGGAGAAATCCTTAGGATGCCAACAACAGAGGCCGCAACCTCTAATCTTTAAAGAAAGGTTAGAGGCTGAAAACCCCTTAATTCAGGACCAGAATTAAATAGCCATATTCTTTTGTGTGGTGAGACCTATATTATGCCTCACTGACCCCTGGCAGTTTCATCAGTGTAGTTCACTTGTTGATTCAGATCCACTGAGCCATCAAGTAACCTCTGACTTCTGAAATTAGTCACACTTCTTGTAACTATTTATACGTGTCTTGCTATCTTCTATTACTAGTACTGGTATGACTGCTTAATAGTGCCTCTCTGTATCGTCTTGCTTTTGTTGTCTGACCTCTGTGACCCATCCATGCCAACGATTCCTCGCTCAGTCGATGGACATGTGGCGTATTAACAAATGCATTACTTACTTACTTACTTGCTCTGTCTGCCTGCCATCTATAAATTATATAAATGTTTCTGTCTTACGTTCTTACTTACTCTTTGTCTAGCTGTCCGTCTGTCTCTACTTACTTATCAGACCTTGTGCTGTTGGTTGTTGCAGATGTACCAAAGTACAAGAGGTGATGTGAAAAATGTTGGGTTTGAGGATGCTCTCATTTCTGGCTACTGCAGCGATGGAGGAATATTTGTGCCAAAGACTGTACCACAAATTCCTCTTGAAACTTTGAAGACCTGGTCAAGACTTTCATTTGTTGATGTAGCTAAAAAGATAACGCCTTTCTTTATAATGGAAGATGAAATAACAAAGACTCGCCTCTTTGGTGATTTGAAATTTTCTGTACAGTTCAGTGGTGATGATGATGATGATGACGACGACGAGACGATTATGATAATAAAATAGAGTAAAGTAGCGATTCCAAATGCATTTGGTAAGGAAGCTATTTGTTTTTTTAAATGGTGCAGGAACTGTCAGGAATGGGATGCATAAAACACTTTCTATCATATGGGGCTTTTTGAAATTTAGAATTGGTTCATTTACGATTTGTATTGAGTGAGTGAATGCATTTGGCATTGTGAGACTTTATATGCTTGACTTTTTCTATGACTAAAGAATGGGTGCTTTAAAACAGTTAGACTTTGTATTTGCAAGTGTTGATGCACAGAAACTGCTACAGAAAATAGTATTGTGGTGAGGATGATGCTCAAATGTAAATGTAGACGTTTTTCTTTAGCGACCGTATGACCTCAACCCTGCTCATTATTCAATGAATTTATCAAAGACGTTGAAGAGCTGATGTCAATTTTTGGTGGCCATGTAATTTTTCATGGCTTTAAAAAGGCTGTTAATCAAAATGTAACTGCTTATTGTTTGTCAGGAGAATTTAAAACAGTATCATGCAATGCTTGCATTTGCATTTCTATAGATGCCATCAAGGGACTATATAAATGTTCATCTAAATATAATTTAATCATGTTACGTTACAGATGATGAAATTACGTGAAATTACTCGCAGATGATGAAATTGTGTTATAACATCATTACTTGCAGATGATGCAATAACATTGCGCTGTCACATAATAAAATGCTAAAACTGGCCACTCGAGTTTCAAATAAAATAATGTAGTCTGCATATATTATCTGTGCATATTGAAGTAGATTTGCTTTGAAACACCCAACTTAGTTTTGCTCTGGAAACCCAACATAACTTTGCTGTGAACACCCAACTTAGTTTTGCTTTGGAAAAGCCAACGTAATTTTGCTTTGCAACACCCAACATAGTTTTGCTGTGAATCACCCATTGATGGATGCATTATGGTAATGGCGCTATGAAAGACTTTTGATTAGACTACATTTGATTCTGTACATTCTTCACAATGTTTTAGATCTACTGGATGCCGCTTTTGCACATTTTTCAAACAGAAACATTGTTGAGTTGGCTGAGTTGAAAAATGACCTTAAAATCCTCGAGCTGTTTCACGGACCAACAATGGCTTTCAAGGACATTTCAATGGTCTGTGTCGGTCAGCTGTTGGAATTCTGCCTTAAAAGACAGAAAAAGCACTCGACTATTCTTGTTGGTGAGCACGAAAGACTGAAAATGTTATTTATTGTGTTGAATTACAGTTAAAGTTAACCTGCTAGCAGATGTATATAGTGCAGTCCTCCGTTATCATCATCATCATCTGTGGCATGCTTGTCTCTGAAGTGTTGCCATTTCCATAATGCGTCGACAGCAGTCTCTATTCTGTGCTCGTCTCCAGGCTGTATTTAATCTGAAGCTCAGTGGGTCACTGAGCTGGGTCACTGGGTCACTCAGCTTCCACTGTTCTTGTCTATGTATGGTGAGGGCGTCCGACAGGTCTCTTCTGGCCTCTTGGAGGGCCAGAAATCATTGCTCGCAAGACCCTGGCATGAGACCTGGTCGCCTTCACAGCCAGCGATGTATCCAAATGAGCCCCTTGTTTGAATCATCTCCAACACTGGGATGTTCATCCTCCGTTATGAATAGTTTTTATTTTAAAGTTTTGGTCTATTTCTGCTTCATCTGAAACTTGCAAAGTATATACTAATTTTTTAAAACTTTGACTGTTGTGATTAGTACTTATGATGTTGGTTGATACATGGACACCAACACTGCATGAGATTAAATTTCGAAAGAGCATTTGTAGTTTGATGCATGATCTTTGCAGCAGTTATGCGGATATGGGAAACCTTTCCACTGGGAATTTATCAGATCCTGTTTACAATTTCCAGGTACTTCTGGAGACACGGGCAGCTCTGCAATTGAGGCAGTCCGGGGCCTTGAGCATGTGGATATTATTGTTCTTCTGCCATTGGGTAGAATCTCGGAAACGCAAGAATTACAGATGACGACAGCAATTGACAAGAATGTCCATGTGTTCAGAGGTGTGTGTTAGACGTTACATCTAATTCCATATGTGATGTTGATCTGTGTTGCCTTTTTAGTAACCTAGCACTGTTCCATTCCGAATTAAATATCAAGTGATTGCTATGGGGAGGCTTGTGGAATTGCAGGGTGCTGAAGCGAAACATAACATTTTCTTGTTTTGAAAACCTTCTGCATTTGGTTTTGCTTAAAGTGGATGGGAGTTCAGATGATTTGGACGTACCCATTCGTCACTGCTTCTCGGAAGCTGACCTTGTTGCTCAGCATAACCTGGCCAGCATCAATTCATTCAATTGGACACGAGTTATGGTCCAGATTGTCATTTTCTTCTACGCTTACTTCAGGGTAATGAAATTACGATGTAATTTGGACAAAAGTAATGTAAAGTAAGGAAAATGTTCATATTTATCCTGTTGCTATCAAAAGTACTAATACTTCTCTCATATATGTGGTCTTGAGATTGAAGGTAAAGTAAAGTAGTAGATAAGCTTTCCTCTTTGAAAGCGGCTCCGAGGAAACACTCTCATTAGAAGAATGTGAGAAGAAATTCGTGGAGCAGAAACGTTAACTATCTGGAAAATAAAAGTATACTGTTGTGCACTAGACAAAGAACAACAAGAAGAAGAAATTGTGAAATTGTTGGGTAAGGTAAGGTAAGTTAAATGGAAAGGTAAGGTAAGGTAGTTTAGGAGAAGGGGAGAAGAAGGAAGAGGAGGAGAAGTAGAGAAGTTGAAGATGAATGAAGTATGGTATGAAAGTCTGGAGACTTCATTTTCTTGACCTTGGGATATGAGGGTGAGTGGCCAGTTCACTCCCTGCAGCTGAATCTTTCCATTAACGATCAGTGCATTCATTTTATAGCATTTATAGCTGATAAAATAGAAATCTTGAAATATCTTTTTGTCCCAGTTTTGTTTTCAATGTCATAACATTGATTTGAACTTTGACCTCTGGTTTGTGGTCCAGAATGCTAGCCACTAGATTACTGCACAGCTTTAAATTACTGTAAGTTCACTAAGCCATTCCACTGAATTACTATAAGATGTATGTTTTCGAATCCCTAATGCATGTGTGTACTGTCAATATAAATCACTGTTGCCTTTGATCAGAATTTATGCTAATGGTAGTTCTTCTGCAAGTTCTGTCCTTTTCAGACTTGTCCGTCTTGTGATGGAGAGGTGGAAGTTGTAGTTCCAACTGGAGCATGTGCCAACGTCACTGGTAAATCGAATAATGTTTCCAAAACCCTTTACACAGAAATGAAGAGTGAAATGTAGTGACATAAAGCAAACTACAACTCGATAATTGCAGAACATTAAAGGAACTAAATGAAAAATGAAACGAATAGAAATTTTAAAAAAAATAAATCAAATGACAAACTGTAATCCTTAAATTAAAGAATAAAGTAAAATGTTTGAAATGTTTTGTTTGGTTAAATTAATTGCTAATTTGTTTTCTGAATCATTTCGACTCTTAAAACCGTTTTGAATTTGTTTGAAGTTGATTAGTAACTTCTTGCGCATATGAATTTATTTTTTGGATGTTTTAGCTGGTTGTTTTGCTCGCAAGATGGGTTTGCCAATTAAGTTGATTAGCACCGTCAACAGTAACGACTTCATGGTTCGCCTAATTGAGACAGGCATCTACTCAGTTGAAGGACCTGTGATCAAATCTCTTGCACCAGCTATGGACATTCAAGTTGGTCAACACATGGCTGTACTATCTAGATGTACATGCTGTATATATATAGACAGGCAGGCAGGCAGACAGGCAGGCAGGCAGACAGGCAGGCAGGCAGACAGACAGACAGACAGATAACCATGGTTTGGAAGCATTTATTTATACTATTTATTAATAATTTGTTGGACTTATTATTCCCTTAAGGTCAGTAAATCTCAGTATGAAGTGTGAGACAAGTGTGCACATTACCAGGTAAGTAAGTAAGTATGTAATGCCCATTTGTTAACATGCCATATGTCCATCAGCTGAGTGAGGAACTACTGCATGTCGAGAGTCATTACACGGAGTTTGCTGAAGAGGTTTGAACAACCTGCAGATTCAGCAGCCTACCCAGCAGACCACCTTATCTCTTATAAGTTCACTGAATGGCGTGTCGTTCATGTAACTTTCAAAGTCAGTGACTCCAAATGCAACCTTATGTTGTCCACTGCATAAAATGAGGCT
This sequence comes from Norana najaformis, assembly GCA_964023275.1. Lineage (NCBI taxonomy): Eukaryota > Metazoa > Annelida > Clitellata > Crassiclitellata > Hormogastridae > Norana > Norana najaformis. The sequence continues at coordinate 28,300,027 of OZ029921.1, forward strand.
CATAGCTTAACCATAATTGAATCACAGATTGAGATTTACTGAGCATTCTGTTTGGAATCAGCGACACACGTAACATTTCACACTATATAAAGGCGCCATATAAATCTCTGGTTATTTTGCATAACCTGACCTGATAAGTATTGTCCCAGTAAGTAACCTATTTTTTCCCCTTCTGAACTGCCACCAAGCGCTATCAGTTGAAGACATTAGATCTGATCATATCTGAACACATTGAGGGCGTCACTGCATTAGTGCACAAGGCATCAGTCAGTTGCTGCATTTAAGTTAAACTGATGAAAATAGTGCATGCCAGGATAAAAGGGCCAGTCAAGTTGAAATCCTCAAAGGCGATGATTGCGGCTTGTGGGATCCTTCAGCAACCCTAGGCACAGTTGTAATAATGACAGTTTTCATTAAAATTTGAACAACCTCTTTTGTTCTAAATTTGTAGATAGCATATAATGTCGAACGTCTTCTGTGGCTTTTCTCAGATGGTGATTCTGCACTTGTCAAGAAGCTAATGAACCAGTTTGAACTTACACATCGCATTGAAATTCCTGCTCATGTACATTCCAAGGTGGGCTTCAGCAGCATTTGTGATAATTTAGTACCGTAATTGTTCAGTTACTATTGATGTTACGTCATTTTGGTTTTGCCATTGGAGACAATGACTGGCTATTTGTTTGAAGAAAGATTTAAGAGATATACTGGATGGTGATGCATAATTTTATTATTAGTGAGTACTACTCATACATGTGACCACGAAACTGTATTAATAGGTTTATTAAAATGTTTCATAGGACGAAGCTTTTAACTGTTTTGCTAACTGACAAATATGTGTCTGGTGCAACAGAAAGTTTATTAGTGCAGCTGAAAACTGCTGTAGGCTACACATTGAAATCTTTCATAAATCTTATGAAGACAGTAGTCCATCGATAAAGGGTTCTAACATCTTCTAAGCTAGTAAGGAGTGCCCTTGTAAAGCTCTTAGAAGGTGATGTACCAATGTCTATATATACACTCATACATACCAGCACACATATGTATGAATATTCAAAGAATCTATGTGAATTAAATTTGAAGCTTATGCTGTGTATACTGTTAACATTTTTCTTTACAGTTGAAAGAGTCGATCTCAGCTCATAGAGTTGATGACGCTGGTATCCTGAGTGCCATGCGTCGATGCTGCTCAGAGAACCAGTACGTTGTCTGTCCACATACAGCGACTGCTGTCCACTACCATTACAGTCGTCTTGCTACAACGTAATATGTTCTCTTGTTCTTTGAATGCACTGTGCAGGGGCATAAGCATGGTTTTTGAGAGTGGGTGGAGGTGGCGTTGATGGGCTGATCCAGAAGAAGCCTGGAGTATGCAAGGATTATGCTTTGTGTTCCTCTTCTAACAGCTACATTCATTGGGCCCACACTGGGCAAGTAGCTGGCCATCACTTGCCACCAGTGGCACACAATGTGGGCTGGGTATGAGCCAATGAACGTCACTGTCAGGGATAGTGAGTCATCTCTGCCATATCAACACACCTTCTATCCAGGAAAAGTCCATGCCAGTAAATTTTTATCTTTCGGGTCGGTGATTATTGCAGCATGGGGGGATATGCTGTTCCTGCAACTTTGGGCAACACTGGGGGTCCTTGTGCTTTTCTTTTGCATTGAGGTGTCATCTGGAATAATCTTCCACTGGAAAACGTACTTTTCTGACTGATACAGCTGAAGAATCGTTTTCAACCCACATTTACTCACACTTTCATCAAGTTTTAGTGCCTTCATCAGGTTGTTATACAGTGCTATGTATATAGTGATACAGATGCATACATTCGTTTGTGCACACATATATATATATATACATATATACATGCATAAATACATAAGTAGCGTACGTAACTAACACATTTGTTAACACGTCGTATGTCCGTGGGCAGAATAAGGAATCATAGGCGATTCACAGCTCGAGCACATTTGGGTAAGAGAGATTAAGATAACCAGACAGGTGGCTCATTTATTCATACACTGTTGCCATTATTCACTACATGTTAGTCTTTGTGTTGAATTGTGCATTTTAGTTCTCCTGCATTGGACAGAGTGTGTCTTGCTACTGCATCACCTGCAAAGTTCCAGGAAGCGGTTCTTGCAGCAGGTCTGATGCCAAAGTCGGCTCCTGAGATTGAGGCACTGAAGTCCAAGCCAGCCAAATATGTGGATATGAGAGTAGGGGAAGACTGGCATGATATTCTGAGAAACTATATCACAAGAATTGCTCAAGAGAGATTCTAAGATGAAGGCTGCGTCATGTGCATTTACTGCTCAGAGGATATTCTGATAATGTAACCTACACACTATCGTATGAGTTTAGACATTGGCCTTGAGAGATTCTAAACTTTTAAAGCTAAATCGTGGCACATTGTGAAGAATGCTGAAATCACTTTATGATGTTGCTTCAAGATTATGTATAATGATCATTGTTTCATTTTACACTTTAAAGCAATGTATATTACAACCAGGCATGTTCTGTGGGTACCATAAAAATCATGCTGAGAATTTATTAAGATGGTGATTTAATGTAACATACTTCTGGCCTCATTAGTGTTTTTACTGCTATCAAACATTAGTCTAATTGTGGGTTTTCTGAAAAAATCGCTTGTATTGTCCACTTTGCTTCTGATTTTTTGAACAATTACTTATGTCTTAGAGCTTAATCTGTTTCTTATCAAATTTCCATGAAGATGTAACCAGACATTTATTACAAATTAGAAAGTGAAAGGCTATAGTAATTAGCATTTCAAATACGGATGTACGCCAGTGCAACACCGAACTAGAGACTACTTTCAGTATGCAATCGAGGTCATGGATTTGGGACTATAGAAGACGGTTTTGAAAGAAAACAAAACTAGCCTGCAACATGAAATTAAAATATGATTTGAAAACCTCTAGTTTTGCAGTCTAGAGGCTTGTGCTGTTTTTGGCAGTATTATCTCGGGGAAAGTCTGTAAATATTGACAATTTTTACAGTCTTCCATACTGACGATCTTCAACGAATTGGTCGATCCTTTCTTCCACTATGGCCCAGATATCCTCGTCGGGCATCGTTTCATACAGGAGAACTTTGAGCAGTTCCACTCCCGCCATTATTTCTGCAATTGGAAAACGAGAAGCATTCAAATCAGTCGCTATATTTGATGAATAGGTATACGTAATTGTTGCTTACGGGTCAATTGTTAACAATAATATTGAATTAAGAACAGTCGCTTGTAGCAAGGTCAGCAACTTACATAATATTAATGTAAATGGACATGGTTTTGTATAGCTACGGTTTGGCCTCGACCCTGCTCATTTTTCAATGAATTTATCGGGTGAGATCCTTCGCCACCGCTGGCCGTTTGAATGGACGCCACGCCGATTTAAGGTCCCCTTGCACGGACCGTGCTAGACCGAGATCAAACATCTGAAATAAGCCACGATCGCGTTGCGAACCGGCATCCTCGCGCTAAGAGACTCCTTTACGTACGCATTTACCGATGTAACTAACGAGGCCAGTTATGGCTTTGGGTTGCCTTGCAAAGGGCGACAACTCGACCTAGAGTTCCAGAATGATAAACTCACTGAGTTGACCTGATGCGAAAAGTTAGCTAACAGACTGCTTACTAAGTAAATTCATGGGCTACATCTTGCCCCCGAGAAAAACGCCGCTTGTCTAAGTCTAATCTCGGATTATGGAGACCTGGTCACGAACTGGCGCGCATATACCTTTTATCTACACTCGAAAACTCTCTTTCGTAGGGACTGGACTGGGCGCTTCTGTAGTAGACATTTTAAGGGGCACTATAAATGCTCTGTGTGAATGAATGAATGGATGAATGTGTGAATGAATCAATGGATGAATGTATGGATGAATGAATGGATGAATGAATGGATGAATGAATGGATGAATGAATGGATGGATGGATGGATGAATGGATGGATGAATGGACGGATGAATGAACGGATGAATGGATGAATGAATGAGAAGGCCTACTCCAGTGCCAGTTCAACCGCTTCATTGGAGTGTAGACCTTTCCTTAACCGTGTTCTACGACTTGCCCGTCTCGCAGGAAGCACTGAGCACATTGGCATAAACTTATCTTAATTATGGGAGAGGTAAACCGTCTAGGAGTAATGATAAAAGCAGTCGAACAAGTCAACTATAAAACTCATGTTTGGGTCTAAAAAAAGTATCGATCAAGTGGCTCAAACTATGGCACCCCTAGTGTTTATTTATGGGGCGAGGCTCGAGCCTAGAAGCCGTTTAGAAGTTTGGATTTGAATCCGTGACGCTTTGGCGAAAGGTACGCCCCTCCAACACTGCGCATATTAATGTGCATGGCATAGAACCTACCTTCCTCAGTCGGTGATGTGAAATGGGAGAGTGAAGTCGGTATGTCTGGATCCGGGGGAAACTTGACGAGTCCGGGGTACACTTCGGTCCAGTAGTTGAAGCGCTCGACCTCGTTGTCCTGGTAAAAGTCGCTTGTTTGAAAGTTCGGACATTCCAGGAGGAAGTTCTGTCTCGCCGGATCGAATTCTTCCCACGGCACCTCCACCGGATAGGGACCTACGTTTGGGTCTCTGAAAAGCACACATCAAATATAGACGCTCTTATATATAATTCCTAGACAATTTTTTCTGATTACTACTGATGTAAGGTCACTTAAAACGGCGTTGCCATTTGCCACTTCATATTTGGATTCAGGGAAATCAAGAAAATTTAGATTACAATTCGTTGTCGAACTAATTAGGATAGGCGCTTATTTTGTCTAATTAGATACTGTAGTAGGCTATATTTATCATCATTTAGCTATATTTATGCAATATTTATGATGCCCTGTAGCCAAGCATATATATACAGGGGTATAATAATTTACTGCACATTGGCTAAGCGAGGATCAATGTTCGTAATCGTAAACTCGAGATTTCTACAGCGCCCAACGAAAGCGGGAACCAGCTTATTCACGGGCGCTCAGTCAAACAAATGTTATCTTCAGTTGGGTGTTTTAGTCTGTCGGCCGGTGGTGAGCTCCTGAATTTCTGTTGTTGCTTTTGAACTCTTAGCTGACAAATTGAAGACCTATTATCACCCCCGAGAGCTGCTTATGGGACTGATCAAAACGTGTAAATGTAAACGTAGCTTACATGCTTTTCTATAGCGACCTGGACCCTGCTCATTTTTGAAGTAGTAAATGAGCGATTTCCAGAGCGTAGAAAGCGGAAATTCTAATTTCCGGTCCCCGGAAAATTTTTGTGACGTTAGTTTGTACTTTAATAGGCTCTGAGCGGGCCCCTCTGTTTCAGAATCGGGCCAGTCTCCGCACAGTTGTGATCCCTGCTTACCCCTAGTTACTGTACGCTATACGCTACTGCTTGCCTTACATTTCCTTACTTTCTATTACCTCGCTTTACGTTAGTTTGGCGTGCATCAAATGACATAGAAAATAAAGAGCTTAAGTCCTGAGTGATGTTAGCAGAGACCCGGTTCTGGCGAAGTTCGAGTAGTAGTTCATGATGGTCTGACTGATTCGAGTGTCCGTCTCATCAAAGTCTGCGTCTAGGTAGATGCGTCGAAACGGCTCCATGAACGGCCAGCCGAAGACGCTGTACAGGTCGTCGACGTGAGTCCCGTTGATCCAGGCAGGGTAGCCATTTAGGAAGCTCTGATGGTATTGGAAACGATACTGGAATGTCTTTCCTGAGCCCTGAGTACTGTAAGCACGCAACATCCATTCAGTCTGATTAGATATTTACTAGCGGCTGTGAAGTAAAAAGAAAAAATAAATTATCAAAAAATAGATCTCGTAAAAAAGCTCCTAGGTAAATTATGATTACGTTGCATCATTAGTTTGTGTGGAAAGCCGCAGATGATTTTGTGAAAATTTGAACTGTTTATCTGTTCCCTGCAAAGTGTTTAGCCATATGTGGGGCTTAGCCCGATTGTCAAGTCATCCCCCGTTCTTAGTGCCTTACAGTTCACCAATAATTGGTAATTATTATTAACATAAGATAGGCTAAAGTAACAAACAACAAAATAAGGCAGGCCAGACTTAAACTCCCCCGAAGCGCCTTCTACTGGCAGCTAGTAGTCGGTGAAGTCCGATGCACACGCCTTGACGGGGCGGGGGAGCTTAGCTAACTGCACCTGCAGTGTGGATCTCGTATTCATGCATGGTTGCGGAGGTTCAGAACTAAATGTGCAAGGGAGAAAACAAACTGACAAACATGGCGCGAATTAACGGATGAAAAGGTTCTGCCACTGCAGAACCTGTCAGTTTTGCCAAAGGAGTGGCGAGGGTGGAACCTGAGACGGTGCTATGTGACATGAGCCAGAGGACGTTCAAGGGATCAGGCTTAGGTCCGCCGATTTGCCCGATACATAGCCTAGCGTTATCTCGACTACAGACGAACAGTCTTTGATTGTTTAAGCTATAATTAAAGCAAAAAGAAAATAACCCTGCTGGACAGCACTTGAAAACGAATTAAAGCACTGACATCTAAGACACAGGAAGAGGCAGCGAAGATGAGACTCGCTACCAGTCCAGAAAAGACCTGGCATCGCAATGTTTTCTTCGCACCGACCTGTGATGTATATTAGCCTCCAAGTTGCTAGCCGATGCGAACCACCATTCGGTGCACGAATTGGTGGCAGCCAAGGTGCGCGTGTGGTTGTCCGGTGACCTCAGATCCGGGTAGACGTTGTAGATGGACGCAGCGATCTCCTCGGGGTTTTCCGTCGACCCAAGCAGCAACATGTAGAACTCCCACAGCGTCTGGTTGTCATTGGCAACGTTGTTCTCATCTCCGAGGGCAGGTATTCCGATTGGGTTCTTGATGACGAAGTTGGCAGCGTCATGGTAACAGGACCCAGTGATGTAGTTGATGTGGTTTCCTGGTAAATAAGGTAGCATTCGATTAATTTGTGGCAAATTGGTTGAACGCAGTCTGCGAACTTGTATAGCGCTTGAACATTTCAATAGTATTTCTTCTCCTGATAGACCATACATGATGACCCACGTCTGTCGGGCCATCTGCACTAGGCCTACAGAATACCTAGGGGTAGATTGTGATACACGAACACAATATTGTTAAGCACTGCCAACAGATATATAGCCTCAATGTTTCAAAGACTTTGTAATTGTATCTAGTACACTTCTTTCACGCCAGTGTCTAATTCACAAGGCATCAACAGATGGCGCACCAAAGCCAAGCCATAATCAGGTCACAAATCCAGAAGGTCAGTCCATCAAGACAGAGAGACAGCCTACGGTGGTTTAGCCAACTGAAAGAGATAAGTCTTAAGTTGAGAACGAAACGATACAGGCAACTTCCACCGAAAGAACCAAATTTGGAGCAGCTGCTTGCGAGATTCTATAGAGCTGTAGACAATAATTAAAGTGTTTTGTGATTCTTCCTGACATCTAACCTACCATCTCCCAATTCCCAGCTCTCCCTTGGCGGTCGTACCACAAAATCTCCATCAACCACAGGAAGGTAGTTGGGTAGACGGTTCTGGTACATTGTTCCCCCAACGAGACTCCAGAAGTCGAGGGCGTGGGCATCCTGCTCCCTCAGACAAGCAACGATGTCCTGTGTCGTGTTGTATGTGCAGTTGAAGATGTCGGCTACGAGAACAGCCGTTCGAAGAGCCTGGGTGGTCGTACCGAAATACCCACTGGATGATCCGCTGATGGCGATGGCACTACGGAAGAGGGTGTTCGTGTGAGGGGAGATGACAGCGTGGCTGGTGATGGCACCACCTGCCGACTGACCGAAGATCGTCACCTGGTTGGGATCGCCGTTGAAGGCAGCGATGTTGTCACGGACCCAGTGCAGAGCCGCGTGCATGTCCCACAGACCGTAATTACCAGGTAGCGAAGAGTCCTCTGAAAATAACCAGAGTATGATAAGAAAACATAAAGTAATATTAATGGCGACGAAACATAGGGGCAGCATCGGCCAAATTTCGGGGATAATGAAGGTGTATGGTGAGGGGCGGGGTATCTCTCCGGTAGCATTTCATGTTATCGACAGCACCGACAGTTTTCCCCACAGAAAAAACTTGTCTTCTACTGTATGTATTGTTGAGGCGAAGATCAGATATCAAATCCACATTTTAGGAAAGGAGACATTGTGAAACATGTATTGAAATGAAATATTACAATTTTAACAATTTTAGACAATTTAAAGGGATGGTATGCTGATAGAAATAAAATGCAAGACAAGCAAAGATAAATTAGGAAACAATTATAGCCCTAATTAATAAAAATGAATGCTGACATATTTTGGCAAGTAACTTACTGTTACTGAGCAACAGAAAGTCCTGAATACTATGTTACTATGTGAAAGCGGTGCGGCACGGTGGTCTATCGGTAACGCGTTTGGTCAATGATCATGCGGTTGCGGGTTCGACTCCGTGTAACGACCCTGGGCAAGCTGTTTGCGCACATCGTGCCTCTGTCACCAAACAGTAGAATTTGGTACCGGCGTGAGCTGCGAAGTAAACGGCAAGTCCTGCGATGCACTGGCCCCGTGTCCAGGACCTTGGGATTCGTCCATTGCCGGCTCAAGGGCCTAGAAAAGGAAATGAGCGTCTGCCCTACGTCCCACTTGTGGGATATGGGATACTTTACTTACTTTTATGTGAAAGCGGAGTCAAACGTATATAATTACGGTCATATATATATATATATAAATGTAAAAGCTGCTATGGCAGTGTACTATAAGTGTTATTGATGAAGATGCCGACCTGTAGAAAGCCATCCGAGACTGCTGACGCGATAGTTAAAGTTGACGACAATCATTTCTCCATGGAGTGCCAGCGCATAACCAGGATACATCTCTCCCGTTCCAAGAACAAAGGCTCCTCCGTAAATGAACACCATCACAGGCAGTGGTATGGTGCTACAAGAACACAAAGGTCTATGAAACCAGCTAAACCACTTAGAAGTATGAACAACTAATACTAAACCTCAAGCAGGTAACGGTGAACTTTTTGCTAGTACAAAATTTGTTTAATATTCTCTGCAGCTGGGTCCAGAACCTCTCTATAAGTGGTTTACCACCAGACATAATATGAAACTGCTGACATATTTTGGAAAAGAAACGACTAAGCAACATAAAGATTGACTGATATATTAATCCTACTGTGGAGTCAAATGGAGTCAAACGTATGAATTATTATCAGAAGTTGCACATATGTCGCTTCACCACTGTGTGTGGTTGGCCTAAATGTAAAATATAATTGTAAATGTACACGGTTTTATATAGCGACCGTATGGCCTTGACCCTGCTCATTGGCTTAGTGCTGAAACCAACGACCTGTGTGAATTTCAAGATCTTCAAATATATCTTGATAGTCGGTTAGGAGATGACGGGCTCTAGATTATCAATGACACGTCGAAACCGAAGTAAGTCGCGGATATGTTTCTTTATTGTTACCAATTCCCATAATTCTGGAATAAAAATTGTAAACAGAGCTTTAGATATGCCAAAACGTCTTATATTCCGCTAGATGTCCTTGACTTTAGTGTCGTTTGATTCTGTAGGTTGCTTGTGATCACGCAGTGCAATTCTTTTCTTAAATTTACTTACTGTTTCTGTTAGAGGAGAAAAGGCCTAAGACTTCCCATCTTAAATTTTCGCCCCTTTTCCGCTCTTGATTTATACTGATTACTCAGTGAGAAAAATTATTAAGTAAACATGCCACCCCTCGTTTATGGAATTAATTGATGAACTATATTGGAGCGAAAATGACGTGATACCGTTTAACTAAAAATGTGACTAATTTTGCGGTTGAATATGTTTTCAAGCTTTAACTGTGAAAGTAAACATTAGGTAATTATTATTAGCTTTAAATTAATCTAAATCGTAACAAAAGCGTACTCATTGACCCGTACTCCACCGGGTACCCAGATGTTGAGATAGAGGCAGTCTTCTCCACTTCTGCCACCCATTCCGATTAAGATGTATCCGGGTGCGATGAGCTGAGTGCAGTGGATGGAAAACCGCGTTGCGTTCCACAGATCACCCCAAGGCTCCAAAGGCTGAGGCTTCTGCCACCGCAGTTCATCAACAGGTGGTGCAGCGAACGGTATTCCCAGGTATTCGTCATAGAGACGACCTACAGGAAAGCATATAGTTGGATAGGTCAACGGCATATTGTAGCCTTATGATGTCGTTACTACTGTAGTTACCAATGATCCTGAAGCGACTTGGTAGGCAATGCTTCTGTCGTGTGCTTCATGCAAATGGAAACACACGATCACTGATGATCACGTAATAGAGAACTACCAAGTAATACTGAACCCAGGCCTACATATTGTCGTGGTTTAGCTCCAACACAGACTGAGTGTATAATTTTAAAAACTTGGTTGACTACAAAATAAATTCAAATGGAATACGAATTTATGTTTCTCGCAAAATATATACAATTTCAAAATAAAATATAAACGCTAAAAATTTATGTGCAGTTCCTTTACTTGTCTTCATATAATCTTGCCTTCCTATAACCATACCTTCATATATATTACCTTAATATAATCATACTTTCATATCTTACCATCATATAATCTTACCTTCATATAATCTTCTATTGCCCAATATCTGGCCATACTGAGTGTCGACTATTGGTTCTGGAAGAAGCTGTGCTGAGACGCTCCCTGTAGACCAGAAGAAGGGAATCAACAACATCATTAACATCAGCTGCATGGCTAAACCTCTAGCCATCGCCATGATCGTCCTATGCAGTCAAGTATCGTGAACTTCACTGCGTTTCCCAAACTCAACCAAGAAATTCTCGAAGGACTTACAAGAGCGAACTTTTGGAAACGTCTTACTGCACCTATAGCAGCCGCCTGTGTCCAATGTCTGTCCGTTTGACAGGTGTTCGAGATAAAAGAGCGATACTGTTAAGGCTCTGATAAGCTAATACGACTAAAATAAAACGAATAATGTTCGATAAGGATCGCGAAAGAACAGGTATCGGGTACATGGTCACAAGTCGTGATAAACGTAAGATTTTGACCTCTAGTACGCAGATGTTGGTGGATTCAAAATGTAGGATGAAAATTAGCGATAGTTTGAAGCGCGAGACATTTTCTGAGGTTTTGGGGGTCTCGCTAGCTGTTGCAATTGGCTAATGAGCAGCAAAACTGCTGACAGAAGTCTTATTCGTTTAGTACCGACCTTTTCGAAGACTTATTCAGCTCACACTGGAAATGGATGTGTCCATACAGAATGCATTCGAAACACCGTGGGTCGTTCGGTTTACCTTTTTCTGGAGTTTGACCGCTGAAAATACAGCATTGGTAGCACCTGTCCAAGATCATTAAGGTTATCTTGAAGCATAAGATTTTGACAAATTCCGCCGCTGTATCTTATTTGTAGTGTAGGCGATTCAAATTAATAGTTTATGCTGATCTTGAAAATTACCTAAGATTTGGGCCTACAACATAAAAAGCACTGTCAGGGAAAGATTTACCTATCAAGTTCAACTGTTCAGCTATTGACAAATCTGATCTAGAGCTTGTTGCATGGAAGGAAAGTTATCAAAATGCGCTACAAGCGTGCAAAGGACAGTCCATTTTGGCGAACAAGAGCATTAGGCCTACTTTCATATATATGTACCTCGTATCACATCCCAAGCAACTTTCGCCGTCTGACGCAGCTTGACTTCTGACCAGCGGTTGAATATCCAAAAACGTCCTGCATTTATATAAAAGTTTGTGCATGTTGTAATTTAAAACAACGTTTGCCAACAGCGAGACATTTTGTGGCTACCATATAATAACACTCTTTGGTATGCATACTCAATATGGACATAGTAGTACGAAATATTCCCAGAAATCAATTTTAAGGGAGTAGGTAGACTAACGAAAATCATTATTTGTTTGGAACTCTAGGTCGGTATTGATTTTGATCAATCGTTGGTCAGGTTTAAGAGCATAACCACCTGACGTTGGGAAAGCTGCAGCGACAGTTAAGAAATACCAGCTAGGAAAACGTATGTCTATGGGACGAACGAGCATTACGTCTTCCCTTGAATCAGCCACCGACGCATACAGGTTTGCATTGGAAATTGTATATTTATATGTATGTATGTATGTATGTATGAATATATGTATGTATGTTTGCATGTATGTTTATGTATATATGTTTATATATGTATGTATGTATGTGTGTATGTATGTATGTATGTATGTATGTATGTGGGTATGCATTTATGTATGTATGTTTACATATGCATGTATGTATGTTTACATATGTATGTATGTATGTATGTATGTATGTATGTATGTATGTACAGTATGTATGTACGTATGTATGTATGTATGCATGTATGTATGTATGCACAGTATGTATGTATGTATGTATGTATGTACAGTAAGTATGTATGTATGTACGTATGTATGTATGTATGCATGTATGTGTGTACTGCAACGTTTTTCCGGGACTAGGTAGCGACTTTCAACCAGAATGAAAGTCTCTGGCTGACTCTCCTTACCGCCTTCTATCCATTTGGGTAGGGCTCCCGTGGTCTATCAGGAGGCTTTGACAACGAAAAATCTGTAGGTGTTCAGCGTTTATTATACTTTAATAGAATACAAACCCTACGTAACGTAATACTATTTAGTTGAGTTTGTGGAACCTGTTCGCTGTTGCCGATCTCAGTCAGGTCGCCTCGGAATCGTCCTCTTCGTTTGCAATCCTTTGCTGCTCCACTTTCGCTCCTCAAAATCGTCTTTCTCCTGTCAGTGCCGTCCGTCACTGTTGACTTCGCTCCTTTTATAGACCATCGAGCACTGGGTTGCTAGAGGCAAGTTTATAATGAGGAAGGCAGCGCCAGAGTGTCGTAGGATGTGTGGGATCCAGAGGGAAAGCGGACCATCATCACAAAAACGTCAACAAGCTGAACGAATGGCGTATACAGGCACAGTCTGTATGAATGTGTTTTTGTATGTATGTGTGTGTATGTATGTATGTGACTTCAGGTTTAGCATTGTCCCGACGGGCTTACCAAATGGGCGTTGATGTATGTTAGACGAATCCACGTATCATCGTTGCCGTCAACACTGGTGATAGATGTCTGCACACCGTCAACAGCAGCACAAAATCAACAGAAGACTCGAGCACTAACTCCAGGAACACATATCTCGACTAAGAATAACCGAACACACGAAGATTTTCGAGCAAAGGTAGCGATATCTCATGACAAACTTGAACTTGCCTTCAATTTTAATCGTGGTGATGGATTTTAAACTGCAGAAAACGGCGTCTAAGAAAGTTTCATAAGGTTGCCTATTCAAGTAATTTAAAACATGATTCGTCTATTTGAACTGGGTAGTATTAGCTTCCAAGTGAGTTGTGCTGTTTCGATATTAATTATTATCTCTGGGAAACTCCGTGTTCTGATAGTTTTCACAGTCTCCCATATTGACGATCTTCGACGAATTGATTTATCGTTGTTTCCACTTCGGCCCAGATTTCCTCATTTGGGATCATTTCGTGCAAAAGTTCCTTCAGTAGTTTGACGCCCTCCATTATTTCTATAATTAGGAAACGATAAGCATTTAAAAATAAACCAGTCGCCATATATGATCTGTGGGTCTACGTTATAGTTGCCTACAAGTCAGTTTAAGCAACTTCTAATGCGCCGGTGTCTAATCCACAAATCAAACGATGGTGCACTCAAGCCAAGAACAGTAATATTAAGATTTAAGAACAATAGCAACCTGCTGCAACTTATAATGGCTTTGAACTTCCCCGTAAAGGGCCGGTGGTACCAACTAGAACGTCTAAATAATAACTTTAATACTGTTTGGCATGTGCAACCGGCTTTGAAACAAATTATGGACTGTTAGGTGCTACACAGTGTAAGGTAATTCAGGAGCTATGCACATTTTCTTCTAGTTACACTGCTCACATAAATCGTACTAGTAGCTTATGACTTATTCCCGCACCGTCGACGTCTTCTCTTCATCACATTGTGGATTCTCTTCTACGTTCCTAGTCAGCATATTTTGAATTTGTGCGACATTGGGACGCATGACACAACGCACTGCTAACACACTATTGGTTGAAGTCTACCTTTTCGAAGAACCTTGAAATTTCACTTCTCACAAAATTGTAACACCAGTTAAGCTGGATTGACTTTCCTTAATCAACTTCAACGACTTGACCAAGAGCTGCCAATTTCACATGGCGGTCTGCAATTATTATTTCTGCATTTATGAAGCGTCACTATCTAATGACAATACATCTACTGTTGGCGCTAAGCAATTGTGAGTGAAGGACTTGCTTTAGGCCTCTACACAGTAACCATCTCATGGGGAGGCTCGAACCTGTAACTGTCGGCCTTACAAGCCGAGCCCTCTGATCAAACGGCTACCGTGCTTCACGGATTCCGAGCCCAGAACGCGTTTTAATCTAATCTAATCTAATCTAATAAAACTGCTATAGCGCCATTAACAATATCTAGTGATCGTCGCTATGAATTGAATCCATGGCCTTTGAAAACTTAGAACTTGCCTTCCTCGGTCGGTGGTGTGATTTGAGAGAGTGAAGTGGGTATATCTGGATCCGGGGGAAGCTTGACGATTCCGGGGTAGACTTCGGTCCAGTAGTTGAAGCGCTCGACCTCGTTGTCCTCGTAGAAGTTGCCTGTTTCAAAGTTCGGACATTCTCTGAGGAAGTTCTGTCTCACCGGATCGAACTCTTCCCACGGCACCTCCACCGGATAGGGACCTACGTTTGGGTCTCTGAAAAGAACAAACAATCCGTCAGCTACCGACGCTCATAAGATTTACGATCAGAAAGTATCTTCATTAATCATTGTGTCTGTCATTAAAACATTCTATGGTGTGGTATGATCGATATCAATCTGCGCACAAAATGGTCTTTCGTTTTGAGGCACAAAAATCAACTGTTTACCTGGTACTTTTCTTGTTAGATGCTAGAACCATCTGGCTATCCAGGGCATTCTGTCGTTATACACAAGAGCCGTCTGGTCAGCCGATAATGCTTTTACTTAGAATAACCTGTCCCTCTTAAGGACCCAGTTTATATTATGTTTAAGAAACCTTGTTCTAGGTTTCTTCTTTTGCGCATTCTCCATGAGGTTGGAAGTCGATTCAGCTTCGTTTGGAAAATCCAACAGGTGGTTTTGAACCGTTTCGAAAACTCGACATGTCACGTAGTTCACCTCAGGCTAAATGAAAATGCCAGCGTCGTTTCGATAAAATCAAGAGGTCGTGCCAAGCTAATGATACAGATGCGTAATAAATTAACGATTTCTTTACCTTATCTTTCCCTACTTTTCATTATATTACCTAAACTTCTCTTGCTTTACGTTTTTGCTAAGCCACGTGACATTAATTATGCAGAGCAGAAGTCTAAAATGAAGCTAGCAGAGACCCAGTTCTGGCGAAATTCGAATAGTAGTTCATGATGGTCTGACTAATTCGCGTGTCAGTCTCATCGAAGTCTTCATTTAAGTAGATGCGTCGAAACGGCTCCAGGAACGGCCACCCAAGGACGCTGTACATGTCGTCCAAGTGAGTTCCGTTGATCCAGGCTGCATAGCCGATCAGGAAGCTCTGGTGGTACTCGAAACGGTGCTGAAACGTCTTTCCGGAACCCTGAGCACTGAAAGCAGGACACATCTAAGGAGAAATTTATTAGCGGAAGTTACTTCTTTGACTAGGAGTGCGTCTAAAGAAACGCGTATAAATTATGTATTACATTACATTTACGATAATGCTTTTGTTCTAATCGTCTTCATTACTATAACGAACGTCCAATCTGGGCAAAGTAATAAAAGTTTCAGAACTCTTTGGCCAGAACCATAATGAAAACATCAAAATTTCAATACGTCACCTCATACTTACGTAAATCATTGCGCTGGTTTCCCAGTGACAGGAAAATCCAGTTTAAAATATATATCATACCAGCCAGTCAACTTTTCTTTTATGTTTGCTCATTTCGCAGACTCATCGTTATTGCACTCGCTCCTCAGATGTTTTGACTCCCGTGTCACTCCGATCCACAGCAGAACTCGGTTCCCGGGTTTTATCAGTCATTGACCAGATGCTATGGAATTTGCTACCTGTTTCTTTCACCTCTGCAAGTTCACTAACATCGTTTAGGTTTGCGTTAAAATCACATCTTTTCCCGCACTGCTTATCCTCCGTAACATGTCTTTCGGTCTCTGGGGCCTCACAAATTGTGGTTTTTGGTTTTACTTACCCATTGTTGCCTCAGCCTCATGAGCTAACATACGTTATTTCGTAAGGCAAATGAAAATAGGGTCATTTGAGGTTCGCCTTTTATTGCACAACTGTACGCTTCCTAACCGGCTTTTCAGCTAGTCTTTAACATCCCATGTGGAGCTATGTAGCCTACCTGCAGTATTTCGCTTACATACTGTATGTTACTATGCGCAGGTGAAGTGTTTGAAAGACTTCTTGCTCGCGGACAGTGCTAACTCTCGTCTGATAAACCAACGGTGATGTTTGGGATACTTGGATGGCATCCTCATTCCAAACACAACCCACCGTAACCGTCTGACCGACTGCCCGCCAGCTTGACTCTTGGACCTTGACCTGGAACCGAACCCTTCTCGCCTCTTGATTTTATTTTGACATAGCGCCTGTGAATAAGCTGGTTCCTGCGACTTAGCTTTCGTCGGGCGCTTTAAAAATCTAGAGTTTACCATTAGGATTACAATTACGATATCAAACCGACCTGTGATGATTATTAGCCTCGAAGTTGCTGCCTGATGTAAACCACCATTCGGTGCACGACTTAGACGCAGCTAAGGTGCGCGTGTGGTTGTCCGGTGACCCCAGATCCGGGTAGACGTTGTAAATGGATGAGGCGATCTCCTCGGGGTTTTCCGTTGGCGCAAGCAGAAACATGAAGAACCTCCACAGTGTCTCGTTGTTATTGGCAAAATTGAGCTTGTCTCCGAGTGAAGGAAATCCTAACGGGTTCAGAACGGTAAACATGGCTGCGTCATCGTCACAGGTTCCAGTAATGTAGTTGATGTGCTTCCCTGGAAAATAGAAAATCAGTCGATTCTTTAGATTAAACGTAGGAGTTCGGCGATCATCAATTTGCTTGAACCCATTTCTTCGATTTGTTCGTTCTACTCGCCTTCAGTGTAGTTCTGTTCTCGAACAGTCCATCAGTCTTTCTTCCAAAGTCTGCATCCTCTGCTTCAACCCACGTTTAGGCGCACAAGCGATATGTGTTTTGAAGTAGTTTTTGCAGATAGAGAGAAGTCACTAGACTAGATTATTCAACAAAACCAAAGTAATGGAACATTGTTAAGCACAGATATCAGGATACCTGGCCTCAGTGTTACAAGGATCCAGACGGACGAATCAAATTATAACTATGCACATGGCCGGTGGCGACATATGGGTGTGAGGCCTGGACATCAAATAAGGAAGAGGAGAGACGCATTCAGGCTTTTGAAAACAAGTGCGTCAGAAAGTTACTGCGGATTGCCTGGACAAAGAAGATGACCAATGAACAGGTGTACCAGCTGGCTGGGGTGCAAAACGAGCTGCTGGGTCACATTAAGGCCCGCAAGTTGCGTTATTTCGGGCACGTGATAAGACATCCTCAGGACACCATCGAGAGTAGTGTTATGATCGGTCTTGTTGAGGGGAACCGAGGCCGCGGAAGGCCAAAGATAAGTTGGATTGACAACATCTCGGCATGGACTGGCTTGTCGGGAACCAGGTTGTTGGATGCTGCGCGCAATAGATGCTTTGGTCGAAGACGATCCTATCATGTAGTCAACCGTCGCGACGCGACGAGACGAATTGACATGACATGACATGACATTGGCGGCTCCAGGATTGCTTGCGTGGGGAGCAAGAGCATTTTCAGAGGGACGCCACATTTTCCTGGCAGTCCGCCATGCACAGTTTTGGTCTGAGAGGCGCCGGCATATGACAAAGGGGAATATGAGAGGGGCGACCGTCCTCGCATGCCTATAGCTAAATCCGCCACTGACTGTTCATAACCTACAGTATTTATATAACCTTACTTGCAACTTTGATAATGTTCTATTATAGTTAGCGTTACCGTTTTTGGGGTGCGTTTCACTCATCTTCAAGTGGAACTCCAGGTGAACATGACGTCGGCTGCTAATGCCGAAGACGTTTGTAACTGGCTAATCATACCACGCCTTCTAAATACATCATAAAGGCGCTACAGAACCTCAAAAAGGCTCTAAAGTAACAAAGATCGTATGCTAAGTGATAGGTTCATAAAGTACCAGTCTAATATTAATGCATATACTGTCGGTTGCACCAGCATATTGGACCTGCGAGAACGAAACGCAATGATTTTCGTCCTGACGCGTCTAATATTTGAAATATCACACTATAAAGATCATGTTATCACGAAATGTGCTTTTTTTGTAATATTGTAGACAACAGTTGAATTGTTTTGTGATGCTTTTTGGCATTTAACCTACCTTCTCCCAATTCCCAGCTCTCCCTCGGCTGTCGTACCACAAACTCCCCATCGACCACAGGAAGAAAGTTGGGTAGACGCTTCTCGTAAATTGTTGCCCCCACGAGACCCCAGAAGTCGAGGGCGCGGGCACTCTGCTCCCTTAGACAAGCGACGAGGTCCTGTGTCGTATTATACTTGCAATCGAAGATGTTGGCTAAGAGAACAGCCGTACGGAGGGCCTGGGTAGTAGTGCCAAAGAACCCGGTGGATGATCCGCTGATGGCAATGGCGCTGCGAAAGAGGGTGTTCGTCTGAGGGGAGATGACAGCGTGACTGGTGATGGAACCACCTGCCGACTGACCGAAGATCGTCACCTGGTTGGGATCGCCGTTGAAGGCAGCGATGTTGTCACGAACCCATTGAAGAGCTGCCTTTAGGTCCCATAGACCATAGTTACCGGGAAGCGAAGAGTCCTCTGAAAATAGCCAGGAATGGTTACGATGGTAAATTTAACTATAGTGACGGTAATGACGATGTAGATGACGGCGTAGTAAATGATATTTAACTGCTGAGGTGTAAACAAACGGGATGACAACAATGATATAGGCCTAATTAAGAAGGGCGACAGTTTGGTAGAGATGCGTAAGAGAACGGTAGGTAGTTAATAGGAAGCGTTGATGTATCTGGCTAAAATTACTATCACAGAGTAGCAGAAAATTTAAGGACAAACTGACAAACAGTGACAAAAAGTGGAGTCCAACTTTAAAAATGTATTATCTGCTCTGGCGGCAAGTCATACTTATGAAGGCACTGACCTGTAGAAAGCCACCCGAGAGTACAGATGCGATAGTTAAAGTTGACGACAATCATGTCTCCGTGAAGTGCCAGAGCATAACCAGGATACATTTCTCCCGTTCCAAGAATAAACGCTCCTCCGTAAATGAACACCATCACAGGCAACGGTGTGGTACTACAAAATTTACGAGGATAACTTACTAATGCTAGTAATTCAAGCAAGCTACGGTAAAGAGTTAATTGCAGTTGTGTCAAAACAGTCTCATAAGGGGCTGTTCAACTGCTCTAGACGTCGAAGGTTCCCTGGAAAATAACAGATTCAGGACAAGAAAGTAAGCCCTAATTTTTTCAGAGAAAGAACTGTAGACTTGACGATTCCTTGAGATCATTTTTGGTGTCTCAGTGGAATCTACAAAGTTATTGGTTTTACAGTTATTATCAAGTAGGCATTAAGATATCCTGAGCTGAGATTTGAAATCAGAATTTCTACGTTTATTTGACGGAATTACGACACTTATCTAATCCATCTTACGAACTCACTATCACTTCATCTCTTGCAATCTCTGCGCAGGTCTTTCACTCAAAACTGAAAACATTCCTCTTCCGGAGATCCTATCCTGATTCCGTTTCTTCCCCTTATCTGTCCTGCAGATCCAATTCCAAACACCACCCACCATAGCCGTCTGACTGCCAGCCTGCCTGACCCTTAGGTCTTAACCTGGAACAGAACCCTTCCTACATATCGATTTTGTTTTGACGTAGCGCCTGTGAATAGCCTGGTTAACGCGACTTAGCTTTATTTAGCTTTATTTATGTAGAAATCTCGACATTACTTTAACGATTCTAAAAACTATTAAACTGCAGAATTGCATTTATGGTGCAAAACTATTTTCCACGATTGACTGCGGAAGAACGCCTGCTTTATTAGCTTTAAAGTAAGCTAACAACGTAGTGAAAACGTACTTATTGAATCGTACTCCACCAGGTACCCAAATGTTGAGATAGAGGCAGTCTTCTCCGCTTCTGCCACCCATTCCGATGAAGATGTAAGCGGGCGCAATGAACTGGGTGCAGTGGATGGAATATTGAGTTGCATTCCACAGACCACCCCAGGGTTCCAGAGGCTGAGGCTTCTGCCACCGCAGCTCTCCAACAGGTGGTGCAGCGAACGGTATTCCCAGGTATTCATCGTAGAGTTGACCTAAGAAAAATTACAAGTTTAATAAAGGTTGGGTACGGAAGACGTCAACGGCCTTTGTTGCCATACGACGTCGTTAAAAACTATTAACTGCAAAACCTGAAACATCTTCCTGCAAGTGGATCTATCGATTAATCTACAATCAACGAGCAAGTGAAGTTGTGCTCCTCAAAAAGTGCTGGACGGCTGACCATTCTAGTCTTTTTACTGGGAGTTAATATCGTGAAAAGGATCTAAGTCTAAACTTAAGCCTACCAATAATAATTGTCTACGATTAGCTTCACCAACGTGTGAGTGCATTTTAAAACGCTTGGGTAATGAAAAATGAAAATGAAATATAATTTCTTGCCACTCGCAAAACGCCCGTATTTTTTACATGAAGTCTATATTCAGTTCTTTTAACTGTCAATGTGTAATCTTACCTTCATAGTATCTTCTATTGCCCAGTACCTGACCATACTGGGTGTCTACTATTGGTTCTGGAAGGAGTTGTCCTGTGACCATTCCTCCCGGCTGGAAGAGGAACATCATCACCATCATTAACACCAACTGAATAGCTAAACATCGAGGCATCTCCATGATTGCCCTATGAAGCTAAATATCAAGAAATTGGCTGCAACTCCTAAACTCGATTCACCAAGAAATTCTCGCACCACTTACGAAAGCGAACCTTTGAGGACGTACACGTAGTATGTATGATATAACTATATCAGTCGCCTGTGTCCATTGTATGTCTGCTCGACAGCTGTTTCAGATAAAATGAGCCACACCAGTCGGGTTATGATAAGGACGATTAAAACTAAGTATCACGAAAAAAGAGGTGTTGTGGTATTGAACCACATCTACGATAACGTAATTGACCTTAATTTCGGAGTTTATGTTTGGAGATGATTATGAGGGAAAAACAGGGCAGCACCAGCAACATTCAACTCGTGCAGATAAACATCACAAAAACAATATGTCCAGAAACTCGACCTATATGTGAACATGTGATATAGTGTAATGGAGTGAATTTTAGGAGTTTATTTCAGAGTGGTGCTATACAAATTTGTGAATGCAATTGCAACTATAAGTAATCCGAATGTAGAAGAATTACCAAGCGAGTTATGCTTAAGAAGCAGATGCTCTGATGGAGGATGACCGCTGACAACGTTTCCCGGAGAGCCTGGGTTAAATGAAATTGATGGATTAACCAAAATTCAGCGTATTCGCTTAAAATTTGGAAAGAAGCTGTGATTTAATGTCAGAAAGTGCGAAAATAAATTCCTACAGAATTTACATAACTGAAAAAATTGGCTAAAGACCCCAAATTAGCCATGTTATATGAATATTAGCCTGAATATTGTCCTATATGTTATTTATCTGGCCGTTGATTGTATGAAACAGCCATGTAAGTAAAACTAGTCACGTGATCCAGGAAAGTTTTTTAATTAGTGATGATTAACTGAACTGTTCTCGCACATTTGTTTCGGCTTCTTAGGTTCGAATTCACGCCTACTGATCTTGAGCCAATAATAATTGCAATAAATAAATAAATGAAAATAAAATCTGTAAGAAAAATCATGTAAAAATCTCAAATTCTACAGGATTCAAATTATGTTTGACTGTTATGGGTAGACTTCAAGAGAACCACCTGAAGCTGATTATCGTAGAGAAAAAGCAATGTCAAGTCGTTAAACGTTAAGGAATGCTTAAGGGAAAAGTAAGCTTGTAGTAGTGACTTAAGGCACCAGCATAAGATTGTAAGCTAAGATTAATGTCTTTGCTTGCATTTGTATCTTCCTTAATTCAAGAACGATCCGATACAAACATTAGTTGTAATTTAATTATTTGCTATTTATAAATTCTCCGTTTGAATATCACTGAACATTATTAGACGGATACTATATATTTATATCTTTGGGGTAATCACCAAGTAGGAAAAGTAGACCAAGAGAATAAAGTTGATCTGAAAGAACAATTAGAGTAGTAGAATTATATCAACCGTGAACTGGAATAGATTTATATGGTCAATGTCACCCTGCTTGTCATGTGCAACGTCATCTAGAAAACCCTTTGGTTACCTTCACATATTAAAGACTATATGCTATTAACTAAACGTTTTCACGAATTTTTCTCTTAAGCAAAAAAACTAAATACTCAAATGACCACATAAAACAGCCGTCATTTCTTTGATATTGATTTATTTTATTTTATTACAATTAGTTTTCATATATGTGTCCGTTTCGACGATTTTCGACAAATTGGTCGATTGTTTCTTCCACTTCTACCCAGATGTCTTCGTCTTGGATCATATCGTACAAATGTGTTTTGAGCAACTCGACTCCGTTCTGGATTTCTGAAAACATCAACGAAAACAGTTTACAAAGCGTTTTAGGGGAAACTGGTGTGAACTTCTATAGAGCCGTTTTGTAGCGCCCAAGACATCAATCGATGGTCACTTCTCAGCAAAGGCAGTGGAAATAGAGTGGTTGACCAGAATCCTCAATTAGGATGGCCACCAACCACTATACACCTCAAACATCGCCACTGTAGCAGTCTAATAATCTACATGCCTGACCCTTGGATCTTGACCTCGAACCAAACCTGATCTTCTCTGCCTATTTATTTTTGTTTGACTGAGCGCTGTGTATAAGCTGGTTCTCACGACTTAGCTTTCTCACGGTGCTGTAGAAATCCCGAGGTTACCATTCTGATTACGATGGAACATGCCTTTCGAAAGTGAAGACTTAATAATATTTTCATGCAGGAGGTCCCCGCGTCTTCAACGCTCTTAACATGCGCTTGCTGCTTGTACGCTTATAGTCAACATCCTACTGTGACTAAATGTTTACACCGTCTTTGCATGTAGCCCTTCGATTCAAATGATTACCAGGGATTCCAGTTCTTCAAGTCGACTTGAGTTACCGATGAAGATGGTCAGTAGCTTAAAGTCTGAATCTTTGGCACGGTTTGCTAAATATAGCAATATGCATAGCTAACTATGTTATGCAGATGCTATACGTATGTGTCTGGGCTTTGTACAGCGCCCTCTAAATTTCTCTCGAGAGCGTTAAAAATGCTAAATAAGCCATTCGTATATTGCACACTCGTGAACCCATAGCTAATTCAATCAGCCCATTCTCAAAGTCATTTATGTCCTGTACAATTCTATTCTACATTGGAGCTACTAGAACATGAAAATAGTTGCTAATGCCTTGCTCTCGTCGGGCACTTAATAGACATGGAAGATATAACAAAACGACGCTTATGCTCCATCGAGGCATTCAACCGGGAATTAAACCAAACCACTATCGAAGAACTCGCAGTGGGAAAGAAATCAGAAAGCCCAGAAATTCTTATTCAGAAGCTATTTAAAGTCTCTGATAGTAGCAGACACAAAGAGACCGGGAAGTACGTAAGGCTGATATTTTATGTTGGTTGAGTTAATCGCTAATTTTGATAGGGTGTCAGCTACAAGTTTTGGGTGACAACCACACACTTCCAATTAAGTCATTCTAGTAAAGGAAAATACTTGACGTTTTTACCTAGCCTTGCTTCTGGATTTAAAGCCTCAAAATGGGTAGTGTAGTTTCAATAGTTGTTCATTGCAGGCGTTGAATACTATAATAGTATTAACTTTGAACTAGCCTTCTTCGGTGGGTGCTGCAAAATCTGCAAGCGACGGAGGTATCGGTGGATCCGGAGGGAGTTGGATTAGACCTGGATAAATTTCGGTCCAGTAACGGAATCGATCGACCATATTGTCCTCGTAGAAGTTGCCAGTTTCGAAGGATGGGGATTCTCGAAGGAAATTCTGTTCCGTCGGGTTAAACTGATTCCACGGTGTCACAACTGGGAACGGACCGACGTTTGGATCACTATAACGGAAAAATCACACAACGACTGTTGCTTACATTTCCGAAATTTCAGAATAGAGTCAACTTAAAACAATTCGAAATGAGGTGTTTTTGTGAAACTGAGAAAGTTTCCAGTTCGAGTGCATTTTTGTGCTTCGTTATCGCCACTAGAGCGAAACTCTTGCAAAACACGGTAACGCAATCTGCTTTCAAAGCAGCGGCAGAATAGATTAGCTGAATCTGGCATTAGCTGCAATGCAGGGAGAAATTTACATGCATACAAGTGAGGAGAAGAAAGCGGAAGAGAAGAGAAAGAGAGAGCAATGCACACATAGGCGAATATTTTTCTTCCTCTCCTCCTTCTTTCCTTCATTCATTCCATTTTAAGTTAATTACATAAGTAATACATTAATTAATTAATTAATTCATTCATTCATTCATTGATAATATTATCAGTCCTTGCCCAGTTCGGACGAAATTGGAGTAGTAGTTCATAATGTTTTCGCTAACAATGAGGTCCTCCTCATTGAAATCTGCATCGAGGTAGATCCGCCGGAAGGGCTCCATGAAAGGCCAGCCTAGGATGCTGTATAGATCGTCCATATGTGTTCCGTTGATCCATTCCGGGTATCCAACAAGAAAACTTTGGCGAAAATGGAAGTAATACTGGAACGTTTTTCCGGAACCTTGAGCGCTGTTCAAAAGAAATTTTAAAAGCAACCTGTAAACTAAGCCAATTTTTCTTTATTACATAAACGCCTCTTTCAAGAGTGGTCCTCTGGTGCGTCGCCCTGAAGTTAAAAATTTCGGCATGAAAGCAGAAGTCAAGATTTATGAAGCAATTGATTACAACCATCATAGACCAATTTTGAAAAGAGAATATGTAATAGTAATAATATTAAAATTGCTTGTTTCATTGATAGCGACTTGATTTTCTTAGCCTCAGAATGTGAGAGCGAATGATCAACTCTGGTCTTCCCATCTACTGTGTACGGTCAGTGCACTCGTAGCTTAGTTCGTTGAATGGAAAAGTGGAGGAGAAATTTTGAAACATCTTTCGCCCCTAGTGGGAATTGAACTCCCGCCTTCTCGGTTGACAGTATAGTGTGCTTACCTCTACACAATTCCTCCACCTAGCCAAATAGAGAAAACTGTAAATGAAGCACACGTTATTTAAATTTCTCAGCGATGGAATCGACCCAGTGAACACCTTGTATCGACTCACCTTGTTTCTTATCTCAGTTCCGATTAGCGCGTTTTATTGGAAGTCAATTAGACTAGGCATTTAATTACTCATTCGTTCGTTAGCTCGCTCGCTCACTCTGTAAATCATCCACTCAGAGAATATATAGCTCCCTAACCGCGTCAAATGATAGGTATATTTGGCCTATACATGTTTTTTTTGCATTTGTTAATCTTTGCAGCCTGAATTAGCAACAAGCATCAGTTGAATATGCAGTCTGACTTGGTACGTAATTTTAGTTAGATATCAGTGAAATATCCTCATCTCTTGGTTTTCTCTCCTCTCACCCTTCTCATACCACTCTATGTCATGTCACCTGCTAGTTATCTAATGTTACTCATAGCTAAACTTAAGATTCTTCTGTTTCAACTTGTTTACTGACTGTAAAATGACTCCTGCTTCTCTGCTTCTTCTGACTTATCGATTTTCGACCGATAGTCTCCAACGGATCATGACTTTGGCTACGATTTTACTTGAAGCGACCATCACATGATGCTTTAGGGATTAGGATAACGGCGCTATGGAAGTCGCTAGAATAGACAGATTAGTCATCCAATTTCACCTCATCTCACCCCATCCTCCATAAAGGTACTCGGCCCACCTGCGATGTTCGACAGCCTCTAAATTGCTGCCAGATCCATACCGCCATTCCGTAAAGCATTTGCTGGCAGCCAAGGTGCGTGTATGGTTGTCCGATGAATATAAGTCCGGATAGACGCTGTATATGGACTCGGCCAACTCCTCGGGGTTATCCGTTTCGCCGAGTTCGCTCATAAAGTAGTCCCAGAGGCTTTCGCTGGTCGCTGCCACGTTTAGCTTGTCTCCGAGAAAAGGTAGACCGATCGGGTTGCCGATAATGAAGGCGGCCGAATCGTCATGGCAGAATCCGGTGATGTAGTTAATGTGCTTACCTGTTAAAGCAAACAGACGAAATGTCCGGTAGCAGCATTCATTCCAAAAGTTTACAAGGTTAGCAAATTTTTATCGCGTTAATGATGATAACGTTGAAAAACTTTCATAATCGTTTTTAGCCCTCGAAACTACCGAAGCTGATTTCAAGGGTTCAATTGGCCAAAATTTTCAGACCTTTTTTGAAGACCGAAGATCCCTATTTGTTTCAGTTTCATATTTTTCCATTTAATTACTTTTTACAATATTATCGTGCCACTCATACCACACAAAATCTATGGGCCACAAGCACCCAACTCAATGGCTGGCCCCTAATTCCACTGATGGTATGACCAGATCCGCCTTCGCAGACAAGTGGCATCGATGCCCATAGATAATATATTGCTGGGGCATGAAAGTCGGCTGGTTAGAGCGCTTGGCTTGTAAAGCGGAGTGCAATAATAAATAATGATAATAATAATAAATAAAAATAATTATAATGAGCAGGTTCTAAGAGTACTCTGCGGTCTGGCAGTTATTTAATGTCACTCAGATATAACCTTAAGACTCACCTGCTTCCTCTTGCTTCCCTACTGTGACCTTATTTCTGGTCTCCTTGACCTATCGGATTTGATCAGGTGTCTCCAACCGATTGTGATTTTTGACCACGATTTCACTTGAATCGAAAATCGATTGATACCTTGTGCAGTATGATAACGGCGCTATAGAAATCTTTAGATTACTGTATGGACTGCTTCTGTGACTAGCTGACGACTTGTTTCCTGGAATACTTACAGTTTCGAGGCTTTCCCTAGAAAGTCACTGTGCAAGTTCTTAGCGTTTAGTAATATGGAACGCTACGCTGTCATAGTAGAGCACAAAAGGTTAATTAATAAATCCGAGCCCATCTCTTCTAAACCCAGACTCTTGTGCAATAATGGAGCCTATAACATAGACTCGTAAAAATCTAAATACAATGCAAGGGTAATACATCTTCGCACATTTTCAAACTCTCACGCGGCCCTTTCTCTATAAACTACTAGTTTTTTGCTAAAACGATGAAGAACATAAGTATGGTGCAAGGACCTGATACCTTCTCCCATTTCCCAGCTCTGTCTCGGTGGTCGTACCACGAAATCCCCGTCGACCACCGGTTTCAAGTTGCAGGTCCGATTCTCGTACATGGACGCACCCACGAGACCCCAGTAATCAAGATCATGGGCGTCTTTCTGCCTGAGACATGCGACGATGTCCTGAGTCGTGTTGTACGTGCAGTTGAAGATGTTGGCCAGGAGGACAGCTGTGCGAAGGGCCTGGGTAGTAGCAGTGGCTGAGCCGCTGATGGCAATGGCATTGCGGAAGAGGGTGTTCGTCTGAGGGGAGATGACAGCGTGGCTTGTGATGCGGGCACCTGCCGACTGACCAAATATCGTAACTTGGTTTGGATCGCCGTTGAAGGCAGCGATGTTGTCGCGTATCCATTGCAGAGCCGCCTGGACGTCCCACAGACCGTAGTTACCGGGAAGCGAAGAGTCCTCTGAATACAATCCAATCCAAAAACTATATGTATTGATTGACTTTATTCACTGGTTGCTTGATTGCGATAGACTGCTTTTATTTACGAATCTGGACTGATTCTGACAAATGCATTGGGCCATTTGCTTATGGAATGCGGTTTTGATAAGGAACAACTATCGACTGTGATGATAATTTTGTGTAATCGGTTGTTCTTATTGATACATATGCCATAAGAGTTTCCAAATTGCATTACTTTAAATATTCATTTATTTATTTTTAACTTAGTATGATAAGCTGCTGTTTACAAAATGCATGTATAAAGTGATAATATGATTGAACAATAGACCGTGTGAATGTGTTGACTAAAGAAAACATAAGTGTATTTATAACCTTCATCCGATGTTTTATTCTGTTTTATATGTTGCACTGACGAAGACACTGACCTGTAGAAAGCCATCCGAGAGTGCTGACGCGATAGTTAAAGTTGACGACAATCATGTCTCCGTGGAGTGCCAGCGCATAACCAGGATACATCTCTCCCGTTCCAAGAACAAATGACCCTCCGTAAATGAACACCATCACAGGCAACGGAACAGTACTAAAGATAAAAAGATATTACTAATATAGTAGCCCATAACTGCCAGTTTCACTATCGTGCCCTTGACGCTCACAGCCTCTCTCCTTCCGATCCTTAAAACAGGTAAAAATTTCGCTTAAATTCGGGTCGGCTGAAAGCGTTGGAAGTTTGTTGGAAAGGAGAGGTAATGAATTGGTGGAAATCTGGAAAGTAATCCAAGCGACTGCGAGAAGTAAGATTGATGTATACAAAGCGTGGCGGGGATTGCTCAGTAAACCACTGAAAGAATAAAGGATTGTCGGAAACTTCAGAGACCTGGATGCTAAAAAGGTCGTCAAAATGTTGGAGAGTTATAGAATGCCAAGTAAGAAGCCACAGTTCTCATATATAATCATATCACAATACTGTACACAAATCAAGAGTACCTTCGACATGAAGTTATTTGAATTTGAATCGGAGCTTTATATATCGTCTCAAAGAAATCGGAGAAAATAATGAACTTCGAAATTAACTAAGTAATTGCTCATTTTGCTTAATTAAACAATCCAATCAAGCTAGTATATAATGAACACAGTCTAACCCAAATGTCACGATACGCTGGAAGAGAATGCAGCAAAACCACATGGACGTCTATTTTTTAAATATTCTACAATGCCTCCATATAGGCAAACATAGTGACTGCTTACTTATTGACCCGTACTCCACCAGGTACCCAGATATTGAGATAAAGGCAGTCTTCTCCGCTCCGGCCACCCATCCCGATGAAGATGTAAATGGGAGCTATGACCTGAGTGCAGTGGATGGAATATTGGGTTGCGTTCCACAGATCATCCCAAGGTTCAAGAGGCTGAGGCTTCTGCCACCGCAGCTCTCCAACAGGTGGTGCAGCGAACGGTATTCCCAGGTATTCGTCATACAAACGATCTAAAAAAGACTGATTTCGATGACTACGACGAATACCTGAATGAAGTTCGTGATGAAAAGTCGTGGTCAGTTTTCGGAGTCATTCATAAAGTGATTACGGACAATTCATGAATTGACAGGTTAGCGACTGACTATCGGCTTAATAGACAGATTCATGTTTGATGACTGACTGAATCGGTCAGCCAGTAAATCAACCAGCCAAGCAACCACCCAGTCAGTCGGTAAGTAGTGAAGCTAGTCGATCAGTCAATCACTTACATAATTAGCTGAGTAATGCTGACTGACTAACATTGTTTGTAAAGTTATTGATGACTAAATTAATTAATTAACTGATCATACCATTTATTTGTTAATTGATTCATTTATTGCTTAAGATTATTTAATTAGCTTCATTTCAGCATTTAGCGTAATGTGAATCTCCAAAATTTCTCAGCGCTCCACAAATGCTGCGTTAAGAAGACCAGCTTATTCACACCGCTATATCAAATCAAGTCTGCAAGAGCCGGGTTTGTTTGGTAAGTTTAACGAGACATCGTTTTTGACTGTATGTCACGTATGTCAAAACTGATTTTATATCGCTACTAATATATGAAAGCTTTGAGGCCGCATTATTTGAATGGGGTGACTCACAGAGTAGCTATTGATTTAGGCGGCCAGGAGGTTCTTACCCTCGAATAGCTTTCTGTTGCCCAGTATCTGGCCATACTGAGTGTCGACTATTGGTTCAGGAAGAAGTTGAGCTGAGGTGAAACCATTCCAGGCCAACCAGATGAAGAAAGAACACACGACGACTACGAGACGATTCACATTCGGCAAACACATTGTCTTGCCTTCTAGATTCGCATGAGTACTGAGAGGAAAAATAACTGCATTTATTCAACAGTTACAGATTTTATCATATGTAACAGATGTCAACCGATAATTTATTTCTTTTGAAATTGATAAGATAATTCAGGAGAGTAGGGCAAAATGTGCGATAAGACGAGCAACAGGCTCGCAAAGCTTTTTGTAGCCTCTGCATTCTAATTTTATCAACTTCTTGCTAATAATGATGATGATGTTATGATGATGATGATGATGGTGGTGGTGATGATGATGATGATGATGGTGATGATGATGGTAATGATGATGATGATAATAATAATAATAATAATAATAATAGCAGTAATAATAATAATATTAATAATAATAATAATGAAAAATGGCAAAATACGTTCTTTTTCCACTCTCCACTTTTGTCCACTGCCCTGACAGTCAGCAATATTGTAATATCGGCCTTACGACGTAGTCTCAGTGTTGTGTACAGCACAAAGTGAAAACGGGGCAGGACCACGCTTAACTTAATCTCCGAAATCACCTTCTTGTTATCTATGCGTTATCTAAATTCTGAGTCGCCATCGTTTGATGCTTTGAATCAATGCAGGCTTGCAGTTACAGTGAAATCATGACGAAAGAGATGATGATTAATATGACCGTGTTGAAAATTCAGATGGACAGTATATGGCTAAAGCATTGTTCAAATCAAGAAATGTAGTTTACGTAAGTGGAACAGCTAAAAGGCACCGAAATATAAATTATTTTAAACATTAAAACATTTTCATGGCATCAATATTGACTTTAAACGTCAGCGTATTTCTGTAATTTTTTCAAAGATTCTTTGAATTCGAACTCCTAAACAGATATTTTTATATTTGAATAATATTAATAATAATAATGCCAACAACAACAACAACATTTTATTTATTATCATAACATCATCATTATTAGCAAGAAGTTGGTAAAATTAATATCCTAGAAGTCTAAAATACTTTATGAACCTGCTGCTCGTCTTATCGCACATTTTGCCCTACTCTCCTGAATTATCTTATCAATTTCAAAAGAAATAAATTATCGGTTGACATCTGTTGCATGTGATAAAATCTGTAACGGTTGAATAAATGCAGTAATATTCCCTCTCAGTACTCATGCGAATCTAGAAGGCAGGAAAATGTGTTTGCCGAATGTGAATTGTTCCGTGATCTTCGTGTATTCATTCTTCATCTGGTTGACCTGGAACGGTTTAATATCAGCTCAACTTCTTCCTGAACCAATAGTCGACACACAGTATGGCCAGATACTGGGCAACAGAAAGCTATTCGAGGGTAAGAAAATCCTGGTCGCCTAAATCAATAGCTACTCGATGAATCACCCGTTCAAATGATGCAACATCGAAACTTTCATATTTAAAATTTATTATTAGCAACATAAGTTCCGTTTTGACATACGCGACACACAGGCAAACACGGTATCTCAGTAAACTTACCAAACAAACTGGGTTCTTGCAGACTTGAATTGATATAGCGCCGGTGTATAAACAATGCTCATGACGCAGCATTTGTGGGGCGCTGAAAAATGTTGGAGATTCACATTACGCTAAATGCTGAAATGAAGCTAAATAAATTTTGTTAATCAATGAATTAATGAATAAACAAATAAATGGTATGATTAGTTAATTAATTTCGTGCTCAACAACTTTATAAATCAATATAGCTCACTTGGTTTTATTAAGTTATTCATGTAAATGATAAATTGATTAACTATCTGGCCATTTTGCTGGCTAGCAGGTTGACTTACTGGCTGACCGACTCAGTCAGTCATACAACATGAATTTCTCCAGTAAGTCGGTAGCCAGGCGCTTACTTGTTGACTCAGTCTGTAATCAACTGACGAATGACTCCGAAAACTGACCACGACTTTTCATCATGAACTTAATTGAGGTAATCGTCATCAGAACAAATCTTTTTGAAGGTCGTCTGTATGACGAATACTTGGGAATACCATTCGCTGAACCACCTGTTGGAGAGCTGCGGTGGCAGAAGCCTCAGCCTGTTGAATCTTGGGGAGATCTGTGGAACGCAACCCAATATTCCATCCACTGCACTCAGGTCATTGCACCCATCTACGTCTTCATCGGAATGGGTGGCAGGAGCGGAGAAAACTGTCTCTATCTCAACATTTGGGTACCCGGTGGAGTACGGGTCAATGAGTAAGCAGCCATTATGCATGTTCAAGCATAATAGCATAATAAAAAATTAAACACATATGTGGCTTTCCTGCATACTGTTCTAGAGTAGGTTGACATTTGGGTTAGACTGGCAGCATTATATCCCAATTTGAATCGATGAAAATGAGCAATAGCTTAATATGGAAGTGCATTAGTTCATCTGATTTCTTTGGGATAATATACAAGGTCCTGGTTTAAATTGGAATAACTTCATATCGCAGGTACTCTTGATTTGTGTACAGTATCCCGAAATGTTCAATTGTTGAGAACAGTGACTTTTACTTGGCTTTCTAAAACTCACCAACATTTTAACGGCTTTTTGTCATCCAAGTCTCCGAACTTTCCGGCGACCATTTTTGTTCTCCTTAGCTTACTAAGCAATCCCTGCCACACATTCTGTGCATCAGTTTTGCTTCTCGCGCTCGGGTGTAAGACTTTCCAGAATTCCGTCAAATCATTACATCTTCTTCCTCTTAGCAAACTTTCAACGCTTTTAGAGAACCCTAAATTAGGCAAACATTTTCCTCTGTACTGGAGATCAGAAGTTGATTTACGTAATTCGTCTTAAATTGGAACTGGCAGTCACGGGCTACTATTTTAATAAATATACATATATATGTATATTTACCTGTAGTACCATTCCGTTGCCTGTGATGGTGTTCATTTACGGTGGGGCGTATATCCTTGGAACGGGAGAGATGTATCCTGGTTATGCGCTGGCACTCCATGGAGAAATGATTGTAGTGAACTTCAACTATCGCGTCAGCACTCTCGGATGGCTTTCAACAGGTCAGCGTCTTTATAAGTACCACACATAAAACAGAATAATACTCTAGATGAAGGTTATAAATATCCTAGTGCTTTCTTTGGTTAATATATTCACAAACTCTATCGTTGTAACCATATTATCACTTGTACATGTAAATTATAGTCAGCAGCTCTTTATTCTAAGTTCCAAATAGATAATTTAATATTTTGCGTAATGTAATCTGGAAACTCTTGTGGCACCGTTATCATAAAGAACGGCAGATTACACTATCACCATCACAGTCGATAGTTGTTTCTTAGCAAAATCGCATTCCAACAGCGTTGGCTCAATAAATTTGACAGAATCACTCCATACTCGCAAATAAACTTAGTCTATTGTATGTTGGATAGGTGAATCGATTGATCAATTAAGCAATCAGTTAATAAAATCAATCAATGCATTAACTTTTGGATTGGATTGTATTCAGAGGACTCTTCGCTTCCCGGTAACTACGGTCTGTGGGACGTCCAGGCGGCTCTGCAATGGGTACGTGACAACATCGCTGCCTTCAACGGCGATCCAAAACAAGTGACGATATTTGGTCAGTCGGTAGGTGGCGCCTTGACCAGTCATGCCGTCGTCAATGCTAACACGAACACACTCTTCCGCAATGCCATTGCCATCAGCGGCTCATCCAGCGGATCATTTGGTGTTACTACCCAGGCCCTTCGCACGGCTGTTCTCCTAGCCAACATCTTCAACTGCACGTACAACACGACGCAGGACATCGTCGCATGTCTCAGGCAGAAGGACCCCCATGATCTTGACTACTGGGGTCTCGTGGGTGCGTCCATGTACGAGAATCGGACTTGCAACTTGAGACCGGTGGTCGACGGGGATTTCGTGGTACGACCACCTAGACAGAGCTGGGAAATGGGAGAAGGTATCAGATCCTTGCACCATACTTATATTCTTCATCGTTTTAGCAAAAACTTGTAGTTTTTGTGAGAAAGGGCCGCGTGAGAGTTTGGAAAAGGGTGAAGATGTATTACCCTTGCACTGTATTTAGATTTTAATGAGTTGATGCTATACACTAATATTGTACAAGAGTCTGGATTTGAACCAGAAGGGCTTGGATTTATTAATTCTCATGTGCTACTTTATGACTATATAGGATTCAATATGCCAAATGAATGTCTCTTGACAGTAGCGCCCCGAACCTGCACGCATTGGGGAAGGCAAGTCGTCAGATAGTCACTGAAGCATTTTAATGATTTCTGTAGCGCCGTCATTATACTGTACAAGGCATCAATCGATGGTCGATTCAAGTGAAATCGTAGACAAAAATTATAGTCGGTTGGAGAAGCCTTTTCAAAATCCGGTAGGTTAAAGAAATCAGAAATATGGCGACGGTGCAAGAAGAAACAGGTGAGTCCTGTGGTTTACGTCTGAGTAACATTAAATAACTGCCTGACTGCCCAGTTCTATTAGAACGTGCTCATCATTATTATTTTATTTATTTATTTTACGGCAACAACATCAACTACAACTACTACTACTCCTACTACTGCTACTTCTACTACTACTACTATTATTATTGTTATTATTATTAATATTACTGTTATTGTTATTATTAATTGGTGTTGTTATTATTATAATTATCATCATCATCATCATCATCATTATTACGACTACTACTACTCCATTGGTGATGCAACTGCTACTAGTACACATTACTACCACTACTACACGCTATTACACACTACTGCTACTATAACTTGTATCACTACTACTGCGGCGTACTTAATACGCGCGTAAGGTCAGTATATGTGAATCTGAGCTTCGAAGAAAGTGTGGGTTAAGGACTTGCTCAACGTTTCTAGACAGTAATCGTTCCAAGGATACTTGAACACGAATACTCCGCGTTACAAGCCGAACACTCTAACTAGCAACCGGCTTACGTGGCGCAGCAATTATATTATCTGGGAACACTGATGTATCCAAGGCCGGCGGCTCCGGTTATATCTGCAGTTGATTTAAGGACCATGCCATTGAGTTGGGTGAATGTTTCCCATAGAATTGGTGGCACAATAATATTGCTAAAAGTAACAATGTCAAAAAAATATGAAAACTGAAACGAAAAGTGATCATCGGTCTTCGAAGAACGTCTTAAAAATTTTGACGACTTGCAAACTTGAAATGATTTTCGGAGGTCTTGAGGACTAACAACGATCATCAAATTATCTCATCGCTTAACATCTTTACCGCGATCGAAAACTTTGCCCTTTGTCAACTTCTGGAATGCATGACGTTACCGTACTGTTCTATTAAGATTGTCTGTTTGCTTTAACAGGCAAGCACATCAACTTCATCACCGGATTCTGTCATGACGATGCGGCCAGTTTAGTAATCGGCAATGTGGTCGGTCTACCGTTTCTCGGAGACAAGCGAAACGTGGCAGCCACCAACGAAAGCCTCTGGGACTACTTTATGCTCGAACTAGGCTCTACGGAGAACCCTGAAGAGTTGGCCGCCTCCATATACAGCGTCTATCCGGACCTGGGTTCAGCGGACAACCACACACGCACCTTGGCTGCCAGTAAATGCTCTACTGAATGGTGGTTTGGGTCTGGCAGCAACTTGGAGGCGGTCGAACATCGCAGGTGGGCTGGGTTCCTTTATTGAAGATGGGGTGAGATGATGTGAAATTAGATGACTAATCTGTCTAATCTAATGAATTTTGTAGCGTCGTTATCCTAATACATAGAGTATCAAATGATGGTCCAGTATTGTGAAATTGTAGTAAAAGTCATAATCGTTGGACAAACCTTGTTGAAATTCGATAAGTCAGAGGAATCAGAAACCATTTTCCAACCAGTAAGCAAGTTTAAACAGAAGTCTTAAGACTAGCGCTGAATGGCAATTGAAAACTGGCCGACGACATTAATTACAATTGTATGAGAAGAGCGAGAGGAGAGAAAACCAAGAGTTGAGGACATGTAATGAATATTTAACAAAAATAACATGGCATGTCAGACTGCATATTCAAATAAAGTTTATGACTAAAACAAACACAAAAATTCACAAAAGAAATAAAACATGTATGAGCCTAATTATGCTAAACGTTTGAAGTGGTTAGGATCTATATGTTCTTTGAGTGAATGATTGACAGAAGTAGCTAAAGAACGAACGTATGAGTAAATAAATGACTAGCGTAATAAATGACTTAAAATAAAGCACGCTAATCGGAGATGAGATAAGAGACAAGTTCAATCGATAAAAGGCACTCTGGGTTGGTTCCCATCATTTACAAATAATTCAGACAACGTATGCTTCATTTATTGTGTCCTCGAGTGGTTTAGGAGCGCGACTGCCTAGAGGTAATCGCGCTGGACTGCCAACTGTCGAGTGTTCATATATCCACCAGGGCGAAAAGATGTTTAAAATTTCTGATCCAGTTTTTCTACCTAGAAAAGTAAGATACGACAACACTGATCGTACAAAGTCGGTCGGATGAACAAGAATGGCCACTCGCCCTCTCATTCCGAGGCTAAGAAAATCAAGTAGCTAACAATGCGCACACCCTTGTGTGCCTCTTGCGGGCTGGCATAAGGAACTGATCTTCGCTCTTCTGGTTGACAGATAGAAATCGTTGCATCGATTCTACTTTTGAGTGAAAATAAATTTGGGCGTGGGAGACCTGGTACTTTATCTAATGACGACGATAAAATGTCTTTCACGCACCTTGCATATTGGCCATTGACTAGCGTTCGAGTATCTAAAGAATATTCTCTTGTCTTCTTGTTTTTATACTGAACAGCTTTGATTCTTGCTGCCTCGTGGAAGCAGAAATTTCTTGATATGATGCAATTTAGCAAGGAATTTTGGTATTTTTACAGTTGTCTGCTTTCTAAAGAAATCGTCTTTGGTGTTTGTAATTGTAATTGTAATTGTAATCTGACATTTATAAAGCGCCACTTCAAGAATAGACTCATCAGAAGCGCTCCCGACCCGAACCAGTGAGACCACTGGCAAATAATACAGACTTCAGGCGCTTGCGAAACTGCGGAAGAGACAAACTGAGGAATACTAGCCGGAGGTCTCGGGAAAGGCGATTCCAGCTATTGGGTCCAACATAGGCAAAGCTTCTAGACTGCGCTGTAGCAGTGCGCATACGAGGGACAGTCAGAAGTCCAAGGGAGGCCGACCGGAGAGTGCTACGGCCTGGAACCAAGGAGACCGAAACGCAGAAGTCCCTAAGGTATGATGGAGCAGAGCCAACGAGACAATTACGCATAAGCGTTAGGATCTTGAACTGGATACGCTGCTGAATGGGAAGCCAGTGTAGAGTGTCCCGTATAAAGGAAGTTATATGGCCATACCTGGGGACGCCTCCAATAAGACGGGCAGAAGCATTGAGAACAGATTGAAGCTTGGAAATATTGGCAAGTGAGAGTCCAGCAAAGATAGCGTTACCAAAGTCCACCCTGGTGCAGATAAGGGCATGAATTAGAGTAGTAACGGCATGAAAGGAGAGGGAGCGGCGGATGGTACGAAGCTGACGAAGGTGGTAAAAGCATGAGTTTGCAATCAGCTGTTTGATCAATGTTGACTCTCTGCTACCAGGCGGAATTTGTCACATTCAGAGCCACGCACCTAAAAAGCATTCTTCAGAGGTCTTTATAAATTAAAGAATCATTTACTTAGTTTAGCTTAGCGTGCATTACAATTTACTTTTGAATTTTCTTTCGAAACAGCGCTCAAGGTTCCGGAAAGACTTTCCAGTATTACTTCCATTATCGCCAAAGTTTCCTCGTTGGATTCCCAGAATGGATCAACGGAACACATTTGGACGACATTTACAGCATCCTTGGCTGGCCTTTCATGGAACCTTTCAGGCGGATCTACCTCGAAGCAGATTTCAATGAGGAGGACCTCATTGTTAGCGATAACATTATGAACTACTACTCCAATTTCGTCCGAACTGGGCAAGGACTCATGATATTATGAATGAATGAATGAATGAATGAATGAATGAATGAGTGAATTGATTTATTAATTTATTGGTCGGTTGATCGATCGATCGACCCACCGATCAACCAAACAATCAACGATTCATTGAAACAATCAATCGAGTAATTAAGTTAGTGATAAATAACTAAGTAAAATAAACTGAATAGTTAACTACTGTAAGTAACAAAATAATTATATCAGTTAATGAGTAGGCCTAAATGATTGGAGAAAGCAAGAAAGAGAGGAAGGAAATTATTCACCACTTTGTTTATCTCATTCTTTCTCTTTTCTCACTCTCTCCCTCCCTCACTTGCATGTATGCGTTTATGCTAATTTCTCCGTAATTTGCAGCTGAAGCCGTATTTTGAGCTTCTATTCCACCGCTGCGCTGATAGTATATTGCGTTATCATGCTTTGCAAGCGTTTCGCTCTAATGGCGATAGCGAATACAGACACAGGAAAATAATTCCTCAAGTTGACAAAAACACCGCATTCCGAATTGTTTTAGGTTGGCGCTGCTCTGAAATTTCGGAAATGTAAGCCAATAGTCGTTGTGTGATTTCTCGATTCAGAGATCCAAACGTCGGTCAGTTCCCAGTTGTGACACCGTGGAATCAGTTTGATCCGACGGAACAGAATTTCCTTCGAGAATCTCCAAACTTCGAAACTGGCAACTTCTATGAGGACAGCATGGTGGATCGATTCCGGTACTGGAACGAAATCTATCCGACACTAGTCCAACTTCCTCCAGATCCACCGATACCTCCATCGCTTGCAGATTTTGCAGCACCCACGGAAGAAGGCTTGTTTATGATTATTACTGTATCATACACCGAATATAGTAACAACTGCTATTGCTATACTGTCCATACTGTTACTTATAATCCAGAAGCAAGGCTCGGTGAAAAAGTCAGGTTTATTGCCACATCCAAGTAGGACTTGATTACAAATGTGATTGTCACCCAAAACGTGTAGCGGACATATTAAGCAAAATTAGCGATTAGTTCAACCAACATAAAAAATCTGAGCCTTACGTACTTCCCGGTCTTTTTGTGTATGTTACTTTCACAGACTTTAAATACCTTCTGCATGATACTTTCTGCGCTTTCTGATTTCTTTCTTACTATGAGTTGTTCGTTACTGGTTTTGATTTAATTCCTGATTGTATCCCGTCGATGGCATTTCACCTGCAACTATATTCATGTTCTAGCAGACCAAATAGATCTTCCCAACTCCAGTGTAGATTAAAGTAGTAAATGACATAAATGGTGTTGAAAAAGAGCTTATTAGATGAGGTATTGAGCCACGATAGTGCAAAAATCGAATGGCTGTCCAGTCATATATATATATAACATCTGAATATTTTTAGATATATATATTTACCTATATACTAAGCTGTACATTTATCTAAACGCGTCTCATTTTCAGATTTAAGCTACTTACCAGCATCATCAGTGATTCAAGTCGGCTTGCAGAACTAGGGCCCCTCACAATAGTTTGAAACTTGGGCTACAAGCAAAGACTGTGTTAACATTAATTTACAATGTTATTTGCTGTAAGCGCACAATCAGAAGCAGGAAGTGGCTTCTAAGAGAGTTAAGTCTGCAGGAACCTTCCGAAAGATATTTGTATTAGATCTTCGTTTTTCGAAAGGCGTGCTCCATCGTAATCGGAATCCTACAGCGCCAAAAGAAAGTTAAGTCGTGAGAACCAGCTTATTTAAAAGTGCCCAGTCAAACCAAAACCGATAGGCAAGGAAGATCAGGTTTGGTTCGAGGTGAAGATCCAAGAGTCAGGCAGATAGATTATGAGATGGCTAAGGGAATGTTGTTTACGGTAAGTGGTTGGTGGTGGCCAACTTTACTGAGAATTCTGGTCAACCAATATATTTCCACTTTAAGCGCTTTTGCTGAGAAGTGTCCATCGATCGATGTCTTGGGCGTTACAAAACGGCTCTTTAGAAGTTCCCCCAGTTTCCCCTAAAACGCTTTCTAAATTGTTTCCGTTGATGTTTTCAGAAATCCAGAACGGAGTCGAGTTGCTCAAAACACGTTGGTATGATATGATCCAAGACGAAGACATTTGGGTAGAAGTGGAAGAAACAATCGACCAATTTGTCGAAAATCGTCGGAACGGTCACCTATATGAAAACTAATTGCTGTAAAATAAAATAAATCAATGTCAATGAAATGACGGTTCATGTTGTCATTTGACTATTTAGTCTTTTTGGCTTAACAGAAAAAAAACGTTAAAACGTACAGTTAATAACATATAGTCTTTAACATGTGAAGGTAACCTATGGCATTTGTAGATGACGGAATACATGACAAGAAACTGACATTGACAATATAAATCGATTCCAGTTCAACGGCTGATACAATTCTACTAGTCTAATTGTTCTGGCAGTTCCACTTTATTCTACTTGTTCTACTTTTCCTTCTTGGTGTTTACTCCACAGATATAAATTGTGTCCGTCTGTTAATGTTCGGTGATATTCAAACAGAATTTATAAGTAACTATTAAATATTTGAATTACAACTAATATCTGTACCGGATCGTTCTTGATTTAAGAAAAATAAGATTGTAAGCAAAAAACATTAAATATAATACAAAACAATGCAATATGGTGTAATATTTACGAGCAGTCGTCCGGGTGATTGTATAAATGAGTAATTGGATTGGATGACTCTCCATTTGAGCAGTGATGTTTTTCCAAATTATCTGAGCACTGTTTGCTTCCTGTTTTTGGTGCGCCATCAGTTGACGCCTTGTACATTAGACACTGGTGCAATAGAAGTTATTAATTAATATTGATGAAAGATTTTTCTTACAAATAACACTAACACTATTTAGGCTAACGTTGGAAAAGCTTCTGAAGCAGGGCACTTAAAAGACCCTATATTAAGTATCTAGATATCTACGCACATATGTACATGCAACTACGTCCCGGGGCTATTAGCCTAGAAGTAATCACTGTACCTTTTCCAACTGAATCCTTTTCTGTGTCTCAAGGTTCCAGAAAATACATTACGGTATACATAAGAAATCTCAAAAGATTAATTGTTAAAGTTTCGTGCACATTAATTTTGAATTGTGAAATTCTTCTGGCTATGCAATAACTGTCAAACTGTTTGTGGGGCACGGTAGCCGATTGGCTAGAGCGATCGGCTTGTAAGTCGGAGAGTACGGGTTCGAGCTCCTCCTTAGATGGTTACTGTATAGGGACCTAGAGCAAGTCCTTCACTCACAATTGCTTCGCGCCTCAGAATCAGATTTATTAACCTTGCGCTCGTACTAGATGCAAAATAATAATAATGATAATAATAAAAATAATATTAATAATAATTACAATTATAATTATAATTATAATGAGATGAGTATCGTTTCTTATTACCGAATGCATCTTCAGATCCCACGGTTCCTGCATAGAGAAAACAGAAAATCGGTATCTTGTTGCACATCTTTAAGGATTTCCACAGCGTTTTTGTAAATATGTGTCTTCTGTAAAAACAATTATAGCCTACATAAACATAACGACCCATCAATTATGTTTTGACTATAATAGTATGTAGGCTATGTTGTCTAACTTAACTGCAGCCTTGCTCGTCAGTGGGCGCCAGTCAAAGGGACAGCGGTGCTGAAGGAGCTCATCCGATAAATTAATTGAAAACTGAGCAGGGTCGAGGCCATACAGTCGCTATAGAGAAACATTTACATTTACACCACTAGTACTACCATCTGCACATGTGCACGCACAATATGGTAGTTGCTTTTGCCTATCATTTCATGTTGAATGGTGGGTTCTTTATATGCGGAATTTGCTCGATGATTCACGTGTATTCGGACTTCTATTGTGTCCGAGTTTGCGTTTCATTGTTATTTCATTGTTATTTAATTCTTTGATATGATTAGGATTTTGGGCATTTTGGTCGGTATTTGGTCGAATGTAATTGACGTCCGATGGCCATTTTGAATCGGTCGCCTATACATTGGTTACCATGGGACAATGTCGGCTATTGTTAACCACTGAGAGGTCCTGCCACCAATCGGCCTCCTATGAAGTAAGTTATGACTGTCCTACACGGGCTTCCTGTCACGAGAGATACACGGACGCTACGTATTCTACCATCTACAAGGAAGTGCCAGACGGTGAGGTTACAGTGTGCTGCGGACTGCAGAGGCTGTCGTTATTCGTCGTTCTCGACTCAACGTGGACCTGGACTCTAAACGCAGCATCAACGGTCAAGTCTAGATAGGAATCCGTTGGTTATGTTCTACGTGTGTGCGAGAGCCACCAATGGTGACTTTTCAAGTCACATGAGCATTGTTTGCATATTGATGAACTTTTTGTTCTTTAATGAACTTAAACACCACTGAGGTTAGCGTAGTCACCGTTTTTGTTAGGTACGACAATAAGTGCTAAATCATACATATTACCGAGCATCACTGTACCAGAACACTATCGACAGGCAGTGTGAAGACCCAACTACCTCA
Source organism: Norana najaformis (assembly GCA_964023275.1). NCBI lineage: Eukaryota > Metazoa > Annelida > Clitellata > Crassiclitellata > Hormogastridae > Norana > Norana najaformis. The sequence continues at coordinate 28,342,814 of OZ029921.1, forward strand.
GTGCCTTCCGGAATAACCACCTCGAGATGACGAGTGGCGAGCTAATACTATTGCCACCGCAACACTACTGCTTCTACTACTACCACTACTAGAACTCTACTACTATTACTACTACAATAGCTAACATTACTACTAATAAAAGTATCAATAGCGCTTTATGAACCTGTTACTCGTCTTATCGCACATTTTGCCCTACTTTCCAATATTCTCTTATCATTTTAGAAAAAAATTCGTTGACATCTGTTACATGTGAGAAAATCTGTAGCTGTTGAATAAATTCAGTAATATTGCCTCTCAGTACTCATGCGAATGTAAAAGGCAAGACAATGTGTTTGCCGAATGTAAATTGTTTCGTGGTCTTTGTGTGTTCTTTCTTCATCTGTTTGGCCTGGAACGGTTTAATATCAGCTCAACTACTTCCTGAACCAATAGTCGACACCCAGTATGGCCAGATACTGGGCAACAGAAAGCTATTCGAGGGTAGGAACCTCCTGGTCGCCTAGATCAAGCTACTGTATAAAACACCCCATTCGAATGATGCAGCATCGAAGCTTTCATATATAAAAAGTATTAGCAGCGACATATGTTCAGTTTTGACATACGTGACAAACAGTCAAACATGGTGTCTCATTAAACTTATCAAACAAACTGGACTCTTTCAGATTTGAGTTTATATAGCTCCGGTGCGTAGGCCGGTCTTCCTGACGCAGCATTTGTGTGGTGCTCAGGAATTTCGGAAATTTATTTTACGCTAAATGCTTAAATGAAGCACCAGAAATTCTCTGAAGCAATAAATGAATCAAATAACAAATAAATTGTATGATCAGTAAAATAGCTTAATCGTCAACAACTTTAATAATCAATATTAGTCAATTAGTATTACTCAGTAAATTAAGTAAATGACCGACTGGCTGGTTGGCTGGCTGACCGATTTACTGGCTGATTGACTCAGTCAGTCATCCAACATGAATTTATCTACTAAGTCTGTAGTCAGTCGCTTATTCTTTAACTCAGTCTGCATTCACTTGACGAATGACTCCGAAAACTAATCACGACTTTTCCTCATGAACTTAATTGAGTTAATCGTCGTGGTAATCAGAACAAATCTTTTTGTAGGTCGTCTGTATGACGAATACCTGGGAATACCATTCGCTGAACCACCTGTTGGAGAGCTGCGGTGGCAGAAGCCTCAGCCTCTTGAACCTTGGGGTGATCTGTGGAACGCAACCCAATATTCCATCCACTGCACTCAGCTCATTGCACCCATCTACGTCTTCATCGGAATGGGTGGCAGAAGCGGAGAAGACTGCCTCTATCTCAACATCTGGGTACCCGGTGGAGTACGGGTCAATGAGTAAATGCATAGTCATTATGCATGTTCAAGCATAATAGCATAATAAAAATTAGACACCTATGTGGCTTTCCTGCATACTGTTCTAGAGTAGCTTGACATTTGGGTTAGACTGGCTTCATTATATCCCAAGTTGAATCGATGATAATGAGCAATAGCTTAATATGGAAGTGCATTAGTTCATCTGATTTCTTTGGGATGATATGCAAACATCTGGTTTAAATTGGAATAACTTCATATCGCAGGAACGCTTTATTTGTGTGCAAAATTCGAAATGATCACATATGGAGAACCATAAGTTATACTTGATTTTCCAAAACCCGCCAACACTTTAACGGCTTTTTGTCATCGAAGTCGCCGAACTTCAGACTCCCATTTTGCTCTCCTTAGCTTACAGAGCAATCCCTGCCACACATTCTGTGCATCGGTTTTGCTTCTCCCTCTTTCATTACATCTTCCAACGCTTTTAGCAATATTTTCACCTGTAGTGGAGATCAGAAGTTGAGTGTTAGTCAACGTAATTGGTCTTACATGTACATTGGGACTTGCAGTTATGGGCTACTATTTTAGTTATATATATATATATATAAATATATATATTTACATGTAGTACCATTCCGTTGCCTGTGATGGTGTTCATTTACGGTGGGGGGTACATCCTTGGAACGGGAGAGATGTATCCTGGTTATGCGCTGGCACTCCATGGAGAAATGATTGTAGTGAACTTCAACTATCGCGTCAGCACTCTCGGATTTCTTTCAACAGGTCAGCGTCTCCATAAGCACCACACACAACAGAATAATATACCCGATGAAAATTATAAATTATAAATACACTACTGTTTTCTTTGGTTAATATATTCTGAACATTTATTATTGAATCATTTTATCTTTTTGTACATGTAAATTGTTATCAGCAGCTCTTTATACGAAATTCGAATGGTTATTTGAATATTAAGGTAATGAAATCTAGAAACTTTTATAAAATCATTATCATAAAACACAACCGATTACACAGTCAATTGCAATCGATAGCTGTTTTATAGTGCATAATCGCACTCCAATTTGCATTGGCCCAATAAGTTTCACAGAATCAATCGAGATTCGTACATTTACGTAGACTGTCCTATGGTGGATACACGGATCGATTGGTCAATCAGGCAACCAGTTAATAAAATCAATCAATGTATATAGTTTTTGAAATGGATTGTATTCAGAGGACTCTTCGCTTCCCGGAAACTACGGTCTGTGGGACGTCCAGGCGGCTCTGCAATGGGTCCGTGACAACATCGCTGCCTTCAACGGCGATCCAAACCAAGTGACGATATTCGGTCAGTCGGCTGGCGGTTCCATCACAAGCCACGCTGTCATCTCCTCTCAGACGAACACACTCTTCAATAGCGCCATTGCCATCAGCGGATTTTCCAGCGGATCATTTGGTGTTACTACCCAGGCCCTTCGCACGGCGGTCCTCCTGGCCAACATCTTCAACTGCACGTACAACACGACGCAGGACATCGTCGCATGTCTCAGGCAGGAAGACGCCCATGATCTTGATTACTGGGGTCTCGTGGGGGCGTCAATGTATGAGAATCGGACTTCCAACTTGAAACCGGTTGTCGACGGGGATTTTGTGATACGACCACCGAGACAGAGCTGGGAAATGGGAGAAGGTATGAGACCCTTGCATCATACTTATATTCTTCATTGTTTGGCAATAACTAGTAGTCTAGAGAGGTAGAGCCGGGCGAGAGCCTGGAAGTGGGAAAATGTAGTATCCTCTCACTATATTGTCATTGTTATCAGTTTCTGCTATTAGCTCTGGCATTGTACAAGAGTCTGGATTTGTACCTGATGGGCTTTGATTTATTAGTTTACTTTCTTTTGCTTTATAATGACAACGTAGCATTTAATTTTACTAACCGCTAAGAACTTGCGCAGTGACTGTCTCAGGAGAGCTCATAACCTTAAGCATTGCAAGAGAAAAGCTGTCAGCTAGTCACAGAAATCTGAAGATTTCTATAACGTCGTTATCATATTGCACAAGGAATCTCTTGATGGTCGCTTCGAGTGAAATCGTAGTCAAAAATCACATTCGGATTTTTAGAAGCCCGGTCAAAATCAGATAGATCTAAGAAAACAGAAATAAGGATACGATAGGGAAACAAGAAGAAACAGGCGAGTCTTACGCTTAGATGTGAGTGACATTTAAGAACTGCCAGTTCTCACAGAACTAAAAGAATGTGCAAATTATTATTTCATTTATTTATTTACAACGACAACTACTACTACTAATACTACTATTATTATTATTGTTTTTTAATTATTATTATTACTACTACTACTACGTCTACAACTGATGCTATTACTAATACGCACAACAACAACAACAACTACTACTACTACGGTGTACTTAATACGCAAGCAAGCTCAGTAAATCTAAATCTGAGGCGTGAAGAAACTGTAAGTTAAGGACTTGCTCAGAGTTTCTGGATGTCTCAGGGAAGGCTCGAACACGAACACACCGTGTAACAAGCCGAGCTCTCTAACTAACAACCGGCTAACGTGTCCCAACAATTATTTTATCTAGGAACATTCATGTATGCATGAGCGGATACGGCCACATCTGCAGTTGATTTAATGGCCACGCCGTTGAGTTGGGTGAGTGTTGCCCAGAGAATTTGTGAAGTCAAAAAGTGGCACAATGATATTGTTAAAAATAATTTGGTCAAAAAATAGAAAAACTAAAGTAAAAGAGATCATCGGTCTTCAGAGGAAATTTCTTGACGACTTGCAAACTTGAAATGATTTTCGGAAGTCTCGAGGACTAACAACTATCATCAAATTTTCTCACCGCTTCACATATCTTTGCTCCTTGTCAATTTCTGCAATCCATGCCGGTACTGGAGAGTTCTTTTAAGATTGTCTTTTTGCTTTAACAGGCAAGCACATTAACTTCATCACCGGATTCTGCCATGACGATGCAGCCAGTTTCGTAATCGGAAACCCGATAGGTCTACCGTTTCTCGGAGACAAATTAAATGTGGCAGCGACCAACGAAAGCCTCTGGGACTACTTTATGCTCGAACTCGGCGCTACGGAGAACCCCGAAGAGTTGGCCGCCTCCATATACAGCGTCTATCCGGACCTGGGTTCAGCGGATAACCACACACGCACCTTGGCTGCCAGTAAATGCTGTACTGAATGGCTGTTTGGAGCTGGCAGCAACTTGGAGGCGGTCGAACATCGCAGGTGGGCCGATTACTTTTATTGAAGATGGGGTGAGATGAGGTGAAATTAGATGACTATTCTGTCTAATCTAATGATTTTGTAGCGCCGTTATCCTAATGCATAAAGTATAAAATGATGGCCCCTTATTTTGAATTTGTAGTAAAAATCATAACCGTTGGACAAGCCTGGTTGAAATTCGATAAGTCAGAGGAATCAGAAACCATTTTACAGTCAGTAAGCAAGTTGAAACAGAAGAGTCTTAAGATTAGCGCTGAATGGCAATTGAAAACTGGCAAACGACATTACTTACAGTTATATGAGAAGAGCGAGAGGAGAGAAAACCAAGCGGTGAGGATAGGTAACAAAAATTACATTGCATGTCAGACTGCATATTCAAGTAAAATTTAATACTAAAACTCACAAAAAAGATTCATAAAAGAAATAAAACATGCATGAACCTAATTATGCTAAGCTTTTCAAGCAGTTAGGAACTATATGTTCTTCGAGTGTGACAGAATGAGCGAACGAACGAACGAACATATGTGTGAATAAATGACTAGTCTAATTGACTTCCAGTAAAAAACGCTAATCGGAGATGAGATAAGAGACAAGTTCAATCGAAAAAGGCACTTTGGGTTGGTTCCCATCACTGAGAAATAATTCAAACAATGTATGCTTTATTTATTGTGTCCTCTAGTGGTCTAGGAGTGCGATTGCATAGAGGTAATCGCGCTGGACTGCCAAAGGAGAGGTCAAGTGTTCAAATCTCCACCAGGGCGAAATGAGGTTCAAGATTTCTGCTCCAATTTTTGAAATAAAGAACAATTTGCTTAGCTAAGCTTGCTTGCATTACAGTTTACTTTGAAATTTTTTTCGGAACAGCGCTCAAGGTTCCGGAAAGACTTTCCAGTATTATTTCCATTATCGCCAAAGTTTCCTTGTTGGATACCCAGAATGGATCAACGGAACACATTTGGACGACATTTACAGCATCCTTGGCTGGCCTTTCATGGAACCCTTCCGGCGGATCTACCTCGAAGCAGATTTCAATGAGGAGGACCTCATTGTTAGCGATCACATTATGAATTACTACTCCAATTTCGTCCGAACTGGGCAAGGACTGATAATATTATGAATGAATGGATTTATTAATTTATTGGTCGGCTGACGATCGATCGACCCACTGACCAACCAACCAATCAATCAATGGATCATTTAATCAATCAAATGAATAATTAATTAATTATAAATAACTAATTTCATAAGCTAAATAATTATCTAAATAACTAAATAATTATTAAAGTTAATGAGTGAATGATTGGAGAAAACAAGAACGAGAGAAAGGAAATTATTCACCTTTTTGTGCATCTCACTCTCACTCTTCTCTCTCACTATCTCTCTCCCCTTCATTTATATGTATGCGTTTATGTTAACTTCCCCATAAATTGCAGCTGATGCCAATTTCGGAGCTTCTATTCCACCGTTGCGCTGATAGTATATTGCGTTATCATGCTTTGCGACCGTTTTAGTCAAATGCTGATAGCGAAAGCATTCACTGGAAAATTCCTCAAGTTAACAAAAACACCGTATTTCAAATTGTTTTAGGTTGACATCATTCTGAAATGTAAGCAACAGTCGTTGTGTGATTTCTCCGTTTCAGTGATCCAAACGTCGGTCCGTTCTCAGTCGTGACATCGTGGAATCAGTTTGATCCGACGGAACAGAATTTCCTTCGAGAATCCCCAACCTTCGAAACTGGCAACTTCTATGAGGATAATATGGTTGATCGATTCCGGTACTGGACCGAAATTTATCCGGGTCTAGTCCAACTTCCTCCGGATCCACCGATACCTCCGTCCCTTGCAGATTTTGCAGCACCCACGGAAGAAGGCTAGTTCATAATTACTAGTATATTTGTATATAACGATGTAACTATATAAATATATCTATATACTACTATATAATATAGTAACTATTGCTATAGTAATACTCCCCGTACTGTTACTTATAATCAAGGCGCGGTGAAAACGTTTACTGTAAGTGGTTGGTGGTGGTCATCCTCATTGAGGATTCTGGTCAACCACTATATTTCCACTGCTTTTGCTGAGAAGTGACCATCGATCGAAGTCTTGGGCGTTACAAAACGGCTCTATAGAAGTTCACACCAGTTTCCCCTAAAACGCTTTCTAAATTGTTTCCGTTGATGTTTTCAGAAATCCAGAACGGAGTCGAGTTGCTCAAAGCACGTTGGTATGATATGATCCAAGACGAAGACATTTGGGTAGAAATGGAAGAAACAATCGACCAATTTGTCGAAAATCGTCGGAACGGTCACCTATATGAAAACTAATTGCAGTAAAATAAAATAAATCAATGTCAATGAAATGACGGTTATTTTCATGTTGTCATTTGACTATTTAGTCTTTTTGGCTTAACAGAAAAAAACGTTTAAACGTACAGTTAATAACGTATAGTCTTTAACATGTGAAGGTAACCTATGGCATTTGTAGATGACGGTGTACATGACAAGAAACTGACATTGACAGTATAAATCGATTCCAGTTCAACGGCTGATACAATTCTACTAGTCTAATTGTTCTGGCGGTTCCACTTTATTCTACTTGTTCTACTTTTCCAACTTAGTGTTTATCCCACAGATATAAATAAATAATGTCAGTTCAGTGTTATTCAAACAGAGAATTTACAAAATAACAAATAATTAAATACAATTAATGCCTGTATCAGATCGTTCTTAATTTAAGGAAGATAAGAATGCAAGCAAAGACATTAATCTTAGCTTACAATCCTATGCTAGTGCCTTAGGTCACTACTACAACCTCACTTGTTCCCTTAGACTGGGTTCCATAACGTTTAAACACGTGGCATAACTTTTTCTCTACGATCATCAGCTTCAGGTGGTTCTCTTGAAGTCTCTCCGTAACAGACATACCTAATTTGAATCGTGTAGAATTTAAGATTTTTACATGTTTTTATAGTATTTTTCCCATTGATTTATTTATTGCAATTATTATGCTTTCAAGATCAGTAGGCCTAATCCAAACCCAAAATTCGCGAGAGATGTGTGCGCGAACAGTTTGCCTCTAAAGTTCAAGTCACGAGAGATGCTTTTTAATCGTATTCAACCATATACAAGGAAGTGCCGGACGCTGAGGTTACCGTGTTCTGCGGACTTCAGAGGCTGTCGTTATTCGTCATCCTCGATGCAACGCGGACATGGACTCCAAACGCAGTATAAACGGTCAAGCCTACATGGGAATCCGTTGGTTATGTTCTACGTGTGTGCGAGAGCCCAATAATAGTGACTCTTCTAGTTATATGAGCATTGTTTTCTTATCGATGAACTTTTTGTTCTTTAATGAACTTGAACACCACTGAGGTTAGCGTAGTCAGAGTTTTTGTAAGGTACTGCAATGTGTCTAGGTCAAACATATTACCAAGCATCACTTCACCAGAACACTATTGTGAAGATCCAACTGCCTCAGCGCCTTCCAGAATGCCCACCCCGAGATGAAGAGAGGCGAGCTAATGAGGCAGTCTTGCCACCGCAACACTATTTCTACTACTCTACAACTACTCTACAACTAAATAGTGCTTTATTATCACTATTACTATGCTACTATAAATTCAAAATTGATGTTGATTATTACAATTATTTTTTTATTGAATAATGGTAATAATAATGTAACTGATGATGATAAGAAATTTACTTTTCTCATTATTATACTTATTATCATTACAACATCATCATTAGTAGCAGGAAGTTGGTTAAGTTAGTGCCCTAGAGCTCCACAGCGCTTTATGAACCTGTTACGCGTCTTATCACACATTTTGCCCTCCTTTGCCACTCTTATCAAATTAGATAAAGGCAAATTATCGGTTGACATCTGTTACATGTGAGAAAATCTGTAACTGCTGAATATTTGCTGTAATATTCCACTCAGTACTTTAGAATCTAGAAGGTAGAACAATGTTTTTGCCGAATGTAAATCGTTTCGTGGTCTTCGTGTATTCTTTCTTCATCTGTTTGGCCTGGAACGGTTTAATATCAGCTCAACTACTTCCTGAACCAATAGTCGACACCCAGTATGGCCAGATACTGGGCAACAGAAAGCAATTCGAGGGTAAGAACCTTCTGGCCGCCTAAACCAATATATACTTCATAAAATAGCCCAGTCAAGTAACATGACCTCGAACCTTTCATTGATAAGAGCTATTAGTAGCGATATAAAATCAGTTCTGACATACTTGACATACAGTCAAACACGGTCTCTCTTTTAAATTGTCAAACAAACTAGGTTCTTTTAGACCTGAGTTGATATAGTGCAAGGGCATAGGCTGGTCTTCCTGACGCAGCATTTGTGGGGTGCTCAGAAATTTCGGAAATTTGCGTTATGCTAAATGCTGAAATGATGCTAAAATTCTCTTAATGAATTAATTAACTATTTAACAAATAAGTTGTATGATCAGTTAACTAACTTTTTGGACAACAACTTTATTAATCAATATTAATCATTTAGTGTTGGTCAGTCAATTATATAAATGTTTGACTTATTGACTGACTGGCAGTTTTGGTTGGCTTGCCGGCTGTATATTGTAATAGCATAGTTGACCGACTCAGTGAGTCATCCAACATGAATTTATCTACTAAGTCTGTAGTCTGGGGTTTACTTGTCAACTCAGTCTGCATTAACTTGACGAATGACTCCGAAAGCTATTCACGACTTTTCCTCATGAACTTAATTGAGGTAGTCGTCGTGGTCATCAGAACAAGTATTTTTGTAGGTCGTCTGTATGACGAATACCTGGGAATACCATTCGCTGAACCACCTGTTGGAGAGCTGCGATGGCAGAAGCCTCAGCCTCTTGAACCTTGGGGTGGTCTGTGGAACGCAACCAGATATTCCATCCACTGCACTCAGGTCATTGCACCAATCTACATCTTCATCGGAATGGGTGGCCGAAGTGGAGAAGACTGCCTTTATCTCAACATCTGGGTACCCGGTGGAGTACGGGTCAATGAGTAAGCAGCCATTACTATGTTGGCCTATATGGAGGCATTATAGAATATTTAAAAATTCGCAGCCCATTTAGTTTTGCTGCATACTATTCTATAGTAGCTTGATATTTGGGTTAGAATGGCTTCATTATACACTAGTTTGATTGTACGATGTAATGAGGAAAATTCGCATTACTTAACATACGATTGCATTAGCTTATCTGATTTGATTTTGTCATCCAAAGTCTCCGAACTTTTCTATGGCCTTTTGTGCTCTCCGCAGCAATCCCTGCCACACTTTCTGTGCATATGTTTTACTTCCCGCGCTTCGGTGGAGGACATTCTAGACCTACCAATTCATTACCTCTTCTTCCCACCAAACTTCCAGCGCTTGTAGCCTACCCAAAATTAGGCAAACATTTTACCTGCAGTGGGGATCCGAAGTTGAGTGGCGGCCAACGTAATTGTTATATAGTGGAACTGGCAGTCACGGGCTACTATTTTAATAAATATACATATATATATATATATATTTACCTGTAGTACCATTCCGTTGCCTGTGATGGTGTTCATTTACGGTGGGGCGTACATCCTTGGAACGGGAGAGATGTATCCTGGTTATGCGCTGGCACTCCATGGAGAAATGATTGTAGTGAACTTCAACTATCGCGTCAGCACTCTCGGATTTCTTTCAACAGGTCAGCGTCTTTATAAGTACCACACATAAAACAGAATAATACACCAGATGAAGGTTATAAATACGCTAATGTTTTCATTAGTTAATGTAATAATAGTAATTGTAATCGTAATCTCGAGATTTCTACAGGATAAGAAAATCTAAGTCGCGGTAACCAGCTTATTCACAGGCGCTAAGTCAAAACAAAATCAATAGGCAGGGTGGGTTCGGTTTCAGGTCAAGATCCAAGAGTCAGGGAGGCAGGCAGGCAGTCAGACGATTAAGGTGGGTGGTGTTTGGAATCGGATTTGCAAGATAGATAAGGGAAAGAAGAGGAATCAGGATAGGATCTGCTAAACGTGAGAGTTTTCAATTTTGAGAGGAAGACCTGCGCAGAGATTGTAAGGGTGAAGTGATGGTGAGTTCGTAAGATGGATAAAATAATTGCCGTAATTCTGGCGGGGCAGAGCAGCTATGGCTATGTAGCGATTTCCAAATTTTATTCACAAACTCTGTTGTTGCAACTGTATTATCATATTGTAAATGTAATTTGTAATCAGTAGCTCTTTTTACTAAATTCGAAATAGATAATTGAATATTTAACATGATGTAATCTGGAAACCCGTATGGCAGCGTTATCACAAAGCCCAGCCAATTACACAAAATACCATTACGAACGAGAGTTGTTTCTTAGCAAAATCACATTTCAAGTGCGATTAAACACAACCCACCCTAACCTTTCCTGGCAACCGGACTTGGTTCTTGACATGGCATCTTTGGACAACCCCACGGATTTGACACAGCACTCGTGAAAAATTTGGTGCCCTGCGCTTAGTTTTTAAGTAGCGCTTTTGAAATTTCGAGTTTACGATTACGATTTCAAATGCATTGGCCCAATTCATTTGATAGAATCAGTAGATATTCGTACATTATCGTAGCCTATCGTATGGAGGTAAGACGGACCGAATGATCAATCAATCAAGCAACCAGTCAAGAAAATCAATAGATGAATGTTGTTTTTGGATTGGGTTGTTTTTAGAGGACTCTTCGCTACCCGGTAACTACGGTCTGTGGGACATCCAAGCGGCTCTGCAGTGGGTCCGTGACAACATCGCTGCCTTCAACGGCGATCCCAACCAGGTGACAATCTTCGGTCAGTCGGCAGGTGGCGCCTTGACCAGTCATGCCGTCATCTCCCCTCAGACGAACACCCTGTTCCTCAATGCCATTGCCATCAGCGGCTCATCCAGTGGATCATTTGGTACTACTGACCAGGCCCTTCGCACGGCTGTCCTCTTGGCCAACATCTTTAACTGCAAGTACAACACGACGCAAGACATCGTCGCATGTCTCCGGCAGAAGGACGCCCATGATCTTGACTATTGGGGTCTTGTGGGTGCGTCCATGTACGAGAATCGGACCTGCAACTTGAAACCGGTGGTCGACGGGGATTTCGTGGTACGACAACCGAGAGACAGCTGGAAATTAGGAGAAGGTATACTTATATTCTTCGTCGTTTAGTAGTAGTTTAGAGAGAAAGAGAGAGAGAGAGAGAGAGAGAACTTCGAAATGGGAGACAGTGCACCATATTTAATTTATTATGAGTTTATGCTGTAGATATAGCATTTTACAAGAGTCTGGATTCAAAGCAGATGGGCAGGGATGTCCTATATTAGTTTGCTCTCTTGTGCTTTTCTATCACAGCGTAGCATTCATTAATACTTAGCGCTAAGAAGTTGCTCAGTGACTGTCTCAGTAGAGCTTCGATTCTGCACGCATTTCATTAACGGACAAGTAAGTAATCAATTAGTCACAGAAGCAGTCCATACAGTAATCTAATGAAGCGCCGTTATCACACTGCATAAAACATCAATCGATGGTCACTTCAAGTGAGATCGTAGTAAGCTTCAACTATTAGAACGTGCACATTACTACTTATACTACTGCTACTACTAAAACTACCACTACCTCCACCACCAACCACAATTCTACTACCACATCGCACTTAATACGTGCTCAGGCTAAGTAAATCTGAATCTGAGGCGCGAAGATATTATGAATTAAGGATTGTTCATGGTTCGTACACAGTAAATGTCTCATAGGAGGCTCGAACCCGTACTATCCGCGCTACAAGTTTAGCGCTCTAACCAGCCGGATACCATGCCTCAGTAATAATATAATCTAAGAACTTCGATGCATAATGTCCGCAAGGGCTGATCCAGCGCTACTCCCAGTGGCACAATAATACTGTTTGAAATTATGATGAAGTAAAAAATAGAAAAACTAAAACGCAAAATGATCTTCGGTCCTCAGAAAATATCATATAAATTTTGGTGACTTAAAAACTTGAAATGAAGTTCGGAAGTCTCGAAGGCTGAAAACAATCATCGAATTTTCTCACCGCTTAGCATCTTTAACGCAATAAAAACACTGCCGTCCTATCAACTTCTGGAATGCATGAAGCTGTCGTACAGTTCTTTTAAGATTGTCTTTTTGCTTTAACAGGCAAGCACATTAACTACATCACCGGAATCTGCCATGACGATGCAGCCAGCTTCATAATCGGCAACGCGATCGGTCTACCGTTCCTCGGAGACAAGCGAAACGTGGCAGCAACCAACGAAAGCCTCTGGGACTACTTCATGACGGAACTCGGCGAAACGGAGAACCCTGTGGAGTTGGCCGAGTCCATATACAGCGTCTATCCGGACCTGGGTTCAGCGGACGATCACACACGCACCTTGGCTGCCAGCAAATGTTGTACGGAATGGTGGTATGGAGCTGGCAGCAATTTAGAGGCTGTCGAGCATCGCAGGTGGGGAGTACCTTTATGAAAGATGGTGTGAGATGAGGTGAAATTGGATGACTAATCTATATAATATGACTCCTTTAGTGCCGTTATCCTACCGCATAGAGCATCAAGTGAAGGTCGTTTCAAGTAAAATCGTAGTCAAAGTCATGATCCGCTGGAGAAGACCGGTTGAAATTCAGTAAGTCAGAGGAACCAGAAGTCGTGTTACAGGGATTGATCATGTTGAAATAGAAGAATTCTAAGTTTAGCTATGAATAACATTAGAGAACTGACATGTGACATGACATAGAGTGGTAGATCACTCTCCTTCACATGCTAAGGCGCTAATAATGCGCACTAGTGGCTGCCTATCGCGGGATAACTTACGGAACTGATCTTTTCTCTTCTTATTCTAGATGGTTAGCCACAAATGTTTTCTTAGATTCGACTTTCGCGTGGAAATAACTGTGGGCGATGGAAACCTGGTACCTCATCTACTGAGGCCAAAAATGATGTCTTTTGTGTGCCATACATACTTGCCAATGGCTAAATCTCGAGTATTTAAAGAATTTGCTGTTGTTTTCTTGACTTCATACCAGACAGCTTTTGCTTTTGCTACCTCTATATATATGGAAACGCAAATTTCTTTTTTATTCTAATGTATCTTTTTAATTGCAAAGAATTTTAATATTATTGCTGGTGCATATATTTAAAAAAATTTGTGTTTAGTGGTTTTGATCACCTCCTTCGTCAATCTTGACAGTCTGCTTCCTAGACGAAATTTTTTACTTTCAAATCTACGCACCCGAAGACCTTTCTTGAAAGTGGCCTTTATGAAATAATGAACAATTTGCTTAGTTTAGCTTGCTTGCATTACATTTTGCTTTTGAAATTTCTTTTCGGAACAGCGCTCAAGGTTCCGGAAAGACGTTCCAGTATTATTTCCATTATCGCCAAAGTTTCCTCGTTGGATACCCAGAATGGATCAACGGAACACATTTGGACGACGTTTACAGCATCCTTGGCTGGCCTTTCATGGAACCCTTCCGGAGGATCTACCTCGATGCGGATTTCAATGAGGAGGACCTCATTGTTAGCGATAACATTATGAACTACTACTCCAATTTCGCCCGAACTGGGCAAGGACTGATAATATTTTCAATGAATGAATGAATGTATGAATTTATTGATTAATTTTCGTTAGCCAGCCAACGACTGAGTGTTTGGAGGAAGAAAGAAACAGAGGAAGGAATTTATTTATGCATCTGTGTGTGCGTGTGTGTCTCTCTCTCTGATCTTCTCTTATATCTGTTTCTCTTCTCTTCTCTCTCTCCCTCTCTCTCTTTTCTCCCTCTCTCTCACTTCTAACATGTATGAATGTATTTGAATTTCTTCGTCGTTTGCAGTCTATGCCATATTCAAGGTGTCTATTTTACCGTGCGCTGAAAACAGAGCGCGTGACCGTGTTTTGCGAGCGTTTCGCTCCAATGGCAATAGCGAATACAGTGACGCACTCTGGCTGGAAAATTCCTCAAGGGGACAAATTCACCGCATTCCGAATTGTTTTAGATTGACATCACTCTAAAATTTGGGAAATGTAAGCCAACAGTTATTGTGTGATTTCTCCGTTTCAGTGATCCAAACGTCGGTCCGTTCCCAGTTGTGACTCCGTGGAATCAGTTTGATCCGACGGAACAGAATTTCCTTCGAGAATCCCCAACCTTCGAAACTGGCAACTTCTACGAGGATAATATGGTCGATCGATTCCGGTACTGGACCGAAATCTATTCGAGTCTAGTCCAACTTCCTCCGGATCCACCGATACCTCCATCGCTTGCAGATTTTGCAGCACCCACCGAAGAAGGCTAGTTCATAATTACAACATACCACTAATACAGTAACAACTACTGAAGCTATATTACCCATTCTGATACTTATATTCAAGAAATAAGGCCATGTTAAACGTCATATATATTGCCTTGCCTGAGTGCGACTTGATTGGAAGTGTGTGGTTGTCACCCAAAACGTGTAGCGTGTAACGTGGCATAAGTTCCCACTGCAATTAGCTCAACCAACATGAAAAATCTCAGCCTTTGGTTCTTCTCGATCTAATACAATCTAGTATTAATTTTCCCCTAAATGTCTTAAATGACTTACCTTAGTCGATGTATCTAAAATTGATCATGGGCCATGTGTACATTTGTATAAGGTTATAGGCTGCTCCATTAAGCGGGACCTTTTCCTTTCGGACCTGCCTTTTGATACCCATGGAGATTGTGTACGCTGTGCATAAGAACATCTTTGTTTGAATCTAATCTTATCTATAGACTTCTATAGCGTCGTTATTATTATAGCGCCCGAGGCATCACTCGTTGGTCGCTGTCTTGTGCGTTGCGGAACGGCTCTACGGAAGTTCACACCAGTTTGCGCTAAAACGCTTTGTGAATTGTTTCCGTTGATGTTTTCAGAAATCCAGAACGGAGTCGAGTTGCTCAAAGCACGTTTGCATGACATGATCGAAGATGAAGACATTTGGGTAGAAGTGGAAGAAACAATCGACCAATTTGTCGAAAATCGTCGAAACGGTCACATATTTTGAAAACCAATCGTAATAAAATAAAATAAAACAGCGTCTGTTTCTTAAACATAACTCGCTCGGTTAGTCTTCTACATTCGGATTATTTGTAATTGCAATTATATTCACATGTTTATATAGGACCACTAAGAAAGAAGCTCCCCAGAGAACTCCATTGCACTACATTGCATTTTTACACACAGGTCGAGTTTCTGGACATTTTGGTTTTGTGATGTTATCTGCACGAGTTGAATGTTGTTGTTTTTCTCTCATAATCATCTCTCAACATAAAATCCGAAATTAAGGTCAATTACGCTATCGTAGATGTGATTCAAAAACATAATACCTGTTTCTTCGTGATACTTAATTTGAATCATCCATTATCGTGGCCAAACTGGTGTGGCTCATTTTATCTCAAACAGCTGTCAAGCGCACATTCAATGGACACATGTGATTGATATAGTTACGGTATAGAACACATAATACGCCATCATATGTACCAGTCGTGAGTGGTTGGAGAGTTTCCTGGCGATTCGAGTTTGAAAGTCAACTATTTGCAGTCAAATTTATGATACTTGGATGCACAGGACAGTCATGGAGATGCCTCTAGATTAGTAAGTTAGGGACCGGCCTTACACTCTCCTAGAAAACAGGGAACGGTTTTGGCACTTCATTAAACGAATGACCGGTTTTAACTCTCCCCGAAAACAAGGGACCGATTTTAAGTCGCCTCAAAATAAGGACAGGTTTTAACTCACCTCAAAACAGGAATAGGTTTAAAAATGCGGGCGCTATAAAAATAATAATACATTGATTTTACAATAGCATGCACCAATATAGATATGTAGCTTGTATAAGCTTACAAATAAGACCACTATTATTTGCACAAGAAGCAACTCGAATTTTATATATTCATATATAGATATATACATATATTTGAGTGGAAGGACACGATCTCGAAGGAATATGTGCCACTTATTCTACACAGGACATTGCTTAAATACATTTATTTTTATTTATGTACATATTTCTGTAGTCTCTACATGAATAAAAATGGTGGAGAATCAATTAAATGATATGAAGTGTTTGCTTAGCCTCAGCACATGAAGGTACACATCTTCATGTTTTCCAAAGAAAATCAACTGATAGTGCATATATTGTCAAGCAAAACAGATCTTCAAAAAATTCATTAGAATTTAACGCTGAAATGACTACAACATATAATACAATAAGTGATCGCTTTCACGTCGCTGTACTGGCTTTTATTCAAAGCAAATCGATAGGCAAAAGGGGTTCGCTTCCAGGTCAACATGCAAAAGTCAAGCAGAGAGACAGCGTGGAGGCTACGGTGGGTGACGTTTAGGATTGCAGCGGAAAGAGAGATAAGAAGAAAAAGAAGAGGAAGTATATGCCGAAACTTAGGTATACCGCCGATTAGCATTGCATAACTAGCATTGCCGTAATCAACCTTGGTATATATTTTACCCATATTCAAAAGAGCGTTACATAATAACCGTAAACTTGACAGAAGAAAAGTATCCACAAAGTAGTACATAATTTAGAAACGGCTGCAGAGGTTGACTTCGTTGGTGACAGCAGCAACAACTGGCGCAGGTCTTTGATTGAAATCGTCTCCAACGGCAGCATCACGCAGGCTCATTCTAAGCGAAATTTTTGAAAGACTTTAATCAGCTAAGCCTTCTTGTCTGAAGAATGATGATTCTGTTTGGATTTGGCGGTCGATCCCTTGATGTAAGGAAAAGAGAACAATTTCTCCGTTTCCAGACGTTTCTTTTCAGCTTCACGTTGATTGGAGATCTTCCTTGACTTCAACTCTCGCCGTGCTTTCATGCGATATGCTTTGTCACCCTTAATAAATTCACTGCATGAAAAGTAAAATGTAAGAGTCAGAAGATGACAGCCAATAGAAAAGAAGGCGAAAAACGAGAATGTAAGAGAAAGAATAAGAAAAGGTAATGAAAATTACATAACAGTGAACTAAGCTAAGATACGATCAGATGAGATGAACTGAGAATATTTTAACCAAGCTAAGCTGAGCTAGGATTAGATGAGAATATTTGAACGAAGCTAGGCTAGGATAGGATAGGATAGGCTAGGATAGGTTAGGCTAGGATAGCACAGGATAGGATAGTACAGGATAGGATAAGATAGTACAGGATAGGATAGGATAGGTTAGGATCGGATAGGATAGGATAGTACAGGATAGGATTGGATAGTACAGGGTAGGATAGGATAGTACAGTATAGGATAGGGTAGTACAGATAGTACAGGATAGGATAGGATAGAATAGGATAGGATAGGATAAGATAGGATAATACGTGCTTTGAATAGTTTCTGAAATGGAAAGCGTCTTACCCATAATCGACTTCTCCGTCGCCGTCCGTGTCGAGGGTCTTCATAAGAACATCTAGCTGATGTTCCGTTAGAGGAACTTTCATGTTCTATATTGAAACGAACACCAATCGCCTTCTGCATTGAATCCTTTCATCGTTGTCATCCTCATCTTTCTCATCATCGTTTTCACAATTCGACCATCATGATATCATAGTTATTTTATTGATCTCAAAATGATGAATCAATTATAGTAAGCCACAGCAGTTCGCTTAGGACCAGTGTTTCACTATATACGACCACCCATACAACTACTAATATGATAGCCACTTCCCAAGAGTTGGACACACTACAGTCCCATCAAACAGTTTCATTAAATGGAAAGTACCGACTCTATAACTCAAAGGAATGAACAGATTGAATAGGATTGATGCATATTTAAGCGGTTGCGTAGGCCCCCCTTAATTGGCATTGCAGCTGCATTATGGAAACCTTGTTTAGCCACCGTAGCTAGCTTCTGGTTTCTCTGACTTATTAGAATTCGACCCAGCTTCTCCAATGGATTACGGTTTTGGATTTCGATTTTGACTTGAAACTACCATTGACTGATCCCTTGGGCATTGTGATAACTGCACTATAGAAGTCTTTAGATTAGATTAGATTAGAAGAAATGTTGATATTTTCCACAGAACTTTCAATAAATCGGAGAATCTTCTACGAATAGCGAATGCTCCAAACACTTGGAAACAGAGAAACACACACATGGACACAGTCAAACACACGCTCACACAAACAAACATACAGTCATACGCGGCCGTTCATCACGATGGAGACTGGTATGTTACAGACCGTAAGACCTTCGATAAACTCGTCCCTGGTGACACTGCCAGAACCATCCTTGTCGAACTGTTTGAACAGATCGATAAGTCTAAGTCCTTTAACTGCGGCGTATTCCTTAAGGATGCTCAGAGGGTTGCGACGGGAAATCCCTTCAGCATCTTGAACGACTTCAAATGCAATTGCATTTAATCGTTCATTAATAAATATAAATAATGTAACTTAAATACATTGAAGAGATTACATAATAAATAATGTAATCATTTCAAACGCCCATCATGGGTACCGAGTAAATAAATTCGATGCTGAAACGATGTTAATGAGAAATATACTCCGATATTATGCAATTTAATTAAATATATTAGAAAACAATGCAATATGGTGTAATATTTACGACCAGTCGTTCGGCTGATCGTGTAAATGAGTAATTGGATTGGATGACTCTCCATTTGAGCAGTGATGTTTTTTCCAGTTATCCGCGCACTGTTTGCTTCCTGTTTTTGGTGCGCCATCTGTTGACGCCTTGTACATTAGACACTGGCGCAATAGAAGTTACTAATTAATATCGATGAAAGTTTTGTTCTTACAAAGAACTCTAGGCTAGCGTTGGAAGAGCTTCTGTAGCAAGGCACTTAAAAGGCGCTATATTAAGAATCTAGATATCTAGCAAATATATACAAGCAACTACGTCCCGGAGATATTAGCCTAGAAGTAATCACTGTATCTTTTCCAACTGAATCCTTTCCTGTGTCTCGAGTTTCCAGAAAATTCAGTATGGTATAAATATGAAATTTCCAAAGATTCATTGTTAAAGTTTCGTGCACTCTAAGTTTGAACTGTGAAATTCGTTTGGTTGTGCAATAACGCAAAACAATAATAATAATAATTCTTATTACCGAATGCATCTTTAGATCTGACGGTTCCTGCATAGAGAAAGCAGAAATTCGGTTTCGCTTGTCGCACTTCGTTAAGGATTTCCACGGCGTCTTTGTAAATATGTGTCTTCTGTAAAAACAATTAAAGCCTCGGTAAACATAACGACCCATCAATTATGTCTTGACTATAAACGTATGTAGGCTACATAGCTTAATTTAGCTGCTGCCGTGCTCGTCAGCGTGCCCCATTCAAACGCAGAGCGGTGGCAAAGGATCTCACTCGATAAATTAATTGAAAAATGAGCAGGGTCGAGGCCATACGATCGCTATAGAAAAACACGTTCATTTATATTTACAACCACTAAGAACTTATTACTACAATCTGCGCATGTGTAGTTGCTTTTGCCTATCATTTCATGTTGAATGATGGGTTCTTTAAATGCGGAATTTGCTCGATGATTCACGTGTATTCGGACTTCTATTGTGTCCGAGTTTGCGTTTCATTGTTATTTAATTCTTTGATATGTTAGGATTTTGTGCGTTTTAGACGGCATTTTGTAGAATGTAATTGTCGCCCGATGGCCATTTTGAATCGGTCGCTTATACATTGGTTTCCATTGGACAATGTCAGAGGTCCTACCACCAATCGGCCGCCTATAAAGTAAATTATGACTGTCCCACACAGGCTTTCCATCACCACAGCAATCATCATCAATACATAGCAACTTCCTGAAACTGACAGTCTAGCTATATAATTTAGCTATCAATCATTAATGCATATAATGCTCTCCCAGAGAGCACTGTACGTAGATGCATGTGTATATATATATAATATATATAAATTTATACATATATATATATAAATTTATACATATATCGCGTTCAAGACTTCTCTACGTCGGCGTTCCAATATCTGCCACACATTGTGTTTGTCAGTTTCAGGAAGTTGTGATTACCTACGCAGGCTTTTCAATGGTCGTTGATGAGGCCTTTTGGTTAAATGGAACCAGAGGAAACTACCTGCCTCTGCAACCGTTCGCCCTCTGACGATCCAGTTAGTTGTCCATTCAACTCCTGGTCCTGCAGCTGATTGGCACAACCATCATCAGTCTACTGACCAAAGAAACCCGTCTGTTTGACGCCTTGCGGGTTCTCAGCTACATACATTGTGATCACGAGAGTAGATCTCGAGCAGATGTCTCAGTGCTTTTAAATAGAATGGCTGCTTGGATTTCACTTGAACCAATCAATTTGTCTCTGACAAAAACTCATTAGCCGCAAGAATAATATCGGTTTACAGTACATTGCATTAACACTGTGCTGCTTTATATGAAGTAACATTACACCACAAAGTGCTTATCTTTCTTAGGCTGCCTCTGTCTTAATGGACTGACCTAAAGGATATTGCTTCTGATTATGCCTTGGCTTTGGTGCGCCATCGGTTCATGCCTTGTGCATTAGACACCGGCGCGATAAAAGTTACTAAGTACAATTACATTTAAACCTCGTCACATTACATTACATTTGAAAGCAGTGTCGTCGAGTGATAGATCATCTTGGAATTACGTTGAAGATTACACAGACAGACTTAAGATTTACCAATTTACCGATTTAGACCTCGAGTAGATAGACAAACATAGACACACACACATGGAGACAGGCAGAGATCTAAAAAGAAAGGCGAGGTGTCCACACGTCTTCAATATATGGCGTCATTTTACCATCAATTGCAGATGCAAATGATAATTTATAGGCATGCACTGTGCGCGGATATTAGATCAGATACAAAAGCAGGCACAGATGGCACGATATACTTACGGACATGTCGACGAGCTCCAGAGCACTCAATGGATTGGACTTAATAGCAGTCAACAGCACCACCGCACTTGATGTTGTTAAAGGATTGTTGGAGACCTTTGAAATTACAATAAAGCTTGATACAGAAGGATGCATATGTAAGTATTGGATGGATGGATGGATGGATGATGGACGGATGGATAGATGACGGATGGATGGATGAATGATAGGTAAATAATGGATGAATTAAATGATTAGCTCTGTCTTTGTGGCTCTATACAAACCCTTAGACAACGAAGCGTTTCATTGACTAGGAGTGCCTTTGCTATCCTCGCCAGCCCAGCGTCAAAGATTCGATTGCAGGTCAAGTTGAGGTCAAGCAGGACCTCGTTGGCCTCCAGAGCCTCAGCCAAGGCCGTCGATCCTTTGTCTGCAAAGCCGTTGAAGGCCAGGTTCAGCGTCGTTAGTATAACATTTTCCTAAAAGTCATCAAAGCAGACGGACAGGGAACCTGCAAATGCGGCACTTCGGACCCTCCGTTCAACGAGTCTATGGCAACCACCCACACGATCAATCAACCACTCACATGTTAAATCAAAACATTCAATCACTTAATTATACAATCAATCAGTCAGTCAAATCAATCATTCAGTCATTCATTCGTTCAGTCAGTCGGTCGGTCGGTCGGTCGGTCGGTCAGTCTGTCGTACCATCAGCCTGTCCGTCAGACAGTTTGACCGATAATTGCCTGACCTTTAGACCTTTGGCGATGGCTACTCCTCCTTCCGGTCGGATGTTGTTCCAGCTGAGGTCAAGATGTCTCAGATATTCATTCGAAGCTGTGCAACAGAGCAGGTCATAGGTCACACTAATGATGCGAAATTTAGCCTATATATCGGAATGCCTGAAAGAACCTCACGAAAGACGTTTCTCATCGCCTACGTGATGAATCTCTGTCTGCTCTGAGAGTCGGTTCCCTGATGTTCTTCGGATCTGAGCTAAAATCTTATCTATTTCAGACTGCTTGTCTTCCGCAGCCTATCTACTGCAGCAGTCCCTGAGATCTTTTGTATCACTGAACAGTTTACTTTGCGCTGCATTAATGTGACAGGATGTCACCATAATATGTTAAAGCACACCGCGTGGAGTAAGAAAAGAATATATTTATTTAGCGCTGCTGCAGTAAGCCAATCAAAGGCGCAATTAAACTGAAGAAAACAGTCTCGCGGCTCAGAAGTTCATCAGAATTTAGGCAGCTGCGCACAGTTCATTAAACTCGTTATACAATTGGCTCATGCATGCCTCGTGTTTAGCTGCAACACCGATCTAAGGCATTTCATCATAATGCACTTTTGATATTCTTAATCTAATCTCACTGTGTGCAATGTTATTAGGAGAGAAATATATACATATATATACAGTATATAGACAGACACAGACAGACAGACAGAAAGACAAACAGACAGACAGACAGACATACATACAGATAGATGATAGATAGATAGATTGATAGATAGATAGATAGATAGATACATACATACATACGTACATACATACATACGTAAGTACGTAGAGAGAGAGAGAGAGAGAGAGAGAGAGAGAGAGAGAGAGAGAGAGAGAGAAGCAGTCCCTTAAGCTAATCTCTACAGGCAGTCGTAGGTATTAAGTGTTAGCGACTTCATTTTTCTTAGCCTCAGCTTATGAAGGCGAGTAGCCAGTCCTCTCCCTCGCCATCTGATCTTCCCACCAACATTGTATTCATTTAATAGCTGAGTTCGCTAGTGGACCCAAGGACGCAGAAAACCTGGAGAAACTTTCTGCCAAGGGAAGGATTTGAACCTCAAATCTCTGGGTTGGCAGTCCAGCATGCCAGCCAAGGCTACTGAAAATGACTTGAAGCAACTGAATGTAAACTAACCGATTGCGGACGTCAGAATCTTCGCTCCGTTGTCGCCGATTTCATTGTGGCTTAGGTTCAGGTGTGTCAGAGACTTGTTTAGCTATCATGAATGTAATGTAATGTAATACATGTATTTACAACAGTTTAAGTAACATTGTAGGTAGCGAGCTACTTCAGGGTGTTTTATGATGTCAGCTGTCAGTGCAAGTGCTAAGAGTTTAGACAACAAACAGACTTGCAATTGTTATCTGAAAATGTGAAAACTCGGCTTTCTGAGTAGAAGCCGGGACAGTTTCACGCACACGGGCCAGCGACCCTGAAGGCCCTATCTCCAGTTTTGTCTTAGCCGGTGGTACGAAGACATCGACAGACTTTGATGGAAAGCAACAGAGTCAAGAACTTGTTGTATCTATAAAGAAGAGCGAATTTCAGACTGGCAATTAGTTGTCTGTCACAGAACGCACAAATAAATTGGGTTATTTCTAATTAATTAGCTAATTAAACCCAAACTGACATAAAATAATTCTAAGTTCTTAGCGTAGCCTTCCATGATCTTGCCCGATGTCAACCTCGGATATTCGTAAAAGCAATCTCTCATTCGCTCTTTCGGAAGCAAACAGAGATGAGATATCTCTGCAATGGCATCGGTTAACAACAATATTGACCCAGAATTTTCATCTGGTTCATAAAAGAGTCCTACCTACCTCGAGTGACCGCGTAATTTCACGTATGTCGTTATCTTGAATTTTGTTACCTGAAACAATAAATAACTAAATAAATAAATAAGTAACCAGATGCTTTTTATGCTACGAAAGAGTTGAAGCTACTGTAGAGAGCATTAAAATGAGGTACACATCTCGACAAATGAATTGTCACGATTAAAATTAGCAATAAGATAGTTATATGAGCACATACCGGACAGGTCAAGATTTGTTAGGCTGCGACTCTCTTGTAGAACACGACAAATTGCTTTAACGCCTTCTGGACCAATGCTATTGTCCGCTAAGCTCTTAAAGAAAACACCAAAGCACATCATGTCTCAACACACCACATCACGTTCCACAAAACCCCCAATTCACGCCGAATCTCAACAGACCACTTCACACCAAAAATGACACTAGCGCCTAACACACGGCTTTCACCGTAAACACATCCATATAACACCCGGCACAAAGCTATGCTTATTTACACTTATTTACTTATTTATCTCAAGGTAAATACTTAAATTTTAATTTATTTGTAGTGTATAGATGTCTCCACCCTAAGATAAAGATTATATTGATTTAAAGAGGTTCACTTATCTATACGCCTAAGTAAATGTCACAGCTCAAGAAAAATTTGGCTAACTTATCTTTAAGTAAATCACTTATCTCAAATGAATTAGGGGAACTTATTAATGTAACTACATTATCTTAAGATGGATTAAGTTAACTTTTGGTAAAGTAATTACATTATCGCATTATCGTGAGATAATTACCATTGTCGTGATGTGACTGTTGTCGCGAAGAAGATGGGCAATGTAGAGAGCGGATTTCTTGTCCAGGGCATTGTCGTCTAAACTAAGTCTGTGGACGGCCTGGTTTTCCTGAAAGTCCAATCAAATTCAAGAGCTGACTAAATCAGAAGTTATTATAACAATCCTAAATTGCCCTATTCAACTGATACAGAGACAACTCTGTGAATTCGGATCCATCCGCCCTTTAGTTCAGTTGTTCAGTTGTTCAGTTGACACAGCACATAAGATTCATTTGCAAACATTCAAATTGCCAGTAATTTACTGTTGATGAGATTCAGCCGCCTGTGATAAAATGTAATGTCATAGAAATCTTCTAGTCTTAATTATCAGGCGTTATAGAAGTTTCCCGATGAACGAATCGATAAAGTTAGAAACTCTAACTGATTTGTTTACCAGAAGAGCGTTGCAAATGGCCAGAGTATCACGTGACTGCAAGCCGCGACCTCTGACGACTACTTCGTCTGAATCGAGTCCTCGACAGATGGATCTGATTGGACGGATGAACAACTTCCGGCAGACGAGAATGTACATCCGGCGACTGGAGGAACATGGTGCAGCGTCTTTCGGCGAATCATCTTGCAAGACAGGCACGGAGAAAAGGAATACGATTTATACAGTGCCAGTGCTACTTAATTTTGAGAAGTTTCTAGGGCTATAGGATGGGTAAAAGTGCTACTAGTGCGTTTGATTCCTATAAATGATTTCGTCTGATCTGATCTGATTTAATCCAATCCATTCTATTCTATTTTATTTTGTTCTATTTCATTCTGATCTGTTCTATTCTATTCTATTCCATTCTGTTATGTTCTATTTTATTCTATTCCATTCTGTTCTGTTCAATTCTATTATATTCTGTTCTGTTCTGTTTTATTCTATTCTGTTCTATTCTATTCTGTTCTACTCTATTCTGTTCTATTCTATTCTATTCCATTCTGTTCTATTCAATTCTGCTCGGTTCTATTCTATTCCATTCTGCTCTGTTCTATTCTATTCTGTCCTATTCCGTTCCATTCTGTTCTGTTCTATTTTATTCTATTCCGTGGAAACAGTGCATCCAATGCGAACAAACTATAGGCTTCATTTATCCATATCTTTTTCCGTTCGTTCATCCGTTCATCTGATTCGCTCGTTGGTCATTTGTAGGTTCGTTAGTGCGTTTGTTCATTCATTCATTTATTCGGGAGTCATTCGTTCGCTCATCTGTTCATCCATCCATCCAATCATCTATTCATTCTCTCCTTCATTCATTGATGTAGTTCTTTACCTCTAGCATCCAAGTCGGTGTCGTATTCCTCAGAGTTGTCCAAGTCATTTTGTTCGTTTTTTGGAATCTCTGTGACGTTTTGGCCAGAAGTCTTCTTTCTGTTCCATTTCTTTTGTCTCCTTTCCTTCACCTCCCCCTCCTCATCCTCGTCGTCTTCCTCCTCTTCTTCGGCAAAGACATGTTTCCTCCGTTCGGCCCTTCTTTCTTTGGCCTCGCGAGCGAATATCTGAAGCAGCTGAGACTGAGTTTGTTTCAGGGAAGGCAGCTGACAGCGGGTGCCTGGAGTTGTATCCAGCGGCGGAAGGCTCAGCATCTTCCGGTTACTAGGGCTTCCACCTGACGACATTGCTGCTCTGTGTAAACTACTCAAACGCCTTTGTCCTGATTCACAAAGTACTCTATCAGTTGTCGGTTTGTGTGGCTAGAAAACAGAGCAACCGTTTGTATATATGTATGTTTGAATATAGGTATGCATGCATGCATTTATGAATGAATGAATGAATGAATGCATGTACGTATGTATGTATGTATGTTTATATGTATGTATGTATGTATTCTTGAATATAAGTATGTATGCATGCATTTATGAATGAATGCATGCATTTATGTATGTATATATGAATGCATGTATGCATACATATATGAATGAATGAATGTATGTATGTATGTATGAATGTATGTATGTATGTATGAATGTATGTATGTATGAATGAATGTATGTATGTATGTATATATGTATGTATGTATCACTAGTGATACTTAAGATTAGAACTGTTTTTCATGAACGGACTTTTCGGTTGCTGGACCTACATTTGAAACTCTCTTCCTACATCTGTTCGTTCTGCTCATTCGATTTTGTCATTTCGTTCTCAACTTAAGACTTATCTTTTTCAAATTGGTTTCCTACCATAGGCTGCATCTCTGTTTTAGTGGACTGATCTTCTAGATATTGACTTGATTGAGGCTTAGTTTTGGTTCGCCATCGGTTGATGCCTTATGCAGTACAGACCGCGAGATAGAAGTTATTAATTATTTATTTAACATGTATGTATGTATGTATGTATGTATGTATGTATGTATGTATGTATGTATGTATGTATGTATGTATGTATGTATGTATGTATGTATGTATGTATGTATGTATGTATGTATGTATGTATGTATGTATGTATGTATGTATGTATGTATGTATGTATGTATGCATGTATGTATGTATGCATGCATGCATGTTAGCCACAGACTGCTCGAGAGCGGTTTTAGATAAGCTTTCGGTTATCCCACTAAATTTTGAGTAAGCCCCAGTCTGTGAATAACCCCCCATCTGGCGTAATGTTGTAAAGATGAGACCTTGAAGTCAAACATAACTTGTTGCAGCGGATTTTCTGCAGGTTACCTGAAAGCGATAGACCGGGACTTGTAGCGAAAACTGTCGGAAAATATGACTAACCAGTAAAACGGAAAACTCAGTAGACGCCTTTCTCTCGTTATCAGTGTACAAGTAAAGTCTAATACTTATTTAGCAACTGTTCTTAACTTCTTTGGCGCCTGAAATTACTTCCTTAAGATCGCTTTAAAAGAATTGGTATAACGAAGTTGACGACGACTTTTTATATTGTGGTGCCTGCGCTGGACCAAGTGAGACGGGCACCTGCCGCGGTGCCAAATCTAAGTACGTCATCTGAAATCACGTGTTTGCTAATTCCTCGAATAATCGCAATAAATAACTCGGTATTGAAATTCTACCCATGCTGAGACAATTATGGATCGCAGCCACAGGTCATAGCGGGTCATTTACCCTTTCATAAGTCAGACCCTGTGAAAGCCTGTGGAGGCAGTTTGTGTCATGGAAACTAGACAATAACAACAATCGGTCTCATTCTGTAACTAATGCCACACATATACATGCCATATCGAACCTATAGCGGACTATAGGGGACCGTGGTATTGAAAGATTAGATTTAATCACCTTCTCGTGACATTGAGAGGCGCCGAACTAATACAACAGCCCTATATATATCTTAATTTATATTGAGTATAGCGGAAACACTGCATTATAGGCTCTATCTCTAAATAATTATTAAGGGATACGGTTACTGTCACACATTTGACCTTGTATACTTTAAAGAAGGCTCTAGTTCCATATTGATCAGTTCTTCAATTATCCTTGTGCTAAACGGATCTATCAAGCTGAAGCATGTCGCTATAGAAAACCGTGTAGGCCTACATTTACATTACGTTTTACAAGTGTCCGAACATAAGCTTGAGCTCAGTCAGTAGAGAAGCAACTCAGAAATACATAGACAGGTCGCTGTTCTCAGTCGCAAGGAGTCGCATGGCATTTTCCAGTGCGTAGACATTGGTGGACATGAATAGCACATGGCAGAATGGCATTCCTTGAACAACAGGTGGCGCCGCGTCTCCAAAAGATTAAGAAGTCAAGTCCTCCTCAACTGAATCCTCCTCTGCTATTTGTTTTGCTGAAAATATGCCATAAATAAGGAAAGAAATGACGGCGCAGTTCAAAGTGCCAAGCAGTGAGTGGGCCTATTGACTTGCAAGGCTACGTCCTCGTGCACTTTTTCCAGAATCAATATTTTACTAATCATTAGTGAGGAAACAAAACGCTAATTTTGATTATGAGAGTCAACAAATTTGCAACATCCAGTGTTTAACGACATCTAGTGGCTGGCTGCTAGGGCGGTTGACCCCCGACATTACCTACCTTCGATGTCCTAAATAACTAGCCAGGCACATGTATTTATATTTTTTTATTTATCTGTAGTTTATAAGTAAACTGAGAAGTAAGATAGGTGTGCCGTCGGTAAATTGTTGTGGCCGCGTTTACGCCTCAGCCAAGTTATATTTTGACCACGAAAGTCAGTACCACGCCTCAGAGGGGCTTCGTCAGAGACTTGTGAGCAAATATGTTACTTTAACCTTTGCATCCTTTTCTATTTATTCTTTTATCTTTAAAGTGATACTTTAAATCGCTCACGCGTGCAAGAACTATCAACTATGTGTCTGCCTGTTTGTCTGTATGTTTGTATATCTGCGTGTCTGTGTATCTGCATGTCTGTTTGTTTTTCTGTGTGTCTGTCTGTTTTTCTGTGTCTGTCTGTTTTTCTGTATGTCTCTGTTTTCCTGTGTGTCTGTCTGTTTTCCTGTGTGTCTGCCTGCCTGCCTGCCTGCCTGCCTGTCTGTCTCTCTGCCCCGCCTGTCTGTCTGTCTATCTGCCTGCCTGCCTATCTGTCTGTCTGTCTGTTGAAATTTAGAATAAGGACACCCCCGAAGATCAATCGGGTAGATCATGTACGATACTTGGACGACTACACCGTGTCTAGGCATCCAGTTCCTTTCTCATTTTTCCAAGCGCCTTGATCGATGGCATTCATCTCGTCCATCTTCATTATTTCCTGTTATCATGAAACGTCAATTGCAGCCGAGCAACGGCTTAAGCAGCAGCAGCAGCAGCCAGACTCCGCTGCGAAGGCATATGGGTATGGGTAGATAGGATGCGGCGCGTTCCTGGTCAGTAATGTCACGCACTCGACCTTTGACCCTGGACCAGCGATGTCTATAATACGTTATTAATAACGATCATGGCGCGCTACGTTGATGACAGCGAAACTATGGACAATCCACTGAGATTAATAAATGAAGACTGCTGTACATGACTTTAACAAATGGGGCTGCTTCCAGAAGAATGTCAACCGCTTTATCTGTATGCATTTTTGGCAAATCACGGTAGTAATTAGGCAATAAAAACTCAATTGATTGATTTAACGATTCTTAATATTTAGAATTCTATGAATAGACAAAGATCAGTTGTTCAGCTATATATATATATAGGTATCATGTGTGTAGACATTTATGTATGTGTGTATATATATATACTGGGCAACAGAAATTCGCATGCTTAGTAAATGGACTAACTATGTTCATACACACACGTATGGTGTTTCACTGAGAGGCTTAAAACGCTGAACTACAGGGTATCAATGAATTTAACAGTGCAATTTAACCTCCTTGTTCATTCGATGGCGTGTGAACAAATGCATTACTTACTTACTTATATAACACTTCTGTGGTGAAGTAAAATAGTTTTTCAGCTAGTAAGCCTATTCGCACGGGTCGGCTGGAGTTCTATCATCCAATGGCTGCAGTGCTGCAGAAAGCTAGCAATTGCCCAGCAAAAGGGCAACGTTTCGTTTTGAGTCTTGCATTAAGCTTCCGATAGCAAATATATGTACGACGATGCATGCGTGTATATGTGCATGAGTGTATGTGTGTATGTATATATGTATGTATGTATGACGATGCATGTATATATGCATGAGTGTATGTGTGTATATATGTATGCAAAGATGTATGCATGTATGCATGTATATATGCATGTAAATATGTATGTATGTATGTATGCATGTATATGTGCATGTATGTATGTTTGCATGTATGTATGTATGCATGTAAGCATCTGGCTTAGCGCTGAGCATCACCAGAAGCCGATATGTCCAAGACAGTAGTTCAATACAACGCGTGAAGAGCAGCCGGAAAGCTGCTGATAATGAACGTTACAGTAATCCAGCCTCTTAATCATCATCCCACCAAATAAGCAGGTGCTCGCAGTTAATGTCACTCAGATGAGATCATAGAAGTCATAAGCGCAAGTCGGAACCATTGTCCAAGAACATAAAACACTCGAGCGACGAATTTTCTCTGCCTTGGTCATTCAACCGTGAAACCATCCGCTGCCAAAGCACTAAAGCCTTCATTCCTCATTAGCCCTTTGAGACAGACTGCAGCCTAGACTCTGGTTATGGACACATACCGCCTTTTAAGAACAACTATCCAGAGTAAATATGTATTTACGTATGCATGTATGTATATGTATATGCATGTATGCATGAATGTATACATGTATATATGTATGTGTGTATGTATGTATGTTTATATGTTTGTATGTATAATGTATGTATGTATGTTTGTATGTTTGTATGTATGATGCATGTATGCATAATGCATGTATGTATGATGCATGTATATATGTATGTATGTTTATATGTTTGCATGCATGATATACGTATGTATGGTCGTATGTATGTATGTTTGTGTGTTTATATGTTCGTATGTATGATGTATGTATATACAATACATCTATTATCTAGTTATTTATGCGTGATTCTGAATATTTGTACAACGCCTGTCATACCAAACTATACCATATCAATATGCTATAGATATGCTAGCTATACACTATTATACTATACCTTCACAAAATACCATTGCAATATGCCACAGCAACATAGTGATGCGCGCCCTTGTGAAACTGGCTCCATTCGGGTCTGCCTTAGGACTGGTTTTGGTACAGCAATTTCCACGCCAAGGATTGTGGCTTATAAGCTTATTATCGCTCATCAATTATTTCCGCCTGCGACACGACGCGGACCGTAAAGACGAACGAGGCACGCCACCTAACGACCGACTATAAAAACTCGCCGAGCGCCGAATTCATAGCAAAGTCGTGCAACGAGATTTTCCTCGGCGGATAAGACGCCTCCGATCTTTACACCGTGTGTCGAATAAACGACTGTGTTGCTTAAAGGCTGCTGCTCAGTACAGGTGTATCGTCGTCATTTGATGGCTCATGGCGTATACGAATCTTAACAACAACACATCAAGTATAAAACGATTATGCGCTGTTCAAAAAGTAATGTGGTAAAACGCTCACATATACGAACCGTATGGTTCCAGCGAATATCAGTTGTGGCTAATATTCGTGTTGCAAATAAAATGCCATATTAATACCTGGTTGTGGTGAAGAAGTGGAGAAAGAGAGGGGTGAAAGTGTTGATTTCTAACCTTTTTCGGCCCATTTCATAGGTTTCCATGGCTCTGTACTCCACTTGCTTCCCTTTTCAGCTGTCTTGAGAATAAAGAAGGAGGAGGAAGGAGAGGAGGAGAGGAGGAGGAGGAGGAGAGGAGGAGGAGGAGGAGGAGAGGGGATTCTCGGCCCATTTTCTGGGTTTCTAGGTTTCCATGGCTCTGTACTCCACTTGCTTCATTTTTCCGCTGTCTTAAGAAGAAAGACGGAGAAGGAGGAAGAGGAGGAGGAGGTGAAAAAGAAGAGGAGGAGGAAGAGGAATAAAAGGAAGAAGAGGAAGAAGAGGAGGGGAAGTTTAGTTTAAAACATGACTGTCCAGTCCAAAGGAGGGAAAATGAGAAGGGTAAAGATGCCCCCAATGTTGAAAATGACTCAACGTTACTGTACAGTAACTGCACTGATGATATCACTTTGTTGTTCAGACGGAGAACGTGTGCAATAAGCATCCGATGTGTAGAAGCAGTTCTCCACTCTTAAGTAATTACATCATTTTTCTAGAAGGGTTAATCTAACCTGAAGAAAAAGGTCTTTCGGTGAGGCTGTTGTCCTAGAGCTTTGTTGAATTAGAACGATGAAGCTGCTTCTAAAATGACCGACTCCAGAGTAGAGG
Organism: Norana najaformis; assembly: GCA_964023275.1. Classification (NCBI taxonomy): domain Eukaryota; kingdom Metazoa; phylum Annelida; class Clitellata; order Crassiclitellata; family Hormogastridae; genus Norana; species Norana najaformis. The sequence goes on from OZ029921.1 coordinate 28,375,486, forward strand.
GAGTTAAATATCAGCTTATTATATCACTCACATAAGTGTAATCGCAATTAGAAATTACATAGCACCTCTTCAAGAGAAACTCACCAGAAGCGCTATACACTCTAGCCTGAAATAATATGATGCTAAATTTAGTTAAGAAGAGAAAGTTTTTGACTTCGCAAGCAATGCTCAGATAATCAGAAAAGTCACCAATGGCTGGTTCCCATCCTACGGATTTTCAACCAGGGTCGATAGTTTATGTATATTGAGAGTTTCTTGGTAAAAAAATTGTAAATTGTACACGTTTTTCTAAAGCGATCATATGGATTCCACCCGCGCACGGGTGAGATCCTTCACCACCGCTACACGCCATTTAAGGTCCCCGCGCACGGACCGTACTAGCCCGAGATTCAAATCTCTGAAATAAGCCACGACCGGGACGCGAACCTGGGATCCTCACGCACCGAGGCTTCCTTGGAGTACGCGCTTACTGATGTAGCTAACTAGGTAGCGTTGCATCGATGCTGCAGGCAATATAATAGCCACGTGGCTTATGCGCTTGCGAGTGCAATAGTTTGTAACTTTTTCGATTGCTGGACCTAAATTTTGGAACTCAATTTCTGCATCTGTTCGCTCAGCTTAGTCTCTAGTATCATTTTGGTCTTAACTCAGGCTTAACTTTTTCTGTTAGCTTACCCGCCTCACCTTTCCTCTCTGCCTCAGCGGACAGACCTTCTGGTTGCTGATCGGTTATGGGTTGGTTTTGATGCACCATCGGTTGATGCCTTGAGCATTAGACATCGGTGCTATATAGACGTGTCTAATTAATTAAATAATAATCATCATCACTACGACAGTCATTATTGTCCATATCATTATCATACGCATCATCATTGTCGTTGTCGTCGACGGTTATTATTGCTATTATCAGCATTGTTTGCAATCATCATTACAACTGTTCGTCATTATCGTTAACGTCACGGCTGGAGTTTTTGTTTTGATCGTGATTGTCATTTGTCGTAATCGTCGTTACGGTTGAGGAGGAGGAAGACGAGGAGGAGGAGGATGTGACTGTATCGTATATTTTATTCTAGAAATCTTCTCCTCTCACATTAGAGCAGTTAGACGGAAGGAGGCAAAGCGCAGATGCTAATCGTGCTAAATCATCATTAGGAAGGACTTGCCCTAATTAAACGCAGACCACTTCACTCACAGCCACATATCTACCACCATCCACATCTGCAACAGCAGCAGCAGCAGCATCAGCAGCATTGCGTAGACCTACATCCAAAATTAGTGCCAGATGTCGAAATAGCGCTCGACAGCAATGCATCAGAGTTGTTGCGAGCCGGACAGTGTTGCTCATCCAGTTAATGGAAAATGAGGAAATATTGAAGGAGTAGAAGGAGGAGGAGGAGGAGGAGGAGGAAAAGGAAAAGGAAAAGGAGGAGAAGGAGAAAGAGGAGAAGGAGGAGAAGGAGGAGAAGGAGGAGAAGGAGGAGAAGGAGGAGAAGGAGGAGAAGGAGGAGAAGGAGGAGAAGGAGGAGAAGGAGGAGAAGGAGTAGGTGGAGGAGAAGGAGAAGGAGAAGGAGGAAGAGGAGACGAAGCCACAGATAAAGAAGAAAGACATGGAAGAGGAGAGGAAGGACGAGGAAGAGAACGGAGAAAGAGAAGAAAGAGAGAAGAGGTTCATGAGGGAAGAGAAGTACAAGAAGAAATACACAGCAGCGGTTGGAATAGAAACGGAATGAGCAGCTTTTAAGCAAGACGAAAGGACTTCTCAGGAAGAGCTAAAATGAAAACGAAAAGCCAGAGAAAGGGAAAGACGGTATTTGTTAAAACAGGAGAAAACAGGCAATCGATTTGAAAAGAGCTACACCATAAAAAGGAAGCTAATGCTAAAAGAAGAATATGAAGATGGATCTAGGTCTTATGCGGTGGAGTTGGAAAAGCCAGAAAAAGGATTGCGATGCGAAGGAAAAGAAAATTAATTCGAAAATGTCTGCCTGTGTGGCGGCTGTGGCAAACGACGGCTTCTTAATCAAGGTTCTTTGAAGACTGACGAATTGGATGACCAAGGTCAGTTCGATCGCAATCAGGGCAGGGGATGTCGGGGATGATGAAGGGATGCAGAGACAGGATCAGAACGAGGAGCAACAGCAAGCGGAGGAAGCATGAGAAACAATGGGGGAGGGACAGTAGAGAAGACTCATTAGGAGGAAGAGAAGACTGAAGAAGAAGAGAAATGAGAGGTTGATGATTTTGAAGAAGGAAGAATGAGAGAATGATGACAAGGAGGAGAAAAGTGAAAGAATGAAGATGAACAGCAGCTGACTGATGAGGAGGAGAGTAAACAGGAGCAGGAAAAAGATGCGAAGTAATGAAAGCAAAGATGATCAAGAGTACAGGCTCATCGGATGGACAGAAGGAAACGAACAGAGGGAGGAAGACAATAAAAGAATTAAGAGCAGAAGATGACAGGCAGGACCAATTGAAGCATGGCAAATAATTCCAAGAAACATATGAAAAGAAACATATGAAAAGCAAAAGAAGGGAGACAGGGACGTATTCGGTTTTGGAGGCAGTTAAGTACTGACGCTAACAATGCTCTGTTCTTTATGCAAGAATTAAACAAATAATTAGCTGAGGTATCTTTCTTTTCTTTGTTTTGACATTTTCATGAATTTTATTAATATACTTTCAATGACGATGTTACACATTGATTTGTTCTTTCTTTGAAGAACAGTGTTGGGGTGAAAATCCATGATGCGGAGATGGTGAAGGGCAGAGACAGGTGTCTCTGATGGGGACGGGAAAGGATAGGGTTAAATCTAAAAATGCAGGGTGGGAATAGGGACACATTTCTGCTCCGTTTGACTCTCTGCTAGGCAATAAACTAGATCAACTTATACCAATTGACGTCAATATGATGTCGAAATGACGTGTGTTTCGACTGGCTCTTTTTCTGCATTCCGTCATGGCGTCACTCTTTCAAAGTTCAAGGACCTGCGGAGTACATGAGGAATTCGACTATTACCGTATCCAGTTATTGTCGGCCATGCAGCCTGTTGAAAACAAGCGCACAACTATTTGACCGCTATAAATGATGCATTGAAATTAAAACACGGCAGCGCCACAACATATTCACTAACTCACTAACTAACTAACTCACCAACTCACTCACTCACTCTCTCGCTCACTCACTCACCCACCCACCCACCCACTAACTCACTGTTTACGCAAGTCATTCGCATGTGTACGTAGAAAGAACCGTGCATATATTGCCTAGTGTTAGATCATGTGTGTAGGCATTCATCTGTATCCTGTCCCTTATGAACGCTTCTTGCAGTCTTCATTAGAGTCAAGCATGTATGTATTCTCGCAGTAGCCCGATATCCTTTGCATTCTGTGCGTCTTACCGATGCTGTCGATCCATCAGAATTTCTGTCAGTCTGAGGCTCTTTGCGGCTTTTAACCGGGTTAGCTTGTAGGGAGCGCGTCTGAACGCATGTCTCAGGGGGCGCTATATCAATGATGTGCTACATGACATCACATAGTGCTCGCAGACAACTATATTATGCCAGATAAATAATTTGCAATTCCTATAGATCACTCTTTCATGCAGTGTCATTAACACGTACATTGTACGTCGTAAGTAAAGATTTGCACACAAATAACACCGAACGGTAGATATGTTTTTGGTACAACGCAAGCTACGATTGTGTACATTCATGCATAGCGTTCATTACATTTACTGGATTAATGTCAGTAGCCATCTTGTGCTAGTTATATATAAATATATATAATCTGTATATGCATATATACCCAGGCGTCTACTTTGTTAAATATAGGCTTATCTATATGATTGTATATTTATGTATATGAAGGAATGTGTATATGTGGCGACATTATCTTAGCATTTGGCCACACATACTGTTCCTGTTCAGCATGTTAGCATTTGGCCACACATACTGTTCACTGTTCAGCATGTTAGCATTTGGCCACACATACTGTTCCTGTTCAGCATGTTAGCATTTGGCCACACATACTGTTCACTGTTCAGCATGTTTAGCATTGGCCATGCATACTATTTCTGTTTAGTATGTTAAGTATTTGGCCATGCATACTGTTCACTGTTCAGCATGTTTAGCATTTATCCATGCATACTGTTCCTGTTCAGCATGTTAGCATTTGGCCACACGTACTGTTCACTGTTCAGCATGTTTAGCATTGGCCATGCATACTATTTCTGTTTAGTATGTTAAGTATTTGGCCATGCATACTGTTCACTGTTCAGCATGTTTAGCATTTATCCATGCATACTGTTCCTGTTCAGTATGTTTAGCATTTGGCCACTTACTGTTCACTGTTCAGCATGTTTAGCATTGGCCATGCATACTGTTCCTGTTCAGCATGTTTAGCATTGGCCATGCATACTATTCCTGTTCAGTATGTTAAATATTTGGCCATGCATACTGTTCACTGTTCAGCATTTTTAGCATACTGTTCACTGTTCAGCATGCTTAGCATTTGGCCATGCATACTGTTCACTGTTCAGTATGCAGTGACCACAAGAACGCGTTTATCTGTCGGTGTGTGGGTGCCCACCATAACTCGATTTATGCGCAAAATTGCCGCATCCATCACACGCACCGGCCACCGCCGCGTCTGTTGTCAGCGACGCATGAAGACAAGGCAAACAGACGGGACTGCGCTTGACTGTAAATGCAAGCAGCGTCCATCTGGTGGCCACGAAATGAAGACCTGTTCATTGGAAGCTCTTACGAATCACTCGGCCTGTGTGGGGACAGAGGAAACGTCATTCAAGGTAATGTAAACTGTTTACAACTGCACCGTAGAGGTATGGTAATCGCTCGTTTATGCTGCGCCTTTTTCAATAGTAATCTTCAGAGGTGTGCGCAGTCGTGAGACAAAGGTAAAGGCGGATACAGTGGAAGGTTGTCCGGCCATATTCATTTGAGTGTATGGGGCAAGCCATTGAGTTGTCGCTCTCCGGGAAACCGATTTCGGTAAGAGTTGCCCACAGAAACAGTCACGAAACGTGTAGGGTAATAGAGATCTACTTACAGAGTGAAAAGTCTGCAAAAATGAAACAAAGGAGAGGAAAGTTAAAATGGAAAGACAAAAGAGCGAGGAATTATGCTGAAGGGGAGAAAACTGGCTGGAGAAGGTGATTGACTAGAAAAGGTCATAAAAGATATTGACGAAATGAAACCTTGAAATCAGTTCCAAAGTGGGCGAGAACTAAATTATGGTAAATTTTCCGCCATATCAGACGTCAACCATGGTAAAAATGCCCCTTTTCTCTCTTTCTTAACTCCGCCAGTGACTGAAAGATCTCTGTCGGGCTGAAGCGCAAACACTATAACAGTAACTCAAGATCCAACAAAATGATAACCATTCCTTACGTGTTTAGTGACTCAATAACTAATTGTCAAATTGACATGACGGACTGGGATTCGAAACCTAGACGCAGTTGTTAGCGGGAAACACATTAGCGATCTCATATAATACAGTTAAAAACAGTTTTGATAAAAAATAATATGAACAAGTTATGGCAGCTTTTCTGTAGAATCTTCACAGCTCCGCAGATTTTTTAACAAAAAGTCTTTACAGGCACCGAAGCTTTTGAGTCCATTAATCAGGTGTTGTCTCTTCTCATCAGATCGATTTGAATAGCGATTCAAATCGCTGCTTTTTGGATTAGTCGATACCCACAGATTTGTAATGAAATGCAAATTCGAGTCTGTAAGTAGAACCTCGCTTGGCCAGTTCACTGAGCCTTTTAATGACTTAAGCTGCTCTCGATATCACGCATGTCTTGGTTTATGGATAGTCAGCATCTCTCTTGTGCATCTTAAATACTATGCATATTATATAAGTTAAAACCTCTTCGAGATCGCACAATGCCCAACAATATCTGCGAGTACACGCAGACACGTAAAGCCCTGACGAAGGTTCACCCATAGCCGAACATATTGACTGCTCGAAGACCCTATGGCATCAGTAACACCAAAAGCAAAACCTAATATATCTCGTGGTGTAACTGGTCGATATTGTACTCAATGTCCGTGGCATGGCACATGACACTGAGCCAAATCCTCTCCTATTATACGACTCCATAACAACCGTGGTGTCGGCTCCACACCCAGTGTGCTTTCCGATTACATTTACGAGCACAGATGTGCTCCGATAATACTCGGCGTGAAGTTGAACATACCCCGTCATCTAACTGCAGGGGCGGTAGCCGTAATTCACAGTGATGACGACGTTAGTAAAATTTAACAATGCTACCGTGATGGCCAGCTAAAGCATGACAAAGCGATGGGGCGTTCGTTTTACAACGAAACAGGGGCTTTTGCGGCGAATTCCCAAAATGCAGATGCGTGGATTGGGATTGAAGCCTTTTTTCTTTCTCGCTCATTCTCGCTCATTCACATGATAGCTCATTCGCTCATTCACTCACTTACTTACTAGCTCAGTATTCCGCTTTTTTTGGTTTGATTCTTCAGTACAGGAAGCTCTTAAATGATGAAATTATGCTAACGTGCTGCTAGTGGGACTAAACTACTTCCTTAATTGAAACATCTGAAGCCGTTAATAATTCATTTTATCATAGCTATGCAAATCATCAGCACGAGGGACCCTCTGCCTCTGTCTCTGTCTCTCTGTCTCTCCTCTCTCTCTCTTCCTTTCTCTTTCTCTTCTCTCTCCCCCCCCTTTCTCTCTCTTCCCCTTTCTCTCTTTCTCGCTCTGTCGTTCTCTTTCTCTCTCTCTCTCTCTCTCTCTCTCTCTCTCTCTCTCTCTCTCTCTCTCTCTCTCTCTCTCTCTCTCTCTCTCTCTCTCTCTCTCTCTCTCTCTTCTCTCTCTCTCTCTCGTCTCTATCTCTCTCTTCTCTCTTTATCTCTCTCTCCCTTTCTCTCTCTCTCTCTCCCTTTCTCTCTCTCTCTCTCTGTCGTTCTCTCTCTCTGTAGTTCTCTCTCTCTGTCGTTCTCTCTCTCTCTCTCTGTCGTTCTCTCTCTTGTTCTTTTCATTATTTCTCTTTAACTCCTGCGCGACAGTCTGGTGGTCAGTGGGCTGAACTGTCAAGAGAGTTCTAAGGTCAAGAGTTCAAATTCATGCCACGAGAAAAGATATTTCAACACTTCTGTTGTTCCAGCGACGCCCTCTAGCGTACCCGGCTACAAAAAAGAGTACATCAACTGATCACTGTATATGGGAAGAGAGGGCATCGAGGGAGACGACTAGCCACCCGCCCTCATGTGGCAATGCCAAAATAAGACATCGGTAACAATCTAGTACTTCATACCGATTGCTGCTTTCCTGTGTTGGCTTAAAGCTATAGAGGCTGATCTTTCCTTCCAGTTATATATATATATGTATATGTATATATATGTATATATATGTATATATATATATATGTATATATATGTATATATGTCTTCGCTCGAATTAGGATATGTAGGCATATATATATACATGTCGGATGGACGGAATGTTCACTTATTGCTTCTGTTATTCAAATTGCTTTCTAAATATCTCCAATAGCGTTTTCGACGCAGAGCCAACAACAGTTACACCGAGAGGATCAACGCCTTCATTCCTCTTCATTTTCGTCGTCCTCTCATCGTCGTATTCGTCCTCCTCATAATCATTTTCCTGTTTTTTTACACCCCTTTGCTGCTTCCGTCAATTAACTCTTCGTTCTCCTCTCGTATATCCTCAATCTCTACGGTCATCTGAAGTTTGTACTGCTTAACAGTGATTTTATTTGTTCGGGTCGGGAGCGCCCCTGTTGAGTTTATACTGTAAAATGCGCTTTATAAATCTTAAATTGCAATTACGATTACGATTACAATCTTCCTTTTCTCGTCATTGTTGTTACGCATCTTCCCCTTTTTATTCCTTCTCTCCCGTCCGAACAATTACTTTCTTCTCTTCTTCACACTAATATTCTTACTTTCCTTAGCAAGTCTTTCCTTGTAGGTGTTCCTTTCCTCTTCCTGAAATCTGTTTCCCTTTTAACTCTTCTTCCCTTCTCTTCTACTTTTATTCCACTAACCTCTATCTCCATCTCATTTTCTATCCTATCATTTACTCCTATTCCTTTCCTTTCGCGTCTTAATCTACCTTCTCCTCTTTTTCTTTCTTTTCAGCCTTTTCTTTGCCTCCTACTTCTCTTCCTTTTTCTTTTACCTCGCCTCTTACTCGTCGTCTTTTTCATCTCAATGTCGTCTGCCCATTTTAGTTAATCTTTTTCCTAAATTTTCTCCTATGCCTCCGTTTCTTATCCTTCTCCTTTTCGCCTCATCCTTCTCCTTCGCCGCAGATCTCCTTCTGTTCTCTTCCTCCTATTCTTCTTCCTCCTTTGTCCTCTTCTTCCTGTTCTTACTTCATTGTCCTCTTCCTTCTGTTCTTCTTCCTATCATGCCCTCTTCCTCCTATTCTTCTCCCTGTCTTGTCCTCTTCACCTCATTCTGCTACCTGTCCTGTCCTCTTCCTCCTATTTTTCTTCCTTCCTTGTCCTCGTCTTGCTATTCTTTTCTCTGTCTTGTCCTCTTCCTCCTATTCTTCTGCTTGTATTTTCTTCACCTCATTCTTCTCCCTGTTCTGTCCTCTTCCTCCTGTTCTTCTCCCTTCATTGTCTCCTTCCTCTTATCGTCCTTCCTCATCCTACTACAAGTCCTCCAAATAATTCAGTGTATTCATCCGTCTACAAACGATATCCATTTGTCGTTTCTTCAATCGGTCTGAAGGGGAGACCGACAGCCGTCCCACGAGTCCTTTCTTCTTGCCGCAACCCCCTCTTCTCCCGTCTGCGTCCAGTCTCCCCTGGGTTAAGCCAATCGGTCGAAGAACCACCCTCTCTCTATCCCTCCCTAACTCCCTTCCTCCCCAAACGATTCCGAATGCAAGCACGAAGATCTCTTCGGAATTTCCATTATTGGCCTCTCGCTAATCTATTGCCAGATTGATTTTGTAGCACTAGCGTTATTCTTAGTGTGACTGTTGGCGTCAGTGCTAGCGTACGCACTAAAGTATTAGCATAGGCGTTATTGCTATTGTTATTGTTATCGTTATTTTTGGTGTTAGTGCCGGTGTTGTTGTTGCTGCTAGGTTGGTGTTGGTGTTAGCGCCAGTAGTTTTATAGTGTTATATGTTACAGTGTTTATGTTAGTCTTACGTTAGCATTAGTTTTAGTGTCCATAAATTTTATAAGTGGACTGTCATCTATCAGAAATTTTTAATAGATCTCTTGTCATTGACAAGTGCCATATTTACATATTTATACTTATCCTATAGACACAATTCTTTACATATTTGTATATAGATATGTAGGATGCAGATAAGAAAAAGAGAAGTGACGTTGAAAGGCGGTATCACTAAATTACTAAATTGCTATGCATTAATTGCATGCATTCAGTATGTACACTATTCTGCTATGCGTACATTTGCAAAACACATACATTTCTTTATGTTTGGATTTGTTCCGTTCACTGAAATCGATCGCCATGTTCCAAATTGGGACTCCCGACGCATGCGCAGATCACAGTAAACGATAAACGATTTGATGTATGCACCGAATTAGAGGCCGCCATTTTGTTGCGTAGAAAGAAATCGTATTTAGGTTTCTTTAAATCTTAACCTCTAATTTTCGTCTCGGATGGCATCAGCAATTGCCGCTGAAAAACTTAAAGCAGATCGGTAGTCGAAACCGTAAGCGATAACATATGAGTTTATACGCATTTTGGCTTTTCTGCTTAATTTTAATTCTTTACTTGTATTTTCAATGTTGTTATTTTTATTTTGCTATTTTCATTTGTCTAAATTCAATTATTTTTCGAGAGACCAAAATATATGTGGGGTATGCGAGTAAATTTGAATAAGAAACTTTGTATATCAGAAGACATCTACGTTACGCTGTATAAAGTCATGTCATGTAAATTTGTCATTTACTATCCGAAAAGGATCCGAAGGAGCAAAATGTTGTAATTTAAGGTAGCAAATATTGTCCATGTATGGCGAGGGCGTCCAGCTGGTCTCTTCCAGCCTCTTGTGGGGCCAGATATCATGGTTCGTAGAGCTCTGGCATGATCAAGTTTGGTGTCGCAACGTGCGATGTGTCCAAACAGCCGCAGCTTCCTGGATTGGATCATCTTCTAGTAGTTAACTAAGCGCCGATGAAAACTGGAAACACAGCTTTTGTGGGGCACTGAGAAATTTCTAAGATCTGCATTTCTTTATAATTGAAAGGGACGATTTCCAGAGTCCCTATGTCTATCAATGCATGCATGTATGCATGCATACATACATACATACATACATAGAGATAAAGATGAATGTAAAACAATTGGTTCATACCTCTGTAGAAACTCCTTGTAACATTGTCTCACAGCTTGAAGTATTATTCGGCTGAGGTGCAAACACAACCTTAGCAATCCGATGTTAGGACTCCATTTTGATGTTTTGGTACTCACATACTGACTGGAAAAGGATGTTGGGCTGAGTTTGCTGAGATGGCCGGGCGTGTATGCATTCATATACATGTATACCCAGCGCCTCTTTGAGGTATTGAAAACGAGCTGCATTGTGTATTCATAATACATACACACATACATACATACATACATTGTACATACATACACACATACACACACATGCATGCATACACATACAGACATACACACATACATACATACACACATGCATGTATACACATACATACATACACACATACATACATACACACATACATACATGCATGCATACATAGGAATATTTGTAGCGCCTTCGAGAACCTCTCATATCTTATTGATTCGATCTGGGGACCACAACTGTGAAGACTAATGTTGATGGAAACGTGTGCAAATGTGCGATTATCTCGCTTTACCTCGCCTAATCCGCAGAGGATCAGTCACCATCCAAGTACTAGCATCTCGACGTTGCAAAACTTCATTGTGCATGCCATCATTCTATCCACAGCGCCATCCGCAAAAGTAGTTAAATATAAATATATCTCAAACAACATTTACTGAATTCCGATGTATGCCAACAAATGCGAATATATGTATGTAGAGAGTAACAGCTCGAAGAACATAGAGACAATTATATAGAGGCAGAGATAGAGAGAGTGCGCGAGCGAGACAGAGACAGACAGACAGAAAGTGACAGGGAAACATAGAAACAGAGAGACAGAGAGAATTACTTGTTCTGCTTGGTGATCGATCATTTTACAGCCCGCGATTTGAACCAATTTTCCGCATCTTTATCGTCTGCAGTTCTTGCTTCAGATCTTGGTTCGTGGTACAGCGTCTCTCATTCTCCTCATCTTCAGCAACTAATCTCTGGCGCTGTTCTGCCCTAAACGGACGGGTCTTTGACGCCCTAATGGAACTGCGTTTCACTCTTTTCCTCCATCTATCCATCCGTCCATTCCATTCTCCCTCCTCTCAAGCCCTGCGGCAATTGCTGCTGCGACAGGCAGTGATGTTCATTGCACGCATCAGAATTGCATCTATTCAACATCTTCTCGGATGCGGTTGCTACTCTGCTGCCGAAGTAGAAAAGATGAAACAGTTCTAGTAATTTCAACGGAAATCCAATCAGAATGTCGTCTTCACTGGTGGAGTTTGGGCATCGCCTAATAGTCAGGAGTAATCCAAGAGAAGCTGGGGTGATCTAGGGGTTAAACACCGCACAAGACAGCTCTTAACCCGATGAAGCCCTCAGTTGAGTCAGAACGAGGAAGGAAAGATGGCAGATAAAAGGAAGCCAGGATGTGCATTATCATCACTCCATCTTTCAATCTACAGCTCGGCGAAGGTTAATACAGAGGAACTTTGATGGAACTCCTCCCTAGGGTCTGTGTAGTCTGCGCTGCACAGATGTTTAAAATAAATGGTTTCATTTGGCTGTATATGAGATGGTAAACAAACGATGGAAATGGGATTCTAGCAGGTTAAAAATTTGATGCGATTTACGGTGATGTAATGTACTCTTGGCCTATTGTAATGTAACGCAATAGAGAAATCGAGGCAAAGAGGTTAAACTATCATGGTCAGTTTCTGCTCTAGGTCAACCTCCACATCGTGGACTCCAGAGAAGAAGTCAGACGCATGGCACGGCCATTTCCACTGCCTGAAAAATACAACATTGGACATTATTGTGGCCAGAACATGAATTGTTAATACAACATAGTGATGAAAGTCAGTGATGGGAAGACTCGGCGCAGTGTCTACCATCGAGGCAGTCTCAAGACAGTATTTCTAGTTTCTTGCGTACGGTCGAGTCTCAGATCCATGGACATGTACGCCATCTTCATCTGCGTAATGGTCTAAGCGGAGGACGAGCCACGAGGGCCTGTGGAGTATCTTCGACCGTAATTCACGGGTGGCCCTTCGACCTACTGACCGGCAGGAGACCGACGAATACCTGTTTTACTCAGACTCTACGGTGCGAGGGATATCCGGACGCTGCGACATCTACCAACAATGAGGGACTGCTGGACGGTGGCGTTATCCCTAGACCTAATCCCTAGACCCTAAATCCTGTCGTCGCTCTTCACCGTTGATGCAGTTAGGTTCTGGATCTCTGAACACTGTACTATCTGTCAACTCTGAATAGGAATCCATTGATTGGGCTCCACGTGTGTGCGTGAGCGCGCTGCTGGTGACTATCCCAATTATCTGTGCATTGTTTCGCTTGCTGACGTACTTTCTGCTCTTAATGGCATTTGACATCATTTAGGCTAGAGTAGGCAGCTCTTTTGTGAAGTACTTAAAAGGCACTCTATGAAATGTGTAGATAATTAACTGACTAACTAACAATATACATACTTTTAGGTATATTTTACTAAGTTACATTCGCACTTATTCCCCTCTGTCCTACATGCAGTTCTTTACATATTGATAGAGTATACCTCGAATTTTGAGCAGTGTTTAAAATCGAGTTACTGTAAGATGTGTCTAATCTAATATAATGACTTCTAAGGCCCCGCTATCATGATGCACAAGGCATCAGTCGATGGTCGCTTGAGTGAAACCGCAGTCAAAAATCAAAATCCGTTGAAGAAGCTTGGTCGAAATTCCCTAGGTCATCTCACAAGCTAACGAAGAAGCCAAACATTTATTCGAGAACTTTCTGGGCTAGCCTGATCACTACTTGCTAGACGAACATTTCATACACGGCAAATGGTGAGCTGTAATCTTAGAACCAGAACGAGAAAGTTATCTGTAGGGATGCATCGGATTTAATAATTTAATTTAATTTAATTTAGGACGGAATGAATCTGTGCTGGATCATCATAGCGTAGAATATATGTCACAATTTTAAGGTTTTCATCCGTTTTTATAGGTTTGTTTCATGGTATGGCAGTCGCACTAAATACCAACAGGAAGATTGATTCCTAACAATCCTCACTGGGTGTCCTCTGCCGAAAGGAAGATTGACTCCTAACATTCTTCACTCTTTTCCCAATTAGAATCAACTTTAAAACTGTTTAAGCAACAATATATTCAATTGTGAATCAATTACCGCAATCCGTGTGCAGCTGGATTTTCCTTGTGACTCCAGATGGCTTTGTCAGCTGACCCTCTGCAGACCACATCCCGATCGGTGCATTTGGCAATCTGGGCTTTAAAATTCTCCAGACGCGATCTCCTGAAACAACAATCGCGAAAAGAAACAGATAGAATAGCGCCTCCACGTGTAATGTGTCACTGCGTATTTGATTTCATTAAATGTATGTGAATACTTTAATCGCAGTTGGAAACAGCCGCGGGCAACGACGAAAGTAAAGGCTGACCAAGTATATCATGGCGTTCAGTAAAGTAAACAGATAGCTTGGAGATACATCCAGCTACTGGCCCAACCATACTTGAAATATGAGCAACAATCGTTAAAATAAACAGACAAAATAACAAAAAGCAGTCGATTATTTAGAGTTCACGTAAGAATTTACAGTGCATTAAGAATATAATTTATCGGAAATATATATGTTTAGAATGCGTCAGAAATGAGCAGGTATTCGTCGCTCGTGTTAAGAAACGACAACTGGTGCTGTATAAATTTCTGTCAGCGCCCAATTTCATTAATATTTATCAACACTCGCAACGGATATTTATTCAAATCTTTATCTATTCTTATTTTTCTTCTATTTGCACCTTTAATAATGGCATGGCATGAATGCTGATGAAGAACACCTATTGCCTGCATGGTCGCTTAGGAAGCACGTTTATGATTCCAGTCTGCAGTCAGATACTTTCCATTTCACTAAAAACTATATCATTGTTTTGATGAAAGCCACATTGACTGTTCTTGATTGTCAGACAATTTGTGTAGCCCTATAGTTTCTGCCTTCAGTTCATCCTAGCGACTGGCATATATTATGTCGGTATATCTTCTAAGAGCACTCGCTTCTTCGCAGCCATTAAGCCGTCTTTTGCATTTACTCAATGCTCGTTTTTGCCAAATAGTACACGACTATGATCTTATTAGGCTTCTTCTCATTTACGTTTTCTTCCTTCGCCTAATCTGATTACTACTCATTCCCAGTTCCCTCTCACTTTAATAATGAAGACAAAAATATTCCTTCATTCGTCAGGCTATAAGTCAGAATTCGTAGAGGTGGCAAATATCCTGACACGCACGCACACACACACATATATAAGTTAATATATATATATATTATATATATATATTAACCTCTATATATATATAAATATATATATATATTAACCTATATATGTGCATTGGTCCACGCCAGGCTGCAATATATATATATATATATATTATATATATTGTAGCCTGGCGTGGACCAATGCACATACGCGCATGCATTGAAGCCTATACGTTTACAGACACGTAGGTGCTATTTTTTACTTGTTTAATTACTTACTTACTTACTTACTTACTTGATTGATTTGTCCATTTGTTTATTTATTTAATATTTCTTGATTCATTCAGTTACACACTCTTGGACCTGATGTCTGCTAATAACAACACTTTGTATAATCAAAATCTATGTAGAAATAAATTCTATATAGTAATAAACCCGATATTTTGTGAGTTAAATATTCAGGTAATTTTGTTGCATTGTGTGTCTAGAAATATTAATGTTACAAAAAATTAATAACAGTAGTCACTGATGCATCAGTATTCATGTCGCATATTCTGTGCGTGCGATCTTTTCAGATTCTGTTCAGATTCTTGTTTTTCATATTTGTATGAGATGTTTTCTGTGCGGACTTCGTGGGCGGAAGAACTCATATTTATTCGCCTACAGAAAATTCATGCACATGATTTATACATCTATAGATCCGCTGTGTGTAACACAGCGGATCTATAGATGTATAAATCATGTGCATGAATTTTCGTGTATTCGGAACAATTGAATTTCTCTGCGAACTTTTTCTTCTTTATGGTACATTTGTGTTTCCATCGCCCTTCCATTCTTCCTGCTGCTTTTCCGTTCTTCATTCAGCCAGTCGTTCTTTCGTCGTTTTTTCGTTCATCAGTCCTTCTCTCCTTCGATTCATCCATCCCATTATGTATTTTTATCCTTTCATCTTTACATCCTTCTGTTCTTCCATCCTTCCGTCTTTCCATCCATCCTTCCGTTCTTCTGTCATTCTTCTTTTCTATCCTTCCGTTACTTCTGTTCTTCTATCATTTCTTTCTTCTCTTCTTCCATCCTTTCTTTCTCCAGTTCTTACATCCTTCAGTCTTTCTATTCTTCCGTTCTGCCATCCTTTCGTTCTTGTGTCTTTCTGTTTTTCTATCCTTCCGCTACTTCTGTCCTGCCATCCATTCTTTCTTCTGTGTTTTCATCCTTGCTTTCGTCTGTTCTTCCATCCTTGCGTTCTTCTGTCTTTTCATCCGTTCGCCTGTCATTCCATCCATCCATCCTTCCTTCCGTCCTTCCTTGCGTCCGTCCTTCTTTCCGTCCGTCCGTCCGTCTGTCTAGAGAATGCGGTCTGCTGTTCCTGGTGACCACGAGGTCATTTATTTGCGCCTTCGTTGCCCCAGGGAAGTGATCGGGTACTGGAGGTGGTGATGAGATGGAAGGTGGTCGCCGGTGCGGTCAAAAGTCGTCGTCGTTCCCCTGCCGACCGAGGGAGAGGTGAAATTAATTCAGTTTCCCGCCCAGAGGGATACGCTTTTAACGGGAGGTTCTCCGCTGTCGCGTCTGGATCGTGATCAAAGACGTTCGCGTTAAGGCCACGCGGCGGTGGCGCTATATAAATGCGTCTGCGCATATCACCGACAGGGAATCAGCTGAGCGGAAGTGGGTCCAAAGCCGACTAATTTAGCGCCACTACTGAATCAATTACGGTATCATAACGGTGACAGAGCACGATAATTACAATCTCCGCGTCTCTCTTCATGTGTTCTTGCCTTGCATACCCTGTCTGTCTCGGTATATATATCTGCCCTGTACCTCTATCTTGATCTGTCTGTGTGTCTGTTTTTGTGTCTGTCCGTCTGTCTGTCTGTCTGTTTCTGTCTGTCTTTCTTTCTTTCTTTCTGTCTCTTTGTCTTAACGAACAAATTAATCAATAAAGCAACGATGAGATGTCTGTCTGTCTCTGTGTCTGTCTGTCTGTGTGTCTGTGTATGTGTGTGTCTGTCTGGCTGTATGTATGTCTGTCTGTATGTCTGTATGTCTCTGTGTGTGTATGTGTGTCTGTCTGTGTTTCTGTGTTTCTGTCTGTGTTTCTGTCTGTCTGTCTGTCTCTCTGTCTGACCGAACGAAGTAATCAACAAAACAACGATGAGATGTCTGTCTGTCTGTCTGTCTGTATGCCTGTTTCTTGGTATGTCTTCACATTGTACTGCACCCATCAATGTCAATGTGTGCGTTGTACCTGTATACCTGCGTATTCGTCAGTCTATGTCTTTCCGTGATGTGTATTCTTCTTAAACACGTTCCCTCCACCTGTACATGCGTTTCGTGGTTGATTGGTGACTTCTTTTCGTCGTCTTGAACCTGCAGTCGATGTTGGTCAGGACCGTGAAGCATGGAAATTGCCTGCACTGTGATCACGAGTCCAATTAATATAGGATTACATTCATTCATTCATTCATTCATTCTTACATTCGTTCATTCGTTCATTCGTTCGTTGGTTTATTTATTCATTCATTCGCTCAAAACATTTACTCAGTTCTGGCTAAGGACCATGCGTAGACTTCTAAGTGCGATATATAAAAAGTAAAATATTCTGATAATGACACTTAGTTACTTTGCCCGAAGACGTTGAAGATATATATGTAATATATATTGTATATATATATACATTTATATTGTATATATATATAGATTTACTCAGCTCTGGCTAACGACCATGCATAGACCTCTAAGTGCGATAATAAAGAGTAAAATATTCTGATACTGATACTTTAAACTCAGTTACTTTGCCTGAAGACGTTGAAGATATATATATATAATATATATTGTGGTATATTGATATAGCGCCAGTGTAGGCTCTTTTTCCATTGCAACGTCCATGATTTGAATCTCGATGCAGTTTTGTCGGAAGCCAAAAACATTTGTCAATGTTTCGTTTTAATTCATTTGAATATGTGATGTTTAAACCATAGAATGAACCAAAGCGTGGATCATGGAGTGTCTGGCGATGCGCTCTTTCCAGTCATGCATGACGAAGCAGTTTCTGGACGGCTGGTCTCGTGATCTGTTCGATGCTCCGCTGCTTCGGATCACATTTCGAGCGAAACAAACTCACGTCCAATGCGCTCAACGCAACATAGAGACAGTCGAAGGCGAAGTCATTTGTTCGGCACAGTTGCAAGAGAACATCCTGGCGCTATATAAAGGTTTTGGTGCACTGGTTCGTGCGACGGAACGGAACAAGAGGAGCACCTAAGCGGAAGCTTTTGGCAAATGGAACCGAATGCGACGGAAACAGGTGTCATCGAAAGAAGAGGAAGCTGCAACCACTTGTTGGCAGCGATTATCAATTCCCTGACGCTCGTCAAGACGTCATTCGTCGTCATCCTTCTCGAATTCATCGCCGGACCATTTATTGTCATCGGCAAAGGTAAGTAAGATATCACGTGGGCAGCATCCCCGTAATTCATTTGGTGTGGCTACGGGCGAAGTAGTCACAACGAAGTTGATGCTATAATTTGTAGTAGTAGTGAATAGTAGCAGTGACAACATAATAACTTCCCTAATGATGCTGATGGCCGAGACTATGATGATGACAACAGCGATAATAATAGTATTATTCATACTAGACGATCAATAAATTGTATAATTTTCTCTAAGCTAATCTAAGCTAATTTAATCTTAGCTAATTATTATCGAATGGAATTGTAATCCATTCGAGAAATCTAGTCGAAGTCCGAAGAGTCGGAGAAACCAGAAGTTAGGCTACTCTTGGTGTAAGCAAGTAGAAACTGATGAGTCATAAGTTTATACCTGGATGATATTAGGTAACTGACAGAATGCACAGAACTGGGCAGTGAGTTCCAAAGCTTTGAACCGGCGACCGAGAACTCACGAGAGCCCTAACTGTCCTGGTGCAAGCCACAACGAGAATCAGTGTCCGTTGATCAAGTGCGATATTTTTAGTGTGAGAAGTGAGCATAGAAAGAAATAGGTCGGCTGATTTAAATGTAGTAATATCTTGTGAGTCGTAAGACAGATTTTCAACTGGATTATTCGCCTGATGAGCAGCCATTGTATTGACTGCAGTAGGGGTGTCTTATGTCCATGCTTTCACTCAAGACTGAAAACATTTCTTTTCCACAAATCTTATCCTGATTCTTCCTCTTCTCCTTATCTCTCTTCTCGCTTCAATTTCAAACACCATCCAACGTAGCCGTCCGACTGTCTGACTGCCTGACTCCTGAATCTTGACCTGGAACCGAACCCTTTTGCCTAGCGATCTTGTTTTAACTGAACGCCTGTGAATAAGCTGGTTCCCGCGACTTAGCTTTAGTTGGGCGCTGTAGAAATCTCGAGATTACGATTACGATTACGATGTGGTAGATGCCTCAGGATCGTTTGTATCTCTGATTCGTATGAAACAGATGCATTTGCTATATTTGTTGCATTCAACTGTGAGCGATACATTTGCTTAGAAGTGAACTTTTGACCGCAGCGTAGGCCTAAATTGGCTTTGTTACGCAGTCTACGAGTCGTTGGTTTTTTTATGAGGCCACGGTGTACCAGAGCCAGTAAACATGCGACGATTGTACAAAAAATCGGTGGGTTCTCCAATTCACCATCTCAATCAACTAATTGCGGATTTCGTCATGTAACAGACACAGGCAGCGACAGAGGCAGACACACGGACTTATAGAAACAGAAAAAAACATGACTGGCATGTTGGCAAGGACAGGACATACAGAATGAGACAGAGAGACAGACAAAATAAAAACAATAGATTCACACACACAAGCAGACTTAGCCAGAGAGAGACAGACAGATAGATAGATAGATAGATAGATAGATAGATAGATAGATAGATAGATAGATAGATAGATAGATAGATAGATAGATAGATAGATAGATAGATAGATAGATAGATAGATAGATAGATAGATAGATAGATAGATAGATATATAGATAGATAGATAGATAGAGAGATAGATAGATAGACAGATAGATAGACAGATAGACAGACAGACAGACAGAGATAGATAGATAGACAGACAGACAGACAGATAGACAGATAGACAGATAGGTAGGTAGATAGATAGATAGATAGATAGGTAGATAGATAGATAGATAGATAGATAGATAGAGAGAGAGAGAGAGAGAGAGAGAGAGAGAGAGAGAGAGAGAAACCAAAACGGACACTGAGACAGTAACTGAGCATTACTGCAGTTTAATAAAGGCTTCGGATTCGCTGTTGCGAGCAATGTACGTGGCGGCGTTTTGAGGTTGAGAGTTTTCTTGAAACGACTCTTCTCTCCATCCATCCACACGTCCATGGAGCCTTCCTTCCGTTTTTCCGCCCGTCCATCCGTCCTTCCTTCCATCCCGTCGTCCTTCCCTTCGTCTGTTCATTCTTCCATCTGTCAGTCCTGGAATCCGTCCGTTCCTCCGCCTGCCCATCCTTGAACGAGATGCTGCATCCACCTGTCGTGGCCAGCGATGAAATGAGACGACAATAACACGACCTCTGCATCAGCAGCCGGGCGCTGTCTCGTCACGTGATCAGGTACCATGCGACCTGTAATGATAGAAACACCACAGAGACACAGGAGCTTTAATTATGAGCCTGTCATCTCGAAGAAAACAGTTCCGACAATTGAAAGGGAGCATCGCACCGCAGGCATTGTGCTTGGCAGAAAGATGTTTACTAGCACCGCCTTTCTCCCCGCAACCAAAACTTAGGCCCAGCCTCCAGGATCGAGATGTCAGTCTGAACGGGTTTTGTACGGTTGCCATGTATTTGCCGTAGAATTAAAATTACAAAATTTTCCCACTGAAGATACATTTTCTCCATACATTTCTCTGTTATCTCTAGGTCGTTCTTTGTGTTGTGCCCAACGTAGGGGCATTGCAGTAAAAGTAAACGTAGAGAATCCCATATCCCACAAGTGAGACTTTGGGAAGGCGCTTGTGTCCACTGCTTTAGGCCCTTGAGCCGGCAATGGACGAATCCCAAGGTCCAGGACATGGGGCCAGTGCATCGCAGGACTTGCCGTTTACTTCCCAGCTTACGTCGGTACCAAATTCTACTGCTTGGATACAGAGATGGTTTATCAACTACACTGCCCTTTGGTGTAGACGATGAAGCATCGTTAATTAGATAGGCAGTGCTTTTTCTGCAAACAAAGGTTCCGGAACTGAATAATTATGGAATTTTGTGCGAAAATTTCATTATTTCTATCAATCAATGAACGCTGAAAACAGTGTAAAGTTGTAAACACTGACATTGAATTAAAATAAGTTACATAATATTACATAATTAAAATAACTGAGTAACACAATTCTTTTACTAAAACTAAATTATTTTTTATTAGCCAAAAAAAGGTGCCGGAACGCCGTTCCGGAGCGTTCCGTCTGAAAAAAAGCACTGTAGATAAGTGTAGCGATTTGTATTCCGTCGAACAATACAGGTGATGTATCGTTGGTGCCAAGTCCTGGCACCGAGTTCTGCGACACGGAAATCTTTCGGGCCAGCTGTTCTGAGACGGAGGTCGTCATGGTTGACCGAGCACTGTACGGTCGGATGCACTTGGGCAAGTGCGTCGAGATTGACATGGGCCACATCGGGTGCTTCAAGAACGTTCTGGCGACGGCTGACCGACGCTGCTCCGGACGCAGATCCTGCGAGATACGGGTGCCAGATGCTGAGCTTGAGAATACGCGGCCGTGTCTCAAGGAATTAAAGACTTACCTGGAAATCAGCTACCGGTGCCTCACAGGTATGACACTGTTGCATTCAGTGATGCGTCATATATATATATATATATATATATATATATATATATATATATATATATATATATATATATATATATATATATATATATATATATATATATATATATATATATATATATATATATATAATTTATTTGCATTTATGTATGTGTGTATTTGTTTGTCTGTGTATGTGTGTTTATGTGTGTGTTTGTATGCGTGTGTATTCTGTTGTCTGTATCGCATCTAGGTGTAATTCGTTGTATAATGTTGCACTGCGTTGCACTTTGTTGTACCTCGCACCAGAATAGTGTTGGATTCTCTGGCGTTCTGTGTGGCCGATTTCTCTTCGTTCTGTCAGTTCTTTGATGTCATTTCAGGTCTAAACTTAGGGCTCGTCTGTTTCAAATTTCTTACCCACCGTAGCCTAACTTCTGGTTTCTCTGACCTATCGGAATTCGACCTGGCTTCTCCACTGCATTATGATTTTGATTACTATTTCACTTGAAGCGACCATCGATTGATGCATTGGACATTTTTATAACGGCGCTACAGAAGTTGCTAGATGGTTGTGCATGGCAGTGCGTTGCAGCCAGTGATCGTGTTTCTGTGTGTCAAAGTTCAGAGAGTGACCAGCGAGTACTGCCTGACCAACGACGAACTTCCTGTCCACTCGACATCCGGTTTCATCGCCAGCATCATGACGTCAGATATTACCCACTGTGACGGTCTACGTCACCCATGGGTCATATCGGCCTCCCCGGGACAGATGATCAACCTCACCCTTTACGACTTCGCCATGGAGCCTCACCCCACGACCTCGAACACTTTCAAATCGGAGCTGGATCGAACGAAGGCGGAATATTCGAGAAGGTGTCGAAGATATGGAACAATCGAAGACAATGGTGTCGCCGACCGACAGATTGCGATCTGTGGCAGCGACACCTTGCGGGTTAGTCGGCTGTACCTGTCAACCGGAAATGTCGTCAGACTCTGGGTTACAGCCGGCATGGCACCACGTGACCTTCAACGATTCGTAATACACTACTCAGGTGAGTAGTCAGCCTTCAGCCATGCGGCAAGTCAAATTAAGATCAGGTAGGTTGAAATCAAGTCAGATCAGGTGGGGTCGAGTCAGGTCACGACAGTAAGATTAGATCAGGTCAGGTCAAATCAGGTCAGGTCGGGTCGGGTCAGGTCAGAGATCAGATAAGGTACACCAAGGCAAGGTAAGGTACACTGATGTGATGTAAGCCCACTTCATTTGCAAGTATATCCATAGGGTATTAGGATGGCTTGGGACGACGTTGAATAGCGAATGGATGGGGTGCGCAAGATTTCTTGGAGACGGGGCTAAGTGGGTCATTTGACCGAAGACAACTTCTGTGCTGGGACATGAAATGTATTCCCTGTTAGGTAAGCTGTTGGCATTTCGATTCATTGCATAAGTATAAAGCCAAGAGTCTCTGTCTCTATCTCTTATTCCCTCTGTCTCTGCCTCTCTCTGTCTCTCTGCCTCTCTCTCATGTCCGTCTGTCTCTCTCTCACACACACTCTCTCTCGCAGTTGGTCGAAACCTTGAAAACTAACCGAGAAACAGACAGGAACTGGAATCATCCAAACGTTTACATATTGACTTAGAAAGACTAGATTGCCAAACTGAAAATGATTCAGTGTCGGGGTTTTAGATCTGTCTCACGTTTAAAAACTTCAGCCATAATCAATCCAAAATAACAGACGTTAGCAATATTCTAATCGTAATCACTAACTCGAAAATTCTTAAGTGCTACTTAGAAGCTAAGCTAAGGGCACCAGCTTATTCACGAGCGCTGCATCAAGTCGGTGGGGTTGTCCAAAGATGCCATGTCAAAAACCAAGTCCGGTTGTCAGCAGACCAGAGAGGGGAGGCGAATACAGACACATACACACCCACGCCCACACACATGCACCCACACACATGCACCCACCTACCCATCCACACGCACACACACATATATAAATATAAATATATATATATGAACGTGTGAACGTTTCTCCATAGTGTGTATGCGTACGTGTGTGGGTGGGTGTGTGGGTGGGTGTGTGGGTGGGTTTGGGTTTTTGATTCCTTCTCTGATGTAACCTATGGTTAAAATCAAATTCCGCTGAAGTTCTATTTCTTTTTCCGTGCGGCTGTTAGTATTATTACTATTCGTCTTTCGTCCGAATATATTTGTATATCTATGCGCATGTATGTGTATATATATATACATGATGGACCACGTTGAATCAGATGGATCGGCATTCTGTGACTGTCCTGTTTATTTCGTCTGTTAGGTTATAACATGAAGCAGACGAACAGAGACTTATGAACGCTGTCGATTGTATATATATATATATATATATATATATATATATATATATATATATATATATATATATATATATATATATATATATATATATATATATATATATATACACAGTCGACATCGTATATATATATATATACGATGTATAAATAGGCGACGCCTGCATGCTGGCAATGCATATTTATATATATATATGCATAATAGCTATGTATGTCTATAATTGCGCGCAATTATCCTCCTTAACGTCTGCGGGTCCGGCATCTTACAGATTTATATGACGTTAATATATGTGCAGTCTATTATACATTATTATTTCTGCATTTATTAGGCGCCACTATATAGTGGCATCGCATCAATCGATGGCGGCGAGCAATTGTGAGTGAAGGACTTGCTCAAGGTCCCTACAGAGTAACGTCTCAAGGGTGCTTCGAACCCGTACTGTCCGCGTTACAAGCCGAGCACTCTCCCAATAGGCAACCGTGCCCACACATACATTCATATATAGCCTGTATATGCATATGTACGCAAACGTTCAATTTGTCAGTGTTTACACATATATGCTAAACGCGTTGGATGTCTATGATTACAGTTCTAGGGTCGTACGTGTACTTATGTAAGGGGCGCAAAGCGATCAGTTGTCACATTTGTCGAAGCCTGAGGCGTTTTGTCCTCAATTAGGCCTACATGTTGTCCCAGGACACAATAAGTAGGCCTAGATGTACAAGACCTAAAGATCGGCGAATATTATGCATATATATACACACATACAAATATACATTTAAAAGACATAAGATCTTATGCAAATGAGAAAAATAATTTCACCTTTCGGCTGAAGCTTTAGGGAATGTTATCTTATGTATAAAACACATGTAATATGCATAGGCTGTTACAGGCTGTCTAGGGACTGGAAAGAATATATCAGCGTTAGGTTAAAATGTTTTGTTTCCGAAGCTACTTTCAAGCGCAACATAACTCACATGGAAACAAGATGTCGCCACAGGCGGCGATAAAACCAACGAACAGCCTCTCATGAAGAAAAACACAACGTCCACCTACAGACGGTGACGAAAAACGACTCAAAGAGAACAATACATAGGCTTACATATGTTCAAATCATCTGCCATCCTACTTATCTCTGTAGCTCTGTTAAAGGCCGATTCTTTTTTCGGTCAGCATCTGCTGGAAAATATGTTGTTCCTCGTACACGTCTTGTCTTTGGCCGGCGTTCATTCACAGTTGCTGGTCGGACTGGTCCCTCCATCTGGAACTCTCTACCCTTACGTTAGCGACTCTCCTACCGAGGCCGTCTTTCGATCTAACCTTAAAACGTACATCTTCCAGTCTGCTTATAGTTCTTAATACTTCACATAACCATCCGTCCGTCCGTCCGTCCGCCCGTCCGTCCGTCCGTCCGTCCGTCCATACATACATACATACATACATACATACATACATACATACATAAATACATACATACATAAATACATACATACATATATACATGTATACATACATACATACATACATATATACATGTATACATACATACATACATACATACATAATATAAGAAATTTATGTAATACTGTGCTACAGTATGTATGTGCTTCAAGTGCACTTCTGAACTTTGTAAGGAGGGCATTAACGAGTTTTAGTTGTATTGTATTGTATTGTATTGTACATATGAGGCCAAATAAACTTCGTGTCCGTTTAAATAACTTACCGGTGACGCATTCCTCTTGCATGGTGTAGGCCTACGTCATACGATCTATGTGTTTGTGCGTTGAAGTGTTAGGTTGTCCCGACCTGACGGTGCCGAACAACGCCTGGTTCCAGAGAACAATGGATGGGCACGGAATTGTGGGATGCAGAGGTCACGAGGTCACGTGGAGGGTCGTCTGTCACCAGCAGACGTGGACTGGATCGGTTCAGAACTGTTCGATGCGTCAGTTGGACGACTTCTTAGCCACATCCATTATTAAACTGTACCACAGTATCACGGAAATTTCTTATATCATATATGTATGTATGCATGTTTGTATGTATGTATTTATGTATGTATATATGTATGTATGTATGTATGTATGTATGTATGTGTGTGTGTGTGTGTGGATGGATGGATATGTGTATGGATGGATGGATGGATGGATGAATAAATGAATAGATGGATGTATGAGCGGTGTGGATGGTTGTAAAGATGGGTGTATGGATGGCTGTATGGATGGATATCTAGGTAGATGTATGGACGTATGTATGCATTGGTGGAGGGATGGATGGATGGACGTAAGCATATACATTTATAGTTGGATGGATGATTGAACGAGTAGATGGATAGATGTATGAGTGTGTGGATGGATGCATGTATGGATGGGTGAATGTATGCATTGACGGATCGATGGATGCAAGTATATATGTGTATGGATAGATGAATGAATGAATGAATAGATAGACAGATGTTTGGGTGGGTAGATGGAGTAAGTATGTATGTAGTGTATTTATCTGTGTATATATCTAGCTATTTATATAGGGTCTTTTAAGAAACTCACGAAGGCGCTTACATATATGCAGTTAAATATACACCAGAGACTCATTGCATCATGCTTCATTATAAGACGAATTCTGATATGAGACGGTCAGCAACATGGATCCCCAAATTAATTTACCTCGAGAAAATAAGATAGAAACGAATGGAAAAGAAGGATCCGTGTGGCTGACCCCTCCCCGAGGAGGGATTAATTCCAGCCAGAAAGAGAGAGAGGGAGAGAGAAAACAAACTCATTACAACAAGACCTTGTTATAAGGCGGTTCTGATATGGGTCCCAAAGACCGCATTACAGCGAGTTTATGGTGTATGCATGTAATCAGGCCGTGTATCAGGTATTTATGGTGCCTTCGAAAACATCACAAAGGGGCTTAGGCCTACAAGAATTATGCTTATGTCCCCCCATCCAGACATCAGTAGATCTAAATACCAAACAGTGTGTGAACCGTGAATTTGTTTTATGTAGCTGAAGCTCTGGAACGATCAAACATCAAACTGGATGGAATCAAGTCATCGATTAACATCGGTAAGCCTGGATTGCATGAGCTACCGTTAAACAACAACCCTAATAATGGTAGTGTTGGTGGTGTTGGTGTTGGTGGTGGGGTGGTGGTGATGGTGGTGTACCGTTGCCATCGTTGTCTCTAATGTTGTCTGCACATTTTATCTCCATAGTGTTGCCTGTTATCGTGTTGTCTGGAGCGGCTGTCCTTGGATCCGGAGCTCTAATCATCGCTACTCTTGTCCGCCAACGAAGGTAATACCATCTAAAGATTAATGATAAAACTATTTCGTGTGTGGTGCGTTACTGGTACTCCTACTTTTTAGTCCAATGTATATTAATGGTAAAGCAATTTAAACTGTAAGATCTTTAGTCTTTGGTATATTTTTGGTATTGGTAATGGCTTCCATATCTAAATGCCCCTGAAGAGATCTTTCTTTCGGTAAAAATTCATAGTCTACGTCTTTCTTTTCTGCTTCAAACAACAATTTGCTCTCTATGCCTTTGTTTGTAATTCTCTTACGCCTTGTCTGTGCTGTATTCCCGTTTTTATATACCATGACCCATGGTACGTACTGGATGGTATATCCTGGAGCTAAAGGTATGGAAGATGTAGCTCCTTTGCGAGGTAGTCTGGAGCAGTTAGGTTGTTTTCCCTTCCCAGACAAT
Organism: Norana najaformis; assembly: GCA_964023275.1. NCBI lineage: Eukaryota > Metazoa > Annelida > Clitellata > Crassiclitellata > Hormogastridae > Norana > Norana najaformis. The sequence continues at coordinate 28,402,950 of OZ029921.1, forward strand.
TTGCACCATAAATACAGGACTACTTACTATTTTCTGCTCACGTAAATATGGTTCCTCCATCTCCAGGCTCAACCATATAGGCATGCTGTTCCTTCTAAGTGGTAATCGCTTGTTCCGAGTCTTGTGTGTGCAATTATTCAATTTATGTAGTTCTGTACGCTTGTGTTTTCTTCCTAAATTCCATGTAAGTAAGTACCAAAGTAATTTTTAGTAGTGCGAGACAAACGTCCAAATATTACACCACCAGTGGATACAAAACAGTTTTAAAAGAAGAGCAGCATCACTAAAAATTATGTATGGTTATAAACGCATTAGTAGTCTGTCTAATTTGACTAAACGTCTATGCTGCTTCGTTTCTCCAGGGGACCGAATGGTAAGCCACCGGTCGCTGGTTTTCCAGGCGACGATCTGCTTCTGGGCAACGGCGGATCATCTCAGGTCGGGCTCGCTCCCGTATTCACCGTTCCCAGCCTAGCGATGCTGCCACCACCACCACCACCACCCGTCTCCAACACCAACGCCATTAGCCAGGTGGCGCCAGACATGCGAGAATTTCGCTACGTTGAGCTCGGTTCAGTGCGTTGAGCGAACATTCGCTAGGTGGCGATACATTTGCGAAATTTCCACATGTCGAGGAGCAACGCAAAAGATCCTTCACTTATTATTATATTATTATGAATCCATTAATTAACAGGCGTTTCAGGGCTGAGTGCCCTAAAGTTCTATCCGAACTCGATCGACTGATGGCGGTTATGGACGCCAGGTGGTAGGCTATTCCCGACAGGTAGTCCAGCACCTGCGAAACTCCGTCGACGTATCGGGAATATCCTGAAACCAGAACAGCGCTGGCCACACGATACCAGAGTCGGTGTTCAAACGCCTACGAACGGCAGGTCTTTAGACATTAGCTAGTCATATAGATGGAGTGATTTGGTATTCAGAACTATGCGGTTCATCATCTAATTGCAGGTGTGGTGCGAATCGGCTCCCTGAAAAGACGGTTCCGATTTCGCCCACTTCCGCCGCAGCAGAGTGAAGCGAATTTTAAAGTATCCTGTTGCCTTGACAGCATAATTTGATACAAAACAATGTTTTAGTAAGTGGAGAAATAGAAGCAGTCTGTAATATTGCAGTCCTATTTTGCACAAAAACATGTTTTTGGCAATCGAAGCGGCAGAAAACGTATGGACAGAAGTCACAGAACAGTTCAGTTCAATGTTTATAAAGAAACTTTCGTATCCTTGTCACGTGAACCGATCACAATATTTGTCAGAACCGCTAGTCCCCTAAACTCTCTGGCACCACCCCCGTACACCGACCCGATCGGCGTCAGCCTGAACAAATTCAGGATTTTTAGTCAGATTGGATCGCGCCGATGTACGATATCCAGTCAACCGCCTTCGACTGACCCCGAAAAAGTTGGCATGTCTGAGCGCCGTCATAATCGTGTGAAGTAACGACAAAAAGCACTGCGAGACATAAAAGTATTTACATTATATAGGGCTTACATGTATGACATTCCCAGCAAATTTTGATTTAATAATAATAATAACAATAATAATAATAATTAGTAACTTCTAATGTGCCAGTGTCTAAAGCACATGGCATTAACCTTTGGTGCACCAAAGCCAAGCCACAACCAGGTCAATATCCAGATCAGTCCAAAAGAAGTGAGCCACTTCTCACAAGTCAAATTCACAGCAATTAGGACTGAAGCAAAAACGGCGGCAGTATGAGACATTTTTAACAGAATTTAATTAGAGTTTCACCTTGAATCAAAGTTAAATTTCTGTTAAAACAATCTGACTCCGCATAATTCACAAAAACATAAAGCAGACCGTTTGTAGTTTCCACAGTAGCAAAGAGGTTGAATTTGAGTGTTTAAGGCTTATCTGTGCTTTATACAATGACCAATCTATCACAATTAAAACTAAGAGAAGTAAGCTTGATTCTAGTAAAATGCAGTATGTATTTCTACAAGCATAAGTTCACTGACGTATTGCCATTCATATTTGGGCAGGCTTAAATTTTGTTCTCATAGTTGCATAAAGACAGAAAATGCAAATGTCTGAAAAAAATTGACCTTAAATCTCATGTTCACACACTCTTCGATATTTAACTTGTTCCGTTCGTGTAAATAAGTTAATTTATTTATTACGATATATTCCTCTATTACATATTAGTATATGATTACAGTTTATGTTAAAATAATTTGAAAGCAGTTGCAAATTGCAAACTATGTTTATGAAACATTTGATGAGATAAGGTCAAGCAAATTCAAGTTTAAACAGCCTGGTGACAAAATGCCAGGTGACAAAATAAAGGTTTCCACTGTAATGCAATCAGACATTTATTAAAGCCTCTCAAAGAGCACTCAGTTGAGTTAGAACAAATCTAATGAACAAATCTGATAAAAGTTGCAGTTTTAAACCCTGAATTCCATGCGCTGACCTGAGTGAATGTTTGTAAAAATGTTCTACTTGTTCGAACTTGACATTCAACATGAAGAACTTGCAAAATGCGCTGAGCACCTTTGCCGTACAACCAAGGACAAAGAGAGTTAAACATCACAACTTAATTCCAACACTGCCCACCAGCAAAATGCTTCTTGCTCAGATTTTTCCTGCACGGTTTTGTTCTCTAGAATTCAATCCTGACATAAATTCTAATAGGAACTAATTTCCATTACAACATAATTCTACATATAAGTAACTAAAACTGATCAACTGAGCATTGGGTTTATAAAAATCGCAAACAGTAATGTCATTTCATATTTTTGATGCCAATTTACATTTGATCACATCACAAAATAGTAGCAGCCTGACTGTAGATTGTGAAAGACAATGAAAACATCTCCAGACCCTTGGTCAGCATTTCCACCTACAGTGCCACATAAAAACTGCCTAAGATGTTATTAAAAAACGTCGGCTGTTAAATTTTAAATTTTAAAAATTTTTGAGTCATGCAGTTACTCTCATTTTTTTCTTATTGTTTTATGCAACAGTTTTTCTTATAAAAACTTGAGTGTGAACAGAAACCATTTTTGTTTTTTAATATTTAAAAATTCCCAAGTGCAACCCACAAACTTTTCCATAAACTGCACTGAAATCTCTTCTTCACTTTGAGAGCAATTCTTGCCACTAAAATAAATTAACTGACCCAGCAACTTGTTTTCATTCCACACAGATTCCTCTTTTTTTGACATTTCCTAACATCAAAGCCAAACGAGCTAATTTTGTCGGAAACTGTACTGGCCCCGCATATGGTCAAACAACACTGACCAGTTTCAGGTTGTCCAGTTTTTCTGAGCTCCCAACCATTTCTTCCTGAATCAGTTTCTCTGCCATTTCCGGATGCTTCACAGCCACCAGAGCGGCGCAGAGCAGGGATCGAAGTTCGGCCTTTGACCCTGAAAACTGGTCCCTCCAACCTCTCAGCATCGCGTATGTACACTTTTCTGCATCACCCGAGTGACTCTCGACCAGCTTTGCCTGGTGCTCTGCAGGAACCTGAAGACTGTTTGCCAGCTGACGCCACTCGTGGTAGACGCCGTGAGCCAACTCGTGTAGACCACCATTCGAAAGGATGCCTACAAGTGAACCATATAATCCTATCAAAATTATGGGTAAACTGAAATGTGCCAGAACTTCCTTATATCATGCCTTATTACAAAATAAATTCTTACATAACACAGCCAGCGACATGGACACCAAGTTTAGCTCTCGAAACTTTTCTCATTATAATCTAATTCATTCCGATCGTCTGTATAGCGCCCTTCCAAGATACCTACCAAGAGGCACTCTTCATCCCAATGAAAGACAACAGTTTCCAAGTATTGATGAAAGGTGCTTACTGGTATTCCTGGATAAAAGGACGTAGACCTAAAGGGTGGCTATTCCAAGCAGATATCCCAACCAACGAAAAGGCACAAATTTGCATCATCAAACTGTGCACCTAAGGACACTTCTTATAAGGCACTCTGTAACGTTGCTCCGAAAGACTGAATTAAAATCGGTTTCTCGTAGATAACAGACAGGAATTTTGAAAGTCTCCAAGACAAACAAGGTTTATCATAGAAACTGAAGCACGAAACTAAGTCAGCTGGATGTGGCACCTGTCTGGTATTTGCAGGAGCTTTGTTTCAGGTTTAGTTGGCTGTAGAAACAAGTGCTAAATTGTTCAAACTAGACCCATTCATTTGTGCTGAATGCTTTACACCACACTCTGCAATACAGAACATCACTCCTTACCATGAAACTGTTGACTTTGTGAGATCCGTGTTCTCTGTGTTAAGAACGAAGGAGCAACTGCACCTGCTACAAAAAGAATATCCAGAGATTTTAGTCTAATCTTTTGTTAATCTTCTAATCTTTCTGGTATTTATTTTAATCTTTTGGTTTTTATTTATTTAGTCTACTGGTTTATTGCACTTATTATGCATTCACGGTCAGTAAATCTGAATCAGGCATGAGACAAATATTTGCAAAAAAACTAGTCCAGGGTCATTATATATAGTCTGCTCAGAAGGCTCAAACCTGCAATTGTTGGATTACAGACCCAGCATTCTACCGAATAGACCAAGCAAATACCTGTTGGCAATTACAATTTATCTTAAGCCACTTTTAAAATATAATCACTTGATTTTGAATTTACCACAAGCAGGAAAACTGAAATACCTTTAGGACTGCTGGCACTTTTGAGTGGTTCATCATCGTCGTCTGCATCGTCAGCCGTATCATGTGATGATAGCAGAGGTATGGAAGCTGGTAGAAAGGCAGACTTTGGTCTCATTGCTATAAGACGATTCAAGTAAGAAACATCTGATTTAATCTGAAGATTTCTATAGCGCCACTGTAATAATGTATTCACCTACATGCACAGCTGGATACATAAAATCATGCACAAGACATCCAATTGGTGGTTAATTTTAAATAAAACCTTTAGGTGTGCAAAAATCAACTGCCATCCAGCCCTGGTCACTTTATTCAAATAATTTCAATGAAATCGTAGTTGACTTCCATTAAAATACACTGTCATCTAACTTGACTTCCATTAAAATACACTGTCATCTAACTTTAACTGTAGACTTTTTAGCAAGGGTATGCATGCGATTCCTCGCTAAGCTGATGGACATTTGGCATGTTAACAAATGCATTACTTACTTACTTACTTAAGATTAACACTGTACAGTGCAGTCCCCTTTACATGCAGTTGTTGGGAGCCAAAGTCACAGCAATCACACATTAACGAACCGTGGATTAAAAGGGCCACGCTGAAATGCAGTAGTGAACATTCTATGACTCAAAGTTCAAAAACAGAGGTTGACTGAAGTGAAGGCAGAAAACTAATGTACAAATTATATAAAGCACTAAGATAGACTGTATCCCTACTTCACTGACCTGGAGTACTGGTTCCTTGTAATTCAGGTGCAAAGAACAGAATGTCTGAACCAGTTGAAGCTCTTTTGATTTTAAAATCAAATGGCGCAGGTCGTTCTACAACAAGAAAAAGTTACTTTTGACACTGAAAAATTATATATACTTGATTCCACACCAAGCAGACTGAAAATGCAACCAAAATCAAAAGAAAGATTACAAAAAAGCAAAAGAAACTCAAACCATCTCCCCACCACAGATGTATATTCTTTAATATTCAGTCTAATTGTGTACAAACTGTCCCTTACAGAAACGCCAAGCCTATTAACTAAAGAATCAGTGGTGCACCTGGCCAGGGAGTCTGGGGGTTCGGAAGCCCCGATGCCAAGACCATCAACCTTGGGCTCTGTATAGATCCAATGAGCTTTTTAGGTGATAGGCCGGTTCTCTTGATTCAGATTTTAGGGCAAGGAAGAAACACAGAAGTACTGAAGAAATACAGAAGCACTTAAGAAACACAGGAGCACCTAAGAAACACTGTTACCTGTAGATTTGTCTTTTTTGGGGGACTTCTGCCGCCTTTCAACAGCTTTCTGTTCATCCTTTTTGGCCGTCTTTCTTCTGGGCTTATCTTCCGCAACTTGGGAGACGGTTACTGCTGCTGCCATCGCCTGTCTTTGACTCTTTGTTATCTGATGATGAGATGAGGCTGTGAGTGGAAGTAATCCAGGTGGTGGCGAAACACCCTCTGAAGGCACTGGAACAATATTCAACACAGAAGGTTTGGATTGGCGAGGTACTCGACGAACCGATGTGGGTCTTGTGGGCGTAGGAGGCGTTGAGTCAACCACTGACAAAGCAGAGGATTTTGTTGGATGCGCTGCTGTTGCAATTCCTTGAGATTCATTTTGATCAGCACTTGGAGAAAGTGAACGCTTGTTACCTCTCGTTTGTGAAGACAAAAGCTTTTCCTTTCCTTCAGGTGCAGTGGGTATTTTTGAGGATCTGAGAGGAGCAGGATGAACTCTCTCATCCTCAGATTCCTCTTCAGTCTCTTCTTCTGAAGATGAGGATGTTGTAGCTTCTTGTTTCTGGCTTGGTGCCCCCCTCTTAGCTTCCCCTTTATCTACGTCTACTATTTCTTTACGGACTTGATCCTTTCTATTTTGAAGTGCAGCTTCATTAGTATCAACGGGGTCCAATTCCATTGGTGGTCGCTTAAACTCCAGCACTTTTGTCTTTGCACTAGGTTGAGACAAGTCAGTTCGTTTCTGAGTTTCTCGTGGGTGCCTTCGTACCCTAATCGGGGAACTCTTAAGTTCTTCGACTGTCTCAGTCTTTAGAACTGATTGCCGAGATTTCACAACCGGAACATCTGCTGCTGTCTTTGAAGGCGTCACTTCAATGTTCTGAAACTCTTTTGAAACAGTTTCACCTACCGTTACAGCAGTGGCTGTCTGCCGTGTCAAAATTTGCAAATGGCTGCTGTTTCTAACAGTCTGCTTATCTTCAAGTGCACGTGCATCTGCAACCAAGTTTTGGCCTGCTGGCTTCTGCACAGCAGTTTCTTTGCGAAATTCACGTGACTGAAGGTGTTTTGGTTCTGCGTAAATGTGTGCAGGAGAACTTGTTATGTTTTGTGCGGCATCTTCGTTTCTGTCATTTCTAGTTGAATGTCGGACGTTGGAGCTTGGGAGATCAAGACCAGCTGGATATCGAAGCATCTGATCCCTGTGAACATTTGCACCTGGGATTGGACCGTCGTTGACGGTTTGCAAAGCGGCTACAACAGATTCGCGTTTCGCCTGTTCCTCGCACCACTGCTCCACCCAATCACCTGAAAATAATGCCACAAGAGAGCTTCATAAAGTTACAGGATACACATACAGTAATCTTGTCTTGTCTTTGGCCATCTTTTCTCCGAAGACTGGCCAAAGCTTGAACCAAAAACATTGGGGAAACGGGTTTTTTACGGGAACAGGGTCAGTTATTGATATCGCAAGTTAGATAGCCTATATGAAGACAGATTTTAATAAGGGAACTTACTAAAATCTTTGGCCTGTTCTGTCTTCTGTTTCTCTCTTCCGCTGTGCTTAGTAAATGACACATGATAAATCCTGTTCTGGATCTTATGATATCAATCCATGCCGTTTTCTGCACAATTTCTGTTGTGAGGCGTTCGCTCAACCAGGCAGCCTCCATGTTAACCCAAAGTTTAGGAGGGAAAACTTGTGCACTTTTATCACTTCTGAGTAGAGCCACATAAATACTCTGGATGAACGAACAAAAGAATGAATGAACTTGCATGGCTCGTAATCGGACTTTGCTCTTCTCGGCTGGCTCTTCCTCTTTTTCTTCTTCCCAGCATCATTCTGAGCTCGTAAGTAAGCAGACTGCTGGCTGACCGACAGGAGACCAGAGTTTTGTTTATCAGGTGAAGTAATGATGTCGTGCTGATCCAAAACAGCTGGATCAACATTCCGTCGATCGCCACGTTCCACCTGTTCCACGTCACCTTCTTCGTCATCGTTTGAAGTCTTCACTAAGTATTAGTTGAAACAGGTAATAAACAAACAAGTGCGCAACGGCAACAGATACTGAAAATGCCTAGTTTCGGCTCACTTAAGTCAAAAACATAATCAAAATATTTTAAACCAAAACATTCATTAGGTGTTCAGAAGGCACAGATCTACACCATACTATACTACAGTCGATCTCTGTAGAGTTGCATTTTTCCTAAAATTCTTATTCATTACAGTTCAATGTATCTGGCCTTTATATATCAGCTTTTATGAACAGCTCAGAAGCGATGAAAAGTTTGGCTGCCTGACATACTGACCAAAACTGACCAATCACAAAAACTGACCAATCACCAAAACTGACCAATCACCAAAACTGACCAATCACCAAAACTGACCAATCACCAAAATGGACCAATCACCAAAACTGACCAATCACAAAAACTGACCAATCACCAAAACTGACCAATCACCAAAACTGACCAATCACCAAAACTGACCAATCACCAAAACGGACCAATCACCAAAACTGACCAATCACCAAAACTGACCAATCACCAAAACTGACCAATCACCAAAACTGACCAATCACCAAAACTGACCAATCACCAAAACTGACCAATCACCAAAACTGACCAATCACCAAAACTGACCAATCACCAAAACTGACCAATCACCAAAACTGACCAAACTGCCTGGCTCTTGCAGACTTGATAAATTTGATACAATATTATGGGAATAAGCTCATCTCACTTTCACAGCTTTTGTGTGGCACATTTCAGAGATTAAGATTGCATTACATTAAACACCTATGCTGAAACTTAATTAAGTCTGTGATGCAGGCATCAAATCCACAAGTCAATGGCCCAAATTGGTATGCGTGTATTGCACATAGATACTCAGTATAGCACCTTTTAAGTAACTCAAAAAATCAGTAAATGCAAATACACTGGAAGCTCTTTTAAAAATTTTTGTGAGTCAAATCAAGTGCTTTTACAATTCATCTCTCACACACCATCTTTCTTGTGTTCCAGGCATCTTCTGATTCCGAACGCAACTGCAATCAGGATGCAGGTAGTTAATGTTGACAGCGCCCAGGATATCCCTACCGCTTCCCAACTGACATCTGTATTAACAATCATCAGCCAAAGTAACCAATGGTCAACATAAATAAACACGTGCATATCTTTATGAAAATATTCACAATTGTCAAACATCAACCAAAAGAATCAATGATTAGTACACATTATAAATTGAGGGCCACATCGGTCTATCAGCAACACATTTGGTTAATGATCATGCGGTTGCGGGTTCGACTTCCTGTAATGACCCTGGGCAAGTTGTTCGCATGCACTGTGCCTCTGTCACCAAGCAGTAGAATTTGGTACCGGCATAAGCTGGGAAGTAAACAGCAAGCCCTGAGATGCACTGGCCCCATGTCCAGGACCTTGGGATTCGTTCATGGCTTGCTCAAGTGCCAAGACAAGGAGAAGAGTGCCTCCCCTACGTCTCACTTGTGGGATTGGGACACTTTACTTTTTTCATATTACGAATACGCTTTGCATTTCTGGACCACAAAAAATATGCTGTAAATTATACAGCATAACTAAAATTTGATGTTTCTGTTGGCAAGACTTTCAGAAATTAATATGAAACTTATGTGGTGCTATATGAATGTTTGTACCTTACATTATCTTGGTATCTAACACACCTTACTTTTGCTTACATAATTTAGTAAAGACTTTTATAAGAACTTACCTCCACTCTGTGCAAATACTGGATCTGAAAAAAAACACACACATCTGTTCTTACAAAACTGAAAATATAAACCCTATAATTTTCTGTCCTAATCTAATTATCTAAAATTATTTAAATTTATTATTCTCATCTGACAATTTAATGCACTGTTAGTCACTGAATGTGTAAGTGGCATTACTGCATAGCATTAATTAATAAAACTGTACGGAAAGAATTGTATAGTAGTACAGCAGTGACATCTACAACATACATACATGTATGGATATATGTATGTATGAAATGTATATACCTGAACATTTTTATGCATGCGCGCACGCACACACACACACATGCATACATTTCAAAAAGAGGCCTGCACTAAATTCACTGGAGTGTTTTCTTAGATCATGGTGAAAGCTTTAGCACACAAAAAATTGCTGCAATAGGCAAGTTTTTCGTGGATACGAATTTCTTGACGGGCATCATCCCGATGTTCATATGCGTCTACTCATTCTTACTTTTCTTTGGATTACGGTTTTCAGCAAAACAGGCGCATACTTACCAGAGCAAACCGTTAACAGAACAGCTACCAGGCTACAGGTATGTCGATACAGATCGACTGATGTCATTCCGAAACCAAAACTCTCTACGGCCGCAAGAAACTAGCATGGCATCGTTGATCGTTAACGCCTTCGTTAATCGTCAATCCCTTTCAATAAGTAATCACAAGCAGTTCGAACAGTAGGTTCGATAAATACAGTAGAATTGGGTCATATCGCTGAACACTAATCCCTGATTATACCGGCTGTTAAATAACAACGTCGCGTCCTCTGGCGAGTTCTTATGATGACCATGCTTCTTACTGTGTCCATACGCTGCTCACCTGCCTTGAACTTACGCGAGGTATATTGTTATAGCTTCAAGTCAAGGCTTTAGGTGTAGGTTTAGGTAAATAGGCGTTGTAAGCTTAGGCTGTATTCCGCTATCCTCTACTCATCGATTATGTGGCGCTATTCTTAGGTCTATCCCACCTCCGCCAGCCAATCATTAAATCAAGCACCTGTGAAGGCAATTTTTCCAGACAAAGCCAAGCCTGCGAAGTAGGAAGAATGGCGTCCTGCTTAGCCACAGATCCATGGGCTCGCGTTCATAACCTAGGCCTAGTTATATAATAATAATAATTAGCATTTTCTAATGAGCCGGTGTATAATGCACAAGGCATCAACCGATGGCGCACCAAAGCCAAGCCACAATCAGGTCAACATCCAGAAGTAAGTCCACACCCTATATACATGCATTCAGACAAAACATATATGCATATGCATGTATTTAGACATAAATTATATATATATAGTTATATATAGTTATATAATTTATATATAAGTATTATAATTCTATAATACAGTCATATCAAATCAATAATGCTTTCAGTTCTGTCTACTTTGCTTTGCCTAAATTAAAACTTAATAAGGTCATTGCCCCAGACAGCCACCATGCCAAGTTCACTGGACCGGACCCACATCGGGCCCAAACTAAGCCACTGGCGTCAGCTGGTAGCCAGCTATGATTGTGTATAGGCAACATTGTACGCGGACCCAATAAGCTTGGCTCTCAGTGGCAGACCTACTTCGTTGAGGTACAATTATAATTTATACGTGTCTGGACTCCATAGCATTTTAAAAGTCAACGCTCTCTGCTCAATCACGTGGCAAGCACTAGCTGTCAGTTCAAAACACGCATTTCATTCATTTCGCTTGCAGTTTAAGACCTATCGCGTTACAAGCTCAGTCCTGTGTCATATTTAGGCCGAAAGACGAGGCTATAATAAAATTTCAATAAATTCGTTAAGTCACGTTTAAGTTTCTTGTACATGGCAGTTAAATAGCTTATAAAACACCATGAATTCTATAAAAGGTTTAACTTTTCATAAAGTAATCAATTATAAATGTAAATGTACATGTTTTTTAATATAGCGACCGCGTACCTCGGCCCTGCTCATTTTCCAATGAATTTTTGCGCGAGATCTTTCACCACCGCTGCCCGTTTGAATGGGCACCACCCCATTTGAGGTCCCCGTGTAGCCCTACGGACCGTGCCTGCCCGAGATTAAAATCTCAGAAACATAGCCACGATCGGCATGCAAACGGGCTTCCTCGCCCCCAGAGTTTTCTCTCCTAGGTGGTTCATTCTCCACACCTAAGCGTCTCGATTTGTTGCCTTCGACGAACCACTGACTCATCGCTTGAAGAGTGAGCAAGTCCTTCACTCACAATTGCTTCGCGCGTCAGATCCAGTTTTATTAAAATTGCGCGAGTAATAGGCCCTAATTGCAAAATAATAATGATGATGATGATGATGACGACGACGATGATGATGATCTTCATAGGCTCATAGCATAACAACATACTGTTGCTTCGTAGCGCGCGTACATAGCAAAACCATCTGTCGCTGAGATCCGAGGTTAACCTTTCACTGTGGCGTCAAAAACATTGGGGAAACGGGGTTTCATAGGAACAGGGTCAATTATTGATATCGCGAGTTAGATGGCCTATATGCAAACAGCCTGCTGCAAAGATTTTAATAAGTGGACCTATTAAAATCTGTGGCCTTCGTATCTAGCGGTCCGGAACGAATTTAAAGGCTGATTTCCATCATTTCATAACACACGCAACTACGCAAAATTAATTGCGAAAGTTGAGTAATCGTAATCCCGAGATTTCTACAGCGCCCAACGAAAGCCACGTCACGGGGACCAGCTTTTTCACAGGCGCTCAGTCAAAACAATCTCGATAGGCAAAATGGCTTAAGGGCTTAAAATATAAATCGCAATAAGAGCAGTCTAAGCGTATTACATCTAAATCATAATCGACTGCACAAGAGTCACGGGTATGTGTGTGATTTCTTGCCTAGTTTAGATAACATGAATTTATTGGGCTTCTGCTGTTGTGCGTATAGTGCCTTTCGTAGATGCAAAGTAGGCCTATTCATTAGTTGTCTAAGAAAATGGAAGTCATACTTAATGCTTTAGCAGCCACGCCCAGAATCGGTAGCACGCCCGCCGCTGTCTTGCGTAGCGTTTTTGCGGGTGGGGCGCTCAGAAAAGTTTGCCAGTTGAAAACATAAGCAGATTAAATGCAAAATGGCTTCGAGTTTTCTGTGCGTTCCGGTAAAAAAGACGTTCGAAGTGGATATGACGAAACCGTTGCGAAATTTCATTGCATCTGCCTATTCCAGCACAAACCCCGATGAGTATAACTATGCTCTGAGCGAACTCAACAAGCTGCGAAACAACTTCATTGCCAAAGCCGGAGAAAGACATGAATCGGCGCTCGAAGTCTGCTACAGGTTTGAAGTTTTCCTGTAGTTTTATTGCTAGTTGATTTGTTAGAATAGGCTGGACTGCGTTATCGCAGAAATGTGGATTTGGAATCCTTGTCATGCATCTTCGGAAGTTTGTTTGCTGTGTTGAGGGCATCGTGCTATGTCGCCTTGTCGGAGACGTAAGTTATCTCCGTAGGCGCTTCCGCAAGGGACGCAGGAAGAACGGTCACCTAGATTTTACGAAACCTAAACTATGCCTATAGTTAGGTCTATCAGGATACTATAGGATTGAGTTTTCAGAATAATTTGAGCACTAGAATTGCTGTAGTTTGAGCTTACCCTACCAATACCTTCATAAATGAACTGAGTGATTGGGCTTGTGATGAAAGACTGTCAAACTTGTTGAACTCACACAGATTATATATCTATCATTATATATGCATATATATATACACACATATATAATATATGTATACATGTAGGGCCTATGCTATACAGTTTTTACTTGTGATTTCATGCTCCAGTCATACCTGGTATGTTATTTTTTGCAGGTATTATGATCAGCTGTCAGCAATCGAATGCAAATTTCCTATGACAGAGAATCAGGTGAGATGTGGTGTCCTCCAGGGTTCTTGCCCCAGACTCAAACACATATATCATGAAATCATGACATCCGAGCCAACCTTTCTATGCTGTGATATGGCCATGTTTGAATATCTGTTTTTCAGAATAGCAGGTTCTTTATCGTGGCTCTTGGGACCCTGAAGAAATTCACAGTTTACGAGTTCAGTTATATGAGAATGCTCGTCTCTTTAAAGCAACCTTGAACAACCCAAGCCATGTCTTACAACAGCTACTCCCGCCAGTTAAAACCCTCAGTTATTCCCCGCGGCCCCACACCCATGACCATATTATTCCTCCCGCTGATAATTTAACACATCATCTTCATCATGATCCATGGGCCAAGAGCCCGTAGATGTCCACTGCATGCATTGTCACTTGTCTCCACAGTTCCCGATCTTGTGCTGTTCTTATCAAGGCGTGCAAGTCTTGCTTACACCAATCCTTTATATCATCTGTCCACTCCCTATTAGGTCTTCTCGTCTCCCATTTCCGTCCATAATTCCCATCATCACGCTTTTTATTTTTCTACTGTCATCCATCCTGCATATATGTCCAAACAAACATTTACCACATAAATGTTTTATTATTAGGATGTTGTATGCATATTAAGTTTTTCTTGTGTTCTTAAATACTTGTAAACTGATGTGTGATTAGCTGTTGGTTAATAAAGAATATACTTTCTTTACTTACTTACTTATGTTTAATTGACTAATTGAGTCATGATTTAGTTGTTGGTATTCTGCGAGGAATGTTTGCTGAAAATTTGTTTTTACTTTAGGTCCGAATAAATTTCAAGTGGCAAGATGCATTTGTGAAGGACTCACGTCCAGCATCAAAAAAGCAGCTGAGTGAGTAGAAGCTTGGCCACCAAGTGGACATTTGTTGTCTGGTGGCCATCCTATGTCTGGTGGCCATCCTATTTCTGGTGATCATCTGGCATGGATTGTCATCCACTGGTTTACAGACCCAAGTTAATCAAAATACAGTAGTTTGTTATTAGCATGATAAGAAGTTGCATGTTGCTAGGAATTTGGCGTGCTTGTTAATACCATTCAGTAGGCTTGCTTACTTATTATGTAAAGTACCAGTACAAGCATGTATACAGCCACCTTCAGAATTGTGTTGTTTGCATGCTGTGCTGAAATGATAAATAACTTTAATTGTCTGTCTGTAGAAGAATAAGAAGAAGAAGAGCTGTAACGTAAGCTACCCCTGGGAGGCAGCCTTGGGTTTTAAATGTTAGCGAGTTCAATTTTCTTTGCCACGCATGTGAAGGCGGGTGTCCAGTCCCTCCCTTGCCACCTGGTATTCCGACTGACAGTGTACAGTCAGTGCGCTCATTATGGCTGAGTTGGCTACGGGGGGCAAGTGGAGCCAAAATCTTGAAATAAATTTCTGCCTTAGCACGGATTTGAACCCTTGACCTCTTGATTGACAGCTCTGCATTCTAACTGTTTGACTGTCATATGTCTCTATCTACCTGTAAGATGCTATAAAATTCGTACATGGTTGTATGGATGTTGTACTAGCTTTTTCAATGTCTGGTAACTGATACAACAAATTTGCATGGCATATCTGTGCATTCACATGTTCTTACGGTTTTATTTTGTTTTAATAATTTCTAATTAGTGATTTTGTGATTTATTATTAATTATTTATTATTAATTCATTGCATGGTTGCATGTAAGTAGATTAGTTATGCTGTTTGCAGTGGCATTGAATGTGACATATTTGTACATTCGCATGTTTTTGCAGTTTTATTTTACTTTAATAATTTCTAATTATTAATTATTTGATTTGTTATTAATTATTAATTCATCGCATGTTTGCATGCGAGTAGATTAGTTATGCTGTTTGCGGTGGCATTGATTGTGACAGCAATTGCGACTGGTGCCTACGAGAAAGTTTGTGCACTTTTCAATGTTGCCGCTATGCAGTCAGTGGTCGTTGATCCACAAAATCTTGCAACCGACGATGGGCTTAAAATGGCTGCCAAACTTTTCCAGGTATTGCAGTCTGTCATGATTAGCTACGATCGGAAAATGTATGCAAAATGCACTCAACATTAACATTTTGCTTTTACCATGAAATGTCAGTGATAACGACATCATTGTAACATCATCGGACAGTGTTTGACCTGCACTGTATTGCCTGGTGGTCAGCTGTGGGCCCAGTGTGTGTTCAGCAAAAGTAGGTGTCAGTCTTGAGTTTCATGGGTTCATAATTTGTATTTTTTATGTGATCCACCAGGAATTTAATGCCATTCCAGATGTTCCACTGATGTGAGCGTAGTTTAACCTGACCACTTGGCCACCAGTATTCAAGATTTGACTAAGTAGACCAGAAAAAATTGAGAAGGTTTTGGCTTTTGCATGATTCCATCATGGCCCATATCGAACATTTATCCGCGCCTTAGATTCAGGTGTACTGACATTGCATGCATTGCAAATGCTTTAAATAAAAATAAATAAATAAATAAAAGCAGGGAAGAGGAAGAGAAAGGGGCTTGAAAATGCCATACTGAGGGTGCATAACAGTTACCCGCAAACTGAATGGTGGAGTTTTCAGAATTGGTGTTCAAGATTCTGCTCCCAAAGTCTAAGGTTTTGTCAGTGCTTTGGCCATAGCAGTTCCACGGTTATGTTTATGAATCAACTAATGTATGATTGAACAAATGCTTTCACTTGTATGAAGTCATTTTATTTGATGGGTTCTACATAGGAACTTTTTTGAATACTAATTAACCAAGTCCACTTGGCCTTGACTTGGTTAGTAAGTTAGTAAGTAGACAAGTAAGTAAGTAGTGAACATTTCTATAGGACATGCATATGTCTGGATTAGCCTATCTTTTTATGAAGCATACGAATCGTCAATCTTAGTGATGGCTAGTTTCGCAGTAGGGAACAATCGTTGTTATTTCTGTATTAATCTGTTTCAGCAATCAAGTGGAATCTTTTCTCATCTGGCTTCGACAATTTCATCAGTAATTCCCAGCGACCCAACTCCTGACCTTCAACCCGATGCACTCAATGCCCTTAATGCACTCATGCTAGCTCAGGCACAGGACTGCTTTGTAAGGAAAGCCATTGGTGGTAAATCCTTCATTTTACGTCTTATCAACCTTTAATTATATAAGAAAACTTTTTCAAGAAATTTTGTCATGATGTCATTGCCACTTCATCATTACTATCATCGTCTTTGCTGTCCTCTCAAGTGAGATATCCATCACTGATCATCAGAGGTAATCATGCACAGGTTGCCAAAGGTTCTTGTATAGCAGTTGCTTTACCCAAGCTTGCTGCTGATACGATTATTTCTTATGGGAAAATTATTGTAAACTGGTATTTTTTACTGTTATTTTTATTCCTCTTGACTTTAGACCGGACTTTCCTTGGGATTTGTTACACACACCAAATTTTATTAGGAGGGACCTTCAACTGATACCTTGAGCAAAACAAGTTCTTGAAGTATTGTTATTATTATTTGTATTATTATTATTATTATTATTGTCATTGTTGTTGTGATTATTATAATTACTCGTGTCAAATACAGTTAATAAATTGTTTTAATTTTATGATAGTAATTATAACTTATGTTAATTTTGTGCAGATAAAATGAAACCAGGCATGACTGCAAAGTTGTCCGAACAGTGTTCCCACTTGTACGGAGAGGCCATGAAGCTGATGCAGCTGGAAACAGTGAAAAACATGTGGCCAAAAGTATGTGTTACAACTCATAGGCAGGTTAGGGTAATCTGAAACTGGCACAGAAATACATTGGTTAGGTATCATTTGGATGGTCTCTGCAAATCCTGCTGCAGTCAACTACTGTTTTTGATAAAGGTCTCTTACCTGATACCAGTTTTATGATGAATAAAATGGTTACCAGCATGGGATTTTGGATTTGCAGACGGTCAAAAAACTACTTTCTGACACTTGATACATGTCACTTGACACTGGGCTGTATTAATGTAACAGGCAGTAATGCGCAACATTACTACACAGCATGGCTTCAGTGAAGCCTACATGTTGACTGATGAACAAAATGGAGTTTCATGTATGAACAGCGTTGGAGCAAATGGCTGTTGCCTGTTGCTGCCTAGAGCACATTCCCCATCTCGTTGTGCAAATCCCCATGATAGGTGTTGCATCATCTTCAAAAGCATAACATGGATATGATACAGTAACGTGTTTGCTTGCTTTATTAAGAGCTGTCAAATGGTCGCCACTCCTACATTGTGAATTCATATGTTTGCATGATTCTATCAATGAATCCATCTCATTTGAGTAGATTCCATTTATCCAGGGTATAACTGACACTATCAGGGGCCTTGTCATCAGCTCTGGGTATGGCTGGTGTATTTTTATCGTATCAGAGCTCACTATGTTCATTTGTACACTCTGCCCTGCCCCATTCTCTTGACACTTGTGAATTTGTGGTGAAAATTAGGCTCCACCCTTGTGCAACACGTGTAATTGTTAAAATTGTTATTACTGTATGTTAAAAAGTAATTTTGAATTCTAATTTTAAGTTATGATTTTTGTGAAGGAATGGTCAACCGCTGTTACATGTCGTCAAGAAGTTTTCCATGCCCTGGCTCTGTATTACCAGAGTGTGGTGGCCAAGGAAACAAAGGAGTTTGGAGAAGAAGTCGCTAGGCTCAAGGTGCAGATATTAGATTAGGATCAATTGATATCAGTGTATATATGATATGTGAGAAAAGATTAATATAAATTAGATTAGATTATGTAATGGGCTAGATTTCACTACTCTCTGTCACTATTTAGTTGATTTTCATGTTCTTGATCTTAAATTGTTCGTAAGTGGAGTTTGTAATTGAAACTCCTCATTTGTTTGAAGTTTAAGGTAGCTGTATTGCTTCTGCTATGCACTTTTGTACTGATTAATTTGCTTTTGTTAAATTGATTTGATTGAACTGATTGATTTACAAGCTAGCTGAGTGGTTCACTAATTCATCGATAATTGATTATTAATTGACTGATCGATTTATTGACTGTTTTCAGCTTGCTGTGGATGCAATGGCAAAGGCTGCTAAACAAGGTGGTAGCAGTTTCGTCTACCAGTCTTATCAGAAGACGGTCATGGAGGCGTTCCAGAAGGCAGAGAAAGACAATAGCTTTGTCTACCATGCCAGAGTCCCTGACGCATCTTCCCTGAAACCTATCGAGAAGGGAGCGGTTGCCAAACCCACCCCTGTGGCCAACCCCATGTCCCAGAACTTCAAAGGCAACAAAATTTTGATATTTTTTATTTGTGATATGAGAAGAAATTAATTGATGAAATTCTTTGTTAACACTTGTTATCAGTCGTTGTGTTGAGAGAAGTAATCGTGGGAAATTTATTTCTAATGAAAGCTTAGTTGACTAGAATTATTTTGCCAACTTATAATTTTTAAACATTATTGACTGATGTAGCAGTATTGTGTTTTACTTTACTTATTTATTTTAACTTGTTACGTGCATAAGGTCGAATAATTTTAATTGGAGGTGCGAGACAAGTGACCATAAACCATTTGTCCAGGGTTGTTACACAGAGTCTACTCAGCAGGCTCAAACCCGTAATCATTGCATTTCCTGCCCAGCATGCTACCAAATAGACCCCAAGTCTGTGACCTCTAAACTGAGAGTTGGGTCCAGTAACCATCAGACTACTAAAAGTAGAGCTCCCTGTCCCATGAGGAACGTAAGGGAGGCCCTCATTTCCTTTTCTTAGGCCCTTGAGCCGGCACTGGATAAATCTCAAGGTCCTGGACTTGGTGACACCGCACCAGTAAATGTTATGTGATTCATATTCAATGATTCTGTGTCTTATGTTTTTTGCTCAACAGATCTGTTTGAACGAATTGTACCGATGGCCGTACAGATTGCACTGTCATCGTTTGAAGAAAGAAAGTCAGAAATCGTTCACCGAGAGATCAGTCGACTGCGAGAGGCCACACAGATTCTAAACGGGTTAATTAAATGCTTGTGTCTTTTAATTAGGGTGTTATACGTATTAATTACTTTCTTACCTTAATGTGTTATGCACCCACGAGCCGTGTAAAATCACTCTGGAGAGGGGATAATGCATCTGGAATGGCTGCAACTTAATTACATAAAGCTTAATCAGTGACCTTGTTTTTTGGTCTTCCCGTTGTTTATTCTTTTAATGACCAGCACCTGCTTTACAATGGTAGCAGACATATAGATTAATGCTGGAGCCAAGCACCATCTGGTGAATAACCAGATCATGACACTACACGTAGCTGCTGTGTGCTTACTTTTTCCAATGTTCGTGCAGCTGTGCCACCCTAAATTTTCTTAATGCAATGCTTGCATTTATTTGATATTTATGTATTTTACATAAATTTAAATTATCTAATTTTTAAAAATCAATTATATGTAATTATGGTTTCATCAAGTTGATTTTGTTTTAGACTGTTGGTGTCTCTGAACCTTCCCGCTGCAATTGAGGATCTTGCAGGCGACAGAATTCCATCTTCCCTCCAAGAAAAAGCAGCCAAGGTGCGAAGAATGGGAGGCATTGAACATCTCACGGCTCTCACCAATGATCTTCCGGCTCTGTTGCAAAGAAATAAGGAAATTCTTGATGAAGTGAGAATTAAAGGATTTGTACAATGATCTAAAAGATGTTGTTCTTCTGTTGTGTCAGAAATTTTTTGATTAATGCTTTAACTTAATATTTATAAATATGTAAAATTGAGGTTTATATTGTTCAGATCAGGTGCCTATGTATGCATTTATATGGATAGTTATACAGCATCTTTCAAAGAGCTTTAGAATATACTGGAGCCTCGTTGTAATGCTACTGGATGGAGTTTTGGGAAGTACTGCAGTGTAAGGAGGCTGGGTTGTAAAGAAATCATATTCTAAAGCTGACTTAAATTAGGTATTCATGTTCGTATATGCATTATATCAATGTTAAAAGGAGATTCCTTTTTTTAATCTGATCTATGTAGAATCTAGTTTCCTATCAGTTTACGTACATCAGAAACTACTTGTGTTGCTGTTTTTGGGAGCCAACAAGAACTGCCTTATAATGAGGTCTTGTTGTAATAAGTTTATTTCATGTAGCTGGACTAATTTTGGAATCCATGTACATGATCTTGTTATATCAGAATTCATGTTGTAATGAAGCATCTTATAAAGAGTCTCTGGTGTATTTGTCAAACTGGATATGTTCTGTATTTTTTCTTTGACATAATTATATAGTGTGTTTGTATCTGCCATCTCTTGAATGACATTAGGTACAGCAGGCTAAGTTCAGATAATCAGTCATTTCTTACATGCATCTCTCAATAGTACTGATAAGTCTTTGGAACATATGGTCCTGTGGTTTGAAGGTTGTTTTGGCTGAAGCACATATTTCTTCAACAGCAGTTCAACAGCTGGACAAGCGGTTTCTGCAAGTTACGTGTTTGGCAGTAGTAAATTGTCAATTTGAAATGATGCACTGGGATTCTAAAGAAACTAAAGAAAAAGTTCACTGTGTTTTTATTCTATGTGTGAATGGATCATTGTGCTTTTGCAGTGTGAGCGAGCACTAAGTGAGGAAGAGGTCTCTGACCGACAGCTGAGGGGTCAGTTTCGGCAAAACTGGGCACGAACTCCTTCAGAAGCTCTGAACCAGCCAATTCGTGCAGAATGTGCCAAGTACCGTCAGATCATCAACAGTGCCCTGCAGGCAGACACACTTGTCAGACAACGCTATTTCAAAAACAGAGATGCTATAGCACTGCTCAGTCACCCAGATGTAAGTTGATCAAAACTAGGTTCACTGTTAGCCGTGAAACTGAGCTATATAATTTATTAGGTGCTCTTTTGCTGATCAGCCAACCAGATTTAAGTAGGTCAAGTTGATAAATATATGTAGTATTTCTCTGCCAACCAAATGTAAGTAGGCTAAGAGTTAAAGAAATTGAAATAAAATAATTCAACAACTTTGGCAGTCAAATCTTACAATATCTTTGACATCTTTTGCATAATGAAGTTAAAACAAATCCTCACTGCATTGATATTGACTTTGAAAATCTAAACTTGAGTTGGATAGTTTAGTTTGATTAGCAACTACGGTTCAATAGCAGTTTCATTTTCAGATGGGCTTTAAAAATCAAAAATTCTCTTGGATAGTTGTGCAGGTGTTCACTGGAGTGAGCCACTTATCCCATCCTTTTGGTGCAATGTAAAAAACCAGGCTTTCTATTCTGCACCAAAGGTCATAAATTATGTTTCACAAAGCCTTGCAGAGACTTATAAGCAGTGCTATGCCAGTTTGGTTACACTGCATAATATTTAGTTAAGACGAGTCTTCTTTAAGTTTATTGCGTGACAAATTGGCCGACTAGTTGAGCACTCGTCACTAAGACAGTGCAGGTTTGAGCTTGGCAAATTCTTCAAACACATAACTGAATAACGCATCATCAATGGATAGTGATGTTACATAAAATACAAAAAGGCTGTTAGTGCTGGAGTTGTATTATTTTAAGACGGACATCGAGCGGACTCTGCCTTCGGGTAATCCACTGGTACAGCTGCAGACGTCGCCCGTGGTAACGACGCTACGCCAGCTGATGGATCAGGTGCGGGAAATAAAAGAAGAGCGTGATCTACTCGAAGGTCAACTGAAGGAAGCAAAATGTGACATGAGTCAGTATTTGTGTATTATATTGCCTGGGTAGTTGCTGAGTGATAACTGGTTTCAGCACTGCGTCTGGGGTTCAGATCTCAACGCTTTTTGTTTGAGTTACCTTACCATAATGTTAATTACTAATTAGACATATTTAAAGTCTTTGTTACTACAAGTATTACAGTACTATGATCATCTGCCTGATTGTTCTACATTGCCTTGCTATTGCTACTGTTATGGAATCCTAATAACACAAGCTTTTGTATTGTTGTGTGTTGGTTAAACTACGAGTCCACGAGTAGTTTTTAAAGATGTTTATTATAGACAAAACTGTTTAAAGAATCTCATAGTTAATTATCAGTCTATGTTTGTAAAGTTTGCAGTTTAAATTTTTATGGACTGGAATCTGTATTGAGTGAAACTTGGTTAATGTTTAATTAAGTATTCTGATTTTTTCAAGGTTCCAAGTTTCTCACTGCATTGGCACAAGATGGAGCAATTTACGAGCAGACGTTGTCTCTGGAACAGCTCGACAGAATCTATGGACCTCTGAAGGAACGTGTTGCCCAGAACCTTAAGAAGCAGGAAACTGTCATAAGCCAAGTCCAGGTCAGATAGATCTTGGCCACATGCAGGTCTGCTCAGCTTTAGCTCTACAATTTCATTTGTAGTAGGAAACCTTTCAACTTCTAGGTAAGCTTGATTCTTGGGTCAGTTTTTCTGGGGTTTTGGAGTAATTTAATCGTTGTACTACTTTTATAAAATAAGAAGTGGCCCACTCTGAATAGGCCGTTTCTTCGCTGGATGTGCAGTTTGCTGTGAATGCAAAAGAATGCAAGCTTCTTCAGAGTTTTAAGCAGATAGAACATTTACAACCATTGAATCTGCTGCCTTCCCATTTCAATCAGCTTAAACACAAACCACCCTAACAGCTCCTTTCCCCTTCTGTCTTTGGTCTTACGATTACTGGAGGATTGCGGTGAATTCACATTCTGTCCTTTCAAATACTTGAATTACCTCAGTAACTTAAAATTTCCAGTTTTTTTGTTCAAGTGAAGCTCCAGATTATTTCTGAAGTCCAATCCGTGATCGAAATAGTTTAAATAAAAAATTTTTGTTTTGAAAATCATCAATTAGAAATCGCATGGAGAATTTGCTCGTATGAAAGTCCAGTCACAAACTGGGGTCAGTCGAGATTATAAGCTGAGGGAGTTGGCATCGGCCTATGATAGCTTCATTGAGCTGAAAGGAAATATTGATGAAGGCAAACAGGTTAGTTAGTCATTAATTTTCTTAATTTACTGTGGTCAAGCTTCGATAGTTTTCATAAGTTATACATGCAATTTTTACGGCTCACTGTTATGCGTCATATGTGGCATGTCACATATGGCTTACTACAGTATGTCACGTGGCTCACCTGAGATACTGTATGTCGTGTATGGCTTACTGTGATATTTCACATATGGCTTACTATAATATGTTACATAGGGTTTACTGTGATGTCATGTGGCTCACTGTGATATGTCACATGTGGCTATTTGTGATATGTCACATTACATTTGTCAGTAAATGTAGAGATATGATTTCTTTTTGTAATTAAAAATAGATAACTTCAGCATACATTTTCCTAATTTGATTACTTTTGTTTCTGTTCCAGTTCTACAATGACTTGACCCAGTTATTGGTCAGATTTCAGAGTAAGGTCATTGATTTCTGCTTTGCTCGTAAGGCTGAAAAGGATGAACTCTTGAAAGATATTTCGGCAAATCTTGCAAACCAGGCTGCTGCATCACCACCTCCTCAACCTAGCGGTCTGTGATTTCCTTCAGTAGTTTATTCTTGCAGTTGATAATTAAAATCATTAAATAATAATTATGAACCTATCATCATGATCCAGCTGAAAACTGTGCTTAAATGTTGTATTTGTATGTGCTTTGTTTTTCACGCTAGTGTCTCCTTTCTACCTTTGTGCCGTCTTTTATTAATTCCGTGTCCCAGTCTGAGTTAATATTAAACAGAAGATATGAATATGTTTTGCAGTATAATGAATTACTATTTGCTTGGTTGCAGCCGAAAATTGGCCAAGTTTCAAAAAGTAATTTCAGTGAAGTCCAGTGTTTATTTACTGGTACAGCTGTATTTCTCAGTTATGGGCATGGATTTTGAAATTACTGTTGGGAAATCTTTAATGCACAGAAGTAGTGATTAGTCATTATATGCTAAAATCTGTGACATGTAAGGAACATTCTGGAGACACCTTACCTAGAGAAAATAAATGTTTAGTCAAGCTGCTTATGAAATATAATAGGAAAGATAAGGAACATTTCTAGAGACACCTTACCTAAAGAAAATAAATGTTTAGTCAAGATGCTTATGAAAAATAATAGGAAAGAAGAATTTGAGTTTTTCTTAACCGTTAGAGTGTTCCGTAAATCTTGCAGTTAAAATGGCACAAATTAAACCCCATAAGTTTAATTGTAATATGGGTATTGTAATAATTGTTATGTGCCAAAATTTTATATAGCACTTTAATCAAAGCCTTTAAATGGTGCTGTGGAATACATTTATGCGACGTCAGTAAATGATCTCGCACTGATATAGACATGCTACTCCTGTTGTTTATTTACCTATCTTGTTTAGTCACAAATATTTGGTTACAATCTTCATTTTTTGCTGTTACTGTACAAGGTAGTGTGTTTTGGTCCTATGACAAGCTGTTTGGTTTTTGATTACTTACTGTGGGTTTAAATTTTAGTTGCAGGGCCTCATTTATTTTCGAATGTTTCTGTGATGCGCACACCTTCCAGCTACGGTACGTAATCCAGATCAGTTTGGTCAAACTAGAACTTTACAGCACCATTGTGCAATCTGGTTACTCGGGTTAGCTAAGGGGCTGCTAAAACAAAGCAACATGGCACTGCTTATGTTCAGGTGCCTTGAGAAACAGCAGATAGCCAATCAGGAAAGGCCAACATAAACAGATTCTTTCTTAAGCTAATGTCTATACGATTTGGTTTCGGTTGTTTCCTGCAGAATGCAAATCGTGAACTATGCAAATCATGCGAAGAACGTGAATCATGCAGTAACGAAACCCAATAATCAATCAGAATATGGGGCACCAGAAGCTCATTATAATGCTGTCCTTGAGAGCCATAATAAGACCTCCATATAATGAGACCATGTTACAATGAGGAATTTTCTTTGGTAAAATAATTGTGGGATCCATGTCCTGAATTGTGTGTGGTGCGCACCCGGTCAGTCATAGCTACCCGGTATGTGCTTCCCAACAAGACAGAAAGTTTGATGAAGATAATTCAGTTCTTTATTAATTAAAACTTTTAATTGTAATACGGGGTAGTTATGATAATGCTAAACAGTAAAGCAGTAGGAAATCTGTTCACGAAACAATGTGTGCCCGAGAGAAACTTTAGGGTTCTGGCATTGCTGGGGAATGAACCTGCTCTATTTGCAGCTGAACATTGTCTGACCTTGGTCTGACCTTGGTCTGACCTTGGTCTGACCTTGGTCTGACCTTGGTCTGACCTTGGTCTGACCTTGGTCTGACTAGTACAGTTTGACAGGCAAGTGTCTTCTTGAACGGGCCACTGGCACACCTCCAGCTACCATCCATAAACACTAGAGGGCACCAGTGGACCCACTGCACAAACGTCGTCGTCTTGTGAGGTTGGCAGATGTGACGCTCGCTGTACACGTCTTCATCAGCGACATGGATTGAAAGATGTTTTGCTTAAGTGCTGACAAAACATCACTCAAACAGGAGGACTACCTCTCATTACGGGTTATGTGGATCCACAAATAATTGTAAATTTCATGTTGCACTGAGGCTTGTAATGTAATGTATCCTGTATTTCATATAGCAAACCTTCACTGGCAATGGCAACCTAGTTGCAATCTCTTGTGTGATTTTTGTTTGCAGGTCCAGCAGCGTCACCTGCACCAGTTTTTTTCTCGCCAGCATTGCCACGGTCCTTCAATCCATACTCTCACTTCAGCGTAGGATCACAGCCATCTGGTGTATACCAGTGGCGTTAAGTGCCAACCTCTCGTTTATGTAATGAAAGAATATTTCACCAGCAAGCTACTCGTAATTAGTTTGAGCTGCTGTGCACTTTATCTGCTTCATTGGGCCAGTTCAGAAGATAACTTACACATCTCCTTAGGCTTCCTTTCTGTCTCATTGACTGACGCTTGGTGTTTCTGTTTTTCTCCAATTCTGTTTTGGAGTGCCATCAGTTGATGCCTAATGCATTATTAAATAGCACTATAGAAGTTTCAAGGTTAGATTATATATTCGAATGGATTTGAATATTTATATAGTGCATTTTAAGAACCTCTGTAAGGCCAATTGCAAAGTTGATCAGAGTTTTACACTAATCTAGGCTAAAGTGAATTTAATGTAGCTGCTTTAAAACAAATTAATTACATTACCATATGTTACATCCCTCTTAATAAATTATTTGTCCCAACAACTGATTGCAAGAGCTGCTCTAGCACATTTTATTCAATAATGTTATGTGTCTCTGTTACATCTCTGCCATGGAGTAGAGTAAACCTGAGTGCCAGTTTCTACTACAAGCAGAGCATAGGAACTGTAAAGAATAGAAAAAAAAATTATTTTACTTAATTGTTTTGGCATTTTCTCAGTTATTTCTGTAGTACGCATTTTCTGTTTTGAATCTTTAAATGAGAAATTTGAATAACTTATATGTTAATTCCATCACAAAAATGTTGACAGATTGTTATTGCTTTGCTAAAAAAAAAACATCTGAATGGATAAAGTACTTTAAATTTTGCTGGAGACTTATTGTATAACTTATTAGTTTTGAAATTTCCATATGCCTCATAATTACAATATTTTAGTGACTGAGGATTTGATTTTTACTAACTTGTGAATAGTGAATATTAAATTGTTTAGTAATGATTAAGTGGTGGGTGTATTTGTTGTAAATATTCCACTAAGCCTCACTGAAGAAGTGAATGCATACTTATTTATCGAGGTTACGAGGTACTCGAAGCTTATGTTCCAAATTGCTTAGAAGTGGGGTCAAGAACATGTTTCTTCATTTCAAATTGAAATTTGACAATATTGTATGAATGGAAAATACGAGTTTGCCATACGAAAGCAATGCACATTTAGAATAATTTAGTTTATACAGATATCATTTTACATATTACGATCATATCTTCAATAGTATGTTTTAATCCAGCTTTAATCAATTCAATCTAAAGATTGTTGTGTTTATGCTTCTGTTTTAAATATACTGTGCGTCCGCTGACCTGAGTCATTTATATTTTCTTGGCTTTGCTTTCCTATGTTGGACAGTGAAATCGGTCAAGTATTGGCCTGAGGGCGAGGATCATAACATGATCCTCATCCTCATTTATATTATTTGCTTACATATATGATTATATATATAAATATATATATATATAAGCTGTAAATAATTTAAATTGTAAATTGTCAATAAAAATCATTTATGCATATTGTATATGTATATATATTATATATACATATACAATATGCAGAAATGGTTTACACTGACAGTTTATAATTTAAATTGTTTGCATTAACTCAATGTATGCGCGGATTTCAAACTACGGATGCACACACAATTATGCATAGTTCAGGTTTGAAGGTGATGCCTCAAAACTTGGATTTATGGCTGTGACCGGAACCATCACCCCCGATCTCCTTTTATTGTCTGTTGTATCACACCGTTGAGGGCCTTTTTCAACATTACTATCTAGCTTATAGAGACGCTTTCGGTCTCTTGGTGGTGTCCAAACAACTGGATCTTGTTCATTCGGTGTCCCGGGACAAACCCTCTTACTTGACGCAGCGCTTGTGAATAAGAAATGTGCCCTACGCTCAGCTTTTAAGCAGCGTGTTAGAAAGTTTCGGATTGCGATTATGGTCGTTTTGGATAAGATGGCGTCGTTAAATCAATCTATGAAAACCTTGTGTACAATTGTAATTGTAAACGAACATTTATAAAGCGCCACTTAGGAAACAGTGGCGCTCCCGACTTGAACAAACAAAAAGGATTTCAGGCGTTTGCGAGACTGGGTAGGAGAGAGACTAAGTAACTGAAGCCGCAGGTCAAGAGGAAGGGAGTTCCAGCTGGAAGGGCCAACAAATGCAAAGCTCCTGGACTGAGCAGTCGTAGCGCGGACGCGAGGGACTACCAAGAGACCACGGGTAGCTGAGCGAAGGGAGGCATGGGCAGGCAACGAGGAAACCGGAATACAAAAAGAAGTTAAGTAGGACGGAGCAGAGCCTAGAAGGCAGTTGCGCATAAGGGTAAGAATCTTAAACTGGATGAGTTGACTGACAGGAAGCCAATGAAGTGAATCACGAATAAAAGTAGATATATGGGCAGACTTTGGAAGACCACCGATAAGGCGTGCAGCAGCATTAAGTATAGACTGAAGCTTGGAGGTGTTAATTGCAGAAAGTCCAATATAGGCAGCATTGCCAAAGTCAATCCTAGTGCAAATCAGGGCATGGACCAAGGTAGTGATCGCATGAAGAGGAAGCGAGTGACGAATAGAGCGGAGTTGTCGTAGGCGGTAAAGACAAGAGCGGGAGATATTATTTACATGGTCAGTCAGAGAAAGAGTTTGATCCAGGATGATTCCAAGGTCACGGACTGAGGAAGAGAAGCGGATATGAGGGAAATTAGAGGAAAGGGAAATAAAGTACAACAAAGTATAGTGCTTAAGCGTGTGTGAATCCTGAATCATTTTCATAAATTAGGCCTCCTGTGTGAAAGTGATTAATAAGCGGGTCAATGAGTTTACTGCTTGAGTTTAAAACGACCAATTTCACACAAAACACGGAAGTTAGAACCCTTGGCTTTGTAGCGAAAGATGGGTAAACGTTTCCAACTGGAACAAGGCACTCGCGTACCATAGTATTTCTGCCCCTAGCACTAAAAAACATCTTATTCACGGTAAGGTATTGAAATGCGCTAAATAAATATAACCTAAGGCGCGACGCAGGATGTGCAGTTAACACCTTGCCCAGTTGTTTTGCTAAAATTATCAATATTTCCTATCACTAAAATCTGTACTGGGTTATAGTTTGCGACATAATCAGTTAAGGTATTGCAAATAGTTTCACGCATTTAAAAGATTTGGCCCTATAAAATTGTCGCCTATTAATTTCTTTTAGTTGTGGGTTACGAGGTTATTTATAAACGCACACCTCTGTGCCGGTGGGTTGAAAACAAATTGAAAATAGGCCATAACTTACTTCTGGGGCAGTTCGTGCTTGCTGCTGTAATGTAAATGTAATATACTGAAACCAAAATAAAATGTCCGTGTGCCATTCAAGAATCTAGGGTGATATGGTGATATATTTGACGATTGCGTATTGGATGATTTCACAATGAAGTAATTTCACTGGACTGTTTGTAGGCCAACAGATTGTAAAATAAATAATGGGAATAATAACACTGGCCAACAGAAAAAAAATTTTTTCTTGTTGCCTTCGGTTTTAGACCTGTTCTTGGGGTAATTTTGGGCGCTGATTCAGAAAATGTCATTGGATTGAGTGCATCAGGTCTAGTTTCTCAGATATCGTCGATTTTGTAAAGAAAACCCAGTCCACTCTTTAAACGATGTCTTTGACAAAACTAAAATGTCATAATAAGCTTTATTTATGGCTAATTATAATTCTTGCTGATTCATATAATGCCTACATCCTTATAATGTAAAATCAGCATATCTTGCCGCGTGCTGAGATATTGCTGATTCAACGAAATAACTATTCCGTAGCCTACAGCTTACTCAGCACTAAATTCATGGCCTCATTTAGAATTTATTTGTGCTTATACAGCATTTCATGGTTTCGAACTATGTAAATAGATTATGCTGAAGTCAGCATTTATAGCCTATATAAACCGCCTCCTGAAAGCTAGAGCAGCCGCAGTCGTCTTAGGGCATATTAAGAGTTGGTCGCAAGAACAATCTGTGAATGTGAACATTAAATAACTACATGTTCTTACTATTTTTTAGGTTAGTCACTTAATTCCTCAGATGCGAACATCCTTAAGGTTATGGCTACTTCCAGACGGAGCTGCATTAACCATCCAGACATATTCTGCTACATTTGTGGGGAATACACACTAAAAGCAAACAGGAAACCGATTTCTGAGTTTGTAAAAAGAGCATATGTAGGTTATTTTGGTGTCAAACTTGGAGATCAAGATAAGCAATGGGCTCCTCATACAGTATGCAAAACTTGTATTGAACAATTGCGCCACTGGACAACTGAAAAGAGAAGCTGCCTGAAATTTGGTGTACCGATGGTTTGGAGGGAACAGATAAACCACTTCGACGACTGTTACTTTTGTATGGTTAATATCATAGGCATCAATCGAATTAATCGTCACAAGTTGTCTTACCCTGATATACCTTCAGCCAGGAGACCTGTTCCGCATTCGGATATTGTACCAGTTCCACCTTTTCGCGAACTACCTCATCTCTCAGACGATGACACTTGCATGTCCAATATCGGACAAGATGACGAAAGTGAAGAAAGTGGGGGCAGTGACAGTGATTTCCAATCAACTTCACACAGTGAACGTTTTGACCAAAAAGAGTTGAGTGATCTGATCAGGGACTTAAATCTTTCCAAAGAGTCCTCTGAATTGCTTGCGTCCAGACTAAAGGAAAAGAATGCACTTCAGCCTGGAACGAAAATTACAATTTGTAGAAACAGAGGAAAGGATTTGCTGCCATTCTTTACCGAAGACAACAGCCTAGTATTCTGTAATGACATCAGCAACTTATTGAAGAAAATTGGTCTGTCGGATTACAGCCCAGATGAGTGGCGTCTTTTTATCGACAGTTCAAAACGTAGTCTGAAATGTGTGCTTTTAAATAACGGCAACAAATTTGGTTCTATTCCAATCGGTCTCTCCACCAGGATGAAAGAAGAGTACAATGCCATCTCTTTAGTACTGGAAAAGATAAAATACAAAGAACATCAATGGGTAATTTGTGTAGACTTGAAGATGGTAAATTTCCTCCTTGGTCAACAAAGTGGCTACACAAAGTATCCCTGCTTTTTGTGTCTTTGGGACAGTAGAGCCAAGCATGAACATTGGACAAGAAAAGATTGGCCTTCGAGGAAAGACATGGTGGTTGGAGCTCAAAATGTAATCAAGGAATCTTTGGTGGCACGAGATAGGATCATACTGCCACCACTACATATAAAGCTAGGCCTGATGAAACAATTTGTCAGGGCTTTGAATAAAGAAGGTTCATGCTTCGAATACATAGTACACAAGTTACCAGGAATTACAATGGAAAAATTGAAGGCTGGAATCTTCGATGGTCCACAGATCAGGCAACTTATGAATGACCCACTTTTCATACCATCAATGAATGAAATCGAATCTTGTGCCTGGTCTTCCTTTGTTCTTGTAACTAAAAATTTTCTTGGCAACAAGAAGGCAGACAATTATGCACAACTAGTAGAGGATATGCTTCTTCATTTCAACAAGCTTGGCTGCAACATGAGCATTAAAGTCCATTATCTCCACAGTCACTTAGATCGCTTTCCAGAGAATCTTGGTGACTTCAGCGAAGAGCAAGGTGAAAGATTTCACCAAGACATCAAAACAATGGAAAATCGATATCAGGGAAGATGGGATGCACACATGATGGCAGACTATTGCTGGAATATTATGCGCGATTGTTCCGGCAGATGCCACACTCGGAAATCGTACAAAAGGAGCTTCTTCGGTGTCGAATGACTTGAAATTTGTATAACAAACTTGTTCTGTTTGGTATCATATAAGTACAGTTTCAGGTACTACCATTTTCTTTTAAGTATTTGTATTATTATGTTTATTAAGTGTATCACATAATAAATTGAGCACTACATAATTATAGCTATAGCCTTATGTCTTATGGGCGAGCAGAGGCAAGGACTGGTATATGGGCCAGCAGATTGTAAAATAAATAATGGGAATATGTGTTGGCCAGTGTAATAAGTCCATTTGACGTTTTAAAAAGATTATTTCTTAGGTCATGCTTAACAATTTGAATAAGGCATCTTGTACATTTCAAACAATAATAAACTTCAGTCTTAGACTTGACTTTAATTCTGCATTATTGCAATTCTGGCATCCTGAGGTATACGCAGTCTGAAGTTTTGAGATACAATCTGAAAACACTAATTTGCTTCGCAGATGGCGGTTGGCGGATTGCATGTTTATAATTTCAACCTCTTTATTGTACCTGAAAGAAATATTTGACATGTGAAAATCTGTAGGTACAGACCTAAATCGGGCATTGCCAGTGCAGCCTCATGAACTCAAAGACTGGTCAGATTCCAGAGGCTTTTGGTAAAAATCGTAAAAATGAGAATTGATTTATAACTTTTGCTAAGTTTAGATTTTGTGGCACATACAGGTCTGCAATGGTAAAATGGAGATACTGTGGTTTAATCTCGGTCGATGTGCAGTCAAAGATACCACCCAGCTTCCTTTGGACTTGCCTGCATTGTTCGTGTCAGCTTCACAGCATGGATGGATTTTCTAAGCACGTGGACTTACATCGTACAGATGGGATTTATCTTGCAGAATCTGCTGAACAGTGTCAGTTTGATGAGGAGCTCGAGAGCAAAGCCCAGCTTTACGAGGCAGATGAGCAGAGCATTCTGGCAGCAGTCAGTTCCAGTGTGGTAACTAAACACGAACTTTTGTCCAACTTGGTGCAATACGAAGAGTCTGCTTTTGACAACAGTTCTACAGTCTGTGACGAGATGACAGCCTTAGAAACTTCAATCTCAAAAGAAGAGATTGAAAGCTTTGCAGGTACAACAGAGGTACACCGCGTGATGCTACGGAAACAGGAAAAGAAAGATATTATGCCTGAGGTCTTGGAACTGGGTTCAAAGAAATCATATCGGTAAAAACGCTTTCTTTGCAAGATGACATATAGCTGTTGTAGAATAAACACTTTTAGACTAGAGGTCATAAAAGGGAAATTTTCAAGTGGAAGTTATGTAGCTCTGTTTAGACCATGAACCAAAACCACTGACACAATCAGGTGCACAAAAATTCCTTTTATTGATCTATATTGGAAAGTAAGTCTTGTCTGGTTCAAACTTATAAAGTAATATAATACTTAAGTAGTCTTGCCAAACTGCTGAAGAAAAATTAAACTTGAATTGAGTTGACCTTAAATGTTGTGGCTTGGTTGTGCAAAGTGGTTTTGTAACTTTTATTCTCTATCTAGATCTTCACAACTGCCTTCCTCATCGTCATCCTGTGAAGAGAAATGGATGGAAGCAAAGGTGGATACTTCAAGAGAGAATGGACGTAAAAAGATCTCTGCCCACAAAAGAGGGCCTCAGTCTTCGGTGCCTCAGTCGCTTCGGTTATACATCTGCCAGGTTTCCGACTGTCAGTGGAAGTCCAAGAACCATTTCAACTACCATCGACACGTCTTCTCGCACCTGAAGCTACAGGCCAAGTTCCAGTGCCAGTACTGTCACAAGGAAATCAGTAGTAACTCAGGAAAGTGCGGCTATGGACAGAAACGATTCCGCTGTTCCGAATGTGACATAGAGCCAATGACAAAGTTAGCCTAACGTTGTGCGATATAATTAGCGTATTAGGTCTGTATCTTTTAGTTAGTAAGAGGATTGAACAGTCTGTGGCCTTCTTTGCCTTGTAGTCTAAGGAAGGCGTCTTTAAATCTGTTGATAGATTACCAATTACTGGCCTTCTTGTCTTTCCTGTGAGATACTGGTCCAATGCTTAGAACTTGGGATTTGTCTATTGCCAGCTAAAAGCGTAAAATATTTTTATATGTAATTTAAAGCAAGGATTTGTTTGAAAAGTAGAAAATTTTAACATGCAGTTTCATTATGTCATACAGCAAAATATTTCTGTTTGTATATATTTTATTCCATGACTACTAGTAATAACTACCCAGTAGTTAGTTACTGGACACAGACTGCTCTGATGTTCAGGGTTTGAATTCAGTGTTGTGCATCATTTCATACTGGCAATCAGTCCATGCAAGCCATTCTGATTCATATGTCTGTTTGCTGCTTTTGTGCCGCCATTTCAGCTGAAAGAAAACTGAAGTAACTCAGGTCCAAGGTGTCTGCAGAGGAAAAATTAAGAATTTAGCTTTAAAGATGCAGAAAGTCTTTAGCATAGGATGGGGTTTTTTGAATGAGGTTCATTCATGGAGGTATGAAAGTTCTAGTGATTCCTACTGAACTGTTTTGATGTGTTTCAGGGACCTGTATGAAAGTCATATGCTCCAAGTTCATCACAAAGCTAAAGCTGTGAAACGTAAGAATCATAAAATGACCGCCATTTCTGCAGAATAAATTGCATGTAACTCATTTTATGCCATCCACTTGTTACGTATAAATTACATAATATAGTATGTTACGTCGGTGATATTTAAGAATGTTTGAATAAAGTTGACATTTGTGTGCAGGTAACTTGGGTAGAGCTAAACATGACGCAGGAGGATCTCAGGAAACTGTTTATGGCTGTGATAAATGTACGTTTACAACAAAGAAGAAATCGGCTCTGACTCTGCACAAGGCCTCACATGAAAGCTTATCAGGTTCAACATCACCTCTAGCTATTTACTTTTGAATCCATATATTTTGCAGTTTATGCCATTCGTTTATACCGTGGTAATATCAAAAGTGTATGTACCATATTTTAAAGGCTTTTTCTGTTATTTTGGAAATTTGTTGGAATATAATGAAACAATGAAAGTGGAGCAGAGAAAGAGAAATTCCTCAGAGATGCTACTGATTTGACAACACCAATTCACATTATGCCAATGTATCTTAGTATAATGTATTTTACGGTTTTGATAATCAGTAAGGTATCTGAAACTGTGGTGTCATCATTTCAGACTTTCTGAAGTGCAGTCACTGTCAGTTCAGTACAGACAATCGCCTGTCCCTGGCTCGTCATGTGTCGCAGAAGCATCAGGAACACCTGACCAAGTGCTGCACCATCTGCAGTGCCAAGGTCCAGACAATTGCTGAGTTGAAGCAGCACCTCCAAGAAGTGCATTTCATGGCCGACCTTCGCCTTCTGTGTTCGGAGTGCGGCATCATTTTGCCCTCAGACGAAGTACATCGGATTCACTTGGCTGAACATTACGTTGGGACGCTATACGTTTGCATGCACTCGCAGTGCGAATTCTCGTCTTATACGAAAGATGTCACTCAGGAACACCAGCTGCTGGACCACTGTGCTGGAGGACGTAAAGAAGGTTGGTCTAACAAGATGCTTTGTCGTCAGCATGCTTCGTGGAATCTCAAATAAGAACAGGAAACGTGGCTCGTTTGCTGTTTTGGAATTTCTTTTAAGTTTTGCTGTTTAAACGTCTTATATTTCATTTTGTTTAATTTGGTTTAATGCTTCTCGCATTATATCATCTCTTATTTATGTGGCGCTTTTATCTAATGGCAGGGCATCATTTAAGGCAGTTGAATGATTGTTAAGCTCTCTAAACATTGGCCATCTCAGATGGAAGTTCAAGCATTCTCCATTCATTCTGTTGGTCTGAATTATCCCAAAGTGGAATCAGCAGTGCTGCACTAGCCACCTGGAATAATCTCCCTGTTCACATTACTTACAACAGTATCTTGCTAGACATATTCATAAAGTGGCTTAAGACCTATCTGTATCGCCTTGCTTTTATTGTGTGACTACATTTACGATTCCTTGCTTAGTCGATAGACATATAACGCGTGTTAACAAATGCATTACTTCTTCAGAAGACTTTGCTAGATTCATGCCATAAATGAGCATTGACCCCACCCGACCCTTTGCTAAAGCTGTACCCTCAATGTGAATGTGTTTTCCTGCTAGTTATGATGACATGTGACGAGTGTAATTTCACAACTCTTTCGAGAAATGCGTTCAAGTCTCACAAAGTTGAGCATTTGGTGGCAAACGAAGCTCTGGTCTGTCAGTTTTGCTCTAAATCCCTCGAAAGCCTTGAACATCTTAACAGCCATGTCCAACGATATCACTCAGTAAGTGAAAATGTTGAAGCATTGCGTTTGATTGCATTTATATTTTAGAAGGCACTTTTGAAGTAAGTTTTGCAGATTTTTGTAACGGTTTAGTATTTTTCTTAAATTCTGTTTGAAGCAGATTACATTATTAATGCTCAATTTTAATGCCACAGCAGAAAGCAAGGACATTCTTCTGTGGTCATTGACTTATGTACTTCTTTAGCAGTCCGCTTTAACTCCATTTAGGGTAGCATTGGCAGAGCTGTTGTGAGATACTTAAAAAGCCACATTGTAATTGTCAAGTTAACTAATTTTTTCTGCTCCCTTCTTGGCTAACAGTCCTCTAATTTTGCAATCCTGGATTCGAAGCCAGTCCAATAGCCATCCAAAAACAGTTCCATTAGCTATTGATGATGCTGACAACCTTTGTTTATCAGCTGTGTAGCTTGAATATAGATATGCAAGTGAATATGTATTTTGAATATGAATGTGTATTTTTAGAGTTTTGCCTTTGAGTGTCTCATTCTTTTTCTGCGCCTTGTTCTGTTTTAGGCTGATTTTGCCCGTGTTGAGTGTCAGTGTCGTCTTTGCGGTGAGTTCTTTGAGAGCAGACATTTGCTTCTAGACCATCAGAATCTGGTGCACAGCTTGCGTGAGATGTACATCTGTGAGATCTGTAGTTACACATGCCGACGCAAGTGGAATCTCATGCGTCACAAGGTCTGTTCGGAGCCGTTGAACCATCATATCATGCCATTGAATCTAAGGCAATACAAAATTCTTAAACTTGATTTTATGATGATGTGAAACTGAAGCAACAAACGGTTTTTATATGAGATGTGATCTTTACCCTTTAATAATTCTGTTAACTTGAGGAATAAAGTAAAAGTAACATGATTGTTTACAGATACATGATTTTGTAGAAACGCCTGAGAAAAGTATGGTCTGAGAGTTATATGTACGTTTGAGTATTTTTAAAGACGGTGGTTGAAGACGAACTGGGAGATTCACTGCAAGTTGGGTTTCCTTTTTAGCATAAATGTTAACTTGGTCTTAATGTGTGGATGTGTTTGCAGCTGGTGGCTCATGAGAAACTAGAGGTTCACTGTGAGATGTGTGATTATCGGACCAAGAGCCTCGTGAAGATGGACAAACATTACACCCTCATACACCAGCGCTCAGCACCCGATGACATAAGGAACTGGGTCAGCAGTAACAACCGAAAGTGTCGGTTACCAATTCAACGAAAAGGCAAATGCACTTTCAGTCCACAGAATAAATGTTTACTTCTGATTCATGTTAGCCTTATTAGACTGTACTGGTTTTATGTAACACATGTAAGTACTTCTGTGAAAAATTCTATATGTGTTCCACTAGTTTCAACTGATTGAGTGCATCACAGTCTAAAAAGTCAATGCTGTGTATTGTGATGGACACGGTTGTGTTTTCCTCTGTTTCAGAGTCGTTCAAATATTCAGGAGCATATGACAAAATCATATGTGATGTGTGTGGGAAGACAGTGCATCGTAACTTGTTAAGGGTACAGTACTCATTTATGACATTTTCCATTTAGTTTATTTTTTGGTGTAGAACATCTGTAAGGTTTAATTAGCAAGAAATTTCCCACTAGGATCCTAGGTAAATATGAACCGACGAAGAAATGAACTTCTGTGAAAACAAGAGTCACCTAGATTGTTCCTAAATGCAGACGGTTGTTCTTATCCAGAAGTTCTTGTGATTATTTAATTTTGTCGAAATGTTTATCACAGCGTTTTCATCTCAGAACTGATGTTTTACTCTGTAGCTTTTTGAGGAGAGTGTGCCTGTAAGTAGGTTCTGTAAGATTTGCATTGTTACGCTTTTTGGAGTGGGCTTCCTAATGACATACACCAGGAATTTCTTAGTCTCTCTCCCCCTCTTTTCCGCAAGTGCTTGAAGACCTTCCTATTTCCCAGAGCTTCTGGGTTGTCAGGCCAGGGTGCCTCTGAGGAATCTTTCTTGAAGTGGCGCTTTATAAATTTTCGATTACATTACATTGAAGACTTTCTTTGTGCTCTTAGAAACATATGGAGCGACACAACCAGGTGGGTGCCTTCAAGTGCCAATACGACAAGTGCAGGTATTCGTCCAGTTCTTCGTACCATCTTGCTCTTCACATTCGCCAGCGGCACTCTGGAGACTTCAGCCGCGTCTGCAGCGTCTGTGGACACGTCTCCAGAAATGGAACTCTGCACCAGCGCCATCTGTCAAGGAAGCATCCTGAAGCTCTGGAAGCGACGAAAACTGGTCGGCAAAGTGATCCGACATGCACAGATATCGTCAGTGAATCACAGCAGAACGACCTGCTTCAAGATGATACATCTGATCTGTATGATCTGATGATTCCCGTTTGCGTTGCCGAGTATGCGGAGACTGGTGTTGGTTCGGTGGATCTGTGTAGCGGAAAGACGGATGACCCCTCAAGCATTCCCACATTCGTGGTTGAACAGCAGTTTCTTATGTCTTTGAAAAAACAGAGCTGACAGTCATAGTTTAAACTTTATTACTGGTTTAAGTGCCAATCGTATTTTGGAGGATGTCAAAGACTGTTTCATTGGTTAATATTATGCTGTTTTAGCAATGAAAAACTTTGAGTACTTTGCATTAGGTCTTTTATAATAGGTGTCTTATCGATTTTGATTGAAAATATAGAATACATGTACATAAGTCAAATTTGTACAGATTCAAAACAAACCTGAAGACCTGATACAGATTGAGAAGAGGCGAGAGATGATCCACTTGAGACCTTGACTCCAATAAGAAGTACAATTTTGGGAGTTAAGGACAATAGCATAAGTATACATGCAGGTTGGAGGGAACTGTGCTCATACTGCAGATTACCAAATTTGAGATCCTAAAGCTGAAATATGGAGGAAAAGGACCTATGGCTCCAAGTTTTCTCAGTGGCAGACATTGCCCTCTGCCTCTGACCGCATACCCCCTTTCTATTCTGTAATAAATAGGCGTGTACATATATATATACATGATTATATGAAAATTATAGACCCACACTGCATCAGTGAAATATGCATTTGCATACTACAAACGCGTGGCACTGGGAACATGGGAAGGGGTAGAAGAACGAGGAAGTTCACCCGATCAGGTCGAATTATGCATACAGTAAGTACTTTGGCTGGTACACTGGGATTTAATCCGGTGTACGATAATACAAATCCAGGAAGACGGTAAAATCCCGGAGATATTCTAAAATCCTGATAGGTCTATATGTATACTTGTAGCTTAAGCCAGCTAACGGGGTCCACACCTGTATTGACGCAAGCTCCCCTAGGTAACACGGCTTGGCTGCAGAAGGGGCAGAGATTAGTAGAATTAAAGGGCATTCTTTCAAATCCATAGGCAGGGCCTCGCAGGTCTGAATCTGTGTGCACGATGTAGACCTACCCCATACACGCATGCATTATCAGAATTGTATGTAGACCTACGTATATAGGTACATACACACACTTGTGATAATGCATATATACATACATATATATATATATATATATATATATATATATATATATACATATATATATATATATATAGGAGCATGAATTTTTCTACGGTGATATATCTCTTCGCTGAGCCACGATGCAGAACTGTCCTGGGCTCTCGTGCGTTCCACACCGCTGCCCCGAAGGAATGGAACTGACTACAATGTTTCTTCGAAACACGAATTCCTTTTCTTCCTTCAAGCAACGCCTGAAAACTCACTATTTGTCACTGACCTTCTGTTTGTCTGGATATCTAACTGTTTTCACCAGGCGACTGACTAAAAATAGGACTAGTCAACGGTTCGAAGCCTGATCAATTGACAACTTAGAAAATTCGTCGACATTACATATATTGGATCATATATATATATATATATATATATATATATATATATATATATATATATATATATATATATATATATATATATATATATATTCTATTATAACATATAACGTGCATTAGGCATATTGTATATGATAAAGTATGAGTAGGGTACATGTTATGTTGTTCGTGACTGGGAGGTCATGGGGTCCGAAACCACCTCCCCGAGGCCAAGATCATCGCTCTTGGGATTCGTGTAGATCTAATTAGATAGGCCCTATTTTAGGTGTACCCCCTCCCCCGATCGGCGGCTCTTTACGTCGCTGTTGATGGATATCATTACAGTGGAACATAAACTTGTCCAGTGGCTCAAATGTCCTCAGATTCATTCTCGATGCTTCAAATGCGCGGACTTCTGAAGCTCCGCCCCGAAACTCGCTGAAGGAGTTTACGACCCTCTTCCAGACCTTATAGCCGGTATGGACTTGGGCCTTGGACGCTCACTGTCACAGACCTCATCGAATTTCATCCGGGTACACGACCCCCTGTCTAAAATGTCGCCTACGCCGCTGAATACAGATAGCCTAAGTACCTATTTTTAATAACTTTTTGTGATAAGCTTACACGTCATGGCTGTTACTAGGCTGCGGTGTACGACCCTCTATTGTGTGTAATTGGTGCAGATGAACGTCACACAGGGCGGGTGTTCCCACAGGTGAGACAAGGAACTATATATTATCGATGGGTTATACACTGGCTGCATTATATCTAGCCCTATAAATGCTTATAGGCACTGTTACTGATTGCATGCTTGCACGCATGCGCGCACGCGCGCACGCACACACACACATGTATACACCAGAATCACATCGGTTTACAAAATCGTAATTGTTATCCCGAAAGTCGCTACTTTAAAGCTAAGGGTATGGCACCAGCTTACTCATCAGCGCTGCGTCAAGTCAGAGAGGTTGTCCAACGGTACCATGTGAATGAACAATGTGCGATTGCCAGAAGACCACAAGATAAAAGGAGACAAAAGAGCTTAGATACAGTTTCGCCATACAGTGAGCACTGAAGATACAGTTTCGCCATACACTGAGGACTGAAGATACACTTTCGCCATACAATGAGCTCCTACCCACAGATCTCTCCCGCTGTTGCCAAGTGTCAACCACAAAATAGCCTGCACTTTATAATGTATGATGTAGGCCTGCAGGGTAGGCCTATATGGTGCTATGTAGGCCCTACTGAATGTAAATAAGAGCTATATAAATATTATCTCTACGAACGATTTGCCTAAAACACAATGCAGCTGCATGCGTTACGCTTTGATAACTCATCGTCACGCTTCAATGACTCTTGCGTACACGCCTTTGGATCGCCATAAGCAAAGTAGCACACGTTCTTTATTTCATTTCAAAGCCCTTACAATGTATTAATATAATACTGTAAGAATATATAAGCCTATATATGTTAGCTATCCTTGGCCTGTATATATACACAAATTTCTGCTATAGGCCTAGATATGTCAGACAGAATTTGCATGCGACAGCTAGTAGACTTCGTCAGTAGAAGCTAAGAATATGATATATCTATGGCCCTTATAATAGTAGCCGAAACCACCTAGTTGAGTTACCGTTATGCTTGTACTTGGCGTTTACGGCCTTGTGTCGTAAAGGCCTACCAATCACAGACGCTGTACAGAAATAGGAACTTTGATTTAGGCCTAAAGTAAGGCCAGCATGAACTTCCGTTGAAATGTTTTTGTAGATGACTGGGATAATTGCTAATACGTGTGATCAGGCGGTATTCAATCTAGCGGAAGAACAAAAGGAGTACATATATGCTTGAGGTCAAGAGATATCTGGTGATCGGATGTCCTTGGTTTCCTCCTCAAGAGAAGCGACAGAGATGGTCGATTTAGAACCATCTACCGATGGAACGAAGAAGAGACCGCGCTACTACGAGGTTAGTCCATCAATCGATCGATCTATCGATTGATGGATCGATGAGATTTGGACATCTTGTATTTTTTAAAACGTAAAAGTTTAACTGAGAAATTTAACCTGAAATGACTAAAACCAGCCAACCGTGAAAATTTGGAATGCATGCACTAGAATTCGGCTGCTGGGAAATATTCGGTCAATATGGAGGGAGCTATACAAAAAGGAAAAAACATATGATGGAAGCCCAAAAAGGAATCTATGCGAAAAGAAAATATCTCCATGCTGACGATTTGATGTAAGAATGATAATGGCGCCGACAACGACGACGACATTGATGATGATAATAATCATAGAATGAGCAACCTATCACCGCATTACGCTATGTATTGTTTTCAAGAAGTACAGGCACTGGCGTTCAAACGCTCTTATAAGACAATGCCAGTGTCTAACAAAATATCTAATTATAGAATATCTTTTGTACAGGGTGTTTACTCTAATGAGCGGACGATAAGCACGAAGGGCGGCGTTACCCCCATTTCGCTGAGTTCACCGATCTCCCGAGGGATTTTTAACCTGCCCCGCTATGTTCCGAAGTACACGATCAACTCCAGACTGCGCGGCAGATACGCTGACGAAGTCGCCTCCGACTCGAACACAAGTCAGACTTTCGATCGGAAGTACCAAGATGCCAAGTATGCCGATGTTCCTATCTTCCCGGATAAGCCGGAAGACGTGGAGACGAGCAATAGTGAAACGAAGACCAAAGAGGTTAAAGGGCGAAAGAAATCGAGGAGAGAAGCCGAGTCAGAGAACCGCAGGGAGTGCTGTTCAAAGTGCAGTTCGGCGAAGTGCTGCATTCCGAGATGCTGCACTCCGAGGTGCTGCACACCGAATTGCTGCACTCCGAAGTGCCGTCGAATTGTATGCCCCTTCGTTATCGTTGCACTCGTAGCAGCCGCTTTGTTGGCCTTGGCACTTGGACTTTACTTTGGGTACTGTAAGTACACATATAATTACTTAGTATTAGACCATATAATGTCTGGTGTACTGTAATGCTAATAATGTCTAGTACACAAGAGAGGAAAGGCGCTACATTAACTGTCTTGCAGATCTGATTCCAAACATCACAGACAATAAAATGAAGGATGAAGTATCGTTAAAAGCTTTCTGAGTAGCTATCCAGCAGTGAAATTAAAGTAAACTCTTGCAAACAATTTATCCGATTCGCTGTCCATCGGAAGTCAATGCAGTGATTTAGGAGACGAGATTTAAGTTCTCATGCCCAAAAAGCATAGGCCAATGTACTGTAGTATGAGGAGACCAATGTGCTCTGTAACAAAATTGCAGAATAAATTACATACTGAATTAATGAATTGTTAACTGAATATTGTCTTTATCTTTCAGTTATGCAATTTGGTGGTTCGTGTAAGTATACACTTATTCATCGTAAACCATGACTTATAATACATACATACGATGATATTAACTCAACAATTCTGGACTTTTCTAATCAAAGCATTGGTTAAATTGTTCACACAGAGGCGGTGGATCTCCAACATTTTGAAAATCTTAAAATCTAAGCCTATCTGCATGGCGAATCTATAACCGATTCTCGCTATTCGCTTTACGGATAAAACATAACATGCGTGAGACACGATGCATAGCGTCTATTACTGTAGCAAAAAAACATTTACTAAAAGGCATTAGGCCTAAATAATATGTTACAAAAGAATAGGCGTAGGCTATATCAATATGTCATATGTGACAACATATAAAACACATAACAAAATACAATATGTCATATGTGAGAACATATAAAACACATAACAAAATACAATATGTCATATGTGAGAACATATAAAACACATAACAAAATACAATATGTCATATGTGACAACATATAAAACACATAACAAAATACAATATGTCATATGTGACAACATATAAAACACATAACAAAATACAATATGTCATATGTGACAACATATAAAACACATAACAAAATACAATATGTCATATGTGACAACATATAAAACACATAACAAAATACAATATGTCGTATGTGACAACATATAAAACACATAACAAAATACAATATGTCATATGTGACAACATATAAAACACATAACAAAATACAATAAATACCAAAATAAAGCCCTGACCTATGTGCATAACACTTTCAAAGTGAATAAACCAGTAAGCAAAGATCTTCCAAAACAGTCTGACTCGCCTTAGATGTTGTACTCCACTTCATCTACAAGGATAGATGAAATTCCAGTGGAAAGTTTAAAAAACAGAAAACGGTTTCGGTACTGACGAATGCCATGGAAGCAGGCTAAGAAACATTTCCATACTGCCCTCGTGTTTGCGTGGCTGCGCATGTGTTGGGCTTTGCAATTTTAAAACGAGTTTGTGAATTTCTGTAATTATTACTTTATCACTTGTTTCAACTAGAGACCGTTCATCGTCGTGTACAGCGGTGAAGTGGTTTTGAAATGGTGTAATCGACGGTAACTCTGTTAACTGTGGAAATGAACCCTTGCAAGCCTCTTGGACACATTTTGCGACTCTCTGATTTATTTTAGTGACTCTTTTAACTGTGCTATACATGAATATTTTCAACAGATCCTATGACGGCAAACTTCACGGTAACGAATGTTACCTTTCCAGGCTA
Source organism: Norana najaformis (assembly GCA_964023275.1). NCBI lineage: Eukaryota > Metazoa > Annelida > Clitellata > Crassiclitellata > Hormogastridae > Norana > Norana najaformis. The sequence continues at coordinate 28,447,697 of OZ029921.1, forward strand.
CCTTTCAGACCTGAGCAACCCGCAGACTCTAAACTTAACGAATGCCGTATGTGATGCAGTAAGTGACAACTACTGAACTATGCAACAGTCTCTTGAATATCAATTGTATAACAAACCTTTACCTGTTACTTCCATACTACTCTGTATAATTTAACTGGCTGTTACTATCACGCTGTGCTGTTAAAAGAGTGTGCTGCAATTTCTAGCAGCACGACTACTTATAATAACAATACATTGGAGGTGGAGTAGGAGTGGGTGTAGCAGTGGTGGTGGTGACGGTGGTGGTGGTGGGGTGGTGGTGGTAGCAGTAGCAGTAGTGGTAAACTTCTTCTGAACCGTTTTCAGATGACAGTTCAGCTTATGCCTTTATCACATCTTAGACCTACAGGTACCGCCTTTAGTTTTCGACCCTAATTAAAAGACTCCGTATTGCACATCTCACGACCCATGGTGAAACATAGGGAGACACTTACTTACTTGTCTTCGGTCTGTCGAATACACTTCCGCGTCGCACAAAGCATGCAGCAGTCGGCCTCCGGCTCTGGTCAGCTATAGCCAAGTACTACCCAGACCACACGCTGCTTAAATGAGATGATCGGGGAACCGGTGTTTCGATCGTGATGTAGGGCTGTGGGCCATTGATCAAGCGATACGATCCTTGACAGTAAGGTTAAGAAGAAAGCCGTCCCTTCAGAGGCAGCCACTGATTATCGACTCAATTTTCTTAGCCTCGGCATACGCGAGCGGGTGGCCAATCCTTTCCCTGGCCGCACACAGTGTAAGGACAGCGTACTCTTTATTACTGAATCTGCTGTGGGGGCTACTGGAACAGAACCTTAACCTTTGGGCTGATAACCAATCACACCTGTCACTAGACTATCGCCCACCCTCGGCTAAGCGTAATAATACTAGCAACAACCAAATTTATGAAAATTACCAATAAAATGATCATCGATAACCATTTTTGCCAGTTAATTATTATTGTTATTATTATTATTATTATTATTATTATTATTATTATTATGATGATGATGATGATGATGATGATGATGATGATGATGATGATGAAAATTTGTAACGCGCGCAAAGTCACACCGAAATGCGCGATGAACTTACCGATGAACTTTTGATTTAAGTGAACGCATGAAGGATAACACCTTCTAGGCTAGCGAGCGCAGCGCTTTTTTGACGAAGGCCTACTTAAACGGCGCTATATTAAGTGTTTAGATACATGCACATGCACGTGTGTTCTGTTCCCTATTTACTTTCAGTTCAGGAAAACGCTAGAGAATGTGTCGCAGATTTACGTCGATGTATCTTCCTGCTCAGCTGTTAGCTATACGTGAGTAGTTATACAGCTTCACTGCTTTCATTGGCAACGGACTCTATCCAAGACATTACATTGGAACGAATCTATTCACGATGTAAGCCTACAGCGCAACTTGAAACGTCGGTGTTATTTCGCTAGTCGTGATGTGGTGCAATAAACATACAAAAGTTTTAACTTCAGGAGTTATGCGACTCAGAATAATCAGTCATTTAATAACTTATGGATTAGGTCTATTTTACGCTAATATAAATCATCGAGTCTAGACAGTCAACAATACATGATAATAGAGTCTGCCTACCTAAGGTTAGCGTTTCTATCTTACGCATAATCAGTGGCCCTTGAAGTGTTCAAAAGTTGTGTGAGCCTATATCAGCCAAGTACAGACCTAAGGTGGATAAAATTAATTTGTGACGTAACATCAGAGTATATATCACTGTATTATTTTTATAGTATTAGTGTTTATTCCGTGGCATAGGTAGATATCTCCGTTGCCCAAAAAAGTTGTGAGCATGGCCCTGCTTCGGCGTCACAGAGCCAAAACTTTGGTGCCATGACTCCCAGGCCCCTGCGCATAATACTGCAAGAATATCTTATCTGCTTTTGCAAATTGGATGAATTAACGATTGGATGATTTCTTTGGTACCAACAATTTACTGTTGACTGAAACTGTAGCAGTCCGTGGTTAAGCACAAATAAGAGAAGGCAGTAGAAGTCCTCAGATAAAAAGAGAAGCACTGAGCTGTGGAGATACGGATTCTGCAACGCGGCACCTGAGCTGTTTCCAAATCTGCTGACTACTTATTAGCCTATTCCATTTCATATTGTGACGAAGTAAACCATGAAGTGTAGGGAGAAGATAATAACGAAGCGGTGGAACTCATAGTTGAAGCGCAAAGTATTGACGAAGATGAAGATTTAGACCTTGACAATTCATTAAGCACCGAAGATGAGTCAGATGACTGTAGTCCATAGTCATTTCCAGCCACCGATACCAACTACAAATCCCAGTCTACTTGGTGTCGTTTTCTTTTGGCCAGGAGTGGAAGCATCTACGCGATCTTCAACATCGAAGTCCGTCGCAGAAGAGACCAGTTCTTCAACAGCGACGACGCATTTGCCAGCGAAGTCCGCGATCGACTGAAGACAGAATTTAATCTGACGCCAGCCGGGTATTTCGCGATGGCCATATCGAGGAGCATTCCCAACAGATACAAACCTACCGGCGAACATTTCAATGTAGTGCTGAACGGCGTTTCCTCGGGTCACTTCAGTCCTCAGAATAAACTGTGGACCTCCACAGTTACGACCACGCCGGCTTCAGTGACGAAAACAACAAAATCTACTACAACATCTTCGACTTCCACGGCTAAAACTACTTCCAAGAACTCTGCGACTAGCACTGGACGTGTTACTACTATTGACAACAGCAACAGCAGAAATACAAGTGTAACTACAAATGGTGCCGTGAACACAACTATCACCTCGAGACTGACAAAGACCCCCGAACCCAGCTCATCTGCGTTGGCAACAACATCGCTAGCTAACACATCACGTACTGTAGATCCCCCATCTTCTGTACACACTGATTATTCTGTTACGATGTCACATATGCGTATAACTTCCACAACCATAAAGCCATCGAGCACTCAAACCATTCGACCTTCAAGTACCAACCGCCCCACCACCCAACAATCGAGTACCCAAAGCCCTACCATCCAACCATCTAGTACCCAAAGCCCTACCATCCAACCATCGAGTACCCAAAGCCCTACCATCCAACCATCGAGTACACAAAGCCCTACCATTCAACCATCGAGTACACAAAGCCCTACCATCCAACCATCTAGTACCCAAAGGCCTACCATTCAGCCGTCGAGTACCCAACATCCGACAACTACCGTCCCTGCGCATACCACTACCGCTACCGTACACCATGATGTCTCTACCACTGCCACTACCACCGTGGCCGCTGTTATGCCACATATGATACAATCGACGACATCAGAGAGCAGGACATCTAGATCACACTTGACAGAAAGCAGCGCAGCATTAACTTCATCGTCTCATTAGTGATAGGCCTAATTTAATTAATAAATTAATCATCCTACTCTTCTTAGTTGACGTAATTCTCACTTTGAAACTGCGCTGAAGACGTGAAGTATTTCAACGTGAGAGCTTTGAAGAGAAAGGCTTTAATCACAGGTATCTGAATACGGCCTAATCAGGCTGATAATTAACTGTCCTAATTAACAGCATCAACTAGAATTAATTTAATTTAATTGAGTTGTGTCGATTATATATTAAACATCGTATTTAAATAATTATATGCATAATTATAAATTTAATTACCGGTATGTATTCACACATAATTCGCCCCTCTAAGACGCTCAGGCTTATTGTTCTATCTTAAAAAGGAGGTGCATAAATTAAATTCGTCAATGCAAAAACAATGCAATGCAATGCATAACGAAATTATTTTCAAATATGCCATAATCATAATCGTAAGCTCGAGACTTCTACAGCGCCCAAAGAAAGTTAAGTCACGGGGAACCAGCTTATTCACAGGCGCTCAGTCAAAGCAAAATCGATAGGCAGAAAGGGTTCGGTTCAAGGTCAAGACTCAAGAGTCAGACAGTCAGATGGCCATGGTGTATGGTGTTTGGAATTGAACAAGAAAGAATGATAAGACTAAGAGGAAGAATCAAGATAGGATTTGTGAAAGCGTAGTGTTTTTGATATAATATATAGTGCTATCACATAAAGCTCTATCGAAGTTCTGCTAAAACATCGAGATTCTGTGTGCATGGGTTGGATGCTGACGGTTACAGGCGAAAACTTCCATAAGCCATGCGACTAGGCTTGAAGCCCCTACACACCCAAATATAGACATTATTGATGCTTGTCTTGCATGGTTTGAGCCACCGAAATTGTTCTGCATTTAACTACATAAGCGGCGTAAATATTTCATCCGAGAAAACTTTACCTCTAAACAGCGAGCTTAACTTAGATGAATTTGCGTCTGTTTCAACATCTGATACCGCGTCTAATCATCCGCTTACTATAGATGACAAGATGTCTCTGACGTCGTTAAAGGTCTGGGTTGAAGTCTCATCTGTTTCGGATGACTTATCATCTATGGCCTGTCTTCCGGTCTCTGTAACATTGTGGATCTAAACTGATTCTGTCTAAAAGATTACGATTTCAGGATGGGTTTGTTTAAAAGCGACCATCAATATTATTGATGCCTTGTAATGACATTGTAATGTAACATTTTTTATAACACGAACTGTAAGAAATGTTAGATTAGAACAGAATACACAGCATACACACAATACATACTAATCTGTTTTCTTTATTATCATGTGCATACAATCATCTGTCTTTCCTTTTCTTCTCTGATTTTTTCTTTATAGTCGTTCTTTTCCTATCTCAGCCAATGGTTTCTGGTTTGTTATTCTGCTTTCTACTTCATGGCAGCCAGTTGTGATTGCAGCTTGATTTTAAACTTGGCGTTTAACTCCTCGTTAAAGAAGCAGGCCCTGTGGAACACACTCTCTAGGGCTGTGTAATTGTAATTTGTAATTTAAAATTTATAAAGCGCCTCTTAGAGGATAAACTCAACAGGGGCGCTCCCGACCCGAACAAGTAAAATCACTGTTAATCAGTACAGTCTTCGGTTCGCTTGCTCCCTCCCCCTGAGAAGGGGAGGAAGAGGAGCTCAAGTCACAGTTCTCGAGAAAGACGGACCCGATGCGATAATCCTTTAATTTAGGCAGGGATGGGCTGTTTTTCGTGGGTATGGAATTAGTGTGTCATGGCTAAAGTAAGCACATGCGTCAGAAACGTGACTCCACGAGGTATAATGTGCATCATCTACAGTATGAACTATAGTTTAATCTTTTGTCCGAGATATCAGGTGATGTCTCATGGATGACATGTAGGATCTCGCGTAAATCAAGTGTTGTATGTCCCTACAAAGGGAACAAAGTTTGTGTTACAGCTACTGTAGGGTCTCGTTGACACCCTAGATTTTTAATTTCGTGATCTGCAAGGAATATAATAATCGGTTAATAGATTAGGCCTACCGTTTGTGCCTCGGCCCGAAGAACAATCATATGCCTGTCACTATGCATCTTCCCTAAAAATATGCGAATTTGTAAAAAGCAGGTTAAGGTAACATACATCCTTGATGGGAGTCAGTCGGGTGGGTTCTATGTGTGTGCGAGAGCCCACCAGTGTTGAATGTTCCTGTTATTTGAGCATTATTTGGTTACAGATGAACCTGTTGTTCTGAATGAACTTCACCATCACTTAAAGGCTAGCGAGCAGCACCTTGGGGAGATACTTTAAGGTTAAGTCAAGACGGCAATCGCTGCTCATTGCATTAAGCATTCCCTCCACCCGCCCCTCTTCTTCCATTTCCTCTTCCTCCTCTTCCTCCTTTTCCTCTTCCTTCTTCTTTCTTCGTGCAGTTAATTGTTTGCTTCTTCTAGTTACTCAGTTCCTGTCAGTTTTATTCCTGCTTCCCGTCCTTAGTTATTTATCAATTCATCTTTTCCAACTGATTGTAAAACGCAGCTTACTAACAATAACGCGATGCCAACAATAGTACTGAGCCACATTAACCATCACGAGGACAATCCGTACTTATGAACGCCCAGCAAATTGGTAGCAATTAATCCATACGGCACTTGACTCATTTTCGTCTCATGATTTTCGGCTGTAATTGGGAATTCTCTAGAACAGTTGTAACGAGGAACAATGGATATTCTGTTTCATCCAACTCAGACGACAGGCAGACGATTTGGGTCTCGAGATGCATGAAACAGAATACGCGTGTGATACATACATACATACACATACATACATACATACATACACACATACTTACATACATAAATACATACATACACACATCCATACATAAATACATACATACACACATACATACATACATGCAAACATACATATATACATACATAAATACATACATACATACATAAATGCATGCATACATACATACATGCACGCACCTACACACATACATATATACATACAAACATACATGCACGCACTTACACACATACATACCTCAGACAGAGACGCACAGACGCGCTCAAACACACACACATAGACACGCATACACGCATACACGTGTATACGTATATACATACATACAAAGGAACAATTGGAAATCCTTGTTTACGACCTGCTTTGGAGTTAAATGCAACAGTAGTCAATAACCTGGTTGCGTTGACATGTTAACTCATAAGAAGAATTATTGGCGTCGTCACAACACACGCAATTATATCACCACCAATGCGTATCCCCTGAACTAGGCCTATATGGTATCTACGCATATATTTACACAACAAAACAAGCATACCTCGGTCATGTAGGCTAGCTACTCAGACCTATATACTATTATGTGGGTATATAAATTTTTGCTGACACGTGTATTATTACAGCGATAGAAATAAATTGTTTTGTGCTTAGCCCTATGAATCGTGTCTTCATAAAACCTGAATAAGAACTCCTGATTGGTTCGGCCAAGCTGAGTGGAAATCACCTCGTGGTAACATTTCTTCTAAAAGTAAATGTACACGTCTTTCTATAGCCATCGTAATGGACTCCACCCTGCTCACAATTCAATGAATTGATCGGGTGAGATCCTTCACCGCCTTCGCTGCCAGTTTGAATGGGCGCCACGCCATTTAAGGTCCCCGTGCACGGACCGTGCTAGCCCGAGATTTAAACCTCTGAAATGAGCCACGATCGGGATGCGAACCGGCATCCTTGATGTACGCATTAACCAATGTAGCTGACCAGGTCACTTGTAAACAGCTAAACGTCAATACACTGGCAGTTCGAACTGAAACAGTTGACCGCTCCAGTAACTTGAATTTGTCGATAATACTCAATACTAATATCGCGATTGGAGTAGTACTGCTACTGTTACTGCTGATGGCGCTAACACTACTACTCAGTGGCGGATTTTGTTATAGGCGTGGGAGAGTGGTTCCCCCCTCCCCGGGCCCCTCTTGGTTATATTCCGGCGTCCCTCAGGCTAGACCCGTGCATGGTGGACTGCCGGAATGTGATGCCATCTGGAAATGATCTGGCCTCCCACGCAAGCAATTCTGGCACCCACACTGCGTCTGCTCATTGGTTCCCCACTGTTTGCAACGACAACTCACACCCTTACTATTGCTATTGCTATTACTTTTGTACTTACATGTAAGCCTATTGTCGTTATTAATACTGCAGTTACTAGGCTGCTGCTATTACAGTTGCTACTACTAAACGGTTACTGCCATCATAATTCACTAGCCTCATCTTTGTCGTTTTCACTATGCATAGTAGGCCTATTAGTATTACAACTGTTACTAATGTTACAATTTAAACTGGGTCCTCTTATATCTTCATTGTTATTGTTTTACAATAGATATGTATGTATATATGTATGTATTTATGTATGTATGTATGTATGTAAGTATGTATGTATGTGTGTATGTATGTATGTATGCATATATGTATATATGTATGTGTGTATGTATGTATGCATATATGTATATATGTATGTATGTATGCATGTATGCATGTATGCATATATGTATGTATGTATGTATATATGTATGTATGTATATATGTATATATGTATGTATGTATATATGTACGTATGTAGGTATGTATATATGCATGTATGTATGTTTGCATGTATGTATGTATGTTTGCATGTATGTATGTATGTATGCCATATGCATGCACGTAAGTACGTAGGCCTGCCTGAGTATATTACAAATATGTATGTAGCATAGTTGAAAGATTATGAATTTGAAATAAAAATGCGGAACAGTGAGTCAGCACATTCTAAAAATGACGTCAAATCGAACTTCCGCGATCATACGAAACATCCCTTCTACGCAGCCTACTTTGGGCGTATCCCGTCTGTATGTATGTCAACAGAAGCAGGGCTATCCACCCCTCACCTTACGTTTGTGCATATATATATATATATGCATATATACAAATATATATATATATACAAATATATATATATGACGTATATTACATGTAGGGAATGACTGTATCCGTATGACTAATGTTTACTAAAGAAAATATATTGACTACCGAAGTTTGTATTCCACGTAGATAGTACCGTTTGGTGTAGGCCTATATGATATTGAATTGCAAAGACCTTTATCGAATAGACAGATCTGTACCGAAATATATGGCCTGTACCAGTGTGCATATATATATGTCTATGCTGTCTGTTGGAGCTTTAGGCCTATGTTGAGTAGTCCGTTGTAGGCCTAAGCTAAAATGCCAATGATGCCGAGGCGTGATGCAGTCACACAGAGGCGCGTGAGTTGATCGCACGTGACGCGTATATTACGTGCTGTGCCATATTTAGATGGATTATTAGGTTTTGCTGTAGGATCAGCCGCTAGGAAACGCGATGTAGCGTTCACGTTCTGCGTCGTAAAGGTTCGGATGGTTTCACCGGAACCGAGTTAATTTCCATCCCCGCATTTTCATTTCTGTCGTCGAGGCAGATCAGAAAATCGTTGGACGCCGAAGGTGTACGGCTCGGAGTCAATGACCTCGGAAGAGACGCGATGTCAAAGGCCAAACAGAGGGTCTGTTGGGCGCGTAAGGGTAACGAACGCAGTAACGTAGAAGTGTAACGCTTAAGCAACGGACTGCAAGGTAAGGCATTGCTGCTATGCACTCCTCTTCCGCAGATCCTATCCTGATTCCTCGTCTTCCCCTTATCTATCCGGCAGATTCAATTCCAAACACCACCCACCGTAGGTGTCAGACTGTCTACCTACCTGACTCTTGGATCTCGACCTGGAACCGAACCCTTCTTGCCTATCGATTTTGTTTTGACTGAGCGCCTGTGAATAAACTGGTTCCCGCGACTTAGCTTTCGTTGGGCGCTATAAAAATCTCGAGCTTAGAATTACGATTACGATGCTCATTTATTAGGCGCTTCTATCTTCAATAGTCATCAGAGGCGTAATCCTGCTGGGGGTTGAAGAACTTTCAGCTGCAGGGCCCACCTTAGGCATGTTCTAAGCGTTCAGCTGAGCAGGGCCGCCTATTTTAGGGGCCATCAAATTCTTGGCCTGTAACTCTTTATTGAATTGAAATTGGTGGTAATGACGACCGAACCCCACAGATAAGTGAAAATTGACGCTGACGAAGTAATTAAGTTATACCCTGATGCAAAGAGCTTAATGGGCTCGAAATTACACTTGCTTACTCACTTAATATTTGGTCGATTGACAAGATATGATGTAACTTTAATGGATGGGCAGGTAGTAGAGGAAGGGCAAGGAAGGAAGAGGTGGGGCTGCCAAATCTGGGTGGAACAGAAGAGTCTTTGTTTGGCTGAAGCGAAAAAGCAATTCAGACAGCAATCCAAGAACCAGAAATACTTTCTGACAATGTAAGGCACCCTTGAAGTATAGCTCGCAACATACGATCGTCTATAAGTCATCATTTCCGCATTACATTACGGGTTACGTTACATGGCGCTTAGCAAACTGTGGACTCCCACGATGACAGAGGATTCGAAGATGAATGACCAGCGCTTTAATAGCTCTGCCATGCACCTCGCCGGCCATGCGAGCAATGCGCCGAACGGTTCCGCATGAGCGCCGATGCAGAAGGAGTGAAGTGGAAGATGATGCATCAAATCGGTCAGGTTTCTTCAGGAAATGCATGCATTTCTCATGAAGATTATTGCAATAGTAGTCGTTCTGGATGAGCGAAAGGGGCTGGTAACCTATAGGTTGGAAGAATCCGCATGGATACACGTTATAGTAATGGCCTAGATAGCTACATTGGTTAACGCGTACGTCAAGGCGCCTTTGTGTGTGAGAATGCCGGTTCGCATACCGATAGTGGCTCATTTCAGAGACTTTAATCTCGGGCTAATATGGTCCGTGCACGGGGACCTTAAACGGCGTTGCGCCCATTCAAACGGGCAGCGGTGGTGAAGGATCTCGTCCGATGAATTCGTTGAAAAATGAGCAGGATCAAGGCCATAGGTCCCTACAGAAACATGTACATTTACAAGTACATTTACAGTCGGTGTCTCACAAAGCTCAGTTATGAGCCTCGTTAGTTGGTGCGGCCCCAGGATTCATAAGAGTGCTCTGCGTTCCTGTCTTGAGCCAGCCGGCGTTCTGCAGCCAATGGAGAGCTGCTCGTCCCCGCTCCCGTTCGACGACGATGCGAGCATATCGTTGCTTTCTCGTGCATTGGACCGTACTTCGAAAACAATCTTCCTCTGAAAATTCGCACTTTTCTGACAGACAGCTCAAGAAACGTTTTTAACCCACACTAAATCACACCTTGATAGATCTGCTATTTACCCATTGTTTTAGCGCCTCTGCGAGATTCTTAAACGGCATTGTATAAAGAGCCGGATATAAACATGCGGGAACATTTTAAGGGCGTGATAAATTAACTATTACGTCAGGGTTAAATTGCATTTTAAACCAGTAGGCAATATACTCTCTTAAGTAATATAGTAAATATTATTATTAATACAAAGAGGCTAATAGGTCTAAATTGTAGTTCGGTTGAGGAATTCCATTAGGTCAGAGGCTGACTGCTGTTGTGTGTACGTAAACATAAAGTTTTTCACGGTGTATTTTAATGTAAATGTAATTATCCGAAATTTCTCAGCGCGACACAAAAGCCGCGTCAGGGAGACCAGTTTATTCACCGAACTTAAATGCATAAAAACTCCTTATATTAAATAATGAAAATGAGAAGCTAATTTAAAATGCACGACAGCGGACTGCAGTTAAAGGCGTTGATGAATTGCTTATCTTTATGGTAAACTTATTTCCGGCTGTGCATATTCTACCACAGGAACCAGTGGGCAGCATTGCGATTTAAAACTTGTTACAAACATCCGGTCTCGGGACTTGCCCTCGAGACCTCAACGCTCAAGACCGAGACGAGACCTGTGAGATGTCCTGCCCCGAGACCAAGACAAGACCTGAGATGTCCTGTCCTGAGACCAAGACAAGACCTGAGATGTCCTGTCCTGAGACCAAGACAAGACCTGAGATGTCCTGTCCTGAGACCAAGACAAGACCTGAGATGTCCTGTCCTGAGACCAAGACAAGACCTGAGATGTCCTGTCTTGAGACCAAGACAAGACCTGAGATGTCCTGTCCTGAGACCAAGACAAGACCTGAGATGTCCTGTCCTGAGACCAAGACAAGACCTGAGATGTCCTGTCCTGAGACCAAGACAAGACCTGAGATGTCCTGCCACGAGACCAAGACGAGACCTGAGATGTCCTGCCCCGAGACCGAGACAAGAGCTGAGATGTCCTGCCCCGAGACCGATACATGACCTGGGATGTCCTGCCCCGAGACCGATACATGACCTGGGATGTCCTGTCCCAAGACCAAGACGAGACCTGAGATGTCCTGTCCCAAGACCAAGACGAGACCTGAGATGTCCTACCCCGTGACCAAGACGAGACCTGGGATGTCCTGCCCCGAGACCGAAACGAGACCGGGACGTTGGCCAATCTGTCCGAGATAAAACCGACTTGAAACCTTAAGTACATCTTGAGATCGCCACGAAACGGAGACGCCCAGACCGTTACTACATCCTTGCTGGTCATGAACTAAAAATAGCAATGACTCATAAAATAGACTGAGGCCAGTAGGCCTATACCAGACAACTCGTGCATCAATTCATATTATATATACTATATTTGTAGCTGGTCTAGTAGAAATTAGCCCTACTGATATGTCTCTGAGAAAAGGAACTTAAACTGAGCGATTATATTACCTTACCGGCTTATATTAGAATCAAAAATATATAGCATGAACAATGATGCGAATTACCAAAAAATTTGAAATACCAAGAAATCGATCACTGTTGTTTGGTTTGGCAAAGGTCGTGGCTAGGTCAGTCTACAGAAGGATAGAAAGCGAAAAGGAAACTGTCAGATTCTGGTTCAAATGCGGTAGAGGGCACCCGCTTATTCACGAGCGCTGCGTCAAGTCAGTGGGGTTGTCCAAAGATGCCATGTCAAGGACCAAGTTCGGTTGCCAGAAGACCAGAGAGAAGGGTGGATGACGTCCAGATAACGCCTTCAGTCCAACTGTGAGGTTTCAATGTTAAGATACGCGTTCGTAACCGTCTCCACTTGTACGGTAAGACAATCTGTTTTGATATTCAAATGAGGTAGATGACTACGCCTTAGCTTGTCCTCCTCCCCGCCAAGGCTTTACTGAACTGTAATAAAATATGTACAAGCTAGAATATGCTAATGTTCCGTTCGACTGGCGAAATGGACTGAGAGTCACGATTTCTGAAAGGAGGCGTACAGAGTAAAGCTAAGTCAAAAACAGTGCGATTTTTCTAAGCGCACTGGTAACAGCCCTTAACTGGCTCAGACCATACCCCAACTGGGATGCATTTTCCCCAGCCATTGGGCCCCTGCCCAGAGGTATTTCTACCCACTGCTTCCAATCAGTGGCATAACTATGGGGCCCGCCATTGCGAGAGAAGAGGGTCCGAATCCGGATAAGAGGGGACTCGATCAAAGAGTAATAAAGTACCACTTGTGTAGTTTTGTAATCGTAATCGTAATCTAATCTAATCTAAAAACTTCTGTAGCGCCACTGTATTAATGCTCAAGGCATCAGTCGATGGTCGCTGCTAAACAAAATCATTGTCCGAATCAAATGCCGTGGTGAGTCCGGGTCAAAAACCCAGAGAGGAGTCCAGAAGTCACAGAGACAGCCTACGGAGGAAATGAGTTCAGGAAAAGATGAGTTTTAGTCGAGATCTGAAGGCGAAACAGACTTTGCTAAGCGAATATTTGCAGGAAGAGAGTTCCAGAGTCTAGGGCCAGTGACAGAAAAGGCACGCCTGCCAAGAGCTGTTCTTGTCCACGGAATAGTCAGATTTAGACAGCTAGAAGACCTGGTCGAGTGGAGATAAGTCTTGGGAGCCAGTACAGAGTGAAGATAGTGAGGTTGGCTCAAATGTAGAGTCTTGAAATTTAGAATCTCCAAATTTCTAAAGAGCTACTTAAAAGCTACGCGCAGGGCACCCGCTTATTCACGAGCGTTGCGTCAAGTCAGTGGGGTTGTCCAAAGATGCCATGTCAAGAACGAAGTCCGGTTGCCAGAAGACCAGAGAAAGAAAGGCGACGAAAGGAGCTGTTAGGGTGAGTTGTGTTTAAGCTGAGAGAAATGGGAAAAGTCAGCGAGGAGCTTGAAATTTGACGTTACGCCACTGCTTCCAAAGACAAATTGCACCCAAGCCACACGTATCAGAAAACGCGTGCGTGACTGCGCGAAGGCTGCCATAGGCCACAGGGCCACAGTATCATAAATTATGTCTTTACGAATCTGTAGGACAGTATCAAGCGCAGCGTAACAGGTGTACACAACACAGGTCTTTGTGATTCAGTTAAACAGTCATCACGAAACTGATGATAGCTTCAGACCTGACCCATATTCTGATCAACACTTCTTACATGATGATGATAATGATGACTACGACAACGACGATGATGAAGATGACGATGAATGATGATGATGAATTGACGATGATGACAATGGTAATGATGATGACGACGACGATGATGATGAAGATGAAGGCGTTGAATTGATGATGAATAATTATTGATGACGACGATGATGACAATGATGATGATGATGATAATGATGATGATGATGATGATGACGACGACGATGAAAATATTAGTAATGAATTAATGATGGTTACTATTTGTCAACGATATTTTTAATTAAATGAATCACAAAATTGTCCACTTATCTACATCCATACAATGCCATACACGTGGGCCTAGACCTTCCCCAGTATGCAGGAAGTACACTGAAGAAATCGCGTCAAAAGGTAATGGGGTCTGGCCTGCACATGAAATGTCGGTGCGTGTGACTTCAAAGGATGTGAAATTCATTCAGTTTCCACTAAATATAACCACGAATATAACCAGGAAAAGGATAAACAAATTATTTCAGCCCTTTCTCTGTCTCTCTGTCTCTGTCTCTGTCGCTGTCTGTCTCTTTGTCTCTCTATCTGTCTCGGTCTCTTTGTCTCTGTCTCTCTCTGTCTCGGTCTCTTTGTCTCTGTCTCTCTCTGTCTATGTCTCTTTGTCTCTCTCTCTGTCTATGTCTCTTTGTCCTTGTCGCTCTTTGTCTCTGTCTCCACGCCTATCTCTGTCTCTTTGTCTTTGTCGCTCTCTGTCTCTTTGTCGCTGTCTAGCTCTGTCTTGGTCTCTTTGTCTCTGTCTATCTCTGTCTCTGTATCTCTGTCTGTCTATGTCTCCTTGTCTTTGTCGCTCTCTGTCTGTCTTTCTCTCTTTCTTTGTCGCTGTCTAGCTCTGTCTCAGTCTCTGTCGCTCTCTGTCTCTTTATCTCTGTCTATCTCTGTCTCTTTATCTCTGTCTATCTCTGTCTCTTTATCTCTGTCTATCTCTGTCTCTTTGTCTCACTTTTTGTCTCTGCCTCTGTCTGTCTCTGTATCTTTCTGTCTCTGTCTCTTTGTCTCTGTCTGTGTCGCTGTCTCTCTGTGAATGACGCCTCACATTTTGTATAATTTTCCTCGCTTGTAGCCTTCGAAGTTCACGCCCCGTAAATACAGTTAGCACTGTTTTCATTTTTTGCACCGTATATAATGTTACGGAATTTCTTAATTCAGAAATCTTGGGGAACACATGCATAGATGTCCGGCAACCTAAATAGCGGAAGGGCACGTTCCACCCACACGTGGATCGACGCCTGTGAAACTGTAGACAGGAGGTATATCGCCACAAATAGGCTACTATATATACGAAAGAAGACTGGCAGCAGAAATGGTCACGTAAGCCCATAGAGAACCACAAGCAGGCAGACGAACGCCCACACGTACGCGCCCCCACTCCCACGCGACAAATCATAAAGCTCTAATTATAATTATTTCGCAATAATTATAATACTGTGCCCTTTGCTTCTGATGTAGTCTATATGAGTCCGCCACTTGTTTATTGGGTCAGCAATTAATTAGCCTAGCATCCGGCGTCCTAACTGCAGCTTGGTGGTAGGCCCGTAGGCCGAGGCCTATAACTATGTAGGCAATGCAGGCCTGAATACTTTGAAAACGAAAGACTTCATAACGGATTTTCCAAAAGAGGCCGCGTCAAACGAGGAAATTGTTTCTATAGCACATGCATGTATAAATAGGTTCAATTGCGTATGTATAAACGCGTGTGTGGGCGAAATCTGACTATACTGCAGTATATCGCAAAAGCGAAAATAGTAGCCCATAGGCCTCTATGTATTTAGGCTTACCGTGATGAAAGTCAAGAATGCCTAAGTAACAGTATTTGGATTTAAGCCACGTCACAGGACCTCCAAGCAACAGTATGTGAATGTTTTCTATGTGGATAAGATAGAGGACTAGAGTGATAACAGTCAGGAATGTCTAAGTATATGGAATAGACACCATATCACAGCACGTCTGCGTAACGGTAAGTGATGATACAGCTCCGCAATCGTATTCGTAATCATAAACTCGAAATCTCTAAAGTGCTACTTAAAAGCTAAGCGCAGGGCACCAGCTTATTCATGAGCGCTGCGTCAAGTCCGAGGGGTTGTTCAAAGATGCCGTGTCAGAACAAAGTCCGGTTAGCAGGAGACCAGAGAGAGGAGGAGAGAGGAAGCTAGGGTGGGTTGTGTTTAAACTGATAGAAATGGGAAGATTGCACATCGGCGGCCTAAGTAGCAATATGCGGATGCTAGAACACATAGGCCTAGGCCTACCAGTCCGGCCTACAATGGTCACAGTCACATGAATTTCTCCGCATCGTTATGTGTATGTGCTGTTCAGTAATCTGTTACAGTTACAGCATCATTTAGACAGCGGAGCTTACATTTGCACCGAGTAAATATAAATGTAAATCCTCGATGTATTAGCATTTCCCAAACAAATTGATTAACAAATGATCATGGTAAATGTCGACAATCTTCCAAAGTCTCCATTCGATAGGGCTTCGAACAGCAGACTCGTCCGATTTGTAGCTAATAATAATAATAGTAGTAGTAGTAGTAATAGTAATGATAGTGGCAGTGGTAGTGGTAGTAGTAACTCTGTCGTTATCATCGTCGTCGTCGTCGTCATCATCATCATCACCACCATCACATGTATATGTGAAAGGTATGTAATTGATCATCCATATCAGGCCTTTCAAAGGCAGTGACAGTATGATATCGTTATGCATCGTTTTCGATATCATCATTTTCATAATCAGACTTTTAGATTAGATTAATTATTCAGTAAGCATATATATATATATATATAGATACACTAATAAAATATTATATAGGCCCCTATATTTCTTTTGCAATACTTTGTCTTCATAATTTACAGTCCGTTTTGTATTACATTGTAGACGGAAGTGGTCAACCCAGCTTTACCTCAAGGTAGATGTTCTAACGACAAATTTCAAATAACAACGAAGTTTACTTTAAATTTACTATTACTGGGAAATGCTAATACATCGAGGATTTACATTTATATTTACTCGGTGCAAATGTAAGCTCCGCTGTCTAAATGATGCTGTAACTGTAACAGATTACTGAACAGCACATACACATAACGATGCGGAGAAATTCATGTGACTGTGACCATTGTAGGCCGGACTGGTAGGCCTAGGCCTATGTGTTCTAGCATCCGCATATTGCTACTTAGGCCGCCGATGTGCAATCTTCCCATTTCTATCAGTTTAAACACAACCCACCCTAGCCTCCTCTCTCCTCCTCTCTCTGGTCTCCTGCCAAACGGACTTTGTTCTGACACGGCATCTTTGAACAACGGCTTTGAAATGTTAAACAAAGGAGCATTCTTCAAAGAGTAGAAGGTGAATTCCGATGCGGGCTTATAGGTCCAGAAGATGAATGTAATAATCTCTACTGGCCTTGATAGTCCCACTTGGATATCGCTACAGACGACTGGCTGTAGAAGATCTACAACGACATTGTGACATTTTAGAATTGAATTTACATTCTTTACATTTAAAGTTGTATAATCAATTTGAATTTGTCTCAATTCGGCGCCGAATTTCTCTTCGTGATGGCTGTCACATCATGAGCAGAAGTAGGGCGATCTCATTGAAATCAATACAGTAAAACTTCGTTAAATCGAGTCAAGAGTTCGATATATCCAAGGTTCGAACTAAGCGGGATATTCACGTCAAGTTCTATCCGATTCAAAATTAATGTACATGCACTGGTTTTTATACAGCGACCATATGGTCTCGACCCTGCTCATTTTTCATTAAATTTATCAGCAGCTGAAGCCGTCAGAAACTTTCAATGTATGTTGCATTTAAGAATTGCACTTGTCAGCATGCCATTAGTCCATCGATTGAGCGAGGATCATAGGCAGCAAAATGCTCTTTTTGTGATAATTATGACCGTGTGTTAATAAAATAAAGGACAATATTTAAAACATTATGCGTTTATTTAATTTTTAACTTTAAAACAATCTCTGAAAGATTCCAGACGACTACAAACCTTAACCAGAAGTTGTTAGGAAAGTTACTAATACATAGCAACGCATCTATTTTCTCACCCGCAGACAGATTCTTTCTCTTTCTCTTTCGAAGCCCACGCCATTATATAAAACGCATACTTTTGTATCAAAGATCGTAATTATTATTTTTATTATTATTTCTGCACTTATTAGGCGCCACTATCTAATGACTTAGCATCAATCGATGGCACCAAGCAATTGTGAGTGAAGGACTTGCGCAAGATCCCTACACAGTAAGGATTTAGGTCAGTAAAATATAAAAATCTTGAAACGAAAGCACTAACCTAATAAAAATATTTTAATTTCGGTTCGTAAATAAACCTGCTTAAAATTCATTTAGGCATATGACATAAAAAGTAATGTCTAATATAACTAGAAGTCTATAATGGATGGGTCTCATTAAAGCACAGCCACTCTGGTCTACAGTCAGACAACCCCAACAGCAACGTCATATGTTAAAGATAGGTTGAAAATATGACAATAGTTTCATATGGTTTCGTATGTTCCACACATGGACACTAAATATTGACTCATATGCAGGACATACGAAACCTGTGAACGTAATATTGCGCTGCTTAGTCAGCAAGTTGTAAGTGCGCATTTGCACAGGAAATTTATGAGTCATCGCGTCATTAATTTGTTTGTGCACTCGCTGATCACATGCTTACGGCTGCCGTGCGTCGGACACGTAGTGGGGATGGTGATATTGACTAGCGACGCGCTGCGTGCAGGCTGGTTGACGTCAGCACTAACTATGGCCGACATGCATTTTGTCGCGTGGTGAGGAGTATGCGGGATTTATGGAAAATCCAAAATTGTACAATACGAAGAGGCCGGTCTAAACCAGTTTGTACCTACATAAGTAGACGCAAATGCATTAAGGATGTCGAAGATTTGTAGCAATGGAAAATTGGGAGAGTAATACCAAATGGGGATAAATACGGACAAGGGGAGGGAGAGGTCCAAAGTAGGTCATTTTTGCGGGACGTTCTTTTGAACGAATCCTTCTAATCGTGGATGCTGCCCCTGCTAATTGACAAGTTAAGATGAAAAAAACCCACACAACAGAAACACAAGCGTTAATTGAACCTTATTCTCAAGTCGGCCATATGAGAAACTTCAAACACGCTAAACAAAGTAAAACAACATCTGATACAAGCTGAATATAAAATTTATACAGCATTATATATGTTAAAATTGCTTCTTTACTTTTACCCAAGAACAAGTACAAGTAGCCTACTTGGGTTCTAAGTATAAGTATTTTAAAATGGCACTGGAGTACAAGTACAGTACAGGTTCCAAATAATACATCCCTGTCTCCTTCCTTCCTTCCTTCCTTCCTTAAATCCATGAGCTCACAATCCTTTGTTGTCGATTGCATACCACCACTTGTTTGATCATCCAGATGGAGTGATGCAAGCAAGACCAAAATTCCAAGACCAATACCAAGACCACAGGGTTCAAGACCAAGACCAGAGGGTTCAAGACCAAGACCAAGACCAGAGGGTTCAAGACCAAGACCAAGAACAGAGGGTTCGAAACCAAGAGCAAGCAAGATCAAGACCATAAACATTTCGGAATTCACGGCAATATGTTATTCTAAAGTTATGGCAATATAAAGTCACTCAAATCAATACAAAGTTAATAGAAAGTTGAACTGAAGTGCAAAACAAGGAAAATGTTAAGAGTTTTAATTTTAACAAACTATATTTTTAACTTTCTAATAAAAATTTCATTTAAAATAACATTATCAATACAACAGAAATTAATTACAATTTCTATAATGAAACACGAATAAAAATTCTGAATACATTTACTTAACATTCAGACCTACAGATAAGGGCTGCTTTTTCTTAACAATTCTTAAAGAAACTGTAGATTCACTCATTCCTTAGTAATCTACAACGGAACCGAAGAGCAGAGAAAAAGACGGAAGTTAACACGCCGGAACTAAATTAAAATCAAAGAACTTCAGGTCGATCTAATGATCGGAGGTAACCAGTAATTAATTAAAAACGAATAATCCCGTGAGTCGACGTCAAGACCACACGCTTGAGACCAATACCAAGACCACAGGGTTCAAGACCAAGACCACAGGGTTCAAGACCAAGATGAAGACCAAGACCGGCACATTCGAGACCAATACCAAGACCAAGACCGCATTTGTTGGTCTCGAGACGGTCTCGAGACCACATCACTGTCCAGGTGTTATCCACCCTACATATGTCGTCGTCGTTGTCATCATCATCATCATCATCATATCATCTCATAATCATCATCACATCATCATCATCACATCATCATAGCATCATCTCATCATCATCACCACATCATCATCATCATCATCATCATCATCATCATCGCACTTGATCGTTTCCCTTTACATCTACCTGCCGCGTACCCAAGAGCCAAAGCAAGAACAAACAATCCAGGCCGGTGAAGAAAAGAGACATCAAGACATCAGCAGCTTAAGCAGGAGCAGCATCCACGACTGGAAATGATCTTCCGTCAAAAGGTAATGACCTGGGACCGCTTGTAAGCCTAAGTATTCTGGTGTATGAAATTGTTGCACTGATCAATTTCATTCTTGCATCGTGCGCCGCTGACACCTCATCCATTCCTTCGTGCATCTCAAGGCAGCCTCCACCCCAAAGAAAGGAATCTGGGGCGCCAACGGTTTTACCCACATAAGGTGTGAATCAGTGACCCAACTACATCTACATGTAATTTGTGCTCCGTTTATTTTAACCTCAGTTTAAATCCTGCAATTCTGTCCCTAATTTTCTGAGCATCGTTAATTGTTTAGGCCAATATGTGGTGTTGTTTTAGGGTGCACGACATTCCAGCGGTTACGGTGCTGGACTGTCAACCTATAGAGGAGGGAGTTCAAATCCCCGCCAGGACAGAGAGATGTTTCGAGATTTCTGCTTCACTTGTGCCCCTAGGGAACTCAGCTACAGATGAGTACACTGTCGTTGGGAAGATCAGGCGGTCAGAGAGAGGACCGGCCACCCGCCCTCATATGCCGAGGCTAAGAAAAATGGCTGCCGAGGGTTGCTAATGTTTCCTGTGGCTCTGCTTCAAATGCATTTCTGAACTGTTGCATGGGAACACTACCAAATTTTAGTTGTATTGTAATAACTACTAAAATATGCGTGCAATGATAGGTTACTTGTAAAAAATCAGTTATTTCGCGTAGTCGGCCAAGAAGGGTTGCGCCTGGACAAAGAGCTAAGTGTAGAACGTAAGTCGAATAGCCCATGCAGCCATAAGATGTTAAAAATTGATAAGGCTACAACTTCTGGTTTGGAATGAATGAATGGGCGCAAAGCTAGCAACTGCTTTGCAGCGTCGATTCTCAACGCAGTTAACAAGAGTTACGTTATTTAGTTTTTCAATTTGTTTTTTGAAAGCCTCAACACTTTTGGCCTCTGAATGTGCCTCTGAAGTTGTCGGAAGGCTGTTCCACGCACGCGGGTCAGCAACCCGAAAGACACGATCGCCCAGTTTAGTCTTACTTGCAGGCATGAAAACATCGGCAGTCTTTGATGATCCCAGCCACAGTCGATAAGGATCATTAGATAGCTTGATGAAGTCCGCAAGATAGCGGGATACGCAGTTATGCAAACGCTTGTATAGCCCAACGAGAAGGCAAAGTGAACTTGACGCGGACGCCGATTATAACCAAAGAGAAGTTTCCAGAGTCTAAAAACATTTGTCGCCCGATATGGGATATCGATACACAAACATACATCAGTGTCAACAACTGAACATCATCGCGAAGTCGATGCAAAGTAAAAAATTTAAAGTAAGTAAAAATGTAAGGTAAGGTCGACGTCAACCCTGGCAGCCTTAATAGTAGTTGTATTCCAGAGATTTATACGATAACTGGATAATTCAATAATCTCGTTTGACACATTAAAATGCATTCAAACGGCGCTACATAATTATAATCTACTGCGGTTAATCGCCAACAGGAAACGAGCACCATAGAGGTAAGGTGAGGTGAAAAGGGTGACGTCAACGGCCCAGGTAGCGATAGATGCCCTTAAACCTGGATACTACTACAAATGGACAGTCCGAGAAAACAGGCGCCATCTGGCGAATGATCTAATTAAAAGCATAGTTTAATCGAATTACATTTTCCGACTAAAATAAAAATAATCAGGAAATGTAGAGAAAAACTTATTCAACGCTTTCTGAGAACAAAGCATCACACCTCTGAACTATTTAATATAGAAGCCTAATTTGTATGTGTATGTTATGTTATGCTATGTTATGTTATGTATGCAGGTATGTATGTATGTACGTACGTACGTATGTATGTATGTATGTATGTATGTATGTATGTGTATGCGTGCAATGCGTGCATGTATAGCACAGCATCACTTAGGCTACATCTATATCCTGCAGCCTCTCTACAGCCCTAACTCTTTAGGCTTTCCATTCAAAACTGAAGTCCCACCTCTTCAATAGATCTTACCCTGGGCTATCCTATCCGCCGCCTTCGCATTAATTTCATCCGAAACTTAACCGACAGTAACGGCTCCTTTGTCTCCCTCCCTATTTGGTATCGTGACTACCGGATCTAAGTCAATATGAGATAAGCCCATTTCTGATAGGGCCTGACCTTTATTCCTTGACGCAACGCTTGTTAGTAAGCTGGTGCCCTGCGCTTAGCTTTTAGGTAAACATTTCTACACTAAGATTACGACTGCAGAAATATAACTGGATTAACTGTTTGTATGGTCAGAACTCTTTGTTTGGATATAAGATTACTTCTTCTTTATGTTCTCTGCCCCTCGGCAGGTTCGTACGTCAGATTACTAGACAGGCATAAATGACATGAATAGCGCTATAAGATTTTCCTGTAGTCAATAAGTATGGCAATCCAAGGGCGCCCCATCAAAAGGGAAACTGTGGTGTCGAAAATATGACCGAAAAGTTTGGCGTTTATGATTTAATTGTCATTTTTATGTTCGAAATTTAGTAGTTCGTTTTGCAATATTCTTACTTCAAGGTACTGATCTGTCTTATATGTGAATTATTACGATTTAACTGTCTTTAGTCATGTTAAATTTTGTTGTCATTGTCGACATTGATGTTTATTAATATAATCCGTGTTGTAAATACCAAGCCTTTAATACATCTTGCACTAGATTAGTGCAGCGTCACCAGAATCGGATCCTTTTCTCCAGAATTGAAACAGTTAGATAGAGGTAGAAGCAGCGAGAGGATCATATAAGTAACAGGTGAATATCCAGGAAGTTGATCATGATCGACGAAAGGGGCTTTAGTGCTTTAGTGCTATCTTCGCTTTCCATATTAGATAAGTGCCTTTTGCGCAAAATGACTTTAAAGTTTAAAGCTCTTTGTAAAATCAGATTTTCAAAATATTGATGATAATTACTTATTAATTACTACCAGATTCTTGCCAGTCAAAAGTGCTGCTATGAAAAGTGTTATATGGCCTTACTCTTTGTTGCATAAGTCAAGTCTTACAATATTTTAAAATATTTTTTCAGTAACCAGAAAACATGAACTCAGAAAAGAAACCTCGTCCTCCAGTGCCTCCGAAAAGTTTTGGAAAACAAAGAAGTTTATCAACCCAGTCAGAATCTGATCTATTAGGAGATGTAGAGTCAAGGAACTTCCAAACACTACCACCAGGTGGAATTCAAAATTCAAGAGAAAGGACATTAGAAAGTTCTCCTCCAAGAGACGTAGTTCCCATTTTCGAAGAGGTTACTCCGATGACTAAGCAAGCACCACCACCTGACGACTGCATCACCCTGCTGAATTTGCCCCCTGTAGAGCCACAGATGTTTCTGGAAGATGAAGCTCCAGTGTTCTACGTCTCATCTTCGCTACCAAGCAAAGCATCGCAAAGGAATTCATCTCGGTTTTCGGACACAAGTGATTCCAGCTTCGCGTACTTCGAACAGGCCAGCGACGAATCTCGAAGCAGGTCGATTCCAGACTACCTGGAAGAAGCAGGTTGCCGGAGAAACAGCGAAGCAATGGCTACAACATCCACTGTAGTTCTTGAAGAATTGAATGAATACTTTCAGAGCAATTCTTCGGCGTCTTCGCAGAGCATTCGAATTGAACCCTCGCCCGAACGCACCCTTGGTCCTTCACGTGCAAATGGATTTTCCTCTGACCCGGATTCAAATGAAGTGGTGAAGTCAAGAGGCATTCTGAGATCGGACCCAGAGGACTTGGATTCTGTGAAATCTATCAAGGGACGTGGCCTTCGACCGAGTATGCTTATGCTGTCAAAATCTACCAATGCCCTTGGTAAGATGGTTTTCAAGTTTAAATGTTCTGATCAAATTATTATATTTAGGCTTTTCATAACCTGGCCCACCTTTATGGAATTCTGTGAGTTCTTATCATTCTCTCTTTCTCTTGAGTCATTTTACAGACAGCTTAATTTTTCCTGCTACTGCATCTTTGTCTGGGGTGAATTCATAAAAAATGAGCTGATAAAAGAACCATTTAGAGTTAAGACGATACAATGTTTACTTGAAAACTTGTCTTGCTTTAGTCTGCGACTCATTGGATTGTACACCCAGTGACATGCTTTGCTTTTCTATTTAACATGTTTTCAGTTGCTACATTCTCCTATCATTATTTAACCCTCCACAGTTTTGTTGTATAATACTTTTTTATGCTGCATGCAACAGTTCAATACAGTGCCACAATTCTAGTGCACCACAGTACCTATTGTGACCAATGGAACATTACATAGTCGCTTATAGTACGTTGAATTCCAGATTCATTTTTATGCCTGAATGCGCCTGATTTGTGTGGTCCATGTTTAACGACAGGAATTGTTTTACTGTGTCTCTGTTAGTTCCTAATCTCTTAAACCAACATTGCTGGCCTAAAATCTACCGATGTCTTTCACACGAGATAATGCGACCGATCTCTAAATCAAACACAAACGCAGTTTCCTATCTTCTCTTGTAGAGAGCAAGCGTTGTTACCTACATATGTACAGTTTCAAGCTTAACCAGTCGTCAGCCAAAACCTCGACACTCCTACCGACTAACCTAAATTCTGTATACGAGCAGACATGTATCTACCCATCCAAAACTATAGCCCTCTTCCTGCCTATCGATGGCTGCATTCCCAAGTTTGCAGCGGAAACTCTTACATTTCCCCGTGACATCCACCACATCTCAGCCATATTTAACAACACTGACAGTCTCAATTCCATCCCATAGGTGAACTAAATTGCTTGTAGCATTTGCCCACACATCCACCGCAAACTATGACATCTGCCGTTTGGTTCGTTACACAACCTGTGTGGAATGGTTTTCATCTTGATAGTCACCTTTTAATCTCACTTGTAAGCTATATAAGTAAGTAAGTAAGTAAGTAAGTAGTTTATTTGCTCCAGTAAAAAGAACAGAGTAAAACATTGCAAATGACAAAAAGAATATACTTGTTAGGATGCAAAAGGTCTACCTAAAAGGGGCCAAGGTCCCGCTGATTTAGGGCAGCCTATTACACGATAATGTAACAATGGCTAATGTCCAACCATCAAACAGCTAATCAATTCTTAACTAAAATGAGAACAACTGTCAATAAAGAAAAAAATAGCCTAATACTTTGGCCTAACAAAAATTCAAATAAATTATACATTATATGGATAGTTAATATCTTATATACGAGCAACTAATCAGTTCTTAACTAAAACGAAAACAACATCTATTCATAAAGAAAAGAAATAGCCTGTTTTCCTTTGGCATTACTAAAACTGAAATAGATTATACAATGTTCAGTTGCAAGAAGTACTAAAATACTGAATAATCTGCTTCTTAAATAAATTTAAATTAGGTAAAGAACGTAAATTCTTGGGAATTGAGTTCCATATTGATGGGCCTACATATTTCAAAGCAAACTGTCTTGTATTAGTTCTGGTAAAAATTTTATAGTAATTACACTGAGATAGTAATTACACTGAGATCTCGTGAAGTTAAGGCGTGCCTTATCCTGATATCAAAAGGATAAGGACAATTTAATAACATGAAGGTAAGACAAGTTAGGGCAGAGTAAGGCAAGGCAAGATAATGGTTTATTTATCATGGGCCTTCACGAACCATACTAACCCTGGATATTTCTGTCCTTTATATAGAGCCTTTAAAGGACATCTGTTAAGGTAAGGGTTTCTGAAGTGTGTCCTGGATTTGTTAGATATTTTTTGGCTGAAATATCCAGAGTAGATCTTTCCAAACAGCTTAAACATCTGATCGACTAATCCATCTGTGTCTGGATTGAAGGGCAATCAAAGGAGTATAACTTGCATTTCTTGTGGTGAGAGGTGTCGCAAGCGAGTCGCTTAGTCAAAGCTCAGAAACAAGTCATAAATAAAATTTCACTAGTTCCTTCTCTCGTTGTGTCTTTTCACCAGTCTTTTCATACCGCCATAACTTCTACTCTACTCTCCTCCAGACTGTCTCCCTGCCCTCTATATAATCAGTTACGTAAGTAAGTGGGACCTGCCCACCCCTTGGTCCTGACAAGAGGTATGAGAATAATGTTATGCACCAAAACTGTGTAATACGGGATATTTATAGCACCACTCTGAGATATCTAATCAAAATTATCCCACTATGATACCTGTTTCATGTTGAGGGAAAGGATGCCAGCAAAGGGTAAAGGTAACACATTCCCTTATAAGTATTGTCCCAGGGTAATATAACTTATCTTAATCTTACCTTAGCTTATCCTAACTTATCTGACTGTAATGTAAGTACCTTATCTTAATCTTACCTTACCTTATCCTTATTTATCTGATGATATTGTAATTACCTTATTCTAGCTATGCATTATCTTTCCTAAATTGTACCATCGACTCTTTCCTAGGGACCATTCTTTTTGCAATTAAATAAGACATATTGTGGATTGCACTGAGTGAATTCCTTTCACACAGTAAAGTTACCATGATTTACCATTTTTGGTAAGTATATCAAAGTTTAAATAGTAAGTGTTCAGTATATTTGAGTGCAGTTTTTAAGACTAACAGTTGTGGTGTTCAGTGTGAGACCTCCGTGTACAGTAATTGTGACAGCTGTGCTGAGAAGGATCATCTTTCCTGTGGTGTGATTTAAATTAGGCTGACTAAAGTTCAGGGTAGCCCAACACCCAAACAGAGCACAACATCACTGTTAGTGTTTTGTAAACTGGAAACAGCTGATGGATGTTTAACGGGTTAACTCCCGGTGAATAATCTGCTGCCTTAAAACAATTTTATAATTTATTGCCAGCATTTTGCAAAGTCTCAGGCGTATTTTCTTGTTCTGTTCTAGTTTTACAGCTGACTTGTAAAGAAATAAAGTTGTTTTGTAACTCGTTTTGTAGCAAATATTGGTTCTTCCGAAGTCAAGAAAGCAAGGTAACTTTTCCTTCTTGTTAAATAAACACTGTAGTATCCTTAGAACTTAGCATTCTTTCGGTTAGCTTTATTTTTCTCAGCTTTATTTTTAATCAGTTCATAAGAGGTTTGGTGGATGCCAATGTTTATAATTATTGTTAAGCATAGCATGTCACAGACTCCATCACTTTCAACTGTCCTAGCATCAGATCATACACTTATATTAAATCGTGTTTGAATAGCTTGGTTATGTCCATGGCTTTCTGCAAATATTACCATTCATTACATTATATTGCATTAGATTACATTTCTTAAAATGTTGTTTAATATCTGGACATGTGTATCTAGACATTTCTATTACACCTTTAATATAAAATAAAAAATAAAATGTAACATAATTCAATATAATGTCAGCATGACAGGAAAACCTGTGATAAAACTTACCTTTTTTGTAAAGAAACTTGGATATGACATGAGATGTACTGTCTCATTTCAATTTTCTAAGGTAAATTTTAGAAGAATTTAGTTGATTGCTAAACATATGCTTACTATCTTTGCTCAGAATTTTATCAGATCTATTTATCAGCCTGTATTTAGCAGTTTTTGCTTTTTCATTAAGAAAATCATCAGCTGACAAGAGAAAAGTTGATATTGAGAAGCTGAATCGATTTTTTGGTGAAACGGTAAGACCTGTTCTGGTTTATCAGCTTATCCCAATCCTGTTCTGTGAAGCATTTTCTTACTGCTTTAACTGCCCAGCTATACTCATTTGGTGTTATAGTACATTGGTATCAAAAGGATAAGGATAAGTTAATAACATTAAGGTAAGACAAGTTAGGGCAGAGTAAGGCAAGGCAAGATAATGGTTTATTTATCATGGGTCTTCACAAACCATACTAACCCTGGATATTTCTGTCCTTTATATAGAGCCTTTAAAGGACATCTGTTAAGGTAAGGGTTTCTGAAGTGTGTCCTGGATTTGTTAGATATTTTTTGGCTGAAATATCCAGAGTAGATCTTTCCAAACAGCTTAAACTTCTGATCGACTAATCCATCTGTGTCTGGATTGAAGGGCAATCAGAGGAGTATAACTCCCATTTCTTGTGGTGAGAGGTGTCGCAAGCGAGTCGCTTAGTCAAAGCTCAGAAACAAGTCGTAAATAATATTTCACTAGTTCCTTCTCTCGTTTTGTCTTTTCACCAGTCTTTTCATACTGTGTTGTGTGCCCAGTAGCCAAGTGGCTTGGTTGTTCACCTTTAATGCAGAGCACGCAGGTTCAAGCTTTCCCTAAGACGGTTACTGATCTTGAACAAGTCAGTCCGTAACCCACAACTGCTCGGTGCCATCGGCTGATGCCTAGTCGTTAGATAGTGGCACTTAACAAATACAGAATTGGGAAGTTGTGTTGGTAAAGTTATAAACTTAGAGTGCTAACAGAATAAAACTAGTCACAAGCAAAGACACTTGACTGAACTTTGACCTGCCATTTGAAAGCTGCGTTAGCTGAGAAATTTTGAGTTCTTTATCATGCTGGAATCTTTTTATATTACTAACTTTGGTAGTCATAAAATAAATAAGATTATAATAAGATTCAAATTTATAACAGTATAATTATAAGGCTGTAATTAGGTTAACAGTAGATGCTGTAAAGCTAAATTAAATTCAGGATCTTGTCAGAATTTGCATTTTGAGGGTGTGTCTTCTTTTAAGGTGTTCTTGACACATTGCTTTTACTGAGATTGATAAGAGGGCTGCTGGATGCTAAATGAATTTCAGAAAGACACAGCCACTGACCTTGAGGCGAATATCTATCACATGCTGATGTCTGGCAATGAGCTGAAGGAACCGTCACATGGTGGCAATGGCACCAGAGCGAAGAAGTCTGCTTCCACCTGGTTTCTGTCTCAGAAGGCGCTGGAGTCTTTACCGCAAAAGCCACTCGATGCTCAGGCTCCAAAATCAAAAAGATTCACCACTGATAAAGGTAAGACTTACCTGCCGACCTTCAATGGGAGTTTCTCTCCCTGTCCCCTCCCTCTTTCGTAAGCACTCGAGGACCGTATTATTCCCCAGTTCTGGGCCGGGCTGGGAGCGCCTATGATGAGGCTACCTTGAAGTGGCGCTTTACAGATTTACAATTACGATTACAAAGACATCTTGCAAAGCTACCTTTAGTCTAACTTACCTGTAGTTTGCCTAATTATTATGCAGTTGTAATTATGTTTTACTGGTTGTCTCTCCAGTTACTGAATTGATGTTGTCCGCTTTTAAGCTGATTTATCCCAGAAACTTGTAACTAAATTTTCTTCAAACTGTAGTTGATTAAGGTGAATAATATCTAAACAGTTGCATTTCTTTGATCCCTAATAAGTTGCTTTGTTGATGTTTAGATGAGCTGTCAGGACACAGGTTAAAGGATGGATTGACAGTCAAAGGAAAGAAAATGATGCAGTCCTTCCGACGCCGCATGATAGGAGTGACAGCACTTACTGACGGTGCTTTGCCCCCTGAGGAAGTGCAGCAGCGAACATTCGAAATGCCTCTAGAACTGTGTGTGATGTCATCAGTGAATAAGGTGTGCTTTGTTTATTCTACTTTATTTTTGTTTAATTTGATTTATTTACTTATTGATTTATTGTACACTTATTACACGCGTAACCTCAGTACATCTGAATCTGAGACGCAGGGCAAGTATGTGCAAACATTTTGTTTGCATTTGTTACATGGAGCATGTTCAGCAGACTCAAACACACAATCGTTGGATTACAGCCTCACCATGTTACCTAATGGACCTCTGTGCCACACGTTTCCTGTTTATCAGTATGGCCAGGATCTGAGTCATTGTGTTGTGTGAAATTTACGTTTTGCTGTCCAGTCACACTTTTGTGGTTTAAGATGACTACCTCAACTCCAACTACAAAAACAGCTGAGGATTTATATTTTTGAATGTTTTCCAGTTTGTTCCTTTAGTCGTTGAGACTTGTGTCAGCGTCATAGAAGAGTCAGGCTTGGAGGTGGAAGGCATATATCGCCTGTCAGGCAACGGAGGAGCTATAACCGAACTTCAGGAAGAACTCGATAAAGTAATCAGCTAATTACTGCCTCAAAATATTTGTATTTTTGCTATGTTTTTGTTGTGACTTACTCATAAACTAACTTTGGAGGCTATATCAAGTATCGTGTTATAAAAAAATTACATTATTACGAAGTTGTTTCTTAAAGCTAAATTAAGTTTGTCATCCGCATCTCTGACCATGTTGTACCAGAATTTGTGATGTGGTGATGTGTGTAATGACGAGGTTCTGATATGGTATTGTTACCATGTCACAGGGTCCTTTGTTATCATTAAGTTTAGTCATATTGCTGTCTTCCTGGTTCAACAAATTAACTATAAAGTAACTTGTATGACATTATGACTTTCTTGTTTTGCGTATTAATGACTTTACAAAATTATTTTCTAGTTCAGCGCTTGATGTGTACACGTGTCTTAAGGGCTCTGCTCAGATTTTTCCACGTGGCATTTTTCCATGTGGCATTTTTCCATGTGGCATTTTTCCATGCCAGTGTGCTGCTGAGTAGTTTTTTCTGTAAGAGGTACTATGTAATGTCGTGTATACAATATAATATTTTAATATGGTATACAGTATGTCATATATGCAATATGATACTATTTCTGTTATTATTATGCCATAGTTTTAAGTTAAGAGTGAATTTGCTGCTTCCAGGAACCATTTGTAATAGACAGTGAAAATGAAAGATGGACAGAAGTACATGTTGTCAGCAATTTATTGAAATTATTCTTCAGAAAGCTACCAGACTCTCTTGTGACTGATGGTAAGTAAATATAATTCATATATATATATATATATATATATATATATATATATATATATATATATATATATATATATATATATATATATATATATATATGTAGAATTGGTGTTTTTGGGAATATGTAAGCAAATAATGGTTATGGATAATTTCTGAACTAATTACATTTTGTGGAAATACTTGAAAGATTAAGGTTAGATAAGACAAGATTTTGTGATGTGAAGTTAAAAACATACTTGTTTAAACATTTATTAACGGTGTCATAAGAAGTGTCTTCCTGAAGTCATAGGCTTTATGGGTTGAAGTGCAAACATGGCCAATGTCTTACGTGCTTTGTGTACGTAGATTCAGATTCAGATCAGCAAAAGAAAAAACATGGGTGTCACCGGGTGAACCCAAATGGAGCATTACAGGGGTAGTGTTCTGCTGGCAGTATAATGCAATTTCTGCATATATATATATATATGCATATATATATATACACATACATTTTATGTGCTTACAAATTATACAGATATTCGTCATAACAACGAATTCAAGTGTTGTCGTTCTAGTTCTATAATGACAATGTGCTAAGGCCTCTGCGTCTATTGTCTTCATTCCGACAGAACAAAGAGTAGAAGTGCCAGATAAAATTATGTATTACTTCACATCAAAGAGGCAAAGAAATTTTAATTGATCAGAAAATTTATACACACCTTTGAGAACCTCTTACAAGTTCTTGCCAGAAAGAGGAGTCCTTATCAGCAGCGAGCTAACTGATTTCAGTTTTCTTATTCAGAATTGTACAACTCCATGATTTTCATAAGCCGCATCGAACACCGAGAGAAGCGATTGCTTAAGTTGAAGCTTCTGCTGGAGAAACTTCCTAAAGTAAATTTTGAAACGTTCAAGTTTCTAAGTCATCATCTTCACAAAGTCGCCAGTCACTGGGATGTCAACAAGGTGAATTTAGATGAAATCATCAGCTGAGAATTTGATTATTTGCTTGATATGCTCACATTGTAAGTTGTAGATCTTAACTGTTTGTTTGAAATGATGGCCGATTGGTTGGTTGATTGATTGATTGATTGATTGGTTGATTACTTCATAGGGGCATGGTAACCGATTGGTTAGAGCGCTTAGCCTGTAATGCGAAGAGTGTGGGTGTAGGGACAAATGCTCAGCACCATCGATTGATGCTTAGTCATTAGATAGTGGTGCTTAATAAATGCAGAAATAATAATAATAAAGTAAGTTATAAAGTAAAAGTATAGTAAGGTGGGGTGTGTGGTTTTGAGCCTCAGGATACATTTTGCACTCTATTCGAGTACAGATTACTGAGAGGGGATCTTTGAAGGTGCTATGTAAATGTTAAGTTAAATTAGGTACTTTTGCTGAAGTTTCCAAAATTATTAGTCTTGTATTTTATAAGCACCACTATTTCATGACAAAGCATCAGTCGGTGGTTCTGAGCACTTGTGTGTGAAGGACTTTGCTCGAGGTCTCTACCCAAAAAACCGTCTCTGGAAAGTCTCTAGTTTGCACACCCCACGTTACAGGGCAAGCATTCGAACCAATTGGCTACCATGTCTCATGGTGGCTACCACGTCATGAAGGAAGTCAGGTGTCTTGCAGGTGGTTTGATGTGACGTTTAAAGATGTAGAGCAAGATGCCGTGTTTGTTGTAGTAGATTGTCTTGTGTTAACCCAAAAGGTTTGAATTTTTATAATAGTTTCTTTTTCTTATGTATGCTTAAGTCCAAACATTTATTTGTTTGATTGTTTGTGTAATCATTGGGATATGTATGTTTCCATGGTTAGAATACGATTGAGGTTTTCGGAATGTAAAACATTCCACTTAGAGGTTGAGGTAGTTAATAATTAACTTAATTATAGAGGTTGAGGTAGTTAATAATTAACTTAATTAAGGAAGAATTACGCTGGAGCCTATTTACAGCATGAATTATTGTTTCACAAATTCTTTTCCAGCGACTAGATTATGTGCTTGTGTTGTGTCTTTGCTTAGTTTCAAAGTTCGGTAAATTGTAATTTTCCAGATGGATGCACACAATCTGGCAATCATGTTTGGCCCTACTCTGGTTCGATCACCAAAAGATCAAACGCTGGTCATGATCAAAGACATGAACGATCAAACAACAGTTGTAGAAACCATCATCAAACATGTACGTAATTTGATTATGAATAATCTGTAAACACAGAGTAATTTTTTTGATTGGTTTATAAATATGTCAGGTGAACTAACGAAACAGAGTTGCCTTCTAAGTTGTATTATATTGTATTATATTGGTAAGGTAAGGTGATATAATTGCTTCTGTATTAATTGTGACTTTCAACAAGTCATCAGATGTGTGACCCTGGGATCGAGGGCAAAAACATGACCAGCAGCCTAATGACTGGATAACCTTTCCTGGTAAGTTTAATTTAATGGCCGCAACACTTCCGTTTTTGCAGCTCTTTTAAGTTTTTTCTTTTAGGGTTTTCATTTATAATGCAAAATGGCAAGACATTTGTATAATGTCAAAACAAAAGAGCTGTTGTAAAAGTATGACCGGTCTTAGTGAATTGGTAAGTAAATAAGTAAGTAATGCATTTGTTAACGCCCGTATGTCCATCACCTTAGCAAGTAATCGTAACACGATGACTGGTAGATTGTTCAGCTGGAATGTAATCAAGTGATGATGCAGTGGAAGATTGGAAATGGCTGTGCCTTCAAACGTGTGAAGACACTGTACACAATCTGGAAGACAAAAGTATGCCCTCAGTTAGCATACCAACATGTAGTGTCTAGTTTAAGGATTGTGCAATATGTAATGTACTCACAAGACACAGTAACACCCAATGATGGGGCGTCTTTGGGGTTAGCTGATAGTAAGTTGAAGACTGCATTCAGGCAGCCATGAATTCAGGAAGTCTGTAAATTTCAAAATCGAGTGATTTAATTTAGAGCGATTGGCTGTTTGGTGGATGGACAGAAGATCGTTCTGTTCCATCGGATGAAGTCTTGGCAGACTCTGTTGCAAATCCTTCCTCAAACCTTCAGCTGCTGGCAAATGCTGAGACTCTGGGTTAGTAAATTGTTTTTTTTTAAACTATTACAAATCACTAATGCAGTCTCCATCCTTCGACTGTTTTCAAATGCCAAGACAGTAACTCGTTAATTGTGAAAGGAAAAGTTCTGAAACAGTAGTTTGCATTTTTGTTGAAATTTAAACAGTTTAACAAAGTATTTGACATGTAACAGCACTGAGAAGTAAGTTTAGTTTTTAAATTTGTTACTCTGTATTGGTCCAGCATTTATGTTAATAGTATTAATACATTTAACTTCAGTGGTATTCGGAGATCCAGTTATTTCTCAGATGCATAGCCGTCATTCAGGTTGAGTGGTCTTTTACTGGACTTCAAATGCAACAACCACTACACTTCTAAATGCGCACCTTTAGGGTTGCACCAATGAATTTTTTTTGCTGGTAGCACAAGGATTTAGACCGAGCATGGCAATGGTCAGTCAGCATAACTGGAGCCAGACTGGGCTATGGAAAAATAAAAGAAAAATAAAAGAAAACACAGAAGAATGTTACTGAATAGATTCTTGGACTTGCGTAAGGGCAATGAAGAAAAATAGCAGAGGCAGTTGGGGAACAAAATTGGCTCTAATGTATGTATGTATGTATGTATGTATGCATATGCGTGTATGTATGCATATGTATGTATTTATGTATTAATGTATGTATTTTTGTACGTATGGATGTATGTTTCAAAACATTTGCATATCACTTTCTGGTGGAAAGTGAGTAATTTGGATAAATTCAGGTTGGTCAGGCTCAGAGTACTAGATGCAGAAGTAAACAAAGGCATTCAATTTGTTTCCGTGCTGTTACGTATGTCTCACTCATTTTCAAACATCTGGATATATAACTGCACTGCCACCTGGTGGCTGACTGGCCACGCTCAGATTCACATTTCTGTGCAACTTTTTGCACATATTTTCATAAGAAAACAGTGTTATGTGGAATTTCATTGGTTTCTTTGTTTGATGTTTCTGTTCTGTTCAGTTGCCAGGCAGCTGCGGGTGCTTCCAGCGGAAGACGAGCCATCGTCGTTCTTCCCGTTCCAAGGTCCCAACAGGCGTAGTAAGCGAAAGCACCGGAACAAGAGTGGAAAGGACGTGGTCGATGCAAGCGAGCAGGCGGCAGCAGCTCTGGACGCTGAAAGAGAAATCGAAGTTCGTCGTATCAAGATTCCCGATCTCCCTTTTAAGAGCATCGGGTCACCGTTGTTGGATTCGGAACCATTTCACAAGGTGCTTCTTGACAGCAGGTTGAAGGGCAAACGATCGGGAACTGATCGCCTTGACGCGAAGACGCTTGACATACGGATTGTGTCAAATAAGTTTGAAGAGAACAACGAATCTACATCAAACAAACCAAATGAAGAATTGTCAAAAAGGGACTCGGAAAAGGCGGCTGGAACTGACTATGAACCAAAGAACCCTGGCGTTGACAGGAGGAAGTCTGAATCTCCTGTCTTTGAGATAAAGAAATATCGAGCATATGATCATGATGCCCGGGTGACGTCAGCCACTCTGCAGAGCACCCTACAACCAACCCTGCTTAAGAAATATTCGTCCAGATCGCAGATGGGTACATACAACACGAACCAAGGTTCGCTTAAAAAGGAAGCTGCTGTTTCGACGTTAAAGTCAAACAACCTAGGGTGGGCGAAAGGTGAAAAGGAAAACAAAAGACCCGACTACAGCTCGACACACAGACAAACAGCTGCACCTGGATATCACCCAGATGTCTCAGAGTTAGAGCTGGGCAGCTCCGCTGAGGCGCCATACTGGGAAGGCGGAAGCCTTGGAAAGAAAACGAACATTGTGGTGAGAGGTCCTGCGGAAAGGCGGTACTGCGTTCTTTCCGGCACAGATCCCTCTGTGTTTCTCAAAAGCACGCCTGGCATTGCCACTTCTGCCGAAGAGAAAAAGCATGTTGCGGAGTACCTCGACCAGCGACAGTGTTTCATGACCTGCGTCATTAATGTCAGGTTAGAGGTCGTTAGAGGTCAAGCAGGGTCAAATGATATCGAGCTTCGCCGGGTTAAGTATCAGTAAGGCTGTTATCGCCTTTTGTTTGGGTCTAATTTTCAGTGTAAGTGCCATGACCATTCCACTTTTCTGTCAGTGGTAGAAAGACGGTGACAGTAATTCGCTGTCAAGTCTATCAGGTAAAACCAGGTGTACTATGTTGGCTTATAACACATCTGTAGTTTGTTCTGATTACCTTTAATTGCCAGGTGTGGTTAACATTACTGATAGATAAATTCCTAGTCTCTGCAGTTTGTAACTGACAAGATGTGATGATAAATTTGATGGGTTATGGCTGTTGAATGTAAATATTTGTATTGAAACTAATAATTCTAAAGTTTCCATCATGATGATTGTATGATTGCCAACAAAAATGGTGTCAATACGTTTAAGAAATCGGGCGTTTTCTTGAAATGGCCGTAAATGATCAATTTTTGTTTTGATGTCTTAAATTCGGTGTGACGATACTTTGGTGCAAATGGCTGAGGAGTTGGGCATTAGGATGATGGTGCGATGACAGTGGGTGGTAATATTTGTCACGATTATCCTGCAAGTCAATAATTGTAATATGGTATTCAGAGTGATGACACTATGGTGCTAACTGGTGTTACTTGAAAATCATGTGAGTGTGTCCTTTGCTGGGATTCGACGCAAGACTTACCGGAATTTAAATATAAATCTGAGTCGATATCGTTTTTGAACGCTATAGAAATCATCTTACATTTCATAGTACGTTACTTTATCATATTGCATTGCATAGTACATTACATTATGTATGTATTTGGCTATTTATACAGTATAGTGCCCTTTAGGAACCTCACAGATGTGACCTATGTTTTGTGACTTGATAGGGATACTTGATTTTGGGTATGGTAGTGAAATCTGATAATGATAATCAAACTGAAACTGTGGACAGCAAAATAGCGATAGTATAGAAATGTATGGTTAATCAGGAATACACCAGAACTTCCATAAAATGCTCTGGGAGCAACATCAAGGATCACCTCATAGCAAGATGATAATGATGCCATTTTCTGATACTGAAATAAATTGGGGATCCACGTTCTTGAGCGCTTTATAATAGTATTCATGTCTTAACGAAGCATGTTATAGGGAGTGTCTGGTGTAAGTCGTTCAGACAGATTAAAACTTTCTGATTTCTTGTTGCAAAAAAGAAATTAACAGCAAAACTTGAACAGCTTTCATGGTGATGTTGTGCAGCTTTGTAACAACAGACTAGAGTTTGAAGGAAGATTTTTAAACTGATGGACAAGTGTAGCAGTTAAAAAACATGACAGATTTTTGTTATGTGGGATTTGTCTTGACAACTGCTTCACTATCGTAAATGGACACAATCGTGAAAGGTTGGTGCATTTACTCTTAGCCACGATGTCAACCATTTAAAGGATTCAGATTTTGCTTTTACTAGAGGCTTTTACAAGTTTTGATTTAGACTTAGAAAATGGCTTTGATGCAAGGCATTGGTGACAAGTTTATTTGAAGTAAATACATTAATGGAATACTTTAATTACTGGGACATAGTGGAGAGCAATGAGACTTTTCCACTTAATGAAATTTTCTAAAAATAAAGTTCTTGCTTTGTGACATCCACAACCAGCATTGAATAATAAATCAAAGTTGATGTAAAATTCCAGGTAGGTGCATTTTCAGCTTCTGTCAGACCCAGTTTTGGATACTGTTTGAAGTGAAATACTGGTAGCATTATTATGGCATAATCGTTTTTGAGCAGATGCAATGAGAACTGTTAGTCACAATTGAACTGATTTGTTTTAGACAAAAACATTCAACACAACATTTTGATAATGGCTGCATGTTGCCTGAATGCTATCAAGTTTCCTTTTTCTGTCGAGTTTTAGAAACCTGAGTACAATAATGTTTTCGCGTAGAGGACTTTTAGTACACAGTAGATAGTTTTTGTATTACATTTACATTTTGAGGAGGCTGTCTGCTGAATCTTTCTGTTATTTTCGAGCTCCTTTACAAGTCCGTAAGGTACACTGTATACATATCCTGATGCACTTTCCCATATGTCGATAATAAGCGTGTCTACGAGCACCATCTTTATTTTAGTGTTTAGAATTAATTATGTTGTAGATGAAAGCTAATTCACGTTTAAAAGTTTATTTTGGTTGCAAGTGCTGGCTCATTGTAATTTGAAGTTTTCTGGTTATATACTGCCACCAACAAGCACAAATTGTCTGCCAAGAACTTAGAATACTTTGCCCATTACTGACCAGGAAGACGTTTCTTCGGTTGGACATTACATTTGTGCTAGTGTAGTAGCGGCCATGCTGTTTGAGATCGTTCAAGGACAGGTTGGACATTCAAACAGCTCCGACATTCTGCTGTACTTTTACAGTGCTGCTGTGAAGCTACATACCAATATATTTCTAGGTCATGCTACAGTATGCATTGTTTTAGATGTCGTTTTACAAAGGCGTCAAGAGCTGTTGTATAAATAACACTAGTAACCGGTCTACTCTGAGTCCAAATGCTATTCTTTTCAAATTCAGTGAAAATGAAAACGCTTATGGTTGTTCAACAAAGGTTGACTATCACAGGAAATTAAACTTATTCTACATTTTGTGCTACTTTCGAGTGAATTTTGTAAGCACTGAAACCAGCCAGTTTCCTGTAGCGACAGGTAGGCTCGCGCAGTAATTTCACTGCAAAATCTTTTGAAGTGATCCCATTGAGACGTGATAAGCTGGCTGCTTGCTTGGTTTTTTAGAAGAAACATTTCATTTTTATGCTAGAATGATTCCTGTCTTGTCTTGTGTTGTTTTTGTGTCTTTATCAGTGTATCAGTGTTCAAACAGTTAACTTTTGATGAAAATTTGTTCACTTATTTTAGTGAATGTAGAAATTTCATGAATCACAGAAATGCAGACTAGTAAAGCTGCTTAACAGGAAAGAAGCTGCTTAAATTGCTTGAGGAAGTTTTTTAGAGTTGCATTGCTTTGGAGTTTGTTGAATAGCTTATGAAAAGAATTTTTGTCTGAACACCATCGCAAAAACAACACTGGAATTGATTTTCAATTAATCTTAAAACAAATTGCAGGAGAGACTTTTATTAGTAACTGATATATTTCACTTTTGTGTTAGTACCACGGTGATAAACTCGCATTTCTAGCCGCGGCTCTTCCCCCCCACAGAGAGTCTACCGTGAATGTCTAATGTGAATTTTGCCACGAGTGCACAGAAGTGTTTCAGTTTGTCTACCATGTTACAGAAGAAAGCCTCTGAGCCAGCATTTAATTAAGAAAAACAGCAAAAATGCCTGGTAAAAACTTATGAACTATACGTTTCTAAACAACTGTCTGCTAAAGCCGAAATGTGCGTTACTTTTAGCTTCATTCTACGTTAGACGTATAGCAACACTGAAAGGTTGCCTACCAAAGATGGCGGCTCCTTAACCTAAAATTAATTAGTTGAAAATCATTCTGTCACATGATCAAACAGAATGACTTCGAACTAATTTTGTGCTTGGAATTGCATTTGAGTCACTCCTTATGACAAGCTGCCAGACAAAAGTACAATGCGATCACTGACATCGCAAAAGAGGACAAACTGACATTTATATAACAATATATTTATTCGCTTTCATTTTGCTTTCATACATTTTCATTGAGAACACAAAAAAGCATAGGTTGTAAAATAAAACTAATAAAAAACGTCTACTTCTCAATAAAACTGCTTGTTAAATATAAAATAGTTTTTCTACAGTGGTTAATAACACCGCATGATCAGAAACTCGAGCAAATGTTTGAAATTTTGCAAGATTCGAACAGGACCCCGTGCTTCAACGCCACAGTGGTCAAAGTGCAGCAGTCAATTAACATTTGGTCACTGAAGTTATGCGTTTGCTGATATGGAACATTTTGTGCAATATCATAAATTGTGCATAGGAAACATGCCGAACGAGGCAGCCGGTCCGTGACTACCAAAGTGAGTTCCTATACTGCGAGCATCAAAACCCGGATGTTGATGTCCAAGAAATGGATTGAAGCCCATGTCGGGCAGCATGTGAGCCGGGAGCTGGCTTCGTCCGTTGTACATTGAGCTTGTTGCCTGATGGTGGTGGTGGTGTAGCGTACTCGCCTCCATGCCACCGGTGAACTTTATGGGCGACATGTTACTGAGTGGGTCACGCTGTGCTGCACCACCGATGTCGGAGAAGATGTTCCCGAAACCAAACCCGTGCATGTGTGCAGGCATCGCGTTGGCAGACGGTGGTGGTGGGATAACCTGCGACGAAGCTATGTGCGAACCATGCACGTGATCCATTCCAAATCCGGCCTGGAAGTTAAGACCGAGGCCGTTCTGTGCAGCTCGAGACGGTGAAAACAGCGCAGGGCTGAACGGGAGTGGCGTATCGCGATGCTGAAGAGTCTTTGCATTGGAAAGCGTCCGGCCGGTATTTCCAAATATGTTTGGCGGTGGGAAGTACGTGAGGCTGTCCGGGGGCATAGTCCGTGACGGCGATAAGCCGGTGCTTCCAAGTCCAATAAACGGAGTAACAGACCGACTGTCAAACATGCCAGAGTCCACGCCGTACGACGTGGATGGTTTCGAGGATTTCTTTGACGATGACGATGATGATTTAGTTGACGATCGGTTAGAACTGCTCTTACACGGCTGCGACTGGTTTGATGGCTGGTGCGAAGGTGTGCGGGAAACGCTGGACGACTTTGCAGCAGAGTCGAACGAAGAAGGGTCGGTGATTTTGGCAGTGGGCTTCTTGACTCCGTTGCTTTGGCTGCTAGCACTGCTACAGTCTCTGAAGACGTTGAGCGGTGGAGGGTCAAAGGTTAGCCCTGGTAAATTAGGATTGAACTGCGTGCCCGGCGACTGGAACATGTCGAAGCCAAGCGAATGTTGCCCATTGCTTGGATACCTGCTGTAGTCGGACATTGAAGACGGATGGTGCAGCATGGTGGTTGCCATCGACGACCCAGCGATGCTGTGGTAACCAGAAAGAGCAGAGTAGGGACTCTGTTGCTCGGCAACAGAGGGCGATCTGTTCTGCGACGGATTGCGTCCAGCCGTCGACGAAGTATTCGGCACCTGTTGCCTGCTGTTTGTTTGCGAAGCCATGCTAGTTCCAAGACAGGCACTTTTATCACGATTCATTGAGCTGAGCACTGGTGAAGCATTCGGTTCTAGGAACTGTCCGCCGCCTAACTGGCTTGAAAAGTAATTGTCATGCTGATTTGTCTTTGACATGTCTCGTCTCATGGCAGCACTCGTATCGGAAGGCTGGTTCCCTGTTTTAGCGTTCGATGACCGCTTGTCTACGCTGCACGACGGCATGCTGCCCCGGGTCATGCTGTCGCCACTGCACGGGGACACTTGGTTTAGGCCACCAAAAGCGGACGCTTGCGGGTAGAACGGATTCTGGGAATGACTTCCAAAGCTGTTTGGAAAATTTGTCGCAGAATCTGTTTGCTGATGAGCCATTCCAGCTTTGTCTGCTGGAAAGATGGATGAGCATGAGTACGGATCGGTGTTCTTGTTCTGGACAGCACAGCTTGGAACAGCCGAGGCAAAGTAATCGGAATCATTCCGCCTTCGACTTTCCTCCTGCCACGACTTTCTTTCTAAATCAACTCCTGCGCCAGCAGATGAGCTGTATCCACTTGCCATTTTTGGCTGCAAGCCGCTCTGGCCAGACGATTGCATGCTGCCCGATTTGTGACTGCAGCCTGACCTTGAAGCTGGCAACAGTTCTGAGGATGTGA
Source organism: Norana najaformis (assembly GCA_964023275.1). Taxonomy (NCBI): domain Eukaryota; kingdom Metazoa; phylum Annelida; class Clitellata; order Crassiclitellata; family Hormogastridae; genus Norana; species Norana najaformis. Next base: position 28,489,684 of record OZ029921.1, read on the forward strand.
TGCTGCTGCTGATGGTTGAAGGAGTCCGACTTTTCTGATATGTGTCGTTGTACGCGCACTGTGATAAAACTGGTGGCGATGTCAAGTAATGGTTGCTGGCATTTGAAGTTGAAGATGACTCCTGATTATTAAACCTATCATTCTTTGCATGCAAGTCATTCTTTGCAGACGGTTCCTTTTCTCTCTGCATCTTCTGTTTATCAATTTTTGAGGCATGCAAGTTTTCGATTTCTCTGGTGACTGTTTCCCTGGCGACCGTCTCCTTGGTCGCTGGTTTCTGTGCAGCCTCGACAGATGATGAAGGAACCATGACAGGTGTTGCTACATGATTCTCTCTCTCACATTCTTTTCTGTTCTTTTGACTTTTATCCGTTTCTTGCACAACATTTGTGGAGTCTTTTGTTCCCTGTTCTCGTTCGGTTTTGTTTCGCTGAGCGTGAGACGAGAGCTTAGTAACTCCTCCTTTTGGCGTCAAAGAACCTGCAATTGAAGCGATGTTCATATGCTGAGCCTTGCTAGCAGTAAACTTACCGCTGGCAACTTCCAACGAGGAATCTTTTCTCCCCTCCTCCGTGATTTTATTGTAAGGCACTTCCATAGCAGTTGAAGAAGATTCTTTTCGAGCTGGTAAAGCACACAAGGAATTAGATTTCAAAGACTCGGTCGCTTGAGGTTTGTCGACAAATTCATCAAGTGAACAGATTCCTGTGTCGGATGACGCAGTCTTGCTGACAGAACTGCCAGCCGTAGTTTCCATCTCAGTTACTTTTGTAACAGGCAGGGCTTTTGATAATGGCACTTCAAAAGAAGTGTTCGCAGGTGGCGGCTGTTTTGAAGGGGGTCCTGACTTTGAAGCTGGTTCGGCAAACGTGCATTTTGATGCAGCGTTTGCTTCTTGCAAGACAGGCTCTGATGACTGCAAGGCTGACGGAGACTTTAGGCTGTGTGATTCTTTTTCCTTCAGAGGTAAGATCTCCTGGTTGGCATTTGCATTGTTTTGCGGTTCAGTTTTGTCTGTCGAGTCTGACTTTCCAGATTTTTTAATCGGCGTTCGGAAGGACTTCAGGTCATTCTCAAATGCAGCCATATCGTCATTCATCTCAAAGCTGAACACATCCATCGGATTGCGTTTTGCCAACTCGCTCTCGTGGTCAGGTTGTGCTGGCGGCTTCTCTTCGGGTACAGACAGAGTTACGACGGGTCCAACTGGCTCTGATTTTTCTGCATCAGAAGTGGAGATTAAAGCATGTTTATCACTGCTTTTCTTTGCACGTTTTGATGAAGGCCCTTCTCTATCACAACCCGCTTTGTGCTTACGACTGTGTGACTTTCGCTTGGGCTCCGTCTGTGTTGCGGCCGCCATGTTTTCCACTTTGTCGACTATACTGAAAATGTCACTTTCGTTAAACGTCAGCGTTTCTGGAATATCCTCATGAAGACTATCGATCGTCTTTTTGTGCCGCTTTTTCCCATGACCTTCGGAATCGACATCATCGTGATTCTTGGTCTTCAGCTCTTTTCTCACAGTCTGTGTTGATTCTTCAACTTTTTGCAATGACTCAGTGTGTCCTTTATCTTTTTCTGGTTTGTCTTCTAAAGGTTGTAACCTTTTCGTGCCTTTACTCGATGTAGAATTCTCAGTTTGTTGAGCATCAAACGGTTTATACGTAGCAGGCAGAAAGTTACTCAGAGCAAATCCTCTTCGACTAATGCTGCCTTGTTCTTTAATTTCTTTTGAATCTTCCTCCACTGAACTGCTCGGCTGGCCAAGTTTACCGTTCTCCCAAATGTTCTCGTCTTCGACTGGATTTGTTATCTTTGCCATTTCCTTCTTTGCTGTTCTGCCAGATCTTTTCTCTTTATGATTTGCATGAGCCTTTTCAGCTTTTTCATGTTCACTATTGCTCACGTGGTCAGCAGCCGAGATTTGTTTGGATGGAGCACAATGTGCACTCGTTTGTTCAGCATTGGTTGATAGCCTGACCCCAACACTGTTTTCATCAGAGTACGTCTTCATATCCAAGACAGGACTCTGATTTTTGGGCCGTGTATCCAATTCTAAGTCTTTGCTCTGCCGAGGTGTAAATGCATCTGTGTGCTTTACTTTTTCAGGCTCAGTAACACTGTCATGGCACGGCACTGCCTTGCTCGCTGGTTCTTTTTCTTTGACAAGAACAGGATTAGATTTCTGTGATTTCTTCTTTCGTGGGGAAGAAGCCTTTTTTCCGCCTGGCCCCTTTGGCTGATTGCTCTCTTCAACAACTGCTTTTCTGCAGTTATCTACTTCCGTCGCTTCATTTGCTGAGTTACTTACTGCAAATAATTCTGTACCGTCATTGTTTGACTGTTCCAGAGGCACCAAGGCTGCAGGGCTCAAGAGAGCTGGAGAAATGCGGTTCTTGTCTTTTGGTGAGGTCATCATGCTTTTCATCATTTGTTGAACCTTTTCATCACTAGGTTCTTCCTCCATACTGGATATTTCAAGAGCCAGTTGAAGCAGATTTGGTGAGACGATGGTGGGAAACTTCTTGGTACCTGATTCTGTGACATTATTTGTGTTGTCTGGCATGCCAGAACTAACTTCCACAGCATTCCCCTTGTCTGTTTCGGACGTAACACTTGTGTAAGTACTTTCTTGCATGACAGGCATTTCAATGGCGGCCGATACCTCAACAACTTTAGCAGGAGCAGGAGTCGGCGGCATCATGCGGATCAGATCTGCAAAGTCGTTTATGTCAGACTCTTTTTCTTCTTCCGGTTTTCCTCCAGGTGAGAAAAACTGCAAGTTGTGTTCATCACCTAAGTTAAGAATGGCGTGCTCACCAACCGCCTGTTCTCTGCTTACGGCTTTTGGCTTGGGATTCTTTTTCTTTTTGGACTTCTTTGCCTTTCCCAGTGCATCAACCTGCAGCGGATTTTCTGCCGCCATCGTCTTGCTGTTGCTAACCAGCAGCTGGTGTGAGTCAGTGGTGTGCAGCTCTGACTGGTGATGGCTCGGCGAAACCGTGAACAGTGACTCAGCAGCTTGGGCGAGCAAGTCGTTTGACGTTGTGCATACGACTGGCGCTGGTGTACATGTTAATGGCACCGATATTGTCAGTGGTGCCATAAAAGGAGGGGCTGTCATTGAGGAGCAGCTGGTTGGCAGCATCGGAGGACGAGTGATGGCCGCAACGCTGGTGATCTGCTGCATTACTGGCACCGGGTGTGATATGACAGCATCCGTCTTTGGCATTGGTTTCGGCATCAGAACACGCTGGGCAGGCTTTGCATGGCTGGCAGTTGGTGGCGGATTCATGGCACCTTCATTGCTTGGCACAAGTATAAACTGGCCGTTCTGCGTCATCATCAGACTACCTTGAAGCTGTGGTAGAGGAGAAGGCTTCATGATGGCCGCAGAAGTGGATGTGGATTTCTTCTTTGATCGAGACAGCGCAGGCTTCGACGCGGCTGAGCCAGGCTGAAACGACGGAAGAGGCAGATGACCTTGTGCAGGAACAGCTTGGAGTGATGTCGCAGGGCCAAGTTTCGATGCATCAACACCCGGAAGGTGTGGAACCATGTTAGGGAACTGCTGCATGCCAGCGTTTATCTGCATGTGTGGGTTAGCAGACAACGCGAACGTCTGGCCTTTGCCATCCATGAGCTTTGCAGCGAGCGGGTTATGTCCCGGGTTTGTCACGAGGCCCTGTGCCATGTGTGACGGCGTTACAGACGGAACAAGAAGACTCCCTGTCACAGGGATGCACTGCTGCGGAGGGAAGAGCAAGTTCGGCTGAGTTACCACGGGAACGATTGCCCCGTTTGGCAGGATGAGTGCCTGTGGGTGCTCATTCGGTTGTGACGGGAGAGTGTGCATGATCATTGGGCCCTGAGGGGTGTTGACCGTCACAGTCTGATTTGAAGCAAGAGGGGCCTGGAGCAGATTAGGAGGTAATGTGGGAGCCTGTCCCGGAATGAAGGTCACTGGCTGCGGCCCAAACTGGTTCTGTTTGTTCAGAAACATTGTGTTTGCCGTACTGACAGTACACTGGAGGTTTGTGGCTGCCATTTGAGGGTTGGGGTTGAAACCTCCACTGAAATCCTGGCCAATTACCCCACTGCTGACCGGATGTCCGAGAGTCTGGGGGGCCATGTTCTGGTTGGAACTGACAAGCAGCAGTTGACCATTATGTAAGACTAAGCGTTGTCCCTGGAGCTGACCATCGCCTCCTGCGTTCTGCATCGTTACTGAGTCCGTTGCTGCAGATGCAACGCAGGCAACCGACGGGTCATTCTGTTGGTCGAAGCTGTGGTTTGCATACTCTGTATACAGCCCCGAACTGTTCACTGCCATGGTTGGTTGTGCCGATGATACGTTTCCAAGGAAAAACTCTTGCGCATTTGCTTGTGTTTCAACGGGTTTCGATGAGTCAGAAGCAATCGTGTCCTGAGTGGCAGACACAATGCAATCATTCGCATCGCTAGACCGCATCTGCACCATGTCGCTGGCACCGGTGGATGGCTCCAAAGCACAAACTGGTGCCACGCCGGCATCATCAGATTCTACTAAACCACCTCCCTGATTGCTGCTCAGCAGTTCTAGACTGTCGCCACCTTCTTCAAACTGTTGCCTGTTGATAGTCGAGTCACTGCTAACTTGTTCAAACGAATGCGTCTGCTGGTTCTGATTCTCGCTCATCCGGTCGTGGCACTGGTTCACTGGTGTTGCTTGTAGTGGCACCTGTGGCTGTGAAACGAGCATCAGCTGCCCGTTGTGGTTCACGATTGACGTGCCAGATCCCATCATGCACTGCGTAAGGCTACCCTGCTGTTCGTTTGTCGGCATCACCATACACGAAGGGTCCGAGGAATTCAGAAAGTCCGTGTACATCGTGAACTGAGAAGCCGGGGCGTCGTTTGACACGTACGAAATCTGTCCGCTGAACTGCTGTGATGCATCTGATGGGTGATGTTGGCTGTTGTTGACTGTCGCCGTTTGTAACATGTTTGCTGCCATCTGTTGCCCGTTCTGTGCAAACAGGAATGGGCTGCCCATGTCTGGAGTATTTCGAGGACGCAGGTCAGACGGATTCATGTCAGGTGAAATTCCTGAAAGAACAAGAAGCTGATATTCAAAGAATACAGTTAAAAATATATTACATGTGGGTGTTCAGACTTAACAAGCATCTTTTTAGCCAATCATTCACAATTTCCGAACCACAGAACACTGGCAAATACGATCTAAAATAATGACCTAAAACAATAAGCAACATTCTGGAACTCTCTCCCTTCATCTGTTCATTCCACTCAGTCTCTTAAGTCATTTCAGCCTCAACTTAAGACTTACTAAGACTTACCTTCCTCAACCAAATTACCTCTCTGTCTCAGTGGACCGACTTTGGTATTGACTTGACTACAGCTTCGTTTTGATGCATTATCGGTTGATACCTTGTGTATTATGCACCAGCACAACATAAGCTGCTAATTAACATTAATAATAATAATAACAACAAAACTGAAGCCTAAGCAGCTGTTCAAAGTCATAAACAATTCTGATGTAGATCATTCATAAGTTATTTGGCTAGCCAAAAATTTTTTTATGGCCCAATAGGAAATACATTACACAAACAAGTGCAACAGGAACACAACTTCTCGTTAAACAATGCGTTTAAAATGTGCAATTTTTAAAGATCCTTTCATGAAACAGTAGTATTAAGCAAATGAAGAAATCATGAAATAAAACAATAAACCATGTACCAGCTGAGGCAAGTAATGTGACATAATGCGATACTTCAGACTTCAGCTTCTCATTCTCTTTGCGCAAATGTTCCATTTCAACACCTAAAAAATTGAAAACTACAGCCGTAATGTCATGCGCTCATTTCATCCTATGGAGACCTACAGCACAAACCGCTAAACATGACTAGATCACATTTACCATAACTTGTAACACTGATTGTATGCATATATATATTTATGTATGTATGTATGTTTGTATGTATACACACATTCATTCATTCATCCTATCAGAGCATTTATAAAGCACCCCTCCAAGATGCCTACCCAGAGTGTGTGTGTGTGTATGAATGTATGTACATGAACATTTTAACAAGGCACTAAAACATTCTTATCTAACACTTCTAGAAAGTTGTAACTTAGGAAGAGCTGGATGTTTCTTGAGGAAACAAAACTGTTTTCATTTGCTACTCTGCTCACTTTCAGGCAACGGACAAACAAGTCCTGTCAATTGCTAAACCATTCATCACTGTTGTGTCCATCAGTAATGGTCGAGAAAGCAACTATTTTACAGTAATACTAACCTCCACTAATACTTTTCACAACTTCTTCAATAAACAGCTTTCCACAAGTACAGCTCTAATCCTACTTGCAAAACGAAGCAACATTTTCATGCAAATTTTATGCAGACAGTTCTTCTAGCATATAAAGTTTGCGTCCAGCCAGTTGCAAGCATCACCACCAGCGAAATGAAGACCCAGTAATCCACACTGAGATGTGCTTGCGAACAGACATTGTCTGCACTGTTCTACTGCTACAAGAAGGAGACGGCACAGTTCCGACCGTGACACCCACGCAGCGAGTTGAAGATGCTTTATGGCCTTCCACGTTTAAACAAAAACAGAAACCTTTAACTATATAAAAAAATCAAAACAGTAGTTTTCAATTTTCTCAAATGAAAGAAACCACTTACAATTATTACTGCCACCTGACGTCGTCAGCTGACTGTTCTGTTCTTTTAGAGAATGTATGAATCGAATACCCAGCTGCAGAAGTTCATGCATTGTCTAAAAGACAAAAAACACCACTGCTCAAGCTCAAGTCATTGTCAGTAGAATACTCTAGAGCAGCGGTCTCTAACTCTCGACTATTTTCTGGTCCCCAAGGGTTCTTAACACATTTTCAAATTATTTTTTAATAATTAAGATTAATTTATTTTTCGATTATTTCATTAGTTTAACTACAGGTTTTAGCAAGCAAGCATTTTGTTTCAGCATTCTAAGTGCTGAATATGCTTAGTCACATGGAATAAATGAGAGGAAAGAGAAAGGTAGTCAACTAAAGTCATCAGTTGGTAGGCAGCAAAAATTAATAAAGCTAGCTGAGATTCGGCAAAAGCCAGTCATTTGCACAGCGAAATGATTGCAAAACACAGCAAAAACATGCAAAACATCATGCAAAACATCAAAGTCATAAAAGAACGTATTCTAAAAGCAAGTGAAATTCTGTGACCTGAATATAAAAAAGTGCTTGAAGCTTCAAGTTTATCACACAAAGCTGTTTTCAAAATTAACAGCAAACGTTCTGACAAACATCCCCTGCTTACCTTACGCTACAAACAATATACACTCCAAGAGGCTCCTGCATGGAACCATAAAATACTACATTACAAATGGTAACAACAACAATTTTCTTTACAAATTTTGTTAATTCTACTGCCAAACTACTTCTGCTGTAGATTAACACGAGCTCTGTTTGACACTCGTTGCTAACCTGCTTTTTCTCTGAGACGTACGAAGGGGGCAGAAGGCTTTTCATCTCCTCCATGTCGTTCTTTATCTTCCCTTTCCTCTCTTTCTCTTTGATGTTATGGCGATGCCTTCGACTCGCATTTACACTAAACAAACGCAAAACTCGAAATGAAGAATTCAGCAACTTAAACAACATAGACACAACCAAACTCCATATGAAAACCTTGAAAAGTCAAACAGCGCTTTAAAACATTTGCTGTCACGTGACCACTGTGATGTATAAAAGAATTCATATAGCAGCAAATCAAAAGATTCCCTAACCATTACTGCCTGCTTATTTTTTTAAAAGGCAACAAAAGAAACCATTTCAGGAACAGCACTTGACAACATAACATTCTGTCTGAAACTCCAGTAAAGAGGTCAGAATTTTAAAAATCATTTTCAGGCTGCACTAAACAAAAGGTTAGTATTATAGTTTACATGTAAGTGTACAAAGAAAGCTGGTTTATGAAACTCGTTCAGTTTCAATGTCCCTGTATTAATTAAATAAGCTCTAACAGAAAACTGTAAAGTTATAACTATAAAACAAACTTCGTTTAGAAAAAAGATCTTCAACCATGGATAACAGTTTCTACAGCCCAGCTAGGATGGTAAGTAATTTCACACTCTCTGAAAGCCACTGTGATTTACTATGTGCTGAAGTTAGATAAACGGTGTGGTAGTTCACATGTCAGACTGTTCAAAATTGCCTGCAGCATGGCAACTTCTGGTTCTCAAATCATTAGCTCTGGTTCAGATTTTGGCATTTTCACTTCTTGGCAGTTATATGACTTTCTACTCTGCACTCATAAACTCTCATATCTCAAATTACTAACTCATAAAAAGAGAGTACATTTATTGCAATCAGACCATCATGGGCTAGTACTTTTAAAACTGTGGCCCTAGAATAATAGAATCCTTCAGCGGAATTGCAGCAACACAGTCCAGCAATTAGTCAATATAACTTTACAAATATATTCAGCAATTTAGACAAAAGCACTCGTATTCCAACCACAGACACAATCACCGCCTGCCCGCCCTTTGCCAATTAGCAGTTACTTTGAAGTAATGCCACATATCGACACAGACTACATCACAAATATTAAGGAAAGCATCTAGATTTCAAGGAAAAAACGTCACACTGTTTATTTCTTATTGACTTTACATTAAAAACACCATATCAGCTTATTTACATATTTCTACATAAAGCACGAACCTCTGCAGAAATAACACAACAAAAACAGTTCTGGGTGAACAACAGTTGTAAACATAATGGTTATAATCGTCAACGCTAGCTATACCTGTCAACTACATCTATCGTTCCATTCACAGCTTCTTGGATGAGTTCCTGTACCATTTCCTGGGCAGGTTCCTGGGCCAAAAGTGAATCCCCGCCATCCACAGTTGACAGCCCACCATCATCATCTACAACAATAAAATTATAACATCAAAATCATTATTGATTGCCCGCAAACACATTAATTAACAGCATTGGGTTCACGATAATATACAGACTTTCTATTTTGCATTCATAAACTGTCATATCTCAAATTACTAAATCATAAAAAGAGAGTACATTTATCACATTCAGTCCAGCTAGTACTTTAAAACTGTACAGTAAATCTCCCATGTCCTTTGAGGAAAAGTAGGGCAGGTGCTCATTTCCTTTTTCAGGCCGTTAAGCCGGCAGTGGATGAATCCCAAGGTCCTGGACACGGGGCCATTGCATCGCAGGACTTGCCGTTTACTTCCCAGCTTACGTCGGAACCAAATTCTACTGCTTGGTGACAGAATTACAAGTGGGCAAAACAACTTTTCTAGAGTCGTTACACGGAGTCGAACCTGCAACCGCATGATCATTGACCAAACTTGTTATCGACAGACCACTGTGTTGCACTAAAACTGTGGTCCAAGAGTAATGGAATCCTTCAGTAGAAGTGCAGCAACACAGTCCAGCAATTAGTCAGTATTTCTTTACAGGATATATTCAGCCACTTAGACTGAAGCAATGGGATCCAAACCACTGAACAATCATTGCTTGCCAGCCCTTATCATTATGACATCTTTTTGTGTTAACAATAACCACCAAACACATAAAAGTATGATGTTAAGATATTATGCATTAACAAAAACAGCATTATAAAACTAGTAAAATGTTACTGATTTACATCTCAACACAGTTCAAGATAAAAGACATTAACTCAAGCAACATTTCAATGTTGAAGTGATATTATGAAGTCTAATTAACCATGAGCACAAAACACCTTACGCTAATGGATCAGCATCAGCCTGTTAGTTTAGATCTAGCAAGACTTCTTATATACCCCCACAACATCCAAACTTTGCAGAACTTTCTAAATTAGAAACACTGCACTGCGAAACAATCTCTTCGCTAAAATATCAGCACACTGTTCTGAACTCCTTTACGAAACCATTGGTAAACTTAAAGAAAAGTATTTTGCGACTTGTCTGTTTTATGTAGACCCAGCAATTTGGAGAATGCTGCGTTTACCCCAACCCATCGTTTATATTTTATTAGTGGCTATCTCCAGCAGTCTGCTTCAATTTCTCTGGATCTCTGTTGTGTCTGAAAGGTTGTCTGGTAGTTGGATAGCTGTTGTAATTGTTTGTGCTTCAGTCCAACGATCCTTCAATCCCAGGTCCACATCTCCAAGGACTGTTGTTGTTGATAGAGGCCCAGGTAATAAAAGAGTGATTACCTAGCCTTATCTTTGATCTCAACGAATTCAGAACACAGCTGCCAACAGACTGAGCTTGCAGAATATACAATCCCCAACAATAATTACAAAAAGAACAAGCTGCTGGACCGCACAGACCTGTAACATACATATGGTAATAAAAGTAGTATCCACTTCAAATCTGCAGGACATTGAAACAGAAGCTTCTTTATATTCTGTCCTAGTCAATCTAATCTACTCCAATCTAATGGCTTCTATAGCACTGTGAGCACAATGCTTAAGGCATCAACCAGTGATCACTTCAAGTGAAATTATAGTCAAAATCATAATCCAATAGAGAAGCCTTGTCAAAATCCAACATGTAAGAGAAACCAGAAATTACGCTACAGGGTGCAAGATTTAAACCTTGCAACACTGCAGACAATTGCCATAGTCTTAGTTGTTGCACCAAGTTGTGCTTTGAGAGGCAAAGATATCTATGGACCATTTACTGTATTAAGACAGAAAATGTCACAAATACATAAATACTGATGGTGCAAGCGGGTGGACCAGTTTGTGTGAGAACTGAATATTGAAAAAGAAAAACTTCACATAGGGAACTACCAGCAAAACAGGTGAAGCAAATCTTGACGGGTAAGAAATCCGACCAGCCATTTTACATCCTCTCCCAGCCTCAGCCAAACCATAGACTCCTCCTACACCTAACCCTCCTCCTCCTCTACCTGCACCCGGTTATGCTTGACTGACCTAGAGTCAAACAGCACACCTCAACAGCCTTTCAACAATTCAACTGCGCGCATTTTGTTCCAGACATGGACTTCTGTACAGTAGTTATTGGGTGTGAAACTCAGCATATTCTTGTCCCTGTTCTAAAAAGCGGTTATCACAAAGCATAGGACATCAAATGATCATCACTTGAAGAGAAACTATAAAATATCATCAGAATCAGAATCTCCTGAAAAAGAAGTCCACGGCATATGTCTCGACATTATGGAATTGCATCTTAATAATTATATCCATAAATATGCTTATATTATGAAGCAAAAGTATCAAGATATATATATATATATATATATTTATACAAGGAAACAAAACATTACTCTCTTCAATGGACTTTGATTTATAAATGGAATTGCATCTTAATAATGATATCCATAAATATGCATATATTATGAAGCAAAAGTATCAAGATATATATATATATATTTATTTATACATGGAAACAAAACATTACTCTCTTCAATGGACTTTGATTTATAAATGGCAGCACTTTCACGAGGTTCTTACAAGGTGCTGTATTGTCTTGATACATAAATTGATTGTGAAGAAGACCAGACCCTTGCTACAACATGCATTGATACTATGCAAATTTGGGTAAAATACAATCGCAGCCAGATGTCCCAAATTTACTTATATGCATGTAAGATCTTTGAAAGAAAAACTCATACAGTGCACATACATCTTTCTTATTCATTGTTTGTTGTGCTGACAGTCGATGCAATGGTTGTGTAATATACTGAGTTATCTCCTATAAAGCATCAGTGTCATATTGCTATAAAATTTTGCCAGCAGAGAACTCCCCAAAGCATGTAAGAGATTTTTATTCTACCGTCACCAACTTTTGTTTAGTTGCATCACTGAAATAATTTATTTAATTATCTAGGACGATTGCTAGATCTAAACCGCTAGATAACATACGAGACGGACGCAGAGAACGTGTACAAGGATCCAAAGTCAACTGATATCTAAACTGGCTTAGATAACGCTCTGAGATGGTTCGAAACCCAAGATATCAAGTCTATAAAAATCATCCAGCTATGTCGTCTGTTGCACTTTGCTAAAGTGGAAGCAGCACAACAGCCAACACAACTCACCAACTTTTCTTTATTGTGTATTGTTTTTTTCAATATAATCTGATTTAAGGTGTTGTATATATATGTACTTTATTGATCAAAACAAAGCAGTGCCACAATAGTTAATCTACAGCATTCCACTTGCACAGCCATAAGTTCATGGTGCCTGAAAGCGGAAAATCAAAACAAATATCAAGCATTCAACCTAGCTTATTTTAAAATCAATTCCATTCCAAAACGCAATTGTGAATGAAACAGAATTTTATGGCAGCCTTTACAAGTCCAATGACAGCAACTGTGTGTATTTTGTAGACTTGATTTTCATGACCAAACAGAGTTCTAATGCTTTCATCAGCAAACGACAACTTGTAAATACACATCTACATAGACATGAACATGACTGCAAATATACCATTTCAGTTTAATATGGCCTTGCAATAATATCAGTAAGAAGCAAGTTGCAGTAATCAAGGTGACTGGAACCCAGTGCATTCTCCAGAGATATTCTTGAGGACATGGTAACATAATGCCTAGTTCTGAGTATCTCACAAATACACAACTATGATGACTTTAAAAAATCATTTACAAAGTCAGTGAGAGACATAGCAGGATCAAAAACAATGCCCAAGCTAATAGCAGCATCCGCAAACTGAACAAGTGAGTCACCCAGTTTTAAAGACTGAAGCCATTCAAACTTCTTAAGGGCAGAGCTGATTACCAGTCGGCTGTGAGATACCGCACATTGAAATTTTGCCTCCAGTACTTGTACACGGGAATCCCTCTGCTCAAACTTACGACCAGCAGGAAACTTGTATCACACAGGACCAGAAGAATCGGAAGCCCCCATTGACAGCAGGCTTCTGAGGCACATAAAAACTGCAGTACAAAGAAAGAATAGTCACAGAGGCAGACACAATGGCCAGACCTCTCTGTCTCTCTCTTTCTTTCTCTCTCTCTGTCTCTCTCCCCCTCTCCTCAGCACAGAGTCAGCCAAGTGCAACAGAACTGTCTACCTGTTGAGCAGATCGTCACAGTAACAAACTCAGTCACTATTCACAATGAACCCACCCCAGTTGAACTTTGCTAAATATAGTGATCAATTCAGAAGGCACCCTAAACGTTAAGTTGCTTTAACACAGTGAATCATAATTCAAAAGGCACACTGACTTATATCCCAAATGTTCAGACATTAATGTTCCCACATTGCATAGTAACCAAAAATAACCCCAAAGAGATAACCACAGCCCACTAAAGCCTTAATTAATATGTCAGTAATGGTACGATGTTTGTATGTATCTGAAGATTTACAAGGTGCCTTTCAGGCAACCTCTCAAAAGCAGTGATAAACTGCATAGCCGTATTGAGAAAACAAAATTAAGAACCCACAGTTCTATCATTAAGAAAAAGACAAGCAGATTGCAAGACAAACAAGTAATAGGCTACGATCTAATCCTGAACAGGAGTCCACTGACCAAATATACGCATGAACATTTCTACAAAATTTGAAAATCATAAACTCCTTGTCTTGTCTTCAACAATCCTCAAGCTGAGGACCTGGCAAGAAACTCCTAGCGACTACCAAACAAACTGAACCCGATGCAATGGAACATGAGCCAGCATCTAATAAGATTAGTGAAATCAGCATCCAATCTAATGACTTCAATTGTACGGTAATCATAACGCACAAGACACCGATCGATCACTGCTTCAGTAAACCTTCGATCGATCGTGGCTCCAAGAGAAACCGCAGCGAAAGATCATATTCGGTTGGAAAAGCAATCAGCAGCATTAAGCAAAGACATTATCACATGGACATCGGCAACAAGCGTGTTTGTCTGCACCAACACATGTCCAATAGGATTTGCACGTTCTCGTTTGAAACACCGCAACCAATCACTGTTCTCCTATAATAACAGTCAGGTAGAAGACTGTACGGTTGTTGACGTGCCGAGGCCGTGCCTTCACAGACAACATCAGACCACTCAGCACCCGTCATAGCTGACCCACTTTCACACAGGCACACGCACATGCACCCGTATGCACAGCTAATCCATTTAAACACAGCTGAGCAGAACTGGAAGCTTTCCCCTGAAACCCAATAAGCCGTCTAGATAGTTAGGAAAGACAGGCCTGGCCCCGCCTGTGAGAGATTACCAAAGGCCAGTTCCAACAGGGGCCTCCTCCTTATTTTTAAAGCCGGCTATCGCCTTACCGTTCGCCCGCAACTCGTCTTAGGACTTCGTGAAATAACAGAATCAGGCTGCTTCCTAATTCACACAGTCTTTCGCTGTTGTGCCCTTTTGGAAAGAAACCCTGGATTTACACATGCAAGTAATCAAATGTAATGCACATAATCAAATGTAACACACGTAATCCAATGTAACACACGTAATCAAATGTAATGCACGTAATCCAATGTAATGCACGTAATCAAATGTAATGCATGTAACCAAATTTAATGCAGTGCAGCATCTATTCAGTACTACATCAAGAAAACCCTTGTGGTATGTGTAAGCATCCATGTGTGTGTGTGTGTCTCAGGTATTTGCACAATGCATTTAAAGAACCACTCAAAAACACCATGCCTAAGCACATCACACAGTTAACACAATCTTTCAACAAATTTTTTAAAGAGGAAAAGTGCATCTAGAAGACCTCTTTTTAGGTCTAGAGTTATGTTTCATTCCGATCTAATACACAAAAATTTCCTAGCTTAACTGCAAACCAAAGTTTTGCTTTATAACTTAAAATATAAACCACAGCAAATGATGATCCCGAAAACAGACTGATTACCTGAACCTAGAAAGATCATTTCAAGATCATTTTGAGAATGCAGTTGGTCCAAAAGAAGGCGTTCAAAGCTAAACCTCGCTCACACTACTTTTAAATCAAGCCAACAAACCAGAAATGTACAGAAAAATAAAGGATTCCTAATACGGAAGATGAGTTACACCAAGATTACATCTAAGATTAGATTAGATAACTAAGAACACCTTATGGCATGAAAAATAATAATAATACATTGGATAAGAGCTCCAAAGGCAAGCAGAACTATTCGAACACTGTATTTACTGTAATTATTTAATGTTAAATTAATTATAAGGTAAACTAGTTAATCACTAATAGTTATGTTATGTTGGAAGTCATGTGATGTGGTGCCGACAACTGAGCATTGCAAGCCTTACTTAATCCTTCAGGAGCCACTGTTAAGTGTCAAACTTAAAAAATTCACACTTTCATAGATCCATTAACGGTAGCCAGCCATTGATCGTTGATCATTTAGCTTTAAGACTTTAAGCTCAAAACAACCTAAGGCAAAATGATGGGAAGCAAAATCAAAGACTGTTGTACGGAGATCTTAAGATACTGTAGGTTTTTTTAAAAAGTTAACAAGCTTCCAAATGTGCTGTTTAAGAATAGTCAATGAAAATACATCAAACCCTTACTGACTTATGTTTTATTTAGGTTGCTTAAATACTGAAAATTGAATAATCACAACAAGCTCAGCCTATTCTGCGAAACAAACTAACCTAGAACCAGCAGATGAGTAAACGGCCATTTGATGCTTGTTCTTTCACATAAAACCTCAACAAAGCGAAATTCCCTCAGAGGTGGCCATTAAAGGAATGCTTAATCTCACTGGTAATACGAGGAGGTACATATGTTTGAATCTGAACATGAGCCGTAGCCGAATGCATGCCATAAAATCATACAGCAAACTTTGTTATTGCACGACATGATCATGGCAAAGATGGGCTGAAGCTCTTAATTTTCTACCATCATATTTAGGTTTTACTTGGAGTCTTCCTTGTGATACAGACTTTGCAATAACGGGCTCTTCGCTGCGTTCTTAAATTCTGCACTCTACCTGTAGAACCGTCAGCTTGGCTGTGCCCAAGACAGGACTTGGAAATATAAATTTCGGTAAGCCACCATTACTGGCACAAAACAAAGTAATAGACAGAAAACAAAGATGAAGACACATGCATGGCATATGGCTTCATGTACATACATACACATGCATGTATGTGGAAATTTATATAGCACCTTTTAAGGTCCTTGCAAAAGCGCTGTAACTATCAGTCTTAATTGTGAAGAGACTCACTGCAGAAGAGGACATAATGGAGTTTTATGACACTTTTACCAGATAAAAACGTTATTTGAGAGACGGAAAACTTAAGGAACTAAAATACACCCATCATCAGTACAAAGCAAAAAGAACCGTATATATTAGCACATGCCCCTGATGGCCGTGCCAGCCCTATATTCTGGCAAGATTCAAAATCTGATGCATCTTTTGGCTGAAGTGCATACAGGACACGAACAAGCCCAACAAACAGATAGCCTTTCCTTGCATGTTGCAAAGACTCAACAACAAAACTTATTTATTCTATTTCTCATATTTACATATCCCAAAAATCCTTATGACGATTACAATACTGCGGTTTCACTTCAAGCGACCATCGACTGATGCCTCGTGCATTAAAATAATGGCAGTATAAAAGTCAATAGATAAGATTAGAATCCTAAAAGTAATGTCTAGTACAGCACACACTAGTTTGCTCACAGACAAAGCATTTTTCATGTTGCCTGATAACTGTGTTTAATTAAGTACTAAAAAAGGCTACATTAACACCTGGCTTTAAGCAAACAGACTTTTAATGGCTATATTAGCTTCTGTTGTTTTCATATATTGCTTTAAAGAGCATAAGCCATTGTGCGTGAAGGACTTGCACATGGTCTCTACAAAGGAACAGTTTCCCGGGAGGTTCGAACCCATACACTCCCGACTAATAGGCGAGCACTTAACCAATCAAATATGGTGCTGTGCAAAATGCCAAGAAGCACTAGGATTTGAATCCCAGATGCACCCAAGAACAGTCACCGTGTGACTAGATGCCACTCAGGAATTTGGGAAAAAGCAGAACCAACAGCAGCACGAATGGCACTCCACCTAAAACCGTAGGACTGGATGAGTAACAACTGGAATGACATACATGGAAAGAATTTCAGAAAGCCAAAGGTTGCCAGAGAATCAGGCAGACAAGGTCAAAAGTCACTGAGGCAGAAGCTGACATCTTAAGTGCATATTCAGTAAATAGCTAAGAGTTATTCTTAAATAATTAGGTGGAACTCATGCAAACTGTTAACTCAAAACTAGTGTTTGTTGGTTCAAGAGAGGTTTGGAGTTAAGAATTTCCCCCTTCTCAGACAGTTTACATAACACAAATCTTCTATATAACACATATCAGCACAAAAACGTTTTTCTAACCAGCAATATCAGTAATTATCAATATCAATATAACTATGATATACTTGAAAAATCAACGATGAAATCTGTAAATTTCTTAAAAACTCTAAATTTGTGTTCCCTTATAAGCTTTCCCAATTTGGGACTGACTGAAGGCAAGTAAAAATTAGGTAGCAAAAGCAGAAACAAGAGAAACATCAATTTCAACCTCTGACTGCCACAAACATGCTTGTCTTCAAGTGAACAAGTCAATTAGCATCTCAACATCTTACCTGGTTACCAGAAACTTGTCAGATGACCAGAATAAAGCTAAACAGATCTCACGGAATGGTGCAAAACACTTCAAGATATGCAATTCGGTTGCACAGTTTGTTGTACAAAACCCTTACTCTAGAAAGGCTACTTTTAAGAGTTTGAAAAATGTTCTAAATCACCAGAAAAGAACTTCTGCTTATAATCACCACCAGAGAAAAGTCATATCACTTACCTTGAAAACAGTACTACTGATTAATATCACCAATAAAGAATAGTAATATCCCTTACTTTAGAAAAACATGACAGCTGATCGAACTCACCGACATACAAAGTTGTACAACTCACTTTGGCAACAGTAATTCGGATCAAAATCACAACCAAACGAAAGAGTCACAAAATGTAACCCCTGCCCTAAATTCAGAATCCATCATATCTCATCCTTTTAAAACACTAATAAAATGGCACAGGTGTCCAATTCATTCAACAGAATCAACTCAAACAGGAAATGAAAGCATACAAACGTTTTGCTTTTACACAGCTATGCAGTAAGAGTAAAAGTAAGTAAGATCTTAATGACCTTAACAAACACTCCGTTGCAAAAACAAACGCTGGATGAAATGCGTTCTGTATAGCCACTCAAAAGCTCCTGTGTGAAAAAGATATAATTATCCCAAGTGAAAATACGAATGAGCAAGTAATGTAGTAAATTAGGGGAAAACATATTTGAATATCCTTAGCCCTGGACTATTTCCTGATTACCACATATTTACCCCTATACACACGCAAAAGCTGAAGCAACCAATGACAGAGTGCCAAGGCTAACCTATGACTTTATTAAGTAAAGATAAGAAATTAGTAAGTATGTAACACAGAAGCAAATAATGACACCAACAAGGATGTGTTATACAGAGCTTTTACTCATTTTACACTACTGATTATTTTTTTTAAATAAAAAATCAAATGCTTTTTCTGCAAACAAAAATGTATTGCATTTATAAAATGCTAACATTAACTTCATAAGTAAATGAATGGATTTAGTAAGTAAGTAACCCAAGCAAATATAAATCCAACAAGAAAATTTCAACAGAGTTGATTTTAGTTATCTCCCGTGCTTTTACCCGAAATATAAGGTAATAAGAACCAACGCTTCATCAGACAAGCAGCAGTCAGTAAATAAGTTAGTAAGTAAGCAAGTAAGTGGTAGTTCACAAAGTATCAGATAAAATTAATTAGGCAAACAGAGCTAGAAATGTAACTAACTACGGTGTTTATTTCAGTGAGCTGTACACGAGATAAATAAGCTCTCTGCAATATTATATTTCTTTGATGGGGCTGGACTTGGGTTATTTTAATTATTTACTTATTAATGTTAAAGTTTATTAATAAAGGAATTGGTTATTTTTGACACCTTCATCCTTCTGTGACACACTGATTGCAGAAGGGGTTTAATTAGAAATTAGAATGAAATTAAACTTAGAATTTGTATGCTGCTTAAGTGAGCTGTATTTGAGATATATAGTTAAAAAATTAAATTAAACAGCACTTAATTAAGTAACAGTGGGTTAGAAGGAGCAGGTTGCCTATGAGGCCCTACTACTGTTCTGTCAAACAAAGGTGCAGTGTTAACACTGGACATGAATGACTTCAGCACAGACCGACAGTAGCAGACCAAAGGGAAGCAGAATGACCCGGTTCAAAGGTCAAGGAGGTCCCTAGGGAAACTGACAAACGAGAATAACTGGACAGTTTGTCACAGACAATGACCCAAACATAACCTCCGGTAATCCCCACAGATATGTTACAAAGACACGTAATGTAATGTAAAACTAGTATAGCACTCCTTAAAGAGGTCTATTCAAATATGTTACAAAGACATGTATTGTATGTATTAATTAATATAGCACTCCTTCAACAGATCTACTCTACTCAGAGATGCTTCCAAACCAGCCTTGACAAAACGGACATACGCATGTTTAGGAGGGATATAACATGTTTAGCAGGAATATAACATGTTTAGCAGGGATATAACATGTTTAGCACGAATATAACATGTTTAGCAGGGATATAACATGTTTAGCAGGGATATAACATGTTTAGCAGGGATATAACATGTTTAGCAGGGATATAACATGTTTAGCAGGGATATAAAGCAAGGCACGGCAAGTTTAGCTTAAGTACGGCAAGATAAGACAAGGAAAGGTAATTGCTCATTTTATGATCCTCTGTCTATTCTGAGGCAATGTCCCAGTACCAAAGATCTTTTGACCAGGGCGCAGACACCAACACAGCTATGGCACAATTCCCAAGCAGATCCACAAGTAACGAGAGAATGCGCAAAACATTTACAGTGGTTCAAGTATTTTACGGCTAAAAATTTCCGATAACCTTTTCTTAGTCATCAAGACAAGATTTTTGAGGACTGAACCTACTTTAACTTATGAAAAATTCTTAGAACCCTTTAACCCACTTTTCCACAACTTTCTTGCTTTAGTTTTTCTGGTTTCTTTGTTTTATTTTCTTTAGCAATTTATTATTAACAGTATTATTATGTAGCTCTTTTCACTTTAAAATTTCTTTGGGCAATCCTTGCCCAAACCATTTTGAGGAAGCAACTCAGTAGTATGCCCCCCCCCCCCCTATTTTCAAATGGGCAGAACTATGGCCGAATTGGCCGACCTGAATAAGGCCTTGGAGCATTCATCCTAACAGGCAGATACCTGGAATAGGTGAATTTACAGAGTCCTGATTGTGGCATTTCACGCAATCTCAGAGAATCAAGTACCAATCACAGTGCCCTTGCTTGGTACAGCCCTAATTATTACTGCCTGCTCACAAAAATAAAAGAGATGGATCTTAGTCATTACACACAAGCACAGGTCAACATAAATGTTCTATGGCCATTCAAGACTATCCTGGTCCACGGGGTCAGAAGTCAATGCCTGGCTTTATCCTGGCTTGCTTTGTCTACAGTGAAACTTCCTCGAAGAGGAACTATAAACCCCATCATTATGACTCTATTAACGTCATCAGTGTGACAGAGTTCCTTGTCAGAACAGCTCTTCATTGCACGTGACCCCCCCCCATTTAAGCATTTGTCCCAAATTCACTATAAAAACAAGATTCACATAACATTCAAATTTTCTGGGTTTTGTCTTGTGTCACAAATTTAGCCTAAGTCGTTAAAATCAATGTTTTAACATTAACTTTTTCTTGGTCATTCAAATATCAGTTTTAAAAATAATTGATTGCAACTATAGTCAGCATAACATTCTTCGTGAAACATTGTCTTCATCACCCACTTGAAGTATTTTTATCATCATTTTAAAGGTTTCAGTTCAGTTTCTCCCTCTGATTCACACATACAAGAGGAGAGGAGAGGAGAGGGGAGGGGAGAGGAGAGACCAGAATCTTTAAAAACACTGTCTTTGGCAGCCACATCAATAATCACCTAATAACGAGGTCATGTTACAACGAGTTATTTTTAGGCTAATTAATTCTGGGATCCACGTCCCAACTGTGTTATATCAGAATTTGTGTTATAATGAAGTGCATTACAAGTAGTCTCCGGTGTAACTTTAAATATCTGAAGCTAAGCAGTAAAACATCGCTTCCTGGCACACACTCAATAACGGCAGCCACAAATGATGTCGCAAAGATGCAGTACTCTTTAAAACGTAAATGATACACTGGCTGTAATTACATTCTGCAAGAAATGTACAAATATGAGGACTACAAATGCAGTGCACACTTCATTCAGCAAAAATGCCAGAATTTTTGCTCGACTTTATTCGAGACATTTGCTATTTCTAAACATTTCCCATTTTCATTCAGTTCCTAAATCTTCATTTCTGATTTTTTATTAAGAGGTCACCAGGCATCAAGTTAAGTCCTCTGTCAATAGTCTGAAAACGAGGCAAGTCTTTGTCTTCATCAACTGCCAAGTTACCAAAACTGTCCATCATCTCTTGAGATTAAACAAAGCAAAGAGAGCCAAGGATACAGCAATGAAGATAAATAATCCTTTCAGGCACAGATATCAACTGAACCTTGATGAAGACATTAGTAAATGTACATGGTTTTTTATAGCCTCGACCTTGAGATACTTCACCACCACTGCCCATCTGAATGGGTTCCATGCCATTTAAGGTCCCCCTGCACCGACCAAACCAGGCAAAATATGCATAGTCCTGGTGTTGTAGCAACCTGTGTCTTTGCTAGCTTGACAAAGACAACAATTTGTCATATTTACTCTGTCACTTGAACCTTGCACCATTACAACTAACCCCAAAAGTTACCCCCTGCAAAGCAGAGTGATGTAAATGAAAATTCACACTGAACTTCTACAAAAAAGTTTCAGATTTGCCACTAAAGCTGTTTTATAGAGAACACACAAAATCAACAATCAAATTAAGATATGGAATGCTTTCTTCCAGGTGATACAGGTAGCAGCTACAGTTCAAATGTTCATCAGCCTTACATGACAAACTAAGAATCCAACTTTGGACATATACTGAAAGATTATTAATTAACTATTATCATTCATTAGCAACTTCCATGGCACTGGCATCTAATGCACAAGGCATCAATCAATGGTGCACCAAAAATCAAGCCATAGCAATTCGAAAAGCCCTTCCACCAGCCTATAGAAGTAACCCAAGTGAAAAGGTAAGTCTTAAGCTGAGACCGAAATTACACAAGACACTGAGCAGAACGAACAGATGCAGGAAGAGAGTTCCAAAATTTAGGTCCAGCAACCGAAAAAGTTTACCACCAAGAACAGTTCTAGCTTTTGGCACAAACAAAGAAAGTTATTCAGTTGACCTGGTTATGCAATCATACGTCAGAGGTATGAGGACTAATATTAAAAAACGACTCCTGTGCCCACAACATTAAAACATGCTGGCAAGTTCAATATACTGTTTTCAGACTTCAAAAGTGCCTGTTAAAATCAACACTATAGTTACATTACACTACAATATGCCTGCCCAAATATTCATCAAGCTTACATTACAATTTTACACTACAATCTTACATTACATTTCCAACATGGGAGGGGACAACTTCAACTAATGGCTATGTTTTTCAGCCCATATATTTCCAGAAAAGCCAGTTTGTATGCCTCAAGAAAGCAAGTAAAATCCAACCTTTTTTCTGCAGACTGCACCCACAATTCTGTAGCAAATGCTTAACCTGGTATAGCCTATAACAAATTCAGTGACATGGCCTACATATGTTGGGGGCATGCCCCTGGTCTCCCTGTACGGCCATCTCTCTGCCATGTGCAGACTTCTCGTGCAGACAAGCCTTTTCAAATGGCGAAATTGTATTTTGGGTGAAAGAAAAGACAAGACAACTCTTAAATGGAGAGTTAATCAGCAAGGAAAAAGGGTTATGCATTTTCAAGATCAGTCTCAAGGAAAATATTTTTCAAAAGGTTGGCAGCGGACACTGAAAAGGGTTAACCAATGACACATCTGCAGAATCTAAAATAATAATGACGTGGTAGGTGGTTAAACCAGCATAAGTTACACAGGCAAACAGCAGGCTTGAAATATCTAGACACATATTTATATGGCACCTATTTCAAACTGTCAAATGAAGTGGTTTGATAACATACTCATAATCAGTTTGTTTTGCCTAATTGCAACCATCATCTAAATGCCACGAAAGATGTAATCAGATCATATTCATAAACTTTGCACTATCTTCAGCACCCAAAAAGTCATAGGAACCAGCTGTTTTATAGATCGAAACAGTCTCCTGAACTGCACACACAGGAGGCGGGTAAATGATTTTACGACCTCAACCCAGACGGAACCATACAGAACCAACACAGAGAGCAGCATGCAACATGTTCTAGGAGCCTGGCCCAAGATGCAAAGAGCTCAGATGCCTCTATACATTGCACATCAAACAAGAGAAAAGCATCTCCTAAGGCAACCATGGGTATGCAGTGCTAGCAAGTTCATTTTTCTCAGCCTCGGCATACGACGGCGGGTGACCAGCCCTCTCACTCACAGTCTAATCTTCCCACTGACATTGTACAGTCAGCATTTTCATACTAGCTGATATCATTACGGGGCACTAGTGAACCCTAAATCTTGAAACAAATTACTGCCCTCGCAGGGATTTGAACCCACAACCTATGGGTTGTCAGTCCAGCACACTAACCACTAGACTAATGTGCGCACAGCAAAACTTATCAAAAACTCAACAACATCATAGAAACCCACTGTCTAAACAGTTGTAAAAAAAGCAACAGCAGACTTGCTTTCTGCATTACATGATACTTCACGAAACCCTACTAGAAAAACATCAGCAACAAGTGAAAAGAGTTCATAGATTTTGCCACTTAACCGTCTTAACAAACATCATACAGACGTCATGAAACATTGCAATACATGGAATATTACATTACGTGACAAAGTGGCTAACTGGCCGAATACTTGCCTTGGTAATATGGAGACTATGTGTTCAAATCAACCTCCCCCTTAAGCCATACCCTGTGTGTCCTGTACACAATTAAGTCCCTTCAACACAACTGGTAAGCCCCATCAACTGATGCTTAGTCATAACAATAATAAAGATAATAAAGATGATGATGATGATGATGATGATAATAATAATAATACTGGTAAACACATTGACTAAATTCACAACTCTGCCAATGAAAATTACATAAAAACTGAAATGCACATGGGCTGAAGGTATATCAATATCTGACCCTAAATGGTAAGAAATAAGCCAACAGCCCTCAGCGGGTTGTGATCTGCAGGGAAAGGGGCAAACTTTCACCTCAGCGGGTCAGACTATCCACATACTGGTTTCATCGCAGGGCTGCAACATGGTCAGTTCCAAACACCTCCCCAAAACAATCCTTAACTGCAAATAATCCTAAAAGTTGCATCGCAGTGTCAACTGGGGGTAGTTCCACTACCGTTCAGAACACGAAAAGGATGTTGCTCCGTCCACACGTGGAACAAGACTAAGCAGGACGAGCAAATTGTGAGTGCAGGTTAATCTGTTTGTGCAGGGACAGGTCCCCTACATGGCCCTCTGTCACAGAAAATTCAATTAATTACCAATTTGAAAATTCTGTTTTCAGTGGCAATTATGACACGTTTCCTGTATTCTCTACTCATTTTTTCTGCATAATGGTCAAATATTATGAAGCAATTTTTTACTTTGCAAAACAAAACTTGTGTGTCCCACACCCTACTTAGCATCAGCAACTGCAACACAGGAAGAGGACAACATCCACTGTCATGTGTGCAGGTGCAAGATGGTTCGATTATTTCCACTTTCTAAGATTACTGTTCTGGCTCAAATAAACTGGATAATTTGGCACGTCTTAGTTCACAAGTGTTACAAACCTGACAACCGTGACCCAAATCAAACTGCTAGATAATCATGAAGTCATGAAAATTAAATTCAACCTTCTTGAAATCTCGTGTATTCATACATAAACGAATGCAATTTGCAAGCGTAGTCCAAGATAGTCACAGCACCTTAGTAGTCCGTATTTCTGTAAGTCTTGCACCATTAAAATAACAACCGTGCAAACTCTGAATTAAAAATCCGACTGTGAAACTTTCGGGGTTAATCAGCGTTACTTGGATCTTCTAGACGCCTGATCAGAACTTTCAGCACGGGACGAGTAACAAGAGGGTCTCGGATGAGCAGCCATCGAGAAGGGGTGTGCACGCATGGGGTAACAATGCCTTTATTTTATATTTATCGCTCGTACTCACCGATGGTCGATAAACCGTCTGGCTCGTTATCGACATCCTCGTCCTGCTTTAAATTCTCTGGCTTCATTTAGAGATCTATCCCGTAAATCATCATAAGAAATCCAACTAATTTCATCAGTAATAAACCCCAAAATCGTTGACGCCGTTCCGTTCTAACCCCTCTACAGGGAATCCATCTTGTCTTCTTCCGGCCAAACTCATGAATATTCATAGCCAGTCAGCCTCGTTCTGGCGGTGCGGGAAATCTTTTTGTTTACCGTAGAGCACGCGCACCTGTTGATTTGATCATGGCAAACCGACGTTCGGGCCGATCCAGAACTATTTCCTTCCGTTGTGCACGGTCAAATACGAAAGATACCGCGCTAACATGTCACGTGAACTCAGTTGTTTGTGTTTTTTTTATCAGAACTGATGGATGACCAAACTGCATACTAATATCATGTCGAAACTTGAAATGTCTGAGCTCCACGGTTATGGAAGCTAGTTATCTAGGCACAGGTTCCAAAGTGTAATATTAGAGACTGATTTTTGCTTGCTGAACCACAACAACGTGAACCATGTAATTTTACTCCGCCTGAAGTCACACCTAGGGTTGGACATAGATTGCAGCAGCGACTTTTCCGCCGTGCTAAATATAACCAGTCAAAATCTGAATACGCCTCCACGGTGGAACGGCTAATCAAAGGCAGGCGGCCAGTAGGCTTGCGCGCGCACGGCAGTTTAATTTGTTGCTACCACTGAATCTCAGGGTTATGTTAGCATGCTAAACCCTGCGCAGCCGGATCTCAGCACTCTCCCTTTGTGTACCTCTCAGTCACACGCTCGCACGCACACACACGCACATAAACACGCAAGCACATCAACGTCTTAGGACGGCCAGATCGTATGATTACAGCAGGATTCGGTCCGCCTATGTTTCATACAGCCGCGGCGTACGTGGCGGCGCACAAGGAGAGATGAGTGTACGGCGGGGGCTGCGCGTGCCGCTGGGCGCGGAGCCTTTGCTAAACCCAGATCCAGCAGACCAACGAGCTTAAAGGAGCCCGATAGACGCGATGGTCGTTCGGCTTGCCCAGTGCGCTGCCATCTCCCGGCCATAAATCGTCCCAGAGACGGAAATCCGACTCCTCTCAGCTGGTCCGCCTCCCTGAAAATGCCGGGACGTTATTGGCTGCCGCTCGTGTCAATCACTGCGAGAAACGTTTAACACCTAGCGCCGGCCTCTTGCGTTATTAACTGATCGTGGCGAAAACCGATAAAACATCGCAAAGTACTAAACGGACAGCGGGGGCTTCGGTGAGGGAAGGGAGGGTTGATCGAGTAACAGGGGTCAAAAGTTTGAAGCATGAGACTAAATTCATCAAAGATCAAACAGAAATTGGTTAATTGTGATAATTCGATACCAGGAAACAGTTTACACGAGATCCTGCAAAGGAAAAATTTGCAGCTAGACGATTCTGAAAAGTTCGCAGTTTCGCCCTGGTCGGCGGTAAAGCAGAATGTTTAACTCGGTATATGTAAATAGTAAACACTCAAAATGAGGCCCGAGAAAAGGTTTAATGACTATAAGCCAAGCGGTATGGCAGGTCAATAGACCATGGCAAATAGCTGGGGCCAAGGCCACTGTACAAACAAAAACTAGACTGGCCCAATGCGATTGAAGTGGACTGGAATGACCAGAACACTTGACCAGCGTAACCAGCAAACTTTTAATACGCGCGAATTATAAAGCGAGTGATACAGAAGTGAATACATTATTCACTGGATTTGAACAACTGAGAATCGATTAATAACCATGAATCTCCTTTGAGACACCAACACTGGAAAAACGAAGACAAATATCTTGACAACAACACAAACCTCTTGTTTGAACATGCATTTTTCAATATAACATTATTTTTAATTTAACAGAATATGAGTCTCATTACAATTTAAACAAATATGCAATAAGCGACAAAGCCTAGTAGTTAAAGTATTGGATTGTCAATTTATAATTCTCTGGCAAAAATTTCAGTAGCAGTCCTCATGTTGATTTTACAACATACAACAACAGAACAGGACAAACTGCTAAACCCAGTGCCTTTATATATTCCAAAAACATGAAAATTTATGTTTTAGTATTTCATACTCTTTTGTTCTCTTTTAAGCTTAAAGAGCAATTGCATCTGTCTTTTAGTAGTAAAATGTGCAACAAAAGTAACTTGCAGTTTGTATTCCACAGAAAGACAACTTAGAAACTTGCCAAACAATAACTGACCAATAATTTTCAAGCTAAAACGGAGCAAAAACATCGCCACACAAAATTTAGTTCGAGGCAACACGTCAAAATGTTTGGAAGCCATTTGTACTGTTCCACGCTCGTTGTAGATAAGTCGATGCAATGCTTATCGGAACGGCTTGAATAATCTGGTTCCCTGGTGCTGTTGACTGCACTGCCTGAAGCTGAGCAAAATGTTGCCCAAGCTGACTGAGTTCAACGGTTGACCCGGCCATCGTCTGGACCAACGCAGCGGTTGCCGTTCCACCCGATGTGTTAATTATACAAGGCACCATGGTCTGAAATTCTGCGCCTGCCTGCCCGGTGACACGGTACTCCCCGTATGACTGCTGAAGTTCTGACATAGCCTGCGTGAGGAGGTCTGCCTCGCCAAGTTCGATGGTCGCTGAAGGCTGGAGTATCTGAATTTCGCTGCTATCACCAATGCACCGCGAGATCATCGCTGTAGACAGAACTTTTGGATCGGAGAGCTCCACCTGACCCTCAAGTCCGACCGACTCGATGGCCTTGTGATGCGCCTCGGAAATTCCTTTGTTGTTGTGCTTCTTGCGTTGATGCTGCAGCAGCTTAGCCTTGCTGGCATACTGTTTGTGGCAGAAGCTACACGGGTGAGGCACCGTTGTAACGTTTCCGACCGGTGCAGAAAACGTGGGGTTTGGCAGTCCAGGAAAGTCAGAGAAGTCTTTCTTGCGGGCACTGGCTGGCAGGTCTGCACCTGGATGGTTTTTTAGGATGTGTGCCTTACGCTTGGAACTGGATTTGTAAACTTTGTCACAGTACTGGCAGTAGTAGTCACGCTGCGATCGAAGGATCGGAAGGTTAAGTTCAGGAACAGACTCCATGCGCTGATCGGGGTGACGTTTGGCAAGATGATTTACAAGCATGCCACGTCGCTTGAATCCCAAAAGACACTCGTGACATTTGTAGATGAAGCGTTGGTAGTCAGAAGGAGAAACCTGGAAAAACAGACAACTTTAATAAAAACTATCCTCCCAATTTAGGGAAACTGCAAAGTATTTTAACACAGGGGGAAGGATTTGTAGCAGCCTTCATACAGAATGGAAGAAAGTCCAGGATAGAGCAGCTTGGTGCCGCACAGTCGACATGGCTATCCTCAGATGAGCTCGCCATCAGAGACAGCAAACATTTATATAGCACTGCAAGTAGCAACCTTCTGCTAGCATGCTCTAACAGACGGGCTGATCCTGCTGTTGGCCAACCTGGTTGCATGGCAAAAACACGGGTTAAACTAGCGCAAAATTAGCGAAGAAAATTCCGAATATACAAATTTAGTTCCTGCATACTAACAGTTGTAATGATAAGAACAACTCATTCAGAAGTCAAGCCTAAGGTAATGACTTCCGCTTCTAATAAAACAGGCATCAAGCAAAGGCACACAAAAGCTTAGCTGCATATTTCTGGAACTCCAGAAGGTCAGGTCAAATGTCCTTATGTTCTTGTCAAGGTCAGTCCAAACTTCTTCAGTTAAGTTTGTTGGATAAAACTGGAACTGGTTTTTATTCAGTTTTTAGCAACAGCCTCCTGTCTTCACTTCTCATTAGTTCTACACTGAGAAGGAGCAGAATGGAGCAGCATCAGAAGACTAGTAATCGTAATCTCTAAATTTCAAAAGTGCTATTTAAAAGCTAAGTGCAGGGCACCAGCTTATTCACGAGTGCTGCGACAAGTCAGTGGGGTTGTCCAAAGATGTCACATTAAGAACCAAGTCCGGCTGCCAGAAGACCAGAGACAGAAGGGGGAGAGGAGCTGTTATGTTGGGCTGTTTTTTCAAGTGACTAATATTAACCAAAACTGCTGAAATCTAAGGATATCTAAGGATATAAACCAACCTTTGGCACAAACTTATTACCAGAGGAAGCTCTGGCCTCTTTCTGTGTTGCGTTGACCTCACGTGCTGGATCGTGCATCCTTTTCGTGTGTTCGTGCAGTTTGTCCTTGCGCTTGAACTGACGCCCACAGGCCTCGCACATAAACTCGCGATGTGCCGAGTGGCGTAACCGATGCAGTTTGAGCTTGTCTGAGCGTGGAAACATCTTTCCACAGTCCATGCACTGATGGGTCTTTGCTGAATGGAAAGACCGCATGTGGTTGCGAATGCCGTGGTA
Source organism: Norana najaformis (assembly GCA_964023275.1). Lineage (NCBI taxonomy): Eukaryota > Metazoa > Annelida > Clitellata > Crassiclitellata > Hormogastridae > Norana > Norana najaformis. Next base: position 28,519,405 of record OZ029921.1, read on the forward strand.
TCCTTCAAACATCCTGTGGCACTCTGGGCACTCAAAGACCCCGGCAACGCGGTGCTTCTCCGCGTGTGTTCGCAGTACGTGTATCTGGTCAAAGCCTTCGTGGCAGAGCGGACATTCGTAGTACTTTTTGTCGCTGTGAGTTTTCAAGTGACAGGCAAGAGCTGAATTGTTCATGAATCGCTTCTTGCAAAACTGCAACGTTCGTTCAAACAAGAACTATGTAAGATATGCATAAGATATGTAAACTGTTTGCATATAATCAGGTATTCACGTTTAATATTCAATCTTATGGGAGCACTATCAGTAACGAGTGAGTTAAACGATATACATTACGTCCCATTAAAACTATTATGTTTAATCAAGGTTGTGTTGTCAGGTTGGGAGTCAGGTCTGATGAGTTTCTCTTTAAGTGGTGCCATATAAATTTGTGATTACAAATACAATTACGTTCATTACATTGGCTAGATTACTATTACGTTCTTAACTTGCCTGGCACTGAAGTGGTTTTGTGTTGTCGTCTGCATGACAGAGCATGTGCCGCTGAAGTCTCTCTTGAATCGTGAACGCCTTCCAGCAGTGGTTGCACTTGTATGGTTTCGTGGGATTGATGAGCTGCCGTCTTCGTACTGTTGCGTGCTGACTAGCATGATTAAAGAGTTCAGTCTTTTCGCCGAAGATTATCTTACAAACTGGACATTCGATCGGTCCAGTATCTAAGTTGACCAGTTGCTGACCATCTGTTTAGAATCAAAGCAATCCATGTCTGGTCAATTAACAATTCTGCAGGTGATAACCATAAAAAAGAAACACAAGTAAACCAATATAACCAACCAGCACATGAAAACCAAACAATGAACAAAGCAAACGATCAACAAATAAAAACCAGTGAAACGCAGTTGCCCACAAAAACAACAAATAAACCATTTAGATGACTTGCCATTTAGTCAACCAATTTACCATTGACCAAAGTCATTTACTTGCCCAGTGATACAGCTGATAAAAGTCATTCAGTTTCTCAGTCACCCAGCTAATAAGTCATTCAGTTGAATAATCATTCAGTTTCTCAGTCATTCAGTTAACAAGACTCATTCAGTAGTCCATTCATCAAAGCTATCAGACCAATACTCCACTGATCAAAGTCATCCAGCTGACAAAAGTTGTTCAACTAAACAACATTAATTAACTAATCACTTAGACACTACAGCCTCTCACACCTTTGTCTTGCATCGCAACTTGCGCATTCATAGAGCAGTCACCAAATCCAGCATCCTCAGCAGCGTGGGTCAGAGTGTGGAGGTTCAGCATGACCTGGCTCTCAAAGGTCAGGTCACAGTGAGTGCAAGCCAGATCATCCGCTCCACTGGGCGCCAGTCCCCGTGCCAGACGCCTGTGCAGCACTCGAATCGACCGCTTGATCGGCTCCTTGTATTTCTTCATCCTGCACATAACATAACGTTAAAGTCATTTATTTATGCTAAAGTCATTTATTTATGCTAAAGTCATTTATTTATGTCAAAACCATTTATTTATGTTAAAGTCATTTATTTATGCTAAAGTCATTTATTTATGTCAAAACCATTTATTTATGTTAAAGTCATTTGTTTCACAGCTGTTACAAGCATTCGTAGCACGATCAATATCACACTGGCTTTCAGATGAAGATGACAGTTTGCAACAATTGGGCAAAGTTCCTTAAGTGACATCTGAATGAGCAACTGCGACATCTTTACCAATAATCATGTTAATCCCAATTTACCAGTAAGTAACTGTACAGATCTGTATGATGTGCCACTGGAAACACTTCATCCAGGTCTACACAACTCTAGAAACTCCCTCCAAATGCCATTTGTGATCTAAATCTAATCAAATGCAATTTGGAAACTTCTACAGAGCTGTTTCCGTTATGCAAAATGCAACAACCGATGGTCACTTCTAAGCACGACCACATTCCAAAAGCATAATCCACAGGACAAAATCAGTGGAGATCTGTGAGGCCCCTGAGACAGCAGAAGAAACAATAAAATTTGGAATTGGTACGATAACTGAATGTAATGAGCATTTTGATGGCATCACCTCAAGAAAAATTCTCAGAGGTCCATGTTAAACATGTCAGAGCAGCAAGATGGATGATTGGGATAAACAGACCATGGGCAGGTCGGCTTTTCCAGAGTAACTCACCTGTTGAGGTAAAGCCTAGTCTTCTTCTTCTTCCACGACTGAAACGAACTGCTGCCTGTCTCGTCTGCAGAATTCTGTAAACATCAGACGAAGAGGCAAGGCAAGGTCAAGAAATTGGCACACAATATGCATTGCGTTTCATGCATTATATGCTTTATCCATGTCAAGACTAGCGAGAATTGGTTATAGAATCACCATATAGGTATAGTGTTTAGATTTGTAAAAATATGAAGACCCACCCCCTCTCGATGAGCCATTTAACCTTCGCATATGGAACTCCGACTTAATCATTCACATACTGTTCCACATGGCTCAACTTAACAAGCAAGGGCATTTAACTGAAATTAACACCATTTCAGTCTTTCAGTCATTGCATTCAGCAATTCTGAGAGTTTCTTAAAATGTGCTATACAAATGTCTAGATACAAACATAAAAAAGAAAACGTAAAAAATGTATTGATCAGATTATCACTTAAAGAATATTCGCACAATTTTAGGAAATCAATCTGCAGCTGACCGACCTCATCGTCCGTCTTTTGGAAATTCTTGGCGGACATACGCCCGAGCCGTCTTGAAGCCCGACACCCCCGTTTTCGAGGTCTGCCCTGTGGGCGTTTCCCAGCATTCTCTGTGGTTTCTGTGTCTCCTGGTGCATCAAATGTAGGTTCATCGTGTTCAGCAAGATGCTTCTGAAGCAGAGCAGATGAGCGAAACTTTTCCGGACATTCATAACATGGCCAGTTCAACTCAGACTCTTCGATTACTAAAACCAAAACAACAAAACCCATAGAAACGAAAACAGACAAATTGTTTGAGTCTAGTGTTTTCTGTTGCTCTAGCGTTTAACTCAAGAAAAGATACAGCCTTTTTGACAGACTATTAAAAAGACTACTTAAATTTTCAGATATGTAAATAATCTAGTAGAGAGCTATGTGTGCAGACCTGCATGTAACGGAGCACACATCTTTTTTATTGATGGACTTATGGCTAAATATTTTTTTGTCTTATATGCATCAGCCTAAGTAAACTAACCATGGTCTGACTTCAAAGATAGCATGCACTTACACCTACCTTCTGATGTAACTGCATAAGAGGTTAAACAGCATTTTATAAGTATTATGTAATACCCTAAGCCTCAAGTGACTTCATGAAGCCTCAAGTAGTTTCGTGTATGCTACGACCACTTCAAAGAAAAACTGAAAACTCTATCAAGCAGATAAAACAAAGTTACCCTTTTGGTCACAAGGACTTGGCTGGTGAGTCGACAGACCAAGTCTCTCTGCATAATGAGCAGCGTACCATACCTAAAAGAGGTTCAATCCAGGTTCATAATTTCAGCATTAAATAAATATGGAAAAATTCTTAGCTTGGAATTCCCACAATATCATGTCGGTTTCTTTATGCCAATTTCATGGATTTTAAGCTACAAATGACTTCATTAATTGTACACCTAAGAAAAAATGTTAAATGCAATTTCCAGAAGGCCATTTACTGCTAAATAACACAGATATAACACCAGATGACACCTTCAGTTCCTGTCGTGGTTCAATGTTTCTAGTTGTTGAGAAATAGATGTCGTTGCCAAACTGATAAGCGACCATATTCTGCTCCGCATAATTGGCAGCTGGACGAACAAACATCATCCAATTACAGCAGTTTTCATCAACAGCATCCAGGTAGCTGATGCTGTTGTCTCTTTCTACCTAAATACAGAAATACAAACCGATCACAGATCATAACAACTAAGGCCTAGAATTAACTTCAATGCAGATTTAGAATATTATATTGTTATAAAACAATTACTGTTCCTAACAATTTTGGCTAAGAATTAATTTAAAGTCAAATGGTTCATATAATTCGATGATAAAGTATGACAGTATTTAGCAAACATCGGAAAATAAATATTACAAAGAATTTGCAGATAAATATAAAAAATTACCAAGATTATGAAGGAAAAGTATCAGTTATGCTAAAACTTCAAAATGTAGACCAAGTCACAAGAAAGTAAACTTTTTATGCAATAAATAAACAGAAAAGATACAACGTAAAAACAAAGCAAAATATATAAACTACAGAACGGAAAAGAAAAAGTAAATTTTATTTATTGCATTAGCTGGGCATTGTACAAACTTTAAAGGATCAGGGAAGCTAAGAAACAATGAGAAGAAGTAAGTAGTTTGGTCTTCAGACCTCGAATAAAAATTCATCTCTTCCTTGACTCATTTCTCTGTCTACTTCGGCGTCTTCTCAGATTCCCTTCTTGGATTTTCAACCGGACTCACCCTGGAATTTGGCTTGCACAACAGTTTTGCTTAGCAGCAACCATCGAACGATGCCTTGAGCATAATTACAGTGGGATAAACTCTGCCATTGCGGTACTTGGGTGGTGCCAGTCCAAAGTCTGGATAAAGGAGGAGGGCAAAGCTAATCATCATCGTTATAACAGCGTCATTAAACAGCAACTACTAACATTAAAGTAGCACTTAAAAAGTTCTCAGATTATCTGTTATCAGATGTCAGATTATCTGTTCTCAGATTATCTGCAGGTTATCTGTTAAAATAACATCTGAGTCAGCTTACAGTACATACTGTAATTATGATAGGACAGTTGAAGTCAAGGGAACCATAACTGTAATTAACAAACTTAATTCTTTCAAATTCTTTACTGGAAAAACAATCCAGCAGAAAAGAATTTTATAAGCCTTATTTAAAACTGAGTCAATGTTTGTCATTAATAAGATATTGTAACAAACAGAGGAGGGTAACTAAAAATTCAACATACAACCAACAGAAATGTTTTTGATGACAGGCTTTCAACACTTCCAACCAGGTTAGCTAGAAATGGACCAAACTGGGTTCTTCTTGGTATAAGTCTTTTTGCAAACACTCCCAGTTCTACAAATAACACAGACAAAATGGCGACTTAATTCACATAACTCTTCCTCTGAATTAAATGAAGACATCCTCTCCTTTTCTCTACTGGGCTACTTCTGCAAAAGTTCATATCCTATCAACAATGGCAGCAAAAACTTTAAAACAATCGTTAAACTGCTAACTATCATTTAAAATTTACTCATTTAAAACTACCTATAGTGACTTATTAGTTAAGTCTTGCTCCACAATTCAGTACTCAGGTTTTGTTTCCATGGAAAGAGTGGTTTGTTGATTGATACCTTACTTCATGACACTGAAAAAAGAAATATGAGTAAACCCCTTGGAACACCCATAAAGTACTAATAAATAAAACACAAAAAAGAAACAATTAATAAATCAATAAAACACAAAAAAAGAAACAATAAGCAGAGTAGAATATGACCTGCCAGGCCTTCGGCATTGGCTTCTCCAAGACGGAAAATCTGGAGGATGGGGGGTAGACTAGACCATGCACGTGACTGGACGACTTTGTCACAGACCGGAACCAGTTTGTGTTTCAGACATTCACCCATGTACGACGTCTGGCAGTCTTCACACCCTATATAAAAAATCATCACCACATCACCATTGGCACATTACCAAAACTAACAGACACATACTAACCGGGCGCTGTGGAAACATTTTGGACATTTGCTGCAGCGTCTGGGCCATCGTTCTTAGTACACACACAGCGGGAAATTCATTGATCACAGAAATCTGTGGTTTGAGGGAGCACACAAATATGTAATAAATAACGTGTGCAATAATTAGCATGTGCAATAACTATCATGTGTAATAAATAACATTAACTGCCTATTTCCAAGAAAAATGTCTCTCTCTCTCCCTGTCTGCCCTCCCTCTTGCCTCCCTCTCTTTCTCAAGGGTCAAGGCCATACAGTCACTATATAAAACTTTGTACATTTAAATTTATGTTGTATAGTCTGAAAACTGCTTGGTAAGTACACAGAAAAACGTAACGTAGCATGTAATACATAGTTCGTAAGTGTTGTAAGGCTTTGAGATGTAGACAACTTTCTGTGTCGGTGAAGGCGACCTTTCGCGTTGTGCTAGCCTTTCTGATTTTCTAAGCTAAAAAAGTAACAAACACACATTTCCAATAATTGTTCAATATAATCAAAACCATCCAGTTCACACATCAAAACCTCGCTGGGTTTTTCACTCAAATTCCATTAGATCAGTCTCTTGGACCCACTGATAATGCTAACATGGTTCAGAATTTATGTGCAACGGAATAATAGCAAAGACTACCAAACAAATGCTCGAGAAGAGTTTTCAAACCTGGGACAGAGCCGAAAACTTTAAGATGTCTGGATAGCTTTTGCTCCTCATGCACCCTCTAGTGAACTAGACTACAAAAATGAGCACATCAACCAAACACTATCAGTGGGAAGATCAGACAGCGAGGGAAAGGACTGGTTTCCTGCCCAAATGTGCCGAGGTTAAGAAAAACAAAGTTGGTAACACCTTGTAACCACGGCTGCCTTTTGACAGTTCACTTAAAGAACTGCTCTCCTTTTACAGTATGAAGCAAAAGCACTGAGTAGTAACAGGCCATTGTGTAAATCTAATCTAATCTAATGACTTCTATAGCACTGTTATCATAATGCCCAAGGCATCAGTCGATGGATGCTTCAAGTTAAAATCACAGTCCAAAATCATAATCCGTGTAAAAATATTAGGACAAAAAACAACCTAAGAATCGTGTAAAACAGAGCAAAAAAGAATCAAACTGACCACTACGTTCTCCTCCTTTGATTCCGTCATCTGGTCTGGATTCTCTACATTCGAATAATCATCTTCGCCCAGCAGCTGGTCCAAATCACCTTCGTCACTGCTGCATGGAACTGACACAGTACAAAATGCTAGAATTAATTCAGAGTGCTATATAAATAACTCCAACATAGTTAACCAAATAGAAATTTGCACATCCTTACTTCCCTTCTCCCCATTTGATCCCCGTTACTGAACACCCCTTGCCAAAGCAGAGGTAGTCTCGAGGCACACAAAGTCCTCAAGCTGGGTTTGGAAGAGGCCCAGATGCCAATGGTTTTTATAGACTTTCAGCACTAATATTCTTCTGAGTAGGCATTTTGAAGAGGCGCTACGTAAATTAACTAAAGGTCAGAAGGTTAGAAAATTATACACCAGGCTTTTGGGGCTTGTAACAACATTTTTTCTGAATTTTGGTCTCCACTGCTCATAATCAGTTATGAATATAATTTGGCAGTAGAACCTGGGAAGGGCTTTTGGATATTAGACATATAGGCCAAAAAAAACCGGATATGGTAAATGGCAAACTACTGCAACCACACGACCCTCCAAGAACTACAAGAAAACAAACAAGCTGGTAGAAAATGTTTATGATACTGCAGGTATTGGCAAGATGGTGAAAGGAACCAGGAAAAGACAGTTTACAAATGATTGAAATGCTCCAGAAGAAAGAGCAAGAGAGAAAAAGAAATCCAAAGACAATGACAGCTTTACAGTACAGTACACGGCAGCAGTTGGTTACAGCGCTCAGCTTGTGACATGGACAGAACGGGTTCGAGCCTCCTCTGCTCAGATGGTTACTGTGCCAGGACCTTGAGCGAGTCCTTTACCCACAATTGTTCAGTGCCATCGATTGATACTTTGTCATTAGATAGCGCTACTTAATAAATGCAGAAATAAATAAATAAATTACAATGAAGACCACCACCACCCATCACCACCACTTTGCATCTCATACATGCACTCTCAGACATTAAAATGGAGAAATTCCAAGTGTGGAAAATGAATGCAGTCCAGTTACTAACCCATGCCACAGTTATCGTCCATCCGTAGATGGCTATAGACCAAAGCATCTTGTCTTTCTCCAACTTCTGAATCATCAGTATACTACATCAACAATAAACAAAAGAAACATAAAAGATGGTGAATTCTTTCCTCAAGCCTTCGTTTCGAAATACATGCTACCACAAAAAAGTGACAAACCATAATTTATTCCTTCCAAATTTCTCTTCTTAAGAATCAACAACTTGAAATAGAATTCTTTCTTCAACATATTCAACACTTTTCCTTTTACTAACAGTCAATCACATTCAAAATATTTTAGAATTAGGAAAATTTAGTTAAGGACTTTTTTGCAAAGGAATCAAAATATTGGAATTACCGCTTGAATTAAACTGAAGCAATAGACAGAGAGATTTCAAGGATTGTTTCAACTATTGACACGAATCAGCTGAGAAAACAATGCTTGTTCAAAAATATTGCTACCCTAGCACACAGGGCAAGTTTGGAATCATCGTTGTCAGGTTTAGTTTTAAGTTTAGATTAAACAGAGGGCAAGCTTGGATTCATCGTTGTCAGGTTTAGTTTTAACAGCTCAAAACTCATCTTTAACAGATTAATTAAGCACCATGGACTGTCTTCTGGTCTCCGAACTTGCGAATTTTACCTCGCCCGTCTAACAAATTAGTCTCCCAAAGGACAAGCCTAACCTTCTGAGCAGGATGTTACATAGACTTTTCATTTGAATAAGCTGGTTCTCGCGACTTAGCCTTTGCTGGGCACTACATAAATCTTGAGATTATGACTAACACTTGAAAACTGCTTTCTTCAAGCAGGTTTGGATTTAGAGCACCTCTGAGAAGACATCTTGAAGCGGTGCTATATAAATGATTAGAGTGAATGAAACAATGAATGAATGAATGAATATTGACACCAATTGCAATTTCACTTTCAAGCAACTTTGAATTGAAAATTAACTTTTAATCAACAACTTGATACTGGTGCTGCAGCGGTCTCTAGACAAGATAAGGTTAGATTAGATAATATCCAAGCGGAGATGCACCTTGGTACCATTCCTCTGGAGCTCTTCCGCTTGTGAAGGTAACACCATCTCCAGAATTGCTGAATTCCCCGAACTCTCTTGTGATGGCTGAACAATCATGGAGGACTGAGGCAGAAGCGGTACAGAAAGTGACGCCTGCGGATAGATTGATGACAGCTGAAACAAGGCAACAGAAAGACTCAAGATCCTGTAAGGTACATAAAACTCAGATAAAGTAACCATTTATTTAGTACACAAGAGGATGGAACAGAAATTTCAAAATCACCTTTCAACCACAACCAAGAATAAACCCTGACACAGGAACAAATTATGCGACAAGTCGTCAAATGGCTGAAGGCTTGAATGTTAAGGTAATGAGAAAATTTATTGGAATAATTCACAAAACAATTACGAAATATTACTGATGTAGTACATTACATAGTACAACTGTAAACGATGTCAACGAAGAACAATGACCAAAGTCATAAAAGAACAAAGACCATTTGAGTTGAATCTCACATGAGACAGCATTTTGCAGAGATCAAAAGCAAGCACACAGCTCCTTACTGCTCTCCTTGGTCAACGCCTTTCACATTTGGTAGTGGCATCTTATTAATTCAGAAAAAAACGAAGAAATAAATAACCAGTCTGCCCCATGCACTCACAACATCTCCTTCCGAGACAAAAGCCCTTACCATATGCAGCATTGAACCATTGTTTGTAGATGAAGCGGCAGGCAGCGTTGCCCCAGAATCCAGATCCTGAGTTGTAATCGTCTCGTTGCTTGTTCCCTCAGACAATGACAACCCCAATGGTAACCCAGTTGAAGGACTGACCCCAACCCCCATTCCCTGCAGCAGCCCACTGTAACCAAGCCCTAAGGATGAACCGGGAATGGAAAACGACACAGAATTCGATGATTGTGACTGGCTTTGCGACAGACCACCCATCAGAAAAGGAACCTAGAGAAGAAAAACAGAAAAAAATTAATGTACAAACACACCTGGACCTTAATAAAGAAATTTTTTAACAAAAGAACAAAGATTTCTAACTCAGAGTTTTATTCCACATGATGGCTGACAATTTTAAAAACTTAACTGACACTAATTAATATCATAAGCAACAGCCTCACAGAACAGTGCAACAGTCTTGTCTTGTCTTCATCTGTCCTCGAGCCGAGGATTGGCTGCGTCGCGGTCAATTTTGTGCCATCTGCTTCTGTCCTTTATCTCTTGTAATAACTGGTTGACTGATAATTCAGTCCACAACTTGATGCCATCTCTCCTTGTCACCTTGGATCTTCCTCAAGCTCGGGACCAGACACTGAGCCTTAGATGACCTCTTTCTCTAGGCTGTCTTATACTTTCATAACACCTGCCCGAAGTTCGAAAGCTTCCGCTTTTTGACTAATCCGTGCAGACTCCTCTCTATTCCTGCAGTCTGAAGCCAGGTAAAAAGCAACAAACTTATAGAAGATTTGGTCCCCATTTCTAGTCAATAGGAACTTGTTATTTATGTGTGTGCTTACTTAAATAAAACACAAAATTTGTCATCTAATTTAAATCATGCCTCTAACTTATTGAGCCTGTCTGGTGATTCACATGGCACCCACTATTTCTTCCATCGCTTTTCTGTTTGTACACAGTGTTTAAATAACGTCAAATTCAGAGGCACATTTGATATTCCATTCAGAATGAGGATTAGTTGTTCCAATATTCCATTTATTCTATTCTATTCTAATTTTTAATTCTCAAGAGTTTATTTCCACTTACAGAAATGTACTGCTTGCTATCTCCAATGGAATGGCCTTGTGAAAGGTTATCGGCCTGTGGACAGGAAGCTGCCTGGTAGACAACATCAGGAGAAATTCGCTCAAAATTTCCGGACATGGAAGTCATGTACACTGGCGGAAATGCTCCAGCGGTCAGTTGGAAAGCGCCATCTTGCAATTGGACAGTAGCAAACGTCTGGAGAATGCCATGCGACGTAACATACTGGCCATTGGCATCGGTCGTCGCAAGAGGGGCAGCCTCCGAAGTTGCAGAATACATCAGGCCATTGTCGTTTGAAACTGACCATCCTGACTCCAGCTGATCTCTGGTTCCAGCATCCATCACCTCTCTGCTATGCTCTTTACTGCAACTACTGCTTTATAAACATATGCTCTTCAATAGATACTTTTAAATTAAAACTTAAGACTCATTTATTCTCTCAGTACTATAACTAATTATTATGTTGTAACGCAACCTTTGAGTAAGACATTGTTTTATTAAGGCGCGTTATAAATATAAGTTGTATTGTATTGTATGTACGTAAGTAGGCATTATTTGTATGTACATGCAGCATGGTGGTCTGTCGGTAACGCGTTTGGTCGATGATCACGCGGTTGCAGGTCGACTGCGTGTAATAACCATGGGCAAGTTGTTTGCGCAATACATGCCTCTGTCGCCAAGTAGTACAGTTTGGTACCGGCGTAAGCCGAGTAGTAAACGGCAAGTCCTGTGATGCACTGGTCCCGTGTCCAAGATCTTCGGATTCGTCCATTGCCGGCTCAAGAGCCTAAGGAAAGGAAATGAGTGCCTCCCCTACATCTCACATGTGGGATATTTTACTTTACTATAAATGTACATATGCATTTATGCCTGTGTAAGTACAGGCAGACATATGTAGGTATGTATATACATTTGTAGACTTGTATGCCTGTGTGCATGCAATTATGTGTGCATGCATGTATATGCATATATGTGTATATGTGTATATATGTGTGTGTGTATATATATGTACCTGAATACTAGTACATAACCTATTCTGTTAAGTTGCTATTGATCTATTTTCCTTGTTACAAAATTATCACAATACATATGTTGTTGGTTTGGTTCTATTTGTATGCAAGACCCAACAAAGGTTTTCCTGTAATTCAAACATTTTTGCCTGTAGATGAATTTGTAAAACTATAGCATCGTCTTGTCTATCAAGGAGTACCTTCGAGAGGTTCTTAGAAGGTGCTATATAAATATTCGGATAGATACATATATACATAAAAAAACATATGATAACAATTATTACAGCAAGCCTACAAATTTACTGCAAAGGCAAAACACAGCATTAACATAATAGTAGTTTAACGTAATAGTAGTTTAACTTAATAGTAGTTTAACTTAATAGTAGTTTAACTTAATAGTAGTTTAACTTAATACTGAAACTTCACAGCAACAAACTTTCAAATATAAAGACGATTAAGAAATCTTTAAATAAGTAGCCTTAAATGAAAGCTCATAACAGACTGAAAAATGTATCTGTTCTAATCTAATCTTAAAACGTTTAAAGCACCTTTCAAGTTATGCACAGAAAATCAATCAGCGGTCATAACTGCAGTGTAATCATAATGACGACAATTAGATAGGATTGTATGTAGCATGCTACTTCTTGAGTGCTTTACAATGTCAACTCTTAGTGCAATTACCAACAGTTGGTGGCCTTTAAGTAAAACCATATTCCCAAATCACAGGGCTTTGGGTAGAACTAGTCAAATTCCATCACAAACCGAGCTTGTAAGAAATTATATCTGATTAGGAAAGACTGTATGACTGCACCACAAAAGGTTACCTGCCAGAGGTTAGGGGCTACCAATGTACTCGGAAGTTGGTGGTCTTTATAAAAGCTGAAGTTTTGTGTACTATAATATATTGCATTCAGAACACTACCTCACATAATTGCATTATACTGCTTTGGGCTGTTGTAAAGTTGCAATGTATTGCAAAGCTAATGTTTTCTGTCTGCACTGATCTTGTTTGCACTTAACGCAATAAGTGAATTGTTAGCTGGAACTATTCAAAGAACATAAGCACGTCCTCTGAAATCCAAGCCCAAGGGGTCAGACATTTTCCCGAATACTGGAATTGGGTGGAGGGAAGCGAACTTGACAATCATTTTCATTTGGTATATTGAGAAACCTCTATCTTCGGTGCCTCACTTTCGTAACATAATCGTCACGCTCCACTGCGCGCCCGTCTATTTTTAGCGGCCACTTTTGATCAAATTGAATGACGATCAAAGACAAGGCAAGGCGCATTCTAATCACCGGTGCCCCAAGGTTACTGCACGAAAATCCAGTTGGCAATCGACTCATTCCACAAACCAATCACTGACCTTCACGCAAAGAAGGCGTGGGAGCCATGCCTTTAGAAGTTGTCCTTGGAACAACCTGTAGCTGAGATGAGCCCATAAAAGATTTAATTAACTGGGGCGATGGGCAAATGGACACCTGTTTCCCTTCGACTAAAATGGTCATAGACCGCATTGGAATGGTCCAATGGTGGGACAAAGGAGGACAGGTTGCTACAAATAACTACTCCTCGCCGTTTTTTGTGTCATTGAAGAAGTTCTGATAAACGATAAAATCATTAATCTTAACGAATAACTTCAAAATAACACTCGTCCTAATAACTTTGATGAATATCGAAAACTTTAGTGAAATATTTGTCCGACTTACCAACTGCATTAACCCTGCCTAAAAATTCCAGATCTCGAGCCGTAATTAGCGAGATCTCGTCGGAAGTATGGCAGCCACCTGGCGAAAGAACTGGAATTACAATGAATTGAATATCCGCGGTGCTAATGTCTAAAATTCTAATCGCGTAATTGTGATGATATCTAATTTAATCGAAATAAGATAAACTAAATTAATCTTATCTTGCACGCTGACATGGAAAATCAGTTGGACCTGTTCCACGTTCACATGAAATCCTATCTTGATTCCCCTTCTTTGCCTCTCTCGCCACACCAATTTTAAATGTTCTTCGGCGTAGCTGTAAAGCTGTCCACCTGCGTATAGGCCTACATCTTAGTGAAAGTCGTTTTGCAAACTAAGTCGCAGGAACAATCTTATTCATAGGCGCTTAGTCAAAACTAAATAGATAGGCAGGTGAGTTCAGGTTCGGTTCCACGTCAAGAACTAAGGGTCAGTGTGTGTATTTGCTGTTTAGAGATGCTGTGTCATAACGTAGATGATGGACAAAGGAGGAGGCCGACGTAAAATTTCAGTGTGTTCATTTATGCAACGTCTTTGCAGAGCAGCATAAGTAGGATGTGCGATTGCAACGTGATTACTGAAAGCCTTGTGCCATCCTTCAAACGTCTCGTTGCTTAAAGGCCAAGGGTACGAGAAGTAGACTTTTTGTTTTACTTATTTAGGTTTTAAAAAACTTAATCGTTGTGTTAAACTCCAAATTTCTAAAGCGCTACTTAAAAGCTAAGCGAATGGCAGCAGCTTATTGACGAACGCTGCGTCATGTCAGTGGGGTTGTCCAAAGACGCCAGATTTTGTTTTGATTGAGCGCCTGATAATAAGCTGGTTTCGGCAACTTAGCCTTCGTTAAGCGCTGTAGAAATCTCGAGATTACGATTACGATATTCAGAGTAGTTTACAAGAGGGTTAAGTTCACAGTGTTCGTCTAGGCTTAAAAGAAGCACTAGGATCAATGACCCATAAGTGATGCTGACGAGACCAAGACCCACGAAGCCGTGGTCCCGAATTAACTTATGAAGCAGCAGTCAAGGCCCAACACAGGCAGATTCATGAGTGTAGGGCCTACTAAGGGGCGAAGTGGATGCCTGGGTGAAACCCCAGTGGGGTATAAGGGAAAAGCCACTATCAGGTGGGTCAGAAGGCGAAGCCACGAAAGCATTGTCATAGCTAATATTCAACTAGTAGGTTAAAGCTTTCGAATTCAGTGTAGGTATTTTGTATTTAAGCTAGATAAGTCCTGACAAGGCAGCAGAGGCGGACTGTGACACTTTTGGGGGCCTTGCCATTTCAATCATGCAAAGGGTCCCAGGCCTAATCTTGCCCACAAGATGCATCATTGGAATAATTTATTTGTTTATTTTAGGCATATCCTGCACATAATGAAAAATAATAACATAAATAGGCCTAATAATAACAATATTAATAATAATGACAGGCCTCTAACGTTGATGTTATTGTTTTAAGTGTAATTTTGATACACTATTTCATTGATTTTTGATGCAAATTGTTTCCTATTAAACTCTAAGAAATTGTGAAATGGAAAAAGGCTGAGAAGTAGGAGACTCACAGCATTTAAACAAAATAAGTATCATTTTAAACTTGCATAAGCAGTGACGTATAATTAATTCATTTCTGCCCTAAGGGAGCCGCACCCTGAAACCAGAGGGGCCCATGTGCCATGGCAAACGGGCGCAATTGCCAGTCCACCAATGCAAGACAACTTGCGAAGTGAGGGAGCATTCACCTTTTAATGGAGCTTTCAGCCTTCATTGTGTTAATGGCTGTTAACCTTAATTCTTCTTCAGCATTAAACTCTGCTACTGGTGACTTTTCCAGTCACCTGAACTCGGCTCACTAAATGACGGAATTTTTGCTCGTAATGACATTTAGTACCACTTAGGCTAGTGTAGGTAGCGCCTTTGTGAGGTACCTAACAGGCGCTATATCAAATATCTTGATACATACATACATGCATACCTACATACATACACATACATACATACATACATACATACATACATATATACATACACTACATACATATATGCATACATATATGCATACATACATACATACATATATACATACATACATACGTACATACATACATGCATACATACATACATATATACATACATACGTACATACATACATACATGCATGCATGCATACATATATATACATACATATACAGTATACATACATACATGCATACATACATATATATATACATACATACGTACATACATACATAAATGCATGCATGCATGCATACATACATACATACATGCATATATATATATACATATATACATACGTACATACATACATACATATATACATACATACATACATACATACATACATACATACATACATACGGAACAGCATTTTACGTTGACAGTATAGAAGGGGCAGTGATGCTGATGGCCCTGAGCCTAGAACTGGATTGGAGTCATACCCGATCCACGAAGTTATGTCTGGACTGCGACCGCAACAAGATCAGACGGCGAAGGAGACGTCTGGCCATTCGCTCTCATATGCCGAGGCTAAGAAAATGAAGTCTAACACTTCGTACCATGGCTGCCTCATTGGGCAAGCGTGAGACCGATCTTCTACTTCCGAGTGGAATTAACGACTAGGAAAACACGTGGTCTAATCATATTAGCATTTATTAAGTTAGGCATCCAGAATGACATTTAGCGAATTCACACATATGTACAACATTGTGCTCTTCCATCTTCACACAGAAAACGACATGCCTCATCATTTTAAGCTTATCTAATCTTAATACAATCAGGCCTATTCTTCATCCATTGCTATAGTCATTCAACGTTATTTGCATTTAAATGTGAACAAGCTGTACATCTATATAACAAGCCTATCGAGCCTTTTCGTTTTGGCAACCAGTGACACAATACGCCGAACACAGTCACGAATAAACAAGAAACCAGAATAAGCACAAAATCCTTCGAAACTGTCTCTGTCACTGCAAGTCTTAAAAAGTAAATGCTCCCGAATGATGCCAGACAAATTATTTAGCGCCGTCGAGTCTTGGCGTGCGGTGTATCCGTTAGTCAAAGCGGATTATAATCTTTGAGGACACCACCCTCGTCGTTGCTGAAAATCCTCCACTGCATTTACCAGCTATTCACACGGACGCGTTGTGCATAGCGACTACCATTCTCCAACGTGAATACAGCATCACCCACTGCATCGCATGCATTGCCTATCACAGACAGTGTGTCGAAACCGTTGCAATTCTTGCGGAAAAATACATATAACTTGGCAAAGCGAGAGTCCATATCACATACAAGACAATATTAAAATCACTAGCAATTAACACTAATCTAATATCAAGGCCTAACCGTAGTAGGCCTCATATATGATAAAGCATGCAGAGGCCTGACAATAGGTTTAGTTCTCGGCCTAAGCCTAAACACAACTAAAAATCGACACATGGGGTCTAAATCGTAACCCCGCAGGCCTAACCCTAACGCGAATCTTAAGTTGATGATGATGAATGATGATGATAACGACGATGACAATGATGACGATGATGGCTGATGATGATGATGATGATGACGATGATGATGATGACGACAATGATGATGATGATGATATTGATGATGATGATACTGATGACGATGATGATGATGACAATGATGATGATGATGATGATGATGACGACGATGATGATGTCTGCATAGAATGGAAGATGCAAGGTTTTAGCAAGGTTTTAGTTGATGATGGCGATAATATTGGCGATGATGGTGATCATGACGATGAGGCGAACAAGATTCATGATGACGTTTATAGTAATCGTAATCGTAATCTCGAAAATTTCTAAATATAAATCTCAACTACACGCAAAGGCTGTTTCGGGGTTATGTATCGCAGTGTTCGAGCGGCTAACTACTTCCACTACTGCGACCAAAGTTCGATTCTTACGTTCAAACGACATTGATCGAATCGGTGGCCATCGACTTGGATGTGAGCGCCACTTTACATATGTAAATCCAATACACGGCCTATAAAACATCTGTCTCGAAGAAACCAGCCAATTACTGACGCTCATTCACCATTGTGTCTGCACGGTAGGCCTATAGTTCTATCAGTAACCCGTAACGAAGGCCTAGCCATCTTTCAAAATCGAACCCGGCCCTAATCCCACCGAGCACGACGCTGCGTTTCCCGCTTCCTTCGAGCGCGCATTGATTCGTCGATGATTCATCGCGCTGAGTCTCGTCGTCGTGGCTTCTTCCGCACAACAAAGTAGTCCACGTATCGATAACCGGATGTGGTGCTGTTTCCGAAGAGAACGCCCTTGCAGCAGAAGTAGTTGTCGCCGGCCTTTAAGATGTCGTACATTTCCGAGTGAAGCGTCAGGCGAGAGATGATGCGCCTTTGCCGGCTGCCCGGACGACCCTCAGCGGCCAAACTGCGGATCAAAACCCCCGGAATTCCGGAACTTAGCGGCATCACCGTATCTTTCTCCAACAGCAGCTGAAGAAGCATTCATTGCATTGTTAAAATGGACAGCGACTAATTAACTAATTGTACAGCATAATAATTAAAAGCAAGAATGAATTTTTAATTCGATTCGATCCCAATTCAAATCGGGCAACCTGAGATCTGTCCAGTTTAATATCTGACTATGTGAACGACTGGCTGGCTGAGTGGTTGATAATTACTTACTTACCGACTAACTCATTAACTGACTACTCACTACCTGACCGACTGACTGACTCACTGACCGACCTTACTGACTGACCGACCGACCGACGTTGGCTGATTGACTGACTGACTGACTTACTTACTGACTAACTGATTGATTGACTACTGACAGCCTGACTGTCCGACCGACTGACTGATTGAGTGTCTGACTGATTGACTTACTTACTGACTAACTGACTGACTACTGACTGACTGCCTGACATTTATCTGACTGACTGACTGATTGACGAGATTTTTTGAGCCGCAAACCATAGGTATTGAGCAGTGCTGCTGTTTTTAATCAAGTGCTGTTCTTCACAATTATTTTGTAGTAAGCGTAACATTCGTTACATTACACTACGCACTGGATGCTTTGGAGACTCCCTGACCCAGGCAAAGGTAGCGCTGCCATCCTACTCATGTATGTTTGCGAGTATCTGCAAGACAACTTGCTAAGTGAGGGAGCATTCACCTTTTAATGGAGCTTTCAGCCTTCAGTGTGTTAATGGCTCTTAACCTTAATTCTTCTTCAACATTAGACTCATGCGGCTCGTTAAGCGTTTATATAGCGCCTTCTGATAACCTGTCAAAGGCGTTGAGACGTAGCAATCTGACAGAATTCTCTGGTACGTTTGCATCTAACAGTAACAGCGGCAGGCGGTAACATTGATATAATGTTTGCACCATTGACTGACGTCTAAACGAAGTTTTCATGCTGGCTGTGTTTTTCAAATTGGATGAGCAAAACGCCAAACGTATTTCTAAATCCTAAATGCCAGAAGTTCCAAGAATACGTGGGAAGGTTAACTGATCGGGTTGTTTGGTACACAAGAAAAGTTGACTGTTAAGCAGGTGGCCATTTGTCAGGTAAGTGAAAAGGTTAACTGTTCTGGTTGTCAGGCAAGCAGATGTAACGTCCGTGTCTATATAGAATGGAAGATGTAGTAGTAAGGTTTTAGTTGATAATTACGATAATATTGGTGATGATGATGATGATGGTGGTGGTGGTGGTGGTTGTGTTGGTGGTGATGATGGTGGTGGTGGTAGTGGTGATGCTTAAGACATAGTAGTAAGGTCTTAGTTGATGATGGCGATAATATTGGTGTATGATGATTATGATGATGATGAGGAGGAGGAGGATGGTGGTGGTGGTGGTGATGATGACGACGACGACGATGATGATGATGATGATGTTTAAGATGACGTATTAACAGAGACAGAGGAGCTGTTACGGTGGGTTGTGTTTAAGTTGAGAGAAAAGTGAAGGCCGGGGATGGGATGGATCAGAGTAAGATTTCTTGGATGGGGAGGACTTTAGTTTTGAATGACGGGGAGGACTTTAGTTTTGAATGGAAAGTCTGAGAAGTAACAGAGAGGCAGGTGATGGCGGGTGAACGACGGAAGGGGTAAAGGAAAGGATAATTTGTGAAATTCAGGAGGGATATCGTTCCAGGGTCGAAGTGCAGTGTGGGATATGGTTCGGTTACAGAACTTGCGATGAGTAGTTACTGGGGGCGGGCAAGAGTGAGAGAAGAGGATGAACGGGTAGATTGGGGTGATTGGATGGTAAAGAGTTTGCAAAGTTAAGTGGGTTGGGAATATTGCAAAGGCTCAGTAGTGTTGATGAATCTGCCAATTCTATACTTTTTTGAGCACTAAAGAAAGAGGAGGAGAACACGAAGAAAAAGGAGATGATAATGTCGGCGATCTTTAAAAGTTGTCAATCCGTCGAGCTTCGAAAGTCGATTTGCCCGATTAGCGTAGCATTAACTCGAGTAAAGACACAAAGTCTTTGATTTTCGTAATTATAATCAAACGAACAGTTCAGTCACAAAGCACTTGAATAGTCACGGTTTCTAGACTCAGGAATCTGTCAGCGACATTTGTAACTCAAACTTTCAGCTTAGCACACGACAGACCACTGCTACAAATACTCAAGCTCTCTTCTAACAATAATGATGCTAGTGATGAGGGTGATGGTGATGGTGATGGTGATGATGATTATGATAGTGATGAAGACGACGACGACGACGATGATAATACTAATTAAGACGGTGATCCTGATGATGTTGATGATGATGGCGAGATGAATACCCCATTGATGCAACAAATCATGACGACAATGATGATGACAGTGATGACGTAGACACTTACAAAGAAGCCGACGTCGAGCCAATCCATTACAGAGTAAGTTCCCTTGACACGGCATTTGACGGTGACCTTTTTACCGGGGTACAAGGTCACGGACGTTGGACTGACGGTCAGCTGAAATGGCTTCGGTTTCTGCTGCAGGTGAGGCCTCTTTCGGGTAGGAGGCGCGCACGATGCTAGCGAGACGAAACTTAGTATGACCAACAATACGAGCATGACTACAACAACAAGAACAACAACAACATAAGCATGACTAAATTGTAATTTTTAATCGCCAATTTATGTAGCACCACTTAAAGAGAAACCCCTCGGGGGCTTTCCCGACAACACAAGACGAAACCACGATTGACAAAAGCTACTACGTTGGCACAATCGCAGATTGATAATGCATTTGTCTGAGGTTGAATTTACAATTAGTTATGAAGTCATGTAACCCTTGCAGAAGAAATGGGCAGCAGATTGACTGCCAATAATACAGTTTAACGACATCTTATGGCATCAAAGGCCGTTGACGTCGCCCTCCTCCTTTATTCAGGCTTTGGACTGGCACTACCTAGTTTGATTGATACTGTGGTGTATGGATATCGTCTATGAATGGTATTGTTAAAAAGGGTGTGAAATTAAAGAGTCATTTATCGTACCTACTTTATTGACAGCAACACTATCATCACTGTCATCGTCGTCATCATCATAATTGAGGTTAATCAATATATTCCTATATTTGCCTTCACCGTCAACCTGGGGAGGGCCAGTCGAAGATTGCAACCGTGTATTGGTAGCGTTTTATTGGCTTCCTGTCGACTTGTCATCTGCAGTGCATCGTGGATCTATACGAAGTAGACTTTTGATCTTAGACTGGGAGAGACTCGTTGGTCGGTTTCTCCATGTGGCAGCTTAAATCTCATCCAGCCTTGCAATCAATGGTCTGACTGAACTCAAGGATTAATAAATAAATTAATTTCAGGCTGCTGTTTTGCCTCGAAGCGGTAGACGGACGTACAGTAGTTCAGGTACGAGGTGCTACATAAATTAGCAAATACAATTCAATACAATATTTTTATATTCCATGGTTATTCAGCTAAAATTAGCTGACACGCCCTTTTTAACCGCACTTAGGCCACTTATCAACACTGTGTATTTAGTTTAAGGCCAACCTTCTGGGAGTCGTCGCATCTGCGAGGTGAACAGTCACTTTACAAGCTTGCATAATATTTACAAGTCGGTTTGCGCAATACTGACTTTAAAGGCGGCACACTTCTGTATGTAAGAGCCACTGTTTACGCAAACTCTTCAGCACGAATGTATACATCTAAGAGTATGTATACATGTATCTAAGAGTATGTATACATGTATCTAAGAAGCAGCGCAGAATTACAGTGTGAATACAGTATCATTCACTTCCATAATAATAACAACAGAAAATGACAGATTAAAAGCGGCAAGCCATAGCTTTCGCATGGGTTCAAGTAAGCAGGGTTCCGTCGTATGGTGGACATGAAACAGATTGGGTGCGATTCTTAGGTGAAAGGGGAACTTTCTCCTCGCTGTTTTAAACCACGCCAACGCATTTTCTCAGTCAGCGTGGACCAGACCAGGTCACCTCTCTCTCTCTACCCAGTGATTATTCCAAACCACGAAGTTTCCTGTAAACGATGCGGGAGGCAATTGCATCAAGGATTTCAGCCATGCGTTGAAAGTTCGCAGTCAACAGATGGCAGTTGTTTATTGCTCATACAGGTTCTGACAGAAGAGACTGAAGGTTCACAGGTGGTTCATCGCCACAGCGTCGAGATTCAACTCCAGGTGCACCTTGTGAAACTGGCAATTTGTCGTCGAGATATACACGTGTGTTATAAACTATAAGGCAAGACTGTACTGTTTCTCGACTGCAGCTGTTTGTATACTATGCATGCAAGCGAACATTTATATAGCGCCTTCCTTTAAGTATCTCTAGAGCCTTGAAGATTGAGAAATAAAAATCATATAGGCGATAATTTAGCAGTTGTCTTTACTGCTATGATACAGTTAACTTTAACAATGCAGTAATTTCACTGCTACAATACTGTTAGTAGGCCTATAATTACCTTAATTTCTGCAACGCAATTCAACTTAAATTTTAAAATGTCCCTTAACAATAGTGTAGGCTGGCACTTAATAGCCTGGTATACAGAAACATAAGGAATCATAGACAGAATCGAAGAGGTAAGTTCTAAATTTATAGCGAATGGTAAATAGTATACAATACAACTATAATTTATTGATGCCGTCCTTAAAAAGTTCAGAAGTGCACACTGAACCTGGGAAACAGGAGACATTAACAGCCATAAACAGGCTGAGAAAGGTAAGTTTTCAGCTTTAAGTGGAAGGCAGTCACAGTAAGAGAGTTTCAAATGTGAGCAGGTAGAGATTTCCAGATGGAGGGACCAGCAACAGTGAATGAACTCCGGCCAAAGACAAGACGTGTGCCAGGAACAACATACTTTCCAGAAGAAGCAGAACATGAGCAGCAAGAGAGAATATTCTAATTCTAAGGGTGATGAATGACCGCCGACGAAAGACAAGACAGAACAATCGAAAAGAGGATCGACATTCAACAGAACTATACGGTATAACCAAGGATGCATGCACATTACATGCACAAGCACACGGGGAGTGCCAGCTTGAAAAAAGATTCGCTCACGGAAGCCAGTGTAAACAAAAATTGGACAGAATGCTCTGTGGTAACAGTAGGAAAGTCCACGGCACATGCGCGCAACCTGGCGCATGCATGCCTCGTATTAGTGGAAGTGGTACCAAGTCAGAGAGGCAATAAAGACTATATTATACCGATTCGTGCCGAGCAACAGCGAATCCATAGAACCATTGGGGGAGGGAGAGGAAGATGCACGTTCGAAAGGTCGCAGCTGTTTGCTGGATTTAAGTAAGCCTCCAAAAAGTGCCCTGTCATAAATAGCCTGTGTTGTAAAGCACAACCGCGGGATTTATCAGAGACAAGGGCAGATGCCTTTAAGGTGAACGATGAAACCGCCGACTTCCGACATAACTCACTTCGTTAACTACCTAATAATTCATTTACGTAGTAACATTTACAGCCAGCGTATGGTTATACAAATGCGAATACTTCATATTATAACTTGTTTACATCCGGCGAATGTGGTATGACCCATATATTTTCACTAATTACTTGTTAAGCATGCACTAGTAGTTTGGGGATTCGATGCCACTATAGCTTCAACTGGGCTTTTGCTCTGCTCTGTATTTCAGAGCTGGAATCAGAAGTCATCTACTGAAGCTTCATTATACACCAATTAGATTCTTGGAACTTAATTATACACCACATAGATTCGGAAATTAGCAGTAAGTTGAATGGGACAGTTTTAAATTATATCTCACACATACTGCAACGCTTTAATGTGTGGACGTGTAAACTTTGAGCGGACATTTTGGCATCTCAATTTGTGGATATGTTCCGGAGTGCCACAATGGATTTCTTGGTGGTGCTGCTAATGAAAGTTTGGATGTATCACTTTCAAAAACATACTTCAAAAGGAGATCATCATTTGTTATCTTGGGTCTTGATTTGGAACCAAAATCTGACCATGCCTGTATTTATTATTTCGTTTTTGGCTGAACACCTACATGCGAACAAGGTGCTTCCCGCGACAGTTTGCAGTGTTAAAGAAATGCGGAGTTCACGAATTACGATAATCCATGAAACGAATCGTGCCTTGAAGACCCTCGAATTGAAAATATTCGGAAATGAATTCGAAGCTAATTTAAAACACCATAAGAAAGCTGTAATTAAAATACACAAAACTCAGAATACAATAAGTAAAAGTCAAAGTATTAGTTAGGCATATCGTTAAAAATGACTAAAACTAAACCTCGTGAAATAATTATAACTTACTGTATAACTAAAACCCACGTTGTATAACTATGCACAGTCCACACAGCTGCATCTAAACCTAAACAGGCAAATCGCCACGTAATTCGGAAACAGAATGTATTAAAATATACTAATTTTCAAACCTAAGCGTTCATATGTTCGTTTAATCACAGAAAATTCTACTCATTTACTTACTTAATCGCTGTTTGTTAATTGTGAAGTAGGAAGAACAGGTGTCAAGTGGTTCTGTATACATGTTATTAGGTTCAACGACCTATCACACCATAAATCTACAACAAGTTTATGCGCTACATAATGGACCGACGATCGTTCGTCATAATAGTAAGCGGGTGTTAGATTAGTACGTTAAGCATGTTGTCCCAATGTTTGTTTGTTCAGGCGCGTGGGAACGCGACAACGTACAACCTGTAGAGATATTTTCAGCTTGTTAAAAGAAAGCGCAAAGTCCACAGACGCCCATATTGGCCTGGGACACCTGGATCTTCGGCCAGGTTAGTCGACAGGTTAGGCCTAGGTAGTCATCAAAGAAGTCGTCTCTACACGGTCTGAGAACTGTCGACATTCGAGGCACGCACGCGTGAGGCGTAGAGGACCACCTATGCGAAGCCAAATTAAAAAATTACAGTGAAAACTGTACAGAAATTTTTCCACTCGACGTCGTTGGCCTTTGATGCCATAAGATGTCGTTAAACTGTGTATAACTATGTTTAACTGTGTTAAAAGTCCTCAACTCCGAAATAAAATGGTGTCCATATGTGCAGCCCTATACTGGCCTAGATTTAAGTCTCTATACCATACATATGCATGAGTTTCCGTGTGTATTTACGGCTATTTACATACCTGGATTTAATGGCATATGTTTGATGATGTTAAGTCGTCGAATCATTCAAATACCAATTGACCTACCGACCTACTGACTGACTGACTGACTGACTGACGAGATAGGCTGTAGTCGGATAGATGCACAACGACTTCCTTTTAATCTGACATTAGTATTTTTTGTATACTGAAAAGTATTTAGCAGCTCGTAACAACTATACCTGCGCTGCATAACTCTGTCTTTAGGCTGACGCGCGTATTTTAAGCTATATATAGACCTACGCGCAGGTCACGTGTACTATATATGTATGACGTGTGTTGGCGTTGGTGTACGTGTGCGTTGGCATGCGTAAGTTACCATAAGTGTATATGTGAATTTATACATGAAAATGTATATATATATATATATGTACATATGAATGTATATGAATGAGTGTATATATGAAAATGTATATATATGAATATTTGAATGATTATATTGAATGTATATATATATATGTACATATGAATGTATATGAATGAATGTATATATGAAAATGTATATATATATGAATATTTGAATGATTATATTGAATGTGTGTATATATATATGCATGTGTGTGTATATAATGGTATATATTCGGCCGATAAAGTCCTGTGGGTTTGGAATTCATATAATGAGACGAGCCGAAATGGTAGACGTTCGAATAATTTGTCACTGCTCAAACGTCGCCTATACATAGGCAGATATATTTGTATATAAATTCATGTATAGGAATACATACATATATATGTATACGTTGTTCCTATATATGGACAAGTATATAATTACCACATTTTGACAGATGCACATTTACGTGCATGGATACAAATAGTATATATCATCGTCATCCAGAAAAACTCCCATCAACCTTATATATATATATATATATATATATATATATATATATATAATTATCGATGAATTTTTATATGCATATATGTGGGAGCATTTTCTGTATTGGAATTTTTGGGTGTTGCCCTTGAACGGCCATTTAAGCCAAGTTATTTATAGGCGTCATACAATGACTCCCACGTACAATGCACGTATAAGAGGCTATATATGCATAAAGAGACTAGGAAAGGCCTTAGGCATAATAGGCATATTTACCATGCACGGACACAAATACACGCAAACACACGGGCACATACCGACACACACATAGAGGCACACACACACAGACTCACACATAGAGGCACACACATGCATAGTGCTCTCATTTACGAAGTGATACACAGACATCGTATGTAGAAGTTTCTTAGCATCAAGAAATTTTCTTCAACACTTATATTTATTCGTATATCTGGCACATATTTAGTTTCTTTAGAAAGCTAAAATCCACACGTAAATAACAGTAAACAATCGTGATAATTGAGGATTGTCAAACCAACTGCCCCGGGCTACAACCACTAACTTCTTCCAGACTTTCTAACTGTTGCAGTGGTTTAAATACTTATGCATTTGTCGCTGACAAAACCAAACATCTGGCTAATTCGAATATCACTCTACAAATAAAAAATCAGTTTGTTACTAAAATGTAGGTTAAACGAGCAGAAACAAGCTGCTGCTATCAATCAGAATTTTTTGTGTATTTTATTTAATTTCGTTAAATTTAATTATTAAATTCGCCTGGTATACATACACCCGTTATCTTTTCAAGTAACGACTGATAATTAAAAACGCTCGATCGTCCTCAGCCGTCTGTAACTCCGCCACTGTCTTTAGTCGGGTAGTGCCAGACCCAAGCCTGGGTAAAGGAGGAGGGCGACGTCAACGACCTTTGATGTCATAAGATGTCGTTAAACATTGGAACTACATGTACACAGCCGTCTATGCGCAGTTTTCCGATGGTTTTGATGGGGGTACGTATACGGGTTGTCAGTTTCGACCTCAGAAGAGACGATCGGTAAGTGCTTTTCTTCTGGCACTGTACTTTAAAAGAAATCTGGAAACAGCGAACCCAGTTTAGTTCATTGCGTGGATACGAAAACTGGGCGAAGTACCGATCGTTGTCCGTTTTTAATCTAAAAACTCCCGAGAGTTCAAAACTCTCTCTCTCTAATGTTGTTACATGTTCTTCTTCTTCATCATCAAATGCACTAGATCGCCTCCGTGAACTTCATTCGCTTCTTGTTGGATGGCGCATTAAGTTCAAGATTGCACTTTGAGGCCCAGAACACCAGCCTTCCATCATATCTTAATATACTGCTAACTCAATATCGCTCTCCTAAACTTTTGCGTTTTTGTCCGATACTCGTTTTGCCTAAGTTCAGGACAATTGTAGAATATCACGTGCCTCAGGCCTTTGTGTTCCTTCTTTTGAATCGTCTACTACAAAAGGCCCGACTTGCAGACTCGCTATCATCATTCAAATCATTTGTCATGACTCAGTATAATTGCTCTGTATTCGTATGACTCCATCTTGGACTCTATAGCGCGCACATATATATATCTATGCCTTGGATTCAGTTGTCCTGATAATGCGCGCGTAACAAGTGCTTTAAATAAATAAATAAATGAAAGAAGTTAGAAATTTTCATAAAGAGATGGGTCTGAAAAAAGTTGTGCATTTTCGAAAACTTTCTGCCATGCCTGGTGAAACAGCGATCCACGCCACGTACACTGAATGACTTGTAAACCTCTTGGCAGCCAGCCGGCCTGCCAGCTGTCAGTCAGTCTACCTGTCAGTCGGTCGTTCAATCAGTCAGTCAGTCTGGTGTATGAGTGAGCATGGCCTCAGGGCTTTTATGAAGTTCATATAGGCGGTATATAAGTATATGAAGTTGGTCGGTGTATGAATGATTCCATGACCTGCATCATCAAACCGATACCATTACTTGCAGGTACTTCCAGGTTCTTCCAGGTATTCCTGGTACTTCCAAGTACTTCCAGGTACTTTCAGGTACTTCCATATACTTCCAGATACTACCAAGTATTTCCAGGTACTTCAAGGTACTCCCAGGTACTTCAAGGTACTTCCAGGCACATCCAGGTACTTCCAGATACTTCCAGGTACTTCCAGGTACTTCCAGGTCATTCCACAGTCAGAACAATCAATCACTCAGCAGCTAAACCATAAATCAGTTACTGATATACTTAATCAATCATCAGTCAATCAATCCACCAATCAGTGAATCAAATTCAATCAAACTGGCAACTGTAAATGTAAATGTACACGTGTTACTACAGCGACCGTATGGCCTCGACCTGTGTTCTGTATACCTGTTACTTGACCTCGGCTATACATCAGAATGACTTGACCTCGGCTACACATCAGAATGTGAGACTAACAACATACATAAGCTCACGGCTGGTACTACGCTGGGTAACTTCCTGAAATGCAGGACACGTGATACATGAACATTTCGGCACAGATGGTGTATTTTGTGTCTTATTTTACGACGTTTCTCCACGCTTTAGCTGTTCACACAGTCTGGCACAAAACTTGGACATGAGCTGTATTTATAGGCGCTCGTTTCGAAGGTCAAGTGGAAAGCGATTCTCTTCTCTTCTAGTTAGCATCGGGTTTCATCGCTGGAATACCGATCCAAGTAGGCACCTTCAGGCGAACTTGAAGACGACAACAATCCCATAGGAATGTGTTCAACTGCACGTATGTGTAAAACGCACCTTAGTATAATCATTCAGTGGCATGTTGAAATTCAAGTTAGCCCATATCACATCCACTTTGTAAAACGCACTACTGTAGCGTCGTGTGAACATGGCTTTCAGAACCTTTATGTAGTTTCCCTCATAGGAGCTACATAATTATTCAGATACATACATACATAGCCTGTCATGCCTTTCACCGCTGCGTTAGAAGTTCGAATTCCGGCAAGTCGTGTGAAATTCGTCACGCAGTTCGTGACAGGACTGTGTCATTGTTGAGTTACAACTGCTGTTTCTGCGCTTCAGCCAAAAGACCTAAGGACTCATTCAGAACCACTCCTTCGACGACCATAGAATAGGTAATCATGGTACGTAGTAAGTAGTACCATGCTTTACCTTACCCTATCCACCCTAATCTACCCTACCCTACCATGCATATGCCTACCGTACACTACTAAATTTGAGCCAACTGATCTCGGGGTAAGCATTACACTCGTTTGTGATTTTTCGTTCTAAAGTGCAAAGATCAGTTATCGAACCGAACTTCCTGAATATCACAATTTATCATCATAATGACGTCATACAAGGCAATACTTTGAGAGTATGCATCAAAGAAACTCCTGAAACGCAAGTTTCAGTGTCGCGACTCGCATACTGAGCGCACAAGTTACTTACTTATTTGCTTAGAGCTGATAAGAGGCAGAACTAGGAGCGATAATTTGGAGCTATTTCGAAACTGAGGGACAGAACACACCGACTAAATGTAAATTTAATGTAGACGCAAATCTCCAATATTTCCCAGCGCCATACGAAAGCTGCGTTAAACAGAA
The DNA here is from genome assembly GCA_964023275.1 of Norana najaformis. NCBI lineage: Eukaryota > Metazoa > Annelida > Clitellata > Crassiclitellata > Hormogastridae > Norana > Norana najaformis. The sequence goes on from OZ029921.1 coordinate 28,548,907, forward strand.
TAGCTTAAGCAACGGCGCTATATCATATCAAGTCGGTAAGAGCCAGGTTATCTTATCAGTTTCCATGCCAGGTCAAAATACGGGGATCAAACCGGGAGAGTTGGTGTCGTTTATTATTATTTCTGCATTTATTAAGCGTCACTATCTAACGACCAAACGTCACTCGATGGCGCTGAACAAGTGCGCGTTATCAATTGCTCAATGTTCGCACACAGTAACCGTGTCATGGGAGGCTCTAACCCGCACGCCCCGCGTTGTAAGGCGATCACTAAACCACTCGGCCATTCCATGTCACACTGTTACCTATCATGCTGTTAACTACATAAACGACGTAGTTGAAATTCGTCGCCATGACGTCAACCGGTTGTGGCCTGACATCTACACCACATTTGCAACTGAACCTGAAAATGTACTGCATAGTGCACGCAGGGACACGCTTGGCTGGCGTTTGCCTTGCAGCTCATGCATAACGATTGCTCGAAAATTTCTTCCGCTTTGCACTTCCTGATTCAAATGGGAAATCTGGGCATGGCCCCATCTCGGATTTCTTTACCTCCCCTCAAAGAATTGTATTTTTGATTTAATTAGGCTACATTTTATTTGCATACAAAGTAAACATAAAAAACGTAAGTGGGCCAAATTTTGAGGGAGGATGTATATTACATCCCAGCCCGCTCCACAGTCCGCCATTGACTCACTCCTTTTCTACAAATCTTATCTCTTCCCCTCATCTCTCTCTCTCTCTCTCTCTCCCTCTATCTCTCTATCTCTCTCTATCTCTTTCTCTCTCTCTCTCTTTCTCTCTTTCTCTCACTCACCACTCTCTCTCTCTCTCTCTCTCTCTCTCTCTCTCTCTATCTATCTCGCTATCTCTCTATCTATCTATCTATCTATCTATCTATCTATCTATCTACCTACCTACCTACCTACCTACCTACCTATCTATCTATCTATCTATCTATCTATCTATCTATCTATCTATCTATCTACCTACCTACCTACCTACCTACCTACCTATCTATCTATCTATCTATCTATCTATCTATCTATCTATCTATCTAATGTGTCTCCGCTCCAATCCTAAACACCATCCGCCATAGCCGTCTGACTGTCTACCTACCTGACTCTTGGATCTTGACCTGGAACCGAACCCAGGATCCTTCCGGCCTATCGATTTTGTTTTGACTGAGCGCCTGTGAATAAGCTGGTTCCCGCGACGTGGCTTTCGTTGGGCGCTGTAAAAATCTCAAGCTTACGATTACGATTACAACTCTTGCCTTGAATATTCTGGAGTGCTTCAATCCAGACTAAGACTGGCATTTTAAAGCTGTCTCGCCCAGATTCCTGTTTATGTCACACGACGCCATAAACGCTCGCCAAGCTCAGCAGGGAGCCAGCTATTTTACCTTACCTCTCAGCGGGACGTCGAACTGATTCAAAAACCACGATGGCTCTAGCCGTTTTCGTTGGTGAAATCCAGGTCTCTCTGTGAAGCAGCTTTTGTGTGGCGCTGAGAAATAGCCAGAGTGCTATCCAGGCCATACGGTCGCTATATAAAACCGCATACATTTGCATTTAAATTTCCAATGCTGTGAAGTCTCGGTGTATCATTCGTGTAGCCATTTGTAGCGATCGCAATTGGATCGCCATTCAAACTACAAATCCTGGACTAGCAGTGAACATTCGTATAAAAATGGCATGGATTGCTTGAAGCGCCATCGACGCATTCAAGAATATTTCAATCGACACAAAGAAAAGAAATGTGTGCCTATCATTTATGAAGCTAACGACTGTTCTACCTTATAGGCCTACATCAGTGCCACCTAAAGAAAAAGAGTACCTTGACCGACGCTATCCCTCTTATATTGGCTCTAAATAGCTATATTATGTATGTGCAAATGCAAATGAGATAAATTAGGGCATTTTAAAATAAAAATGACCATCGCACACATCCTGAAGTTAGATAGAAACTTATTATTTTAATAAATATTCGACCAAACTGCGTAAAACTGTACAAAAATCCGTCTTCTCTGCCGGATATTTCAGTTCTATCACAGCACAAAATGTCTGTCCTTACACACTAAACAGACTAGACATGACTTGAGATCATAGCATCATAAAACAGGCGAGCTAATTTGGTAAAAATCGCTTGTTGCGTCAATTGCTTGTTCGATTGTTTGTTCTTTTGTTCGTTCTATCGGTACTTATCGGTATTATCGGTGGCAAAAGAGAAGAGCCCCAGATCACTCGAATGCGCACGACTTTATCACATATTTCGCTTAAGATGATGCTTTCGAACCCCGCGCGCAGCGCTCTGAGGAGAGTCTTAATCGCATCCGCCGCTTTCAAAAGTGATGATGGAACTGCTGCTGCTGCTGCTGAGGCTGCTGTAGGGCTTACATAAACACCTGTCGGATGGGATGGGAAATTACGAAATTACGATGCGGATTAGTTAGCATTCTAAGGACAAGAAAGACCACGACTGTTTATTAGATAATTTTCGGGTTATTTAAGTTACTTTTCTGGAAGTAGGAGTTACACTGCCCAATATTGCACGGTAAACAGGTAAAGTAAAGATTACGCAAGACAAGACAACGCAAGGTAAGGTGAGGCAAAGTAACTCAAAGAATCAGGTAAAATAGAGTTAGAAAATTTAGAGTAAGAATCCACTACTTTCTTGAAAGTAATGTCTGCAAGCGACAGACACTTTGGCCCTAATAGAGTGCATACAGAACCTCCTTTTTGTCTGGTAAAAAACCAGGGACGGCCACTTTCGTCTTATTATTGCAGAAACCACTCTTACCATCCAGTGTCGGTAAAACATCTGACGTGCGATGTTGCCGAAAAGTTTCCACGGTCTATAAATCTCTCGACTAGATGAGAAATAAATACACTAGAAAACCTTCATCTGTTGCAATATTAAGCCTCCAAACCCATCTTCCACGGAACAGCCCCCCTTGTTCTACTCACCCAATCGGGTTGCCATGGCTGTCGTTTCCTCGGAGCTAATGGAAGAATCGAGCAGAGTGTTGTTGCTGCAGATAATAAGCTGATGCTGATGCTGATGCTGATGCCAACTCTGTGGAGTCAGACGATTCATAGCAGTTTAGTTGGTTATATATGAGCAGCAGCTAAACGGGAAACGCCTTCTTTTGATACATGCAGCGACGCAGGACGCGCCAGTGCGAGCGTAGGTTGTTGTTTAAGAGATGCTTCTGCTGCTGCTGCTGCTGCCAGAGGATGAGATGCCGAAGGTATCGAATGAGCTGTAGAGACAGACAGTGCGAGACATCTAGGCATCATGTAGGCCTATGCCTACATATGTCGCACGTTGCTATAAGTGATTTAATCATAGAACGAGCATATGCACACAACACTCGTGTATATAAGTACATTGCATACACGCATATATATATACATGCGTGCGTATATATATATATATATATATATATATATATATATACATACATTCTCAAACATAGGCTCATATATATGTAAATGCATGGCTAAATACACATGAATATACATAATTATATATGGCTATATACATAAGCACAAACACACATATATGTATACACTGTGAGTGGGAAAAAAGCGACTTCCTACAACTGTTACTTGTAGAACTATAAACTATTCATAGATCTAAGGATATTCAAATGGATTTTAATCTTGACTGTAACGGCTAACGATTTTTGAACTCTTGGACGGTTCCCGTTAAATAATGATGTCACTGTGACGTCATTTGTAAACAAACTACGAAAAATGGCGTTCAGCGAAGAGCACAAAACAGGAATAAAGTTTTTATGCCAAAATAAGAATTTTGGGGCCAAACGTTTCGTAAAAGAGTTTCCTGAAAAGCGATGGAAATTCGGTGGACTTAAGGCCCTGCTGAGAAAGATTGATAGAACTGGATCGGCAGGTCGTTAGGCAGGTAGCAGCAGACAACGAACTGCTAGAAATAACGAAAACATCGAAAAAACAAGATCTTGTTTTGAGTCAAGAGAGAAAGAGAGATTTTTTTATTTTTTTATTGACAACCAAAAAATAATTAACAAATACAATTATAGTCTGTCACATACAGTGGTGCTAATAGGCTGACCTAAAAGGAACAAACAGTTCCGCTACGAAGGTCACCTATTTACATCATGGATTACAAATAGGTGACAGTATAATACTGAGTAAAACAATTAATAATCTAAAATATAAAGTAATTGTTATAATCAATGTCATTGCATAAACCTAAACAACAACAAAAAACACTTAACTAAGCACCAAAAAACACTTAACTAAGCACCAAAAAATACTTAACTAAATGCATTGAGTATATGAGATTTTAAACTTGTTTTAAATTGGTATAATGTTGGCAAGCTAGTAAGTACAGTTGGCAGAGAATTCCAGAATGACGGTCCACAAATTATAATACTAAACTGTCCATTAGTAGTGTGAACAGAATGTTTATGATACATATGAGATGATCGTGTGGACAAACCGAGAAACTTACACAGCGAGAAATTGCACGAGAATTGACGGGCATTTCTCGACGTTCAGTAACAAAATTTTCAAGGGGAACCTTGGGTTAAAATGTTTCAAAAGGTGTAAAGTGACTGAACTCACGGAGGCCAACAAGCAGGTGAGGCTTGAGCGCTCAAGGCTTTTGTTAACACGTTATCCTACACATATGGTCCATTTCATTTGGTTCACTGATGAAACACATTACACTGTCGCTGCACCATGGAACAGTCAAAATGATTGTCTGTAGGTTGCCGTCGGAACTCGTAAGAAGAATATCTCGGGAAATCGTTTGATTCGCACTCGCTCGACTTTCAGTCAATCGCTAATGGTTTCGGTCGGTGTGCCTGCACTTGGCGGAAGAGGGATGATACACTTCGTGGAACCCGGCGTTAAAATTAATGGTGCGTAATCCCGGAATGTTCTGTTAACAGAGAAGCTCTTTCCAGATATACGAGAAATGTCAGTGTATTACACATTTCAGCAGGATGGCGCTCCAGCACACCAAGGTCGTGAAACCGTCGTACTACAGACTAACGAAGCTTCTAATTTCATACCTACTGCACTTTGGCCTCCAAACAGTCCAGTCGTAAATCCTGTAGACTATGAAAATTGGGGAATGATGCAAGAAAAAGAAGAAGTCTACGGAATAAAAATTCGGAATGTCGATTACGTCAGCGTATCAGGCAAGCGTGGGATGAGTCGGATCAAAGCATAATTTACTCTGCAATAAGTCAGTGGTGGGAGGGGAGGGCTTTACTGCCCTCGTCGAAGCCAAAGGAGGACATCCTGAGCACAAATTGTTGCTTAATAGTTAAATTGGTTGTTTTCCAAATTTGATCAGAAATTTAATTGTTATTAAAGTTGAATGCAAGTTATAATGAAGTTTTCCAGGGAATCGTTTTTTTTCATTCACAATGTGTACATGTTACGCATGGGTAATCAAACTCTGTTGATCTTGGATCTACAGTGGACACTTATATCACAAGTGCAGAACAGTGGTAGCCTACTAGTAATAGTAGATGTAGCCTGTCATAGACAATGGCGGATTTAAAGACCTTCGGCCTCGGCTGTGCTACGGAGCTATATAAATTGTCTTATTATTGTTCATTGGACGTGCACTCCAGTCATAGCGGACTAATTGCTTTGCACATAACGCCCACACCCCGCTAGTAATAACTATTTGGTACTCTAAGCTAAGTGACTGGCTTATCTATTGGCTTAGTTACGCAAATCCTATTTGTTTTAGCTGGCTTAGTAAACTTACTACACCGTAAATGACTCACTGACTTGCTTACTTTCTTAGTTACGCAAGTCCCCTAAGTTCGGCTGACTTTCTTACTTAGTGACGGGCATACTTTGAGGCCGAGTTATGTAAGTCTTATCTTTCACCGAGCATTCCACTCATTCTACTCACCTAATCGAAGCGCCATAGATGTCGTTTCCTCTGCCGAAAGATCACTATGCAGATATCACTGGCATGCGCAGCCGTATAGACAAGCTTCAAGGCAACAAAGGAAACTATGCGCCGTTGTGGTGGTTGGAACTGCATGATGAATTGTCTGACTATTGAGTCAGTCAGCTGCCTAGTACGTTAACATTTAATGGGTGTCTGCTATGCAACAGGGTAAAGTTCTTCGTCATCCTATATCATGTATGTGTCGGGACATTTCTGTAGCGCCGTTCAATAATCTCTTGAAGGTGCATCCAACCGACATAATTGTATTACCCAAACAATGTATTAAAATGTGTTATTTATTGTGTCATGGATAGTTGGATATATGTCTAAACCGTTGTGTCTTCACTGACACTGACAAATGCGGCTCTTATAAGACACCGTACTAGGTGCGTGTGTGGAGTGCACGTGTGCGTAATTGTAGATAGATACACTTAGATATATATATATATATATACATGAATATATATACAATATTATATAGAGCTATGTACATAAGCACACATATATATTTTGCATCTGTAAACTTTTGGCATTGGTCCAGATTTTTGTCATAATTTGCCTTCGTCGTTTTCACATGGGTGGAGGGGAGGGTTTAGCGACAGGAAGGGAGTTTGACATCTGATTGATTGGCAGGTAGCTGATGTTTTGGCCCAGTTCCCGCTGTTCTACCGCTTGCTGCAGCAGCATGGGTTCCAGGTTGGTTTAATCACCAGATGACAGGAGAGGATGGGGGAAGGGGACTCATGTAAGCCCCATGTGGCATTTAATGAAATGCGCTCCGTTGAGAGAATGTTATCGTAGTCGTCATCATCATCGCCGCCGCCACCACCACCACCACCATCATCATCATAATAATGATCATCTCCATCACCATCACTATCACCACAACCACTACCACCACCATCATCGCCAACACCAACACCACCACAACCACCACCACCACCACCACCATCATCATCATAGTCATCATCTCCATCACCACCACCATTACCACCACCACCATTGCCAACACCACCACCACCGCCGCAACCACCAACACCATCATCATATTCAGTATCCTCATCATTGTCATCACCATCGTCATCTGCAGTAGCATCAGCAACATTATTAGAACCATCACCATCGTCGTCGTCATTATCACATAGTATTTCACTGGTCCTACGTGGCCTGTTAGGTACGACATTTCAGCTCACCTTAGGTCAATGTCGCCTGAGCTGCAACATAGGGCAGCAGAGGTGAAGGATCTCACCTAATAAATTTATTGAATTAATAGCAAGGTCGAGGCCATGCGGTTGCTATGGGAACACGTGTACGTTTACATTTGCATCATGGGGCAGCGCTATTGAGATGCTGTTGAAAGATGCCGTTGAAATTCCCATTGCATGCACACACATAAAGTCATAATAATCGTTTAACAGCAACCATACTGCCAGGTGGTGGGTTAAGGTCACGGACCGAGGGTAAGCGAGGGCCGGTGTGCCAAATTAGGTCCGGGCAAAAACAGTTCTGAGAAATATTGTGATTAGTTCACGTGACAGCCATGCAGGATGCGGAGTTGTTTCTAAAATAAAACTGCTCTTTCCGTTTCCTGCCGTTTCGTTTGTCAACATTACTTTTTGTTCCAATTACGACTGTTCAAGTACAGACTGACTGCCATGGGCGACTGCCTGCGGGCTTGTATTTTACTGTTTACTGAACTATTGTTTCCTATAAAATTTTGCTACGAAGGCAGCAGGATACTTTAAAATTCGCCTCGCTATGTTGTGCACCTGAGGCAAATGTGAAGGAATGCGGATATGGGACTGAGTCAGAAGTCAAAAGCCACTGAACTGAAGAGTGACAGAGGAAATTTTAAGAGTGAATTTTAGGCCATGCCAAGACTCAAAATAAGCAGAAAATGAGTGCAAGGGTGACGTCAGATGTAAGGTAGGGAAGTAGGAGAAACATGACGACCAGCCATGCTTAGGCGACAACTGAGAAGGTTATAGGAAGGAATAAAACATGTTCCCCATAAAAGATGGTTGGAAACCAGGAGAAAACAAGCAGCGGGTATGGAAGAGAGGCCAAGGATGAAAATATTGCAGCTGCAATGTCATTAACTAAGAGCATATGGTAGCATTAAGAAAGAAAGGTAGAACGAAGGAAGGAAAGGCAGGAAGAAAGGAGATAATGAAAGAAGGAGGAAAAAAGGAACGAACGAAGAATGGAAGGCTGTACAGATTCGCGATATAGAGATCTGCGACTCAAGCTCCTCTCTCTTCCCCTCTCAGGGTTCCGCAGGCGTCTTAAGACTGTACTGTTTAACAGTGATTTTATTTGTTCGGGTCGGGAGCGCCCCTGTTGAGTTTATTCTCTAAGAGGCGCTTTGTAAATATCAAATTACAGTTACAATTACAACAGACCCCTACACCCTAAAAGGATAAATCTGGGCATAGCACACAGAATAGCAGAAGTTTTTAACAGATCAGCGGATTACGTATACGGTACACATCTCTTGACCCGAAACACACACACACATGTAACTCCTGATGTTTATATTATTATCCAGGCTTCGACTTCAGTGGCTGCATGTCAATCTCCTAGGCTAACTACGTCGCATAAATATGGATAATTGCTATGTATGAATATATTATATATATTATATATATATTCGGATCATTTATATAATATAGACCTATATATAATATTGTATGTTATCATCATCATCATCATCAACAACCGTGGGCTCAATGCCCGTAGGTGTCCGATGCCCGTTTCACAATGTGTCTCCACTCGATTCTGTTTTGAGCCGCATGTCCCAGTCTCTGCAAGTCCGCGCCACACCACTCCTCAATGTCATCCACCCACTCTCGATGTGGTCTGCCTCTCTTGTTCGTACCTTCCATAATTCCAAACATCAGAGTCTTAATATTTCTGTCATCCTTCATTCTACAGATATGTCCAAACAATCCAAGTTTTCGCTGAATAACCTTCTGCAGTAGATTCTCGGTTATAGCCACTCTTTCGTAAACCTCTTCATTCCTAATCTTCTGAGTCCATCCGATCCTTAGGATTTTTCTGTAACATTTTCTTTCAAATGCCAAGACTCTCCGTCGTGAGTCTTTTGTCAGGACCCATGTCTCACATCCATACATCATGGTGCTAAATACACATGTCTTTAATACCTCCAGTTTTGTTTTCATGCTGATTGCTCTGCTCTTCCAAGTTTTATCCATTGCTTTCAACACTGCTATTCCCCTCGCTATTCGTATCTTTATTTCACTTTTGCAATCTAGGTCATATGTCATATTACTTCCAAGATAAGTGAACCTCTCTACATTCTCCAGCTGCATTCTTTCAACCACTATCTGCTGGGTGATGTTTTTGTCGCCAAATACCATTGTTTTTGTCTTATCAAAGTTCATGTACAGTCCATATTTCTTTGCTTCTTCATTCAGCATTCGTGTTGTGCACTCCAGCTCTGTAGGTCCCTCCTCCAATATGTCCACATCATCTGCAAAACGTAAATTGTTTATGCATATTCCCTGAACTGATATTCCTTTGCTCTTGACCCTGTCCATTGCTCTTTCCAAATCTGTTATAAACACCATGGGCGATATTGGATCGCCCTGTCTCATACCCCTGTTGGTTCTAAACCACGGTCCCAACTTGCCACATGTCCTGACCGCCGCTTGTGAAGTACCATTTATGTCTCGTAACAACTGAATCAGTTTGTTGTCAACCCCATACGATTGTAGAACGGCCCATGTCACGTTCTGGTCTACACTGTCAAATGCCTTCTTAAAGTCTACAAAACAGTTGTATACCTTTTTATTCTTTCGCCTTGCTTTTTCTGCTATTAGTCTTAAAGCCAAGATTTGTTGTATCGTGCTTCTATCCTTCCGAAATCCCGCCTGCTCATCCGTCAAGTATTCCTCCATCTGGCTCCTTAATCTTTCCGCCAATACCATCATCAGCACCTTGCCCAGGTGGCTTATCAGCGCAATGGTGCGGTAGTTGTTACATTCCAATGGACTTCCCTTTTTGTAGATTGTTACCAATATCGACTTCTTCCACTCTTCCGGTGCTTGTCCTTGCTCCCATGCCATGTTACATAACCTGTGGATTTCACCCAACAGAAGATCTCCTCCATGCTTGATCATTTCTCCCGTGATGTTGTCTCTACCAGGGCTTTTATTGTTTTTTAACCTTGTTATCGCTTTTTGAACTTCCTCTAACAATATGTCTGTGTTTGTTTCCGTCGTCGGAGGGGAGATAGCCTTTAGTTCTTTTATTATCTCTCTAGTAAGATCTTGATTTGGCTGTTCGCTATATAATTCACTGCAATATTCCGTCCATCGCTGTATTATATCTTCCTTTGTTGTTAGCATTTTAGCCTTCTCGTCTTTTATTGCTGTGAGTCTCGGTTGCCAGTTTCTGTTTACATTTCTTATCATTTTGTAGACTTCTCTGCTTTTGCCTTCTCCAAAGTTCTTTTCAATTTCCCTGCACTGCTGTTCCAACCATTGTGCTTTATCCTCTCTTGCTGCCTTCCTCACCCTGTTGCAACTCTCCTTGTATTTCCGTTCTGCTACCTGTGATGTGTCTCTTTTGAGTTTTAGCTCCCTCTTTTCCTGTATCAGCCGCAATGTCTCCTGTGTTATCCACTTTTGCTTGATCTTTTCTTCTTCTGGAACCGCCTCCTCTATCGCATTGTTTATTGCTGCAGTTAGTTTTTCTGTTCTGCTTTCCAAGTCCTGCTCTTCCTCAAGTTCTTTTAAATTCCTTCCTAACGCCTGTTGGTACTTGATCCTGGTAGACTCCTCCTTCAGTCTTTCAATGTTCCTTCGCTTCACAAAGCATGGCTCATGCTTTTTCTTTAGCTTCAGTTTGATGTTTGCCATGACCAAGCTGTGGTCCGAGTCTATGTCAGCACCTTGAAAAGTACGGCATAGTTGAACTGCTGTGTTCCACTTTCGTCTTATTAAGATCATATCAATCATGTTTCTTGTTTGTCCATCACTGGAGCGCCATGTCCACTTTCGACATTGTTTTTGTTGGAATCTTGTATTGCAGATGGTCAGGTCATTGTCTACCGCAAACTCCAGTAGTCTTTCACCCCTTTCATTCCGGTCTCCAAAACCATATTTGCCCATAACTCCTTCCCATCCCGTTCTATCAGTACCGATTTTAGCGTTCCAGTCTCCTCCAATTATGAGTGTATCCTTCTTCTGTACCTCTCCGATCAGCTCTGTCAACTTTGAGTAGAAGTCTTCAATCTCCTCTTCACTGCTTTCAGCCGTTGGTGCGTAAACCTGAATTGTTGTTATGTTGAATGGTTGTGCACTGAACTGTGCCAGCATCATCCTTTTGTTCACGGGTCTGTAGCGGATGAGTGCATTTCTGGCTCTGTTGCTGAGCAGAAATCCCACTCCTGCCTCATGTCTGCTGGGATCTCCAGACCATATTATTCCTCCATTCCTCATCTCGCCTGATTGTGTCCAACGCATCTCTGATATTCCAAGTATGTCGCATCTGTATCTTGACATTTCCTCTTCCAGCATCTCCAGCTTCCCTGCCGCCCATAGGGTGCGGACATTCCATGTGCCCACCGATATCATTTCTCTTGCGGGCTTCAGACTTTTTCTTTCGGTAGCTAATTTGTCGATCCAACCCCGATCGCTCGATTGGTTTCGCGGACCTTGTTTTACCGGGGGACGTCCGAGCCGGCATGTACTTGCATCCTTTTTGTTTATATAATATAGACCTATATATAATATTGTATGTTAATGCTATACTATCTATCACGCATAAAGTGGTTTAAAAAGAGTTAGAAATTAGCCTCATTGTTGTCTAAAAATAATTATTATAGGTTCTGCAAACGATTACTTCACAAAGGCTAACAATCGAGTGAAATATGAATAGGTCTATATATTTAGCAGCTTATTATATATAGACATGTCACATGTATATTCTATAGTATAAGTTATATGCATGTATCCTCATACACAGTTGTCATAAATATCTCGCATCTCTCGTCTCTTTTTCCTTTGCGTTGCATCAACACAGACATAATGCAGTTGTAACTGTAATTGTAATTTAAGATTTATAAAGCGCTTCTTAGAGAATCAACTCAACAGGAGCGCTCCCCACCCCAACAAGTAAAATCACTGTTAAGCAGTACAGTCTTCAGGCGCCTGCGAAACCCTGAGAGGGGAAGAGAGAGGAACTCCTCCTCCTCTTGCTCCTCGTCCTGCTCCTCCTGCTCCTCTTGCTCCTCCTCCTCCTCCTCCTGCTCTTCCTCTTGCTATTCGTCCTGCTCCACCTGCTCCTGCTCCTGCTTCTCTTCTTCCTCGTCCTGATGATCTAATCCAAGCCCAGCTGCAGCTAATTGGCCAATTATCGTCAAGGACATCCAGGAACGAAGCTCAGTACACGAAAGCCAATGAACTAACACACCCACAACCCACATGGGGTATGGGTAGACGGAAGAAGGAGGGATAGGGGAGATGGAGAACGAGGAGAGAGGGGGCAGAGTGACAGAGAGATGGTGAGTGGAGGGAGGAAACAGAGAGCACGGTAGTGGGAAAGACAGATTGAAACACATGACTGTAATTCTCCCAATTTCTCCATAAAGCTACAATTACACACTTCAAAGCATTGCAACCACTCGCTCGCTCTCTCTCTCTCTCTCTGTTTCTCTCTCTCTCTCTCTCTCTCTCTCTCTCTCTCTCTCTCTCTCGCTCTCTCGCACACACACACACACACACACGTGTAGTCTACACAGTTAATAAACGTTGTACCTGTCGGCCTATATGTAATTTTCTGATACCCGAAGCGGAGGAGCAACGCTGCATCGGTACAAGCTTAACGACCGAGACAACATCAACTACCGCTTTACTGTTTTCGCTCCTCCTCCTCCTCCTCACTCAGTCCTTGACCGTTAGATGGTTAGTCCTGTAAATCCTACTCCTTTGCTTGTGTACTTCTCTCACTTCTTCACATACCACGACCCCGCACGTCACTTAACATCACTGCTATATATATATATATATATATATATATATATATATATATATATATATATATATATATATATATATATATATATAACCATTTTATATATAGCAGTAATGGTAAGTGACGTGTATGTATGTATGGATGTATGTGTATATATATATAGCAGTAACGGTAAGTGACGTGCGGTCACACACACGCACACACACACATCTAAACACACATGCACACATGTGTGTTTGTGTGTGTGTTTGTGTGCGTGTATTTGTGTGCGTGCGTGTGTGTGCGTGTGTGTGCACTGGCATATCTCGAACAAATCCCACGTATTGTCTTATTCACCCTTCCTCATGCATTTGTTGAATATATGCGTGTGTATGTAGATATACGCGTGTATGTGTATATGTATCAGTGACGGATTTAGCCATAGGCGTGGGGGCGGCGGTTCGCCATGGCCTGCCAGAATGTGACGCCCCTCTGGAAAAGCTCTTGACCCCCACGCAAGCAATCCTGGATCCGCCACTGATATGTATAATGTATATCTGTTTGAGATTTATACAGTTACATAGATACGATAGAATGTCATAATATAGCGCTGCATACGAGTACGAGGTGAGACTTTATAGTTGCGTGGGCGAGGTCATTTGGGGGTCAGCGAGAATCGTTAGGCTGTTTGCCCGATTGAAGCAGAAACCGATGACTCGAAAGATTGGGCGGCTGTTAAATTTGATCCCCCTCGCACTCGTGTGGTTCTGGTTCTGAGGGCACAGGTCACTGCCCTGTAATCGCCAATGGTCACGGTATCTGACCGTCCTTGACCTAACCTGATTTTATTAAGCGCACGTGTAGCGAGTGAGCAACTTATTCGCGAGTAAACAATGATATTCCTGGTTTGCTAATTAAGTTTTAATTAATTAAGGTTTGCTATACATCGTACAACTTGTACTTGTACACACGATATAAGCTATTGTTTATATATTCCTTTAGAGATTTATGTATTGGGCCTAATTTGTAGCAATGGTCTGGCGGGCGCTAATTTGAAAGTTTCAGTTGCAAATGTCGTTGACATATTCGTGCGTTTAGAAACTGTTGTGATTGAATTGTTCGTTTAATTAAAATCATGAAAATCAAGGAATGTTTATCTTTACCCGGTTTAACGCTACGCCACGAATAGGGCTAGTCGACGGTTCGAAGCCCGATCACTGACAACTCGATAAGGTCATCGACATCCCCTCACCGTTTCAGGCTTTTCGTACATTGGAAAAGCCTGAAACGGTGAGGGGATGTCGATGATTTTCGTACATTGGAAAAGCCTGAAACAGTCCCACTCTGGCCAACCACAATCTCGCCATGACTGTAATCAACATTAAGCGATACAGGCCAGGATACACCGTTCTTCAAAAAAAATTACGCATTCGATACAAGTCCAGATACACTGCCTATGTAGAACTCATATTTCGATCACAGTATGGGAGAGATTCCTGCGCTTTGTTCGCCTGGCTCTGGTACTAATGCTCATCCCAACAAGAAGAGTAAGTTGCGCATCTGAGCACACGAAACTCTTGTTTTTTTATTACTTTTCATTCCTGCATTTATTAGGCGCCACTATCTAATGACTTAGCATCAATCGATAGCGCCGAGCAACTGTGAGTGAAGGACTTGCTCAAGGTCCCTACACAGTAACCGTCTCGGAGGAGGCTCGAACCCGTACTCTCCGCGTTACAAGCCTAGCGCCCTATCCAATATGCTACCGTGCCCCATAAAAACTCTTGTGTGAAATTTACCAGCGGATCAAAAAGTTAACAAAGCAGAAGCACATTTACTCTGGTGGACGCGCGCAAAGGTGACAAAATTTCATGACCTTTCTTGTTAAATGAAGGTCACGTTCTCCCATCAGAATTTTATTCAGCGAGTCTCTTCGAATTCTGACATTGATAACACACTACTAGTTGCTGGAAATAAGTAGAAACATATCGGCACCGAACCTGCCCATCAATTTTGCTTTGACTGAGCGCCTGTGAATAAGCGGGTACCCGCAAATGCAAATTGGCTACAGAAATCTCGAGGTTATGATTACAACTATTAATACAAGAATTACTATTACTATTACTACGACTATTACAACAAGAATTACGACTATTACTTCAAGAGTAGAATTTCCCCAAAAGCTTTAATCCTAAACGTTTACAGATCCTAACTGGTCACATTTTCCAGTGTATACCCGAGCACCTTAACATAGTAAAAATCCGCACTAATTACAGAACACTAATCATGTGTTGTAGCGTGTTTGAGTTATTGTAACTACTTTTCATATTTAAAAATCTAGTCTGTAGTTTTTAAAACGATTTAGGTGAGATGGTAAACACAAAAAAGATAGAAGTAATGCATCCCAGGTCGACTGGCGTTTCATTGCGGTGAAAAGGCGGGACCTAGCAGAACCTTAGACACAGAGGTTCCAGTTCAAATATGCAGGACTTGATGTCTGCCCAGGAACAGCAGCTGTCCATCCACTTCCGGTATTCGTCTAAAGTAACACACGTTTACACACAACTTCAACACCACCATTTGGGTCAGCAAGCGTTGAGAGGAACTTAAAAGTCGCTATATCAAGTGCCTACATACACACATAGCATTACATACGTACATATGTACGCATACGTACTGTACATACGAGCATACATCCATCCATATCATCCATCCATACATACACACATACCTACATACACATACATACATGCTTACATGAATGCATGCATGCATACACATACATCCATACCATCCATACATACATACATGCATAGTCATACATACATACATACAGTCAAATATATACACATACATACATACATACATACATATACACATACATACATACATACATACATACATACATATACACATACATACAGTCATACATACATATACACATACATACAGTCATACATACATACAGTCATACATACAGACATACATACATAGTCATAGATACAGTCATACATACATACATACATACATACAGTCATACATACAGACATACATACATAGTCATACATACAGACATACATAGAGACATACTTACAATGTTCACTGATTAACCTGCAGATGGGCGAGAAGTCGACAGACGGCCAAAAATATCGTGGACAGATTTTTCATTTGGAAGAGTCATTTGTCCAATTCAAATTATTCGATCTCAGATCTTATGCTTCGGATTTAACTGTGCCAACCAATGCATCTGGGTCGGGTCACTGGAATGGCATAACCTGCAGGTCATCGAGTGCGTCAATTGCGTAAGCTGGCGTGACGCAAACAACACTGAGGTAATTAGGTGCAAGAGTTAAGCAACTGTAACGTGGCCAATCAGAAGAGCCCAGCCGAGGTAACTAAGTTCATCTGTTGCAGATCAGGTCATCAGAATCAATTGGCACAAATCCAGACTCACCAGACTCAAGGTCAGCGCAGTATACAATGCAGTATAACCACGTATTAACATAGCGCTTGTGAGGTGGTTATGCCTCGATGGATAGATGACGCAATGACAGTAGCTAGTGTCTTCCGTCCATCCGGGATACCTGTCCGTCAGTACTTCTTCATCTGTCCGTCCTTCATCGTTCTATCCGTCAGTTAGTCCTTCCTGACGTCCGTCAGTTCGTCAGTCATTCCATGCATCAGTCCGTCCTTTTGCCTGCCAGTCCGTTCTTCAGTCCGCTAGTCCTTTCCTTCGTCCCTCTGTGCTTCCATCCCTCCAACCTTTCGTCGTTCTATCCATCATTCCATCCTATTGTCTGGCCGTCCATCCGTCTATTCTTCCGTCCATCCATCCGTCCATTTGTCCGTCCATCTGTCCGTCCATCTGTCCATCTGTCCTTCCATTCATGCGTCCTTTTGTCCGTCCTTTTGTCCGTTCTTTTGTCCGTCCTTCCGTTCGTCTGTCCGTCGGTGAATTCGACTGACCAGCACAGTAGAACTTTTCGAAGTCTTCACTACTCTTCCAGAAGTTGAGCTGGAGGAACCCTGGGTCCCATGAACCCTTGACCTTCTGTGCCCCATAGCAGGCGACCACAGCGGGCGAAACGGTACTGGACAACTTCTCGAAATGGACGTTCGTTTCGCCTGACCATTTCTCGAACTGGTCGCAGACAAACACCCGCATGTCCAGCAGCTGGACAAATTTGAAATCATCCGCTGCATAAAAAACAAAACAAATACAAAACACACGCGTTACAGAAAGCCTGCGTGGTTAGAACTTCAAGGAAAGGCTATTATTCCTAATTGTAACTATATTATTATTATTATTAATATTATGATTATTATTATTATTATTATTATTATTATTATTATTATTATTATTATTATTATTATTGACCCGAGGTAGAAATGATCCATCAGGAACTAAAAATTAAGTTAGGAATATTATTATTACTACTACTACTATTACTACTACCTACTACTACTACTACTACTACTACTATTATTATTGTTGTTGTTGTTGCTGCTACTGCTGCCACAACTACTACCCTACTACTACTACTACTACTACTGCTTATGTATGTAGTAAGCGCCACTATAAAATGACTAAGCATAAACTGAGCAATTGTGCTTGAGGGACTTGTTCAAGGTCTCTACACAGTAACCGACGCAGAGGGTCGAACCCTTAAACTCCTCGTTATAAGACGAGCGCTCAAATGGTCGGCCACCGTGTCACCAAAGGTAAGGCGATCTTTATTATCTCGATCAGTATTAGCAAATCTGGCCGAAGTGCTACCCCCAGTCCAGAAGCTTTGAGTATGTCGGTCCCACCTGCTGGAACCGCCTCTCTCGAGATCTGCGACTTGAGTTCCTCTCTCTTCCCCTCTCAGGGTTTCGCAGGCGCCCGAAGACTGTACTGTTTAACAGTGATTTTACTTGTTCGGGTGGGGAGCGCCGCTGTTGAGTTTATTCTCTAAGAGGCGCTTTATAAATCTTAAATTACAAAATTACAAATTACAAAAAGCAAGGCAACGCAACCTGAATAATTGAGGGATCGGCCGATATCGTGAGCCTCTGTGGGGTTCAGGACTTCGCTGCAAACGGCGTTGTGTTATATTGCCATATTGAACTTGTGAAATTTTTGGCCGGGGTCCGTAAAATCGTCTGGAGACCAGCTAGACTCTAAAGAAGTCCGTGTAGCAACGATCTCGGACGCAATAGGCCTCTACAGAGGCGCTTAAACCAGGGGCCTGACATCACAGAGATCTCAGAGGGAAGGGAAAAGTTAATTTTTGGGAGGAGCTAAAATTCCGAGGCAATGCTTTTGTTAATCGGCATTTCCTTGAAGTTGTGAGATATAAGTTTCCACTTGCATTACAATAACAGATTCAAGGGCTGTCAACAGCCTACAGAGCCTATACACAGACCCATATACAGACCTATATATATATACATATATATATATATACATATGTGCATATACATATTTGCATACTGATGAACTTGATAACCCTAACACCATTTAAGGATAGCGAGAGGCGTCTTTGACATACATAATTTAATCCTATATAGGCCTAAAGTCATATCGTTATTAACCTATATTATTTTACTTATGCAAAATATTGCTTATTCTAAACCAGTGCTGCAAATTAAACGAACCAGATGAAGACTGGAAACAAGGCTTAAAAATCTATGTAGGGCCTAATATGCTTAGGCGCATGCGCATATTAGGCGCATGCGCGCGTAGCCTGCCTGGGTAAGTGCATGCAGTTCATGCAGCATACACTAAAATCCAACTAGGGTAAAGTTATCAAAAACGGAACAGTGTTTGGCAACTGGTTTAATTCATGGCCCGTGGCAAACGGACAGCAACTGGAGATTTCTCCTGTCAAGCGACAGTTTGCCGAACAAGCGCGCTGGTGCAGAGCGAAAGAGTCTGCAATTATTTAACAAGTGAGCGAGTGCAAGGCTTTGCGTAAATCAGTATTGAAATGATAATTAGTTCTATTGAATATTATAATTATCTACATCTTCCTCCTCCTCTTCCTCCTCCTCCTCCTCCTCCTCCTCCTCCTCCTCCTCATCATCATCATCAACAACAACAACAACGACAACAACAACACCATTATCCTAATTATCTTCATCGCCATGCAGTCGAATAAAAAAACTCAGCTTCCTGACATAATACAGAAAATAATTTATGGCCCACGCTGTCAGTTCGCACTCTCGGCTGGCAGCTGAGCGCGTTTTTTGTTTGCAAACTGAGATACGTTATTGTGGCACATTCCAACCCAAATCTAGAGGAATCACAGTTCTAGGTCGGTCAACAAAACATGCTCAAGTACACGGGAACCAACGCGTCCACCGCCATAAATCACAATCTGTTTTGACGTACAGTCACTGAATTCTGGGTCTAAGGTTCATTAACTTGCTCTCGGTATGTATTTCGATGTCGACTTTTTAAAGACGACTCATGGGGTAGGTTCTATCTGCCCCCTCCAACACTTGAGGCGAGCAATCTCCTTGATAGCAACAGCCCTGCGTTCTTATAGATCAGTAGATCCTGCTACAGAGAACCTCTCTGTTCGAAACCCGCACACTTCGAAGTAAACTTAAAACTCGTCTGCTTCAGCTTACTTATCCACCGTAGCTCCGCCTTTGGTTTCTCTGATTTATCGGATTTTGATCCGGATTCTTTAACGGATCATGATTTTGACTGCGAATTCACCACCTTGGTTCTTTAAGCATTATGATTGCGGCGCCATAGAAGTCATTGGATTAGTTTAGGTAAGATTCCATATTGCAAGACAAGCATTAAAACCAATCGATTACCAGATCACCTAAGAGAAACTTAACAAGCAACCTGACCAGGGTGTTATTTAAGTTTGGCTGCAGTGGCGTTCTTATAGATCAGTAGACGAAGATGAAGAAGATCTAGATAGTTAAGAAGCCAGCACGATCCTGTTAACAGAGAACCTCTCTATTCGAAGCCCGCAGCAGCTACAGCATATAGGCTCTGCTTTCATTTGATCAGCCATACGAATTCAGCAGTAAACTGCCTCGCAAAAGAATGCAGTCATTCACGTGCCCTACTGCGAACCGCCACACAAATGCGTAGCTTTTGACTCTAAGTAGCTTTCACTTTTTCTATCCATAAGCTTTCTGATATCAATAGTTTGACTGATGGAAGATATTACATTCATATCAGAGTAGACCTATCTATATAGCACATATGCGTCTCCTTCCTCTCCTCTCCTTTCTTAAGGCACACCTACTTGGCTCCCTTAGAGCCTCAGATGCTATGGATGCCATGCTAAGAGCGCTTTTGAGATGTCAGTAAAAGCCGGTATACAAAAGTTCAGATCCTTAGATATGAAATTAGGGTTTTCCTAAAGCGGAAGTGATATACAGTTTTTTCTCCGACTTATTACAACTTATTATAAGAAGAGATTCCACCCTAAATGTTAACAAGATATATTAATATTCAGGATTCGCCCAACTTCCACGCATAGCAAGATTCAGTGAAGAATTTGGTATTACGAAAATTTATATCGCGCCATCTGTTACACGGAAATGTGAATCTCGTGTGCATAATCTGAGGATTAGGCCTAACCTGAGCCAGGTTTAATTAAGCAGTAGACCCTAACTGAATATAAACTCCACGTTTTGCTCAAGTGTTTAAAGCAGCGGCATCGAAGCACAGATCCTTGATGCAACCCCAAGGGTTGTATTTATGTACGTACGTATGCATGTATGTATGTATGTATGCATGTGTATGTATCTATGTATGTGTATATATGCATATGTATGTATGTATGTATGCATGTGTATGTATCTATGTATGTATGCATATGTATGTATGCATATGTATGTATGCATATGTATGTATGTATGTATGTATGCGTATGTATGTATGTATGTATGTATGTATGTATGTATGTATGTATGTATGTATGTATGTATGTATGTATGTATGTATGTATGTATGTATGTATGTATGTATGTATGTATGTATGTATGTATGTATGTATGTATGTATGTATGTATGTATGTATGTATGTATGTATGTATGTATGTATGTATGTATGTATGTATGTATGTATGTATGTATGTATGTATGTATGTATGTATGTATGTATGTATGTATGTATGTATGTATGTATGTATGTATGTATGTATGTATGTATGTATGTATGTATGTATGTATGTATGTATGTATGTATGTATGTATGTATGTATGTATGTATGTATGTATGTATGTATGTATGTATGTATGTATGTATCGACAACTGCTCATGATATTAGCCTAAAACTGAAGTTTTAAAGCAGCAACTCTATGACATCTTCAGGACGTTGCCCATCCGACGACCTCGGGAGAAACAGAGTCTGATACCGATTCAAGGCTCTACGGTGTTGTCTTGCATGCTTAAGAAAACGACCATTCCTGAACCGTCCATAGAGAGAACGAACACTGTGGGGAGAGATGGTACTGAACGGCCATTCTAAATCAAGAGTAGAAGAGTAAGTGGTGCACGTGGCTTTGGGCGTAGAACTGGGCTGGAGTCACCCCCGCCCCGCGAAGTTATGTCAAGACCACGACCGACATATATAAATTATCTACATAAGATATATGTGACATCTTTGACATACATAACATATTTTAAGATATCTCTGGCATTCACCGCGGATGCACTGAAATGGCAAACACTCAAGGAAGACGCAGTGAAAAGCGAAACTGGCGGATGATGGAGACAGACGGCTACAAGCAGAAGGCCAGAGACGCATAGATACAGAGACATCAGCTGCTGGGGAGATAGAAAAGATGAGTATGTATTTTGAGGAAACATTATCTACTGAAAGCATTCTCTGGCAAAAATCGTGCATGAATATCTGTGGAATGCACGCACACATACACACGCACACACGCACACAAACAGAAAGACAGACAGACATTTATATCTATTTATAGACAGACAGGGCCAAAGCCATTAACACATACACACAAAGACACACATGCACACATATATACGATACAAATACGCACGCAAGCAAAGACACACGCACATACAAAGACACACGCACATACAAAGACACACGCACATACAAAGACGCACGCATACAAAGACACACACATACAAATACTCACGCATACAAAGACACACATACAAATACTTACGCATATAAATACGCACGCATACAAAGACACACACAAGCAAAGACGTGCGCACACATCCAATGACAAATACAGAGACACGAACACAAATGTACCGAACAATAAACAAAGTTCGATGCTCAACTAAACATAAAACCGATTACATGGCGAATGATATACAAGCGATATTGCGTTGACGGCCGAACAGAAAAAGTCTCATGAATCCATCCAATTGACAAGCCGGGTATTTATATAAATAATGCTAAGATAACTTGCAGAGTGTCTGCGAGGAGTGCTGTAATGAAGATGCTGTACTCCTTGCGCGTGCCCCCGAGGCATTCTTAAAACAGTCGCGGCTTCCCACGTCAGCAGCAGCAGCATCAATCGAGGAATTCTTCTGACAATTCATCACGCATGGCTAGGGGTAGGATGATGAGGCTGGCTGACAGCTACAGAGCATATCATGCATAGCGGGGAGTAACGGGCGCCGACGATGGAATGCAACCTCAGAAAGGTCTCGACACAACTGTTCGACTAGTGTCTTGAAATGTACCTTACAAGCAGTGTGGTCAGGCGCTCCTCATCATAACTTGTCTCGTAATAAAGAGCAGTCGTCTTGAAGTTTAATCATACGGTTTTGTCTGGTAGTACCACATTATTTGTTCTCTTCTGTTTTATCTGATGAATTAGAATTAATATCATATATTTATCTAGGTCAATGGGTGCACGTTCTTTACCACCAGAGAATCAATGCCACAGGAGCGTTGTATATGCACATTAGTGCCTGCTATTGGCAGACATTGATTTGCCCACCTATCAGACAAATGCTCTGTTTAAATCATACGTACAGCAGTAGCCGCAGCAGAAGCAGGGCCATTGCCAAAGTCAAACAAAACTATTACAATTACAAATTACTTATTTACTTATATATTTATATGGTTGCATTTATTAGGCGCCACTATCTAATGACTTAGCATCAATCGATGGCGCTGAGCAATTGTGAGTCAAGGACTTGCTCAAAGTCCCTACACAGTAACCATCTCGGAGTAGGCTCGAACCCGTACTCTCCGCGTTACAAGCCGAGCGCTCTATCCAATATGCTACCGTGCCCCACTACTTACTTAATTACAAGGGCATTCTCATCAGTATAATATTCTCATCACCAACAACGATTCATCTATAGATGCTACGGAGGCAGAGTCGTCATTTATCTGTTTACAGTTCTTTAATGCATTCAAAGGGGAGCTTATATGGAAGAGGATGCCGAGCTCAGAGGTTACGCACGAACTGTGCGACCTTTGTTGATTTCACGTGACGGGTTAGGGATTCGAATCCGAGTCTTAGAGTTGAGAAGCCGACGCCTTAGCCGCTATGCCACTGTGAGCATACCTGTGTACAGGTATGCGTGTTTACTAATCTGAAATCCGGGTTTAATTAAACCTGTTTTTGGACTTCAGATGTTTGCGTTCTCCTCTGATCTTTTGCTCAAAAGCGTCCTTGCCCAGTGGCTTTGTCTTTTGTCAGCAAATTATAGGTTATTTTAACCGTTATTTTCCAATGATGCATGGGGAAGAGAGTCTATATAGTGGCTATAGTGCTGGCCTCTTAACTACTTAGATCTTCTTCTTCTCCTTCTCCTTGTTGTTGTTGTTGTTGTTGTTGTTCTTGTTCTTCTTCTTCTGCTTCTTCTTCTTCGTCTTCGTTTTAGTATTCGTATTCGTCTTCTTCTTCTCTTTATCTTTCTCCTCCTCCTCCTCCTTCTTCTGCTCCTGCTCTTCCTCCTTCACCTGCTCCTGCTCCTACTCCTTTTCAACTCCTTCTTCTTATCCTTCTCCTCTTCCTTCTCCTCCATTCTCTCATCCGCCTCCTCCTCCTTCTCCTTCTCTGATTTCTTGGATAATATATATATATATAATGTATGTATGTAAGTAATATTGTTATAATGTTAGAGAAGTCTCTGAAGTATTAAGCAGCAGGTGGGCTATGAGTTCAAACTTCGCCAGTGGCAATTGAGTGTCGTTGTCTAATTTAGGTGACATCATCGAATGTAAACAAATGAATCCTAGACAGACAGACGAAGGCAGCGGCAGGACCAGCAAAAAACTGATCAGAAGCAGATCTGTTGATGACAAAGCAGACTGATCTTCCGTGATTATGATGTCTGGCGTTTAGAGAGACGCATGCGAAGGGGTCATTGACTAAAGCATAACAGTTTTTTTTAACATTATTATGCCGTATATGAAATTGCTTCTTTATTTTTTATTTTTTTAAATTTTTATTTACAAAATACAGGACATATGAAAGCTTACGATGGAGGACTGTGTAGTTTGAGGAGATGAGAAAGTGAGTCGTTGTCAGGAGAAGATTTAAGGACGGGGTTTGACCTTTAAACTTGGTATAAAGTGCAAACATAACTTTTTCTACAGCTTTTTTCTTACGGCCATTCATCACTTGTAAAAAATTGTAAACTGTACACGTTTTTCTATAGCGGCCATATGGCCTCCACCCACGCACGGGTGAGATCCTTCACCACCGTTACACGACATTTAGAAGTTATGATTTAGATAGCTTGAAGTTGGTTAACAGATGACGTGACGTGAGTGAGTGAGTGAATGGTGAGAGAGTGAGTAAGTAATAAAGTGGGAAAACAATATACACCGGAACCTCATTCTCACACGCGCCATTAAGATGCGAATTCTGATATAACGCTTAGGGATATGCATCGCAAAACATAGACCAGCTCTATGACGTGACTTCATCATAACGTTGTAGCATCGTTATAAGCGATAGAACATGGTATACTTGATATCGCAACGGCAGCGTTGTGTGTATGTAAGAAAGCATGCATGCATGTATGTATGTATGTACGTATGTATGTATGTATGTATGTAGACCTATGTATGTATGTATGTCTGTATGTACGTATGTATGTATGCAGATCTATGTATGTCTGTATGTACGTATGTATGTATGTAGACCTATGTATGTCTGTATGTATGTATGTATGTATGTACGTACGTATATATGTATGTATGTATGTATGTACGTACGTATATATGTATGTATGTAGGTACGTATGTATGTATGTATGTATGTACGTATGTATGTATGTAGACCTAAGTATGTATGTCTGTATGTATGTATGTATGTATGCATGTATGTATGTACGTATGTATATATATGTATGTAATGTAGGTACGTATGTATGTATGTATGTATGTCTGTATGTATGTACGTATGTATGTATGTAGACCTATGTATGTATGTCTGTATGTATGTATGTATGTACGTATGTATGTATGTACGTATGTATGTATGTACGTATGTATGTGTGTATGTATGTATGTATGCATGTATGTATGTAAGTGTGTATGTATGTACGTATGTATGTGTGTATGTGTGTATGTATGTATGTATGTATGTATGTATGTATGTATGTATGTATATAACATGAAGTCAAGAAAAGTCAAGAGAAGTCTGCACGTCAAGGGATGTCGGTCCTACCTGTCAGTCAGTCGACCACGTTAGAGATGACGTCTCAGAAGGGGTCGTAGTGATCCACCCCACCCCACCCCCCAATCAAAGCCTCGTATCAGCTCTTCACCCACCGTGGCTCCCCATTCGTGCTGAGCGATATATGCCACGGGGCTGGCACGGGCTCAGAAATCAAACTACGACCAACGTTCAATAGGAAAAATACTCCTGCACGGTTTTCTTTGACAGGCTGCGTATACAAACATCCTTCCTTCCCAAGTTTTGTATTCGAAGGTATCGGTTAACGCGTTGTCGGTAATTGTGAGTAAGCTACAGTGTCGAAACTACACTTTCGAAAACGGTCTCATTTGAGCTCTTCATTTGTGGGTAGTCCTCCAGTGATGACTCTCCTGGTAATCTGCATCAGCTTACATTACATTACATAGCTTACTTGTGTATTATCTGTAATTATTGACTTCTGCATCATTTAGACTAGCATAGACAGCGTTTTTGTAGCTGATTCAAAAAGGCGCTATATCAAGTGTCTAGATAACTTACTAAGTAACTATTATAACTAACTATTGTGTTCTATTATAATCACTGGTAATTTTCCTGTCGCAACTTAAGTTTGATCTTCGGCCAAAACCTCAGCTTCTCTGATCATGTCACCTATCTTTCCCGCTCTTTCTTAATGCATATCCGTGGCCTTCGCAGAATCCGCCCCTATGTTTGACTTCATCTACCATCGCCATGTCCATAGTCCATACTGCAATTCACTTTTCCTGAATATAGACACCCAAATTAACCGCATTTAAGCTAACTATCCAGGATGCTTTCGCTCATGCTGTTATTAAAACCTCCAAACACTAACGCATCACACCCGTTCTCAAATCCCTTCACTGGCTTAAAATACCTGAAAGAATAGAGTACAAAGTCCTATCACTTACCTACAACACACTTCAATACTCCCAACCCTCCTATCTTCGCCAGGTTTTTTACAATCCAACCACTCCGTTCAACCAGCTCCTCTTCTGCCTTAACACTTCTCCGCCTTACCGTAGCCTCGTCCTTAAAATTTGGTAATCGCTCCATAGCCATAGCTGCCCCACCCCTCTGGAATAAACTCCCGCCAGAATTACGACAATTATCTGACCTGTCTTACGAATTCACCAACACACAAGCCTTGCAATCTCTGCGCAGGTCTTTCACTCAAAATTTTCCACAAATCCTGTCATGATTCTTCCTCTTCCCCTTAACTCTCTCCCCGCTCCAATTCTAAACACCATCCGCCGTAGCGGTCTGACTGCCTGTCTAAGTGACCCCTGGATCTTGACCTGGAACCGAATCCTACCTTACCTGTCTGTCTGTCTGTCTAATTTGGTTTGAATAAGTGTCTGTAAACAAGTTGGTTCCCGCGACATAGCTTATTTGAACGCTGTAGAAATCTCGAGATTACAATTAATTATTGTATCGTATTGTGCTGTATTCATAAATTGTATGGCGTTTCAGTCTTTGCAAAGAAAATTATTCAGAGTTGAGACGTGAAACCCGGACGAGAGCCACACAGGACGAGTCGAGCCTTTCTAAACTTCGAAATACACGAGCTGTAGCGCTCTTACTTCTGCTCTTTGGTCTCCTCGTTGCCGGGCCGTAAGCACCCTTCGCTCGGCCACTCAGATCTCCTGTTTGTCCCTCGAATGTGCACCGCTACTGCACAGTCCAGAAGCTTAGCCTACGTTGGTCCCACTTGCTGGAATTGTCTCCCTCGAGAATTGCGACTTGAGCTCCTTTCTCTCCCCCTCTCAGTGTTCCGCAGGCGCCTGAAGACTGTACTGTTTAACAGTGAGTTTACTCCTTCGGGTCGAAAGCACCTCTGTCGAGTTTGTCCTATGAGAGGCCCTTTATAAATCTCAAATTACAATTACAATTACTTACACTTACTACAACTTATTCTAAATTTTCCACAGATCTTGAGAGAGCACAGATTTGCAGCCCGTGAGTAGTTATTGGTCCGATTCGTTTGAAGCAAATTAATGGGACACAGTTTAAAAATATCGCCATTTATCATGTATGACGACATGATTGATGTATGCGAATGCTGCTAATGTCGCCTGTCACCAAAGAAAACTTATGGGCTAACATTTTAAATAATACGCTGGTTCAATGTCCTGAAATGCCATGTGTCCGTTTCTCTGTTCTGTCCCTTTGCCCTTCCCTATCCACCTCTTCTCCCCTCCTCCTCTTCCTTTCTCTCTCGACGTCGTCTCGGCTGGTTTAAATGTTGTAGACCTAAATGGACCACGTACACATCTAAGCCTTTTATTATATAGATATTTAGGGATATTGGAAAGGTTACGTCGTTGATATAGCACTGTAACACTGACTTACGTGGTAGGCATCTTACGGGTACAATGATTAGGTCGACGCCGTCCAGCCAGTCTTGCTGACGAATTTCCGGGACGCTGTCTTTCCAGAGTTCCGCCTCCTTGTGGTTGCAGAACGAGAGTATGGCCACTCCTTTGTCCTCTGGCCAGCCGCCTTCGATAGCCTGGATCTAGAAGAAACGCGTTCCAAAGGTGACCTCTGATTTAGTATATGCATAATCTCAAGTAAAAAAATCACCATTCAACTGCCTGCCTGCCTGCCTGCCTGCCTGCCTGCCTGCCTGCCTGCCTGCCTGCCTGCCTGCCTGCCTGCCTGCCTGCCTGCCTGCCTGCCTGCCTGCCTGCCTGCCTGCCTGCCTGCCTGCCTGCCTGCCTGCCTGCCTGCCTGCCTGCCTGCCTGCCTCTTGGATCTTGATCTGGAACCGAACCCTTCCTACCTGTCGATTTTGTTTTGACTGAGCGACTGTGAGTAAGCTGGTTCCCGCCACTTAGCTTTCGTTGGGCGCTGTAGGAATCTCGAGTCTACGATTACGATTTCTTTGTCGTGCGCTTCATGCAGAGATTTAAAGGATCCATCGGCTGAGGTGCAAGCTCTGCATCAGTAATCAAATAGCAGTCTTTCCTAGTGTACAGACTGCATTGCTTGACTTGACAGCGAGAATCGAACCCTTCACGGCAGAATGCGGGCTCTGTTTAAGTGAAGATCAAGGTAGCACAACTGTCAATACTCATCTATGGAATCTGCCCAGAAACGCACGTGACCTCCTCGAAGTTTGCAGAATCACTCTACCAACTGCAATTCAACAATATTTAAGTTTCTAGATCCACAACTTGCGATGGAACTCATCTGCTGACTTCAAAAGGACGAAGGGCTGAGTTTATAACAACCCGCCGTCACCCAGCAGGGAAGCAACAGAGAATTTAATTTATACCATCTAACTGACCCACCGACTGATCAACTTATAAACTGAACGAGTGACTGACTGACTGACTGACTGACTGACTGACTGACTGACTGACTGACTGACTGACTGACTGACTGACTGACTGACTGACTGACTGACTGACTGACTGACACTGATTGACTGACTGACTGACTGATTGACCGATTCACTCATTCACTCACCGATCAAGCAAGTGACTGGCTGACTGACTGACTGGCTGGCTGGCTGACTGACTGACTCACTCACCGACCGACCGACTCACTCATTCACTCACAGACCGACCGAGCAAGCAAGAGACTCACCCTCCGGCTGACCCCGGAAGTGGTTCCTGTGTATGCTTTATTGACGCTGTAGTTCTTCATGAGAGCATTGCGACAGGCGTCAACGCGATGCAGAGGAAACCGAATCAGGACGAAGACAAAACCAGGCTAAAAACAATCCAAAAACGGATCTAAGTCCTCATTTCGGTGTGTCTGCATTGACCCAGTGGTAAAGATCAGGCATTCAATTGCTGCGTCAGTGGTTCAAACGCCTATAAGATAAAGTGATGTTTGATATCTGCAGACGATTGAATGTAGATTGCATACCATTTCAGGGACTGCGTGTTTATCAGCCGCCATTACTGTCAAACTCTGCACGTGATCCGTATGAACTATCCAACAGATTAAGCCTAAAAACGATAATGTCGTAATTAAAGACAAATTTCTTGCATTATTTTAAATTTAAATCCTAAATAAATTATTCATCCCAATCCAACGAATATGTTTCGCAAACTTTACAGTCCTTTCTAGGAAATATAGCGAGTTCCACTTATGACGTCATCGTTTCTATTGCATCATAAACCAACAACAGCAACAGCAATACAGTAATCGTAATCGTAATCGTAATCTCGATATTTCTACAGCGCTCAACGAAAGCTAAGTTGCGGGAACCAGCTTATTCACAGGCGCTCAGTCAAAACAAAATCGATAGGCAAAAGGGTCAAGATCCAGGAGTCAGGCACTCAGACAGTCGGACGGCTACGGTGGATGATGTTTGAAATTGAAGCGAGAAGAGAGATAAGAGGAAGAGGAAGAATCAGGATAAGATTTCTGGAAAAGAAGTGTTTTCAGTCTTGAGTGAAAGACCTGCGCAGAAACTGAAAGAGGTGAAATGTGAGTAATATGACCTAGCAGTAGTGATAGTAGTAGTAGTGGTAGTAGTAGTTGTAGTGCATAATAATCTGTTCAGCTCAATTCAGTTCAGTTTAGTACAGTTCAGTGTTCAATTGATAATATTGTCAGTACCTGCATGCTTTATCACCATTCCTCAATGGCTTGTGTAATCCTGAGGTTGAATTACTACTACTACTATTACTACCATACCTGTTTAGCCCACCAACCGGGGACCTAGTCCTGAACACGGAAATCGGGGAATTCAAACACTTTGTTATTTCTGATTATAAAGTCAATATCTTTACATATTTGGTATGCTTATGTTATGGAGATCGCGATCGCGTGAAGCTTTTTGCAAATTTCGAAATATTAAGGGATGTGATCATAGGGGCGAAATCGGGATCAGTTGTACTACCCAACTAACAAATCGGGGTCAGTTGTACTACCCAACTAACAAACACAGTACGGAGGCCATAGTAAACGGGAAACTAGACCTAAAGGCGGGAATCGGGGATGTTGCACTATTAAGCAATGCAAATTATGGATGCGCCTAACTTAACATAATTGATAATGGTGAACTGATTATGATGATGAAAATGATGATGATGACGATGATTGATGATGATATTTATAATAAAATGGCTGTTGATCTGATGTGATATACTTTAGATACCTCGTATACATGTCTTCGTGAATTTCGCCTTTGTAAGAAATATTTTAAAATATTAAAATAAATGCACAAATAAATCATGTAATAAATAAATATTTAAATAATAAACAAATAAACAGTAAATAAATAAATAACCGCTTTATTAAGACGCGGCGCTAACGACGCAGTTCTTTAATACATACAACGCAGAGTAAAGGAGGTTTTCTTGGGAAAGAAGGGCCAATAAAAGGAGTGGTCAAATTAGAGCAGAACTCAGTCGTACGAGAGTAAATGTATTGGTCGGGTATTTCTAGTACAATACAAGTTCATCCAGTGATCTTTAAGAGCACTTGTAGTAGATTGATTATCACAAGAATTCTTGAACTGAGCATTAAGAACATTTTGCATCAGTCTTAAAACTCCACACTCATTTTATAACGCCAAAACAGCCGTGCCTCTGACATCTCCACAGCACACTCTTAACGCTTCTGTTTGTATGTATGGAATTTGGCTTGTCTAACAGGTGTTTACTGGCTGTCAAATAAAATAAAAATATCACTACACACACAGGGACAGTTGTGCTCGATTGATAGACGGAGGAGTGCCCTAGCGACTGCCCAATTCTGATACTTAAAATGGGTGACGACTTTCAGAGACCTGTGTCTCCGTTTATAAATCCCGCGTTCTCATCCCTTTCCTCAGACCGCATCTCGCTTTAGAGAACCAAGAAAATGTGAAGGCGCACAATAAATCCTTCTATGCGTCAGCCATTATTTACAGGCGCGGATCTAGATTTAAGGAGTCGGTAATTTGACCATGGGTTCAGAGTTCGATCCCCGGCATGTGTGTATATATATATATATACACACACACACATAACGCTGTACATATAACATATAACGCTGTACAAGTGCGTGTATATCTGTGTGTATATATCTGTGTGTGTATATATAGTTGTATATATATATACACACACATATATATGTGACTGAGGGCGTACACTTAATCACTGAGTGCTAATGTGCATGTGCTGTTAACATAATAGCACAATAACTGGTGTAATACCCTGATTGTGAATGTCATGAACAGCAGGTATTAACACTCTTTTCGTATGAGCCAACAAAATAAGGCTCATTATAGAAACTAAACATTATTTTTAAACCTCAGCACCAACCGAAGCAGTCTAGGCACTCATGAATATTTATCGTTTGCACTTGAAAACTTTCAAAATATTCGCTAGTTGTCGCCGCGGAAGACGTGGGGCCCTTTTGACAAAAGAGTCAAAGGGTTAAACAAGAGCGCTTTCTTGCAGTGAATGAGCGCAGGTTTGGATGGTGGAGTGGTTAAAGCGCTGGGCATGTTAACGCGGTTCTTTCGGTGCTGTGAGTGGGCGCGGTTCGATTCCCGGTCTGTTCATGTATACATCTATATGTATATATATATATATCTGTGTGTATAAATATTTGAGTATTGTATATATCTGGTATGATACAAGTTCATCATGAGCACCTGTAGTAGATTGACTATCACTGACAAGAATTTTTGAATTGAGCATTAGGAGCATTTTGCTTCAGTCTTAAATCCAGTGGTATCTCTGCACACTCATTTTATAACGCTGTACAAATGCGTGTATATCTGTGTGTATATACTGTATCTGTGTATATATATATATATAGCTGTGTTTTTATATATATCTGTGGTGTACATATCTGTTGTGTGTATGTGGTGTGTGTGGTATGCATGAGTGAGTGAGTGGGTGGGTGAGTGGGTGAGTGTTGTTGGGTTAGGGTTGGGGTTGGGGTTAGGGTTAGTGGTGTTTTTTTATTCTTATTTTAACATCTCTGCAATATCTACGATATTCTTTAGCGAGATTAGAAGATGTACGTCAATTAACACTATCTTGCTATTTGAGAGGAATTGTGTTTCTTAAAACAAGTAAATTTATATTCTGTAATTGTAATTGATGTAATTGATTAAGACCAGTGGAAGTTTCAAGAACTGCCGTGAAGACATTAGTTTCTCTTGCAAAATCTAATTCCTTTCTTGGATGACCATATGAGTGTTATTTATGGTTAGTGATGCGCTTTGGGTTCTGTAGTGGATGAATGTGCAATTTTGGTGACGAACTTGGAATATTTCTTACCATGTGGTACAATGCTGAACTGTCAACCCAGAAGTTGGTGGGTTCAAGGCAGACAGATTTTTCACGATCTCTAGTCCACTTGTGCCCTCTAGCGAAGATGAACCCTCTGACTGTAGGCCTAATATCTCGCTAGGAATATTAGATGCCAAGGAAATGTAAATGTAAATGGCTTCATGTGGCGACCGCATGGCCTCGACCTTGCTCATTTTGCAATGAATTGAACGGGTGAGATCCTTTGCCGCAGCTGTCAGTTTGAATGGGCGCCAAGCCATTTAAGATCCCCGCGTATGTATCGTGCTAGCCCGAGATTAAAATCTCTGAAATATAGCCATGCGAACCGGCATCCTCACGCACAGAAACCTTGACTTACGCTTTAACCAATGAGACTAAGCTAATGAAGTTGCTAATGCTTAAAACCCATGACTGTTCCCGGGGTTAGAACAAATCTAGGAATTGTTCTACTTCTTCAGACAATAGACCTTCATGTAATCTGGAATATCGATATAATTGTATGGAAATAATTAGATCGGTATTTTAGCTTATAAAGCAATAACATGCGAACAGAATTACAATACTATTGGTCTTCAGATACTGCCTATTAATTTTATCGTAAGGTCGCAGGCTAGCCGCCCAACAGCTAATAGCTGTGCTATATAAAGAAAAGGTATGGGATGCAGCAGGTGACCAGCGGATTCCCATAATTCCTGGCAGTTCATCCTTGCTGACCAAAATGGACGATGTCAGTGTCGAAGTTCGTGGAATTAAAGGAATTTATCTGAAAGTAAGAACTTTTGCAACGCATGCTTTAATGTGAATTATTGTTTAGTCTATGGGCTAGCATGGCTAAGTATTTCTTTTATGAAAAATGACTATAAAATTAGAAACTTGCGTGGTAGTCGTGTTTCTCTGGTCTTGGTCATTGCTTTTACTTTCAGTTGTTTGTAAGGTGACAAGTGAAATTGAAATTAAATTACACGAAACGACACGTGCCTTGTGGCGTCTGTTTAGCTTTCAGTATGTCTAGAATTTTGTATCGTTATTTAAATTAATCACAGATTTATACCTGTCGTCTGCCTATAAATTATTCAGACAACCCAGGGTATAGTAGATGTGGAACTGCAATATTTCTTAAATTTCTGTCACAAGTAAAAGGGTTGAAGTTGAGCTGATTAGTAAAATAATAAATGTGAGCAATTGCTACAGTTTACTTAATGTCACAGAAACTTCATGTTGCTATTGTTAGCTTTCCTGAATAAGGCTTTATGAAGGTCTGAGTTGCTTTTAATGTTATGCATTGCTTTAACTAAATAACTATCTGAGATAAAATTTGTGATTAAATCATATTTGATATTTTTTCTTTAGGCCCATGTTACGGGGATATATTCCGATGAAGTAACAGTTGTCTTTGAGAACAGGTGAATTGTTGTATTTAACATTTTTGGTCTGCTGTTTTAAAGTGTATGACTTCAGTTGTTTCTAAGGAAATAATTGTTCTTTTGTCAGAACTGAGAGTCTTTGTAACATATATTCTAGTATGATTTTTCGCATACAGTTTGGTGAGAAGTGGACTGTGGACCAATTTGTACTTAATAAATAGCGCAACCGGGAATGTATATCTGGTATTCATGAATCTTGAGTTTTTTGGATTTTCTTTGAAAATTTTACTTTCTTTGCTTTGTTTATAAATCTTGGTTCAACTGAATGTTCTTATTCTAGTGTAGTGTTGAAACATAATATAGCACTACAGATTGTCTCTGTCTTTGTATCTATGTTTCTCTTTATGTACATGTATATCTGGTTATTTATCAAGTGCCTTTTAGAAACTCAGTAGCACAATAAAACATGGTTATCTAGTAGTTGTAATTGTAATTTAAGATTTATAAGGCACCTCTTAGAGAGTAAACTCAACAGAGACGGTCCCAACCTGAACAAGTAAAATCACTGTTGAACAGTATAGTCTTCAGGCGCCTGCAAAACCCTGAGGGGGGAAGAGAGAGGAGCTCGAGTCGCAGGTCTCAAGGGAGATGGTTAGCACTAAGACAGCCAGGTTTGGTGTTTACCTGCAGAAGTGCCACTTATGATCTCAATGCGTCTTTTTTGTATCTCTCTGCCTGTCTGCCTTTCTGCCTGCATTGTTCAGATTATCTTCTGAAAACTGAGCTAACTTTTTCGTAGATGCTGACTATTAGGACCGTGTTAATGTTTGGTATTTTACATGCAGAAATTACAAACTTATTTCAGTCACACTCTGCTGTATGGATGATAACTATGGTTATACCATGGCACACCACATCTTCTGGAGCCAGTTGCTTCTAGTTTCTGGTTCATGAATAGGGAACAATCTGGTTTCCTATTTTAAAAATCTGCAGAGCTCTTGATTCACCCATAAAGATTTTAAAACTGTCTTTTTCAGAAAGTTATTTCTGTGGTTTGACTCATTATTATTTATGCGTCTATTAAGCACCACTTTCAAATAACTAAGAATTCTTGATGGCGCCAAGCAGTTGTGAGTGAAGAACTTGCTCAAGATCCCTAAATGGTAACTGTCTAACACCCAGTAATTGTTTGAAATAATCATAGCTTTACAGCTTTTTATATTTGTGCTCATTACATTGGACAGATTTGTATTGTTTCTTAGGACATTTTTATATCTTAAATGTTTCTTTGACTATTTATTGAACTTTGCTATACCGTGTAACGTCACATTGAAAATGGCAAGCTAATAAAAATAACACATGTATTATCAATAATTCTTATTTCAGTTCTAAGCCTGAAGTAAAGGTTCCGTTCAGTGATGTTCGTTCGCCATCCAAAAGTGGCATCAAGGGGAATGAACTAAAAGAAGGAGATTTTGTCGAGGTACTTTTGTCTTGTTGCTGATTTAGTGATTTGGTTCTATACGTTCGCTGCTTTTCTTTAACCAGAATTTCTAAATTATAGGTCTTCAACATGAAGGCGATGGAATTTGTGTAAAGTAATCATATTTCTTATTTGCTTCTCTCAGCAATCGTTCTCAGAGTCAGTCTTGATCCTTGTCTTTAGCTGAAAGATATTTTGGCTGTGATCGTGTATGTTGTAAGTTGAGTTCTCTGGACAGCAAGTAACTGACTGAAGTGCAGTCTTGAAAACAGCGACATAGCACAGAGGTTTATGGCATTGAACCCAAGACACAGAGGTGAAATAACCTAGGCATTGCTGTCCAGCACTAACCTTGTCCTTGGACATTAACTGACCAGACATACAGCAGACGTGACTTAACTTTACGAGAGGTCCATTTTTGTGCTTGTATTCAGGTATGTCAGCGCATTGAGGAGGAAGATGCGTTTGGTTGGGTCAGCGCTCATTTCAAGCTGATGAAGGGCGATTTTGTAGTTGTCAGAAATGTTGGCGGTCACTTACCACCTGCCGATGACATCGTGGCAGCTGACCTCGTCAGATTGCCAAACAAAAAGTAGGCACAGAGCTGTTGTGATCATCTTCAAGTCAATAGGCCATTGCTGTAAAAGGCCATTTGGATGATCATGAGACAAAAATCTAGGAACCAGATGACCAATGCTTCCTGAGTTACTTGGCCAAGTGACTTTACACACGTTATTTTGAAGCTTGAACATAGCAGTGGCAGGCTGCACTGCTAATGTGCTTCATGTAACACGTACGATTCCTCACTCTGTCGATGGACATATTTGTCCTTCTCTTCGCTCCGCTGCTAGTGGTAATCTATTAGTGCCTCGCGCTCGCACTTCGACCATGCAGCGTCGTGCTTTCTCTGTTACTGGCCCAACCCTCTAGAATGGACTTCCTGTTACTCTCGTCTTCTACCCCGGGATTTTACTTCTATCTTCTATTCTTCCCTCAAGACTATTCTCTTCTGCCGAGGTTGGTTTGGGAGCGCTTCTGAGTAGTTTTCTTGAAGGGGCGCTATATAAGTGTTTTGTATAAATAAATAAATAAAAATAAATATGGCATGTTAACAAATGCATTACTTACTTAACAGAAGATGTATACTGGTAGCACCCCTACAGGTTAACTGGACACTTGAATGTTTCTTGTAGAGGTGCTATATAATATCCTGATAGACTGTATGTACATGCATGTCTTACTCTTCCGTTTAACTCTTCCGTTTTCTTAAGGTATTGTTATGTGTATAGTGAGACTTGCATAATTTTCATTTTGTTTTGTGCATTCATACCGTGCCCAGTTGTTTTACATTCTGTACTGACTGTCATGTCACTTTGACTTGTGTTAACGAGTGGCCCTAATTAAGCAGGACTCTGGTCCTTTTTGGGTCTGCCATTTGTGTTAAGTGTATTGGTTCGTGAATTGTTATGTGTATCATGTTGAACTTGACATCACTAAAAACATGATAGTAATGATATGTACAGTACTTAGAAGCATATAAAATATATTAATATATTTCTAAATAATTATAGAATATATTTCGCTTTTCAAGATACGATGCTGCATTTCTAATTTGCACATTTCTGATGAGCAATAGTGTGTTAGATCAGTTTGGAAAAGGAAATACAAATACATGTGTCTTATGCCTTTGCTCTGACATTCTACTGTTTGTCATCTTCTGCATGGCTGGAGATTGATAGCTATAAAGAGAGTTTGGTCATTCAGCATTCAGAAAGAAATGCACCGTTGTTTGTAGGCAACTGTTGTTGATGCTTAAGGAAAGGCTGATCTCTTCTAATGTTCAAAGTCAGGTGTTCACTGATTCATCATTGTGATTCATGCTCTGTGCTTTGTTTTCATTTTAGTCCGTGCATCACTTGTAACACATTTCACCGGCATGTTATTGAAGTTCCATCCGATCTGTGTGCGATGTAAGTTTTGAAGACTCTTTGTTGATAGAAATGGTATTGATTTTAAAAGTAAACCAACTGATATGCGAGCAAGAAATTTCTACAGATTTGACACTGATAGGTTTTTGTAGCTAAGAAATGCTGGTTTATGGGTTGAAACTGTAGTGACTTGTCACTGGTTTGCAAATTTAAACGACACAGTTGTCTGGTTAATTGCTAAACTGCAAAAATTGAGTTTTAATTCCGTGAATGTAATGCAAGTAAATGTAAACATTTCCACTAAAGCCTTCTAATGAACTTGAATGTAATGCAAGTAAATGTAAACATTTCCACTAAAGCCTTCTAATGAACTCGAGTTAAAACTGGAGTCCAGTCTGTTAATACATAATGAGAAAGATCCAGCAAGGGGTGTAGCCACCTCCCTTCATCTGCTAGGAGTTTGCTAACTCTTAATACACTTGGTCTCCCCATGGGGTTTGCCAAAGGGACTGATTTCTTTGGTCAAAATATTACCCGGTGGGATTTTTGATGCCTTTAGCAACTGAATCTTCAAGTTCTCTGCCCCGGGCAGGTTTGAGCATCCAATGGCACCATTCATGATGTTGTTGGGCCTTTTCAGTCAGTTTACCGTATCTGTCTTCCATCATCCAGTCTAACAGCATTTGTCTAGGTCTTCCTCTTCTTTTCTTTCCCTCCATTCTTCCCTTTAGCGACATGCATGGCTAATTATGTTGTGTCTCTCTTTTGTGTTCAGATGTCAAGATATTAATAACCATCACGACTTCAAACAAGCCTGTGGTGCATCGTTTGTTCAGTTCAATGCTGAGTTGAGCGCGTTAGTGGTGCTGGTAAGCTGTTACTCAATGTCTTTTTAACATGTGAATTCATTTAAATCCTTTACTTCATTTTTAATTTTCTGAGCTACAGTTATGATCATGATTAGCAATGAACAAATAAAGGATTAAAGGCTTTCTTTGTCTGACTTGTGGTGATTGGCTATGAACAAATAAACCATTTAAGCCTTTCGTTGTCTGACTTGTGGTTAGCCATGAACAAAGAAAGCATTTAAGGCATTTGTTGTCTGAATTGTATTTGTTTTCTGTTGCACTGCAGTCGACTAATGAGGCTGTGGTGAAGAAAGCTGCTCTTCTTGGAGATATGCATCTGCGGAATCTGAGGCAGAAGATGACACTGATCCAGCTGATGGAAGAAGCAGCCAAGAAACTGGAGGTTAGTGCTTCTTTAGACACAGTAGGTTTTTAGAAGCTGTCTAGGTACAGTAAAGTAAGGTAATGGCACTTGTTCTTAGGGGGTCTATGTCTTTATGAATGCCTAGTTGTATTTTGGATGCAATAGTTTTTTAATGCTGTGTCCCCTGAAGTGGAGATATAATAGCTGCAATCCTGCAACACAACAATATATCCTTGCTTGTGATTTGGATTTATTTTCCTGGGAATCGAGCCGTGCATGTGTTAGGTAAGTTCCGTTAATTATTTTTTGTTATACAAAGATCGATCCTGATCATCTGTGTGGATTTATTTCTGGTTCTTTTTAGGATTATTGGTTATGCTTTTATGGGGCAGTAGCTTACATTTGTTGGTATATTCAGATGTACGTAGAACTTAAGCCACTCCTCTGGAATCTTTCAACTGCAGATACCATCTCCTTGAATTCCAACGCACATTCACATTTTAAAAAGTTGCTATGTAAGTCTGGGATTTTTGGTATAAAGGGCTTTTGTTGACTGTTAAACAGAGCACAAGGCTCCATCCACGATCGCTGTATCGCGAGGAGTTCACAGTTCCCCGAGAGCTGATGGGCCTTGCTATCGGCACCCAAGGATGCAACATCCAGCAGGCAAAGCAGGTTTCAGGCATCCACGCAATCAATCTCGATGAGGCTACAGGAACGTTTACCGTTCAAGGAGATGTATGTCCTTTTCAGAAACACTTCCTTAAATTAACTTCTCTCTGCATACATAAGTGTCTGATAGCATGTGGATGATGGGAGTGAAGCCACCAGAGCTGAGTGATAATATAACATGTGCTTCTGAAATATGCAAAAAAATTTCAGAATCTACATATCAAATGTTCCTGTATAGGTCTGTTTTTCCTTGTATGCATTTACCATGTCCTTGTAGACTTATTGACTTAATTTTTAAACAGTTTAAGTAGAAATGTGCATATAATAAAACATATAATGAAAATAACTGTAAGTAGCTTGTTTATAATGCCATTTCAATGTCTGTGAGAGATGCTGAAACATGGATATCTGAACAGATATGAAAATGTTTGACTCACCATGAGCTGAATGTGATTCTGGACTGGTGCCTGGTTGACAGTTTAGATTTTCAGTGAAAGATTGTTCTTGTGATAGGGCTAAATAAATGTTGCAATTACATTACGAACTGATAGTGTGAGGCATGGCAGCCGATTTGGGTGGAGCGCTGGGCTTGTAATGCGGAGAGTACGGGTTCAAGCTTCCTCTAGACGGTTACTGCACGTGGACCTTGAGCAAGTCTTTCACTTACAGTTGCTTCACGCCTTAGATTCAGATTCACTGACCTTGCGCGAGGCATAAATGCATAATAATAAAAATAATTTACTTCCAGACTCGTGAGGCAGTTGTAGCAGCTCGGAACATTCTCGAGTTTACACAGGAAACTGTCCAGCTCCCTCGGGACTTAATCTGTAAGTCCTTTTTTGAACATTTTGTTATGAAGTGAACCGTGTTGAGTTCAGGTGAACAATGGACTGATGGCTTTATTCTTGAACTGTTGCTAGTTTTACCAATTTGACGTTACTCTGTGTTTTGGGCATTTGCTAGAGTATGCATCTGTTTTGCTAATTCTAGGGCAGTTACCTGTTGTCACCATTTCAGTATGCTTTGGGCAGTTCTGAGGTATTACTTTTTGACTATACCTTGGACAGTTTCTATGTACAATTGATTGATTCTATCTTGTGGAGTTGGTGAGATATTCTAGCGTTTCTAATCTAGTTTGAAGACTACTACAGCTCTGTTGTCCTAAAGCACGATTAATCATCAGTTGATCACTTAGAAGTAAAATTGCAGCCTGTTATCTGCTGAGTAGGTCAAGAAACTAAGAGGCAGTATACAGTGGAAAGCTAGTTGGAAAACATGATTTGTGAGTCCAGACCTGTATGAGAGCTGGCAGCGTGAAAAGAAGTAGGCAGCGACTTTTGGCCCAACCTCAGAATTTTATTATATATTGGGCGATTACCTTGTGATGCTGAATGAGCATTGCCTTTAGTTCCTATTCTGGACTTTGTCCATAAAATGTGAACCTTGGGCAGATATCTTGAACTGTGCCACTTGTTCTGTCTTATTGGCAAGATTGATTGAAGCTGTGCGAGGAATGAAAACGAGATCCACGCTGTTGTAGATACAGGTCCACTAACATTGATATTTAAAATGTAGCCAGTTGAGATTTTGATGACTGCAAAAGATGCAAAATGAC
Source organism: Norana najaformis (assembly GCA_964023275.1). NCBI lineage: Eukaryota > Metazoa > Annelida > Clitellata > Crassiclitellata > Hormogastridae > Norana > Norana najaformis. The sequence goes on from OZ029921.1 coordinate 28,590,020, forward strand.
AGATGAGATTTTGATGAGATTAAAAGTTGTCTTTTAATTGCCAATTTCAGCCAAAGTCATTGGCAAGAATGGTCACAACATCCAAGACATTGTTGATAAGTCGGGAGTCGTCCGTGTCAAGATCGAGGGTGACTGCGATCAAGATCCGACAGGAGATGCAACAACTTCACGAACTTCACCAGCAAACAGCGTATTTTAATTAATTTTTCAGCTTATTTTATCTTCTGTTTTTCATATTTTATTAATCTAGGAAACACTATTTTTATATTAGATATATTTCCTTTTGAATGCTTTTATCTGCAAGTACATGAATTGCGTGTGTTTTGATGTTTTGAATGAAATGAAAGAAATGTGTGGAATCCTGTTATTGTGCTGGTGATGAAATAAGGACTGCAGTTCCTAAAATTCTTCTGTGAGATTTTACTAGGTTTCTCTAGAGTCACTGTTAGAATTTCCTATGAAAAATTCTGAAATTTGATGTCTTGCTGACGATTTTAGTAATGTTGCATTATTAAATCTGATTTGGTTCCAAGCAGTAGTAATGAATATAGGCCTTGGTTCGTTTGCATAGTCTGCTTTTCTGTTTTCGGCTTTAACAGACTATTAAATACACTATAAATGCTCAACAGCATTGCAGCCGAATCCTTGAAAAATTTCTTTAATAAATTTGGCTAGATCTTGATGAATGAATTTTTGAAAGGCTAATATTTATCTGCAGGTTTTATGGTACTGGTTATGTAGTTTAATATTAAATTATGTAATTTATTACAAGTTAATATATCTTAAAACTTTTGGTCACCAGTTATTAACACATTGACCATTTACTGTGTATATTTGGGATTTCAACCCCGAGGTGTCATGTGAACTTGAAAGCGTGTTGATACGGGCAAGGAAAAGTGGTCCAGTTGGTGGATTGCTGTTGTATGTACTTAAGCCAGATGATTTGGCAACCAGTGAGTCACAGACCTTTCAAGACAAGTATTCATAGTTGCTCATATAGGCTTATAATCAATGAGTGATTGCCTTATTACCCTACGCACAGCTTATGAGGTTGATTGACGAACAGACTGCTGCTTACAATTGTAATTGATATTTTGTTCCTTCCAAGGCTCAGAAATGCTCACTCAGTGATATGACAGAGCATCGATGGTGCTGCACAGTTATGCATGAGGGGCTTGCTCAAGGTCCCTACACTGAGCGCCTCGGGCAAGGCTTATGCTCTCCGTGTGACGAGCTGAGTGCTCTAGTGAGTCTGCTACCTTGCTGTTAACTTACCAAACCTCGGTTTAACAGAAACCTTTGCCTGCTTTCATGTCTAGCTTGCTGCTATTGTAGAACGTGGTACCATTCATTTTTGTGGGTACGGTTGAGAGCATCAATAATGCTAAGCTCCTGCTGGAATACCAGATCTTACATCTGAAGGTGAGTGTATTAAGTGATTCACAATTACTGTGCTGTGCAATATGTTTTGCATTTGAGTAAAGGAACATTACCTAATGCAGTTCACTTGATGAACACATCTCCTGGTGAACAGTGCATAACATGAACTGTAAGAGCAAGATTTATTTGTGTGCTAGCTCCTGTTTATAGTGCTACCATAATTTCCAGACTAAGTCACGCTTTTTTACATGACCTTGTAGAGGTGCGACTTATTCAATGGTGCGAGTTGTTTTCCAGAAATTATAGTGTAATTCTGAGTACCATGAATTTGTGACTACTTTATGTCAGATCTTGCAGTGCATGTTAGAATGAGGGTCTGGTGTATTATTGAGCTGTGTACATGACGGAAAAGTCTGTCCTCTAAGCCAAATAATCTAGCCCAAGACCATGATGCCTCCGAAGGCTGTTATTTACAGGTGTGCATGTTAACTGAACCGTAGCATGATGTTGCCTTGTCATGCGGTTGACTGTGTAGGAAGTGGAACAGCTGACACAGCAGAAACGACAACTGGACGCGGAACTGAAGAACCTGTCGGGTCTCCAGCACGATTCCTACGTACCTACACGATACGGAAGGTCTGTAGATTTTTGTTTTCATGCCAAAGATAGTTTATGTAGCAGCAAGATCTGGAAGGCCCATAGAGTTTTCTCATAAAGATAGTTTCATCTGATTTCATGTTTATTGCAAAATACATATAAACTTGTTTTTTTTTTTGTGTTTTCTGCTAGTTGAAAAAGCCTTGGTTTGAAGGAACTTATGGCTGTAATATGAATGCAGTCAAAGATTCTTGCCATATTTCTGTGCAGATTCAAATTCAGATTCAGATGAAATTTGAAAACTTCACAGGCTAAAAAGGAAATTTGAAGACAGAAGTGATAGCGATATCTTGGTTCTTTCATTTTATGGTAATGTTCTTTAAGATTTCTTTATATTCTCGTGTATAGGGCTGGGTCAGACCACTATTCCTCTGAGGGTCGAGGAGGTGGATGGAATCACCCCAGAGGACGTGGTCGAGGAGGAGGCCGCTACACTCATGAACGGTCCCCTCAGTCAGGTTCGCTTTGCACTTGTTTTAATTGTTTTCAGCATATTTAAAACTTGTGGTTTTCAAGGGGTAATACACCAAGGGGCAATTTAAAATAAGGGAGAATTCTCCATATCATTAGAAACTTTGGGTTTGTAATGATATGCCTGACATTATATAAGAAATATTTTATTTAGTATTTAGTAAATATTTTATTTATTAATTTAGCACAACAATAAACAGCCCAAACATCATTAGAAAGTTTTAAAATGTGACCATGACATAACATGACTTATTTACTTATTAATGGCAAAACTAGTTAAAACCTACTAGGGAATAAGTTTTGTGGAAATCCTGTGGCTCTAATGCCTGGCAATAGTTAAACTTTGCAAGTGATATGCTGGAACTTCTTCATTCTGCTATTTCTTGGAGCCAGATCCGACTGTCCAAGCCTCTTGTAGTTCTAAATTTTTTGCTCATTTGTTATAGATACATAGGACTATTTAACGTAATTTCACCGCAGAAAATTGTCTGTGAAGTATTCATGTTTACTTAAAATAAGCTAGTCTGACTGATTTTGTATTTAGTTACCATTTGTGGTCCCTGAATCATGTAGTTGCCTGACATTATATAAGAAATATTTTATTTAGTAATTTAGTGAATATTTTATTTAGTAATTTAGCACAACAATAAACAGCCCAAACATCATTAGAAAGTTGTAAAATGTGACCATGACATATCATGACTTATTTACTTATTCATGTATTTATTTATATATACTTATATAGCACCATTATATAAAGACTAGGCAATTGTTGGTGTGTTAAGCCCTTGCTGAAGCCCTTGCATGTTGACCATATAAGAAGAGGCATGTTACAAAGTTAGAGCTCAGTCAGAATTGAAGGGCCAGTGAATAATAAATAGTATGTTAAATAAGTTTAGGAATGAACAGTTTATTTTGTTTATTTTAAAAGGTTTTTCTGGTAAAATGTTAAAAGAATTGTATAAATGCATGTTTCTTTAACATATTGTTTCAGTGCAAATGAGTGTATTTTTGGAGTCGTCTTTTAAGTAACGCCTTTAATGAGATGACTGTTCACAAATGCTGTGCGACTCTGGCAGTTTTAATGATGACAAAGCGTTAGGTGATTGGTTGCTTCTCTGTATCTTGCAGCGGCAGAAGCAGAACCCAACGATCATGAAGATGATCAAGAGGAACAGAGGCCACCTGACACTCGAAACTCAGGCGGTCGGCAGCCCTACTACAGTAAGTTTCCTAACTCAGAACCAGTCAGCATTTCCAGTCTGTATTCTGCTTTGCAACGCCTACTAAACAAAGGTGTAATTTTAGCCTCTTGTAGTTTTAAATTTTATGCTCGTTTGTTATAGATACATAGGACTATTTAATGTAATTTCTCTGCAGGAAATTGTCTGAGGAGTATTCATGTTTACTTTAGTGTAAGCTAGTCTGACGTATTTTGTATTTAGCTGCCATTTGTGGTCTCTGAATTATTTAGTTGCCTGAAGTGATATAAGAAATATTTTATTTCATTTAATTACATTTTAATAATATATTTTAGTTACGTTACTGTATAGCGTTGGGATTAGACATGACGTGTGTCATGTTATTTTGCAGGAGGTGGTTCACGTGGTCGTGGTGGGGAGAGGATGAGAAATGACCAAAACCCACCTGGGGCTCGTTCGCAACCACCAAGGTCAGTGACGGCTAAGGGCGGTTCGCCACCAGAAGGCAGCACCACATCTAAGACAAACAAGGGTCAAGATCAGGGTGCCCCGTCAGGTGGCCGACTCAACCCTTCGGGCTGGAATGCTTCCCAGCGCCAGGCGGACGACCGCAGCAAATCCCCCAAAATGGTCAACGGCCAGTAAAGATTAGAGCCAGCCATCATCGCCCAGTCGATGGCGTCGCCAAGGCAGTGTGTCCATGGCGACGAGACGCTGGCCGTGGCTTGCCACTGCATCTTTACCGTTTTGAGTCTTTTTTCTAATACACATCGAATGTATTCGTTTTAACGATGGCACGAGACAGCATTCGATAGTCTGCGACTTACTTATAATCAGCAAAAACTTGCTTCACCTATTTGCGTAAAAAAACTCTGATAGAAACGCTATCTGACGAGGCTGTTGAAGCCTTCGTTTCAAGTGGAAAAACTACATTTTGCAGAACCTGGTTAAATTTTAGTTGAGAATGTTGACTTTGTTGTTTTTCTGTCGAGGAATATAAGGTTTACATCAGGCGTTGCATGTGTGAATTGGTCATGCTTCCAGGATGAGTAATTTCTTGGCTTGGTAGGACGTAAATTTGTCAAAGTAATGAGAAGCTGAAATGATTGATATCTGTTGACGAGAACTATGTAAGTGTTTTGGATTAGTGACAGACAGACTACACAATTCAGAGTTGGCTTTTAATTAAAGAGCTTGTTTGCAGTCCTCAAAATACGTTAAGATTGTTTTAACCTGTTGCTTTCTGGGTAACGTTGACTGAGAATGTTTCATAATTTGATTTGTTTTGCTAAGGATTTTTGCAGTGATGTTAAGACCTTTAATGTTTTCATTTTCAAAGATTTGACTATTGTGAAATATCGAGCCAGATGTGTGAATTGAGGATACGGAGATTAAAACAGTCCTTGTGGACGTTTTTTCTTATTCTTTCAGCAAAGAAATTTATTCAATATGCTAGAAAGTTTAGTATATCAAATTGAAAAATTGTAATCAGTGGGACTTGTCTGGCATACTAACAAAGGAAGGAAATTGAACAAAAGAACAGATTTTGTCTTTAACAGCTGTGTTATTTTAACCTTTAAACTTTCTGTGGTTTATATCTTGATATTCCAAAGTTTGGAAAGATTTTTCCCAGTTTCTGAGTTCAGGCTTTGTTTTTGTTTGTTTATTACATAAACTTTTCTCAGAACACGGCAGCTGTTACGCTTAAAAGTTGGTTATTTGAACAGACTGTTGTTAAATTCTCTTAAATGTGTTGACCTTTTGATGATTGCAGAATATCAGTTTTTCCGAGGTCAGCACTTCTGAATTTGAATTAGATTTATCGAGTGCTATTTGAGTGTTGCTTTACTTACCGAGTCATTGTGAACTACGCTGCAATGTTGATACTTGCCAGCTACATCTGATACCAACGTGTGACACGGATCATCTAGCATGTTACCTGAAGCTAGTTCGTAATACTTCTGCCTAGCAGCATGTACATGATGTTTTAGCATTGCAACGCTTTGATCAAGCTTGCTTTTACGTGATTATAACAATGTGTTGGGTCTGCCTTGCAGAGGTTAAGTTACAGCCAGGCTAGAAAGCATTAAGTAGTGGACATTTTCACCAATTTATGAGAAGGCGTGAAACAGATCTTGTGTAGTAACATACCCCAGGTTTTTTCTTTCTATTTATATTTATATATACATATATATGTATATACATATATACATATATATAGAGAGAGTGCATTATAATTGTTGAACAGGCACCAAGACTTTGTTCATTCAGTAGTTACTATTGATGATAAGTTAACGTAAAAGTAGTAGAGGATTCATATCACAAGGACTAGTGCAAGAGAATGGCAAATAAATTCTCAATGTTTGGAACAGTAATAATGTTACCTTGGCTTCTTCTGATTCACGGCTGACTGATCCAGTTCACTCCCATTATTGTGGATTGTTTGATCTTGTTGATGGCACACTACAGTTTGCAGTAACTTTATGAGAGCTGGATGAATTACTGGCTGATAAATTGCAAAACTTGGGCTGAATTTGCTTAAAATGAGGTTGGTTTTTATATACTGATAAGTGATGGGCCGTGTGATCTTAGCACAATTTACTGAGCATTTAAATACCAGAAACGTGCGTTTGGTGCTTGGATGTTCCAGAAGTCATCGTTAGTACTTTGAGAAACTCTAGCGATAAACAAAAAAACGACTAATTCTTGTGTTGGTGCACAAGAACCAGTAAACTGAAGAGCAACACTAACAACAAAATATAAGCACGTACCTGTAGATACATGCTGATGAAGGATTTGGCGCCACCACCATCTGTGGCATAATAATGCACCGTGAAAGGAGGTTTACATGTAACACTATTGTAATGTATTGTTATAGTGAATGTTTTGGTTATGGTTTCATCTGTGTTGAATCTTTTGACTGTTGAAACTGAACAGTGTCGTTGCTAAGCTGTTGCAGTAGGTTTTCATTCATCTGGCAAATACTTTTACAGCTGCAACTTTAAAGCTCAAACACGAGGATGCGCAAAAGCAGGATTGTGAACCGCAGCATTGCAAATTAACAATCTTGTGATTTTGTAACTAGTTTGCTGATGATGTTGCGTGAGCACATGGTTACTAAGCATTTTGACGCACTAAGCTTTTGTCTGTAACGAGCGTGATAATTCAAGTCTGAATCTCGGGAGCTGTGCGCCTGAGAATAAATAGCTTCCAGGTGTTGCTGTGCTCTGAAGTGTTTCTAAGTTCAACTTCTGACTGGAAAGATTGTTGGTGAGGATTGGTGTAGGTACTTCATGATACAACGGTTGTCTAGATCCACGACATCCACTTCATGTAGACAACATATTACTGGATTTATTTTTCCTGATCTGCAGTGTACTAGTGTTTTGCTTAACATACTATTCTAATGTTCCTGCGAACGAGTCGAGTAAATGATGAATATAAAATAATGCTTGTACCAAAGACCAGCTGTGCTTGGGCAAACGGAAGAACAACTGATGCCTGGCAGTATTTTCTTTGAACTGTTCTGCGTTGAGTTCATTATTATCTAGAAGGTTTTGCCTGTGAATAGTAAGAGTCATTTGTTCTTGCAAGCCAGCATTTCGATTTGAACATGGCTGCTTTGTATTCGGATGATGGATTGACAAAAATAAAAGAATACCTTCGGCACTTGGTTTGTCTTGACTGAAAAGCTATGTTGTCTTGCCCCTTACTTACTTACTTATCCCTTAGCGATTTTTCACAAAATGTCTTAAATTTTTCATCAGTTTAACTCAGAATTTGTCAGATATATATATAAAATATAATCCTGATGCAAGAAAACATGAAGCAGCTTTCTAGAATAGAATATCAAAATTTCGAAAAGAATAGCAGTATTTCTTCAGAAGTTCTTAACTGCAAAGCTTTGCATAGTTCATGCTGCAGTCTTTCTTTAAGTTACAACATTTCCACTAGCTGGTTTCTCTTGGTAGGCAAGAAGGTTATTCATTTGTTCAAAAAATACACATCAAAATGTCCCAATAAAATACCATAGATTATAAACATAAACAGTTCACAAAATTACTTTATACATATTCAAAGTTTATACAATCATTCACTGTAAACAACAGCCTAACGGGAAAAGTAATGTTCGATACTTGGTACGCCATTAGCGACAGCTTACACTGGAAAAGGAATTATAAGTTATAGGAATTACAGAAGGCACTTGGAACAGCCTAAACTAACCGTGAATACCAGGAATATGGTGGCATCTGCTTCTGATAGCTTCACGAGCACAAGCAGTTAAGACCGCATCTTAATAAATGCCTTAATTTCATTTCAAATTCAGTGTTTGTACCATTTTGAACAGTCACCTTCTTTCATTGCAACATACTTCCATCTGTTCAGTCCAAATGGTTCGTACTTAATCCTTTTTGGTTCATTTAACATTGAGATGGTAGAATATACCTCTGTGCCTGAGTTTTTGCATTCTCCAAAGCTAAAGATTAAAACTAAAAGCAGCTTAAATATACATAAGATTCCGAATTATAAAAAGATTCAAAGAAACAGCTGCATAAATAAGTCTCAACTGTGATACAAAGGAGCAAAACTGCAAAACCCTGTACAACTTGAATGTTTAAAATGGCTTAACCAGTGCAATAAACAAAATCCCTTCACAAAAATTAACACTTCTGACCACTACACCTGTACATGAAAGGATATTGGTAAATAAACATGGTTCAAGTAAGTTCCCTGGCAAAATAAACCATCTCCACTCAGACAACATTCAAAACAATCACACTAGATGGGGTCATACATAAAGGACATCTGAATTACCTTCCAACCACCCCTTTGCAGGCTTTTGCACTCCAATGGAGTACTATGGCCCGTTGATCTTATAGGGCTAACTGTCTTACGGGGTGGGGTTCTCTGACGCTGTCACATCCAGCATATTAGATCCAACACAAAACATTTGATCGACAGACTGAAGTTGCTGTTTAAGGCACATAGGCTGTACAGAAATAACTATGTACTAAATTTAGAATCAGATGTCCACATTCAGCAAAACCCCTCCCCTTATTTGCAATTGACTGATCTCACTCCGCCCCCTCTTTGTGGACGACCCCATACGATGAACTATTTGACTCATACTAGATATGATCGAATTAACTCCAGGAATCACATTTCATGGTCAAACCATCTGCAAATTTTCCTTACACTATGAAAATTGTGCCATAAACTGAATGGGAAGTTTTTCCATGTATTTATAACGTCAATTTCAAGCAAAAATTTTGCCATTTACTTAAATAACGAACATTTTTGCAAAGGTATTGTGACATTTCATTTATATAGCACTTTTTATAGAATAAAACTATTCTGAGAAGCAGCTAGGATGATAGCCTTGTGGGTATAACTTTTACATGAAACTGAAACTTCACCAAACCATAGCTCTCAGGAACCAGTATTTACACACACAGCAATAAGTCAAAACCGTCCAATGTGATAACTACATGTATAATATAACAGTAAACTGTATTCTCTGCTGCAAGCAAAACTTATACCACTACCATTGATTACTACAATTAATATGCCAATTTGAAGCTTCAAAACAATAAATTGCACTTCCATATTAAAATTTTAATTTTCTAAGTAGGATCCAGATATCAAAACTCAATGAGTTTGGGTGCAGCAGAGCAGCTACATATTTCTTCAACTTTCTTTACCAAAAGTTAAGCTTTTTAACATTCAAACTACTGTAGTAATTAGGGAAACCTATTATTGCCTTGGGCAAATTAAACAGTGAAAGTTATATCACGTAGTATTACCTCTAATCAACCAGTAATAATAAATACAAAAATGTTAGGTTAAATAACACTCCAGCTAAAATTACTGTTGCAGCTGTTAGCAAATCGTTAAGTTTGATTGTCTTTACATCGTAAATAACAAGCTTGAAAACTAGTTTAAAAACGGTGCTCACGATTCAGTGGGTTATGGATACCCATCATCCAGCCATACATTTGCTCCTTAAGTTATCGGTGTGGAATTTTGGTGCCCAAATCTATACACACCTACTTTCATTTTTATTATATCTCACCACCAAAAAGGAATCCTTTTTCAGATGTTCGCACTATTTGTATTATGCTGCCATTTACTTTTGTAACCATATTAATTATGATAATATGAAAATGCAAAATAATAATAACAAAACAATAATAATAAGCAATGAAAGTAAAGTAATAAGCAGTAAATGTAACAACTTGCTACCAAATCTAAAATGACATTTTTGTTTAAAACAGTATTTCATGCCCTGCCTATGCTCCCTCCTTTTAGTGCCAAATCTGAACCTTCAAAGCATCTTTTGATCAAAGTAATTGTACTGAATTAGTTAACTAATTTCGTTATGCGATAGTATTATTATTATAAGAGTTAAATTAATGCAGCTACTTATCAACAACCACTGTAAAAGCATCCAATCACTTTTCCCTCTACCAAAATGATGGAGCAATAGAACACGTGAAAGAAACAGGTAAAACATTTCTGAAGTAAGTGATCCGAATAAAATCAGAGTTCATCAGGTTGCTTCAGCTAACCTCAGCAAAATCTGCACAAGAATTAACTGAGCATTAAAAAAGGCACAGCAGATGCTCGTAAAAGTCAATTTCCCCATAGTCGCCACTTGCGTTTCACCGGTCACTCCTCTAGCAGACCTCGTTCTCGAATCGGTTGTACGAGACGTTGCTTTCGTCTTTCTTGAGTCCTACAACACCAAACGCATGTTCTCAGCTCTAAAGTCAGGCTGTGCAATATAATGACAATGAGACTGAATATTAGCCGGTGCAGCATGTGTCTTGATTGTACCATGTGCCAATGTGTCTTGCATGTTAAACAGGTATTGGCAGGAGCTGTGACGTACCCAAGCACTACGCGGATTCGTGCGCAAACAGGTCGCACGTAAACCTTTGCATTTTTATTAAATGCACATTTCTATTTATATATTTTTTAAATGACATCAATAGATCTCCATAAAGGATGCGGCAATTGTATATAAAGAAAAGTAGACCTACATAAGAACATGTAATATACAGATTCTGAGATTTTTCAGCATACATCAGTAGCACACATTCCTTTTGATGGCTTGACTCAAGTCATCCGAGCATTACTGAACTTTTACTGCAGAGAACTACTTACCATATTTTCTGCGAATTTCGTCATACTTTGCCTGCCTCTCTGCTCTTCTGCAAAACAAAAACACATCAACAATTAATGTTTTAGCCTAAACACAAAATTGTAGAAATTCAGAAGCCGTCAAATACATGTCAGTAAAGGAATAATAAAGCTAGCTACAATTTTCATCGAAACTGCACATCTCATTTCATGCTGTAGTCCCATCTTAAAAGTCGCAACCAGAGTCCACGAGGCTGTGCGTCTTTTTCGTTTCCTATGTTATGTGTTTAATTATTTGTGCATTTGTTCATGCCTATGATTCCTCGTTCAGCTGACAGAAATATTGCACGGTAATAAATGCATTACTTACTACTGACTTACTTATACCCTCTGGGAACTGATTTCTGTTTACTTTACTCATTGTTTGACTATTACTTTGACTATAGAGCTTAAAGCAGTAACTGATACCGGTAAACCTTCCTGATGCTCTTTGCAATTACGTTTTTGTCCATTAGTTATTGACACACTACAATAAAGGATTATATGAGACTGAACGAATACAACAATAATGATTCACTGGATTGACCTATACAAAAACAAGCCTTCCTTACCTCTCAGCATTTCTAGTTTCACGTTCTTCTCTTTCTCTGCTCTCTCGTTCTGTATCTCTCTGTTCCCTGTAAAGAGTATCAAACTTTTAAATGATTACTATATTTAATTGGATATCTAATTGGATCTAAGTTAATCCAATCTAATTTCCTATTCCATCACTGGTTGAAACCCACGAAACACAATCACAAGTCTGTGCTGTCAAGTCAGAAGCACCTCTACGGAATTTTGCTAAAGTGGTGTTACATGCAGCACTAGACTACAATGACAACACCAACACAAGATCAGCAAAAATATCGAATTTCAGTCCTCAAGTTCACAACACGGTTCTTCAACCGCATCTCAGGATCCACACTAAAAGAGCATAAATAATCCGAATGAAGCCTTAACCAGCTGCATGTGAACTGTTGCAGAAATCCAAACTACGTCTTCGTACCTTCTTGTGTTGTATCTCCTCCTGATCTTGCAGCAGCAGCAGTAGACACACGTGATGATCGAAACAATGATCAAAAAAGCCAGCACACACATCACGATCAAAAGGATCTGGTAGTTCACTAAAAACAAAACCAACTGAAAATATGATGGCAAGTTTGCTTCTTTCTCTCTCTTTCTCTGCCTCTCTCTTTCTCTGCCTCTCTCTTCCTCTCTCTCCCTTTCTTCTTCCTTCCATCCCTCGCTCTCCCCCTTTCTTGTCATCCATTGCTTTCCAAGGCAACTTCACAAGCCAGAAACCAGCAAAGCTTACAGTAACCATTTCAAAAATTCTTTTTCTACTTTCTTAAACTATGGGATTTCTCCAATATTAGTTAAGAATTTGTAAACACATTTCCCACTAAAAGTAACCCTCTGCTGTGAATACTCTACTTATGAGGAAGCAGACTTCGCAAATTGTAGCCATACATACCCCAACAGACTCCCCATCGTGCATCGCTCAGAGAGCAGACAGAAGTTGGAAGAACTTCTCCTGGTGGATATGGAATGCACTTATAATCTGGCTTTGACTCGCACCAAAGACACTGCAATAAGAAAATACAAGAAATCCTTAAAACAGCATAGACAAATGACAGGAAACATTTTCAGCTTATCTTAATATTCACCTTCTAAGTCTGTCAGATATTTATGGTTCAACATCTCTGAGAGATTCTTAGAAGTTCATATACCCAGTAAATGCCCAGATATATACTCATATACACACACATACATACATACTTACATACATACATACACACTTATGTCATGCATCTATATTTTATCCATATATGTACAAAAGTTTTGCCCCATTGTTTCAAAAGAAAATTATTACAATAATCTTCTTCTTCAGTGTTCTGCCCTCTGGCATGTCCAGGAATCCAATGATGCCATTCCTCTCTGTTCTGTACCATTTCTTTAATTTCTTTGTAGCCCCTCCGCTTCCTTTATCCCTCATCCACTCCAAGAGCATAATTCTTGGCTTTCCTGCAGCTTTATTTCCCTCAATTCTTCCATTACCGGTGCACAATACAGACCTTCAGGACAAAATTCCCATTATGTACGTGACCTATCCAGTTCATCTGTCTTCTCTGTATTTTATTTACCAGTGTTCTCTCTTCTTGTACAAAGCACAACACCTCCTTATTTGTGTTATCATAAGCTGACATAAACTAGTTTCCTCCATATCCACATTTCAAATGCCTCCAGGCCCCCAATTTCTGTCTTTCCAATAGTCCATTTCTCAGATTCATAAAGTGTTACACTCCACATGAGACTTTTCACCACTATTTCCTTTAAGTTCAGATTCAGCTTTCCTCTCATGAGCTCCCATCTCTTATAGAATGCTTCTTTGCCCATTGCTTTTCTTCTTTTGATCTCAGCATGGTCTTTACAGTCACCTCATATCATGCTTCCAAAATAACAGAACTGATGGACTTGCTAAAATTTTTGTACCACTGATCATTCTCTTTTCTTAATATCTTCATCCTCATCACCTTTGTTTTCTATGTATTCATCTTCATACCATATTCTTCTCATGACTGGTATGAGATAGTCTTGATATTCTAAACTATCTACCTGTTGGCAAATAAAAGTTAAATGCTGAACTAAAAGTCATAAAATAAACAACAGAATAACAGAACAAATGTTTCGCAATATAAAAAAAGCAAAATGAAATTACCGAAGCATGCTTGACACAGGCTTCACATGAGCTGTTGGAAGATCTACACACTACAAACAGAAAATATCATAAAACATCAAAATGCTTTGCCATGGTATAATTCAGGGCCCGGCAACCTATTCTGCATGAGGGCCACTTTTCGCATAATATAATTTATTGAGCCGTTGCAAATGCAACACGTATAAGTGAATGTTAGGCTTTAAAAGATCACGCCTTAAATCTAAACTGTTATACTTGATCTTTTAAAGCCTAACATTCACTTATACAATTGGGAGTAAGAGATTACCCACCAAGACGCTTATTTAAATTTGTTACTTTTCTTCTTCCCTTCTTTCGTCTTCCCAACACCGACTGAACCACAAGTAGGCCCCAAATGGACTCAAACAAGAGGAAGTGCAGTTTTCACACACTTTCTGTCATTCTGCCCCTCGATGTTACTCCTCCTGTTATGCTTGCAACAATGAGTGCGCCACCCAAGCAACCATTGCGAAACTACAAAAAATTTGCACCGCCCACCGTCAGGTTGACTTTGTGTAGTTGTTGCAATTGTCGAAGAAATCGACTGGCTTGCAGCTATGTTTAAGCCGACTCCAATCAAAAGTAGCACACGTAGCAATCTTTGCGAGGCCTCCATGGCTAGCACTTGCAGATATGAAAAACTTTTGGGACTTCTACAACTCCGTAATTACACCTGCGGTTTGTCCAACTTCCTAGTGTTTTGTTGGTACATGCACCGAGTAAATATGGATTTGAGGTTCTACACTCGATGACGCAAAGAAAAACGGTCATGATACTAAGATTATTATTACCATATATAGTTTATCATAACTCGTTATTAAGGCCTCCTAAATGAGTTTTTTTTGGGAACAGTAGCTGTTATATTTATACATGTTTGTTATTTCACCTGAACTGATATGTTTAGCAAGAATGCAACTTTTCACATGTCATGTACTTCTGCTTTAAATAAAGTTAATGTGCAAAATAAAAAAGTATCTGACACTGGAAGTGCTGCATCCTTGGATCCATAGTCTTGCATTGCAACTAAGTAAAGTGCGGGTAAGTAATCGTAATCTCGATATTTCTACAGCGCCCAACGAAAGCTAGATTGCGGGAACCAGCTAATTCACAGGCGCTCAGTCAAAACAAAATTGATAGGCAAGAAGGGTTCAGTAGTATCATTTTATTAATATAAGACAAACGCTCACGTTTTACAAAATACACAGTTGATGTAGTTAACTGTTAATATATTGTCAATCAGGAAAAAGCTAAAATGGCCATAGCAGCTACTATGAGCGCTTGCTTCAAGACATTATGCAGTTCAAAGAATTGTAAGTTCATCAGTAGGCGATTGATACTCCCAAGATGACACCAAAGTCGAAGTATAACATCCCATGTCAGTAGGCCCTAAATAGGCCTACCTAGGCTACTGGTTTTACTTGTCTTCCCGTTCCTTATCTGTAAAAGTTTCAAGTCATTGTTTGCAAGCCTCCCACTTTCTTGCAGTGTCCCTAAGCTTACCGTCCTAGGGCCAATTGTCTTCATTTTGTACCCTACGCCATCTCAAAGAATCTCCTTCAATGGACCACCAACACTCAGTTTTTGATGTCGTCAGCCTTATAGGCTTTCCATTCAAACCTATTCCCACCTTTTCAAGAAATCCCACCCTGATCCATCCAACCCTCTGCCTTCCCATTTCTCTCAACTTAAGCACAACCCACCCTAACAGCTCCTCTGTCCCCTTCTCTCTCTGGTCTTCTGGCCACCGGACTTTGTTCTTCACATGGTATCTTTGGGCAACCCTCTGACTTGATGCAGCGTTCGTGAATAAGCTGGTGCCCTGCTCTTCTCTCTCTATATATATATATACAGTCAAGAGCCCAAAAACGAAAGATATATGGCATTATAATTTGATAATTATATATATATATATATATATATATATATATATATATATATATATATATATATAGCCTATGCCCACACCTTTGGTCTATTACTATATATATATATATATGAAGGATGCGTGTGACTGAGTCAAACATCGGATGACTGTGATTACCTTACAGTATAATAGCTGTCATAAAGTTAAGCATTCGATCGCCAATACATGTTTGAAGTAGCCGAAGTAGCCTTATTTTCAGAAGCTTCCATTTACCGCGCTACCTTAACTTGTGGTGATACAACGAAAATTTAGAGAACTCAGACGTGGAAACTGGGGGCAGGGTAGGTGAGGTTTTGGTGGAGGCCTATCGCATTCAGTTTGCACAAGGGCCCTCGGAAGGCTAGCTGCGCCACTGGCCCACAGTCGCATGATCTGTTACTTGAACAAAATCATATTGCCTCATTTTTCCAGACAGCCTTGACCACCCTTAGTGGTGGCGTTTGACAAGTTTGTCCATATGAAGATAGGCAGGAGAAGCCCTTCACCACTTGAAATTCTTTAATTTTCTGGCATGCCTGCAGGTAATCGTAAAAACTTGAAATTTCTACAGCGCCCGAAGAGAGCTAAGTCGCGGGAACCAGCTTATTCACAGGCGCAAGTCACAAATCGCGGGGACCAACTTATTCACAGGCGCAAGTCACTAAGTCGCGGGGACCAGCTTATTCACAGGTGTAAGTCACTAAGTCGCGGGGACCAACTTATTCACAAACGCAAGTCACTAAGTCGCGGAGACCAGCTTATTCACAAACGCAAGTCACTAAGTCGCGGGGACCAGCTTATTCACAGGCGTAAGTCACTAAGTCGCGGGGACCAGCTTATTCACAGGTTAAGTCCGGCTGTCAGCCGTTTTGCATATTAAACAAGACTTCAGTCACACCACATCAATTCACACAAAGGAGCTCACGTCAGCATAGGCTACTGCCCTACGCTCTGGTATTCATACACTGTGTCCAACTTACTTGGTGCATTTTTGATAGCTCACAGGACTCCTACTGTTCTTCGTGCTAACAGCACCTCTGCAAATAATTTCTTTTGACACTTCTACTGTACTTTCACCCTGTACCGAATTAACTACCATCCGGCTGGAGGGCTGTTAAGATGACCTGCATATAACAAAATTCCTCTCGTTGCATTGAAGAGTGAAGTTCTTTTGGTACAGTCAGCAGCAGCTGCATGCAATTAATTCGATTGACTAAATCCTGTTAACAAGGTAGTACCTGCTGTCATTAGAACTGGGTCAGCATGTTCTGTAGGCGATATGCGCCTACAATTTTTTTATCCCACCAATATCGATTTTTTCATATCAAGCTTCCTCCAATAAGTTTTAAATCTGTTCATTTTCTTATGATTTATAGGCTACGGAATATCCACAAAATCAGGTCTTATATTTAAGCTTCATAACTGTAAGCTCAAAAAATTTATTTCCAACTCGCTGCTGATAAGAGCCAAGTGCAGGGCACCAGCTAATTTATGAGCGCTGATTCAAGGTTGTTCAGAAAATCCGTAGGCCTGTAGGAAGTAGGCAGGCCTACAAGATTTGATTGCCGTGAGACAAAAGATGGTTAGTAAGTCTGTCATGGTTTCATTATATGTCATGGCTAACTCATTAGCATAATAGTGATTTGATTAAAGCTACATGCAGTTTGCTTTTTAGTATGGCCTACACTGGTGGATCCAGAAGTCGACGGGGGAGGGAGAAGGAAGAGAGGGGGAGACAAATTTAACCGTGTTCCAGCAACTGTATGGTGAACATTTTGACAACCTTTCTCATTCACTGAGGACACATACCTACTTTCAAAATCCGAAAAATTCTCAGGTATTTTGTTAGTTGTCAAGGCTTTCAATACCCAAAATTGCTTATGACTTTTTAGCCATCGGATATTGTGACTATTTCCCCTGGGTTTTCTGCCTCTTTTTTCCCATTTGTTTTTCTTCTCGCTGTCTTTCATCTGGTTTCTCGATTTTTCGTCTGCTTTTTCCACTTTCAAACATTTCGTGCTTGACTTTCTCTTTAGACTTCCTATTAGATTTTCTACTACATTTCCGTTCAGAGTATTATCGTGGCAATGCCCTCACTCAGACTGGTCTGGGGTAACTCAGTGGCGTTGTCCAACAATAAAACTAATGAAGGGAATGGTCGGATTGCCCTCCCCTGAATTTTCTCTTGTCTCGTTGGTGTTACAAACATGAAATTCGCGACGGTCCAGCCACCAGAAGCGATGTTCCAATCCACGAACTAAACATCTTTAAATTCTCAACGTTAAAAAACTGATAAAGGGTTCAGATATGCTTTGCCGGTGCCTTAAAAACTGTTATAAGATACCAACATCATCACCTCTCACTCAGTAGTTACACTGGCTTTCTGTAGAAAAGATTCCAGTTCAATATAGGCCTAATCATGCATCGCAGTTTTAGAAAGAATCCCATTTAGATCGATCTATCTTTCTTCATTGTTAATCATTTTGATTCATTCTTTCTTAAATGTCTTCTGAACCACTTAAACCCATGCTATGCTATGTTATGCAGTCCTATGCTACGCTGAACTATCTTGTGCTCCTACCCACTCGGTATGTCATCTGCGCATATTGTTACGACCTCTGGCGAACTATTTGGCCACTTAGTAACGTTTATGCTGTCTATCTATGTGTCTGTGTGCGCCTCTATCTGTCTGTCTGTCTATATATCTGTCCGTCCGTCTGTCTGTCTGTGTGTCTGTCTGTGTGTCTGTCTGTCTGTCTGTCTGTGTGTCTGTCTGTCTGTCTGTGTGTCTGTCTGTGTGTCTGTGTGTCTGCTCGGTCAAAGCGGCTCCGGCCGTCTGTGTGTCTGTCTGTATTAAACATATAATAGCCTAGATGTTAAAGGTGGGCGTGAGAATATGATGTAAATCTCAGAAATTTGTCAGCGCCACTCAACAGCTGCGTCAGGGAGACCACCTTAACATCGGCGCTATATCAAGCACAATACATAAATATATAACAGAGCAAATTAATGCAACAGTCATATAAAATGCTCATATAATATTATAATAGTGTGGCGGATCAGCCACGAAGCTTGTCTATACATAGGGTTATAAATAATAAATATTTTAGTTAACTGATGCACGAATTAGATAATAGCTTCATATTTATGTTGCTCGGTTCGTTTTGATTTATATTTGACATTTTACTGTTTACTTTATTAAATGAATTTAATTATCGAGTTCTTCAGTTTACCCCATCCCCGTCCAGTGATTGCCGACGCTTGGTCAAAGCGGCTCCGGCCGTCGTTAGCATTAAGGGCTTCCCTACGAACGAAGGATCGCCGACGAAGGTCTGTTTCACGCAGTAGCAATTAGACACCTACTAAGTAGTACGGAAGTCAAACACCATCGCCCGAGCCACACCATAAGATACAGACATCCTATCTTCCGAAGCAGAATTAGTTAGCTCTATTGTAATGTAATGTAATCAAAAATTTAAAAAGCGCCACTTCGAGGTAAACTCCTCAGAGGCGCTCCCGGCCCTACAACCCAGAAGAACTGGGAAATAAGAAGGTCTTCAAGCGCTTGCGGAAAAGAGGGAGAGATAGACTAAGAAGTTCCTGGCGTAGGTCATTAGGAAGCCCATTCCAGAAAGCGGGACCAACTACAGCAAAACTTCTGCGCTGGGCCGTAGCTGTTCGGACCGATGGGACAAGCAAGTCACCCCGTACCACCGAACGAAGTTGTCTGCAGCCTGGAATGGAGGAGGCCAAAACACAGAGCTCACTGAGATAAAATGGGGCGCAACCTAAGAGGCAATTACGTACAAGAGCCAGGATTTTGAATTTTATACGCTCCTGGATAGGCAGCCAGTGAAGCTCCCCTGAAATGTAAGCAGGGAATTGGTAGAGAATTGTCAACGCAGAGTCCCGGTAGAACCTACTCCGTAAGTTGTGTTGCCTGACAAATATACGTGTGAGGTTGGAAGTCTTACACACGGAACTGGAGCGATAGATGTACGATAGCGGGGAGATGCATCGCCCGATATCCAAGTGCCTAGGGCCGAAAGACACGCAGACGTGTCATAAAACTCCTCTGTCCCAACAACTAAAAGCTCGACAGATGTCTCATATTAAGAGCGGCAGTTCGAGATTTACGAGATGTAGAAAGGTGATGAAGAGGTCGCCCGTAGGTACACGAAAGGGAGCGACTATTGCCAGTAAAGGAACGAACCCTGCTCTAAGAAAAGTCTTTCCTCAGGACTTTGCCCATCCAGCGACCGCGGAAGAGGTAGAGTCGGATCCTCAGACAGCTTTACAGTGTTGCCTCCCTTAAGGAAGCGGCCAATCCTGAACACAAACATACGCGCGCGCACAGACACACACACAGATGGATGGATGGATGGATGGATGGATGGATGGATGGATGGATGGATGGATGGATGGATGGATGGATGGATGGATGGATGGATGGATGGATGGATGGATGGATGGATAGATGGATGGATGGATGGATAGATAGATGGATAGATGGATGGATAGATAGATGGATAGACAGACAGACAGACAGACAGACAGACATATAGATAGATAGATATAGACAGAGACTGTCAGAGACATAGAGAGACAGAGACAGACAGAGATAGACCCAATTAAACGTAATAATTATATAATAATATATATACTTAATCGTATACCTGTAACTGCGCAGAATAACATGTCATATAAAACACACAAATACACTAATTATACAAATGCATTAATTATAGTCATAAATTATACAGTTATAAAGCAAACAAACGATTCTACTAAATTTGCTTGCTAACAATGCTCTGTCTCCTTCCCTCTCTCCTCCCCTCACAACCGGATTTTATTCTTCACACGGTATCTCTGAACACCCATCTGACTTGACGCAGCGCTCGCCAATGAGCTACAGTGCAAGGCGCTTAGTCTTTAAGTAGCGCTTTATAATGTTCTAGTTTACAATTACGATTTAGGATTGTATTTAGCTGCAAATCCTATTTATGGAACCGTCACTCTGTTCTTGAACCGACATTTTGTTTTGTGGCCAATGTTTACAAGTTGCGAAAACGGAACTATACTGTTCAATGAGACATCATCGATTAGTAACGCGTTGCTAAATCGGCCTCGTGTGATAATTGTGATAATTAAAGCCACTCCTCGCTAACTTTGATGATGACAAAGTCCATTAAGAACGACAAGTTCATCCGCGAGCGAATAATGCTCAGACAACAGCTGCAAAGTCATCAATGGTGGGCTCTTACAAACATGTAGAACCCAGCCAATGCAGGTTCACAATTGACATCATGTTCAGAGTTGCTGTTCTGCGTTGCAATATTAGGCCCTGTAATATTAACATCACAGTGTATTCATATTTACATGGTCTCGATATGAAAACTATCATTAATTAATATTTATGTAAATTAATCAATATTTATGTTAATCAAGTAATAATCATATTAATCAAGTAATATTTATATTAATCAATTAATATTTATGTTAATCGATTAACATTTATGTTAGTCGATTAATATTGAGGTTAATACATTAATGTTTATGTTAATCAGTTATATCACGTGAAAGTATTTGTAAGCCTAAACGCGCACACAGGCCTGAAGGGATATACTATTTTGTTATTTTGTGCACTGATTTCTATGGGGCCAGTCATGCCTTGGCCCCCATCTGAGAATTGCCTTGGGTTTCCCACCAAACCCCAAACTTAACTGTACTGCCCAGTCGTTGGTATGAAGTGCTAGCGATTTCATTTTCTTAGCCTCGGCAGATGAAGGAGGGCTGCCAGTCCTCTTCCTTTCCCCGTCTGATCTTTCTACTGACAGTGTACGGTCGATGTACTCATTACAGCTGCGTTGGCTAAGGGCGCAGTGTGAAATTTCGAAACAAATTCCTACCATGTAGGGAATTTGAACCCGGGACCTTCCGATTGACAGTCCATTAAGCTACCCCAGAGGCAGCGATGGGTATGAAGTGTTAGCGACTTCATTTTCTTAGCATCGGCATATGATGACATAAGATCAGATGGCAAGTCCTCTACCTCATCGTCTGATCTTCCCACCTACAGTGTACTGTCGATGTACTCATTTTGTAGCTGGGTTCGCAAGGGGGCGCTAGTGGAACAGAAATCCTGAAATATCTTCCTGTCCTGACTGGGATTCGAACACCAGACCCCTGGGTTGACAGTTCAACACGACAACCACTAGACCACTGGGCACTCGCAACTCGACAAAGGGTAGCTCTCCCTGGGCAAGTTCAAAGCACATACGTTGTGCAACTTTGATTCATCAACAGTATGATTAATAGTCGCACACCGGGGTTAAAGAGCTCTTGTAGGCCTTAGCTTGTTCATTACACCCGGGTTAAAGGTCTTGTAGGCCTTAGGTTCACGATTTCATGGCAAGGGTGGACTTATAAACGGACACAGTCGGCTTCTGCTGCTGATGTTGCCCATCCCACAGGCCTAATTAATTAATGAGCGCCGGTAACTGGCATATTTGTTTTATGACAATGATAATGGTGGTGACAATGATGATGATGAGGACAACGACGACGACGATGATGATGATGATGATATATTACATATGTATATGGATACGTTTGCGCTATATCCTCGAAGCATTTCACGTATACAGTACATTAATATGACAGTTTATATATCTATATCATATATACATATATACTATTATATATACAGTTTATATCTATCTTATATATATATACAGGTGTTTATATTTATTATCTATATTATCAACAGAAATATACATGTATGTTTATATGGATACACATAATTATTTTGATCATGCAACCGGGAATCACATTAGGTAAAATTATCATGCTCAGTTATTCCCTACGGCCCCACACCCATGATCGTATTATTCCTCCTGCTGACAATTTAACTCGTAAATGTTTTATTGTTAGGATGCTGTATGAATATTAAGTTTTCTTGTGTTCTTAAATACTTGTAAACCGATGTGCGATTAGCTATTGGTTAATAAAGAATATACTTACTTACTTACTTACTTATGTATGTTAAGGTCTACGAAATACTTCGCAGCGTACAAGTCACATTTTAACCTGAAATATAATAATATGGCCTATTTGAATGTAAACGCGTAAAGGCCTATAAGGCCAGCATTTAGTGCAAAAATAGGCCCAGAAGTAGAGGCCTAGGTAGGTCACATCTGTGTTTATCTTCATTTACTTCATCAGCTTGCCTCTATTAAGCCCACACACACACACGCATGGGAAGGGCTAGAAGGCCAAGGCCTATGAATTGGCGAAAGACTTTTTAAATCTTCCGTTCTCTGGTTTCAGTAAAAAGATTGATTGAAGGTGAATGTGAAAATAGAGACGGGATGGTCTCAACACATCCACCCACTCAGTCACCCGGTGACCCGGCCTTTCTAAGTGTTCTCCGACGGCGGCCAAAGGTCGCGTTAACGACTAATTACTGGAATTAGCTTAATCATCCATTGAAAGGATACGACAATCATTCGACGCCGATTCATTCGAAGAATTATCGCACCTCCACAGGTTCATTTAAGCCTTTGGCATATATTCCTCCTCCTCCTCCTCCTCCTTCTCCTCCTCCTCCTTCTCCTCCTCCTCCTCCTCCTCCCTCCTCCTCCTCCTCCTCCTCCTCCTCCTCCTCCTCCTCCTCCCTCCTCCTCCTTCTCCTCCTCCTCCTCCTCCTCCTCAATATTTTTCTCTTCCCCTCCTTTTCCTCCTCCTTTTCCTTCTCTTTCTCCTCCTCCTCTTTCTTCTTCTCTGTTTTCTCCTCCTCCTCCTTCTCCTTTTTATTCTTTTTTCTTCTCCTCCTCCTCCTCCTTCTCCTTCTCTTCTTCCTTTTCCTCCAGTTTCTCCTCTTCTTTCTGCTACTTCTTCTCCTCCTCCTCCATCTCCTCTTCCTTCTTCTTCTTCTTCTTCTTCTCTCCTTCTTTCTCCTCCTCCATTTCCTCCTCTTCCTTCTGCTTCTTCATCTCCTCCTCCTTCTTCTCCTCTTCTTCCTTCTCCTTCTCTGTTTCTTCCTTCTCCTCCTTCTCCAACAACAATAATAATGATTATAATAATAATGACCGTACGTTTCGTTCCTGAGGAATCATTTCTACTTCGGGTAAAATATAGCAATGAATAAAGTAATGGTGAGGATGATGATGATGATGATGATGATGATGATGATGATGATGATGATGATGATGATGATGAGCAAGCATGATACGAACAAAGGCAACAACAACAACAACAACAATGACAACAATAACAACAGCAATCTCAGTTGTCACGTAGCCTAAGGTCAATCATAAACTTTGTTTATGATCCCAGATAAGCAGCTACCCCTCCATACGAGAACTGTATCCGTCTATGACCCAGGGTCTGCGTGACAGGATCCTCGTCGGCAGACGCCGAGACCTTAAGGGGTCGCGTATGTTCCAGGGGTTGCTCGGGTTCCTCCGCGATTTCTCTAGAATAGGTTGGATCAGGTTTCTTTCGCGGTATAGGCTTCGTTTCTCTATCTTCCTCGTGTTACCATAAAGGGGGAGGTGAAGGAGCTAGCCATGTGTGTAAGTAAGAAAGTAAGTCCTCTCCGTAATGCGCAATTGTGTTGTTGGCTCTGCTCCCCTTTACCTCATTCACTTCTGCACTTTGGTCTCCTCGTTGCCGGGCCGTAACACCCTTCGCTCGGCCGCTAAAGATCTCCTGTTTGTCCCTCGCATGCGAACCGCTGCCGCACAGTCCAGAAGCTTTGCCTACGTTCGTCCCACTTGCTGGAATCGTCTCCCTCAAGAATTGCGACTTTAGCTCCTTTCTCTCCCACTCTCAGTGTTCCGCATGCGCCTGAAGACTGTTCTGTTTCACATTGATTTTACTTTTTCGGGTCGGAAGCACCTCTGTTGAGTTTATCCGCTAAGAGGCGCTTTATATATACATCTCAGATTACAAGTACAATTACAATTACAAGTGCAAATCAGTAAGAATTTTATAACCTACTTCCTACGGACGTAGAGAAGGGTATGGTGTTGGATGGCGTTTGTTCTGTCTTACGTGACTGAATCGTCATCTGGGGGCTACAGTAATGTCATCTGTGGGGTAACAAGACAGACGTGTGGTGGGCAGCGAGTGGGCAGCAGTGGCAAGTGATGGTGTTCTTTGAGATGTCACGTCGACGTCGTTTGTTGAAAACAGAAACGTCTATTCAGGACCTATGTTTTATGGACCATATAAGTGAATACAGGGTGCGAAGAGGATTTGGCGTCAGCTGCTGAACTGTTTGGATGTAATTAATTATGGGGACGTAGATTCAGAGGTCTATAGCATCATTAATTAAGACGTTGGCATTAATTAAGCACAAGACAGGCAACGTGAACGACCAAACTTACTGCACCGATGAACAGCTGAAGATTAGGCCTACGTACTTTCTAACTTTGCATCGAGAAGGAGATAATACAGGGCACAATACCGGGAGGACGGAAAAGAGGAAGACCGAGAATAAACTGGTTGGGCAACATCAGGGCATGGACTGGGCTAACAATGGAGGAGATGCTCAGGCTGGTGGAAGACAGAGGACACTGGAGGAACATTGTGCATGATGCGGCCGAATCTCGGAACGAGGAAGGCTGAGAACAGAACAGAACTTTCTAACACCCTTGTACAGCGCCCTTTTCTTCGGCCTCGGCTGTTCTACGGCGCTATATAAATTGTCTTATTATTATTATTATTATTCTAACTTCTTCGTAATGTCGCTTGTCGTTAATGTTTTTGGCAGTGACAGCCTGCACAACTCGTTGAGGCAAGCTGCATTAGCATTAAGGGGCATACTGACATTAGGGTTAAGTTGGGCCATAGACCCTAGTATAATTTATAAGTATATTTCGTAATTGATGGCGATTATTATGATGATGATGATGATGATTATGATGGTGGAGGTGGTGATGATGATGATGTTGTTGTTGATGATGATGATGACGATGATGATAATGATGATGTTGTTGATGATGATGATGACATCGTTATCATTATTATGAATAAATAAAACTTAGGTCCTGGTCTCTGTCTACTTCGCTGTGTGTGGCTATTTTTGGGAAAGTGTACCAACTTCCCTACAACAGATGCTACACAGCTGTAGCTACATCCGTTTAAGCCCTTGCTGAACTACAGGCGAACGAGAACCATAATTTTTATGGTGCGCTATGTAGTCATGAATTTTGGAAATTTACATTACATGAATCGATGGTTGATATGAAGCAGAACAGTCAAGTGGAAATGATCCAGGATATACTCCGTTCGAAATCAAGAACGGCTATCTAGATTATGCACTTAAACTATTTGTCAAGCATATGTAAGTGCATAGAGCCTCAATTTACTGAAATAACAAGCCTTGTCATGCCCTTTGATGGGGGCACTGTTTTTATTTGCTAAATGGGGTGGGAATGTCAGCTAAATGATGGCGGCGACATAGTTGCATATATATATATGTATATAGTTACATCGATGGGATGATAATAAGACAATTTATATAGCGCCGTAGCACGGCCGAGGCAGAAGAAAAGGGCGCTGTATACATGAGTTCAAAAATCAACAACAGTCATAAGATAGCTTGATATCCATGAACATACAGCTATGATCATATGGGCTGCAGTGGCCGATCCAAGGCTAATGGAATGGAAGCAAGTGCGCAAGGCCGTATTTAACGTCTTCTCTCTGTCTCTGTCTCTGTCTGTCTCTGTCTCTCTCTCTATGTATCTGTGTATGTGTCTGTCTGTCTGTCTCTGTATGTCTGTATGTCTGTCTGTCTCTGATTTCCTCTGCGGGGTTTGTTAACCAGACATGTTTCATCTTTATTATTATCTGATTTATTTTCCCAATATTTTATGACTTTTTCAGTGTCCTTGTTTATAGTTCAAGCTTCACACACACACACACACACACACACACACACACACACACACACACACACACACACACACACACACACACACACACACACACACACACACACACACACACACACACAAACAAACAAACAAACAAACAAGCACGCAGCACACACATACATTAGAGGTTAACGACTGTTGTTTCGGCTGGACAGGATGATCGACAGGATGTCGTAGAGGTCGCCCTAATCGACGAGACGAAACAAAGTCATTTATTCGAATTACACGGGCCTATATAGAAGCCTACAAGCTTGTAAACCAATCGCCTGCGTCTCTCTTTTTCTTTCTTTCTTTCTTTCCCTCTGTCTGTCTCTGTCTGTCTCTGTCTGTCTCTGTCTGTCTGTCTGTCTGTCTGTCTGTCTGTCTGTCTGTCTGTCTGTCTGTCTGTCTGTCTGTCTGTCTGTCTGTCTGTCTGTCTGTCTGTCTGTCTGTCTGTCTGTCTGTCTCTGCTTGCTACATCCTTTTCACTTAGATGGGTACAACTCATTATGCTTGCCTGCCTTTGTTTTGCTCGGTGCTAGGCGTCCGTCTGACTAATCTGGAAGATACAAAGAAGATCTGATAAGATCTTCTTAGTCATAAGCGTCCGGGATAATCCTACGCCAGACAGGCATTTCAGATATTAAGTTACCTTCCTTTTGTTCTCTATTTCTGTCTTTTTCGTTGTCTCTCTTTATCTCATTCTTCTCGCTGTCACTAACTTATAGGCCTTAGTGGTTCTAAATGGTGTCGCCTATCACGTTTTAGGATATAATTATGATTATTATTGGATTATTATGATTATCTGCAGGGGTAAAGTATTTAGACCATGCACACATTTCATCTATGGCCCGAACCCTTTTGCCTATCGATTTTGTTTTGACTGAGCGCCTGTGAATAAGCTGGTCCCCACGCCGCGGCTTTCGTTGGGCGCTGTAGAAATCTTGGGATTACGATTACGATTACGATTCAGTTGTGAGCCATGACTGGATTGCATATTAGCATTCTATGTACGAATTCAGATATGAATATTCATTAATAACGACGTCAACAGCAGACGTCACTACTCATGAATATTCATATCTGAATTCTTATAGAATGGTAATAAGCATTCCAAAGACTGAATTTCAAAAACTGAGGTCCGGTTTATCAAGCTCAATCTTTTTTAGCGTCTCAAATTCCACAGATATTGTTTTAGAAGAGTGAATCCTGTAAGATCCTAAGAGGGAAACGTCAGTAAGTATGTAAGTAAGTAAGTAACACATTTGTTAACACGCCATATGTCCATCGGCTGAGCAAGGAATCGTCGGGGGCTAATCCGGTGGCATATTAACACAGTCTTTGAAATTCAGTCTTTGAAAAAGCTATGGCGCATGCTAGGGTATATCAGGTTTAAGTCTGTTCAAAACAAAAACAATCTCTGTACCCGAGTGTACGATATATTGTTTATTGCCGCAATATAAATAAGATACTGCTTTGCATATTAGGCCTAATGGTCTCTTTAAAGTTTTTACAAGTGACATGCCATGTAGGCGCATTAAATTAGCTGCATAATGCAAACTACCTTCCATTTATTTTTATTATTTTTATTTTTAATTGTTATTTATTACGTTCTATGTGTCCTGGAATAAATATACATGTTTGAATGAAGGTCTTATCCTGTACAATCTAGACACAATACATACTTAAAATTGCAAGCCTGAGTAAAATTGAGACTTGTATACCACACAAAAGGTATTTCAAATAATTACGAGCAGATCATGCAATTACCTGCTTTCAGAAATATGTTGTCCGTATTAATTGTGATGAGTTAAAAGTATATTAAGAGAAGCGAATTAAGGTATTTGTGGAAGACTCCGGAAAGGCAGTTTTGTTAATTTAATAAGTTGACTGTTTAGTTAAACCGAAACATGTATAAAAAATAACGCGTCATAAAAAAGTACATTTATATAGCGCTGGAAACCGTATACATCATAACAAAGGCGCTTAAAATATCGGCTCAGTTGAGCCTCAGACCGGAAAACGTGAAACTGACAACATCACATCAACAATAAATTAACAATAACTTTAAAATCGTAAAAAATAAATGTCTCGGAAAGATCATTGTTGATGAAAGTGAATGAGCCTGAATTGCACTTTGAGTAGTGAATACGATAACAATTTCTCTGTGAACACACTACAGCAGTGGCACAGATAACGGGTTTCCGTTTGCGGTCCAAGTATACACAATGTTCTCGGTTAGCGTCGGTCGGTCGGTCGGTCATCAGTCCACGCCCAAGGGGCATGAAGGTCAAGAGGTCGATAGGTCAGAGGACGTAGAGGAGGGGCTAGACCATTTCGCTGAGCCACTCGTGTTTCAGCGCCTGTTCTGGTGTCATCCTCAGCTGCGGATCCCATTCGAGGCACCTCTTCACAAAGTCCAGAAACAGTGCGAAGTTGATCGAAACCTCCGAACCTCCTCCAACTCCTTTGTCGAGCACCAGCGCCAGGTCCCTCGACCCTGGGGGCCCGCGTCGACGGCCCTTCCTCGTGACGCTCCCGCTGAGGCGCGCCCTCCCATCTGGTCCGACCAGAACGGAGCAGTACCTCGGGTACCCGGTCGTCATGCTGAAGAAGTAGCGAACCCGCTTCGAGCGGACAAGCAACCTTCGCGGCGGCAGGCCAAGACACTCCATCATGCATGTCAGCTGGTCGCCCTCGTCCTCCCCGGCGAACAGCGGCCGTCCAGTCACGAGCTCTCCCAGGATACATCCGAGGCTCCACATATCGATGGGGCACCCGAACCCTGCGCCGAGGATGACTTCCGGCGCGCGGTAGAACCTCGACTGGACGTAGGTGAGCAGCTGCGAGTGCTCGAAACAGCTGGAACCGAAGTCTATGACCTTGATGGCGCTGCGACCGACCTTGCGAAGGAGGACGTTCTCCGGTTTGAGATCGCAGTGGACGATGTGGTGGCGACGGAGGAGCTCGAGGCAGCGCAGGATCGCCGTGGCCGGCTTGCGGACCATGTCGACGGTCATCCCGCGGAACTTGTTCAGCCGCATCAGCTCGAAGAAGTCGAGGCTGAGCAGCTCGAAGACGATGCACGTGTGGTTGCGGAAGACGAAGTGGTCGAACATCCGGACGACGTTCGCCCGTTCGTCGGCATCCTCGCCGTTCAGCATCTTCAGCATCTGGACCTCCTCCTCCGCCTGGCGCGTGAATCGCTCGTCGGTGTTGCGGACTATCTTGATGGCGACGTAGAGGTTGTGCTTGTGGTCGAAGGCCCTGACCACCTGGCCGAAGCTGCCCTTGCCCAGCACCTTCAGGATCTCGTACCTGTAGGCGATCTGGTCGTGGATGACTGGAATGTAGAAGCCCTCGGCGTCGTCGAATCCTTTACCATCTGGAGACTCGGCCTTCGGAGTTAAATCCTTCAGAAACATTCACAGCAACACAAACGTTACATACGTTTATGCTTATGCACTTATGTATGTATGTATGTACGTATGCATGTATGTATGTGTGTATGTACATGTATGTATGTATGTATGTAAGTAAGTATGTGAATGTATGTATGTATGTACGTATGCATGTATGTATGTGTGTATGTATGTGTACGTATGTATGTTTGTATGTAAGTATGTGAATGTATGTATGTATGTACGTATGCACTTATGTATGTATGTACGTACGTATGCATGTATGTATGTGTGTATGTATGTGTATGTATGTATGTATGTGTGTATGTAAGTATGTGAATGTATGTATGTATGTATGTACGTATGTTTGTATGGATGTATGTATGTGTATGTATGTATGTATGTGTGTATGTAAGTATGTGAATGTATGTATGTATGTATGTACGTATGTTTGTATGGATGTATGTATGTGTATGTATGTATGTATGTGTGTATGTAAGTATGTGAATGTATGTATGTATGTATGTACGTATGTTTGTATGGATGTATGTATGTGTATTTATGTATGTGTGTATGTATGTGTATGTATGTATGTATGTGTGTATGTATGTGAATGTATGTATGTACTTACGTTTGTATGTTTGTATGTGTGTATGTATGTGTATGTATGTATGTATGTATGTTTGTATGGATGTAAGGATGTATGTATGTATGTATGGATATATGGATGTAAATAGGAATGCATGTAGGTGTAGGTATGTGCTGACATAGAAATGTATCAACATGTGTAATTGGCTATAGACATGATGCCCTCTACAGTTTGTATGTATGTATGTATGGAGTATGTATGTATCTATATACGTA
This sequence comes from Norana najaformis, assembly GCA_964023275.1. Classification (NCBI taxonomy): domain Eukaryota; kingdom Metazoa; phylum Annelida; class Clitellata; order Crassiclitellata; family Hormogastridae; genus Norana; species Norana najaformis. Next base: position 28,620,742 of record OZ029921.1, read on the forward strand.
TGTATGTATATATATGTATGTATGTATATATGTATGTATGTATGTATGTATGTATGTATGTATGTATGGATATATGTATGTATGTATGTATGTATGTAAGTATGTATGGATGTATGTATGTATGTATGTATGTATGGATATATTGATGTAAATAGGTAAGCCAGTAGGTGTAGGTATGTGCTGACATAGAAATGTATCAACAGGTGTAATTGGCTGTAGACGTGATGCCCTCTTCAGTTTGATCAACTCTTAGGACACTCAAGAGAAGTACTGACTTTCCTGAAGCACGCCGGGGGGAGAAGAGGTTGGTAGAGATATGAAGGGGCGCTGAGTGGCAGTAATAGCATATTAAAAGATGTCTAATGGTTAATTACTGCTTGTTATATATTTTGCGTTACACGAAGCTAACTGCTGGCAAATACAGATCATTCATGCTTCGAAAAGCTGCTGTTATACAAGACCCATCCAAGATTTTTATGTCATGATTCATATATGGTGTGATATTTTTGTACCTATGTATATGCACGTAAGTGCATATACATGTATGTATGAATGAATGTATGTATGAATGTATGTATGTAAGTGTGTGTAATTATGTATGAATGCATGTGGGTGTGTTTATATGTATGTATGTATGTATGTATGCATGTATGTATGTGTGTAATTATGTATGTATGTAAGTATGTATGTATGTATGTATGTATGTTTGTGTGTGTATGTATGTATGTATGTACTTACGTACTTACGTGAGTATGCAGAAGAACAGACACCTACGGTATGGAAGGGTGGATTAAGAAGGAACACTCCGGACGACCTTGACCCTAACCTCTGAACTCAGAAGGGAAGGACTATAACAGACGCGGCCGCTCTGGATCCGCAAGGGTTGTCCTTCCTTCTATCGAAATCTCGAGAGAGATTTCTACAGCGCCCAACGAAAGCTAAGTCGCGGGAACCAGCTTATTCACAGCTTATTCTATGGTTATAGATGGAAGCAGTGACGTCATTTAGGCTGTAAGTCACTTTCAATATCCCTTTGATAAAGGCGTTGTTAATTTAAGTAGGCCATATGAAAGAAGTGAAGTCCAGGCGTAGATAATAAATGAATCAGAGATAAGCCTTCACTTCTAATTATCCAGCAGCGACTGGCCGTGCTTGCATGAGCACAGCAGGAACACCACGTATAATTTCTTCGTAGACGTCAGGTAAGAAACGCATTCATGTGTGACGATCCGTAAACAAAGTTGGATATTAGCAATAGGCTAATCCCACGTGAGTAATAACCTCGCGTGAGCAATCACCCATCTTAAGAACTGACGAAAGGGTTGTGTAACACCTAGGACGACACGATTGGCTGGAAGAAGCGACAGTTAAATTCAAATTTCAATGAGTTTAAAGGTCCTTTTGATATTTTGAAGTTTTTAAACACTGACGTCAGAAAAACCTTTGGACTGTGCAGATGTTTATCTGAACTGTTTTAAATGTGCCCCAAGTAGGCCTGTTAGGCCTCTACACGAGAATGTCACGTGTGCATATTTAAGTACGGCCCCGTTTTCAAAACTGTCCTACATGTGTGTTTGCGTTAATATTTTCTTCACTACTGAGCGAACGGTTTCGAGCATGTTGCCGAAAACACTTAAATTATGCTGGCCATATCTGACAGTCTTTAAGTGTATGAATTAGGCCTGCATAATTAATTAGGCCTGCATAATATAGGCCTAAAAGTAAGTCTAACAAGCACGTCGAATTCTGGCAACAAGTTCCTCAAAAACGCTGAGGAACGTATGCGTAGAAAACTTTTCCAAACCTAAGCCAAGTGCCCTTTTCCTGCACAAGCTCCACGCGCCTTTCCATTTGGAATTTCCAGTAAACAACTACACTACACAAGATCACAGACAGTAGATTACATTACATTCGTTGCAATGTTTTGTCTTTATTCGTTCACTAAAAGCAAGAGTCTCTTAAATTAACTAATATTCGATAATTACATCCGGTAAACTAATGCTTGATAGCCTCAACTACTATAGCAGCTTGATGCTGATTAGGGGGAAGCGGAAGAAGGAAGAAAGACTGCGTTCGGACGAAATTGTTGACTGCCCTCCACTCAACTTCCTGCAGACGATATGTGAGCCCAATTTGGGGTTACTATACAGGCATCATCACGAGCATCACTACCACCTCCGCCTCACACAAACACCGCAGAAACATTTCCGGATTCAGAAGCTGCTAGGCGTAAATCAAGTTCATGGAAAAATTGAGCAATTTCCTTTAAGGCTTCGGTGGGCGCTTAATGCCACGATGAATAATCCCGAATCTGGGTTATAGTATACTAAGTCATTCATATAACATTTATATAGAGGCAATCTTTTCCTCCTGTGTATACCCACCTACTTATAATGTGTAGTAACATAGTCAGTCAAACATGGTAATACTTACGTTGGCTATTTTGCAGGATTTACTTTCAATTTCGCCCAAAACACTCCTTCCACATTTGTCTGGGGTCGTTGAAATGGAATAAAATGGAAAAAGATTGGGAAAGGAAGAGGTATAGAAGGGAGAGGAATTAGGAGAGCAGTGGCGGCTCTACATAAGACGTGAGGGGCCACGTCCCCACAGCCAACCGATACCTTGTAAGTAAATAAGTAGTTGTTAATACCTTGGCCCCTAGTACACACAGGTCACTTCTTCACAACTGAATATGATTCATGGCGAGACAAAGAAACGGTCTATGCAAATTTTGAGAACTATAAAAAGGTCATTGACATTCTGAAAGAGGAACAAATGTGGTCAGAAAGACTAATAGGCCTAATTAACACTTTGGCGATAGGTCGCAATTTGGCGTCGGAGAATCGGAAAAAAGACATGAAACTCCTGATGACTAAACAGGTCATGAAAAATTTGGCAACAGAAAATTATAAAAAAACAAACTGTCACCAAAATCAATCCTGATACCTAACAGAAGATGGTAAAATTTTAATCGAATTGTAGCTTGCTTGGACGACACGACTGTTGTGGCTCCCTTTCCTGGAATCTCCTGGCCCCTTTACATGCCAGAAAACTAGCTCCGCAATCAAAGGGTAGAACGAAAGGCACTCAGGGAAGAGTAGGGAAAGACAGATGGAAATGGTTAGCAAATGGAAACAGGCAGATGACAGACGCTAGCTGAGACCCTGCCAAACTTCGAAACAGATCGGCCGCGAACTCAACAACGCTAAAAGGAGGTCAGGTTTAATCAGTCTCATTTTAGGCCTAATCTCATTTTTAGGCCTAAGTAAACTGTCGCTGCTTTCGCTTTTGGATCAGCCTGGGCGAAACGAACGAAACTGGCTTTTAAAAACTAATTTTCGTTTAGAGCTTTTAAAGTCCATCCGTTTCCTATTTAACAGCTGGTTATGTGTGCATCAGTCTGTATAGGCCTACGTATAGCCGTCTTCACGCTGTGCGTAGCTGTCCGTCTGACTGCCTGCCTGCCTTCCTGCCTCCATGCATGCATGTTTACCTGGCTGCTTGCCTGCGCACGTGCCGCCTTGCGTGTGGACATGCCTGTCACATAACGCACACACTCGCTAATCATAGCAGACTGTATTTCATATTCTGCCCGTAAAACTCAGTCATCGTTATCTGTGACATCATTAAGAGTGAAAAATGCAGAACACATTTGAGAAATAATTGATTATATGTTCTATGATATCATTGCAAATAAACGTTTGACTTCAAGCGACCACTAAACTGAGTCAAATCAGCCATTTCTCATACAGCTTCGACTGTATGTATGCGCGTATGTATGTATGTATATATGTATTGTATGCATATATGTATGTATGTATGTATATATATGTATGTATGTATGCATGTATGTATGTATGTATGTATGTACGTATGTATGTATGTATGTATGTATGTATGTATGCATGTATCGGGAATAAATACTGAGCCTTTACATTTTCATCACAGAACCGTATATTCACCTTTTCTCCGAGAAAGTGTATTTCCGAATATTTCTCCATTTCCTTCAGCTCGAAGGCCGACATTCGCTGATTGTGCAGATGCAGAGGGAATCTTCCCTTGCCTTCCCCTCCGCCTCTTCCCGCCAGAGACTCCGTGGATGTTATAAACTGCGAATCGCTCTTCCGGAACTCCGCGTCCACCACACAGGGCCGTCTGACCGGCTTTCGGTCAGTTTGACCCTCGGCCATTGGGGCCACATCAGCGAAACGAACCCTCGAACGGACCGTAGCCATTTTTGTCGATTTCTCCCAAAAATCGTCATTGACGTCACAATTGTCCATTTCTTCTGCGAACGATAGGTGGCGCATGTACAAAGCAGTGACGTCGTCGCCGCTCTTCTCTTTAAGTCTGTGTTTGTCACCATCTTGATCGCCTATGGTGTATTTCCTGTCGCGTCGTGGAAACAGACGAATTTTAATCGGCATCTTATTCGTGTCCTCCAGAGCTATTTCGCGAACAATTACCGGAAAATCCATTTTTCTAAAATAGCGTATCCTTTCTTCCTTTCTCAATATAGTTTATCTTGACTGGTATAGTTCTTTTTCTACTCGTTGTTCATACTTATGCTATTGTCGACGCCGCTTGTGACAATACTGCCAGTGTGTCTGTTTCCTGCGGTCTTTTATCGTTTCGCGACTCTGTTTACCCTGAAGGCTCTTTCTCATTTGCCCGTTGACTTATCGTCTCCTCGTTGGCCTGCGTTAAATGCGGTGAGCTTTCGAGCGGCGTTTCTCAGCCTAGTGCGGAGGGCGAAGGCGGAACTCTACTTTCGTAGTACGGCGTCAGTCACTGCGATGATTGACAGTCTAAACCGAAGCCCCGTAGTATTTCTCTAATGCATTGCGCGTTCCCTTTGAGCCACGTGACCGCAGTACCCCCACCATTTTGGCCTGCCAATGAGCGTGGTCCTTGTCAGTAACCGAGGCGGGCTGTTGACTGTAAATGAATAGGAGCTCGATTCTTGCTAACGGTTGACATATATGTGACCTTTACACAGTTGTTTGATATGTAGATGATGATGCTCCTGCTGCATCACGGTCTTCGTCACAGTGGTAAAGCTGGCAACGGTGGACCCGCTGGCCTGCGGGGTGGTCCTTAGGTTTGGAACTCTCTCCCTGTGTCTCTGCGTTCTACTCAGTCACTTGTGTCATTTCGTTATCAAGTTTAAACTTACCTTTTTCAGATTGCTTATCCACCGCAGACTGCCTCTTTGTCTCACTGGACTGACCTTCTGGATATTGACCTGATTGCGGCTTGGCTTTGATGCGCCATCGGTTGATGCTTGTGCATTAGACACCGGCGCAATAGAAGTTACTAATTACAATTACAGTGGGTCTTTCTTATGCTCTTCGTCGTCTATAGGTCATAGCGGTGGACGACCTTACATGTAAATGTACACGATTTTCTATAACGACCGTATGGCCTCGGCTCTGATCACGTTTCAGTGAATTAATCGGGTGAGACCCTTCACCACCGCTGCCTGTTTGAATGGGTGCCACGCCATTTAAGGTCCCCGTGAACGGACTGTGTTACCCCGAGATTAAAATCTCTGAAATACAGCCACTATCGGTACCGTTTACAATGCCGACCTAAAGTGTTGGCCTTCTAATATTTGCCTATGGGGGCAGAGCCAGGATTTGAAATTGGAGGAGCTGCTGGTATTTATGATATGCTGTAGTGATTGAACTAATGGGCAAATTATCAGTCCGCCAAGTTTAGAGCGCTCACACGTCCATTATGCCACTCCTTGATCGGCTGACAGTCTGCCCGCAGCTAAGTTTAGCAGCTTTGTGTATTAGAGTTTTAATTGAGTTGTTTATCTCATTACTAAGATGTATGCGTTCTGTATGTATGTATGTATGCACGTTACTGTATGTATGTATGTATGTGTGTGTTTTTCTATGTATGTATGTATGTATGTATGTATGTATGTATGTATGCATGTTACTGTATGTATCCATGTATGTATATATGTATGTATGTGTGTATGTATGTATTATGTATATGTTTGTTACTGTATGTATATGTATGTATGTATGTATGTATGTTACTGTATGTATGTGTATGTATGTTTGTATGTATGTATGTATGCATGTATGTATCAAGACACTTAAAATTGGGCTTTGTAAACTACAAACTGTAGCTGAAAAGAGAACATCGTGTTGAAATAACTTTGCTAAGGATGCTGGTTTTGGTTCGCAATATTAAGCAAGAAAGAGCTGCAGTAAGTCCAATCAACTGTAGACTGACTCACACATGGAATGTTACAGTAGTGTTAAGGTCGACGATGTATGCCCCTCACAACATGCCACTCTTCATATGTGGGATTGTATAAGTATGAATGGTATGCCTGTATCTGAATAGATTGTTCTCGTAACTCACTCTCGTCATCCCGTCAAAGCTCACTTGAAGCTATCAATCGGAATCATAATCTCGAGATTTCTACAGCGCCCAACGAAAGCTAAGTCACGGGAACCAGCTTATTCACAGGCGCTCAGTCAAAACAAAATCGATAGGCAAAAGGGTTCGGTTCCAGGTCAAGATCCAGGAGTCAGGCAGTCAGACAGTCGGACGGCTACAGTGGGTGGTGTTTGAAATTGAAGCGAGAAGAGAGATAAGGGGAAGAGGAAGAATCAGGGTTTTTTTATTTTAGGAAGAGGAGTTTTTTGTATTGAGTGAAAGACCTGACCGACAAACTAGACTGAGCCTTGCCTTCGGAATGACATCACATCTGAATTTCAGTTCTTTGACCCAAACTATCGATCGTTCGCCCAGCATCAGTTGTCTCAAGCCCTCTGCCTATCACTTCCTATTTGTCTCATCTCAGACTTTCCACTGAACACTGAAGTACCACCTCTTCAAGATATCCTATCCCTCTTCTCCTTGTAATCCGTTCATTCTAATTTCTGTCCAGCTAACCATTCTGCCATAACAGCACCTTGTTTTCTTTCCTCTCTGGTCTTCTGGCAACTTCATCCTGTACTTTCTGCATTGTCTCTGGACATTATCTCCGATTTGACGCAGCGTTCGTGAATAAGCTGGTGACCTGCTCTTAGCTTTTAATTGCCCTTTAGAAATTTCGAAGTTTCTTATTGCGGTTTGGAACAGTTTATTAACATCTAGATCGTTCGAATCGTGTCGTGATTGGGAAATTTGTAAATGCCATGCCAGCGAGCGCCTACATCGCTGACGAAAACCTCTGTGGTTCAATCCGCCTTCACAGGGCATGACATTAGTAACAATTCATGCCATACGTTGAACATTGAACCAACGAAGAAGAAAGAACCCGCTAAACACAGTAACAGTCATTGATGAAACTCTTGCCCCCCCACATTTGACCAAGCGCATGTCACTGAGAGTGTAAGTATTGCTGTCAGATGAATGAGGAAGTTGACCAGACCAAGCAACTATATATAGGAAGAGCGTATATATATATATAGGAAGAGCGTATATATATGTATAGGAAGAGCGTATATATATATATAGGAAGAGCGTATATATATATATATATATATATATATATATATATATATATATATATATATATATATATATATATATATATATATATATATATATATATATATATATATATATATATATATATATATATATATATATATATATATATATATATATATATATATATATATATATATATATATATATATATATATATATATATATATATATATATATATATATATATATATATATAGGAAGAGCGTATATATATATATATAGACCACCGATTTGCAGTTCATGAGAGGTTACACATATATCTATCTAGTCATGCTTGCAAGTCGTGCAAGAGCCAACATATTGCATGCCATGCTGTCTGGCACGGTGGTCCAACTCATGCTAATGGTGACATGCTTTGTGCATATATAGTGAATTATTAACTTGCGTCTGAAGGCCTATGCACTTTGCTAGAATAGATCTGCTGTCCTTTGTCAGTAGCAACATACCTGCCTCATTTTGCTGGTGAAGAATCAATTTGCTGGCACGTGTTATAACCAGTAAACTGAAGCTAGGACTTCGGTCTGTGGTGCAAGTGCCAGCCTGTGCACCTGGGTGTAATTGGATTTGTTTCCAAGGGAACATTCTCTGTACCATCATTTGGTTGTTGGGGGCACGCCATTATCTTGGCCTCCAAAGTGGTTTCGGTGAGGATTGGACACAGTAATTGTAAGCAATTGTAACGGCTATGATAATATAATGTTGATGGAAATAAGGGAGGAAAATACGAAAATCAAACCGAAGAAGTCACAAGAAATGTGTTGAATAAAGTGGGCAACCGGACAGCGAAAGAGACAATCATCAGAAATTTTTGCTACTTTAAATTTTGAAACCGGCGCCAAAAGGCTGGAGTAGTAAACAGGTTATCAGAAATGTTGATAATGTGAAACGTTGAAAATGGCTCTAAAAGGCCTAATGACCAAAAAAGAAAGAGGACTAAGAAAGTTTTAGGTCATGGAAACAGCCTTTCGTCCCCAAAGTCTCAATGACTTAAAAGATCGTTAAAAACTATCGCTAAACGATAACTCGACCACGGTAAAAGTCCCCCTTCTCAACTCCTGTATCCACCAGCCTTTCTGTTTGACCAGTTGCATAGTAACTCTACAGTACGGCGCAGTATTAACTTAAGTAGAAAATGTTTCCTTGGACGAAACATTGAGGACTGCACGAGAACGAATCGCCTACGATTCCTCGCTCAGTCAAGGGACATATGGCGTGTTAACAAGTGTGCATTACTCACTTCACTTACTTACATTCCTCGGCTCAATGGTGAGTGGCGTCTCAAAACAATAACGCACAGTTGGAGCGATCACGTGTAATATTCGTATCGTAAGGTAATAGAGTGGCTTCTGTCGCGCCACTATAAAGGTCAGAGGCCAACAGCCAGGTCTCATCGAATTCCTGAACGTCGCTGATATGAGATTGTGGCAGATAATCTAATCTAATTTAATCAAAAGACTTCTATAGCGCCGTTATCATAATGCCCAAGGCATCGGCCGATGGTCGCTTCAAGTCAAAATCGCAGTCAAAAATCATAAACCGTTGGAGAAGCCGGGTCGAATTTCCAATGCATTGTCGTAAGCTGGTTTCAGTGAGAATTGCGCACAGAAATAAAAAGAAAAGAAACAGAATGATATCGAAGGACAGTCCATATAGCCAGAGAATAGATCCTACCTCAAAGGTAAGCACTACCAGCAACACCGTGTTCAAAATTATATGTGGTTGTATATCATATGATATGACTGTAATTGTAATTTGAGATTTATAAAGCGCCACTTCGAGGATAAACTCAACAGAGTTGCTTCCAACCTGAAAAAGTAACTGCATATAATTATGTGGTTGTATGATACCATATGGTATGATATCATACTGCATATATTTATGTGATTGTATGATATCATATGGTATGATATCATACTGCATGATGCCATGTTATATGATTTCATAATATAGTAGATGATGTCGTCATGTGTGTAGCTCTTAAGCAGCCCACGCAAGCATTCAAAGACAAGTGGTTGAAGTTCTTTTGTGCTGTAGACTTCCTTTTTATGACCAACTTCGGACAGATAACCACACGCTGAGTCATTTCGGCTATTTAAAGACCTCATATAAATATTCCTCTCGACCTTTAGAAAATCGATAATTCAGAGTCTTTGCATTCAGTCAAAATAACTAACTATTCAGAGGCTACGATTAATATAGGCGATTAATGCGGACACTTCTAACTCGTTCATGCCAATTTTAAACAATGTACATAATTCCTCAAGGGCGATCCCAGAATAAATCCGGCCGTGACCCTCCCATATGATTTGGGGACCCTATCATTTGATATACCACTGAGAAAATGAAACAGAGATAGAGCCTTCATTAATTCAGAGCATTTCTATAGCGCCCTTTAAGTAGCATACCCAGAGGAGCTCCCATCCCAGCTCCGGCAAGAGAGATTAGTTTCAACTGCTGGCGAAGTGTAATGGAGATACGATAAGATAAAGAAGACGAAGAGAATAAAAGGATTGATCGATACTACAACCATAATTATGTCTTCATATTACGTGGACCAGAATATTTAAACTGAGAACGCAACATGATTAAAAAACTACAACAGATACGAGTTCGCAAAGAACAGCTCTCGGTCTAAAACTTTAGAGCTATCGTCTGCAAGCTGCAGTTGGCTATATCTCACGGCCTTGCGACAATACGTTCTCTGGTAAATATTTTTATCCCTGTGAACTACACGCCCAATTCGCTACAAGACAGGTGGTTGATATCGGCCATGATACTTATTGCATGAGCAGGTGCATCGTGACCTACAAACAAAAGTAGGCCTATCAACTATTGTTAGAACAACACAGGCTAGCGGGAACAGTGAATTTTCAAAATTAGGCCTAATATGCGCAACAATGCCAATCAACAGTGGCATTGTTGTATAGATTACTATCTATTTGTTTATAATACAAGCTACATATGCATATGTATATATGTATGTATAATATGCATGTTTATGTTCATATTTGATGTATTGCTTGCATTGACCAGACTGTAAGCAACCAACAATTGCTTCACGGTTCATTGCCTTGTAGGCCTATTGTATTACACACTGCGCTCCATTGCATTGTATTAAATTGTATTATATTGCAATGAACATCGAACAAAGGCGGATATACAATCCACCTCTTCTTTGAAGAAGACAAGTACACGTATAACAGTATGCCATACTTTAGGAGTCATAGGGACTAACGGCTCCGTGAGGGTAATTTGGCTGTAAAACTGAGTCATCAGCAGAAGCCAATTCGATCACAAAGCACAGGTGAATGCCGAAGTGGTTAAGAATATACCATTAACCACGTTTTGGAAAAATCGGTTAGGTTTATAACAATAATGATCTAAACAGAATAGAAAAACAGACAGACAGACACAAACAGACAGACACAGACAGACATACACAGACAGACACAAACAGACAGACACACAGACAGGCACACAGACAGACAGAAAGACAGACACAAACAGACACACAGACAGGCACACAGACAGGCACACAGACAGGCACACAGACAGGCACACAGACAGGCACACAGACAGGCACACAGACAGGCACACAGACAGGCACACAGACAGACAGAAAGACAGAGATTCAACAGAGACAATGGAGACAATTTAGTCATTAAAGTCTTATGGCAATAGGCTGGACTATACAGTATGTATCCTGTAACAATTAGCTCACGATGCATTATTTAAACCTGTAACTCTCTGTTTTTCAAAGCCAGCAAACTGTCAACACATATCAACTAGTGGGCCACTGAAGTGCTGACCGTACCAAGAGATGTTTTCGAATATGAATATTCATATTCTCGCGCACCCTCTCTGCAGGCGACTGAAATAAAAGGCTGACATCAGCTATTTTATGTTGGTCAGAGACTGACATCCTCTCAGCATTAGTCCAAACAAACTTCCGCGATCGACTTCCGCTGTTCAGAAGGGCCGCCATCATGGTCGGATTTAGTCATAACAAATCATTTTGATCAAGTTTTATTGGTTTCTGTAAACACCCAGTGACTGGTCACGTTTACCACGCGTCAACTATAGACCTGTAAAATAGTTCTGTAAGACAGTAAAAAGCTTAAGACGAATACCCATCAAGCGGGCATCGGTGGTGAAGGATCTCACCCGATAAATTCTTTGCAAAACGAACAGAGGGTCGAGGCCATACGGTCGCTGTATAAAACCGTGTAGCCTACATTTACATTTACACAGATTAATAGTAACGGGAAAGGAACTAGCTTGACAGAAAACAGGGCGCCTCGTTGCGAACATAAAAGCTTTATTAAGATAGGTAACACGAGCGCGATAACAGACGAATACAACTGTTAGAACTTAAGAGTTAACAGCAACACTTATGAATCTATAGAAGACATACTCAGACAGGGATCAGGGTGGTCGAACAGCCACCCGGTGATTCAGGTCCCCCCACCCCAATGTAGATGAACAACCAAAATCTATCAATACAAACTAGCCATTTATTACTCAACTTACCAGATGTCTGAAGGCGAAGGAAAGCTTACAATGCTGAGTGCTGACTGAAGCTCACCCCTAACACTAGTCCATGGGACACTGATTCTTACTGTGCCCCATACCTGAACAGTGTTGGGTTCTCAGGCCTTCTCGGTAGCTGGCCCAAAGCTTTGGAATTCACTGCCCGTTTCAGTTTGATGTCATTCAGGTCTAAACTAAAGACACATCTCTTGCAACTTGCTTACCCACCCTAGCCTGGCTTCTAGTTTCTCTGACTTATGGGAATTCGATCCGGCTTCTCCAACGGTTTGTGATTTTTGTCTGCGATTTTGACTTGAAGCGACCATCGACTGATGCCTTGGGCATTATGATAACAGCGCTATGGAAGTCAGTAGATCAGATTAGATTAAATTAGATTAAACTTATACCTAGAATCCATTACTTCACTCACTTAATCGCTAAGGGGAAAGCTTCTGAGGCGAACCATCGACTAATTGCTTGCGGGTCTCCCGAATGCAGCCGAGCCCAGCAAACCCTTTCCAAGAACTCAACTAGTGAATTAATTATCTCTCAGCTCCGATTTGGCCGGGATTTCCTTGGCCTGAAATAATTAAACGATTAATTACCGCACAGCAGCGACAATAAGAGCGGTATAATTTGGTACCGGCATAAACTAGGAAGTGAACGGCAAGTCCTGGCCATTGGACGAAATTTGACGAAGCCCAAAGTCCAGGACCTTGGGCTTCGTCCATTGATGGCTGAAGGGTCTAAAGAATAGAAGATGAGCGCCTCCCCTAGGTCTGACTTGTGGGATATGGGATAGTTTACTTTTTACTACTATAGGTCGAATAGTATCAGCTACTCGCTAAACAGGGCTGCATAAAAAAGTGAATTGAAAGCGGTTCAGACGATTTTACACCAGTGTTAGAACCAATGTTCATTAAGTTTAGGTAATTGCTCATTATTTCATTCCTCTTTAAAGTATTTCCCGTATAAATTTGTTTAAAAAAAACTGTTTCCGCGTCTTTTTGAACGAACAAAATAAATAAATGGTATAGAAATTATTCTTATAATTCAAGCCTGAACATTTGCACTTGCTAGAAAGTTTTTGGCTTTGTTCATTCTGGTCCTGCTTGTGTTAAAGTCCGATTTGGATTGATATTCTGTTGATCAAACGTCATTTTAAAGTTTAAAATTACGTTTGAATCGATGTAACATCAAATCTGTTTAAAATTTAAACTGATATTTGAGGTAACATCGACGATTCAGCAAAAGTACTAAACAGTTCCTCGGTCCCTTCTAGGTCTTTGTATCCCAGAAGCATTTTTGTATGCGTTTTATGATAATGGCGTTGGGAACAATAAACCTACAAGATCAAAACGAAAAGAACGAAACATTATTCCTCAGAGGCCTGGTCTACGATTTGAGAAATCTTTCAGTTGAAGCGCAAGCATAACAACAGCAATTGAAAAACCTGATAAATTGGCATTTTAGTGTAATTTTACTATAATTTATTCCACGAGTCCTAAAAATTCTACAGTGTTAAATGCTGGTACATTTAGCTTGTGGATGAAGATCCAGACTCATTCTGGAGGAAATGAGAGTTGAACAACGATGTAGCTTAGTTTAAGCTAATAATCACGTGCACGCTTTGTTGCAGAGGAAAGAAGATTATTAATTTTTGTTAAGTGTTTCCTGCGTTCTTATTCTGTGTTTTGTTTATTTTACCGTCTTTCGTTACGCCGTCTACTGTAGGTGTGCATAGGCCTAGCGAAAAACCAGATGTCATTTAAATAAAAACAAAAAAACAAAATCAAACTATCGCATACCCAATGGTAAGTTATTAAAACCACTGTGCAATTATAGGCCTAGCCCCTTTTTGTTTTATTTTGCCTAAACAGGCTAAACATTATTCACAGCATAAAGTGCCACTCTCTAGCAGTGTTAAACACAGACCTATAAAGCCATCATTGCTGCTATAACGGGAGGCGGGTCCTCTGATTATCAGATAATTCAGTCATTTAACGATTCAAAGATTTACTGCTGATTGGCTACTTTATTGCAGTGTGTTCCCAGGGAAATTCTGTGTTAAGCGACATGCAAACCAAAAATCACTCAGAGACACAACTGTGTTTTTGAAAATTCGAACCGTGGCTTTAAAAATAGGCGATGTGTAGAATTCTGGGAATTTGTATAGCACCTTCTTAGAACCGCCAAAGGCGCACTTTGCAAGCCTAAGAAATGTGAAATCCGCTGCATCGTAATCGTATTCCCGAGATTTCTACAGCGCCAAACGAAATCCACGTCACGGGGTCCAGCTTGTTCGCAGGCGCTCAGTCAAAACAAAATCTTTCAGATACTTTTGCCTGTCAATTTCATTTAGTAGTGACATCTGTCGATACCTTTGAAATAAAAGATTGACATATTAATGCTGGGAACAAATAGATGTCACTAACATTGAGAAGACGTGACATAAGTGTGCGATTAAAGGTGCAAACAGGGTTGGTTAAAGATTTAAGATTTACGCACTTTATAGCTGACGAAGATTACCCAAACGCGCGATAGATTTAAATTCTGCGTAATAATTATCACAGCGCTATAGCATTGTGTTGCCGCCAATTATTAACCGGAAGCTTGTTATTTAATTAGAGTCTCTCTGATTGGCTGAGAATGGCGCATGGTGATTGGGTGCCAATGGGAGGCGAATGTGTATGTAAGATGGCCGAAAATCATTAGAAGACGATTGCAATAAAAATAATACAAGTTTAAGAGACAGAAGCTGATCGGATCATGGATTCTCCAACTCATATGCAGGATTCAGACGGAATCCTCGAAATTGATACGCTGAAGCAGTTTACAATTCCCAAGCGGAAGAAAGCCAAGAGAGGTATGCAGAGTTTTGGAGGATTTGCATGCTGAGGATGATCCCCCCGTGTTGGGCGACCTTAAGGGGCCGACATAGTGAAGCGGTTAAATTGCAGTGACAGCGTAAGGTAGCTATGCAGCTATGTGATGCTTGGCAGGTTGATTAGCCCAATTACTGCGTTGTGTTTGTGTCTTTCAGTTCAGGCTTGTGCCAGTAACGTAATGGACTACGTGACTGCAGTTTAGCTAGTGGCGACAAGGCGATCAGGCAGGTAGAAGAGAATATGAAGGCCATTAGGATATTTAATCCTTCAGTGCAATAAGCTGTGAAACATCTTTAAGTTGTTATTACTGGGATGATGTCATTTGAATCATTTCAGTGGTTTTGTACGAAAACAAGGACAACATAAATGAATGAGACTGGGGTTGTTGCATGACATTCAGATTTGTGTGAAAGCTCCTGGCATACTTATAGTATCGGGGACCGCTCTAGTTTGGGCTATTTGAGGCGAGGCTTTCGGCCTGGCTTCCGCCTACTGTGATTGGTTGTAATTTCCACTAAGATGACTCTAAACTTATTTGCAAAGATCGATTAAACGTTATTCAAAATTTACAAAGCCGAACTAACCCTTACTTTTACCCTAACCCTTTTTTTAACAGCAAGCATTAAAATCCATGTTTATTTAACATCACTGCGGTGGGTGGCACCGAAAAGCAACAGTCAAAACAGAGCGGTCCCCGATACTATAAGTATGCCAAGCTCCTGAGAAGCATTGCCTTGAGGCCAGAAGATCGTTTGACAGAGGCGCAAACATGAGAACAACCTAAGAGAAAGACATCATGTTGATCTCCCAACTTGCACTGTTACTCATTTACTGCCTTAAAAGGGGTCATCAGGTGGCATGCTGTTATAAGTCACCAAGTAGTAACTGGGCTTGATGGTGCTTAGTCTGACTGCTGCTGCTAGCATCCTGCCCTTCTACACCAAGCTTCCACTCACAACAGCAGTGGGCTGCAAATCTGTTACAATTTATTAAGACTTATGATCATTCTTCATTTGCCTGACAAACATGGACCAGTAACTGAATCCTATTTTGCTATTGTGGTGTCATACCTAATGTGTATTATCGCTTGGGAATTGAATGTTATTATTTGGTGCCAAGCCGAGAACAAGATAAGGAGGAAAAGTAAAAGTTAAATGTATCGTGGTTGTTCACACACTTTGATAGAAACTCCACAGAGGCATGGTCCTGAGAATTGAAGAATCTCTTGGCCAAAATGTACACACAGCCGTCCTCTGACTTCTTGTTGAAAAACAAATAGCATCTAAAATCCTGTTTCTGGGGGTTAGCCCACGTGTTGGCACTGCCCTGGATTGCATCAGGAGCTTTGTGTTCCAATTTCAAATTAGGCAGGTCGCCAGTCGTTGCATGTTTTACCTGTGGAGGTTTGCAGGTGACACACTTCAGCATGAGCTCATCGTGTCTTCTGTGTTGGACCATTCTTTTTCCTTGCATATGCATATGGTATTGTTCGACTCTGCTTGGCATATGTTTTCAGCCTACTTTAAGTTGCACTTGTTTAGATAAATTCGGTAAATAAGTGTGCAAAGCTTTTGAAAAGTCCCTTGTTACATATACACATACACTAGAGCCATTTTATAACATGCTTCATTATTACATGAATTCGGATATAACACGGTCAAGGTCACGGGTCCCAACTATAGTTCAGCTTTTCAAAATGACCTCATCTTAACAACCTGTTTATAAGGTGTTTCTTGATATGACAGCATAATAAGTAGGTATGCTTATATACATACATACTTGCATGCATACAACACGTGACAACTTTCTTAGCCTCTTGTGTTGGGGCTCCCGTATTGACCCTGAAGCGATAGAGGGCTGATGTGGCCCATATGGTATTGTATTTCTTAAACAGTTGTTGCCTTTCCAAGTACTGAATGAGTTTTACATCACTTACCTGCTCTGTGCTTCCTGTTGTCATATCAGTGACTTTCCTCAGCAAAGTTGTAGGAAATTGGAAATCAAACCCTAGCTTAAATCTCTGTATTCGATGTTATTTGGAAATGCTACCTATCAATCTGTGTAAAAGCATTTTAAAGTTGGACACGATGCCAACGAAATTACTGATGATTTCTTTTTCTGAAGCCATTGTTAGTGAGTGATACTATGAAAATTAGCAGAACAGTCATCAGTCAAACATGCTTCTGAATTATTTATGTGAACTTATTTTGTAATCTATTGGTTTCCAGCATTTTATGCTTGAAGACCTACTTTTGCGCTAACAAGACTTGTTGACAGACCATTAATTGAGTTAGTCTTTTATTATTAATAAAGCCTAACTTATGATTTACTCCACATTCAGCACATGGTCCTTAAATCCAAGCCTCCAAGGCACAGATAGAACTGTTGGATCCAATGTTGGACTTCTAAAAACCCTGGCCAGACCCTAGAGGGCAAAGCCAAGCCAGGGTGAAACCCTTACATAGGCAAATAAATCAAACATTTACAAACTACATGATGAGTATGGGATGATAAGGTCATCAGATGTGGGGTACACGTCCTCAGCCTCAGTGGATTAGAGTTTATGTTACGAGGTTGTATGTTATAAGGAATTTCCAGTGTAATTCGTTAGTTGGGGCCATGAAACGGTTGAAGACGTCTTTTTCCAGCTAACTGTGCTTTTGAGGTGAATTCTTAGATTAGCATTATATAAATATCTGATTAATAATAAGGATGATGATGCTGATGGATTTATGGCTTGTTAACAAATGCATTATTTACTTACTTTTAATAGTTTTAATTATTTTAGCATTATTATGAGTGATCAGATTGTTCTATCAACATTAGCCAGGTATCACTAGCAAGGCCTCATGTGCTTTAAATGTTTTTTAGAAATACATCTTTTATGATACCAACATGATATCTTGGTTGGACTGTATTGAAATGTAAAATTTAAGTACATTTAGTGTCGAGTGGCTTCAGATGTTGGTACCTAAGAGAACTGAGTTTAATATTTCATAGACTTGCTAGAGACAGTTGGCCTTATGCAGAAATATGCAGTCAGTTAGCTTAGGAAGAAAAGAACATTGCAGGATTTTATATGGTTTACTTACCATTTAACGAGCACCTCATGTTTATCTGTTGTTTTTGATTTTGTTCAGAACTGTTTGAGACTCTGGCGCCAGACAGCCGGGAGTACCTGCAGGACATTCTTCACGTCATAAAACTCAGCTACAAAGACCGCGAGAGCGTCAAGCACTTTTCATATTCTCGGCCGAGGCTTATACACAACGACCAGCTGCTGAATGAGGTCTTTAATCCGTTTCTTTTGAAAATAAGTTGTTTGGAAATTACTGATACTCTTATATTACAAGTATATTATCTCTGTTTATGTATCTCTGTTTTTTACTGAATAAATATTACTCAGTTGTCTACCTTCCTCTATGGTCCTCAGCAGGATATCTTCAGGGGTGAAGGATCTTTCAGTGTAAGTGCACATACTGTATTTATTTTTGAATTCTTTTACTATAGGTTGTAATTGTAATTGTAAGTTTAAATTTGTATAGCGCCTCTTCAAGCAAAAACTAATCAGTGGCGCTCACTGCGCTAGACTTGATGTTAAAAGTCACTAATGATGTTAAGTGTCATTAAGAACAGAGTAGTATCCTGCAAGTGAACATAACTCAGACAACTAGAAGAGTCACCAATGGCAAGCTCTTATGTTATTATATGTTTGTTTTATTTATATTTGTTTATAATTTTTATAGTCTTGTCATTTTATTTATTTGTAGTAGCCATTAATTTAATCCTTGATGAACATTTTTTTCGTATTAATAAATAGATGCATTGTTATTTAATAGTCTTAATTGATATTAGCTTTATTTAGAACTCTGAGTTGTATCATAATGATAAGGGATGTATGTTTTTACTGGTAATCTGTTTTGCATGTAGTATGCTGAGAAGAAGAAGCGAATGAGACAGGATGGATACATGGAAAAAGAACTCCAGGATATCTTTGGGTTCTTGTATGTCGAAACTGAACAAGAGGTATATCGACTCTGCCCTTTTGTCCTGTCAAAGTAGTGTTTGTTTGTGTGGTGTGAGAAGCCCAGAGATATAGCATTCATCATCATCATCATCATGATCCATGGGCCAAGAGCCCATAGGTGTCCACTGCATGCATTGTCACTTGTCTCCACAGTTCCCGATCTTGTGCTGTTCTTATCAAGGCGTGCAAGTCTTGCTTACACCGATCCCTTATGTCATCTGTCCACTCCCTATTAGGTCTTCCTTGTCTCCCATTTCCGTCCATGATTCCCATCATCACACTTTTTATTTTTCTACTGACACCCATCCTGCATATATGTCCAAACAAGCGTAATTTCCTTCTCATTATTACTTGTATTAGATCTTCTTTTATGCTCAGTCTTCTTCGGACCTCCGTAGTTTTTACCTTCATTGTCCAATTCAGATGTAATATTCGTCTATAGCAGTACATTTCAAATGCTAATATCTTAATATCCGTCTTTTTGATTGTCCATGCCTCACATGCATACAGAGCTGAGATATAGCATTATCTGTGAAAATATCTTTTGGGGAGAGAGATGACAGAGGTTTTGGGTAGAACTTACCTGTTCAAGAATGATTTTCATCCCCAGACTGCCCCTCTCTCCATGGAATGACCTCCTAGAATTGAAGAGATTGTGATTAATCCATCATTTGATGTTTCTTGCTGTACTCTAATCTAATCTAATCAAAAGACCAGTGGCACTGATATAATAATGCCCAAGGCATGAGTTGATTGTTGCTTCAAATGAAAATCGCAATCAAAATCATAATCCTTTGGAGAGGCAGTTTCGAATCTGATAGGTCAGAGAAACAAGAAGCCAGACTACAGTAGGTAAGGAAGTCGACAGAGCTGAGTGTTTAGTTTAGACATGAATGACATCAAAGAATTCACAGAAAGAACTGAACTGGGCAGGGAATGCCAAAGCTATGGACAAGCGGCTGAGAAGGCCTGAGAGCCCAACACTAATCAGGTATGGGGCACAGGAAGAGTCCATTGATCTAGTGCAATATCTATCGGTATGAGGATTCTGTAGAAACTCTAAGAATAAATTAGATGTGAAAGAGCAGGTCTGAGTGGTAGCTACTGTGAGAACAGTTCTGATAGGATAGGTGGGAGAGGTAATACAGAGGGCACCGAGAGGTTTGGAGAGAAATGATTAAAGTTTTGGTCAAAACTGTAACAGGATTTTTTCATTGGAAGTTGTTGAATTTGTGAGTTGGGGCGTCATTTGTCCCCACTGTCATGTGACAGAGCTGTTAACACTCAATACCTACTGGTCGTGCATAACATATTAATTATTAGTTATGAGTTAAAATGTTTGATTAATGCTTACATTTTCTCCTGTTCGTGTTTTAATGCCTTTGTTAGGCTCGTAAAATTTGTCGAGATGGTCTTCGAACTGGCAACAGCACAATTTCTTGTCTTGGTAATCCAAAAATGGGTAAGTTTCAGGTGTGCTCCTGCTATGCGCATGTCTCATTCCTGTTTGAAGCAGGATTGTGATTGCAACCTGCCAGGTAAATGTGATGCAATGAGACTTTTACTTTATATAGCATCTAAAGTGGTTTACAGAAACTGCCACAGTATGTACCATATTTTCCAGACTATAAGTTTCAGTTTTTCACATAAACTTCCTCAGGTTCATCTTATTATTGTACTAGTTCGACATTGGCCCTAGTTTGCCTTTGGATTCTAATTGAGTGATAGGGGTTGATGCTGTGGGGCATGGTAACCGATTCCATGGGGCATGGTAGCTGATTCCGAGGAGCATGCTAGCCGCTTAGTTAGAACGCTCAGCTTGTAACACGGAGAGTATGGGTTTGAGGCTCCTCTGAGACGATTGTAGGGACCTTGAGCATGTCTTTCACTCACAACTGGTTAAAGGATGCTCCGTATACATTGGAACTTTTATACAATGATATATGCTGCAGCCTTAAAGATGCAGAAATGTGGTTTTCTATGAGGTCTGATAAGGTGTCTGTTATTGAATAGGTGTCTACCTGTGTAAGCATGCTGACATCCTAGCCGCTGAGCCTTTGAAATCACGGCAAGCTGGAATGATCATCTTATTCAAAGTTGTCAAGGTTAGTAGATTTAATGTTCACTCAGAGCATTTATATAGAACCCAGGGGTCCAGTGTATAACTTGAGTGTTTATGCCTTTCCCCACTGTGTCCTGGGTTCAAACCCTGGTACAGCCCATTAAAGTGACAAATTGTTGTCAAGCTATGCAACCTTTCATGTTTTTGTTTCATCTGACTGGACCTACTAACACACTGGACTGCACTCCAGAGAACTAATGTCAAGAAAGGCATTTAATCAAAGTGACAACCATTACATAAGCTGGTTGGAATAAAAAGATGTGGTGTATTCAGAAGCCAATACCATTTTCCAATTCACTGCCAAGCCAGAGTTAAAAGAGTTTTTGAGATTTTTCTCTGGTGAACTCGGCTGTAAAATGAGTTGTATGCCAAGGCTAAGAGAAGTCGCTAATGCTTTATACCATGGCTGCTGCTTGAGGTTAGCTTAAGGAACTGCTATAGTAAAATTACTTCAGACCAGTGTAACTATTCTGAGGTAATTGATGTGCTAGGTGGTTCCTTCTGTGGTAAGAGAAAAGGCAATGCAGACCACGGACCAAAATCACTAAATTGTCAAACTCCGAGCAGAGACGGTGGGATGCAATATAAATGGCTGTTGAAATTGTAGTCCATTTTTCTTAGAGATGGTGTTTTTTCACCTTTGGCTCAATAGGGAAAGGTGAAGTTTATGGTTGAGAATCGCAGCGGGACTCCTCTGGAACCGAGTCCGAACTATGACTGTCACTTGTTGAAGACCACCAACATCGACATGTCGGCCGCTTCACCTCAGTATGTCTATGAATGTACCCAGGTCAGTTTATTTCTGTTTGATTTTAGGCTCAGTCTGCATACGCAAGTGGTTTTCTGTGACTGTATAATATTCACTATAATTTTGAGTTTATTTTTTGTTGTGCTACCTATATGAAATGATTTTTTACCAGTAAAACATCCAGATTTTTTTCTGTTAAATATGCTTTATATTTTGCCATGATTGAAAATGGTAAAAATATTCATATGCTTCAAGTTGTCTTTCATTATACTTATTATTTATCAGCCTGATTATTGTTATTGTCGGTAACCTCCTCCACCTGTCTTTAGCTTCTTTACATCAACAACTTGGTCTGGAATTAACAGTCTCAGTGTTTGTGCTGTTTACCATATTTTACCATTCCAACCAGTGTAAACTCCAGATTTTTTACCACAAAAATATTTTACCGGTAAATTTGCTTCACTAGTCCTACCTATTTTATTTATTTTGAATAGCACTGTAATTTGCACTAGTTTATTTGTGCTGATGTAACTGACTTGTTTTTTAATTTTATATTATATTACTTATTGCAGTTTTGAAATAAGACTGTAATTTAGAATGTTCTTCGATATATAATAGTGTTTTTTTGGGTAGTTGCAATGTTTTGTAATTAGTTTACCAGATTTCTATTTAGGAGGTTATATGCGTTTAGGCTTAGTCTTAGCATAATACTTTGCATTTGTTTCACACCCACATTTCTTGATTCTGTTTCTGTTTTTCTAGTTGTATCTGTACGAATACATGGAGGATGCTGAACTATCCGATCGTCCACGACAGATCTATCCCTTTGCAGTCGTAGACTTCCGTTTTCAGGGCATATCAAGTCGTGATGCATCACGGCTTGGGCCTCCAATCCTTCAGCAGCAAATGAGGTCAGGAATTGGCCTGAGGTTGCTTCTTTTATACCCAGACAAACACAGAATAGAGTTATTGTAAGGTAAGATAAGGTAGCCTATTGGTTTGTTTAGGGCCAGTTGCACCAATGGGGATGGAATCTCATCTTTAGCTGACATCTGGTTTAAGTTCCATTCAGGCTGTAAAAAATGCATTGCTCCAACACCAATCGTACATTTGAAGTCTGACCCCCCAACTTAGCAATTCAGAGGGCTTAAATGTGGATGTAATCTGTTCCATGCTTTTGGACTATAGCCTCCTGTGATGTTCAAAGTATTCAAAATGTCGTCTGATTCATTCAGTTTTACAATGTTTTGGGACATAAAAAATGAGTAGGTGTCTGCCTCTTTCTGGGAACAGAAAAATTATCAGTTCGGGTATAGCAGATGTTCATCAGGGAGAGTTGAATCAAGTCTCTCTTTTGTCCTGATTTTTAGAATGAAACTTACTTGTAACACCATAAAATGTGCTTAAATGAAAAAGAATTGAATGTGGTTGTATATCTCACAAAGCAACACGTTTTATTCATTTGGCTCTAAGGTACAAATGGCACAAAGGTTTTAAAATTTGTATTTCGTTTTTATTTGCACTGTGTGCATTAAATTTAAGCTGGATTTGAATGCGAAACCTGAGATGTTCAGCCAGAAATTACATTTGCACTTATGACTCTAATGCATTTTTACTTGCTGTTACAATATGATACATTTTAAAATTTAGAGCACAGGCTAAGAAGCCAACCACCAAGAAGGCGTGGCCTGGAAAAGACGTTCCGGTACCACCTCTGATTGAACCACTGGAGCTGAAGAAAGCACGACACAAATCGGCCGACCTTCCCAGTTCCAGGAATCCCCCACAGCTCTCGCCAAGCATGCCAAAAGTAGACTCAAGGAAAAATGGATCCACAGCGACGGAGAAAGATAGTTTGTCTTCAGGTGGCACCACTGCAGTTGTAATGAGAGATGCCGTGATTTGGTCAGGAGACCTAATTATTGACGGTGTTCCTCTGGCTGCTGTGCAGCTCATGTCGTATGCGCTGACCTTCAAACCCTGTGGGCTGTGAGTACAAGTCCTTTATCCAAGAGAATCTGCATGCCTTCTCTGTGACAAGTTTGAAGTACTCAGATGGTTCATGCTGGCCATCATTTGATGGTAGTTAAGATTATTCCTTTGTTATCCTCTACCAATTCATAGTAGAAGAAGAGGATGATGATGGGTTTAACGGTAGCAGACTATTTATATAGTGCCTTTGAGAACCTCACCGAAGCTCTCTATGGATAGGCTATTTATAGATTGAAGGAGATGGATAAAGTAATGTCTGTCTTCTGTGTGTGTGCACCTGTCTGAATGTCCCTGTCTGTCTGTCTGCTTGTCATTTGTTTTCAGTAAAGAGTGTCTCCAATTTCTGAATCGTTGTGGAATGAGTTTGTGTAAATGGCAGTATCTGTTTGTTTGATGCCGGTGCAAGTCTTGTTTGATCAGATGGACAGTTGTTCCACTGGTTCTGAATGCATAATTATGGCATAATTTCAGGAGAAAGGGCATAAACATTGAGAAGCAAATTCCGCTTGCCAACATTCGAAGCCAGTACTTTGAATCTCTGAAGTCGCTTGATCAGAAATCAGAGCAGAATATGAATGGCACTCGCTGCTTCTACGCCTATCTGGTTCCGTCAGCGGCTGACGGTGGTCGGGCGTTTAAGAAGTTTGTGGATTATCTGACAACTTCTCAAGCTGTAAGAACTTTGATCGGTTTTAAAGTTCTTCATTTGGGAATTGTCACTAGGAAATGAAATTTCTTTTGATGTGGTTGGCCAGGTGTTAAGCTATTTGTAGAATCATGTGTCCCTTGTATTTGGAATCGTCTACCACAAAAGGCCTGACTTTCCAACTAGTTATCTTCATTTAATCACTTGTTAATACCATCTACCTCTTTGTCTTGGCCCTTTGTAAACATTCATTTATGTCTCAGGTTCTTGTTAAATTAATAGTCTTGCTTTTTCCATCTGACGGATAGTGCCAAAAAAGCGCTTATGTGAGATTTCTATGAGGAGCTACATCAATGCTCCATTTCAGAATAAGAAAAGGACGACTGATCTTTCATGGCTGAATCTGGCATTCTGCACCTATAACAAATAAATGTTGTAGAGCTACATAATGCATGACACGTAATGCATCTATGTTTGGAAAAGATCTTTCAACCGTGGAACTGTGTTGCTGACGATTATAGTTGACAGCACTTGCTTCTTGACTGTGGCCTGCCTCTCTCACTGACCTACAAGGTGACCTGTCCAACAAAATATGGCATGGACTGAATTTCACTTCCAATAACCATCAAGGTGTTCTTATACTACAATGTGATCGCTTTAGAACTCTTCCGATTAGATTAGATTAGTTTATTGTAGTAAATGAAGAATTGTTTTACCTGACTTTACCTTCTTTGAATTGTTTTGCATGAGATGCGTGGCTTTACTAACGATAGCTTGTTTTTTTGTAGGGATTAGTTATCAACCTTCGTGACAATTCGCAGATAGTTGTTTTACCAGACTGTGACATCACTCAAGATCTCAGTAAGGCTTTGCTTTTTGGACTTGTTTATATAGTTTCTGTCTTTAGCAGTCTTTTCTATGCCTGTTTCTTCCTTTTCTAATTGTTATGACACTTTCAGCTTGATATTTTGTTCTTCAAGGTTATTTGTTGAGAAAGGTAGTAATGATGAAACTGAGAGCTAGAACTAGATTACATAAATTTTAATAGTTCCAAAAGAGTCTGAAAGATTAAAAGTCTAAATGCAGAGGTGACTGACCGATGTGTTAGAAATTGGCCTGGAAATTATATTTCTGCTCTGTTGGCATTTTTATGAGAATTGTTATTTGTAACAGAACATTTGTACAGTGCCAGTTGAGAGCCTGTAAGATGTCAGTCTTCCTGTTATTGTTTATGTAAAACTAAATCACTTTAACCTCTTTCTAGTATGACCTTTGAGAATCATTTGAATTACAGTTTTAAAAGTTTTCTGATGAGATTTTGTCCAAAAGCCAGTTCAGATTTGGGATCTATGCCTTGTTACAAATCCATGCCTTGTTGCCTGCCAGAGGATGTAAGTATTTCTCTTATTGCTTACGTAAAACACTTGAGCCTCTTTATAATACAACCTTTACGAGCCATTTGAATTACAGCGTTAAAGTTTTCCAATGAGATTTTGTCGAAAAGCCAAATCGGATTTAGGATCCATGTCTCACTCATGTTGTAACAGAATTCTCATTGCAGTTGAGTGTTTTAAGTGATGTGCTTCAGCTTGTAAGTCTTTTGTCTCCTTTTGTCAAGTACTTTGCTCAGTGGCATTGTGGTATTTTTGGTATTCTGTAGATTTAAGCAAAGACAATTCAGATGCTGTCATTCTGCACTGCATCATTTTGTTGAAAAAGTCAATGTCTGACGAGCTGAAAGGTGAGTTTTTGCTCTTACCAGTAATGTAAGCAGGTAAAGTTCTTGCTGGAGTGACTTGGCCAATTAATTGACATTAATTAAACAGAAGAACAGTAGTGGTCTTTGATATTGTATTAATATTGGTTATTGATTAGTGACCTTTGATATTGTATTAATATTGATTATTGCAATTGTTTCTGCTTCCAGATGTTACTGAGAAACGTTTAAATCTCCCTGATCAAGTCGACTCCAAGGGACGTGTGCCAGCAGACAGTATTTTCACAACTTCAACAGACGATGAAAAAGCTGGAAACACTACTTCTGCCACGAATGTTCCCACCCACGGCAGCGGAGAAATATCAGCTGAAGGAGACGTGGAACAGGCAACAGAAACTTCTCAGTGTCGAGACCCTCGTCTCAGACACAAGTCGTTGTCACAGGTCAGAGCACCAAAGGCTGTCGAAGTTGTCCGCGATCGGCCTTTGGTCGTGAGCCACAGTCGGCTTGTGACGATGTTTGATGAGATGTCAAAGTTACAGGACAAGAGCAACATCGAATTAGCACGAATGATAAAAATGAATCGCCACGTCAGCACTTCAAATCCATTGAGCAGTCAGCCATCGTCCAATCAGCCTGCCATTGTTCCTCCAAGACTGGAGCAGTTGGAAGTTTTTCCTCGAATGTCTCCTGTACCCCTTTCTCCTGGAATTGCACCTGATCGTATGATGCCTGTGCCACAGGGCCCTCCTAGGCCTCTGCTGGGCCCACCCGACCAGGAAGGTCCCCGTGGAGGTAGCAGGCTGCCAGTACCACCTGCAGAGGGCTTTCAGAATCCATGGATGTGGAGGTGGCCAGGTGCTGGACCACAACGAGGGATGCCCAACCGGCCTGGACCGTTTCCAGGGCCTCCGTCATCTAATGGAATGTACAGCGGATGGGGCCAGCCGTTCAATGAACCACAGTTTCCTCCAGGACCGGAATTCAAGGCTCCACCAGTTCGGCCAAAAGAGATGCTCTCGCCACGTGCGTGGGAAGAGCTACAGAAGAAGAGCAAGGGCGGTCAAGAAATAGTTCCACGTCCTCCGGAACCAAGGCCTGCTGGACCACCAGCCGATTTTCCTAGTCATCCTACCCGGCGGACAAGCGACCCAAGAAGCGCTGGTCTCCTGGGGGACTTTGCTGGTCCGGACTCAGCTCGATACATGCCTGACCAACGATATGGAGGATTTCCCAGTGACTACGGTGCACCAGACACTGCCATCAGGCAGCCTGTTGACCCCCGGTCCAGCAGACACTATTCAACAGAGTACGGCATGTATGACTCAAATCGGTGGATGACTGGCGGCCAACCGAACGAACAACCAGGGCACGATGGAAACAGGAGGATGAGCGATCCAAGGATTGTCGGACAGCCAGATGAACATCCAGGCCAAGATGTGACAAGGTGGCCATCTGACCCCAGACAGGGAGGAGGAGGACTTCTGGGTGAGTACTCTGGCCAGGACTCTGATTGGTGGACTGCCGATCAGAGAGCTCACACAGACAGGTCAGGCCAGAATTCTGGCTGGCCAGCAGCCGATAACAGCAGACCTGTAGGTCTTCTTGGGGATTATCCAAATCAGGATCTGAATCAGCCGCCACGTGCAGCAGAACCGAGGCCTAGCGATTCTGGGGAGCAGCCAGGTCGCAATTCAAACCGTTCTTTGGGTGACCCTAGAATCACCCGACTCGGCCTTGACTCGAGCGCCGCTTCTCGTTGGCCTCTGGATCCTCGAACTGTTCGATCGTCTAGCACTTCAGTGGCTTTTGAATCAAATCGAAGCGGCGAAGATTCGTTTAGAAATAATCATTCCAGTGGCGCTGCTGTGACATTCGATGGCAATGCGCCAATGACAGGACGGTCTCGAGATGCTGTGGAAGCTGGGTCCCAGGATTTGGTGGACCGTGGTCCTGCTGCAGTGAATGAGTGATGTGTCTGATGAACCAGTTTTCTAGTCGTCAAGAGAAAACTGTGGACTGTCTAACAGATCGAGCTCTGTGACGGTGCGAAGGCTGTACACGAATGGATTGTTACAAAAGCAGTTTATGGCAGCAGGGTGGGTAGGGTCTGTGTGACAAACATCTCTGCAGATATTCGACTGACTGTAGCTGCGATCCTGCCTGGGTCTCGCTAAACAGATTTGGCACAATTACGCGGCGCAGGCAGCGATAGATTCAGGTTATTCTTTGAATGCAACAGATAATTCTCTCCAGATGCCATAGGCCTGAGATGAGTCAGTTTGGAAAATGTAAAATTTATTTTGGGCTCAAACTTTTCCACTGTTAAGTTTTTAAATTTGCTGTAACGTTGGACATGGTGAGTGGTTCGTGTTCTTCATAAATGTTGTGTATGTTTACTATGACAGTTAAACATCTTGGAATTATTATTATTATTATGTTTATTATATTTATTATTATTATTGTTGTAAATATTATGCATTTGAGTTTGAAGGTTTTGATCACACACTTCTCTGGCATCTGGTTGTCTGTTGTCCATTTCTTTGACGTCCTGCCTGATTTAATACCACACAGTCTTTGTGTAATTGAAAACCGGTTTCCAGCTAAATTATTCTTGCCGAATCCATGGCTGCTTTAAGGTCAGGCATAATAAGATTTCTTTGTAAGGGTGGCTTTTGTTTTTGAGCTGATCAGCGTATGAACTAGCTTTGTATTCTCAAGGGCAAAAGTATTTCAGATGTGCCTCATTGATGTGTACGTGTATTCTAAATCCATCTTACATCCAGCAGTGTGATTTTGGGAACCAAAACAAAAATCGCATTCTTCAAGGTTCTGCAGGCAGTGAGGGAGAGGGCTGATCTCCTGCCCTCATATGCCAAGGCTAAGAAAAATGAAGTCACTAACACTTCGTACCCGCAGCTGCCTCTTGACTTGCTTAAAGGAGTGCTCTTCTTTAATAACAAGCTTGAATTCTAAAGCTGAATTAAATTTGGGAGCTGTGTTCCCAACTTTGTTGTAAAAAAATTCTTGTAGTAAGGATGCCTGTTGCAAGGTGGGTTCGTGTGTACATATGACAAATTTAAGATGAGATTGACTACTGATTGTAACAATTGAGGCAGAGTTTTATACAGACTGTGGTCCTACCACCAGGACCACATTCTGGGTGGTAATGTTGCTGCATGATGTTCTTGTGTGCTAGATGTGTAATGATCTTCTGTATTGCTGAATCTGTCTGAGGCAAAAACATTGGCTATCAATCGGAGGATATGTGTGGTGGTAATATGGAAGTCACTTTTGAAGGCAGATCTGTGCTCTCTTTGGTCAAGTTCTGTTCACACGACTGAAAAATACAGCATATCGTACTATTCAAGTCGTTTATTGTCAGGTGATGAAAACAAGTTGTATGTGTTTGAATGTGATTAGTGTAATGTCTCCTTGGATTAGATTACCGGTAGATTATTGGATTTTGACTGGATAATGACTGTAGATTATGGTTTCACTTTGAAGTGACCGTCAGTTGATACCTAGTGTGTTGTGATAATGGCACCATTTGAAAGTAAATCAGTAGATCAGACCAGAGCTTTTGGAAGTCAGACGAAAACTGGTCCAGTCCAAAAGTTGTTGACAGAAGTCTTTCGAAATTGACACTTCGTTCTGGACAAAATACTTACAACAGAAGGTTGTCCGGGGGTGGGGGATGGCAGTTTGTATTTCAACCAGTAGAATTGATCCTTCAGCCACCTGATGACAGGAATACAATAAAGCCATACACTAGCATTGAAGGCACAATTGAAAATAAAACAGATCACAAAACATAAATTTAAGCGATTTTTACAAACAACTTTGTAATTCAGTTTGCTTTCTTCAACATAATTAAGCCTACTGTATGTTGTTATATTAATAAAAAAAATCCGAGAAATGATAGTGTACAAAACAAACAGGGGTTACCAAATAACATGGATTATCGTTTAAAATACCAGTAATTTACAGTGATTGTGACATAACTACCCAGATAATACATGTACAGGAGAACAAAACAGAATGACATCACTTCAGAAACATAATGTAGTTACTCTTAACACTTTCTTATTAGAAGTCCACAACACAAAAACCTAGCTGTATCCTCTAAAGCCTCATTGCCTATACACATTCCGTAAGGAAGTTATTGAGTACCGAGTTATTGCATACTCTTGGGTATAAGTCTGCTCGGCTAATCACAATGTTCAAAACAAATTATATTCTTTCTGAATTGAAACCAAAGAAACTCTCATACACATTGGTAACAGTATGCTATCAGTACAGTTCCGCTTAGCTGTTTGGTTTTCTAAACAAGTTACACGGTCAGCGGTGGACGAGATCCGATGACAGGTTAGAAGACAAGGCCTGAAGGAATAGCAGAGAACACAGAAATAGACCTTCTATGATTAAATGGTCAAAAGGTCAGCCACTGACAAACATCACGGAAGAGCAAGGCACAGTATATAGAGTAAATTAATGCTATAACACAGTGAATAAACGAGATCTTAGTGGGAGAACAGTGCGCACAGTCCTTGACACGTGACAACCATGTTTGGTATCAGCCACCTATTTGAAACAAGACTTCAGACAGTCAATGCACATGGAAGTACACATTCAGATGTGCCAGTCCACACAAAATATCTGCCTGCAAATTACTTGTAGGCATCACAAAGTATATATGCATCACCGTAACCTCAAAAATTTAGTGTGCTTTAAAGCTAAGGCACCAACTTATTCATGAGCGCTGCATCAAGTCAGAGGGGATGTCGTAGGATGCCATGTGAAGAACAAAGTCCAGCGTACAGAAGACTAGAGAGAGCAGGAGCTGTTACAGTGGGTTGTGTTTAGGTTGAGAGAAATGGGAAGGCGGTGGATTGGATGGATCAGGGTACAATTTCTTGAAAAGGTGGGACTTTAGTTTTGAACAGAAAGACAGATAATGGTGGGTGAATGACAAAAGGGATAGAAGGAGAATTTGCAAAATTCAGGAAGGAGATCGTTTCAGAGTCAATGTGCTGTGTGGTACATGGGTTGGTGAAAGAACTTACGATGGGTAGTTACTGGGCAACGGGCAAGAGTAAGGTAAGAGGATGAACGGGTAGAATGGGGTGACTGGAAGGAACAGTTTGCAAAGATAAGTAGGTTGGGAGTATTGCAGAGAGTTACAGGTAAGAGAAAGAACTTTGAAACGAATGCTTCAGCCAGCGGAGTGATTTAAAGGTGTATAGGCTAACCGATGAAAGTGACCAGCAGCCTCAGAATTTCAAATGCTTTCATCCAATTACACAAACAATTGTAGCAGTTTCACCTCACAAGGAGATGCCATTCTCTATCTAGAAATTCATGAGCATGTGCTCAAAACATGGCACCAAGCTCTGGATTGCAGTGACTTATCAGAAGAACCTGCAGATCCATTACATTCGTTCCAGTCAAGCCGGTTTTCAGCAGATTTCGACCCATGTCTACTTTAGAGAAGAAATTGTATGTGTCATTATTCTGCAGGTACAGCTCCAAGTCCAAGTTGTTCTTCATCGCTCTTTGAACCAGGTGTGGGTCAGCAATTGCTCCGGCCGCATCCGTCGGCCCATCTTCACCGTCTGTCCCACCGCTGAGGAAAGTGACGGCAAATTCATATAAGATGTCATCCTTCATCAGATTGTGCATTCCAATTGCCGCTGACAGCGTCATCTGCTGGTTACGGCCCCCGATACCCTTACCCTTCACCTCGACAGTCGTTTCCCCGGCAGCGAGAATGCAGACCGGCTTCCTGATGCTGTGACTCGCCTCAAGCAGGTAGCGCAGTTCGTTGATCTTTGTCTTGCTTATGCCACACCGAACAAGATCGAGCTCCGCCTCCACAAGATCCAGATCGGATCCACGCTTGCAGCTCAGCGATCGGCAGACGTAGTTGGCAAGCAGCGCAAACATCTGACCACGTTCAGTGGCATCCCCAACGATCATGTGCGAAAGCTGGAAAGCGGAGTAACCGAGCGACTGAGCGTAGTGTTCGCACGCCTCAAGTGCTATCACGTTGCTGCCGATGATGAGGTTCTGAACATTTGTGCAAGGAAAGCTTGGCTGGTTCTTCTGAACGATTTGTTCGAAATCTATGTTCTCGCCGTGTCCAACAATCTCTTTCTTGAACTCGGGCAGACGAGCCCTTTCCTCGAGGACTCGAAGGATGGAGTGTGGAGTCTGTTCAATGCAGCCCAGGCTGTTCAGCAGATCGAAACACTGCTGTGGAGTGGTAAAGTCTGGGACAGTTGGACCACTGGAAACAAACTGGAGGTCATTGCCCACAACATCTGATATCAGAAGAGCTATCACCTACAACACCAACCACAGCACAGAAAACCAGAATTACCACTTTTTCTCACCTCTGCACCAGTTAAGCGCTACCATCAGTTAAGCGCTCCTCATCCTCGTTGCTATGTGCATTAGAAACTCCGAACATGCTATCATCGTTCAACTCTAGTTGGAAACCTGTTGGTTGGGCTTTGCGTGTGCGCGCGAGCTCACCAATGGTGACGCTTCTAGTCATCTGAGCAATGTTTACTAATGGACGATTGTTCTGTTCTTAATGACATTTAACATCATTAGCACAGAGAGTGCCTCTAATGAGTTTATCTTGAAGAGGCACTATACAAATTTGAAATTACAATTACAATCCAATGACAAAGCATCATGACACTAAGCGTCCATGCGTGAAGGACTTGCTCAAGGTCCTCACGCAGAATACATCCCGGAGGAGGCTTGAACCCATACATTCCGTGTTACAAGCACTCAAACCAGTCAGCCACCATGTCTTGATGCTAAACTGAAATGTAATGTTAGCAATCACTAGTACAGCACCATGCCTAGCTATATCCCCAGTGGTTCCTCTGACCAACTCACAATCAAACAGACTGGTTATCAGATGCTCATAAAGTGGCTGAGAAAGGATAAGTAGCACAGGTCAAAGGTTACCGGCAATAAGAATTACAGATCAAGCACAGTGAAACCTCAATGCATTTTCAGCATTTAGAACAAGTAATCACAAAATCACCATATATTATGGTATGCAGTGATTTGTGGTGAAGAGAAAATAATGTAAACATAAATGTTTTTCTATAGCGACCGTACGGCCTTGACCTCTTCCTCATTTTGTCTCTTTTGCTACTTAAACAAAGGTTCTTAGAAGGGCACTATACTATATGACTGTCATCAAGACACTTACCAGTACATCATTACATACATTATCCATCTGTACACATATTCATTTACATACATCATCCATGCATTCATACATGCCAGACATGCCCAAGACCCAAATATTTCTGTGTCTCTACTCAACAACTCAAACCATTTCACTTCTCAAATGACTTTTGTGCAATAGCATTAAAGCTATTGCTCATGTAAAGCCACAATTTATGTACAGCCTAAAAGGATACCTCAGCAGCATCTCAAAGGCATGATATAAAATAATACTGTTCTGTTATGCAGTATAAAAAACAGCTGTTCAATAGTGCTAGTTTAGCTCACTGATAAAGAACACCATCTCACCTGAGCAGGATAGGCAGCTTTGGCAAGACCTCCTGCCTTCAGCAACTCCAGGTGCTTACGAACCGTATTCAGCTGCTGAATCGTTGCACCTTTACGGGACAAAAGTTGGGTCACTTCCAGCAGCTCTGATATGGTTATCGGCGGAATGGGAGCCGGAAGAAGCGTCGATCCTCCACCTGAGTTTGAAAACACAAGGTGATAAAAATGTATCACCTTGTTTCTATCTAATGTCAACAAATGTTAAATCGTAATTAAACGGAACCTAACAGAGATGAACCTTACCAGAAATGAGAGTAAGCACAATGTCGCCTTCGCCAAGGCTGGTCACGGTATCGTAGATCTCCATGGCCGCCTTGTGAGCAGCCTCGTCAGGCATGTTCCTGGCACCGCCTTCGATGATCTTGATTCGACTTGCTGCTCCAGGGAGTAAATCCCTGCAAAACAAACAGTCACCTAAAAGTAAATTTAGTTGGCCATGGGGTGCAGCAAGTAAGTAAGTAAGTACTAGTTTCCCGTTGTCTTAGATATGATGCTGGGAAGTTAGGCAACACTGAGGGAAATCAGAACCAGTATGCGGATATGACCACCTGTGGAATACATGTACCAGGCCGCCTGTGCCCTACAAAGCCTTTCATCACACTTTCTCTCTATCCTTCTACAGTAGCTGGAATTAAACCCTCCTTGGGAGGGGTGAGCCGCATGGATCCTTTCTCTCTCTTTCTTTCTGTTTCCAGTGTCCTCCTTCTTTATTTTGAGTAGTTTGAGGTCCTGTTGCTACTGTGCCCTGGTAGCCTTTGCAGGTCAGTAAACAAGCACCACTGCAAGTTAAGAGATTAAAAAGGCATCCTGCTGTTGGGTTACTGAGGCAGTGTTTGCACCTCAGCAGAATGATCTGAATTGATATTCTCAGGACTACACTTCTGAGGAATTTCTATACAGGCATTTAAACAAGTGTTTTACCTTTACCTTTACCCTTTTTAAACACACGACACTTACACACACAGAGCAGTTAAGTGCAAACAACAAAATAAATCCAACAGACAAGTTCAGTCAGAAGCAAAAAACCAAAAGGACTTTGAGACGACTAATTTGAAAATATGAGATAACAGAACGGCTCGCACATTGCAATATTGGACCTGAGCAGTGGAATGGACTTTCTCCAGAGCTGCATCTTCTAACTACAGTTGTCCAACACACCTTTTTTACAAGTTTAAAACCCGGTTTTTTCTTTGAGGCTGGCCTTGGAGCACTTTACTGGACGAAGGAATGACTTAATAAAGTAGACCATTTAAAAATATGCTTTTGAATTCTTTCACACCCATTCCCATCTCTTAGTCTGTTACGTCTCATCGTGTGCCATTAAACAACAGTTTAAAGTTCACGAATGCATGTAACACAACACTTTAAGAAGTCTAACATAGCAATTCACTGCACAGTTAACTAACACAGCACTATGATCAGCACAACAAAGTACACCTAGCATCAAAATAGCACTTAAAGCAATCTAGAAAACTAGCATTCAGCAAAGCAGTACTTCAGCCAATCTAATAAAATAGTACTTTAGACAACCTTAATACACTTCAGTTTACAAGCTACTCTTTGCATTCACCGTATCATACTTCATCCTGGGACCTCTCAATAATGCTGTAGCAGTGTTTGTACTTTTGAGAGGTCCTTTTGAGAAGCTGTACTCTGCTAATCCTCGATAACATACAATCCTCGATAACATACACACAAGAAACTCTCTATAACTCTGTCTTAAGTAACCATATCAAGAACTGCCTCACAACAAGGTTTTTACAACAAGATCATTTTCTAGAGCTGAATTAACTGGGGATCCATATCCTTGACCACATTATATGTAAATGTAAATCTCCAAAATTTCTCAGCACCATACAAAAGCCGTGTCTGAGAGACCAGCTTGTTCACTGGTGTTACATCAAATCAAGTCTGCAAGAGAGAGGTCGTTTGGTCAGTTTCGGTGCCAGGTTGGAATTCAGTGGGTCAGGAAGTGGAGAAAATATGACATGGTGCTATGGTGGAAATTGTTGTTGACGGTGGTCAAGGGAAGGTGCAGGACCAGAAGCAGGATAAGACAGCTTGAACAGTTCGGTTTGAAGACTTGAGTGAAAAGTACTAGAAAAGAGGGCAAGCACAGGAGTGATTGTGTTGACAAGTGAGAAAGGGGGATGAGCGAACTGGTGGAGGTCTTTTGGGTGCTATGTAGATTAAGGAGCAGTTGCGGAATTTTGGACAGGAGGAGACTGGAGGCTGAAATAGAGAAAGGTAAGAGAAAGAAGAAGCAGATCAGAATAGTAAACCAGAATATGTTATAAAAGAGACCCTAGTGTATTTGCAGTTCTCAGGAATGCCACGCTGTTTCTTATACAACTTCTGTGCATTATCCTGTAGCATTGTTCCTTCAGCTGTGGTCACCCCAACACTGTAACTAACCACTCTAAATGCACCAGTAATTAAGGGTTACATGGCTCTACAATAAGTCACTAAATTCAGTCCTAACACTCTGGTATTAGAACATTATTATTATTATTATTTTGCATTTATTACATGCACAAGGTCAGAAAATCTGAATCTAAGGCATGAAGCAATTGTGATTGAAGAACTAACTCAAGGTCCCTACACAGAAAGGAAAGGCTGGAACCCGAATTCTGTGTTACAACCTGAGCGCTCTATCCAATTGTAAACGTAATCGTAATTCCGAGATTTCTACAGCACCCAACGAAAGCTGTACCGCGGGGACCAGCTTATTCACATGCGCTCAGTTAAAACAAAATTGATAGGCAAAAGGGTCCGGTTCCAGGTCAAGATCCAAAAGTCAGACGGAGAGACAGCGTGGCAGCTACGGGGGTGGTGTTTGGGGTTGGAGAGCAGAGAGATAAGAGGAAGAAGGGACGTCAGGATAGGATCTGTGAAAGAGGAATGTTTTCAGTTTGGAGTGAAAGGCAGATGCAGAAATTGCAAGTGGTGGAGCATCGATGAGTTTGTATGATGGGTCAGAAAACTGTTGCAGTTCCTGGGGGAGTTTATTCCAGAGTGGTGGGGTAGCTATGGCTATGGAGCGATTACCAAATTTTAAGGATGAGGTGACGGGAAGGCAGAGAAGTGCTAGGGCAGAAGTGGAGTGGGTTGAGCGAAGCTACCATGCCTCATCTACATCTTCAGCGTAAACCAATCAATGTGAGGGAGAGAAATAAAGAAGGACCTCAGATACACCTGACCACAAAGACACTTAAAGAAAAAAGCCAGCCCAAATGATCCTGAAAGAGGTCACCATTCAACAGATTTGATTTACCAAAATGTCTTCCTCTCTAAGCAAAGAAAAAGGGCAACTTACCACTTTCCAAGTGATTTAAACGTGTCCTGTATACCATATGGTACACTTGCAATTCCACCAACAATGTGGTCCTTCAGGATGTCCTCAGCAGTTCGAACCATTCCTATCACAGCTTTACCAAAGGCAACTACATGGATATTCTGATTGATGATGTATCGATGGTCAGCCACCGTCAGGACGTTGCCATCCAATTTGAGAGCGTTCAGCATCATCGCCTGCGGTAAAACGGCTTTAACTCCCATGTTGAAAATGTCTGACGCATGTTCTCGTAATTTGGCATTTTCCATTTTTATACTCAGTGAATGTCGCCTTCGGTAAAAGAAATGAAAGCTTCCGGTTTGGTTCACAGGGCGCAGAATTCCTGCTTGGCAAAGTCTGATGACAGCAGGGAAAATTCGTTTTGGTAAAAAGCGTAACGATGAAAGAAAAACCATTTTGTTCTAAACAGAACTTTCCAGAAGTCTTTCCTGCACATAGAGAACAATTTCAATTTTGTATTATATCAGTTTTGCATAACTGAATCAGTTTTTAGTCAAGCAATTTTTATTCTATAAGTATTTTACAGTCCCCTTTCTAATGGCAAGTGTTTAATTGATGACACTGAAGAAGTGCGCTTGAATGACTTCCTCAAGTTCCTCATACAATGTCTCAGAAGAGTCTCTTGACTTACAATTCACATTACAAGATAATGTGGATTGTAATATAATGCCAATCAGACGTTATGTTAGGAACATAATGCCAATCGGACACTGTGTTACACAGTAGTTTAAAACACAGGTGTGTCTAATTATGCCAGTCAGAATTAAGAACTGCTAATTTGGCAGCTAATTTGCCTTATCACTGTACTGAATGTTCACATCGGTACTTATAAGGCTTTTCCAGCACCACAAGATCATCTGCCTGCAGACAAATGCTGAAAATAAGTGTGTTTCAACTTGACAAACAACTACTTCCATCCTAGCACCTTGTTGTCTCTCTGGTTTGACCCGAACTCCTCCCACTCGGAAATCTGACCTGGCACCGAAACTAACCACACAAATTGTCTCCTGCGGACTTGATTTTATACAGCGCCGGTGAATTTGCTGGTCTCCCGGACGCGGCTTTTGTGTGGCGCTGAGGTATTTCGGATATTTACATTTACATTACACATACGCCAAATGGATGACGCTACTCCCAGACACCTCGGCAATGCAAACTAAGTAAAATTTCACGCATACAGAAAAGAATATTTTAAAAATATACTGATAAAATCCCTCCATATTCTTTTAACAATAAAAACATAAAATCATCGCATTCGCTTCCACTCACATGCAAAACATTATCCTAAGGTCAATCCTAGGTGGCGCCACACGTCAAATTTTAAACCAGAATGTGCACAGCGAGGTCAAAGATTAATTTTACTTCGCTCTTTAGCTGCATAGCAAATGTAAAATGTACATGTAAATGTGAGCATTATTGCAAGTTTCTTGGTAAATAAAATTATGATTTTATATTACAGTTGCATTTACCAATCATTTTTCGAGAAATATTGGTATATTCTTGCAAACATTATAGGAAAAATCGTGCGTTTATCATATGTTTCTTCCTTGTGCTTCTGTTAGCCTACCATTACCGATGTAATACCCTATACTGTATTTATATTTTACATTTACAAATTGCAGCACTGCTTATCAGTATACATGTAAACAAAAATGGTGTGAATGTAAAGCTCCGAAATTTCTCGGCGCCAACCAAAAGCCGCTGCAGGAAGACCAGCATATTTATCGGCGCTATATAAAATCAAGTCCGCAAAACCAGACAAGTCCGCAAAACCAGGTGGTTTGGCCAGTTTCGAAG
The DNA here is from genome assembly GCA_964023275.1 of Norana najaformis. Classification (NCBI taxonomy): domain Eukaryota; kingdom Metazoa; phylum Annelida; class Clitellata; order Crassiclitellata; family Hormogastridae; genus Norana; species Norana najaformis. The sequence goes on from OZ029921.1 coordinate 28,659,690, forward strand.
CCAGATAAGAATCAGAGGGTCAGCCAGGCAGACAACATGCATATTACAACATGCAACTGTGGAAAACATACTCTTAAATTCTGTAGTGTCCCAAGCGATTGAATTGATATTCTTTTATAACTGCGAAGGAGAATAGTTAGATATCGATGACTAACTGTGTAGTAAAATTTATTTAAATAATTAAATTATAGCACCAGTTTATTAGTCCGTGAATGAGAAATATCTCTGGAATGACCATGTGCGATACACACGTGTTGACGGCAATGAACACAAAGATAATCAATGGCTGCGAATAAACAATAATATAGACGAGTCTACTAAAGAAAACATATTCCTTAGCAATAATCTTATGCAGTTAAATGATTCCTCTGTTACTGATAAAAATAGCACACTATATAAGCGTGCACTACATCAATGTTTAATACAAAACGCGTTAAGTCTGTTGCACAGCTGATCCATTTATGTCTCGAGACCCGCAACCTTTGACTTGACCTTATATAAATTATTAGTTATTTCGCATATAAATTGACTTCAGAAATAAATAAAACAAATACTTACGCATTTTTAATGCCAACTATACCAATACAGTGAAGTTTTTAAATTGCACATTACAAACTAAAATGTGAGTTTTCGAGATTATTTTCTTTGCGCCGTGATACTCAGTCGTGCTAAGGCAGTAGTAATTGTTTTCAGTTCAAGACAATTGCACCTCGTGCGAGGACGGTAACATAGTTACGCTGAATATTAAATTTATATTAATAATATGATTAAGACCAAGGTTTTGGTTAGTTTTACCTTATTTTTGAAGTATTATAAATAGTAATAGTGGTTATTGATTCGAGGATGTTGTTCAGTCTTACCACACCCGGTGCGGCGTAGTCGAATCTGTGTTGTCTGTGTTGGTCAGTCAGTAGTGACGGGTCTGTCCATCGTTTTGTCCACTTCGAGGAGGATCTGGTGGTCATCTGGGGGTCATCGGAGTTAGTGACGAAATTGGAACCTGGGGTTAGGCAGTCGTCGAGATGACTTCGCCTGGGATGGGGAAGCGTCGAAGTGACATGGACATCATGAAACTGTATCTTTAAAGGATCGTCTTGCTCCGTTTCGTTGGCTCGCCCCGGCTTACCATTTTTATTGTGATGTTTTAAATCTAATCTAATCTAATCTAATCTAACCACCAGCCTTCTGTAGCGCCGTAATCACTGCCTTTGCTTGGAGTTCAGCACGATTTAGTCGTAGCTATTGAGACAGGCTACGCGTAGCCTTTTACAAAGATTTTTTCTTATAGCGCCATTTTTGTGCGATAGTGAAAACGCGAGAGCTTGCGCATGTGTAAAAAGGACTTAATGATGTATGCTTTGCAGAAATAACCACTGAACCTGTTTGGTAGTGCATTTTCTAATCTCTTGTCTAGTTCCTAAACATGTATTCGGAACATTTATATAGTGCCTTTACAGAATCTTGAGAAGTGCTGCAACGATGGAAACAGTCGCAATTTCAGTCACTCGTGGCGAGTTATTATTGTTGCTAATAACCGGCTGTTGGATGCAACCGGCTGTTGGATGCAACCGGCTGTTGGATGCAACCGGCTGTTGTCCTTGACAGTCGATGTTCTTGTAGTATCCAAAGCAAACATGAAGTCACAGTTCTGGCCAACCTTCATGAGTTCATTGTGAAGTTTCATGGGCCACCTGACAGTAAGTACACTGGAAAAAATTATTTCATTCTAGAAATAAAACTTTTGTCTGTTGTTTTTTGTTTATTTTCATAATAAGGCATTTGAGTCAGTTAAGTCGGCCCGTTTAGTCTGCTATTATCTAATGTAATGACTTCTATAGTGCCTTTATCATAATGAAGAGGCATCAATAAGTGGTCGTTTCAAGAGAAATTGTAGTGAAAAATCATAGTCTTTTGGAGAACACTGGTTGCAATCCAACAGATCAGTGGCTATAATACAAACAGGGTGCAGTTTGCAAGGAAATGGGTAGCTACCCCCTCTTGCACTAGCTCAAACTGTTTCCCACAGTTTCCGCTTACATTTCATGTTCACAAGCCTTTCCAGGATCCCCTTTACTACCAAATTCAAATCGTGTTGAACATAAATGATTTCCTGCAGTATAGTTGTAAGTGTTGCTTTTGTAAATGTACTCATTTTTTCCAAAACCTGATCATGTTTCCTGCTCATATTTCAGTGAATTAATCAAGTGAGATCCTCGCCTCCACTGCCTGTTTGAATGGGTGCCATGCCATTAAGGTCCCCATGTACAGACCATGCTAGCCCAAGATTCAAATCTCATCAAATTCAAATCAGGGACACAAACAGGCACCTTGATATACACATTAAGGTGTACTTAACCATTATTTAGTCTGGGTCTTCATTTTCCAACTTGTCTGTTTTGCTGCAGCTCCCTACGAAGGAGGAATCTGGAAGGTCAGGGTCAATCTCCCGGACAAATACCCGTTCAAGTCTCCATCCATCGGTTTGCAACAGTTTTGTCGCTACTGCTTTTCTTTCTTCTACTAGATAATTGGTAACACACACGTGCAGGTCTTACTCGTATTGTAACAAGCAAGGCGAGCATACTTACTTATGAATTTACTCGATGCATGAAAAAATTAATAAAGATGATCATCATCAGCACAACATGTGTTTCATTAATATTAAGTCACCTTTTAGATTTTGGTAGAGACTATTAGTTGCATAATTATTTCTAAAGAATGCATAACTTAGGTAAGGCAGTGTTTAATTGCTGTTGCGTTTGTTTGTGCTTTTGGTAATTGTTTTCAGTTGTTTTGTCCAGGGTTTGTCAACCGCATCTTTCATCCGAATGTTGATGAAGCGTGAGTACCTTATTTTTATAGTTAGTATGTGATTGTACTTAAGAAAACTCTCACCAAGTTGCAAAGTAATTTTTGTGAGAAACCTGCTTAGAGGGCTAGTAGGTATAAAATGGGTCAGAACGAGCTCTTTGCATGTTTATATTTCTTGTTGTGTGAACTGTCAAACTATAATTCCTTGTGTATAGTTTTGTTATCTAATTATTTTTACTTTCACTTTCATTTATTTTAAATTGCACCTGCTGTTAACATTTGAAACTGTTCTTTTTCACCAGAGCTACCCTGGGAGCATTTCTAAGTAGATATTATGCGGAGGCCCTATATAAATGCTCTGTAAGGATTAATGCATGAATGAATGAATGCAAGAATAAGTTGACAAGACTCAAATTACTGACTGACATCATATGAGCTCTATTAAAAATTAATATATTTATCTGTTAACTTCTATAGAGCTATAAGGTATGTGGTGGTGTATTAGTCTAGCAGTTGGAATGATGGATTGTCAAGCAAGATATTGGTGTTCCGATCTCTGCTAAGGCAGAATGATCAGACAAGCTAGTGCCCTCTTGTGAGCTCAGTTACAAAACTAGCACATTGACTGTACCCTTTTTATCAGGATGAGAGAAGGGCTACTCTGCTGGCCACCAACCCTTCCATGTTGAGGCCAGGAAAATGAAGTTGTTAATACTTTCTTTTCATGGCTGCCTCTCTGGACTATAAGAGCTTTGTAGGAGCGGTCTTCTCTAATTCAAAGTTGTCTTTGTTGCGTGTTTCTGTTCAGTTCGGGCTCAGTGTGTCTGGATGTGATCAACCAGGCCTGGAGTGCATTATTTGGTGAGTCACTTTTCTACTTTAGGAATTTGTTAATGCTCAGATGTTTTATGACTGCATAAGGACTGTAAGATCAATTCAGTTTGGTTTGCAGAAACAGTAAGAATATCTGTTATTATCGTGTTTATTACTTTGTTATTGTTATTACTGATAATAATTTTTTGTTTTGCATTGTGAAATCTTTTAAAAAATATTTCTTCTTTATGTGTTGAATGTGTATATCTGGAGATATATATACCTCTACCACCATTTCAGGACTCCTCAAAGGCAGCTACACATGGCCACCATATGAATCTGCCTGCCTGCCTGCCTGCCTGCCTGCCTGCCTGCCTGCCTGCCTGCCTGCCTGCCTGCCTGCCTGCCTGCCTGCCTGCCTGCCTGCCTGCCTGCCTGCCTGCCTGCCTGCCTGCCTGCCTGCCTGCCTGCCTGCCTGCCTGCCTGCCTGCCTGCCTGCCTGCCTGCCTGCCTGCCTGCCTGCCTGCCTGCCTGCCTGCCTGCCTGCCTGCCTGGATCTTGACCTGGAAATGAGCCTTTCTTGCCTTTGGATTTTGTTTTGACTTAGTGCCTGTTACTAAGCTGGTTCCTGCAACTTAGCTTGCTTTAGGCGCTGTAGAAATCTCAAGTTTACGATTACTATTATGAGCTAAACTGCTTGACTTAAGAAAGGTGAAAAAAAGTTGCCACTGTCTAAAGACAAGCATTGAGTATCATTGCTTAGCAATTATTTAAGGGCTTATTCAAGGTTTTCATGCAGGAAACGTGGGAACCTGCACTCTTGTATTTCAAGGTTAGCATTCATCCAGTCGGCCGCTATATCCACTGTGAGGAAGTGATGTTTGAATAAAGTTTTTCTTGTTTCTTTAGACCTGGCGAACATTTTCGATGCGTTTCTTCCGCAGCTGTTGATTTACCCAAATCCAAGCGATCCTCTGAACTCCTGCGCTGCGTCTTTGTATCTTAACAACCAGGAGGGATACAATAAGAAAGTTCGAGGTAGGTTTCTCCCTGCTTGGGAAGAAATGCACCATGTACACTCCGGAACCAGTTTCTTCAGCAGTCTCAAGGGCACGGAATGAAGTAATAATGGCTTTGTCATAAACACCTTGGCCAAGTAATATGAATGTATACGGTAGAATGCACTGATGTACTGATTCATGAGCTAAACATTTCATTTGATGTTGAGAAGCTGCAGGGAACTTTTTAACTGTGAGGAATAAGAAAACAGTGAAAGACTGGGCTGGAATTGGATGATGCCTGGTAGAAGCTGAAAGGGCAGCTTGAGCAAAGGTGAATGACCCGGCTGAACTGGAGAAGTGACTGTTGCTGTCCGACATCCAAGCAAGGTCACTGATCCATGGAAAAGTGTTGTACCCGGAAAGTGACTTGAGAAAATATAATTGCAAGACGATATTATTTTATATTTGGTTTGGGGTGATGTTTTGATGTGTTGTTTGATGTCATTGAGGTCTAAACTAAAGACTCGTCTCTTTCAACTTTCTTTATCCACTGTAGCCTGGGTTCTGGTTTTTGTCTTTCTGTTGGATTCGACCTGGCTTCTCCAATGGATTATGATTTTTTATTGCAGTCTAGACTTGAAGCGACCGTCAGCTGATTCTGGGCATTATTACTGCGTTGCTTTAGAAGTCATTAGTTTAGATTAGATAATGTAAAGCAACTACATGTTTATGATGATGTGTTTCAGTGTGAATATTTACAAGGGAATATTAAACTGTAACCAGATGATTTTCTCTGCTACTGATCTAAGGTTAAAGTTAAAGAACTGTGGATCGATTGTTGATTGATCGCATGCATCTACTTGACTGATAACTGATTGCTGAGTGTTGATTGCTGATTGTTTTTGACTGATTTGTTGGTTGCAGAGTATGTCCAGCTGTATGCTACGGAGGAAGCTCTGGCAGCGCAACAGGATGCTGACAGTGATTCGTCGGAAGCCAGTTCTCTAAGTTCTTCAGATGACGAGGATGACGTATAGCTGGACTTTCATTCCTTCCTGTTACTGTTCTTCGTTAACACATTCTCCACTCATGTTCCAAGTTCTTGATTTCTTGTCCAGTTATCCCGTTCACTTGCAGTCATACATGTCTAATTAATCAGTCATCTGTAATCAGTCACTCTTTGCTAATTAGTCATTCATGTCTAATTAGTCATTCATCTGAAGTCATGCATTCATCACTGATTAGTCGGTTATGTCTGATTAATCATTCATCTCTAATTAATAATACAAGACTAATCAGTCATTCATGTTAGTTGTTTTTGAGTATGTACTCATTTATGTCTAATTAGTCATTCAGCTGTAATTAATTGTTCATTTCCAATCACTCGTCTTTGTCTGTTTATTTCAAATAGACTTTTACTGTCATCTGTACATAGGTACGTCTTTAAATTTGAGTCGTTTGCTTCGCGTTTAATAGTCACGTTGTGTATTTAACATTTAAAGGTACTTGTTTCAATGATCTGAAGAACTCCTCTGTCTACATCCATGTTTCTGTTGACCAGACTGTGAAGCAGAATGTTTTTTGTAATGTTATCTTTTATGGAGCAGTGTTTTTACCATACTCATTCTGTGATAAGTACCCGGTATTTATCTAATATGCAGTCTTTTAACCAAAAGAAAAGCAGTCGAAATAGTGAATAATTCCTATGTCTTTTTTTCCCCTGAAACCTGAAATGCTTGAATTGTTGCACAGACATTCGGTTCAGTAGATTTTCTGGTTGACCTATTGAAAAGGCAACAGGGTTTGGAAGCAGTGGTTATGATTAGTTGCATTTTGCACTGCTAACCTGTAGCATAGCCACAGTCAAATAAAATTAAAATAAGCAGATGAAATGTGCTAGAAATGCACCGCAAAGGTCCTGGTCCAAATTCTGACAAGGGAAGAAAACACTGTTGAGAAATTTATGTTCTTTAGCTCCACGCTTTTTCATTTTGGTTATCCAAGAAGGTGTCATGTGACTTTTAAGAGCCAGCAAAAATGTAAATTTTTTAGTTACACATATGCAAGTATGCATACATCTGTGTACATATACATATATACATATTTATGCATACAAAAATATATACATGCACGCATCAATACAAACATACATACATGCCCCTACAGAAACCTGAATTTCTTGCACATTTATGCATGTATATTTATACCTTACATGCGTAAATGTATGTATTTATAAGTACACAAACTTCAATTTTTTTGAACTACTTGATACTAGGTGTTGATATTACATTGTCAATTTAATTATTCATGCTTTTTTTTTTGGTGAAATATTTAAGAAATATATTAACGGTTTTCTTGTCAACAGAATCTTAGCATATCATTTCTTTTTGCCTAGACATATGTGTGTGGAGACTGATTCTTGTCATTTCAAAAGAAATCATATAATAGTTTCATATCATTTGTGGTGGGGCACGGTAGTTGATTGGATAAAGTGCTCGGCTTTTAACACGGAGAGTATGGGTTTGAACCTCCCCTTAGTCGGTTACTGTGTAGGGACCTTGAGCAAGTCTTGCACTCACGATTGCTTAACGCCTCAGATTCAGATTTACTGACCTGTGTGCATAATAAATGCAAAATAATAAAATAATAATTAAAATAATTCAGCGAAATGTATTTTTGGCTTATGCATATTTCTGCTTTTGTTGTTCTGCTTGTGCTTTCTGTTGCTTACGTTTATGTGTTGTTTTGTTTTGGGATTGTGTTCGATTTCTGTCAAACGTTGTACCATTATATATGGTTTATGTTTCTTTTCTTAAGCGGGGTTCGGAGAGGAAGGGAGAGCCACTCCCATACAGATACCAGACCATCCCTATAATGGGGTGCATGTTCCTCATTCATTACGCTCCTGTCCACAGGTCACCCACCCCCACTCTTTCAAAAAGCAAATCGTACCCTGCTTTACTGTGTCAAACACTTTATCATGTTAAACCTTGTTTAAAGACCAGACAATTTCTGGTTCGTTTTCATGTTGGTAATTTGTGAACAAATTTCTGTAACTAGGAATTTATGCAGTGGTTCTACTGTCTGCCACATTGTCTTTTTATGGCTGTATTAATATTTAATATTTATTTTTCGGCTTATAAAAATGTTTTCCTAATAGTAGCTTTTCCCTTTTGCTCTGACGGCTTTGTGGGAGGTATATAAACCTAACAGTCCAATTATATTCGTATATGTATATATATAGATATATGCCACGGCATATATATAGAGAGAAATATATGCCATGCACATATATATATATTTATATTGCACTGCATATATAAATGTGTGTGTGCATATATAGATATTATATATTATATATATATATATATATATATATATATATATATATATATATATATATATATATATATATACTCAAACTAATGTTGAAATAATCTCTGAGAAATCTTCAAGCGTATAGGCTTTGAAAGACTTGTGTATCTGTGTTGTACACAGGCCAGAATTCTGTTTTATTCCAGAGGAATTAGATAGGAATTCTTTAAAGTTTTGAAGTCATTTAAAGTTGTCAAGATTTGTTTCAACTGTCACTAGTCACTAGTGGATGCCAAATTTCAATAAACAGGAATGTCGTTTCCATACTGAAATTTATATCGATTTGTTGAAGGTAAGTTAAGGTCGGAGTCAGCAGCCCATGTCGCCTTACGATGTCATTAACTCCAGTATCATCATCATCAGAGCCAGACACTAGCCATCTAAGGTTGCAAATTATTTCCATTTTGTCCAGTCTAATGCTTTGGCCAAATCGTGCAGTTTTCTTTAATATTGTCGATGCAGAACAGTCATGGTCCTGCTTTGTTTCTATTTAATTCAAAGGTAAATCCATCCGACAATGTCCGCATATGGTTTGGAGGCACGACGCCGAGCCCCCAAACTGGTGAGGTTGAGGGTTGCCTACTAAGCTTGTAAAAAATTAACGGTAAAACTGGGATAGGAAATAAACTGGATAACTGAGAAACTAGGTCTATTATAATTTGATAAATAAAATGTATGGAAAATCCAAAAATGCTTTTAAAAAACTTGGGAAAATAAAACACAGGTCATCAATGATGACTACAATGGAACCGAACCCTTTTGTCTATCGATTTTGTTTTGACTGCGCCTGTGAATAAGCTGATCCCCGTGACGTGGCTTTCGTTGGGCGCTGTAGAAATCGCAGAACTACGATTACCCTCGCGCCTATAGTTAATTCCGCCACTGCCCAATCCCCATAGTCGGAAAATTATTGGCCCTTCGCCCCTCTTCACAAGTTCGGCAGCGGGAGCTTCGTGTCCTTGAACTCTCAACGGCAAGGTCCGTTCCTGGTGGAGGCAATTGCCTGGCGCCCATCAAAATCATATGCACACCACACAGCCTGCCTCTGCCGTCTCGCAATAGCGTTACTGATCTAAGTATTGCTGTATCTATCTGCCATCTAGCGAATGTCTTTTGACGCAGTGGCGTTTATTATTTACCTGCCATCTAGCGAGTGTCTTGTGATTTAGTAGCGTTTGTTCGAGATATGTCGTGAGAGAACCATAAAGTTAATTCTGGTCATCTGCCCCAAAACTAATGGCTTTTACTTGCTGCCGTTTAACACGTGTCGTTGTGATTCATAATAGGCCTAATTAAATCCATTTGGCTAAAACCTCGCACGTGAACCAGATCAAGCAATAATTCCTATATGCCAATAATCACCTCTTTTATATGTTAACAAAATTCTTTTTAAAAAGTTCACTTAGGGCAACAGAGACGTTATTGTAACTGTTGCCTTATCTCGCGACACCTCTCGAACAAACGCCACTAGATCATAAGACATTCGCTAGATGGCAGATAGATAAACAATACTTTGACTGATTACTCATGCTAAGGAATATAGCAGCGATGTAATAAAGGTAAGATAAGGTCGACGTCAACGGCCCTGACAGTTATAAGCTGGGAATAAGCTGGTTCCCGCGACTTAGCTTTCGTTGGGCGCTGTAGAAACCTCGAGACTACGACTACGATAAGAGATTGGTTTAGCCATAGATAGGCCAACAAATATTGCTGAAGGAATAGGCTACTTTGTTACGAGTTAGGCCTACTTGAAAGAAAACATTTTTGTCTAATAATGAAAAATTATCTATTATGCACGAATCAGGAAACGATTCGTTTGACTGCGACGTCTTTCTTTACTTGCTACCAATGATGAATTCCACTACACAAGTAATTGTAATTGTAAATGTAAATGTAGCCCCCCCCCCCTACAAGTTTTTCTACAGCGACCATGCTCATTTTTTTCAATGAATTAATCGGGTGAGATGAGCTCTGGAATGATCTGTCTTAAAGACGACGCCTAATAGCCACTGGTGGCTCAAGGATTGCTTGCGTGTGAGGGGCACCAGCATTTTCAGAGGGGCGGCACATTTTAGCAGTCCACCATGCGCGGGTATGGTCTAAGGGGCGCCGGAACATAACCAAAAGGAGCGCGGGGGGCTGGGTGGCGAACCGCCCCCCCCCCACGCCTATGGCTAAATCAGCCACTGCTTTTAGCAAACGAAAACCAGTCTCCATGTTTCGTTGAACGTAGAAATGAGGGAAAAAATTAAAATTCGGAAGTTTTTTCATATTTGAATCATAATAAAGGTCTCTGGGCCTGCGTGAATAGATGTGAAGATAACGAGCAACAACGAAGCGATGGCTTCTTCGAACTGGGAACAAAGGGTTTTAGATTTAAGGGTCTTAAGCTTTGGTTTAATCAGTTGATCGATTATAGGTACAGACGACTGCTGGTCAGAGATAGACAGAACGACCGACGGACGGACGAAAAGAAAGGGAGAGAAAATGGAAAAGAGAAAGAGACAAAGATAGAATTCAAAGGTGGTATGACATTGAGTTCCCTATCGAAACCATTCTCAGCGAGGATTGACCACGTAAATTGTAAATTCAAAGTGATAGATGATAAATAGATAAATGGATGGATGGATGGATGGGTGGGTGGATGGGTGGGTGGGTGGTTGGTTGGATGGATGGATGGGTGGATGGATGGATTTATTGATTTATTAATTTATTGATTCACTGATTTTCTGATTGATTTATTTATTGATAGAATGAATGATTGAGAGAGAGAGAAGAAGAAGAAGAAGGAGGAGGAGGAGGAGGGGGAGAAGGAGAAGGAGAAGGAGAGAGGAATAGGGAGACAGAGAAAGAAAGAGGGAGACAACGAGATGGGAGCAGAAGAGGTCTCCACGTAGAAGTAAACAGAATCGTGCATTTAAATTTCAACGGCGTTGTTTTCAGCGCTGGGGATTGATCGACGCGATAAACGGTTGTGACTGGACACTGTCCGAATATTAATTAGCATCCTCTGTGCCAACTATCGTCAGCCGATAGCCCCATCTTGACCACAACGCAGTGACCACGATACGCACTGACCGCCGCGATAACAGCCCAAGTACTAACTCCTCCAACCTGTTAAATGCATTAACTGAATGAAGGGGGTTCGGGAGGGTGCGGTGGGAGAGGCGCCTGAGAGGGTGGAGCCCTGGCCCACGCTGCGGTGGGCGTTTGATGTTCCAACCGACGCATATCCTCGTCTCTCCTCATTAGAACTCTCCAGAGAGTGCTATCAGTCCGACTTATCTAGCGCTGGTTTATTCGCCATGACGGCGACGATCCCAGCCTCTGAAGCAGATTCGATTCGGATGCTAAGTTCCGGATGATCAAGAACGACATGCTCCCCATTTCTACCCAACCAACGACCCTTATCTCGATCTGACCCGCGGGAAGGGATCACAAGAGCCCGAAAGCACAAGGTGGGTGGGAGGAAGAAAACCCAAATGGCCCTGCGGGCGGGAGGAATCATCCGCCCTCCCACCTTGGGTGACATGTATGCAAGGATCCTCTACCACCGGTTAATATTATGCAAAGACGCCCTTGCACCCTGGGTCACCTGTCTGTTGCTTGGTTTGATACGGTTGAGCTGTCAACCAGGTCTTATCGGGTTAATTTGCCCTTCGATCGACTTCCTCCTACGTTTATCTAATTCAACGTCGATTGATTGGTGATTGGTCGGTAGGTAGTAGATTGATTGATTGACTGACTGACTGATTGATTGATTGATTGAGAATTCTAATGACTGAATGTAATGTAGTCTCACCTTTTCAAGAAACTTCACCCTGATCCATCGAAACCTTCCAATTCCTCTCGACCTAAACACAACCCACGTAACATCTCCTCTGTCCCCTTCTAACTCTCTGGTCTTCAACCGGACTTGGTATCTGACATGGCATTTTTGGACAACCCCACTGACTTGACGAGGCGCTCGTAACTAAGCTGGTGCCCTGCGCTTAGCTTGAAGCAGCGCTTTAGAAATTTGGAGTTTACGATTACGATTACTGAAAGTAATGTAATGACGACGATTTATACAGCATCGTAGCGAGCTATTTCTAGGGTGCTTTAGACTGTCAAATGTCAACGGAAGTACTAAGAGCTGCATTATAGATAGACTTTCAATTGTTTATTAACGCCTGGCCACTTTTTACCTCTTTTATTTCTGCATTTATTGAGCGCCACTATCTAATGACTAAGCATCAATCGATGGTGCTGAGCAATTGTGAGTGAAGGACTTGTTCAAGGTCCCTATACGGTTAACCTTCTAACGGGAGACTTGAACCCATACTCTCCACGTTACAAGCCGAGCGCTTTCTCCAATAGGTCACAGTGCCCCTCTAAAGTGGTGCGCAGTTATGCAGACTCTTGTGCACGAGAAGGCAGAGTTTGATCCTGTACACCCAGCAATTATGATAATTTAACGCGTGAATGTTTCATTATTAGGATGTTGTATGCATATTAAGTTTTTCGTGTGTTCTTAAATACTTGCGAACCGATGTGCGATTAGCTGTTGGTTAATAAAGAATATACTTACTTACTTACTTACTTATGTATAATTTCTGACTACGGCTGATTTGAAGCAACAGTCATTTGAAGCCTTGTGCATTATGATGACGGCAATATAGCATTTATATAGCGCCTTTTTGGAACTCTTTAAAGATTAGTGAATTTAAGTTAGAGCGAAATTGGATTGTGGTATGAGAAATGATAAAGAGAAACGCGATTAACTGTGAGAATCGAGTTATAATGTAGTTGTCAACCGATTGCGGCTACCCTCCACCCACCCACCCCAGAGTGAAACGCGATCTTTTCGAATTATCCTGTCCCCCAATGGCCCTCTGCTGAGCACCATGCCGTGCCCATCATCAGTTCGTCCCCCGGTCCGTTGGTCCATCCGTCCGTTCGTCCGTGGGTCCCTCGAATCTCTTTTGACACATCATCCGCGGTCATTTCAACCGGTCCCCAACGCTGACCATCTGGCATCGAAGCCCCCGGGGTCAGAGAATCCGGCGCTGATGGACGCGGGACGACGGGGGGCGGATGGGAACTCGACGAGGGGGGACAGAATCCCACGTAAGCCGACTCAACTTCGGCACACCTCGGCCGGCGTCACAGCGCCGCGCTATGACGGAAGTGACGCACGATGACGCAACGCCACGCGCCATTTGGAGCGGAAGCAGACGACAACGAGTGACAACGCAAACGAACGAGTCAGATGTTTAACTTTTATTGAATAATTCTATCAAAGTAACGGACTGATCCTCCTCCTTCTTCTTCTTCTTCTTCTTCTCCTTTCTCCTCCTTCTCTTCCTCCTCCTCATCGTCCACTCCTCCTCCTCCTCCACCTCTTCCTTCTTCTCCTCCTCCTCCACCTCTTCCTTCTTCTTCTCCTCCTCCTTCTCCTCTTCCTCCTCCTCATCGTCACTCCTCCTCCTCTTTTTCCTCCTCCTCCTCTTCCTCCTCCTCTTCTTCCTCCTTTTCTTCTCCCTCCTCCTCTTCTTCCTCCTCTTCTTCTTCCTCCTCCTCCTCCTCCTCTTCTTTCTCCTCTTCTGCCTCCTCCTCTTCTTCCTCCTCCTCCTCTTCTTCCTCCTCCTCCTCTTCCTCCTCCTCCTCTTCTTCCTCCGCCTCATACTCGTCGTCATCGTCGTCCTCTTCCACGCACCCTTACTCTAATCCATCGCAGACAAACATGAATACACGATCGTACGCGGCTTCTCTTAGCTGTATACCCCACAGCCTCGACATTTCTCAGTTTCCTCATGTTTCAAGGATTTCATAATACTGTATATATTTATATTTATTATTTTAATATAATATTAGTATATATTAATTAGTATTAATTAGTTAGTAACCACTAATTAGTATTATTATATATTAATTAAAAATATTAATAAAGACGTTCTTAGAAGGAGCTATATAATTTCCTGGCTCACATGAATACATATATTCCAGAGTCCTGTAATTCTGTCCAATAATCCTATACCAGCGTTTCTGCAAGTCTCATTAGGCGCAACATAAATACCTTCATCATAAATATATATATTGCATTGTATCCTTGTGCATCCAAGCATTTATATAGCGCTTTAAAAACCTCTCAAAGGGCAAAAGGGGAGAAAGGGGAAGGGGATAGTGAGGAAGAGGCAGGGAACGGGAGAGGTCAGGGAATGAACTGAACAGGTGCCCTCGTCTCAACGCTTTTCTCCCTTCAATTCTCCCTGTTTTCCGTTAATTTGTCTCTCGTGGGATTCAACGGTTCGCATTCCGCCGGTCGCACTTGCCGTCCCTCCCACCTTCTGCCCCTCCTTCCTCCTCCCCCTCCCCAGGTGGGTCTTAACCCCCGCTGTCGGCGCATCTTCCCGGCTGCGTTTGCTTTATGGCGCGCTGCCGCCTCGCGCCATTTGCCTCAGCAGCTGAGCGCTGATAAACAAATTAGTGCCAGAGTTCGCTGCTTCGAACGGCTGAGGGTTCAGGGTTCGATGTCGTGATAGGAAAGTCAAATGCGGCGCCGGTGTTCGTGTGATTCCGTTTAAAGTCCCATTGGAGCCGACATGACTTTGATGATTGGTGACAATTGCAATCGAGACTAAAAGGTCCTCTTGCTATAGACGGAGTTCTTAACTTGCTCGAAATATCATCAGAGGGACAGAAATCCCACTTGCTAACATTAGCTAACAACACATTTCAGCATGTTAACACTCCACAGTCTAATCTACTCACTGCTGTCAACAATTTCAGCACATAATTTAACAAAAGTAGCACATCAGTTATTAGCACATTTCGACACCTTTGTTATCAGTTTACGTGCTAAGGTATAAGAACGCATCAGTTCAAGTCACCAAAACACAGTGGCGGCTCCAGGATGCGAGGGGGCAAAAGTATTTTCATGGGGGTGTCACACTCTGGCAGCCACCATGCACGAGTCTGGTCTGAGGGGTGCCGGCATTTAACCAAGTGGGGCGGAGGGGGCGAACCGCCCTCCCCCACACCTATAGCTAAATCCGCCACTGTCAACACGGCTGTTTAATATGTTAACATTGCTCAGTTTAATCTACACACCACTGTCAAATGCACAGGGTATCACACGATGGCGCTCCAAACGCTATAGCTACAAATTCGCTAGAAGTGGGTAGGCCAGCCCAATAAGACAGGGAGGCAGCAGCCTAAATGGGATCAGTCAACACTTGTTAACAACTGCTTGTTAATATGAAAAAGGTGTTCAACTAATTAGTGACACTCATTAACAACCTGACTACAGATAAACACAAAAACTGTTAATTTTTTAGACAGGGCCACTATAATAGGTCTCACAATTTTGAAGTTCCCCGGAGCGTGTTACATACACCGGATACGTAGATTGGCCTATAGGAAGATCTAAAGCGCTATATAAATGCTTGGATGCACAAGGATACAATGCAATATATATATATGATGAAGGTATTTATGTTGCGCCTAATGAGACTCTTGCAGAAACGCTGGTATAGGATTATTGGACAGAATTACAGGACTTTTGGAATATATGTATTCATGCTGACAGTTGCTGCGCTATCATAGCCTAGCTATACGCCTACGATTCCTCGCTCAGCCGATGGACACATGGCGTGTTAACAGATGTCTTACTTACTTACTTATTTACTCACTCACTCACTCACCCCACTCACTCACTCGCTTACTTACTTACTTAATTACTTTCTTATTTACTTACTTAATTACTTACTTACTAGCTATTCAGATTAACCATGCATGGACTCCTATAAATGGAACACATTGCAAAAGTCAATGAAAACGCAGTCGAAAAAGCAAAATATGTTGAAGTCCATTCCATCGGAAGAGACGATGTGCTGTTTATAATTTTTCCATATGTTCTTGACCGATCTGGCAGTTACGCCGAATGAGCTGGTGCACGGAATATGGAAACATCACAACAGAGTAACCAACTATCTTATACTCCATCCTTGGATAACTTTAAGAAAGGGCTTAAAACGTTTCTATTTAAATTATCGTATGACTGTAGTTAATTTTCTATTGTCGCCTGAACTTATGTACAGCGCCCTTTTCTTCGGCCTCGGCCGTGTTACGGCGCTATATAAACTGTCTTATTATTATTATTATTATTATGCATACTGTTGCACAATCAAGCATCAAACTGCGCTAAACACTTCGGATCGAGTTACGGCCAACAATACTCAGATCGAATAATACTTACTCGCAAATGCAACAGAGGTCATGGGCGGAAGTTCAGGGTCATAATCTCACCGAACACACCGGGCAACTCAAGCAAGCAAGAAATTACAAGCCTGCGCGGCTCCCCATGATGTTCCGCTTTGAGGGAAGGGGTTCATCGAAGCCGAGAGGGTACGGAGGGGTCAGAGTAAAGCCAAAGATCAATAGGACTGGACATGCAAATACAGCTGACTTACGAAGGTATCAGGATCGCAGCACGATGCCAGCGATGCCCGTATTTTCGTGTAATTAAAGTCGTCAACTTTCGCCTCTGTGATTACGTCATCGAAGCGCGAAGTGACGTAATGACTGCTCCTCAGCACAGCGCTGCTGCAGTTGGAAACATCGAAATCACATCGGTTGTAGTAACATTCATCTGAATAAAGCAGAGGCCAATAACCTGAAGTGAAGGAAAGCATGGTATAAGACAATGCAAGATAAAGTAATGGAAGCCTGGAATTAAAGTATAAAAGGCCTACGATTCCTCGCTCAGTCGATGGACATATGGCGTGTTAACAAATGCATTACTTACTTACTTACATTTTTAGCATTACAGAGAACCTTTCTTATGCGGTGTAACCCGTATACAGGACCACTATGTAAACGTGCCAACAAATACTAACATATTATGCTGTCTTATACTTATTCCTTCCTTATTTCACCTTATTTGTTTGCCACTCCAATCCCAAGCACCATCCACCGCAGCCGTGACTAAGCCGCCTGTCTGAACATGGGGTCTGGACCTAGAACTGAAATGACCTGATCTGCCTGACCGATTTTGATTTTGACTAAGCGTCTGTGAATAAGCTGTTTCCCACGACTTTGATTTAACAAGCTCCTGAAAAAGTCCGGAGGTAACGATTATGTTCTTACCGCACCCAATGCATTTTCACCTATTCCGTCGCATTCGAACCCACGCCATTGTTGTTTCGTTAGTGTATCGTTTGGTCCAGCTTGTCCGGGCGGCATGGGGAGCTGATCCGGTCGGCGGGTCACGCGTGGAACACCCCCGCTGGGGCGCAGGGACAATGTCAACCCCGACGGATATCGGACAGGTAATCATAACACCCGGACGGTACGCTTCGCGTTGGCCAATCTGATAGGGGTTTTTGTCCAGACCTGCTGAACCCTGAAGCGAACTAATAGGCCCTGAAGATCGGCACCCCTTTGAAAAGAGGGTTCCTGTCCCTAACATCGCTCATTCTTCAGCTCTCCGAGCTAATTAGCGCAACGTCTTGGCTTCTAATTTGATCAATGAATCGTTTAATTTTCGCACAATGCAGCTACACGTCTTGAATCGACGCTGCTCCCCAGAGGAGTCTCTTCAGAAGGTAACTTCGCTCCCTCGCCTTCTCTTCTGCGTCGCCTATTCGCCCCACCGCCTTCGTCCACTTCCGGATTTCGAACCCCGGTCTACCGTGCATCGGAAATAGGCAATTTGCTGTCGCAGTGAGAGGCGTCCGGTTGTTGCATCGACGTTGGCTGATAAAGACCCCTCAACCCCACGACTACCCATCTGATGAGGACTAGGCCTGTAGGCCTATTTCTGGCTAAGTTGTATACATGTATGAGCGCCTCTCGACATTTATATAGCGCCCGCCCTGACGAGCTTCTGAAACGGTTATCTAACATGTTTAGTTACAGTACTTGATATGACATCCAATCCCAAACACCAGCCACCGTAGCCGCCTGCCTGCCTGCATACCTGCCTGCTTGCCTGTCTGCCTCTTGGATATCAGCCTAGAATCGAACCCTTCTTGCCTATTGAGTTTATTTTGACTGAGCGCCTGTGAATAAGCTGGTTTCTGCGACTTAGCTTTCGTTGGGCGCTGTAGAAATCTCGAGTTTACGATTACGATTTCGATACATTAAATTACGTATATTGTCGGGAACTCGCTGCATGGTGGCACAACCGGTCGTTTTTAGTTTCGAAGAAATGTGTATTTGTGTCGGGATATAAGTCGTTCGTTCGGAAAGATCTCCTGAATTCGGAGGTATTTTGCATCCGATATCGCTTCCGTTGTGCTCAATGAGTCAAACGCGTCGATTTTTACTGGTTTTGGATAATTTCATCCACGCCGACGATCGTTACGACGTGGGTGCCGCCATGTTTTGGATGCACTAACAACGAATACTCACTTACTTACTTAGTTTGGGATTGGAGCGGCAAACAAATAAGGTGAAGTGGATGAATGAGGATAGGATAGCATGATGACTTAGCGTTTGTCTTACTTACTGCCCTGTAAGAAAGTAAAAGTAAAGTAAAATAGCGGGGGATTTGTTGCTGCCCTCGTCTGATGTCCTATGGACTTAATGGGTCTCGACGACGTGCGGCTATGGTTTTTGGGCTGAAGCGCAGACAAGACAACCTCGATTGAATAAAAATCTGACTCATTTCTGCTGTCTAACTGCTCAGACAAATTTATTTGTTTATTTATTTGGCGTTCGCTTAAATTGAAGAACTACCTACACACGCGCGCACACACACAGGCAATTTGGAGTAGTACTGGTTGAAAATGATATCGCTGTAGGCCTATCAAGTAAACTCTATGTACCTGTGTACACTGTACGGGGCCAGTGCTGGCCGGGGATTCCAGAGGTACGGATTCTGCCAAAGCCATGGCCTGGATAACATACGAGATTACTACAAATCAGGAGGTCGTAATCTCAAGATTTCTACAGCGCCCAACGAAAGCCGCGCCGCTGGGACCAGCTTATTCACAGAGAGTTTTGTTTTGAATGAGTTGGGCGGGATTGACAGTCAAGGTGGAAATACCGGATTAAAAAAGTTTAAATTGCGTTTGTATTAAACTATGAAACTGTGTTTGAAATTAACACGCGGACACGATATTTTATTAAAAATATAACACGTAACAGATTCTTAACAAAAGCACATCTTCAAGTTTGTTGAATTACACGCAGAAAGCGGATTTACACTGGAGACTCCTGAGATTCATTTTAACGCACAGCGAAGATAGAACATCAACAATACATATAAAAACTTATCTAAAGTTTATAAAAATAGGTTTTTCGTCTAAAAATGGACCCGAAAAACTACAGCTAATCGTTATAGTTCTTATCAGTCTGTTCATTTTACTTGTTATCAGTCTATGCAATATAGTTACGAGGTATTGACACGCAATGGCAATATCTATCTAACTCGCACGCATATTAAAAATATTGGATATGTAACAGCGTATAAAAACAATGCTCTTGAAGCTCTCTGTACTTATAGATCTGTGGAAAACAACTCTTAAAATGCACCCTTGGAAATCGTTTTGTCACACTCTCTGGATAATAAACCCAGAACACAATGGTAAAAAGACCAGAGAACCACCACTCAGCAATCCATTGTGTGCCATCAATACACCATCTATTAAGATAACCGACAGCAGTAGACACTGTTGTTGCTAAAATACTTGTCGGCATAAATTGCACAGTGATAAAGTACGTTACTGTGACCGACACCCGGCATTTTTAAATGTAATGCTATCTTTATAGATCGAAGTATCTTTATAGATCGAAGTGAACAGTGACTGGACCATTATGGTTGAGCTTTCTAGTTTATTTTCACACTTCTACGCGAGTTCTGGCGTTATTCTTAAATATAAGCCTTTCAGAGGCTCTGAAAAGGCGCTATATAAATGGCCAGATGCAGGTATACATTTGATAGTGTGAGCAGTGGTAACGAACAGAAAAACTGTTCTCGTCTTGATCAACATGACTTTGAAAACTGTTCGATTATTGGTGAGATCAGCATGTAAAACATTTCGTTAGAAACAGAAACCTCGCAGACTACTGCATCAGGTAATCGTTAGTGGAAAACAATGACTTATTTACTTTAAACTATATCTGTCCATTTGATCCACAGTATTAAGTGTCTTGACACGTACATGCAGTGTAAAAGTAGATTTGATGATCTTTCATCATAAAAGTTGATTAACTTTGGCCTACTTTAAGTTAACCGCATACCTTGCCTATAATTATGGTCTCAGCAATTGATAGGAAGCTCAGTTTTCAATACCAGAGCCAGCATAAAATTCAGTTTTCATTACCGGGGCCTACAGGCGGCGGCAGTCTTCCAACTGAAGCGATTCAGGCGCTAAATAAATATCACTTTCTCGAGCGATCTTCTGACTCTAACGGCTAAACTTTGGACCGAACTTCGCAGTCCACGAGTAAGGCACCGGAATTATACCGGAAGACAGTGCGCCTGCGTAGTAGGTCGACATGGCAGACAGCTGGGCAGCTGTGGCAGGCGTAAGAAGCTTCAGGTCGCTCGACGGGGCCTTCGTTGAAGACGAGGAGGCAGGCGATTGAGTCCCGCTGTCGTGACGGGCCGTCGGGGTACGCAGTCCACCGCCCCCGACCAGGGACTCGATGCTGAACGCTTTCAGTCGACTCTCAACGATCGTAGTCCGCTGCTGCAGCTGCTGACCGGACTTGCAATGTGGACATTGTGCGCCGCCAGATGGAACCAGTGGATTGTATAGGTATGTCTTGTTACATGCGGCGCAAATCACCTGTGATTCATCTGGAAAAGAAATAATGCGTATGTGGTTTAGCTCCACAGTTTCCAAAGACAGTTGCAGCGCTTGTGATCACATGTGCAACATCGGCATTCTGGTTTATGTACATGTATGTCGTTTATTTGTGTTTAGCCCGTCTGTACGTAATTAAGTGCTTGTTTAAGTCATATTTATGAATTTAAAAATAATACAACAGTCATAGTAAATTAGGAATATTATGCCATGTATACCGCCATCGATTGATGCCTAATCTTTAGATAATGGCGCTTAACAAATACGAAAAATTATGATAAGATAGTAAGTGTGTGTTCCAGTGACTATTTGCCTAATATTCCTTCTGTTCTTTCTCCTTTTCCTCTCCCTTCTCTCTCCATCCATTCTTCCTTCTATTCATCTCCCCTCTATCTCCTCTTATTCTTCCTCCTTTTCCTCTCCCCTTTCCCTCCATCCATTCTTCCTCCTATTCATCTCCCCTCTTTCTCCTTTTCTTTCTCCTACTAATCTCCCCTCTTTGTCCTTCTCCTTTTCTTTTTTATCCTACTCCTCCTCACTTTCCGTATCCTATTCTTCCTTCTCCTTCATCTTATTCCTAGTCTTCCTCCTGTTACTCCTCCCCTCCCACATGTGCCACGCGATCCATTGTTGCTTATGGAACTAGCACAGGAGCTAATCACAGACAAGCAACGAATTGCAGTCTACTTCAGTCGGCGACAGTCGACCCTGGTGATAATTGGGCAATCAGTGACCCTTAGTGTAGGGACCTTGAACAAGTCCTTCACTCACAATTGCTCAGCGCCATCGACCGATGCCTAATCATTAGATAATGGCGCTTAATAAATGCAGAACTAATAATTGGGCAACCAGATCGCTAGCAACATCGTCAGCGAACGATTCGAACGACGCATTCTGAATATCTGAAACCGGATTCCAGTAATAGACCCAATATATGTTAATTGAACGGAAACGACCGCTTCATGCATCACTATTTATTACGCGGAACAAAGGCACACACACACGCACACACTGTATATATATATTTGGATGTTTCATATATATAATGTATGTTAGGCACTGTATATATCTATATGTATATACAGTACTCACTTTCGTGCATCTTTATGTGATTCTTCAGGTTGCATTGAAGCGCAAAATTCTTTCCACACAGTTGACAATGAAACGGTTTTTCTCCTATATCAGCACACAGACAAAACACAGGATAACATCCTCATATATACAAACATATATCCATACAAATAAACACGTGCATATATATATATTACATATATATAGGCCTGTTTATATGTAGTTTTTTTACTATGGTTACACACGAAACGACCAATCATCGATGTCTCGTGCATTATAATAGCAGCGCTATAGAAGTCTTTAGATCAGACATATGTAAGCATATATATGTGTTGAAAACAACACGGAAACTATGTATGAAACATCAGGTCATTTTACCTACTATGTGAGCGACGGGCAAGTAAGGCTAAATGACACTTCTCTAAAGATAGCAGTTTCGTTATTATTATTATTATTATTATTATTATTTATTATTATTTATTATTATTATTTTATGCCCGAGGTATCTATGTTCCCGCGAGACTTATTAAAAACGCATCGGAAAATAAACTGTCTGGGTTGGCTAAATCTCGTCAAGTTTTGGCAGAGAGAAGGTGTTTCGGAAGGCGACAGCATAAATTATTATTATTGTATTATTATTATAATTATTTTTTATTAATATTATTATTGTTATCTTTACATTATAATACAATACATTTATCAGCAATCGAAACTTAGGATATTCGATGATGATTTCTTTGACGGAACAGGTAGGCACCTACCTGTGTGCAACTGCATGTGGTTCTTGAGGTTGGCCTGTTTACTGAAGCCTCGGTCGCAGAAGTCACACTTGAATGGCCAGGAGCCGCTGTGCACATACATATGACTCTTGAGATCGCCAGGGGTCGGAAACGACTTCGAACAAAGCTGACACTTGTGCGGCTTCTCCTGTACACACGTGCCAACCAACAACCGCATGGAGAGTAGTACCGGAAGTTACAATTACTATTATTAGTTCTGCATTTATTGAGCGCCACTATCTAATGACTAAGCATCAATCGATGACGATGTACCGGAAGTTGCAATTACTATTATTAGTTATGTATTTATTAAGCGCCACTATCTAATGACTATGCATCAATCGATGACGATGTGAGTGAATGACCTTCTCAAGGTCCCTACACAGCGATCACGAAACAAGATTATTAATATTATTTATGCATTTATTAGGCGCCACTATCTAATGACTTAGCTTCAATCGATGGCGCTGAGCAATCGTAAGTTAAGGACTTGCTCCAGGTCCTTACACAGTAACCGTCTCGAAAGAGGCTCGAATCCGTATTCTCCGCGTTACAAGCCGAGCGCTCTATCCAATATGCTACCGTGGCTCATTTTATTAGCCTCAATATATCACAGCAAACGCATAAGCACAACGAAAGAAGGGAAAGCCAATCGGAAAGCCGAGCTTTTTACAGAAAACGACATATAAGCTAACAATATTAGTTGCCAAACTTAAGGTGGGATATATATATACGTAACGTAGTGTTCGGTAAAGTAAGATAAGGTAACAGATCATTAATTAATTTTAATATTCAAGTTTGTATGTATCCCGATAACCTCAGCTTCAACAATAGAAATCATGGTGTGCATGCATGCATGCCCTAAGCATCGATAAATCAATTAACTGCGCTATATAAAGAGCGACTTGTAGTTTTTAATGTAAGTCTATAGCCTTTAAGCATAGTCCAGTCGCCAATTGGCGGCATTGCCTTAATCATACAACATTTCAGGCTTTCACAGTAGCTGTGGCCAAGATAGCCTTCAACTAGAAGATATTAAACATTCTTTTTCGATCAACAAGAACGCATGCAAAACATCAATCAGCAATACTTGCTTAGAGGTATCATAAGGCACACATTCAAGTTCTCGTGCGTCTAACTTTATGACGGGTATACGGCCTATACACACTCACACATACATATATATATATATAATTGTGTGTTTTTATATGTTGTCTATATATTTGTGTATATAATTTGGCTATTGCTTAGACGACCGTAGAATTTAAGCCTAAAGGTTAAGTACACCTAATATCGCCTGCGCCTATAAAAGTAGCATCAAATTACAATTTATTTATTACAAAGATATACTTCTAAATGTCTACGTGTCTATAAGATATATATCTCTCTGTCTATATATATATATATATATATATATATATATATATATATATATATATATATATATATATATATATATATATATATATATATATATATATATATATGTGTGTGTGTGTGTGTGTGTGTGTGTGTGTGTGTGTGTGTGTGTGTGTGTGTGTGTGTGTGTGTGTGTTAAGAGAGAGAGAGAGAGAGAGAGAGAGAGAGAGAGAGAGAGAGAGAGAGAGAGAGAGAGAGAGAGAGAGAGAGAGAGAGAGCCGCTGTATATTTTCCCGATATTTCTGCTGAAGCGAACAAAGGTTTCGATTCCACCAATTTTACACGGTTACATTACTTAACAACGATTCGTCAATCTGGTTAGCGGTACACTGTAATGCGGCGCACTATGAGTCACCAGGTTAGTTATTAATGACGCATTGGATTCGAACCGCAGACGCAGTGGCGAAAGGCAAATGCATTAGCAGTCTGTCACATCATCACTCAGAGTAACCACCCAGCTGTCTTTTGTACATCACAGCGTTCTAAACACATTATAATATGCGCAGTGCTATCATGACATGTCTGCACATGCTAGACATTATTTCCAGAGTGTATACAGCCAAGGAACTGCAATCAGACAAGAAGACAGCGGTGCACCCGCACTCAGCTACATGTGTACCGAGTGCCCTTGCTGCCTTATGGGTAGTTAACGGCGCTCTATAAACTGACAGGTTATTAATAAATGATAGCAATTGCGTGCAGCAATTCCTTCGTCGTTCGTGGCTGCCTTGAAGGTTGGATCCGCACCGCGTCAAACTGCCGAACAAATTACTGTCGGAAGTAACAGGTCCTACAACTGATTGTCTCCAGATTAATGAAGACCTTTTGTTGGCCACGGCTGCTTATCGCTTCAGCTGACAGGCCGTGAAATCTTATCTCTGTTGCGTGCGGGCAGGTCCCCCGGGGGACAACTTCATTAAGAGCCCGGAACTAATTGTAGCATCCCGCATTAACGGTATTAACGGATCCGTTTCCAAGATACTGAAGACGGTTCGAATCGATGCTTACTATGGGTTTCTTTTACGGCAGTTTCCAGTTCCAGGAGTTCTCGTTTCTCTTTTTTGCAGTCCACATTTTCTCTCTAGGAGAGAAAAGATGACCATGTCGCTTCTCCGTTTAGGTTCGTCGAATTCCCATTGTCGCGAGCTAGTCGCAAAGTCAAAGCTCAGAAACAAGTCTTAAATAAAATTTCATAAGTTTCTTCTCTCGTTGAGTCTTTTCAGCTATCTTTTCATACCCCATAACTTCGACTCTTCTTAGACTGTCCTCCTGCCCCATCTAAGCAAGTAAGTGAGACCTGCCAACCCATTGGTCCTGACACCAACTATGATTCTTTCAGGATTTACATTCGCGTTTAGGGCCCTTTCATAGGTTTTTGTCGTGCTAGGTATGAATATCCTATAGAATTGCTGTTCATTAGGCCTATTTAGTAGAAAGATTATCTTTTAATAAACTTGCCACTGTATCATTAGATGTTCACTCTTGTGTTTTTTTACGATTATTCGATTGTCGTATGACTTGCAATGTATCGAGCGCTTCGAACAGTCAAGGAAGTGCTTGCGCTCAGTGGAGAACTTAACGACTATTTTAAAAGAGCAGTTCAGCAAGTGTTTCAGTTGGAAACGAGTGCACAGAATGCATGAAGTGCATTGAATTCAAAGAATGCATGGGGTAACACGATTGAAACAAGTGCAAGAAGTGTCATCAGAAGTGAAGGTATACGTGAGTACTGCTTGCTTACAGATGAACTCTTTGTTCTTAATGATTGTTAATACGGCGTCTTAAATGCTGTTCATTCGCATTTTTAATGCTGTGCTTGCGTAAGGTAATTAATAGGCGCTATATTAAGTGTCTTGACACATATATGCATACATGCATACACAGACACATACATGCACACATACAGACATACATTAATTCATGCATAGACCTACATTCATTCATACATATATGCATGCATTCATACGCATACATACATACACACATACACACCTATACACTCTTACATACATACATGTCTGGTATTCCTACCTTTTTGTGTGTCATTCGGTGGTAGTAGAGATTGGAGCTGGCAGTGAAGCACTTTCCGCAGACTTGGCATTCGTGAGGCTTTTCCCCGGAATGAATCCGTCGGTGAGTGTTGAGCGAACTCGACGTGGAAAACCTCTTTCCACAGACGTCACACGCATGTGGTTTCTCACCTGCAAAAACGACCAGAGTTACCAGTCGACCGCCCATAGATTACCATGTACGATGTCGTGTTAACAAATACATTACTTACTTACTTACTTACATACATGTCGTGGATCTAAGGTTCAATAAGTGAATTACATTACACGTAATAAATTCAGCCCAGCAGACATGGAAGTAGAAGAATGGATCGATGCCGAGGTCCTGAGGAAAGTTGGAAACTGGCTTTTTCAGATCAACTATTGAATCACATCTTACATTTTACATGAACGCCTTCCATATATTCATACATAAGACGACATTCATTTATGCATACATACATATCCATTCATCCATCCATCTTTCCACCCACCCACCCACTTACCCATCCATCCATCCATATACTCATAGGCGCACCTCTACATGCATATACACACATACATACAAACATCCATCCATTCATTCAACCATGTAAATACACACATGCACACATACATACAGTACATACATACATACACACACATACAAGCACAGATATACATACATACCCATTCATTCAGCCATCCATGTACACACATACACACATGCCTACATATATGTACATACATAGATACATCCAGCCGTCCATCCACGCACACACACACACGCAATGGCACATACATACACGAGCACACAGCACATCTTGGTGTTAAAGTAGAGACCTGTGTGCGTTCGTACGTGTCGTTTCAGAAGCGACGGTCGGTCGAATTTCTTCCCACAGACTTCGCACGGCAGCCAAGTCTTCTCCTTTCGACGCAGGGGAGGCTGCGTCGTCTCGGCCGCCGCCATTTTGGAAGATGGCGGAGACTGCTCGCGACTCTTGATCCGGACTGCTTCCGGTATAGCAGAGACCGGCGGAAGTGGAGGAGATAGAGAGTCGGCATCTGATTCCGCGGCACTATCGTCGGATGAGGAGGAAGGAGGAAGAGGAGCCGGTGGAGGAGGACAAAGAGGAAGACTCCGAAGAAGCGGTTTTAAAGAATTCGACTCCGGGGATTTTTTCTACAGAAAACGAACACGTTTTGTCATAAATGAACACACGAAACTGATCAAATCTATAATTCTAATCGCCGATCCATAATCCATATTTTAATCCCAACCATAAGTCAGCCAGTGCTTTTGCGGACAGATCTGAACTCAATGTACGATCCATAAATCACTGTCTAAATTAAAATGGTCTCGAAACCATGATGATGATGATGATGATGATGATGATGATGATGATGATGATGATGATGATGATGATGATGATGATGAGTTCTCTGCCCGAAGGCAGGTCCATTGGCTATATGCCACCCGGAGAGGAGATGAGTGAGGTGGTTTACCGTTGCCTTCCTCACAGACAGTTGTGGGTGGGCCACTTGTCCAAGGTCGCTACGCAGTGGCGTGAGGCAGATTCGAACCCGCGACCCTCCGGTTACGAGGCACCGACCATACCACTACACCACCACGTCCCACCTCTAAACCATACAACATATAAAAAGTGGTTAAAACGTAGACCGAGGTGAGAAGTCTAAATCCTTACCACTTCGGGATGACTTGGTGGAGTCGTAGATTTGCTTTTCTCCGTTTCCACTCCATCGGATGGAGTCGTCGAATGAAGAAGCATTAAGTGGTGAGACGGAGAATCGAAACCTGAACTTGGTGACGTGAAGGTCGTGTAATCGGACGTTGACTTATCTTTGAGCAAAAATGTGCGAAGGTCGGACGGCGAGATGAAGTCCTTGCAAGGAGAGGCCGGCTTCTTCGGGGTCGGTTGAGGCGCTGTGATACCCCGAGGGTTTTCTACTAGCCTCTGGAGAACCCCATGAACAACGGGCCCTTGAGGGCAAGGGTGGAACGGTGACGGTGTTTTGCGGGTTCCTGTAACGCTTCGAAGTCTCGAGGATTCGTTGAGTCGGAAGGAGAGTTCATCATCAAAGTAGACCCTCAGTTCGCCGTTCGAGGAGACTGGTCGGATGACCTGGAAGACTGGCCCTCGATCAGTGAGCTGTTTCGCCACTAGGTTGACCTCGTTAAGGTCGGACGACGACCGGAGGAATCGAACCCAGTTGCAGTGTCGGACTTCGTGATCGTCGATCTCCAGGATTTCGTCGAAACATCCGAACTGATTGCGCACCTGAAGCAAATAACATCTGACGTTTTTAGAAATCCACTTCCAGCCAAATACCCAGCATGCAGAGCGTTCCAATGTCTTTCGCAGCCTCTAGTACTGATCCCATGTCAGCTCATCCACTCGTCCTTTTCTCATCCACTCATCCTTTTTCATCCACTCATCCTTTTTCATCCACTCATCCTTTTCTCGTCCATTCATCCTACTCTCGCAGACCATACCACTACATCACCACGTCCCACCATGTAATATAACGCCTTTTAATTAGCTTTCAATAGCACTGAATGTGTAAATGTCTAACTGATCTAGACAAGTGTGATAACCATTGTTTTCGTTATATATATATATATATATATATATATATATATATATATATATATATATATATATATATATATATATATAATTCTAAATAATACATACATGCATACATACATATATCACTTGGAAAGGAATCGAATAGATCAATATCTGAATTTCTGGTTAAATGACACCCTGCCCGAAAATGCTCCCAAAAGGAGTGGGCTAAACGAGCCTCAGCTTATTTAACACTGCCGATCGCAGAGATGACAACGATAGCGACATCTAACGAATTTAATTCACTCAAACGAAAATACTCCCTGTGTAACATAATCTGCGATAACACTGTTATGTTAATGGTGTCACATGTCATACATACATAGGGTACTAATAGCATACGAGACCTTTGTGTGATATGTTGAAACCTGGGTAAGATTGGTGTTTGGCAGCGGTGGGGTAGACCCATAAGCAAAAGCAAAACGTAGGGGGAACTGTATCTTCGATGGGTAGCCTGAACTAGTAAACCAGGGCAGGGAATTTCCTGCTGCAAACAAATTGCAACGTGGTTGAAATTCAGTGGTTGATCAATCAGTTCATTGATTAGCAGCATTTGAAATATGCTTCTCTTAAACCTGTTCATGACAGATACTAGTACAGCCATACATATGAAGCTGAGCTCTCTTCATAAGTTAAACTTCTAAATCCTGTAGGCGTAATGTAAACCTCTAAATCCTGTAATGTAAATTTAAGTGGGAATCCTGTAATGTAAATTTAAGTGGGAATGGGATGATGAAATATGTTCAGATATTTGATATTTAGCTTACGCTTGAATTTACATTACATTTGCATCTCTTTAGAAGTGTAATTTAGAGAGAGATCAGAAGATAGTATTGAAATCTCTTAAATCAGCGACTTATATAGGCTTCCTGTAAATCCATTTAATCTCGGCTAAAGTTTATTCAATTGCGCAAAGGTAATAGACCTCATTACGGCAGTTCATTTTGAAGGCGGACAGATGCCCACATGCAATACACATATATACATATGTATGTCTCATATATATATATATTCCCATAGAAATGTACGCATATTATATGTATGCATTTATATGTATATGTAGCCGTTTATGGCCTGTGAATTGGGTGATGCTGTCTAAACGAAAGAGTCGGGTGTTTACCGTCGGCGCCCTTTCAAGTGGAACTCGGAAGAGGGTAGCGCAAGTAAGTACCCACTTACCTACATCGGCTTCTGCAAACGGGGGTTATCTGGCGATGGAGCAATCCCGCCGAATGGGGTTCGGAAGCAAAGGGGTGGGCCAGAGGGGGAGTAGTCAGTGCATCTAGATGGACGGCGGGCAGAAATTAAATAGCCACTATAACATTATATAATGAAAGGTTAACGGACCACACTGGAGATGATGATGCTTTGAAGCCGAGATGCAGAGGCTGCGCGTGGAAGGATGCTGAACGTGTGCCTGGCGATAGATGTCTGCAAAGTGCTGGGAAGTGCACCTAACTCACCCCTGCAGGTCGTTAGTTCGATTCCGAGTGCAACACGGAGTCTGGTCGAGCCAGACTCCCTCATTACTCTCGACAGACGTCCCAGTGCCGAAGCTGTATGCTACGTCCACGTGCCTGTCACTCTCCATGTGTCAGTGCGTCTCTGTGCATGTATGTGTGTGTTCGATTCCGTCTGTTTGATTCTGTCTGCCTTCTTCTGTCCAGCTGCCTTGCAAGCGGGAGAGCCATGGATACGAATACTGCGGTGATATACTCAGTGTAGACAGGCATGTGATATATAGACCGAAAATGATGGATAAGAATACTTATCTTCTGGTATTCTATCTGTCTTTCTGTCTATCTGTCTCTCTGTCTATCTGTTTGTTTGTCTGTCTGTCTATTTATATATTTACGCCTACGATTCTTTCTCCTGTAAATTTCGTCCTCCTGTGCCACTTTCTCTTTGTCTTTCTCTTCGTTTCATTCCAGTGATTCTTAACCTCTTCATTCCTCTACCATCCTCCTCATCTCCTTCTAATCCCTGTCCAAGTGCCTCCTCCTCTTCGTCATGTTTCTGCTATTCACATTCTTCGTTTCCATGACAAAGTGGGTGGACGCCATATATACTATATATAGCGTACTACACAACATTGTACTCACAAACGAACTCGCCAATTGTCCAGAATTCTTCCAGCAACATCTACCTCTAGCGGCGGCGTTCACCATTTACCAAGACTCGAAGAAGCAGCAGCAGCAGCAGAAGAAGAAGAAGACTAAGAAGAAGCAGAAGAAGAAGAACAACAACAACAACAAGAAGGCATCATTGAGAGATGGCATCACCCGCATCATTCCATCGCCAGGCTCCATTCAGGCGCATCCGTCGTCGTCGTCGCCGCACGCTCAGCAGCCGGCTGCCAATGCGTGTATCTGTCGCCACCTGTTGCTGCTGTGTTAGTAGATACCTTGCTGCCGCAACTCGATATGCACTGCAGCACGGAGGCAGACCATCAGAGCTGCGGCTGCATCCGCCGAAAGGCAACACGCGCCGCATCCAATTCTACGCATCCGCGCCAAAGCGTAGGATGCTAATGCGTAACAACAGCAGCAGCAGCCATTCCTCGTGATATATATATACATATATATAATACATATATACATATATATAATACAGCATTCATCCCCTGTATATGTATATGATAGTGATGTATGATTCTGGTACTTTATTTACAAGCAAAAATATGTATATGTGTATGTGAATATATGAATGTTGATAGAAATATGTAGATGTAAATACGGGTGTGTGTTGTTTATGGGTGGCAACTGGCATGTAGGAGAAAGTGGGGCTAATAAAATAAGCACCGGATTAATCACTTGTAAGGCACATACAGATCAATTAGTAGCCAATAATAGATGGCGATGGATGGACAGATGGATAAATAGCGACGAGCCTCTCCTCGCCCACCGATAACTGCCGCCATATTATCATCGTGTACTGATTCATACTTCAAAGCTAATGGCTGACCTTAGAAGGAAGTCACTGGCAGTCGGTACAGATCCAAAGGCTCTCTCTGTTTCTCTCTGTTTCTCTCTCTCTGTTTCTCTCTCACTGTTTCTCTCTCTCTCTCTGTCGCTGTCTCTCTCTCTGTATATATATATATATATATTCCTCTTTCTCTCTCTCTCTCTCTCTCCTTTCTTTCTCTTTC
The DNA here is from genome assembly GCA_964023275.1 of Norana najaformis. NCBI lineage: Eukaryota > Metazoa > Annelida > Clitellata > Crassiclitellata > Hormogastridae > Norana > Norana najaformis. The sequence continues at coordinate 28,691,582 of OZ029921.1, forward strand.
TCGGTCTCTCTTTCCCCCTCTCTCATAATTTTATCTATCGCATTTGCATTACAGTTATCTATATATCTGTGTCTGCCCGTGTGTCAGTATGTCTACCTGTCTGTTAGTCTACCTACCCATCCATCCATTTATTTATCTATCCATTCATCTATCTATCCACCCATCGATCCATTGATCCATCCATTGATCCATCCATTTATCCAAACATCCAATTATCCCTCAATCCATCCATCTATAGCCATCCATCCGCCCTTCCTATAGCTAGTTTTCCGGTTCAACCACACGGGGCCGTAGCAACGGATCGGTTACATTACGTTAAATTACCGTTGACGATGGCACGTGACCGGCGCCATGCCGACATCTAACGCCGGTGACCGTCGGTTGCTATCTGCCCCGCCGTAGTCCAGCCCTCCCACTTAGGGCGACCGGTCTTTAGCGGGTCTGAAGAAGGGAGAGGAGGGGTTGGAACTGAGGGGTGGTAAGGGCGAGGCTTTGATACGCCGCCGCCGCCCAGGGGGGGTGTCAACAGGAATCAGTTGTCTTATTAGACGCTTCATTGAGAAAGAATAAGACAGCAAAACAGATTGAACTGCGGAGCCTTCGTCATAAATAGACCACTGTTCACATATTGCCTTTTACATGTTATCACAGTTTCAACTGTTAACTGTTACATAAATATATATTTTATTATTTATTTTAAACATACTGTGTATGTTTATTCACATGTGTTAAATATGAATTTGTATAATATGCAAGTTGCGTGTGTGTTTAGCTATCGTTCACATGTTATGGTTAAGGATTTGTGAAATTTTAAAACTTAATATATATATATATATGTCTATGTATTTAATTGTTTGATATATGTTTACTTAAATATGTCATAGTTGCATGCGTGTGCGTACACGCGCGCGTGACATTTTGCTAGATTTTAGCAATAACCGATGACAGGTTTGTTCTGTTTGTTTGTATTGTATTTGGTAAGTTACCAAATACAATACAATACAATGCAAAAGTTTACTTTACATATCCTTATAGTCCGCTTACAGAAAGTCTAATTCGCGGTCAACTGATTGTTTTCACATTGCTAACGATTTCTTTGCTCTTCGTATTAGTTTATAGAACAAGGCCATTTGATCACAATGTACATCGAAATGACTATCTCAAGTTCTGAAATCATCTCGTTTATATTTTTTAATGATGTCATGCCAATTTAAACTCCTCTTTTTTAAATGCCCTACATAAGTGTTCGATTACGCTCAAACGTGAAAGGCTATCGTGACATCTTCTCTTTCACAATCTAAAGCAACTGTGTCAGTTTACTAAGCCTAAAACAGTGTTCAATGAGATATCTCAATCTCTCAATCAATGGCGTTGAGTATTATCGGACATTTATACGTGTTAACAAATGCGTTACTTAATTGCTTATACAAGCCATTACTTTCGAGAAAGTGCCAAAGAGTAAATAGAATGCGATGCAATGCTATTCTAATCGTGTAATAAGGTTGAACATGCGAATATAATTGTAACAATTACTATAATTATGTAAAGATGGTAGCGTGTTGTATAGCCAATTACAATAGGAAAAGTTGGTTAGCTATTTGTTTAAATTCTTTCCATTGTTGTTGTTACTACTATTATTATTATTATTATTATTATTATTATTATTATTATTATTATTATTATTATTATTATTAAGAATTATTTCTGTATTTATTAAGCGCCACTATTTTATGACTAAGCATCAGCTAATGGCGCTGAGCAGTTGTGCGTGAAGAACTTGCTCAAGGTTTTCAGTTGGATGGCTACGACTTGTGCGTCAATATGGATTAAACACCTGTTAAGCAACTCTAGTAAAACAAAATGTAATGTAAGCATGATGCTGAAATTTATATATCGCCTCTATTTTCATATAAAGTCTACAAGGACAAGAGAAACTCACGTCACGGTCGCTCAGGTGGCTGTAGATCTCCAGTTTGTCCAATCGCATCTCCCCGTCGTTAGGAGAGAAGGTCAGGCCAGGCTTGAGGTCGCAGTTGGCCCAAAGGGTGACCCCCATCTCAAGCAGCCGACCCTGGCTGCCCTGGGGTAGCAGTATGAGACTGAACTCACGAGGAATCAAAATACACGTCTCCATTGCAGACTCTTTTTCTGACTTCAGAAAGCTATAGATTCATCGACGTTACGAAGGCCCTCGGTAAATTTTCCTGAGCTAAAGCACTTTGATAAAGTTTAGGATTGTCGATGTTAAGAAGGCCTTCAATTGCTTTTCCTGAGCTTACTTGGATAAAAAATTTAGGTACTAAACATCAGATTCTGCGATGTTAAAAAGATAATGTGTCCTACGTTTAGAACTTCAGCAAGAAACTTTCTTTCGAAAGGCCGTCACTGTTAAAAGGCCTTCGATTACTTATCCTGAAGCAAGTACATGAATTGAGAAACTCTCTCACAAAACGTCAGATTCAGCGACATCAAAAGGCCTCTGATATAAACGTTCTTGCGATTAAAACTTGCGTCAAGAGACAAATCCGTTTGTCGCCACAGGTTCGTCGATGCTATGAAAGTTCTTTGTGGTACCCCTGAACTTAGAACGATGAAAAACGCTCGAGAATCCGACGAGGAACAGTTCAGTCCTTTACGAAGTCAAAATCACTTAGTCGCATCGACTAATGCGCTCAAAGAGTCGTAGATCAATGTGAATGGGTCTCTATCGTGCCTGGTAATGCGTGGGTTGCAGGGTACCATCCCGTCCGTCATTCGGGGTGATCGGGGGTGGGCGTTGGGGCAGCCTACGACCAATCAGCACAGTCGGCCCAACCACGGCGCTTGACCATTGGCACCGACGCCTAGCGGATATCCGCCGTCCTATGAAGGTGCCAATGGCCGCCGGGAAGCGCCGCTCAACGCCTCATTGCCTCGGCGGTGGCGGCGCCGATCAGGATCGGCGACCCACCACCGATCGACCGATCGACCGACCGAAGATTACGCCGTTTAACTTTAGAGGTTCGTCGTCGCGGGCTGTTGACGGATCGAAGCCTGAGGGCGAAAGCAGAAGAACCGCTATTTGGACAGCAGCTGAGACTGTCTCTGTGTCTCTGTATGTCTGTCTCTGTCTGTCTGTCTCTGTCTGTCTGTTTGTTTATCTGTCTCTTTCTCTCTATATATATATATACACTATATATATATTTATAATGCCGCAGGTAGCGTTATTAGACGCCATTCAATGAGGATAAATGATACACGGATACTATTCACCGATTATGAGCAACACCTTGCGTTTATGTACCGCCAGATTCGACAACTGTCATTGCACGGCATCCTCAACCACCTGCTTATAACGTATGTCTGTCAAGAGTAGACACTACTGCGGATAGAACGCTCCTTGTCTCCCTGTAGTCTACAGGAATTCCACAGGACTTCTCCCATGGATAGTAAATGTGAACTGTGGTTTCTCTTCCACGCAACCATTGCAGTATGTCTTGAGAATTGTTATTACGGCGCTATAGAAGTACTCAGGTTTGATCCCATGCATCATATAACTTGTCTAGTGGCACGCTACATAAAATGTAGCCATGCAGCTGGTCAGCAGCATAAGTGTTGCCTTTCCTGGTAGTCATGCAAAACGAATTGCATGGCTGGTTAATCAGCTTCACGGACCCTCATAGGAAGGTGCTATATAAGTTACTTTATACGCATTATATATACACTTGACATACACACTGTATTGTGCATGTAAGACGGTCTCGTTCACCACAAATGCATAGTGAGTTTCTTATTTCCCCGGGATTCTCATGCTGGAAGCGCCTCTGAGTAGTTTGTTCTGTAAGAAGCGCTATATAAGTTATCAAATACAATACAATTTGAACGTCTTAGCCATCATGCTTGTAGAACATAGGCCTAAACTTCGGTTGGTTTAGGATGGTCGGTCAATGAGCTACTGTTCGGGTCCATTTTATACCGCCATTGATTGGTGCATGGTTATTATAAAGTGGCGCTTAATAAATGCAGAAGTAGTCATAGTAGGAAATTCCTCCGCTTTAATCGGAACCGTTTGTTCCCTGAACTGATTTTGGCTTGGATTTTCCCTGCTTCTTTCTGTATGCCTAGCTCTTTGCTTGCCTGCATGGGCGTACACAGGTAGGCATTAATCTGGGCTGTTTTCAATTTATTTCTATACTTGTGAGTTCGGCACGGTGGTCTATCGGTAACGCGTTTGATCAACGATCATGCGGTTGCGAGTTCGACTCCGTGTGACGACACTGGGTCAGTTGTTTGCTCACACTGTATCTCTGTCACCAAGCAGTATAATTTGGTACTGATGTTATAAGCTGGGAAGTAAACGGCAAGTCCTGCGATGCACTGGCCTCGTGTCCAAGACCTTGGGATTCGTCCACTGCCGACTCAAGGACCTAGAGGAAAGGAAATGAACGTCTCCCTTACGTCTCAATTATGGGATATCGGATACTTTGCTATACTTGTACTGACAATTAACACTGTAAAGCACCCTAGAAGTAGCTTGATACTTTTACGATATTGTTATTATTGCAGTTACAATTACAGTTACAGTTGTGCGATCATCGAGTGATCCCGTCTGTTTTATTAAACTTGATATAAAAGAAATTAGTAAAATGTGCGTCATTATATTGCCTCAGTGATTTCTAGAAGACAACGAAGGACAGAAAAAGCAAACAAGAAATTTAATGGAAATATAGCAGGCGTTTCAGACAAGCTCTTGCAGAAATGCGCTACATAAAATCCTGCTGTTTACAAAAACTTGTCTAGTTGCACATGTCTATGCATGTACATGTCTATGCTGTGTTAATATTTTAGTATATATCACAAACGTACTGTGAGTATGTCCTACAGGCGTATTTATTACTTGGGTGTAATCACGGAAACTTCTAATAGTTAATTGCGTCTATTGTGTATTCAAACTGCTACGGCAGCACGAGTTTACAGGTTCAACATTTTCATGAGTATCACCATAACTGAATAGGTTAACTTGTTGTTACAGTTTATGGTGTCACCTACGCTGGGGCACATTCACACCATCCCCCATTCCGACTTCGATGTAAGGCATCATGCATACACGAAGGCCTTTTGACACACACGAAAGCCTGTATTGCCAGCAGCCTAAGAATGTCGGCCTGAATAAGTGGGAAACCGTAAACCGTCGTCTTCGTATAGGTTACCGGTTCATAACTTATCTACTCTTATATGTAAATATTATATATATATCTACAGTTTATAAATACCTAAGCGGGGTTCTATTTATAGCCCAAGGGTCTATCAGTGATCAACGGTTCTAGACCTAATAAGAGCATAATTACAATAATTATGAGTGTCTTATAGAAAGTGAAATCTGAGCGGTTAATGAAGAGGCGATGACACTCAACGCAGATGCCACCTGTAGTAGTGGATACAATGTCCAATTGTTCCTGTGGACTTAATTCTAAGAACGAGAGTGATTAGACCTATAACAACAATGGTCAGAGGATGGTGTAATGTAATATATGTATGTATGTATGTATGTATGTATGTATGTTTGTATGTATGTATGTATGTTTGTATGTATGTTTGTATGTATGTTTGTATGTATGCATGTATGTATGCATGTTTGTATGTATGTTTGTATGTATGTATGTTTGTATGTTTGTATGTATGTATGTTTGTATGTATGTATGTTTGTATGTATGTATGTATGTATGTATGTATGTTTGTATGTATGTATGTACGTATGTATGTATGTATGTATGTATGTATGTATGCCTGTATCTGAACACTTGTATAGCTTGACCACAATCTGGTCAACATCCGATGGAGATTATCTGCTGAGTCTGTTAAAGTATGGACTTCGACAGTGTCCATAGGGCAGTAGCAACCATGGACTGGAAATCGTATTGAGTGGACGAAACAGAAGGTCTCTGCAGAATCCCCGATTTGTCCTCAGCAAAGGATCCATCAACCGAGCGAGCAATTTGCAGATGACTTCGGAGAGAGATTTTGCGAGTTCGGCGCTGAGTAGCAACAGCTGGGAGACATTCCGCTACAATTTCAAGGATGTTGCCAAGAAACACGGAAAGATATTTGGATGACTCATATTATATAGTTTGACCATTTTTCTGCTTTGCACTGAGCCGCTAAACTGCTTCTCAGCTGGAGGAAACATTGCTCATATAGATTCTGCAAGTGAGTAAGATCTTATGACATCATATCAGCCGACCGCACGTGACATCACTTGCATACACTATGCCTAAATAACTGTGGAGATTTACAAATATTGCGAATCAAACATGGAACATCCTCCTGTTTATGGACAGGAAAAACAAGTTTACTACTAATTCATGATAAGTCATGCTTAAATTTATGGTATTAGATGCAGACCATTCGTGAAAGATCAAAGACATACATTAGATAACATTCACACAACGCATCATATATGCACCCTTAACATATACCTACCAACGGACATCATATATTTGTATGTGTATACTTGTATAATACGCGTATTCTCAACTGTCAAATATATGAAAACCTTATATATATATATATCGTTTATATATATATATCGTTTATTACATGTGGTAATTGTGTTATGTCTTGGATCTGGTATTATAATTATTATTCAAATGGTCAGAATTATACAGCTGATTTGCGGTTGAGCGATCTCAGGGAAGGAGGGAAGGGGGAGACTATGTAACGGGTATGCAAGCCCCGCTTGGCTTTGTTGCAACATCCTCGTGGTTACCTGGGGCTTATGCAACCCCTCATGATTTACGGCACCGATGGAAAGCTGACAACCCCCACACGTGCGGTTCTTGACGGCATGGGTTGGGGGAGGGAAAGAGCTGGGAGTGGATGGGTTGCTCCAACACCTCCTCCAGGTTTTATGGACGAAGTTGGCACCAACTTCTGAAGCAGACGCTTTGAACAGGGAAGTGAACTCGAGGGAAGGAAGAAGGGAAGGATCAGGGTTGGCGTATATAGTGAGGGGCTCAAAGGCAACCTCGCGGCCCAGTTAGGGTTCGGGGCGACGTAATAATTAGACCCGTTTAGGGTAATAAATTTGGAACCAGGCTGTTTTATGGTTCCTGCAGCATTATCGGCTGCTTGTCAAGATGTCCAAAGCCGTATATATACCGCTATAATAAATCATGTAATAATCGAATTAACCACTAACTATTACCAAGAACGATCAATGAATATATATATATGTATATGTATATACCTATGTGATATGTACTCTGTATATATATATATATACACACGTATACAGTATATACATTGATATAGGGTTATCGGGGAATCGGGTGTTATATATCTATGTGAGAGGGACACCTGCATTGAGAGGGGTGGCATGCGATTTTTGGCAGCACCCAAGTGAACGCCTTCAAAGAATGGGTAAATCTGGAATTCGGGCGATTTTCCCGGGGCAAAATCTCCACTGACCTTTTCAAGGGGACCTTTGGGGTAATGGGTTAACAGAGGAATCGTGAGGTCGATAGCATCGAGCTTGAAAGGCATCGTGTTGAAACGCCCTCGTAGGGTCTTTATGTCGACACATATATTCATACATACAAACATGTACATACATATATATACATACATAAACGCACATACTTACATATATATAAACATACACACATACACACATACACTTAACACCATTTAGGCTAGGCCAGATAGCGCCTGTGTGAGGTACTTTAAAGGCGCTATATCAGTTTTTTATATAGGCACTATACAAACTATACATACAAACTGACTTTGCATACATATATACATACAGACTTACTGTACATACATACAGACAGACTTACATACATACAGACAGACTTACATACATACAGACAGACTTACATACATACATACAGACAAACTTACATACATACAAACAGACTTACATGCCTACAGACAGACTTATATACATACAGACAGACTTATATACATACAGACAGACTTATATACATGCAGACAGACTTACATACATACAGACAGACTTACATACATACAGACAAACTTACATACATACATACGTGTACAGACAGACTGTGTACGTGCGCGTGTGCGTGCGTGCATGAGTGTGTGTGCACGTGTGTGTATGCGTGAGTGTGCGTATGCGTGAGTGTGTGTATGCGTGAGTGCGTGTGCGTGTGTGTCTGTGTGTGTGTGTGTCTGTGTGTGTGTGTGTTATCTAGGCTATCTCAAGTAAAATGGTCGCTTGGAATCTAATTTAATTCTTATCAGTTGTTGCGTCACGAGTGGCCGAGTGAGGGATGAGAGTCGGAAGAGGTTCGAGGAAAATCATAGGATTACTGGCGCTTCCCTGTTGATTTCGAGGCCAATGTCCCTTTCAATCGTCCATTCTCCAGGGAGGAATGAATGGAAAATGGGAATAGACTTCTCTTCTTCTGTCCCAAAGTTCTCCATTTCTGCCTTCCTCGTGGTGTATCGACCGACATCAGTCTGTCCCCTTGTGTCTCTATCCGCCTGTCTGTATCGGTCTCTGTCGGTCTTTGTCTGTCTCTGTCCTTCTGTCTATCTTTCCGCGTCTGTCTCTGCGTGTCTCTGTAACTGTCCGTCTGTCTATCTATCCGCTGTTCTTCTGCCCTGTTTGCGTGTGTGTGTGTCCGTCTAAATATTCTTACACATTTGTCTCTATCTCTCTGGTCGTCTGTGTCTATATCTGTCCTTTGGCCTTTTGTGGCGCTGCCTCGTTCAATGCTTTCGCTGGATAAGACAAAGTTTCTGTTGTTGCTGCATCTTCTTCTGCAACCCCATCTACTCTGTCTCCATCTGGGACGAGAGGAGGGCGAGTGAAGGATGACCGTTGGTTACGCAATCGATGGTCATTAGCCCCTCAACCGATTCGCCTCCTATCTTTCCCTTCCACCCCTCTCCATATGACACAGATTATAGGAGCACAGGGTCAGAGAGCGAGACAGACAGACAGACAGACAGACAGACAGACAGACAGACAGACAGACAGACAGACAGGATGATTAGTCACAAGTCAATCCTGCTCTTATGCATTTCTCCTTAACTATCTTCCACCTCCAACTTCTGCTCTTTCTATGCGGTCTTCCAGTCATTCCCCACTTCTTCCACACTCCTAATGCTGATCTCCGCCTTCTTCCATTAGGCGCTTCCTCAAGAATATAACGCGTGGTTATTTATATAGCGGCATGAAATTACGATTCTACTCTCAGGCTCTCAGCTGATGGACATATGGCGAGTTAATAGAAGCGTTACTCACTTACTCACTTATTCAACATGAAGAAGAAGGAGAAGGACGTGGAGGAGCAGGAAGAAGAAGAAGACGAGGAGGAGGAGGAGGAGGAGGAAGAAGAACAACAGCAAGGAGGAGGAGGAGGAAGAAGAACAATAAGAAGAAGTAAAGAAGAACAGGAAGAAGAACGAGTAAAGAAGAAGAACAAGAAGAACAACAAGAGGAACAAGAAGAAGAAGAAGAAGAAGAAGAAGAGAAGAACAAGAAGAAGAACAAGAAGAGCAGTCCCTTAGGCTTATCCCTAGAGGCTGCCATGGGTTTTAAATGCTTGCGACTTCACTTTCTTGGCCTTGGCAACTGATGGCGGTGGCCAGTTCTCTCCGTCACCGTCTGATCTCCCGCCAAAAGTGTACGATTGATTTGAAAACATTATTTAACGATACCATCATATCGAGATGATTGGCCAAAAGTGTACAGCCACTGCACATACTTTATAGGTGGGATGAATAATAATAATAATAATAATAATAATAATAATAATAATAATAATAATAATAATAATAATAATAATAAGACAACTTATATACCGCCGTAGCACAACCGAGGCCGAAGAAAAGGGCGCTGTACAAGGGTTCAAAAATCAACTGCAGTCATAAGATATCCTAAAAAGATGTGTCTTGAGTCGTGACTTGAATGTGTCCAGCGATGGGGCATTCGTCACATTCTCAGGAAGACTGTTCCACGCAGTGGGTCCGGCGACAGTGAAGGAACGTTCGCCAAACTTCGTGGAAGAACTCGGGACATGCAGTTGATTCCTCGATGAGGACCGGAACAGGGGCTTCTCCTTTCTTCCCTCCTTCCTTCATTCCCACGTTGCACCTGATTTTCCTGTCACTTCAACCATAGTCTTTGCGATCGGGCCCCATGAGACCTCTAGCGAATGCTTCACGAGTCATTTGCCATGCTATTCCCTAGGTGGCGCTTAGGACCACTTCTATCGCAGGTTCCGCGTTATGTAATTCGGAAAGGACAAATTATGTATTCAACTGCTCCACCCCATATCCAGAGATTCAGAGGCAGACTCGAAGTGGGGGGAAGGCGATATTTGGTATATGATATTTGGCATTATATTTGCCTTTTCACCAACAAACATGCATATATATTATATTGAGGGATATGTATTATGTATTATATATACATATATAATCTCCTGTTACAAATTATCACGGCTAACAGTGCGTATATATATATATATATATATATATATATATATATATATATATATATATATATATATATATATAATGTACACACACACAATAGACACACAATAGACACATATAGGCTACATTATTGTGTAATACACATATTCTTCCCAAAGACAATGATAGCATTTAATATGTCGTTGAGGCCCTGTAGGTCTCATAGTGATCAGTATGTAACGGGAGAAGCTAAGTTTATCCGCCATCGTTCACTTTGTAAACGGAGAGGACGAATAAGGAAGGAAGCTGCGGACGATCAAAGACGCCTTGAATCTTCTGCTAATGGGGGGAATTTGTTAAAGTAATTTATGGACAGCCCTCCCTGCAGACGACCAATGAAAAATGAAACCAGTAAAGTTTCAGCTACTTTAATTAGCTGGAGACTAAACTCGGTGACTTTGATAAATAATAGGGGCCTATGATACCGTATATGCGCTGGTAACTTACATAGCGCCCCGAAGCGGTGGTTTAAGTACACTATAGAAGTGTAGAGTTCAACTATGCAGAAGTACGGTACCTCTAGAAACGGTTGTATATAAGTCACTACGTGCCTCTAGGAGTGGGGTCTGTCTATGGGATCAATGTGGAGTGGGTGGGTGGATTATTGGAGGGGTGGATGGATGAATGGACGGATGCATGGAGCGAGGGATAGCTGCATTATTGGAGACGGACGAATGTATGGATGGACGGAAGAAATAAGTCCTCATATTAAAAATGATGACCAACGAGGTATTGTATAGTTTAATGGGGTGCGATCTATATGCCGCACCCAGGATCCGAGCCCAGACGCAAAGGTGAAAAGCCTACACGTTATCCACCCAGCCACAATAGGCCTAATATAAATATAAATGTCTAATCACATGCTGAAAAGCTTGTATCATGCAGCAATGATTGATTGATTGGTTGATTGATTGACTAAAAGATCTAAGGACTGATTAAAATATTGAATCAAGGATTGACTGAAGGACTAATAAAAGGACTGATTAAATGATTGATAGAAGAACTTGTTAAAGAACTTAAGGATTGATAGAAAGAACCAGAGAGACTGCGATGCATTAAGCAAGTGGTAGTTGATGCTCGGATAGACATCCTCATCTTTTCCATTGTCATCACAAAACCTTCGCCTGTAGATCCAGCTTTGAACGAGTATTGCCATCTGGCGAATCGATTACAAACAAAATTACGAGCACACCGACTCAAAGATGTTGCAGATTTGAAAAAAGTCTGAGAAGGAGACTCGTCTCGTGAAACAGAGAAAGAGAGCTTCGCAGACAATCTTCAATCGCTGATTATCTCGAAACTACGTCTGTTTTCTAGCCGTTGCCAATTTTTGCTTACGATGGCCACTTACTGGTTGCTATTATCCGAATTCCTCTTTATATTATCCATAAGACTTCTTTTTATTCTCCAAAGTCCTCGTTTTTATTCTCCGAAGTCCTCGTTTTTATTCTCCGAAGTCCTCGTTTTATTCTCCGAAGTCCTCGTTTTATTCTCCGAAGTCCTCGTTTTATTCTCCGAAGTCCTCGTTTCTATTATCCAAAGTCCTTGAGAAGGTGCCACCGCACGACGTCTGTTTTGCTCTTGGCGAACATGTCGTTCCAATGCCTGACTTCGAGGGGTCCGCACCTGGTGCCGAGGACGACCAGACCGATGCGTTCGTTGCGGCCGAGGCGATCGTGGTCCCAGACGGACACCTGAAGGGTCGTCTGTCGGATGCGTTCGTAAGGAACACTCAGGACGAACGTCTCGTCGAAGACCGGATCCAACGTTCGCTCGTGCACCTCCGTCTTCTTCTTCTCCACCTTCTTACCATCGTGCAACAACCACACTTTGACGTATGGATCTGCGACCACCAAAGACTACGATTACCTCATATTCATACTCCAGTGCAACATGGCGCGCGTTACAAAATTTTGTAACGATAAATAACAGTTATTAAAAACGGGATCGGAAATAACGGGGAGGAGCAAGAGCAAGCAGGGCATGAGGAGAAGGATTAGGGGCAGCGGCGAACGTGAGGATGTTGAAATAAAGGAAGTGGAGAAAGAGGAGGAAGAGGAGGAGGAGGAGGAAAAGGAGCATGGTAAGGTGGAAGTCGAGAAGAGCAGAAAGAAGACGAGGCAGTAGGAGGAGGAAACGGGAAGGTGATGACGTAGAGGAAGTGGAAGAGGAGGAAGCGTGGGATCAGAAACAATATAAATACATTAGGCCTAACAGTCAACTCTCGCTCTGCTTCTGTCTGCCTGTCTTGTCTGTCGGTCGGTCGGTCCGTCAGTCTCGTCTATTTGTCTACCTCCGATTCATCCACTCGTTGACTAAGTGTATATCTGTTGTTCTCTCTAGCTGCAAAGAACAGTTGTTGCTCTTCTCACACTATCTTTAATGATGTTCATCTGCGTTTACGAGATACGACAGAATTGTAATGTAAAACTGAAATGCAATCTAAGCCCTAATACCTGACAGGCCGTTGATATCTTTTGCTTTGAGGTTCCTTGCTTTGATGATGCGAATGGTAATGGCGCCAACGCTTGGATGGTAGTTCAGCGACAGCTGTATCTCTCCGAGTTTTCCCTTAACACGTCCGAACAAACAAAACGAAATGTACATGTTAAAACATTTGGTTAAAATATTCAGGACTAAATAGGCCGACCAGCAGAAGCAACCAGACTTCTCAAAGCTAGAAAGTGTCTGCGCGGAGAAGCCTTTGTTGTTCATCTAATGCGGAGACTTGCGGTCTCGAAGGTACACAGCCTGTATGTCTTACTAGATTTACTGGATTGAGGCCTTGGTGCTTTAAAAAGAGCTTTGTTTTCTCATCGGAACAGCTTTCTGGAACGGCTTGTATGTCTCAAAGAGCCTGTGCATCTCAAAGAAAGAGCCTGGATGTCTAACTGGATTGTTGTCTCATTGGATTGCGGCCTCGACCGGGTCTGGTCTAAATCTCAGAGGTAGACCAGACCAGGGGTTTCTTATCGGAACATCTTTGGTGTCTCACTGGAAGAGCCTTTGTATCTCAAATGAAGATCGAGCGAGCTCATAGCTGGGTGCCGCAAAGAAAGAGCCCGGTTGTCTAATCGGATTGGGTATCCTGGGTTTCTCTCTGAAACAGCTTGAGTGTCTCCAAGGAAGCGCTTCAGAAGAAAAGCCTGTCATGAATATCTTGCATTTTAATAGATCCAAATAGCAAATCCTTGGGTTAACATCCTTTCCTGAACCTTCCCGTTCCAGCCGATTCCTCTGGGATTTCCTGTCCAGTGGACCAGCTTCTCCATCACTCCCTCCCTCTGTCGATGTCGTGGAAGTGGCTGATGCTGAAATTGATTTCTGTCGTGGATTGTATCAATAGAAAGGACTCAAGTTCATCTCTTATCTCTGCCGTTGATCCGCTAATCGGAAGTGTAGACTTTCCAAATTGGTTGCATTTCTTATTTCCTTTATCTCCCATATGGACTATAGATTCTTCCTGATGCTGGATGTATCTGCGCATATGACAGGCCTATGTATCTTTGCTTTAAATCGAATGGGACCACAGTATAGAGGGATGTCCCTCGATACAACGTCAATCTACTTTACTTGTCTCTTGGTACCACTATTGAGAAAATCTGTCAGTCTGTTTGTCTCTATAACTCCGTCTGTAAGTCTTTCTGTTTCTTTCTGTTTAATTTCATTCTGCGCACAACAGTCAGTAGTAAATTGTGCGACTGAAGTCCTCTGCTCAATTCACTTCAACATAGGCAACAACTTGTGTAAGCAGAATCTTGCTTTTCCAAACCAAGTCAATTAATGTAAGTCTAAGTAGGTGAGCCATCGGTTGATGCGTTCCACTTTAGATTAAATATTGTTACACAAGCCATTATATATTAGATTAGTTTAGATGAGACTAAACTAGATTAGATTATATTAGATTAGACCAAATCAGATTAGATTAGATTAAAACATGGCTTGCTGAACTTCCTACAGTATGTCCTTGGCATGGCTGCAGAGTCTTCCACAAGGTCTGAGACGAGGATGAAGTCAAATCGACATCACTCAGAGGTAGATAGACTTCTCCGATTGGATCATCCCGGCTGAATCGGTCGTAGTCGAGGACTTGAAGGTACAGGACTCGGCCCAAGAGCTTTCCCAATGAAAACCCTATTGCATGTTAATTGTTATTATATGTATTATTAAAGCCACCACTTTTTTATTTACAGACAACAATGCTACGGAATTGGCTAAATACTCGATGCACTCTTTGACTTGAGACGTGATTTGATCACTGATTCTATCTATCGCTGATTGTTGTTGCCTGGTTAGCTGATTGACTGACTGACTGACTGACTGACTGAGTGAGTGAATGAGTGGATGACTCACTCACTCGGTCACTCGCTAACTCGCTCACTCGCTCGCTCGCTACCTCACTCGCAAACTCACTCACTCACTCACTACCTCACTCACTACCTCAATCACTACCTCACTCACTACCTCACTCACTACCTCACTCACTACCTCACTCACTACCTCACTCACTACCTCACTCACTACCTCACTCACTCACTACCCACCAACCAACCCACTCACTCACCCACTCACTACCCACCAACTCACCCACTCACTCACTAAGTGATCTCTAAATGGTACACGATGAACACCTTCGAACTGGAACGTTTCATTCCATCGAGGATTGAGGTTCCTCCTTTTGATGCTTGTCGTCAGAGTCCTTTTCTTGTCCGGAAGTAGAAATATCTTTACATACGGGTCACTCGTACCGGAAGCGTCCTTGGCCGGAAGTGACGTGGCCCTGATCACTTTCAGGGTCAGCATCGACTGTACAGCATCGTAGGCCAGGCTGATCTCAATCCGACCACACTTCTCTGCGCCCTCTTCCCTGCCTTCTTCTGGCCCATTTGCCCCCATAGACACGGGTGAAGGGTCTGGATCAGTGGACAGTGGTTCTTCAAAGCTAAACATCCGCTGCTGACCATAGTCCAGTTTGTCTGACGCTGACCCTCGACTGGTAAACTTCTTCGACAAATTCGGACTGAGTACAGTTCCGGATTCATTGTCGCAACTCTATAGAACATTTTAAAATATTGTAATAGTTAAAAGTGAAGTCAAACTTCCATATGCCATCCTGGGACATTTCCTTTCCCTAGAAAGACAGAGCACTTGGGGATGAACCCCCAAGGGTCCTGGACACGGGGCCAGTGCATCGCGGAACTTGTCGTTACTTTCCCAGCTGCGCCTGTATTAAATGTTTACGGCGGATGGCAGAGGTATAATTTAATAATTAATTAACATAATTTAATAATTAATTAACATAATTTAATAATTAATTAACAAAATTTAATAATTAAATAACATAATTGAATAATTAATTAACACAATTTAATAATTAATAAACAATTTTCCTCAGCTTCCAAGAAAGCTAAGTCGGGGAAACCAGCTTCTGTTTATTCACATGCGCTTAGTCGGTGAGGTAAGCATAGTCGGGTTCGGTTCTTGGTTCAGATCTAAGGATCAAAAAGATAGACAGGCAGACGGCGACAGTGAATGGTGTTTGGAATTGGAGCGGCGAGAAAGATAAGGAGAATAAGAATGGGATTTTAAAGCACTGTTTTATGTTTTGACTGAAAGGGCTGCCCGGCAGTTGCAAGAAGAGCAGAAATGGTGAGCTGGTAGCATAGGTCAGAAAGTTGCAATGTAACTGTTCCACACCAAGGTCACGTCAGGGAGACCAGCTTATTCACGAGGGGTATACCAATTCAAGCCCTCAAGAGCCGGGTTGTTTGGCCAGTTTCGGACCCAGGTCAAATCCGGGGTGTCAAGCCGGAGAGACAGTACGATGCTACGGTGGGAATCGTTGGCGATGATGGTCATGGGATGGTGCAGGAGTGAAAGCATGATGGCTGTCGTAGTTTTGACTGGACACTATATGGATGTAAGTTACAGTGTCTGCCTTATGATAAACACCAGCCAATTTATGCGTTTTATAGCCATGTTACATAGCATGTAGTACTAGCAAGCATTACTTTTAAGAATGCATTATGCCGAGGAATGTACAGTTTGAAAGTAATCTATGTAGTCTTCATGCAATACACAGTGGAATAACACACAGGAGAGAGTGCAGCAGTTCAACCTAGCGCAGCATATAGCACGATTGACTGCTTTTGTTCTAAATCACTGACCTTCGTTCTAGTCCAAGAGAACAGAGCTTCCATATTCCGATGTCTGAGTCTTCCTCTTGGCTGCGATGAAGTCAGATTCCTCCTCCTCCTCCTCCTCCTCATTCTTCTCCTCCTCCTCCTCCTACTCTGTTGCTACTGCTGCATGTGGCCCCAATGACGTACGCAATGCATTTTTCATGAGATCACTCGCACGCACATACAAGAATAAGCTTATATGTAGATCCATGCACCGCTTTTTCTATCCATTCATTCATGCACTCATACATGAATGCAGTATCTAGTCGATTGCGCTATATGCATCCGTACATAGGTGTACAGGGTTCGCTGTATTAAAGGTCCCCATGCTCATGATGTCAGTTGGGTATTTTACTGTTTCGATAACATCTGCTAAAGCGATACAGGGAATATATGCAAGTTAATAACAAATATATGCATGTAAGGCCGTTGGTAATATGCTGGTTGTTTGCTATTATCCCTATAGAAAACAGTGGATTTCAAAGGGCATGTTGCAATATCACACAAAATCATAAAAAATATAATTAAACGATAAATATTAATAAATAATAATGTATAAGTAAGCACATAATAGGATACATACATAGACACATGAATACATACATACATACATACCAGAAATGATTCCTCGTTCAGCTATGGACACATGGCGTGTTAACAAACGTCTTACTTACTTATGAATTAAATCATAGACACATACATGAAACCACACACACACACACATGCATACATACATATATACATACATAAATACATACATACATGCAACCATACATACATGCAACCATGCATAGACATACACACATACATACATACATACATACATACATACATAGTCCTTTGATATAAACATAATAGTGCATTTGCATATAATTGTTTCGTACAGAGATCGATAGTTGAGTATTGAGGGATGGTAGGCTCTGTGTATATGGAAGGCAGTGTCGAAGCACGTGTTGGCATGTGGGCCAGAGGCCTATTCCTCTGCGGCAACTGCTCTTCCTCGCTGATAAATCAACCGGAAATGCCGCGAGAGATGACAACTGACAATTGGCGCTATAATTCGCATCTCCCTCTCTTCCTCCCCTCCACTATACGGCGCTTGCCTGCATCCAAGAGCTCTGTTCTTCAAGTACTTCTATTTCTCATCGTTAAATATACACATATCGCATCGAAAAATATATAAATATATTTATATAAGTCATTTTAATGGGATAACCATACGATTATATTCTGGTAAACCCATATGTGACCCTGTGCGCCGGTGCGTGAAGTTATCGACATACTGGGCTATTCGCATGGCGTGCTTGAAAGTCTGTATCTGTTAACTGTAAGGAAAATGGATAGACCTACCTGTAGATGTATATATAATTCCATCACTAGTTTAGACATAAATGTCCATATTCAAAGTAAAATCCAACAGAAAACACTGCTGTTGTTTCGTTCTTAATGCTACATAGAATCCATGGCACACGAAATCATTGAAGAAAGCTCATTGGTGAAACACTGTTAGAGGTAGTACATGACGACAAGGCAGGGAGGGATGATAGAAATGCAGACTATAGCAAGAGGGGATTACGTCCAATGCTGACATCCACATCTAAACCTGGTATAGTTATTTCTATACAGCTTATGCTATAAACACCAACTTTAGCCAGAAAGCAGACGGTCTGTACTTTGCTGAAATCCTCATTAGCGGACAAAACGGGAGCAGCTTAACCCAAGGCAACAAGTTTTAGATATTCTAATATTAAGATCCATATGCCTAAGCCCAGTGATCTGCATGGCAACTGTACTATGTCTTTTATATGTGTCACTAGCTATCGAACGTCAATAGATATGGTCTGACGGGTAATGGAGGAAGAATGGAGCTTTCGAATGAAACAGAACTAGTAGTCCAACAATGTCGTTATTTATGCTTTGGTGTTTTCTTGTTCATTTGGCATTTGAGTCAGGACGTCGGCAAAGAGGTCGGTGGGGTAATGTCAAGTAAGGACAACAGAACAGAAAGATCCAAAATGGGTCACTTTTTGGCAGACTCCCTTCAAGGACGATCCCTAGCATACAACTTCACCTAGCATTCCAACATATTTCACTAACACCAGCAATGTTCGTTATTTCCAGTATTGTTAGTTAAACATGCAGTAATATTGAACCAGGTGAAAGAGAATCAAATATTCATAAACAAAAATGCATATACCGTTTGATTATGCTCGAATTTATGATTCAGGAACAGACACTCAAACAGGACATACAACCATTAATTATATGAACTAAGCTTGTCACCCATATATAGTACTCAGGGACTGCATTGGGAATAAGTCTTCATCTGAAACAGATACAAGACAACTGCAACCCAACAACAAAAAACACCTCCAAATGAATGGCCAATTTAACAAGGTGCATTAGTATTTAAAACATGGACGTTGGTGGTGGAAGACCAACGTGCTCCAAATATACATAATTACAGGTCACAGAAATTGGTTTCGGAAAAGCAGTACAGTAGCTTTTTTCTAAAGATTTGCACGCAAAAAGAATTCCATGGAACACTGCACGAGAATATTTCCTTCCCGCTCAATGTTAAAATTGATAATTCTCGGATTTTCAGCATCCTGCCATGTTACAACCATTAGCATTTCACCAGCCCTAGCTTCCTTTATGTATCTAATTTGCACACTTTTTACATTGTACTTGAAAATATCATCAAAGAAACCAATGTAGAATCTATTTCTCACTGCATCCATAGCTGCATCAAAACAGAACATCATGTACGACAAGTAGTTAACATGATGATACTCATCAATATCATTCCATGATACCTTAATGGTGTATTTATAAGTATTCTCTGGAGGCACACTGAGTGCAGATTGAACGAGTTTAGTGTTTTTTCCCACAAGTGACCCATAAGTCTGCTTCCACCAGTCAGGTATTGGCATGGGCTTTCTGGTTTTTTCATCAACAAAAACTATCTGCTTCACCAACTGTGCCAGTTCTCTGCCCGATTCATCCAACACTGAATAACTATACCCGAGTGAAGTATTTCCAATGTTACATAAGCCGAAGTTAATAGAAAATGGCGTTGGTTCACTGGCATCCACAAACTTGTACAGATCTTCACTTACAGTACATTTAAGTGAAGCAAGAAAGATCATTCGATTTGCATAAATTTTATCCAGGTCCATAAACACAAAGCCAGTCGAAGGGTCACGCTTACGTTCCACAGTGGACTGAAGCATCTCACACCATCGCATGACACGCCAAATTCCAATATTTCCTGCATTTAGAAAAATTAAACATCAGTTCATCATAGTTGCACTTCATGCACAAATGCTGAAAAACGCGGTTATCAGTAAAGCTAACACTTTTCACGACATACTACCGTATATACTCGCGTATAAGTCGAGAAATTTTAGA
Organism: Norana najaformis; assembly: GCA_964023275.1. NCBI lineage: Eukaryota > Metazoa > Annelida > Clitellata > Crassiclitellata > Hormogastridae > Norana > Norana najaformis. Next base: position 28,711,660 of record OZ029921.1, read on the forward strand.
CTATTTCAGGTTGACGAAAAAGCTCTTCGACTTATACGCGCGACGCTAAATAGACAGATGATTTTCGGACCGATTTTCGGACTGAAATTTAAACAATGCAAAAAGCGGACCTAAAATTACGTTTGTTTCAGTTGTCTGCTTTTTACATCATTTTTCAAGAGAAATGACATTTTATATGCTTTCTGAATAAATATTGGTCAAAACGAAATATACTTCACTTATAATAATGTTATTGTATATATCATGCGTCAAAAGCGAATTCCTTTATTATCGCCTGCTGAGACCTCCGCCCGAAGAAATGAAATATTATCAAGGTATGCATACCTTATTCCTAATCGTTACATCACGATTTCTATAGTGCCAAAAGCCATGAAACCAACTTCAGCACTGGCTTAGTCTCATAATCGGAGTACGGAAACAAATAACCTACCGGGTAACATCAGAGTGCGAAATTCCAGTACAAATCAAAGTATTATGTGGCTAAAATTCGCTCCGTCCTTAGAAGTTGTTCATAACGAACTTTTAAATGAATGCAATGCAGTCTATTGCGTATAGAGCAAACTCGATTTTGAACTCCTTGATAAACAACGTGAATAGTGTGTAATGTCTCGCAACCAATACACAACCATAATCGTCTTCAGTGCCCTAAAAAGCAAAGTCGTTGGAACCAGCGTTTCCAAAAGCGATTAGTAAACATCATAATTGACAGGCTGGTAAGTCAGGCAGATTACGGAACCCCGATGCACATCAAAGTACCGGTATGAGTCGGTCAACATGGCTGAAATTCGCACCCAGTCCTTAGAAGTTGGTCACAAAGAACCTCTAAATAAACACAACCTACGGTCTATAGATTTTGCTATTAAAGCGTCGGGTTTCGCGTATATTTTATAAGATGAAGGATAATGCGCTAGGTGCAGTCAAAATGTATGTCCTGGGTATAGTGCTTGCGCACTATGCTGCGGTGCGCATTATATGTGGATCAAAGTAAAAATCTGGCAAAATAATGCTATTGCGCGTTATACACAAGTGCGCATAATAACCCGGAAAATACGGTACATCAAAGAAAGAACGAAAAATCAAAGGCTTTTGCTTCTTTAGAAGTAAAGGTATATAAAGCAATCCAGATTTAACATGAATCATAATTCCGTATTTCGAAGACTATAGAGCTACGTAGTTTACAAATTGAATAATAGTTTTCCTGCTAAAATTTTTATTGCATTTATATTCAATACCGTTAATAAAAAATCGACTTATACGCGGGTCTTGAATTTTGTACTAAATTTTCGGTCTAAAATCCGACTTCGACTTATACGCGGACGGACTAATACGCGGGTATATACGGTAAATACTAGCTAAAATGTCACTCATAATCCAAAGATCAGCAAGGTAGAACACAAATTCAGCCCCTGCTAGAAACGGTGATCACTCCTAAGATCAGGTATGAATCACATATTATAAATGATTATGTTTCTTTTATCTTTCTTACTTAGTCTTAAACCCAGTAGTTTTTCACTCAAAGGCTTCATCTCCTGCAACTTTCGGCTGATTTACACAGGAAAGCTACATTATGCAAATTTCATTATTTCTTCCTATTTCTTCATCGGTAGTGCATAGTGTTCGTCTTTTGAATTCTGTTCACTCTTAAAAATAGGGAGCACGACAGGACGACAAGCCGTCAGGACATTGTCAAACGAAAGTGTTTTCCACCTGTATTCAGTAAAATGCTGCCTCTCTGCAGCTCACAGGTGACCCAGTCAAGCTGGGGTGAGGGCTGAACAGCATAGTGGTAAAAGCCCTACGTACTGTAAATCGAGGAAAAGAGATGATTGTGAATCCTAAGATGGATGCTGTTAGGGAAAGGAAAACCTATGCAAGATAGAGGAGACTCAAGCATGGTATCGGATGTCTAAATATTCTTTAACTAAAGCCTTTAACTTACTATTTTATTTTTTACACTGTTTGATCCACAGGTATGCTTCATATCTTAAATACAAGAAAAGGGTTTTCATAATACAATAAATATGAGAAATAAAATATCGAAACACACCCACAATTCGAGGATTTAGACGACTCTTTACTTAGCATTATGTCTTGTATCAAGTTATCATAAGCATTATTCATAACAACTTATTATCATGAGAAAAACAAAATTACACTATGCAGAAATAAAGATTCAAAGAGTATAGTAAGCTTAAGTTATTCACTCACCAGTTCGATTCACGTCATGTACCGTGAGACCTGGAATTCGTACAGAAGCAGTGTTTCCTTTCTGGTTTTTAACAATAAATTTTGAATATCTACAATGGAGCAACAGATATTAAATTTAACAAATCAACCAATTGACTTTGAATTAAAAATTCCAGTATGAGCAAACAAACCCAGACTTATAATAATTTCATCAGTTTTCATTAAAGTACCAGTAATTGTTTGGATAAGCATTTCAGCCAGTCTGATGTAACCTTTATTACATGCTAACTTAAACAATTACAACTGACATGTTCACAAAGACTGTACAGAGGGCAAGAATGCTCCATGGGAAAGCCCTCTTGGTTGCTTGGGCTACACACTGGAAATCTCTCGAGTGCTTGTTTGTTGCCAGTCAAGCTAGACTATCATTAAAAGCGCCATAATTCCAGACAACATATTCCCTTGGATAAGCTCTTTCTTCAGGGTTGCACATTAACTCGCCAGTAAATGTAGGACTTTTCAATGGATGGAATCAGGGGTATATGAAAGATATGAATTATCGGTAAGTGACTTTAAAAAGTTAATTATTTCTTCTGCTGTTACTGACAGAAAAGTTCACACTTTCAGTGGAAGGTTCCATGGAGGTTGCATGCAAGCGACCAAGAGATGCTCACGTCGTCATATCTTCCTCGAGACTATCAGTATGCAGTGATCATTAACCGGAAAAGCCTCAGATAGGAATTCATATGCAACTTCTTTGTTGCATGACAGGTTGCATTTCATGACAGTGCTCACAGAAAGAGCAATGATACTGCATAAGACATGTAAGACAATCATTTTAAGGTGCAACGCAAAATACGTCAAAGACAATCGTTTACCACATTATATCCCACTGTCAAAGACGATCCTTACGTGATTTCATTGACCACAATCTGTTGAAGATATCCAGTATATCAGGAATACCAGAAGGAAGGCTTTGCAAGAGTTTGAAACAGCTTACGTTTAGACAACACATATTGGACAGAAATGAAGAGCAAATTTTGTGGCAACAAAAGCCAATCACCATCCTGACCAGTGTGAAAAAAGCAACAGGCAGTGTCCGATGGCCGAGTACCATTACAGGTGTCAAACTTTGGTAAAATACGGCCTAGGTCCATTCTGAATGGCTACTTAACTACCCTGTCACAACGTCTTTGAATATTAAAACTATCGTCCAACGAACCTCATGTGAGTAATTATTTGCACTTAGGCCACTTAGGCCTTGTGTGACTTAGTCCAATTCAGAGTTCAGCAGTGATGGTAGCCATGAGACATGATGAGCTGCTCTACGAGTATCCTCATCGGTGACATTTGACTTTGTTCTGTTCATGGATATTGGTATCATACCAAAAAAAGGAGCTCGTCTAGCCAGCATGTGCTCGACTTCATATTAAATGCTTCAAAATATGTTGGGTCCTGAAAACCTAATGGGGAGTTTACCCTAATCACTAGTGGCCATGCGCATTCGTTGCTCGCTATCCAAGAGCCCCTCAATTTTCGTCCAGGTATTGTACCCCCTGGCAAAAGTCGCATACACCACTGTGAAACCACATCTAGAATGTTTTATTAAGCTAAACTAACTTACTGAAGTAGCATAGCATATTTCTTTAGCATCTGAAACACAAAAAGCATATTTTTTAGCAAAAAGAATGCTTGAAAATGGAAACAATTACATTAATACGTGCATATTTTTTATCTTAATTATACCGTTGTACTCCTTCAGCAATCCCACAGTGGAATGATATTTACTTTCTGAATTGCTTTAGTAAAGGTAAAGATAACACTCTTGTCCACAAACCCCTACATAAAGTGCAGTTCCAACATCAACAAAACCGCACCTTTGTAACTTAACACTTGCATCGCTACTCATTTACCGACCAGCAAAGACTGGAAGACTGAGTGGGCACCAAAGGGCATGGCCATTCATCATAGTACTAACCCAGCTCGATGCTGCATATTTCAATGTACCTGCTATATCAACATCACCCCTCAACCCCAAGCAGCCACCCAAAATACTAAGCATCCAAACTCACATACCAATAATAACAATTAAAACCCCCAGTTGGCCTGGTATTCCATTGATCGCCGGACATCCATCCAAATAAGGGCTTGGTGTTGCTTAACTTCGAATGAACTAATCAACGTTGTATCCACAATGCTTTTACATAGTTTCTAAATTTACATCGGTTACATCGTATAAGGACTAAAATGAACTCAAAGGTAAGTTCACATTAAAGTTGAATTAAAGCAAACACATGTTCACGGAAAGATCTTGTCTTAGTCTTTGTCGCTTAATAATTAATTTACAATTTTATACAATGGTTTAACGACATCTTATATAATGTGGGGACATAGCTTAGTCTGGTCAAAATTCAGCATTGTCACGCTCAGTTCCCTTCTACCCATCAGAGGCGTTGATCATCGGGTTGCCCCGGACTAATATTTTTAGAATAGGGTCTGGTCTTTGTTGGGACTCCAGCAAAATTGTCATTTTCAGCGAAGGCAGCTAGGGTTTCCGTGGACTCACAAAGGTTGCTATTGTCAACCACTTACTTAGGCCTACCTGCTTAATGCAGTTTAAAACTCTAGCTACTGCCGTTACATCAGTGATAAAAGAATGAGGTATGTTGTTGTTCTGATAGGATCTAATTTGTAAATTAAATAAACTATCTATTCTATATCTAATATGTAAATTACAATACAGATTTTTATGGATAAGAATGGATCACTGCAGATGTCTTTTGCTTCAGGATGCTCCGCCCTCTGACCCGACACACAGGCTTTGCCTCAAGACCCCAGACCTCAATATAAGCTAGTGTTCTACGCTCGATACATGTATGTTCCGGCCCCAATATTAACAGCTGATCGATGCTCTGCTGCCCGCAATCATTTCACTAGAACATCTGCAAATGAAAGGCGCAACAACGATTACAAATTTAACAAGATTCACGTTAAATGCAAACACCTTCTGGTATTGTGTAAACCACAAGTTTATCGAATTTCTCAAAACTTCGTTCTACAATATCAACTACAATAACCTTTACCCTGCGGTGCGTTCCTATGTTCGGAATGGTTACTATTTATAGTACAACACAGATTACCTAACATCGAAACCTGCAAACGCACAGCAACAGATCCACTGCTAAAACCTGACCACCGAAATTTTTCGTCTGACACCAAACTAGCCGTGGCTGCCTTAAAATGCCATTAGACATAGTAAATTACTAAATTAGCCCCTTTCCCAAATGTGGCAAGGCACCTGATCAGCGTGTCAACCAAACATGTCGCTGAATCGCGGTGTTTAATTGTATTTGCGATGACAATGATGATGACGACTATGACGAGGGCAATGATCATAAGGATGATGAAGAGGATAATGATGAAAATGCTCGAGGATCAGGATGAGTCACTTTATAAGCAAAAATTCCCAAAAGGTATTGATGTGAATTAACTGGTTCCGGCGACTTAGCTTTCGTTGGGCTCTGTAGAAATCTCGAGATTACGATTTGATTTGGCTATAGACGTCGGGGGTTCCCCGCAGCTTTCTTGGTTATATGCTAGTATCCCTCAGACCAGACCCGTAAATGGTGGACTGCCACAATATGGCGCCCCTCTGAAAATGCTCTGCCCCATGCAATCAACCCTGAAGCCACCACTGATTACGAAAAGTAAAATTTCTGGTCTCTTTACCAATACAACTGACGTCACGTAGTCATGAAAATGCCCCAACAGTATTGTAACGAAATTTCATTAATTTTGTGGGTGATTTTGTGCGTTATACTGTGTACCATCTTATGTACGACTGCTCCTTAGACTCCCAAAGCAATCCACAAGTGTATTTTTTCAGAAATATCGACCAAGAAGCTGTCATAGCCGGATAACACAGTGGCACAATGTCGGCCCGGCTAGAAGCCAAGTCGCAATGCGCTTTTCAATCCTCGAAGTTAGATGCTGCTGTCACTTTGTGAAAAAACATAAGGAGAAGGGCAGTTTCTCGAACGACAGCAATGGATATGACTTCATTTTCGTAGCCGCGGCATAAGCGGGCCGCTCGAGACTCACGATCATGACCCGATTCATGGCAGAACAGGAGCCTGCAGTTCAGCGCAGGCAGGCAGGCAGGCAGGCAGGCAGGCAGGCAGGCAGGCAGGCAGGCAGGCAGGCAGGCAGGCAGGCAGGCAGGCAGGCAGGCAGGCAGGCAGGCAGGCAGGCAGGCAGGCAGGCAGGCAGGCAGGCAGGCAGGCAGGCAGGCAGGCAGGCAGGCAGGCAGGCAGAGAATGACAATGAAGATGTGCATAGAGGTGCTTTATCGATCATTAATAGTAGTAATTATCCAGCACGGTTTCTAAAAACAAAATTCTTGGAATACAGTGCCTGAAGCAGACAGGAGCAACGACAGAGAGACAGATAGAGAAGCAGACGCGAAAACGGAACGAAGGATAGAAAGACAGGACATACCGAAAAAAGAAACTATAAAATACAAGAATTAACAGAAACAAATCAAGAGGAAATTAAAAGTGGAACATAGATAGGAAGAAAGAAACAACAAATAAATGAAAGAGAAGGACACAAGGAAGGAAACAAAACAGACAAACAAGAGACGGTCATGACCAATGCTGACGTCCTCATCTAAATTTGGTAAAGATATTTTAGTACAGCATCTGCCTGAAACACCAACTTCAGTCAGACAGCAGACAGTCTGTACTTTGTTCGACCGTCATTAGCGGACTGAAGCATGGGAAAAGCTTAAGCAAAGGCAGAGTTTTAGATTTGAATATTTAGATCCCCATGCCTAAGCCCATTAATCTCCGTGGCAGTTGTACTATGCCTTGTATAAAGGTCAGAGGCTACCGAACTTCAATAATGATGACGAGTATTCGAGAAAGAATGGAGCTTTCAAATAAGACAGAACAAGTAGTCCAATAATGTCGTTATTGATGCTTTGATGTTTTCTTGTTCATTTGGCATTTGAGTCAGAAAGTCGCAAACAAGTTGGTGGGGTATTGTCAAGTGTGGACAACAGAACAGAAAGATCCAAAATGGGTCACTTTTTGGCAGACTCCCTTCAAAGACGGCCCCAGCATACAACTTCACCTAGCATTCCAACATATTTCTCTAACACCAGCAATGTTCGTTATTTCCAGTATTGTTAGTTAAACATGCAGTAATATTGAACCAGATGAGAGAATCCAACATAGATACACAAAAATGCATATACCGTTTGATTATGCTCGAATTTATGATTCTGGCACAGACACTCATACAGGACACACATCCATTAATTTTATGAACTGCGTCTGTCAACTATATATAGTACTCTAAGATTAGGCTTTCCGATTAAGGCTTCAGCTGATGCAGATACAAGACAGCAGACAGACAACAAAAAACACCTCCAAACAAATGGCCAATTTAACAAGATTCAAACCAAGGAAGTTGATAGTGGAAGAATAACACGCTCGAAATACATGCAATTGCAGGAAATAGCAAATAGTGTTAGAAAAACTTTCCAGTAGTTTTTCTACAGATTTGCACGCAAAAAGAATTCCATAGAACACTGCACGAGAATATTTTCTTCCCGTTCAATGCTAAAATTGATAATTCTCGGATTTTCTGCATCCTGCCATGTCACAACCGTTACAATGTCACCAGCCCTAGCTTCCTTTATGAATCTAATTTGCAAACTTTTTACATTGTACTTGAAAATATCATCAAAGAAACCAATGTAGAATCTATTTCTCACCGCATCCATAGCTGCATCAAAACAGAACATAATGTACGCCGCATAGCTAACATGATGATACTGATCAATATCATTCCATGATACCTTAATGGTGTTTTTATAAGTATTCTGTGGAGGTATATCGAGTGCAGACAGAACTAGTCTTTTGTTTCCTTCCACAATTGACCCATACCTCTGCTTCCACCAGTCAGGTATTGCCATGGGCTTTCTGGATTTTTCATTGACTAAAACCGTCTGGGTCACCATCTGTGCCAGCTGTCTTCCTGATTCATCCACTATACAATACCTATACCCCAGTGAAGTATTTCCAGTGTTATATAAGCCAAAGTTAACAGAAAATGGCGTAGGTTCACTGGCATCCACTAGCTTGTAAAAATTTTCATCAACAGCACATTTAAGTGAAAGAACAAAAACTAATCGATTTGCACAAATCTTATCGAGGTCCATAAACACATAGCCAGTCGCAGGGTCCCGTGTATATTGAGCAGTGAATTGAAGAATCTTACACCATCGCGGGACACTCCAAATTCCAATATTTCCTATATTCAGAACAAGTAAACATCAATTTATCATATTTGTCCATCAAGAGATAATGTTGCCAAAAAGTGAGTACCTTGATGACATACCAAATACTAGCTATAAATCCAGTTAAGTTCCAAAGAACAGCAAGGTGGAAAATGAATGAAGCACATGGGGCAACAACCTACTAGTAATCGCGGTAATCTCTGTAAAGGTCTGGTATTAATGACATATAAAAATGACTATCTTAATTTTATCTATCTTACTTAAGCCCTAGTGTCTCACCTCAAAGCATATAGCTCCTCAGCTTGAGGCTTCATCTCCAGTAAGTTGCTTTCGGCTGGATTACATGAGAATGTTACAATATACAGATTTTGCCATTTCTTCCTAACCGTATCTCATCAATACTCCATTCAGTGTTTGTCTTAATCTTTTGATTTCTCTTTACATTCAAAAATAGGGAGCACGGCAGGACGACATTCCATGGGGACAGAGTGAAATGAAAGTGCAAGACATCAGCTACAGCTTCTGTTCGGTAATATGTGGTCTCCCTGCTGCTCACAGGTTACCTAGTCAAGCTAGGGTGAGCAGGGTCTAGTGTCTAGTGGTAACAGCCTTACGTAAATCAAGGAAAAGAGATGATTCTGAAAGACGATCCTAAGCTGGAAGCTAGTAGGGAAAGAAAAACTTAAGCTACTGGGCAAGGATTTCAGGAGGCCACTTAAAACTGTTCAGAAAGAGTTTCAAGCAATCACATGCTTGAATATTCTTCTTTCTTCAAGCCTTTAACTTATTAATGTATTTGAAAAAAATTTTGTTCCTTATTTTTGACATATATTTCAAATACAAAAAAAAAACATGAGAAATAAAATATAAAAAAACCAAATTTTGAGGATTTAGACAACTTTTTACTCAGGATAATGTCTTGTATGAAGTTATTATAATCATTATTCATAATAACTTATAATTATAATATTATTATTATAAGAAAAACAATGATACACTATGGAGAAATATGAACTTCAAGGATCCAAAGATTAGGGGCCTACTGTAGGCCTAAGTTATTCACTCACCAGTTCGAGTCAAGTCATGTACAGTGGGACCAGGAATTCGTACAGAAGCAGTGTTTCCTTTCAGGTTTGTAACATAATTTGATTTTCTACAGCGGAGCAACACATGTGACACATTTATTAAATTTAACCAATTGACTTTGAATTGAAAAATTCCAGTATGAGGAAGCAAACCCAGACCTCTGCTCACGGCACTGGTTTTCATTAAAGTACCAGTAATTGTTTGCATAAGCATTCCTGTCATCCTCATGTAATCATCATTACACGTTAACTTAAATGACAACCACTCACATGCGCAGACCCCTAGTCATTAGAGGCTCTGCGCCTTTGGTGCTCACTATTAAAACCTACTCAACTTTAGTCCAGGTACTCCCTGGCTAAAAACGTCACATATACGCCACGGTAGAATAACATCTAGAATGTAGTAATAAGATAATATAACTTACTGGACTAACTGAGCATATTTCCTTATCATCTGAAAGACAAAAAAGCACATTTTAAAGCAAAACAAATGCTTGACGATGGAAGCAATTACATTCATATGTGCATATTTTTATCTTAGTTTAACTGTGAAACATGACTTCAGCAATCCCACAGTGGGATGATTTTTACATTACAACTTGCTTTAGTAAAGGGAAACGTAAACACACTTGTCTACAAGCCCCTTTATAAAGTGCGGTTCCAACATCAAAGGATCAACAGCAGGACACCTTTTAAACCGTACAACTTTCATTGGTACTCATTTACCGACCATCAAAGAATGGAGGGCAGAGTGGGAAGCAAATGGCACGATCATCCATCGTTGTACAAACCCAGCTAGATGCGGCACGCTTCAATGTACCTGCCATATCAACATCTGGTATTCACCCGCAACTCACAGAAGCCACCCAAACTACGAAACATCCAAACTCACATACCAATTACTACAATTACAACCTCCAAAGGATGTCAAGACGAGGGGCCCACTTGGCTTGCCAAATAAAAAAATGGCTTGGCATAGCTTAACTTCAATGAGCCCGTCAATGTTGTATCCATACCGCCTTTACATAGTCTCTATGCATCATACAACATTTACATCGTGTGTGGACTGAACTGAACTCAAAGGTAAGTGTAAATTAAAGCAGAGTTAAAGCAAGCAAACGTTGTTGGAAAGTTCTTGTGTTAGTCTGTGTGGCTTAACAATTAATTCATAATTTTCTATATTGTTAGTCACAGAATGTTTCCTGGGGGTGGGTGCAGCGCTTAGAGTCTGGCCAAAATTCAACATTGTCACACTCAATTCCCTTCCAACCATCAGAGGCGTCGATCATCGGGTTGCCGGAGGACCCTGCAATATTTTCAGAATGGGGTCCAGACACTGGTCAGCCTCTAGTAATTTTTTTTCAAAATCAGTAAAGGCAACTAGGCTGTCTGTGGACTGTCAAGGGGTTCCCATTGTCCACATACTTATCTCCTTAATGAAGTTTTTAACTCCATGCTACGCTCATAACATCAGTGATGATGAATGTGTGTTGTTGTTGCAGCGAAAATATGCAAAAGTTTTCATTTTCATTTAACATGTCTCGACAGCGTAAGTATTTTTATGGATAACCATGGATAACTGCACCTGTCTTCAGCTTCCGGGTCTTTCCTCCTCTGAACCGAGGCCACAGGCTTCGCCTCTAGATCCCAATGACATGGGCTCGCGGTTTGCCTTCGCTAGGCCTATGTTCTCGCCCCAATCATTGCAGAAGATCGATGCTTCTGCTGGCCGAAGTCATTTCACTAGAACATCTGCAAATGAAAGGCGTAACAACGATTACAAATTTAACAAGATTCACGTTAAATGCAAACACCTTCTGATATTGAGTAAACTACAACTTTATCGAATTTCTCAAAACTTCGTTCTACAATATCAACTTCAATAACCAATAACCTGCGGTGCGTTCCTATGTTCGGAATGGTTACTATTTATAGTACAACATAGATTACCTAACATCGAAACCTGCAAACGCACAGGAACACATCCACTGCTAAAACCTGACCACCGAAATTTTTCGTCTGACACCAAATGCCGTTAGACATAGTAAATTACTAAATTAGCGTCTTCCCCAAATGTGGCAAGGCACCTGATCAGCGTGTCAACCAAACATGTCGCTGAATCGCGGTGTTTAATTGTATTTGCGATGACAATGATGATGACGACTATGACGAGGGCAATGATCATAAGGATGATGAAGAGGATAATGATGAAAATGCTCGAGGATCAGGATGAGTCACTTTATAAGCAAAAATTCCCAAAAGGTATTGATGTGAATTAACTGGTTCCGGCGACTTAGCTTTCGTTGGGCTCTGTAGAAATCTCGAGATTACGATTTGATTTGGCTATAGACGTCGGGGGTTCCCCGCAGCTTTCTTGGTTATATGCTAGTATCCCTCAGACCAGACCCGTAGGGCCTACATGGTGGACTGCCACAATGTGGCGCCCCTCTGAAAATGCTCTGCCCCACGCAATCAACCCTGAAGCCACCACTCATTACGAAAAGTAAAATTTCTGGTCTCTTTACCAATACAACTGACGTCACGTAGTCATGAAAATGGCCCAACAGTATTGTAACGAAATTTCATTAATTTTCTGGGTGATTTTGTGCGTTACACTGTGCACCATCTTATGTACGACTGCCCCTTAGACTCCCAAAGCAATCCACAAGTGTATTTTTTCAGAAATATCGACCAAGAAGCTTGTTTTCAAGCTGTCATAGCCGGATAACACAGTGGCACAATGTCGGCCCGGCTAAAAGACAAGTCGCAATGCGCTTTTTAATCCTCGAAGTTAGATGCTGCTGCCACTTTGTGAAAGACATAAGGAGAAGGGCAGTTTCTCGAACGACAGCAATGGATATGACTTCATTTTCGTAGCCGCGGCATAAGCGGGCCGCTCGAGACTCACGATCATGACCCGATTCATGGCAGAACAGGAGCCTGCAGTTCAGCGCAGGCAGGCAGGCAGGCAGGCAGGCAGGCAGGCAGGCAGGCAGGCAGGCAGGCAGGCAGGCAGGCAGGCAGGCAGGCAGGCAGGCAGGCAGGCAGGCAGGCAGGCAGGCAGGCAGGCAGGCAGGCAGGCAGGCAGGCAGGCAGGCAGGCAGAGAATGACAACGAAGATGTGCACAGAGGTGCTCTATCGATCATTAATAGTAGTAATTATCCAGCACGGTTTCTAAAAACAAAATTCTTGGAATACAGTGACTGAAGCAGACAGGAGCAACGACAGAGAGACATATAGAGAAGCAGACGCGAAAACGGAACGAAGGATAGAAAGACAGGACATACCGAAAAAAGAAACTATAAAATACAAGAATTGAAACAAATTAAGAGGAAATTAAAATGGAACATAGATAGGAAGAAAGAAACAACAAACAAATGAAAGAGGAGGGCACAAGGAAGGAAACAAAACAGACAAACAAGAGACGGTCATGTCCAATGCTGACGTCCTCATCAAAATTTAGTAAACACATTTTAGTACAGCATCTGTCTGAAACACCAACTTCAGTCAGATAGCAGACAGTCTGTACTTTGTTCGACCGTAATCAGCGGACTGAAGCATGGGAAAAGCTTAAGCAAAGGCAGAGTTTTAGATTTGAATATTTAGATCCCCATGCATAAGCCCATTAATCTCCATGGCAGTTGTACTATGCCTTGTATAGGACTAAGAGTCAGAGGCTACCGAACTTCAATAATGTGATGAGTATTTGAGAAAGAATGGAGCTTTCAAATAAGACAGAACAAGTAGTCCAATAATGTCGTTACTGATGCTTTGATGTTTTCTTGTTCATTTGGCATCTGAGTAGGGAAGTCGCAAACAAGTTGGTGGGGTATTGTCAAGTGTGGACAACAGAACAGAAAGATCCAAAATGGGTCACTTTTCGGCAGACTCCCTTCAAGGACGATCCCTAGCATACAACTTCACCTAGCATTCCAACATATTTCACTAACACCAGCAATGTTCGTTATTTCCAGTATTGTTAGTTAAACATCCAATAATATTGAACCAGATGAGAGAATCCAACATAGATAGGCTACACAAAAATGCATATACCGTATGATTATGCTCGAATTTATGATTCTGGCACAGACACTCATACAGGACACACACCAATTAATTTTATGAACTGCGTCTGTCAACTCTAAGACTATGCTTTCCGATTAAGTCCTCAGCTGATGCAGATACAAGACAGCAGACAGACAACAAAAAACACCTCCAAACGAATGGCCAATTTAACAAGATTCAAACCAAGGAAGTTGATAGTGGAAGAATAACATGCTCGAAATACATGCAAGTGCAGGAAATAGCAAATAGTGTTAGAAAAGCTTTCCAGTAGTTTTTCTAAAGATTTGCACGCAAAAAGAACTCCATAGAACACTGCACGAGAATATTTTCTTCCCTTTCAATGCTAAAATTGATAATTCTCGGATTTTCTGCATCCTGCCATGTCACAACCGTCACATTGTCACCAGCCCTAGCCTCCTTTATGTATCTAATTTGCAAACTTTTTACATTGTACTTGAAAATATCATCAAAGAAACCAATGTAGAATCTATTTCTCACTGCATCCATAGCTGCATCAAAACAGAACATTATGTAGGACAAATAGTTAACATGATGATGCTCATCAATATCATTCCATGATACCTTAATGGTGTACTTATAAGTATTCTGTGGAGGTACATCGAGTGCAGACTGAACTCGTTTCTTGTTTTCTCCCACAAGTGACCCATACCTCTGCTTCCACCAGTCAGGTATTGGCATGGGCTTTCTGAATTTTTCATCGACTGAAACCGACTGGATCACCATCTGTGCCAGCTGTCTTCCAGATTCATCCACTATACAATACCTATACCCCAGTGAAGTATTTCCAGTGTTATATAAGCCAAAGTTAACAGAAAATGGCGTAGGTTCACTGGCATCCACTAGCTTGTACAAATTTTCAGCTACAGTACATTTAAATGAAAGAATAAAAACTAATCGATTTGCACAAATCTTATCCATGTCCATAAACACAAAGCCGGTCGCAGGGTCCCGTGTATATTGAGCAGTGAATTGAAGAATCTGACACCATCGCGTGACACTCCAAATCCCAATATTTCCTATATTCAGAACAAGTAAACATCAATTTATCCTACTGTCCATCAAGCGATAATGTTGCCAAAAAGTGAGTACCTTGATGACATACCAAATACTAGCTATAAATCCAGTTAAGTTCCAAAGAACAGCAAGGTAGACCAGAAATGCAGCACATGGGGCAACAACCTCCTAGTAATCGCGGTAATCACTGTAAAGGTCTGGTATTAATGACATATAAACAAGACTATCTTTATTTTATCTATCTTACTTAAGCCCTAATGTCTCACCTCAATGCCTACAGCTTCTCAGCTCTAAGCTTCATCTCCTTCAAGTTGCTTTCGGCTGGATTACATGAGAATGTTACAATATACAGATTTTGCCATTTCTTCCTAACTGCATCTCATCTATACTGCACAGTGTTTGTCTTAATCTTTTGATTTCTCTTTACATTCAAAAATAGGGAGCACGGCAGGACGACATTCCATGGGGACAGAGTGAAATGAAAGTGCAAGACATCAGCTACAGCTTCTGTTCGGTAATATGTGGTCTCCCTGTTGCTCACAGGTGACCCAGTCAAGCTAAGGTGAGCAGGGTCTAGTGTCTAGTGGTAACAGCCTTACGTAAATCAAGGAAAAGAGATGATTCTGAAAGACGATCCTAAGCTGGAAGCTAGTAGGGAAAGAAAAACTTAAGCTACTGGGCAAGGATTTCAGGAGGCCACTTAAAACTGTTCAGAAAGAGTTTCAAGCAATCACATGCTTGAATAATCTTCTTTCTTCAAGCCTTTAACTTATTAATGTATTTGAAAAAAAATTTTGTTCCTTATTTTTGATATATATTTCAAATACAAAAGACAAACAAACATGAGAAATAAAAAAAAGAAAACAAATTTTGAGGATTTAGACAACTTTTTACTTAGGATAATGTCTTGTATGAAGTTATTATAATCATTATTCATAATAACTTATAATTATAATATTATTATTATAAGAAAAACAATGATACACTATAGAGAAATATGACTTTCAAGGATTTAAAGAGTACTGTAGGCCTTAGTTATTCACTCACCAGTTCGAGTCAAGTCATGTACAGTGGGACCAGGAATTCGTATAGAAGCAGTGTTTGCTTTCAGGTTTGTAACATAATTTGATTTTCTACAGCGGAACAACACATATGACACATTTATTAAATTTAACCAATTGACTTTGAATTGAAAAATTCCAGTATGAGGAAGCAAACCCAGACCTCTGCTCACGTCACTGGTTTTCATTAAAGTACCAGTAATTGTTTGCATAAGCATTCCTGTCATCCTCATGTAATCATCATTACACGTTAACTTAAATGACAACCACTCACATGCGCAGACCCCTAGTCATTAGAGGCTCTGCGCCTTTGGTGCTCACTATTAAAACCTACTCAACTTTAGTCCAGGTACTCCCTGGCTAAAAACGTCACATATACGCTACAGTAAAATAACATCTAGAATGTAGTAATAAGATAATATAACTTACTGGACTAACTGAGCATATTTCCTTAACATCTGAAAGACAAAAAAGAAAATTTTTAAGCAAAACAAACGCCTGACAATGGAAGCAATTACATTCATATGTGCATATTTTAACCTTAATTTAACTGTGAAACATGACTTCGGCAATCCCACAGTGGGATGATTTTTACATTCCAACTTGCTTTAGTAAAGGGAAAGGTAAAGGTAAACACACTTGTCTACAAGCCCCTTTATAAAGTGCGGTTCCAACATCAAAGGATCAACAGCAGGACACCTTTTAAACCGTATAACTTTCATTGGTACTCATTTATCGAACATCAAAGAATGGAGGGCAGAGTGGGAAGCAAATGGCACGATCATCCATCATTGTACAAACCCAGCTAGATGCGGCATGCTTCAATGTACCTGCCATATCAACATCTGGTATTCACCCGCAACTCACAGAAGCCACCCAAACTACGAAACATCCAAACTCACATACCAATTACTACAATTACAACCTCCAAAGGATGTCAAGACGAGGGGCCCACTTGGCTTACCAAATAAAAAATGGCTTGGCATAGCTTAACTTCAATGAGCTCGTCAATGTTGTATCCAAAGCGCCTTTACATAGTCTCTATGCATCATACAACATTTACATCGTGTGTGGACTGAACTGAATTCAAAGGTAAGTGTAAATTAAAGCAGAGTTAAAGCAAGCAAACGTTGCTGGAAAGTTCTTGTGTTAGTCTGTGTGGCTTAACAATTAATTTATAATTTTCTATACTGTTAGTCACAGAATATGTTTCTTGGGGGGGGGGGGGTGCAGCGCTTAGAGTCTGGCCAAAATTCAACATTGTCACACTCAATTCCCTTCCAACCATCAGAGGCGTCGATCATCGGGTTGCCGGAGGACCCTGCAATATTTTCAGAATGGGGTCCAGACACTAGTCAGCCTCTAGTAATTTTTTTTCAAAATCAGTAAAGGCAACTAGGCTGTCTGTGGACTGTCAAGGGGTTCCCATTGTCCACATACTTATCTCCTTAATGAAGTTTTTAACTCCATGCTACGCTCATAACATCAGTGATGATGAATGTGTGTTGTTGTTGCAGCGAAAATATGTAAAAGATTTCATTTTCATTTAACATGTCTCGACAGTGTAAGTATTTTTATGGATAACCATGGATAACTGCACCTGTCTTCAGCTTCCGGGTCTTTCCTCCACTGACCCGACGTCAAAGGCTTTGCCTCTAGATCCCACTGATATGGAACCGAACCCTTTTGCCTATCGATTTTGTTTTGACTGAGCGCCTGTCAATAAGCTGGTCCCCGCGGCGTGGTTTTCGTTGGGCGCTGTAGAAATCTTGGGATTACGATTACGATGGACTCGCGGTTTGCCTTCGCTAGGCCTATCTTCCGGCCCCAATCATTGCAGAAGATCGATGCTTCTGCTGGCCTCAGTCATTTCACTAGAACATCTGCAAATGAAAGGCGTAACAACGATTACAAATTTAACAAGATTCATGTTAAATTCAAACACCTTCTGGTACTGAGTAAACTACAACTTTATCGAATTTCTCAAAACTTCGTTCTACAATATCAACTTCAATAACCTATAACCTGCGGTGCGTTCCTATGTTCGGAATGGTTACTATTTATAGTACAACACAGATTACCTAAAATCGAAACCTGCAAACGCACAGCAACACATCCACTGCTAAAACCTGACTACCGAAATTTTTCGTCTGACACCAAACTATCCCTGGCTCCCTTAAAATGCCGTTAGACATTGGAAATTACTAAATTAGCCCCTTTCCCAAATGTTGCAAAGGCACCTGATCAGCGTGTCAACCAAACATGTCGCTGGATCGCGGTGTTGAATTGTATTTGCGACGACAGTGATGATGACGACTATGACGAGGACAATGATCGTGAGGATGATTAAGAGGATAATGAGTAAAAGGTGCACATCGCACTATACAGGCAAAAAGCACGCAAGCGTGTTGCTTAGCAAATAAATTTCTAATTGAATTTAAAGAACCTCCATGGTCATCCAGGTCACTCGATGAAAGGCCACGGGAGTGTCGAACCCCTCAATACAAATTCACGTGTCTTCACAAATACAACTGACGTCACGTAGGCCTAGTCAAGAAAATGGTCCAAGTGTCTGCTACCGGACTTTTATTAGTTTTTGTACTGTATGTGATTTGTGTTAAACTGTGCACAGTCTTATGTTCGATTACCTTTTTGACTGCCAAAGCAATCCACGTGTATCTTTTTCAGATATAGGCATGCCTAATGAGAAGCTTGCATTAAAACTGTCATAGCCGGCGAACGCTGTGGCACAACGTACAGGCAAATTTCTCAGAAAGAACTGCTGTGAATAAGCTGGTTCCTGCGACTTAGCTTCGTTGGGCTCTTTAGAAATCTCGAAATTACGATCAGCGGCGGATTTGGCTATAGGCGTCGGAGGGGGAAAAGGAAAACAGACAGAAAGAAAGAAATAACGAATAAATGAAAGACGCGGACACAGCCTAAGGATGGAAACAAAACAGACAAACAAGAGACGGTCATGTCCAATGCTGACGCCCTCATCCAAAATTTGGTAAAGACATTTTAGTACAGCATCTGTCTGAAACACCAACTTCAGTCAGATAGCAGACAGTCTGTACTTTGTTCGACCGTCATTAGCAGACTGAAGCATGGGAAAAGCTTAGGCAAAGGCAGAGTTTTAGATTTGAATACTCAGATCCCCATGCCTAAGCCCATTAATCTCAGTGGCAGTTGTACTATGTCTTGTATTTATTTATTTATATTTATTTATACAGAACACTTATATAGCGCCCCTTCAAGAAAACTACTCAGAAGCGCTCCCAAACCAACCTCGGCGAAAGAGAACAGTCTTAAGAGAAGAATAGAAGATAGAAGTAAAATCCCGGGGCAGAAGACGTAGAGTAACAGGAAGTCCATTCCAGAGGGTTGGGCCAGCAACAGAGAAAGCACGACGCTGCATGGTCGAGGTGCGAGTGCGAGGTACTAGTAGATTACAACTAGCAGCGGAGCGAAGAGAAGCACGTCCCAAATTGGACCGGACAGGTAGGCAAAGCTCCCTCAAGTAAGAGGGGGCAATACCCAACAAGGAGTTCCAAACAGAGACGATGACCCTATAGTGAATGCGCTGACTCATAGGAAGCCAGTGCAACTCATCTCGCATGAAATCAGAGACATGACCAAACCTAGAGATGCCACCAATGAGCCGTGCAGCCGCCCGCAACACACGTTCCAGGCACAAAAGCCGTACATCAGGGAGTCCAACATATAAAGAAGAGCAGTAATCCAACCGACTAGTGACAAATGCATGAACCAGAGTCTTAGATGAGGTGACTGAGAGAGAACGTGAGACAACACGAAGTTGCCGTAGCTGGTAGTAGCAACTACGACAAAGACGATGTACCTGAGCCTTAAAAGAGAGCTCCTGATCCAACTCAATGCCAAGGTCATAAACAGTGACTGAGAAGGTGATGTGAGGAAACTCTAAATGCAGTACAGGTAGATTGATTTTCGCCAGTTGCTGCCTAGTGCCCAACCAAATATATTGAGCCTTCGAAGGATTCAATCTCAATCGATTTGAAGACATCCAAGCCACAAGGGAGTCAGAAGCACGACACATAGCTCGAACAGCAGCTGCAGCATCAGAAGCAGAACAATGAACGTAGGCCTGCACATAGGCCTAAGGGTCAGAGGCTACCGAACTTCAATAATCTGATGAGTACTGGGGAAAGAATGGACCTTTCAAATAAGACAGAACAAGTAGTCCAATAATGTCGTTATTGATACTTTGATGTTTTCTTGTTCATTTGGCATTTGAGTCAGGAAGTCGCAAACAAGTTGGCGGGGTATTGTCAAGTGTGGACAACAGAACAGAAAGATCCAAAATAGGTCACTTTTTGGCAGACGCCCTTCAAGGACGACCCCTAGCATACAACTTCACCTAGCATTCCAACATATTTCACTAACACCAGCAATGTTCGTTATTTCCAGTATTGTTAGTTAAACATCCAATAATATTGAACCAGGTGAAAGAGAATCAAATATTCATAAACAAAAATGCATATACCGTATCATTATGCTCGAATTTATGATTCAGGCACAGACACTCATACAGGACACACATCAATTAATTTTATGAACTGCGTCTGTCAACTACATATAGTACTCTTAAGACTAGGCTTTCCGATTAAGTCCTCAGCTGATGCAGATACCAGAAGACTGCAATTCGACAACAAAAAACACCTCCAAACGAATGGCCAATTCAACAAGATTCACTAGTATTCGAACCACAGACGTTGGTGTTGGAAGGCTGACATTTTCCAAATATATATATATCACAGTTCAAAGAAGACAGTATCGGAAAGCTTTCCAGTAGTTTCTCTAAAGATTTGCACGCAAAAAGAATTCCATAGAACACTGGACGAGAATATTTCCTTCCCGTTCAATGCTAAAATTGATAATTCTCGGATTTTCAGCATCCTGCCATGTTACAACCGTCACATTGTCACCAGCCCTAGCTTCGTTTATGTATCTAATTTGCAAACTTTTAACATTGTACTTGAAAATATCATCAAAGAAACCAATGTAGAATCTATTTCTCACTGCATCCATAGCTGCATCAAAACAGAACATCATGTACGCCAGATAGCTAACATGATGATTCTGATCAATATCATTCCATGATACCTTAATGATGTACTTATAAGTATTCTGTGGAGGTACATCGAGTGCAGACAGAACTAGTCTTTTGTTTCCTTCCACAATTGACCCATACCTCTGCTTCCACCAGTCAGGTATTGCCATGGGCTTTCTGGATTTTTCATTGACTAAAACCGTCTGGGTCACCATCTGTGCCAGCTGTCTTCCTGATTCATCCACTATACAATACCTATACCCCAATGAAGTATTTCCAGTGTTATATAAGCCAAAGTTAATAGAAAATGGCATAGGTTCACTGGCATCCACTAGCTTGTACAAATCTTCACCTACTGTACACTTCAGTGAAGCAGCAAAGGCCAATCGATTTGCATAAATCTTATCCAGGTCCAAAAACACACAGCCAGTCGCAGGGTCCTGTGTATGTTCAACAGTGATTCGAAGAATCTGACACCATCGCACGATACTCCAAATTCCAATATTTCCTGCATTTAGACAAATAAAACATCAATTCATCATATTTGTCCATCAAGCAAAAATGTTGCAAAAAAGTAACAGTAAAGCTAATACTTTTTACTTTGATGTGTACCAAATACTAGCTATAAATCCAGTTAAATTCCAAAGAACAGCAAGGTAGACCAGAAATGCAGCACATGGGGCAACAACCTCCTAGTAATCGCGGTAATCACTGTAAAGGTCTGGTATTAATGACATATAAAAAAGACTATCTTTATTTTACCTATCTTACTTAAGCCCTAATGTCTCAACTCAACGCTTACAGCTTCTCAGCTTGAGGCTTCATCTCCAGTAAGTTGCTTTCGGCTGGATTACATGAGAATGTTACAATATACAGATTTTGCCATTTCTTCCTAACCGTATCTCATCTATACTGCATACACTGTTTGTCTTAATCTTTTAATTTCTCTTTACATTCAAAAATAGGGAGCACGGCAGGACGACATTCCATGGGGACAGAGTGAAATGAAAGTGCATGACATCAGCTACAGCTTCTGTTCGGTAATATGTGGTCTCCCTGCTGCTCACAGGTTACCTAGTCAAGCTAGGGTGAGCAGGGTCTAGTGTCTAGTGGTAACAGCCTTACGTAAATCAAGGAAAAGAGATGATTCTGAAAGAAGATCCTAAGCTGGAAGCTATTAGGGAAATGAAAACTGAAGCTACTGGGCAAAGGATTTCAGGAGGCCACTTAAAACTGTTCAGAAAAAGAGTTTCAAGCAATCACATGCTTGAATATTCTTCTTTCTTCAAGGTTTTAACTTAATGTATTTTTTTTAAAATTTGTTCCTTATTATTGACATATATTTCAAATACAAAAAAACACAACAAACATGAGAAATAAAATATAAAAAACAAGCACATTTTGAGGATTTAGACAACTTTTTACTTAGGATAATGTCTTGTATGAAGTTATTATAATCATTATTCATAACAAGTTATAATTATTATTATTATAAGAAAAACAATGATACACTATGGAGAAATATGAACTTCAAGGATCCAAAGATTACTGTAGGCCTAAGTTATTCACTCACCAGTTCGTGTCAAGTCATTTACAGTGGGACCAGGAATTCGTATAGAAGCAGTGTTTCCTTTCAGGTTTGTAACATAATTTGATTTTCTACAGCGGAGCAACACATATGACACATTTATTAAATTTAACCAATTGACTTTGAATTGAAAAATTCCAGTATGAGGAAGCAAACCCAGACCTCTGCTCACGTCACTGGTTTTCATTAAAGTACCAGTAATTGTTCGCATAAGCATTCCTGCCATCCTCCTGTAATCATCATTACACGTTAACTTAAATGACAACCACTCACATGTGCAGACCCCTAGTCATTAGAGGCTCTGCGCCTTTGGTGCTCACTATTAAAACCTACTCAACTTTAGCCCAGGTACTCCCTGGCTAAAAACGTCACATATACGCTACAGTAGAATAACATCTAGAATGTAGTAATAAGATAATATAACTTACTGGACTAACTGAGCATATTTCCTTAACATCTGAAAGACAAAAGGCACATTTTAAAGCAAAACAAATGCTTGACGATGGAAGCAATTACATTCATATGTGCATATTTTTATCTTAGTTTAACTGTGAAACATGACTTCAGCAATCCCACAGTGGGATGATTTTTACATTACAACCTTTAGTAAAGGAAAAGTTAAAGGTAAACACACTTGTCTACAACCCCCAATATAAAGTGCGGTTCCAACATCAAAGGATCAACAGCAGGACACCTTTTAAACCGTACAACTTGCATTGGTACTCATTTACCGACCATCAAAGAATGGAGGGCAGAGTGGGAAGCAAATGGCAGAAATCACCATCATTGTACAAACCCAGCTAGATGCGGCATGCTTCAATGTACCTGCCATATCAACATCTGGTATTCACCCGCAACTCACAGAAGCCACCCAAACTAAGAAACATACAAACTAACATACCAATTACTACAATTACAACCTCCAAAGGATGTCAAGACGAGGGGGCCCACTTGGCTTGCCAAATAAAAAATGGCTTGGCATAGCTTAACTTCAATGAGCTCGTCAATGTTGTATCCAAAGCGCCTTTACATAGTCTATAAGCATCATACAACATTTACATCGTGTGTGGACTGAACAAAACTCAAAGGTAAGTGTAAATTAAAGCAGAGTTAAAGCAAGCAAACGTTGTTGGAAAGTTCTTGTGTTAGTCTGTGTGGCTTAACAATTAATTCATAATTTTCTATATTGTGAGTTAATCACAGCTTGTTTCCTGGGGGGGGGGGTGCAGAGCTTAGAGTCTGGCCAAAATTCAACATTGTCACACTCAATTCCCTTCCAACCAATTCCCTTCCAATTATCGGATTGCCCCAGGACCCTGCAATATTTTCAGAATGGGGTCCAGACACTGGTCAGCCTCTAGTAATTTTTTTTCAAAATCAGTAAAGGCAACTAGGCTGTCTGTGGACTGTCAAAAGGTTCCCACTGTCCACATACTTATCTCCTTAATGAAGTTTTTAACTCCATGCTACGCTCATAACATCAGTGATGATAAATGTGTGTTGTTGTTGCAGCGAAAATATGTAAAAGTTTTCATTTTCATTTAACATGTCTCGACAGCGTAAGTATTTGTATGGATAACCACGGATAACTGCAGCTGTCTTCAGCTTCCGGGTCTTTCCTCCTCTGACCCTAGGCCACAGGCTTCGCCTCTAGATCCCAATGACATGGGCTCGCGGTTTGCCTTCGCTAGGCCTATGATCCCGCTCCAATCATTGCAGAAGATCGATGCTTCTGCTGGCCTCAGTCATTTCACTAGAACATCTGCAAATGAAAGGCGTAACAACGATTACAAATTTAACAAGATTCACGTTAAATGCAAACACCTTCTGGTATTGAGTAAACTACAACTTTATCGAATTTCTCAAAACTTCGTTCTACAATATCAACTACAATAACCTTTAACCGGCGGTGCGTTCCTATGTTCGGAATGGTTACTATTTATAGTACAACACAGATTACCTAACATCGAAACCTGCAAACGCACAGGAACACATCCACTGCTAAAACCTGACCACCGAAATTATTCGTCTGACACCAAACTAGCCCTGGCTCCCTTAAAATGCCGTTAGACACAGTAAATTACTAAATTAGCCCCTTTCCCAAATGTTGCAAGGCACGTGATCAGCGTGTCAACCAAACATGTCGTTGGATCGCGGTGTTTAATTGTATTTGCGACGACCGTGATGACAACGACTATGACTAGGACAATGATCATGAGGATGATTAAGAGGATAATGAATAGGTTCGAGGATCATGATGAGTACAAGGTGCACATCGCACTATACAGGCAAAAAGCACGCAAGCGTGTTGCTTAGCAAATAAATTTCTAATGGAATTTAGAGAACCTCCACGGTCATCAAGGTCACTCGATGAAAGGCCACGGGAGTGTCGAACCCCTCAATACAAATTCACGTGTCTTCACAAACACAACTGACGTTACGTAGGCCTAGTCAAGAAAATGGCCCAAGTGTTTGCTACCAGACTTCTATTATTTTTTGTACTGTATGTGATTTGTGTTAAACTGTGTACAGTCTTATGTTCGATTACCTTTTTGACTGCCAAAGCAATCCACGTCTATCTTTTTTCAGATATAGGCATGCCTAATAAGAAGTTTGCATTAAAACTGTCATAGCCGGCGAACGCTGTGGCACAACGTACAGGCAAATTTCCCTAAAAGTACTGCTGTGAATAAGCTGGTTCCTGCGACTTAGCTTTCGTTGGGCTCTTTAGAAATCTCGAAATTACGATCAGCGGCGGATTTGGCTATAGGCGTCGGAGGGGGAAAAGGAAAACAGACAGAAAGAAAGAAATAACGAATAAATGAAAGACGCGGACATAGCCTAAGGAAGGAAACAAAACAGACAAACGACAGACGGTCATGTCCAATGCTGACGCCCTCATCCAAAATTTGGTAACGACATTTTAGTACAGCATCTGCCTGAAACACCAACTTCAGTCAGACAGCAGACAGTCTGTACTTTGTTCGACCGTCATTAGCGGACTGAAGCATGGGAAAAGCTTAAGCAAAGGCAGAGTTTTAGATTTGAATACTTAGATCCCCATGCCTAAGCCCATTAATATCCATGGCAGTTGTACTATGCCTTGTATAAAGGTCAGAGGCTACCGAACTTCAATAATGATGACGAGTATTCGAGAAAGAATGGAGCTTTCAAATAAGACAGAACCAGTAGTCCAATAATGTCGTTATTGATGCTTTGATGTTTTCTTGTTCATTTGGCATTTGAGTCAGGATGTCGCAAACAAGTTGGCGGGGTATTTTCAAGTGTGGACAACAGAACAGAAAGATCCAAAATGGGTCACTTTTTGGCACACTCCCTTCAAGGACGACCCCTAGCATACAACTTAACCTAGCATTCCAACATATTTCACTAACACCAGCAATGTTCGTTATTTCCAGTATTGTTAGTTAAACATACAGTAATATTGAACCAGATGAGAGAATCCAACATAGATACACAAAAATGCATATACCGTATGATAATGCTCGAATTTATGATTCAGGCACAGACACTCATACAGGACACACACCAATTAATTTTATGAACTGCGTCTGTCAACTATATATAGTACTCTAAGATTAGGCTTTCCGATTAAGTCCTCAGTTGATGCAGATACAAGACAGCAGACAGACAACAAAAAACACCTCCAAACGAATGGCCAATTTAACAAGATTCAAACCATGGACGTTGGTGGTGGAAGAATAACACGCTCGAAATACATGCAATTGCAGGAAATAGCAAATAGTGTTAGAAAAACTTTCCAGTAGTTTTTCTACAGATTTGCACGCAAAAAGAATTCCATAGAACACTGGACGAGAATATTTTCTTCCCGTTCAATGCTAAAATTGATAATTCTCGGATTTTCAGCATCCTGCCATGTCACAACCGTTACATTGTCACCAGCCCTAGCTTCCTTTATGAATCTAATTTGGAAACTTTTTACATTGTACTTGAAAATATCATCAAAGAAACCAATGTAGAATCTATTTCTCACTGCATCCATAGCTGCATCAAAACAGAACATCATGTACGCCACATAGCTAACATGATGATACTCATCAATATCATTCCATGATACCTTAATGGTGTACTTATAAGTATTCTCTGCAGGTACATCGAGTGCAGACAGAACTAGTTTCTTGTTTCCTTCCACAATTGACCCATACCTCTGCTTCCACCAGTCAGGTATTGGCATGGGCTTTCTGGATTTTTCATTGACTAAAACCGTCTGGGTCACCATCTGTGCCAGCTGTCTTCCTGATTCATCCACTATACAATACCTATACCCCAATGAAGTATTTCCAGTGTTATATAAGCCAAAGTTAACAGAAAATGGCGTAGGTTCACTGGCATCCACTAGCTTGTAAAAATTTTCATCAAAAGCACATTTAAGTGAAAGAACAAAAACTAATCGATTTGCACAAATCTTATCGAGGTCCATAAACACATAGCCAGTCGCAGGGTCCCGTGTATATTGAGCAGTGAATTGAAGAATCTTACACCATCGCGGGACACTCCAAATTCCAATATTTCCTATATTCAGAACAAGTAAACATCAATTTATCATATTTGTCCATCAAGAGATAATGTTGCCAAAAAGTGAGTACCTTGATGGCATACCAAATACTAGCTATAAATCCAGTTAAGTTCGAAAGAACAGCAAGGTGGACCATGAATGCAGCACATGGGGCAACAACCTCCTAGTAATCGCGGTAATCTCTGTAAAAGTCTGGTATTAATGACATATAAAAATGACTATCTTAATTTTATCTATCTTACTTAAGCCCTAATGTCTCACCTCAACTCTTACAGCTTCTCAGCTCTAAGCTTCATCTCCTGCAAGTTGCTTTCGGCTGGATTACATGAGAATGTTACAATATACAGATTTTGCTATTTCTTCCTAACCGCATCTCATCTATACTGCATACAGTGTTTGTCTTAATCTTTTGATTTCTCTTTACATTCAAAAATATGGAGCACGGCAGGAAGACAAGCCCTTGGGGACAGAGTGAAATGAAAGTGTATGATACCAGTTGCATCTTCTCTTCAGTGATATGTGGTCTCCCTGTTGCTCACAGGTGACCCAGTCAAGCTGGGATGAGCGCTGAAGAGTATGGTGGTAACTGCCCAACGAAAATCAAGGAAAAGATATGCTTCTGAGAGGATTCTAAGCTGGAAGCTAGTAGGTAAAGGAAAACTTATGCTAGTGGACAAGGATTTCAGGCAGCCACTTAAAACTGCTCAGGAAAAAGAAGTTTAAAGCAATTGTATGCTCAAATACTCTTTTTTCTTGAAGGCTGTAACTTATCAATGCATATTAAAAAAATTTTGTTCCTTGTTTTTGATATATTTTAAATACAATAACATAATAAATACGATATAAAATATCAAAAAACAAACAAAGGATTTAGGCAACTTTTTACTTAGGATAATGTCTTGTATGAAGTTTTCATAAGCATTATTCACAACAACTTATTATTAAAAGAAAAAGCAATATAACACTATGCAGAAATATGAACTTCAAGGATCCAAAGGTTACTGTAGGCCTAAGTTATTCACTCACCAGTTCGAGTCAAGTCATTTACAGTGGGACCTGGAATGCATAGAGAAACAGTGTTTCCTTTCAAGTTTGTAACAACACAATGTGTTTTTCTACAATGGAGCAAAACATTACATTTAACAAATTAACCGAATGACTTTTCATTAAAAATTCCACTATGTGCAAGCAAACCCAGATCTCTAATCATTTTATTGGTTCTCAATAAAGTACAATTGTTTGTACAAGCATTTCTGCCAGTCTCGTGTAATCTGCATTCCACGCTAACTACGAAGACTGTACAGAGGGCAAGGATGCTGGATGGGAAAGCCATTTCGGTTGCTTGAGCTACACGCTGGAAATCTCTCGAGGTGCTTTTTGTTTGCACGGATAAGCTCTGTCTATAGGGTTGCACATTAAATCGATGGGTTTAAACGAGATAAGGTTTGGCTCAGTGGTAGGATTTTGGCTAGCCTTTCAGTTTTCTAAGTATGAATGCGTTTATCTCGCCAGTACTTGTAGGACTTCTTAATGGATGGAAGCAAGGCAACATGACAGATCTGAATTACTGGTAAGTCTCTTTAAAAAGCTAAGTATTTCTTCTGCTGTTACTGACAGAGAAGTTCACATTTTCAGTGGAAGGTTCCAAAGGTGTTGAATGCAATGAAGCACGATGTGCTCACGTCGTCATATCTTCCACTAGGCTAGTCCAATTTCATGGCAACAAAAGCCAATCACCATCCTGACCAGTGTGAAAAAATCAACATGTAGTGTCAGATGACTGAGTACCATTACAGGTGTCAAACTTCGGTAAACTTGGGCCCATTCTGAATGGGTACTTAACTGCCTGTCACAACGTCATTGGATATTAAAACTATCGTCCAAAGAGCCTCATGTGATGTGCACTTAAGCCTAATTCACAGTAGTTTAAGCAGTGATCCTATCTATGATATATGATGAAGTGTTTTACTTGTATTCTCATCAGACTTTGCTTTGTTGATGGATACGAGTATTATACAACAAATAGTAGCACAAGTAGCCACGATGTGCTCGATTTCATACTGCCTCCTTCCCCAAACCAGCTGGGGAGCTTACCACGCTCCCCAGAGCCCTCTTTATTCGGGACTTTGTGCCGTCAGTGCTCACAATCCAAGACCCCCTCAACACAGCATAAAGACCCCCTCAACTTTCATTCAGGTACTTGACCTACCCAAATGCCACTGCAACACCACATCCAGAATATATTAATAAGATAATGTAACTTACCGGCCCATCTGAGCATATTTCGTTAACATCTGAAAGGCAAAAAGCAAATTGTAAAACCAAAACAATGCTTGAAAATTCCAAGCAATTACTTTTATACATGCATATTTTATCTTAAACTGCACTTTTGTACTTTTGCTGAATATGACTTCTGCAATCCCAGAGTAGGATGATTTTTTTACTTTCCAACTTGGTTTAGTAAATGGAAAGGTAAAGGCTGTGCGCTTGTCTGCAAGCTCCCACACAATGTGCAGTTCCGATGCCGTAGGTTCAACAGCAGGACACCTTTTTAACCTCGTAACTTCCATTGCCACCATCAAAGGATGGAGGACTGAGTGGGCACGAAATGGCATGGTCATCCATCCATCATTGTATAACCCAGCCAGATGCTGCACACTTAACTGTACCAGCCATATCAACATCTGGTATTCACCCACAACCCCAAGCAGCCACCCAAACTACCAAGCATCCAAACTCACATACCAATAATACAATTACAACCCAAAAAGGATGTTGGGCCAAGGGGGCCCAGTTGCCTGATATTTCATCGACGGACATCCATCCAAATAAAATAAGACTTGGCGTAGCTTAACTTGAATGAGCTTGTCAATGTTCTATCCACAGCACCTTTACATACCAGTAGTCTCAATTTAGGTACAACATAATATACAACATTTATGTTGTGCAGGGACTGAACCGAACTCAAAGGTATGTTTAAATTACGGTGATGATGATGATGAGTTAGTTCTCTGACCGATGGCAGGTCCATTGGCTTTATGCCACCTAGGGAAGAGATGAGTGAGGTGGTTTCCCGTTGCCTTCCTCAAAGACAATTGTAGGTGAGCAACCTGTCCAAGGTCACTACGCAGTGGCCTGAGACAGATTCGAACTCGCGACCCTCCAGTTACGAGGCACAGACCATACCACTACACCACCGTGTCCCACTGAATTACGGTAAAGCTGACTTAAAGCAAATGTTATTTTAAAGTTCTTGTTAAGTCTGTGTCGCTTAATAATTAATTTACAATTTTCCACTATATTTTAATGGCATGTTTCCTGGGAATGTAGAGCTTAGTGTGTTCAAAATTCAGCAGTGTGACGCTCAGTTCCCTTCTACACATCAGAAACGTCGATCATCTGGTTGCCCCAGGACTCGGCAATATTTTGAGAATGGGGTCCAGCCACTGGTCGGCCTCCACAATGTTTTAAAAATCTGCAAAGGCAGCTAGGCTTTCTGCGACTTTCAAATGGTTCTCACCTACTTACTTAGCTGCTTAATGCATTTTAACACTACACGAATGGCCCGTCACATCTGTGATGAAAGAAAGCGGTGTGTTGCTGTTGCAGCAATAATATGTAAAATAAAAGTTTCAGTTAACATGTGTCTACAATATCTACAAAGAGTTTTATGGATAACCATGGATAACTGCAGATGTCTTCTGCTTCTTTACAGCGGATCGATTTTTCTATTGCCCGCAGTCATTTCACTAGAACATCTGCAAATGAAAAACGAAACAGCAAACGAAACAACGATTATAAATCTGACATTTAACGTTAAATGCAACCACCTTTTCGTATTCTGTAAGTTGCAACCTTTTCGAATTTCTCAAAACTTCGTCCCAGAATATGAACTATAAAAACATTTACCCTGCGGTGCGTTCCTATGTTCGGAATGGTTACTATTTATAGTACAACACAGATCACCTACAGATTACACGACTATCACGACAACGATGGTCATGATGATGATGATGGGTATAATGATGATGAAGTTGACGATCATGATGAATACAAGGTGCATTTGGCGCAAGGAAATTTCAATTTGAATTATACTAACTTCTGTAGTCATCAAGGTAACCCCGAGAAATGTCGCGGTGTCAAACCCTCAATGCAAATTCACATGCCTTTACAAATACAATTGATGTCACGTAAGCATAAAAATGGCCCAACAATGTTGTAACCGGAGTTTATTACTTCGGTATGTGATTTATGTGTTACATTGTGCATTATCTTATATACGATTGCCCTTTTGACCCCAAAAAAGAATTCGACACATATCGACACATATCGACTGATAGGCATATAGATCCCATGCAAACAGTCAGTCGGTGAAATCCGTGGCGCAATCTCAGCTCTGCTGCATTATTTTGTTAACACTGGAAGATAATATTGGAAAAACTGGTGGGAAGTTTAAGATACTGCTGCCACCTTGCGAATGACGTGAGAAATAGAGGATCAGTTCCTCGAAAGGCAACCATGGGTATGAAATGTAGGCCAATATGTGCACAGTTTTCTAAAGCGACCGTAGGGCCAGTGGCGGCTCCATGATTGTTTGCGTGGGTGGCAAGAACATTTTCAGACGCTTTCAAACTGTGTGTTATAACAGTATCGATGAACATGCCACCACGGACCAAGCAGACGAAACCCAGACTCGGTTCAGACCCAAAGTCATCATGACCCGATTCATTGCAGATGGTAGCCAGAAGTAGCTCAATGGTCCGGTTTTTAAAAACACTCTCGGAATTCAGTGCCAGAGGCAGAGGCAGAGACAGGCTGAGAGAAGAGAGACAGACGGAAAGGCAGATGCAGAAACGAAAAGAAGGGAAGAAAGAACTAAGGCGTGATTGGAAAAAAGAGGCTAAAAAATAAAAGAATGAATAGAGACAAATTTTGAAGGGAATAAAGAAAGGAAGACAGATAGAAAGAAAGAAAGAATAAATGATAGAGAAGGAAGGAAGGAAAGAAGGAAGGATGGAAGGAAGGAAGGAAGGAAGGAAGGAAGGAAGGAAGGAAAAAAGGAAGGAAGGAAGGAAGGAAGAAAGGAAGGAAGGAAGGAAGGAAGGAAGGAAGGAAGGAAGGAAGGAAGGAAGGAAGGAAGGAAGGAAGGAAGGAAGGAAGGAAGGAAGGAAAAATAAAGGAAGGAAGGAAGGAAAGAATGAAATAACGAAATAATGAGCAAACCAACGAAAGAAAGAAAAACAGAAAGAAAGAAAGAAATAAGCAAGAAAAATGGTTAACCTGGGAAAAAGTGGAAAAAGTAGGTCAATGGATTTCGTGTTGTAGCGGAGTTTGCGATAAACCTCTGCTGATACGAACGTCTGAAGGTCGACCGTCTGTGATTTCCACACTTCTTCCGTAGGTTACCTGTGTATCACGTGAAGCCCCGGCTTGCCTTGATATGTGGGCCAACATGGGAGAGAAAGAGAGCGAGCGAGCGAGCGAGAGAAAGAGAGGGAGAGGGAGAGCGAGGCAGAGGAAGGGAGACAAAGGCACAGATATAGAGCAGACGAGAGAAATAGAGAAAGAGAGAAAGAGAGCAAGACAGGGGGAGAGAATGGTCTTTGGCAACAGACGTGTACACAGGTGGAACACTGATGAACAACGGGCGGTTACCGACAAATGCAGAGAAAACTGCGAGCGATGAGCATAACTAGCACGATGCTAGTCATGCTGATCGGTCGGAAATTCCCCGAAATCACACATAAACGGTTCTGCGTTATATGTGTGTCATGGATGCGCATGTATACAGGTATCTGCGTGGGTGAGCACGTGGACACACTGAGATACACATCAACGCCCACACGTGGGCAGCCTGTATAGTCCACACAGCAGCAGCAGCAGCAGAAACAACAACCGCAGCAACAACAACAACACTAGCAGCTCAATCAGCAGACAAGAAGTGTAGAGAGCACGCCCACGGCCGTTAACTGAATCACAGGATAGTTACCTCCCACTTCCCCAATTTGACGGACTTTAGCTAAAACTGCAACTCCGCTTACAGAAAATTGCAGTGTTTGAAAAAATATAAATAAATAAATATTCCTTGGCGTCGTTTTAATTATGAAAGGCCAAGGCATCGAGCGGTGGCGCACCAACGTCTGTCTATAATCTATTAGATTCTTTATTTAATGTTAATAAGAACAATGTAAAAATGAATATATGGATATACGTGCATAGATTTAAATATCGTATCGATATTTGCCAATTAGGTCAACATAAAGTAGGCCTACTCTATCAGTTACTACACGGTTCATTCGACAACAGATGTCATATTCGTGGCCCTGCAGGGAACTGTGGGATATTTCGGCTGAAGCTCTACATGACATTAGCAATCCAACAACCGGACGACCTTTCTTTAAGGGTTACACAACTTCACAACGAATTGTCGCTTTCACTTGATGCATGTAAGTAAGTGAGACATTTGTCAATATGCCATGTGTCCTTCGGCTGAGCGAGGAATCGTAGGCGAAATGTAATAATAATAATAATAATAATAATAATAATAATAATAATAATAATAATAATAATAATAATAATAATAATAAATAATAATAATAATAATAATAATAATAATAATAATAATAAGAAGAAGAAGAAGAAGAAGAAGAAGAAGAAGAAGAAGAGGAAGAAGAAGAAGAAGAGGAAGAAGAAGAAGAAGAATAATGATGATAATAATAATATAACAATAATATTATTATCATCATCATCATCGTCGTCGTCGTCGTTATCGTCATCGTCATTATTATTATTATTATTATTATTATTATTATTATTATTATTATTATTATTATTATTATTATTATTATTATTATTATTATCATCATCATCATCAACAACAACAACAACATCATCATTATTGGTTGTTGTATGCATTGGGAATCGAACCTCGGACGAATAGGTGATTGATGCAGATTTCTTCCCAGTTTACCACTGTGTCAGTGTTCACATGCTGCCAAGCATAAGTGTGACGACGTGCTCCTCCCGCCTCGGGGTCAGTCGTGCTGTCGCGAATAAGTACTGCTGTTTGTAACTGTATTTGCAATGATGATGACGGTCACGACTATGACGATAACGATCACGAGAATCATGATGAGAATAATGATGAAGGTGAATATCACGATAAATAAAAGGCGCACGTGGCACTCTAGAGGCAAAAATTGGGCAAGTGTGCTGCTTAGCAAACAAATTTCTAATTGAATTTCATGAACTTCTCTGGCCATCAAGGTCATCTCGATAGAAGACCACGGGGTATTGAACCCTCAATGCGTCAAGTAGTCATGAAAATGGTCCCCACGGTATTCTAAGCGGACTTTTTTATTAGTTTTTTAATGTTATTTATGTGTTACACTGTGCACCATCTTATAGACGATTGCACTTGAGAGGTTAATTGCTGCTGTTTAGGTGGATCGTAACCATCTCCATAACAGAATAAATTCGATGTGATGTATTAGTTTTGCATCTACTATTGATTCAAACAGCAAGTGGTTGCACGTGTTACGTGCATTTGTAGCGTTTTATCGACAACACGTGCTAACCGACATCCACCGATTGCTATGGCTCTCGACTCGAATCAGTCAACCTGGATTAACGCCCAAAAAAGCAAGCTGCATAATTGCACTTTAAGTAGGGTCCTGCCGGGAGGTCCGTCAAGGACTTCATGTAATTTAATGCAACATAAGATAAATCCACAAACTTTATTGGCGCCTCGCAGTTGCTTCAGCCGAGGACCAGCTTATTTATGATGTTTTGAGAGCGGTGGTGTGATTGTCCTGTGAATAAGCTGATCTCCGTGACGTGGCTTTTGTTGGGCGCTGTAGAAATCTCGGGATTACGATTACGATCATCACGCCAGTGGCTTCGGCGTATCAAGGACCCTGAAAGGGATATGAATGCGGTGTAGACTGGGAACGCTTTCGTCAAACCTGCATCCTGGATGAGGTTTTTCCACAGCGACCGTATTATGTATCCTCCAGCCTCTTAATAGTTCAATAGTTCTGTCGGTCAAGGTCTTTCACCACCGCTGCCCCTCTTAGTGGTTGGACACCGGGACTTGCCTCGTTTGGTCGCCGTGCTTTAGGGACCGTGCACATA
Organism: Norana najaformis; assembly: GCA_964023275.1. Taxonomy (NCBI): domain Eukaryota; kingdom Metazoa; phylum Annelida; class Clitellata; order Crassiclitellata; family Hormogastridae; genus Norana; species Norana najaformis. The sequence continues at coordinate 28,746,766 of OZ029921.1, forward strand.
GAAATACATGGACTGTGCTAGCCCGATATATATATGTATGTATGTATGTATGTATGTATGTATGTGCAACCATAATAATAATAATAATAATAATAATAATAATAATAATAATAATAATAATAATAATAATAATAATAATAATAATAATAATAATAATAATAAGACGATTTATAGAGCGCCGTAGTACGGCCGAGGCCGAAAAAAGGTCGCTGTACATGTACAGCTATTTGCTGATGTATGTATATATTGTATGTATGTATGTTTGCATTTATGTATGTATTTATATGTGTATTTTGTATGTATGTATGTATGTGCGTATATGTATGTGTCTGCATACATGTATTTAGGCCTATATATGTATGTATGTATGTATGTATGTATATATGTATGTATGTATGTATTTATATATATTTGTATGTACCGTATGAATGTTTGCTTGTATCTTTATACATGTTTAGTTTTGGCATAAAATGCTATAACTATTTATTTTTATTGTATAATATTATCTAAAGCACAATGCTTCACAGCAGATCATATACTATGCCTAGTAATCGTAAAATAATTGTTATAGGTCAATAAAAATTAATAGACCTGCGCCTATTAGCACACTTATTAGGCTGATGGCATTCTTATGGTTATATACAATCAGCCCATAATGGTTTCATAAACACTTTCTACACAGTCGTAATATCGGCCACATGTTCCCTGGATGAAGTTCACGGTCCATTGTCCTTGAACAGTTTCATGTGCCGCACGTGGCGAAGCACATGCAATCATCGGTCGCTGTATGTAGCTGTTTGCCGGAGAGAAGGTACTGGTTGAATGTGGTTCCATCGAAAGCATCTCAAGGGACATCTTCACTGCTCTTTTAGACGTGGTAAACAGCCACGTTTCAACATGATGGAGAGGTTCTCTGAAGGCGCTATATAAATGCTCAAATACGTACATACATAACAAGCCATACTTACATTGTATCACAAACGTATGCATGTTTGTGATGCGATGCTTACGCGGGTTCGGACGAGTTACGAAATACAGGGCCGCAAAAGGAAGGAAGGGCCGCAAACAATGACTGTATGGTTCCCGGAATGGGGCCGCTTTCGCTGATCCGAAAGGGTTCTGGCCCATCCACCCTGGGTGAGGTCGCGAAATGGTCAGAGTCCTGAATGAGGGAAGATAAGAAGTTGTTCAAAAGTCGGGAAGGGCACGTGCGCGATGAAGAAATAAGCAAACAGATCTGTGTACAACGAGGGGTACCCTACGGAAGCCAATCAAAGTCCGCCAACGTATTTGTACCGCCAACTAAGACTAGAGTGGGTGATCGGGCCTTTCGGGACGCTGGCCCGCGCCTGGAACAGTCTTCTGGCATCCATTCAGGAGTCCAAAAGTGTCAACCTCTTTTAAAAACAGCTGAAATTCTAGTTACTGCATAACTCAGTACTTGGGCTGACTTTTGACTTCGTAAAGCACCCTAGGAGTAGCCTGCTACTTACGATGCTATATAAATTGCCGTTGTCGTCATTACGTTACAATCCAACGAGTACCAATTCGAGAAACAAGTCTGCATAATGGCCGGTAAAAGACAGACTGGAGATTGTACGCTCCCGGGTGAGTCATGACTAAATATCCACTTTCTAGTGCAGGTACCGCCTCAACAGATCCGATTTGAGGGTATTGGTCCCCACCTTGTGGCGAGGTTGCGAGACGGATATAGAGCGACAGACGTGTGATGGTGGGACGATGCGTTTTCCGATATACATGTGCCTAAATGGCGGAAAGACGCTAAGACTTATCGTAAGACTCCTATGTCCATCCATACATCCATGCATGCATGCAGGACTTATCATAAGACTCCTATGTCCATCCATACATCCATCCACCCATTCATCTATCCATCCGTCCGTCCGTCCATCCATACCCACATACGTCCTCCATATCTGCTTAAAACCCCTCATACTGTGCATCGATATAATACTGATGATTAAAACCTATTAAAACCTCATCCATCCATCCATACATACATCCATACGTACATCCATCCATACATACATTCACCAGTCCATTCAGACATTCATACATCCATTCATCCATCCACCCATTCATCTATCCATCCATCCGTCCGTCCGTCCGTCCATCCATACTTACACACGTCCTCCATATCTGCTTAAAACCCCTCATACTGTGCATCGATATAATACTGAGGATTAAAACCTATAGGCTCGTTTACGTTTTTGAAATCTTTGGTTTTAAGAAGAGGTCCTTGTGACCTTCCCAAGGTCTGCGTCTTCTTCTAGCCAACGAGTCAACATGCACTTCAGGCTTTAATAAACATTTTAAGATGGATCTCTTCGGTCCGTTTCAAGTGGCGCTATGTAAATTTATTTTAATGAATAAACAGGCATCCATTTAAAGTCCTGAATCAGGATTATTGTAAATTATTATAAAGTGTTTACATGTTTTCAGAGATTTGAATCTCGGTCTAGCACAGCGACCTTCAGTGATGTCACGCCAATTCAAAAGAGCGGCGGTGGTGAAGGATCTCACCCGATAAATTCATTGAAAAATGAGCAGGGTTGAGGCCATACGGTCGCTATAGAAAAACGCAGGCCTATACATTTGCATTACACCTTGCAATTTTACAAGGTTTTCAAGCGGTTTTTAAAATGCAATTCGGCCTACTATATATAGGCGCGCATTTGCCCACACAAGGCCATAGGCCTGTGTTGGTAAATATAGCCCTAATCCATAATTATGGTTAGCCATAGGCGGACTAAAAATAGGCTTTAGCCGCAGAAGGCTCTCAGTTGGCTAGGAATATCAGAATATCACGAAGTTTGCATAGTATATGCATAGTTTAAAATAATTTTTGGTTTGTGAGTTGTCTTTATATATGGATCACTATATGTGTGCGTTCTTATATGCGTGGTTTTGTGAACGTGTGAGATAAGCAATCGTACAAAGAAGCAGACAGAGACATCCACGCACACATACACACAGAGACAGGAACACGAACACATTGTATGGCAGCTCAACAGCAACATGCAATACAATGCATATATAGTTCCATGGCCCAATTTGTAGGCCTATGATTTAAAGGCCTGTGCGTTTGCCTTTTACCTCTGCATCAGGAGTTCGGATCCTAGTCAGTAATATGAGAATATTATGTCGCCAAGCCAATTAAGAAAAACTGTTCTGTTGCTAGAAATTGCCATCGACTGAGTGTTCTTGCTGATACCTTCCGTCTCTCCCTTCCTGTCCCTCTTCTCCCTTCTCATTTTCCTCGATTTGCATTGCGTGGTCAGCCCAACATTGATGAGAACCTTCATGTCCATATTGTATTGTATTGTATTCGATAGCTTATGTAGCTCTTCTTACAGAAAAAACTACTCAGAGGCGCTTCCAGCATGAGAGCCCCTGGGAAATAAGAACGTCTTTAAACAACAAGCTGACTGAGCTCTGTTGCCAACAGTGACCCTTGCACGAAGCAATAGCGATACAGGAGTTTTTACGCCTAAAGCGACAAGCTGTTTCGTCGTGTCCTCATCGGCAGTCACACTTTAAATGTTCGTTCGCCGTTGACATTTTCCTGGATTCTTCTTTACACGAAAGCGTTTCTTAGGGAATTCTTGTTTCAGAGGTTACTGTTAATGAATGATAACTAAATTGATAACTAAGTTGCTACATGATAACTTTGTGATCTTAATGACATTTTTAACATCATTGCGGCTTGCGCAGAGAGCGCCACTGATGAGTTTATCTTGAAGTGGCGCTATACAAATTTTAAATTACAAAATTACAATTACAGTGTAACCCTATCTCGCGCGCAGGTTGTCGGCGGATTCGTCGAGAAGCCTAACGGAAGCCTAAATTCCGCTAAGCATCTCTTTCTTGACTCATATCCTTTGTAGACTGTTTCCGTGTATTCTCGGGATTCCATCCTGGCTTTCAACCGGACTCACCCTGGAATTTGGATTGCAGAGTGATTTTGCTTAGTAGCGACCATCCACTGATGCCTTGAGCATTATTACAGCGGCGCTATAGAAGTTCTCAGATTATATTGGGTTGGATAAACTTGGCAGACTAACCTTCATGTGTTTTGTTTTTTCTACTGTTTCCAAGGGCAATTAACCAAAGCTCAATCTTGGATCCACCCACGAAGATAATAACCTTCGTTAACGCGGAGTAATAAAAGAATTACAAGTAGGCCTAAGGTAAAGGCTACTGTGGCATCGGCTCTGTTGTGCTGCTGTTGGGGCAGCTGCACCCATCGCTGGCTGTGGGTGTAGATGGGTGCACGTCCTGTTAATTGTTCAGCTGTCGAGGCTTGCAACAGGCAGGGGGATGTTGTCCTGTTCTTCGACTGATGTTGTCAAGTTTACTTTCAGCCGAAGGAACCTTTGAGCCGGTGCTCGGGTTCACACCTCGTAGGCTCTGCTCAGATTGAGCATAGGCCTACTACAGGCCTATGTATGTAAGAAAATGTCATTACCTTACATCAGCCAGCTGTTAAAGATTGGACAACCACATGAAATTATGATAGCTGATAGGCCTACGTTAAATTTCTCACTGAATCTCAGTGTCAAATTGTTTTGCTAGGAATATAGATCGATTTTTCTTGTTGCAGTTATGATGGTAATGCGGTGCTAATATTCAGTCATTTAATATCTCTTTCACTTCATTAATATCAGGCATATCGCATCAAGCGAAGGAATTGGTATATGTTTCAAACTTGTAGGCTTGATATGTCTGGCTGCGTCCAACACGAATCATGCCAAAGCATCTGGTTTTCAGACCCAGTAGCCTTGTTCATTTTGTTGCCTACATTGAACCTATAGCCTGCGTGACCTTCGAGCTGTGTATTGACTGTGGAGAGGCCGCCCAGTTTTTGAACTTATCGTCCTTTCATAATTCTGGTACCTCCGCGACATCTATTGGCCTACTAGATATGTAAGCAGGCATAATATTCTGGCAGACAAATAAAATATGAAATTATTCAGAATTTTACAAATCGTCTCTTCTCATTTGTGTATTGCAAGTTAGGAATTCTTTCAAAAATTAATGTCAAAGGCTGTCCCTATTCTTAAGTTGTAGCGCGCTGTTACATTATTATAAAAATGCCTATTAATAAGTTGGTCAAGTTTGCACGACAGCCTGATCTACTTGGAACAATTAGTAATAAACCAGTGTGAAATGCAAGGGTAGCCGATTCTATCCCGGTTCCTCTTCTTCCCCTTATCTATTCCGCTGTTCCAGTTCCAAACACCACCCACCGTAGCCATCTGACTGCCTGAACTCTCTGACTGTTGGATCTCGACCTGGCACCGAACCCTCCTTGCCCATCGAATTTGTTTTGACTGAGCGCCTGTGAATAAGTTGGTTCCCGCGACTTAGCTTTCGTTGGGCGCTGTAGAAGTCTCGAGTTTACGATTGATTCTGCGCTACATAAATTATATTGATTGAACCACAATATATGTCATTGTCCCAGGCACCACCGCTGTTTGCGAAGGCACGGCTATTTTTTTATTTCGTTCTAAGCTTTAATGGATTCGCTCTGATATCGAAGACTAATAGTTCCAATGTTTAACGACATATTATGGCATCAAAGGCCGTTGACGTCGCCCTCCCCCGTTATCCACGCTACGGTCTGGCACTACCCCAGTACAGCAGTTGGGGAGTAAAATCGAAGGGCTTGGCTTACAAAGCCCAAGATACAGCATCAACAAAGACGACCTTGGCGACGCGACTGTCGTTGTTTTGCAGAAGAGCTATTCAAAGCCCTGTACACTAACTGGATGTAGCCGTCCAGTGTTTAACGAGGATCGCATGGAAACCTTCTCCGAACTTCGGCCAACATATTTTCATAAAGTAGGATAATTCCGCAAGCCGACTGGGCCTAATTATCCAAGTAAACATTGTTGCAGCGCTACACTACGGTTTCTCATTGGTTATGATAACTGGCCGCTAGGCTAACCTGATCATTCAACATCGACCCTGGACGGTAGTTGACCCAGTTTGACTATAATGTTGCGTTCCTCTAGCGTAGTGAACTGGCGTTCAATGTGAATCGAAAAACCTGGATTAAAGCCTCCTTCTTAATGATAATGTGGGCCCCTGTTGCATTCGTTTGAGCTCGAAATATAAATAGGGTAGGAGTTCTGTGAGTTCGTTTGACTCAGCATCCCCGACTCGTCTTACATAATTCTGTGGCGCTTAGAAATTTCAGCGATTTACATTACATGCATCCACGATTTCCATAGTAACACTAAGCTGTGACCCGGCTTGACCCCCGGATTCTGACCTGACACTGAAACTGACCAAACAACCTGGCTCTTGCGGACTGGATTTCATATAGCGACTGCGTTTAAGCTGTTCCCTGAGGCAGTTTGTGTGTGCCGCTGAAAAATTTCGGAGCTTTACATTGGGCCTTTTAGTACACAATCAAGCGGGAAGGCAACCATGTTGGCCCTACCTCAAACTGAGTTCTGTGCACGCCTGTCACACAAGTTTTATAAGAGAAGCAGCTCATAGTTTTGTTCTGCTAACAAAACACACCACCAAAATTGCACCAATGCACATTTGGTTGATGAAAAAGGCTACTTACTTGCTTACTTGCATTTAAAACCAAAGTGAAAACTGATGCTTGAATATGGAAAATGTGCGAAACTAGGACTGAGTGCGGGAAAAGTCGAGAAAGCTCGATGACTCATAAATGTGAGAAAGACCTCCATCATGCAAGAACTCGACCAAGCCCTCCTCAACTTCTCCATCTGCCAGAGACTATACGTATCTCGTGTTTACCACGAATGAAAACAAGTTTACCTGGCCAACGGAACACTGCACAGCAAGCCCGAAAACATGAGACATCGCCAGCCAATGGGAAGGCTAGAATCTGTCGAGTGCCTGTACACGTGAATAGCACGTTAACGTCCCGTGTTTTTGCTGTGTTTCTCTGGTTCATGGTTCGCCTATTTATTGCCCGATTCCTTAAGCCGTGAGCCAATTCGTGGACTGCTAGTCGGCTGAGTGGGTTCGATTGGCTTTCGACGAAGGATCGAACATTTGCAGCAGAGACTGAGCTAGACGAGCAACGTGGAACTGGTGATTGTCTTGGAGAAGACGAAAACTGACAATCGATGCGGTGACTGTCGTTGTGGTTTCGACTTTGAGACTTCAGGGTAGCGATTGATTGTGATAAAATAAAATGGTGAGTAGGAAATGCTTTTCAGAGTAAAGGTTACGGTTAACAAAGCACGATGTTTCTGAGTAAAGCTGTGGTTAAATAAGTGATTCATAGGTGACGCATCACCTGCAATTCCAGCTTTTGAAAGTAGAACCCTGCATGAACAGATTCATACAACTAAATTACAAATATCGTAATAAAATTACATACCTAGACTGTTTGTAATGAGGATGTAATTTTATCATATAACATCAACAGATCACGTGCATTTAACCCTGCGTGACCATGGTAAACCAGCAACACGGTAATAGTTGGGTTTGAATTATACGGTTGTAATATTTTAGAATGCAGAGGTAAAAAATGTGGTGAAAGTTGGGACTTCTCTAAACAGTGGACCCTCATTATGAGGAATTTATTTTACTGAAAAACCTAACTTTCACAAATCTAAGGTTTGTGTCTGTCGAACGTTTTAATTGACGACAGTTACAGTCTCGGATTGTTGTCTTTTTAGGTTGAGGAAAATTTGTAATGAAAAAATTTCAGAAAATTGTGATAATTTGCTGAAATGTCTTTGAAGAAACTGAAGTTATCTCAAGACCTAGCATGGCATTTGATCATGCAAACGTGGTACAATATTATTTTTGAATTTTTCAGATGAGCCGACTGAAGCTGTTGACATTTGATGTCACAAACACAATCCTCAAGGTGAAGGATTCGCCAGGGCACCAGTATGCGGCCATTGCCAAGCATTTTGGGATCAACATGAGTCCAGTAGCTCTCGACAAAGTTTATGAGTTAGTTTTCATTACTTTGAACTTCTCTGTGCTAGGGTAATCTAGAATTTGATATCCTGAACTGCCAGACTAAAGGTTGAGGTATGTTTAATGGCCAAAACACAATTACCGAGAACTTGACTGTGCTGATTACTATGCATTTTCAATGCAGGCAGATGCATTACAGTGGGGCATCGATGGCCTGCCAGCCAGCCACTTGCAGTTAGGCCAAGAGAAAATAAAATCTGTAACGTGTCATACTCGTGACCGCCAGTAACTATTCAGCTTACGGGGCTGGTATGAGTGATGTCTTGTGTTGTAACGCAAGGGATGCTCAGTAACAGTGGAATTGCAAATATCTTCCACATACACTCAAGTTGTCTGGTGTCCTTATGCAGTAGTTTTTCAATTTTCCATGACACTGAACACCCAGTCTGACTGGTCTGTTAATGCTCATAGGGACCGGAAATTGAGGTTCAGAGTGCCATTGCATGGTCCTCCCTGCCATTGGATCATGCAGTGTGTCCAAACAAGTATTACTTCCGAGTAATTTCTGTGGGTTTCGAGAGGGAATGAATAAGAAAAGGTGACAGAAGATGCTGACAACACTGATGAAGGAAGCGAAGAAAGAGATAATGAAAGACGAATTTATGAACATTTTGGAAAATTTTATCGGCTGGCTGGATTTACTTGCAGAAACAAGTAATTGCCATCAAATCAAAAGAAACAACAAATGTTGAAAGTCTTTAATTTCAAAAGTGCAAAAAATAATTTTATCTTGACAGTCCTTTTTGAGCAGTTATTTGCTATTGCTGGCCATATATGGCCATAGCAAACATGCTTATATGCATTCTGACTGGAAATGCATGTACGAGCGTGCCCAGTATGGCATTGTGACCTATGTATTGAGTTTACAAAAATTTTGCCATTTTTGCATTGCTGTGTCTTATAGCAAGGAGCAGCTTATAATCTGAAAAATACTGGTAGATTTAAATGTTTGTTTTTTAATGAATTATTATCTTTGTCAGTGAGCACTTGACCCATTCTTCTTTGACTTGTTCAATCACTGTTATCGTCGATCTCCTTAATACTGAACTGTCTAGTGGTGTAATAAAAGCTACTTCAGTCATTCGCTTGACTCTATAGCTCTCTTTCTTGGCCTAAGTTCAACCATTTTATCAGAGATTTTCTAATGGGTTGGTTCTGTTCTGCATTCAGTGGTTGTTCTACAGTGTACATGTTGTGCCTGAACAGTATGTTGGGGGGCATTAACCTTTAGTGGCAGCCCAGATATTGAACCACTGTTTTGACAGTTTAGTCCTCCAGATGCTGGGTTTATCTTCTGAAGATAAATCGAGCAGGAATGCCTCTTATCATTCAGGGCTCAGTATTCTATTCATGGGTCAAGAAGTAGCCTGCGTAGGCTGAACCTGATAGCTTCAAACAGGGTGTTAGGCTAACTACTGAGAATGGTTATAAGTACTGTTCTGGCTGATAACCCCGACTCGTACCTTTTGGTAACGTGTTCCAACTTTTGAAGGCCTGTGCTTTGCTGTGATCTACATCGTGTCAGTATCTCTAATCTTGCTTGATCAGCCTACTTGTTGACTTGTGTTGTTTTGGTGATTTAGAAAAAGGGTATCTTTGTCTTTTAAATAGGTCAATGGGCTTGTTTACAAGTGGTTGGCCTTGGTTGTCAAGGTTTGGCTAAATAGTGTTTAGTTAGCTCCTAATTCTACTGACTGGTAACAGATGTACATAATACAAAGGTCTGTGGGTGTAGTAGCATATATGATAACTTTACAGAGTTATCAGTATAGAGAATAAGGGTGGAGTTGGAGCTTGTGAATGCTATTGAATTTGGAGGATAACTGAGAAATCTTGATCAAGGCTTGCAGTCCTCTTGTAGCAGTTGAATCTTAGGGCTTCAAACCTTACATTTCAAAACTGTCCTTTCATTCCTGAATTAATTTTTTTCATTGCTGAATTAATGTTCTTATTTCTTGAACTAGATTTCTCCCAGAAGCATTATTGAACTAGCTTTACTGAACTAGTTTTCGTCTTTTCTGAACTGGTTTTCTGCAGAACTTCGTCATTCTAGGAAGAATTAGTTGGCTTCATTCCTAAATTAAATTTCTTCATTCATGAACCAGATCTTTGTTCCTAAATTAGTTTTCTTTGTCAAAAACTACTAGGTACTTTATTCCTTAACTGTTGTTTGCCATCCTAAACTGGTTCTCTTTATTCTTGCTCTGGTTTCATCTGGTTTCTTCCTGAACCAGTTTTATTTATTTGAGCTGAGTTTCTGGATATTGACCTCACTGTGGATTAATTGATGCCTTGTGCATTGGACTTCAGCACTATACAAGTTTCAAATTACAATTCCCACAGTTGTTTTTTTCATTTCTGATGCTTGGATGGTTACACAAAATCAGTTGTCTTGTTTTATATGTTTTAACTGTTGTTTTATCTTTGTTGTTAAACAGTTCCACATACCAGAAGAAGAAACAGGATCATCCAAACTACGGCAGGGACCATGGTATGACGACCAAAGAATGGTGGCAGGATTTCATCTGTCGGGTGTTTATTAGTGCTGGCTATAAGGGCAAGCTTTCGACCCTTAGAGGTGTTTCCAATGAACTGTGGGACCGATTTGAGGAAGGCACTGACTGGGAGGTGATTCCACACTCTCACGAAACCCTGTCTTCTCTCAAGAACGCCGGTATCACGCTCGGAGTTGTCTCAAACTTTGACGAGAGCCTAAAAAAGACGCTTGTCGTCAACAAGATGGACCACTACTTTGACTTCCTTGTCACTGCTGTCAGTGCCGGAACCGAGAAGCCAGATCCAGCCATCTTCCGTCATGCTCTTTCCATGAGTGGAATGTCACCGTCAGTATCGGGACACGTTGGCGATGACATCTCTCATGACTACCACACTCCAAAGAGCATTGGAATGTCAGCATTCCTTTTCAACCACGAGAGTACTCTGCCACAAGCGTCGCTGGAAAACGTCGATCGAAAAGATGTTATCAACGACCTTCGTGACCTCAGTAGGCTAGTCGTCCAGCAGTGAGAACCTCGTTGGTCAGCGAACAGCTGGAACAGTGTTCCTTTGTACTTTAATCAACCTGCTGTCTTTCGTTCATTGGCCAGTTTTTATCAGAGGCCAGAAATGCTCCAGATACACCCTTCTGACTCTCTCGCCGCTGCACTTTGGTGGCAGTTGGGTTTGATGGGTAAAACTATTTTGTTTCTTTGTGTTAAAGTTGTTTGTCGTGGAAATAGTCGATAATTAGTGGACGTTTTTGTCCTTGTGGGTTTGCTTTACACTGATTTGTCTTCAAATCGTTGAGCCCAAGTTCATTTGCTTTTAAATGTACCTTGGATCCGAACTTCAAAAGCAAAACTCTTTTAAGTTTTGGTCTTAGAAGGAGTCATGTGTATTACTCTGTTTGATATATTTCTTTCTGCTGTTATATGAGCATGCTTGCTTTATGTTGCAAAACTATAGAACTGTTTCAATGACCGCTTGGTCACCCTGATTAATTCAGTGACGTCTTAATGGATTACATCGTGTATGCTTCAGTATTAATAACGAACTAGAAGAGTACAAGCTAGCAACAAGCAATTGAATATCTTGACTGTGAGAGATGAAGAACCATGCTGACTGTTTCTCTTTCTGTTTAATTTTTTTCATTCTGTTGCTTGTTTAAAGCTTAATATTCCTTCACTTTAAAAATGTCAGATTCTAGTTTTTGACTCAATTAGAGGTTGGTGTGTGTGTTTCTGGTTCCAGTTGTTGTCACAAAAATGGCTGTAATTTTTACCCAGCCAATTTTGTTGATAGTCTTCAAACTACATCACTGTTGTACTTCGATGTTGAAACTAAATCTCTGTAAGCTATAGACAATATGCTGTAATTGGTAGAATATCCCAAGCAGCCAGAAATGCACATTTTCAACACGGTGATTGTTTGGGAGATCCCCGGTTGAAGATTTCCTTTTACCTGTAGAAACACATTCTTTGAACATCTACATTTTTGGTTGTTTTCTGTTGCTGCCTCTGTTGATTTTTTCTTTTGCCAAAACGGCTGACATACGCTGTTAGTCATCACTTGCCATTACGAACTGAATGTGGATCAGACAATGACGATGGTATAGCTACCTAACCAACCTAATATTTGAAATTCCTAGTTGAAGAAATCTGTTTTCTGGTTAACTTAGATTTTTTACTGTACATTTTTGAAGTGTGTTTCAGACAGTGTGGGTGGTGTGATCAGAGTATGTGGTGCAACATCAAATGGGAATGAAATAAATCACATGTTTTGGGTGCAAAATTGATTATTTTAAGAACTGATTTGATTTTAAAAAAGAATTAGTTCTGTTACCGGTGTATCGGGACAAAATCTGTAATTGTGTCTTTTATTTTTCATTTCATTGTTTTTTTGTATTTCGTTTTGATGTTCGAAATTAAAGAGTAATTTTATGTTCAGCATCTTGCAGAATTTTTGTTTTGCCATTTCCCTGTCTCTACACAAAGTGAACACGGTTAACAGTACATGTCCCAGTTTCCCCACCACCAAAAAACCTTAAAATCGCCACACAGCCGATCGTAATATTCTAGACTGAAGTCTAACGGTTTAACGACACCGGGCACCAAAGGCCTTTGACTTCGATACGAGACTATTTAGCACAGTTTTCACTGTTTGGTTTCTGTAAACGGCTTCGGTAAGGTTGTGTAAGGTAAGGTAATGATGTACTGTTCGCTCATGGGTTTGTGTTGCAGTTTTCTGCTGACAGATGGACATAATGACAAACGATGCAAACCGCATAACTGGCAATCGCTAGGTGTCGCCAACTTCGCTTAACATTTGCGTCGATGCGTGTGCTTCTGCCCTACCTTGAGTGAACACGGCGCTGAATGACGACTTGGTTTTGCGAATTGTTGGCCCGATTTCGTCATGTTTACTTACGCGTTTATATGGAGTGGGAAGGAGTAAAAAGTAAAACCATTACGAAGTAAAAAAGTAAAATAAAAAAATAACTGGAAGTAGTAAAAAAGCAAAACAGGTGTAGGGGAGTATGAAGTGAATATATAGAACTGTCTGGCGACCGTATGGCCTCGACCCTTATCATTTTTCATATCTCTTCCGAGCATCAATAACAGCTAGAAATAACCGACCTTATCAGAGAACCGGCATGGAGCGCTATTTGCCTCATGCTCAACTTCTGCTGGGTCTTATTTTAAAAATTACACAGTCTTGATAAAATTCGGTATATCTAGTGATCTTCAAAATCGTGAAATGGCACAGGCCTCTAGCTCTCAATCTCGACAAGGTCCTCACAACTGAGACTCCATTGTGTGGCCGCATTTTGTTGATACGACGCTGGTAGTTACAGTTAATTTAAGCACTACAATGCATGGTTAGCAATTGGAATGACACGCCACCCGGCGTCCACTCGTAGATGTAAATGGTTACCAAAGTCAGAATAAAAAGAGGAATAAGAGGAGGAGGATCCATGAATATGAAGTGTTGACGACTTCATTTTCTTAGCCTCGCCATACGAGGGCGGGTAACCAGTCCTTTCTCACGCTGCCTACTCTTTCCATCAACGGTGTACGTCAGTGTATTTATTTATAGCGAGGTTGCCCAGCTGCGCAAATGGTGCAGAAATATCGAAACAACTTTTCGCCACATCGGGGATTTGAAACGCCGGCCTCTGTATTGAGAGTCTAGCACTGCTTTTGAGGCCTGTAAGCAAGTATGTTACCCTTACCTTTTGTTGTTACATTACCACCCATAACTTCATCCATAAAATTAATTTCAAACACAGTTGTCTCTAATAATCAAAACTGCGTAGTATATAGAATCAAACGCCTGCAAAGATCAAAGAATCAAGAAACCTTTGTAAATCTGCTGGTCTTATCTAACATCTGAATACGCGGCTTCGGCAGAAATCTCTGCATGCAATTCCTTGCATGAGTCTCCAGCAGAGTTATTTCAACAATATAATATAATGTTCAGATATAACTCTGAAATCTGTGTTTCAGTACAGAGCCCCATCGCATACGAGCAGCGTTTACGACTCCACAAACATGAAGTATTTACTTAGTTAAAGTCACTGGGTTCCTTTACGAACGTCTTGGAGGCCCTCCTCGCCAGCATCATAGTAGAAGAAGAGCAACAAGTTCATCGGCCGAGGAAAGAGGCTCGGAGAGCAGGAAACATCTCCACTGGAAGAATATCCTTTATAAAACCAAAACAATGGATCCTCGCACATTATTGACTTCCTGGTATAGATGGCTCTGCCTGGTCCGTGCTGCGCAAAGACTGAGGAAAGACGACAGCCGAATGAGGCGTTCACAACACATGGTTATGCTCACCTACTGGCTCCATCCGGGCTGATGGTCGCACACAGAAATTTGCGCAGAAGGGGCAAAACGTGAAAACTGGGACTCGTAGTCTCCCCGTCTATGTGGGCCAAAAGTGTTCTAGTGTGAACTCCAAGAGTGGACAAGCGCCCCATCTTGCCTCTGTGATGATGTTTGAACGCGCCGGGTCTCAATATCCTTCACCCACCAAATGCTTCCTGTACGCAACATTCTTCAGCAGACAGGGCGGTGACCTAGCGACCGACCTATTTGCTTTTATACCGCTCCGAAGGCTCAAGGAATACGTGAATTTTTCATATATATATATATATACATATACATATATATATATACACATATATATATGTATATATGTGTATATATATGTATATGTATATATAAACTATATATATATATATATATATATATATATATATATATATATATATATATATATATATATATATATATATATATATATATATAGCGCATGTAAGTCGGGGCTCAACATTGTCCAGGCGGTCGTCTCAATTATCCAGCAAACTCCAACTAAGACAGCAATGACGTACGTACAGATCGAATGAAACGTGTTTGTGTGGCCGCTGCCAACACGCGGTCACAACCACCGCCACCTGGCGAACAACAGTAGATCACGACACGCAGACCTAAGCTACGTACTCAACCAATAACCGCAGCGCCCGTCATAACACCCTGCAGCCGGGATGTGCTAAAATAGTGTGTATGCATGCGCGTGCGTTTGCGCGTGTGCTTTTGTCTGTATGTGGGGCGTGTTTTATAGTGACGATGTGCAAGAAACTGAATATTAATAGGCAGCGTGAGATGATGTGTAGCATGCTGCGTGATGGCCGCGCCTGGTGGGCGTGTCTTCTTTGAAGGCGGAGAAGAACTCTGATGGTAGAGGAAAGCAGCGGGTTAGGGAAAAGTTTAACAGATTACGGTTGGCAGATGTCGAGTGATCGAGTGGGGATGCTAACCCGCCCTCATCGTCCTCGTCTGCTTCTTGCATGCCGGGGCTTCTCTGTGCAGAGACTCGATCTGAATGCCTCCTCCTCTTCCTCCTCCTCCTCCTCCTCCTCCTCCTCCTCCTCCTCCTCCTCCTCCTCCTCCTCCTCCTCCTCCTCCTCCTCTTCCTGCGTATCTTATGTCCTCCTCTTCCTTATATCTCCGTATCTTATGTCCTCCTCTTCCTTCTGTACTTCTCTCTTCCTCATCCTCTCATCTCATTTTTCTATTTCTCCTCCTCCTCCTCCTCCTCTTCCTCCACCTCCTCCTCTTCCTCCTGCTGCTCCTCTTTCCTCTTCTTCCTCCTTTCTTCTCTGTCTCATACCTCCTACACTTTGCCCTCATCTTTCTTTTCCTATCTTCTTTCCCCTCCATCTTCTTCTCTTTCTTCTTCCTCCTCTCCTTCCTCTCCCTGTTCTCCTTTTTTATTCTTGACCGCATCTTCTTCCGGGCCTTTTTCTTCTCTCATTTCCTACTCTCTCGTAATCGTAATCATAATCCCAAGATTTCTTCAGCGCCCAGCGAAAGCCGCGGTTCCATCTTCATCTTCTTCTTATTATCCCTCCGATCTCTTCATCCTCTTTATTCTTCCTCCTCTTCCGTTGTTCCCCTTCTTTCCTTTTCCTTCTTTCCTTCCTTCCTTCCTTCCTTCCTTCCTTCCTTCCTTCCTTCCTTCCTTCCTTCCTTAATTCCTTCTTCTATATTTCCCTCTTTATTCCTTTTTTCTTTCTTCTCTTACCCCTCCTCCTTTTTCTGCTCCTTCTCTTGCTCCTCCTTTTCTTCCTCGTCCTCTACTTCCTTCTTTTCCTCGGCAGAGCGGACGCATCGTCCACCCGTCACTCCGTCCTCCCTACACGCTTAAAAGTAATGGCTGCTACCAGCAGGCACCAGTGTTCTACTGAAGCGAGGCTTGGACATATATTGTCTGAAAGCAAACACTTTCAGAGCAGTCCTGCATTTGAAAACAATTAATCGTAATCTCGAGATTTCTACAGCACTCAGCGAAAGCCAAGTCGCGGGAACCAGCGCATTCACAAACGCATATATTAACCAATATATCCACGACTATAATTTGAAAGCGCGGCGACATCGGTCGCAGTTACCGCACAGTTTATTGCCAACAGCGGCGAAGCCACACTGTTCGTGGAAGGGTGGGTTCGTACATGGGTAGACGGACGTCGTGCTGCTCTCTGGGCATTGAATCGCTTTGGTCGTCTGCGTTCGTTCGCTCGTTCTGAGTCGCGCCAACAAACTGATAGTCGTTCTCGCGTTGACGTACAGCGAACGACGCGTATATCGGTCGGTCATTGACGGATGGAAGAGCGGAGGATTGCGCAAGGTCCGATCGCAGGAGGAAGAGAAGGACCCGGCAGGACTGAGCAGAGACTGATCTAAGCCAAGCAGAAGAAGGACTTGGAGGAGGAGAACGCACTGAGCGGAGACTGATCCAAGAAAAGCACGAGGGCTAGGAGGAGGACGGCGTTTGACGTCTTCGGCGAAGGGATCTAGTAGGCTAATCGGAGCTTTTCGCTTCGTCCTGCGCACGGCGTCCGGCGTCTCGAGGAGTGCGGCGCAGTCGGCTGGCGCTCGTGTCGACCCTTCGGTAAGGAAATTTACGAATCATTAGTCTTTCCTTTAGCCGGATCGTTGTTATCTTTGGTTTAATATTTACGCAACGGGTAAGTAAATTTGGAATTAATTGACAATCAGTTGATTTTTAAATTGAATTTCAAAATTAATTCGCAGTTTTCTTATGAGGTAAAATGGCCCGTGGGATTAAAAGCGTCTGTTAGGAGTACCAGAAAACTGGAAAATCAGGACTCGTTCTCGGGAGTAGAAGAACTTGGACGATAATTATCGTTAAATTCTTTATTAATGGATAACTGATGAGTAGGCCTGCCTTTGAAAATCTCTTGTTAGATAATTAAGTGAGATAACGAATAAATGTCTTTATAATTAGTGCAACAAATCCGTGAAAGAAGTGTGGGTATCGATAGTTCGTATTATTGTGTTGAGCTACGGAAAGGCGATGAAGAGTTTTCGTAAACAATCCTAATAGCAAACTACTAGGCTATAAACCATATTAAATTTTTGTGGTTTAAAGTATGCATGCAATACACACTTATGTACATGACATTGTACCTTGGGCAACAGCTTATGCTGTTACAATTTTGCCAATTCTTTGATGCCATTCAGATCAAAACTTAAGACGCGTCTCTCAACTTGCTTACGACGCATTGGAATTGGATCCGGCTTCTCCAGCGGTTAGTGATTTTTGACTGCGGCTGTAGACCAACGAATGGTGCCGTGGGCATTATGATAACGGCGATATCGAGGCCAATAGATTAGATTAGATTAGATTACATAGCTTGCCAAAATTTGTAAAAATAATTTCTTCCGTAAAATTATGATTGGTAACATGTAGTTGTTAAGCATGAATACTTTTCAAATGAATTTCTTCAGATCTTTTTATTGAAAACCAGAAACATCCTGAATAAAAATCATTTAGTTTGTAGTTTAGAATTTCGACAGTGCCTCTATGGATGACCAGTCTCATTCTGTTATCACTAGCTGTGCATAACGGCCTTGTGATTTGCATGCTCGATGGTCAACCTAGATGTTTGGGATTTAAATCCCCACCAGGAAAGCAAAAATATTTAAGTATTTCTGTTCTTTTCCACTAGAACACCCTTGTAAGTAGCACACTCGTGCGTGTGTGCATTAACTGTAGGCTGTTGGTGGGGAGATCAGATAAAGGGTGGGCCACCCACATGCATAAGCCAGGGCTAAGAAGACAGTTTAACAAATATGTGCCAATGGCTGCCTCTCAGGCTTAGATTTGGGGACTACTTTTTCAGTTGCTGACTGTGAAGTTCATCCTGAGTCTAATAACTAAAGTTCGCTTAAATTTCTTGTCTGCATGCTCACTTTAGAAATCTCTTCAGAGGAGCGAAACTGTAATCAGCAAAGTGATTTATGTAATTCATGTTGAACGTTTGTGTGGCACAGTATGAAGGCAGCCTCTTTCAGTCTTGCTGAACATTGTTGTTTTATGTTTTTTGAGGGGGGGTTGGAATATTGATGAAATAAACAGCTGGTTTGAGAGCACATTTGCTATCCAATATTTTAATGCCTCTGAGTTAAATTGCAGTGTTTTTCACAGACCTACACTAGTTACCATACCTAATCAGGCCTTACCTGCCCTTACCTTGCCTTATTTTTCTGTACCCTCTCTTATCTTTCTGATATTTACTTAATTTTACCTTGCTTTATCAAAAATTCCATAACTTCCTTACCTTACCTTACCTTAAAGTATTAGTTATTATAGGATAATTGGCTTGCCATGGCTTGTGCCACACTGATATTTTCATTGTTGAGCTCCATAAGCAAGTTGAAAATTTTTATTATAATTTTATTATCAGAACAATTTGAAACATGCACAAAGTCATACCGCAGTGTGAGTCAAAACTGCTCAATCGAGCTGTGATAAGTAATATGAAATGTTACTAAGTATAAATATTTTAAGCAACACTTGACAAAGTTTCAGAGTACGTGATGGGAACTTCATAAAAATTCCTACGTGCTTGAGTAAAAAATTTCTGTTAAGTTGAATGAGTCACAAGTCAGCATGGGCTCCGTGTGTGGTGTGGGATCTGTGCCAAGGGGTGAGTAATCACTCAGATGGAGCCATGGAGTTTACACCATCCACTTCAAGCGATCTTATTACCTGTGAAAATACCCATTACCTATAAAGAGACACATATTCTTTGTGTGCCACAGATTGGGTTACCTCTCGGGGAGGGGAGGTTGGGAATCTGGAGTCAGACGGAGCCACCAGTCCATTGGGAAATGATTCATCGGAAAACAAAGACATTTTTGCAACATTTTATAGCGATATGCCTACTTATAAGGGGGCAGGGTAGTGCCAGACAGAACACAATCAAACGGTAACCTTCCGAGGAGCAGAGCTGTGCACCTGCCCGAATCTCCGGCACCCAGAACTGACGTGGGTTGTTTTAAATCAATTAATCTGAGTTGCTGGATTGGCTTATCAGTGTCTGGTAGACGTCTGTTTTCTGCTGACCCTGGCCATGTCTTTCTGCTCTTCTGGCCACACAAAGGGTTTCTGCTCCTATTATTATTCTTATTATTATTATTATTATTCTTATTATTATTATTATTATTATTATTATTCTTATTATTATTATTATTATTATTATTATTATTATTATTATTCTTATTCTTATTATTATTAATACTTGGATCATCCAGGTATGTTCTGATACTCTCCAGGTTCCCAGGTGTTCTGGGGCTTTGACAGTGATTACCCATAAAGGTTGATTGAATTAGATATCGGCAGTAGACTGCTGGGATAGAACAGTGGGAGGCGGAACCTTGGCTGGCATATGTGGTGTTTCAGATGGGAAGGAATCTGACACCTGATACTGATGCCAGTTCCAAAGATGAAGATGAAGAGGTGAGGAGGAGATGGAGAGGGGGTGAAGACGAAGAGGACGAGGAGGAGCAGAGCTGATGGTGAACTGGTGAAGAGTGACATAGAAACTCTGTGGTGGCTTACTTGCTGGTTCTACCGAGGTATCAGCAAATACATAAGCACGTATAGACATACAGAGGCATCAGCAAATACACAGGCATATATAGACATACAGAGGCATCAACAAATACACAGGCACGTATAGACATACAGAGGCATCAACAAAGACACAGGCACATATAGACATACAGAGGCATCAACAAATACACAGGCATATATAGACATACAGAGGCATCAACCAATACCCAAGCATATATAGACATACAGAAGCATCAACAAAGACACAGGCACGTATAGACATACAGAGGCATCAACAAAGACACAGGCACATATAGACATACAGAGGCATCAACAAATACACAGGCATATATAGACATACAGAGGCATCAACCAATACCCAAGCATATATAGACATACAGAGGCATCAACAAATACAAAGGCACTTATAAATATGCATAAAAAGCAGAAACAGACGCATACATGTATGAAATAGATGCACACTAAGATGGCCACAAACATACTCTTCTAGTTTCTTCTGAGCTCTGAAAGATTAGTGATGAAGTTTTGCTGCTTAATGACTTTCACTTTGTTTAGGCCAGCATGGGCAGGGCTTTAGTGAGGTACTTATAAAATACTAAATTAAGCCTCTAGATAACTAACTAACTACTTAATGATACATAAGGACCCTTCTAAACATAGATATCAGGTAAACACACATGTATGCACACCTAGACATGCACAGTAACACACACAAAAACATAAGCACACACACAAACGCACGCGCTCACACACGCACACGCACGCAGATGTAGGCCAGTGTAGAAATTCAAGGCATATACCTTATTTGGGTGTTTTGTTCTGGTGTTTACCCTCTAATTAAATTGCCATTTTCTGCCCGTTTAAGTTTATTTGTAGTTCCTAATTTATCGTTTGTTTGCCTGATTTGAGAGGTTTCATGTGAAAGCTTACCCAAGCGAATCTCTGTTGGCCTTTTAGAAGTCACAACTATCCAGGTTTCCAGCTGTTATTGTAAGACTGTAAACTGTAAATTGTAAGACTGGGCCTGATTGTTATCATATATACCACCACAAAAGTGTATCGTAATCTGACCCATTTAATGTGATGGAGGTATTTGTGCTCAGACATGTAGTCTACAGCTCTACAAAGGTTGAGGATTTTTTAAAGAAAACTTATCAAAAATTTCCTTCAGATAATTTATCTGATTGGCTAATTATGTCTGAGGCCTTTTCTATTATTTATATATGTACTTAAAATCAGTGTAATAATAATAATAATAATTATAATAATAATTATAATAATAATAATAATAAGATGATTTATAGAGCACAGTAGTAGGGCCGAGACTGAAAAAAGGGGTAAGGCAAGGTAACGGCTAAGTTTTACGCAAGCAAGCGTATACTTGTGTAACAGGGGTTATAATTGTAATCGTAAAACTCGAGTTTTATATAGCACCCAATGAAAGCTAAGTCATGGGAACCAGCTTATTCACAGGCGCTCAGTCAAAACAAAATCGATAGACAAGGGGGGTTCGGTTCCAGGTCAAGATCCAAGAGTCAGATAGGCAGGCAGGCAGTCGAACGGCTACAGTGGATGATATTTGGAATTGGATCTGCCTGATAGATAAGGAGAAGAAGAATCAGGATAGGATCTGTGGAAGAGTCCTGTGTGTTCAGTTTTGAATGGAAGACTGTTTCAGTGGAATGGCTATGCATCCTTTATTACATAGAAAATAGCATTAACCTTACTTTACATAATTGTAAGCTCGAGATATCTACAGTGCCCAAAGAAAACTAAGTCACAGGGGAACCAGCTTATTCGCAAGCAACATGAGTCTTGAGAGGCTTATACCTCTGAAGTTGAAACAATTTTGGCTTCAGAATGAAGCGCAAACAACACAAATAACAACATGAGCACTCCTTCATGAGGGCAAGTTCTCTGGCAGTTTACATAAAACTCCGCCACTGCCTTGTTTGGGGGTAGTGCCAGTCCCAAGCCTGGATAAAGGAGGAGGGCGACGGCAACGACCTTTGATGGCATAGGCTGTCGTTAAACTGAGAACTACAACTACTACAGTTTACATAAATGACGTGGCATCCATTCAAACGAGCAACGGTGGTGAAGGATCTCACCCAATCTCACCCAAACCCGGATGCAGAGGTGAAAGTCTGGCTTGTCTGCAGTCAGTCACCTATTCATGCTGCCTTTGTTGTGAAATTTAATATAATCCACTGTAGCGGTAGGTATTTATGTAGCGCCTTTGAAAAGTACAGGAAATTGAGTATCTGTGACTGTAAGGTTTCAGGCCTTGCGTTTGCATCGGTTCATGAACAGCTGTTGGTTCTGTGCTGTTGTCGTCTGGTGCTGTGTCGTGTCCATGGTAATCATTCTGGCAGTTGTTGCCATACAAACAGATATGTTGCTATTGGCAACCTCAGTTTTATGGATGTTAGCGCACAGCAGATCAGCAATAAAACGCCTCAGATTTTGCAGTTCGTATCTTGCTGTGCGCAGTTTCACGTGTATCTTCTGATTGGTGCTGAGGTTCATGACAATTGATTAAGTTTTTCGTTTCTGGTAGACGATCCCTTCCCCTGATATGCACCGAATGATCGAATTATGGAGATGCAAAGAATGATACAACAGATTTATTGCTAAGCACTGAATGATCGAGTTGTTTTACGTGAACGGAATGATAGAATTTGTAATATACGGTGAATGATCAATTTCTTAAAAGGCACTGAGTGATCAAATTATTAAGATTAATTACAGTTTTGCGTATATGCACTGAACATATGAATTTTTAATAACATGCGTGAAGATCAAATTATTAATGTGTTCTGAATGTTCAAATGATTAATATATGCAGAGAATGATGGAGTTATTAAATATTGGCTGGACCAAAATATCAACGCATTTGGACATCATAAATGCTTGATCTAAATACTCTCCTACAGTCAAACAGTCAAACTTGCAGAAACTCAGGAAAGTTTGGAATTTCTTCGCTAAATTTCTAACAAGTTCGTCAAACAATGAGCATATCACACCTGTACTTAGGTAAATCATTGCGTTGGGTCCCTGTTGAATTTAGAATTCAATTTTCATATTGGCCTGATAGCATGTAAAACATTGCACTAAAACCATCAACAAATATTGCATAAAATAAGCCTTTTCCCCACAGACTCGGTATTGAACTAACTGCTTTCCCGTAAGCTAGCACCGAGAAGCAGCAGGGTGTGAAGTGTTAGCCCCTTCATGTTTCTTAGCATTGGCATATGGGGCTGGTGGCCAGCACTCTCCCTCGCCGCCTGATCTTCTTACTGACAGTGTACGGCCAGGGTACACTGTTTATAGCTGAGTTTACTTGGGGGCCCAAGTTGAGCTGAAATCTCGAAGCATATTTCCGCCCTGACGAGGATTTGAACCCCTGTATCTTGATTGACAGTCCAAAACGCTAACGGCCACTCATCTGTATAGACAGTGAACTCGGCTGCCAAATGCCAATGCATCAGGCTACACAGTGTTCAGAAGCGCCCACCTTCTCGTTAAGAAGGAGACCTTAAATAAAATCACTATACAGTACACACCCGGCGTAGGCCCAGAATGGGGGATAAGATGGCCAAACAGAGGAATGGCCGGCCACCCGCGATCTCACCAACACTTCATATCCTTCAAGCCTTTAGTTTGCTTAAGTGACTTATGCAATCTGCTGAGTATTGACATTTTGAGAGCTTAGAGAGGTGTGGCAGTGAAAACAGTGGACTTTGACCAGAAAATTTAATTTCAATTTATATTGACTTTGAGAAGTGTGCTCTTTGAAAACGCCTTTTCTGAAGTGTTGGCTTCAGGATGCCATAGAAATTGTCTGATAATAATGATAATAATAATGATGATGATGATACTGGTAATAATAACAGTAATAATAATATATTATTAGTAGTAGTATTAATAATTAATGATGATGATGATGGTAATAATAACGCATTTAGGAATAACCAGCATGGCAATTATCTTTGATGTAACAAGATTTGAAAATATCTTTGACTTTATGAGAATATTCTTTGAAATTGAATTGAAATGATGACAGTATCAAAAGCTTTGGAATTTGCTGCCCAGTTCCGTGTGTTCTATCAATTCTTCAATGTTATTCAGGTCTAAACTTAAAACTCATCTGTTTCAGCTTGCTACCAATTGCAGCCTGACCTCTGTTTTGCATGGTTTGAATTCTTGTACATCACAGAAAGTTCAGCATTATTGAGCATTGCAACCTCTTATGTTGCTGAACCTTAGAAATCGATTTTTGGAAGGTTCAAATTCATGATTTTTAAATAATGAAACAGCCATGTAACCAATTAGATGGTCACAATATATCTTACTGAAGCACAAATAAAATATTTTCCCGCACATAACAAAGTCTTTCCATCTTATATCATACAGGAAGTGAGTGAATGCTTTAGGAGACCATTCCCAAGTATGCCAAGCCTTTCATTAGGATGCAGGGTTTCTTGACACTGTTGGCATCCTCACATTCTTCCACATCTCGGTTACCCAGCTGTGTATCAATGAAGCTAGTGATGCAGCGGCTGCTGCTGCTGCTGTTAAGTAAGCCTATTAATAGTCTGCCCATGAGGAGGCCTGCTTTATTCTGGTCTTCTAAGAGTTATCCATCATTTCCAGCATTTGTCTTTTAACATTGTAAAAAGCATTCTACCTCTGCTGGAGAATTTCTCTCTGAGAAATCTCTTGTCTGTCTTGGGATGTTAGATTTTGGTGCTGTATTTGCAGGTGCCGTGGCACTGAAAGTCAGTTCCTCTAAGTTAATAGATTTACTTAGATCAGCTCTGATTAAAATCAGTTCTATCATTTCCAGATCAGTTCCGTCATTACCATATCCCTGGTGCTACCAAAGGGCAAGGTTTTTGGTAAAAAATCATGTAAATACACCAAACAGGCAATGATACAGAAATCATCTTTACTTGAAATCTCACTCTTCTGATATATGGGTTGTGTTGTGATGTCTTGCATGGGTTATGCTATGATATTTTAGCTTAGTTTATGAGCATTCAAAGAAATGTAAATAGTGATAGATTATTCGGCGTCAGATTACGTGCTGTGTGTTAGGATATAGTCTTTAATTTTGGGTTCGTAATCTTTTATTTCGTAATTGCATATTTATATAGCGTCTCTGCAAAAGGTGCACTTGCAGAGGTTTGTCTTTTGTCATGTATCCCTGTCCGCATTGCATTGTCTAGTTTTTGTGTGATTGATAATTTTGTGTTGTGCTCTGTTGAATTGGATTGTTTTGTGATGTCATTTGTTGGGTTGTCTTGTGTTGTCTTGTGTTGTATGTATTGTTGTCCAGTTGTCCTGTGTTGTCTGTTGTCTGACGTGCACCCAGGCCAAAAATACCCGGTCATAATCTACTAGAAGGCCGGTCACACCACCCAGAATAGACGAAATATCGCCGCTACAGTGCAGTAATAAAATATTTATATTGGAAACAGAAATACACGGTGAGCTTACTAAATGGATGATAGTCATTTACAGTTTACACTCACATAAAAACTAATGCTTCAGGATTTTCACCATTAAAGCCGTATATTACTTTTTGTCGTGTGCGTTTTGATTTATGCTCTTATTTCAATTTGATCCATTCCTGTGTCCGCAGGCGCCCATGTGTTGGGACAAGGGATCAGTTGCCTCCTGTGGAAATTAAATCTAAATATGTGCTATTAAAAGTATTATTAAGTTTAAATAATTAAAATAGGTTATGCTGACATCAGGTTTACTTGCACTTGCTAACTTATACAAGGGCTGTTTAGTCAAATGCATGATCCATCTGTGATGCAGAAGGATGCTTCTGCACTTGACCTTCATCTGTTATAACTTTTAATCTGGGTAGTTTTGAAGGGTATATATATACTGTTAACATACTGGACCAAATAAACCCCTATAATCAGTTTAGCAGCAAGACATCATAAATGCAAGTGATGTCAAGTGACAGCCCGTTGTTTAGATGTACTGAGATTTCGTGGTGATTTAAACTTGAATTTCATAATTCTTTATTCTCAGTTTTTGGACGCGTTTGCATCAGAAATTAAGTTAGGGCAGTCGTTTCTCTAGAACGCGGTAGCATTTCAAGAAATTAACTGTAATGGCCACGACGAAGAAACTAATCGCAAATAAGTCTAAGCTATACGCTGCAACGATCGCTGGGCCTCGTCGGACCACAGTGAGAGTGCTTTGCAGTTAGACACTACAGCATGGCTTGGATTTACCATCAGGAATTGTACTTGCTTATCGGAATACATGGCAATTTCCCATCAACACATACTCGAGAATGGCATACGTACTTATATGAACCACGAGTCCGGATTAATAGGGTGAATGTTGGATACAGAAAAGATACAGATTTTAAATACAGGAGGTAAAATATCAATTAAAACATAAAAGTCACAATATTTGTATAACACAAATCATAAATTTGTAGTGTATTGAGCTTACAAAGAAGTGTGAAATGAGCCAAGTAAGTAAACTTGAGATTTCTACAGGATCCAAGGAAAGCTAAGTCACCGGAATTCACTGATATGAACAGGCACTTAGGAAAAAAATTCGATAGGCAGGTAGGATCAGATTCGGTTCCAGGTCAAGATCCAAGGGTCAGGCAGGCAGACGGCTACGGTGGATGATGTTTAGAAATGCAGCAGCGAGAGAGATAAGAGAAAGAGGAGTAAGGTGATCGGTAGATGATTCAAACTGTATTCTGTCTTCTGGAGGTTCAGTATTCAATCAAGGCTGCAGGTTTTAACGCAACAATAGTTAATGCATATCTCTAATAAGGCATGTTATAATAAGTTATTATACTGTGCCTTATTAGCCACACCATCCCAAGAAGAATGCTGTGTTCTGACTTTCTGGTGTCTTTGTGTATCATCAGTTAATGCCTTGTGCGTTGGACATCTCTAGAAGTTGCTTATTACTGTTGTTGTTGTTGTTGTTATTGTTGTTGTTGTTGTTGTTGTTGTTGTTGATGTTAAAATCTATACGTTCCAGCTTCCATGGAAAAAAGGTCATGCTTTGTGGAGATATGCATTCTTTTTGTGCAACATGGTTTGCCGCCCTGCAAAAATTTCTATGGATGTCCATGCCTATGTTGCTTACTTTTCAATCATCCATTTTTGAATGTCATTCTATCCGTTTTTTTGTAGGGTAAAGATGTCTGAATATGATGGATACCTGATCTTTTGTTTTGCATTGACTCTAAGCATCAGCACAACTGCCGAAGAAGACCTCTGTAAGTTATGAGAAAACTTCTAAGTCTTGCATGGTACAAGTTCCGCAAGTAGTTTTTCCTACGAAGTCATTTATAAATATCACCACAACAGCACAGTATGGTGGAATTTGAATCTGTGCGTTATTACAGTACTTAATTTAAAAGTTGGCTTATAGATCACCTTCAAGACGGCTACCAGTTGTGGATATGAGAGACTATGGGAGGGTGGGAAGAATTTTGTATAAATTTTTAGATACAATGAATGTGAGTGTGTCTCCTGCCTCCCTCCCCCAAATTGCAGAATGGCTTTTGTGTAATTGTTTTATCATTATACCCCACACCCCAACCTTAGAGTGATTCGAATTATTTGATATAGCATATGGATGTGTGTGATAGTCTAGTGTTTAGCATGCTGGACTATCAATCTGAAGGTTGGGAGTTATACTCCCTGCCAGGGCAGAAATTTGTTTTGGGATTTCATTTACCCGTGCACCCCAATCTACCCTTGCACCCGCAGCCAACTCAGCTGTAATGAGTACACTGTTAGCGGGAAGATCAGGTGGCAAGGGAGAGGGCTGACCACCCACCCTCATATGCAGAAGCTAAGAAAACCAAAGTCACTAACGCTTTATACGCATGGCTGCCTTTTAGGGTTAGTTTAGGGAACTGCGCTTCTTGTTGTCTATATTATATAGCGCAGTGTATATGCTCTGGTACCCCAGTTTGAGAACAGCATTACATTCAAGGTCCTTCTATGTACACAAACCCTGATGGTCAGTGCGGCTCCATACACGCATCAGACGCATCTGTGTTCCTGTCTTGAGTGGCACATGGGGGGGTTGAACTTGGTTTGGCACTCCCATACAGCCACTCATCCATTGCCTTTGAGAGGTCCTTAAAAGACGCTATATAAATGTCCAGCTACAGACATACATAAATGTCTGTGCCCTAGCTTGAAATCCCAAAGCGGCTGTTGGCTATTCAGAAGTGCTTTCGTGTTCTGGGATGAACGAGGAGTGATAAATGATGGGTGATTTCGTATGTGATGCATAGCAATGAAGACAGCAATTCTTATTTGCCGAGAAGTTTTGGGACTTTGCAGTAAATTATGGGTTTGCTATCAGTTTTGCTAAGCTTTGATCATTCTTGCATAAGGGGTTCTCTAAAAATGTTCAGTTATATACATTCAGCACATATGTGAGTTATTAAAGGGCCCTATATTAAGTGGCTTGATATATACATACATACATACATACATACATACATACATACATACATACATACATGCATACATACATACGTACGTACATACATACATACATACATAAATACATACATACTTACAGTGATTTGTGCTGAGTGCAATGGCACTATAAAACTTTCAATATTAGATCAAATTTAGAATATGTATATGTTCGCATGTTATGTGTGTATATACGTACACTTGTGGGAGCTGAATGTTGATTTTCCTGCAGTGGAATTTCTGATTCGAAATGATCTGAAAGGGCATCAGGGTTATGCATGTGATTTCCGAGTTCTGCCACTGAATCCTGGTTATTCGTCCAGTTTATGTTCTAACTGAGCTTGCTATTAAAAATTAAAGGGTTTCGAACGACGCAGCTGCTGCTTCTCTCGAGTACGAAGAGAACTAATTTTTCATTGGTTTTGTGGAGTATTGGTTGGATTGGAACCGCTTGCGGTCAACGGTCGATCGAGATAGGTCGTGATTAAGCGTCGTGATTTGCGACAAAGGCGGAACACTCTTCGGGAAATAGAAAATGATACACTTGATTGTTGTTTCGTGGTGTCCTTGGTCCGGGCTTTGGTCTGTTTTGATAAATGGTCTGGTAGAGGACATCCATTTTTTGGATTTTGTCTGAGGTGGTGTGGTCACGTCCTGTTCAAAGCGGGATGGTTGAGTTGAGGCATGGTGTTATCCAGTTCTGGTTTCATCTTTGATCTGGTGTCATTGATGTGTGTTTTAGCGTCCTTGCCATGAGCATCATGTACATGGTCGGTGTTGTGGTGTAATTTGCTTTCTGGTGTAATTTTGAGTAGTTTATTACCATTTATGTCAGATGCTACTGCTTGTAGGGGGCCTACTGGTGGTATACCACCGATGGTCTTATGTGGTCTGGCTTGTTCTGTGGTCTAGTAACATTGCATGTTCAGGCCATGGGTCTTGTGCCACTGATTGTCCGATATCAACATTGGTCTGGTCTTTCCAGTGGTCCGGTGTTATCAGATGTGTAAAGGTCTTGTGTCATATGGTAATGGTGTTTCTGATATTACCATGATGTTGGGCAGCGGCTTGTGTGTGTGTTTGTGTGTGTCAGTATCTGTTACCGTGTGTCACATAATAAGTCATCTGCAGTACGAACATCGTTTGAGGGTGTATTTCAGACATCATTCAAGGGTTTGGATCGTCCATAATTGATTCAGCTCCCAGAACTATACAACTGCCAACGAGATAGCCCCGGCTAACTACGTAGGTCAGAGATGTACCAGGTTTGAGCCGTAGGCTGATGAAGTATTCCGTCGTCTGGTCTGTATTCATTTTGTCAGTTTTACTGCCCTTGGGTTCAAGTTGAAACCGTTAGGATTTTTTAATTGGAATTTCTATGTTAGACACAAATTGATTGCAAGTTTTTACAAGAGGTATTGCATAAGATGTGCTTAGGGCAAAACCAGTCCATTATATATATATATATATATAATGGACTGGTTTTGCCATATATATATATACAAGCCCATCATATATATATATGTATGTATGTGTATATATATATATATATATATATATATATATATATATATATATATATATATATATATATATATATATATATATATATATATATATGCCCTAAGCACATCTTATGCAATACCTCTTGTCCATTATATATATATATAATCTGTATATATATATATATATATATGATGGGCTTGTATATATATTCATTTATGCCAATACTAGACACTATAAACAATTATATATTATGCATATAGTTAAGCTGCTTAAAAGTATATGCATTTAATTATATAGGCCTATACACTGATGATATAATAGGCCTTTCATATGTCATTGGGAAGGATAGAAAATTAATATTTTAAGGGTAAACTTTGAACTTTTAATGTGTTTTATGGATATAATTTGTGTTTATCATCAAGACTTGAAACTGCTTAGCAAAACACCGAGACCTTTTAATCTGATCTAAGTATTTGAATGTGGGGTGGTCTTACAATGTTCTGCATCAAAACTGACCATGTGTAGTTCATCTGAGAGAGGCACACTTTAGTGCCTTTGTGAGGTTCTGTTAAAAGACGCTATATAAATAGCCAAATACATACATATAGGCATACATGCATTCTGTATCTGAATCATATGGATCAGCCTATTTAGATTACGTATTGGTACTGTGTTGGACTCCATTGATCTATTGTTGATCCAATGAAGTTGTATTGTTTGTGAGCTGTTAAAAATTCAGATGCTGAAGGAACGCAAGACTTGGACTTGACATGGACTTAACTTGGCATTGACAAATGACCAAAGAGGATGGAGATCCTCAACCATCACCACCAAATGGCCTGCACGAGGAACTCCTGTTTGTGTTGTTGTTGTTGATGATGACGATAACGACAGTGATGATGTGACGATGATGATCACGACGACGATGATGATGATGACGACGACGATAACGACGACGATGATGGAAATCTGCAAGGATTGGACTTTCTGAGTCAAGATCGAAAATCGAAAATCGCCACTGGTGCAAGTTGTTGAATATTCACGACAGTCACAGAGGAGTATGCTTAATGGAGCCATATAAATTCAGTTTTACATTACATTACACGTTGTCGAGATGATTTTGTGGACTTTGGCAACTGTAGGCGGACGCTTTCCTGGAGTCGAGGACTCGAGAGTTTCTAGTCTAATAAAGTTCTTCGCTGGGTATCAGTTCCATTCATCTCCCACTTCCTCGCACTTAATGCCGTTTAGCTCATATTCGCTGATCTATCCAATCGTTTGTATTCGCACTCCATGGTAGCCTACTGCCGTTTCGGTGTCTAATTTCTGCCTCCTTCGGTTGTCACGGAGTCATTTGTCAATGTACGAAAACTTATCTCCAGGAATCGAAAACTCGTACCTTCCTCAGATCCATCAGCGGTCTGTGTTTTATGAGACAAGCGAGATAATCCACATCACGTTTTCCACTTACTTCGTCAAAACAGTCCCCCCCCCCCCTAAAATTCATCTCACGCAGTCGACAGGGTGGTCTCCCGGGTGCGCCGAATGGAGAACTTCCAGGCAGGGGGAAGGATGGAAGACAGAGCCGCCCTATCTTACATATCGCGGCGGCGTCTTACTTCCATAATTCCCCTCAGGTATGACCGCATATCAGGTCGGCTGCGCGGTCGGAATGCTCGTATCCATCATGACTAAAATCTTTCCGTCCGGAGTCTAATTCAACCAGCTGTGTGGTCCTGAATTAATAATGAAACGGAGGCCTTTCCGCGGCTGGAGTGAGTGGGTTAAAATAGTGACCTTACCGACTGCCGTACAAAAGAGCGTCTGCCGAACAGTCATATCTTTCGCTGTATTCTATATTCAGTCGCAGTACGCACCGAGTATACTCCGAGCGACGAAAGAACGTGGCGCGAGTGTACTAAGCCACTCCGAGTAAATATAAATGTGAATGGAGTCGGTTTCATATAGCGACCGTATGACCTCGACCCTTCTCATTTTTCAGTTGATTTATCGGGTGAGATCCTTCACCACTGATGCCAGTTTTAATGGGCGCCGCGCCATTTAAGGTCGCCGTGTACGGATTGTGCTCGCCCAGGATTCAAGTCTCTTAAATATAGCCACGATCGGTATGCGAACCGGCATCCTCACGCCAAGAGACGCCTTGACGTAATTTTTTGACCAATGTAGCTAACCAGGCCAGGGACAGGCTATGACTTGCGGACTATGCTCTGTGTCCACTAGAACAGCAGTGAACACTCCCTATATCTTTGCCTAGGGTGGGAAAGGCCGTTTGTCCAGCTTGCATTAGGTTTTGGTTCAATCCCGTGTCCTAAATTGCTGTGGAGAGTCGGCTTTCGTATCTATATAATATCTGTAATATCAGGGTACAAAAAAGCTGTTCATGTCTATGGAACTATACATCACTTTCAAGAGCCTATATAAAGGGGCTATATAAACGTTTGGTAACTGAGGCTGAATAACATAAACGACAACAGATTCATTTAAATCAACGCAGAAAGAAACTGTATATTCCAGTACACAAGTTCATGCAACAGCTTTGAAAAGCTAGGCCTGTTTGATCTATGTTATGCTACATTACCCAACATTTGTCTGCTACTTTTTTGTTGCATTATGTTTACTTTACATTTCAATACATTACACAGTGTTTCACTGCATTGCATTTCGTGCTTGTATGCAAGTGCAACGTAGGAAATATGAAGACATCAGTGCAGTTTTTCTGTTTTCAGAAGAGCAATATTATTTTTACACCCATTCCACCCACTACACTTTGATCATGGCAGTACTTGAAAAATCTATGTGCAGACTGATGTGTCTTGCTTTGATTAGAATTCCAAGTAAATATAATCAATAAGAGCAATTTTTTGCAGATAGATTCAGAAACTATTATCTGAAGTCTTGTGAAGTGGATATTACAGAGTTGAAAAGTCTTCTGAATCACTTAAACCCACACTGTGCTATGTTTTATTATACTGTGTTATTTATTTATTTATTTATTTAAAGCACTTGTTACTTGCACAGAGTCAGTAAATCTGAATCTGAGGCATGTATGAATATTCAGAAGGGGCCAAAACAAAGCATTATTATCATTGCAAGTTTTAAGACGAGTATGATACAGTAGTTCTTGGAATATACTTTGGCAAACATTAATCAATTGACAGTAAAATCAGTTAATCTGAATCTGAGGCATGTGTCAGTATTCGGGAAGGACCAAGACAGAGCATTATTATCATTGCAAGACTGGTATGATAATTCTTGGAATATACTTTGACAAACATTAATCAGTTGTTTGTTCAAGGTCTGTACCAGCCAGTCACCTCAAGTGGGGATTGAACCCACGCACTCTGCATTACAAAGCTGGTGTTTAGTACAAGTTGGCTACCATGTCGTATTGTATAGCATTAAATCAAAAATTTAGTTAGGCCTAGCATCAGAATGATCAGTGTTCAATTGTTACGAAATGTATTGGTTCGTATTTCTGTTCTTAATTTCAGACGATAAATTTTAAACATGTCTTTAATTTTTTGTGTTTTTCTTTTTTCATGACCAATCTGTGACATGTTTCAGATATGGGTAAGTGAAAACCAGACTATGCAATTTCTTTTTTTAATAAATAATAATTTAGTTTATTTTCCTATTTTATTCAGATGTACTTGGCCCTGTTTGTTTATGGATTCTGGTTTGGCCATCTGTTAATTCATATTACTTATGATTTGAAACCTGTTTAATTTTCGCTTCTTTATGTTGGATTACTTTTGTGATTTGCAAATTAACCCTGGGACATATCTAAGGAAATGAACAAATTATAAAATTGAATGGTTAAGGTTAAAGAACTATGTTTGTGTAATTTACAATGATTTAAAATTACATTTAAATTTTAAATTAGCAGACATAGTATGATAATAAATCTGTCATCGGTAGTTTGCATTCAACATATTGTTTCATTTTTTGTGAAGATTTAAAGGCACCATATTAGTTTTTAAAATGACCGAACCTAACATAAAAAATTCTTGGTGGTCCACACTGGGAAGAAATTCAGTCCACCAGATAAGCTTCTAAGTAGCAGTGATAGGAGTCCTGAAAGCTGAGAGATGTAGAAAACGAGTCAGGGGGGTGTTTTGGTGATGTTAGATAGCCAAAGTTTCCTGAATTCACCTTTATTGTTAGAAGAAGACTTTCTGCATTCGATGGGATGTGATAATCTTATCAGTAGACCTGAAAAAACACCACACCATCGTCTGAACTGCTTCACCAACCCACTGTTCACATGATACCCTGACAAATTGTCGGAATACTCTGGCAAGCATCAACGTCTTTCGCCATTACCATCAACCTCTATGTCTTCTATGTGCTGGCATTTATTATTGAGCAGCACTTTGAAGGCTGCAGATTGTGATTGTGATGTAATCTGACATACTTGGAGTGGAAGCCAGGGCGGAAACTGCCAGGGATGCTGTGGTAACCATTAGTCATGATCATACTGATGGTTGAGGTATGATAGTTTTTGAAGCTCATTTTCACAGACGATCTTTCTGTCCTTGAAGTGGAACCATTAATGAGCTATA
This sequence comes from Norana najaformis, assembly GCA_964023275.1. Classification (NCBI taxonomy): domain Eukaryota; kingdom Metazoa; phylum Annelida; class Clitellata; order Crassiclitellata; family Hormogastridae; genus Norana; species Norana najaformis. The sequence continues at coordinate 28,781,294 of OZ029921.1, forward strand.
TAAATTGTATTATTATTATTGTTGTTGTTGTTGTTATTATTATTATTATTATTTCTGAGTTCCAGTAAATTGGACACTGTGCCTTTAAGGGTGACTTATACCATTCAATGCAACATGCAGTCTTACTTTTTAGAAGTCAACTAAGAATTGAATATGACCAAGACCTTGGGCATATTTCACATAATCTTCAAGTATGCCAAGTCTATTTTAAGGAAACTAAGTATCTCGTTGAGTATGTGTGGAACAGCCGAGTATACTTTGAACTTGCTGTACTTGGCTTGTACAGTACCTGCATTTGGGTAGGATGCGAAATGCAGCCAACCTTGATTCAACAATTTGGCTTTAATAGAACATCGCCAGTTGGTTTTTCTTGGTGATTGGGACCTGAATAAGTGCAAGTAGGAGTAGTACAATTCGTATGAAATCTGTATTTCTTTGTGCTTCCGGCTTCTAACGAATGTTAATTGTATAAACTGTTGGGTTGTCCTCATTTTTCATTCCTTGTGTAATAAAGGTGTCTGAAACATTTTGTGCATTTTAGGATTTTGTCGAGATGACTTAGGAATGTCATCTGGTGCCATACCTGATATGGCATTGTCTGCAAGTTCATCTTACGATGAGAAAAGTGTTGGTCCACATAATTCAAGGTATTAGGGCAGACGCTTGTTTCCATTTTTGTCCTGATACAAGACTGAATTTGAGGCACAGAACAAGTGTGCGTGAACAGCTTGCCCTGGGTCATTGCATGGAATCTGCTACAATTGTTGGGTTACAGATAAAGTGCATTCTAGAACAGACTGCTTTGTTGCACATTAGTCTGTTCTTACAATAAACAACTCTCTTCGAAGTCTGCAATATGCCCAGATGTCATAATTTCAAAGATAACCAGCTTCTGTGAGATCCGTGTTTTATGACGCCTGCCTCATGTTGCTCTGTGCTCATTTTTCTATTAGCACAAGGTCTGCAGAAAATGACCAGCTTGTACCATGTTATCCAGCTCTCCTGCTGCCCAGAGCTCATGACATCGATGCTTCACGATGCCATGGTTTCACAGTGCATCGCTAAATGACCATTCCTCTCCTCTGATATGCGGCCAACCAGCTGCGACGACACGTTTGACCGGTCAGCGTCACGATGCTGGTCACCGCTGTTCCATGACTGACCGCGGGTCGCGGTTTGCTAATGTGGTCTATTAAACCTAGGTGGCCATCAGTGGTCTTTGTGGTTTCGACTTGCAAATTCTCCCTTTATGTTCGCAGGAGTTTTAATGAGATTGAAAGGGATTTAGACTAGCTGCTTCCCAATGCATTGTGTGGCCATCCATTTAGAATTATCAGCACACACCTCAAGAAGGCTCTATAGACGCTATATATATATATATATATATATATATATATATATATATATATAATCTGCTTGAATATATATATATATATATATATATATATATATATATAATCTGCTTGAATATATATATATGTTATGTGTACTGCTTTTATGCATACTACAGTGGTTTCCTTCATTGAGGCAGTGAATAGTTAATTCCCGTTTTAAGCCCTAGCGATCGCCAAGCGGTCAGTGTCAACCCACATGTTGGCAGGTCCGTTTCTGCCCGGACAGTGACGTGTTTCTAGAATTCTGCTTCTTTAGTGCCCCCTAGCAGACTCGGCTATAAAATGAGTGCACTAACTGTACGCTTTCGATGGGAAGATCAGGCAACGAGGTAGAGGACTGGCTACCCACTACCCACTCTTTTATAGCAGGACAAAGAAAATGAAGTAATACTTCATACCCATGGATGCCTCTGTTCTTCGTCCTGTTCCAGCTTCCAGTTCGTGTTCTACTTCCAATTCCTCTTCCTCTTTTGATTCTTCTTAATCTTCCACTCCTGCTTCATTTTTCCTTGCCGTATGGTCTTCCACTTCCTCATCTTTTCTGTCTTCCAGCGTCTTCCTAGAATTTGGTGGAGAATGTTGATTAAATTTTTTGCATTTCTTTATATCAGTTTTGGCAGTTTTTAAATTTGTTTTTTAAGTTTATCATGTTGTTTGTAACTTTTGTTTATTTTGGCTCAACTTCATACTGGTTCTTGTTTGTGCAGGATACGACAAGAGAAGAATGGTGGCGCTTGGTGTCCAAAGCGACCAATCACCAAAGAGTTGCAGGAGTGGCTGCAGATTGACCTACAAGAGGTCAAGGTCATCTCCTTGGTTGAAACACAAGGAAGATTTGGCAATGGACAGGTGATGGTCTCCTTATCTTAGCCATTTTCTTGATCTCTTGTCCTGAGGCAAGTGGCAATCGAACGGAAGCCCACTTCAAGTAAAGCTTCCGTGTCTCAGAGTGCGATGTAGAGGAGGTGCTCATTTCCTACTTTTAGGCTCTTAAGGTGGCAGTGGACGAACTTTAAGGTGGTGGACACGGGGCCAGCATATCGCAGGCTTCTTCACGTCTTATGCCAGTACAGAATTTTACTGTTTGGTGACAGATACAAGTATATGTGAGCAACTTGTTGGGTAACAGAATGAGCACACTATGAACCATACCACAGTGCACACAATCCCGCTGTGCCGAATAATAGCCACATAAAGTCACGGAAAACCAGAGCAGCAGGAGTGCTTGGAATTTGATAAATCAACTCCAGCATTAGGAGGCTTCAGCCACGTGCGATATGATGAGTGATCTTTTGCTGAGAGTTTGTTGACATACTTATTTTATAAATGTATTTCCATTATTTTATAGCTCACGTAAATGTACAGATTTCAGTGAGGCTTATCTGAAATTTATGATTTACTTGCTGTGAGCGGCATCTACGTGCACCTTTGAACTTTGCAAAAGGGGCATTATCAGCTTGCAGTTGTTTTTATGTAGTACCCCCCCAGAGATGGTTGCTACATAGAGTCTTCCTTTTCTAATATGTTTCCCATCTGTGTCCAGCGCCACTATGCCGCTGCATTCAGCCGTACATTTTCAGATGCTCATGAAAACTGGGACAAGACCTGGCTTTTCGGAGTTCAGTCATTTGCTACGCATAACCTAATTTTTTTCAATTTTTATTAATGGTCGAATATTATCAAATTTCAGTTATATTCACATCTTCTATCTTATAAAATGGTATAATGTGTTATAAATAAATAAATAAATAAATATAAACAAATAAATATATATATATATATGTTGGTGTATGTATGTGTGCATTTGTGTGTCTGGGTGTGCTGTCTGCTGAAAAGGCATCTTTTCCGTCTGGTTTTTTAAAATGAGTTTCTTTTTGCTTGTCACCTAAGTAAGTCATTTGCTGTTTGTGTCTCTGCACGCGCAGAAAGTTGATCTCTTTAGAAGCAATCTCAGCTCAGACCCCCTGTCCTCCAGTTACACATCTCTCGATTCACTCATCCGCTAATGCCTTCCATCTCTATCCATCCATCCCTATCCATACCTATCCATCCATCCATCCGTCTGTCCGTCCATCCATCCATCCATCCATCTGTAAATACAGAAATACATACATACAGAAATATATATATATATACAGAAATACATACATACATGCATCCATTCTTTTATCCATTCATTCATCCAACCATACATAGATACATGCCGGTACATACATGCATGCATGCATACATTACATCCATCCATCTGTGTATGGATGTGTGTATTATTCATGGATGGATGCATACATGTATAAATGCTTGGATGCATGGACACGTGAACACAGAGCGCACTTATGCCTGCTTTGTGCAATAATCTTGATCTCAGAATTGGATTCACAAGCAGAATCAGATATTGTGTCTGTATCTGTCAGGATATTTATATAGCGCCTTTTTCAGAACCTAACAAAGATTTATGTGTTCTTGCTCTTTTCTCTTAAAAACCAGGACGATTTTCAGCTTCATTCTTAATACCATGAAATTTTTACGTCAGCCTATAAGCGTGACTTCAGAATAAGTCATGTGGTAATAAACTTTTCTCTAGTTAACTCACAGGTTACTCTGTGGAACCCTTTGACCTTTGCTGACCTAGATGAACTTTGGCAACGTGCTAATGTACGTGCTTGTGTCCAGTAACTGCTTCGTTGGTCATGGAAAGAAATCAGTTCCATAAATATCAGCCTTGGTTTAGAACCTGTACGGACTTACGTGACTGAAGAAATGTTGGCCTAGTCCAGCTGTAGTCCAGACATAATAAATTGCACGAGATTATGTTTATTTCGTTTGTTATTACATTTTACTGTGTTCTGTTGACGCGTTCTACTTCCACGCTGCCATCTAGTTTTATAGTTAGCTGCACGAATGATAGATGATGATCGTCTGCAGTGTTTATGCGATTATAAAATGCAGATAAAAGCCGCCTTCATACTTATTTACATGGTTTGGGGCAACGTCTGCTCGGCAAGGTGTTGACCTTTCACCTCTGAGGCTTTGATTCCCATTGCGTTGCTTGAAATTGGCCATATGTTGTCGAGCTGTATGTTGTCATGGTTATATTTTTGCATTTAAAGCGAAAGGAATAAGTGCATTTTACGACTGGTGTAGCTTATTGTGTCCGTGACAGTCCAAGCTTAAGGCCGTGAAACTAAACATCAGCTAATATACCTAACCAGCTGCAGTATATTGGTTAGCATGCTAAGGTGCAAATCGAAAGGTTGAAGTTTGATTTCCTACCTAAGACATGAAATTCAAAATTGATGAAATAAAGACTGCCTTGCTCTAATCTAATCCTGTCTGGAGACTTCAATATGACACTGTCATAATACACAAGGCATCAGTCCATGGTGGCTACAATTAAGGCTGCAGTCTAAGACCATAATCATGACTGGACTCGCCCCTTAATTTGGCATGCATTCCAGCTTTGCATAGGAGCGACCATTGACTGATGCTTTGAGATTATTACGGTGGTGCTATAGATGTTCTCAGATTATTAATCTTTAGGCAGATCGAGATGAGAAACGAGTAGTAATACACCAGAAAAACTCTGGAAAATATGAGGTTTAAGTAAAAAAAATAAATTGTAAATTGTACACGTTTTTCTAAAGCGACCATATGGATTCCACCCGCGCACGGGTGAGATCCTTCACCACCGCTACACGCCATTTAAGGTCCCCGCGCACGGACCGTACTAGCCCGAGATTCAAATCTCTGAAATAAGCCACGACCTGAACAAGATGATAGAACCAGCAGAATGGATAGAAGCAGGCAGTGTTATATTTGGGCGACATCTGTGGAAAGACGTGGCGTTTATTGATGTTTGAAACTTTCGGCAGTTTGTAGAGATTAAGAAATTGGCTTTTTTTCTGCATTTGTTCTCCGACAAGGGTCAAGAATTTGCTCCAAACTACTTGCTCGAATACCAGAGAGAGGAAGGTGGAAGATGGATTCGTTACAGGGACAAGAAAGGAACAGAGGTTCATTACTTTTTTCAGATTATTACTCCATCCATCCATCCACCCTCCCACCCACCCATCCATCCTTCCATCCAACCATCCATCCATCATCCAATAAATTGGCCGATGGGTAGTTCAGATGCATTAATTATACTATTAATCATGACTAGACATGACACAAGGTTTAAATGGTTTGGAAGACTTTTCATCTTTGTTAAATGCACATTCAACAATTAGACCTATGTAATTGTGATTTTTACTTAAAGCTGTCAAGAACAGTTTATTGATGTACCGCTTTCATTTGTAGTTGATCAAGGGTAACAGTAATACATACATAGCTGAACTGAGAGAACTTCGGCCGCCGATCATCGCTCGACGCATTCGATTTCTACCATGGAGCAGCCACCCGCGCACAACTTGCTTAAGGGTGGAGCTGTATGGGTGCCCTTGGACAGGTAAAGTGAGGCAGTTCAAATTTCAGAAAGTTAATTTATCAAAGTTATTGTAAGGTAAAGCGTAAATGCTTATTTCTTACTCGCCAATATCAGCAACAGTTCTTAGATAGTAGAACTTAAGAATTTATTGGGTAGTAGTACCTCGTCTTGGTTTAACCCAAGACGTGAGGACTGAATGGCATGTCTTTGTGGACTGATGTTGATAAGCATTTCATAAATAACTAGTACCTTATGTACCTTATCGTATCATTTCTGTTATTTCAAATCTGAGTACTGACAAGAATGATGGGCAGATGGCAGCATCATGATGATGATGGTGATTAAAATTATTACGATGACTGACAATGATAATGATGTTAGTGATGATTAAGGAAATGATAATTATGATTGCCTACTGTTTCTGATTTAGATGGTGTGATGTCCTACAGCATGCGACAGGGTGACAAACGTGGCCCAGAGATTGACCTTTATGACCTCACATATGACGGACAAATCTCCGATGGTTACCTCTCTGGTGGGCTGGGCCAGCTCACTGATTTTGAAGAGGGCAGCACAAACTTCCGTCTGGATCAATACAACATTGGAAAGCGCGGTTTTGAGTGGGTCGGCTGGAAAAATGACACAAATTCCACTCATCCGCTGGAAATTGTCTTTCACTTCGATCAACTGCGGAATTTTAGTGCAGTCCAGATACACATAAACAATTTTATTGCGAAAGAAGTGAGCGTCTTTCAGCAGGTGGTGATATATTTCAGTTTGAACGGATTATCGTATGGCCAGGAAGCCGTTGTGCTCAATTATGCAAAGGACTTGATGGTTGAGATGGCTCGCCATGTCGTTGTTCCCATCCCTCAGCGCATTGGACGCTTTGTGAAGCTGGTGTTTTTCTTTGATGCGCGTTGGATGCTGATCAGCGAAATTAGGTTCTTCTCAGGTTATTATGTTATGTATATTTATATTTTTATATTGTACCATATGGTGTATGCATTCAGGGGTGATGTCAACTCAACCTGGAGAGAAGAAAATGTATTATTTTAATTTTTTCGTTGTTGTTGCTGCTGCTGTTGTTGTTCTTGTTCTTGGTGTTGATGGTGAGTTGAGGTGAGTTAATGTTTGCAGTGAGGCTAATTCTGATGATGACACTATGACACTTGCGATAAAGCAACAGTGAAGTCCATGCTAGCGATGGTAATGATGGTGATGAAGATCTTTTGGTGAATCATTTGGTGATGGTGATTTTCATGAATGGTGGTGGTGAATGAAAAGAATGAATGCTCTGCCTAACCTTTATGATGAACCTAACGGTATTAAAAATCTTTGTACGAGGTATGTTCTGTTATCAGTATGGAAGACCAGTTGGTTATTTGATGGTGCTATAAAAATGCCCATGTACATACATGTCATGATGATAACAATGATGGTAAAAGCAGAAAGGAATTAATTTTACAGCTCTTTGCTCTTTTTAGAGAATGCTAGCAGCTAGATTAATCATAAGATTACGACGAAAATTCTTCAAGCGTAGGTCTCTTAAAGTGTCTGTTTATTTTGCTTGATTAGAGTTGGTCAAGAATCCGGAAAATCTGTTTTCAAGAAAATTTGATGCTGCTTCTGTGAGTCATTTGGCAAATTCGACTCTGTACGTTAAAGGTGAAGATGCAGAGGAGGATGAGAAGCAGGATGGGGAAGGAAAGGAAGAGAATGGACAAGATGGCTATCAGATGGCAGTGACCACTTTGCACAAGATGGTCTCAGGTCCAGCACAGAGGAACAGAAGTCAGCAAAACTTGTCTACACTCTGTGAGTCATTTGCTCCACGATTTTCACAAAAACATACAGATGAAACGGTAGTGCTAGGGAGATAACTGCACATATAATAAACGTCTAATTCAGTGATTGTCTGCAGGAAGGGTTCGTGGGGTTCAAGGAGCTTTTGACCTAAGCGTCAACGGGACAACTGTAGTCCAACAACCTGGCAACCTTTTTTACTCTTTGCAAGGCTTGATATTCAAATGAAACTCTGAGTTTTAAATCCTGTATGCATAGGTAAATAGCCAGTGCATTGGCAGTGAGCCAAAACTGTTTGACAGAAGATTACAACAAGGATCTAAATGTTTGTGTGACAGTCTTCTGTGTCATTTCACTGTGCAGCAACATATAAGTCATTGTCGTTGCCATCATCATCATCATCACCACCTTCATCATCATCGTCATCATCATCATCATCTTCGTCAGAACTCACTGGATCCTTCAGTTGCCTATTCTGTATGCATTAGGGAACATTTTAGGTACTGATTACATGAAAAGTTTACAGTTATAATTACTCAACATTGATCTGGTACATGTATTACATTACTTAGTGGCTGGTGAATCTGCTGGTTTGCTTAGCCAGATTTTGTTTGATGCTGTACAATTTGACGTTACATTATGGGACACATTTTGCATTTGCAGTGAATGCCGATACGGATGGAAATATCAAATTGTCAGCCGACGCAAGCGCCAGAAAGTGGCAGAACTTCAACGAGACAAATTTTGGTATTCTTGTCGGAGCTGTGATTGGATTTCTTCTAGTTGTGGCCGCATTCTTTTTCATTCTTTTCTTCCATCATCGAAGAAAAGCTCGTTTCCGAGACAGTTCCTCGACCTTCAAGTCCGTTCTGTCATCAGGTGACCAAAACCTTCCACTGCAGTTGGCGCCTTTGCCAACAGCGAACAGCAAGACCTCAAATGGACTGATCTATTGTTCAGTTGCAACCAGTGAAGTCCTTACTGGTAACAAGAAAAATGTGGATCTAGAATTTAAAGGAACAACTTTCCGACGAGTTGAGGAACCTTCAGGAAGTCAGCAGGAACTAACTCCCATCTATGAGATTCCATTGTCTTTTGCGTTGATGTCACAACACCATTCTGGTGAGATTGTTGTTAAACGATGTTCTGGCTAAGCTGCATGGCCGCACAGAAGTTTGGTGGCTCTGTGCAGTGCAAACCTTATTGAAATAATGTTAAGTTATCCAAAAAATCTTTCCATGCAGCAAATTCAGAACCACATGCACTGAGTTTTAGGCTGAGAGGTAATGCTGTTGTTAAGTCTGGTAGCTGATTGGTTAGAATGCTTGGATTGTAACGCGGAGAGTATGGACTCGAGTCTCCTCTAGGTTGGTTACTGTGTAGAGACCTTGAGCAAGTCCTCCACTCATAGTTGGTCAGCGCCATCAATTGATGCTTAGTCATGAGATAGTGGTGCTTACTAAATGCAGAAATAATAATTAAGTCTACTGTGAGTCTAAGATGACGTTATGCACTGGTAAAGATATTCCGAATAATCACAGCTGTGATGATGTTAGAAGTCTACGAGATACTTCAGTTCATTGCACTTTCTTAGTCCAACATTGGCTAAATTGATGTAACCATCTCATGGACAGATTTTATTCGTTTTCAGAGGTCCCAGTACTATACACCGATTCGCAACCGCGTGATCCAGTGTTGGCTGTACTGCCTGCACCCAGTGGCCGGAATACAATCGCTGTGCTCCAAGGTTTGGCACAGCAAAGGACCCAAGGACCAACCATCGGCACATTCTGTGCCTCGGCAAGTCCTCACATTTCTTGGAAAGAAGATGCCGCTGTTCCTGAGATCCTATGGGAAGATTTGGTCTTCATGGAAAAGCTCGGAGAAGGAATTTTTGGTGAGGTATAGAATGCATTTGCTTCTCCACCGCGGAATGCTAGAGGTTCTAAAGTGCACTGATGCGGTCTTTAGTGTTTGAAGTTAATTTAATGATTTTCTGATTGTTTTCAATTCACGACAACATGTTGCTTGTTGTTCCCTGTTGTATCTTGATGTTGCCTGAATTGACTGGTGAAATGGAATTCATCTGGATTTTCTTTACGTGGTTATTCTATTGTATTTTGCGTTTAGCTTTAATTTAACTACAGAAGTTACCAGCTAAGCTAAGGCTTGGGCTAAACTGACCTAGCAATGGGTTAGGTTAGATTAGATTAAGTTAGACAAAATGGTTGAATTCAGAAGCTGAAACGACTATGCAACATTTGCTTACAAGATGTCTTCAAGTTTTGAATCCCCAGTGCTGTGGGAAAAGCATCTTCACTTGATCATGAACGTAAGGCAAAATTTATATAGCTCCACATCTAGGACCTGACTAGAGATGAGTATTTTGATAAAGTTCTAGCAAAAGACTGCCCCTTTGCAATGCCAACAGGTGAACAGAATGCACTGGTAGGCCAAATTTCCCCTTTGTTGAAGGTTCACTTGTGTCAGCTGAAGTGCGGTGGAAGACCCATGAATGTGGAAATTGTTGAACCACGAGAAATTCAAAGCCCGTCACTGGTGGCTGTCAAAATTCTACGCCAGAACCCATCAGAACAAGATTGGTAAGTGATAATAAAAGCTAGCTAAATACATTACATACAAGTAATGTTCATTAGAATAGGTAAAATGCCTAGAGGTGAAAGTTTAGTCTTTTACCCTGACATCTGCAATTTGAATCTTGATGCATTTTGAAAGCATATGAAACCTCAGGACCAACCCTAAAGGAATATGGAAGACAAGCATCTTTAATCAGTTAAATAATAGTTAACCATAATTTGAGGACTTAGACAGGTAAGTGAAATAGTTTCAACAATCACTTTGTTGGTTGTTATATAATGGAAATTTTGTCTATAGTGCAAATTAATTTATTCCTAAAGTAAGATGCCTTACTTAAATGCAATAATTGGAACTGATTATATGTACTGACTGGTAGCTTTTTAGACTTTCACTATGGAAACATCTTTTCTCTCAATATGCTTTTGTCTTTTCAGGCTGGATTTCCAGAAAGAACTGAAGATCTTGTCACACCTGAACGACCCAAATATCTTACAGGTATTTGGCAGGTGTATTCAGAGTGGAATACCTGCCATTGTCTTGGAGTATATGATACATGGAGATCTGTTCCAGTTCCTCAAAGACAGCATTCTGGAGAATTCTGCACCTGATATTGCCAATGCAAAACGATGTCTCAGGTAGCTAGATGGGTGAATGCACTCAGAACTAAGAGCAGAGATTAAATAGCGTAACTAATAATGCTATATTGCTTTTATGGTGGCCAAGTTCTTTAATACCTGCCAATTTTTGGTATATTTATGGTGCACCATTATCTAGGGGCAAATGCATCAGAATCAATGGTGCTGCAGAGTTATGGACTTGAACAAAGTCTGTACACTACGACCTTCTCTGATGGTGACCCATCCAAGTAACCATTGGGCTCAGAATTGCTTTCAATGGAATTTTACTGTAGACAATAAATGCCTTTCGAATATTATGGCCACTGTAATTGTAATTGTAAACGAACATTTATAAAGCGCCACTTAGGAAACATTGGCGCTCCCGACTTGAACAAACAAAAAGGATTTCAGGCGTTTGCGAGACTGGGTAGGAGAGAGACTAAGTAACTGAAGCCGCAGGTCAAGAGGAAGGGAGTTCCAGCTGGAAGGGCCAACAAAGGCAAAGCTCCTGGGCTGAGCAGTGGTAGTGCGGATGGGAGGGACTAGCAAGAGACCACGGGTCCACTTGCTGCAATCTCTCCTAACAGCAGACACCATCTGATAAAAGGACAGTCACTAGAACCAGACAGATTAGTGTGCTTTTGGCAATCAATTGTCACACTGTGCTTTCAGTATAATTATATAATAAAGTTCATAATAATGTCTGTGATTTATAATTTTACGCTATAGTTTTATTAGGGAATTGAGTAGAGGTTTAGTGAAGCTCAGTGTTTTCCATGTTTATTGTTTCTACTAGCTACGGCAGTCTTATTTACATGGCAATGCAGATCGCCTCTGGGATGAAGTACCTCGAGAGTTTGAACCTGGTTCATCGAGACCTTGCCACCCGCAACTGCCTTGTTGGTCAGAAGTACACGATCAAAATTGCAGACTTTGGGATGAGTCGAAGCATTTATAGTAACGATTACTGTGACTGGGAAGGAAGTGATCTGCTGCCGATCAGATGGATGGCCTGGGAGTCGATCCTATTGGTAATGTTCTACATGATCTAAGAACTTGTGTGACACCTTTGTAACAGTATGCAGACGTCAGTGACTGAGGCATTAGGTCTTTATTTTTTAGTAACGTATGCTTCTGGGCTAAACGTATTGGACTAAAACCATTAGGTGGCTCCTCGATGTTGATGATAGAAGGTGGTTGCTACAATGAAGTGAAGCACCACTGAGCCAGTCAGCTAGTTCAGCTGTTTAAACTTGCTTCTCTGACAAACTTGCTAAATGAATACTATAAAATATTTACAGATTCACTTCATTTGCCACTGATTCAAATTAGTTGCAATTGATTCGCTTTGCTGAATTGGAAAGGCATCTGTCAACTTACTCCTGTAGCTCACCTGGGTTTTATTGCTGGTACATGTATCTATTAACATTACTCGATGGAAGCATAAAAGCATGGCCAAAAGTTATATTTTATGATACCATTAGTAGTTGTGTTCTTGGCAAAAAGGTAAAGGAAAGACACTTCTTTACATGCCTCCATAGGGATGAATAATGGTTGGTTGATGTGCAAAGGTGACTACAGAAGTCCAACAACCAGACAATTTTTTATGGTTGTCAGCAGTGTTACTGCTTTGGAAGAACTTTTCCTTTTGAGTAAACTAGTACATCACTTTAAGGGCTAGTGAGGAGTGCCTTGGAGAGTTTCTTAGAAGGTGATGTATGTATAAGTTCCCAGATAACTAACAGTCTAACTAACTAACTAACTAACTGTGTTATGCGGGTTTTTTAATGTGTAATTCGTGATAATTACAGAATATTAAGTAATTGCAAACCTTAGGTAATAATGTTGGTTATCTTCAACTTATACTTCAGGGTCTTATGTGGTTCTTGATAATATAATTGCTAAATAGTAAACAATAGCAAAATCTTGATAACAGTCTTCGTTACCTTTAACACGCAGGGTCGGTTTTCTTGCAAGACTGATGTCTGGTCTTTTGGAGTGACTCTTTGGGAGATTCTTGGACTTGCTCGTGAACGGCCGTTCAGTTCTTTTACAAACGAAGAGGTAATCGATAACTGTGAGCACATTCGCATTGGTGATGAAATGGAGCAATCGCTTCCGCAACCGTCTGTCTGTCCAAAAGAGGTCTATGATCTCATGAGACAGTGCTGGAGTCGAGATGATGTACAGCGGCCAACGTTCCGTGAAATACACATGTTTCTCCAGCACAGGAACATTGGCTACGATCCGGAGAAGGGCGAAATTTCCAGCTTTAGGAGGGCTCCCTAAAGCTGCAGTAAACCGGTCACAAGCTCTAATTATTTTTGACACGTTTGGAGTTTGAATTTGTTGTAACTACATGCTTGATTATCTTGTTGGGTACATTTAGTGAATTTGTAAATGAACTTATGACAGAAGGACATTTCAGAGTGTGCACAGTGGTTTTTGTATAGTGTTTTTATATTAACTACATGAACACAAGAACATTTCAGAGCATGTTTGTATATTAACTACATGAACACAAGAACATTTCAGAGCATGTTTGTATATTAACTACATGAACACAAGAACATTTCAGAGCATGTTTGTATATTAACTACATGAACACAAGAACATTTCAGAGCATGTTTGTATATTAACTACATGAACACAAGAACATTTCAGAGCATGTTTGTATATTAACTACATGAACACAAGAACATTTCAGAGCATGTTTGTATATTAACTACATGAACACAAGAACATTTCAGAGCATGTTTGTATATTAACTACATGAACACAAGAACATTTCAGAGCATGTTTGTATATTAACTACATGAACACAAGAACATTTCAGAGCATGTTTGTGTGTGAACTACACGAACACAAGAACTCTTAAAGGTTCCAAACATTTTTCTTAGGGTCTATTAGGTGCTGTGTAAGGCAGCAAAAATAGCAACCATTTATAAAAGCACATTTAAGAATTTGCACAATAATGATTGTTAATGAAGTATATGAACACAAGTACATTTCAAAGGTTCCTATCATTTTCCCTATTGCTGGTTTCAACTGATGCTACATAAGGAATCCTAAATAGTAACCGTTGTGTGAGCATTTGTTAGTAATTGTATGTATGGGATTTGACTCTATGTATACCTTCTGTACATTACGTCTTCTGTTGCTTTTAGTAGTTACTTGTAAATGGAATATTAGAATGCTAAGTGCATGCACTTTGTTCTTGTGTGTGTATGTGAATAAGTGCGTAGGTGCATAACCTTTAGCAGTTAAGGTCAGGTCAAGTCCTAGCACCCATAACCTATAAGCGTTTTGTGCAAATACAGAGACTGTAGAGTTTACCAAATTATGATCACCTATGTAGCCACTTTTGTTACTAAAGCCTTTTCTTTGCCTCACTTTGGCTGTCTTCCATGGATCGAGAATTCGAACGAAGGTTTACGCTGACAGGTCCTGGCAGTGATAGGGTTGAACAACACCCAAGTGAAGATTAGGCATTGTTCCTGGGCAGATCCAGCAACTGAGAATGGGGGCCAATTTTAGCATGGTCAAGGTTTTGCATAGTGGAAAATTTTTACCATCATTTTCTTTAGTCATCGAGACTTTGCCAAAATGTATTTTTTATAGTTGTTGCTACTGTCAGAACTGAAATATATTGTCATATGTCAGTAATTGTGCTTTTATTTGATGAAGGCTGTATTTGACCAACATACATGAAATATTTGATTGTGCTTTGTCCACTTTTTATCAATTTCTGTTGCGATTTCTGGGCACAGAATTCTTTTCATCAGACTTCAGTGTTCACCCATAGGTAGATCTATAACGGGAACAGGATGTAACCCTCAGATTTTGAAGAAACAGGGCACCTGTAAAATTGTCCTCCTAGAACTTTGACATTAAACAGAAGTTTTCTTAGGAAAGGTTAGATCGTAAGCTCAAGATTTCTACAGCATCCAAAGAAAGGTAAGCGCAGGGCACCAGCTTATTCACGAGCGCTGCATCCAGTCAGAGGTCGTCCAAAGGTGCCATATAAGGAATAAAATCCAGTTCCCAGAAGACCAGAGAGAAGGGGAGAGAGCAGTTGTTACGGTGGGTTGTGTTTAAGCTAGAGCAGGTCAAAGTCGGAGGGAAATATCGTTACAATACGCTAGAACAAGAATCACTGTATATCCCGTCAGTGATATATTTTTTAATAGTTGTACATTTATCATTAATGGAGCACATATATATATAATATGATATAGGGCCTAGCTAGTAAACGGACGAATTTTCTTTCCGAGCAGAAAGTTATAACAAGTAATTAGTAATAACTTCAAACATACTTCCATATGTCTTACGCACTTAACTTTTTTCTAACTGGCTTAGCCCATTCTCGTGAATACAAGCACACTTACATGAATTTAAAAATGCAATGTCACTTCGATTTTGTATTAAACCAAAATTTTTAAGGGATAGAGCAGAAGCACTACGGATATAACAGTGGCAGACGCATTGAAGTGACCAGCGATAGTAGCAGTGTAGTGCTTAGACGGTTGAGCGTCCGTGGTTATGTGTAGGCCAACTCAGCCTGCCATCTATTTGTGGTGGATAGGTGATTTAAAAATTAGTGCTAGTTGTTAGCTTGATGTAGTCATATTTGCGCCTCAGCCGAAAGATCCTTTAACTCGATCAATTCACTTAAATAAGCAGGGTCAAGGCCATACGATCCTTACAGAAAAATGTGTATCTTTATTCTTTACATTGCATTTAACCCGGAACGACGCAGACCACGGCCTCCTAAATAGGAACAGAAAGTGACGTAATTGGAGGCTCATTGCTGTGTTGAATCTTAATATAATAACTTTGGTGCTCATGTAGCGACATCTTGAGTCAACGAATTTTTTTGCGCACAGTTTCATCACAGATTCTTATATAAAATTATAGTATATGTGGTTTCATCGTTGTTTAGGTAGTGGATAAAAGTTTTCTGTTCTTAAAGGTAAAATCTTTGTGGTTAACAGAAGTTATATTTTATTATGTTTTCTACGGCGATGTTTTGGTCGTAATTGACTATTTTAAATTAAAACTCAGGTTATGTAATGGGGAGTCAATTAATTTGTCCAGCCGCAGTGTACCCTCCCTGATAGCTGCATTGGTTAAAGACCATGTAAAGACACCTCTGGTTATTTCTGCATTTATTAGGCGCCACTATCTATGCCTTAGCATCAGTCGATGGCGTCAAGCAGTTGTGAGTGAAGGACTTGGTATGAGTCGGTGGCTACTGACCAGTAGCCATTGATATTATACCTGATGATAGTTCTCGACATATCACACGCAGCGATGCATATCATTTACAAATGGCGGATGTCGATGTGTGTGCATGAAATACGTGAAATCGTATACTTTCAAAAAAGCGTAGAAAATCGCCGGATTGTTTGCAGAAGACGGGAATAGGCGCGTTCGAATACTCATGTCGAGAACTATCATCAGGTATAATATCAACCGAATCGGTGCTGATCAGTAGCCACCGACTCGTACCGAGGACTTGCTGAAGGTCCCGGCATACTTATAGTATCGGGGACCGCTCTGTTTTGGTCGTTGCTTTTCGGCGTCGCCCGCCGCAGTGAAGTTAATTATAGACGTGGCTTCTGTAAGTGTTCTGTTATTGATTGAAGTAAATAAACATATAAATAAGCTTCTAATAGCTTCTGTCAAATAAGGGTTAGGGTTAGAGTTAGGGTTAGTTCAGCTGTGTAAAAATTGAATAAGGTTTAACTAATCTATGCAAATAGTGTTTAACTTGTAGAGATTTATCTTAACGGCAACTACAGCCAATCACAGTAGGCAGATGTCAAACCAAAAGCCATGCCCAAAATAGCCCAGAATAGAGCAGTCCCCTGATACCATAAGTATGCCAAGGTCCCTACGCGGTAATGTCTCGGAGGAGGCTCGAACCCCATACTCTCCGCATTACAAGCCAAGCGATCTGTCCAATATGCCACCGTGCCCCACTAGTTTTTTGGCATGAGGATACCGATTCGAATACGGATCGTGGCTTATTTCAGAGATTTGAATCTCAGGTTACGACGGTCCGTATATGAGGACCTTAAATAGCATGTCACCCATTCAGACGGGCAGCGGTGGTGAAGCTTCTCTTCTGATAAATTCATTGAAAAATGAAAAGGGTCGAGGCCATACGGTCGCTATAGAAAAACATGTACATTTACATTTTATCCTTGTCGTATCGTATTTTCAGTTTTCTTCAGCACTCAAAGAAAAAACTAAGTTGCGTGAACCAGCTTAATAATTAAAATGATAAATTACCCTGGTAACTTTTGTGGCCCTGTACCTTAAGAGGTTCAATTTATTTCCGATATGACAATGGGTTTTTATACACAAATGTGAAAATTTTTTATTCTGTTTTTTTCTGTAGCGCTGAAATTGTATGCCATGCGCTGTCATATAAAATATTAGTTCACGTTAAATGAAACCAATTCTTTCCGCCATTTTATACTCTGTAAATGTACCTTTTGTTCCTTGACTTTGCTTACTATGCCTGCTCCTGTTCTACGTATATTTAGTATGCTTGGAATATGTTTACTTGGTATGCTTAGTGGAACATGCCCTATAGCATTGAACATAATATACAATGAAAGTATCAGTTAATGGCTGATTGCAACATCTGGTCACCAGCACAAACTTATGTCATCTGTTAGATGCCAATTATATCTCCATTGCTTTCACAACTGAGCAAATGTACCTACTTCATCTACCTGCTCTGCCTTTCCATGCATTTGAAGGAGCATGTACTGGTTATCTGGGAAACCAAAATCTGGATCTACCGCAATAATCTGTTTACTTTATCTTGAACTTGAATCTCTGTTGAATTTTTGGAACAATAAACACAAGCAAATGAATTGTGATGTAGAGGATTTAGATTAAATGAAGTGATTCTACTCTGAAGAGTCATTGTGTCAAATAAACACAGCGTCTAACATGTTCATCTCCAATTTTCCTGAAAGTTAGCACAGTTGTTATAATATTAGAAACAAAACTTTCAAGCCCAGAATTTTAGATTTTGGGTCAGCCCATGTCCGAGATATGGGTAGCTGAACTTTGACCAATACATGTTGACCCATGTGGGTTGACATGTATTGGTCCAATGCTCTGTCTGTAATTTTTTAATGTTACTTGGTGTTTGTAAACTGACTGATAAAAAATTAGTAGTAAGTGTATATGCTAACAGTACACTTTTGAAGTTTTCCATTGAATATGCTTACCATTTCATGCAAATCGAGATACATTTGTGGTGCTGTTATCTTGTGTTTGAGGCACTGAGGCAGTTCTGATGAACGGTCATGTTTACGATTACTTTAGACACTAGACTGTCATTATTTTCCTGTGAGTGCATTAAAAATTTACCAGCAGTTACTTTACCAGCAGCTGTAATCAAGCTTCTGATTTGTTACTAGTTTCTTAGAATGCATGGGAAGGTGTGACCAGTTAGTCTAAGGAGTTTTATTGCAACTCACCAAAGGAAGGTAATTGTACATTTAATATATGCCTGTGGACTTCCAAGGTGTAGTTCTGGTGGTGAAGCTTTTGGCTGAGGCACGTGTGTGACACAAGAAGTTTAAATTATATGGTTTAACTGGTGGGAGTAAACCCTTATTGCTAATTTCATGTGATGTGTTGGGATTCACAACCCAAATGATACTTTGTAAGGCTGACTTGTTTTTACTTGGGTTGGATTCTCTCAAACTATTAGGAAACATGTTAAAGAGATGCTGTCTAAATCCCATGGCATATTATATCCCATCAGTAATAAGGAGCATTAAGTTGAGCTAATGCAAAGTTGCCTCTTGCTGGGGTGGGATTATTGGTTTGTAAATTTCCTGGGGGTGTTTCTGACTCCACTGATATCTGAAGCACATTGTCTCGTCATTGCTTTGAGCCATATTTAAGGAGATTGCTTTACCAAGTTGTTTTGCTCCTTCTGATGTAACTGAGTGACCAGAGAATAACAGAGATTCGTATTATTTGGCCCAATAAATATCATTAAATGCAAATAAACATAAATGGAATAAAGTAGTTGGTAGTACACCAGAAGTTGGATCAGGTCAGAAGATGGTCAATTGGAAATCACTAGTCAGCAACATGGCTGGAAACTGGACCATGAGCCTTGCAGACAAGGTTACTCGAATACAAATTACAATCATTTCAAACTGATTAACATAACGTCTAAAAATACATGTATTACAACATTTCTAGTGTATATATATATATATATTTATTTATAACTTGCATAAGTTATATGTTGTCATTCGCAAGCAAAAACCTTTAAGCTAATCAGGGTTGTGTTGGTTGAATGATTCCATTGGCACATGACATTTTAGGGCGCGTAAACTCGGCATTCAGAGTGCGAAATGAATACGAACAGTCAAGACGACGACGTCATCATCGAGTCGAGCAGCTCTGGCCCTGCCACTCCGATGGGGCCGAGCAACCCAGAGACGCCGAGGTCCTTGCTGGAATGTGAAGCCCGCAACACGCCTCCGCCTTCAGTCTCGCATTCAACTTCTTCAGGTTTGTCCTCGGCCTCTAGGCAGGCTCTGGCAGCAGTTGGAGGCAGCGGACATCTACCGTCGTTTGCCTTACAGCAGCAGCAGCAACAACAGCAACAGTCTCAGAGCAAATACGGACAGCTTCTGGCGGTTATCGAGGACATGGGCAAAGATATTAGACCTACTTATGCAGGCAGCAAGACGTCGGCCGAGCGACTCAAGCGAGGAATCATGCATGCACGAATCCTGGTGCGAGAGTGCCTGATGGAGTGCGACAAGGCGGCACGTACCTAATGTCGCTGAAGCGTCTCTTCTTCTAGGCCTGAGAATTTAGGAAAATCATAAACTAGCAAAGAATTTAAATTGCTGACTGAAGATGTTGGCCAGTCCAGCGTCTTTTTCTCATGGAAATGTTTTCATCTTTTCACATTTGTATTTTGATTTTTTTGACTTTAAACATTGCCTGTAAAAAATATTGTGAGCAGCTAAGGCCAACACTTTCAACATTTGACTTTTTCGAAACAGTTCTGTGGAAGAGGGGACTTTCTGGCTGATTTTGAAATTTAGTTATTACCTAAATTCTTAATCGTTTACTTGACTTGTATTTTTAAATGCATATTCAGATGTCATTGTGTCATTGAAACTTCCATGTCAGCTATTTACATTGTTCCTCAGTATTCCAATTAAATAAATGATGTGTACCAATTCTGGTACTCTGTTGATCATGAGATACTGCTCAGTCTTTTTGCTCACACATTTTTTGTTATTTAAATATTATCATTTGGATAAACAGTTTTGCTGTCGTTGCCAGACTGATAATCTCGCTTTAGAGATTGTTTAGGATTTGGCTTACTGAATGGTTTTAAGTAGAACCAGAAGAGCACATGACATTTGGTTTCTGATCCAATGTGGTTATGACTGTGAGAAGAATACTATTGTGACTTCCAAGTACTTGGTCCTAAGGAAGGCAATTCTAAATTCTAGTTTGTATTGCAGAGATTTTTGTTTTGGGTCCTATAGAGCTCTTGTTAAGAGACAAATGACAGCCAGGGCATTGTATAATTTGCTTTGAACAATTAAAAAGTGAAGCATGAGTCACAAAGTGCTTGTTGAAATATCAATATTCAGCAGATATCGAGTGTAGATGCTAGGAAATTAAACAGAATTCTTGTATAAGAATACTTGTTTAGTATTCACCAGATCTACAAGGTAGTTCAAGAAATGAAACCAGATCTCAGAAATTCACCAATAACAGTGCCGTGGTAATAGTTTTTCACAGTGCTGAGAGAAAATTCATCGCACTTCAGAGGGCTCAATTTAGGCAAAAAGGTCACTAAATCTCTGGAAAAAGAAGTTTTAAGCACTGCTGGGAATTTGGCAGTCAATTATTTATATAAAGGAATGTACATGTTTTCCTCATCACAGCCTGACAGCTGGAACTGCTGTACAAAAATGACTTTAAAATTTTAATTAGATGCAATTAAAAAGATGGAGATTCTTCTTCAGAGGGTTAGTGGCTGATGGCTTATGATGTACCTTTATTTTTGGGGTTTAAATCCTTGTGCATCATGAAAGATCAGTAATTCATGTTTGACTGTGCTTCAACCACAAGGTCATGAAAGTCCAGGATCACGCCAGAACTTCTAAGGGTCGTTCATAAAAGACATCGGCAAAAATTACCTACTTTGGACCCCTCCCTCCCCTTGCCTGCATTTGGCATTACCCTCCCCATCTGTTCTGTGGATGTTTGCACTCCAGGAGAGTGCTATGACCTAGATTAGTTGACCTTGCAGGTCTAACTATAGGGTGGCATACTTTGATTCTGCGATGTTCAGCAGATTCCAATTAGATCCAACGCAGCGCAGATCCTGATAGTGTTTGGCAGGATGGGAGGGAAGAACAGAAGAGGACGACCTAACAGAGAATGGGTAGACGACATCATCTCTTGGTGCAGTAATAATTCCTTACAACAACTAAGCCACCTGGCACAGGATAGAGACAATTGGACGGAGATGGTGAAGCGCGCATCAAGCACCTACGGGCGCTGAACCCATGGTGACTGATGATGAGTGCAGATTCTGCTGTCTAACTGACGTTGATGATCAAGACACACGTTGTACTGAAGAAACTGTGTACCAGATTTAGATGCAGAACCTCCATCCACTTGTCTGGATTTGAGTTACCCCCCTGCGGACGTCCTTGAAAGTCTTATTGTTCAAAGGGATCATGCCTTAGTCAAAGATAGAGGGTAGGTGAATGAATCAAGGGTTACCATCATTATAATGATTGGGTGGCAGAGATTTAGAAATCATAATCGTAATTGCACATTTATTTAACACCTGTTTAAGAAAACTACAGAGAAGTGCTCCAAGAAATCACCCTAATACTGACTTGCGTATGTTAGCATTAACCATTTAGAGACCCTCAGAATCCCTGTCCCTGAAGTGTTGCCTGAAAGGTATAACACTGCTTACCAGTAGACAGAACAGAGAGTGGACAAGTTGTAGCTAACAGGAAGCAAGAGAGGATTTTCCTCAGAAGGGACATTTGCCACACTAGCATGCAGATGTGCGCATGATGGGCTAGTTACTAAGAAATCAAGAGACTGAAATTGAAAACTGAACTGTTGCTGTGTATGTTGTCAACCATTAAAAGTCTTGGTGATTTAATTAATTGAGGTTAGGCTTGTGCTGATAATGGACGTGTGTAGTATCCGTTTAACAATGACACTGTATCATAATGAAGATGATTAGTGTCGCCCTTCTTCTTATCCTGGCTTGGGACTGACACCACTCGAGTACGGCTCAAAACCGTAGATTTAATTACAGAAACATTACTGTTCTACTGCCTCCTCACACAGCATCTTCTGATTAGTAGAAACACTGGAATTAAAAAACTAAGATGCATATCTCATTTAAAAGAAGGTACGTGTTGGTATGGTCACTTTAAAGTTACTTGTCGAAAACAATTGGCAAGATAAATAGTTATTCCTAAGGTAAATGGTATGAAAGGTAACCAGTATGTTCACCCAAGCCTCCTAATAAAGCTGTCTTCGGGTGCCAAATCATGTGATAATGAGGATGCAGTAGAAGGTCTGTTCTCAAGCTTAGATTTGGAATGCATGTTGCTGATCAAGTTGTATCAGAATTCATGTTATAATGATTTATATTGGGTTTACTGAACTGGTGATGATGGCCCCGGAAGTTGTGTACAGTTCGACAATGCAGTCTGTCTGTTTCCTACAGCTGACCTGGGTTTTGAACCTGAGCTGCAGATGTGAAAAGTCGACAGATTTGTCGCTCGGCCACTGTGCTACCTCCTGTGTTATTATGTGTTGTAAGAAGGTTCTGGTGTATTTTGTCATATATTTACGAATGCGTGCATGTGTATATTTGTCTTATGTATTTGTGTTTAAATTTATTTAGCTTAATTTAAGAATCGTTCCAAGTGCTGTACAGGTGACTACACCAAAACCTCATTATAATGCTGTTTTTGGGAGCCATATCAAGAACCAGCTTATAACTGGGTTCCGTTATAGTGAGTTTATTTTCTTAAGTCAAACTGTATTTGGGATCAAAGTCCCTGACAGTGTCTTATCAGAATTTGTGTTTTAATGAAGCATGTTGTGTGAAGGCTCTGGCCACCGCGTAGTAACAAAATGCCTACTGTCAGGTGTATAGGAGTAATTGTAATCATAAACTCAAAATTTCTGAAGCGCTACTTAAAAGCTAAGTGCAGGAGGCCAGCTTATTCACGAGCACTGCGTCAAGTCATTGGGGTTGTCCAAGGATGTCATGTCAAGAACCAAGTTGGACTGCCGGAAGACCAGAGAGAGAAGGGGGAGAGCAGCTGTTAGGGTGGGTTTTCTAGGGAGGGTTTCTGGAATAGAAAAGTGAAGTTTGATTTCTCGTGCATTGCTTGCTACTGGTGACATTAAAGTGTGTTTAAATCTTGTTTATATTTTAGATTTTCAGAGGTCATTTCTTCAGTGTTTTATTTGTGTGTTTAGCATAGATGTGTTTTGGTCTTTCTTTTGTTTCTTTTCTAGCTGAAAAAGAGATGGACGAAGAGCGGCCCAAGACATCTCAAAATGTGAATGAGCTCCACGTCTATGATACGGTGTACACAGCGGACAGCGTAGAATGGTGTCCATTGACTGGCTTCCACAATATTTTGCTGTGTGGTACTTACCAGTTGGTATGTTGTTGTTGGTGATTAATACTTATACAAAGCAGTATACCTATCTAGTACAAAGAGGTTTATTTTTAACGGAATTCATTGTATTTACGACACTATTGATGACAGAAGTGTGTGATAAATTAGTGATCATCATACCCTCTTCACTGCCTTTCTTCAGTGGCTTTAAATTTTATGTTCTGCAGGGGGACAGTGCAGCTTCTTCTGACAACAACTCAGAAGCCAGTAGTAGTTCGTGTCGACTTGGACGACTGTACAGTTTCCAAGTGTTGGACAGTCCTACAGATGAAACGTCCAGCCAGGCAGCTGTTCCACATCTTGTTGAGATGGAAGCTATCGATGTTCCAGCCATTCTTGACATAAAGTGGGCAGACTTGATGTCAGAAGATGGCATTCCAGTGTTTGCGGTTGCAGATGCGCAGGGCTTCGTCTCCGTGTGGCGAATGGACTCAGTGAATGCCACCCAAGTCGAGGATTTAGTGCCCCCCATGTCCAGTCACATTCTTGACCAGATTCAGATCATGAGTGACCGCCTTGCATTATCACTGGACTGGTCAGCTGCAGATATGCAGGAGTAAGTAGACAGGCGGCATCGTATTTTCCAATTATTTTTGCTTTGAGCCAATCCAAAGCTGGCAGATTTCTGGAAATCTGGTAGGGGGATTAAGTGGTGTTTTGTGGTTTTTCATGTAAATAGAGCAACTGTTGACAGATATTTTGTCCCTTCAGACATTAGAATATTATCAGACGCCCATATTTAATCAGCTGATCTAGTCTAATGTGGAGACTTCTAACCATATTTAATCAGCTGATCTAGTCTAATGTGGAGACTTCTAAAGTGCCATTATCATGTATGATTGATGCACATGTGTACATTTGTTCAGTGCTTTCAGAGATCCTTTCCTAGGCACATGTTTCTAGCTTAGATGATTTTTGAGTAATAAGAACAAGTTCATCTGTAGACGAATGAAACTCGAATAGCTGGAAAGTCGGCATTTGCATGCTCTTGCACGTGCATCTCAACCATCAAAGTCCTATCCAATCATATGATTGATGTTGAAGTATAAATGTAATTGCACACGTTTTTCTGTAGCGACCGTATGGCCTTGACCCGACTCATTTTTAGAGTCTGTTTTGTTCGCAACACATTTGGCAGCATTCTTGCTTAGGTGAATAACCACATTCAGCTGTCAACTCTTTAGATGAATCCATTCAAAGTGTGAGCTTTTTAAATTGTTTTTGACTGTGTTCATAGGTGCACTAAAGACATTGTGGCTAGCTACTCAGATGGCCAGCTGGCTCTGTTGGAATTTTCCGGTCAAGACGTGATGGCAAAGCGCCAATGGAAAGCACACGACTATGAGGCATGGATAGCAGCATTTAACTATCAATCAAAAGATCTTGTGTATTCAGGTATGCTTCAACTGTACCTTGCTTCTTAGGTAACTTGAACAGAATTCTTTTAAAACTTAATTCACTATGGTGAAATGATATAGGGAATGGCTGTTGATTCTAGAACTTCGACAGGGCTAGAAGATGATGTGTTACTACTGAATGTTATGTTTTGAATTTATTGGGAGTGTTTATACATTGTAGAATAACATTTAACTTTGTAAACATAAAAAAATTATGAAATCAAGCTAGTGAATTCATAACTAACACTCTAAATATGTGCAAGTGGCGACTAAAAGTGAGTGGAGTTGGGAAATTACAGGATAGTAAAAACAACGTGCTTACTCCGTTTGCTTTGCTTCAACATGATATTGGGACAAAGCAAATGGGGTGTTGGTGGAATTTTTAAGCAAAGCAACTGTGGCCTATCTCAAATCTGAAATGTTTAGGTATATCATTCATATTTGACACCAACTGTCAGGATTTTTCAGGGTTTTCATTATAAGCATTATGTGTTATAATCATGGAAACGTGCCAAATTCTCTTTACGACTTGGAGTGTTGGATCTCATTTTAGGTGGAGATGACTGTAAACTGAAGACGTGGGACTTGAGAACTGATCTGAACCAACCAACTGCAGTTCTTTCGAAGTTAGCCATAAGATTTCAGTTCAGAATAATCGTCTATTTAACTTCCATCCTCATTTAGACCATTACTGATACTAAAACTGCCTACAAAAACAGTTCAGTAAGTGAAACGGTTTGTTTTTTGTGCTTAAATGCAACAACAATGCTGATCAATGACTTGCTTTTTCCTGTAGACATACAATGGGTGTATGCAGCATACAAAGCAACAAGAACAGGGAACACTTACTGGCAACAGGAAGGTCAGTTAGCAAAGCATTGTAAATGGAAGTCCTTCTTTAAAGTAAATCTTGGACTGCAGCATACTCAAGTGGAAAACTGTAAATGGCAGATGGCTTATTATGGTATAAAAGTAAAGACAGCTCACTTCTTTATATGACTCTATAGAAACTCCTTGGAAGCGTGGTCCTGAAAAGTGACTACAGCAATCCAACAGCAGGACATCTTTCCAAACTGGGCCATTGTATTCAACATCCATGTATTTGGCAAGAAAATAGTAATACCAGTAGAGAGAATTTGGCATATTTACATACCATTTCCACGTTTCAAACCAAACATCAAGTTATAACAGTTGTGCACAATTTAGCATGTTATATGTGGAACATTTCTTCAAGACTGAAACTTTGGGAGTAAGTTATTACCGTTCTTAGGCTGGCTCTCTGTCCAACCAGATTTGCATATAGAGTTTGGTGCACCATCAATTGATGCCTTGTGCAATACTATAATAATGCTATTGAAGTTAATGTTTCAGTTAGACGAATTCTTACAGCTGGGTTGGCATTCTGGAATTCAAATTGATAAGAACTTAGCTTTGGTGTCCTGTCAGTTGATGTCTGCTATTTTGCAATATCAAGGAAGTCGTTAGATCACAGAGCTCTTTGATAAACACCAGACGATGAATGTTTCTTGATTGCTTTATTTTTCCACGTACAGTTACGATGAACATGTCCTGATTTGGGACACTCGAAAAATGAGACAACCGCTGAGCGATACAGCGGTTGGTGGCGGCGTCTGGCGGCTGAAATGGGAACCAAACGAAGGGCGCCATCTACTGGCCGCTTGCATGCACAATGGATTTCACATCCTAGACTGTGCTCAAATAAATGGTATTCTGCTGCACTGTCATAATCTGCATAATCTGTTAGCGTAAGCTAGTACCTATATAACTTTTCTCTTGATTGGTGGGCCGTAGCATGTATGTATCTGAATACTTATGTAGACCATTTAAGAACCTCTCTATGTTTTCATGTGATGTTCAAAATATTGTTACAAACATGCCTCAAGTACTTTATCTGTGAGATGTTCTACTGTATTTAATATCTTAAAGTACATTTTACAATATTCGGAAATTTTAAGTTTTAAAGTTGTACTTAAAGCGTAATAATAGGTCTAACTGTTGTATTTTGGGTTTGCATTTAGAATGTTTAAATGGTGATTTGATAAATTAAACATGCAGTTTGTTTGGTCTCATTAAATTCAGGGCTAATTTCTATTGGTTTTATGTTGTCTACAGTGTTCACATTTTTCTTTCTTTCTTATACAGAAACAGGAGAGCAGTCCACTGTTGCATCGTACATGAAGCACAAGTCATTGGCTTATGGTGTAGACTGGTGTCAATCCCGGGTCCAGCAACAGAATGACTCCAATACCTCTTCATCATCTAAAAGCTTACCGCATTCGGACTCCGACTCTGCGTCCAGTAAAACAGAAAAGCATTTTAAACAGTTTATTGCTTCCTGTTCATTTTATGACCATGAAATGCGCATTTGGAGTGTCACTTTATAGGACGTGCTGCTAAATATAAAACCAGTCAAATAACAAACGTCTTTTGATTCCGAGTCTTATTGAATTAGTCTATTTAATTAGTCTATTTATTTAGTCTTACTAGTCTTATTTACTTAGTCTTATTTAATTACATTACCTGTATTCGGTGAGAAATCCTGCACAACCCCAGAAGTAGAAAGACAAAGAGTAGTGAATAAAGCTGGAAATGGGAAATCCCACAGAGGTAAGGAAAAGTAACAGAAATCGAAAGTGTTTCTTGAAAGTTCTCAAACAGGAAGCAATAAAAATGTGCAAGAAATGTGTAATACATATTAGTGGCTCAAAAAAACCAGTGCAATTTACAGGATATCAGCTCTGACGAGCTTGACCTCTGGATTCAACCAAGAGGTCCATTAAGGACATCAGAAAAGAGGGGGAGGGGCTCACCCAAATGCGAAAAAGTGGGAGGGCTTATGCCCGATGCGAACACCCACATCTGAATATGGTACATAATTTTTTCTGTACAGCCTGTGTCTTAAACACCAATTTCGGTCAGCTGGTCTGTACTGCGTTAGGTCTAATTAGAACCCCTTTTCTGGACAAGGCAGTACAAATACCCCCAATCCGTAGCACAGTTTGCCCAGCAAGATTAACAGTATAGCCTAAAACAGGCCTTAGTACGCTGCTGTAGTGTATACGTCCGCTAACAGGATGGGAGAAGGGAAATGCCATATGCGAATAAGGGAGAGGGTGGGGTCCAAAGTAGGTAAGTTTTTGCAGACATCCTTTATGACTACCTGTAAGACTCATTAATGGTACAAAATATAAGCCAGTCTACACATATTTTGTATTACATGTATATTATGTAGCTGCTTTTGCGTTCTGAAACATCCTAATCTGCATACAAAGTCAAGGCTATTCTGTTGTATGATATTAATACACGACAAAAGAGAGTTCCTAATGTCTCTGAAGACAGTGTTCTTGAAGCTGCAAGCTGAAAATGACTTTATGTTTTTGTTAAAGTAACAAAATCTGTTACCTGACATTATTTGTACAATTTCTAAAATCAAAGACATGCTACAACACAAGCACTACTTTTGTTGAACATTACTGCATTTGGCCTTTTGATACTTTACTTAGCAAAGGCTTTCCATCACAGCATGCATGCCAACACACTAATATTACTTAGGTTAAAGTTTATTGGATATTCAATCCAATTTTGCTGCATTTGGCTTTTCAATACTTTACACAGTGAAAGCTTTCCAACACGGCAAGCCAACAAATAAGCGTTACTTTTGTTAAAGATTATTTGAGTTTCAATCCTTTGCTTGATGATGGCTTTCAAACTGCTCATGGCAGAATGGTCGTATAGAAAATTGTTCTGATTTTTGGAAAGTTCACATAATGTAGGAGCACAGAAATACCACTCAGTCTGTGCTCATACGGCAAAACATAATCTTTTCCAACTAAAAAGCATTTAACACTTCATCACAAAGATTATTTATCTAACAGAACATAATGTCAGCTGACTGCTGGGTAAGTCAGAATGTGTATCACTCACCACTTCATGTCACTGACGTGGCTGAGTGTAACGTCTTTCTGTCTAATCTAAAGACTTCTATAGCGCCGTTATCATAATGCCCAAGACATCAGTCAATGGTCGCTTCAAGTCAAAATCGCAATCCAAAAATCATAATCCACTGGAGAAGCTGGGTCGAATTCGCTTGATAAGTACTCGATTCTCAATGGCTTTATGTTATGGATCTAAAAGTAATGGACTAATGTCACAGGGTTCTAGCGAGGAATGTCTGAAGAAAGCTCTTGAGTGTCAACTTGTTTCATTTGGATATGAAATCGGAATCAACGGTTTCTGAGATTTTGTTCACGTCAGAGGCATCTGTTGTGTTGTCCCTTTGCTGACCCTCTGCACTCTGAATGCATTCGACTTGAATGGAAAGTTCCATGCCATCTGTTGCTGCCTGTTCTGGTTCTTTGTCTTCAGTAGCCTGAAAACAGGCAGAGGATATGTTAAGATATCCGCTCACATTAAGCCTCATAATGACAAGTATGTTTAAATATAAGATAAAGTTAAACTTAATACAGGACGAAGTTTAAATAACGGTGACATCAAAGCTGGTCAGTTTAGCACTCACTGTATACTATGCAGCTTTAAGTTTTCAATGAACAATGGCTGAGTGGCATCAACTAATTATTATTCTTCACACCAAATAATATTACTATTATTATTTTATCCCCAAGGTACACATGACCAATTGGGATAAAAAACTTTTTGGAGAAGAGGTAAAACATCTGGCCACTACTTGTCAAGTTATTATTAATATTATGAAAATTTGTAACATGCACACAGTCGTTCTATGCATAACCCACACAAACATACAAAATAATTATTAGAATCATTCCTAAACAAAAGCAGCAATTAGTTAATGGAATGTCGCATGGCAGATGCCTAGTGGCTTTATGTCTAACGTAACAGGCTGTGAACAGGTTGTTTGACAAGTTAACTTGTCTGGAAAGGCAATGAAACGAAAGTGATAATCCTAGAAATTCATTAGGGCCTACTGGTGACGGCCTGACTGTGGTCAGTGAGCTGAAAAACATTCTGATTAGTAGATACCATCAAAATGCCTGGCTAGAAAGCGGACCACTACCTACATACTGCATGATACAACAAGTGTCTGTTTAAAGCCTTTGCTCTAAGAACACTATCAAGGTGCTAGAAACCAATATTCCAGCTGAATACAGAATATCAGTCAATAAGTATGTACTGGCAATGAAAAGAATTCCCAGGGCACTTCTGAAAGTAAACCAGGAAATGTGCTCATTCAGCTTTACCACAGTTCTTACGTCCATGATTTTATCCATGATAAAATCCAAAGATCCAGCCAATCAAGATTCACACGAATGAGGAAATCTGATTAAAAAGGGGTTTTCAGGTCATCTGAAATCTGTGCCAAAGTCCCAAGAACCAACCGAGCATAGAACTGTGCCAAGTAAACAACATCCTCTTCCCCTTATCTCACTTTCCAGTTCAATTCCAAACACCATCTACCATAACCGCCTGTCTGCCTGACACTTGGATTTTGACCTGGAACCGAACCCATCCTGCCCATCGATTTTGTTGTAACTAAGCGCCTGTGAATAAGCTGGTTCACGCAACTTAGCTTATGTTAGGCACTACAGAAATCTCCAGCTTATGATTACAATTACATGCAGATGTGGTGAGGTGTAAACGTCGTAGTGCATTCGTTTTACCACAGTTCGTCGAATGGAGCTGATGCGAGAAAGGCTTTCTACGACTGACGACCGGCCGTTGAAGGGACGTCGGTAGAGTTCTTCAGCTGTCGCTTTGAACAGGCGATCGGTGGACAGCCACTGCTTCTTACGATATCTGCACAAAAACAGGCGAAATATCTGCTTATTCAAAGTTCACTCCTTGAGGCGACAGCGAAACTGGATTGGTCACATACTGAGAGGGGACACACACTGGAGAACTGTAACTGAAGGCAGAATGGAGGGGAGGAGGACAAGAGGAAGACCCAGACAGATGCTGCTGGATTGGACGATGACGGACGGATACAGCAGGTTGAAAGAAGAACATTAGCACCGCGAGGAGTGGCGTCATCGGACGTTTTTTAACCTGTCTACGGGCAGAAAACCAGAAGAAGAGACCCCTTGTGTCATCAAATATCAAAGACTTTCTAGTAGTAGTAGTAGTAGTAGTGGTAGTAGTAGTAATAATAAAAATAATAATTAATAATAATACTTAATAATAATAATTAATAATAATAATTATTATTATTATTATTGTTGTTGTTATAATAATAATAATTATTATTATAATAAAAAATACTGTTATTATTATTACTATCATGACAGCTTGAATTTCAAAAATTAATAGTATATATTAGTTGAGCGCTCTGTTGGCGTTTCTTCGATGGAGCGCGAGGTTTTACGGTGCGGATCGGACGAACATCCAGCACCACCGACTCCCTCCTCTTCATCGCCGTCGTCGTCTGCTTCGAAGGCGCCTGCGTCGTGGGCTTCACTGACCCGAGCGTCGACGTCTCCTCGACCTCGACCCGCCGGCTGACCTTCGACAGGCGGTGTGGCTCCTTGACCCAGAGGACCGGTTTTGGCCCGTCGGCTGGGTCTCGACGACCAGTTCCAGGTTCTCTCCTTTTCTTTAATCTTGGCTTCAGGCACGCCTTCTCTCCTTCTTTGATTTCAGCCGTCTTGTTCTTCGTTGTATTGTTGTCGATGAAGACCTTGATTTGCGACTGGATACGCTCGCTCGTTGCATCGAGTGCGAGTTCTGAGATCATGAATTCGTCTGATTGCCTCTTCTGAACTAAATCCTTCAGGTCTCGTTCGTCTTTTCTCCTGTTAACCATTGTTAATGCTTTGTCATAGCTGGAGTCAATCGCTTCTTCTTCCATCGATGGAAGGTCGCGCGGAGACAACTGTTCTCGGTCAGGTAGAAGACAAGGGAAATTATGAGGTAGGGAAGAAGCATGGTCTCTGGTAGAATTTTCGTCGCACTGATCTGAGGGTGTCTTCCGGCCGGTGATTGTTCTCTGGAATTGCCGGTCTTCGCTTAAATCTGGCTCCAAGAATGTGCCATTAAAGTCAATCGCGTTAGATCGCTGGATGGCAATGGAGAGGCGTTGGAACAGGAAAGAAGTCTCCATCTTGTCTCCAGACACTTGGGTTAAATGGCGACCGATTTTCTTGATGAGGCTAAAGCCTTCCTGATTTATCGGGCCTAGATTATTATTATTATTAAGTATTATTATTATTATTATTATCTCTTTTATTTTTTTTATGCCCGAGGTACTTATGATCCCTCGGGACTTATAAGTTATAATAATAATAATAATAATAATAATAATAATAATAATAATAATAACGACTCACTCTACCATGCAAAGTTGGCACAAGTGTCCTCGCATCATTCCGATGACTGGCTTAGGACCCTGCCTATTTGCAATTCTGCGGCCTTTGTCTCAACAATGAGGCTTTCCGCATGGCAGTGGGTCTTCGCCGTGGCCTGAACAAATGCACGCCACACCAGTGCCATTGTGTGGTAAGACAGGTGACCCAGGAGGACGTCATGGGCTGATATGCAAAATGGCAAGTGGTCGTTCCAACAGACAATACGCCATGAACGACATCATCTCGACAGCACTTCGAAAGGCAGACATCCCTGCTCTAAGGAGCCAGCTGGGCTTCTTCGTAATGATGGAAAACGACAAGAAGGAGCAACGCTGGTACCGTGGTCGTCTGGCAAATATCTTGCATGGGATGCAACCAGTGTCCACACTTGTGGGACGTCATTCATTCATCTGACATCAACGTCACTAGGAGGCGCAGCAGAACACGCTGCATGTCGTAAATACGCAAAATACTCGGTTCTCCCTCCATCACACAGCTTCGTTCCAATTGTTTTGAGACACTGGGACCAATTAACCTGCCAGGTCTTGAATTTATAACTGAATTGGGTAGCCGACTAACTGCTGTTTCTGGTGATCCACGTCAGACGACCCATCTTTTTCAGCGCCTCTCAATTTGCACACAGCGTTATAATGCTGTTGCTTTCAGAGGCATGTTTGGAGAACTCAAGGGAGCTGAGGACTGATGACGATTTGTTCACTTTATAAATGTTACTTTCGACAGTAAGATAATAATAATAATAATAATGATGATGATGATGATAATGATGATGACCATGATGATCATAATATGTTCTGAAGAATTTTTTAAATCCTGAGGGATCATGTTTACCTCAGATAAAAAAACGACAATAATAATAATAATAATAATAATAATAACAACAACAACAACAGTAATATAGAAAATAATCAGAGGACTTCTATAGCACCGCTGTAATAATGTTCAAGGGATCAGCCAATGGTCACTGCTAAGCAAAACTGGTGTATATGCCAAATTCTATGGTGAATCCGGTCGAAAGCCAAGAGGGAAACCCAAGAACCTGCCTTGGGTTCTCAAGTTGTCCCAGTTGCTGGTCCATGGCTCTGGAATTTGCTGCCAAGTTCTATTTGTTCTGTCAGTTCTCTGATGTCATTCAGGTCTAAACTTAAGAGTCATCCGTTTCAACTCGCTTACCCACAGTAGCCCAGCTTCTGGTTTCTCTAACCTATCAGAATTTGACTTGTTTTCCCCAATGGATCAATCTGATTCCAATATCACCATCGACCATCGATTGATGCCTTGGGAATTATGATAATGGCACTATAGAAGTCATCAGATTAGATTAGATAGCTAGTACATCAGAAGATATCATATCTGGAAGAATAAATATCCTACCTTAAGTACACAATTAATACTAATCCACCGACGCAGAGCAGGAGGATCCCAGTACTGAATCCGGCAGAAACGCTTGCTCGCAGAGCATTTGAATGGTGCACGGCCCCTGTGCATCACACACAAAAGGAAAAAATACTTCATTACAAATGCACTCGAAAATACTTGACTCCATCTCAACCTTGATGTCGCGAGCTAGTCGCAAAGTCAGCGTTAAGAAGAAAAAGTCAACACAACTTTTTACGCGTTTTTTCTCCTCGTTGTGTAATCCCCAACTCCCATAACTCGAGTCTCCCTCTAGACTGTCATCCTGCCCCTTGTATATAAAATTTAATAAGTAAGTGGGACCTGCCCACCCCTTGGTCCTGACACTAGATTTCAAAAGTTTACTTGTAAAAAGCAATACATTTACAACATTAACTGAAACATAACAATTGTAACATTACACTGTAATTCTAGCAATTGTTCTAACCATTCTATAGATCTACTAAGTAATCATAACTGTAATCGTAAACTCGAGATTTCTACAGCGCCCAACGAAAGCTAAGTCACGGGAACCAGCTGGTTTACAGGCGCTCAGTCAAAAACAAAATCGATAGGCAAGGGTTCGGTTCCAGGTCAAGAGTCAGGCAGGCAGTCAGAGAGCTATGTTGGGTGATGTTTCCAACTGGATCTGCAGGATAGCGACGTGGAAGAAGAGGAATCAGGACAGGAAATAATGCACACTGTGTGCATGTGCATGCTTATTTACTTTTACTTACTTGCTGACTTCACTACTGATGGCTGAACAAGAAATAACTTAAACTGAAATGCTGTTCTCTTAGCAAAATCTGACAATAACTTTGTTTTGTCATGCACATGTGAACCTGAATGGAGTCTTTGAACCTGATACAACAAACTTTGAACCTGATACAACAAACTTTGAACCTGATACAACAAACTTTCTTCTGTTGGTGGCTCAAGAACTCAGTGATTTCAATCCTTTGAGTGGGAACGGTTGCTCTTTGTACAACAAAGCCTTAGAAGTGAACCCGACAAAAGGCTAACAATGCCATCGTTTAAAAGTAATACAATATATGACAATCTGACTCACAGAGAGCCTCATCTATGAATCTCAGTTCACATCTCTCTCCCGTCCAGCTGCTCGCACAACTGAAACAGAATCACAGAAAGATTCCTTTACGAACAGCACACGTTTGTAAACTTCTCTCTAGATTACATTAGTCGCATTACATTACATTAGATGCCTATGGTCTATGGTTCATAATGTTTACCACTGCTGGATTTCAAAGTGCATTACATACAAATGTACATAAATACATATATAACACATACTTGCATGCATACATGAATACATACATACATGTATATATATAGATATACATACCTATATACAAACATACATACATACATACATGCCCATCCATACATACATAAATGCAGCTCATACAGTTACTATCTGCTTAGTTTAATTAGAGAACTGCTCCATCAACAATTTAACAGTGACCAGTCAAGAACAGCCAGCTAGCAATAAACCTATCAAACACCGAATTTCGTTACCCGCTGACCTTTTCAACTGAGACGTTGTTTTTAATCAGAAAACTGATATTAGGTCCACTTAATCGCTGCATTATTATGCTTAGCTATGACTGGCGAAAGCTGCGAAGCATAATAAGCTGTAAATCTGTGTGGAGAATATTCATTTATAAGTAAGTAAGTAAGTAAGTAAGTAAGACATTTGTTAACACGCCATACGTCCATCGGCTGAGCGAGGAACCGTAGGCGTTTTTACAATTATCGTTGTTTAACAACTGGAACCTCATTTCGTTCAAATTTTAAAGAGGTGCTGTAGCATATAAACATTGCACCTCCCTCAAACACGCATCTAATGCGATCTAATGACTTCTATTGTGCCGTAATTATAATGAACAAGACATTGGTCACTATAGAAAAATATGTACATTTACATTTAAATCATCAGTCAATAGTCGTAATCGTAAGCTCGAGATTTCTACAGCTCCCAACGAAAGCCAAGGGGCGGGAACCAGGTTATTCACAGGTGCCCAGACAAAACAAAATCGATAGGCAGAAAGGGTTCGGCTCCGGGTCAAGAACCAGAAGTAAGGCAAAAGCTACATACAAAACCAAATAAATACTTAAATAGGCCTATACCAATGATTCCTCACTCAGTCAATGAACATATGGCATATTAACAAAAGCATTACCTACTTACTGTTTACTTAAATATAAGAATCAGAGCAGTGCAAAAACACAACCAAGTTCCAGGATCTTGCAGGAATATCTGACGACACTGAAAGCCAATGAGTTAAAGAACCAATGCTAGAATTTTATTAGCAAACGCTTTCCCATACAACTCAAAAGGAATCAAATCACAGAAAGATTACCATACGAACGGCGCATCTTTAAAAATTGATCTCTCTCAATCTGCCTGTGTTTCATAATGTTTATACCCCTGTCGGATTTCAAAGTGCATATTAACAAAAGGCATATTAGCAGCACCCAGGTGGATGAGTTTGGGCAGCATGAAGCTTAACAGCATGAAAGCAGATGAGTTTGGAGATAAATTCATCTGGGCAGGTGAAGCAGCAGATGATTTTGGCTAAGCACAAAAAATGTAACACAGAAGAATTGCTCGACTGTTAAGAAGTCCAGATGACCAGATTGGCAATCTCACATCTGGCGACACTTTGTGGCTAATTTGCAAGCAGTTGTTTCTGAATATTTGAACACATAACCCTAAGAAATACAGAAAAGTCACCTAAGCCGTCCAGTATCAGATGCATTTCTTGCAAGTAATGCCTGCTAAACAACAGACACTAGTGTGACTAGACATAAATTGTCTGCTAGTACAGAACAGCCATTGTGGCCCACAACCAGACAATTCCTATGCAGCTCATTTTGGTACTGGTAAGTGTTTGGAGTCCATAATAACTGTATGGCTACCACAGGTGTTCAGTGGCGGTAGTTTACTGGCCACATTATGTTTAACAGTATGCACAGACACAGATCACGTCAGGGTCAAGGTCACAGCACTCTCAACACAACGGGCATTCCGTTTCTCTTTTCCTCAATTAATACCTGGGCTTCCAATTGACTGCTGTCTGGAAAATACCCACAGCCTCTAAAAGTATTCAGAAGTCAGATGATCACCAAGAACTTCCAGGCAGTCTAGATAAAACTGTTCTTTTTCAAGGAAAGGCATATTGATAAAAGTTGGGCTTTATAGAGTTCAACAGACATAAGTGTTTCATTTGGGTATACCCATTACAATAAACATAATCAGTTAAGTAATTAAAATATTAGCACATAAATAAAAATCTAAAATAAGTGTCTACTTCAATTTGCAAGAATCTCACGATCACCAACGTGAAATGAAGGGGATTCAAATCTTATGAGATTTTAAAGTTCCAGTTAAACCGGAAACCTTCCCACTTCTGGCTTTATAACCATATAATGTATTATTCAGAGCGTAGTATCACTGAAAGCTCATTTACATAATCAAGGTATTAGTAGTGCTGTTAAAGAGACTGTGTATGTATGTATACATACGTGTGTTACATTAGATGTATCTGTGCATACACGTATGTATGTAGTAAGTAAGTGGTAATGTAATGTATGCAAGTATGTATTCATGCATGCATATATATACATATGTATGTGTACTATACATATATATATAATGTACATAATAATAATAATATACATATGTAATATAATATACATACATAATATACATATATACATGGTATACATATTCATATGTATGTATTAACAGCAACAGCTGTGGGGTTAAAACTGTGTATGTGTATGTATGTATGTAATAGGTATGTATATATGTATGCATGTACGTACGCATACGACATGATGTATGTATGTATAGATTCACGTATATGAACACTGTTATAGCACCATTTAAGAATCTCGCATAGGTGCTTAAGCACAGCTATCTAGCATACCTAAAAAGGTCTAAAAATACATACATACATACGTACATATGCATAAGTATAAGTATATGCATGCATGCATACATACACAGGTATGTCTTAAGATGAGCTGAAAATGTTCATTGTTATTCTTTACCTGCAAGCTGGTCTCCTGCTGCCATCAACGTCTCCGTCGTGAACGAAAAAACACGTCCCTCCATTTAGACAAAGCAGACTGTTGTTTTCTGATGCATTGCAACTCATCGTCTGTTGTCCCGCGTTGTCAGATTGAACGAGAACAACGTTGTCGTTCTCTGGGGTGTATGACCGTTGCCCGAGGCATCCGGCTGCATCAGAAAGAACATTTCATCTGAGTGGCATCGTTAGAACAGACGTGTGCGCTTAGCAGGGAATCAAAAGGATCCTCACCTTCTTTGATGTGTTCAGAAGGATCAACAGACAGACAATGACAGGGGCAGAGAGCGCAGGACATTCCCTGCTAGTGGTTCCCCAGACACCATGAAGAAACCTGGGTAATTCTCCGAACGGTTGTAAAGGAGTGTCGATTTGGGTGCTTTGGGCCATAAACAGCAACAGCTGTGGCGTTAAAAATCCACTTTGTAGCTAAAGCACAATTGTCTGTGATGGCAACTGTAATTTTAAACTCTGCACGCTCCAGTCGCTCAGCGCCAAAGTCTTTGAATTGTACGTAGCACTAACAAGATAAAGTGAAGGATATGTAAAAAAGCAAGGCAAGGTATGGTAATACTATCATTTCCCTCAAACAATTCAGGTAAGGTAATTGGATGGATGAAGGTATTGCAGTGGCTCACTTGTTACCTCTTTCTACATTAGTCGTCAAAGGTCAAAGGTCTGGGGGTTGAGGACTCCTTCAGCTGAAGCACACACATGGCAACAGTCCAGAATCAGACAAAATCTTTCATCACGGGTCACAAGGCTTTACAAAGAGCTGTCATCTACACACATGTGTCAAGACACTTTATATAGCGCATTTGCTAAGTGTTTGCCTTCCATCATGTAGTCCCATGCTGGATAAAGGAGGAGGGCGACGTCAATGGCCTTTGATGCCATAAGACGTCGTTAAACATTGGAACTACTATGCACCAGGATCTGACGACTAAATGCAAAGACGGAAAGCAAACGCATTCATGCAAATGCAAATCCAATCGCAAGCTAGTTGTTAGTTCTGCAAACTGCAGCAAAATCCAACCAAAGCAAATTGGTTTGGGTTTTTTCTCAGCGTCTGGATTCAGGGTTTTGGATACTTTGGACAAGCGTGCAAACTACAACACAAAAACGTTTTCTGAAGTGTTACATGTTTTGACTACTAACTGTAACTACACTAAAACACAGAATTTCTCATGTGCTATTTCCACCTGTAGTAACCAACAGCTG
Organism: Norana najaformis; assembly: GCA_964023275.1. Classification (NCBI taxonomy): domain Eukaryota; kingdom Metazoa; phylum Annelida; class Clitellata; order Crassiclitellata; family Hormogastridae; genus Norana; species Norana najaformis. Next base: position 28,820,367 of record OZ029921.1, read on the forward strand.
TTACACAGGCAGACAGGTAATGTAACAGTGTTTTAATCCTGGGCTTGATAACTCAAGTATCAGTTGTTTTCCTGAAGGGCTACAGGGAGGAACATATGTAAACTGGGACAGCGAGATTTGAACCCTGTGTATTAGGGTAAAAGGCTGACATGATTATAATTTCACTTGAAGGGCAACTATTGATTGATGACTTGGTTACTATGATAACGACGCTATAGAGGTTATTAGATTGGATTGGATTTCTGACGACAAACATTAACAGTACGCATTAACAGTATGTACACACAACAGAAAAAATCTAAATTTATTATTATTATTATTACTATTATTATTATTATTATTATTATTATTATTATTGTTATGGCACACAAAAGTACACAAAAAATGACAAAAAACTACAGAAAAGCTGTTTATTACAAACACAAAAATCAAGTGCAGTGGTCTAAAGTTCTGTGGTTTGTGGACAATTTAGGTTTCTCATTGGCATCACTGGCTTGCTGGAAAAGTTAATAGGGTTTGAGACAGTACATGCAAATATGCTCCTCATAAACATTTATAGTCAATAAATATTCCTAACCATTACTTAATATGATCTGAAAGAATGTACCGGAACATACAGACACATGAAGAGGGAGACAGACAGACGGACGGACGGAGGGACGTAGCTTTTCTGCGAAGACAGACAAAGCCTTCAAAGCGCAGGCAGTGTACGGTGCTAAATGGAGCGTTATTCACGCGAGTCGGGAATCCATTAGGAACGTGTTTTTCAGTGAAACTGAAGAAACGGAAGTGTTTATAGAGACATCAGTTTTCATTCCCTGCGGAAGGCGGTAGAGGAGGGGGCACTCCACAGAACCGTTATCAGTTCCAGCTTATCACTCAATCAACTCGGTTGTGTGTCTTATTTGTCTGCAGACAACTGCTTTATTCATGGATCGGCTACCTTTCTGTTGCCAATCTCAAGACCTGCGATTCTTTCTCAGCTGGCAGCCATTTCTTCAGCTAAACATGTTGTGTCGTAATCCATTTTAACCCATGACTTATATGAGTTCTCGGAAATTCGCTCAACTGGTAATCCAACCGGATTTGTCAACATTGTCTCTGTCTAAGACTGTCAGTAATGTAATTTATTTCAGATTTGTATAGCACCTTTACAAGTTTACAATGAGCCTGTCAGAGGTAAATAACACGACCTCATGTCAACGTCCGGCTTGAATGTCCACTTGCTCCGGGTCAAGTGAGGACTTAGCCATTACTAACATACCCATAATTCTTATACGCTCACAAAGGATTTTATGAAACATCAATTCACCTTTTCTCACTTCAGTGGGCAATTTATACCAAAGAGCTTCAAGTACAGATTTTTGTGGACTGATGCAGATGTAATGACACCACTTGGCACCAGGTGATGCATTTACCTCAAAGAAGGCCTAACCAGGTAAACAGCTCTGCCAAGACAATGTACAGGCACTAGCGTACAGGTAGAGATAAAGGTTTGTGACCACCAGTGCTGCACATCTGAATAATGATAGCCTTAGGTGCACTCATGATAAGGCTGCATCGATACACTACTGAATGCTGGTGCTACCTGGCTAATAATAAATTTATAAGAACACAAAGGCGGGCATGTGGTAATGAATGCTGGCACGCAAATACCCTACCTCATCAATTCTTTTCAAGAACCCACGAATATGCTTGTTCTTTTAAAATAGTTTAGCTTCTGGGTGCTGAAGAAACACAGAGTTTCTGATTGCAGATTGCACATTAGATGTAAAAAGCCTTCTGCAATAAGATCCAATGATGTAATTTCGAGTAGCAATTTAAAACCAACAGGAAATATCTGAAGCCAGCTGGCTAATTTTTATCAGTCGGTGAATCCGATCTTGCAGTAATGGAGTTATATAAATATACACGATCCAAATGCCTGCCTCCAAAATGAATCTTATCAGCAGCTTTAGGAAGAGACTGAAGCCAGTCAAATTGTCTTCAACGCTACATGCGATAGCAGAGACCCAACTGAACAGTTCCATAAATACCTATCGAAACCAGAATTCACTTTTACTGTGAAATTCTATGATATTTTCGTATTGCAAAAATGATATGCTTAAATTTAGAAAGCGGCCATTAGTTAAATGTTAAATGATCATTAATGCACCATAAAACTGTCTTACTTGTTTACAAATCTTACTTTGCAACTCATGTGGTTTGATATGGCAGAATAAATCTAAAAATCAGTCTGCATATAATGGGAAGCATTTATATAGCACCAGTTCAGTAAAACTTCTCATTGGTAGCATGGTAGTCCAGAAGGTTATTAGGTCATGCTAGCCCCTCCTGCACAGACATCTGTATGCTAGTTTGGCAAAATGTCCCTCCTGGGAAAAATCAGCTATTGCACCCCAGTAGCCATGAAATCAACTGACCATTAGCCATGAAATCAACTGACCATTAGTCATGAAATCAACTGACCATTAGCCAGGAAATCAACTGACCATTAGCCATGAAATCAACTGACCATTAGCCATGAAATCAACTGACCATTAGCCATGAAATCAATTGACCATTAGCCATGAAATCAACTGAACATTAGCCATGAAATCAACTGACCATTAGCCAAAAAATCAACTGACCATTAGCCATGATATCAACTGACCATTAGCCATGATATCAATTTCCCCATTAGCCATGATATCAACTGCCCCATTAGCCATGAAATCAATTGCCCCATAAGCCATGAAATCAACTGACCATTAGCCATTATCATTACCCAAACAAAGAATCACAATTAAAATCCGTTGTCAAACGTCCCAACTTCTGCAGAGAAAGTGTTTCCATTCACTTTATATTTCCTCTACAAAGATTTCAGCTATTCCCTCTCATTTTCGATTCTGCAAGTTAATCAAGTCACCGGTTAATTTCTCCACAGACAAATCCGTCTTTCGTCAGGAGAAATCAATCAAACGTGTTAACTCATGCAACCCATCTAAGAAACAAAATAAAGATAAATCTTATTACTAGAATATCAGTTGTCGTCAGCTAGACAAATGACTGCATCCTCCTCTGGTCTTTCCCTTTTGTATACACGGAATCTCATCAGTTCTTTTGGCCATCGTCTCTGATTCGCCTGGTACCTACTTCGTCTTCTTTTCATTACCACGGCATCTGTTTCACCAAAGACAATCTCCAATATCGATAGGAACAGCAAATATGGCTACTCAGCACACACACACACACACACATGCACGCACGCACACACGCACACACCTACACACACACACACACACACACACACAGACACACACAAAGACAAGCCTCTAAATCATAATCATGGAAACTAGATTATTCACAGGTGCTCAGTCGAAACAAAATCGTTATGTAAATAATGTCAGGTTTGTTTCCAGGTTGAGCTCCAAGGGTCCACATTCACACGTAAGCTCACATAAACACACTCAGCTAGGCAGCCATTCCCAGTAAACTGCTGGGAGTGGGGGAATACCTAATGCCTGGCAGAAATAGACCTAATGGGAAGAACTGCCTAAACGTTGTCATGGAAACCAGATTTCAAGCATCATTAGACTGATGATGGTGCTGAGCATCCACTAGGAACCAGTTTTTGAAGTGAAATCACACCTGCAGCAATCAAGTTGGCAGATTTCCACCTTAGTTCTTTGGGATGACAGGTCAAAATCTGACCAGGATTAGGTTTATGATGTCAGTGTTAATGAAATCTGAAACAGCAAAATGACGGGTCTATTCAAACTATGATTTTATTTGATTGCTCAGCATTCCTGTACTGTTTTAAGATAGCAACTCGCAAATGCGCAGATCAGATAGCCATGTGCGCTGTGCTTTTAACAGATCCTTACAGAACTATCTTAACTATCGTAATACACTCTGGCACATATATGTACAGGGTACACTCTGGCACATACAATACATGTACAGGGTACACTCTGGCACATACAATACATGTACAGGTACACTCTGGCACATACAATACATGTACAGGGTACACTCTGGCACATACAATACATGTACAGGGTACACTCTGGCACATACAATACATGTACAGGGTACACTCTGGCACATACAATACATGTACAGGGTACACTCTGGCACATACAATACATGTACAGGGTACACTCTGGCACATACAATACATGTACAGGGTACACTCTGGCACATACAATACATGTACAGGGCAGACTGAAAACTTTTTAAAATCCAATTTCCATAATATATGTAATTATTTCTATAATTTCACACCATCTGTTAGAAATTCTTCTTATGTATAGTGGACAGAAATCATACTTAAAAAAAATAAGAATCTTGCATGCTGATCTTGTTCGTGTTTTTTATTGTCTGGAATTAGAGAACTAAAAGTCTCTATAAATGCAGGAATATCTACATTTAAGGAGAAAAAGTGTAAATGTTTCTCAAGATGCAGGATGTAATCATGCATTCACCCATTATTTGTCATTCTTAACAAACTCCAATATCATTTAAGCCTTCTGGTGAAGAGTGTCTTCAAGAGGTACTCGGAAGATCCTGTGGAAATGTTCAATCACATATATCACCAAAAATCAGTGGTTTGGGGCAGAAACTGTAAAGAAATTCACAGTGTTATCATGAATACATAAAATCTGATGTGAGATTTCTTTTCAATTATCTTTCGCAACTCCTGCAAAGCTCTTTGCAGATGGCTTTGCACATACATCACGGCTCAACGAGACCTCCAAACACTGCTCTGTTTGCTGAACTCCCTAGTCATACAAGAATTATTACGTTTGCACCAGCATAAATGCAACACTATGTTTGAAATTGTAATTGTAATTACGACAATTTATATAGCATCGTTAGTAGCATGCTTTATAAATCTCAAATTACAATTACAATTACAATGCTACTTCTAGGGTGCTTTACAAAGTCAAAAGTCAGCTCAAGAACTAGGAGTTATGAAGTAAATAGAATTTCAACTGATTTTTAAAAAGGTTGACACTTTTGGACTCCTGAATAGATGCCGGAAGGCTGTTCCAGGCACGTGGACCAGCAACCAGCGACCTGAAATGGTTTTCTCTTCAGCAGTTATGAAGCAAATTGTAGCCAGGAAACGGAGACACTTTCCTCTTACACGTCAAGACTATCCACCATTGGGGTACATCTGCCCATACACTATGTTCCAACCCATGGGGCTTTCCCTCCCCTTCTACTACTTCTAGCCACAAATCCTACCACTTGATCAAAATATTCTGTCAGGAATTATCTTAATAAAGATAATGCCTGTTTTTTTAAATTGCTCATCCAGTCTTATAAGCATCTGCCTGTAGTAGTATGCTCAACAGTATGTTATAGCCTTTAGTAACCTTGTGTAAACGTAAAAGTAACCGTGTGTAAATGTAATTTGTGGCATTTTGTACCAGCAAAACTAGAGAAGAAGTGCATATGATGACATAAAACTACAATTAAAATCAAACAATTAAAATTTAGAAATTAAAATACAATTTAGAAACGAAAGACTTTAAGTGTTGTTATCATCACGATTTAACTGGCAAATGACAATTTCCCTGTATGCACCCTGTTTTACTAATAATTGATAGAGAAATGTAATAACTGATCATATTAACTCTACTCTTCTATTTTTACTGAGTAGTAACTCACGTAATCACTTCTAACTTGTATAATTTTTCAATGAGCTAAAACACTAAACATTACTGCAGTCAATTTTCCTGTTATACGCTTGAAAAACAAAAGTGCCTTAAGCAGTACTTTGGAATCTACACATCGAATGACGCATGAGATAAAAAGCCAAACAAGATGCAGCTATATACTGATGCCTGCTAATTATCTGCCTCAGCAGTCAGCATCTGTCTCGTATGGATCCACTTACCATGCACGCGATTAGTAAGGTATTCCATTTGGCCACGACGCCTGCAGGCCAGCACAGTGCAACACCAGAAAGCCAAGTGCCATGAGGCAGAGACGAATTCAGTTTGTCATCAGTGTGCATTGCAAATTCCAAATATTTGCCATTATGGAAAAAGCATACTGCACAAAAAGCCTGATTAATCTACTTTACATAAACATACATTACATATGTTACACAACATCTTATTTCACGCAAAGCTTTTTTGTGAAAAATGCACACAACACAGACTGCAATCACTTTCAGTTGCTAGTAGCATCTTCTGCCAAAAGCTTAATCATGATTTCTATTCTGCTAGGGTTACTTAACAACCACCACTACGTAGATATTATCTAGTAGTCTAGGCGATATAAAAATATCGCCTTAAATTCCATTAAGTTTTCCCATGTAATCAAATATAAAAAAATACAATTTCAAAGACACTGGGAAGCGATATTTCACAAATGAAATGCAAGAAATATGGATAACAACTGCTGTAATATCTTCAACATAATGTGCATTGTTTAAAATGGTTCTTTTTTGGAGTTTAGAAGTTAAGTAATCCTTATTATGTCAACAAACTGCATAAAAATATTTTAGCAAAGCATTCATTATTTAGTAAATACATTTGCCTAAATCTGCGTGTAATAGTTATACAACACTGTGGAAGATTTTAAATTCTCCTTATGCTTAGAGACTCAATGAGTTCCTTTGCATGGTTCAGTCATTGCTTTGCCAAGGCATAATTGAGCAAGACAGATAGGATAAAAGGATATGATAGGATGGAATAGGACAATAGAATAGGATAGGATAGAATAGGATATGACAGTACAGCAATGGATAGCATAGGATACAAATATAATAAGATAGGAAAGAACAGGATTGGATAGGATAGGACAGAATAGAATATGGTAGCATAGGACAGGATACGATAGAATGATTACAGTATGTCTGAGCATATGTGTATAAAACTCTATATATATATATATATGCTCAGCCATAAAATTATATTTAGATCATGTTACATTTCATGAAGATCTTCACATACTTTGTCATGATCAACAAAGTATCAAAGATCTAGATTCAGCTGGATATTCCTACAACTGAAAAACAAAATCAACCTAACTCGATGATGAACTGAACCAGAAACCGATGATGAACTGAACCAGAAACCGATGATGAACTGAACCAGAAACCGATGATGAACTGAACCAGAAACCGCAGAGCAAGAGGAGGACTGTGCTGACGCAGGAAACCTGTTAGCAACACACTAAGAGACTCCCATGAAATTCCTCTCTGGATTTCCCAGCACACCTAGAAATCCTACAGCAAAGGTTTGCTAAAGGCAGACACTAGTGTAGCATAGACAAATACAATGTGTCCACCGGTAAAGCCAAGTCATGCCACAACTGAAATATTGTCTTTTTATGGTTGACGGCAAAAGTGGGTGGCTGTAGGTCACACAGACTGTACTGTGTTACTCAACAAGTTGCCACTGGCCACATTAGATTTAAATGCAGAGTCAGACACTCATAAATTTGGTCATCACAGATGATTCAATTCCCTGCGCTGTTGGTATGGTCATCGTCAACAACACAGTGAGTGCCTGTCAGGCATCTGTCAACAGTTGTTAAGGCAAATGTTCGGCTGCTGCTGCTGCTGATGATGATGATGATGATGAAGTAATGCTGCCAGTCGCATTTAGCGGCTCATCACATGGGAACAATACAGAAACAATGGAAATAACATTAAAACTTAATGTGGCCAGAAGCCTTTCAGATATTATTTATAAAAGATGCAACAAAAATGCACAACAGACAGTGTGGCCATTCAGGGCAAAATGTCTGGCTTCTGACCTCAGTAAATTTTTCATTACAATGCAGTTTACACAAACAGAAATACAGAAACAATAGAAATACATGCTTTAAGTATTCTGGCTAGCGACTGTGGTAATTTTTTCACACTAGTTCCTGCTTATGACAGACACGATTTTAGTCAAAGTATCCAAAAATTACTTTTGAAACGAGGAAAGCATTTTCTGATTGAAAAAAACTCCCAAAATATGGAAACAAAAAGAAGGATATAGACAATTTATAGAACCAAGCTAATGAACAATGCAAGGCAGGCATTTGCAAAATTAAGCAAACTGATAATATGTACACAAAATGGCACAGTGAGAGAATTATTCAAACTCTGGGAAAACAAAGTATGCCATAAAAGTCCCACAAAGCGGAACACATACCGGCATCCACACAAACCACATGAACACCATAACCATTATCACCACCATCACCACCTCAACCACCAAAATCACTACAACCACCATTACAACCATCACCATCACTACCACCACCTCAACCACCAAAATCACTACCACCACCATTACAACCATCACCATCACTACCACCACGTCAACCACCAAAATCACTACCACCACCATTACAACCGTCACTACCACCACCTCAACCACCAAAATCACTACCACCACAATTGCAACCATCACCATCACTACCACCACCTTGACCACCATCCCATATATTTACACAGCACCTCTCCACTGATCACATAATGATCAGACAAGCAGCTTGGCACAAATGGTCCATTACTTTGTGTTACCACCACCAACCACTTCCTACCAGAGCTGCAATAATTATCATTACACCCCAATCACCCTACCCACCAGGCTACCACCACCACACCACCCGGCATACCACAACATCATCAACATCACAATCACCCAAACTACCAGTCTACCACCACCATACCATACCAACATACCATAAGATCACCAACACACCAATGACCCCACCTCAAGATACCACAAGATCCCCAACACACAAATGACCCCACCTCTCAGGGTACTACCACCACACTACACTGACACACCACCACATCACCAGCACCACTATCGAGCGATGTGCATGGTATACATGGCAGGTGGTTTCTTCATGCTTTCCCATCCTTATTCCCGGCCATTACCTGGTTTTTCTTTTTCTTTTCTCTTTCTCTGGTTCCAGCAATTTGTTTCTGCCTCAACCAATGAAATGAGCATTATCAATTGCCTTCACTAACCAGCTAGCAAATACCACTCCTTATCCTTCGTGTCTCCTACCAGCACTCTATCCCCACTTCCTATACAGTGCTCCCCTCCAATTCCTCCACCCCAACCCACCAAATGCTTTCCAAAAACTCATCACGGCTAATATGTTTCATCCACCTGCATTTCTCCAGGTAACAACATATCTGCTAAATCACATATTAAAGGTTTTGTGCCCACTAACGTCAGTTATTTGTCTGTCTGTCTGTAAGTCTGTCTGTATGTCCGTCTATCTATCTGCCTATATGTCTGTTTGTCTGTCAATATGTCTCTGTCTGTCTGTCTCTCTGTCCGTCTATCTATCTGCCTATATGTCTGTGTGTCTGTCAATATGTCTCTTTCTGTCTGTCTGTCTGTCTGCCTGTTTTTGCCTGCAATATCTGTCTCAATCTTGCAGTTAATGCATACAAACACATATACATATAATACAAATACAATATTATATTTACAGATATATTATGAATTTGGTATATATATATTATATATATACATCTGCATATATCATCGATGTGGCATCACATCTCTCCATGAAGTAGCTGGAGGCAGACATCTTCTTGCATCGGTTGTTTTTTGCTCTCAGCAACTCACGAATCTCATATGCACTCCATCACTGGAGACATCTGATGCTCGTACATGATCATCATGTTATGCTGTCAATTCTTTTTAATGATTCAACTCAAAAAGCAAGGCTCAGTGGAAGCAAAATTTGTCAAAATCTGGGCTGCAATACAGTAGTTAAATGGTTGAGCACTTGCCTCGTCACATGGAGAATCTTGGTTCAAGCCTTCTCTAACAAATTCCCCTTTCTGACCAAATCATCTTTTTGACCAATTCATATTTCTGACCAATTCATCTTTCTGACCAATTCAGCTTTCGGACCAATTCATTTTTCTTAACTATTCATCTTTCAGAATCAGTCCTTCACTAAACATGAATGAATTCTTTGTAATGATTCCTTCATACAGAACTAATAAGCTGGAGCATCATTTGACTACAGAAAAATTGAACACTGCAATTATATGCAAAGATTCTGTCATATGCACTAAAAAGCGTTCATTCTTAGGTGCTTTTGAAAGGTGCTATCCAGATACATACAGAAATGCATACCTTCTCACACGAAAGCACTGATGTGTACCGGTAATCATAATCGTAATCTCGAGATTTCTACAGCGCCCAACGAAAGCTAAGTCGTGGGAACCAGCTTATTCACAGGTGCTCAGTCAAAACAAAATCGATAAGCAAAAGGGTTTGGTTCCAGGTCAAGATCCAGGAGTCACGCAGTCAGACAGTCGGATGGCTACGGTGGATGGTGTTTGAAATTGAAGCGAGAAGAGAGATAAGGGAAAGAGGAAGAATCATGATAAGATTTTTGGAAAAGAAATGTTTTCAGTCTTGAGTGAAAGATTAGCGCAGAAGCAGAAAGAGGTGAGTTCGTATGATGGATCAGATAATTGTAGCACAAGTTCAAATAATTCAGGCATTTTGTGTCTAGTTTTAAGCAGTCATTTGTATCGTTGATGATTGACTGCCAACGTTTAGCACATTCGACAATTTATTTAAACAAATCAGTCGATGCTGATTTCACCTGACGGGCCGAGATTCGAATCCAGGCCGCAGAGGTGAAAGCCAACATGTTAGCACCCCAATGACCTTGCCACCTATCTTCATGCACAGACATCTTTGTCACTGATTCATGTTCATTTCAAACAAGCAAATGTCTTTATTAAAACAGCAATGGCATCAGAAATAACTAGACTATAATCATCACGTAATCAAAAGAATAGTCTGTAGCATAATGTCACATTTGCATCATCAACGGATGCCTTGTGAATTATTGCAAAGATCAATTTATGATTAGCTGGCTCGTTCTGTCTGGCTAGATTAGCAATCTGAGTAGAATCTCTAACATTTCTGAACAGAACCAAACAATGTACATTGAGTCTAATGGTTCTGGTATTTTTGCTGTGGTAAACCAGGACTTGTGTCAAGTTTATCACACATACACTTCTACGGAGGCTAATCTTTGTAAAAATTTTATTTACCATTTCGCCTGTTTTGCTCGTGAGATTGTCAAATATCGTCTAACAAGAAGAGTCTTCTTTCCCATAGAAAATATTCAAGTCAGGAAGATCTTGATGAAATTGAATTTGGGGATATCTGTCAGATCTGTCTTGATAAATTTAATAACACCTGATAATCTTTTTGATTGGAGGTTTTACCATGCGCGGCAAGCGATCTATAAAACGCCGAATAAACTGTTTACCACATCCAGACGGTCCACTTACAACAGGATAAACAGGATGCTGCCAGGTAGGATCCACTGTAGAGAATAACAAAGGTCGTCTGATTAAATCAATACAAACATACGTATATATACTGGTACATATGTTGCTCAACACTCAACTGTACTATATATATATGTGTATATATATATATATATGTGTATATATATATATATATGTATATATATATATATATATATATATATATATATATATATATATATATATATATATATATATATATATATATACTATGAGTGTAGATTAAGTGCGAGTAAACATACGGACTAATTAAGCTCCAGCCGGTATACACTCAGTCTAAAGTGGTAAACTCCTGATGTCTAAGTTCTTAAACACCTCACAAATCAAGAAGGTGTGGAAATTTCTATTGTTGTTTTTGTTATTATTCGGAATACTGGATAGTCCAGTGATTAGTGTGCTGGATTGTGTGGTCTGGGGTTCAAATCAAATCAAATCAAATGGGGTACATGGCGGAAAGATGTTTCTACTTCTCTTGTGCCTCTAGGAAGAACAGATGACGAGGAAGAAGACTGGCCACCCACCTCATATGCCGAGGCTAAGACGATGAAGTCGCTAACACTTCATAATCACGGCTGCTTCTCGGTGCCACCTTAAGGGTCTGCTCTTCTACTATTATTAATTAAGTTTGCACAGAAAGCACGTGATCTTTAGACGAGTCCCATCTAGCTCAAGATGCGGAGTAAATGTTTGCTCGACACTCAACTGTACACTGTCAAGCTATGCTGTTGTCCAAGGCATTATTGTTATTGTTATGTCGGCACTACAGACAAAACCGTGACATCAAGGTCCAGAGTTTTACTGTTATATTGTCTTCAGCGCCATCTCAAGAGGAGGGCTGAAGATATAATGTAATGTCCCAGAGAGGAGGTCCTTCTTGTGTTTCCTAATTCCGTGATGAGCTCCAGTCCTTCCTTGCTCCATGCACCCTGGTCTCCATGGCGACAAGTCACAATGGAGTGCTGGGTACAAGTGATGGTGGCATATTTCACCCATTTTGCAGATTATTATTTTTAAAAAATTTTTGCCCAAGGTACTTATGATCCCTCGGGTTATAAACTTATTGGAGAAGAGGTAAAAACATCTGGAACGGCCGCTACTCGTCAAGTTCTGGCATAAAGTGCTGCAGAGAGCAATTGCATTGAAGTGCTATCAACTGAAACTGTCAGTGCCAAGCATCGAAAAAGATGTGTCGTCTCTCTTGTTTCTCCTGAGCCATTACTGAGACTTTGTCCCTGTGCTGTGATGAAGACCAGATCAGCATTATTTACAGGACCGAGGGTTTCGAAGGCCAGAGGGACAAAGTGGTAAATGGCAAGAAGTTGGCTGTATTTAGCATTTTTGTGAAAAGCTGCCTGCTCGTGACTAAGCTATTTGCTAAATAGGAAATTATTATTATTATTATCTTATTATTATTATCATTCTTATTATCATAAAGTTGTCTAGATTTCCTGAATGAACCAGCTAATCATGAATTGATCTTTGTACCGGGCCAGCTGCTGCCCTTAAGAGTGTTCCAACTTCGGCCTTTAGGCGTGTTCCAGCTTCTGCCCTTTATTATTATCTATTATTATTATCATTCTTATTATTATAAAGTTGTCTAGATTTCCTGAATGAGCCAGCTAATCATGAATTGATCTTTGTACCGGGCCAGCTGCTGCCCTTAAGAGTGTTCCAACTTCGGCCTTTAGGCGTGTTCCAGCTTCTGCCCTTTATTATTATCTATTATTATTATCATTCTTATTATTATAAAGTTGTCTAGATTTCCTGAATGAGCCAGCTAATCATGAATTGATCTTTGTACCGGGCCAGCTGCTGCCCTTAAGAGTGTTCCAACTTCGGCCTTTAGGCGTGTTCCAGCTTCTGCCCTTTATTATTATCTATTATTATTTCTGCATTATTAAGTGCCTCTAATTAATTACTAAGCATCAGTCGATGGCACTGAGCAACTGCGAACACAGGACTTGCTCAAGGTCTCTACAACACTAACTGTATTTTAAGGAAGGAGGCTCGAACCCGTACTTTCTGGGTTACAAGCCGAACATTGTTACCAATCGGCTACCGTGTCCCACGCCTACCGTGACTCTGTACTACAGATGAATAATCATAAAATTGTAGGTAATCTTCAGATTTAATCGTTGCATAATTCACCACTCATTCTCCAGATGCCCAGAGCAGCAACCCTGCAGCATCCTTCACTTCTTCATCGACATTTAACATCGTTAGCGCAGACAGCACCTCTGATGAGTTCATCTTGAAGAGGCGCTATACAAATTTCAGATTACAATTACAGCTACAATAGACAGAATACAAGAGAACAGTTAGTAGCAATTACAAGCTGAGAAACACATCCCTAAGCGGCTCGCTCATCTGAAAGAAAGATTAAAACTGCCAGAAAACCAATAATAATTTATGCAAAGTTCTGTTTAAGAAATCAACGCATCTGAGTTTTTTTTTGGGGGGTGATATCATATCTTACCAACAGCTAATTCCCGAAAGCTGTTTGCCGACCTTAACAGGCAGACCAGCGGAATTCCAACGGATTTGCAGCTAAGGTTCAGACTGTACAGGCAACACCATTAAATGTTAGTCTAATATTTCTGCTTTAGAAACAGGGCCCACAGAATCATACCCTTCTTCCTCTTACCTCTCTTTCCGCTCCAATCCCATAAATCACCCGCCGTAGCTGCCACGCTGTCTCTCTGCCTGACTCTTGGATCTTGACCTGGAACCGAACCCTCTTGCCTATCGATTTTGTTTGCCTGGGAATAAGTTGGTGCCCGTGACGTGGCTTTCGTTGGGCGCTGTCGAAATCTCGGGATTACGATTACGATTACGCTGTGGCGGAAAGACCACAAGGCTTGTTTTATATAGGATTTATAAATAAAATAATTTTATTTACATAATACACCAATTACATAATGCTCTGATATTCAAGTTGTTCAGTTCGTTTAGCTTGTTTCTGACATTTTACTGATGACTTTATTAATTTAATTCAATAGCTGATTCCTTAAGCTTACCCCACCCCTCGTCCACGAATTAATTGCCCCGAGGGCACAGCTGATCAACGGAAAGCCAGAGCTTACGCTAAGTCAATAAGAGCTGAAGATAGGGCGTCCTTAAGTAAAGAAATTGGATCTAGTATTAAGGGCTTCCCTACAGGCAAATGGCCATGGGACGCGGTCTCACCCACGGAAGTAATCAGACACCAGTTACGTAGTGCGGAAGACCAGTAGTGTCGGCCAGGCCACGTCATAAGATGCACAAAGCAAAGCGGTTGAATATAGCCTGGCGTAGGCTCGCAGGGCGGCGAACCTGCGCCCTGCACGTAAACGGACTGAGGCAACTCAGTGTCGTACGGTTACCGATATAAACTGGTCGGAGTGAAACGTGGGATAAAACTCCGCGGCTGCCTTTAGTCGGGTAGTGCCAGTCCCAAGTCTGGATAAAGGAGGAGGGCGACGTCAACGGCCTTTGATGCCATAAGATGTCGTTAAATATTTGAAAACTACTACATGGGATAACGTTACGAAAGCTTATCCCACGGCTGACGCCGTTCGAGAAATTCGTCTGTCCAATCGTTGGGAAGAGACAGACTGATTGGTGCGCCTCCCGGCGAGTCATAACCGAAAACGTGGCTGTCTGGTACTGATGCTGAATCAGCTGATCCGAGAGGGGTTGGGCCCAAGCTGTTGCAAGATCCCGAGTAGTCTGGGTCCCGATAGTGAGTTGCGGCTGTGCAAGACTCAGAAAAGGACACGTTATATGGGTCTGAACCAAAGGGGTAATATTACGGAAGCTTACCCCACCAGTGCCAATCGAGAAACTGGTCAGTGCGTTCCGAGGAAAATCACAACTGTAACTTTCACTGTCTCATACAAAAACTGGCTTAACAGATCCAGTTTTTGGGTTTGGACGCAACCAGTTGCGCGGTCACGAGACGGTCTGATTCCTATATCAAGAGTAGAAGAGGCAGTGATGTGGGTGGCTCCTGGTATAAAACTGGGCTTGTGTCATCTCGCCCCACAAAATTGTTTCTAGACCAACTGCTACAATGTCCTCTCATATTTTATCCTATCCCATCCTATTTCATCTTATCCTATCCTCCTATCATATCTTTTGTCGTTAATACGACGTCTCCTAGGAAACTCGCCATGTCGTTGAAACACAGCTGGGCAATAGCTCTAGCCTGGTGCATCTGAAGAAATCCTTAGCTTCTTTTAGTGCCTGACAGCTTGCGATAGATCCAATATGAAGAAATCCTTAGCTTCTTTTAGTGCCTGACAGCTTGCGATAGATCCAATATACATAGGCAAACATAAACTACCATATCAGAAACAAGGCTAACAGTCTAAATTCCAAGAAACAACAAGGCCAAAAAAGTATGCACACTAAACTAAAGACAATAAATCCAAAATGAACAAAAAACCTAAAACAAGTCCAGAATATTTAGCAAGGCCAAAAGTGTAAAAACACATTAAAAACTTAAAGAAAACTGGAGTTAAATCAAAGACATTAAAGCCTCCTAATTAATTATCGTTAGCTTGTCTGGTTACCTGTACAGAAGATGGAATAAAGGACAAGAAAACACCTCCATAATGATGACACGTACTGTAGCTGACTCAACATATTCCCAAAAACAACTGAAAGCCTTTCCACACCTTTTCCACAGAACTGCTGCCCACAGTGCTTTCTTTCAGATTTCATTTCCGCCAAGGCTAACTGTTTGTTATCTCAAAAAGCTGCAAATTTAAAAATCCCAGCAAATGGATCGGTTCTTGTCTCACAAATCAGATTCACAACACCCCCAACGGAGAAATTAGCAACATCCTGACTAGTGCCGTCTCTGAGCTGCACAAAAGCCAAACAACATTTGCAGGCACAGCTTCCGAACATGTAATTGGCTTGACGCCTTGCGTGTCAAGTGTCAAAGGCTTCGTGATGAACTGCATTCTTTCATAACTGACTCTAAATGATAGGTGACACTCTTGGTGGAAATACGACCTTCCAAACGATCTTCTCAGTTATTGAGGAACTGAATCTCCAGTTAACCACCTGCAACCAAAAGAAGACAAATTAAATTTACAGTCTACAAGTGATTGCAGTGGCGGATTTAGCTATAGGGAGGGGGTGCTTTGCCCCCTCTTGGTTATGTGCCGGCAACCCTCAGACCAGACCCCTGTATAGTGGACCGCCAGAATGTGGTGCCTCTCTGCAAATGTTCTTTCCCCATGCAAGCAATCCTGAAGCCGCCACTGTGTGATGGTGATTTAGCAATTTTCACCTTAACTTTTAATTTGTAGAACGTGCATCAATTATTTTCACCGCTTTGTCAATTATTTGACCTGGCTTCTCCAATGGATTATGATTTTGATCACGACTTGAAGTGACCATCGCCTGATGCCTTCTGCATTATAATAACGGTGCTATAGAAGTCATTAGATTAGATTAGATTAGAAGAAAAATTTGTAACATGCACAAAGTCACACAGAAATGCAAACATAAGACATTAAATCTAGTATCATTTGAAATCTTTTCCTTTCTTTACTACAGCAGATTCCTTGATCAATAACTTCAATTCATTTCATTCTAGTGTTTTTATACTTCATCTCTTCAGACAAACGTCAGAATCTCCAAAATGCAGACAAACCACATTTACATTAAAATATCATCAGCTAGCATCCTACAGCATATCCAAACCGAGGCAAAGCACAAAGTTTACTTGCATTTGTCTTGGCTTGATATCCCTGATCTACTGGATTCTGAATGGACTTCTCCAATGGATTACTTTACTTACTTACTAAGTTGGTAGACGTCAGAACAATATGCACTAATATGTTGATGGCAACATCAACATTCAACAGATGCTGCCAAATGTTGTCAAAATCACTATATAATCTTGGGCTAGCACGGTCCATACACCAGGGCCTTAAATGTCATTCAAACAGGCAGCGGTGGTGAAGGATCTCGCCCGATAAATTCATTGAAAAATAAGCTGGGTCCAGGTCATAAGGTTGCTGTTAAAAAATGTACATTTACAACAGAAATTGTCAGTCTCTATATTGTATAGCCCATTATCTTTTGACAGAATTTCATTCTTCTAGTTTAAAAAAATAAGCATATGTGGAGTAGGAGTATCAAAAGATCCACAAGTTTCCACAGTTAATTCTATTGAATGAGATTTTGACCTTTTAGGAAAAGAACAAATGAATATGAATTGCAGCAACCAGCAGATACCCATACAAGGCAGCAATTCAGAAACCTCTTCTAGAGGTCAATAAAAACTCAAATCTATGTAAGGGACAACGCAGAAACTTATCAAAAACAAAAGCTGAAACTGACAAACTGCTGTCATTCCATTCATTCACCTCAAGACTAAAGGCTGACATATATTCACAAATTCTAAATTTGATTTACAGTTTTAAAACAACAGACCAAACCTGATCAGAATCAATTCCTTGGCAAACCTGAACGTCGATCTCAGAAAAAGCAGACGACCTTAGTTCAGTGTTCTTAAATATGCGATGCCATGACCTTTAAATCGAAAGATTTTCAAAGACACAATGAAGCAGCTTAACAAAAGACTAATCAGACTCCTGCGTCTGTTGCAAGCAAAAGCGCCTGATCTCCGGCTGATCTCGCGAGGATAAGATGCCACCTGACGTCTGTTCCATCAGCAGAAAGCAGACGACAGGCCAGACAATGCGACACCCACCGACCTCGTCTCCTGCAAGACTCAAATGCCCATCGACCGCCGAGCAGAACTATGCACCCGTGTGCACACGCACCCACGCGAACGCACGTATGCACAAACACATACATACATACATACGTACATACATACATACATACATCCACATAAATACATACATACATACATCCATAGATACATACATACACACATACATACATACAGACATACAAACATACATACATACATACATACATACACATACATATATACATATATACATACATACATACATATATACATACACATATACATACACATACATATATACATACATACATATATACATACATACACACATACAGACAGACTTACATACATACATATATACATACATATATACATACATACACATACATATATACATACATACATACATACTCATACATATATACATACATACATACATACATACACATATACATACATACATACATACATATACATATATACATACATACATACATACATGAAGCCAGACACAAAAACACAGAAATACAAACAGACAGACAGCCACACAAAGAAGCAGACAGAAAAACACATTCAGACACACATAAGGACAGAAATACACAAACAACAACAGACACACAGATACACAGACAGGCACAGTAGCGCAAGTACTACCCTTTAGGGCCCCCTGTTGCGGCTTTCCAGATCTGATTTGAAGAAGGAAGCCCCCTCAGAGCCGGATTGGATCGAGTATGAACAGGGCCCAGAGGGTCCATTTGAGTAATCTATGGGAGTCGGAAATTTGAAGTTACTCCACTAGAACGACAAATATACAAAGACAGACACACGAACAAACAAACAGACACACACGGACACACACACACATACAAGTGAAGACAGTCTAAATTTATTATAATCCAATCTAACGATTTCTGCTGCACTGGCTGTCTTTTAAAACACATTCAAAGACACTTCAGAGCTTATCAGAAAATCAGAAACCTAAAAGGCCTGACGACAGGAATAAGATCTCCGTCCCACCTGTGTGTATACCCGGTAGAAAAGGCCAGTTTAAGGCATAACCTCGGCCTTTCTCTCTCTTGGCCTCAGCAACATTCCTCCAAACGAAGGCCTTTACATTCCACGTGACACACAGTCGCGCTCCAGGATTTCTTGCTCGAGTCGGAAAGAGCATTTGAAGAGGGGCGCCACATTCTGGCAGTCCACCACGCATGGGTCTTGGTCTGAGGGGTGCCGGCATATAACAGAGGGGCGCGGAGGGTCGAATCGCCCCCTGCCCACGCCTATTGCTAAGTTCGCCACTGGCGGCACACCATATGATTGTAAAAAGACAGAAACTGGGTAATTCAAACTTGTAGCATTTATTACGGCAATAGGAATCTACGACACACGAGAACCGACTGAAATGCTCGACTGGTCATCGTAATTCTTATATCCAGTTCCCAGATATGTACTGGTGCTCGCCATCTTTGTAATTGTGTAATTGTAATTGTAATCTGACATGTATAAAGCGCCACTTCAAGAATAGACTCATCAGAGGCGCTCCCGACCCGAACCTGCCAGATAATACAGACTTCTCCGTCATCTTAGGCAATGACGTTTATGGCTGACCACCTTCACCGATGCATTAATCAAAAACTGTGCATGATGAAAGTAAGCAAGGTTATTTAGTCGCCGTTGTCATCACTAACACGGCTGATGACAGTGTGTTGGTGATAGCGAAATTTTGCAACGCAAATTATGTGATGATAACAACGACGACAACGAGAATTATGATAGCGAGCATGGCGATGACAGTTATGACAATTATGGTGATGAAGATGGTAATGTTAATGACTGTTGTTGTTGAATGTTGATGACTGTTGTTGTTGATGATGGTGATGATGACGATTATGCTGATGACGATGATTAAGATGAAGATGATGACGATGATAATGATGACTACGATGGCGATGACGATGATAATGATGACGATGATATTAGCCTATATAGCTTCAGCTCCGGATAACACACATTTCCCATATATTAACGACAAAGGCCCATAAACATGTTTTCCATTCAAGACAATGACTCCTCTGTTTCAGACTGCTTGCCCCTCCCCCTCCCCCGTGTTCCATGTTCCAGCCAACTCAGGGGGAGCAGCATAACTTTGGTATCGAAAGTGTGAGAACCAATTTTCCCCCTCCCTTCCCTTTCGCATAATAAAATCATTGTTCGACTAGTAGGAAAAGCCACTGGAGAACGTCAAGCTCATACTAAACTTAATATGCACTGTTTATTCACAGTATGAAAAAGCGGAGAAACAGTACCCCATATAAACAATGGTTGGCACGCTTACCTCCATACCAACCCCCAACTATGCTCGTAACCGTAATCGTAATTCCGAGATTTCTGCAGCGCCCAACAAAAGCCACGTCGCGGGGACCAGCTTATTCACTCGCGCTCAGTCAGAATAAAATCGATAGGCAAAAGGGTTCGGTTCCAGGTCAAGATTCAAAAGTCAGACGGAGAGACAGCGTGGCAGCTATGGGGGCGGTGCTCAAGGGCCTTCTGTTTGTTAGCTGCATGGGTCTGTCCAATGGATTACGATTTTGCTTTGAAGCGATGCCTTGTGCGTAGTTATACAAACAATCAAGAACAAACATTTTCCTCAAAAAGGCTGCAGATCTGCGCACAGATATAAAGCATTTTACGTTATCAAAAACGTCACATAAGCTGGGCTCTTCCTGTGCTGCAAATGGCCTATCTATTTTTCACATATACAGGCTTCATTGAATCCTATCTCTTGCTGCCGATTACTAATGTTGATCAATCAATTTGTATTCATTATTGTCTCGGTCAAAATCATCCTAATATGACTCCCAAATTACAAATGCAAATCAATATTCCACCATCATTTTCACCACTATCCTGCCTCATCAAAAATCCTGAACATATATATATATATATATACATATATATATATATATATATATATATATATATACATATATATATATATATATATATATATATATAATACAGGAAGAGAGAAAGCAAGACAGAGAGAGCAAGAGAGGGACAGACAGACAGACAGACAGAGAGAATGGCTCAATATTAGGATAAATAGCTACACTGCCTAACGGTGGCGGATTTAGCTACAGGCACGGGAGGGGGAACGAACCGCACCCCTTGGTTATACGCCGCCCCCTCAGACCAGAACCGTGCATGGTGGACTGCCAGAATGCGGCGCTACTCTGGAAATGCCCTTGCCCCGCCCCCACCACGCAACCAATCCTGAAACCGCCACTACTGGGTAACATAACATGCACATACATACATGTCTGCACTGCGGAAATTTGATATCGAGACGGCGTCTACAGCAGTATGCTTTTTGCAAGATTAATGGAACCACAAAATTCACGATTTATGGTATTTTTCTTGCATTATTTGAAGACTTTCGTGTTGTATTCTACCCCTAGTTTTGGTCTTCCATCCCAACTGAAGATGGGGCGATGGCCCCCAGCCCTTCCAGATCCCTTCCAGATTGCTGGTAGCCAACCTGGACCATCATACAGCCTCCGAAGAAAGCCAAGTGGCAGGAACAGAATGTTTCTGCACAGTTTATTCACGGGTGCTAAGACAAACCAAAATCAAAATAGGTAAATAGGTAAGTAAGGCCAGGTTCGGTTCCGATTTGAGACCTAAAGGTCAGACCAGACTAAACTGGCATTAATTGGGTTATAGTAGAGAACTGCTGCCAGCAGTGCCATAACTGAGAGGGCAGTATCAGGCCAAACTCCAATAATAATATATAATAAACTTGTGTAACATAGCTCAGTATGCATTCAGAATATTCATTCTATAAATATGCATTCATTCTCACTCTCACGCTCTCTCTCTCGCTCTATATATATATATATATATATATATATATAGAGAGAGAGAGAGAGAGAGACACACAGAAAGAGAGTGTGTATGTGTACTCCAAAACTCCAAAGATGGAAGTAAAAGTGTAGTGCACACATCCATACGCACATACACACACATTTATATCATTATTGTGATTTGATGTGATATGTACTGGTCATATACTTAATATAATATACATTATATATACCATATACACACACAACAAATGCATATACAATTAATTATGCAGCTGGGCTAAATCTACTAACTTGGAGTAATGGCTGATGGCTGAGACCTGTGTTAGTCTGTTCTGTCTCATGCAGACACATATGGAATAAACTCCCGCCAGAATTGCGACAGTTGTCTGGTCAATCATACAAACTCACCAACACTTCACCTCTTTCAGTTTCTGCGGAGGTCATTCACTTAAGACTGAAAACACTTCTTTTCCAAAAATCTTATCCCGAGTCTTCCTCTTCCCCTTATCTCTCTTCTCGCTTCAATTTCAAACACCATCCACCATAGCCGTCCGACAGCTCTGATTGCCTGACT
Organism: Norana najaformis; assembly: GCA_964023275.1. Classification (NCBI taxonomy): domain Eukaryota; kingdom Metazoa; phylum Annelida; class Clitellata; order Crassiclitellata; family Hormogastridae; genus Norana; species Norana najaformis. The sequence goes on from OZ029921.1 coordinate 28,842,848, forward strand.
CCTGGATCTTGACCTGGAGCCGTACCCTTTTGCCTATCGATTTTGTTTTGACTGAGCGCCTGTAAATAAGCTGGTTCCTGTGACTTAGCTTTCGTTGGGCGCTGTAGAAATCTCGAGATTACGATTACGGTGTCCACAGACCTGTAGGTCCCTGCATTAGGCTTGGACCACACTGACCACTCCGTCAGAAACAGACCATGATGCTAATGACAGGTCACGAAGTGAGTGCAAGATATAATTAGCTGATAAAATCACCGTGCAACAGGAGTTAGCATTCAAACTCATTTCTAAAGTAACCCTATATACATTAAACAAATCAATAAGTTAGCAGCAAATCTATATACATTAAACAAATCAATAAGTTAGCAGCAAATCTATATACATTAAACAAATCAATAAGTTAGCAGCAAATCTATATACATTAAACAAATCAATAAGTTAGCAGCATTGATGAGAAGTAGTGCACACACTTGTTTACATGTCTCTTGATATTACCGTAATAAAAATTGTTATGTTAGATTTTAAAAATTTGATTTAATTATGGGGCCCCAAATTTCCCTGTTGGCTTGCGCTCCGCGCTCGCCATGTGGCCCCTCCGTGCTGAAATGCTGGATCCACCTTGGGTACCAGGGCTGCCAACATACTGTACATGTGGAAGTTTTCATAAAATCCTTAGAAATTTAAAAAAATTGTGCGCCAGATTTCCAGAAAGGCCTAAGTTTTTTTTTCATTTGTCCGTAAATAAATATTCGTTGTGTTAGGACTGACACCATGCTGTATGAAAACCTTGGTTGTCTAGCTGCAATGTCTGGATTTCGCCGTTCGTGGATGTTGCAAAAACTGGAGCTTACGAGTGTTACCAATTAATTTACAATCACTGCAAATCTGCAATCAATGTTTACCGTTCTCGTAGTACTGCAAAAGATCTTAGAGTCTGGTACTACGGTGTTACTGGTAATTGTTGCCGATTTGCCTGGCAGGCCTACACGTTGTCCTATTCTGCTTCCGCTTCTGTGCCATCCCGACGATTTCAACCGTGTCGCTATGGTGTCGCCTGGTCTTGAACCCTCCCCCCTCCGGATTCTGACTGGCACAGAAATTGACCAGGCAACCTAGCTCGTACGGACTTGATTTGATATAGCGCCGGTAATAAATGTCATTCCACGACTCGGTGGCGCTGATAAATTTCTAAAAATTTACATTTAAACTTAAATACGTTAGACGCTGATGCTAAAAATCAGGCTTCTACCCGCCAGCACATTATCTAGCACCTTGTAACGTCAATGGTTGCAGACAACTTAGACAAAGTAAGATAAAGGGCTTTATTCAGAGCTTCAAATCAACCCGAGAAGCAAAAATTATTTTAATTATTTTAACAAAACGAATATTGGAAATATTTTGAAAATAAAATTGCCATTTATTTAATTATTTTGTGCTTTTATAAAACTTATGAATTGGTGCGGTCCGACTAGTTCCTGTGTGCGGACTAGTTGTCGGTCACCGCACGCGTGAAAGCGAAGGAGAAATAAATTTTTAGCTGGAATTGCATAATTTAAAGTTAATTCTGTTTCGAATATTTTGAGAAAATGCAGTCTGTCAAGCTAATAACGTCAGAACTGACATGGTGCTTACGATGCTCCATGAGGTAATTTTATTGGCAGCTTTTCGCAATACACGGAAATGACTTTAATGTGTACTCACACACTTCTGAGCACATCGCTTACAAGTGTCATTTGGTTCTCAGCTCAAGGCTTACCTTTTTCAAACTGCTTATCCACTGTAGGATGTCTCTGTGGACTGACCTGGACATTGACCAGATTGCAGTTTAGTGTTGGTGGCCATTGACTAATGCCTTGTGCTTTAGACACGAGCTGTAAGGAAGTTACTAATTAATAATAATAACATGAGGATAATGGTTGGACTGAACTACGCAAGGGAAAAGGTCTACAGAGGTGAAAATCTGCCCCTTAAATGGGTCATGAGTTTTGGTCTGGTGTCAAACTCCACTTTTCCAGCAAACCTTAATTTGGTTTTCTGGATTAAATCAGCATCTGTTTCGGTTGTGCATATATGTATGTATGTACATATCTGAGCATTGTACAGAGACCTCTGAGCATGGCTGTCTATCACACCTGTTAAGGTGTGCCTTAAAGCGGGAAGAGAATGTAACTTGAGGCTGAGTCAGATGAAACATGACAGTAAATATGATGTAATTCCCATAAATAAGAGAGACATTTTTGTTTCAGACTTGGACGTAAAAATTTGCTTGTCCAGTCTATTTCCTCACCTGCCATCCAGCGGCGGTTCTATACAGCCGACATCGTACCGCCTGTGACGCTTGAGGGTGAGGAGAAAAAATATGCACCAAAAATCCAGCAGCTAGTGAAAGACATTAGCCAACTTACTCTTATAGAGGTGGCTGATCTAAATGAACTTCTAAAGGTACTGAATCGTTTATTTTATTGTTGACAGTTCAGAATTATGCTATTTGAGTAATGATGTCTGTAATTAGTTATTACTATTTCTGCATTTATTAAGCATCACTATCTAATGACTAAGCATCGTTCGATGGTGATGACCATTTGTGAGTGACGCTTGCTGAAGGTCCCGACACAGCAACCACCTCAGAGGAGGCTTGAACTCTTACTTTCCACATTATAAAGCGAGCGCTTTAACTGCCCTGCCCCACTAATTAGTTGGCCTGTACCAAGGTATGTTTGCTTGGGTAAATTGTTAGTGCTCTGACATTTTCTGTTTTCCTTGTAACAGCGTTGGGTTACAGAATCATTTGAGTTGATATTATTTGCATAGGCTGTTGAGGTCTGTGTGTGCAGTATGTAAAAATCCATGCATTGTGGCTGTCTGTGATTTGGTTTCTTCTAATCTTTGATTTGAATGAACGCCTAAGTGGCAGTACTAGCAGAGTACAAGGTTTGCCACATTGTAATCGTAAGTACGAGATTTCTACAGCGCCCAATGAAAGCCACATCACGGGACCAGCTTATTCACAGGTGCTCCGTCAAAACAGAATTGATAGGCAAAAAGGGTTCACTTCCAGGTCAAGATCCCAGAGTCAGGCAGAGAGATAGGAATGTGACATACCAGTATTTGCCAAATAATTTTGTGGCAGTTTGAGTAGTCAGTCAAAAATGGGTTTTGGATTTTGAATAGAACCACTCTTAACACTGAAGACGTAAGAGATTTGTTATCTACAAAATGGCCAAGTTTAGAACACATAACTGCAACTTGCTTTTATGTACTATGCAAAGGTGCAGAGACGTTACTGAGATATGTTTTTGTTGTAACCAGTATTTGTGTATATTTTCAGAAAACCTTAAAAATTGCCGATGCCCCAATGATGGCAATGGGTGCGATGCAATCAGCCGCAACGTCCAAGGTAAAATTGTTACATGCAGTTGCTCTTCAACAGTTTACTTACTGTTGGTGATTTCCTAATTTATTGGATGAAATCTGAAGATTTGTATTTATTTAAGTGATCTGCTGAAGGGACAGTTGGCTTGACTGTTTTGCTTTGTCTGAGGGATCCTTCAATCTCAGAACCATGTTGTAGAGTATTATCGTTGATGGATGCATGCAATAAAAGTGCCATGCCTTAACCAGACTTTCTCTGAACATGTGTCCATTTTCAGCAGTGAATAGGAATTCATCGACTGGTCTCTTTGCAGATCTGTTATACATGCATCATTTGTGTTCAGCCAGATTTGTCTTTGTTTTTGAACTCTAAAAAGTGCTATATAAATGTTCCCCTAACCACTCATATGCTTACATACAAGTAGATTTTTATTTATTAAGAATTCCATTTCTTGTAATTTGATTTGAATCAGGATGAAGACGAGGAAGCACCAAAGGCAAAACAGGAAAAAGTGAATTTCACAATCAAAATAACAAACTTTGAAAAAGAGAAGAAGACTCCACTGATCAAGGAAATTAAGAACCTGGTTGAAGGCTTAAACTTAGTACAGGTAAGGAAATTGTATTTAAAACATCAAAAGCTAGGCAGAAAATGCATAGAATATGGTCCCCATGATTTACAAGTTGGGTGATGACCAAGTTTTTAGCAAGTTTAAACTAGGTTCCAGTATGTCTGATCACGTTCGTAAGATTATCTGTATACTTGTTTTTTGTCAATGTTGGAATTTACTACAACATGATTAATTACATTTTAATGCAGTGCATGATGTGCCTGCAAAATGCAGCATCACAAGGAGGGTCTGATTTGTGTTACTGATTTTGTTGATAGATTTGTTTGAGCATTTGTCTGCATGGTCACTTGTCATTCTTAACAAACATTAATCACTTGCCCTGGTGGAAGCACCTTTGAAAGGATCATAGAAAGCACTGTATAAATGTCTAATTGCCCTGGAATACATATGTTGTACTCACTTTAAGTACACCATCTTGATAACTGCCCACCTATGTAGGATCTTGTTTACGAAACATTTTAACGATCATGTTGTTTATCAATTTCTTACACAGGCCAAGAAGTTTGTAGAATCTTTACCACAGACTGTCCGAGCGGACGTACCAAAGGAAGAAGCAGAGAAACTAAAAGCAACCCTTGAAGCAGTTGGAGCAACAGTGGTGCTGGAGTAATGAGCATTCATTATAGCAGAGACATAATAATAGCCCAAAGTCAACTGCTTTCTGAAAGACTGGCTTACACGTGTATGCAGCTGAGCAGCCAAAAAACATTAACACTGGCATTTGTTCATTTGTTCGAAATGAGCCAAGTCAACTGAGTGATAAACGTGTTGGCCATTAGATTATAATAAATGCAATTAATCTGATTTCTTACAGAAATATCATGATATTGTTCATAGCATTTTGCTGTTCAATTAAAAAATACTTTAATCAACAGTTGAAATTTAGAAAAATGCATCAAGGTATGACAGTACTTGTATGCTGATAATGACAGACTTAGCTGAACTGCAACCAACACAAAATCTTGGAAGAAGGAACACCGAAAGAAAGGCATAATGTATGTTTTCTGTGGACATTGATTAGAAAGGTATAGTATGTAATAGTGAAATTTAAATGTACTCGGCTTTACACAGCTGCACACAACCAAATGTATGGCCTTGACCCTGCATGGGTGAGATCCTTCATCCCCGCTGCCCATTTTCAATGGACGCCATGTCATTTAAGGTCATCGTGCTAGCCCCAGATTCAAATCTCTGAAATAAAGCCACCTTTGGGTTGTGAACCAGGGATCCTCGCACACAGAGGCTCCTTGGCGTATGTGTTTTCCAATGTAGCTAACTTGGTCATGAGTAATAGTTGTATTGCCGTGTTGACATTTTGTCCTTTGTTTTTGCACAGCAACTCAGATGCTTAAGTGATTATGTTACTTTTACTACCAATTTAGACAAGAACCGGAAGCATATTGTCAGATCTGTCATATAATGATCAGTGTGGTTGTCTTGTTTTACCACATGGCCTTAGTGAACAAAGGTACAGCATAACAAAGGTATACATCTTGTATGTGGAATTTACATTCACACGTGACCACAGGCAGAAGATACTAAATTGGAAGACAACAATTCTCACTCTGGCACCCATAGCAGTGGGCATCCATGGCTACACTGTTGATGTATTTTGAGCCAACACACATATAGTAGAGAGAAATGGGAACTGGACAAATTATGAAAAGGCCTAAAGTTGTATCTGAAAATCGATACCAACCGTAAAGAAACTCCATGCAGAAAAACTGATTCCTGGTGAGAACTTTTAATTTATACGACAGAGGTCATTACAGCAGGTCACCGGTAAGCAAACAATGTTTAAATAGGTTGGAAATTCACTACCGGGATGGACTCTGCAAAAGTAGAATGGAGTCCCATTCAGGATGATTACCGATACCTGGCAACCAGATGACAAAACAAGAAGGCCTTTGAGGCAAATGTAAACATCCCGATAAAAAACACGAAACTACTCCCATATTTTTTCAAGGAAATGTCAATTTCTGAATAGGCAAAAGAGAATAATTTTAAATTCTCATTTAAATCAACAAATGTCAACCATGTAAAATTATTAATTTAAATCGTTGAACTACATCAACTTGTATTGTGTGAAGTGGCACAGATCATCAGAAAATTCAAATGAAACAGTTTATGTAATCACATGTCAAAAGCCGTTAATTACAAACAAAATCTGCACGATAAATAAGATAAATAAAATTGAGATACACAGCATCGATACAGCAGATAAAGGTAGTGCACAAGTGTGGATTTGTTCTTTAGAGCGATATGCTACCCAACAAAGTAATGCAACAACAGATATTCATGATAAATGGCATTCAAGCAGATCATGAAAGGATATGCAATGACTAACGATTTAACAGGCGAAACATTCAAGATACTTGTAATACGTCTACATGAATTCACAAGTAATTAGATATTCAACTAAACCTGCCAAATCTACTACCAGCTATACACAGTCTTCATCAGGCAATAATAATAATAAACACGGTGGCTGGGAAATCTATACCTTGAGCCAGTCTCTAGCTCTGCATGCACTCTGATGAGTTGTCTGCAGCAGGATGAAACTAGCAGTTTTGATCAGATGAACAGATCCATAAAGAGCTCCAAGATCTTCAATGGAATATGAATCCCATTAACATTCATAATGTAGATAACAGATGCATGTTGCATTCCAAACTAACAACAGCAGCAGAAAATTTCCATGTTTTATGTGAACACAAGCATCAGGTTAAGTGATACAACGAAAACATACACCTTTGCATTGTGATTGAGTGCGCAAATGATACTTGCAGCTACTCCAGGTGAAAAAAGCCGAGTTCTCTGCACGAAACTGACGAAACAGAAGCAAAGTTGAAGACACTACAAATAATTTTTGTCACTTGGTCAGTAAAAAAAAGTTGCTATAAGCATAATCACAAACTAAGAAAAGTACATGTGCAGAGCAAAATTATTAATTTAACACAAAATTAAAAACTTGACATGTTAATAAATGTTACAAAAAGTAATTGAAGAAACCTAAATTAATCACGAGCTGAATAAACACCACAGCGTAATTAACACAAAATTTCATAATCCAACAACGTGGAAGCTTTGAGAATGAACAGGGATAAAGACGGGCAAGAAATATTCGAAAAAAACACAACTACTCAACCCAACGCAGACTTTCAGTTGGCACACAACCCATAAAATGTAAGCAAGCATTTTACAAAGCGATATTCAATGGCACTTTCACGTACAATGCAACCTCCTGGTAACATACTTAGAAGCCACAGTTGAGTACCATGGTTTCGCTTGAAGCATCGTCCATTGATTAAAGCCTCAAGAGCTATGACACTGGCACTGTAGAAGTCATTAGATCAGATACCACATTACAGCGAAGTTACATTGTCAAGAAATCAGTCTAAAGCGGAACATAATTCTTATCCATTCCATGTTCGCAAATGGATTACATTAGAATTCGTTTCACAAAGATGCATGTTATAAGAAGGTTTCTGTTCATTTATCACCCAAAATTGTATTACTGAAAATAGTTTTCTTTCTTAGAAAATATACAAGTGAAGCGGCTTGGCTTGTACGTAATCATACAACATATCCAAGTGATTTTCAAGCCAATTTTCATTCCACCGAATGTCAACACACACCAACTTTACAGTATAAGCTGAAAGATACAGAGAATCCTGGAAAAATATTTTTAAAATAATGGAATGTTAGAAATGAGTAAAAACCATTATATCAAAAGCATTGATAAAGATGCAAAATCATCTGCCGTAATTAAAATTAAAAGGTCCATTCAGAAATGACCACGAAGCAGCTAAGATTCTATTTATCATCAAGTTTAAATCCAAAGCAACGTCCTAGCATATTACAGCAGGCAGCAACAAGAAAATCAAGAAGCCATTTGAGACTCTGCAACGTTCTAAACTGCACTCAACTTAAGTTCAGTCAATATTCTAAAATCTAAATTAACAGGGCAGAGCCAAAACTACAGCTTGCTTGAGCCCCATAAACATCTTAAACTAACAAAACAAGTCTTAGGCAGATATTCACAAAAAACATGCCTACTTACCAACAATGCACCAGAGCAATCAAATGAAAGAACAACATGGCAACCGATATAATTTTCTCTACTTCAGTGGCACTCTTGCCTACGACCCGAGATCAACAGATGGCACTCGCTCTCAGCCCCATTGCCTCGGTCCGTTTATCACAGCTGATTCTAATAGACAACTACAAGTTAGAAGCTTACTTTGGCCACTAGATGAAGCTGACTAGCGTCACAAGCAAGATTTGAGCTCGTTACCATTGCAGACAACGTCCCTACTGCCATGCCTTGCACCTCATTATTATGCAAGTAAACAACACTCTGTACAAATCAACCTGATCTTTGCAACTGAGCCATCAGCTTCACGTCATATGCAGCCTGAAAATTTAAAAAGCTCTAAAAATACAGACAAATCAAATCACATTCAACTTAGCCACCACCTGCGTGCATCTACATACGGCTATGAGCGTTAATTAATGTAAGCACATTCGTACCTATCTTTGCAGAAAACAGTTTGCATACGACTCAAATGTGTTTTAAGGGTCGATAAAACTACTTTGCCGACAATTAGTATTTATTTCAGTAGGAAATTACATGTGGAAATCAAAATTCAACTGAAAATAAATTTCACTAAAGCTGAAAAACTACTTCAACTGAAGCTGAAATGTACTCTATCACTAAACATTATTCAAATAAAAATTCAACTGAAAATAAATTTCAGACGATGCTGAAAATGCATAACCGCTGAAGCTGAAGAACTACTTCAACTGAAGCTGAAATGTACTCCATCACTAAATATTATTTAAATGCTAACTTTCAAAGTTCTAATGTGATAGCCAAGAATGTAAAACTAGCAAGCAACCTGCAAATATTACTAATAGTAAGACATTTGTTGACATGCCATGTGTCCATCGGCTGAGCGAGGAATCGTAGGCGAAAATACTAATACTGAATATTTACTTAAAACTCCCAGAACCAATCTACAAACAGTTTCAATACTCTAACACCGAACCTCAGAATAAAAGCAATTCAATAAAACCCTTGGTCCAGCAGTCTTTCAGCAAAACAACCAAGCTAAATCCTACACCCACTGCAAACCTTCAACGAAAACATTCATGAGATGCAGACCGGAAAAAACTATTTACAGAATAGTTTTCAAGATAAAATGAACACAAACAAAGATATATAGCCATCTAAAACTAGTGTCACTGGGAACAATAGCTAGTGACTGCAAAACAAACAGCAGCCATGCACCTTCATGGCTGCGCTTGTGAATAAGCTGGTGCCCTGCGCTTAGCTTTTAAGTAGCACTTCAGAAATTTTGAGATTACGGTTACCTTCACAACTGGGGACATTTTACCAGAGATGGGCAACAAAACTAGTTAGTCAGCTCAAACTAAATTACACCCAACTTTTCTCTAACCACTACCAATATATCGTTATACCGGTACACGCTAAAACTTAAGTATGCATATTCAAATAGACATACAAATAAATTTGCCGTTATTACTAATACTATTTTACTTTTTTACAGTTGGCAGTGAGACACTATTATCATCTTCAGAACAAATCAGGATGAGTATTCAATTATGAAACATCATGTGCAAAAGACAGGAGGAGAAATGGTGCAGCACATTACATGGCATTTACTCTGTGGTTAAGATAACTTATAAATAACCAATATTTGAGAAATAACCATAACACAGACATGAATAATTAATTATGAATATAACAGAACAGCTGCGAACAGTCATCTCAAGAATAATCGCACGCAAGACAAAATCCATCACGTTTACTTAGTTATCATTACCTAGTTTGAATGTGACTCAAACATTTAGCATTGCTCTGTATCAGAATTACATTACCATTGTATTGGACTGTTACATCCATAATACATTACAAACTTCACAAATAACTTGCTTCCTATACAAAACACTTTTAGTTCAAGACTGACTGATAATGTCTTTGAAGCAAGTTTTTGTTAAAGTCTCAATCGTCATTTGGCCAAACTACAGGTAGCTAGAATTATAACAGTACACAGATCAAGTTGTAATTCTGCAATTAATTTCAGAAAAATGAGAACTGCAATGTTTTAAATCAAGTGAAGCTTAACAGTATTAAATGCCACATGAAGAACTTAAAAACCTAATGATAGTTCACGCTCGTGTCAAAACAAAATCACACTATCACCATCATCATCGCTCTGCAGCATTTACTGGCAATAAGAGAAACGATTAAAAACAAGAGAAAATGAATACAAGATCTTAAAATTCTAATCTTAACCAAAGCAATCTCAAATAATCGCTTTAAACAAGCGAAAACACAAAACGCTGATAACTGTCAATCTTCGTTGTGCGTCATCAGACATTATTATTAAAAAACTGTCGCAATCACCAATGACATTTACAGGAAAACTATTATTTCTGCAAACATTGTCTGAAAAGCAACCCAACATATCTCTCAGACCTCAGTAACACAACATTAACTCAGGCACCAATACCAAACAATGACAAGTCCATGCCTGGCTAGTGCCACGTTTCTAAGAGAACCAATTGCATGGGCAACCATCTGTGGAATACCAGGTTATATTGACCAACTCAGCCAACCACCATTCCAGGGTCGAGTACTAACACAAGTTGAGAAATTTTAAAAGTTGTCCTTTGCTGGACTGCATTTTAGTCAAGAAGTCATTTACCGTCTACAACAAAGTTTCACCACAGGACAGTGTTTCTGATGAGCACTGGCAAAGGCAAATAAACAAGCCAATTACCTCAGCATCTACCATTTACAATTACCTTTTAGCTTCTACCATTTTCCAACAGATCAGCAGCAATCTGCAACTGTTGTACAGTAACAAACAATTGTTTGCAATAAAGACAACCAACAACAGAAAATTTTGCACCTCTAATGACAATGGACACTTTGCAGGTGTAAAGCAGACACTATTGCACTTGTGATAGCAATTTGTTTCTCCCTATCACTACCAATTTGTTGAGTAATTGGGTAGTACGTTTCATTTGGTGACCCAAACAAGTGGAATCTTAAAACACGTAATAATTAAAAGTCAGTGGCTGTCTAATTTTATTATTATTTACGCCATTCTTATTAATGAGTATCCACTAGTCTCCATCACTGTTGTCTTACTTCATGGTTCTTCTTTAGAATTCATTTTGATGTGTACCAAAAATTAAGATTTTTAACTTATGGGATGGATGTCACCCACAACTCATAGGAACAAGCCTCAAACAGATAATCACAAAAAAAACATGCCTAGTTACAAAGCACCAAAGCAATCAAATGAAAGAACAACATGGCAACTGACATAATTTTCTCTACTTCAGTGGCACTCTTGCCTACGACCCGAGATCAACAGATGGCACTTGCTCTCACACTGATTGTCCAGGTCCATTGTGATCCAAGCACTAGACGTGACCCGCAGTCTGTGAACCACTTATGCACATGTACATAACTTCGAAACAACTACAGAGAATGGAATGTACAGTTCAAGTCACTGATGTTATATTTCAAAGACAACTTAAGATTACTGTATTTCACAGATCAAAACAACGCTTGTTAACAGCATGAAACTGGCACCAGTATGTTCCTCATGTAGATTCTTGTTATTTATGATGTAACATGCAAGCATTCGACTAATGCTCTTCCTCATAAATGTCTGACATCCCATACTCGTATTTAGTCTGAAACAGAAAAAGGTCAAGGGCTGTTAAAAAATACCTAACATCTTTAAATAAGTGTGCTGTAAAGGGGTGGCATCAAACATACACCTCGTCAGTTTTGCTCAGTGTCGATTGCAAAACCATTTCACGCACTCTTTATGTAGCTTAATCCATCAGCATGTGTCACAGGACATTTACACGAAGCTTTCATGAACCTCCTAGAGGCAATTCTTCATGTGAGCCAAGTAAGAAAACAAGCAAGTTTTCTCACTAACAGTAAAAACTAAAACTCAAAATGCAAACTATCACTTTACAACAAATTAGGCTTTGGACTGATTTCAGGTATCCTACAAACTGCATACGAAGGCTGAAGCACCAAAACGCCATTTACACAAAGGTAGAGTAGGGTTGCATGGTTAAGCAATAGCACCAATAATTTAAACTTGTAATCAAATGGTGAGAGGAAAGCTTGACAACAGTCACTCATCAGCAAGACACTGTCAGTATGCCTAGATTTTAAACCTCAGTTTGGCCGACACACTACCAATCTGGTCTCACAATGTCCCTTTACCATTTCTAATGATTTCAACGCTAAAGATACCACTTCTGATGATTCCAACATTCAAGATACATACCATTTGCTGTTGCAGCAGAGAAATGGTCTTCTGCTGTTCGTCAATAGTTCGCTGCATTGTGCAGACCTTCACCTGCAGGTCACGGTTTATCTACAAAGCACAGAGAAGAATTTTCACTACTGCTCAAATACATCTGAAAATACTCGTATACTCTGAATCAATGAACACAAGGGGCGTCTTGAATGGGACTTTCCTTATAGAACAATCTCCTCAGCAACATTTTCATGGTTTTACTTAATGGAGACAGCATCACATTCCTTTAAGCTCTAAAGATAAAGCTTTACCATTCTGGTGCTATCCATGTTTCTCATAGTTTCGATAGTTTCTTAAGAGGTGCTACGCAAATGCTATTACGATTACAGTTAAAATTACGGTTAGTTATGCATTTCAGTTCTGCTTGATTTTTCACAAGTAAACAATAACTGTTTGATCATTATCAAATATAAGCTACAATTAGATTTCCAAACATAAGATGCTGTATTGAAAGAAATGAATTCCAAAAAAGGTCTGCTTACTTCCAAAATTTCATCATAAGATGGCTTCGTATCTGGAGAAGCATTGTTCATCGCACCACCCTAAAGACAGAAAACCAAGATAAGGTAAAAGTAATAATTCTTTTCATAAACTGACATAGTTCACTGGACTGAACATCGTGCAAACACAACTGCCATTTAGCAATAAAGGCAATGAATTCAGAAAATTAAGAAGATAAGTACAGCTATTTCGTTAAAAGCATCTACTGATGGCACATCATGTAATATGGGCAAAATGCACAGTACCAACAACTCATCAAGTACTGGCCAACCCTCTCCTATGGACCGCATAACTCAAAAATGAATTCCATATTCACAAGCACCATGGGTTTAATCTATCACCAAAATGGGGAACCAGGCAATGACATGCAGAGGAGAAATGCCAGTACATTCCACAGCCAGCAAAATCTAGACATCTTTAAAGTTACAAGCTAAAGGCAGAATTTTTAAACTCACCTTCAGAGGCGAAGTCAGGTCACAAGATAACCGAGGTTTAGAACTTGCGTTCAAAATAGGCTGATTAAATGAAGGACAATGAAGTTCATCCTAATGTTAAAGAAAAAAAATGGAATGAAATTTCTATGCTTGATGACTTAATAAAAAGTATCAAGTAGTAGTATATAAATAAATTTTACAAGGTCAACGAGTATGACTAAAAGTACCAAATTTCACAGCATTAAAGGTTACAAAGCATTATTAAAAGCACATCTGGCCAAGTCACACTGTTGAACTGTCACCTTATTATGCGCATTGCAAGCTGTTCAGCAAAGCAACTGCATCAATGGCTAATCTGCCATGCAACTCAGGTTCACTTCCTTCTTTCCAGAAACATCTGAAAACTTACCACTCTCTTATCTCTCTGTGTGTGACTTTGCAAGTAACAATTTTTCATAATAAATTTAATAATAATAATAATAATAGTAAATTCTAACAACAACGAGCAAAAGTATCAAGCTGAATATTGTTAAACCCACTAAATGTTTCAGCAGCAAAGTACTAAGTTCGTTGAAAGTACATCATTAAAAGCACCAAGTCTAAGGATACCAAACTTGTCAAGTGCAACAGTATTTTCAAAAGCATCATGTCAGACGACACTGAATACCAAACCAGCAACATTATCAAACCAATAATTGCCGTATTAAAAGTACCTCTTGCAACATTCTTTTCAGCTTCAAAAGCATCGTCTTCATAGAGGTCAAATCCTGTGCCATGCTGCGATGGGTAAACGCCTCAATGACTATCTGTTCATCATCGTCAATTATGCTGTTCTGTCTTGGGGGCTTCAGGCTCAACTGTCGACGAATTCCAGCCGCTGAAATGCTTCCATCTCCAGATGCCAATGGACCCTCACCATCCGATGTAATACGATTGGGCCTAAAAAGTGCATCAGGGTTTAACTGAAGCTCTGATCAAAGCCTTAATAACAGCACTAACTCTTAGTGAACAATACAATCTAAACTACGGTGTAAAAAGCCACAGGTCAAAGCAGATATGACAGATGAGAAATGCTGTAAATTATTACACAATTTTGTATTCTTAATAAAAGTAAGCAATAAAGAAGCTGTAGGCCAAATTATCATAATTTTACAATAATTATAATAATAATTTCGAATCTGAATTTAAAGTTTGCGTTATGAGGAGAAACTCATCCTGTTCATTTGTCACTTAACATTTCCAACATTTTATTAACTACAGAATTCTGCTGAAATCATAACTAAGAAAGTAGCATCTGTCTTCTGTTACCTGACTTCATTCCAGGCTATTATCATGTTAATTTTTTATAAGCTTTAGATACAAAAATAAATTACAATATAAATTGCCTATTTTTGACAATCCAATTTAATTTTCAAGATCCTCAGAGATTACTGTTACCTTGGGAAAAAAACAAGAAATCTGTTAAGAAATCTAAAGAGGAAAAACTTTACCACAGTTGGATATATGCCCAAAAACTACTGCACTCAAAAGAAGAACTCACTTGTTTCTTAATTGGTTGACTTCCATGAGTGAAATCAGTTCATTCAGAGCATTCTTGTCACCGTTCTCAACAGATCGCAAGTCAATACTAGCACTGGACAATCGTGATTGGAGTCTCCTATCACACTTCTGCGTTGACCCGCGCTCAATGCTGTTTCGCTGACGCCTGATGACAGAATTTCGCCGCTCAACTTTCAGTTCTGATGTAACTGTGCTTTCTTCTGGATAATGAAAGGATGCGCTGAATCTAGAGACCGAGATGTGCTTCTTTGTCCTTTCAGTCGATACACTTGACCTGTGACTCTCGTTGATAGTCGGGTCGTCATTATCCAAATTCAATTCAACGTCAAGCATTAAGTCGTCTGACCCTATGCTGCAGTCATCGTCAAAGTCAATGGATGCCAATGGAGCATCCGACTCAGAGGCAAGGCGACTCGGGCTAAGCGTGTTGTCATGCGACTTTGGAGTCAAAACATGGCAAGCATCTAAGCTGCTTCCTTGTCCAGAGTCCATACTTGTTAGAGTTGCTTCATTTTCCATGTTTGGTTGACATTTCACTGGGCTTGTTTCAGTCAGTGGGCTAGATTCTGTCGATTTCTCTTCTTTGGCCTGGACTTCATCATTGCAACTTTTTGAAGTGGTTCCGACAAATGCCTTTTCAGCTTTCTCTGGAGTGGATGTCAGAGGACTGCAAGGCGGACGCTTTCCGTGACTGAGGTGACCAAAAAGAAAACTTTTCGGCTTCCTCAGAAAACTTGGCACAGACTTACCAACGCTTTGTACTGGTCCAATAGATGCGTCTTGCTGTTGTCGTCCACTTGCCTCTGCAATGTCTTTTCTAACAGGCACTTCACTGTGATTACGTTCCGGTTTCTTCTTTTTACCTGTTGATGTTCGAGAATCTATTGTGTTCGATCTCGTTAGTCTGTTTACAAGACTAGGCAGCCGAGAACTGTTGAGATTAACTGGCAAACTGCAGGTCATTTGGGGTTTCGTTTTATCTGATTTGTCTTCCAAATTCTTCTCCCTACTAGACGACCTGGACCTCCCTGAGGCGTTATCATCATCGATCATCTTCCATGTTTCCATTCCCGGTGGTCGGAATGGATAAGACTTCTTGCCATCTCCAGAACCAAGATCCTTGTCTTCACTTGGTCTAATGATACAGATTTCTACCGTTTCACGGCCGGTTGCAGAAGCACATCTAACTGGGGCTCGGAAGCCGAACCTTTTCTTCTCTTTCTCTGAAGACGCTGGTCCAAAATCTTTTATGATTTCCTTCGTTTCTGTTGTTTGCATAGGATCTTTGTCAACAAGTACAGGCTCCACATTTGACTCATGCTTGGCTTTGGCACTGCGGCTGTGAAAGCCAAACAATCCGGACTTACTCCTGCGACTGTCAGACATTACAGTAACAGCATTATAGTCTGGCTGTTTGGGGAGTGACTGCTTAGCACCCATTCAACTAGAAAAGAACAAAATGTTGCTTTCAATTAAAAAAAACGATAAACCAACAACAACATACGTACAACGTACACACACACACACACACATATATATATATAATGTAAAATAGAGTAAGTGTCCATTTACCAGTCTTCATATTGTACTTATATAATTCAGCTGAAGCACAGGCAAGCTGGTATACAGAAATAACACAACACTGAACTGTAAATTGGATAATCAACAATTTAAGATTATACTGCTTGATAAAAAATTTCCATTTTCACAAGTTGTATGACGATTCAAATCCTTCTAAATTATTTCAAAGTACCTAGGCTTTTAAAAATAATCAAATATTTTAACTTAAATTCAAAAAATCAAATAGGTTCTCTGTGTCACAAAACAGCCTTTTTAAAAACAACTAAAAACAGCAAGTTACAAACTACTTCATAATTTTTGGCAAGGGTAACGAAAAGTTAGCAAATATATTTCTAGGCTGAAACTACTGTGACTGAGGACTACAAACCTGGATCGCCGTTTGCATTCGCAAAACTGTCAATTTTACCGAAAACGACCCTACTACATCGTACTTAAGGACGTTACTGGATTTTACATTAAATCACACAAGGAACATTCAATTATCGCACTAAAATAATGGTAGAGGCCTCAACCGCTGCTAGAAAGAGCTGAAGATTATTACCAAGTTGTGCTTTCGGAATATTTCTGTAATCTGACAACAGCTTTATAATAATTTCAAAATTTTCCATTTTTATAAAGAAGAAGGAAAGAATATTGTCCTTTGGCAGATGTCGCGACTTACCAAATGAAATGATGAACGCAACACAAGAGGTATCTCAACTAAGAACGACTTATACGTCAGCAATTTCCTTCGAAACACGCTACTTCTCCAAAATAAATTTGAAGTAATCTATACATTTGAAAGACTACTGGTGGCGGAAATGAGCTGGCTAAGAAGAATACTGGACAGAAACAGACGAGATAAGATCCGCAATGAGACAGGAAAAGACATTGGTGGACAGGATTAGAGAAAGAAGACTGACTTGGTTTGGGCACGTAACGAGGATGGACACCGGAAGACTACCAGCCAGAGCAATCTATGGCCATGTGGAGGGAACACGGAGTCGAGGAATGCAGACAAAGTCATGGATGGACAATGTGAAGGAAGATGTGGAAATCAAGGGATTGGACATGAGAACGGCCATTCATACAATCTAGGATAGAACAAAGTGGAGGCGTCTTGTTCAAACCTCATCGTCGGCACACGCCTGACGGAAGAGAGAAAAAGAAGAAGAAAGATACCTATGAAAAGGTTGAACTTAAACGTGACGCCTTGGTCAACTAGAATGAGAAGTCGCTACTGCTAATACCAACACGATCTTAGAAGAAATTACTTTCGCTGTGATTGATCGTAGTAAAGGAGTTTATATTCCTAGATGTCTAAAATATTGTGGCCAAACAAAAAATTCCCGCCCATCTGGTTTACCATTGGCTAGCACAGAACACGTGGCTCTCTCTTAATTGAATATTCATATATGTCATTTGCGCGCTAGCCAATGGGATAGCATTATTTTAGTGCGATAATTGAATGGGATGCCGATATAGACATACTGAATTGTGAAAGCTGTGGAAGCCGCCAACTCAACGGTTAACGCCATGCAGTAGATTTGGCGCTGTTATCTTTGTAACAACTGCTGAATCCAGTGTAACCACATATAACAAATAACACATAACAAACCGCATAAACAAACAAATTTTTCCCATCTTGCTGTCAATCAATGAACTCTTTGACCGTCAAGCTGTAATTACTATTTACTGAACTGCAACATTAAAACATTTAAATACGTTCCGGAATTTTCAGAAATTTGAAATATCAGGATAAAAGTAATAATATTACTCTTATAATAATATTACTCTAATCCTGATACCCAAGCGTCACCATATTATGGTGACGCTTTGGTGTACGCTACTGATCACTGCTCGGGCAAGTGGAGACTGTTCTGCGCAGGTCTTCCACTCAAAACTGAAAACACTCCTCTTCCGCAGATCCTATCCTGATTCGTCCTCCCCTTATCTCTTCTGCATATCCAATTCCAAACACCACCCACCATAGCCATCAGGCTGCCTGCCTGCCTGAATGACCGGATCTTGACCTGGAACCGAACTCATCTTGCCTTTCGATTTTGTTTTGACTGAGCATCTGTGAATAAGCTGGCTCCCGCGACTTAGCTTTCGTTGGGCGCTGGAGAAATCACGAGATTACGATTACGACTTGACGCATAACCTGAATCGAAATCAAGGTTAAGGAAATGGGAATTCCAGTAGTCAAGTTTGGAGTGGACAGTTGAGGTAGCGATGGTAGAGGCAGTTTTTAAATTGAGCTTAGATCGAACAAGGTGAAGGTCACGAACTTGAATGAAACGGGTGCACGAGAAGTTGGAGATGTTATTTTAAAACGAGATGTTGGTCCACGGTGATGACAACATTGCGTGGAGGAATTAGTTAATAGATGGATTATTATTTGTTTCGTTATTCCTTAGTCGTAATTAATAATAAGAATAGTTGCTTAGCATATAGACTGGGAAGTAAATAGTAATGTTATTCCACTAAGCAGGCCTTTATGTGAATGATACATGTACGTATGTGGCTGGAAGTTGTACTCGCGGAAATGGAGCGAGAGCCGTGTAATAGTGGGGAGATGCGTTGCCTGGTATCCATGTGCTTAGGGCTTGAAGTCACAAAAACTTTACATACGACTCTCCTGCCCCAGGAACTAAGAGAATGACTGGTGTCTTGGATTAATGGCGGTAATTCCCGAGTTACAAGATCTATGTAAAATGGTGGAATAGAGAAAGTCTGTAGCAAAGAAGGCTTGCAAAAATGGAACAACTCTTGCCGGTAACCCTGTTATGAGAGAAGGCCATCCCCAGGCCGATGCCCATCCGGCAACCACAGAAGAGACAGGGTCGATTCCCATGACAAAGCTTTACAGTGTTGCCTCATCAAAGGAAGCCACCCATCCTGAACCTTGCTTGGAAAGAACGCACTCTATGGATAGAGATGGTACGAGAAGGCCATTTCTACATTGACAGTAGACGGGCAGTGATTCGGGTAGCTCTGAACGGGGTTGGAGTCATCCCACCCTGTGAAGTTATGCACAGGCCCCAACCAGAACATCTGCATGAATGCAATAATTCAGACCTGTTTGGGAAGCCTGCTAGAAATGTACACAGTTAAGTTGTGTTAATCCAGTTATCTACCAGCGTGAGAGTGAGAGGGAGGAGAGAGAGGTAAATAGAGAGAGAGAGAGACCCATGAGCTTTTGCAGAGAATTGCTGAACCGTAAAGTTAACTGAAGCATGGTTCTTTGAGTGACCAACCATCTTTATGATCTTTCACTTTTCAAAACTGCAGATGCATACAACTGTTTAACATGCAGCCGCCCACTTGTACTACATGCTAAGTGTGGGCCAATAAATATCTATAGCTCAACACAAAGGATACAAAGCTGTCTGTAGTTGTGTCATACGTACAACGCCTTAAAAGAGAACCAGGAACTTCTATTGCAAGCACTGGCTTGAAGGTTCCTTATTATCTACCAAAAGATTAAGAACTTTGCATTTTATGTGTTATTGTCAGCATGGTCAAAAAGCCCACCACAGCGCGGATCTCGTGTTGTCTGTTATTTGGGATTATTTTCTGTGTCATTGCTTTAGCAGCCATAGCGATATCCTTTGCTACTGACCAGTGGATCAACTGCCGAGTGAAGAATGGGTTTGCTGATTCGTGGTCAAGCGACCCGCGGTACAACTGCACCTACTGTCCTGAGATGTTCTACACTCGAAACAGAGGACTGTTTCGCACTTGCTATCCTGGATCGGGTTTGCAGTGTGAGTATCTGAAAGCACAACTGGATGTCTTCTCTTGCAGGTGAACCTATTCGTGGTTGCAAGAAACTGGTGTTCTTTTGCATTTATCTCAACGTTATATTTGATGATCAGATGGTTTAATTGAAAAAATATAGGCAGATGCAGCAGAGTTGAGACAGATTGAGCTGGGTTAGTAGCGGATGGATGAGTGTCTGTAGAATACCATGCGGCCTGGGTGTGATCAAAGTTTCAACACTGATTGCACTGGAAGTTGCTTTTAACTTCTCTTCAGTCGCTAATGGTGATTTGTTGTTGTGTTTCAGGGGTGAAGGTTTATTCATATCTAGAGAATTCTCTCGTTGATAATGTCTGTCTGGCTGAACGTGGTTACCAAGTGAGTCCAGGTGACCCGTCAGCAGATGACTTTGGAGAGTTTAAAGGCTACTATCAGATGAGGATACGTAAGTTCTTACATTATCCTGTATGGATTTTTATTCTAGTACTCGTGGATTGTTGAGGCCAGGCCAAGAAATAGTCTTTAATCTGAAGGGCAAGAACATGAAGACTCGACTTTTTGAACAAGTGCGTTGTTATTAATAATAACAATAATAACAGTAAAAGTAACAACCATAATAATGTTAATTCTTTGAGTTAAAAATAATTTTTATTCTTTGGGTTAAATAATAATAATTTTAATAATAATAACAATAACTAGCAACCATATTTTTTACCCAAGGTTCCTATAATATTGTTATTACATTTACAGCCTAACTTATAATCATATTATTATTTTGAATCAAATAATAAAAAATAATAATGTTGTGATTATTATCCTTAAATGATCCTTAAGGATGTTTTCTTATCGGATTTGCTTCAATGTTTACAGATATGATGCGTTCGCACTGGTCGCTGTTTGTTGTTGCTATGTTGCTTATGCTGATCTCTATCGTTCTTGGTACCTTGGGATGTTGGCAGTCAAAGAATAAGAACATTCAGGCCACAACAGCCTTGATGCTACTTACAGGTAAGGAGGATTCGTTTTAGATAATTAGTATCTGGTTAATTATATAGTGCTGTTTAAGAACCCCTCAATGTGCCTCTCTGTTCGCAATGGGGGTTGTTTAAAGCCCGTTCCAGCATGGGAAGGACATTCATTTCTCAAACTGAAGCAGGGCTAAGGACAAGCAGGCATGGTATTGCATTGTGAAAAGAATTCAGCTTGTCTGAATAGAGAGCTTTTTGTAGTGATAATCTTGAACATGCTTGTTTAATATTGGGTAAACACTCTGTGCTGGCCATTATAATGCTGATCTCACCCAATAAATTCATTGAAAGATGAGCAAGGTCGAGGGTAAACTGTTGCAATAGAAAAACATGTACGGTTACATTTTACATTTATTATTACCTGTATCTTTCAACTTTATTTATTTATTTTTCCAGCAATATTCTCATTTAATTTGTTCGTTTACGATACGCCATTGTCGACAGTTACCATCCCAGAGATGTGGATGTGAAAATGATGGATTATGTGGCCTAAGCACAAACACAGCAATTGTAATCTAACACTAGCTTTCCCTAGTTATTCTTTATTATATAGGTATATTTAAAATATATGTTATGCATTTGATTTAATTGGATTGATATTTTAGTTTTTATTTAAATTTCTTTTGGGTTACCTAGGTTTATTTTTAAAGCAATTTTATTGCATTACCTTTTTTCTTCTATTCTTTCATTTGGTATTTTTTAGATAATTTTGATAATGTTTTCATGTTACTTTCATTTTTGTGCAACAGCTTTTAGCATTGCTGCTGGAATGGGACTTTTCCATGGATACTATAACCTTGAACAAAATAAGATAATTCAGGCACCAATGTATGGGGTTGTTCAAAATGACAACTCATACGCAGTAAGTTCAGAATGCATTGCAGCGATGTGATCGGGTAACATCATTTCCATCTGAACTGCCAGACTTAACTTTATGCGAAATATTCACACTCTACTAATAATGTTCAGAGAAAATCTAAGAACTGTTGCATGTTGGTATGTTTGCTTGTATGTATGCATTAACGCTTGTATGCATATATGTATGTGTGTACATGTAATTGTAATCATATGTAATTGTAATTGTATCATGTGCACCAAGTCAACAAAAGTAGTCCTTGGAGTTCTAAATAAATGTTTTGATCTCAACGAGCAAGCCCAGCTACCAATGTTTATCAGTGACAATTATACTGACAGTGTGTCAGAAGAGCTAGGAGAAGCTGCTGGTGAATACTGTTGGCAGTCATGGTTCTGCCTTGCAGACTGATACAAAGTAAATATCTTAGCATCTTTATGATTCTCTAAAAAATATGCTGCTTTACACGACCACCTCGGTAATTTTGAGTCCATTTGCAATTGAGTAACCTGGAATTTGGAAATGTTAATCAACACAGACAGCCAATCAAGAACTTTTCTTTGAGGTTACTGATCTCACGGAATAGCTGCGTTTGTTTAGTGGGTGGGTCATTTGAAATGTGGATGTTTTTGTTGTCGGTCGCAGTTTTGCGTCAAAATTTGTGTTGCATTTTCACATCCAATTTTGCACGTTTCAGGAATTACGCAAAGCAACGTCGTGTGGTTTTGGATTTTCGTACGGCCTGGGCTGGGTCGGCCTCATAACCAGCAGCATTTCCTTCTGCCTCTTCCTATCTGTTGTCATCACAGTGTGGTTGAGCTCAAGGCCACCCCCTCAGCCAAAACCGAAACCAAAACGTAAAACTGTGGAACCAGTACCACCAAAACAACCACCAAAACCACTAACACAGCAAGACCTAACTTACCAGTTCTTCGACAAAGTTGCACATCATTCAAAAGAGCCTACCGCTTATCCAATTCCATTTGATCCATACAACCTTCACCTTCCGACAGGCGTTCCTTCCAGCGAGCTCAAGCTTCCAAACTACGGGCAGCTACCTGGAAAGTTTGATGTACCTATGCTATACCCAAAATTACAAGCAAAGTACTAAACTATTGACTTATTTGTTCTTCACTCTAACCATACTAACATTAAATTTAGCAACAAAATCAGGGTATCAAAGATAAGGAAAATGACAATTCTATCTGCAGTGATTCAGCAAAAAGTGGAAGGAGTGAAGAGGTTGAGATAGAACATTTGTTATCTCTAGATCAGCTATTTCTTAAGCTAAATCATTTCTGTTTAATTTTCAGTTGTGATGCTATAAATATTTTGCCACAGAAGCAACTACATTTTATGTGAAAGGTCAAAGTTGACTTTGTGTCAAAGACTAAGACGAAGCTAATCAAATTAGAGATTTAATTACGTGTAACGTGGATCTGGTCTTTGCTTGTGATAATTTACAGTGAACTTGCTGCTAACATTTGATCTCTTTTTGATTCCAGTTTATGGTTATAATAACGATATGTCTCAGTAACTGTGAAATTTATTATATTTCTACCAAAGACAAATGATTATCCATCAGGAGCTTTAAAATAGAAGCGCTGTTTTCAGTGTTTGTTACATTGTTATATTGGCAGATGGTCATAAGTTTTAGCAAATGCTGGCTGCTTCTGTTTCCTCTGGCATTTCTCTGAAGTTACTCAAGTCCTGATTAAGTGTCATCTTTTCCAGCTTATCAGCCGTAACCCCTGGCCAGGGCAGAGATATGTTGAGATTTCTGCTTCACTTGTGTCCCCTTGTGATCTCGGCTATAAAATAAGTACACTGACCATACACTCAGTGGGACAATCAGGCAGTGAGGAAAGGACTAGCGACCTGTCCTCATAAGCTGAGACAAAAAAAATGAAGTTGCGAACACTTTGTGCTCATGTCTGCCTCTCAGGGTAAGTTTAAAGCTTTGCTCTTTGTCCATCAGCTGTGGCCAGTTTTCTGGTATCTGTGACAAGGGTGCAATCTGTGGGGAGGTCTCGCCTCCACCAGTCACATGACCTCCAATAGAAGATAATTTTCCCCAAATATTATCCCTGCCCATGTCTTAGTTCCCCACACTGCCTCTGACCAAAAATTACCCTCTGTCTTTGAGCCACTGGATCTCAATTTGATCCTCCTAAAAATTATTACGATTACAGACTTTTCTTTCACTTTAAATGACCACAGAAAGATTACAACATCATTTACAAAACCATTTATTTGCATTTAGACAAGAACTGATGCACAGCAATTAGCTCACAATTTCAATAAATTCTAGATGTCATTCCAATAGAATTTCGTTCTCGCATACATCTGAGTTTGTGTTTACGTTAATCCAGAATACATCATTGTACAAAGAGCCAGAATAATGGTCATTTATTCAAAGATACCAGATTAACTCAGTGCTACCAGTGAACTAAATATGATCACATAATACTAAAATAATTATTACAAAAATTATGTGTGCAAAATGAGCAAATGCCGCATTTTTGACAATAATCACTATGGGCCCAGTAAGTTCAGGGAATAATCACTAAGGGCCCAGCAAATTCAACTGGGTAAAGCCAGAAGGGACCTAGATGTTTTATACAATGCAGCAAAGGACTGTGTAAGAATACGATACAGTGACTTCAGTTACGTAATCTAACTTACTGTAAATCTCTGAAATTTCTCAGTGCCAAAAACAGCATCAAGGAGACCAGCTTACTCACCAGAGCTATATCATGTCCAGTCCGCAAGCGCCAGGTTTTCGAGTCCGTTTCGGTGCCATGTCTGAATCAAGGGGAGTTCTATGAATCTCTTCCTGAAACTGCCGTATATTCCAGGGATACGTGATTAAAAAAAGTGATGAAATCCTGGTTCATACAATGACATCGGAGGGTAAGCAACTTAAACGGGAGCTTGAAAAATATAAAATCATGAAAATAAGGCAAAACTTTCAGGGGAGAGAAACATGAAAGAGATTCTGGGGTGAAGTGAACCATCAGTTTAACTTCTGTATGTAACAATTTTGTCAGAAGATATCACAAATATCTTTACATTCATAAGAGCATAAAAATGCATTATAATAATGTATTATAGTGCATTATTATTATTATGGTTATTAAAGAGATTATTATTTCCATCATTCTACAGCATTAAGGTTAGATTGATGTCACTCTCCTTCGCCCTTTGTAAAAAGGTATCGCTGTAACACTGGTCCAAAATCTGTCTAAAACTCCAGAAGTTGCAATGTCCAGTTAGCAGGTAGCAGAGGTACGCACAGCAAAAGGCGAATGTAACAGTTATTACGCAGTATTACACCTGCATTACTTACGAGACGCACAGGTATCGCATCTGGTTCCCTGACCTTGTAATCTAGTTTATGTAATGTAATGACATATGGTAGCTGACTGGTTCGAGTGCTAGGCTTGTAACACAAAGAAGAGGGGTCAAGCCTCCCTTTGGGCAATTACAGCGTAGGGGCCTTCACTCAGTCGCTCAGCACCATTGACTGATGCTTAGTCATTAGACAGTGGCACTTGACAAATGCAAAAATAATATTTATATAGCTCCACTTAGGGAAACGACAGCAGCACACTGATCAGCCTCACACCTAAATTCATATCAGTGCTGAGAATCCTAATCAAATTCACTGCCTGTTGCTTATAGGCTCAACCATCAAACAATAACAGCGCTGTACCCATTCTTTCAAAGACAATACTGGCAGCACGAGAGGAAGTCTTCAGCAAGTATGACCAAAACAAAAAGAAATTTCATCTGTTATCAGGGAGCAGCAATGACCAAAAATTAAATCACAATCTGCCGACAGCCCCAACTATCTTTGTGATACGAAAGCTCCTAGTCTACAACGTTCACAAGCGTTTAGCTCTCAGCAGAATTTCTTTCAAAAACAAATCAATACGCAGATATACAGAAAAATGGAGAAATGTTTAATTCTTCTGCATAATTAGCAAATAACATGGTTTAACTGTAAATTATAGATAAATTATAAATTATTTAGCTGTAAACTATAACTGCAAATTCATCAGAGAAATGCAGTGATGTAGCGTCAACGATGAAAGACTTTGGAACTTGAGTTTCAATCCCTTTGTAAAAATGAATCTATGCAGTTATGTGGATCCTTTACTAGTGCCTACGACTTTTAAGTTAAACAGTATCATTGCATTCAATGGTAACATATTTTCAAAATAAATTTCCAAGTAACATAATAATTAGCAACTTCTATAGCGCTGGTGTCTCATGCACAAGACATCATCTGATGCCACACCCAAACCAAGCTATAGACAGGTCACGACCCAGCAAGTAGTAGTAGTAGGCTGTCCACATTTTAAAATCCTTTACTGACCCCAAGGAACAACCAGGTAACGCATGGTGAATTTCATGACTACAGTTCAGCAACAGTTTTCCACTTATTTTTTAAGATACCACGAGAATACCTTAAATAAAAGACAGCGTAAAACTTCTAACGATGCATTCTCAGGCAGTTGAAACTACCAAGCAAAAAACAGTATCGTTTGGCAACAATTTCAGATTTGACATCAAGTTTCGTCAAACGTGCGAGCTTTTCATCAATTTATCTGTACGCGTGTACCTGCAGGCACGTGGCACCGGCCATTTCCAATACACAAATAAACTGCAATCCAACTCAATACTATGGTCAATACTGGCTTTTATTGAGGCTCTATACAAATTTAGCCTACACTACAATGCACCCTAGAAAGATCAGTCAACCATAACAAAGGTCACTGAACAATTGCAAAGCAGCAGAAGGTCAGATTGGGTAAAGTAACGACCGATTATTAAATGTGCTTGTAAGTTACATTACTCCTCAGCGGTCCAAGTTGTTGGGTTGCTTGACCCTTGGAAGATGTACAGACAAGAGACTATAGCATTGCAACAGCCAAACAGACTTTCCTAATGGATTACAAGGTTCCCAAACAAATTGTCAGGTAACCAGGTAATATGTAAATGTCGTCTTAAACTAGGCGCCATTTCATGTACCATGTCACAAGCTAAGTAAAATGAAGTTGAATTCAAAAGCTGAATTTAGAGGCTGCTTTCCAACCATCATTCCTAACCTGTTACATCAGCACACGCATTGTAATGATGCACATAAAAAGAAGGGCCAAGCATACATGGCTATTTGAAGAACCCCATGCTTTCGTACAAGCACATCCTGTATCATCTATGGTTATACGTTTATGGTACTAGCAGCACTACCAATATATTTTTTAAAATGTGGACAACTTCCACTGAATTGTTTCAAACTGTTACATATTCCATTTTAATCTCATTTTAAAAAGACTTTATTTACACCTTAATAATAATTTCTCAAGTAATTTCAAAGAACCCAATTTGTGTACCATGCTGTTAGCAGCACTGAAGGCAGCCACTTGCCTGTGAGAAATTGAACCCCAGACGTGATAAATTGAACCCCATATGAAAGAATAGTCCCTCAAGCCAACTCTGAGAGGTAGCCATGGGTATGAAGTGTTAGCTACTTCCTTTTCTTAGCCCTGGCATATGATGGCAGGTTGACAGTCTTCTCCCTCACTGTCTGATCTTCTTGTCGACAGTGTATGGTTGATGTGCGCTATCAGGTGGCAGTAGAACAGAAATCTTGAAACCCCAGGAGAATGCCCCATAAAACACCATTCAGCTCTAAGAGTCGAAACGGCTGCTGGCAGACAACAAGCATAATTGACCATTGCAATGAGAACTCAAACATCTTCGGAAATTTCTCATCTACATGAAAATCAAACAAAATTGAAACACTCAAGTTCAAAGTTCAGAGTTCAACCGGTTAGCAGAAGAAGAAGGTCGACCATCGAGACGCGGAAAGGGTCACAAGTCTTCCGTCTCCATCCCGCAGACCTTGGTGCGCTTGTGACTCGGAGAGTCGGGCATGCTGAAGTCGCCGCCCGACTTGACACGCTTCCGTGAATTGAAGGAGCATGCCAGTTCATCAGTCATGAAGGATGCAAGCCGTTCATTGGCTGAAAATCGTTCATTCGTTTGGCTGAGGCCTACAAGAATTGGGCTGTTGTTGGCTAGCGCCCTTCGAGTAATACTCGCACTTGCCATTGCTCCACTCAGTCCTACGATCAAACAACGAATACATTCAATAAACTGCAATTAAACCTTCAGATAAACGTTTACTAAGTAATGATGACAGAGCATGAAATTTTAGTGTAATACAATCAATTACTACGTAGATCTGCAGTGTAATACACCAAATTCTCATGCAGACGTATAATGCAAGCATGGTCACACAGCACTCTGAATCTGTGACGACGTGAACAATTTGAAAAATTATATTTATCTCATGAGGGACAGGCATTCCTCTGATTGTTTATCGTCTTAGCTAAATGGAACTCCAAAGTTGCATAAATTTTGCAAAAGAATGAAAGCGCAAAACAAAACAAAGACTAAAACTGATGGTTTGGCGGCTGAAAATCAACAAGCTTCAGCACACAAATCGGAAGCCAGAAGATCAAGCATCATTATAATCATAATCACCACTGTCACTGCCACCACCACCACCACCATTGCTCTCATCATCATCAGAATCAGCAGCATCAGCACCTACATCATCATCATCATCGTCATCAAAAAGCCCCTATCTTGCAGGGTTGCTATTTCCAGAAGTTCCTGTCTTGTACTTCTTTCCAAGCTGCGTGCAGTCTGATGCTTAGCGCTCAGATGTCTGACTCCAGCGTTTATGCCTTGATCATCCAACTGCTTTTTTCCAGCCCTGCGGTCGCAGAATATCATAACTTGGAGTGCTCTGACATGTTCGTGGCTTGTGCACTAACTAGGTAGCATGCAACATATCCTAATACCTAAAGTCTTCTTCGTTCACTGGAACATCTCTGATGTAGGCACCTGCACAATGAACTGATAGATTTCTGCACTGGTGATATGTGCTACAAAGTGAATCTGCATCCTCCTCCTCCTCCTCCCCTCCTTCTCCTCCTCAGGCAATATTGTTGGAAGGCACGCAGCATCCTTTTCAAGGCTTTTATGAGTGCCTTCACCAAGCAGAAAGATGCGTTGCGATTCCAGCTCACTTGTGCCCATAGCAAACTCGGCCATAAACTTAAGTAAATAAATAAAGGATAACCAGAAGATAATGACCTTGTAAAGCCAGAGCATCTCTGAATGGTTGGTAGTCACTATCAGCAGAGTAATCTCGAGCAGGGCTTGAAACCAGGAACTTGGATGAATTGAGGTCAACAGAGCGACGAGTGCTTGCTCCTCTACCGTACGGCTTGAGCCGTATTGCCGGCGCTGGTTTTTCACAGATGAACGCAACGATTTCCTCACGAGGCAATGTTCTTTTGCGTTTCCTTAGCCAAGAAATCAGTTCTTTATTTCGTCGATGATGACCCATTTGATTACCGAGCTCAAAGCTTTTTCTAATTAACTCTTGGCTGTCTGGAAAATGGCAAAACAGAAAGCAATTAAAAGCAGATTTCATGGACACGGACAATGTGCAGCTGTCTCTGATTTCATAGGCAGCAGTGTCACAGCTGGGCTAGTTCCTTCTTCTACAGCAACAACCCTTTTCAGCCATGGCATTTTCTATCAAGAATGTTCTTCCAGCTAGATTGTTGGTCCATCTATAATGTTCTTCATTCTAGAATTTTCCTTTATCTATAATGTAGTTTTATCTAGAATGTTCTACCATTTAGAATGTTGCAGCTAGAAAAACGAGCCAAACCTGATAATCTCTACAAAGATAATAAAAATTTTGCAGAGTTCATTCTGCACTTGATAACATAACCTTCTTACAGTCCACTCTAAACTTCATTACTGCAAGATAACCTTAAAAAATCTCCTTAAGTGTCAGTGCCTATAACTCAATCCAAAACTCAGCCACCCTTAACTTTTCCAGCCACTTACAATCAAACTACCTCAATCAAGCATTACATCCCACATGCCTTCACATTGTAACTGTACCTAGCAACTTCTATTGTGCCGGTGTCTGATGCATAATACATCAACTCATAATACATCAACTGTTGGCATACTAAAGCCAAAAACACAACCAGGTTAATATCCAGAAGGTCAGTACACTGCCTTAAGCTGCAATCTACCATAAATCTATCTTCCACCTTAAAATTCTACAACTCAAAGTCTAGGTGCAATATGCATTAGATCTCAGTAGACTGCACCTAACCTATTATGATCTCCTAGCAAACCAGAGGCTGGAATAATTGGCAGGCTGATAGGATGGGTTAAAATTCAAGATGCTGCCAATTATTCCAACCCTTGAAATTTACCTGCAGTCTATCCATTTATTAAGTCCTGTTGCTCAGAATGTAATACCAAACAGTTACAATATTAAAATGTAATATCAAACTGTTACAAAATTAAAATAATACACATAAAATAAATTTTTAATCACAATATTTTGAAGCTCTATAGGATGTGCTAAGTCACTTACAGAGTTTTAGTCAGCAGTTTAAAAGAGGTATTAAAGTCTTTGCAGATGCTCTATTGCACAATGCAAATACACCAAATACACTCAACATTTACCTTTGTATAGACTGGTAACATGTGCAGCAGCAGACTGAAATGGTGCCCACAATGAAATATCGTCAGACTGTAACCCATCTGAAATGGAAAACATCGTCAAATGAATATTGTCACACCCATAGTTTCCACTACAGACTGCTGGTCAACTCCTTCAAAAGCTATAGAATGGTTTATTATAGTTAATTTTAAAATTGTATGACCTCCAAGCTCACAGCTTTTGAACAGGATTAAATTTTGAGGACTGCAAAATCATACTGTCTCCACAAACCAAAAATGTAGGTAATGTTCAGCTCTCATTGAAGAGAGGCTGAGATTCAACACAGTAATTACCCCAACATATCTTAAAATTCCCCTGCCATTCTCTAAATTCTTTGCCATTCTCTAAACTCCTTTACTTTTCTAAAACATGTTATTTTGCAACTTGCACCTTTGTAAAGCTGAGACACAGCCGAGGCTGAATTCTGAAAGGACGCCCAGAGTCTGTGTGATGATTTCTCTGTTTCGGCCTGTATCCGTCGCTCCTCCAGCACGAACGTCTTATCCCAATCCTCCAGGCAGGATATCTCCCAGTCGCTAAGGAAAGGGTCGTCGGCTACCTCAGAATCCGAGTCATTCACTTCCGCCATCGTATTCAACCTCAGACTTATCCAGTTTAGCAGTTTTCTCTACAGCTCAACTCAATAAACATCAGCCATCTAACATGGCCATTATTGTCGTGATGGTCACATCACAAGAAAGAAAGGTGCAAAGTTGTGAAACCACGTGACATTTTAACTCCCGAAATAGGTCAACTCGTATAGGTAAATTCAATACTTAAAATGAAAAATAACTTATCATTTGGCACTTTTTTACTTCTATCTTTCTCGCCCCTTAACTTGTGATACTAATTGTATAAAGAAACAGCTGATAAGAATCAGCTTCTTAACTTTAAGCCAAAAGAGATAGTGGTGTCTTTGATTTAAGAAGGTGATGGCTACCGATATTCCCCCAGGCAATTCATATATCATATCACATCGCCGACTCAGAATTCGAGCAAACAGAGGTAAAAATCCGTTGGGCGACCATGCCAACCTTAAACGTAGAGCCAAGGAAGAGACCTCGTGGAATGTGTATTATTGGCATGCGTTAAACATTTTACATGCTTTCTTGCGCTTGAATTTCTTTGAAAGGTTAACGTAGCATAACTAGGGTTTGAGTAATTCAGAAGACATATAAAATATATTTTGGGTAACCAATTATTTTTCTCGATTATCGTCAACATAGCTAGGAAAGTCTGTGTATAGTGCTAATCGACCAGCTTTTCTATTCTCAGAAGTTCTCACCATCTCTCACAGAATGCTGAAAGGATGCATCATTGCTAAATATTGCAGTTCGTTTGCAACTGGCGACATGCAGCAGCAGTCTGGGAATCCATCAAAGCTAGTCGGCATCTTTGAAGACATTGTTGATAGAGGCGTGTAATTAGTGATTAGCGAGTGATCTTAGGATCATATTCAGGACAACATATAAAGTGCATTAAATATGCACACAAAAGACATTGGCATGAAAATACTTTTTTGAAGTCGCTTTCTGCTTTGTATGCATGTGAGTGACAGCATTCAGAGTACTGCA
Organism: Norana najaformis; assembly: GCA_964023275.1. Taxonomy (NCBI): domain Eukaryota; kingdom Metazoa; phylum Annelida; class Clitellata; order Crassiclitellata; family Hormogastridae; genus Norana; species Norana najaformis. The sequence continues at coordinate 28,875,125 of OZ029921.1, forward strand.
GTCTTGAGAACGATTCACGTGACACTTGTCCTAAAACAATTTAGATATGCACAACACTGTTTCTAAACACTTTGTTAAATAGTAAACATAGACTAAAATCAAGCAGCAAAATAATTTTATTTTTGATGCGCTTTGCCTTGAAAATATATCTGGCGTCTATATCATGTCAACCAGGAATTTCAAGACGTCGGTGTGTGTCTAGGATACCTAGCCTGAAGGACGAAGATTAAGAGGGAGGCCATACCATGTAGAGAGTACACCACTAAAAGGCCCGAAGTTGCATTGTTAAAGTGCGTGGATAAGGAACAAAAATTTCACCTTCGGCTGTGGATCGAAAATTTCCTGTCCAGTCAAACACGAAACGCACCGAGGTTTACAGTGCTCACACAAATAGGAAGGCGCATCCTTCAACAGGCATCATCAGACCCACATCGAAATCTTAAATTCGATGCGCTGCGAAACCGGGGAGCCAGTGAACTAGCCTACATCACGTAGGCTTGCACAGTGCGAGATACCCGCACACGTTAATCTTTTTACCCGGACGATACAGACTGGTTTACAATACGTTTCCACAGTAGGGGATTGTTCTGGATTTAGACTAGCTGTAGGCAACATTTATTTAAAGAAACGAAAACTGTTTCTGTACAGATAGACAATATAGCAGGCTTATTGACTTAAAGAAAAGCGTTTAGTAAGCCAGCCAATTACGCTGAGATGACATATAAGTAGCATAAAAATAAAGTATCCCATATCCCAAAAGTGAGACATAGGGAAGGCGCTCATTTCCTTTTCTTTGCTTTTGAGTCGGCAATGGACAAATCCCAAGGTCCTGGACACGGGGCCAGTCACGCCAATGCATTGTAGGACTTGCCGTTTACTTCCCAGCTTATTCCGGTACCAAATTATACTGCTTGGTGACAGAGGCACAGCGTGTGCAAACAACTTGCCCCGTGTCGTTACACGCAGTCGAACCCGCTACCACATGATCACGGTCAAATGCGTTCTTTTCCCTCCCTTATACCAGACCCGTGCATGGTGGACTGCCAGAATGTGGCGCCCCTCTGGAAATGCTCTTGCCCCCACGCAAACAAGGCTGGGGCCGCCACTGCGGTAGATCACGGTGCTGCACAAACAAGTAGCATTGGTTAGGAGTAGGGCTAATTTCGAATCTCACTGAGATCAGAAGGTTATTGCACTTAATTAACCTCTTATTCTTCTTCTGTCCTCTGCCCTCAGGCAGGTTCAAACGTCCGATGACGCCACTCCTCTCGATGCTGAGCTTCTTCTTTCAGCCTGCTGTATCCGTCCGTCATCGTCCAATCCAGCAGAATCTGTCTGGGTCTTCCCTTGTCTTCCTCCCCTCCATTCTGCCCTCAATGACGTCTCTCAAGAGTGAGTCCCCTCTCAGTATATGTGACCAATCCATTTTCTCTGTCGCCTCCTTATTGTAGTTAATTATAGGCTTATGTGAAAGAAAAAGCGACAGAAAAGTGATCGAAACGAAACGAAAATTAGCGAATTATAGAAAGCTGAACGCGAAAATACAAATACGGACTAGTCTACCGGGGCTTCTAAGTAAACTCATTATACTGAGGATTACCATGAGGATATAAGAAAATTGACTATACGAATTCTATAAGGTATGCACTCTCTTGCTGAGCCACGCTCAGTTACAGTTCTGCTTCGTTTTGCTTTCGTCAAGCTGCTTTGTCGTTGAGCATGGCCGTGATTAGAAAATTCACCAAAGCCTTGCGCTGGTGCAGAATACCATTCACCTTCGGAGAAGCAAATGACGAGAAGCCGGAAGGAGATACAACGGGATACGAAGATTTAGGTGAAGAATGCGACGACTCTGTGGTTCAATCCGCCGGTTACAACGGTGTCATCACATCCGTTCAGCTATTCTTTACGATGACAATCGTTTCTTCGGTTTTCATTCTCTCCTCGTACGTGTGTGAAAAGATCGATGTATTTCTCACGTTGTCAGTTATCATGGCAGTTGGACTAGCAATGATGATCTACATCTTTGCTTTCAGGAAGAGGTTTCTATCTAAACGATCTCTGGATTTGAAGAAGGCTTCCGAAAGAGACAACACCTCACTGATTGGACTCGTGACATTCTATCTCCTCGGAACCATTCTCGATCTCGTTCACATCATAGCTATAGCCATCGACTGCGGACCGGTTTTCAAGACGTGCAAAGAGCTCTTTATCAAGCAAATGTTTCACATTACCTTCCACGTAGTAACGCTGACATACTGCACAAGTCAGATGCTTTTCTGCTGGACGTTCAATCTGTCGACCTTTTCGAACAAATGCGCCACCCGTCACGGTCTTATGATTCTGCAGTCAGTCAACGTGAGTCTCTTGTTCTTTGCCTTGGTTCAAGAGGCATGGGATGACTACGTTCATTATACTTTCGGCAACTTCGACGAATTTTTTAATCCTATCGTCGACGAATGTACCAATAAGAACAACGCCTCATCATTAGAAGAACTCACTCGCTGCCTGGCCATAAACAATACTAGCATCGCGTGGTATAACGATGGATTTGCAGTAGCGCGTCCGTTTCGAATAGAATTCGTGCTGGTCGTCGGCGAATGCCTGTCACATTTGTTTAACACTTGTAATTTACTAGAGAAACACTACCCTGTTCAGGGAAATAATGTATCCTATGAAGTAGGAATGGATTGCTCAGGCGCCAACAGTGATCATGAGTCTACGTCTGAAAGTAGAGCTGCCTTGGCAGTACGAGAAAGACGTTTGGCTATTTCCAGAGGTGGACAAACGTCGACGGAGACCACGCCACTTTCGGGGTTGAAAGCCACATATTCTCTGAGAATCAAGATTTTGATATTTGCTGTCGTCCTTTTAAATACTGCTATGTTTATAAGTTTATTTTTCCCAAAATATTTGTTTTACTACTTGTGTATCTACTTGTCACTGGGGACGCTGGCGATAGGGCTTGGTTATCACTTTAGCCGGAATTTCAAAGTTCGACACGAAGTGTCATTTACAGGATTTGATTACCTGTTTCTATTATCAGCGTCCGCTTCGCAGGCTTCAACTCTTCTGTTTCTGTCGGCTATAATCGGAAGAAATCGAGCAACCACAGATTTCGAAATAGATGCGGCTGTTTACACAGTCGGCGGTCTCCAAGTAGCTCTATCCTACTTTCAAGTCGTGTTCGTACTGTACTGCGCTCGAGTTGAGCCCGATGTAGGAGACGGAGGGAACAATTTGATCTGCTTTCGTGGAATAGTCCTGTGTCTCGCAATTTGCAACGGAGTCATGTGGTTCAAAGGCTCCTTCATAGACAGATTTTTTGGATATATGAGAAAGGGTGACCTGCTGTTAAGAGAGGTCTTCGGAACCTACGTCTGGATTATTTTACACAATGTCCTCAAACCTTTCGAGAATTTTTTTCTCTTCAACAGCTGCCTTCTCCTCGTTAAGACCTACTATCTGTTTCTACCCAGACAGCCGCGTTCAGTGGGCTCATAACTGGCCCGCACTGTACCGCTGGTGGCCAGCTATGAGCCCAGTTTGGGCCTAACAAACGTGATTTCGTTTGTTTTGTGGCTCGAAAGGTTTCAGGGTAAAACGGAACTTGAAACGCAGAGGACAATATTTTCGAGAATATTTAATAACACTGCTCTTAATTAACTGATTCAATCTATTAATTTGTTGAACTGGACAAATTAGAACTTACAATACATTAATAAGGATTGCATGTAAAGCTTGTTCTATTCAGAGCATCAGATTTGGAACATTTTCTCGTGTAAATAAACCTATTGTAAACCTTGCAAACAATTTGGAAACATTAACCAAAGACTTTTAGTTTATGCTCTCAGGCTAATTAAGAGAACATAAAGTATTTCTCGGGCTAGATTTGAATGATCTGAAATGAATAAGCTGGTGCACTGCGCTTAACTTTTAAGTAGCGCTTTAGAAATTTTTGATTGTATGATTACCGTCTGGAGCTAACAGAAATCTGTGTAGCTGGCTGCGATTTAATACATTGTATAGTTCTAATATGTTTCTAGGAACGAGCTGCTTATCTCAGGGGCTGTTAATACGAATAATTAGTCTTTGAAAATAATGTATCTTGGTTATGAAATATTTTGTTGGTAAATTTAGGACGCCCTAACAGAGAGTGGGTAGACGACATCATCTCTTGGTGCAGTAACAGCTCCTTACAACAACTAAGCCACCTGGCACAGGATAGAGACAATTGGATGAGGATAGTGAAGCGCGCATCAAGCACCTACGGGCGCTGAACCCATGGTGACTGATGATGATGATGATGAAATTTATGGCAAGCTGATTTGTTTATATTTTGTTTATATGTTGCAGTTGTGTACCTTGATCTTAGGTTCGCGACTCTCCTACTGAGGCTGTCTTTCGCTCTAACCTTAAAACTTGCCTCTTCCAGTCTGCTTATGGTTCTTAATACTTCACATAACCCGGCTTCAAGTGCACTTTTGAACTTTGTAAGGGAGGCATTAGCAAATTTTGGTTGTATATTGTATTGTATGATGGCGTCATATGAATCGCTGCAAAATCCTGTAAATTTGGATTCAGCATATTGTTTTCAGTGTATGTGTCAAGTTTCATGCTTTCATCCACTTGTTGAACAATTCACTGCTGTTTGGACCTTATCCACCTCATTAATACGTCGAATGTCTCAATGCTAGAACAGACGCCAGATATAGGGCTTATTGTGCTTTAGAAAACCACTTAGTTACCATAGCTGTGATATATGTTAATTAAATTTCTTTTGCTCTGGGTTTACCTGGGCAGGTGTGTTACTGTGTATTTTAAGACGCATCGTCGTCATTTCCGAAACAATTCACGGCTCAGCTTTACTCCATAAATTTGAAAGGCTTAATTAAAGTGCATAGGCGTAGGAATAAGTAAGAGTTTCCAAATACTACTCATTCGATTAGTGACATTTTGCCTAGGATTGGATAATCAAAAGCAAAACCTCATTGATTTTCTAAAGCAGTCCACTCCAGATGTCTTATTCTTTATCGATATAAAGATATAAACTGTTTGTGGGTTATGTACGTAATCTATGTCAAGAGCATAATTAACTTCTTCATAGTGGATGTTATCAGGTTGGCTCGTTTAAGTAACTGGTGTCAACGGATGTTATAAATATATGACTGTAAAACTGAGCAGAACAAGAGCTCATTTAATAGATTACTACACATTAATGTTGTTAAAATAAACTCTGATTAATTAATTAGGTTCAATTTATTAGATCAGTTTACTTAATTAGGATGACGTAGGCTACTTAGTAGTAGGCCGAAGTCGTCAGTAAAGGCTGTAAAGTTTCTCTTGGTGTGCATCCTTTAGAATTTCTTTATTTCTGGCTGAAAGAACGAGCAGTACTTTTCCGCGGGAAAAGGGAAAGTGCACGATTTGCATTGAGTGGGGATTGAACCATTGGGCTTTGGGCATAGATGCCCGGTCCAAATTCCATTTAGCTGAGGAGAGTTCACTCTATTGTGAACCACTCTAGCCAAGTAATTAGACTTCTTAAACAACCCATGTGACAAATGCAGTTTGATTGCGTAAGAGGTCAATAGGTCAAACAGGGAGACCAACTTGGATACTTGTGAGTTTTCCTCTGACACCCAGCGTTAGGCTCATATACATGTCCTTAAACTGTCAGCTATTAATAACGTTTTGTTCAGTTCAGTTCATTTATTATAATATGTCAAATTTATCAGCTATACTAGCCTTCAGAAGCACGTGGTTCCAAACCGAAGGACCTTTTGGCTGAATCTACAGCTGAACAACCTTTCATCACGAGCTTCTGGTGCGGCAACGAACAGTTTTGAACACCAGGCACCAGGATTGGAACCTGGACCCTGGAGAACAAAGTGATGCACTTCTTCATAATACAAAGTCCAATACCCCATAGTAGAAGGCACTCGACAATCAACAGCATGCCCAGAGTTACCTGAAAGTGACTCTAATGCCAGCACGATGCTGTAATGCAATGTTAGGTATTGTACTGTAATTTGACTAGAACTGACCACCTATCATGTAAAATAACAAGTACTCTAACTATGGTACCAGAAGAGGAACCTATGTATTGAATACCATGCTCTAATGTCATCTCAGTTGTTAAGCTGAATCAAGTGATCACGTGTCCAAGCCAGTGGAAATAAGAGAAAATAGCCTGGATAATCTTAGTCTTTGAGCTGCATTTATAATAATAATAATAATATTTATTTTATCTTATTTATAATAGGATGATTTATGACTGCCATAGTACGGCTGAGGCCGAAAAAAGGGCGCTTTACATGTACAGTTATTTGCTGACTGCATCCACATGCACAATCTGGTCTGCCCTGTTTACCCTAACCATGAACCACCATGAACTTCTTGTCATAACGATTCTGCCTTGCTTGGCCACCTGTGAATCTTTTCTCTGCTGATCTTTAAACTTCTATGGCGCCATTTTGTAACGTATAAGGCAGCAATTGTGGTTGCTTCATATTACAAAATTACAACCCTTTGGACAGAACCAGTTGAGATCAATGAGACCACAGACACTAGAAGACAGGCAGTAGCAGATAGTTAAAGCTCATTTGGTTGAAGAGCCATTTTGCTGAAGAAATGCAAAGTTAAAGAGTATGATTCAAATTTGTTTCCTAGAGAAAGGAAAAGCATGTAAGTCTTATAGTACATCATTTGGATGGCAGTCAGTGACGTAACTTCAAATTTTGGTCCTCTGCATATTACTGAAATGGGCCCCCTTCGTACATCATCAGGCTATGAGTGGGCCCCATCTGTAGTTGTGGGCCCTGCGCGCCCATAGTTACGTCACTGGTGGGAGCACTTTTTCCTTGATAAGCACACCTGCTTTATCGTGTAACCTGGTAATCTTACAGATTAACAGAACAGCTGGCGAAGGCTCTTGTTCAGGTCAGCAAAGGTCAATGTTGCATAGGGTGAGTGGCAAATTGTGGGACTGTGTGTACACTAACAGATGCTTGATCATTTCTGACACAGTGAACACTAGCACCATTGTGTGAGCTGCTTCGTGTTCAATACCAGATGGATACAGTAGAGTACTTTAAGATATCTAGCATGAGGACAAAGGTCAAGTGTGTACCACTGCAGATTAATTATCACAGACTGTGTCGGTCTCAATAACCACTTTCTTCGTTGCAGTGCGTAGCTTCGTAAGTTCAGCACTGACTTAACCTCAAATACAGTTCATTATTGGTAACCAACTGTCAAACCAGGATGTTGTAGAACACTGGGTTACAGTTGAATGCTGTAACAAGTCCAGTGCTAAGTGCACTTGTGCGTATGTATATGCACCCGGTATACATGTATACACACATACATATATATGTATGTAGTGTATTTACGTATTATGCATGCATGTTTGTATATGTGTATGCATGCATGTATGTGTACTTATGTGTGTATTATGCACACAGCTGTGCTTATATACATGTATGTATGCATGCATGTATGTATGTATATGTATTATGCATGCATGTATGTATATATGTATGCATGCATGTATGTATGTATGTGTGCATGTATGTGTTTATTTATGTATACATGGGTGAACACGCTTGTAGATAATCGGTGACATTGGAAAGATGAAGGCTTGCAATGTTGGTACAATTCTCTGCACTAAGAGAGAACTGGAGAACTTGACAACAGACAACAATTATCTGTTGTCAAGTTTGTCTCAGTCTTCAACAAACTCTTAAACCTCTAGAGTCTAGACCATGGCCATGAACCGTACTTCATCACAGTAATTTTTGGCACTTGGCAGTTCAGAGAAACTCTTCAAATATCTGCTTGCTTTCAGTTGACAAGAGTTAATGCAGACATAAGATGTCTGGTACTGGTGTTTTTTTAGCAGAGGCACAATGCCCTACATCCCTACACCCCTTCTTCCTCTTATCTGCCTCTGCTCTCCAGTCCCAAACATCACCCACCGTGGCTGCCACGCTGTCTCTCTGCCTGACTCTTGGATCTTGACCCGGAACCGAACCCTTTTGCCTATCGATTTTGTTTTGACTGAGCGCCTGTGAATAAGCTGGTCCCCGCGGCAAGGCTTTCGTTGGGCGCTGTAGAAATCTTGGGATTACGATTACGATTACATCTAGCCACATTAGCATTCATTAAAGTGCATCATTGCCAGGTTGTAGGACACACGCTGACTGTGAGCATACTGGCCACAATGCAATGCACAGTCATGGCCACACTAGTGCCTTGTTTTAGCTGACACTAGTTTAAATGCTTCGGTGACCTGCGCGGTTTGTTTGCCTTCCAGCCACTTTAGTATTCATACAAGGTCAGGTCATTATATGGGCCGGCGCACTGGGATGCATGATGATAGCCACAACAGTATCTTATATTAGTAAACAATAGTTTCAATGCCTGTTTATAGAATGCCTATCACGTAAAGCAAAGCATTCAATATGACTTCGTGTTATGTTTATGCTATGACAACTTATATTAAAATGTAAACACTGAGAACTCACGAGTGCACTTGACTGCGCATGCGCAAGAGCCGATGACGAAGACACGTTCGAGGGCCAATGAAGAAGATAACTACTGCACAATTTCTAAGAAGATAAGCACAACAGCATGCACTTGCTCATATAATATACGCTGTAGTTGTTAATAAACGGCATTACTCCAGTTAATAACTATTTGCATGCTGTTTTTGTTATGGTATGTCCACTTTATTTTGTTATGTTCACATGCTATTTGTTGCTATTATATGGCTGCATATTGTATAGCAACTGAGATGCTGTTTTGTTGAAGTAAGTAAGTAAAGTACAGTAAGTATCAATTATCCCACAAGTGAGACGTAGGGGAGGCTCTCATCTCCTTTTTGGCCCTTGAGCCAGCAGTGGACGAATCCCAAGGTCTTGGACACGGAGCCAGTGCATCGCAGGACTTGCCGTTTACTTACCAGCTGATGTCGATACCTTATACTGCTTCGCGACAGAGGCACTGTGTGCGCAAACAATTTGCCCAGGTTCGTTACACAGAGTCGAACCCGCAACCGCATGATCATTGACCAAACGCGTTACCGATAGACCACCGTGCCATTACTTATTATGTTTGTTAAAGACCACTAGTTACCATTTTTAATATAAAAATTATTCTTATAATTTGCATGCATTACCTTTGTATAGCATTAAGTTAATGTGATCATTCTATTTTGTTAATGCTTTTTAATATACATTCCAAATGCTGTATTTTGTCAGTAGGCCAATACACACCAGTAAGGTTAAACCTCAAAGTCTTGCGTTAATATCAGAGCCGTATTTGGCAGCCTGGACCTCACGATTGCGGTTTTAGGTCTAGAGGCCTATAAGGGCCACAATTCTGTTATGTAGCTAACTTGTAACAAATAGCAGTAATGTGCTGTAACATAAGCTGAAAATTACCACCGAGTCCAAAAAACTGCCTGTGTTAAATTAATTTAAATTAATTTAATTGTTAAATTAATTTAAACTGATTTTGAGAACAACTTACTACTGATACGCCATACTACCATTCACACCAACAACTTACAGCCATCATAGAAAGGTTCCTGATGGCAGTAATTGGTAATAGTAGTTCCAATGTTTAACGACATCTTATGCCATCAAAGACCGTTGACATCGCCCTCCTCCTTTATTTATCTAGGCTTGGGACTGGCGCTACCCGACTAAAGGCAGTGGCGGAGTTGCAGTAATTGGTGATGGGAGTCGGACGTTTTATATATCTACCTAGTGAAATAGATGTGGGTGCTGTAGTACCAGGGCCAACCTTAGCCTTCCCACGGCCCTATTCCACCATAATTTAACGGCCCCATACCTTCCTTCCTTCAATTCTTCTCGCTCCTCTGATTCGTAGTGGCGCCACCAGGACCGAATGAGAACGCGAATCAGAAGTTAGTCATAGTATAACTAATCAATCAATCAATCATCTGTGAGCTGTAACCGAAGAAAGACAATAACCGATGACCCGAGGTTATTGACCTATCGATGAACCAGTACACTGAAGTGCTGATGCTCGTTGTTTCACCACTGTTTCTTTCAGTTTCATTTTTTTCAATGACACGCCAGGCCTGATAATCACAATATGACACACAAGCGGCTAGTATAGGCCTATTGTATATTGTGCACGATCACACTTCACGTTTTATAACAGCTTAGTTCACAGTACAATAGGTCTACACAGACAAATTTATTGCTAGGATTTCGTGGCAGAACAAAACGCGTTAGCCCTAAAAGCAGATTTGCTAATTCTTGTTCGGTTAAATTTTCAAGAAGCATAGGCCTACTTAAATTAGGCCTACATATTTGTAAAGTAGCTTTGGACCTAGTTGCATCGTTGTAATCGTAATCGTAATTCCGAGATTTCTACAGCGCCCAACGTGCAATACTTATACATAGGATACGCGGTTATAAAGAGAAAAGTTGCATTAGAACTTGGGGAAAGGAGGATCTCTTCGTATGATAGAAGTAAATAGGCCTAGTTGGCCTCCTTGTTTTGTGTGGTATAACAGTACGGGCTGTAGGCCTACAGACACATATCATTACATAACTGTTACCGTGCAGGTCGCCTATTGTTTTGAGACTTTCCATAGCCTAGGTAAAGCGAGTTGATGGCTCAATCGTTCATGCAGATGTCAAAAAAGGTAGGCCTACTAATAAAATTGTTCTTTTTGTTCTTGGCTCGTGTAGGCCTATATGCTGTCCCCGATGGAAAAAAAAACTAGAATAGAAAAAACTGAAAAAGTTTGCTATTGCATTTGCACATGCTGCTCTTGTGACGATTAGTGCCACTCAACGGTTGAAGTAGGTTGCTATGGTGATATTGATGTATGATTGTAGGCCAATTGCGCTTGTTAAATGTAAACGTAACATTTACACGCCTTGCTATAGCGACTGCTGCGACCGTATAGCCTCGATCCTACTCATGTTTCAATGAAATTATCGGGTGACATCTTTAAACATGGCTGCCCGTTTCCATAGGTGCCACGCTGTGACCCACCCATGCCTACGTTTTGGTCATTAATTAAGTTTTTGCATGTAGGCCTACTGCACTTAATGCCTCGACCTGCAGCTTTGATTTGATATCCTGGTGGTGCAGCCTAATACTCATCTTTATCATCCTATCTTAATCATCGGCCAATCATTCATTGTATTCGTCATACTTTAACACTGAACCGTATAGCTTGTAAATAAGATTAAAGGTTATAGGCCTATGATTCTTATTGACCCACTTCTAGGTTCGGTGTAGCCTACCATAAAATGTTGAGCAGGACCTACCGTTAGCATTCTAAAAGCGATGATTTGGATTAACGCCGTCTGTGATGTAACAGAAAAATGTAAGAATGTTTCAGATGATGTCAGGAAATAGCCTATTTTGGCAAAATCACACACTATATGCGCTCAAATAATATTAATCTTGCTCTTCGCCAAATATCTTATTCGTGTTTTTCTGTTTACAGTATAAGCTACTAATGACGTCATCGAGCAGCGTGGCGCTGATCACAAATCGCCTTTTAATCTCTTGTTTAAGCCATAGTCGTCTATGCTTAAGCGAAGTACTGGAGCCACGGGGTGGATTATGGCTTTATTAGATGAGAGCTTTCTGTATATGGAGAAGCGTTCAACAGTTTGCACTCTTTTCTCCTAGATAAAGTCGCTCACTCGTGTCCCGTCCAAAGCATTGTGCACTTACGGCGTCTGCGTGTGCTATAGACGCCGGCAGAGGACTCTCAGTCGGGCCGAACAGGTGGGGCCAAAGGTAGCTACTCTCTTAGCGACTCGTTATTTTATTTGTTCGCTGTAGTTAACTGATTATTTATCCGAGGGCTAGAGACGTATTCCTCACAACATGAATCTGTAGATAGGCGTCAGGATTTGGTCGTCATGCGGTCGACATAATTGTTCGGGACTGTGTTGTATGTTCGTCTGGTAAGTTTCGTAGTTGACATCTTACGGCACAGATTCGACTCTCTTGATTTTATGGGGTAAGATCTTTCATGGTTCACCACGGCCCTTTTGAATAGACCGGACTCCTGGATCTTGACCAGGAACCGAACCCTTTTGCCTATCTATTTTGTTTTGACTGAGCGCCTGTGAATAAGCAGGTTCCCGCGACTTAGCTTTAGTTGGGCGTTGTAGAAATCTCGAGATTACGAGTACGATTACCTTATGTCATAGCAGCTGACTAGTTAGGCCTCCTAGTGTGCCATTTGTAAGGGACGGGAAATGCCCCATTCTCCAGTTCAGACAACTTTTGGATGATTTCTCCATCCGTTTCGCGCGTGTCCATAGTTTTTTCCCAACAGCGTTTTCTACGGCAAATTGCACCCTGCTGTTGTTACTGTGCATGTATGATTTGTTTATTGTCACTGTGGGTGTTTCTCTTGCCTTTATGAAGACAAGGGCCATCTTATTTACAATTCAGGCATAAAATACTTAGTGGATCATTCTTTGGCTTTGATCCAACATGATCCTTAATAGCCAGTAAGCATTTCTGTGGTGGCTTGTGTCAAACACTCTGCGATTGCTTGTCAATCAGTGATTGTCCCATAATTCTTGTATTTCTTGTATAAGTGTAAGTTTATGTTCTGCAAGCTGTTGATAGTTGACTAGCACACATCAGCCGTAACTGTAATTGTAATCACAGATTTGTTTAGTGCCTCTTCAAGGTAAACTCCGCAGGGGTGCATGATCTGTGTTGGCTGATAAAGGGTGTTGCATAGATGTTCAATTACAGTTACAGATACAATTTACTGCTTTGACTGTTGACATTGTCATGTAAACATAAGCTCTTGAGACATATTTAACAGCATAATTATGGTTCTTTTGTTCTGATGTTAAAGATCCTTTTTGCCTTATTTTTGTGCATATTCTTAACAGCATTCCTTGGGAAGTGCGCATGGGTCAATCAGCAACCCTCAAGTGAAATTCCTTGAATGCAAGATAACTGCTCATTTTTTAGCCTACCTTATTTGTCTACATTTTGCATTGTGTTTTTCTGGCACCCAGTTTGCTGTATTCACGTTGTTCGTTGTAGCTAATTTGCTATTTCCCTAATCACATTGCACTTCTGTTGAACCCGAATGAACTTTGAAACCCCTGGTGCTTCTTCCTTCGCTTACTATTGATGAAGTTATTATGCAGACTAATTCTGCTAGTGAAAACATTTCCGAAGCTAGACAAGTATATTTGAATATGGACGGGCTTGTCTTTCCTCTTGAACTCTATCATCTTCGAGGAGCACCATTGACAGATTATTCAGTGACACTATATATATACAGATATGTACATACATACATACGCATGCTGCACACATACGCTGTAAGGTTACTTTGTATGTGTCGTAGTGTTCAGGAGAGTCTGTCAAACTATACAATTCTGCTATACAAGGTGCTATACAATTCTTTATTACGCTGTACTATGCTACTGTTGATTGTAATTTAATTTTAACAACTGTAACTATTACCAAGTGGGATGCGTGGTGTAGTGGTATGGTCTGTGCTTCGTAACCGGACGGTCGCTGGTTCGAATCTGTCTGAAGCCGCTGCGTAACGACCTTGGGCAAGTTGCTCACCCACAGTTGTCTGTGAGGAAGGCAATGGGAAACCACCTCACTCCTCTCATCCCCGGGTGGCATAAAGCCAACGAACCTGCCTTTGGGCAGAGAACTCATCATCATCATTGTCATCGTGATCATCATCATCATCATCATTACCAAGTATTATTTTGTAATGAGATCCATTAAGAAAAGCTACAGGAAACTGGAAGCATCCTATTGTCTGTACTATCTAATCTAATCTAATGCCATTATCGTAATGTCCAAGGCATCAGTTGGTGGTTAGGTCATAGTCAAGAACCACAATCTTTTGGAGAAACTTGGTTGAAATTCAGTATGTCGGGAAAACTAGGAACTGCTGTACATATTGCTATGTACAAATGTACAGCATTAAAGACACAAACTTCCATCTGACTGCCACATTAAAGACACAATTTTCCATCTGACTGCCACATATACAGCATCCCTGAGAGATTCGTGAGAAGTGCCATGCAAATGTTCTATGATGATTACAGGTATACAAAGATAACCAGTCCAAGCTACCGTGGTGCACACAACGGCAAAGCTTTGCTGTACTGTAAAGGCAGATGCCAGCTGTTGACTAGTGCGATAAGGTGGTTCCTGTTAAGGGGAAAACCACTTGAGATGGAAGGGTGATATGAACAGCCTCTAGCAAATATACTCTATCTATTTTTCTCAGCAGCACAGGATATTCTGCAGAGTCTGAATCCTGTGCATAAGACCATCAAAGCCCATGATGCCAAATAGAAAATTACCAGTAAAAGGAACATTTACACAGAGCAGTTTGTGAACCTTTGACGACACTGTAAAAACAGTAGTAATGAAGGTAACAATAAATTGTTTCATGATGGCAATGATGATGATGATGACGATCCCGACGACGACGACGACGATGATGATGATGATGAGGAGGATGATGATGATGATGATGATGATGTTGGTGATGGCGATGATAAGACGATGATGTAAATGATGATGTTGCTGGTGATGATGCATGAAAAACAAATGAATGAATAAACAAACAAATTGATGAATTAACTGACTTGCTGGATAAACCTAATGTAGCAACACGAAATGTATAAAACACAAATTAAGGATTTCAGAGTGGTCAGGTGCTAATAGTCAGCCGTCCTAGAATGCTCTTCAGGAAGTTTTTTCCTGTAGGTGTACTTGATTGTAGGAAAGTGGAGGCGCAGCGCTTAATCGAATAGTGCCAATGGCTCAGCAGCTAGTGTCTGAGCTAGTCATGCCCACTTTAACTTTCTTGCTATCGTGCTGTGTTACAGAGATACCTCAGCGTGAAACACAACTGATGTCTGACGTAAAATACGATTCTCATCAGTGCACACTTTGGCCGGTCCAAAAGCAACCCATATCAGCCATCACAGACGAGGACTTGGCAAGACACTACTCGTGCAGGATTGGAAGATTTAAAGTTCTTCTGTATTCAGCCTTAGCTGAAGCTGTTTGCTTCACACATCGTAAAGGAATTGGGACAAAATCGGAGGGATTCTGTTGGATAATTTCTTATCCCGAATGCTTCGTTTGGTGATTTCTTTGTAAAGCTGGTTACCGAACGCTTTATACAAGCGTTATGCTGCTTTCGTTTGTTTTGACTCTCATATTAGGTTTAAGTTTACAAGGAGTTAGGTGGTTCTGTGCCGAATAGTTTTTGAAAATCTTTGTGAGAAATTCAAGTGGAGCGCATTAAAATGCCGATACTAAAGAAGATCGGAAGTGTATCTGAGCTGCAGACTCTCCAGCGTAAACTAGAGGATCGAATTAAGGAGCTGGAAAGTCAGCTTCTCCAGAGAGATGAGAAGATTGAGGAGCTAAAGAGCAAACTGGACAAGTACCAGAGCGTTGTCCACCACCCTACTCTACCATGTCAAGGGCCACGAAAACAAAGGGCGCAGGGCATTTCGGCCGAACCAAAGATGCCAAAAAACCTAGAAGACCTAGAGAAAGATACTCCAAAATCGCATCCAAAAAACAAAAGGTAAGCAGTCTCATATTATGTAATCAGTTTTGTACCAGTACCCAGATAAATAACAATACAATAAAAGATAAATAAAACAAGTCAAGCTGAAGTAAGAAATTAAATCATATGTCAGAATGGTGTTTTTTCACAGATTTTATATACCTTAACAAAAAGTGCCTTGTTGTTGGATTGCTTTAGGGTTTTTTGGTGGTTTGGCCACTATATCTTTCAATGTTAGAACAATGCTTTGAGGAGTTTCTGTAGAGGTGTCTAAAGTAGCAGATTAATGTAATTCTACCTGTACAAGATATGCCAATGTCATGTATCGTGTTTCTATATCTTAGAAAATGGAGAAGTAAGGAGGTGGGAAAGCCCCAGGCATTCTGCAATTACACCAACAGATGAAAGAGAGTATGCATCTAGAGGAAAAGAGTTACCTGCAGCTAAGCCATGGAGGTTTCCAGGAAATGAAGCAATCAGTAGTCGACAGGAGACATTAAGACTTTTGGATCACTGAACAGATCTGTGCTTTTTAAACAAAAATGAGATATTATAGAAAATCAGCAGAAATTTTCCCGAAGGAGGTTAACTAAAATACCAGTAGTATTTGGCAAGAATTTCTGTGACTTAAAACAGGTAACAAACACGAATTTTGATAAATACAATACAATACAACACAATACAACACAATACAATACAATACAACACAATACAACACAATACAATACAACAAAATACAACACAATACAATACAACACAATACAATACAATACAACACAATACAATACAAAGTTCTATAATTTAATAATGCCCTCCTTACAAAGTTCAGAAGTGCACATTGAAACCAGGAAACAGGAAACATTAAGAGACATTAAGATTTAAACTTCCTAGTCTTGGTTATACGCACAAATTCTCTGAGCCTATGTGCATTGTTCACTGTCTTAAATTTTGAAGAGTCATGGTGAGCAGAGCATAATGGCATTACCTGTACTGTTTACTTATCCATAACTCGATAACAAAGGCCTCAAATCGATATCAGCTCCTTCTTCTGAGACATTTATAAATGTGTGATTACAATTATTGTTGTGAAGGAATTGTACAATTGCCCAATTTCATTATATGAGGTCAGAATGCCAGTCAGTCATTAGCTCTCTATTGAGCCTTATAATTTAAGCAGGTTTTTTTCTGTAATCCTTAAATTGCAGTTCAAAAGATCTGATACGGCAAGCAATCGAAGTTGACGATTTCCTGCGACATCTATCTCCAGCCAATATCGCAGAGATTGTGGATTGCATGTATCCAGTTGAATTCAAAAAAGACACAGTAATCATTAAAGAAGGAGATGTTGGGTCAAGAATGTATGTCATTGAAGGTTTGTATCAATGGCTGTGATATGTCTGGTTAAAAAATTCGTTAGTCATCACTGTTGAAAGCAGCCTTGACAACCATGGCTACCACTGGTAGTGCTTCTGAACAAACCACTTGTCTTCTATGCTGCTAGAAAAATCCTATGTTATTTTTGTAACGTACTTTTGTTATCAGAAACTTGTATAGCGCCTCTCCAAGAGAACCAGTTAGAGGCGTTCTCTATAGTGGCTTTAATGATGTTAAATGTCGTTAAGAACTGAACATTCGTCTGTTAGTAAAAATTGCTCAGATAACTAGAAGTCACCACTGGCAAGCTCGCATACACACACGCAAAGCCCTACCAGCAGATTCCCCAACTAGAGTTGAAAGATTATGGCATTTTCAGCATGTTATGTTACATAAATACCCATTTCGTTAAGTTAATCATTCAAGAAGTCTTCAGAACCTAAGCTGTCTAAAATCTACTGCCTGGCAGTGTAGGTCATGCTTAAGTTTAACTAGTACTTTAAATTTTATATACTCATATTTAGAACAAGTAAAATATGCCGCTCAAGTCACCTATCGTAAACGCAAACTCGAGATTTCTACAGCACCCAATAAAAACTAAGTTTGGGAACTAGCTTATTCACAGGCGCTTAGTCAAAACAGAGTTGATAGGCAGGAAGTGTCTGATGCAGTTCCAGGTCAAGATGAAAGGGTCGGGCGGGCAAACCTTTAGCACATAGTTGCATCTTATTTTAATTGCAAATCTGTTTGGTGCTGAAAGAAACTGAAGCATAATTGTGCTATAAATAGCTTAATTACATTGCTGTGAGCAGAATTAAGTATCGGGTGCAGATGGATACAGATACAAGCCGCATTTCTAATGCTCTGCTTACGACTAGTGATCAGCAGAGCAGAACATACCTAAACTTAGAATTTGGAGTTCCAGCTTTTGTTCACACAAGCCACTGTTGGAGATCCAACAATTTTAATTGACATTCTAAAATGTTAAATTTTTTACTTTGGCTTAATAAAAGTTTTTGATGACCTGGCTATAGCTACTTCTGGGGTCCATAGCAGTTTAGTGGTTAGCATGCGGGACTGTCAAATGAAAGGTCATAGGTTCGAATTTATACCAGGGCAGAAATTGGATGCGAGCTTTCGGCTTCACTTGCACCCAGTAGCCAACTCAGCTTTAATGAGCTCACTGACTGTGCACTGTCATTGGGAAGACCGGGCGGCAAGGGTGAAGGCTGGCCAACCACCCCTATAAGCTGAGGCCAAGAAAATATGAAGTTGTTTAACACTTCATGCCCATGGCTGCCTCTTAGGGCTAGCTTAAGGGAGCTTTGCTTAGGAGCTTAGCTCTTCTTCCATGATATAACTACCCTTTATGACATAATGAATCTTATGACACCCTTTAGAGGTAGTCTGTTGCCACATTTTACTTTGTTTAACATCTAAGCCATGTTCAACTGCATGCTGTGTAGCATAGTATGCTTAATTGTAAGAAGTTGTAACACACCCTCAAAATGGGTATGAAGCATCGGATGCTATCATCAAAGTTTCCTGAAACCTTGTGCCACCGACTAAGACTATTCCTTTTGGGTCACTGACCTGCATGTGTGGAACAGCCTCCAAGCATCTCTTAAAGAAGACACGAGTATTGGCATTTTTCAAAAGCGCTTGAAGTCATATTTACCGCTTAACTGCTTTGCCTCTTGTGCTGACAACTGTGTAAAATGTCAGAGAAGTAGCTTGCTACTTATGATCAACGCTCTTTTTTATAAATTACCGTTTTTACAATTACAGTTATGATGTTATTACTATAGTACATTTACCCTTATTCTGCCTGTTTTGGACATGTTCTTGGATATGTCTTTGAATCTTTCCAGACGGACGTGTGGAAGTGACGAAAGAGGGGCAGAGGCTATGTACAATGCTGCCTGGAAGGGTTTTCGGAGAACTGGCTATTCTGTACAACTGTACCAGAACAGCCAGTGTCAAAGGTCAGCGCCTCATTTGCTCTACGTTTATGTGCTTTGCTGTGTAGCTGCATCCAATCGTAATTGTAAGCTCAAGATTTCTACTTGAGATTTCTACAGCGCCCAACGAAAGCTAAGTCACACAAACCAGCTTATTCGCAGGCGCTTAGTCAAAACAAAATCGTTTGGCAGGAAAGGTTCTGTTCCAGGTCAAGATCAAAGTCGGGCAGGCAGACAGTCAGATGGCTACAGTGGGTGGTGTTTGGAATATGCTTCTGTTTTCATTTTATACATGATGTTTAGTTTTACGTCATCTTGTTTACTATTTTTAATTAATATATTTTATGTTTAGTTTCTGTAATTAGTTCTCTGTTGTGCTTATTTACATTATTGTTTATTTTAGCAATTACACTTTGTAAGCTGTGGACGATAGAACGTAACGTTTTTCAAGGCATCGTAATGAAGACAGAGCTGTTGCGGCAGAAGCAACACATTGAGCTTCTGAAAGGGTCAGGGGTCAAGAATTTCTTATCAGTTTCGTTACGAGTTGTGGCATAGGTTTGAGAAGTAGTAGTTTTTGCTCAGCAGCTTTTATACCTGTAGTATTTTTTGTTTTCAGTTTTTATACTGTTTTGTTTAGTAATAATGCAGTTTTCAGCTGGCATGGTGATTGCCATCGTCAACAACATTGTCCTGAAGTTTATCATGGTAGTCATCATAATCATCCTCATTGTTATCATCCTCTTCATCGTCATCATCGTCGTCGTCATCATCATCATCATCATCACCATCATCATTGTAATTGTAGTTTTACTTGTAGCAGTAAACATTTGCAAAGTGCCAATTTACAGACCTCTCAGAGGCAGTAATGTAGCTATTGGGTAGGTGGAAAAAAGCCATCATCATAGTCATCATTATTGCTGCCATCATTGCCTTCACTGCCATTGTCATCATTACAGTCATCATCGTTATCATCATTATTGTTATCATACTCATATTTAAGTTGTTTTAGCCAAACTCTACCATCTGGTTTGTTGTTAAAAGCAATATAAAATCTGTTTGCTTACTTAACAACTCCTGCTACAGGTCTTCTGGGTCTTCTGAGTTACCTGCTGAGGCTCCATCATCCTGGATCTTGGGTTGTTTTCCTGTACATTAGTTAGTTAATTATCTAGACACTTAATGTGGTGCCATTTAAGCACCTCGTGAAAGTGCTGCTTATACTACCCAAATGATTCTTCCATTCTGTCTGCTACACAAGAATTGGTTTGTCCTGGATGCTTACGCCTCTGCTTTGCAATCCACTATATAACTGTTCTGTAATGAAACCATCAGCTGGTCCTCTAAACTGCTCTTTTTTCTGCTGGAACTGATCCTTGAGTACTGTTACAAAGACACACACATATATGCATTTGCATTGCAGTGTATTTTATTGCATTGTATTACTAATACATTACCCTGTTAGCCAAGGAACTCCAGTTTGAGTATCTGCCGACAAGCCACCCATGCAAAGTAAATATTTATCTACTTAAAAGGCACTATATAAGAGTTCCGATGCATGCACGTGGACATATGTTTAGATATTCAGGTAGGCCTGTGTAGGCTGTGATTTGTGTTTATGTGTGCTGTGTGTTTAGCTGAGCTGGTGTTTTATGTGGTGGTTAAGAGGAATGTGGGTTGAGGGAAGACCACTTCTTTTGTGTGATTCGTAAATCAAGACGACTTTGTTTTAACCTTCTGTCCTTTTCATTGCTCCACTGTTTATTCAGCTTTGTATTTCCGCTCCCCCCCCCCCCCCCCGGAGCATATCAGGGAAAGATTTACGCCTTCTGGTACACATTTTACCAAGCAGTTACAAGTTTTTTCTTACTAGAGAACCTCTAGCTTAGTGCCAGTAATTCACTGAAGTGTGTGAATCGCAATTTGCCATCCCTTAGCCTAGCTTAAGTTGTAATTATACTGTCTTATCGTAATGCCTGTGTGTCTGTGCTTAGCTGAAGACTTAACTGTTTACCTTTGCATAAGGACAATGACTTTCTGGGCTTCTATATTTGCCACTGAGCTATAATCACATGGTATTATCAGTTTTGCCTTTTATTGGTTTCGTGTTATGTGTCTTTTATGTAACATTATGACTGGTTGCATATTGTGTTGTGTTTATGTATCCTTAGGTCCCTTAGGTCTAGGCCTAGAGTCCTATGTTTTCTCCTCCTTAAATCATGGGCTCCAGTGGTAAACATTATGGGGTCATTGCAGGTGCTGTTGAGGCTTATCCTTAATTGTATGCTTTAAAAATGCCTACTTGATAAATAGTGGTAATAAATAACTAACTAAATAATAATAATAATATTATTATTATTATTATTTGTGTTTGATAAATAATAATAAATAGAATTAATAATAATAATAATAATAATAATAATAATAATAATAAGAAGAAGAAGAAGAAGAATAATGGTTTGAAGAGAAGGTATGAGAAATTCTGAGGTAGTCATCACCAAAGAGTCTGTCACTAATTTTGGAGCTTTTTAATTATGACTGAGATGGTCTTTATTGAAGTGTCAGTCACTGACTTAGGATCTTTTTTTTTACCACGTCTTTACTTTAATTGAGAGACCTTGAAGAGGCCCTCATTTTATGGCTGTCAGCATGACAAACTTAACAGCTTGCCAGAACTATAACTGGCATCTTTGGTGTCGACTAAAGTGCACATACGTCCCCAAGCTGAAAAACAGTAGAGCAGGTTTTGCATATGTGATTTATGCGCTTAGAGATAGGATAAAAGAGTGTTGGGGATGATTAAGTTGAGAGAATGGTCGAGTGACGTGCATTCCTAGATGCAGTGCTGAAGAATGATCTGTGACTGAGCTGATTTCGCACCTGTGAATAAGCTGATAAATTTCGTTGGGCACTGTAGAAATCTTGAGTTTACAGTACAGTTACAATGGCTTGGCAAAGGGAGGTGCAATGGAGAGAAGTGATCCCGGGGAAGACGTAAGAGAGGGCGCAAATTGAGGTTGAAAGAGAAATGATGCGGTTTATTAACCAGGATGTGATGGTGGCACAGATTTAACTTGCCTGTGTGGCAGAGAGGCAGAGAGCCTCGTGTGTCATTGTAACCAGCTACTTTGAGTACTCAGCTTGTTACACTGAGTGTGTAGATTGAGACTCTGAGATGGTTACTGTGTAGGTACCTTAATAAGCAAGTCCCTCATGCACAATAATTATAGCTTAGTGCCATCGATTCATGCTTTGGCATTAGGTATTGGCGCTTAATAAATACAGAAATGATTACCCTGCTTACACCACTGTATCATATAATCTAATAGAGGGAATTGAGGGCATTATATGGAAATTTACTGAGCATCGACTTTGAGGGTCTCTAGAGAAAGGGGAATGTGTTGGGTGTTGAACTTGGGCTCATGCTGTTATGTTCATGATGGTCAAATATTCTGTTCAAATATTTCTGAGTAAGAAAAACATTTCTGAGCTGTCAACTGCAATAACACCATATTATAGCTGTTGACTGCATGGCGTTAATGGCGTTTACTGTAAAAACGTGCCATGTTGATCTTTCTATCTGTCTGTCCATCCATCCATCCATCCGTCCATCTCATCTGTTTGTCCATCTGTTGTTCAGTCTGTATGTCTGTTTGTCGTCATCTTCTTCAACATCATTATCATCACCAGAATCGATATTCACTATCACGGTCACCACCACCACCACCACTATCAGCATCATCGTCGTCGTCATCATAATCATGATCACATCATCATTTTAATTGGAACTGTCATCATTCTGATATCAGCATTTGACATTTCATCACACTTTGATTTAATTACTTGCTCGTCGCCAGATCCTTCGCTAGTACCACTGTCATTATTTCTTCATCATCAGTTTCAATTTAAGTGAATGTAATAAGTTAAAAACTGTTGTTTCTTGATTTTTAGTGTAAATAAGTTTAAGAATTC
Source organism: Norana najaformis (assembly GCA_964023275.1). NCBI lineage: Eukaryota > Metazoa > Annelida > Clitellata > Crassiclitellata > Hormogastridae > Norana > Norana najaformis. The sequence goes on from OZ029921.1 coordinate 28,898,030, forward strand.
TTCAGATGATACTATACGAAAACTTGCAGACGCAGTTTACGAGGTAATTGAGCCAATTATGCCAGTTTATATAACTCTGGAACCTGTACAGACAGCTGACTTGTAAAGCATCCTCGAAGTTGCTTTCTCTGTCTGAAGCTATATAAATTGCCGTAATTACATTGCATTATGCCACACATTTCCTTTCTGTAAATAAATTTTTCTGGGCATTGATTTTGCCTCTAATTAACGTCGTTCTTTTCTTTCGATTTTCTTTGCTGAAGAAACACATGCTGGTAGTTTACGATCGCGATTACAGTGGTTTCTTGGAAACATTTGGTTAAGCAACACTTGCTACATGTTTTTTTTCAGGCAGTCTCTTCTTTCTTTTTGCTCCCTTCGTTTACTTGCAAGCAGACTACAATGAATCTTTTCTTTATGTACGCTATCTGGGGCAACGCATTTGAGATGGATGTGAAGGAATGTCTTTATCTGAGGCATTTCCTCAGTCAGCCTTTGGTATCTGCCATTGTCTTTCTTAGCCGTAGACACAATGCACCTGTTTGCTTCTGCATTGATCTTTTCCTTGGTGGCACAGAATTTTATCGACCAAAACAAATTGATCACAGTTTTGCAGAGAAGACTCGTCTCTGTCTTTCCACACATTTTGTTTAGGCGATAATTTTAGCAGCAGATAAATATGGCCATGCCCTTGATGCACGGTCGCAGATGTAACTGTAATGGTGTAACAGTTATCTTGTAAGTAAAGTAAAAAGTAAAACTACCATGTCCCATATTAGTATGTAGCAGAGGCACTCATTTCCTGACCTTTGAACCAGCAGTGGACAAATCCCAAAGTCCTGGACACAGGGCCAGTGCATCGTAGGACTTGCCATTAACTTCCCGGCTTTTGCCAGTACCAAATTCTACTGTCAATCAAAGAACGTTTGTTCAAACAACTTGCCTGGGGTCATTATATAAAAAGTCCACTCAGCAGGCTGGAACCCACAACCGTTAGATCACAGACCACGTGAGCTACCAATAGGCCACCATGTTGCTACCTTCTGTGTGTAATATTGTAATTGTAATGAAGCATCTTATTTGTACACTTCACAGTCATTGTAATTGTAATTTTAAATTTGTATAGCACCTTTTCAAGATGAACTCATCAGAGTTTATCTTGTATAATCATCTGATGCTAATGTTTTCCACTGAATTTTTCTAATATGCCTAAAGACTGATGCTTTATTCTGCATCAAAGATTGACTGTAGGAATCCTTTTCCTTTCAGATCCATTATGAAGCTGGAGTTTGTGTTACAAAGCAAGGAACTAAAGAGGAGGCTCTGTATATCATAACGAAGGGAAAGGTATCTCATGTTGACATGTGCAGCTTATAAAATATTTTATTCATTTGCAGCCTTTCCTAACAATGCAATCATTTTTGCTGGCATTCTGTTTGACTCTGGTTTTGTTCTTTCCACGAAGAAGTTTTCTTTTACACTTGTTGGCGTTGGACGACTTTATAGCGCTGTTATCATAAAAACTGGATTATTCTTTCTGATGCAATTTCTTGATGCGGCTGCCAAAAAATTCTTTTTGCTGCTGTTGGCAACCACATGTGATTTAGGTGGCCTCTTAGTGCATACCATCCTAAAAGGAAAAAAATGGATTGGGTTTATCCATATATTTTTACTACATGTGTAGTCATATTAGGCACCATTTTAAAATTAATTGTTATTCTTATGCGGTGGGACATCCTTATGATGCTACTTTGTAAGTAATTTCAGGTGCTATAATGAAACTACATTATAAATTACTTTATCATATCGGATATCAGATTCTATATTATATTGAAGCTTGCTCTAAGGACATTTTAATGTTTTTGTGTAGTCTTAGCAACTTTTCCAAGGCATCATTTTGTGTTTTTAATGCAGCTTGGCCATTTTATGATGTGCTAGCTGAACCATTGCAGACACTGCAGTGGATGACTTTGGTTCATTTAGTGTGATTAATTATCAGATAGGTTTATGCAAAAAGGTTTGAGTCTTTGACCAACACTTCCAGGATTCAATTTCCAATGGCATCATGAGAAATTTCTAATTTGTAAAGCTCTATGACATGTGCTGCTTATAGAATATTTTATTCATTTGCAACCTTTCCTAACAATGCAATCATTTTTGCTGGCATTCTGTTTGACTCTGGTTTTGTTCTTTCCACGAAGAAGTTTTCTTTTACACTTGTTGACGTTGGACGACTTTATAGCGCTGTTATCATAAAAACTGGATTATTCATCCATGGTCAATTCAAAGTGAAACCCAATGACAGTCAATATCTAAATGTTCATGATAGCAAAAATGCAACAAATCAAGCTGTATAAGCAAATCAAATACTAGGTAGATTTTAAGAGTGAGGGGCTACTTTGTAAGTGGTTGAAAAGTAGTTAACTAATGGTACTCTTTTTTCAAAAGTAGTTGTAACTACTAGTTAAACTACAAATATCAATTTGTAGTTATCTGCTTTTTGTAACTAATTTTTCAGCAAGAGCGCTTTTCAGTGGTATACTTGCCAACATGTTGCCAGTGCCTCCAAATTATTTTTCTCTCGCAGCATCACTTCTTGTTAGTTTTATTTCTGGTTACAGAGTAGTCAAACATTAATACTTGATATTTTAAGATGTAGATTAATATTTGAATATGCCAGTTATCCATTCAGTTTCCATCCTGCTTCATGCACAGAAGTAGTTATAGAGTAGTTACAGAAGTAGTTGACTACTTTTTCGAGAACTGGTTACTAACTACTAGTTAAACTAGTTCGTAAGTAGTTTAAAAGTAGTGGTAATTAAACTTCGTTTAGAGCCATTAGAGCCAATCACTGGATTATAAGCTATATAAATTGTTGCTTTAAAGGTAGCCAATTCACAGTACTGTAGTTGTCTGAAATGATTGCAACAGGCTAAAGAGACAAAGAAAAGTGGTTTAGGCAAAGATGAGATGCTTTTGCGAATGCTTCTTCCTGGCGACTGCTTTGGTGAACGCAGTCTTGAAACGTAAGTTGCAGCCAATCTCTGCTGGTCTAATCTGATCATCGTAATCGTAATCGTAATTCCGAGATTTCTACAGCGCCCAACGAAAGCCGCGCCGTGGGGACCAGCTTATTCACAGGCGCTCAGTCAAAACAAAATCGATAGGTAAAAGGGTTCGGTTCCAGGTCAAGATCCAAAAGTCAGATGGAGAGACAGAGAGGTCAGATCATAATCTAAAATAGTAATCGAATCAAACAACTTTTGCTGTGCTGTTAATGTCTATGTGGAAGGCATCGATTGTTATAGTCACTTCAAGTGAAGAAGAGCGGTCTGTTAAGCCAACCCAAATAGGCAGCATTTGTGATTTCCTTTTCCTTTGGTTGGTTTGACTGAAGTCTTAAAAGAAGAAATGGTTGAATCCTTCATATACGATGCATGTTATAGTTTGCTATGTATATTGGTTGATATAATTGGTTTATAGATTGGTTAGATTGGTTTAAATATTAATAGTTTGTTTGGTTGGATGTTTTTCATTGGCTGGTTGCACCAAGATCAGTAGGTTTTAGGTGCTTTCAGTAGTTCGTTGGTTATTTCATAATTTGGCTGTAATGATAGTATTTTTGTTACCATAAGTAATAACAGTATTATTGGCAGAGCATAATTAGTCTTAGATGCTATTAATATAACCGAAAGACTGTTAATAATCATGGTCTTAAAATACTAATGATAGTATTTAAAATGCTAATATTAAAAACAGGTTGCTAATATTAAACACTGTACTATATTAAACTCCTCATCCTTAAAATTTAGAAATCGCTCCATAGCCATAGCTGCCCCACCCCTTTGGAATAAACTCCCGCCAGAATTGCGACAGTTGTCTGGTCAATCATACGAACTCACCAACACTTCACTTCTTTCAGTTTCTGCGGAGGTCTTTTGCTCAAGACTGAAAATGTCACTTCTTTTCCAAAAATCTTATCCTGATTCTTCCTCTTCCCCTTATCTCTCTTCTCCCTTCAATTTCAAACACCATCCACCGTAGCCGTCTGACTGTCTGACTGCCTGACTCCTTGATCTTGACCTGGAACCAAACCCTTTTGCCTTGCGATTTTGTTTTGACTGAGCGCCTGTGAATAAGCTGGTTCCCGTGACTTAGCTTTCGTTGGGCGCAGTAGAAATCTCGAGATTATGATTACGATTACTGTCTCTATGCTTAACATCTTAAAAATATTATTGTTAGTATTTTATGGTATCAAAAATATTATTTTATGGTGACTGCAGGTTTTATTTACTTTAGTTCCAGTCCTGTTTCTGGAAGAGAAGGCGTGGCCTAATTCACTTATTTGTTGGCTGTTTACTGAGAACTGACCCCGAGTTTGCACTTGAAGACTAGCGCCTAATTAGCCAGGCAAATATTTACAAATGGTGGGACAGAGTGTTTTTACGAACCATTGGCTGATGACTGTGGACGACTGCTATCGAGGGGAGACACATGTAATGTAGCGTTCATTTTTATAGCGCCATTAAGAATGGTATGTAGCCATGTGTACATTAGGAGGAATGGTTGTAATAATAAAAATGATAACAGAGTCTTGCCAAGTGAGGCATACTTGGCTGGAACCAAGCAGAACGGGTGTGAACACAAGTTGGTAAGCATCTGCACGGCACGATTGGGCAATGTGCTGTGCTCTTGTTAATGACTTTACTGTTAAACAGTGGAGCCATATGGCTACAGCAACCATTCAGTGTAAGTGACCTGCAAATGGAATTGTTTGGCTGAGCCTCATGTTCTTTCAATATTTTCGATAACACAACTGGATATGTTTCGTTAGTCAATATTACACTGTCCAGACTTGTTCTCTCAATCGTTGCATGGGGTGACATATATCAGAGGCTGCCATTTCACCTGCAATATATTATACTCAGTTGCTCATTTGTTTACAACCTTATTGTTATAAGTTTTATTATTCCTGTAGTTATTGTTTTTTATTATTTTCGTTCCCAAAATAGAATTGATTCAACAGGATTATTATTTTATTTTTGTTGTTATTGTTATTTATTGTTATCATTATTTTTTAGTGCCCCAAGGTACATATGATCCCCCAGGGCTTAAAAACTTACTGGAGAAGAGCAACAACATATATTATTATTATGATTATTATTATTATTGTTGTTGTTGTTGTTGTTGTTGTTATTATTAATAATATTATTGCATTACTTGTCACACTTTGGCAGAGCTTAAGTGCAAAAAACAAAAACTGTATTCTGATTATTATTATTGTTAATACCATAATTAATGGCTGTAGATAACGTTATGTCTTGATAACAGTGCTATACGGATTTTTGCTAAAGATTGGTGTTGTTAACTGGCACATCAGTGACGTCCACTTTGGTCAATTAAGTTCCCAGTATGTCGTTTTAAACTGGCATAGAGATTCACTCACCTTCTTAACAATGGTCTCTATTTCTGCAACATGCAAGACTGTATTTTCATGTGATTGTTTCTTTTCTCCTTCAAGTATTAACTGATTATTTATCTCTGGTTGATGTTTTGCTATAGACGGGAAGATGTTAAAAACTCTAGCCTGATCGTCGTTGACAAAGAAGGAATTGACTGCTTAAAGTTAGACAGAGAGTGAGTGCTTGATTTGAAATTCCTTATGGGAGGAACTATAGTGTATCTAGTCAAGCTCTTAGGTATGTTTGTATGAATGTATCTATATGTGAATGTATGTATATACATACTGTGTGTATGTGTGAATGTATGTATTATGGCTTGCAACTACAAAATGAAAATAAACTGTTTCTAGTTCTTATGTTTGCATGTATGTTTGTGTGTCTGTCTGTGTATCTGTGTGTGTGTTTGTGTGTCTGTGTATCTGTGTGTGTGTGTTTGTGTGTCTGTATGTATGTATGCATGCAGTTTGTGTGTGTGTGTCTGTCTGTCTGTGTGTGTGTGTGTGTGTGTGTGTGTGGTCAGTTAATTTCTAGCTCTTATGTTTGTTCTAGCATGTATGTTTGTGTGTCTGTCTGTGTATCTGTGTGTTTGTTTGTGTCTCTGTGTATCTGTCTGTGTGTTTGTTTGTCTGTATGTATGTATGCAGTTTGTGTGTGTGTCTGTCTGTGTGTGTGTGTGTGTATGGTCAGTTAGTTTCTAGCTCTTATGTTTGCGTGTATGTTTGTGTGTCTGTCTGTGTATCTGTGTTTGTTTGTGTCTCTGTGTATCTGTGTGTGTGTTTGTGTGTCTGTATGTATGTATGCAGTTTGTGTGTGTGTCTGTCTGTGTGTGTGTGTGTGTCTGTCTGTATGTATGTATGTGTTTGTAGTGTATACATGGTCAGTTAGAGTATATATTAGTTGTTCAAAGTGACTGATGTGTCGATTCTTCTTTCTTTGTCAGGGTCTACCTGCAGATCATCGGGCAAAATGACGCTGGTGTGAAGGCCAATGGACCAAAAGCTGATGTGTATGTACAAAGCGGTTTGAATAAAATACACTTTCATTTCTGCATTTCACATTTTAAAAATCTCCAGAACTACCTGCATTCATATGGGGAAAAGTTATGTTTTATAACAAGTTACCAGAAGGTCATTTTGCATTGCTCATTGAAATTTGTAAAGCGAAATTAAAAATAAAATTGTCTTCACTGATGCTTTTAGGAATCACTGTTACTTAAATTCTGTTAATGCCAAGCATTTTGCTGTATACTGCATATTCGTTTTTCAGCTGAAATCCAGTTAGACAGCGCTAAGGCATTGACCCAGATTTAAATATGTATGAATGCATGTATGTATGTATGAATGTATGTATGTATGTATCAGTACACTTGATACATGTATAGTGTATTTTGAATACCTTTCAAATGCTCTGCAGTACCTCTCATAAGTGCTTAAGTGAAACCAATTTCTTCCTTATTTACTTTTCTTGTTCCACAGAATTGCTAATGTCTATGTTTCTTGTATTTTCTGTTGAAGGCGTCTTGCGTCCGGAGTGGAGAGCAGTTTGGCCGGGGTCCAGCTCTCAGATTTGGTCATCATTACAACTATTGGCGTCGGTGGTTTTGGCAGAGTTGAGCTGGTAAATATTTTTGGCTTCCAAGATGCATTGAATGATTTGGCAGAGGTAATTAAAGTTCAGAAAAAACAGGATTTGCAGATGATGTACAAAAAGCTTTACCTACCCAGTATACTGTCCGATGCTACAGCCTATCATCTCACAGGCCCCTTTTGTGACTTCTTTCTTTGATTGACTTTCTTGTGAAATTCATTGAGAACGCTAGACCAAGAATTCACTTATCACCTCCTAATGTCTTCAACTTGATTACTTTTGTTGAAGAAACTTTCCTTTGATTGCCCATAAGTCTGTGTTTGCTGGTTATATGTCATCTATGGCCGGACGCCATCCGATCACATCACTGTTCTGCTGCACATCGGTTGCATGTTCCTCAGCAGATCACCAGCAAACTGCGTCTAATCACTCTCCGGGTGTTGAACTGGCCTTATCCCGGACTATATTTTACCTGTTGCATTCGAGTGGTAGACAACCAGAACAGATGTCAGCTGTGGAATCAACTGCATGTCCCATAGTCCTCTACGAGGTTTGGTGAATATTCCTTCTTGGTTGCTGGACACACTGCATGGAACAGTCTTTTCGACCCTGTGCAGAATGCACCATCTCTGGACACATTCAAGTTGCGGCTTTAGACCTGTCTTTAAAATCTTATTTGACTGTCATTGATTTTTTACCTGAACTCGTGTACACTGTACAGCACTTTTTTACCTCAACCGAGCTGCCGACTACATAAATCGTCATTATTTATTATTATTATTATTATTATTATTATTATTGTTATTATTATTTTTTATTTAATATTATTATTATTAATGTACAGAGAGTTCTTCTTGGGTATTCTTTGCTTTTTTGCTGGTTGAAGACTATTGTATTTTGTGGTGGTTCTTTATTACGTTACGTGGTATTTGTAGGTTCAAATTAAGGGTGACCTAAGCAAGTCGTTCGCTTTGAAACAAATGAAAAAGTCACACATTGTTGAGACACGTCAGGAAGATCACATAATGAATGAGAAGAATATCATGTCAGAAGCTCGTAGCGATTTTATTGTCAGGTAGGCCTTTGCTAAGCTTTATCTACCAGACATATATTTATGTATTTACATGTGTGTGTGTGTGTGTATATTTGTTTGCATGTATGTGTGTATGCATTGTATGTATATATATATGTATGTATGTATGTACTTATGCATGTATGTATGTTTATACAATCACTTATATAGCTACATAAATCGCTACGTATGTAGGTATGTATGTATGCATGTATGTATGTATATACAATCACTTATATAGCACATTTTAAGAACTTCACAAAGCCATTGCAACATGACTAACAGTTCTAAAAAGGCGCATCATACGGTAAGTTTAAAAGGGGCAAATAAACATGTATTTGCCTCTATACAAGATGATCCATAGGTCTATAAGAATTCAGAATTTTACTCAGAATGGCCTACATCCACCTTATGAGCTGTTTTACAGGCCACTGTGTTGGACATATTTAACAAGCACTTGATGGTTTAACCGCAGTGCTGCATTACTGTGCAATGGTTCCAAAGGCATTGCGTCAAACTGTTGATTTATCGTTATTACTATTATTACTTAGTGGCAACTAGTATAGCGCCAATGTATAATGCAAAAGGCGTCGTCAGCAGTGGTGTGCCAAACCCGGTCACTACCCAGAAGGTCAGTCCAGTGAGACGGAGAGACGGCCTACAGCTGTTAAGCCTATAGCAACAATCCTCCCTCATCAAGTAGTTCAGCTAAATGTCCCTTTTAAGGAAAATCATCTTTAGCTATGCTTTCCTGTCGCTTTCCCGCCTCCTTCCCTCTCTTCTTCCCTCCCTCACTCCCGCCTTCTTCCACTCCCTCGCTTCTTCCCTATCTTCACTGCCTATATTTAAGGGTATTAGGTCACGTGGACAGGGTTCTGCTGAGCCACTGTCAAATGCTGTACAGCCTTTATTAATATACAGTTTGTGGATATCAGCTGCTGCCAACATTAGCCTCTGCTGCTCACATGAGGTGATTAGTTATGAGTGTCAAAGTTTTGAGTTTTCTGACTAATATTTATCATGAGTTCTTTAAAACTAATTTGATATGGTTTATTCCATTCATGTAAGCACTTTCCAGAAAAGTACTGTATATAATATGCACAAATATCCTGTTGCTTACATTTATACATGCATAAATACATACATACATACATACATACATACATGCATACATACTTCCTTAATTTTTTCTTTTGAAATTGTGTCTTGCAGATTGTTTCATACATTCAAAGATAGTAAATATGTATATATGCTGCTGGAGGTCTGTCTAGGAGGAGAACTGTGGGCATTATTACGAGACAAGTGAGTGATCGGTTGCATTTCAAAGTATTATTATTATTATTATTAATATTATTATTATTATTATTATTCTTGTTAATCAGGTACTTATATCACACTAATTTATGAAATCACCTCAAAGGGTGGGAAGCTGGAAAAGAAGTTGTTTGTAAAATGAAATAAGAGAAGGAGAAGGGTCCCTCAAGGAGGGTGGTAGTGAATTCCACCGATGTGGACCAGCATGTGAAAAGGCACGAAAATCACTCATCTTTTTTGGTAATTTGGAACAAACAGTTGGCCAGAAGAGGCTGATCTTAAGTTTGTCTTGGTGGGATTAAGTGTGAGTGGAATTAAATATAGGGTGTAATGACTTTTTCAGTTGTGAATCATTGGGTTATTACAACAGTAGCATCTAAATACACATATTGACAATAGAAAGTACAACTATACTAAGTAAATGCTGTGATGACAACCATTCAAATTTCTTTTAGTGAATTAAACTTCTTCACAATAACACTCAGTTTCTTATGTGTCAATCATTAATTTCTCACAGTTGAGTGTCGACTGATGTTAGCCTAAACTGAGTTATCAAAAACATACACCTCACTCGTCTGAAGAAGAATTTCAACCAAACTGTTGCCTAACTGTTCATTGCTATCTTATGCTAGAGTTACCTGAAAAACACCCCCTTCAGCAGATCCTGTCCTGATTCTTCTTCCCCTCTGCAGATCCAAACACCACCCGCTGTAGCCGCCTGCCTGCCTGCCTGCCTACCTGCCTGCCTGCCTGCCTACCTGCCTGCCTACCTGCCTGCCTGCCTACCTGCCTGCCTGCCTGCCTACCTGCCTGCCTACCTGCCTGCCTGCCTGCCTACCTGCCTGCCTGCCTGCCTGCCTACCTGCCTGCCTGCCTGCCTGCCTGCCTGCCTGCCTGGCTCTTGGATCTCAATCTGGAACCAAACCCTTCTTGCCTATTGATTTTGTTTTGACCGAGCGCCTGTGAATAAGCTGCTTCCATGACTTAGCTTTCATTGCTGTAGAAATCTTGAGTTTACAGTTACGATTTCCTTGCCACAAAAATAATCAGATTAAATTTCGTTGAATGTTTTTCATTGTGGTACCTTTGCAGAAGTTTTTTCGACGATTCATCTGCCAGGTTTTACTCATCATGTGTCATTGAGGGCATTGCATATCTTCATTCACATGGCGTTGTCTATCGAGATCTGAAGCCGGAAAACCTGCTGCTGGATTCCAGCGGTTATGTCAAACTGGTAAACAAATGAAATTTTTAAACTAAAATATCTTATTTAGAGCTTTGTATCTTATCCGATTATTGCTAAAATTTAGCTCTACTTTCTTGTGAAACTCAGTCAGTTACATTTAAGCCAATCCAATCTAAGCTAAATCTTCTAACTCATTCTTGAGTTACCTTCATCCTCTTGAGGTGCGGACAATTTTCTATATACTTGCCCAGTGTACAGCATAGTGGTCTGTCGATAACGCATTTGGTTTATGATCACGCGGTTGCAAGTTCTTTGCGTGCCTCTGTCACCAAGCAGTATAATTTGGTATCAGCATAAGCTAGGAAGTAAACAGCAAGTCCTGTGATGCACTGGCCCATGTCCAAGACCTTTGATATTCGTCCATTGCCGGCTTAAGGACCTAAGAAAAGGAAATGAGTGCCTCCCCTATGTCTCTTTTGCGGATAGAGAGACATTGTGGGAAATGGAATACTTTACTTTTACATACAGCATAGAAATAATTTAAGATTCTTCAGCCCCTGGAACGTAATGCACTGTTGTTGATTGTGGTGTATAATAAATGAACAGTGACTTCCTGTTGCTTTTCTTCAGCCAGCATTTCATATTTTTGTAGGTTGACTTTGGTTTTGCAAAGAAAACTGGTTCAGGGCACAAGACTTGGACCTTCTGTGGGACTCCTGAGTACGTTGCCCCAGAGATCATCCTTAACAAAGGTCACGACATGTCAGCCGACCTTTGGTCTCTTGGAATTCTAATCTTCGAATTGCTGACGGGCAGGTATGCCGTAATTCTTTCCAAAACTACCAAACACTTTTTCAGGGCAATTTGTGGAAGAAATTGTTCTCCATTATTACTAGTATTTTTGCATTTATTCAGTGCCACTATCTACTGACTAAGCGTCAAATGATGGCACTGAGCAACTGTGAGTGAAGGACTTGCTCAAGGTCCCTACACAGTAACCATCTCAGAGGAGGCTCGAACCCATACTCTTCGCATTACAAGTCAAGCGCTCTAATCAATTGGCTATCGTGCCCCATTGATTAAGACCGTCACTACTGTTCAAAGGTCATTCCCCCTTTCTTCCAATGCTCACAACCACAAATTGCATCATGTTTTGAAGCAGAACAATTTTTATTTTTGAGGTGATTTTACCATTTGCCGTTATGCTAGCATTCAGTACACGTTTGCCATTTTTGAGGTTCTTGAGCTTTGCTTTATAACTTGCTGTTTACTTCCCAGGTTATGCCAGTATCAGTAACAAGTTTGCCTTGCTGTAAACTAATGGTTGACACACTGTCTTCACATAACATTGCATAATAATAATTAGTAACTTGTAATGTGCCAGTGTCTAATGCACAAGGCATCAACCAATGGCGCAAGTCAGTATCCAGAAGGTCAGTCCACAAGACAGAGGCAACCTATGGTGGATAAGCAGTTTGAAAAAGGTAAGTTTTTAGTTGAGAACAGACCAACAGAAGCGACTGAGCAGAACGAACAGACACAGGTATAGTGTTCCAAAATTTAGGTCTAGCAACCGAAAAAGCACGTTTACCTAGAACAGTTTTAGTGCTAGATATGATCAGAGAAAGGCAGTCAGATGACCTTGCAGAATAATGGTAAATCTGGGGAATAAGGACTGATTTTAAGTACTGTAATTTTAAGTATTAACTATTTAAGCTTACCAGGTAGCTTATAAATGATTTGCTTTTGTAGTCCTCCGTTCTCTGGATCTGACCCGATGAAAACCTACAACCTCACTCTGAAGGGAATTGCAACTGTTGAATTTCCAAAGAAAATCAATCGAAATGCTCAGAATATCATCAAGAAACTATGCAAGTATGTCAGATCGTTGCAAGATCAGTTCTGTTATGAACTAAAGGTTTGCATGCTGTCTGGGTGAAAGTAAAGTATCGCATATCCCGTAAGTGAGACGTAGGTGAGGCACTCATTTCCTTTTCTTTAGGCCCTTCAGCTGGCAAAGGACGAATCCGAGTGTCCTAGACAGGGGGCCAGTGCATCCCAGGACCTGCCGTTTACTTACCTGCTTACTCCAGTACCAAATTATACTGCTTGGTGACAGAGGCACGGTGCACATAGACATCTTGCCCAGGGTTGTTACATGGAGTTGAACCCATAACCACATGATCATTGACCAAACGCATTACCGATAGACCATTGTACTGCACTTAGACCATTGTGCCGCTCCTAGGTGCCTGACTTTTATGTTAAATAATCAGATATGATGTGTTTATAGAAAAGGGCAAACCTTTCCCCAAATGTTCAGACTGTGTGTCATTTAACATGTAGTATCCCATACATTTTACTCCTGTCCACATAGGTGTTTTGCCCCACTACTGCAATCCATAGATCAATCCATAGACAAACTATATACATGAGCTGTTCACAAACGACTCTGGGAATCAATTTCTTTCAATAACTGATTATATATCCGGTGTGCAGTTTTAAATTATGAGCTTTTCTTAGCCAAAAGGTTTTTAAAAACTAGGACAAGCATTTCATTTGCTTTTGAGTTTTATGCCTTGAAAATTGAAGCTTTTTGATTTCATGTTACAGAAGTGATCCATATGATCGACTAGGCTATGGATCGAATGGATTTAAGGATTTGTGCAAGCACAAGTGGTTTGATGGATTCAGCTGGGAGGCACTTAGGAACAGGTCGATGAAGGCACCATTTGTACCAAAGGTTGGTCTACATCTCTTACAAATGTAATTTTGTGTGTCATCCGTTCAGACTATGTGCCATTCAACATGTTCATGTAGTGTCCCATACATTTTGCTCCTGTCCATAGATGTACTGCCCCGCTGCTATTCTTCCATTTGTAATATTTGATAATATTAATTTTGTAATATTTGATATATAATAATATGGCTGTGTAATAATAGTGCAACTTATAATTTATCGTTCTTGGTATCTTGACCTTGCTGATTTGATATCATTCAGATCTCCTTGAATTTGATGTCTTTTTCATTACCAGCTTTTTAGAAGCCATGTTCCTTATGTTTCAATGATGTGACCAGGAATTTGACCCGAATGGCAACTAGTAATCTCACTGTGATCACTGCATGATGCTTTGTGCATAGATGCAAGCTCCATATTATTCATTCAACTCTAGTGTCATGTATTTCAATGCTGCTTTAGTTTCTGCAGTAAAGAAGTAAGTTTTTCATTTAGAGTAAAAAGGAGACACTAGAGAATGGAAGTTTTTTTTCTTAAGGTGAAAGGACCGTCGGATGCGTCGAACTTTGACTCGTACCCAGCGGACGAGACAGGCTCACCACCCGATGACACCACTGGATGGGACAAAAATTTCTGAGAGCGAAATAGTGGACTGATGTGTTAAGGATTTCTCAGTTTGGAAGGGCATGATTAATAAGGGTGTCTAAAGATAAAAATGGTCAGGGTGGTTAGGAAAATTGCATTATATTGCAAAAATGTTATGGATTAGGCACAATTTAAACCCAAAATGACTGTTTTCTATGGTTTTGTAAAATATCTTTTATGCAGCAACATTCGGCAGAACAAAGACGGTGACAGTAAGTAAGTGGATGGTACTGTAATCAAAGGACTGTTTTGGCTTTAAGTGCAGGTTGTTGTGTGGTATGAACATGGATTTTATGTACATGCTGTATTAGGCCATTTATTTAGCACCTTCCTAGAACCACTCTGAAGAACTATTTTAAAATGTGCTACATAAACTTAGTGTCCTCAGTCCACGTAAAGTTAATTTATGCTCAAGTTATGCTTGAAAAGGCAGGAAATGGTCACACATAGGAAGCATTGCAGGAATCATCCTGTGAGTATCCAAAGACCACAAACACAGTGCCTTAGTATTGCACTTGCTTACTGGTCTGGACCTCACTCAGGCCCTGTCGGACGGGGGCCAGCTGGGCCTTTTGGCCTGGGCCTCCTCACTTGATAAGGGGCTTCATCTTTACATACTGTTTGTTGTGTGCTTTAAAATACGAAAGAAATGTTCTTGTTCAAATCAAAGATTTTCTATTTATGATTTGGTAACTAGAAACAAACCTTTTGAATTCTTTTAATTTATTTTGTCATCAATTGTTAATATTTATTTTTTCCTTTTGTATTATAATTCACAACTGCAATTTAGTAGGCTCATGATGTGGATGCTTTGAGATTGGGGCCTCATATTTGCAGTGGCCTGGGCCTCTCTGAATCTCTGAAAGGCCCTGACTTTACTAGATATAAGTCTGGAACTGAAACAGAATTTACCAATCTAGTTCTTGCAGATTTGATTTGATAAAACACATGTGAGTGAGCTAATCTCCCAGGCGCAATTTTGTGCGGTGATGAGAAATTTTGGGAAATGTATTATGTTTCAGTTCACTGACGAATTCCTTTCCACGGGTACCTTTGCTTGTTGCAGAGTCAACTGGTCTAATTGTTTAACAAATCATTTTGGAAATGTTTGAGTAGGCCCTAAGTTGTTTTTTTTTTACATCCAGTCTTTTGCATAATGTATTAAGACCTCGATTTAGAAGCCACTGTAATAATGTAATAATGTACATATGTACATCTGTAAATTAATACTTGGATTGTGAATGTATAGTTTTGTTGCAAAGATGGTTAATCTGCTGTTGCAAATAAAATAATCTCAAAGAAGTTTTAAAATGTAAATACTGTAAAACTTATTTTAGGTGGCAGTTTCCAGTTAAATGCTGGTCTTCAATGGCTGCCAGAGGTTGAAAACTATTTGCGCAAATTAACGCCGGCTTCTTTTAAACACGGGTCTTTAATGAACGCTGGGCCTGTTTTAGATGTACCTGGTGGGGTCCATGGATTCCGACCCATCTGAGGTCAAGACCGTGAACCTGAGTTCTTTGTGCGTTACCTTTTCTTTTAACTATACTTACGGTTTTCCTGACGATTCGTTGTCTGTTTCAAAATGCGTTAAATGGCTTCCGACTTACGACGCTCCCCAAAGTCCTAATTATTAAGGGGCTTGCTGCCCAGACCCACTCAACCCCCAGACCCACTCAACTTTCCTCTAAGTACACAGGGCCAGTCAACGGCTCGAGGACGGTTGAAGACAAGACAAGAGCGGACCCCACCGGCTAAAAGTCGCCTACGTCGATGGAACGAGCGACTAGGCCTATTTGCTACGATTACATCACACGAACGTGTTAGACGAAGCTAACAAAAATCTTTTCGAGGTAGGTCTACAGTTAGCATTATTCGGGGGAATCGTGGTAAAAAAAAACAAAAATATGGGTTTTTTTAAAGGGGATAAAAACGATGTGTCCAAATGAAGGCCGGACTCTTTTAAACGCCGGTCTCGATTTGTCGAAAGGAGGTAAAAACGATTTGTACAAATAAACGCCGTCGCCGTTTATAAAAAGTTTTACGATATTCTGTTACAGTAGGCCTATGATGACAGGCCTACACAACTGAAAGTTACATGTACAATAACACTTTGAAATAGCGCACTCGTCATCACAGGTGAAATTTTATGATAACTATAACGGTGCGTGTTTTTCTGTAGCGACCGTACGGCCTCGACCCTGCTCACTTTTCAATGGCCTTATATTAGGCCACTACGTGGATTTAGCCGATGAGCGCTTGCATAGTGAAGGGGCCCAGTGCCCATTCTCTGCATGGGAGCAGAGAGGACAGAGGATCTCGCAAAACGAGGTCTTAACTTTTAAGATGATCCTATTAATGGGGTGATGTTTTGTATTTTATCCTAGCTCGGATTCCACTTGAACCGCCACTGGTTAGCTTCATACTTACATGTACTTCTTTAATTTTTCTATAGGGTTTTCTATAGCAAAGGCATTAGTGACCCATTGTCATATAGTGCAGTTCCTACGATGACGACACTCTTTGCAGGCCCAGCATCGTTATTAAGAGCAGTGGCCAATTGATAAATGCCAGGGCTCTCTACCAGCCTAAATGATGTTAAGTGGTCGTAATTAGAGACTACATTACATCAGTTGGAAGTACAAATTATGACCTTCCAAACGATTAGGCGGTAAAGGACCAGTGTGAGTTGCCTGGATTACCGGAATTCTCTTAAGTCTTCTGTACTGGCTTCACAAAGTCTCATAGCACCATACAAATCTACAAATCGTTAGATGTAAAGTACAGTAACAATAGGCCTATAGTTTGATCCAGTTGGTTAGAATAATAACCAAAATTAGAACATCACCAGGATCAGCACTATTATTATAAGTCGCCTCTATAGAATCAGATTAAATCAATTTCAAACGTAATAGAATATGGCAGGGTCTAGAGAGTTTCTGGAACTCTTCATAACTTTTAAGTGTTAAATGTTCAATCGGCTCAGCTCTAGACATGATACTTTGACCTCAAATAGATAACTCGACTTCCTCAATAGGCTGTTCTAACATTTGATGTGAATTTAAATACATTCAGAGTATTTAAATATGCTCAGCCTTTTGCAGACTGAACTTTTGGCGTTTAGCGTAAATTTGTGAGACATCGATTGATTCCTTGTGTGCTTAAGCTTGGCATGTCTGCGCCAAGGAAGCTCCGCGATTCAGACTAAAGGTTAACATTCAAAAAAGAGCCGATGCAAATCTAGGGCAGGCGCCTATGTAGGCCTAATACTGCGTCTGCAAATGTCAAGTGTTTTGCTGTGTTCTTTAGTATAAATGCCCTATCTAGCGAACTTGCACAAGTCTTTGGCATATGATTGTTTATTTTAACAACTTAAAACTAAAGTCTGCACTAAACTGCAGTTAACATCGAACGTTAAAATTAAACTAAGTAATTACGTCTGAATATAATTTGAGGTAGTGTGAATTTATTTAGCTGTAAGAATATTAATTATAAATTAAAGGCCGTTGGACTGAATCGGACTGAAAACAACCGGCTTACACGAGTTAACTTTAAAGAAAGGTCGTAGCAGCCCGGGTAGTCTAAACTTTATGCACGAATTGCCTTAATGACATCATTTACTTGGTTGTATTGCCGAAGTTTCAGAATTCGAAATTAAACTCCCAATATCACCTTGACCTATTTTCTTTTCCTGTGCTAGTCCCAAACTCGAACTGTCCTCAGTTCCATGTTCATTTACCTTTAAAACATAGCATATCTTTTGAAATTGCATTTCATTTGTTGCATGTTGCACTGTCTCCACAGATTGTTGTTCTTTTTTAGGCCAGATTGGCCCCATATTTAGTCAGACACATTAATTATACTTGCTTTTACTTTTGCCCTATTACAATGACACCGCAGAAGGTTTGAGATCAGATTAAATTAGAAACACTTTTTCTCTTGATTAGAAACATGCTTTATGTTGTATGTTAGTACGCATGTATTTAGACACTTACGTATCTAGAGACATTTCAGTGCCTAACAGAAGTGCTAAATGGTGTTGAAGTCACTGAGAACAAAAGTTCATCAGCAAGCAAACAGTGCTCAGATAACTAGAAGCGATGCCACTGGTAGACTCACTGCGCACATGCACACAAACCCAACTAAAAGATTCCCATCCAGAGGTGACAGTTGACACTATGTTCAGAGTTGTATCACATTCTTTTTTGTGATTTTGATTCTACCGAGATGCCAAATGTAAAAGATGATTAAATATAATTTGTTTTGAATTGTACTTGTCTTCTTCTTTAGGTATGGATGATCGTGACAAAGTATTGTTCTTGCAGTGGGCCCAGTCTCCTCCGATCCCACAGGGTACAAAGCCGCTTGCACATCAGGTAGCTGGACATGTTTTTGGCAGAGACAATGGACACAAGAAGAATAAAATTGGTAAAAATGGTTATTTGATTAATTTTTTGTCCAGTCTTTTCCTTAGATTGCCGATTCTCTACTGTCGTCTTTAGTATGTGATGTAATGTAATTAGGACAGTTTATACGTCTGGGGTGCTTTACAATATCAATTGTCAGTGCACTTGCTGAGAAGGAAGGGGTAGTTTGAAGGCATATGACATAGAATGGAGCATTTGTAGCAGTTAGCTTGTGATTGTCTGAAGTATCGATATGGAGATATAAAGAGATTTCCTTATAAAGCTTAGAAATCTTTGGAAGGAAGGCCAGAACTTGGACAAAACGTATTGAAGGCATAGTGGATCTAAAAAAGCAGTTCAAGGGCATGTGACATAAAATGAGGTGGCCATAACAGTTAGCCTGTGAACGCCTAAAATATTACTGTAGAAGAAGTTTCGGGAGATACAGTGAGATTTCCTTATAAAATTAGAAATTTTTGAAAGAAAGCCCAGAAGTTGTGAAGGTGCATTGGATATGAAAAGGCAGTTAGAGAAGTTAGAGAAGTGGACATTTGAAGTGGGTGTTTGAAGTGGACGTTTGAAGTAGCACTTCTCCTTATCAAAGTATTGAGAGTAAACCCTTTTTCAAGGCATTTTTAGAAATTGAGAAACACGATGAATATGTTTTCTGTAGGTTTTCTGCAAAGTGATGATGGCTACATACTGAAGCCAGTACTTGGTCCAACTAAGGGCCTGAGGGAAGTTGAGTTCTACAAGAAGGTGCACAGCCCAGACTGTGAAGATGCTGTTCTCCTGGGTCTTCGTCAGTTCATGCCGGGCTATGTTGGAGTTTGGAACACCCCAGAACATCCTGGATGTAAGCTGTTGTCACCATTTCTGGTCTTCATTTGTTTTGGTTTTATGTTTTAACGTTCATAAAGGCCCTTGATATTGTATTATTTACTTCTGTATTTCTTTTAAAATACATCTTGAAGCAGCAGCACCAAGTGACTTGCTTACGAAACTTGTTGATGTTGATGATATGATGATTATGATTACAAAGACGACATCAGTAATATGTGATAAAGTTTCAGATACTTATACAATGTTATATACTCTTAGTTCCTGAACTGACAATTGACACTGTAAAGCACCCTAGGAGTACCTCAGTACTGATGAGTCTATATAAATTGTTGTTATTACATTACGTTACTTTGGTGTCCCAGTATCTCAGGGAAGACAGTGAACCTAAAAAGGTACAAAGTGGTCATTTTTAGCCTGCTATAAGTCACACCTTTCTATATCTTTTAGGCAGTCTTATTTCAGTGTCTAATATAATTTTAGAATATTGTAGAATTATATGGTTATTACGTTACATAGTATTCACACTTCAAATGTAACAAATTCATTTAATCTCATTTTATTTTTATGTGAACGTGTTCCAGTTTAAAAGTTTTGAAGCTTAAAAATTATTTAAGCATTGGATTGTGACTGAATTTTTAAGCAGTTAATAAAGAACGAATGAATGAGCTGGTTCCTGCGACTCAGCTTTTGTTGTGCAGTGTAGAAATCTTGAGATTATGATTACGATTTGTAGTGAACTATCTGAAATTGGAAGATGTCACGAGTAAATTCCAGAGGCCGTGCATCATGGACATCAAAGTTGGTCCGATTACTTATGACATGGAGGCAGATGCGGAAAAAATTAAGCGAGAAAAATCAAAGTTTCCTGCTCTAGAGGAAGTGGGTTTTCAAGTAGTTGGAATCAAGGTGAGGATGAAGACAATTTCATCAGTCTCATTGACATCTGGTGGCTAAATATTTCTTACAGCAAGCAGCTACAAACATGTGTTTTGATAGCTGTACACTTCTGGAATAGTTTGGATGGTTGTACTGGCTCATTCCATGGTAATGTCATCCTAATAACATGCTACCTTTAAGAGGAAGTTAGTTAAAAGGGCTGCTGAGAAGGTAATGAGATTGATGAAGCAATGGCTGTTGATGAAGTAATGGCTATTGAGGTAAAAGCTACTGATGAGGTAACATTGGCTATTGATAAGGTAACACACACATGTTGCTACAGAGTTGTACACTTTTTAAATAGTGTGGATGTTTGTATTTTTCTCTGTGGATGGTAACAACACCCATGATGCATTCAACCTTTAAGAAAAAATTGGGAGAAAATGGCTATTGATGAGGTAATGACTATTGTTGAGGTCATGTTTATTGATGAGGTAATGGCTATTGATGAGGTCATGGTTATTGATGAGGTCATGGTTATTGATGAGGTCATGGTTATTGATGAGGTCATGTTTATTGATGAGGTAAGGGCTATTGATGAGGTAATGGCTATTGATGAGGTCATGGCTATTGATGAGGTCATGGTTATTGATGAGGTCATTGTTATTGATGAGGTAATAGCTATTGATGAGGCCCTGACACAGAGTTTCTAACATGATGTCATATTTAGTAATGTCTACTGAACCACTTGAAACCCATGCAATGTGATGGTTATTATTATTATTTATTGTTTCTGATATTTTTCTCCAAGGTGATTGTTTTTTGTCGATTCAGGTGTATTCCCCCACCACTGATTCATATAAAACTGTGGAGCGGACGTTCTTGAGAGCTCTTGATAAGACAACCATCTTAACAAAAGGTCAGTGATATCAGCTTGTAGTCTACCTGACAGCCTGTAAATACTCTTATCGAACTTTCTTAGTTGTTAAAGCTCCTGTCAAGGAGCTCGAAACTGCCCAGCCAGCGCATTAACTGTTTGTGCTGGAGATAATAAAGCCAGACGGCAGGCAAAACAAGCGGGTAAAATGGGCGATAATACAGCTTGTGTCAAGACAGCCG
This sequence comes from Norana najaformis, assembly GCA_964023275.1. Lineage (NCBI taxonomy): Eukaryota > Metazoa > Annelida > Clitellata > Crassiclitellata > Hormogastridae > Norana > Norana najaformis. The sequence goes on from OZ029921.1 coordinate 28,919,277, forward strand.
AGGTAGACAACACAAAACCAATATAAGCAGGAAATAAATAGGTAAAACCTTATCTTGTGACAGGAGAAAGCACGTATTTAACCAAGTTAATAAAATTTGAAGTTAACTGATAATTTGTCTGTTTAAAAATAAAGCTAATTTATTTCAAAACATGACCACATTTAAAACCAAGTAGACTGCCTCCCTGCTCAACCAAATGATGCCATATTATAACAAGATGGTGTTATATTGAGACCACATTCTGAAGTTGAAAGAAGTTTGGGTCCACCTTCCTGACCATTTCATGTCAGAATTTGTAACATAATGATCTAATCTAATCTGGAAATTTCTATTATGCTGTCATTAGAAAACGTAAGGCATCAAGTGATGGTTTTTCAAAGTGAAACTGCATTCCATAATAAGTCGTTTGGATAGATAAAGTCTTTTTTTGCATCTCGTTTCCTATTATTCTTTCAAGTTTGTTTTTACATTGCATTACCTATTACATTTTTAAAGTTTTTATTACATTTTAACTTTTTTACGTTGCATGACCTATTGCATTTTAAAAGTTTTTACACTGCATCACTTGTGACAGTATATTACAACTGTGCCATTTTGAACAGGGATTTCGCAGTATTTTACTCTTGAAGATTCAGTGGAGCTGGACCTCGTGCAAGCTTTCTTGCGTCGCCTGCGCAAAATTGAAGCCTGGTTTCTTAGTCAATGTAAATACACGTTCATTGCGAGCTCCCTGTTGTTTATCTACGATGGCAAGGCTCTGCATGACTACAAGTCATCAAAGAAGTTACCAGGAGCAGCAGCCGCTAACAACTTCAAGCCAGACTTGGAGGAAAATTTCAAGGAAACTAGGAATTTGACGTTAACAAATGCGGCGACTGAAAACGATGGAGTTGAATTTTATGACTCGATTGTAGATGTGCGCATGATCGACTTCACGCACGCGTTTGCAGTGGATGATGCCGGGGATGAAAATTATCTGGTTGGGCTGCAAAGCATAATAAAATATCTTAAGGAGCTGATGAGTGGAAAATTGGTCTCGTCACAAAATTGTAGCTAGAGTAAACTGATCTTTAATTTTGCATCTATTGAAAAGTATAACATGGCGGTTCACACGACGTGAAACACATCTACTGTACGTAGTTGTTTTGACTGGTGTTTTTCATAGGTGGGACAGTATTGTAAAGATCTGTTCTGAGCACTGAATTGTTCTCACTTCTGCTGACTCAAAATGTAAATAAAATTATCAAAATACAGCTGTATATATGAAAGTACCTCAATGGATCAGCGTGAAGCCGAGACACATTATAAGCCGCTAAAAGGTTAATATCATATTTGAAGAACTGTTTTATGATATCTTAATAGGAAATTTTGAGAATGTAAATGCAAGTGGTTGACTTGAATACAGATATAAAATTTAAAAATATTTGCAATTTAACATTTTGGTGAATCAAGCCAAATATTTGTTTCACTGATGTGGGCATTTTTTGACTGCCAGATATTTGATATTTTGCAGCACGACTTCATACTGTGGCTTAACTGAAACTTAGTTAATTGAGATGATCACAGCTGAATGAGTTTGTTGTGTATAAGTTATTTCTGTCTTGTGAATATATCAAGTGCTGTCTCAGTCGTTTAATATATGATGCAGTTTTGACCGGCAGTGTATTTAAACAATCTGATCACTGCTAACCTGATACGCAACTAAATTTTTTCCAGGCTCAAATGTTGAGGACATGGCACTCGCCGTTTTGACTTCAGTGTAGTTCAACAGGCCGTATTCACCAAGCTCACAGCCGTGGCCAGACATCTTTTGTCCACCAAATTGTGAACTGCATAAAATTGTGAATGCTACTCAATTAAATGTCTTGCTTACTTTACCAAATGTGGTTTCATAAACTTAAGTGGCAAACAGGGCACCAGATGGAAATTATGACGTTGCCTTTAAGAAGTACGTTGCCTGGATCCCTGAAAATTACTTTGGTGTTAGGCATTTCTGAGGTGGTATGGCATCACATTATTAACATTTTCTTTGGAGCCTCTTAAGCAATAGTTGTAGTAATAACTAGCATAGTAAGCATATTGAATGACTGCAGGTCCAATCGCGTGGGGGGAGAGGTGTGTTTGGGCCACACCTTGACCACTACTTGACTAGATTTTACCCCTTCGACATTTACATATATTTACAAATCATATATAAATAAGGCATGGGAGGCAACAAACCCACAAGTGGCCAAGGTCCTTCTCAACCTCACAAGGGGCACAAGTGATCAACAATAGGAAATCATGGCTGTGCCCGTAATGTGTAAACTAGTATATGCCGATATACTAACAAAGGAAATTGACAAGAAGCAAGTAGTGGTCAAGGTGTGGCCCAAACACACCTCTCCCACTTCTTATCAGACACTGTCTGTCACATGTCAAGACGTAAGATTTTCCCAAGACTGTTCACTTGCACCGATTTATGAGTTTTCACGTCGATCTGTCACATATACGATTTCGGCTTGTAACACTGAGAATACGGGTTCGAGATTCCCCTCCGGCGATTACTGCATTGGGACCTTGAGCAAGCCCTTCACCCACGAATAATAATTTCCAAATTACCATTCACATATGTATTACCGTGTTGTGACTTCATGTTCATGAATAGTCTTGCAATTTTTTCCTGCTGAGCCTTTGACATGTTGATGCTTCTTGTGAATTTCCTTTGTTATTTTGGTTACCCACTGAGTGTTAAACATACTTTTACAAGACTTGTGTTATCTTCAGGGACCAGAAATTTGGATACTGCCATTACGCAAGATAGGTGTGAACACCAGCCCCATCTTGGTGGTCTAAGTGTTCAGCTTCATTAAAAACTGAAAAGTATTATGCAGGAATTATTAAAAGATACCATATTTACTTGAATATGAAATTTAGAAATTTTTGCAACATGTTTTGTTGCCTAGTGCTGTTACCCTTCCAAAACACTTGACATACAAGCAAATCTTAATTCACTCAAAAATATAATTGACTCAACATGGAATATAAACGCAAAGATGAACGCTTAACCATAATTGCATATTTCTACTGCACCTTTTCTGGGTAAATTCCTCAGAATCACCCCAATACAATCAAACAAAGCCACAGTATTACAGAACGAGTCTCAACCGCCAACAGAACAGAGACAAAGAAAAAATGTTCTGGCCGGTAGGCCTTCAGTGCTTTCAGATTTTACCACCACGTACTAGTACTACATTTGCCAAGTTAAGCAGCGTCATAAATGTATGAATACACAAACTAAAATGCCCTGGATCACTGCATTTCGCTGAGGCACCAACTGTAAACACCACATGTACCTTAACTATGTGGACTTAATTAAGCATTACACGCATGCATAAATTTGCATTTTCTATTAGAAAAATAATCATACAAGCCTTTCTACTACATGCACTAAATTGTAAAGCAATGCTAAAGGACTGTGCCAGCTAATTAAATGTTCTGTAGTTTTACAAATAGCACCTTCTCGAGGTAAATGTAACAGAAGTCCATAGTTCAGATGTCCATTTGTGCATGTCAGCACTGGACGTTTTCCTCATGATCAAAATTTACGAATTCTTCTGAGGAATCTTGATGGTTACCTAGAAAAAACAAACAATTTGCTGTCCAGATGTGTTAAAGATTTACACTTACACTATTTGACTAGCATCAAAGATAACACTGTTCCAACAACAAGTTTTAAAAAGAAGCTTAAAATTTACACGTTTAATAGGTCTGCCTAGATTTCTGTGCATTCCTATCTATATACAACTGATATTACTCGGTAGGACTTTTTATAGGGTCGTTGCAGGCGCCGTTGGGGCTGTTGTTAATTGCGCATATTATAAATGTCTGTTTAAAAATAATAATAATAATATTCAAACACCTCTGGCTCAGATGTTTTGCAGATATAATGCATTCAAACATCTCTAGTTACCGAGAAATACCTTCAGAAATATCAATTTTCAATATAGCCAAGCAGAAATTTGTTGTCAACCATCCACTGTATTAAAGATGCTTAAAGCTACATTATGAGTGAACACAAGTTACAGGAGACCTTATCATCACAAATTCTCAAGACTCGACAAGACCTGAAAACTATTAACCCGAGAAAACTATTAAACAGCACATAAATGGATGCCATATCAGTTCCTTTGTGAGGTTGTTAACAGGAGTTATACAAATGTTAGACAAAGATGTACCTTAATTATTATTAGTATTATAAGAAGATTTATAAAGCACAAGTTAATATATCCAAATAACCGCAAATGCGGTGAGGTCCACAGTGTCACAAAGTCTACAATATGTGAATTTACAAAAAACAAATTTCAATCAAGTCTGTGATATAAGAATGCATGTTTGGCAGCTTGGGCTTTGTTGTTCTGACGGCAGGACCAGTGAGTTAAGCAACATCAGCTCGGTTATCATTCATGAAACCATCTGGTGCCACCTGGCCTTCCATCCTTTCAGGGCCGGTAAATGAGTACCAACGCAAGTTGGGAGATTAAACACAATGCTCTGAATTGCTGTGGTCATATATACATCTCAGCTGAATGATCTTTCGATTTTAAAACCACGCTTACGAGGAGCTATAACAGACACGGCAAAGCAGGTGTCTTGCCTTTATCTTTTTTAATCTACGATGCACTTTTGACTGGCAGCGTAGTTACACAATCTGATCTCTGCTAACCTGTTATGCAACTAAATTTTTCCAGGCTGTATTGAGGACGTGGCACTCACCGTTTTGACTTCAGTGTATTCATCCAGGCCGTATGAACCAAGCTCACGCCCGTGGCCAGACATCTTGTATCCACCAAATGGAGCACCAGCATCAAACACATCGTAACAGTTGACCCTGACAAAATTTATCTTTTTGATAAAACAGTTTGTGCTAATGATGCTGGCTCTAAAGCAAAATGTATGCTTTCAAATTGTAGGCAACTAAGATTATTGAACCAACTGCAAGCATTTTTGTTCCTATCATTTTCATTATGCTCTCGAGTGCTAAGAAATTGTCCAGTTACCCCCACAGTCAATAACTGTACCTCAAATTGACAGGCTTACCAAGTATACCACACAGTCAGTAAGTAGTAATGCATTTGTTAACACACCATAAGTAATCAAATGTAATCAAAAATTTATAAAGCGCCACTTCGAGGTAAACTCCTCATATGTCCAACAACTGAGCGAGGAATCGTAGGCATAGAAGGAATCATAGGCGCACAGTTCTGGTAGTGACCTGTGCGCAAGGGAAGATGAGCAGTCCACAAAGCTAGCCTTGAGAAGCAGCCATGAGTAATAAGTGTTAACGACTTCATTTTCTTAGCCTCAGCACATAAGAGCGGCCAGTCAGTCATCTCCAACACTGCCTGATCTTCTCACCAACAGTACACAGTCAGTCTACTCAATTTATAACTGAGTTTGCTTGGGGAGCAAGTACGGCAGAAATTCCAAAACATCTTTCTGCCCCGGAGAGGATTAGAACCCTCGACCTCTCAGATGACCGTCCAGCAAATAATAAGACCATTTACAGAGTGCTGAGGCTAAACTAACCACTGAACTTTCATGCACCCTGCACAAGTGAACTGTAACAACAATATTACAATCAGCTGCAGAATTTCAGAAGAAACTTTCTTCTAGCGTATCCCATACCAGACAGTTCCAGACTGAATGCTGTTCGACAAGTAGATGGCCTTCTCGAGGTCACGTGTGAAAACTCCTGCTCCAAGGCCATAGATGGAGTTATTTGCCCTCTGAATAACCTCATCAAGAGTCTTGAACTTCATAATTTGCATCACTGGTCCGAAAATCTGCAGCATTAATAAACGTCACTGTTACAGAATTCACAGAAGCAAATGGCTGCAAAAACCCAAGTCACTCACAAAATTCCAGCATTTATAAACATTATGAAGTACAATATAAATACCATGATCAAATTCTACCTGAATTTCAGTCTAGGCCCATAACAAACCTTTGTTCCTGTTCTTTTGTGTAGTATTTGCATACCAACAAATTGTAAAGTGAGGTAGTGCTGTCAAAGATATATGCACAGGCCATGCTTCTGCAATCCACTCAAGCCCATCGTTTTGCTTAGAGTTGGACCATCGTTTTAGAACAGAGCTGAACACACACTCACACACACTGGTTCAGTTGCTTCTGCTTACCATATATTTCAACCTAAGTTGCATCCATTCTGGCAACCGGACTTGGTTCTTGGCATGGCATCTTTGGACAACCCTACTGACTTGACGCAGTGCTTTTGAATAAGCTAGTGCCTATGCTTAGCTTTAGAAATTCTGAGTTTATGACTACGATTTAGATCCATTAGATAGCCTTGCTTACAGCGCTTGTAAGAGGGCCTAAAAAGGTACTCATAAAGTGTGATCATTTGTATGTACATTCGAGCAAACGTTATCAGCACTGTGACAACAATAATGGACATAATCCACCATGAGAATTATTATCACTCCATACGGCAGAAATAGTGAAAAGAAATGATAGTGAAACCTCTTCTTTGGCAATTCTCATGTTATCCTTGACATCAGCAAAGACGGTCGGCTCAATGAAATATCCCTTGTCTCCAATACGCTTTCCTCCAGTAAGGAGTTTGGCACCCTCCTTCTTTCCACTTTCGATCAAGTCCATGATCTTTGCCGTCTGATCTGCATCGATCTGCAGAAACACAAATTACCAGTACAAACAACTACCAGCAGTATTTTGATAAGAGCAAAAGCAAAAGAACGATTTGATTTACTGTATCATCAGTAAACACTGTGTTTGTTTGATAAACTTTGCACTATAACATCACAGCCTAACTCACATTTCCAAGGATGCAAGAGAACCTAACCAACCCATTTCAATGCCTCACACTAACAATTTGGGATTTCAAAGCCATTGCTTTCCGCAGGGCCTTCTCCAAGCTAAAACCAGAAAAGACGCAGCAGTTCCAGATGTCATAAACAGTTTGGACTATTTTCTCTCTCCTGCAGAATTACAATTACCTCAGCCAAAAATGGATTATTTACTTTCTTTTTAGTGGCTCATCAGTTTCTCTTGAAGCAGTGCTGTATAAATTTCCAATTACAATTGCAACCAATCGATTATCACCTCAAGTGAAACTGTAGTCAAAAATTGTAATATAAACTGAACAGGACGAAGTGTCCTCATTCTGAGTAGAATGTATTTACACAGTCTGGGCCAGAAGAACTAACGACTAAAATCAATTCTAAACAACTTTCAGAAATGAACCAGAAAGGTAATTTTTTCAAATAGAAAAACAGACAGTGCTTTTAAACTGGGTATACCTGAGGTCCTTGTTCATTTTTCGGATCAAATGGATTCCCGACAGTTCTCTTCTTTGCCCTTTCAACGGAATGTTCCACAAAATCCTTGTATGCCTTTTCCTCAACAAATACGCGAGACCCAGCACAGCAACATTGGCCCTGATTAAAGAAGAGACCAAAGTGACTCTGCTCCACAGCATTCTCCACTAAAATTTAAAAAAAAAATCGTTTTTGAACGGTCACATTATAAAATTAGATGAAAGTTAAGTCTAATCTTGTGTAGATTTGGAACTACATCTGATCCAATCTTCATCACTGATTTTATCTTGATTGGACACTTACAAATAACCTGGTCCTGAAGAAATGCACAGTTCATAACTACGATTAAGAATCTGTAGTGATTGCATCTGATTTGAGATTTTAACCAGTGGTAAAGTTGACAGCCAGTTAAAGTCAGATTGCTTATGAAAACCAGTCCTCTGAAGTATGCTGTGTGTGAAGTTGACAAAGTCAGACAGCTCGACTGCAAGCAACCTTGCTGGCCACCTAAAATGACCATCTCTAGTACACATCAAGTCATCAGCTCAATAAGTCACCAAAGAGGTTGCCATAGGTATAAAGTGGGAAAGCTTTCGATGAGTAAAAGAATCAAAAGGAAACCTGAATGACACCATATAACTTACTGTCAGCATCAGCCAAAATGATGTTGGGGCTTTTTCCACCCAGTTCCAGGGTAACGCGCTTCAGGTTGCTTTCGGCAGCCAACTTGGCAACTATATGGCCAACTTCAGTGGAGCCAGTGAACGCAACCTTATCGACATCAATGTGACCGGCAATTGCTGCTCCAGCAGTTGGACCAAATCCAGGCACAATGTTTATGACTCCAGGTGGAAATCCAGCCTTCAATGACATTTAACAACAGCTCTTTCAGTCATCAGAAAAATTTCAATAACCAAACAAGAATAAACCATCATTAAGAACATAACATGGTTAATTTCTTGACTCAAATTTCCAGCCAAATATTGTAAGTAAAAAGCATTCCCCAAAACCCTGAACTCCAGTTAAGGTTTTCTTGACCAAGTAGACAAACGAGGTAGCATGACTTTAAACTCTAATGTGGTGCACTTATTAACCCTTTGAGCTCTGAATTCAGGATTTAAAACATCATTTAAGACATCATTACCACTAAGCTCTTGTCACTTACAGATAATTAAAAGCCAACAAAGTGTAAGTTATGACAAAAATTATGGTCTAATAGCAGTCAGATTTAACTACAAAAAATTCATTAGCACAGCAGCTAAGGTTAGGATCAGATTTACATACATGAATATGTAATTGATAATTCATACATAATGAATACTTATACAAAACCCCACTGTTTAAATCATGTTAAATGACGTGTATGTACATATGTATTGAAGCACTTACTTACCACCTATATAGCACATTTTAAGAACCTCATAAAGATGCTGCAACATGACTACCTAAAAGATCTAAAAACTAAAATAAACTTCACTGTTTATTGTCATTTCTTGTTTGTTTGTAACTGATGCTCCAGAATTTTGGAAAAGGTCACTTCAGTGAGCACAAGCAAGCACCAAGCACCCGGCAGGTAAAATCTAACCTACAATTTACAGGTTGAAGGATAAAACCACTGCAAAATACCTCAGCAGCCAAGGCGGCAACATAGTTGGCCGAGAGTGGCGTCTGTTCAGCGGTTTTCAGGACGATAGTATTTCCCATGGCCAGAGCTGGAGCCAACTTCCACGCTTGCATCAAGAGCGGAAAATTCCACTGAACAAACAAATTGAATAAGATTAATCTTGACAAAATACAACCCACTCACTCGGTAAAGCACCACAGTAATGTAGTGTAAAATATGAAACAAAATACAGCATCAGTCCCTGCAGCTGTCTCCTGCTCTCTTACTTACAAAGAATTATTTCTGAAATCCTGAATGAAACAGACAGCAGAAAGGCAAACTGAAAAGGATGTCAAAATTATCTATTGTCACAAACCTTAGAAATAAAAACTAATAATAGTAATAATTAGCAACTTCTAATTCGCCTGTGTCTAATGCACAAGGCATCAGCTAACGGTGCACCAAAACCAAGCCACAATCAGGTCAATATCCAGAAGGTCAGTCCACAAGACAGAGAGGCAGCCTACAGTGGATATTGGATAAGCAATTATAGTGACCAAATATAACAGTGACCAAATACTATATAACTGCCACATATAGCTTAACTGACTTTTCCAATTTCTTATAGACTGTACTTAACCTGAAGACCATCGTAAATGATTTACCGGAATGATCTGACCACAGACGCCAATCGGCTCATGTCTTGTGTAAGAGAAATAGTCACCATCTGAAAAACATTCCAAGGAAGCTCTAGACAAATATCGAAATAGACAGAAATTTAGACAAACGATGATTGCCTTATTTTAAGTAGTTAACAAAACCCTGTGTCGTTTCCAGCATGCAGGAATACAAATTCACAATTACAATTAAAATAAGAAATAAGCATTTATGTCCCAAAAGTCACATGCAACTTAGAAAAATCTTACTAATTGGAATTGTCTGGCCATGGTTCTTGTCCGCCCATCCAGCATAATACCTATATAATTATCACAAACACCTAAATTTACCATCAAATAACAAGAAAAGTTTTAGAGAAAACAGATTTCCATTTTGAAAGCAGTGAGAAATTAGACATTTTAACTAAGAACTTTAACTAGAATTTAACGAGGTGAAGGATCTAAGATCCCAACCACGTGTCATCAGAATCTTTGTTATAACAAAGCAAGCTATAAGGAGAATGCAGTGTCTATGTAAAAGTGCTCACAACAATGTTGAAATGATTGAATAGTGTACAAATTTTAAACGAAAATGTGCAGATGTTAAAGCAGATGTCTCTAAATGTCAAATAGTTTCACAGAAACAATCATTTAACACTCATTCTAATCTAATCTAATCATGTAAATTCTATGGTTGCATCATAACAATAACTAAGGCATCTGTTGATGGCACGTTAAAGCTGACCACAATACATTCATTTCAAGGAGGTCCAGCAGGACTGAACCACAGCCAAGAGGGATAGCCCTGCAGAAAACAGATAGATCTTAATCACAGATGGAAAAACAACAAAACTGAAGAAGTGCATTCAAAGTGCAACGAAGTGCATTTAAGAAAATTCATGAAATTACTCACCGATACGTCTTAATGGACAGCTCCAAGTCTGCGAAAAATGATGCCGTGAATGGCTTTCCATTATCCAAAGTCTCCAATGACTGAAAAATTAGAGCATAACATCAAACACCTGCTCATATCGCACCTTATGCTGTTCAGTTTTATAGAAACCTAAAAACAGTAAATTTAAAGAGACATTGTACTTGATAAAAACCAGAAAAGCATAAAAATGTGGGTCAACATGTCAGTTCTTTTTCTCACGCTGTTTCTTACTACATAAAAGTTACACCAGTTCTAACACAGATGAAGTCTTCATAACCACTTAAAACCCTTCTTACACTAAGCCATTTTTACAATTTAATCTGCTAGACATTTATAAACAGCCCTTTTCTTTACCAATCCAGCCTTTCTCTTCTCATGTTCCAAGCCTTTTCCCTGTTTAGTCCTAACTTACTTCATCACTCATTTGTTTTTATCACCTTTTTCTCTTGATACTCCTGATTTCTCCTCTAGCCATTTTCATTTTCCTCTACCTACTTCGATCCAAACCACATGTCAAACTCTTACCTTCACCAAACTGGTCAGCTTCACATACACAGACATCTGTCTTCTTTAATTTGGTAACACAGTTTACCAATTTCTGTTCCAGATCGTCCTGTCTGCAGTCAGCCACTGTTTCTGCATTAATATATGTGAATATGCCTGTTTCTCGCTTCTGGCAAATTAACTTTTATGACTTTGTGACGGTTTTCTATGGCACAGTCACATACCAAAGGATAGATTTCGACTTCAAAGTTACTGTTGAGTCTAAACATTTTCCTGTATTTTAGAATGCTGCAGAAAATATATCATAATCTATTTTTGTCATCCAGCTGGTCATTGTAAACACCCCGAATCTAGTTTTTGGAAAGGATTAGTCATAGCGCATTTCAGACTACATTCTCATTTTAGATGGTTACAGGAACTTAGTTTACTAATTTATTTATTAATCTGTGTACTTATTGTGTACTGAGTAAGACAGCAAAAGTGTTAAGCACCTTGCCTACAGGTCAGAAAGGGATTAACAGCTTATCATGCCCTGGCCACTCTGTCGTGTGACTCCTATGGACTCTGAAGGATCACAACAACTTAGACAACAGCAAACAGACAACACTTCGAAACCTAGAGACCACTAAATGCCAGGGGTGACAAAGTTCAGGTGGGGGCTTTGGTTTGCCAAGACTAAAATTCACAATTAAAATCACATGATTTTACTATAAGACAATGACCATCAAGTGGTTGGTCACCCTAACGTTTGCCTAAGGTCAAACTGTTAGCATTCAGCAAATATCATGTGCTATACCGGCATCTGGACCTCAAGCTTAATGGCAACGAATTAATGTACAGTTATTTCCTCCTGTCCCTTAAGCCACTCTCTCAACAAGTTAAGAAAAAACCCTCCAGCCTAGTCAAGAGAGTAAAGACTTTCAAAAAAATTATATTTCCAGTATTTACAAGCTTCCCTCCATCGTTGCCATCACCATCACTTCTAGATCAACATCAGCACTTCACAATTAGCTGTCATTTCACCCTTTCTAGCTACCTCACTCTTTTGTACCTTGTTATAAAACGGTGGGTGTAAATATTATATCGGTAACAGCATGGGTGATTAATAAAAGCTATCTGAGTTCAGAAGAGCTGACTCAATTTGTATTCGAGTTCAGCCGAGTTGACTCAGCTTGTTTTCCCTACCGCCAAGTAGACTCGGTCGCGGTCCATCAGGTCAGCCAAGATGTTCAGAAGTCTCCCACGACTGCTTGCATCCAAGCGTCTCCATGGTGACCCAAGGCGGAAAGCTTCCCTGGCTGCTTTCACAGCCAGATCGACATCAGCCTGAAAACAAAATTTCACTCATTTAGCCAACATACGTCATGAAGAAACTTACTCTGGAGCAAAAGACTGCCCATTAAAAGATCATTTCATTTCAAATCAGATTAAACTTCAAACATGGCTTCTGCCACATGGGCTTTACGAGTTGCACGCGACTTTACTAATATTAAAAAACCTGGAAGCATCAGGGATAATTTACGTTCATTAACTGATCTTGCTTGGAAGTCTGCAGGGTTCTTAATCGAGTCGTTAAAGGCAAACTGTCGAGTGCAGTCAACTGATGTTTAATATCCAAAATTAATGGTGCCACATGAAAACAAGAAAATAAATCACAGTACCTTGTCTCCCTCAGCTACATCACAAATCTTCTCCCCAGTTGCTGGATTGATGGTTGGAAAAGTTTTCCCACTCACAGAATTTATCCATTCGTTGTTGATGAAGATCTACAAGAAAAAGAAAATTCTACAGATGCATTTCAGCACCAGGATAATGCAAACACTCCCTCACTTTAGCTCCTAAGGCTTTCTTTGCCTATATACACATTGGAAACTTGATATAATGCTGCGTTTGGGAGCCTTATCCAAAACTGCCTTACAGCAAAATAGTGTTATAATGACATAATTGTCTATAGTGGAACCAAATTTGAGATCCAGATCTGACAATGTTATCAGAATTCATGTTATACTGGAGCATGCTATAAGGGGTTACAAGTGTATACCATTAGACGTTGATAAGCACTGCGGTACCTTACCCGCCATACCATTTTCAACATACTTATCCTACTCTCCGGGGACATCCACCCAAATCCTGGCCCACTATATCTTCATTCATGTCCTCCTCTCTCACCTCCTTCTACCTATCCACCTCCTCCTCCTTCCAGAACGTCATCGTCCAGCATCCTTGACAATACTCTAAATAAAGACAACAGCCGCTTCTTAATTTGCACGCTAAATACTCGATCATGACTGCATCCTTCACAAGCCAAAGAAATTTATGACATAGCCCTCTCCTCTCACCCGCCTGACTCAATCAAGTTAAGTCAGGTCAGTAGTGCGCTGTGAGTTTCCTTTTAAAAGGAGCTATATGAATGCATATTCACGATTATAATAATGACATGATGTCCAGTACAAATGTGGACCAAAGGGAAACATGATTTTAGAATTTAAAATATCTTACACAGCCAATATCTGAACTGCTCAGCGTGGCATGCTAGCAGATTGCTAAATCATGTCTCTGCCTTTTACCTCTTCATTCGGGTTTTGAATCCCTAGGCACGACATGCAATTGACAATCTCTGTCAATCCACGTAACCCCTCGTGAAAGGTTGTCTGCTAGTGTGACTGCTGTCACTCAGCCAAAACTTCTTTCAAGCTTGGGGTCAGGCTTTGTTATTGAGAAGTGTAATAAATGATTACTCTACATTACCTTCAAATGGTCAAACATTACATCTAGTCCATTTAGGTAAACACATGCTCTTACATACAAGCACCAGAACTTCTAAAAACCATGCTCATGCCCATACCTCCTTACCACATAACATTCAGATAAAGCGTGAATAAAATGTGGCAACAGTTAACTAATGATATTCTGACGCAATTGTAGTTTTGAAAATGCTATGCGCATGTAGTGTTACATGTACAAAATAATAAGATTACAAAAACAACACAAATATTACATACGTACATAAATCTTGCCAAGATCTGACGAAGACAAATTACAATATAATGGAACTGTAATTACTGAACTGAAACGGCAAGCACATGTAAAGATTCTATGGTGAACAACATCGTAAAAAGGCTCTTCATCGTCAACCAGGCATGAAAAGTTAGGTCAAAGATTCGTTTCCCTTGCACAGTGGTCTATAATTAAATGCACTTATGGCTTTATAACAAATGCATTTTTACTATATTTGTGCAGTTGCATTTAGTTCAATTCTAATTATCTTAAATCCCTAAATATCTCTGTATACAAACACAACAGGCATACCGCCATGCAATGTCTTTTGACAGTTACCCGGTTTTCTCAGCAATTATGCCACTAAGTGACTATTTGGGAACCTTTCGGTTCTGTTTTTGACTAAAATGAAAAATTGGTCACACCAAGGTGTGTAAAATAGCTTTGTCCTGCAATTCTGTCCCCAAACAAGAAAATGTAACAGGTTCAGTGCGCATCTCAGTATTTCTAGCAAATTCATAATATTCATAAAATTTCCATAACATTCTGCCTGTTCAGCACTGAAATTGTTCAACTGCAATTTTGCAACAAAAATTACTTAAAGTCGCTTTTCACACACAAAAAATAGGTTCTTTACTTACCTTTTCACTGAAGTAGGGCAGTGTAAATAAGGCATGAATATAAATTGGTGAAACGCAACAATTTAAATTCAACGGGAAGCTTACTCTGATACCGTATTTTCAATTTCGTTTTCAACCTCCCATTTTTTTCATCTAACTAATCTTAATGTAATCTTTATTTAATTTAAACCAGCCCTCGACTAGTCCCGTTTTACCACTAAAAAACAGCGCAGAACCCTGCGTTTCTTGTCCCTTGTACATCTTCAAATAAACACTTATCTTGCCTTGTTGTACTTGATTTCTGGCTGGATGACAGGCTGCGGCAGGGCCGCTGCGTACCACCGGACAGCTCCAAATGTCTTCAGAACATCCAAGGAAGGCGTTCCAAGCTTCCACGACCGACTGGCAACACAGCGAAGCATTCTCCAGAAGGCGTTTACGAATTCAAAATGTCTTTCCTGGGTCCTGCACCACTTTCTTCTCGACCGTTAAACAGCCTCAGCTAAAATCGCCTTTGGTCGCGATATACTTATAATGGCGGTTTATTGCTGACCCACCTCTCAACAACCAGGCAGGCATGCAGGCAGGCAGGCAGGCAGGCTGAAAGGTCGAAATAGCCTACTTACCATGACCGCATATATATATATATATATATATATATATATATATATATATATATATATATATATATATATATATATATATATATATATATATATATATATATATATATATATATATATATATATATATATATATATATATATATATATATATATATATATATATATATATATATATATATATATATATATATATATATATATATATATATATATATATATATATATATATATATATATATATATATATATATATATATATATATATATATGTAATGAACACAAAGGTTAGAAGTGTATATATATGGATTAGAAACTTGTATTATATAATACATACATATATATATACACGTTTCTAACCCGTATATAGTTATAGCATTTTACCCCGTACTAACGGTTTTTAGGCGAGGACCTATATTATTATTATATATCAATCTTTTATTTCACCAAACAATGGTAGCAAAAGAGAAGATTCCTGGATATAGTTGAGCCCGCTGCAATGGCTAGCTTGGTGGATAGGCTAATCAACATTTGAGACTGACTGCCCCCATGCTGAGTGGTGGGCCAGTGCTCAATCAACCGCTATTATACTCAAGGGGACATTCATGCAGGTATAAATGTTGCTGTATCGGTGAGCACAAAGTTTCTAAGATAATCTGTGGTCATTCTTGGACGACATCTTTGTTCCACGTAATCGTATTCGTAAACTCGAGATTTCTACAGCGCCCAACGTAATCGTAAATCGTAATCTCGAGATTTCTACAGCACCCAACGAAAGCTAAGTCGCGGGAACCAGCTTATTCACAGGCGCTTTGTCAAAACAGAATCGATAGGCAAAAGGATTCGGTTCCAGGTCAAGATCCAGGAGTCAGGCAGTCAGACAGTCGGACTAGAGTGGATGATGTTTGAAATTGAAGCGAGAAGAGTGATAAGGAGAAGAGGAAGAATCAGGATAAGATTTTTGGAAAAGAAGTGTTTTCAGTCTTGAGTGAAAGACTTGCGCAGAAACTGAAAGAGGTTCAGTGTTGATGAGTTCGTAGTAGGCCTCTGATGGAGCAGATAATTGTCGTAATCCTGGCGGGAGTTTATTCCAGAGGGGTGGGGCTGCTATGGATATGGAACGATTACCAAATTTTAAGGATGAGGAGGTGACGGGAGGGCGAAGAAGTGTTAGGACAGACGAGGACCGGGTTGAACGGAGTGTTTGGATTGTAAATAATTGACGAAGATAGGAGGGTTGGGAGGATTGAAGTGTGTTGTAGGTGAGGGATAAGACTTTATTCGTTCTGGTATTTTAAGCCAGTGAAGTGATTTCAGAACAGGAGTGATGTGAAATTGCGAACAGAAGAGATCCAAGAACGGAGCCGTGTGGGACTCCGCAAGTGAGAGGGCATGACTGAGAAGAGGCTTCCGAAGTTTTAACAGAGAAAGAAGGGGAGGAGAGATAAGACTGTATCCATAGCAGAGCAGTGTCAGCAAAACCAAACCAGGTTGAAAGTTGGTGGAGTAAGATACTATGGTCGAAGGCTGCAGAGATATCAAGGAGACAGAGGCAAGAAATCTGCTGATGAGAAATGGCAGAAACAAGCTTGTTGTAGAGAGATGTCAGCAGAGCAAATGATCTTAAATTGTAGTGCTAACAAGTGTAGAAGCATGTAAACCCATAGCAAACTAGTTTATAAGTAGTTCTTTATCAGGCTTTGACGAAATGTGTTGAGGATGAATAAATGGACGGATGGGTGGATGAAGGATGCAAGAATAAGTGGAAGGACTTCTCATTTAAACCGCCCCCAAATTATGAAACTGCTGGTGTCATCCTAAAAATACATGCGCTTTATATCTAAGTGTACTGAGAACTTGTTTCTTGCTTTCATACAAACAGTGCATTTCCATCTCTACTAGAATTTTAAAAAAAATTGCAGCTTCTGTTTGCTTCAAAGTTTCTTGGGACAAAAACCACCTGCAACTATAAAATTGATGGTGTGGCTACACTGCTGAATTTGTGTCTTGCAGCGGAACTGCAAATTCAGACACCAATGATGATCTGCCAGAAGTTTTATGTTTTACAGATGTCTGCTGACTATTGGATGTGGATGTAGGCTCAATGTACTGTTAGGCAGTATGCATAGTCCTATGTGTTCTGAAGTCAAATAGAACATGTGAAACTTGTATTCACACCGTTAGGTCTATGACAGTATTTACACTGGAGATAGTGACTTGCTTTTAAAGGTTAAGTTGTGTAAAGAGGAGTGTTTAGCATCATGTACCTCTGTGATTTTCCACATGAATTTCTGTGCAGTGAACCTGAACATGAAGAATGTGTGGAAACTTTTGTTAACTAAATTTCAGCAGGCTTGATCCAGTGTTGGCCTACCATTTGACCTACTAATGTGTTACAAACTTTGACTGCATGTCTGGGGTATGAATCAGCAGGCTTTGCTTAAAGATTATGTAAAGACATGGAACAATGGAGAACTTGGCAGTATATGAATGGAACCTATATGACAATATTTCCATATGGGCTTCGTATGTATTACCATATGTGAACATGAAATCCGTATGGTAATGTTGTCATGAGGGCTTCTTGTGTCCAACATATGATGTTATTATCGTTGGTGAAAATTAAGGAAGAGTTACAACTTTTTGTAATTTTCAGGGTTTTTTACATTTGTGGGATTTTATTTATTAAATATTTGCATTTGCATTTTCTTTCATGAAAAATTGAACACATTTATGCCTATGGCGCCAAATTTCTGGCGCGGGCCCTGACAATATTTCAAATTTCATTGTAAAACTCTGTCAGCTCCGTACCCTCTGTGACACAGGCTGTGAAGATGATCAATGTTGGCAGTAGTAGGTGAACCCGGGTTCTAGCACATCAACCAAAACTATAGGTTAAATTTCAACCTATAGGTTCCCCGTCAAAATAATCACATGATGACGTCATCGAAACTACTGGAAATTCCCAATTTTCGCGCACGCAACCATATTATAGGTTCATCGAAACCTTTTAGAAATCTAAAAAAATCTATAAAAAAATATTTTCCTAACTCTATTTAAAAGACGATCATACATAATAAAAATGGACTACAATACGAAAACAATACGCGAATTACGAGATATAGCGAAACAGCGTGAATTGAAAGGCTATTACAAGTTGCGAAAAGCGGAGTTGATTGAAACTATTAAAACGAGTAGTTTGCTCGATGAACCAGTTCCTGAAATAGGTGTACCAACACTTACACCTTTACCAGTTTCGTATGTTAAGAAAGTTTTTAACAAGATTAAATCAACGATTAGTACTTCCACCAAAGATATCGCTAATTGGATTGAAAGTTACATACCGCCGGAACCAAAAAGAATTGTGAATGAAAAGTTAGAAGCATTGAAAAGAAAAGTAAATTCTATTTACGATAAACTTTTTTTAAAAAAGAACAAGTTTGAAATTCGAGAGGCCGCGACTGCTATTAAGGGATTTGCTAAACAATATACAATCAACGGGGTTGATGGAATAGATGCCGTGTCTTTTCTTAGTAAAGTTGAACCACAGGTAATTAATCTGTTTACAAGTAATCGCCAAACAAAGATTAATTTGGTTCTCACTTGTACGATGGAGCGTGTAGATATGAAATCTGGGGAGGTGACCTGTAATGACATTCCATTCGTGACGAAAACTGAAGTGAATTTAGATACTACCGATGTGAGTGAGGTGTATAGTAATATGAAAGATAAGATGTTGGAGTCTATGGCTGCTTTCCAGATGCGAGGAAGTAATTGGAGATTTAAGACTGTGGTAAAGCTAGATATTAATACAGCTGTTTATAAACCACTGAAAGGTAATTCATACATTCCATTACTGAAAGAACTAGCTAGTAAAAAGGCTATTATCAATATGGAGAACGAAGACGATGAGTGTTTTAAATGGTGTATTACTAGAGCCGTAAATCCTGTTGATAAAAACCCTAAACGAATAACCGAATTACTACGAACGCAATCTGAAAATTTTAATTGGAATGAAATTAATTTCCCCGTTTCGTTGAAAGACATCGACATATTTGAGAAAAATAATAATCTAAGCGTTAATGTTTTCGGCTACGAAAGATTTGTATATCCTTTAAGAATATCTAAACGAAATGGAGATACTGATGTAGTACCTATCGATTTACTATTGATTGCGGATGATAACACGCGGCATTATTGTTTGATTAAGAATCTTAGCAGATTATTATCTTCTCAAACGAGTAAAGCAAAAACCTTCATGCATTATTGTCGGCGTTGTCTTAATGGATTTGAAAGGGAAGAAGCTCTCGATAAACATACGGAGCACTGCAGCAACCACGGTGTCGTGAGAGTGAAGATGCCAGAGCATGGTACTATGTTACATTTTAAAAATTATTATAGATCGATGAGAGTCCCATTCATTGTGTATGCGGATTTCGAATCTTTCATAAAACCAATCGATACATGTCAACCCGATCCTAGCGTGTCTTACACCAACCAATACCAAAAGCATACGCCTAGCTCGTTTTGCTATCACATCAAATGTTTTGATGATAAACTTTATTCACAAAGTCTGGTAAAGTTTACGGCGAAAAGCGAAGAAGACGACGTTGCACAAATATTTGTAGATACTCTTGAAGAAAATATAAAAAATATATATCAGAGGTTTAAATTTAAGAAACGGATGATATTCGGCAAAACTGAGAAGAAATGTTTTGATGAGGCAACTAACTGCCATATCTGCGGAGGAGAGTTGGGTGAAGATCGAGTTAGAGATCATTGCCATTTAAACGGTAAATTCAGAGGTGCAGCTCATAACGAGTGTAATCTGAAGTATCGAGTACCAAAGTTTTTCCCGGTAGTGTTTCACAATCTTTCCGGGTACGACAGTCATCTATTTATAAAGAAATTGCGTGGTGATAACGGCGAGAAAATCAATTGTATCCCTAATAATGAGGAGAAGTATATATCTTTTAGCAGAGAGGTTGTAGTCGACGAGTTCGTAAACGAGTACGGGGAAAAAGTACTCGTTAAAAGAGAACTGCGTTTTATCGACAGTTTTAAATTCATGGCTTCGAGTCTCGAAGCGTTATCGAATAATCTAAGTAAAGACCAATGTAAAAATCTTAGCGCGAATTACTCCGGTGTACAACTCGATCTTTTACTAAGAAAAGGAGTTTATCCATACGATTACATCGATTGTGTAGAAAAACTGAATGAGACTAAATTACCTCCGAAGGATGCTTTTTATTCGAAACTAAACGATTCCAATATTAGCGAAGAACAATACCAACACGCGCAAACGGTATGGAAAGAGTTTACGTGTAAGACCTTAAGAGATTATCACGACTTGTACAACGAATCTGATGTTTTACTGCTAGCCGATGTATTCGAGAATTTTAGAGACGTGTGCTCGAGCAACTACGGTCTAGACCCTGCTTGGTATTTCACATCACCCGGTCTAGCTTGGGATGCCGCATTAAAGTTAACTGGGGTAGAATTAGAATTGTTAAGCGATTACGATATGCTTCTAATGATTAAGAACGGCACGAGAGGAGGAATCAGTACAATTTCGAATCGTTACGCGAGAGCGAACAATAAATATATGCAAGCATTCGATAGTTCGAAGGAGTCTAAATTCATCGCTTATCTGGATGCAAATAATTTATACGGATGGGCTATGAGTCAATTGCTACCAACCCATGGGTTTAAATGGATGGAAAAAGACGAGTTGGATAACTGGAAAAGTCTTACCGAAGAAGGATCCTTAGGATGTATACTAGAAGTAGACTTGGAATATCCTGAAGAATTACACGATCTTCATAACGATTATCCTTTAGCTCCTGAAAATGTAAAACCCAACGCGAGCGTAGTATCAAAACTAATTCCAAATTTAAATGATAAAAAGAATTATGTATTGCATTACGAAAATTTAAAACTGTACGAAAGTCTCGGGTTGAAGGTTGTGAAAATTCATAGAGGGGTACTATTTAACCAAAGTACTTGGTTGAAAGAGTACATCGATTTGAACACGCGTTTACGAACGGGTGCTTCTAACGATTTTGAGAAGGACTTCTTCAAATTGATGAACAACAGCGTGTTTGGGAAGACGATGGAGAACATAGAAAATAGAGTCGATGTAAGATTGGTATGCGAAGAGAAGCAAGCTATTAAACTAGCCGCGAAACCTAATTACGATAGTCTAACTATTTTTGACGAGAATTTAATCGCCATTCACATGAGAAAAACGGAGGTGAATTACAATAAACCGGTATACCTAGGTATGTGTATACTAGACTTGAGTAAAAGTTTAATGTACGACTTTCATTACAATTACGTAAAGGCAAAATATGGAGATAGGGTTAAATTATTATTTACCGATACCGATTCGTTAATGTATGAAATAAAAACGGAAGATTTTTACGCTGATATCGCCGACGACGTACGGTGTAGATTCGATACTAGCGAGTATCCTAAAGATGCGATGTTAGGCGTAAGCGAAACCCGCCCATCAGGTATAGAAATTGGAATTAACAAGAAAGTTATCGGCATGTTTAAAGACGAAGCTGGAGGAAAGCAAATTGAAGAGTTTGTAGGATTGAGAGCTAAATTGTACTCGTATAGAATGGATGGTGAGGAACACAAGAAATGTAAAGGTGTAAAGAAGAGCGTTGTTAAGAAAACGATTACTCACGACGATTACAAAGACTGTTTGTTTTCTAAAAGAGAACAATTACGAAAAATGAACGTTATCAGATCGCATAAACACGATATGTTTACCGAAGAGGTTAATAAAGTCGCATTATCCGCGGACGACGATAAACGAGTAATGATGAGAGATGGCATTCACACATTAGCTTATGGTCATTATTCGGTAAATAGTAAATATAATTAAACTAACATAAAATAATGAGTTCTGAACACGTAAAAGAAATAAATGTTTGTGGTGTCGCGTTGCCAAACGTTCCTTTATCGAATATACAACTTCTCGATGCGGTAAAAAAGATTAAGATTCCAAATTTTAGAGGAATATACCTACGAGACCAATTACCTAAAAGACCGAGAACGAATGAGTGTGGTATCCTCAACTTTGACGATTCTAATGGAGAGGGGACGCATTGGGTAGTTTGGATGAAGAATCGTACGAAAAAGCATTATTTCGATAGTTACGGACTCCCTCCTCCTAATGAACTGTTAGAATATTTACGAAGTCCGGTGTATTATAACAGCGAGCGAATACAACCTAATAATGAAGTGTTTTGCGGTCATTTATGTTTGTACGTTTTAAAGAAGATTGTTGGTGATGGTGTAGATTTTCAAGAAGTTATCAACGATTTACATTAAAAAAACATATTAATAAATAAAATGCCTGTTGATAAATTTGGACATACCGATGTAGGGGTTTCGCAAAGAGTAATTTCCGGGGGTGTTACTATATCTCAAATGAACGAAAATTTCCTTCGTTCGGATGGAACGAACGCCGCGACTGAAAATTTAGATTTGAATTCACATAAGTTGATTAACGTATCAGACCCTACTGATCTACAAGATGTTGCTACTAAAAATTATGTGGACGCGAATAAAGTTTCGAGGAACGGTGATACTATGAATGGAGATCTTTTACTTTCTTCTTCGGATGATCCGTCTATACCTAGGAGACTCGGATGCATTAATATACGAGAAGGACAACGTTTTATTCTACATCTCGGTAATACTGGAAATAAGATTTATTACGGTGATGATAGTAGTGTACCTAGAGATGAAAGAAATACCGTAATGATACAAACTACTATCGGGGTTCGCGTTCGAGTAAATAATGGAGTCGCTATCGAAATCGTGAAAACCGGTCGAGATACTTCGAGAATTAACGTGTATAAAGACATTTACATGTATGGAGCTCGTATTACGGGTCTACCCGAACCTACAAACGACAGTAATGCGGCTACGAAAAAATACGTAGATACCACCACATTAGGTCCTGCGTTTTCTGCAACGAACGTCAATAATGGGATACGAGGGATACAGGAGATATCTTCCCTCGTTTACACTAAAGTTGAATTTTCAGTAATAACATTCGACACCGATGAAAGGTTTAGTACAGAATTGAGTCGTTTTACTCCAGGTAAAGCTGGATACTATACCGTTTCAACGTATATAGAGTTTCAATCAGTTAATAATGAGTTTGGTAACGTTTATCTATACAAAAACGGGACGTCTTACGCTCAGATCTGTGGTGGTGGGGGTACGGGTAAAGCGTATAATAATTCAATGGGTAATACTATAATTAGATTAACTAGTACCGATTACCTCGAAATATACGCGTATACGAATAACGATGTAACTATTGAAGGTAGAAGTTTTTCTGCTGCATATTTACGACCGCTTGAAGAATAATTTAAAATTTACAGGGAACATATATTATTTCTGTGTGAAAGTTTCATTACCTATACGTAGGTGTAAGGTAATGAAACTATTTAAAACTTATACTTCTTCTTTTTTTCTTCTTCCACTTCCACATTAGTCGTAGATGGACTATCTGTGATTTTTATTTTATATCTTTTTCGCCACGTTTTCCCATCTCTTTCACTAATTACGTTTGGGCTTACATTGTATACCTTTGCACACGCGTATAACGATTTATACGTTTTCGTTTCGTTTGTTTCGATGTCGTACACGCTTACACGTCTAGGATTTACACGAATAGTTTTAAGTTTTAAATATTTTTCGGGATTTTCATTCACTTTTACCGGCTTATTCGCGTAGTCTTCGGGTAAAACTCCACGCTCGATGAGAACTTTGATTTTTTGTGGCTTGTTCATAAAAGAAGTTCCTTTAATGCTGTGCTCTTTAATTATTTTTTCTAATCCGGATAGACTATACATTCTTGTTTTTTATTATAATGAAATTTTTTTTAAACTGAAACTATATATTTCATAAACTGATGATACAGTCCTAAACTTAATGAGTTATTACAGACATTTTCTCACCATCGCTTTGGAGTTTGATCAATCTATCCGAAATCACGACCGCGAACGCTTGCGTATCAGCGGGTACAGCAGCTGTGAAAAATGCTTTAATACTGATATCTACGCTCGATGCTTTTATCCTTTCGGTTTGCTTACTTACATCGATTACCACGATCGGGTATAAATCTTTAAAATCTTGCGGTGTAATATTGCATTGCGTGATTAGATCGGTCGTGCCATAGAATTGTTCGCTAAACGTTGCCGCGTCTCGATATAGCCGACCGAAATCTTGATCGGGAAACGATAGGTCGTAGTCGACGGCGGGATATCTTTCCGAAGTCACCATTGCGTACACGTTTTTAAGATTGCAATGGTCGAATATCGACGGATTGGCGTTTTGTTCACCACTACGAGCCGTCTGAAAACCTACTATTATATATCTAGGTCTGTCGGTAGCGGCTTTAACGCCTAATCTCCAGTTAAACGTAGTCGTTTGGTCGACTGATATAGTATCGCACTGACGAGCTCGATACGCGATAGGTACGGAGACTTTCGATTCGATAGTTTTATACAATTGCATTCTTTCCGTATCGGCTGGGATCACGTGTGGCATAAACCAAGCAATTTTATCGAGCGTAACCTTTCCAGCAACAACTACTGGAGCTCCAGCACCATCTACCGCATTAGATTTGTAAATAGCGTCGTCGTCGGCTTTGCGTACTAGGGTTAGAGTATGTTTCACGCCGTAGATTACCTTATCGTAATCATCGCAGAATCCAAAAATGTGTTTTAGCGGCACGACGAAACTGAATTTACCTTTAGCGTTCGGTTTCTGGATTAGATACACCTGTCTAACTGCGAACCCTGTATTATCATCCATAACCGCGGTATCCATAGTATCTTTATACCACAGTTGATTAAGACCTTGGGCTTTTGCGAAACCGTCTGGGTATTTCAACAGACCTAACATCGTGGTGGCCTGTCCTGGATTATATATCGTCTCGATATCTTGGTTCGCTAAAGAATACGAAATTTGACTGAAAAGATGCATTAGCCCGTTATTCGTCAGCGTCACTGCATTAGCATCGACGTACGCGGTTCCATCCGCTTTGGTTAGTCTTCCTTTGAATAGTAGATAAGACTCTGACGGATGAGCGTATATATCTTGAGTTATTACGTCTATACGAATTTGACCCGGCGTGTTATAATTCGTTCTCGCGGCGGGTTCGTACTCGTAGAATTCGTAACGCTCTATACTCTCGTCTATCAGCGGTTCTTCAGTAAATCTTAAAATGTCAGACTGCATTTTTTTATAAACGAGGATTATTTTTTTAAATGACTTTCATACCAGACCCATTTATCGCGCGTACTAAATCTTGTATTTTAACAGCTGTGGTTCCGGAACCATCGATTAATTTATTTATATTCCTACCTGCCATCGCGGCCGCTTTAGCGTCTGCTTCGCTAAATAACTTATTTAGAATGTCTTTAGATTTTTGTGTAAGTAATACATTAGGTTGAGACTCAATCAGTTTCGTTAGGACTTCCTGATTTCTCGGCGCCAACATTTTAACAGCCGCTTTTTCCACTAATCGTTTCCCAGCATCGATAGCCACATTCTTCCCGACATCGAGAGCTTTTTTTCCAATCTCTTTCGCGACATCTTTACCGGCACTCATGGCCGTCGACCCTAATTGTCTGGCGACGTTCGACGCGAACAGTTTCTTAACAAATCCCGAAACTGTATCGAGTATCCCAGCACCACCAATAACGTGTACTTTCTTATACCTTCGTTTAGTAATAACGAGCATTTTTATATTAGTAACATTTGTTTTTTATATCGTTCTTTATCTATCACTCCTCGTCTCAGTAACGCGTCGTAAATCGCTACGATCTCGTTTCTTACACCCGTGTTACCCGCTTCGAAGCTGTTCATTCGTAATATTAGATCTTCCACCAAATCATTAGGATTTTCCGGAATGGTGATTACATGCTGCATCCCCACTCCTTTACCCATTGTTGGAAAACTCAGTCTTTTTCTAACCTTCACATCCCATATCGGTTTTATAATTTCTTTGTATTTTTCGCTTCTAGACGATCTAGGTTTTTCCGGATTGCCCGATTGTCTCATGGCATTCGTTTCATCTAGAATCTCGGCGTATGTTTGGAGATCGTTATCATTGTATATCGTTTTGTTCGGTTTGGCCATCGTCAATAATTCCCAAAGTCCCATAGTTCCATCGTACGTCTTATCTCCAACCGCTATATCGTCTCCTTGTATCGTAATCGGACTTTCACCTATATAGAATTGTCCATCTTTAGATCTTATCCCAAACGTCGTGTCCGCGACCTTTTTATTCGATGCGTATTGTTTTAAGTACTTAGTCGCCATATCCCCTAGTTCTAAGGTCCCAATATCCTCGACTGGATCCGTATACGCCTCTATGGAAGGGTGTTGTGGAAATTGAATGCCTTTTAACGACGAAATAGATGCGGGAAGCGCTTTTAATGCGTTGGTTGTTGATAAGGCGCTTTCTTTTATATCCGTTAACAAAGCTTTTTGTTCTTTCGAAACTGTTGATTGCGAATCGACGATCGGTTTGTACAATTTCGTTAAATCTCGCTGTAGACTTATATCGCCTAATTTTTCTGATATAAAGTCTTGTTTAATCCTTTTCTTCGTTTTAAGAAACTCGTCGACGATAAAGTCTCTTTTTACTGGATCGGAAATTTTTAGAAACGACATGTTTTTTAACATAGTAAAATAATGTTTTAACATGTTTTTGTGTCTGAGGTTTTTGAAAACATATTTCTGAAAGATTGTACCACACCTTCTCTTCCTCGTTCGGTTAATGATTTCTTGGTCTCTTCGTCTATGGAGGCTTTACTTTTCTTTTGAATTTCTTCTTTCATATCGTTAAATTTCTCCTTCTCGCTTAGTATTAACGAGAATTCTTCACCCGAAATGTTATCGTCTATAAGAGCTTTTGAGACATAGTCGCTTATCGTGTTGAGTTTTGCTTCCGCTAACGTTTTAATTTTTTCATGCTTCACCGCTTTCAAAGAGAGTTTTTTATTAACGAAACCGCCGATGAAACTTATCGTACCTAATCCTACCGCTGCTCCTACTAAAGCGATAGATGTGGGTACAGCGATTACGGTAGATAGGAGAGAGATTCCCGTTGCTCCCATTCCCATTGTAATAACTTTTAACAAGATATCTAATGTCGAGATTATTTCTGCACTTCTATGGTACTTTTTACTTAACTTATCTCTTTTCCGGCGTTCTTGTTCGATCTCTTTTCGTATTTCGCTAATTTCACGAAGACGATACGTTTGTGCTGTTCCATCATCGACTTCATCTATTCTATCTTTTTCCATCTTTTTTTATACTATGGATTATTTTTTAAATTATAATTATGCGTTATAATTATAATTATGCGTTATAATTTATATAGCATAACGAATCTCCTCCGTTTATGGTAACTATCGAATCAGAATTGTTTTGGATAGTAATCGCGATATCTTCTTCATCTTCGGAAATCACCCCATCTTGTAGACTGCACATTTCTTTTTTAATCTTCTGTCGAAGAGAGATGAAACACATACCACGAGTCATAGAAACACCGAATGCTAATGCCAGGGTAAACGATGCTCTAGGTTGAATAGTAATCGTCTCTTGAGCGAATATTTCACATCTCCATCCTCCTCGTTGTCTTATAGGTGCGTGAGTAACTTCTTCCTTCGGTAACCACGTCACCGTATTCGGTGGTGTTATAACAACTCCATTTTGTGGAATTCTTTTCGTTATGAATTTATGAATTGGCATACCATAACCTCGATACGACATTTTATTTACACGATTATAATTTTTAAATATTCTACAAAATCATTCCAAGGATCGGTATATTTTTGAATGGTGAATTCGGGCCGAGTAATAACCCACGACCATCCACATACCCCGATCCTTGCGTTTTCATATACAAACCGTTCCCCGTTACCGAATTACCTTTATTCCAAGGCGCGAGATATAAACCATTTCCTCTTGGTTCCACTTTGAAAGCTTTATCTCCTTTTTTAACGTACAATACTCCCGATCCGCTAATTTTGTCGATTATTTTCGTAGTAGCCGCAGATCCTAGGCCACTTAATGCACCTTGAAACAGACTAGGTGCAACGGTAGATAGGAGAAATTTACCAGCTGTAGCAAGAAACGGTAGAATTGCGCCTATAAAACCACCTTTAATTTTCGAATTATGCTCCAATTGCGTTTTACTCATCTTGATCGTTGTTCCTTTTCCGTCTTGGTACGCTTTGGCCATCCTATTAATTTGGGCTTGTGTAAGAGCCAACTCGTGTTCACCGGATAGATCGTTGAAAGACAGTTTGATATTTACTCCAGTTCCCGCTTGAATAGCTCGTTTAATTTTGTCTATCTGTCCTTCCGAAACGTTGACTTTTATATTCGTGTATCGACTCATTTTACATATAATTAAAAAACTTTTAATGTATTTTACGCTTCTCTCACATGAAACTTTATCGATAATTCTTCTCCTCTAAGATTAAGTAATTTTCCTTTTTGGTCCGTAAGCTTTGTTTCCATCGATGAAATCGTGGATGTTGTAAGAGGAAGATATATTAAATTCTTTGGCGCTTCGATAATCTTATATCCCGGTCCTACATTCGGGAAAAACGAATATATCACGTTTGTCGTTGTTCCATTAGAGTACGAACCACCGATTATATCGCTCGTCACTCTCAAACTACTTACATTGATTATATCCACTAAATTTTCCGATTCGTTATACCCGGATGAATATACACGACTATTGAACCCTAGAGTAGAACCAATAGAGTTTTCGGGTGTAAAATCAACCTTAAAATTAGGAGCGATATTTAAAACCGCTTTTAACGTGTTGTTGTTCGGTTCGAGAGATATATAAGGTTCACTACCTTCTGGATCGGAATGACCATTATCTTTCATGATTCTCTGTACGTATTCATTCATATCCGTGATTTCGTAACTACCTTCCGGTATTACTATATTATACCATATGGAACCACCATCGGGAGAATATCTAAAATTGTTATTCGTAGGGTTAATATTAGGAATCGAGTTATACGTTTCGAGACCAACTAAAGCCATTTCATATGTCTTGTTTCTGTCTAATTCGATTATAGGAGCAAAATTTACTCTAATTCTGGTGCTCTTCTTGTTCAACAAAATGTAAAAAGACGCTTTAGGTTCCGTGTTGCGTGCTATCTTTTCCATAGCGTTTATCATCTTTTCCGTTTGCGGGTCCATGTTCTTTTATTTGTACGATTATAATTTTTAAATATCATCATTTGTAATTTCACGCTACTTAGGGAAATAAAATGAACCCAAACCCGACCGGTATTTACCCCTATCCTTTTTGCTACTCAAATCTATTACAACGAAACCGTGCGGTTGTTCCCAAGCCGTCTCGCAAAGACTACGAAATTCCTCTTTTTCCATGTCCGTACTCACATGGTCGTTATAGATATGATTAATATTTTTCATATCTTGAGGAAATAAACAGATAAAGTTTGCGTTTTCCCTGATGGTCTGTCTAGGTAATTTGAAGTAATTTTGTGCGAGATAAAAACAATCTACATTACTATGTCTTCCTCTGATGTAATACGTTTCACATTTGTTTTGTTTTTCTAATTGTAAATCATCGAAAATCATCAGGTTTTTCTTCTCCCTGCTTAAGTCTCTCGGGTCTGGTACGTCATTCGCGGTTTCAAAGAACTTGCAGCAGATGTTGGATTTCTCATTCGCCATTTTAGCGGTTTCCTCGACGACTAATGCGGGTGACACACCACGTTTCATAATCTCATCTTTTAAACCAAACAATCTAAGGATCGTTTCTTTCGGTAATTTTTCTTCGAATGCTTTCTTAAGAATTTTATACTCTGGTTGAAACAGAGATTTACCGAATAGTTGTACGTTGTTATAGTCCAACCACCCCGGTCTTAAAAGTAAATTCAGTAGTAGGGTCGTCTTACCACACCCCGACGTTCCAACAATCACCCCTCTTATACTCTTCGGTAATAGAGGATTATTGAATCTTTTCGATAGCGAGTCATTCCACGATAAATCTTTTACTTCCATCGTTTTTTATATAAAACTTTTTGTATTAAAATAAAAGAGTTATTATGTATTGCGTAAAATGTAAAAAACGTACTGAAACTAAAGATGCGAGGAATGTCGTTAGCAAAAACGGAAGACCTATGCTTAGAGGCGTGTGCGTCGACTGCGGCACTACTAAAACGCAGTTCGTAAAAATGAATGAAAAAGGAAAAGACCTCGCTACCGGTGGTGAT
Organism: Norana najaformis; assembly: GCA_964023275.1. Taxonomy (NCBI): domain Eukaryota; kingdom Metazoa; phylum Annelida; class Clitellata; order Crassiclitellata; family Hormogastridae; genus Norana; species Norana najaformis. The sequence continues at coordinate 28,949,865 of OZ029921.1, forward strand.
ATGGTCAACTCTTTGAACGCGATTACTAGTAAAATTAAACTACCATGGGCTAAATATCCAGGCGAAATGCATCTTCCAGGAATGAATTTCGCAGGTCCTGGTACGAGATTAGATTTAAGATTGAACCCTGATAGTACACCCAAGGAAGATTCCAAACCTATTGACAGAGTCGATAAAGCGGCGTATCGTCACGATTTAGCTTACGCAGCGTATCCAGATACCGGAAATAGAAATGTCGCCGATAAAATTATGGTAGACGAAATAAGCGGTATAACGAATCCTACTATTAGAGAGCGTTTGGAGAGAGCCTTTATAAAACCTATACTCAATGCAAAAGTAAATTTTGGTCTCGGGATCCCAACATCGTTGACTTCAAAAAACTTCGAACGACTATTAAAAAAAACGTCAAAAATAAAGACGATGTAAAATGGACTGATGAACTCGCAGAAGAACTACATAAACCCGTAATAAAACATTTTCGAAAAAGAAGAGTTTACGTTAGAGATATCGATGAAATATGGGCAGCCGATTTAATCGATATGCAGGCATTCGCGAAAGACAACGATGGTTTTAAATATCTGTTAAGCGTTATCGATATTTTTTCTAAATACGGCTGGATCGTTCCATTAAAAAATAAGAACGGAGAATCAGTAGCAACCGCTTTCGAGAAAATATTTAAAAGTAGTGGTAGGAAACCTGAGAAACTTTGGGTCGACAAAGGGAAGGAATTCTATAATAAACACGTGAAAAATTTAGGAATAAACCCGTATTCAACCGAAAATGAAGAAAAATCTTGCGTTATAGAACGATGGAATAGAACGATGAAGGAAAAGATGTACAAGTATTTTTCAGCTAATTCTACTATAAAATATATAGATGTTTTAAACGATATGGTAGATCTCTACAATAACACTAAGCATAGTTCTATAAAAATGACCCCGATAGAAGCCAGTGAAAAAGCAAACAAAAGTAAAGTATGGTTAAATTTATACCCAACCGATTTTAACGAGCGTGCGACTCCGAAACTCTCGATCGGTGATAAAGTAAGAATTACGAAAAAGAAGAAAACATTCGAAAAAGGGTTTACACCTAGATGGACCGAAGAAGTATTTACTATATCAGGAGTACAATACACAGATCCTCCTACGTATAAAATAACCGATTATAACAACGAAGAAATAATTGGTACATTTTACGAACAAGAACTACAAAAAACTAATCAGGAAATTTATAGAATCGAAAAGATAATTAAAAGACGAGGTAATAAGTCTCTCGTAAAATGGTTGGGGTACCCAGAATCGTTTAACTCTTGGGTCGACAATGAGAGCCTAATGGCATTATAAACGAGAGTATATTTCAAAAGGTGTTATCTTTTGAAATATGTATTAATGTTGAAAGACTTACTGCTCTTCACAAGAATCATCTTCTTCACTATCGATGACTGAATTTTCACCAGTCATCGCTACTATTTTAGGAATAGCCGAAGCGAACAGTCTTCGTTCACGAGTTAATTTTTCAACCACTATAGCATCATTTACTTTCAACTGTATAGACAGTTGATCACCTATATAAATATCAGATATAGATATATCAGCTATAACTTTACACCGCGTGCCCATTAAAGTTACAGGATCTATTCGTGTATCATGAATATCCCAGAAACCGGTTTGGATGCTGGAATGGTTAGTTTTACCGTCTTTCTCATATTTTTTAAGTAATTTAGGATATATAGTTGATGGTACACCATCTACTGGCACGCCACCTTTGGTCTTGTAACGTAAAATTTCTAAGACATCTACATCGACTTCCGTATAGTATTTTTTAAAAGCGTGTTTATTAGTTTCTAAATTTAAATACGTTTTACATTTTTCAGTACATTGTTGTAAAATATCGATAGTCTTAAGTTCTTCCTTTGTAGGTCCTTTCTGGGAATCGTACATGACTAGTGGTAGAGTATAAGAATCTACGTCTTCACCATTATATCTATTTTCTTGTATACCCCACGTCATTAATTTAGGTGTTTCTAAATGTAAATTATCTATTACACCATTAGGATATTTATATTTGATATAAATTCTTTGAAATTTAGCATTAGTCGTATTTCGTTTAACTGGATCGGAAAAAATTAGTCTGTTAATATCGAATGTTTTGTAATTCACTGTCATTGCCATTTTATAATGGTAAATTATTTCTTTAAACCAAAACGAAGAAATATTTTTTTTAATTACAAGAGTTTAACTTCTTACTTATTAACATTGAATTATTTAAAAGTTTCTTGATAATATAAAATACGAGAATACAAAATGAATTCCATTATTACTTTAAACACAGAAAATGTTGAAACTCCCGTGTGGTACAACTTAACACCCATATCTGAGCCTATGACTCAGACAGATTCATTTTTAACTCTCACTTCTAATAATGTAAAAGTTATGTCCCACTTTATTTCTGAAGTGAAAGACGCTTGCAATGAATTCGTAACCGAGGTTTCCAACTTGATCGGAGACGCTTCTGAAGATAGCGAATATAGTGATAGTGAATATGGTGATAGCGAATATAGTGAATGTAGTGATAGCCAATGCAGCGATTGTAGGATGTGTTATAAGAACGAAGAAGTTCCTAATATAGAAAACAATTCCGACAAGACTAAAGCGTCGATTTCACCCGGGGATTCGGGGGATGTAGAAGATTTCAACAACGAACTTACTAAAAAGATCGTCGCTAATGAATTCGAGACTATCATTTGCGATCTTAAGAACAAAATAAATAACTTGGAAACGAGGTATCTCGCGGCGAAAGATGCGTTTCACAAGCGTGTATGTAAAGATCTCAATATATTTATAAGTTCAAACTTCATTACCAAGACAGCGATGTAAATGAGTAGGATGATATGATATTTATGACTTTATTCTATAACTATGGTGGTAGTTATAGAATATAAATAGTTGCCATCACATGATGAGCCATCATGAGGGTAGCTGATATCCATACACATGCATCTAGTCTAGTGTCACATTATGTATATACCATCTGTCACCACTGGCTTTGTAAGAACCAGGTGGGTAATTCGCAAATACAATGACGTGAGGAGGAGGAATTAGAGTCATACAATTTTTGTATTTTTCTTGATACTTTAGTCCATCTTTGAGATATTCAATCGATTGGTGAGGAACATAAGCTTGCGCCGCTCTGCTTAAGTCAATGATGAATATATATCGGTCGAACGTTTTGTCTTTCTCAACGTGTTTAGTCGCGTTGTTAACTATGTCCGCTCCTTTTCCATATAGAACAAGAGCGGCATAATCATTAACTAATACTTTAGCTATAGTTTTTTTACCTATACTGCCTTGTCGTCCCCAATACCAATGTATCCTTCTGCCAACAGCTGGAGTTTTAACCATCTCGATGAGTTCGGCCTGCCAGTTATAAAGTTTCTCAGGGATTGGGACAATGGGTAAATTATGCTTCACACTCTCTATGGTGTTATTACTCGTGTTAATAGCTTCAATCAACTCCGCTTTTCGCAACTTGTAATAACCCTTCGCCCCACGCTGTTTCGCCATATCTCGTAATTCTCGTATTGGTTTCGAACTGTATTCCATTTTATTATTATAAATTATTTTCTTTATACCAAAATGGGAAAATATTTTTTATAGATTTTTTTAGATTTCTAAAAGGTTTCGATGAACCTATAATATGGTTGCGTGCGCGAAAATTGGGAATTTCCAGTAGTTTCGATGACGTCATCATGTGATTATTTTGACGGGGAACCTATAGGTTGAAATTTAACCTATAGTTTTGGTTGATGTGCTAGAACCCGGGTTCACCTACTACTGTTGGCAGCTTATTGCTTTCGGTAGTCTTTAGTAAGTCGAGGTTCAGGAGTGTCATTAACAGAAGCGTGATACGGATGACACATAATATTTATTAATTAAAAGTTTTATAAAAAGTTGTTGACTACTGCTTAAACTACTCTTCGAATAGCCAATAGTCTGGCGTCCTCGGCCAACAGCAGTCGATCGATTCAGATTATGGCTTTATCCTTTCTGATTTTGATTCACTCTGCTCTGAATGGATCACCCGCCGACGATCTGATCTACTGGACCAGGGAACGCTGGTACACTGTCTTGATCACTTTCAAAGAGTGCTATGGCCCAAATATAGGCCTACTCGGTGTCACACTGAGGTTGGAGCCTAACCTCGGACCTCCTAGGTTGGAGCCCCAGACTCAGTGGTGGTCAAGTGCCGACCCCTTAACTACCCCTCGACAGCCCCAGCAAATAAGCTTGTTGTCTTTTACTGCAGCTTTGATCCACAGAAAATGAAAGATAAGTCTCTTAAAGCCAACTCCGAGAGGCAGCTGCATCAGTTGGCTATTTCAGCTTCTGAACGTCGATCGGCACACGGCAATGGCAGTAGCGTAAATATATCGTAATCGTAAACTCGAGATTTCTAAAGCACCCAAAGGAAGCTTAGTCGCGGGAACCAGCTTTTTCACAGGCGCCCAGTCAAAACAAAATCGATAGGCAGGAAGGGTTTGATTCCAGGTCAAGATCCAAGGGTCAGGCAGGCAGACAAAAAGGGCCGCAATTGCGGGGTTCTTGGCGGACTATGAAAACGATCAGGCCCATTCAGACCCATACGAAGTACGAACAGGCCCTAGACGGCCCCATTTGAGTACTCTGCGGGGAACCCAAAATTTGAAGTTAGGCCATTGACTGGGGCAAAGTTTTCCACGCTGTCTGGTCCTGCCATCGATAGTGTGCACTCGAGTTCGAGATGGCCCGCTTGTTTTATTGCCGAGTCCCTGTAACAGTGTAACTGAAAAGGGGGCGGGATAACCACCTGGACGACGACCACCAGCCCTTTTCTTCAAGTCCAATCCACGTGAATGAGGCTCCCTTGGTATAGCAGGAGTCTGAGTCTACAAAACTTCGATATTTTATTTACTTCGACACACGCACACACTATTATCTATGTATAGAAAGGGTTTAGACAATGTCAGGGACTCTTGTGAATTGGCATGGTTAGCTCATTAGCTGAAGCGTACGTCAAGTTGTCTCTGCGCGAGAAGATGCCAGTCCGCTTACGGACAGTGACTATAATCAGGGATTTTAATCTCGGGCTAGCAAGATCCGTTTATGGGGATTTCAAATCGTAATCGTAATTCCGACATTTCTACAGCGCCCAACAAAAACCAAGTCACGGGGACCAGCTTATTCACGGGCGCTCAGTCAAAACAAAATCGATAGGCAAAATGGTTCGGTTCCAGGTCAAAATCCAAAAGTCAGACAGAGAGACAGCGTGGCAGCTACGGTTGGTGGTATATATATATTATATATATATATATATATATATATATAATATATATATACATATATATATGTGTGTATGTGTGTGTGTTTGTGTGTGTATATATAAAAGGAAGGGTTGTCAAGATAGGATCTGTGAAAGACGACTGTTTTCAGTTTTGAGTGAAAGGATGGCGCCCATTCAAACGGGCAGTGATGGTTAAAAATCTCCCCCGATACAAACATTGAAAAATGAACTGGGTCGAGGACATACTGTCGCTATAGAAAAAACCTGTGCATTTACATTTCGTGCCCGATTCCAATCCATGAAAGCTCTGCTCTGCTTCACCTCACTGTCAATGCGCCCCGAGTCGCTTCTACTCGCCTGTCGCTTCGCTTCGTGATTGGTGGTGAGCCATCGATATATCGGTATACTCTACCTCGGTATAGACTGCAGCTCGGTATACAGATAGACGAAGATGGGATACTGATGAGTCATCGGTGGACACTAAACAGGTCACGAAGTAAGATGGTAAAACGTAATCGTAATTGAGAATTCTGCAGCGCCCAAAGAAAGCTAAGTTGCCACTTAAGGTCCCCGCGTACGGAATGTGCTATCCAGAGATTAAAATTTCTGAAATATAGAGACGATCAGTATGCAAACCAACATCCACAAGACAGAAGATATGATCTGTGAAGCTGAGGTTTTTTGACGAAAATCACACCTAAGTTGCGGACAGGAGAATTGGGCCTAGTATTAAAGGGGTAGATAGAGGAGTCGGAAATTTTTTTAGCAGGTCACGCAGATCTATGAATTAGAATTCAGTTTTAGATGGATTCAAGCACAGGAGATTAGCCTAGGTGTCATCCAGGAGATTTGGGTAACCACACAGAAGATGATTTATAGAGTCGGTGAAACTGTTTGGAGAGTAAGAGGCAAATAGTCGGGTGTCTTCAGCATAGTGGTGGTGGTCAACTGAGTGAGCGAGTGGGGTCGTGTGAGAGTTACACAAACCTACCTTAACAGTTCCTTTCCCCTTCTCTCTGGTCTTTTGGCAACCGGACTTGGTTCTTGACATGGAATCTTTGGACAACCCCGCTGACTTGACGCAGCGCTCGTGAATAAGCTGGTGCCCTGCGCTTAGCTTTTAAGAAGCGTATTAGAAACTTCGACCTTACGACCTCGTGACTGACATTCCAGCAGGCTAAGCACTGACCAGAAAAGATTCCCTTGCCTTGCCTTACTTTGCCTTGCCTTCCCTTCTTTGCAAAAATCGCTGTGGTTTTAATTTTTGCAATAATTTTCTAACGAAATTTGTGACGATTATTCGAAAATGTTTTAACATATTAAATGTGGACAATTTTTAAGCGTTGCCCTTTGTCTGAAATCCTTTTATGACTTGATTTTTGAACAGTTCACGCCTTCTTCTGTGCCTGTGTGTCCAATTAATTTGGTATGTTTCACTTGGACAACTCTCCTCTGTAGGCTTATTTGTGGCATTTGTAAACATCAGTGACGTTCGCTATGCAGTTTCATGTGACCGGATGGTTATACCGTTCGGCAGGCATGTGACAATCAACCAATCACAGCAGTTGGTGTACCTGGATGGAAGGGCGGTGATAAGCCAGGCCGCAATGAAATGGAAGTTTGACTGACCTCAAGTTAACAGGATTAGAAAAACGTCGGGTTATGTAATATTGGGCTTCAGTGTGACTGGAAATTGTCTAGATCGCATTTTGCCCCGAAGAAGTTAACCGATTATCTATTGTAATATGAAAGTTTTGTGTTTGCTTGTCGGGGTGATTGCGACACTAGTGTGTGGCCGCTACAGCCCGGATTGGAATTCGCTGGACAACCGGCCAATTCCCAGTTGGTTTGATGAGGCCAAATTCGGCATTTTCATTCACTGGGGAGTGTTTTCAGCCCCAGCCTATGGCCGGAAAACGGAGTCCGCCTTCTTGTGGTGGAGTTGGAAGAGCGGCAACCCGGATGTGGTGAAGTACATGAAGCAGAATTATCCTCCGGATTTCACTTACGCCGACTTCGGTCCGACCTTCCGAGCCGAGTTGTACGATCCAAATCAGTGGGCTGACATCTTCAAGAGTTCGGGAGCCAAGTAGGGTCTAACTGGGAATACAGTGAATTAATGTTAATATTTATCCTTCTTTAAATTTTGTGACCTTTGGAAATTTTTCGTTTACATGGGGTAACAGATATGATTCACCGCTGTAGTATTAACAGCTATACTTTAATTCACATTAAACATTAACTCCGCTCCATGTCATCATTACAGTGCCATGAATGACTTTTAGATGGGGGTCTAGTAGTTGTATGAAAGCTTAAGGTGTCTGAGGTGGCGAGCACCGAAGGCATGAAGACTCTAATTACTAGGTGTGGGGAACATTGTAAGCTTCCCAGCATGGTCCGGTTCATAGCCCTGGAAGCCAGTGCATCTTGAAGCACTTAGAATGAAATTGAGCTTATTTGGGATACAAATTTGTGTGACTCTGTTAGACAGGGCTTCCAGTATGAGGATGAAAATTGAGGGTATCTGAGATAGCAAGTGCCAAAAGCACAGCCCTTAATGAATAAGGGGCCTTGGGAGCTTATAAGCTCCCCAGAGGGGCAGGACAGGAGGAAAGCGCATTTTGTCAAAACAGGCAGGAATCGAATACATAAAATTGTCTTGAAAAACTCTTTGTTGTATGATATTTGTATATTTCACAGAGCAAATTCGAGTGACATATACTCATTAAAAAAACTCGTTGGATATACAAGAATCACAAGATTGATGATCTTGTGGGGGTTCAGGGGGCTCCTGAGCCTAATTACCCCTCTGGCCATGTATTCTACTGCATCCATTGTTGTCCTCAGATGTTTGTGTTAAAAAAGCTCTAAACTGTAATTTCAAAAAAACTGAGCATGTAAAGTCAAATGTAAAGACCATATAATCTAAGCGGAATGTGTGGTAGGTGTCCAACCTGAACTGCCTGTTTAAACTTTGAGCAGAGAAATTTTGTTTGTGAACACAGTTTAAGTTATGTTTAATTTACTGCAGTATTGCAAGTTATTGTTTACTTTCCACCTCACTCCTTTCCTAAATTATGCAAATTGATATTGCATTGGGAATTTTTGTCTAGTTGCAAGTGATGCAATTTCGGATGGCTCTGACGGATTATGACTTTGACTATGACTTCACTTGAAGTGACCATCAATTAAAGTTTTAGGTATTATGATAACAACATTATAAAAAATTGATTAGATTAGTGGCAAGGCGTTTGTCAGTCGACATGTAATTATGTTGTTGCTTGTGTAGGTACATTGTCTTGACCAGTAAACATCATGAAGGCTTTACCAACTGGCCATCAAAAGTCTCCTGGAACTGGAACTCAATGGAAGTTGGGCCAAAGAGAGATTTAGTTGGTAAGGTAATGGTCTTGTATAATTTTTATGACCTTTTATTTGAATATTGCATGACTGATTTGTTTTTGGTCCATGTGCTTGTGAGCTGCTGTGGTGTTAGGAAAGAAACGTTTTTATTATAAACTTTCTGCACTTAGGATTAGCCACTCAGAGATTGTGGATGGATTTACATTTCTCTTAGTTCTAGCGAGACAGAATGAAACCTTTAGTTGAAATTCTTTGCCCTAAATAATTACCTTGACTGAGCATCTGTCAACTTTCAAGTGCTCTTGACTATTTAGGTACTGCAGAAAAGCTGAATTTATTTTTTGTATTATGGTATTGATCACTGTCATGGTTGTATGCACAGTCATGATATGATCATGATATGATTATTATTATAATTATTTTATTGTATTTATTATATTGTATTTGTCAATTTTCATAGCACTTATTGTAAAGTGAACAACTCTGTAGCACTCAAATAATCAAGATCGCTGTATTGTTATAGATCTGTTAAGATTATTCATACATGGAAAGATTATTTCTGTCTCCTTCTCTTGGTACTACAAAAATTTACAAACTTTAACACAGATATTATATGGAGTTCAAAACATCAGTTCATTTGCTGTGCTGCTTTCATGTTTCAATCAGCATATCTCTTTTTTGTGTTGCAGGAGACTTAGCTTCAGCTATTCGTAATCGAACTGACTTACGATTTGGATTGTACCATTCGTTGTTTGAATTTTATAATGACCTCTACCTTGAGGATAAAGCCAAGCACTTTACCCAACAGAAATTTGTTGAGGTGTTGTAAAGTCTTTTTTTTATCAGCTCTGACTATGTAATAATAATTACAATAAATAATAAAGATTAAATTAAGTAATAATTAAATTAAATTTAGTATATTTAAAATCTAATGATTTAACAATAATTTTGGTATTTAATGATCTAGGATAATGTAAGATAACGTTTGCATAGCATCTTGTCAACATGTAAACAGATCAAGAAGTATTTCAGATGATGCACCTGTGTGATATCTCACATTTTGACTCTGACAACTCATCAGTAGTAGAACTACAAAAGAAAAGGATATATTTCCAGATGATTTTTTTTCTGCTTCGCTGAGCTCTGGTCATGTTCTATGCTGTTGAGCTAACACCAATCTCTTTGGTCAAAAGGAGACTGGGTGAAACAGCATTAAACATAGTTGATATGATCACCTCCTATTCGATAAGTGGTTGAAAATTTTGACACCATGCTTGTTTGGGTATTCTGTTCGGGTATTCTGTTTGGGTATTTGTCACTGCTTTTCAAGCTTTGGCGTCTGATATGATGGCTTATTTCATCCCATAGGAATATAAACTAAACCTACTTGTAACTTGCTGTTGGAATTATACTATCAGTTGTGCTACACTAGCTAAACTTTCTGAAACGGGTGTGATTTGATTTCATGTACAATCTAGGGAAACCAAAACTGGAGACATTCACCCTAGATTTTAGAACAACTTGAGCTACAGTTGTGTCTCTGATTTTCATTAACCTGTAAATAAGTTGCAGTTTATCTGGCATCATTTTTAGAGTAAAACCATGCCAGAGCTGTATGAAATTGTCAACGCATATAAACCTGATGTTGTGTGGTCAGACGGTGAGTGGGAGGCACCAGATACTTACTGGAACAGCACAAACTTCCTGGCTTGGCTCTACAATGACAGGTATGAAATATTTATTTGCTCTTACCATATATATAGTTTAGGTTTATTTCATTTGGTTTATTGTGGTTACTTGATGAAGATGAAATAACTGTAACAATCTAGTTATGTTGCCTCTCATCTACACTGTTAAAACTTGAAGAGAAATAAGTACTGTATTATTAATTAATCTCTATGTGAGGTCTGTGCTAAATGGCCCTGCTGCCCCTGTGATAGGCCCTGCATTCAGGACAATAAAACCGACATTTTATATTGCTTCCTTAACTATATATATGGTAAGAGCAAAGTTCCGATTGTCCACTGTCACGTTCGTTCCTATGGTTGTTGCAGCCCTGTGAAAGATTATGTGGTTACAAACGATCGCTGGGGAATTGGAACTCCTTGTCATCATGGAGGATTTTACACTTGCAGTGACAAGTATAATCCTAGTAAGAAATTCTTTATATCATTTCTCTTGGGGAGTCTGTTCTAATCTAACGTAATCTGAACACTTCTGTAGCACCACTGTAGCAATGGAAAAGGTATCAGTCAATAATTGCTTGTAAGAACTTACGGCTATTAACGTTTTGGTAGATCAGTCTGTTCTTTGAGATCTAATCCCATTCAGATATAATGTTGTTTTGTTAATTCTTGTAATGCAAAAGCTTCTACATGGCCACTTTCCTTATAAGGAAGGTAGTCACTGCTAAAAACCTGTAAAGCCAACTGTATAGTCGATATTTGGAATAAAACATTCTGTTCTGTTGGTCAGTTCTGTGGCACCGAATTCTTCCCTGAGGCTGTTACAGACCGTGAACTAGTTACTGTCTTCATTATCATCAGTTGATCTCATGTCATTATATATGGTGTCGCTATGGAAAAATGAGGTGAAAAAAGACAGAATAAAGATAAACTTCTAAAATACAGTGGTAGGTGCAAACAAATCCCAGAAATTGGTATGTTGTGAAATATAGACAAACTGAGGTATTTAATTAAAATAATTAATTAAAAAATTAATTAATGGTGGTTTCAATTGACTTCTGTCGATGTCATTGTCATCATATAAACACCAATATACAGAAAAACAATGTGAATCAATCAAATTTAGCATATCATCTGCAAAGGTAACCCAGCTTCATCATGCTCATGAAGCAATTTACTTGGGTAGTGAGTGGAGTATTTTGTCAGTTCAAGAAGGTGGTTGTGACCATGTGAGTTGGCTACCAGCTGGAAAAAGAAAGATTTGATGCTGACATTGTGGTCTTTTACAGAGTTTTGTCAAATACGTCAACAGGTTTGAATTCTTAGAGTTCTTAGACTTTGACTAGTCTGGTTTGAGTATGATTCTAAATACCAGTATCAGCAACTGCTTCTTCCATGATGCACCTTTAACATATTCATGGGACCATTGACATATATTTGCAATCTCAGGCATGCTTACCCGGTATGTTATCTCTTAAGTACTTATGTAGTGTTGTATTTTTGTCATATGCAGAAGTTTTACAGAAGAGAAAATGGGAGAACTGTCTAACCTTGGATCGATATTCATGGGGTTATAGACGTACAATTGAATCCGGTGATTTTCTGTCCATGACTGAACTTACTCAGATATTAGCAGAAACCATAAGGTATGCTTTGCAGTATATACACAACAATACCTTTCTTAAGTATTCCCTATATATTTAACACTAGAGAAGAAGAAAATGATAGTGGTTTTAGTTGTGAATGTCTCAACTGCCAGGTGACATTCACGTCACACCTTTTAAGGGCCCTTGGATAATCATATTGCAGCTCCTTTGAGATCTTCGAAAAGTACTATTTAAATAACTAGGCATATACATACTCACATTACATACTTACATTGTAAGAGCAAAAAACAACTTCAGACAATCAAATACAAAACAAACATAACACAAGCTGAGCAAGCTGTAACAATTGTGGGGAATGGTAGCCGATTGCATAGAGTGTTTGGCTTGTAATGCAGGGAGTATGGGTTCGAATCTCCCCTTAGATGGTTATTCTGTAGGAACCTTGAGCAAGCCCTTCACTCACAATTGCGTCGTACCTCAGATTCAAATTTACAAACCTTGTGCACGCAATAAATAATAAATAATAATAATTTTAAGATGTATAAATCTATTTATTATGTGGAAGTTTTAAACTTTGTATTAATAGTCATGTTTGAGGGATAATGACAATCTGTTGCTGCGTGCTTTTGAATAGTCCAACAGGTTTTGCAGGAACAGAATGAAAAAATAATACATAATACAAGCTATTAGGCCTCGATTAAATTGGGCAGATTTCCTTTTCATATTTAGCTGTGGAGGTAACATGCTACTGAATATTGGTCCAACGGGTGACGGCCGAATTGATCCAATGTTTGAGGAACGTTTGAGACAGATGGGAGATTGGCTGAAGGTGAATGGGGAGGCCGTCTATGCTTCAAAGCCGTGGACTCACCAAAATGATACAGTCTCAGACGTAGTGTGGTAGGCAACATTTTGCAAATCTAGCATTAGAATGGACTTAAATATTTTACGCAGATGTTATAATTGTTATGGTATGATTGTATTGTTGTTGTAATGAGAGTTTGTGATGCTTTTGTTTGTGACAGCTAATAAAGAATGCAAATTTTCCTATATAGTTATCTGCCAAGTGTTGCTTTTGTTGTATTTTTAGCATGATTCTTTGATTTAGTAATTTGGCACTGTAATAGTTGAATAACACATTTTAAATAGAGTTTACGATAGTGGTACTGTAGTAGAGAAACAGTTTGGCTTTTCAGTGATGCCTCTGTTATTTAAATGTTGTTGATAAATGTACTTGACAACGGTGCTATAGTCATACAAAGTCTTAGGCTTATACAGTGCCAATATCTGCTTCAGAGAAGTTAAGTGAAATGGTTCAACCTGAAACTGTTCAGAGTTAAGTGGAAATGTTCTACCTGGAAGTTTAAATATGAGGTTTTATAACTGCAGCTTGTAGCAGACATAGAATTCATGTTTGCATTGGTCTCCTATTCTCAATATAATATTGTTTTAATTTTAAATTGACATCTGAACCGTGTTTTGAAGGTACACTAGCAAAACGTCATCATCTGGTACAGACGTATATGCCTTCATGCTGAGGTGGCCAAAGACTGGAATTCTTACACTGGGGGCTGTACGTCCAACTACATCGACCACAGTAACATTACTTGGGTACCAAGGAACCGTTGCCTGGAACAAAAGAACTGAAGGAGGAATGGATATTGTGATGCCAATTCTGGCTGAAAACCAGATGCCGTGCAAGTGGGCCTGGGTTTTCAAACTCGTTGGCCTAGACCAGTGATGCCATCCAGTGCTTTGACTGTGTGAACTGTTTCTTGCATCACACATTCCTTTTTGTAACCATGTCTTTATCGTACTTTTAAGTTATGTAACCATGCCTCTATAGTACTTTTAAGTTGTTTCTAAATTGCTTCATGTGCATGATGAAGCTGGGTTACCTTTGCAGATGATATGCTAAATTTTATTGATTCACATTGTTTTTCCGGTATGTTGGTGATTGTCAGCACATTATACCCAATCAATCATATCAGTTATATCCAGTTATGTACACTGGGGTTAGGGAGATTAGATTTATTCTTTGTTGTGATATTTCGTTATTGTTACTAACCGGTATATTGCATCTGTAAGCCTATTCAAGGTCAGATGAAGTTATTTTTTCATGTAAATGTTACACTGCTTATCACAATTGCTGTTGGACACATTTAAAGTGAATTGTAATGAATAATTATGAGTTGAATTTCATCTAAAAGTGATTAACTTCAAAGTGTTTTGCTTTTGTTGTCTGATCGCTGTGACCCCCACCCACCCCTACAATTTCTAACTCAGCTGATTAACATATGGACAGATGGAGTTTTAACAAATGCATTACGTACTTGCTTAATCTATCACAATCTGTTAACTCTAAGAGATTTGTACCGAATGCTTAATTTATCTTCAGAGAGCATACTAAAATTTAACTGAGTGTTTAATTTCACAGTTACACCTCTGAGACTGAAATGTTGGCATGGTAATAAGACTGAAATGTTGCAGTGGTCATGAGACTGTTGAATGAGAAATGACTAGAGCATGATCAGAATGCTGACTGCATGTAGGTGGAGATTTTTGTGCAGCACCTTTAAAGTAGTTCCAATGTTTAGTGACATCTTATGGCATGAAAGGACCTCTGACGTCGTCCTCTTCCTTCATCCAGGACTGGGACTGTCACTACCCGACTAAAGGCTGTGGCAAAGCTAACACCTTTAAAGAATCACTCAGCAGTTTACAGTGGCAGTCTGAAGTAACTGAAGGTTTTTGTGTTACTATACCAATGCATTGTCTGAAGCCGGATTTGCATTATTTTTTATAATGCTAAAAGTTTTACTGTTAAATTGTATACTACTCTTGTTGTCTTTTATTAACATTCCAATAAATGATTTAAACTGAATTTTTAGTTGTACATGTAGTTTATAATGAAATATTTTTAATCTATTTCTTTATGTACATAATACCTTTGTCATGTGCTGTATGAATTTTATATAAATTTGAACAAACATATTTACTTAGGTATTGCAAAAAGGGAAGAACTGAAATTATGTCTATGGTACTATTGAGGAATATTACTTTTATATGATACTGCCAGATAAACAGGTTGTGGCCAAGAGCGAGAGATCCAGTTAAAGTTATAATTTCTTCATGCTAACAGTGCATGCTGCAAAACATGAAAAAGAGTAAGCCTATGTTTGCAATTTCTAGTAACCCGTGTTAATCATAAGCACAACTCACCTTTGCAATGCTTGCAGTTTTTGCAGGCCTAATCAGTAAAGTAACCTCTAAAAGTAACACAGTAGGCTACATTTTGGGCTTTTGGGCATTCTTGGTGACAGGTCCAAATCTGTGCATTCTGTCAGTTTTCATGTTATAGCATGCATACCAACAACCAAACAGACAAACAGACTGAGAGTCCGACATATGTACTGACAGATATAATAATTGTAATCTTACACTCAAAATTTCCAAATGCTACTTAAAAGCTAAGCACAGGGAGCCAGCTTATTCACGAGTGCTGCGTCATATCGGCGGATTTGGCCAAAGATGCCATGTAGAGAACCACGTCCAGCTGCCAGAAGACCAGAGAGCATGGAAAGGAGCTGTTAGGGTGGGTTGTGTTTAAGCTGTGAGAAATGAGAAGGCAGCAGATTCAATGGATCAGAGTGGGATTTCTTGAAAAGGTGAGACCAGTTTTGAATGAAACACCTGAGAAGTATCAGATAGAGGGGCTTGAGACAGATGATGATGAGTGAACGACTAAAAGGATAGAGGAACAGAGTATTTGCGAAATTCAGGAAGGAGATCGTTCCACAGTTTAGGTGAGGTGTAGTATATGGATCGGTTATAGGACATAAGACGTCGTTACAGAGGGCCAGACAAGTGTGGGATAACAGAATGAGCGAGTAGGGGGGTCTGATTGGATGATAGAGTTTGCGAAGGTTGGGAAATTTGGACAGAGTTATTGGTTAAGGAGCGAACTTTGAAATGAATGCATCCTGGGACTTTCAGCCTGTGGAGTGATTTCAGGACAGGAGTGACACAGCGATGCTTGTATGTCCTGGTGACGGTGTGGGAAACTGAATTTTGGACGAGTTGGAGAAAGTTAATTTGAGTGGATTCGAGGTTGAGGACAACAGAATTACATTAATTTTATTCGCTAGATGGCAATTGTTGGCATTAAAATGCCCATTAAAGGAAACTCTCTTTAAAGTGAATTTGTCATGAAGCCTCAGCATCCAAACTTATATGCAGTCTAGGGATTTCATATCGTCAAGCTGAAGTGCAGTTGTCCCCCTTTCCATTAGAAGCATTTCAGACAGCCAAAAGATTTATGTTTATTCCTATATACGAAAGAATATAACTCGAGAAACTAAATAGAAAAAATTAATTAAACTTAACAAAAAAGTTTAAGTTCACAGAACAGTCGAGTCTATTATATTTACAAATATAAGTATATTTTATAACTATTAATAGGAATAAAGCATTATATTACAATTCATATTAAATAGCCTAGCATTACATGTCAAAAGTATTTTAGTAATTACTGACACATTTATCAATAGTAATTAGCATAATCTCAAAGTATCTGTCTATATTGTAATATCTTTTATTATAATAATATGATTATGGCGATGAATTGCATATTAATACAATAAAAATGATTTACATTGACGCCGTGCAAATCATTGCGATACAAAATTCAATACTGTTGGCCTGAATATCCCGGGAGCATCTCCTTTTCCCACGCTTGTAGGAGGATGTCAATGGTAAACTTAAGAGTTAGGAATAGGGTTTAGCAGCGTATTTCCCATTCCTACTGTATCTATCCTAACCCTAAGACTAACCTTAACACTAACCCTAACCATTGACATCCTTATACTGGACATCCTCGTACTAGAGTGGGAATCGGAAAATCGTATCCCGGGTGATATCTGCCTATGACCACTGCCGGGATTTCCGTAAACATGCATGCTAAACCAAAGATTTTAAGAATGGAACCTCTTAAAGAAGGGAACCTTCTTAAAATCTTTTTGCTAAACTGCCGATTTCTATTAAGTAAAGTTGAAACTGAAAGTTTATAGACGGGTCGCTTCCGCAAGACAGGAAAATGCGCGGTCGCCTAGGAAATAGACTCCTAGATCTAGGAGTCTGACTAGGTCTACTTAAGTTCAGTTCTCATAGCTATTGGACTGACCTGGATATTGACCTGATTGCGTGTACGGACCATGCTAGCCCGAGATTCAAATCTCTTAAATAAGCCACGATCGGTATGTGAACCGGCACCCTCGCACACAGGCGCTTTTCGTACGCATTAGCCAATGTAGCTAACCACTGTAACCAGGTCAGCAGGTTAGCACCGTTGCCGCTAATGAAATCAGAATCTTAATTGCAGGCCTAATCATAATTAACTATCAGTTTCGAGAGTTGCACTTCTTCAGTATCCAAAAGCTTAGTCGTTGGAAACATTATTTACGGGAACTTATTAATTAAATCAGAAAAGCTTACTTCGTAAGTCTTTAGGCCTACCTCGCTTCAAAATCAGCAATAGGCTACAGGCCTAACTGAAAACGGTGAACAAAAAATATAACTGAATTCATCTAAGTTTAAATAACGACTAAGCTTTGTTTAGCACTCAAGAAATATAGAGATTACGACTGGGATACGGTATTTTGAAGTTTTGATTCGTTAACTCGAGATTTCTATAGCGCCTAAAGAAAGTTAAGTTGCATGAACCAGTTTATCACAAGCGCTCGATCAAAACAAAACTGAGAGACAGAAAGTGTCAGGTACCAAGGTCAGGCAGGCAGACAGACGGTTAGTGAATTGGGCTTGGAATTGCAGCGGCAAGAAAGATAAGGGGAAGAGGAGGATTCAGGATGGGATTTCTGGAAGAATATTTCCAGTTTTGAGTGAAAAACGCAGAGATTAAAAAGGGTGAAGTGTTGGTAAGTTCGTAGGATGGGTGAGATAAGCGTCGTCATTCTGGCAGAAGTTTTTTTTCAGAGGGGTGGTTTACCTTTTCTTCGCTTTAAGTTATTCACAAGTTACTCGACTTCTCTGCGGTTTATTTAGATGTACAGTAAGGCGAATAAATCACAGCTTATTGGACTTAATAATTTGAATCTTAATATTTTAATGCGCTGTAGTTCACTTGATTATGTCAGACATGCTGCTAAATAAATTCATGTCTAGTTGGATGGTTTCCTCAGCCAGAAATAATATTACGTGTTACTGCAGACTACATATCATCCACATGATGCAAAGGCAATGTTGGCACTTGAGCGCCATTGTGTGACTGATGTATCTATCATTTATATAAAAATGTTATTCTAAAATTTGCTTTACTTAAGTTTGAATTTCTTTGTTCATATTCGTTTAATAAAAGCCTTCACAAGAAGCAGTAAGCGGCTTTTATACTTTATAATAACTTACCATTGAGAACAGTTTAGCGGGTAATGCATTAGATTCAAGTAGAGAGTCAAATGACGTAATTGACTCGACTGTTGAACCCTATATATCTGTTGTGAGAAAGAGGGCGCTAATATCGTTCATCCGGGACTTTGAATAAAATTTGCGGTGTGCGTACCAAGTTTCTAAAATTTATATCAAATGTGTCATTTCTGATGAAACCTTGTCTATCTGCGATACTGAAATAGACTCAGATATCGAATCTGCGACATTACAGTGTCAAGAATGCAGAATGCTGATCGCGAAGCCGTGAAACCGACCACCGCGGTACTGAACAATAGCAAGACGGGAGTGCACGCTATGGGGTTAGGTGTATCTTCTGGATTGGGCGATATTGGCTGCAGTCAGTCATCTGGATCAAGCACGGAATCTGATAGAGTTGGTCGCTTTCCACAACAAAATTTAAGCGAAGATCATTCCGACAGCGAGGATGAAAAGAACGTAGATAACTTATGGAAGGTGTGTTCTAAATACGAACGACTATATACCCTGGCCAGAAAGTATGTCATTAAACTAAAACTAGTTTCGGTTTATCATAGGGAAAAATAATTAGGTTACCTTGTAGGTTCTTATGATTTTAGAAAAGACCAGATTTAAGGAGCTTTCTTATTATTTCAGAAGAGACTACTAACTGTTTAGGGCTCTTTTTCTTATGGAACAGAAAGATAATTCTTGTCCCAAATTTTAAAAATAGTTTCAGAAGAGAGTTGCTGACATGTATAATACGTTTGGGGCAAAATCTCGTTTGAAGTCTGTTAATTTCACACGTATGAACAATATGGCTACACTAGATCACGGGAGGAAATAGAACGCCAGAGGCCTACCAAAGTTATCCAACAAGAAATAAGTAAATTAGATAGTAAAACAATAGTTTTTTAAATGCATTTATTTCTTACAATAATTGAACGGTATAAGTTCTCACTTACATACAAAGTTTAAGAACATTTTTCATTACAAAATGCACTTTGCCCCAGAAACTCCTTTTTCTTTGTTTTCCCTTTCTTTTCGAACTCCGTTTTCTTTTTTATTCCTTTTTTCCCTTTTTTTGTTTTTTGTTTTCCACATATATATGGAGTTTTTTTAACACAGTCATTTCATGTCAAAAATGTCCTCATAAACTTTCTTTTAGGTTTGTCACAAACTTACACTGTTTAATAATTGTAAGGCCTGCGGTCTGTGCTTGTTACTTTTCAATCTACACATTTGCGGAATTCACAGACCTTGAATGAGATTTTGCCTATGTTTGGTTGTGGTGCCAGTGTCAATAATGTGCATACTATTGAAATCATAATGTCATGCTATCCATAGAACTAGTGACAGACAGCCTATACTGTTACTAGTTACGGAATTACTAGTACTATGGATATTGTTTAGGTAGGTAAAAACCTAATAATAGTAGTACAGCCTTTGTTGACTTGTCTCAGATGTTAACTTGGGTGTTGAAATGAATGTCTGACAGATTTTGCCATGCATTTTAACCCTTTAAATGCCAAGATGCATCCATGCAACTTTGGGGTGCTCTTATTTAAGCCACTGTAAGTAAGGGCACTGGCGTCCATTCTCTGTGAGTCCACCGTAAATTAAGTCGATCAGCAAACTACGCGTGTTCCTGTGTAAAACAGGCACATCTGTTAGACTAGGGCTTCTATGACGCTATATTATGTGTCTTGATACATGTGTGCATGGAGATATTCGCTTGATTTTTGTTGATGTTTCGGGCAGCAATCGAACAAGAGATTTTGTGATTGGGTTTGTGCAGTTCTGATTAGGAAAATATTTACAGAATTTTCTGAGATTTATTGTGGTGCGTTTAGCATTCATACTGGTGATTTGTTGGATTTTTCGAATGATGGCAAGGTTGATAATAGGGGTAATTGGGTTTCCACCATGTAGCTTATAATATAGGCTGGAAAAACTTTCGGAATGCTTAGGGCCAAACTGCTGATACCAGGGATTTGACTCCAGTTCATGCGTTTAAAAATCATTTACTGATTCTAAAACGCAATCAGATGCAAACAAGTAAATGCTATATATTTCTTCTTCTGTTGTTTGTGCGGCCCATAATATAAGCTGTTAGAAAACTTTCAGACTGCCTTAGGCCATGGGCCAAACTGTATACCTTGGAATTGACTCCAGTTTGCGCACTTCTAAGTGTTTTTACTTGTTGGCTGTGGTTATTGCTGAAACTGATCTCCTGACAATAGCTATACTTCATGCACAAGAACTCGACTGGCAAGGGTATAAGGCTAGAGTGACAAATTTCACATGGAATGTTGGTCACTGACAGTGGCATAGCTAGCCTTCCGAGGACCCTTGTGCAAACTGAACTTAGGCTATTTTTCTTTAAGTACTTGAGCAACTGGGCCTTGGCCCCTTGGGGGCACAGGGGGACCCTAGTCTCGTGGGCCCTTGTGCAACCTGCGCAATCTGTTGCTATGCCACTGGTCACTGATGCTATAGTTTAGTGGTTTACTGCTACTGAAAGAACACAAGGAATACAGTAGTTTTGTTTAAGTAAACTTATTAATTGTACAGTAAACCACTTTTTGAACTGCAGGCAATAAGTTTACTTGGAGGTAGGTTTTTGATTTGTGTTGAATTCTGCTGCATCTAAAAAAGCAAGCAGATTTAAAATAAACAAGAAAATACATATTTGTGCAGAAATGTGGAGTTTTTAAATGTGCTGCTTACTGGCCTAAACTACGATGCACGATGTTGGAATGATGCTTGCAAAACTAGAGGTAGTCTTCTGTGGTATGCTGTCTTAAAAAGTAAAGCTGAGACAATGGGAGTAGATTCTGTATTGACAGTCTCTGTTTTACTGACAATGAGGACTGATGATGGGCCGGTGTTAATTGATTGATTCTGTATTGACAGTCTATGTTTTACTGGCAATGAGGACTGATGATGGGCCGGTGTTAATTGATTGATTCTGTATTGACAGTCTATGTTTTACTGGCAATGAGGACTGAAGATAGGCCGGTGTTAATTGATTCTGTATTGACAGTCTATGTTTTACTGGCAATGAGGACTGATGATAGGCTGGTGTTAATTGATTCTGTATTGACAGTCTATGTTTTTACTGACGGTGAGGATCGATGATAAGCCAATGGTAGCTGCATTTGGAATTATCTTTTGTTTATGAAGTGTTTCAGTGTACTACATGGGGAATTTTAAAATAATAACAGTTTGGTCTGAGATGCTCAGGGAATCGATGATTAATGCCATTTATTTTCGTTGCATGTTGTTAGTTATTGCCTTCCAGAGTTTGTGATAATTATTAATCTTTAGTAATGGCATATTTGGCTGTGGTCAGTTGCATTTGTGGATGTGATGGTTTTTCTTTCTTTTACATACTAAATAGGTTACTTTGCATTGTTTTTTTTTTGTATTTTAAATGCATGCTTGTGTGACTAATTTAATATGCCCTTGCTTCTTCGCAGGGTGTTTCGGCACTCTGTAAATAGGCAGGTTAATGAGGGTATAGTAATAATAATAATATTAATAATAACAAGAGTAATAAAAATATGATAAAATACTAAAAATAATAAATTGTTGATTTATTTCAAGCCTTCATTACACTTCTCCAGTCAATTAACTGAATATAAAACGTTGATGAAAATATTGTTTGTTTTACTTGAACCTAAGATGAAGCAGATGAAGATGGGTGGTATCTTTTCTAGAGATAGTGTAACGTAATTTAGGAGGGTTTTAAAATGCACTTTTGTTTTATCAAAACTGTTAAATATCTTAGTGAATTTGTGTTTGATACCAGAATATTAAGCTTTACATGTACTGCAAGTTGAGTAATTGTATAAGAACTTCTGTTATAATTATAACACTTTGATTATCCAAGGAATCAAACCCAGACATAGGTGTAAAGAATGCTAAATTTGGGACTTGTCTGTTTTATAGAGACCTGCTTTGTTTTAACATATGTTCAAATGCAAAGAATAAGAAAGATAGGATGTGGAGTATGCAGTATGTAATCAATAAAATGCACAGTGGTCTTGTTAGAGACCAGCTGTGGCACTGCAGAATGTGTTGTGTTATCTTGATACCCAATTACAATGTACAGTTGTATGGAGGTAAAAAGTTGCACAAGGGTATTGGTGTTATTCTGCAGCTTACTTTTGTTAATATGTCACAAATGTATTGTAGCCCAGTTTAGGAATTGTTTTTATATAGCACCTTGCTCATGTGTTTCACTTAGTTGTAGCAGCAGTGACTTCTACAGTGTGCCAAGATGTTCTGTGCAGTGCATTATGAAGTGGGTTTTGGAATTGTGTAGCTCAACACAATTATACATTAATTATTTGTTTATTTGTTTTTAGTTTGAAAGGGAAAGGGCAAAAATGTTGGAAGAAAAAGCACTGGAACGGAACATCCGAATGTCAAAAAATGGTCTGTGTGGCGCTTATTTTAAAAATTATATTTAAAACTATGATCTATCTCAGAAGAGTCGCATTATAAAAATTACATTAAATAGTATTATACATGTGCAAAAGGATAACATCAGTTGAAATTCTATAGTTTTAGACTCATGCTTTCAGATTTTCTTGTATGCAATTCTTCATACATTTCTTCTTTTCTTTTATGAATTCTGATTAGTTTTTGCCGCTGCAGAGTTTCCTTTAGAATGTTTCCTGCTATGACGCTGAAGAGAATTTAATCCAGCAAAAAGCTATTCAGAACATTGGTTTGCATTTATGACGCTATAGCTGAGTGACAAAGATTGTGCAGTGAAGGACAATAAATGTATAACGCATGTAATTTTGTATGTTAGTCATAGTGGCTTGCATTACTTGAATAATAATAGTAATAATTATATGATATATTGATAAAAATACATGAGGTTAGTAAACAGGTCTTGGGTTTACACTGCATTTATACAGAAGACAGTGAGTGAGCCTATTCAGGTAATTAAAATTGCTTTTTGTTGCTTTGCACTTTCTTTTCCATAAGTAGCATCATTGACTTACAGGTCGACTGAGGTTTAACATGGTTCGTAGTGGTACATCCCCACCACTTGATGATGAAGACGATGCATTCCAAAGCAAATCGTCCGAGTTGACAAGGATGATCTCTGATGACGATGACGACGATGATGATGAAAATGATCCCAACGAAGACCAAATCAATATGTAAGTGAATCTAATCTAATCTTTCTAATAAGTGTCATAGATTGGCAGTGGAAAGTATGTTACAAATGTTGGTCATTGATAGGCCTGTCGTCATAGATTGGCAGTGGAAAGTACATTACAAATGTTGGTCATTCGTAGGCCTGTCAGCTTGAGAGTGAAAACTTTTCATTTTTACATTTCAGCACGGCTCGACTGATGAATAAGGTGTGCAGTGTCGGCGACATAAATGCTGTTCAGAACATGCTTGCCCAGAACAGCGATGGCGGCGGCACAAGTGAAGGAGACAGCTATTTATGTCTTGCAGCCTCTGCTGGATCCTATGACCTCTGCCAGGTAAACAAGGTAAAAAAGGTAGCACACTTGTTTATTCGCCTTTAGAAGCTCGTCAGAAGTTGTGGTCCAGAGGGTGAAGGATCTTTCAGCTCTCAGCCATCCAACAGTAAAAATATTTGTGAAGTAAAGCTAAGAGATTGTGTGTTCAGCATTCAGTGAGAGAGAGACAGAGACAGAGAGAGACTGAGAGAGAGATTAGCACTGCTTGACATGTGAATTTATTCATTAAGTTTTTTTCATACGGCACTGATTCTTCTATCATATCCAAGTTAGGCTTAATACTGGTAGTTTTAAAAATTGTTTGCATGTTATCAAATGTATGTTAGCATTCAGCACAGTGACTAGACACACTGGTAAATGTAGCTGTCAGACGTTTCTGTAGTTACTTACATCTCTGCAAACATTAAAATGCCTTTGTCGAGGAATTTTTCGCTAACTGAGCTAATTAGTGTGCATGTGTGTTTATCTGGACATTTATATGGCAACTTTCAGACAACATTTGATTATTCTTGTGAAGATTTAACTCTTTCACCAGGCTTATGTAGCATAGATTGGCCTTCTAGAAATTTATCTGACTTTCACCTTAGTGTTGATGCGCAATCTTTTGATGCATTTTGAACCGGTGTCATGGAAGTTACTCTGGATTTATCATTATTAGTTCATGCATCATATCCCTCTTTTTACAAAGATTGCAAAGTAGAACAGGCCTACTTGAGAAAAAACATTTGATAAGCACTTATTGGCACAGAGACACCAACAAGCGAAAACCTAGTGACATTATCCCGTGTGTCGGTTGGAGTTTGAACGCTCTGTTTGAGAGGGTATGACATGTTTTTGCAGTTACTCTTGAACTGTGGCACTAACGTGGATGACAAAGGACGTAAAGACAATTGCACAGCCCTCATGGAAGCTGCCAGCAATGGAAATTTGAAAATTGTGGAGCTGCTTCACAAGAACGGTGCCGATGTTAATGCAAGATCTTCAGCTGGTGAGAAAACATCTGCTTAATTACTGTTAATTAACTGTGCAGTAATAAAATAATGGTAGAGGCAGTAATTTTGCCTATTTATTAAGAGGGTTACACAGCTGTGAGTCTTGGTGGAATTCAGCTACATTTCATTCTTTTAGAGTATTTACCAAGGAAGTTAGAAGGCCTCGCAGCTGGAGGTGTCACAATTTTAGTAAAATACAGCCTGTGTATTTGAGTCCATTCTCAACAGGTACTTCAGTAACAAGTAGCAGTCTCTAGCAAGTGAGGTTGACAGTCCTTGTGTTCTACAGCCTGTGAGGACTTGCTGGTTCCATATTTTTTTACAATGTGGACCAATCGTCTAGAGCAATTTCCTTCTGAAAATATGTGTGGCTCCACCAGCATCATCTTAAGAAACAATTTCAGCGTTAAGTTATGCTTTTGTAGATCTGTTAGATAGCAATTACCTTCAGTGCAGTTGAGAGGTTCTTAAAGGTGCTACATAATTAACCAGATACATCCTGATAGCAGGAAGCATGGCTTCTTTGATTGCCCAGTTTGCACACTGACTTGTCTGTAAAATGCTAAGGTCAAGATGTCTGAATTGGCAGGTAATACTCCACTCCACTATGCCGCTTGCAGCGGAAGAGAGTTAGTTGTACAGGCTCTCCTGGAATATGGTGCAACCGTAGATGTATACAACGAAAACGGCCACACTCCGCTGATGGAAGCCGCCAATGCTGGACACATTAACACCGCTCGGGTTCTGCTGAAAGCTGGAGCTGGAATCAACACTCATTCCAACGAGTTTAAGGAAACAGCCTTAACACTGGCCGCCTACAAAGGTAAACCAGGCAAACTAAAGACCAGTAGTTGATTGATGGTTCATTTTTCAGTCACTTTAAGACTTGTTTCTTTGACATTAACTGATGTCAGCAGATGCCTTTAGGAAGATCTTCATAGGATCTTAACAGATGCTATACTTATGTCCATATGTATGTATGTACATATGTATGTATGTGTATGTGTGTATGTATCTGGGCATTTTATAGCATCTCTTAAAAGCACTTCTGACATGCCCAAGAGAGGTCAATTAACTATAAAATAGTGGCAAGCTCATGTGTATACACATGATGCTGATATAGTTTGAGCAGGCCTCCACGTGCAATCTCCCACTGACTCACAGGGTCAATGAATTCCCTGTCACAATTAACATGTATTAAGAGCCACTGGTCTGGATTGCACAAAAGATGGCAAATGACACCAGGCTTAACGAGAGCACTTGCAGCATGTGGTTAGGCTCACCAATCTAATACTTAAGGACTGAGTGCAGTGCATCTGGAGACCTCTAGTTCTCAAGCTCTGTGCTGTTGATGAATTATTTCTGATGAAGTGAAACCACTGTCCACACTGATTATCAGTTGGAGAAGTCCATTAAAATCCAACAGATCGGGGTAACTAGGTGGAAGGGAGACTGGCAGGTAAACAGGTTGTGATAGGTGAGTAGGTTGAACTAGATGAGTTTGGAGCTTAGACCTAAATGACTTGAAG
This sequence comes from Norana najaformis, assembly GCA_964023275.1. Lineage (NCBI taxonomy): Eukaryota > Metazoa > Annelida > Clitellata > Crassiclitellata > Hormogastridae > Norana > Norana najaformis. The sequence goes on from OZ029921.1 coordinate 28,976,293, forward strand.
AACTGGCAGTGGGACTGTAGACTGGTCAGTGAATTCGAAAGCTGTGAATGAGCCACTGAGAACCCCAAATTGTTCGGTTGTAAGAATACTGTTCGGAGTTTTATAGTAGTGGTGTGCAGCGGTTTAGTTTCACTGTGTTTTCTGTGCAAGTGAGATTCCTTTGTGTAAATCCTGGAAGTACTGTTTTCTAGGTCATGCAGAAATGGTTGAGTTTCTGCTGAAGAATGGAGCTAACTTCGAGCACAAGACTGACGAAATGCACACGCCGTTGATGGAGGCAGCCATGGATGGACACAACAAGGTTGCTAAGATTCTGATTGAAGCTGGTGCAAAGGTATGACTTGTCTTGCTTGGGAGTCATGTTCTGTGAAAGGTTTTCAGCTGTCTCTGTTTCACTGCCAGTGTTTCTATAAAAGATTTACATGTTTATGTTTGAGCATTGATTTTGACGGGCTCTTACACATTAGCTCTGTAAACTCTTACATTCATACGTTCGCTGGAGCTTCCTTGTGTGATTCAGTATAACACAGATTCTGATATAATACGGGTGGGAACATGGATCCCAAGTTCAGTTTGGCTTTAGGAAATCACCCCATTATAACAGGACATTAGTTTGAGGTAGTTCTTGGTATGAACGTATTATAAGTAGTTTCCATTGTACATATAAATACATGCATATGTCCGTGCATACATACATGCATACAACATACATACATGCATGCAAACATACATACATGTGTGTATTGTTGCCAACACCTTTTGTTTGCATATTGTGGATGCAGAAGAGGCAGTGGTCTAACTGAAGTGTTCCAAGTACTGGCATATACCAACACTAATGCCTTTCTGTTGATTTCCTGACATGTTTTGATGTGAAATTGTAATTGCTTGGGTTGCTTAAATGTGCAGGTGGGCATGCCAGAAGATAGCTTTGAATCCCCTCTGACGCTGGCTGCCTGTGGCGGCCACACAGAAATGGTTCAGCTTCTCTTGGCACATGGTGCCAACACAGAAGAGGCCAACGATGAAAACTACACGCCGCTCATGGAGGCAGCACGCGAGGGACATCTTGATGTGGTGCAAATTCTGCTCACTACACGTAAGTGACCTCTGAGTCCTCCATCCAAATGTGATTTTTGTAATCATAATCTTGAATTTGTATAGCACCTGTTCAAGAGAAACTCCTATGTGGCACTCGACTTTGCTGGGAATTTTTGTAAAGGTGATCATCAAGACAGAGAATAAGTGCAAACAAAGAAGAAGAGGAGCCAGCTGTCCTGTAAGCCAACCCAAGAGACAGCCATGGAAATGAAGCATTAGCAACTTGATTTTGGTGTGTGTGTTGTGTGTGTGCCAGCTCTCTACCTTGGCAGCTTCATGATCCTCGTGAAGACAATGGATACTGTTGCTGTACTAGGGGCAAATGAAATGCCATTTAATTGAGTTTCTGAATTGTTCTGTTGTGTTGCTTCATTTAACATGTGCTCTGATCGTGCTCTAAAGAACCTTTTAGATGTTCATAAATGTAAAATCAATGGTAGTTATTTTCTGTGCAACTTTGAGGAATTTGTGTTCAGGTTCGAAATACTATTCTGTTAATATGGCACTGTAGCTGAAATGTTTTTATCATGACGTGTGCATTCTGTGGTAAAAGGAAGTCGAGAATTATAATACTGAGATAGGAAATGCGAAGAAGGAAGTAAAGGCCACAGGCAAACAAGAAGGCTTCATCTGTGTTGCCCACTAGTTCAAACAACTGGAACTCTGCCTACTGCTGTGACATTCTTGTAGTGGGTAGATGAATTTTGTTCATATATAGTTGGCATCATTGTTTTTTTGGCAGGTGCAAATGCGAATGCCCAAACACACAGTCTGGAAACACCCCTGAGTCTCGCTTGCAAGAATGGTCACACAGAAATAGCAGCATTGCTCTTAAGCTATGGGTCAAATCTGGTAAATTTTGCACACAGTGCTTTACTTTTTTCTGGTTCTCAATTTCAACATTGTAATTATTTGTCTTCATTATTCTGTCCTCATCTTTGATCACCTCAGTTCCTAGGTTTCAGGTTTTGTGGGACCATTGACTATAGTTTTTATCAGTACCTGCTAAAGACTTTTAACCCTTTGAGCACCACAGTTTGCCATTCTTCCCCTATAGCTACTTTATTATTTTTGTCTAAACTTTACCTCTTATCTTAAACTAAACCATCTACTCGACTGTTGGTGATACTGCTAAGATGTAATCATGCAATTTCTTAAGCTTCAAGTGTAGACAAAGTTATAACATTTATTATTTTTATTTGCTTGCCCTTTTGGAGTCAGTTAAAACATTTAATAATGCATGGAGTCAAATCCTTATTGTAAATACTTCAGACAATAACCCGATCTGTTTGAAAATATGAGCCAGTATTTATCATAGATTATGTGAAAGCTTGATGAAGATATAGCATTTATTTGTTTGTATCTGTTTGCTTTTTATAATCAGTTATAAACGTTTAAAAATGTGTGATTGAAGTCGAATCCCTAGTAGAAAGAGTCCTGAAAGTTTGCTACAAATCTATATCGTAGGAGATGTGAATGCTAGCTAAACAAATAGATACCACTGATTTGTTTTATGTTGTATCCAGTTAAACCTGTGTAGTATGTGTGTACCTGTATCCAATTATTACATTTGGGAATGCATGAATTTGAGTCAGTCCTTGATTTAAACAGGCCTGAGGCATTCTGAGTTTTCCACCAGCCTGTAGCATAGGCTACACAGACATCATTCGAAAAATGCAACAGATCACTACTGTGGAAGCTAAATTTACTAACATTGGTCGTGAGATACACTTTTCCTAATCAGAATCATGAAAACCCAATTTCAAAATCTGTTGTTTTATTGTCATGAAGCCTGAAAATGCGGGTCCAGTATCAAGAAAGTTGTTTACCAGTCAGTTCAAATATCTATGCCCTTGTTCTATGTATGAATGAGCAATCAAAAGAAGTATACATTGCATAAATTGTTGATTTTTGGCCTATTATACTGTGGGCTTGTTTACAGAGAACGGAATCTGGTTCCTTTGCCTACACTGGGTTAATTAAGAAGCACCCATCATGTTGCACACGTGCCTGTAGCAGTTGTTGAAAGTATTCTTGTTGTTTGGATGTGCTGATGATGTTCAAATGACTTACTATAATAAATGTTTGTGTATGTATGGATGTATTCGTCTGGGAATTTGTATGGCTCCTATGCAGAATCTTTTAAAAGTACTGAAGCATGACTGATAGACCGATCAGAGGCCTGTGGTTCTTGACCTCAGTGGTTAGAGTTAATAAACCAGAGTTTCACGATGCTTTGTTGGGGCTGCTTCAGTTTGCAGGGCTTGCCTTAGGAGGAGGAGGAGGAGCTTGGTTGTGACTTTAGTTCTGTTCTCAACTGTGAATCAGTGCAGTGTCTCTTTTATACTGTGCTATAAGAGCACTATAGACTGTTGTTGTGTTACGTCTGGAACCTTGTCCGTCCTGCAAGCAAAGGAGTAGCTGTAGTTATATCACATGGGGCTGAAAGATTGGATGAGGCCAGTGCACCGTCAACTGATAAATTTCGCCCTGGCACCTTTTCTCTTTTATTTAGCACCCTTGATAAAAGCATTAGCTGCAGATCCGCAGCAGATACATGTTGACCAGAACGCAAAGGTTCTTTTCCGGGGAATTCCACTGCTTCACGGTTGCATGTGCCAGCTATGTGGTGAAGGCACGGATGAAGGCAGTCTGGGCTGTTCCTTATCCGGGGAATGCCACTGCTTTTGGGCTCTTTGTCCATCATTGCATGTGCCTGCTGTGTGGTGAAGGCACAGATGAAGGAAGCCTGTCTGGGATTGCCACTGCTTCAAGCTCCTTGTCTATCTTTGCTTGTGCGTGTTGTGTGCCCAACTGCACAAATTTGCATAGTCACTGGTACTTTGCTGTTGCTTAATAACTAGCAGTGGTTATTGTTAGTGTGATTGCAACATGCAAACAAAAAGGTAAGATAGGCACGTCTGTGGTGTAATGCTTCATGTTGGAGGACTTTTGTAGCATTGTTAGCGTGACACATGAAGTCTCGGCCTTAATTTGCGAAAAATGTCCAGTTTATGTAGATGAGAGAGTTTTGGTAGGGAAGGCTGGTCACAGATTAGCTAAAATGTATAGATCTGTGATTGCAGTGAACTGTTGTTCAGTGATTTTGTGTTATATGTTTTTGCTAGGACCATGAGGCCGAGGATGGACAGACCGCATTGATGAAGGCAGCCAGGGCTGGCCATCTTTGCACAGTTCAGTTTCTGATCAACAAAGGTCAGCTTAAAACTTGATGTTGAAATTAAATCTTTCCCTTGTCTGGTTAGAACTTACTTTAAAAATTGCGATTTCACATCCTTCCTGTCGTTGTGGCATGTCAGACTTAGGATGAGTTTTCCCTGTCTAGCTGTTTATGTCATCTTAAGAAATAAAGTTAGTGACCCTGTTCCATTTTGTCCCCTGGACTGTTTTGGGATTCCAATTACAGCGTTTGTATTGCAACATGTATTGTTATGCTGTATCTGTTTTCTGCTGCTAATGGTTTTGTGTGAATTTTTTAATTGGTGCTTAAAAAGAGTCTCATTAATAATTGTAATTATCAGTTTGCTGTGCATGTTATTGTTAGGGGCTGATATCAACAAAGCCAGTCGAGCCAATGAGACAGCATTGTCAGTTGCTTGTGGTCAAGGTCACTTACCAGTTGTAGAACTCTTGCTTAAAAATGGTGCAAATCCACTCCACCGACTCCAGGTGAGGCTTCAGTATATAAGTAATTGCTGCTAATTACATCTTTTAATTAATATGGCTCTGAACTGTGGTCCTTGTCGGTTTGAGCAGTCTCGGTTGTACCTCAGAGTCGTTGGAAAAGTAAGATTCCTATTTCCCATAGTTGAGTGTAGGGAAGGAACTCATTTCCTGCTCTGTGGCCCGTGAGGTGCCAGTGCTCAAATCCCAAGGTCCGGGCCATATGGCAACTGTGGAAGGGACGAAGGTATTTAGATGTTACAGGAATATAAAAAACAGAGCTATTGGATTTGCTACAGTATGAAATATTATTAAATAAATAATATGAAGAAGATGTTTTTTTCAGGATGGCTCAACATTGCTGATTGAAGCAACGAGGGGAGGTCACGCAGAAATTGTGAATTTTTTGCTGAATTGGACAAATCCAGTTCAGTACCAGCAAGTGATTCCAGATGAACTGGAGCTGAGTCAGTCATCTCCATCTCAAACGTCCTTGGATGACCAGGTAAATGCATTTCTAGACTACTTCAGGATGTCATTAGATAACCAGTTATGTGTATTTGTAGATGACAGTTCTTAAACTTAATTAGATGACGTTGTAGCTGGCTACTTCAGTGTTCTTAATTGATGATCAGTTATTTCTAGACGGCCATCTTGAATATCCTTAGCTGACCACATGAAGATGCTACTAGATGACTGTGTTAACATGTATTTCATTTCAGTGGTTCTTATGGTGTGGAGTAGCATCTGCTTAGGCTAAATGCATACCCAAAGCAAGACGGTGTGGTGTCATTGTTAGCAACTTTTAATTTATGATGGAACAAGATTTTATGCCAATTGCAGACGTGTGATATTTAGCAAGTTAACACTATAAAGGATCAAGGATGAGAACTGAAAGGTTTCTTAGATTTTCATTTCACAGAAATATGATGAGTAAATTTCACAGAAATATGATGAGTAAAGGCAGAGAGAAGGTAAATAGAGATGAGGTAAAAAAGGAGGAAGGATGATGGCAGTATGAATGGATGAACAGGATTTAAAATACATTACCCAGGTTTTACAGAATCAGATTAATTGACATTATTGGAGTGCAATGTAATTTAATGTGGTCGCCTGTCAGCCCAGTGAAATGCAGAAGAAAAAATTCTCTAAGTCCTGCCAAAAGAAACAGAAAAATAGGAGTGAAGGAGCAATGTCCTGCAGTGCAGAGGTAAGACGCAAGCTTCTTGGTTGATTGTCAGCTTGCTTGTTAGCATAACTTGTGTAGCACCAATGGCATTGCCAGTACTGATTAGCACCTTAAGTATCCTTATTTTAAAACTGGAAAAGGTCTAAGACATTGTTATTTGATACATTCATGCAGAATGATTGCAGTGAATGTTGAACTGGAGCGAGTCCTAGAATGTAGTTTACCTGTTGGGTTGTGCTTAGGATTAGTCATTGCCATTGACAGTAGCAGCATAGAATTTCTCTGTAGTATATTTGTATAGAGGCTCAAGTCTGCTAAAATAATGCTACGTGAACCAGGTAAGTTGTGAGTCTTAAGAAGTATGATGAACAGTGAATCATTTTGCCAGGTATGAACTGGAAACCTGCTGTTCTGAAAATGGGGTTAGATAGACGTAGATAAATTGTATCGCTGGACGCTGGGACAACTCTGCAGTGCAGAATTGGTGCTGCTGTCTATAGTGGCTGTCTTGCTGTGCGCTATCCTTACTTCAGGCTTCCAGTGATTTTCTCTTGTGACTGTCAGCTGTCTTTCAGTTGTTGTTTAGATGCCACTTTAAAAAATTGTTTTGGTATATGATGCATACTTAAACTTTGCTCCATGTTTTGTTTGATTCTTGTTGTCCTGTGTGCGGTAATGGTTCAGGGAGGGAGGGAGGGAGGGAGATGAGAGGGATTCGGGCTTAGGATAGCCCTGTGAGAGTGCACTGGCGCAACCGTCGGTTCTCCCGTCCCAACGTTTATGCGTGTATTAGGTGTGTTTTATGTTTAGTCCGAACGGGATGTATGTCATCAGTTCGTTCATCCAGTATTGTTCCCGTTCTAGTCGTTCCTTTCTGTTGTTTGTTTGTTCTATTGGTTGTATCGTCAAATGGTTTTTTGTATGTCCGGTCTCGTTGAAGTGTGTTGCTATCGGTGTGTCGTTTTTCATTTTTATATTATATTTGTGATTAGATAGTCTTGTTGCTAGTGGTCTAGTCTTGTTGCTAGTGGTCTACTAGTTTTCCCGACATATTGTTTCTTACATTTTTTGCAGGTAATTAGAGGGAGGGAGGGAGAGAGGGAGGTTTTTGTTTGAGTCTCACTGTAATGAGACTTTTCCATGTTCAATTTCTGTCATGGGTTTCTTTTAGAACTGACCTTTATGAACTTCAACGCTGGTGTCTTATGGCTACTGAGTACATTTGAATGGTTATCTGTGCACAGTATGGGAAGTACTAGGATTGGGGTGAATTATAATGGGATATATGTTCAAGTCTAGAATAGTTTAGTTAACTATCCAAGCGTCTTGTGTTCTCGAGGGTGGAGAAACTAATAAACGATTTGTAGAAGTTGGACAGTCATGGTATTGTCTTTGTTGTTTGTAGTTGTTGTTGGCTTATGTGTAAATCTGTTGTTATAACTTCTATAGCACCATTGGCAAATGCACATAGTATCAGCCAATGGTTGCTCCAAGCAGTGCAGGAAGAACCATCACAGAAACCATCTGTGGAGGAAGAGCTGCCTTCATGAGGTAAGCTGTCAGTTTTGAGATTTGAATCTTGCTGAAGCAGGAAGATTGTGACTTGGATGATTTGGTTTGCTTGTGTCTAATGTTGAATTGTTTGTCTACAAGTAAGTAAGTAAGTAAGTAAGGCTGAGTTTTGTCATCAGAACTTTGAAATGCATGATCAGTCAAGTTTTGGTGGCCAGTGTTGTTCTCTAGACTTGACTTTTAGCCCTTGTAGACAGCTCTGCATTTCTTGCAGTGCATGGATCTGCTACACTTACTAGTCTGCTGCAGTTTTGAATTTTTTTCCTATTGCTTTCACTGTGCTTGTTTCTATAATACTGAGGTACGTATTTTCTGGACTTCAAGCCACACCTTTTGGTAAGCTGCAGTGATGCAAGAATGGCAAGTTTTTTGTAAAACCAATACATTGAATGCATCGTCGATGAAGGTGCAACGTCTGCCCTCAACTACATTGTAGTGTGGCTTTTAAAAGAAATTGGACACTATCATATGGCAACTGGCTATGGTGCAAGTGATTTCACATCAGATGGTTTACGTTTTTGGGCTTTCTAGCCACAGTAAGACTTAGATAAATTGTGCACTGCTTATAGCAGTGTGCAGAGTTATATGTAAGCAGACAATACTCGAATGGGTCATCCTCAGCGAAGAGAATACACTTTATTTTCTTTCATTTTTCATATTTTCAGCACTGCAGATTACATGCCAGGATAGTCCAAACTTTTTGAAAAGTTCATAGCTAAGTTGCCTCTTTCAGTAAGATGCATCCGCAGAATTTCCCGTAAACAACCACAACTTGTAGTCCAGAAAATATGGTAGTAAAATTTATTACAAGAAGTAGAACATGTTCTCCTGACTGACTTGGATGAGCTCTGAAAGGCACACTTTATGTTTGTTTTCTGTTACAGTACCTTAGTTTAAGGTAGCATTTGGTAATGTAGTGTAAAGTTAATCAAATTTTTACTGTAACTGCAAAACTAAGCTTGTTCATTCAGTGAACTTATGCAGTGCTTTATCAGGAATTCTGTTTAAAGAAGCTCTTCAAACCTAGCTGTGAAAAAACGTATAGTTTTCTACCTTTGGTAAAAGATGCAAGGAGTATTCCATATTCCATGCCGCAAGACACAACACTAGAGAAGTCCTTTACCAGTGAATGGCCCTGCCACAGTGAGGAGGCCCCATGTTGGATTGTCAAAGTCCATAAAAAGGGAAAAGGTGTTACGTATTTATGTTTACTTTTATTTTAAGTTTTTTGCCATAGGGTGCTATGTCAAATGAAGGAAGAACATAGTTGGGCTTGTTATGAACATTTTAAGACGTTCACATGGTGGCAGGTTTTCTTTTGTATATTTTACGACGTTTTCTTTCATTTGCAGACATCACGTGTTCCGATTCAGGGTCTGGGAAATGTGGTCCCTCCTCAAGATCCAACATTCTCCTACAACGAGGCAGCATACAATGACGATATTCAGTGTCAGTTCCTGAAGATGAAGATGGAACAGCAGTTTGCCGGTGGCGACAGACGGATGGAAAGCTGTCCACATGCAGGTTGTCCTTTGCTGGAGTTTCTTTTCTCAGACGTTTCTAGTAATAATTTAAGCATCTTTTTTGTTAACATAACAATGTAAGATAACAGGAACTGCGCAACAGAAGCTAGCAAGACTTTTAACATTAATTATTTAATTTATCATTATTTGATAAATTAATTTAACATTAATTCTTCTAACATTCAGTTGACATTGTCAATAACAATGAAATAATTAATGAATTAATTTAAAGATGTCACGCAGTTGTTTTAGTTTTCTCTTAGTTTTTACTTGAAACTTAAAAATCTTCATATATTTATGAGGTTTGCTTTGTGTAGTGATTGAGTAATTGATCGATCGATTGGTATTTAACTGTATTTCTGTGTCACAGGCACTGAAATACATTGTGGCTACCACCAAGGAGTCCCCTACAGTTGTGTGGAGTCTGAGAAGAATGCTCTCCAGTCACCTCAAGAAAGCGGGTGCAGTTCCACCGATGAAGAAGACGAGGACGAGGATGAAGATGATGAGGAAGAAGATGATGATGGAGACGAATACGAAGATGACGATGATGATGGAGACGGTGACGGCGATTTGGATGAGCATCATCTGCTCAGCAAAAGCCTGATCGAAATCAAAGGAACTGTCACGATGAAGTCCACTGAACTCCCCGACAGTTTAAAGAAGGCTTTTGAAGGGTTTCAGAATATAACGAAGGCAGAGCAACTTGCCACCAAGCAGCAGTTGCTGGAGAAATTACCGTCTCTCCTAAGGAAGGAAAAGGTAACTGTTTGTGCTGCTGTAAGTATTGTTCGTGTCACAGCACATTTATTAAAGTTTTTATCAGCTAGGCTATATGCAGGCACAGTTTATGGGATTTAGAGATCTTTCAGCTGAGAAACAAACACACTTTGGCTTTTCACCACAGTGTGATAAATGAATAATTAATGTACTTCTTCTGAAAGTATGTATTTATATGCATGTGACATTTTTATAGCACCCTCAAGCACTTCTGACTAGCCTAAATATGATGTTGGCGTTCATTAAGAACACGAAGTTCATTTGTAAAGGAATATGCTTTTTATTTGTACATAGCCTGTTAGAAAATTACTTATGTCAAAACTGTTAAAGTGAAGTTAACGAGCCGGCAATTTGATTTTCTTTCAGTTTGAAAATTTCACTCAGAATCCGTTGACTGTGAAAGCCAAGAACAGGAACCATCAGCATTCCGATTCCTTTTCTTCAAGCAGCGAGAAGTCAGTGAAGCATGCTGGCGATGGCTGCTCTGGTTCCCCGCAAAAGCAGATGCAGAATGGTTTTGCTCTGATGTCTGGTGACCAGAAAGCCCAGCAGACTCGGGCAGTCATCAGAGGCAGTGACCAGAAGATAACACCCCACGACGCTTCGTGCGGCTATAACCAGAACCACGACAACCGAATCCACGACAGCCTCGTTTTGAACCCCAAGAAGAAGAAAGGCCTGGTCCCGAAAGGAGGTGTTCACGGATTAGAGGCACAGCCATCATCAGGAAACCAGGCATCGACGAGCCTCAACCAGTGGCCGTATGACGATGAAACTGGTCATCAGGCTAACGCAAAGATGATGTATCTGTTTGAAGCAGGACAGGGACCTAGTCCCCGGCAGCAGATACAGGAGCGTGTCTTTGCTAAAGGTAACCAGATGTTTGGTTACGATATCACAGCAGGTAACGGATAGGCAACATATTCTTTATTTCTCGCTTTTTGAAAGGTCCTAGGTTTCTTGGTCTGTGGTTAGAAGTGACCGTAGATTTTAGCTTCATGTGTGTATTATAAATCAGATTGAATTTTTATTGTTGGCCAATCACTGTTAAGTCAGGAGTTCGAATCTTGGTGCATCAAGTGTTTAAGAAATATCGCCCTTCTTTTTACTTTTGTGTGTCTTATCAAGACAGCCGCATGCCCCACTTCACGTCTAGTTACTAAATACTTAGGATTAATTTCTATAAAAAGCGTTTTTTCACTACTTGATGGGACAAACTTCTTTCAGGCTGGAAATGGCAAAATTGTCAGTGTCACTGGCTGATGCCAACAATGGAATATTCTGTTAACTTAGGCTGAAACCTAACAGTTCTTAAGCTTGTCTCTGATCAGTATTTTGCAGTTGGATTTTGGCAAATTATAGAATAATAGCTATTGCAGTTGATAGCTAGGTTTGTTTTTGGCGAAGTATTTAGTAAAGGCATCTTGTTTATAATGTGTTGTTTGTTCTGCTGTTTTCTTAATGTGTTGTTTGTTCTGCTGTTTTCTTAATGTGTTGTTTGTTCTTACTTGTTTCTTAATGTGTTGTTTGTTCTGCTGTTTTCTTTAGCCCAGAGAAAGCTGTCAAAGCATGACAATTCTGTGCTTAAGCAAATGACTTATCAGCGGTTGCCGGAAGCTCAACTCCAATCTTGTGGTGTGACCATTCAGTCTCCAGAACAGCTTGCACTTCAGGTACTGAATTATTGGAGCTTTTGTTGAGGTTTTGTAGTTTGGCAATACACCTGTAGTAAATGACTTCATTGTATTGTGGTCTTGTTATGAGGCAGGTCTTGATATGGCATAGGCAGCATTATCATGAGGTCCTAGTGTATGTCAGATTTCTCAGTGATTTTGCAAGCAACTTCATTTCAAGATTATTTCTGAATTTTGCTATTTTATAGGTTTGTAATTAAAAATAAGATTCTTTAAAAATTGGCTGATATATGTCTTGAATGAGAATTTATACTTGAACAGCGGTATCATGCTTTGAAGGTGCGTCTTTTCCACAGCTGTGAATTTTGTGTCTTGGAAAACCAGTACAATAACTGCACTGTTAATGAATGATCAGATGGTGAAGCAGAAATCTGGACCTTTGTTTGTGCCGGGGTGGTGACTTGAACTCATGAGTTCTTGGTTGACAGACCAGAACCCCGACCAGTAGACAACTGCATGCCCCCAATGTTTAACAATGTTTAATAAGATTTCTTTAAAATTATTTGAAAATTATGTCATGAATTAGAATTCTAATTTCTGAAGTGGTATCATGCGTTGAATATGCATCTCTTCAGCTGCTGTTAATTTTGTGCCCAACTTAGGTAGGCTTTATTTATTTAAGAAATTAATATCTGCTAAGATTTGTTTATGTCACAAATTAGACTTCTTATTTACGAATTTTTGTTCTCAGAAGGTGGATCTTCAGACGCCGCTCTCCCTGGACGTGGGCCAACAGCAGCTTAGCGACAGCAGCAGCCTCGGCCTTTTCAGCAGTTCATTGGATTCAATGGGCGCCATTTCTGGTGTAAACTATTACAGCCCATATAACGAGGCAGTCAAGAGACTTAATGATCCGATATACCAGCAGTCCGTACAGTCACATCAGATGCTCTACGCAAGTGACGCCATTCCAATGGCGCCTTCTCAGAATCCGGACCTGGCAGCACGAATAGCTGGCATCGACAAAGGGGCGCAGACGGTGATGAGCCAGAGTCTACCACTGCATTTGATGCCCCAGTCGCAGCTCCAACTAATCGAACTGGGCCAGCAGCTTGACGTGCAAGCCAAAAGCTCCGGAAACGGATTGTACGACTACATGGATGGCATGCATCCATCGTCTTCGCGTCCTCTGTCTCCCAGCAGTTCGGTCTCCGTCGTGCCGGGCTACAACCCTCTCATGGAAATGGTGGACGTTCAGACCGAAGTCAGCCATGACTCTGCTCTCTCGTTGGCCTGCGTGGGAGGCCACTATGAGCTTGTTAGCCTCCTTCTGTCGAGAGGGGCTAAGATTGAAATCCGTGACAAGAAAGGACTAACGCCATTACTTCTTGCTGCCAGTGCAGGTCACACAGACATTGTGGAATTGTTACTGAGCCGTAGTGCACAGCTTGAGGCTCAGTCAGACCGCACCAAGGACACGGCTTTGTCGCTCGCCTGTGCCAGTGGTCGCCAGGAAGTGGTTGAGCTACTGCTCAAACGAGGCGCTAACAAGGAGCATCGAAACGTGTCTGACTATACACCCCTCAGCCAGGCGGCTTCTGGGGGCTACGTTAACATCATCCGTCTGCTGCTTGATCATAGCGCCGAGATTAACTCTCGTACTGGTAGCAAGCTCGGGATCTCACCTCTGATGCTGGCAGCAATGAATGGTCACACCGAAAGTGTTCTTTTGCTGTTGGAAAAAGGAGGCGATGTCAATGCCCATATTGAGACCAACCGCAACACAGCTCTGACGCTGGCCTGCTTCCAGGGTAGGCATGAAGTTGTCGCTGTCCTTGCTGACCGCAAGGCAAACCTGGAGCACAGGGCAAAGACTGGCCTGACGCCTCTGATGGAGGCAGCAACTGGAGGCTATGTTGAGGTTGGAAGGGTTCTCATCGAAAAGGGAGCTGATGTCGCAGCTGCTCCTGTACCTTCTTCACGTGACACTGCGTTGACAATTGCAGCAGACAAAGGTCATTCTCGATTTGTGGAACTCTTGCTGCAGAACAGTGCACCTATTGACGTAAAGAACAAGAAAGGTGCAACAGCACTTTGGCTGGCATGTAATGGCGGTCACCTTGAAGTTGTTCAGTCGTTGGTTCGAGAGGGTGCCGATGTGGACAGTCAGGACAACCGCAAGCTGTCTTGCATCGTGGCTGCATTCCGAAAGGGACATACCAAAGTTGTCAGGTGGCTCGTGAAATACGTGACCCAGTTTCCCAACAACCTGGACTGTATGCGTTACATTTCGGACTTATCCGATGCAGAATTGAGGAGTAGGTGTGAGGAGTGCAAGGAGGTGATAATGACGGCCAAGAAGCGCCAAGAGGAAGAAGCAGAGAAGAATGCAGACAACCTGTTGCAGGAGCTGCAGCAGGAGAAGTCGCTGGTGGAGAAGAAGAGAGCGGCCAGGGAGAGAAAGCGTGAGAAGAAACGCCAGAAGAAGAAAGAGAAGACCTTCAGTGCAAAGGAATCATTGAGACTCTTAGCTGAAGGTGATTCCAGCACGAAGACAATAATCGATGACTTAGACATAAAGGAGGAAGATTTCTCAGACGATGGAAATGGAAAGACGGAGTCTGCAGAAACAACAAATGGCAAGAACGGCATCTTAAAGAAGGAAAACAAGAAGTGTGCCAAAGTCAGGAAGGTCAAGTCTAGGTCTAGCGTTGATGACGAAATGGATGCTGTTCCAGCTGTGGTTCCACATATTGGCAGCAGCAGCAGCAACAGCATACCAGCTGTGATCACTAATTCAGTGAACGCATCAGACGCAGCTGGCAAAACAAAGTTCTCGTCCATGACAGCACCGCCTCCGCTACTGCCTCAGCTGCCAGCGACCATTAGTAATCAGAGCTTTGCCAGCGTAGCTGATCCGAACACTCGGTCCAAAAAGGAACAGGCAAAGACTGTCAAAGGCTTTGCAGCAACTGGTATTGGCGATCTGGATGACTTCAGCAATCCTGATGACATGAGAATGTCTGCTGCACTGCCTATCGTCACAGCCTTTCAGACGGTAGTCTTGTCACGACCAGAGGTGAAATCAGTGACAAACATTACCATAGCAAGGCCTAAAGTGATTATTCAGTCAACATCTGTCATGGCCTCCAAGTCTACCAGATCTGGAATGACTCAGAACGTTAGTCGATCCACTGGCAATGCCAGTCAGAAGAAAGGACAGAAGAAGGACGAAAACTGGAAAGATCCATCAAAGAAGATGCGAAAAATAGACGTTCCGGCTAGGGCAGTAAGTCGAGTGATTGGACGAGCCGGCTGCAACATCAACGCAATCCGAGAGCACACTTTAGCTCGAATCGACCTTGACAAACTGAAGACCTCAGATGATGCCATCGTAACCATTCGCGGCCTCACGGACCAAGTCAACCAAGCGGCTGAGTTGATTCTTGGGCTGATACGTGAGTCGGACAAGGACATTGACCAACTGATTGCTGCACTAAAATCATCCAACGGCAGCAGCCAGTCAAGGTATGACTCTGTGCCGTCTACATCTACTTGGAAGAACACGTCAAAGGCGACTAGTAGTACAACTTCAGCTTGGGATTCTGGGACGTTGAACGTTTGGGAGAACCGTTCGTTGAAGGGCACAAATGCTGCTTCCGGATCAGCATCGCTGGCATCCACTTCCTCTGCTGACAGCAAACCGACTAACGTCTGGAGTCGTACTAGCAAGGAACCAGCTTCAGTGTCTGACCTGAATATTACATCATCCAACATCTGGGACAACAGTATGGCTGATGGAATAGGACTTGGAGCTGGTGCTGTCGGAACAAAACCTTCTGTGGGCAGTGGAACCATCGGCTGTGGCAAGCCACCGTCACAGCTTGGCAAACAGGACAGCCTTGAACAGCAGCAGCAGCAGCAACGGTCAGCTGCTGGTGATGATTATTCCAAACCTCAGCCGATTCGATCTTTTCCAATTGGAGCGTGGACCCCCATCAGAGGTCACAGTTCGACTGTACCACCTCTAGAACGAATCACTCCCTACCCATTGCATCCATCGCAGCAGAATCTGAACCCAGAAACAACGTTGATTTCCAATGGCATGACCACTGATGCAAGTTCATTTGTTGGAGCCAAGACAGAGCCCTTGAAAAGCGGATCTCTTGGGTCTGATGAAGCTGTATACGATGGAAGTACAAAGCCGGCAGCAGTCTCGTTCAACCGAGCAGATTCCGGAGAAAGCCAAGCTTCGGATGGACGGCCAGTGGATTCCGTGGAGCAGGGCTCGGTGCCGTCCATGGCTGTCCCGTTTCAGTTGAATCCCGCAGTCCCCGAGAAGGTGCGTCACCAGTTTCAGGAGATGAGTATCGGAGAGTACTTACCGTTCAACAACCACTTCTCACCCCTTGCTGAAACAGTCATTCCAAAGAAGGCTCAGAACTGTAGTCGCATGGCCTTCCACGACATGACGGCTCCTAGAATGGGCGAAGCAGTCATTGATGTAGCTCTGCAGGCCAAAGCTCCTGGATATCGACCCCCAGGTCAGGTACAAAGAACCATTTCATCTCCTGGTTTAACCGACGCCTCTGGCTCTTCCTTCCAGCCGGAAGGGAAAACCCTCTCAATGAGCAGTGACAGTGATCGTAATAGCATGGCAACGCCTGCTTTTAATCGTGTCGGCAATCGTTCTCCGAGTGGCATCATTACCAGCGACTACTCGCCGTTTTCAGAAGGCATCGAGAAGGCGTCTAAGCTCGTGACACATGGTGACGACGGCTACCCCGGCATCCTACCGCCTCAGCAGCCCAAGCAGGACGCCTACATTACCACGCAGTCCCCGATGATGCTGCCGCGGATTAGCTCGAGTCTCAACCCAGACGCACCCAATTTCACTGTCCGGCCATTCATTTACAAGCATCACGCTCCATACGATGCCTCCATGTTTTCAGCACCGAACTACCGGTTGCCGCTGAACCAGCTCCATGCACCTGGAATGGCAGCACTTCACCATGCTAATGGTTTTATTCCGAACAGTGCGGTCAAAGATCACATGATCTCCCTTCCGATGGGTTTATCCGGTAGCATCGACCCCTCAATGTTGAGGCGATTCTCGCTAGGTAATTTTTCAGTATTTTATATCATAATATTGATTTTTTGTTTATTCTGAAGCTTATTTAATTCTAAGAATTACATGTTGCCTGTTCTTCCTGAGGTTTGCCTGAGTTTTTTGCCCGAGTTGCTCTTGTTTCTTTGTATTTATGACAGCTCTTCCTGCTTTAGTGTTCTGGCTACATTGAAGTTTCCTTTTTACAGACTGAACAAATCAGTAGATTAATTTACAAACTGCATCACTTAGCAAAACTTTCGTCAGCGACCAGTTGTGTGAATTAGATTAAAATTGTAGTGTGCTGATTGCTATGTATACCACCTCTTTCTGAATTAAATTTCTTGGAGTTCAGGAAATATGTGTTACTACAGTTTTGCTACAATGATCCCTTCCAACCCTCGTCAGCTCATGGTCTCTGGGCTTATGGAAGGCACAATGCATTGCTAATTTGTGACTTTTTCTCTTTTTCCTAGATCTGCCTTTGGTCGTATCTTTTGGTTATTAATTCTGCTGCTTATCTTTCATATTTGGCAAAATCGTGTTGATCATCACATTTTAGTTAAGTCCTCTGCTTTTTTTATTGTTTTGGCGAAATGTGTGCAACAGAAAACCTACTATTGTTCTGTGTTGGTAGTGGTAATAAATTTAGTAGAAGTGTCTCGTTTATACATACATAATTCATGTAAAATGTGTGTAGCAGTTTTGTATATTATTTAGCTGGAGTTACATTTGTGCATAACTAGGTTTAAGGTGAAAGCAATGGATTTGTATAAACCACTAGATGCTGCTTGCTCTAGCTAAGATGTGTGAGAGCATGATTTTAGCTTGAACTGGAGTAGTTATTCTGATGGAGTGCTTCAAGTAAACTGACTCTGGTCGATCGTTTCCACTTTGCAGTGTTGCCCAGGCCTGACTGGCCTGCTGTAAAAATAGAGCGGATTGCATAACCTAAGGCTGTGAGTGATTCACCAAAGTCCTTTTGACTCAGATGCGACTAATTCTATCACAGGTTTTTTGTTTGGTTTTAATTGTCAGCATACATTGTAACTGTGTTCTTTGTGAGGCCAAATTTGAGTTGAAGAACTTGAATGAAGGAAATGAAAGTCATTCATTGGATGTCTTCACATGGAATTTGATGCTGTGTTGCTTATGTTTGAAACCAGATGAAAGTTCTCCATCCGGTCCACAGATGGTGCCGGCTGCTGCTCCATCTGTCAGTAATCCACCATCTCCGAGTGAAGACGGCCAATCTCATCCAGTGATCATGGGAGAAGAAAGACGACTGATGCTGCGTCCAATTGGAACGGAAAGAACGAGCAAGAGACCAAACTCTATGACAGGTTCATCAGTTGCCATGCCGGGCACTGGTGATCTCCAACAGTGGCCATTCTCTCAAGGCTCTGGTAAACAGACAAATCTTAATGAAAGTGAGAGATAGATCGTGTGTTGATGCAGCAGTATGGGAGAGAGAACGGACAGAGTGAGCTTATGCAGAGACATTGAAATGGTTGATTAAATGGAAATGAATGCTATCGTAAATTGCATCGCAACTGTGATTCTGCTTTGAAATATGACCTTGGGAGTGGAGTAGAAAAAGATTTTCTTGGAACATCATTGTACTATATGTGGCAAGCTTAAAACCGAACAGAATTGTGTTTCAGTCATTCAATTGGTGCTGTTCAGCTGACTGATTGGAGTTCACAGTGTATTGTATCTTAAAAAGTTCTGTTCATGAGAACATTGTTTTGCTGTTATTTTAGGTTATGTGAAATGCAAAAGTTATTTCTTGTGCAGTTATGTTGTCTGCCTAACGTGTTACTGCCTGACTTTATAGGTGACTGGCAGAGGCACGGCTACATTGGCGGAACGCCAATGCCTCTTGGCATGATTCCGAACCTGCCACCAGATGCCATGATTCCACAGATGTCGTCGTCCAGTCACCATCCGGCCATGATCGGTCAAATGCCGCTTCCACAGCAGAAAATCCTAGCCATCAACAATGCCATGTATGACCCGTCTCTTCAGGTAGGCATGTGTATACGAAACCTTGTGCTGTTTAGTGTCTTTACTGAATTACATAAAAGCAATTGATTGACGCTGAAGATTATTTGTAGTATATGATATTAGCTGCATTATGAAAAGACCTGGCTGAAAATTTCAATGATGATGATGCTGTATGTTACATTGAAGTAATGTAAAATGTTTTGCTTGATTGCCAAATAGTTTAGGAGTGGTTACTGCGTTTGTGTATGTTGATGGGTGGGCAAACTACTACAGAGTTTGCTTTTTTCATCACTTCAATTTTTCATTGGAAATTTTTTGAATCTCTATTATCTGTGTGTTTCACCAACCTCTTTATCTCAAACAGGGATATTTGTTCTGTTTAGATACGTCCAAGTTACTTGGTTCCCAATGGAATGACCCTGTCGTTTGGCGGTGGTGCTATGGGTCCGGGCGCCATGGCCTCTCATCCACCGCTTCAGTTTTCTCATCTCCCACCGCCATCACCCGCCCCCGAACGGCCAACGATGGAGAACACCGGAAACTGGAACTCTGTCGGTCTGAACGGACCACCGTGTGGTGATGTCTCGGCCGCAGCAGCCACCTGTGAGGAAGAGAGACTCAGGGTTAGTGAACTTTGTGGATGCTGTGTTGAGCGTGACCTTTCACCTTCAGATGATCACCTTCTTCTCCTCTGTCTCTGATCTCTTGGCATCCACAGTTTGTTCTTAATACGGTACATGTATCTGACATGATGCTGTGCTCATGAATAAGCTGCACTTAGAAAAAAGTGGTGCTTCAGAAAATTTTGGGATTTTGATTTATGAGTACAATTCATTACCTCTTGCATTTGAAGTTTTTCTAACGCTAGTGTGGTTCATGTTTAGCATAATACAGTGTAGAACATTTAATGGCAACAGTTTGTGGCATCGAGGTCATTTGAACACCGAATAATTCTTCAACACTGTAGAATGTGACCTCTGAAGCAAAACAGGCTTTTGAGTTCTTGTTGTTTTGCCCTTGGCAGCCGGTTCAGAAGGATGGGCAATTAATTGCACAGAGTTTCTATGCTCGAAGTAAAGAAAAATAATCTAGTTGATTTGTGTAGAAGGTCTCTCTTTCTTCTGACTGTATCTTTCTTTGTGCTTGCTTAGTGTCTTTGTTCTGCAGCTGTTTGTATGGTTTAATGCAATATGTGTGTGATTGTTTTGTTTTTGGTTTTTTTGTAGACATGGAATATCTGGAACAGCCCTTCGAACCTCTAAAACTGTTTGACTTTGAAAGTGAACAGCATAGATGTTGTAGTTTTATGATTTTATTGCAACACCCACGTGGTCGTAGAAGAATGTTTGCAAAGGAAAAAATAAAACAGTTAAAAAGCTGGTTAGCTTGAGCATTTAAGATATGTTCTTGTGATTTTCTGTTTTATGTCACTTCAAAATTAGCTGTTGAAGTATCTGACAAGCCACAACTGGTATTTGGATTTGAAATTTTGAAGTGTCACTCATTGTTCACATGCTGCTTTAGTCAGACGGTGTTGAATTTTGTTTCTTGCTCGATTTATTTCTTGTGAAGTCGTTTTTTTGCCGAAGTTAACTACTCCTCCTTGGTTTATTAAAACAACGTTGGTCATGTCATGCAACGTAGCTTGTTGTCTTGCGCTTATAAAATTACAGAGCTGAAATCATTGTTTCATTGAATCACTAACTAGATAGTTAAGCCAAGTCATTTTGTAATGGTGTACATTGGTGTACTGTAGACTGCATTGGTCTGTTGTTGGATTGCTGCAGTCATGTTTGCATCTCAGTCAACGTTGGGACCACGTTTTCAATGAGTATCTACAGAGTTACCTTAACATTTTACTGTTGCGATCTCGTATAGGCCTACATTGCCAGAGTTTCTGCAGGGATGTGTTACAATTACCCTTTTACCTTTACGATCTTGATTAGGCCTATTTAGTTCTAAAGTGCGCACCTGGAAATCCATCGATTTGCACTCGAGTAATATTGCTGACGCTGGCTTATTTAGCAGATTTATTTATGCCTACTTTTTGTTTTTTGCGTTTATTAAGCGCTACTATCTAATGCCTAGGCATCAGTTGATGGCTGGCACTAAGCAGTTGTGAGTGAAGGACTTGATCAAGGTTCCTAGACAGTAACCGTCCGAATAGATTCGAACCCATACTCTCTGCGTGCGTTACAGGCGAAGTGCTCTACCCAATCGGCCACCGTGCTTTTATATGTGCTCCTAACTGGATTGGGTAGCTACATTGCTTAAAGCATTGCATCGAGGCACATTTGGGCATGGAGGAAGCTGGTTTGCCTACCGATCATGGCTTATTCAGAAATTAAAATCTCTGGCTAACACGGTCCACACACGAGGACATTAACTAGCTTGGAACCTGTTCAGGGGTGGTGAAGGATCTTACTCGATTAATTCATCGAAAATGAGCTGGGTCGGTTCTGTACAGTCACTGTATAAGCACTTGTACATTTTACACGTGCAAAAGCTTCTGCTAACAATGAGGGACTGCTGGGTGTTTGTGGTTTAATTTTGTACCACGGACTTTACCGCCTGTCGTCGCTCGATTCACCATCGACGCAACTCGATCCACAAAATCTGAATATTGTGTAATCTGTCAGCTCTGGATAGGAATCTGTTGACTGGGCTTCACGTGTGTGCGTGGGCCGTCACTGGTGACTCTTCCAGTTAACTGCGTCGAGTCGCTTTGCTGGCTTATTTCCTGTTTTCAGTGACATTTAATATGTAGGCTAGTGTAGGCAGCGCATTTGTGAGGTACTTGAAAGGGGCGATATCAAATGTCTAGATAACTGACTAACACACACACTAGTGGGCGCCTTTAGGTCCGGGCTTACACTTACAAACCAACTGCAGGCGTAATCTGGAAGTGTGTCAGTTACACTTCGTAGGCAGCGACCTCATTGACTTCTGCACTTTGGTCTCCTCGTTGCCGGACGGTAGCACCCTTCGCTCGGCCGCTCAAGATCTCCTGTTTGTCCCTCGCATGAGAACCGCAGCGGCCCAGTCCAGAAGCTTTGCCTACGTTGGTCCCACTTTGCTGGAATCGGCTCCCTCGAGAATTGCGACTTGAGCTCCTTTCTCTCCCCCTCTGTGTTCCGCAGAGCTCCTTTCTGTCCCCTCTCAGTATTCCGCAGGCGCCTGAAGACTTTACCGTTCAACAGTGATTATTTTACTTTTCGGGTCAGAAGCACCTCTGTTGAGTTTATCCTCTAAGAGGCGCTTTATAAATCTCAAATTACAAATTACAAGTAGGTGACCTGCTACACTACATATGTAGCTTAAATATTGCATCGATAGAATTATTACGCATTGAAGGGGGCTGGCTTGTTTCTGTAGAGAATGCAGGGCTGTCGCGGCGCCCACTGGGAGAACAAAGCGACCTCCCAGAGCTGGACAATTTGTAGGCTGCAAAAAGGCGCCCATGCATCAGAGAAACATGTGATTTAGTGCTCGAGCTCTTAGACATGTTCTTTTTTAATTATGCAGTAATTATATCAGTCAACTAACTGTAATTCCAGAGTGAGCGAAAACGCTACCCATCATGGCGCACTATAGGCCTATATAGTTGAGGTAAACTCTGTGGCAAAATAGGATGACCTGCGCCATTTCCGCATTCCCAGTTATTGGTGTTTACCCTTAGGAGTAAAATCGTCCAAAGGCTATCGCAGCACATCAACCGGATGCGCCTTTAGCAATGCCGAATCACATTGATTAACCTAAATAATTATACAGGCCTCTTTATTGATTTAATCTCTGCTTTAAGTACAGGCCAAATATCAAGATAAATAAAATCAGCAGATTTTTTGTATATCAGTAATATATACACATGAGTATATCATATATCGTTAATTATATATGAATACATATAATTTACGCTTTATTTTAAATTCCAATGCCGGCTAACACTTTGAGGTATTTGAAAGCTTTTCGCCTCTGCGACCTGGATTTGAGTCCAGGGCTTGTCACGGGAAGCCTACCTAGATTGCATTGTTGAACTAGAACAGTGTTGAACTGCGCAAAACCAGGGTGAATGTCGTTCAGACACGAGTTCCTTCTTAAATCCAACCATTACACAACAGTCTGAGAGCAACAACTGTATATGAAACGCCTGTATACTTAATGATGCCGGTTCGCTTACGTTGATCGTGGATTATTTCAGAGATCTGAATCTCGGGCTAGCACGGTTCGTAAACGGGGACATAAAATGGCTTGGCATCCATTCAAACGGGCAGTGGTGGTGAAGGATTTCTCATGATCAATTCATCAACAAATAAGCAGATATTGAAAAATATGCACATTCATCTTTTTAAAATGCGACTTGCTAATTTTTGAACTCATGTACATCGTCAGTTTTCGACCTCAGCCGTAGCACGTAGGCCCTATAAATCGTCTTAATATTTTTTATTATTGTTATTATTGTAATTATTATTGTTAGTTGCCGATGCAGAAGTAAACTACGAACTACAGCCTTACGTGTGCTACCCAGCTAGGATCTAATTATGCTTAATACCCACACTTTGATATCGGATGTTGCATATCGTCCCAGACAACCAAATCAATGACGCACAGACCTCTTAATTGCAATGACAAGTGGTGAATTATACTTACTTAATCGAGAACATAACATAGACCTGAATTAGATACAAATTGTAGTAAAATGCCTATATTCGCGGTATATAGGCCAAAGCTGATACGATACTAATAGCACATGCAGAATCTGCAAAATGAGCGAAATTCGTATGTCGACTTTGAGATATTCCCGTTAGGCACAAGCAAATACATGGCGAAATGTCATTATGCTTAGGTATTGTGAGGCACGATGGCCGATTGGGTAGAGCACTTGGCCTATAACGAGGAGAGTATGGGTTCGAATCTCCATTCAGACGGTTACTGTTTATGGACCTTGACCAAGTCCTTCCCTCACAATTGCTTAGTGCCATCGACTAATGCCTAGTATTAGATAGTGGCGCTTTATAAATACAAAAGTTAAAAAGTAGGTATAAATAAATCTGCTAAATAAGCCAAAGTCTGCAGAGGTCCCCGAGTCCAAATCGATGGATTTCCATGGACTTTCTAAAGTAACGTAAAACAATAGTTGACGCTAATGTAGCAGGATACGACACAATGGTTACTTTAATTTATATTCTTATTTTATATTATTTTATTATTTATTATTCATCATTTTTTGCTACATGCAATTCTTCGCAGTATTATTATTAGGTCCGGATAAATTAGTTAACCAACATGCGGGTTTCCTTGGGTACTACTACTTCGACGTGTTTTCTGAAACGATGGTTAAGTTGGTCGACGCTCTCTGGGTGTTCTGCTGTGCGGTAGTCGAATTCCTTGAATTCGGCGACCACTTCATCATCATCAAACGATAAACCTTCTTCGTGCAGAGAAAGATTAGACAGAGGAACACTCCTTGGAGGGAGTTAAAGACGATGAACGCATACCACAGAACCGTCCACTCGGTGAGGCTAGCCATGAAACCGAACACCCAAGTGAGTCCCATGATGAAGAACAGCTTAATGCAGACAAGCAGAAGGCCCTTCGAGTGGTTCTTTGGAGTCGCCGCCTCAGCCGCATGTGCCGCTCGACAGATGCAGTGGATCGTAATGCAGAAGAATACGACGTTGACGACGAGGATGACGCCGATCGGAACGGCGAAGAACATCAAGAGTGAAGTCTGGCTCGTGATCCAGCAGACGCCTTCGCCGTAGTACGGTCTAAAGCTCTCGTCCAAATCAAGGATATCCATCGTGATACAGATTCCGACGATCAGCGCTGGAGTAAGCCACGCGTAGACGGAATATACGAGAAACCGCTTCCACTTTGTCCCGGAGCTGGACAACGATGCTCTGTTTGTGACAGCGAATGTCCGGAAGATGTCGAATGCAAGGGCATTCATCCAGAAGAAGGCTGCGAGAAAGCCGAAATGCATCGCTGCAGCAAGGTAGAAGCATACCGGACCCTCATATGCGACGAAGAGGAAGGCCAGTTGCCCGACGAACAGGGACACTACGAGGCAGACGATGCACTTGCCTGGGGTGTTGCGCAGCTCCGGGAATATCATGTAAACGACGAACTGGATTAGGAGGGACATCAGGGAGACGATGATCCCGACAAACGACAGGAGGCCCTGGATGTGGTCGAACTGAAACATGACGAGGAGTGTCACGTTGTACTGCCGGGTGAACGGGGGACAGATGTAGAGATACGGCGGCTCCAGCGCATACTGGTCTTCTGTGTAGATTGAGTCCATCGCATATACGTAAGCAGACTGATTGCTAAAGATTATATACTCCGATTCGTTCAGTTGTATCATTGGGCTGCAAGAGAGATTCGTCTGAGGCCCGTGCATCTGAATTATCTTAGTTTCGAAGTCGGGGGTAGGTTCGCATCCGTCCTCCGTCATTCGGTATCCTTTCTGGCAGAAGGCAAAGCGACAGGTCTCTGCGTACGGGTCATAGACGAAGCCAAGATCGCACTGGCGCAGTTCCACTGCTCTGTTCGTTTGATTGAGTTTGTTGTTACGGATAGTTTGAGTCTTCGCGTTGAGGTCGATGAGAATGCTGAAAGGCGGCCCATAAGGGGCACTTCCTAGTTGCACGTACTCTTTGGGATCAACACAGGTCGTCTCCATTTCTGTCAGTTGGTTACAGACGGCACAGTGTTTATTTCGAAAAGCCATCGGAAGGTCTTTGTGATACACGAAGCTGTTCAGCTGCGATCTCTCCTCACACTTACGGGCCGTCTCGCCATCCGTCCAGTAGGCACCGCAGTGACGCCCGACATCTTTACACAGACGAGGAACGTATCCGTTTGGATGGACAAAGACGGTGTCGCAGTCCGAGTTATTCGCTATCAGCTGTGTTGTGTTGTGGCTACCGTTCAGCTGTTGGTCGTGGGGGTCTATGTGGCAGACGTCCCTCTTACCCGTCCAGTAGATCACGTCCTTGTCGCCATTACAGATGGCGCAGTAGAAGTTGAGGTATAGAACCTTCGACATTCGTCCGTTGACCGGAAGTCGGTAGAATAAATCGGCGTCGGCAGAGTTGCCGAGTTCACACCTTTCACGGATGTACGGTTTGCTGTAGTTGGCCGGACATCGAGCGACCACGAAGTACTTCGATGTTCCGGCAGCCACGAATCTTTCGACTGCGTTAAGAGTGAAAGTGAAGCCGATTGAGAGGCTCTTGCAATCGACGACCTTCAGATCTAAGTCGAGGGTCTCGATAGACGAATTCGGATGGCCGACGTAGTCTTGACAACAGTCGTCGAAAGTCTCGCAGAGTTCGTCGCAGAAGCAGTTGCGACGTTTTAGGTCGTCGGGTGATGTAATAGGCCAGTGCGATGTATTGCAGCTCACGCGCTCCGAACAGTCGTTTTCCTCCCACCCCTGAACTTCCAATCCTTCGAACAACGGATACTCCGCGCCGGTGGCATAATTCGAAGTCTGTTCGATTACCTTGAAACCAACATCTAGTTCTGATGGCGTTGGTACGATCGCAGAAGGCCCTCTGTTTCTCTCATTCAAGGCACTTAAAAACGAAACCGCCATTAGCACCAGGAGCAGCGTACACGAGCAGAGTGGCCGGGCCATTATCTATCAACAAAAGGTCCTCATACGCGCATCTAACAGTCCCTTCTACACGCGAATAAAAGATAAGTGCTAGCAGCTATAGGCAGCAACCGGACTGGTCTAAAAATACCAAGCAGTAACAATGTAGGCCACCACTAGCGATGCATGGCGGCTCGGATTACCAATGCATCGAAGACGGAAGAGAGACAGAAGAAAAGCCAGATTCTGCGCTGAGATACGCCCACGCACGCACGCACTACCGTTGCTGTTGTGCAGCCGTTGTAGCTCAGTGGCTTCACAAACACAGGGAGGAGGGTGTCGTGAACTTTCGAAGTGAAATGGCTACGAAAATCGAGAATGACTGATCATATGACTTTTCTGCTACGAGTGCCGGCTCAACCACCTCCCACAACAGTCAATCTCTGCCGGATATGATCTGTACACTGCTGAATATGCATTGTATGTGTGTATATTTATATATGCTGATTACTTATAAAACGAACATCCATATGTCTATGTACACACATATGGCTAAGAAATGTATATGTACATGTATGTATGTATGTATGTATATATATATACATATACATTTCTTAACAATCTGGATATATTATATAGGACTGCATAATTCGTGATCGTAAAACTCGATATTTCTACAGCGCCTGATGAAAGCTAATTCGCCGGAACCAGCTTAATCACCCTCAGTCAAAACCAAATCGATAGGCAGAAGGGTTCGGTTCCAGGTCAAGATCCAAGAGTCAGGCAGGCAAACGGTCAGACGGCTACAGTGGATGTTGTTTGGAACTGGAGCGGCAAGTTAGATAAGGTGAAGAGGTGGAATCAGGGTATGTAGAGGAGAGTGTTTTCAGTTTTGAGTTAAAGGCCTGTGCAGAAATTGCAAGGGGAGAAGTTTTGGTGAGTTCGTGTGATGGATCAGGTGATTGTCGTGATTCCGGCGGGAGTGTAAACCAAAGGGGTGGAACAGCTTTGGCTATGGAGCGATTCCCAAATTTTAAGGATGAGGTGACAGGAGGTGGGGAACTGTTGCAGGGAAGAGGAGCGGGTTGAGAGAAGTGGTTGGTTTTTACATAACTGACGAAGATAGGAGGATTGGGAGGAATAAATTGTGTTGAAAGTAAGCAGTAGGACTTTGTGCTTTTTCCTTTCAGGTGTTAAGTGATTTTAGAACAGGATTGATGTGGTTGTGTTTGAGCGTTTTGGTCACAGCACGAACAAGGACGTTCTGAACAGCTTGAAGGCGTTTATTTGGGTTATATCTATATTCAGGAAAAGTGAATTGCCTTGATCTAGTTTTGCATGGACTATGGATGTGGCGATGGTATATGCAGGTTTGAAGTCAAGCATAGGACGGATTCTGCGAAGCAAGAGCAGAAGATTTGGGTGATATGATCAGAAAGCCGAGGTTTTGGACCAAGATCACACCTAAATTGCGGATAGAAGAATTAGTATTAAAAGCGTGAATAGAGACAAAGTCCAGGCTGAAGGAAATAGACGGTTCGGAAATTTTCTTTTACTTGTGACACAGGCCTATATATAAATCTGAATTCAATTTCAGATGGGTTCAGACACATGACATTAAATAGTTATACAGGCAAGGGCTTCATAGCCTATGTGAAGAAGTAGTAGTTTCTACTCCCTCCTCCTCTTCCTTCTCCTCCTCCTCCTACTCCACTTACTCCTCCTCCCCTCCTTGTCTTCCGCATCTTCTTCTCCACTTCTTCTTCCGCGGTGCTTCTCCTCCTCCTCCGTAGTGCCTCCGTGTTCATTAGCCCGCTGTAGACCCAATCTCATTCCTAACCGGAACACACGGGGACCATAGATGCGTCACCAGTAGGTTGTTGCAGAAGAAGAGCCTAGACTAACGGAAGCATCAAAGGGCACGGGCACCCAAGAGGTGCGTGCGCACCAACGGTCGACATGACCGGCCCTCTGCGCGAGATCTGCGTTATTTTAGCCTACAGCGCTTCAGTTAAAGCATACCCTCCATGGAGATTTTATATATACTGTATATATATATGTGTGTGTGTGTGTGTGTGTGTATTAGCGTATAAATTATTTATACCCTCCCACTTAACGAGGTCCTGATGCTGAGGGCTCTGAAGCTGTTCCTTAGCCTACATCAGCTGGTGTGGTGCTAAATTTGGTCCGATATGAAAACGATTCTGACTCCACCCACCTTTGGCACAACACAGTGAGGCGAATTGTTATAAGGTATCGGAATCGTAATTCAGAGATTTCTACAGCGCCCACAGAAAGCCACGTCATGGAGACCAGCTTATTCACAGACGCTCAGTCAAAACAAAATCTATAGGCAACAAGGGTTCGATTTCAGATCAAGATCTAAAAGTCAAGCAACTGTAGACGAGGGTGTAATTGTAATTGTAATTGTAATCTGACATTTATAAAGCGCCACTTCAAGAATAGACTCATCAGAAGCGCTCCCGACCCGAACCAGTGAGACCACTGGCAAATAATACAGACTTCAGGCGCTTGCGAAACTGCGGAAGAGACAAACTGAGGAATACTAGCCGGAGCTCTCGGGAAAGGCGATTCCAGCTATTGGGTCCAACATAGGCAAAGCTTCTAGACTGCGCTGTAGCAGTGCGCATACGAGGGACAGTCAGAAGTCCAAGGGAGGCCGACCGGAGACAGAGCCAACGAGACAATTACGCATAAGCGTTAGGATCTTGAACTGGATACGCTGCTGAATGGGAAGCCAGTGTAGGGTGGCATAATTGTTATCCTCACAAGAGTCAACATTCACTTTCTAAGACTAAACTGTATTTCTGTGCATGTGTATATTTTTATATATATATATATACACACAAACACATACACAACAGCCTCGCAAAATTATCGAACTGACATGTTTTGCTTGAAGGTTAAACAGTTTTCAGTAAAATATGCAAGACCAATATTATGCAACAGTCCTTCGTTTGAGTTTACTAATGCTATTTATGCAGATCCATAGCGATTAGGACAAGTGTGCCCATTCTCAATCATTTTGTGGTACTTTTCTGTTTACAGTCGTTAGGTGAAGACAGAGTACCAGACTTTTGTCATTCCGAATCATCGTTAATGCAGAGGCATAATAAATTATTATTGTTGGCGTTGTTTAGCAATGATAAAGTAGAGTATATTATGACAAAGGACAGGGCAAAAATGTTTTATGCGTTTACACTTCAGAACACACTTGCATATACATAAGTACCCCAGTGCACACGCGCATATGCCTATCCTGGCAAATACACATGCATTCTTAATACTTACATACACACATAAACACATAGTGTGATCAAAATTGAACCTATCATAATTCACCAGCTATTGGAGCCCACCTAAATATGACCGAAATATTTCACACTTCTGTAGTAAATTAAAACGTGAAGTTAAGCATCTTACCAAACATTTAATACCATTCGTAATCGTAATCGTAATCAAAAACTTATAAAGCGCCACTTTAAGATAAAACTCCTCAGAGGCGCTCCCGGCCCAATTTCCCATGACTAATGGGGAATAACACGGTCTTCAAACGCTTGCGGAAAAGAGAGGTAGGAAGAGAGAGGAATTCCCGCCTAAGGTCACCAGGCAAGTTGTTCCATGAGGCAGGGCCAACAACGGCGAAGCT
Organism: Norana najaformis; assembly: GCA_964023275.1. Taxonomy (NCBI): domain Eukaryota; kingdom Metazoa; phylum Annelida; class Clitellata; order Crassiclitellata; family Hormogastridae; genus Norana; species Norana najaformis. Next base: position 29,006,160 of record OZ029921.1, read on the forward strand.
GCGACGCTGTGCAGTAGTAGAGCGAGCCATAGGAACTACCAGGTCTCCCTGGGCTGCCGATTGCAGCAGTCGGCGGCCAGGGACAGAAGAAACAGGGACACAGAGCTCCCTTAGATAAATAGGTGCACTGCCAACAAGGCAGCTGCGCACAAGGGCCAGAATTTTAAACTGGATGCGTTCTCGGATTGGAAGCCAGTGGAGTTTTTCCAGCATGAATAAGGAGACATGGCCAAACTTTGGAATGCCGTAGTGCGGTCTAAAGCTCTCGTCCAAATCAAGGACATCCATTGTGATACAAAGTCCGACGATAAGCACCGGAGTTAGCCACGCATAGACGGAATAGGCAAGAAACTGCTTCCGCTTTGACCCGGAACTGGACAGAGAGGTGGTGTTCCTGACTGTGAAGGTCCGGAAGATGTCGAATGCAAGGGCGTTCGTCCAGAAGAAGGATGCGAGAAAACCGAAATGCATAGCTGCAGCAATGTACAAACATACAGGACCCTCATATGCGACGAAAAAAAGGCCAGCTGCCCGACGAACAGGGACACTACGAGGCACACGATGCACTTGCCTGGGGTGTTTCGCAGCTCCGAAAAGATCATGTAAACGACGAACTGGATTAGGAGAAACATCAGGAGACGATCACTCCAATGAACGACAACAAGCTCTGGGTGTGGTCGAACTGAAACATGACGAGGAGTGTCACGTTGTACTGCCGGATGAAAGGGGGACAGATGTAGAGATACGGTGGCTCCAGCGCGTACTGGTCTTCCGTGTAGATTGAGTCCATCGCAAATACTTAGGCAGATTGATTGTTGAGGATTATATATTCCGATTCGTTCAGTTGTATCATTTGGCTACAAGATAGATTCGTCTGCGGTCCGTGTACCATACCTCCCAGTGTAGTTCTATTTGCGTCGTCTTTACGCGACTGGCAACCGGCGTCGGTCAGTCGGTGTCCTTTGTGGCAGAAGACAATTAGACAGATCTCAGCGAATGGGTCATAGACAAAGCCAAGATTGCACTGGCGCAGTTCTACCGCTCCGGTCGATTGCTCGTTTGTGTTGTTACGGATAGTTTGAGTCTTCGCGTTGAGGTCGATGAGAATGCTGAAAGGCGGGAAACTCTTGGGATCAACGCAGCTCGTCTTCGCTTCTGACAAGTGGTTACAGACGGCACAGTGTTTGTTTCGAAACGCCATTTTGAGGCCTTTGTGATACACGAAGCTGTTCAGCTGCGATCTCTCCTCACACTTATGGGCCGTCTCGCGATCCGTCCAGTTGGCACTGCACTGACGCCTGACCGTCTTACACAGACGTGGAAGGTACCCGTCCGGATGGACAAAGTCAATGGAGCAGTTGGAGTTATTCGCTATCAGCTCCTCAATCGTTGTGTTGTGGCTACCGTCCAGCTGTTGTGATGTGATGCAATGTTATACAATGTATTGTAAAGCATTGTAATGTAAGTCGCCGAAATAATTCAACGCCATATAAAAGCTGCTTCGAGAAGAGCAGCTTATTCATTGGCGCATTATCGAAACAGTCCGTCCCCAGGGTCAGGTCTTTGGGTCAGTTTCAGTGCCATGGCTAAATACAGAGAGGCCAAGCTATTTACAGGGTTAAAAATCTTATAAACTGTTTTGTTTTATTTCTGTTTCCAACTCCAGTCATTTGTAAAGTTGCCGTTACAAAACAAAAGGAGCTTAACCTAATATGCTTCATGCAAGTGTAGGCCTTATTATGATAAATTATAAATTATCCTAAGAAACGAGCTACTTGTAAGGTGCTCTACAGTTTGTTTTCAGCTTCATAGTCTACCACAAAACTACCTTACTTGAAGATTTTGCATTCCATGTGAAAGTTATTACATGCAATATCATACACGAGCAGGTTCCACTGACCAGTTGTTTATCGGATACCTAAAGATAGGCTTTCAATTTCCGTGACTTTATCTCTATGGAAATCACTTCCGCCAGCTTTACGTTACTCTCTTCTTTCCCTTTTCTTTCCAGTTTCTCACTTTGCAAACAACTGAAGATTATTTTTTTCCAGCTAGCCAAGCTCTAGAGTTTTACACATTAGTTGACGAGATACAGATGTCTGATTCAACGGCGATTACAACTCAATCCGCTCCGTTCCGGAGACAGTGATTCATATGCGGCAGGTTTAATTTTGGCAACGTTACTTATGTGGACCCACAGTGATTAGAAGGACAAGTGTCTCCATTTTCAATTATTTTGTGGTCATTTTTGGTTTTATAATCGCAAGGTGGCGACAACGTATAAGAGACGTTGTCGTCCTACATCGGCGGAAATGAAAATATCATAACAATGAAAAAGTCAAGTATAATGTGATGAGGTAAAATGCTTTACATTTTAATACTTCAGATTATACATGTATTTTATTACATAAGAACCGCACTACACACGCACATACATAGGCATAGCCTGATACGCATACATTCGTAGACGTAAGGTACATACATAGTCCCACATTTGGCATGTGGGACTACTTTTATCCATTTGCACATGTATGCATGATATATCCTTACCTAGATACTTGCCTACATACAAACATCACATATTTATGTATGCATACCAGTGGGTAGAGAAGACAATTTGGAGACTCACTTCTTTTAATGTCCCGGTGTACATAATCAGCATTCCTACCTAAGCAAAGTGTAGGCCAGTATGATATTTAAATTAGCAAAGCAATACTATACATTTAATGTTCTTATAGAATCAGAAGACATTCCTAACCATTTTTAAACTATTGATTCAAATTTAGTGGCTAGGTATGATCACCAGAAAAAATCGCCTATATGATGTTGATCAAATGCGTGTAGGCCTAAAGGTCTACTAAATAAGGAAGCGTTTCGCCATAAAGCGGAAATACGAAATGTAAATTGCCCCATTTCAGCTTTGCCAGTAATTGGTGTTTACAGTTAGGGGCAAAATCGTTCAGCGACTGGCGCAGCCGGATGCACTAAGCAATAAATTATAATTACAGTTTAAAGATTCAGTACTCTATCCCTAAAGCCGCTGAACGATTTTGCCCCTAAGTGTGAATACTAACTACCGGCAATTCAGAAATGGCGCAGTTTGTTCCAGTTTGACATAACTATCAACTCAATCATTTATAGTGCGCATTGATATTTGTCAATCGTTAGCGCATTGTTGTACAGTTGGTAATCCGTGATATACGTCTGCTGTGACTCTATGACTATGGTTCTTCTTACTCGTATTCCGACAAAATCTATATTTTGTATTTCCGCTTTACAATTTCAGCATTAGTCAATCTAGACTTTCATTGTGAATAATGTAGAAAATAAAAAAAATTCTACAGTAATAGTGTACTTTACAATTTTACACACTGTCTATAAATAACGTCACCAATTATTCGAAATGCGGAAATGGTGCAATTTATAAGTAACATAATTACACAGGACTCTTATTTCTTGATCAAGTACCTGCCCTTGATAAAAGGCAAATGTTATGATAAATAGTATCATCCGATGTTTATATATAACTAAATATATATGAAGATATCATATAATTATATGTAATTTATTACATAATAATATTTGTGATTGCATCTTCTATTTATTTTGTGATTTTGTCATAAAATATTCAGGCGCACGATCAAACTCCTCAAGGCACTTTATGGGGTTTCGCAATAAGGGTGCAAAAGGTAGCGTACATTTTTAGGTTTCAAGGGTTTTGCTTTTTAATGAAAACCTTGGAAATCCACAAATTCAGTTTTCAGTTTGTTTGTGTCTTGGTAGAAATAAAAAAGAAAATTTAGTTTTTATTTTCATATTTTTGGTTGAAAAAATTGGATTTTTTAGCACCATTTCGATTGCAATGTTTAAGCAGATCATGTTACACCCGCTTGACATTGAGCTGACAGTTAAAATATTCTATGCAATGCCTTAGTTTGTTTACTTTGTATGGTGGAAATAATAAAGCCTAAACACCTCAAAACCTGAGACAAACAACCTATAATTTCTTTTTCAAACTGTAGTTTTTTTGTACATCTGGTTCGACGGGAGGGCTCATTCCATTTGTTTATAGATTCGTAAGAATAGGCCCATGCTGCAAGCATACTGTACATTAAGGTGAAGTTTAATTGTAGGCCTAATTGTAATTTGCAACTTCTATAGCACCAGTGTCTAATGAAAATGCATCAAGAGACGGTTCACCAAAATTGGAGACCCATGCATTCGCCAGAGATACATGGATAATAAAACATGCCAGATATTGAATCTGTTCTGGCCTAGAGATCGTCCATATAGGACGTCCACAAAAATGATCCTTCCATCCCTTGTCTGCATTCGGCATAACCCTCTCCATCTTCTTTGTAAACATCCGCACTCAGGCAGAATGCTAAGGCCTAGATTAGGCTATCTTGTTGATCTTGCAGAGTTAACTGTGCGATAGGGTGCAGTACTTTGATGTTGTCGTATCCGGCAAAAGGACTCGAATTACAATACAGTCTGTCTGCTCTCTGACTGAAGTTAATGTTTAAGCCACAAGCTGTACTTAAATAAATGTTGTCTTCATCCGTCCTCGAGACGATGATTGGCTGCACCCCGACAATTTTTTATCGTCTGCTTTTATTTCTTGTTTCCTGAAATATCTGGTCTAACAATAATTCAGTCCACAATTTGATGTTATCGATTCATGTCATCTTGCTTCGGGATCCAGGAACTGAGCCTTGGATAAGCTCTTTCTCTAAGCAGTCTCCACTCTTTTATAGCACATGCCAAAAGTATGAATACTTCCTCTTTTTGATTAATCCGAGCAGACTCCTCTCTACTCCTGCCGTCTATAGGACCCATTCGTTTGTGTTCTTAGCAGTCACGGTAGTCTAAGAATCTGCCAGAGACACTTCTTTTCAAATACGTTGATCCTTGCCTCTTGATCTTTCTTTATCGTCCCACTCTCACAGCCATACTTGCCGTACAGGGGCTTTCAGAAGTCGTATCTTTGTGGCAAGCAATATGCTGTGTCTTTTCCATACATTCTTTAATGCTGCCCCAGCACTAGTCTTTGTCCTTTTGCCAGTCTTGATCGAATCTCTTTACTGCAATCAGAGTCTTTGGTTATAAGTGAGTCAAGATATGGAAATGTGTCAGTCCGCTCCAATTGATTACCTTGTACACACTCTGATGCTACAGGTTGTTACCATTATCGTGGTTTTGATCACAGTAATCAACTGACCCTGGCTGCTGCTTGCCCGGTCAATATGATCCACTATCTCATGTAGTTCTGCTTTCTTCAAAACTGATATAAGTGTTTGTATCAAATATAGAAATGACCGCATTGGGTATAACCCCTCCCCTTGTCAGTATCTGGGTGGTCCTTCCCTCCTCTGTAGACTTCGTTATTGGACGACCCCACAGCGTTATTGGACGCTGTTAACCCTGTCACATTATTATGTCCTGTATCATTATACAGATATTTTTTTGTGACATCGCACATCATAAATAATCGTTCAACATACGCAGCTATTAGCAGCAGATTCGGCAGAGGAACTCAAATTACATTTCAGACTGCCAGGAGTCTGCCTGAAATTAGTGTTTACGGTATTGGGTATTCAAGAGCTTTCAGAAGTCTTATCTTTGTTTCAAGCAATATGCTGTAATTTTTGCATACATTCTTTAAAGCTTCCCCAAAACCTTGTCCTTTTGCCAGTCTTGATCGAATCTTTTACTGCAGTCACTGTCCTCAGTTATAAGTAAGCTATACAGAAATACTTGTATGTTAAAAATTTAGACATGGCCGTATTGGGTATAACTCTTCCCCTTGTCAGTATCAGGGTGACTCCTGCCACTGCAGACGTCCTTAATGGATGACCTCACATGCTGTTAACTCTGATTACGTTTTCATATGTCCGGTATCGTTATACTGATGTTTTCATGTGATTTCCGTCTTTGTAGATAAATCGTTCAGCCTATACAGTTACTAGCAGCAGTAAAACTGAACCCATCCAGGTTTCAGGTTTCTTTCACGTTCAGGTTTCTGATTTGTTTATGTTCCGTCTCAATTTCTGTTCTTACAATTAGGTTTCTGACTCGGTTCTTTCCCATTTCTGATTCTGTTCTTTCAGGTTTCTAATTCGTTTCATCCCTGTTGCTGATTGTGTTCTTTCTCTCAGATTTTGTTCTTTCCCGTTCAGGTTTCTCACTCGTTTCTTTCCCATTTGATTTTGGTCTTTCTCGATCTGAACCTGAGCGAATGAAAGGAACATAATAATACTAAATTTTTTAATTCAGTACTAATTTAAAATTCAGCTCTTTGATATTTTACTAGCAACTGTATCTCATTAAGCGTGCGTTGCATTAGAGATATTGGGACTCCCACAACTAAAAACCTTGAGAACACAAAATTTAAGCAGTAAGCCTACGAGAGTAGATATGCATATTGCACGACAGTTCAATTAATAGGACTAATATAAAATGCGCTCGTGTGGCTCCCCATATCATCGACTCAGAGGTTGTTCTCATAAAACGCGCTACAAAAATTTGTAAATAAAATTAAGTGTGACTTTGGAATAGTGAATTTAAAGTCCAACTTGAACATAGCATTAGTTTGGTATGCTACGACGAAATAATCCTGTACGTCAAAACGAAATGAACTGGTATTTCAACATTAGATAATCTGATATGTCAAAACAAACTAAACTCGTATGTCAAAACAAAACAATTTAGTATGTCAAGGCGAAACAGTTTGATGTGTTAAAATGAAATTTATGGATAGTTTTATACAGATTCTGTTAAAATACGAGTAACAAGAACCGTAGTCATAAAGTAACACAACACGTAGGGCCCTACATCACAGATTACCAAGTGTACAACAAAAGCGCTAACGTTTGGCGAATCCGCTACCACATAATGGCGCACTATAAATATTTGAGTTAATGGTTATGGCAAACTAGGATAAATTTCACCCTTTCTGCATTGGCAATACTTGGTGTTTACCCCTAGGAGAAAAATCATTCAGCGGCTGGCCCAGCCGGTTGCACCACACAATAAATTATAATAATTATAGTTTATAATTAATCTGTTTATACAGGACTCTTATTTCTCGACTAAGTACCTCCTCTTGAGAAAGGAATATTAATTAATATCTTGACAAATGTTATGATAAATGATATCATCCGATATTTATATATGAGATATATATACGACGATATCATATCGTTAATTGTACAAAACTATATATTAATTGCATATTGTATTGCCAATTTATGTAGTGCCTCTCTAATAACAATATGTATTTAGAGGCAAGAACAAACTATTCACGGCACTTAAGGGGATTTTGAAGCAAGGGAGCAAAGTATATATTTAGATTTCAGGGTTTTTTGAGTTTTTAAAATTAAAATCTGAAAACCCAATTTTGGTTTGAGTCTTTCTGTTTTGGTATAAATTAAAAGGGAAATCCTGATTTTTTATATTTCTGCTTGAAAAAGAAATTGTAATTACTTAGCATCACTGCGACTGCGATGTTTAAGCAGATCATGCTGCCCTGGCGCACTGAACTCACAGCCAAAATATTCTATGCACCGCCTTAGCTCAGTTTACTCGTATGGGGGAAATAATAAAACCTGCAAACCTAAAAACCGTAAGACGTATTTTTCTTTAAAAAAAAGTATTTTTGCACCTCCATCAAGAACACTTCAAAGACAATTAGATGGCCTGGTTGAATAATTATAGGTCTAGGGATGAGGACTGGTTTTAAATATTGTGTAATGTTTGCTTCCCCGATGTTTGCTCAAGTATGCGTTTATGTATATCTGGCCGTCTGCCTGCCTTCCTGCCTATGTGCCAACCCACCCTCCCCATTCCACCCGTCCGTCTGTATCTTTATTGTTAATGTCTGTTTGTCTGTCGACCTGTATGTTTACCTGTCACTCTTTCTGTCTGTCTGTCTGTCTAGCTGGCTGGTCAATAAGTCAAGGCAATTACACGGTATATGAATTTCTCCGCCAGTGAAGATTAGTGGAACAGCCATGAATGGGACATACAATAGTGTGTGATTTTTATCGAAGTAAGGCTGGTCCTTGTATACCACCAGACATTACACTACAGCACATCATGTTACATCACATTAATAGAAAATGTGTCAATCTTTCAATGTTATATACACCGAGATAATCTTCAATCCGGTCCCTCAAATCAACACCAGAATATTCATTTTGATTGGAGTACTCGTGGACATTCAGTATATTGTACTATGAACCTCTACTTTGACCAGTAGGCCTAGAGCTAATTATGTAAACACCTTTTATTTACCGATGTCTGTCCAAAACTTAATGTTTTACTTCGCCCGCATTACCTGTGATTGACTAAAAGCTGCTTACTTAATGTCCATTTACAGCCTACCCACATACGTGTCTGCTTCTAAAAAATAGTAGAATCTACTTTTAAAAAGTAGCTGTCACACCTTTCGTCCCACAACCTGTGGTTTTCTATCCAATAAACCTAGCGCAAATACCACTGCACTGAAGCTGCACTATTTACTATTCATAATTACATAATAAGCTCGATGGGTAAATGAAAATACGTCTAAGCTCGATGGGTAAATGAAAATTAATTGCTCTCATTCTCGTTTACCCATCCGCTGCATTGATGCTGTTGATCACGATAAACTCCTTCATGGTCTTGAACACTGGTTCGATATATTTGGTTCTGCTCTCAGTTGGTTTGTATCTTACCTACACCTTCGTACTCAAACAATTCCTATAAATTAACTCCCTTCTCCCTCCAATGTTTTGAATTGTTCCACAAGGTCCTATACTGGGTCCACTTCTGTTTACATTATATATCACTCCACTCGGTTAATTTCTTACAGGTAGCTCTGCTGACTACAATTTGTATGCTGATAATAACCAACTCTTCCTTTCATGTGGTAGTTCCACCTCTAATGCTGCCGTCCAAATTCTTGCTTCTGGTTTAAAATGTTCAGTCTTGGATGGCTAGTAATAAACGTCTTTTAAATACTTCTAAAACCAAATTTATCCTCTTAGGTATAAGCCAACAGCTGCGTAAATTTGACTGTTCAGTTGGACATTACATTAATTGCACTGGCTGCCTATTGAGCATTTCATTTCAAAATCACTCCTGCAGTTCATAAAATGTTACATTTTAATAAGCCGACCATGCTCACCTCTCACACTAATATTGAACTCGTAAAGTGGACACTGTGTTCCGTACAAAACAAGTGCTGGGCTGTTGGGCCTTCTCGGTAGCTGAACCAAAGCTTTGAAATTCACTGCTCGTTTCAGTTCGCTATGCCAATTCTTTGATGTCATTCAGGTCTAAACTAAAGCTGCATCTCTCAACATTTTTACCCACCGTATCCTGGCTTCTAGTTTCTTTCGCCTATCGAATTCTATCCAGCTTCTCCAATGGTTTATGATTTTTGACTGCGATTTTGATATGTAGCAACCATCAACTGAAGTCTTTTGATTATAAGATTTGATTTGAACTGACATTCTTCTCAATTCTAAAGCAGGCTAACACCCTGAGGCATTTGAGCGGTTTCTCGCCTCTGCAACTTGTGTTTGAATCCCGGATTTGTCAAATGAAATCTACCTTGAACGAAATTTTTGCTCAAACCTACGGTGGATAAAATCTACATTTCATTTGACAGTTCGTATTGTCACTCGGCTGTGCATCTGTTGTCTGATGCTTCTGAGGCGAAGCAGGACTTTTAGGCGCCACTGTTTGGGCGCACAGAAACTTAGGCGTAGGACATTTGGGGCCTACATCATTAGCAATTGCCCCTCAAAGTAACATTAGAAGCCATATATTTCCACAATAATTTTTCTTCTGCTTGATTTGAAATTTGCCTGCATAGTTTATATTTGAGTAACCCTGACGGAGAGGACTCAAACAACAAGTGGAAAAGATAAACTGTGTTTTAAAGGATACCTGTATAGGTTCCATAAGAGCAGCAAAGATAATGGAAATAGTTTTGGAGATGTGTGAAAAAAATGCAAGCGAATCCACATCAATTCCAAAAATGAGTATAACAAAGCTCTACTGTAAGGCATCACAATCATGACACGGATCCAGCAACTATATTTCTACCTTTGGTAATTAATTATAACTTCTAAATTACCATAAAAAACAACTAAACAATTAATCATATTAATCCAGCAACTTCGATTTTAAAAATTACCATTAATGAAAACTAGGCTACAACTTCCATTTAAAACACATGACCATTAACGAATACTATAATAAGAGAAATTAAATAGACATTAGGCCTAACGCTAATATTAGTAACACTACTAATAAAATTATTCATATAGCGTATATATATATATGCTTACACTGAAATACTAAAAACCAAAAAAGCGCCGTTGTTGTCCAGATGGGTTTATTCATCTATCAAACTGACATTATCATAATGGATGTTGCAGTCTTTCAAAAGAAACAGAAGCCTCATAGTCTTGACTACCATGACAAGTACATGAGTCATGTATAATAAATCGAAAATGTAACACAAACCTGGTTGAAATATTTCTCTGAGTTTAGTAAAATACCTGAATTCGAATTTTATAATCCTAATCTTATGACAACATTAATAGCACATTGAATATCCTGTACAGTGTGTGAATTTCGTACGACGTCTTTTCAATAGTTCCATTAAATAGATGATGAAGTGTTACTGTGCCTCGATCTAAATAAATCGGCCAAATAAGCCCACGTCTGATATAGTACTCGAGAACAAGGCGATCGAATTCGATACAATGCTACTGAATTTTTAAAGCTACGGTAGGGTAACAGCCAGGGTCTCGATGTAGAGTCACGAACTCGTAAAACTTGTTCTGTTACTGGGCTAGTGTTGTTCTGCAATCTGAGAATGCTCCTCAGTTGCGCTCCACATGGCATAAGATAATAAATTCTAGATCTACTTTAAAATGAAAGGCATATTAATAAGAAACTGTAGACGATACAGAAAAGCAGATTCTCAGAAGCGTATAAGTCAACAGTTTTCACAACTGAATAAAGGCGCTGGCATTAGCGACAATAGTTCCCACACTTGTTTTCCAAAAATCTTATCCTGATTCTTCCTCTTCCCCATATCTCTCTTCTCGCTTCAATTTCAAACATCATCCACCGTAGCCGTCCGACTGTCTGAGTGCCTGACTCCTGGATCTTGACCTGGAACCGAACCCTTTTGCCTATCGATTCTGTTTTGACTGAGCGCCTGTGAATAAGCTGGTTCCCGCGACTTAGCTTTTGTTGAGCGCTGTAGAAATCTCGAGATTACGATTACGATTACGATTCGGATTCCCGGCACTCTTTCTGTGAGTATATCTGTCTGTCTGTCTGTCACTGTTTATGTCTTTCTCTCCAAAGTAATGCATAGCAATAGAAAAACTTATATAGCAGGAGTAAACATTTAGAGTCAAAATTTGTCTTGGCAAAGGCTTTATTTGAAAGCGCGTATACTTTAATCGACAGCCAATCTTATTTGCTATTAGCAATTCTTCACGTCTCTCTATTTGGCCCGAATATAATGAATTAGTGAGCCTACATGCGGGTTCCCTTGGCTACTACTCTGGTGTCGGTTTTTGAAACGATGGTTTCCTTGGTCGACGCTCTCTGGTAGTTCAGCGGCGCGGTCGTCGAATTCCTTGACTTCGGCGACCACTTCTTCTTCATCAAACGATAAACCGTCCTCGTGCAAAGAAAGATAAGGCAGAGAAACGCTCCCTGGAGCGAGTTAAAGACAATGAACGCATACCACAGAACCGTCCACTCAGTGAGGCTAGCCATGAAACCGAACAACCAGGTGAGTCCCATGATGAAGAACAACTTAATGCTGATTAGCAGAAGGCCCTTCGTGTGGGTCTTTGGAGTCGCCGCCTTAGCCGCATGTCTCTCCCGACAGATGCAGAGGATCGTAATGCAGAAGAAGACGACATTGAAAATGAGGATGGCTCCGACTGGAACGACAAAGAACATCAAGAGTGCAGTCTGGCTCGTGATCCAACAGACGCCTTCGCCGTAGTGGGGTCTAAAGCTCTCGTCCAAATCAAGGACATCCATCGTGATACAGAGTCCGACAATCATCGCCGTAGTGAGCCACGCATAGACGGAATATGCGAGAAAACGCTTCCAATTTGACCCAGAACTAGACGGCGAGCCCGTTTTCGTGAACGCGAAGGTTCGGAAGAAGTCGAATGCAAGGGCGTTCATCCAGAAGAAAGCAGCGAGGAACCCGAAATGCATAGCTGCCGCAATGTACAAACATACAGGACCCTCATATGCGACGAAAAGAAAGGCCAGCTGCCCGACGAACAGGGACACTACGAGGCAGACGATGCACTTGCCTGGGGTGTTGCGCAACTCCGGAAATATCATGTAAACGACAAACTGGATCAGGAGGGAAACCAAAGATACGATCATCCCGACGAACGACAGGAGGCTCTGGATGTGGTCGAACTGAAACATGACGAGGAGTGTCACGTTGTACTGCCTGGTGAAAGGGGGACAGATGTAGAGATACGGAGGCTCCAGCGCGTACTGGTCTTCGGTGTAGATTGAGTCCATCCCAAATATGTAGGCAGAGTGATTGCTCATGATTATGTACTCCGATTTATTCAGTTGTATCATTGGGCTGCAAGAGAGATTCGTCTGAGGCCCGAGCACCTGCATTATGTTAGGTTTGAAGTCGGGGTTAGGCTCACAACCTGCGTCAGTATGCCGGTATGCTTTGGGGCAAATGGCAAATCGACAGATCTTTGAGTACGGGTCATAGACGAAGCCAAGATCGCATTCGCGCATTTCGAACGCTTGGATGGATTGATCGGGTTCGTCGTAGGCGTAGTTGTTACGGATGGCTTGAGTCTTCGCGTTGAGGTCGATAATAATGCTGAACTGCGGCGGAAAACCCGCCGGGCGAGCGGGCTCTCCGGGACCAACGCAGCTCGTTTGCGCTTCTGTGAAATGGTTACAGACGGCGCAATGTTTGTTTCGAAACGCCATCGAGAGGTAAGGAGAAGAAATGCCTTCATGATACACGTAGCTGTTCAGCTGCGATCTCTTCTCACACTTGCGGGCCGTCTTGCGATCCGTCCAGTTGGCACTGCACTGACGCATGACCGCCCTACACCGACGGGGAAAGTACCCTTTCGGATGGACAAACTCGAATTCGCATCCCGAGTTTTTTGCTATCAGCTCCTCAGTCGTTGTGTTGAGGCTGTCGTCCGGCTCTTGGTCGTAGTAGTCGAGATGGCAGACGTCCCTCTTGCCCGTCCAGTAGATGACGTCCATGTCTCCATTACAGATGGCGCAGTAGAAGTTCCGGTATAGAACCTTCGACGTTCTTCCGTTGACCGGAAGTCGGTAGAATAAATCGGCGTCGACAGAGTTGCCGAGTTCACACTTTTCGCGAATGTACGGTTCGCTGTAGTTGGCCGGACACCGAACGACGACGGAGTAAGCCCAATATCCAGCAGGCTCGAAATCGCTTCCATAGATTGAGAGGTCCTGGCAGGCGATGGCCTCCGGACGCAAGTGGATGGTCTCGACAGACGAATTCGGATTGCGGACGTAGTCTAGACAACAGTCGTCGAATGTCTCACAGAGTTCGTCGCACATGCAGTTCTGAAGCTTTCGAACGTCCCGTGATGTAAAGGACGAGCGGAATTTCTTACAGCTCGCGCGTACTGAGCAGTTCGCCCTCTTCATCTCGTCCTTCAGAATTCGTTCGTAGAGGCTCAATCCGAAATTATTTGGATCGTCAAATTGCATGTAATCGTACAATGGCTGCTGCTCGGCCGGGTCATGATTCAAAGCTGGTTCCATTTCGTCGAAACCTACAGATGGTTCTGACGACGTTGATACAATCGCTGTTTTCGCTCTGTTTTTCTCACTCATGACAATCGAAGACGACACCGCCATCACACCCAACAGCAGTACCCATGAGCAGAGTGACAGGGCCATTACCTTGAAACCTTCTATCGCACAGTGCCTTCTACACGCGAATAGAAGATCTCTGCAAGCAGTTATAAACAGTAGACCGACTGCCTTGTAGCTGCGAGCGATTACAATTAAAGCTTCTACTAGCGATGCATGGCGGCTCGAGTTTGTCATGCAACGACGTTGAAAAGGCGAGGCAATAAGAGCTAGATGCACCGCTAAGGCACGCACTCGTGTGCATGCGTCAACTGCCACTGTTGAGCTGCTGAAGCTAAGTAGGTTCCCAAACTGACAGGCAGCACAGTGTCGCAAATAACTGAAAGAAAATGACTGCTGAAACCAGAATGACAGTTGTATAAACTCTTGTGGGATGGCAGTCAACCTCTGCCGGATAGAATCTGTTCACTGCTTAATATTCATAGTATGCGTGCGTACTTACATATGTTGAGTATATATGTACACGACCATAGATGTTGATATATATGCCAAATATATGGTTAACACTGTTTACCCTTTTTTCACGCTAGGTTCTGCTTTGCTTTAATGATCTTGCAATCAACCCAGATAAGTTTGAGGGAATTCTTTTCACAATTCACTAGCGTATGCAGTCTTTCTCTTCGCATTCATCTGTTTACCTTGCAGGAACCAAAATCCCATTATCAAACAAAATTAAAAATCTCGGGGTCACTCTTGAAAACTCGCTCATTATGACTTCACAGTTATCTTCGATCTCCGGGTTTTTTCCACCACATCAAGGCATTTCGTCACTTCAGACATTCTTTGGCTAATGATATGGCTTTTAAGCCATCACCGTTTACGGCGGCATATGCACCTGTTGTTTCTCCATTAGACTATGCAAATACAGTGCTACACAGTATATCCTCTTTTAATATAAAAAATCTCCAGAGATTTCTAAGCTCTCTTTCTAGGGTTGTTATATATCTTTCTTCATCAAGTGCATTAGATCGCCTTCATGATCTTCACTGGCTCCCTGTTGAGTGGCGTATTAAGTTTAACCTTGCATGCTTGACCTTAAAGCTCAGAAATCTAGCCTCCTACTATAGGTTATCTTAATAATCTGTTGACTCCATATCGTCCTCCTAGATTCTTGCGTTCTTCTAATACTGGTTTCTTGCCAAGAACCTAGGTTCAGGACAGTTGTAGGATCACGTGCCTTTAGCTGCTGTGCTCCTCAAATTTAAATCGTCTGCCACAAAAGGCTCCACTTGCAAACTCGCTATCATCTTTTGATTCAATTCTTAAGACTAACCACTTCACCTGGGTTTTTGCATGATTCCATCTTAGCCCAAGCGAACATACATCCGCACTTCAGATTCAGGTGTACTGACATTGCTCGTGTTATAAGTGCTTTAAATAAATACACAAATAGATAAATAAATTAAGAAATGTGTATGTATATATATGCATACATGTATCCATATCTTAGCAATATGAATATATATGTCTGTTGCTCTCCAAGCAACGGCGTCTAAACTTAGACTCATACTCAGTCTCTGGCATAGCTTTTATGTGTTGTAGGAGTATTAGGCGATTTTGCATAACATGTGTACACACCAGGAAGATAAGCAGGCCTACTTTGCACATAATATTTTAAGGCATTGTGTATGTGCAGCCGTGCTGAATGTCATATGCTAGAAACAACTATCTCGTCCCAAAGCAAAACTGGTGAAGTCAGACCTGAAAGCTGAAGGCAGCGAATTAGCTAATGAACACGGCGGCAGTACGAATGAAACTGAGACGGGCAGAAGCACAGGGAGTGACAGGAGGTGGAGGCAGGCAGAGGAAGAAGAAGTGGAGAAGAAGGGGCAAAAGCGGAAAAGGAGGACGGGAGGAAGAGGAGGAGGAAAGGGTGGGAAGAGGATGAGGGTAAAAAAAGAGGTTGAAGGATGAGGAGGAGAATTAGGAGCTAAACCAAGAGACATTTTTGTCTGCTTATGGCTTCAGATAAGATTAGACGCCGTTGCTTGTACCGTAACGGTCTAATATAATCCATCCATATTGCTAAGATATGTAGACATAAATGCATATATATACACATACATGTCTTAACCACATAGCACCTCTGGCAATGTTTGTTAAGTTTCAATTCTAGGTCGATGTTAAGCCATATGGGACTATGATTTCATCTGAAGCGATTGTCGGCTGATGTGATTTGCATTATGATGAAAGCGCTGCATAAATCATTTCGGTTACGATTCCTCACTCAGTCGATGGACGTATGGCGTGTTAGCAAATGCATTACTTACTTACTTACTTACTTACTTAGACTTGTTAACATTAGATGACTCAGAGAGTTTGGGAAGTTCTGTTTAAATGAGAGTGCGAGAGGTGGCGATCGGAGCTTCTGGCATAACCATGTCATTTCTTATATTAGCTTGTAGTCAGTAGATAATCATTATAATGTACAATTCGTAGTTAATTGGATATTTCAAGAGAACGTTTGATCATAACCTGAACCGATTTTTGATTGAAAAGGTGACGCATCCGCTATTCGTCCCCTTTTATCGCTCAACGTAAACTTACCTGAAACTCATAACTACTGCCATCTTAAATAATTATGCCCCCATAGCAATGCAAACTACCATAAACACACTTCTAGTCTATAACAACTGAAACTTGAATCTACACACCAAAGCAGAACCCCTTGCTTCGTAAGCAAACAATGTATAAATAGGAACACATCCCAGACTACTGCCACCTAGCGTATGCAAGCAGCAGGCAACAGCTTTGGCTCTTTTTAAAACCTGTAAAATGGCACACTTGTCCTTCGAATCATTATCACGCAGACTTAACTCTTCCGCGCATTCACTAGCTGCAATCTGTACTAAAAGGTGCAATCAGTTTATCGGCTATTTATAAAGTATCCTATCCGATACTGTAGGCTATATATGTGGGCATTTGATATAGATGACAGAGAACAGGTTAACATAGGACTCAATCATCACTTCATCATTCCAATTTGGTGGACTGTACAGATCAGCAATTATTCTTTCCTTTCTACTTGGGAATTAAGGTTCAGGGTTCAGAAGTTAACGGAAATTAGCCTACTGGCAAGACACAAGTTAGAATGGAGTATATACATACCTGATATACGATATCGGATAGGGACCGATATGACATAGCTATTCACTTAGGCTATAACTGAATAGGTTTTAACATGTAATCGTAATATCGCGAATTTTAAAGAGCTACTTTAAAACAAAACATATGACAACAGCCTATCAATAAATGTTGCCTCAAGTCAAAGGGGTTGCCCAAAGATGAAGATGTAATTATGTTAATTACATATATAATTACAGTAGTCATGGCAAATAGAGACCAATGAATTCGCCAGAGAAACCTGGATAAAAAAACACATAGCGACATACCGTGCTCAGTTTACTTACTGACACAAAAAATTGGCAATAAAATACAATACAGTTCAGGCACAATACCATTCAGTCGTAGACCAGAGGATGAGGTGGTACTGATCAACTCTCCCGTCCCTTCCTAATAATTTTCATGTTCTGCACATGAACACGCACTTATAATATATATATATATATATATATATATATATATATATATATATATAATATATATATATATATATACATATGTTACATATTGGAATTTATTATATTCCTCTAATTATATTATACTATCTATAATAAGTTTACATGTAACAGAGTGTAATGATGATGATGATGATGAGTTTTTTGCCCGAAGGCAGGTCTAATGGCTTTATGCCACCCGGGGATGAGATGAGTGAGGAGGTTTCCCGTTGCCTTCCTCACAGACAACTATGGGTGAGCAACTTGTCCAAGGTCGCTACGCAGTGGCGTGAGGCAGATTCGAACCCGCAACCCTCCGGTTACGAGGCATCGAACATACCATTACACCACCACGTCCCATTTACGCCACCACGTCCCACTATGATATGTAATGTCTCTAACAGACAATATACATATATGCATGCAGTTTATACAAATTATACAATATGTGTAAATGTACAAGCATATATACATGCAGGTTTTTTGAGAGATTAAGAGAGGCCCGCGGACCACTGCAAATGCGAGGTCCCACTCTCGAAGGATGCACATCATAAGCCTACTAAATCGCATTTGTGAATTATAACACAAGAAAGGAGAAATAAACATTAATAATTATTACATACAAACTTTATTCAAAATCTGAGGCCTCTTCGCTATGTGTCCTGGGCCAAATGCCCCTGCTGGCCCCTTCTGATAGGCCCTGGGTATGTGTATTATGTGTGTGCATATGCACGGATCATTCAGGCTCCATTTATTGTCGAGATTCTATAGTGGTCTAAGAGATCGTTTCTGTTTTCCGCAGGGTCGTTCTGCCCAGTTATTTATTCATTTCGATGTTATTTTGGGATTTATAAATCCTACAGTATATATTTTTACTGCAGGAAAGCTGCGTTCGCTGTAGAATCTAAATGAATAGTCAGTTACATAACAGTACATCGCGCAACATCTCCTTTTCTCTCGTCCGTCAGGCTATAGCCGACGATGAGGTCTGAACGAAATGCCTCCACGCTGTTCTGTCCTTCGTTAGCCCCACGGCTGCTGTGATGTCCACTCCCCTTGACTGCAGGTCTTCCTTTATGTTGTCCATCCAGGTCTTTATCTGCCTCCCCCGGCTCCTTGTTCCCTCTACATGATGGTAAAGTGCCCTCGCCGGTAGTCTGTCGCTCTCCATCCTCGACACGTGTCCGAACCACGTTAGTCTTTTCCTCCTTACATCGCGCAACATGATTGGGACTAAAAAGACAGTCAAATGATGCTCCCTGCAACATCTCACAGTGTCTCTCCCTGAAGTCCCCAAATTTCGACCTACCACTGGAGCTGATCGTAGGACTCTGTATCACGATGGATGTCTTTGTTCTGACTCGGCTTTGATATGAGTTAATACGCAGGCAATACATCGATCTCCGTGACGCAGGTGTTATGATAATAGTGCTGAGAATTTGTGCGATTTACATACATTATTCGGTATGTGTGTTATAGTGGCAGACAAGGCACATAACCTTACTTAAACAAAATCACCCATAAATGTCTCTTTCACAAATGTGTGTGCTCCACTAATGTATGCTCCATCAATGTTTCCTACATTAATGATTTAGGCATATCTGTCCGTCTGCCTGCCTGCCTGCCTGCCTGCATGCCTGCATGCCTACGTATCAATCCACCCTCCCCATTCCACCCCGCCGGTCTGTATCTTTATTGTAATTGTCTGTTTGTCTGTCTACCTATCTATATGCCTGTCGCTCGTTTTGTCTGTCTGCCTGCCTGCCTGGCTGTCTGGCTGCCTGCCTGCCTGTCTAGCTGGCTGGCCATCAATCATTTCGTCAAGGCACTTACGCGGAACATAAATTTGTCGTCAAGGGAAATAAGTGGAACAGGAATAAATGGAATAGACACTAATTAGTGAGTTATTGTTATCGAACGAAGGTTGACGCTTTGTCACCATCATACATTACATTACCGTATATATGTCACATCACACTAACAGAATATGCTACAAACGGAGTAGACCAATGCATATATACACACACACAAATCGAATGTAAAATGCTATGAATTTATAGCATGCAGGGGGGAAATGAGAGCGCACACAGAAGCTTAGACTGGGCTATACCCTGAATGGCACCCTGATCTTGCGTCTGGCTGGGCCTGCATGTGGACAAGAGCCAGACGAGTCCCTAAAGACAACCGAGTCCCATTATTTGCGAGTGAGGACAGCAGAAGACAGCCATAAGAATTCGACACGGCACTTCCAACAATTGCGATTTTGACTTGAAACAACCACCGACCAATGCCTTGGGCATTATGATAACTGCGCTAAAGAAATCGTTAAATTATATGCAATTTGATTGGAACAGACATTTTTAAAATTCTAAAGCAGGCTAACACTATGAGGCATTTGAGCGGTTTTTCACAGTCCTCTTATCTGCCATGACAAATACATAAGCTACGAATAATAAATAAATCGACAACTAACATAGACCTGGATGCGTAGTAAAGTACATGAATTCGAATAATAGAGTCCTAAACTCATTACGACATTAACAGCACAAAGAATACCCGCCACAATAAGCGAATTTTTATGCCATTTTTAGATTCCCGTTAGGTCCAAGTAAATAAACGGTGAGTAATATTGTGCCTAGGTCTAAATAAATCGGCCATATAAGCCTACGTCTGCAATAATACTCCAGTACAAAACGACCGATTTCGATAGACTGCTACGGATTTTATAGCTGCGTCCGGGATCCAGGGTCCTCGGCGTTGAGTCATGAGCCCGGAAAAACTTCTTCTGTTCCTGGGCTAGTGTTGTTCTGGAATCCGAGAATACTCCTCCGTTCCGATACACAAAGCACAAGCAGACATATTCTAAGTCTAAGCTTAAGAGTGGCAGCATATTTATAAGAAATATGTAGACGATAGAGAAAGCAAAGGTTCTCTGGAGAGTATATACAGTATCAACAATTGGGGTTAGCGAATATATCAAAGTATCAAAGGTGTTGGGATTAGCGACAAGATCTAGATCTAGATCTAGATCTCAACCTAAATCTTAATCTAAATCTAAAGTAATGCATAGCAATAGTGAAACCGATGTAGAAGGAGTATACGTCACAACGATTATTTTCCTACGAAACACTTAATATCGATATTTCTCTTGGCAAGAAAACCCGTTAGATTTCAGCGAGTGAACGTAAACTTCAATCATCAGCCATTCTTCTCTGGTTTAAGCAATTCTTTACGGTTCTCTATTTGGCCCGAATATAATGAATTAGTGAGCCTACGTGCAGGTTTCCTTGGCTACTACTTCGATGTCGGTTTTTGAAACGATGGTTTCGTTGGTAGACGCTTTTTGATTCTTCTGCGGCACCGCCACCGAACTGCTTGATTTCGTCGACCCCTTCGTCCTCATCAAACGATACACTTTCATCGTACAGAGAAAGATTAGACACAGAAACGCTCCCTGGAGCGAGTTAAAGACGATGAACGCATACCACAGAACCATCCACTCAGTGAGGCTAGCCATGAAACCGAACACCCAAGTGAGTCCCATGATGAAGAACAGCTTAATGCAGATTAGCAGAAGACCCTTCGTATGGGTCTTTGGAGTAGCTGCCTCAGCCGCATGTGCCGCCCGACAGATGCAGAGGATCGTAATGCAGAAGAATACGACGTTTACGATGAGGATGACGCCGATCGGAACGGCGAAGAACATCAAGAGTGCTGCCTGGCTCGTGATCCAGCAGACGCCTTCGCCATAGTGCGGTCTAAACCTCTCGTCCAGAACAAGGACATCCATCGTGATACAGAGTCCGACGATCAGCGTTGGAGTGAGCCACGCGTAGACGGAATATGCGAAAAACCGCTTCCATTTTGACCCGGAACTGGACAGTGAGGCCGCGTTCCTGACTGTGAAGGTGCGGAAGATGTCGAATGCAAGGGCGTTCATCCAGAAGAAGGCTGCGAGGAAACCGAAATGCATGGCTGCCGCCAGGTAGAAACATATCGGACCCTCATATGCGACGAAAAGAAAGGCCAGTTGCCCGACAAACAGGGACACTACGAGGCAGATGATACACTTGCCTGGGGAGTTGCGCAGCTCCGGGAATATCATGTAAACGACGAACTGGATTAGGAGACACATCAGAGAAACAATCACCCCGACAAACGACAGGATACTCTGGGTGTGGTCGAACTGAAACATGACGAGGAGTGTCACGTTGTACTGCCGACTGAACGGGGGACAGATGTAGAGATACGGTGTCTCCAGCGCATACTGATCTTCCGTGTAGAGCGAGTCCATCGGAAATACATAAGCAGACTGATTGCTCAGGATTATGTACTCCGATTCGTTCAGTTGTATCATTGGGCTGCAAGAGAGATTCGTCTGAGGCCCGTGCACCTGCGTTATGTTAGGTTCGAAGTCGGGGTTAGGCTCACAACCGGCATCCGTATGTCGGTAGCCTTTGATGCAGAAGACAATGCGACAGATCTTTGAGTACGGGTCATAGACGAAGCCAAGATCGCACTCGCGCAGTTCAACAGCTCTAGTCGTTTGCTGGAGGTCGTTGCTACGGATTGTCTGAGTCTTCTTGTTGAGGTCGATGAGAATGCTGAACGGCGGCGCAAACCGGGGTCCACCCGCCGCTCTCATGGGCTCATCGGGAGCAACGCAGCTCGTCTCTGCCTCTGTCATGTGGTTACAGACGACGCAGTATTTGTTTCGAAACGCCATCGAAAGTCCTTCATGATACACGTAGCTGTTCAGCTGCGATCTCTCCTCACACTTACGGGCCGTCTCGCGATCCGTCCAATTGGCACTGCACTGACGCCTAACCAGCTTACACAGACGGGGGACGTACCCGTCCGGATGGTAAAATATGGTGTCGCGGTCCGAATATTTTACTACCAGCTCCTCGGTTGTTTTGTTGTAGTCGTCCAGCTGTGTGTCCTCGCGGCCGACGTCCCAGACTTCCTTCTTACCCGTCCAGTAGATGACTTCTGTGTCGTTGTTACAGATGGCGCAGTAAACGTTCAGGTATAGAAACTTCGACTTTCGTCCGTTGACCGGAAGTCGGTAGAATAAATCGGCGTCGGCAGAGTTGCCGAGTTCACACTTTTCGCGAATGTACGGTTCGCTGTAGTTGGCCGGACACCGAACGACTACGGAGTAAGCCCAAGTTCCACTAGGCACGAAACCGCTTCCAGAGATTGGGAGGTCCCGGCAGGCGATGGCCTCCGTACGCAGGTGGATGGTCTCGACAGACGAGTTCGGATTTCGGACGTAGTCTAGACAACAGTCGTCGAATGTCTCACAGAGTTCGTCGCACATGCAGTTCTGAAGATTTCGATCGTCCCATGATGTAAAAGGCGAGCGGAATTTCTCACAGCTAGCGCGTTCTGAACAGTTCATCTCATTCACCTTGTTTTTCAAAGTATCGTAGAAGCCCAGTTTGCTCGAACTGGAATTATTCGGATCGTCAAATTCCATGAATTCGTACGACGGCTGCTGCCCGGCCGTGGCATTGTTCGAAGCTGTTTCCATCACCTCGAAACCTACAGGTGGTTCTGGCGGCATTGGTACAAACGCAGTTCTCCCTCTGTTTCTCTCACCCATGACAATACAGGAAGATACCGCCATGACCACCAACAGAGTACAACACGAGCACAGCGGCCGGGCCATTACCTTGAAACCTTCTACCGCACAGTCCCTACTACACGCGAAGAAAGTATCTCTGCAAGCAGTTATAAGAAGCAGACCGACTGCTTTGGAATGCCGAGCGATTACTATTAATGCTCTTACTAGCGATGCACGGCGGCTCGGGTTTGTCATGCATCGACGTTAAAAGGGGAGACAAGAAGAGCTAGATGCACCGCTAAGGCACGCACCCGTGTTCATGCGTCACCGGCCACTGTTGAGCATCTGCTGTAGCCCAGTAGGTTCCCAAGCTGAAATGCAGTTGAGTGTCGCAAATATCTGAAAGAAAATGTTGAAATCGGAATGGATTTTAACAGTTGTGTAAACTC
This sequence comes from Norana najaformis, assembly GCA_964023275.1. NCBI lineage: Eukaryota > Metazoa > Annelida > Clitellata > Crassiclitellata > Hormogastridae > Norana > Norana najaformis. The sequence continues at coordinate 29,029,673 of OZ029921.1, forward strand.
TTCTTGTTCGGCATTGAAGCTCTGCCAAACAGATGTGGTTCACTGCGGAATATCTTTAGTATCCGTGCGTTCTTATTTGTGTTGACTATAATATACAGTACATGAGCATCCATGCATATATATATATATACACATCTATAGGTTTAAAAATGTATATATATACACGTACAGTATATATATCTTAGCAATATGGATATATTATATTAGACTACTACTCTCCAAGCAACGACGTCCAAACTTAGCCTATCTGAAGCGGTAACTATTTCTTTTGATTAACTCCTAATTCTCATACTCATCCTTCAGCCTTTCTTCTTTCATCCTGAGCCTCCTCCCACCCTTCCTCCTTCTCCCCCTCCTCCTGCTCCTCTGATCCTGCTTTTCTACTTTTGCCCCTTCTTCTCCACTTCTTCTTCCTCTGCCTTCCTCCACGTCCTGTCCCTTTATATGTTTCTTTTTTCTCAGTTTCCAGTCGTATTGCGGCCGTCTTCATCAGCCCCCCCCCCCCCCCCTTAGACCCTTTCTCGCTTTCGACAACCTCTCGCGGAAGAAAGAGATGCTTTGCCAGTTTGGGCGCCGCAGACGAAAAGCCTAGATTAGTGGAAGCGTCGAGGCACACCGATACCCAGACAGTTGCACGCACGCTGCCAGTCGGTGAAATGCGAAATAAATTCCGGGAACAAAATCTTTCCGATTACGCCCATTTCTGTTGCGGGGACGAAATTTTGCACTGAACACGTGCGAAATTTCTTCCGTGGAAAAATACATTCCGGATGGATAGGCGAATTTATAAATAATTGTTCTGTTGATGGAGCAGACTGAACGCCATGCCAAGAAACATTGTAATTAATACGTTAAGTTGTAAGTGGGCTAGTTAAATTAGAATTATGCAATTAACTTGAGAACAAAAAAGTGTTTCTAAGGGACGAAGCGGCGTTAAATTGTGACGCATAAGCGTAGTTTTATTTTTAGTAAGAAATTTCCGCCTCTGAAAAGTAATCGCTTATCACATGGAGTTGAGGGTAAATAAGTGTGAATGGAGCAGCAGCTCAGTTTGGTCAATTAGGAACAATTGTGTGAATTTCTATATGAGTGAATCTATAGAATATAATTAATGCATAAGTAAAGCAGTTGAAACTTAGTATTAAATAGGCTTAACATCGCAGTGGAATGCATTGAAATGGAAAGTTTGAAGGCTTCCCACGGAGATGTTACTTAGTGTAACGGATAGCTGTTAGCCGTTTTGGATAGTTATAAGGGTGGGGGGGGTGTTCTGTGAAGCGTTTTGCTTTCCATCCGGGATGAGTATGTAATTTCTGCTCGCGAATTTGCAATAGGTTCTACCGTGTATTGCAATTAAATGGGCGGCTTGAAGCGTTGCTACTCAGACGTGTGTTAGTGGACCACTAGTTGTTGAGCTTGATGAGTAGGTTTATGGGTAGAGATTAGGACTTATGAAGCGCTCATATGTTCATGAGTGCCGAGTATGTCTATGACTAACATTTCGGTCACCAGTGTGAATTCTGGACATTATCATGACCGCAAATCAGGCAAATGTGAATATGAATTCCAACTTTACATACATTACACGCTGGGATATAGAAAAGTGGGTCACCGGCGAATTGATTGACGGACTTTCACAATTATCTGTTAATTACTAATAATTTTGGTAGTACTAATAACACAGGTCTGCGATGAAATTTTTTTCTTCAAAGTAAATGGTGCTTCTTATAGATTTTTACACGGTCATTTCTGGAAAAATATTGTAAAAATTCTAACACATACAGTTTTGACACAAATTGGGATTTTTTGTTGGAAAGTTCAATTTTTCCGCAGAAATGCTATTTTACATTGAAAACACAATTACAAATACATGCACATAATGAAAAATATATTTTATTATAATGTAGTAATGAAGACACCCGAATTCTTGTTATGTTTTCATAAATGCGAAATTGAACCTCGGCCTGAAAGGGTTAAGTCCGGTTTTTACATTAACGACGTGAAAGGGTTAAGTCTGGTGTATACATTTATGACTGTCATGGCTTCAAGAGGATGTGTTAATTCTCCTGACAGGTTTTGTTATATCTGTGGCGAACTGTTAGTGAAAAAGCAAGAGCGGAAGGTCACGGACTTTGTTGAGAAAGTGTATTTTGCATACTTCGGTGTAAGGCTTGGAGACCAGGACAAGGCATGGGCCCCACATCGAGTTTGTTCCAGTTGCGTGGAAGGACTGCGCATGTGGTCTAAGGGTAAGGTGAAATCTTTTCGTTTCGGAGTGCCTATGATATGGAGGGAGCCCCGAAACCACAGCGATGACTGTTACTTTTGCTCGTGCAACATACAGGGATACAGCTTAAAAAACAAAGACAAAATCTGCTACCCGAACCTGGAATCTGCACTGCGCCCTGTGTCTCATGGACCTGGCATTCCCATACCTTTGCCTCCAGAAAGCCTAAGCGATGTGAGTGGGCCATCGGGGAGTGAGTCAGATGGCAATTCTGACGAGGAATTTCCACACGACAGCAGTGAGCCCGAACTGTTTTCACAATCACAATTGAACGACTTGATTCGAGATCTGGCTCTTTCGAAAGATTCCGCTCAGTTGCTAGGTTCTAGGCTCCAGGAGAAGAACTTGTTGACTCCTGGAACTTCTTTTAGTTGGTTTAGAAACCGAGAGAAAGACTACGTGCCTTACTTTTCTCAAGACGGTGAACTTGTTTACTGCTCCGATGTTACCGGTCTGATGCAAATGTTCAGAGTTCAGCATGAGGCTCACGATTGGAGACTCTTCATTGACTCATCACAAAGAAGTCTAAAAGCTGTCCTTCTTCACAATGGCAACAAATACGCCTCTATACCGGTTGGACATTCCGCTCATTTGAAAGAGAAGTATGACAATTTAGCCTTCATCCTGACCAAACTGAACTACAAGAAATACGAATGGACCATCTGTGGCGATCTTAAAGTGATCTCTATGATCCTTGGTCAACAGGGCGGCTACACCAAGTACCCCTGTTTCCTCTGCGAATGGGATAGCCGTGCTAAAGCCAAGCACTGGACTGAGAAGGTGTGGCCAAGCAGGACACTAAAAGTAGGAGAAAAGAACGTGCACTTCGAATCTTTGGTGGAGCCAAGAAAAGTACTCTTACCTCCACTTCACATCAAACTTGGCATCATGAAGCAGTTTGTGAAAGCCCTTCCAAAAGATGGTGATACTTTCAAGTATCTTGCAAGCAAGTTTCCACGGTTGTCAGAAGCGAAGCTGAAAGAAGGGGTTTTCGTCGGTCGTGACATTCGAAAACTCATGAGGGACGAGATATTTGATACCAAAATGAAAGAAATTGAGAGATCGGCTTGGCAATCCTTTAAAGAAGTGGTAAAGAAGTTTCTTGGCAACTATAGAGACAGTGACTTCGAGAACATCGTAGGAAACATGATGAAGAACTTGAAAGCCTTGGGCTGCTCAATGAGCTTGAAGCTCCACTTTTTGAACTCCCATCTAAGCTATTTCCCAGAAAATCTAGGTGCTGTCAGTGAAGAACAAGGAGAGAGATTCCACCAGGACATAAAGGAAATGGAACGGAGGTATCAGGGTCAGTGGAACGTTAACATGATAGCAGACTACTGCTGGATGTTGCATAGGGAAGAACCGCAAGCAGTGTACAAGAGAAACAGTTCTAAAAGGAGCTCTGAAGGGAAGAAGAAAAGATATTATAATGATTTCTGACTTCTCGGCACCTGTGACAAACATTTACAAATGAATGAATGAAAAATCCAGCTGAGTTCATATAACAATTTTTACTAAGTTCTTTGTAAATAAGCGTTTTCCACTCTGCTAGGTCTTCCTGGATGTTTGTCTTCACTTGTGGAAAAAACCGTACGTGATAGAGGAAAAACCCGTGCATGTTTGAATTCAGCTAACTGAATACCAATAAAAACACCTAAAACGGTGAAGAAAAAAATTGGAAACCATTAATATGCAGGCCTGTGTAATTATTAATTATTATTTGTTATAAATGATTTACTTATCATGCGTATTCTATAACATACCCGGAACATATCTGGCAATGAAAACTAGGCTTTTGCGTCTACGTTGCTACCTGACATCCTTCGTCACGTTAACCAAACACAAATTTTCGGCTTGATGAAAGCCGGTAAATAAATTAGCCTGTAGCGTTTCGCTTCCAGCATACGGGCCCACTTATCGAAGTTCTACTTAGTAAGGTTGTATACTTGGGCCTCAGCCTACGGTGATGGTTTATTGCCATTTTGGGTCCGGGACGAAGGCGGCTCTGCATCCGCCTACTTTTGGCACAACAGACCGTAACAGCTCTTCTCTCCCCTTCTCTCTGGTCTTCTTGCAACCATACATTGTTCTTCCCATGGCATTTTTGGAAAACCCGTCTGATTTGACGCAGCGCTTGTGAATAAGCTGGTGCTTTGCATTGAGCTTGACAGTAGCGCTCTAGAAATTTTTTACTATATTTTTTTGTATCTCCAAAGATGCTGCTAATTCCGCAGCTACACCAGCCGAGACAGAAGTAGGAGCCAAGTAAGAAGCAGCTGCAGTGTCCGCTACAGCAATATCGCGAATCGAACTGCGGCCACTATGCCATGTAGTGAAAATAAGCCCTTCGGGTCCTTAACCGTCAGTTCTGGATAGGCAGGCAGGTTCGTTGACTGCAGGGAAACCATTGTTTGTTGTTTGCAGGTAGTTCGTGTTTTCACGCTGTGAGCTTTTCATGACGCGCATCAATGTGTACATGGCTGTAAGAAGCTAGAAGAATAGCAAACAATGTGATCATGTGGTTGGAAAACGAAAAGGGAATGTCTATCATCATCCTCATGTACTTCATGGGGTTGTTAATTAGCTTAACGCTCGTCGTTGACCTTGCATTAAGGCAGTTGTAAAAGTGACACTAGATGTTGCCCGACGTCAAAACCACAGAGATGATACCATTATTCCTTGACAGTTATGGATGTTGTGCAAATATTGGGCCCATGGCTGACCGCCAGTTGCTACCAGTGGTCTCGTTTCTTCCATTCAGCTGTTCACGGCTTTAGTAGCTATATATGCCGAGATGCTTTTCTCTAACTTCCATCATGTCTGACAGTTCAAAAAGAAAGCAAAAGAGCATAACTCTGATGACTTATATGGCAGATAGACTGATGGTTCTAGTCACCATCTACAGGAAGCGATGGAGGCTTCTGTCACCTGTAAGGACACATGCCGAAGCTAGAGGACTTGAAGATTCCGAACGAGATGGAAACAAGTCCGTCCCAAATCAATAGTAAAAGAAAAAATATTATGTGCTATAGTTTGGCCTAAAAATGGGAGCACCACTATCCTTGCGGCATGCTGTAACTTTAGTGGATCCTTAGTACACCCCTTCTTCCTCTTAGCTCTCGCCCCTCTCCAACCCCAAACACCACCACCCATAGGTGCCACGCTCCGTCTGACTTTTGGATCTAGACCTGGAACCGAACCCTTTTGACTATCGATTTTGTTTTGACTGAGCGCCTGTGAATAAGCTGGTCCCCGCGACGTGGGCGTTGTAGAAATCTCGGAATTACGATACGATTACTGTTCTCTTCTCCTGTATAGTTTCCTGAGATGAACTTCAGTCGTGGGTACTCGTTTCAATAAGCGTGAAGACAGTTGGAGCATAGCAGGCCCTTTAAATGCAAGCCCTAAGCACGAGATAAAACTTTCCGATGAGCCGTTGAGTGAATATTGAAGAGAAAGAGCAACCGAATATAGGCCTATGTTGATTAAACACATCCGTGTCATCCAGTCCCAGGAGGCAAAATATTGTTTATGTTAACAAAGCCTCAACTGTGTAGGCCAAACTGCCTGAACAATAACAGTTAAGTAGTCCTCGTAGTTTCGCCTACTTGCTGAATTTGCGAAGGTTCGTACTGTTAATTTTTGCAGCAGCCGCGCAGCTGAGCACAACACTGAATATGCCTGGAGTTTGCCGAAACATCGCGCAAGCTTTATTCTGGTGCCGAATTCCACTTACCTATGGCAAAGTTCGGAAAACGTGTCGGGAAGTGGACCCGAACCCGAGCAGTGAGCTACCAGGAGTGGCGGAATACAGGGAACATGGAGAGGATACTAAAGAGGATGCGGAGGACGGAGAGTTTGCCGAGTCGACAAGCTACGACGGTCTGATATCGTCGATCCAGATGTTGATAAGCTTCGTGGTCGTTGTGTCCGCAGTCATCCTATCATGTCACATGACCAAAGACAAGGATGTGACATACAGCAGACTGTTGTTGAGTATCTTAATGGGCGTCGGTTTGGTGCTGATGGTCTGCATATATCGCTACAGGGCTGCGTTCCTTCTGCCCGAGAATACATCGAAAGAGACCGGGCACTCGGTAAGAGACAACCTAACGCTGATCGGAATCGTAACATTCTGCACTTTCGGATGCCTGTACAACTTCCTCCAGTTTATGGAGCTGGTCATCTGCAGTCGAGAGTGGATCCTTTGCCAAAGCAGGAGGGCCGTTAGAAAGCAGATTGTCAAGAGCATCTTCACCATAACGAGGATCATCTATCTTGCTGGACAGACAGTCTTCTGCCTTGTCTTCAATCGCTCGACTTTTATTGACAAGAGCCTAACGCGACACGCGCTCATGTATCTACTGGCCGTCAACGTAATCTTCTGGTTTCAAGCGTTCATCTCGGATGCAGACCGCATGTTAAGAAACGAGAGCGATGAACAGAAGCACAGCCGTCTGGTGCAGATGTGTTTTGCTAACGACACCAACAATACCTTCAGCTTTATGCAGTGTCAGAGCAGAAACGGCACAATGTACAAGTTCGTGGAACACTACGCTGTCCCAATTCTACGCCCATTTCTGATTGAATTCACGCTTCTTGTCGGCGAAAGCCTCGTACACTGGTTCCTCAGCTGCGGTGAAGAATCGGGACACAAAAATGAGCCATCCGTTAGAACAACCCGTCACCAGTCGGTAGCCAGAGAAACCCGTTACATCGCAAGTCGTGCAAGTTTACAGATCGAAGAAACCACTGTTCCTGCGTTAGGTAGAAACATCGATGTAACCGACTGTGATTTAGCGGCAGATGAGTATACACCTCTTCTCAACAACCGACTGCTATCGAGCGATGGTTCTCGACCGTTGACTCTCATAGTCTGGACGGGTCTGGCGGTCGTTTGCAGTCTTCTCCTCTTCGTCTTCGCCTTCCTTCCCAAATTAACGAACGATGCCGGCGATAAGTTTCTCGATTCAGTTATCAACAATTCCTACTATCACTACACGATAGTGTACTACTCGCTGATGATAATCTTCATCGCCCTTGGATACGGCTTCAGCAGCCAGTTTAAAGTAAAGATACATGCTCCGTTTACCGGACTTGATTACCTGCTCATCTTTTCGTCGGCCGGGCCCCTCGCCATTGGCGCGTTTAAACTTCAGGCAACCCTCGGGGCCAAGACACCACGGGCCTATGAGAATTTGATCGGTGTCTTCCGGGCTTCGCTTTGTCTGGAAATCATCCAAGCTGCGTTCCAAGTAGCTTTCGTTCTCTATGCCGGTCGGGTTCACGTTGAGAAGCGGACCGAGACGGTAACTCGACGTAACAGTTTTCGAGCGATCATATTCTACCTGGCTCTGTGCAACGGGGCCCTGTGGTGCACGTACACGTTCGGCTCCGGCTCTGTCGGCATCCATTGTCTCAGAAACTATTTCGGGGAGACGGGAAAAATCGTCATCATCATCGTTTTGGCGCCACTGTCCCTCTTCTTCCGATTCAACAGCTGTCTGCTTTTCGCAAGAATCTTCTGTCAAACGAGGTCCAAGGGACAGCGAAGAGCATGACACCACAGGCCTACGGGGATTTCCGTATACCAATTTTTTGGACTAGGAAAACCAGATAATTTTTCATGACGTTAATGAGTAATGCGCATTAAGTTTAGCATGAGCCTAGCATTATCCAATGACATTTCATACTATCAGTCAAACAATAATTATTACACAACAGGATGAAGAAGAAGAAATTGGTATCACCGCCATCAAAGATCAAAGTTTCGCTACTGCATGACACACGCTCAACCGACTCTAAACGCCCTCTGCGGATGTGATACCAGATCGGTTCCAGAGCGAAGACGGTTTCGTATCCTGACACCCCTTCTTTCTCTTATCTCTCTCTCCTGTCCAACCCCAAACACCACCCCCCGTAGCTGCCACGCTGTCTCTCCGTCTGACTTTTGGATCTTGACCTGGAATCGAACCCTTTTGCCTATCGATTTTGTTTTGACTGAGCGCCTGCAAATAAGCTGGTCCCCTCGGCGCGGCTTTCGTTGGGCGCTGTAGAAATCTCGGAATTACGATTACGATTACGACTATGTTTTATCAGGGCATAGCGTAATGAGGCGAATTTTAATGTAGGCTTATCCTGCTGTAACGAGAGAATAGCATATTATCATTTCATACCCGGTTTCAGATATGAATATTCACGAGTAGTGATGTCTGGTGTTGATTGGAAAGACATGCGCAAACGTTTACCACATGGCTAGCAAATTATGCGGGACTCTAAAGTAGGCTAAATTATAAATGTTCTAGCGAAAGAAAAACTGCAATAATGCTTTAAACTTATAATTGTGTCCTCAAAATCGAAAGGTTTTGTGTTGTTCTGTTTGCTTCATAATTAACTCGGTGTAAAACTTAGGCCTACATATGGTTCTCCTGCACCAATAGAACCGCAGCACAATAGTATTTATACCATATTATATTATATTGTATTATATTGCATTTACATAGCGTCTCTTGAAGAACAAACTACACTTAGGCGCTCAGTGAAGACCAGAGGCGCAATGATGCTATGTAAAGGGCAACAGTCTCCCCAGCAATGTCATTCATAGTGAGTCTATGGTGGGATGTACCCCCAGCGAATGTAGTTTGATGTGGTTTTCTAATGATGCAACGCCACCTCAAAATGAAGTGAATTATTGTTATGATTTCTTCGATTCCCACTGAACCGTTCTGGTTTTGGATTATGTTCGTCTATTAAGATGAGACCACCTGTTTATGCATAGTCTACACAGAGTATTAATGCATTGGCACTATGAAAGTTCTTAGGTTCAGTTAGACAGACAGGCAGGCAGGCAACTGGTAGACAGATAAGCAGGCAGACAGATATGCATACAGACAAACAGAGAGACAGACAGACGGGCAGGTGGACAGAGAGATATACAGAGAGATATGCAAACAGACAGAGAGAGCGCATACACAGACAGACGACAGACAGGCAAACAGAAACACAGACAGACAGAAACACGAGTCCATTATAGTAGTAAGCAGAATGTTGGAGTGAAAACAGTTGGCCTGGGGCGTGTGCATACCAAGGCAAGTTGGTCGAAGCGTCCGAACAATTCGTTCAAGAGTCGGACGAGTTCGTGCACGGAACATTGCGACGATAGCGATGTGAGACCATGAATCTCAGCGAAGAAGATGCTGCGGGGTAAAAATCCACACACACACGCGCACGCACGCATGCACACACACAAAATGCACCACAGGCACCTTCAGGGAAGACTAACAATTATTCACTTTCAACAAGCAGTATCAGTCAACGACACACCAATCATCATCACCACCATCATCACCATGATCATCATCGTCGTAATCGTCGTTGTCGACTTCCTTAGACTGTAATTAAGATATTTGTTAACACGCCATATGTCCATCGGCTGAGCGAAGAATCGTAGGCTGGAGTGACGTTCAAGGAGTGTATGTAAGTATGTATGTATGTATGTGTATATATATATGTGTGTGTGTATGTGAGGTATGTGAGGTATATATATGTATATATGTATGTGTTCATGTATGTATGTATGTATGTATGTATGTGTATCCAGACACTTAAAATGCCGCTTTTTAAATACCTCACAAAACCGCTGCACACACGGCTGTTTAAATTATGTCAACAAGTGCATTTTAAAGTATCCCTAGGCAGTAAATGGAGTAGGCTGTCAAAGACATATGCGTTTTCGAAATTAGGCGATTAAGATAAAGTTTCTCAGATAAATGAACAATTCGCTTGCTAAAGCGCAAACAATATTAGGTACAAAATGGAAAATCCGCAAACATTCGATGCAGTCGTAGTTTAGGTTTCAACCAGGGTTGATCAAATCGGATTTTCATGCTTATTTTCTCTTTATGAACAGCGACCACGACAGCATATTTTATTGTTAGGAAAGTGAAATGTAACGTATCGCCTTCACCCTGCTCATTTTTCAATAAATTTATCGCATGAGATCCTTCACCACCGCTGCCCGTTTGAATGGGCGCCAAGCCATTTGAGGTCTCATAGTACGGTCCGTGTTAGCCCGAGATTTAAATTTCTGAAATATAGCCACGACTGCATGCTAACCGGCATCCTCGTGCACGCAGACGCCTTGACGTACGATTTAACCAATGTAGCTAGCTAGGCCAGCAAAGTTGCAATGTGATGGATGGAACGGGTGCATAGATCCACTGCAGCAGGTATTCATTCCACATGACCGAATCATCTGAACGATATTATCCAGCACACTTGTACTAGAAAACAAACATACTTGTACTACATAACATTAGACATATAATAATCTGGGTAAGAGCCACTGCAAATTAAACTGGAATGCTTAGTAACCAATCTTTCCTAGCTTCTTCTTAAAGGTTGGGACAGTGTTCACTAATACAGTAGGCTTACTGTCATTCAAACTATTCCACAAATCTACAGCTCTTGCATTAAAAATCTCTGCCCTAATGTTTCTTTCGATTTCTTGAATAATTTATATCTGTGTCCTCGAGTCGACTGTTTTAGTTCTAATTCAAAAAATCTCCCGCTGCAATGCATCCTTTCCAGGTAATAATAATCTTGTAAGCCTCAATGAGGGCTTCTCTGCTCCTTCTTGCCAGTGTTGTTAGCTCACACCTTTTCAAATGGTCTTCATAACTCAGATCACTGAAACCTTGAATCATTCTGGAAGCTATCCTTTGCACTTTCTCAAGTTATTCTGCGTCAATTTTCAGAGAATAAATTCATACCTTGATGCAATATTCCAGCTTTGGCCTCCAATGATTGATACAACCACTGTATTGTATCCTTGTATCTTCCAACAACCTCCCTTGATCGTAAATATAGTTGAGTTTGTCTTTATTGTTGCCTCAACACATTGTCCTGAAGGTTTTGCACTTTCACTTATAATCACTCCCAAGTCCCTTTGTTCCTCATCCACTTTCAATACCTTATCGCATTTCATACGAATATTTATTGCTTATTTGCCCATTGTTCCTCACCGAGCACTTTTTCAAATTGAAAGCATCTGCTAGTCCTGAGACCATCTGAACAGACTGTTTAGATCATCGCGCAGTGTCTCCGCTTCTTTTTCAATAGCCCGCGGGCTGCATGTGATTGCAGTTCAGCCTGAGTTGCATACTGTTTCCGATTGGCCTCGATTTCAAAATTTGAAAGTTACTGCTGGATTGGGGTGGATGTGGATACAACGGCGAAGTAAATGACAACCAAAACACACCATGTTGTTGACGCTGCAAAGCATCATGAATTGAATTCGTATTCACGTGACGGCCGCCTATTATATTCAATGCAATCAAGGATTTAAAAATTTCTCAGCGCCAAACAAACGTTGCATGGGGAGACCAGCTTATTCACTGGTTTCATATGAAATCAGGTCTCAAAGAGCCAGCTTGTAGTGATCAGTTCGGTGCCAGGGAGAGTAAGAACGACTTAGATAAAGTGGCGCCATTTTATCAGATCACTTTACATTACACTACACCCAAAGCGCCGATAAATATCAATAGATATCAACATAAATATATAAATAAATAAATAAATAAATATACAAAATAAATATATAAAAAATAAATATAAAAATAAATATAAAAATAAATATAAAAATAAATATAAAAATAAATATAAAAATAAATATAAAAATAAATATAAAAATAAATATAAAAATAAATATAAAAATAAATATCAACAAATAATTTACTCAGATGTAATCATCTCTGCTCCTATAGTAAGTTTAAGATTAATAATGATCGTCAACTTCAGTTTCAGAAGCACCAGCCATTTGGCGGTAATGGGGTAAATGAATGACTTCCGATAATTTCGGTCGTTTTTCAAGTTTCCTGCTTTTGCTCATGATCAGCCTGAGTTTTTAATGTCTTCAGTTATGTTGTCTGTCCATTATATTCTTTGTATCTCTTCGTTTTTCTTTCCTTTGAACCCAGTATTCGATGTCTTCTTCAGTATCTGGCCACTTGGCATACTTTCCAGAGGACCAAACCATCGCAGTGTTTGTCGACCGACTGCATGTCGTTCATATTCAGACGAAACATTTTATCTGTTCTGATAACAAATGAATTTACGCCTTCAGGTGGAATTTTTACTCGATGTGTCTTTTCATTCTCTTTTTGATCAAAGCACCTCATTGGCTTACAGTCTATTGGTTACAGGCGTATTTGCAGAGCCTATGCCGGTAGAATCGTGCACGTGTATGGTTACATGTACACTGTGTTCTGAAAAAAGAACCTTTCGACAAACTTGAATAACTTGACCACACACTTCTATTTATAATTTTTAAATTGAACTTAAAAGTTTCTTTACTTATTTACTATTAGTAATTTGTATAGTTTATGTATGGTCCTTCTAACATGACCCTATATTATTACACAATTATTTTTGCTAACTCTAACCCATGATTACTTTAGTGAAAAAGACAGAATTTGCACTGTGTGAGGGCTAGTAGGGTGGAAGGGAATGTTTCGAACATAAACTGTTAATGCAAGTAAACAGTCCTGACTCTTCTACTATTCATATTTCAACTGCTTAACAGCTTAAAATATACTTCAGTTTTTGTTATTTAGCTTGAGTTCATTTTTTCGGGACACGGTGTACTTAATGTACGCGTTGTTTCTGTCGAGGATGTTGAAGATAAATTGCCCGCGCAAGGATTTCTAGGTAGATTTTATCATTATTGTGATTTACTGTACGACCAGATGCAATGTGGATCATTATGTTAAACATTCATAACTTCTTGGAAAGAGCCATAAATAACACTTCAAAATATGAACATATGCTGCATATAACCCCTGTGCTTAAATCTCTGAATTGGCTTCCTGTTCAACAAAGAATCTGTTTTAAATTGGGGCTTATTGGTAATTGGCAAGAAATGAAGCTTGACGCAAAGTGCGACAAAAGCTAATCAGTCAAGCGAACATTAAGACTCATGCATGAATAATGAATTATTGTAATTATAATTTAACTTGATCTCTTACCGAATCTGGGTGACACGATTTCAGAGACATTCGCTGAAAGCTCTGAGGCAGAAGCATCTCCTCCTCTGGTGCTGGTCATGCTGTGCTTATTGTCATAATTTCATCCATAGGCTGAACGCATGTTTCGTGGAGTAGTTTGTCTGTAGGTCAAAGAATTTTGGCCTCTAGGAATCAATAACAGCAGTTACTGACAGAAGCCTTATCGTTTTTCGCCAGACGAAATAAAAGCCCATTCTTCAAAAGGAGATCAAACAAGGCCATGTGAAGCTAGCATACAGCCAATCATGCCATCTGTCAGTTGCCTTAAGCATGTCAGCCACAGCCTTCAATTATGATTGAAGGCTCTGATGTCAGCTATTTGCCACCAGGAAGAGTAGCGTCACGAGACTGGTATTGTGTTTGCTGCTGAATTCGGAGGATTATGCTGTTGTTAATGCTGCTGGTGACGATGACTACAAAGGCAACTAAGATGTTTTTTTTCAGTAATAGAGATAATGAATATAATACTACTATTTCTGATGAATATGTCCATGAAGATGAAGTGATAACACGCTTAAAATTAATATAGGCTGAAAAGGATCGCTTTTCCTTCAGTTTCTCTCACTCTCAAGTTTGAGACCAACATTCGTAAACTTTTCAAGTATCTATATCACACATACGCATTTATACTGTAGATATACAGATACATATACACTTATTCATACGCATGCTCATACAGACGGAGACGAATGCATACACATATATACTCATACACATGCACTTGTGTTGTTGCTGTAGGGCGGTTAAGACGGAATGTTGGTCTGCCATCGAGTGACCTCTAACCTTAGGAACCTTAGGAACTTCCATTCCTCTTGTCGGTCTATACTTTCAGGCATCTTTTGGAATTCTTCATCTGCTGAAGCAGCTTATAGATGCCGTAGGATGATTTGCTATCCATCAGCAACAAGAAGAACAGAATAAACCATATAGCAAGCACACGAAACTGCGACTCATCACGATAACTTTCATGGCTATTGACTTATCCTTCTGGCTAACTGATGAATGATATCTCTATCGGGTTAACTGATGAACGAATTATCTTTTAGGTTATCTGATGAATGAATTCTCTTTCAGATTAACTCGAGTGAATTCTCTTTTGGGTTAACTGATTAACGAAGTTTCTTTCATGCTAACTTGTAAATGAATTCTTCCTTAGCTGTGTGGTGCGGAAACTGAGTGAATAAAATAATTTCTTCTATTGGCAAACAGACGAATAAATTCTCATTTTTATATGCAACAAATGATTGAAATTCTCCAATATGACTACAGGTTAACGATTTTTTTCTCCAAAGACGAATATTCCAAAAGACGAATGGTTTCATAATGAAGGGAAAACATTCTCCCTAAGAATAAGAGAATTGAATGCGTCATTTTAATTGCAATTTTAAATTAGTGTCTTCCACTTAATTTCAATTTCTTTCACCTCTGTTGTGATTTAGTTCAGTGATTTATCCATAACAACTAGCAATATTGACATAATTTTTAAATATCCTATACATTTGCACATAGACCTCTCGAGTACCAATCTCCGCCGTTGTTATCAGCAATCATCCACTTATCATCATCATCACCACCACCACCAAACGCCGTTATCATCCGCATCATTATCATTCGTTGTTATCGTCATCGTCATAATCAGCATTACCACAACCATCATCATCATCACCATCACCAACACAATCACCACCACCACTACACCACCTACAGTACAACAGGAACAACCAACCAAAATCAACACCAACATCACCACCACCACATCGATCATCAATTTGTCATACATCATCAATAATTGTCACCTATCACACGCCTACATTCATTATGCGGTTTTAAATCTGTTCATCTGTTTTCATAAAATGCTTCAGTTGCAGGTTGTTTTCAGCACTATGAGTTGTTCATAGCTCTTGAGTAGATACCTCGGAGGCGCTATTTATATTAGCTGAACGAATCATCATCATCATCATCATCGCCATTGACGTCGTCGTCATCATCATCAATATCCCATTCAAGCTAACACAGGTAATTGAGCGGCTCTTCGACTCTGCTATCTGGGTTTGAATCCAGGGTTTGTCACATAAGTCTACCGAGATCGCATTGTTGAACTGCGCCAAACCACGATGGATCTCATCTCGATACGACTGCCTTCTTAAACTCAACACCCACACAACAATCTAGCAGAAACAGCTGTGTATACTACGCCTGTTTGCCTATGGAGCAGGAAACCGCAAATTACAGCCATTAGGTGTCCTGAATACTCCGTCTAACAAGGTTATAATTATGTTTCACACTGACACTTTAATGCCGGATGTTGCATATCGACCCAGATAAAAGCCCCACAGACCTCTTAACTCCCATGACAAACATATGAGCTATACATAATAAATCGAAAATACAACATAGACATCGATAAGATATTCCACAAAGTGTAGAAAAATCCCTTTTAACGAATATAGGCCTAAACTTATTACGATATTAATAGTGCATTGAATACTCTGTACGGTGTGAATTTCGTATGACGTCTTTTAGATAGTTCCGTTAGGTCCAAGCGACTGCCTGCTGAAGAGTTGCTGCGCATAATTCTAAATAAATCTGTCAAATAAGACTACGTCTGAAATATCACTGCAGTAAAACCGATCTATATACATTGACTGCTACTGGTATTTTTAACGTCCGGGGTAAAAACCGAGGGCGTGGTGTAGAGTCATGAATCCGAAAAAAATTTCTTCTGTCACTGGGCTGGTGTTGTTCTGAAATCCAAGAATACTGTTCCGTCGCACTCCACATGGAACAAGCAGAGAAATTCTAGCCCGAAGCTTAAAATTAAAGCATTTTTATGAGTAAACGTAGACGAAAGAGAAAGCGAAGGTTCTCCGCAGCGCGTATGTTTACACTTTTCACAAGACAGTCCAATCGAGGGCTTTGGAGATAGCAACGATACTCTCTAGAGTAATGTATAGCAATAGTTGACACTGACAGCAGGAATATATGCCAAAACGATTGCCTCGCTACCAGACACTAAATACTGATATGTGTTCTGGCAAGAAAGCTCGTGGGCTTAAACCGTATAAACATAAACTTCATTCGTCAGCAATTCTTTTTTGCGATAAGCATTTCTTCGAAGTTTTGCATTTGGTTCGCATTAATTAATTAGTGAGCCTACATGCAGGTTTCCTTGGCTACTACTTTGATGTCGTTTTTTGAAACGATGGTTTCGTTAGTCGATGCTTTTTGATTGTTCTGCGGCGTGGTCAACGAATTGCGCGGCTTCGGCGACCACTTCGTCCTCATCAAACGATACACTTTCATCGTACACAGAAAGATTAGACAGAGAAACGCTCCCTGGAGCGAGTTAAAGACGATGAACGCATACCACAGAACCGTCCACTCGGTGAGGCTAGCCATGAAACCGAACACCCAAGTGAGTCCCATGATGAAGAACAGCTTAATGCAGATTAGCAGAAGACCCTTCGTATGGGTCTTTGGAGTAGCTGCCTCAGCCGCATGTGCCGCCCGGCAGATGCAGTGGATCGTAATGCAGAAGAAGACGACGTTGACGATGAGGATGACTCCGACTGGAACGACAAAGAACATCAAGAGTGCAGTCTGACTTGTGATCCAACAGACGCCTTTGCCGTAGTACGGTCTAAAGCTCTCGTCCAGATCAAGGATATCCATCGTGATACAGAGCCCGACGATCATTGCCGGAGTGAGCCACGCATAGACGGAATAGGCGAAAAACCGCTTCCATTTTGACCCGGAACTGGACAGTGAGGCCGTGTTCATGATTGTGAAAGTCCGGAAGATGTCGAAGGCCAGGGCGTTCATCCAGAAGAAGGCTGCGAGGAAACCGAAATGCATGGCTGCCGCCAGGTAGAAGCATCCCGGACCCTCATATGCGACGAAGAGGAAGGCCAGCTGCCCGACGAACAGGGACACTACGAGGCAGATGATACACTTGCCTGGGGTGTTGCGCAGCTCCGGGAATATCATGTAAACGACGAACTGGATCAGGAGGGACATCAGAGAAACGATCACCCCGACGAACGACAGGAGGCTCTGGATGTGGTCGAACTGAAACATGACGAGGAGTGTCACGTTGTACTGCCGACTGAACGGGGGACAGATGTAAAGATACGGTGTCTCCAGTGCATACTGGTCTTCGGTGTAGATTGAGTCCATCGCATATACATAGGCAGACCGATTGTTCAGGATTATGTACTCCGATTTGTTCAGTTGTATCATTGGGCTGCAAGAGAGATTCGTCTGAGGCCCATGCATCCGAAATATGCTGTCCCTTATGTTTGCATCGTCATGATCTTCGATTTCGGAGGTAGGCTCGCATCCGTGGTCAGTCATTCGGTAGCCCTTGCGGCAGAAGACAAGGCGACAGGTCTCTGCGTATGGGTCATAGACGAAGCCAAGGTCGCACTCACGCAGTTCAACTGCTCGTTTCGTTTGATTGAGGTCGTTCTTACGGATGGTTTGAGTTCTTGTGTTGAGGTCGAGGAGAATGCTATACCGCAGCTCTTCTTTCGGCGGCGATTGGAAACTCGGCGATGTGGGATCATCGCAGCTCGTCTCCGCTTCTGTGAAGTGATTACAGACGGCGCAGTGTTTGTTTCGAAACGCCATCTCAAGGTCTTTGTGATACACGAAGCTGTTCAGCTGCGATCTTTCCTGACATTTGCGGGCCGTCTTGCGATCCGTCCAGTTGGCGCTGCACTGACGCGTGACCGCCTTACACAGACGGGGAACATATCCATCAGGATAGACAAAGACGGTGTCGCAGTCTGAGTTATTCGCTATAACCTGCTCAGTCGTTGCGTTGCTGTTGTCGACCAGCTCTTGGTCGTCGGGTTCGACGTGGCAGGCGTCCCTCTCACCCGTCCAGTAGATGACGTCCATGTCGCCGTTACAGATGGCGCAGTAGAAATTGAGGTAAAGAACCTTCGACGTTCGTCCGTTGACCGGAAGTCGGTAGAATAAATCGGCGTCGGCAGAGTTGCCGAGTTCACACTTCTCGCGAATGTACGGTTCGCTGTAGGAGGCCGGACACCGAGCGACGACGAAGTAATCCCAAGTTCTAGCACGCACGAATGTCTTAACCGCGTTTTGGTTAACCACGAAGTCGATAGAGAGACTCTGGCAGGCGATGACTTCAGGACGCAGGTGGAGGGTCTCGACAGACGAATAAGGATTTCGAACGTAGTCTCGACAACAGTCGTCGAATGTCTGGCAGAGTTCGTCGCAAAAGCAGTTCCGATAAATTAGATCGTTGGGAGATGTGATAAGCGAGTGGAACTTCTTACAGGTAGCGCGCTCCAAACAGTTCACCTCCTTCATGTTATTCTTTTTAGGATCGGAGAAGCCCAATCCGATCGAACCGGAATTAATCGGATTGGAGAATCCCAGACCATCGACCAGCTGCTGCTCCGAGCCGGTCTCATCGTTGGAAGCCGGTTCCATTACGTCGAAACCTACAGGTGGTTCTGGCTGCGTTGGCACGATCGCAGTTTTCTCTCCGTTTCTCTCACCCAAAACTCTTGAAGACAACACTGCCATCACCAACACCACCAGCACACACGAGCAGAGTGGCTGAACCATTTTCTAGAAACCAAATGGCCTCATCGGCGCATCGCACAGTCCCTTTTACACGCGAATAAAGTACCTCCGAAAGCAGTTATAAACTGTAGAATGTAGACCCACTGTTGTGGAATGCCTGCCGAGAGATAACGACCAAGGCCTGTACTTTTAATGTACGGCGGCTCGGGTTGGGCATGCATCGACGCAGGAAGGGAGGCAGAAGAAAAGCCAGATTCTCCGCTAAGATAGGCACATGCGTGCACGCGCTACCGGTCACTGTTGTGCCGCAGATGTAGCTCAGTGGCTTCCCAAACACAGAGGGAGGAGGGTTTCGTAAACATCCGAAGGAAATGGCTGCGGAAACCGAGACTGACTCATCACATTTAAACAGACTCTTCTTCTGTGGCTGCGACCCCAATTCCGCACAAAAGTCAGCCGCTGGTGGGTAGAATCGGTGCACTGCTGAATATTCATAGCATGTGTGTCGATGTGTGCGTGTGTGTATTTATATGCGTTGAGTACATATAACATGAACAGCACTATGATTATATATATATATATATGATTAAGCAAGGTATATGCACATACATATGCACATACATACACATACTATAATGTATGTTTATATACATATGTTAGCAATATGGATATGTTTTATGGGACTACATAATTATTCTGGCAGCAGCGCCTGAACTTATCTGAAGCGGTAGAAGATAAAGCTGTTTCTGTTGGTTTATCCCTTCTCTTTTTTTCTTCTGCTCTCATCCTCCTCCCTTTCTCCCTCCTTCCCCTCACCTTCTCCTTTTATTCTTCTGCCTTTTCTTCTCCACTTCTTCTTCTGCCGTCCTACCTTCCCTCTGCCTGTTAGACCCAGCTGTGGTGCCGCCGCGTTCGTTAGCCCGCCGTAGCCCCTCCCTATTGTTCCCAACTGGCCCACGCGTGGGAGATGCTTCGCACGGCGGGATGCCGCAGTAGAAGAATCGTAATCGTAATTTCGAGATTTCTACAGCGCCCAACGAAAGCCGCACCGCGGGGACCAGCTTATTCACAGGCGCTCAGTCAAAACAAAATCCACAGGCAAAAGGGTTCGGTTCCAGGTCAAGATCCAAAAGTCAGACGGAGGGACAGAGTGGCAGCTAAGGGTTGGAGAGGAGAGAGAGTGATGAGAGGAAGAAGGGGTCTCAGGGTACGATCTGTGAAAGAGGAATGTTTTGAGTTTTGAGTGAAAGGTCAAAGAGCCTAGACTAACGCAAGCATCGAAGCACACTGACACCCAGAAGGTGCATGCACGCCGACAGCCGACACCTTCGAGATCTTAATGAAGGCCTATAAGTTAATTACACTGTAGCGATTCACTTGCCGCCTATCGTCCCAGCTTCCGAAGGCCTGCTTCTGTAGGCTCTGAACATGTGCCTTAGTAAACACCAACCGGTGTGGTACCAAACTGGGCTCCAAAAACGGTGCCGACTCCGCCTACTTTTTGCACAACGCAGTGAGGCGAACTGTTTTGAAGCACCTGATTGCTTTGATAGGAAAATTTTCTATGAAGAAACATCTTAGTAAGTGGGGAAATAGAAGCCCATGCAGTCGCCAAAGTAGTCTGCGCTTACGCAGTAGTAATGAGCCCTAAACAGGATTTTGACGAGCAAAGCGTCAGCAAAAGTATCGACGCAACATTTATATCTTCATAAACAAATTTCCACGTCATGATCACGTGAGCCAATCAAGTTATGTTTCAGAACTGTTTTCATCCGAGTCTCATTTTACTTCACACCGCTTTGCCAGCGGCGGAGGTAAGATTCCTGATTGACGTACCATCGACGACCTCTGCAGCCCTACCCGTGTCCTTGCAACGCTCGAAGGTTGTTGCCGCGTGTGCGAAGTGTTTTCTGCTTACAGGTGGCTTCAACGAACAACTGACATATCGATGAGATTAAAAGGACTGCGTCAGGTTGCATGCATCGCTTAAGCTCCGCCCAATTATATATCGCCATACTCTGGAAACATTCGAACGGGCTGTGAACGAATGGACCTATTTAGTAAGTAAGTAAGTAAGTAAGTAAGTAAGTAAGTAGAATTACTGAGTGGTGGCGTTGATGAAGATGCGGTGAGGAATGACGGCTGCTAATTTGTAACAAAATTATGGAGGGACATTTCGATAGCGCCTTTTGATAAACAAAAACGATTTTGTACATACCATTACTTACTTACTTACGTTGGCTGTCATTATCTCAAATCTGGACAACCTTTGGTGCGATTTCTGAGGTCGTTTTCTAGTATCAGTAACTTCTGATGACCTTCTTTAGAACAGCACAATTTTATGAACATTAAAAAATTTACATTCTTTGATTTTCATGACTTTTCCAAGAATTCGGAAAAATTTTCTATGAATTTAACAGATTTGATGATATTTTTATAGTTTTCAGGATTCTGATGACCTTTCGTAGGAGGCAACCTTCGCCCATACCAGTTTGGAGCATTTCAGTGATATGTGCCAAAATAAAATAGGTAGGATATGGCGGCCGACTGTTTCCGGATCCATCTCATGTTCAGCTGGCACAAAAATACACAATAGAAACTCTTTTGGAGAAAGCGAAACGGTTCAGTCGAGTTATCTTGCTACTGCTCTCAGTTACATGTATACTGGAAAAGGTGAGCAAACGTTTATCGTATAAGGGCCTATGGCTCGCAAGCTATGTGCGATCTTAAAGTAGGTTTAATCAGAAATGTTCGACCGAAGGAAAAACTAAAACAATTTTTTTAAACTTTTAATTGTGTCCTCAAACTTGAAAAATTTTGTGGTCGTTCTGTTTGCTCCATAAATAACTCGATGTACAACTTGGCAGGCAGTTAGACCTACACATTGAATACGTATTATTTGAAAGCCTATCACAGTTTATATATATGATTTTTTCATTTATTAAGCGGCACAGTTAAAAGACAAAGCATCAATGGATGGCACCGAACACCTGCGTGTGAAGGACGTGTTCAAGGTCCCTCCACAGGAGCCGTCTTAGGGGAGTTTCTAACGCGCATGCTCTGGGTCACAAGGTTAGCGCTCAAACCACTTGACTACGGTGTTGCAGTACTTAAACAAAAACATCGCCAACCATAAGACAATGATAGCCCTCATCATTCTATATTTGTGCAGCCTAAACAGTAATTTACTTATTTATCAGTAGGCCTAATTGCAGGTCATGGTTATATACTAAATTCTTTCACAGTAATGGCGCAGCATCGCACAGATAACTCAAACTAAAAGCCAACTGACAGACTGAAAAAACGCATATTACTTTACAAAGCATACAATTAACACACTTAACAAATTCCAAACCGAAAAGCGGAAATGCTGAATGTGCTGAAAAACAGATAGGCCTATGCACCTGTTCGATTCGTAACTAAACTATAACTCAGGTTTTTCTATAGACTATCAGCTCATTATGAACTCAACTCCTGTTTATTCGTTGTGGCAGTGACAAATACATATCAGTGGTTGTAACCTACGTACAAGGAACACCTCAAAGACGAAACATATTTCAAATGCATTCTAAAAATAGCCTTAGACATCAGCAGACGACAGTTTACCAAGGTCGATCAAGAATACATGCTTACATTTTCTGCAGGCAGTACACAGCATATTATCTAGTAAGTAGGCCTAGGTACACAATAGACGGTAGCAAAATATGACAAATAATTGGTTACAATTACTTTTTCGTGTAATATTCCATTTGGCTACTCCACCCTAAAAATTTCAATCATAATTAATTTTCTGAGATCGACAACTCGCAAGGTCATTAGTGATAAATATCTTTGTCTTGACATTTGTAAGCCTACATTGCTGTTGATTTTCGCCGTTTTAATTGAATGTATAAATTATAATTATTTCTGTATTTATTTAGCGCCAAAGCATAAATCGGTGGCGCTGGGTAATTGTGCGTGAAGTACATGCTTAATGTCCCTACACAGTGGCCTTCTCAGGAAGGCTCGAACCCGTACACCCCGCCTTACAATGCCAGCGTTCAAATCAAGCGGCTACCGTGTCACACGTTCACAGATTGTCGAAATGGCTGTTTCTAATGGCGAACACACCTTGAATACTTTTGTGATATTGACTAATAAAGTATATTGTCTGCGGTGTTTTTGTCATGTCAATACAAGCGCTTTCATAGCAGACATCGTATTGTTCTATACACAATAGCAAAAATACATAATAGCAACTCCTCTGGAGAAAAGGAAGCGGTTTAGTCGTATTGACTGGTTACTGCTTTCAGTTATACTGGAAAGGGTGAACAAACGTTCACCGTATAAGGGCATATGGCTCGCAAATTATGCGCGATCTTAAAGATCTTATTGATATTGTGCTCTTGTGGTTTTACTTAATTTGGAGCATACGAGAGTCTTTATCTTTAGTACTTCCACTAAATAATAAATCAGATAAACTGGGAAGTTGCAGAGACTCAAAAAATGGCGTAAACCATTAGGCGGGATTGAGTGCCTGCGACTACTTGTTAAAGCATACCATCTCGAGTTTTGCGAACATCATGGGACTCCAGGTAAGGCTGAACTTGTCATTCTTTTCCGACTCTAATATGGTATAGTGGCGCTTCATAAATCTCCAAAAATGCAGGCATAGTATGCCTTGTTGCTAATCAGCACGAAATAGAAACCTGAGTAGAACGAGACTTGAGTTTGCGACAAGAGCAAGACCACCCGTGCTAGGCTATATGATCTTCAGTTTCACAATTAACCTTTGTCTCACCACGTTTAGATAGAACGATTCGCACCATGAAATACTGAAGTCTCAGATTATAGCAGAGTCCAAAGATCATCTTTCACGCAAGATTGTAATATCTGTACTTAGAAACGTGGCTCTACAGGCGCAATATAATTGTTTTGGTTAAACAGAGACTCGTGGCTCCAGGAATGGATGCGTCTGAAGTCCTTATTTAAATGGCACGAAGGACTTGTACAGAAGAACGAATTGCGAAACTCTGGACCAACAAATGAGAAGGCAAAGCTTAGCAATGTCCAGGTTTCAGAAATATCGAGAATCCAAGTATTAGGTGATTGAACAGAGTTCTGGCGAGTCTAAATGTTGAACAACACTTTGCCATCTGTATGGGCGATTTTCAACCAGACATGATTCCAGAGTTATGGTTGCAATACACAGGCGATGTAGCCCCCTATATAGCAATCACTTTGGCCAGAAAGCTTGAATCATCCGTATCAATAGAATTGAATGACAGTAGTCAGCTCGAAACCAAGACCTGAGCCTAGTATAAAAGACAAGGTGAAATCTGCCAAGGTGCCGTTTGAGAAACGGTGTTGCTACACGTATCAGTTAAAACGTGATCGCAAATGGACACAAGAAGTCATTTATTCCCTTTGGGTAAGATGACTCGCGGAGCAAGTGTGAAAATAATAACTAACCAACTAACCAACCCATTACTAACCAGCTCAATACGTTTAGCATACATTTAAGTATGACATTATATCAGATACATGCAGACAGAGAGAGACACAGAGAGAGACAGAGACAGAGAGACAGACAGAAAGAGAGAGGAGGATGGTCCGTTGTAGTTGAGTAGGGGACGCTAGACGTCCGTGATCATCTTCTGTAGCATTGGTATGTAGGAGCAGTTGTAGTTCTCTGAGATCTCGACATTGTCGACGTCGATGTCGTCGAACATGTCAAGGTCAATGTCACTGATGGGTTCAAGGACGAAGTAGTCCTCGTCGCTTCCCATTCCAGGTCGATAGTTATCGTACTCGGATTCGATGGCCGACCCGGAATCGTATCCGAGCGTCGGATCGGAGCGGGACATTTCGCTTCCACTGTAGGACGACAGACTCACGTTGTCCGGTAGGAGGAGGCCTTGTCCTTTGGCACGGCCAAGGCCATCTGGTCTCCACGGACTTCCAGACCTCGAGTTGTTGGAGCGTCCGTCGTCTACGTCGCTCGCAATGTTCTCCAGACTCCTGGCGTGCCTCAGAGGGGTCGAGATGGCGCCCTGGGGACGCCTCGATTGGTTCGACGTCGGAGGCAGGCCCTGAGCCCCTTTGGCAGCGTGGATCTTCTTGGACGAAGGTCCGAGTGGACGGAAGTGTTGCGACGCAGAAGTGCTTCCGGATCTTCCAGCGGCGGCGGAGTAGAGCGATACCGGACGAGATGCTGGTTGCGGCAGCTGGAGAAATTTGTTGGCCAACATCCGCGGCGTGAACGACGATGTGTCATAGGCATTTGCGTTGAGACTTGGCGGGTAACCTCCTCTGGCAAACAACGATGCTTGCGGTGCTAGTCCGGGCGGCGGAAGTGGCGCTGGAGACAGCCCTCGAACGAGGCCGTCCTTTGAACTGTTGGTGTACATGGAACCGACCAACGATGCTTTCTGGGACATGGCTAACTTCTCCGCCGTAGGTTTCTGCCAGTTGTTCACTGATGTACCGGCGTACATCTGATGCGCCAGAGAGACGAGAGGGGCGCACTTGACCAGAGCGGCCATGGTGGCCGTGACCGGCGACTGAAGCACTTCTTCGGGCAGAAGCCGTGATCCATTCTTACAGTTTGGAAGGTTCGCGATATGTTTCTGCGGAGGCGTCGGTTGTTTCCCCAAAGGTGAAGGAGGTTTCTGGAGAATGTGGTTTGCCGTCTGTTGCAACAGATTTTGTTGCCCTAGCAGCTGCTGCTGTAACTGGTGTTGCTGCATCTGCTGTTGTTGCAACTGCTGCAGCTGCGAATGCTGTTGTTGTTGTTGTTGTTGCAACAGCTGGTTTTGCTGTGGGTAGTGATTGGTGTGTTTAAGGACGGCTGCGTTACCTTCATGCATGACTTCGTGTCTTTTCTCGACGTCTGTCGTAAATTCCTTCATTATCTGATCGATGTCGTCCTGTTCCATCTTACTCAAGCGCTTCGCTTCTTCTAGATTGTTCTCGCAGATGTTGGCGGAGACAGCTGCCTGACCTCTCTTGTTGTTTGGTCGAGAGCAGAAGGACGCCTTGGAGGCTGGACTCTGGCACGACCCAGCAGAAGATTTCGACGGGCTAGCACTCGTTGTGGCGCGACTCTGATATCTGCTTACCTCGCACAATGATTGCTTGCGTGAACCTGGAACTGAATCAGATGCTGAGCTTCGACCTGAGCTTTTTAGCTGGCTGCCAGAAGCATTTCCAAACGACGAAGTCACCTGTGATCGGGTGGATGAGTCGGAGAATTGGCGCTGGAGAGCCAGTCCGTTCAGCGGGTAGTTCAGTATCTGCGACTGGGTGAGGGTGTTCTCCGAGCAGTCGGTCGTCAACCCACCGCTCCCCGATGGACCGATGACGTTGCGATAGTGGACAGCAGGAAGGTCGGGTGATTTGTCGCCTTCAGCTAAAGTGGCTCCCACTGGTGCTAAGAGAAAATTAAAGGCCGCTAGAGTCGGTCGATTGGCTGTTTTCTTCTGCCCGTCGCTCACCGGTTCATCAAGCATTGGTCTTCTACGACCTAAGCTGCTCGGCGGGGTCATGGATACCTTGGACACGAGAAAGGCGTTTTCCTTAAGCGGAAAAGCAAGAGGTGGCTTGTGATTGGCCGCTTCAACCCATGGCTGTTGGCTTTCTTTGCCGGAGCTGATGACCGATGAATTACTGATGAACTCGTAGTTCGATTCCGGTTGCTTAAGAACCGATGATGGATTGAGAAACGGAAAACTGTTTCTGTTCTTGAGAAGCTGCTGCTGCTGCTGCTGATGCTGGACGACGAATGAGCGGCTGCTGGAGTTTCTTCCGGGCAGAAGGTAGGTTGTGATGCCTGGCATACCGGAAGGTTTGAAATGGCCTCGACTGTGGAAATGGTATTTCAACTGTAGAAGTTCCTGAATCTTCTGCGTTACCTTCAAAGTGAATTAAAAGCTAGAGTAATGGTAGCTCTCTGCGGCCATTTTAATGAGTACTTCAATGTGTCTTGAAGTCTGTTAAGAGTCGAGATGCACAATATACTTAAATAAAAAATCAATCAATAATTAGTTTCTCTTTTACAGATAAGTCTGCTTTGCTTACTTCAATGCAGTTTGATAATCCTTTGTCACTTACTTGAATAGGCTAGAGCACAACCTTTCCACTCACTTGAATGCAATTCGGTGAGCCTGTCTTTTCCAGTTTGTTGGCTAAGTTAACCGTTTCTCCCCAGATGTCGTACTGTGGCTTCTTGGCTCCAACGACGCCAGCTATGACAGGTCCAATGCTCAGTCCTAACAACAACAAGGAATAATTTAAGGTAAGCTCGAAATTTACATATTGCCTTTGTGTGTCACTCAAGGCATCAGACGATGGCGCACCAACGCCTGTCCCTGTCCTTTTAAGGTCAGTCTAGTAAGGCAGAAAGGCAGCCCGAGAAAAGATGCATGCTGTAACTGACAGAGTAGTCGGAATCTGTGGTGCGAATAAATGTTTGCAAGGAACCGAGACTGCAAAGCAACCAGGCCTATACAAAGGTCAGAGAAATAAGACAGTCAGAGAAATCGATTGAAAATATCCAGTGTTTTAGCTGCTAGGGGCATATGTTTTGGAATAATAAGTAATTATTTAAGTAAATAAGGTCAAATTTATATTACAAGGAATTTTTAAACGTTACCTATCTATAATTCCGCTCTGATATTGAACTATAACCTATTCTGAATGTCATCTAAATCTCACCACTGGTTCAGCTTATATCTCCATACATTTGCTTCTGGCAAAATGTATGGAGATATAATCTGCGCGATAATGGATTGAGAAACGGAAAACTGCTTCTGTTCTTGACCAGCTGCTGCTGCTGCTGATGTTGGGCGAGGAATGATCGGCTATCCCTCTATCCCTATCCACTTTGCCAACCACATGAACACAATCAGATTCCAACTGGGCCGAGGACCTTTACTGAGTTGGAGGATCACTTAACTGTAGAGAAATCAGGTTACTTTACATCTGCTCGGAGCATAAGACTGGTGCTATAACAATTAATGCCCAATTCATGATTCCGTGCCGCACGTTCGTCTGTTGTGCGGCACGATGCTCTATTTGTAGTAATCCGTGTCTGTAATCCAACGATTGCTGGTTCGAGCATGCTGAGCCGACTCCGTATAACGACATGGGACAAGTTGTTCGCGCACATGTTTCTTGTTCCTGAGATTCAGATTTACTTACCGTGCGTTTTTATTAAGTGCAATATGTAAATGAATAAATGAACAAATTGTAAACCTAATCTTTGGACAAAATCCTTTGTGTTTAGTAAATTAATTAAATAAAAGTAAATTAATAAGATGCTTATAAAAGGCATATAGGAGACTGGTGTGCACCGGCTCGGAGCATGAGGCTGTCGTCTCTCTGTGCCACAGTTTCCATTGCATCGAGGATGAAATCGATGAGAACAGTCAGATATTGGCGACATTTCCAGTCTTCCGTATCCTAGAGATGAATTCAAGAAACAACAGCCACGGATAAGAAACCATCGATTAAAGTCAGATCTCGCTTCTGAGTTAAACATCTTATCTGCTCCAATCCAGACCAATTCAGTCGAGTTCATTTCAGAGAGCTTTTACAATATTGCTTATATGTGGACTGCTGTGGTTTAAATTCAGCACTTTATATAATAGAGCATTTGGCCCTATCTGCTTAATGATGAACTCATTCTTAATTAATTGTACTTTTAATGCCTTCAAGAAGTTACAAGAATGCGCTATAAAACTTTTCGCCAACCAACCAATAACCGACTGACCATTCAATCAATCATACATTTATCATACATTCTTCGTTTTCTACTTATTCTCCTCCTGCTCCTTTTTTGTTCTTCTTGTTCTTCTTCTTGTTCTTCTTCCACTCCTGCTTTTCTTTTTCTTCTTCTCCTTCTTCACCTTCTATTTATTGTCATAATAATAATAATATTAATTCTACTACTACTACTACTACTACTACTACTACTACTACTACTACTACTACTACTACTACTACTACTAATATTATTATTATTATTAGTAGTAGTAGTAGTAGTAGTGCATTATCATTATCATTATAATTATTATTATTATTATTTTTTTTACCAAGGTAAGTATAATCCCTTGGTTGTTCAAAAATTTCCGGAGAAAAAGAGAGAGAGGGACTCTGGAACGGCTAATCCTCGTCTGGATTCGGCACTACAAATGTACCGTGGAAGGCGACTGCATTGAAACGCTGTAATGTTATAGATAAGCGTTGAAAAAGGTAACCTGTTTCTCTACCATCTCCGGATATGAGGGACAATATACGCCCCAAGTCTGTGAGAAAGGTCATACCCAAACCATTGATAGGGCCTAAATTATTATTATTATTATTATTATTATTATTGCAGAAAATTTTTATAATTTTTAATGCTAGAATTGTGTTGTATTTTATAGGCGCTATATAAAATAGGTGATCACAGTATTATAATTCTTAATATTGCAAAATTTAGTTCAGAAACTAAGCAAGTATTATAGTAGTATTGTAAATTCAGTAAAATTAACACACATACATATTATAGTCGATTACAGAAACTACGTTCGTTCAAGATAGTTTTGTATTAGCCTATTAAGATTAGGCCAAGCTAACAAACCCATGTCCTCATGTTCGCAATAATAGCCAATATGAAAGAGATGGGTAACTGGTATAATTTTTCATGCAGCTAGGCAGCTTTTTAGAGCGATAGGCAAATCTAACCCTGCAGCTCTAAAGGAAAAGCAGAAGAAGTGTCTGTCTGTGTATTTACATTGTCAGCCACTGGCGAGGGACTTTACTTGTCGCTTCCTCTTCTCATTTAGCTAAACCGGAATAAACTGCGAGCCGTTTTTACTCCACAAAAATACACGACTGACGTAATAACACTGAACACGAAACACCGAAGAACAACGTATTGCGCGAATCAGAAGTTCTTAACAAGCTAACAGTTTACGTCCATAGCATACTAGCGAAGCGCTGGATCAGACGTTCTTAACGTACAAACACTTTGAATCTGTAACATACCCACAGTGTGCTGGACACTGCGTTCTTTCAATAACAAGAATTTTGCTGAAGCTGTCATTCAATACACAGGGATGGATATACTGCGATGCATTGCAGACACTTTTTCCTGGATTCGCATAGTCTTCACTTACGGAGAGGTTCGTGAGGACGAAAATATCAGCCGCAAGAAGTCGGACGACGGCTGCGAGAGACGACAGATCGTCGACCTAGTCAGCTACAATGGACTCATCTCATCCATACAGATGTTCATTCTGCTGATGGCCGCCTCGTCTGCCCTCATCCTCGCGACTTACAAATCGGATACGTACGAGGCAGTCAACATGACTGTCCTCGTGCTGCTCATGATGGGTGGAATGGGAGTGATCCTGGCGTTCTGGAAACACAGGAGTAAGCTAGTGGCGCCGGAGAACAACCGACCGACCGACGATGACCCCAGATTGCAAAACAGGGACAGAAGTGGTAAAGAACGGAGAGAGGGAGGAGTGGAAGGAGAAAGAAGAAGAGGGGGAGGCGAAAGAAGAAGAGAAGTAGGAGGAAGAGGAAGAGGAAAAGGTAGAGAAGGAGGAAACGGATACGGAGGAGCCGGAGGAGAAGTGGAAGGAAGAGGAAAAAGAAGTGAAGTTGGAGGAGGTAAAGAAGAAAGAGGGACAGCAAGTAGAGGAGAAGGTGGAGGAGGCAGTCGAGTGGTTGTCGTGGGGCTCGTTGTCTTCTACATCTGTGGCAGTCTGCTGGATCTGTTGCAGATAGTCGCAAGCACATCTTGCTCTGTGATGCTGTTGCAAAAGTGCGACAGCGCAAGCTCCAGGTTCCGCCTGGTGGTCCACTTCATGTTCCACCTGTTCCGCGTCATCTACCTCGGTGTCGTTGCCTTGTTCTGCCTCCGTTTCTACTTAAACAACTTTATCGACCGAAGTCTCGTTCGCTACAGCCTGATGTTCCTACAGGCGGTCAATCTCAGCCTCTGGTTCGACGCCACGGCCCACCGAAGACCCACAGACGATTCCAGCAGATACTTGGCCTTCATCGGGCGCCATTACACCTGCGTGGGCCCCTCAAACGCCACGAACGTAACGGATTGCATTAGGAGCAAGTTCTACAGAACCGTCAACAAGGACCTCTCGCCGCTGGTCAGACCCTTTGCGATTCAGTTCACCCTGCTCGTCGCCAACTTTTTCTGCCAGTGGTTCTTCAACTGCGTCAAGGTCAAGGGCAGCGCGTCAGAGCCGAGCGACGGAGACTCGGAAGAGACCTCAGACTTTGCCTGCAGTAGGAGTATCGACGACCGTCCTATGGAGATTGGCCTTGTCGTTATGTCGAGCAACGGAGAACTGGAAGAACGGAATCGAGTGGAGACGGAAGAGCCAGACGAAAAGAGTCCTCTTCTCGTGAGAAGGGCACCGAGGGCCCCGCGATCAGCCGGGTTCCAGCTGTGGCTCGTGGCGATCATCATTGTCAACAGTCTGCTGATCGCTTTTTCGTTTTCGTTCACCAACAAGTCGTTCCTCTACTACACTCTGTTCTTTTACTGGATCTCCATGTCCCTGGCCGTCGGTATCGGCTTCCGCGTCAGCAGAGGCTTCGCCGTTAGGCGGGAAGCGATGGAATTCACCGGTCTCGACTACCTGTTGCTCTTCACCTCGACCGGACCGATCGCCTTCAACGTCTTCACGCTGATTGCGATGATCGACGCAGGTAGGGGCAACGGGAGCGGTCTGTGCTTCAGCCTGTTTCTCGTGCTCTTCGATCTGACCCAGTCGTACGTTCAGGTGGCGTTTAGCTTGTACGCCGGACGAGTGGTGCTCGACGCGAAGGATGCTGGGCAGACGAGGAACGCGGCCTACTTCCGCGGTATTGTCTTCTACTTGGCGGTCAGCAACGGAGCTCTGTGGATCGCCAACACTTTGAACGACATCACAGTGGATCAGAGCATCCAGAAGGCACTCTTCGGGAACGACATGTGGATTGTCATCTACAACATCATGAAGCCACTGTCGCTGTTCTTCCACTTCAACAGTTGTCTCCTGTTCACCAGAGTCTTCCGAAGACGAGGCCCCTATACTAGAACGGCGTCCGAAATGAAAAATCGCGCATCCTAATTACCATAGCAGCGTTTCTCCGTCTTTCCAGAATGAAGCTTTCTAGTATCTACAATCTTTTGAACCTCTAAAGGCGGCCTATTCTAGTTTGAATATACCAGCTAACACCGAGTGTGCTGCTGTTCCGAAATATGCGCCGCCTAGAATAATTATTACCAGTAAAACAATGTTGTTTTCTGTTACTTCAAATGGACAACGCTATGTTGCTTTCTGATACTTCAAATGGATAACGCTATGTTGTTTTCTGCTACTTCAAATGGACAACGCTATTCACAATACTCTTAAATGACAAATTCCACTATTTTGTTTTTCTGCTGATTCATCTGATATGAGCTCAGTCGAAAGAAAGCTCTGTCAGTTTCTGATACTAAAATTACCAGGACATTCTTAGACCTGGTCTGCTAATAAATGGCATATAGTTTTGACTCAGAACTAATAGCCAGAACTAATACATAGCCCAAATTAATGATACGCAAGTTGGCTACGACGTAACTCTATGAACGCATTAATTGTACACAAGAATGTTTTCTTGCGATATTCTTGCACACAATAATTATAATTGTACACAATATTGTTTTCTTGTGATATTCTTGGTAATTAAATACTGTAGCATCATATGAGGAAATATTAGATACGGTCAGATTAGATTAGATCCAATACGATCAGATTAATTTAGCTCATACAAGATCATAAGATTTCTGATAAGATTTAAAATAGTCATATCACATCGGATTAGATGGGTTTGATCTGATCCTTTCAGATTTGAGTAATTTTAAACAGTATTTATTTTCTTCAGATATGATCAGGAAATGTTAGTTTAGATTATATATTATATAAAATTAGACTAGATTCTTAGCCTAGAGTTTAGATATATTATTTGGCAAGATAACCTCGAAAATTATGAGTTATTTTTTTGGTGTTTACGTGAATATCTCTAAGTTGAGTGACTTACATCCGTTTTTGCGCTGGCTTGTAGACCGACCGCCGACAAAAAACTCGTTCCAAAGGACTTTATTTTACAGACGGCTTTGTATCTCTCGTCGTCTATCAACTGCGCAAATAAGTAAGTTGGCAAATGAGTTCGGGAATGAACAATTAATTAAGCGAGTCACTTAGTAAGTAAGCATGTGGGTAGTAAAATAAATATTACTATGACACATCATAAATTGAACTTTGCTAAACCTCCGTGCCTACTAGACTAGTGTTTTGGGCACTTGGTCCTTGTTTAAAAGGTTCAAAAAATTTGTCTTTGAAAATGAAGAATAAATGAAGAAGAAAAGCCCAAGATTGGCAATCAAAAGAATTAAACAATAAAAGAGAATAAAAATTGAATAAATTGCATAAACAAACAGCAAGAAAATAATTAAATCAGTGAAATGAAATTATGTAGCAAGAATGTGTAGGAAATCAGAAGGAGATGGAGGAAATAAGTAAATCAAGGAAATAAAAGAATGTAGCAAGGACTTGTGGGAAATTACTTTATCGATGACGCTGATGGTGTCGTTCAGGACTCGCAGACATTCGAGTTTATTTGTTCCATCCAGGAGACTGTAGATGTCCGTTAGGTTCACAATTGACAGAAAGCATACAGCCACCTGGCAGTGGCTCTGACTGTACAGTTCCTATACAACCACACAAACAAACAAACAAACGTTACAGCAGATACACAGAGAGGCAGGCAGACAGGCAGAGACGCAAAAGACAGGAGGTATTTTATAGCTCCACGCTTGGCGCTATAGAAATAGTTGGAATAGAATATATTTATTTATTTAAAGCAAAGTCAGTCCATCTGAATCTGAGGTGCAGAGAACAGAACAGAGTAAACTAGATTAGATTAGATTCCACTATAGATTGCT
The DNA here is from genome assembly GCA_964023275.1 of Norana najaformis. Lineage (NCBI taxonomy): Eukaryota > Metazoa > Annelida > Clitellata > Crassiclitellata > Hormogastridae > Norana > Norana najaformis. The sequence goes on from OZ029921.1 coordinate 29,063,544, forward strand.
ACCGTAATATTCTTCGTTCCGATGTCTTGAAAATGTGCAGTCACGTGGTCCGGAAGAATATTTAAGACGAGCAGACGATTGGCCTCCTGAACATCGCGAAGTTCATGCAACTGTTGGCCGACCTTTGAGAATAGAACCACACAACTAATTAACTCCACGGTTTGCTAATCCTGAATTTTAAAATAGAATTTTGGCGATTTTGATAAGGGATTTAGAAATGATAAAACTGCTGGAATAATCAGGCTTTCACTGAACTAAGGGCTGATAAATACACGAACGGCTGACGGCGCACACAAAATAAAAATTGTAAGGTTACCTTATGAGCGAATTTCACAAACCGAAAATTTCGACAATTATCTGATCCATCGTACGAACTCAGCAACACTTCACTCCTTGCAATTTTTGCACACTTTTTTCACTCAAATCTGAAAAAGCTTCTCTTTCACAAATCCTATCCTGATTCTTCCTCTTCCCCTTATCTTTCTGTACGCTCATATTCGAAACACTATCCGCCATAGCCGTCTGACTTGTCTACCTGCCTGACTCTTGGATCTTGACCTGGAACCGGACCCTTCCTCTCTATCGATTTTGTTTTGACTGAGCGCCTGTGAATAAGCTGGTTCCCGCGACTTGGCTTTCGTTAGACGCTGTAGAAATCTCGAGACTACAAAGGAAACTGAAAGGGGTTTGTGCTCGCGCAACCCCGCCATTGACTTCACTGCTGTACTTACAAGGTGGATTCATAAAAACTGCAGATCAAATTGCTTGGGCATAGCTAGCTGGTTATGAATAACTAATGAGGCATTCCTGATAGTTCCTACCTGGTGATTCCACAGGAACCGTAGCCTCTGCGTCCATTCGATATCTCGACTTGCGACGTACAGAGCCATAAGAAAGTGAAGAAACATCAGAATTCCAGAAATATTCGTCGACACTTCAGGTCTGAACACACATCAGAAATACACAGCAGAGGCTGATAATAAATGGCTGATAATGAGTGCTTACGTCCAGCACCCATCGACGGTTAGGGTACTCTATATAATCCCAGGCAGTGCATTTTCATGAGATTGTAGCTTATACGGTTCGGATGCACTGTAGCGACCTCCAGCGCATCTGTAGTACCCTCGTTATATCAGACGATATACAAATTACTAGTACATTGCATTGCAAGAATTCAAAGAAAGAGCTAAATGTCTCTATTGGTAGCCACAATGATGGCCACAATATTGTGCTCTGTATTGATCATGATCAGGAGTGGCAGAATTGTCATCAAGATCATCTTCGTCGTTGCATAAATGTAGGCTCACATCGTACATGTATTTTAAATCGTATTTTATCAATTTAATCTTATGTAAATTAAATCATATATGTTATTAAATTGTGTATGAATTACTTAAGCTTTCCGTCGATTTCTTTGAAGAGCTGATGGTTAACGTATTCGATGACGATGATGTAGAAAGTGACGATGACCAGCCAGATGACCAGCTTGACCACGGCGGTCATCTTCAGGAATACCATAACGACTAGCAGTGTAACTATGGCAGCCAGGTAGATGTAATGAGGCATGTCACACTCCAACAGGTAGTCGCTGTTGAAGGACATCGTCATCTCGTGACCAGCCACGGAACCAACATCCGGGAACAACAGTCCACGCCGACAACACAACTAGAGAAAGACAAAAGCCACATCCTGACAAAAATATTGAATAGAAAAGGATAAGAAGACAACGGAAGATACGACACAATTGGATTACGGGATAGTTTAGGGTAGGATATAGTAGTATAGTATAGTATAGCATAGTATAGTACAGTATAGTATAGTACAGAACAGAACAACACAATACAGTATACAGTATGTAGTATAGTATAGTATTGCCTGGTATAGTACAGAACAATATAGTACAATATAATATAGTAGAGAGCTGAACTACTTCTCGGTTCAAAGTCTTTTCTGGATTAGCTTTGTCACATTTTTCAGATTTGCCCTTGTCAGAAGCATATTCACTTAAGTACCCATACGGAGACCATTCATTTTCCATTTTGCCTCCGGTAAATCCACACTCTATACATGCAATGTTGATAAACCTTCCCTTGGCCTTAATCCGACGATCTTTAAAGACTGCTCAAAGATGTTAATGCTAACAAGCTCTTATTGAAATCTATTTCAACTCTACAGAACTGTAAAATATGGCTATTCTAATCTAACAATCCTAATCTAACTAAGATTATGTAAAATAAAATTACCTATAATCTACCGACCTAAAATACTTAATGCTGATAATCAAAATCGTAAAACTCACCACATTTGTGAACGACAAAGTGAAGATAAAGATGATGGTTATCAAAGAAAATATCATTCGAAGGAGTGGCTGCTTCCGAAGATCACACTTGACACACTACGCACAGATAGATAAACACAGGCAGCAATGAAGTAATATATGGCAAACTAAGGTAAGTTAATACAGGCAAGCTAAGGTAAGACAAGGTAAGATAAGATAAGGTAAGGTAAAATAAGGTAAGGTAACACTGAAACTAAAATTCTGTCATTCGTTCATTAATTTACGTAACTGCTTTTTGTTCATTTTGCTCACTCGTGTGTTCATTTATTAAGATTTCTTAATTTTTTCAGTTTCTTCAATCAGTTGTTTAACCATTTTCGTTCTAGCTTGAAATGATCAAAGAAGATATCGTTTAGCATTAAATGATCAAAGAAGATATCGTATGTAGATCGCGTTACTTTGATTTTGTAGCCAAGGATTAGGATGAGAAGAATAGAGATCCACGTGAAGCTGAGAACGAAGAGAATCAACAGAAGCAGCGTTCTGCCAACCAAAGCAACAAAAGAACAGCGCTTAGTCAAAACCAGTAAACATAAAGAATTGATCAGTCAAACAAACGAACCATTCAGTCATATAGGAAGACTGTTCAGTCAAACAAAAGAACGGTTCACTCAAATAAAACACTGTTAAGTCAAACGAACGAACGGTTCATTCAAACAAAACACTGTTCAGTCAAACAAACGAACGGTTCATTCAAACAAAACACTGTTCAGTCAAACAAACGAACGTTCATTCAAACAAAACACTGTTCAGTCAAACAGAAAAGGTTTAGTCAGACAAACCACGATGTCATATATTTCAATGCAACCTCTATCTGGACAGAGTTCTATTCGCTCTGCAGCTCAAAGGATGAGGTCGTCCCTCTGTCCTATGCTTCCACAAAGCAGCGTGGTTGTTTCTGTATAGTCGGCCCTTCATCTTGGGACAGGCCACTTGTGACATGAGCTTCTTGTCCATTCTCTGCCTCTATTTCGCCAGCAATTGAAGACGACTCTAACTGATCGTGGTCTCGGTGTCAATTTTGGAGCACCTCTCTGACGAGTTTTCTGGGATAGGGGCTATATATAAATGTGCAGTTATGATTACGACTATGAATGTAAGAAATGCTACCTGGGTAAAATGACAGCCTGGACGGCCATTGAGAGAACGAGAAGAACGAGAGAACAGAGAACAGTCGTGGGATAGGATCTGTCCTCCTGTCGGCGATACTAAAACAGTTTGACAATCAAAGAACAGCCTTAACCATCAGGGTTCAACCCGCGGGGTAAAATTATCCTCCAGTGATTATGAATCATTGTAACGGGCTGTTAATAACATTTTAGCGATTCTTAACTTATGACTTCGTATGTATTTGTACAAAGATCAATTTGGATGGTAATTTAACTGATATAGTTATACTATCATGCTAAATTTTATTTACCATAAATGCGTTTATCTTCATGCAGTCATATTAACACTTATACACGCATATATACATATAATATATCTGCATGCAGTAAACTTATCATGTGCACAGCAAACCTTGCGTTCCTTGGAAGTTGATTTGAAGCAAAGGGTGACATAGTTAATCATCAGTCTCTTCGCTTTCTCGACGGATTTATTGCTGATTATCTGAATCAGATTCTTCTGGATTTCATTGGAAAACGTCTGCTCTTTGTATCTACAAGTATTCATTCGTTAATCAGCTGAGGCACAGCGATAGATTGTTATAAGGCGAATTATTTAAACCGAATACTTGAACCAATGTATACCTAGTTCAATGAATATATGTCGCAATCGTAATCGTAATCGTAATTCCGAGATTTCTACAGCGCCCAACGAAAGCCGGACAACGGGGACCAGCTTATTCACAGGCGCTCAGTCAAAACAAAATCGATAGGCAAAAGGGTTCGGTTCCAGATCAAGATCCAAAAGTCAGACGGAGAGACAGCGTGGTAGCTACGGGGGATGGAGTTTGGGGTTGGAGAGGAAAGAGAGATAAGAGGAAGAAGGGGTGTCAGGGTACGATCTGTGAAAGACGAATGTTTTCAGTTTTGAGTCAAAAGGCCGACGCAGAAATTGCAAGCGGTGGAGCATCGATGAGTTTGTATGATGGGTCAGAAAACTGTCGCAATTTTGGGGGAGTTTATTCGACCGAGCGTCGTAACTTTCAAGAAATTCAAGTATTACCCTGTTTGTGATGGCTGCTCCAGATCATCGTTGCTATGCACCTGAAATATGAAGAGATTTTAGAGACCTGTAGTCGATACATAAAGCTTAAGCCGGTAAAGGTCAAAAACTTCTTTACAGGAATCTATAGAAACGTGGTCGCTTGGGTGAGGCGTAAACATGACTATGATATGATGCCTTTTCAAATATTATTTTCAATGATAACCTTTTAGTCATCGCTATTGTAGGTGCATATTTATATAGCGTCTCTTCAAGAAAACTCCTGTGAGGTGATTCCGGCCTGACAACACTCGACTACAATCAAGTAGAATGGTCTTCAACCATTGGCGAAATTGATGCAGATAAAGGACAAGAAGCTTATGTCGTAGGTTGCATGTAAGCCTCCTCCAGAATGAAGGGTCGACGACGGCAAACCTACCATTTAGACTGGACTGTAAACAACCACATCATCTTGAGCTGTACAGATAGACATAGACAGATAGGTAAATACATAGAGTGAGTGAGAGAAAGATTATAAATGGTATAATTTCGCTGCTATCTGACTTTTTCTTATTTCATTCGAGTTTTGTTGATATTGTTTAGCTAGCAGGAAATTTTGCATGAATAGACAGATTATTACAAGAAGGACAGGAATTTATAGATTCTGTATTAGATATATTATTTGGCAAGATAACCTCGAAAATTATTAGGTATTTTTTTCTGGTTTATGAATATTGATGAATGTGTACAAGTAAATATATGAGAGTCGTTAGAATTATACGACTGTTCAAACAGTGAAGCAATGATTTTAGGAAGTCAGAAATGTTGTTGACTGCAATTTCGGATAACAACAAACATCAACAAAGCAAGAAGAAATAGATCGCAGCAAAGCAGCAGATGTGAAGAAGCAGATAAAAGGAATGTCGATTAACGAAAAGAAGATACAAAAACAGATAAAAGAATTCTCTAACTGCTTTCCGGAAGGCAAAGGATGCTGGTGGCATTGAAGAATGTTTACTTGCTGGCGCCTAGAATAAGGTTATACACGCTAATAAAACAAGACATTTCTGAAACGTGTGCACTTTGGGCGGGAAAGAACAGAAGCAAAAGTTAATGAAAGACAGGGAGAGATGATAGAGACACACATCCAAGAAAACACGCAGACACACAGGCATAAATTAATTTGGTAAGAGATGAGGATGAAAGACGCGATAAGAAGGAAATTATAGCAAAGGAGATAAGGGAAAATATATAGAGAGAGTAATACAGACAAACAGAAAGGCATGGACGCTAACAGACGGAGACACACACATAACGAGGGAGGGATAGAGGGACAAAAAAGAAACAAAGCATCATAGAGAGAGTGTTGCATCTGTGTAGGCAATCAGAGATAGAAGACGGAACATCGCTATCACTTATGTAACATTTTTACCCTGTGACAAGATTATCGTGATTTAATAATAATAATAATAATAATAATGATGATGATGATGATGATGATGATAATAATAATTGCCGTTCCAGATAATTTATCATTTTCTCCGGACATTTTTTTTAATCCTGAGGTATCATATATACCTTGGGGGAAAAATAATAATAATGATCATCATCGTCGTCGTCGTCGTTATAACAATAACAACAATAGCAATAATACTGCTACTACTAGCAATAGTAACAATGATGATAATCATTACCATATTACTACTACTACTACTATTAATAATAATAATAATAATAATAACAACAATGTAATTGTATAGAGGAGTTTTATTGTGACAAGCATTCTCTCTTAGCAATTCGAGCTAAGGACTGACTAAGTCCCTACTCAGTGACCGTTTGTGGAGAGATTCATAATCGCATACAATGCGATCACTTAAGCCAACCACACAGACACCCTGCCATGCACATCATTCAAGCCGTTCACACCCAATGACTGTAAAGCGTGCGGTTTAGATTTAACAAAGTAACTGATACTGTTATTGGCCGACTGCACCGATGCCTTCCACGTGGAAGTCTTGCATGGCGCCTCATCATCGTTATTTTAGATCATGGTTTCTTCCGACAGTCACTATTCCGTCTTCTATCTCTGATTGTCTAGGCAGACGCACACGCGCCAAAGAGGCAAGAGCAGACAGCTGAGGAAGACACAAACACGTTGAACAAAGAAACAACTGACTCACTCGGGAGAGAGAAATATAAATAGACTGACAGGCATTGAGACAACGGATATATATATATATATACCATAGAAATATATATATATATTTATATATGTACGCAGAGCGATTCAGTTTGGGGCAGTGGTTCAAAACCAATGAAAGTCGCTGAACCATTTAAAACCAATGTTATGTCATATTATGATATGCTATTTGCTGCGTTATGTTGTATTATGCTAAGTTATGTGATGTCACATCGTGTTATGTAGTTTTCTATGTTGTGAAGCTGTTTTATTATGTTGTGATGTTATGTTATGTCATGCTACAGAGAGACACAGACAGAAACAGACAGACAGAGACAGAAACAGAGACTTGAGAAACACTGTCACACTCAGAAGAAGGCATATTAAGCGACTGGAATGGATCGCGAAGAAGACGTTGCGTCAACTAAAGACACCCTTTGTATCCGTCTTCGTCGAACTTGAGCAGAGCATCAAGATAAAACGAATCACTGCGCTGTTCGAAGGCCCTTTGCTCCACAGCTCCTTCTCTCAATCACTGCAATTCAAAGCCACTTGGACTTGCACGAGTGGACTGTCAATAGATGACCATTTCCTGCTCCTGGTCGATAGGGAAATTCTTTCGCGGCTCTTCTGCTATTAAAAGCACCAGTGTTTAAATGCCAGCCGTAAACCAGAAGAACAAAGAACACAGCATAATTGCTGTCTGCTGTTTCTTATCTTAGACTCAAATTAAACGCGGGACCAGCAAGATATGGCCGCAAGCCAATGAAAGCGGACCACACAAAGACTGTTTTATGTTGCATGATGTTATCATGTTATTATCTTCTACTCTATTCTTCATTGACGTAATCTACCGTAACGCATTGTAACGCAACGCACTACGACGTAATTTAACACAATGCATTGTGACGTAGTTTGATGCAGAGCAACGTGAATAATTTAACGAAACGCAATATGACGTAATATAACGCAGTGCAACTTAACGTATATAACGCAACGAAATGTGACGTAATTTTACGCAATGGAATGTGACGGAATTTAAAGCAATGCAATGTGACATAATTAACATGTCGCGATATGGTACGTAGGCATGTAAATATATGTATCTGAACATTTATATAGAGCATTTTAAGACCCATGCAAAGGCGTTGAAAGAAAGCTATCTAATTAACACTTCTAATAAGACGCGACGTAAGATATAAACTAAACTCAACATTTTATAGTAAATTCTTCGAACTAAAATGAATAAATTTTCCTAGAAAACTGAATAAACTCTACTTAAGCACCGGGATAACCATGCCCTGTATTTATATTCCGAAGCACAACACATCATGCAATATCGTCTGCAGGGAATCTTGGCTGATTTAGAGAATCAGTTGTCAGTGTGAACAGCTAAATATTGAACCAATATGCTATTGTTCAACTTCATTTGAAACAACACAGCGCCTCTGTGGTGCCACGTTCTGCAAACACTAAGCTGAATAGTTTAACAGAACAAACAAGTCTTTGCAGCGGATGGTGATTCATGTAGCGCCTGTGTTTCATTCTTGCAAAGTGCTCTACAAATGTTCAGATACATGCATACGTATTTAGCAATATGGCAGACTATCTACAGGTAGAGCACAAATGTCAAGTCAGTGACCCCGCTAAGCGCTTTTCTTTGGAATCCGTCACTATATGCCATGCAACAATTACATATCGCATTTATTTGTCCAGATGCATACGCAAAACTATCCCTATCATCTTACACAACATGAGCAATTTCTTTAACATGTTAAGCCGATTGTGTAACCTTTTGCGATGTGCTGCTGTTCTGGACGACGTTTGAGAAAGGAAGCTCGACGTTGAAGCTGACAGCAGCGATGCGGTTGCTGATGCTCTTGATGGACAAGCGGCCGGACGGACGCTGACCACAACCAACTGCAGACGTTGACAGAGGGCCATAGCGCTAACAATATAAGAGAAAGTTTTTTAAAGGCCCTTGTATAGGCCTACAGCTGATGCTCATTAAAACGCTGTCTTCAGGTACTTTAACAAGACTCTGTTGCGATGAGTTTACTTTCTGTAGCAGAACTAAACAAGACTCTGTTATGATGAGTTTACTTTCTGTAGCAGAACTAAACAAGACTCTGTTGTGATGAGTTTACTTTCTGTAGCAGAACTAAACAAGACTCTGTTGTGATGAGTTTACTTTCTGTAGCAGAACTAAACAAGACTCTGTTGCGATGAGTTTACTTTCTGTAGCAGAACTAAACAAGACTCTGTTGTGATGAGTTTACTTTCTGTAGCAAACTAAACAAGACTCTGTTATGATGAGTTTACTTTCTGTAGCAAACTAAACAAGACTCTGTTATGATGAGTTTACTTTCTGTAGCAGAACTAAACAAGACTCTGTTGTGATGAGTTTACTTTCTGTAGCAGAACTAAACAAGACTCTGTTGTGATGAGTTTACTTTCTGTAGCAGAACTAAACAAGACTCTGTTGTGATGAGTTTACTTTCTGTAGCAGAACTAAACAAGACTCTGTTGTGATGAGTTTACTTTCTGTAGCAGAACTAAACAAGACTCTGTTGCGATGAGTTTACTTTCTGTAGCAGAACTAAACAAGACTCTGTTGTGATGAGTTTACTTTCTGTAGCAGAACTAAACAAGACTCTGTTATGATGAGTTTACTTTCTGTAGCAGAACTAAACAAGACTCTGTTATGATGAGTTTACTTTCTGTAGCAAACTAAACAAGACTCTGTTATGATGAGTTTACTTTCTGTAGCAAACTAAACAAGACTCTGTTATGATGAGTTTACTTTCTGTAGCAAACTAAACAAGACTCTGTTGTGATGAGTTTACTTTCTGTAGCAGAACTAATTATGGAACCTGTGTGCAAGACCGTGTTATATCAGAACTCGCGTTATAAGAAAGGTTGTTATATTATTATATGGAATTTCTAGTGTGTTGGCTGAAGGAGGAGCTCAGGTGAAAGATGATGGTGTCTGAGGTAATATAGATCATCTCAAACTTAACAGTGAGAATTACACACAAATTTCATCTATCGACGTCAACAGCATTTGATGCCATAAGATGTCGTTAAACTGTTGGAATTCATCCATTCATCCGAAGTAAAACACAGTTGGTTAATGCAATCTATGTCGATCTCACGTGACGAGCTCGCGATTCGAACCCGGGTTGCATAAGGTGAAGAACCTACGCGTAAGGTGGCTCCTTGGACACCATGCTTTGACAGACTCGGACAATGCCACAGATGACTCTGGGTTGCGAGTAGAATGAATGGAACTGATGAATTTTTATCGGGGCACACTTGGGACATATTGGTTTTGCAGGGCTGCATCGCATACCTTCCTCTGTTGGTCCGTGACGACCAGGTAGGTTTTGATTCCCTTGTTCTTCAGGTGTGAACTGCGTTCATCACCGTGGCCTGGCTCCGTTGGAAACTCGCCCTGAAGATGGTCCACCGTTGTCTGAGTAATGTGTATCCGGCTGCAAATTTAAATTGACAATTATCTACACACTTGATATAGCGCCTTTCAGTGTACCTCACAATAAATACCTATCTTCCGAAGATACCCTACCCTAGCCTAAATAATGTTGAAGCACTGTTGTATTGTTAAACATTATATTCAACTAAAAATCCAGTGAAGCAATTAAGCACGCAAACGATCGAGCAAATAAGTAAGTAAGTAAATAAATAATTTCCATTGATGTGGCTAGACAGCTAATAGACATAGGCTGTCCCAGCCGTAGCCTGCTGTCAGACAGTTTCGTTCATTTACTTAGAAAATACATTACAGTCTTTCCAAATGTCACAAGGAGTTAGTCATGTTAGCCGTTAATAACTGAAGCTTTAGATTTGTCAGGCTACATGATTGTCTGATTTTTCCGACATTACTTTTAAAAGCACAATGAAGTATATAATAATAAGCGATTTTCATTTTATTAACTTAATCAAATTAATAAATAATAATTATATGGGCAGACTCTGGTAGGCCGGCTAGTAGCGTGTGTTGGGCGAGTTCGACGTCTTCGCTCCAGACGTCATACTTCCACCGGCGAAAACCGACGACTCCCGAAAGCACCCGACCCGTGTGAACGCCGACTCGCAGGTAAACACTCGTCTCTGTCGCCTCCCGAAGATACCTGGCAAATGATGCCAACACTAATAATCACTGTTGCTAAATGGGGAATTGTAACTGTAATTGTAAACTGAGATTTATAAAGCGCCTCTTAGAGGATAAACTCGACAGAGTGCTTCCGACCCGAAAAAGTAAAGCAAGAGGAAATTTGATCAGTTCTTATACTTTTCTCGAATTTATAGAAAGTTCACATCGCATGGCCTGCATTTGTTTGGCAGCTTTTTAAAGATAAGGTAAAGCAATCCAAGGTAATGTAATGTAAGATAAAGTAAGGAAAGTAAGGTAAGATAAGGTAAAGTAAGGTTTACACTTTGAAAAAGCGTTAAATAAATGCTCTGAATTGATGAATGAATGTATAAGATAAGGCAATAAGGTGAGGTAACGTAAGGTATGGTAAGGTACCATTGTAACGGAAGGTAAGGTTTTCTAAACTGCCTTCTCATTGTCCTATAGATTACCTGACAGGCATGCAGGCATACCTGTTTATATTAGACCATACCTTAACGTGGTCTCAACCTTACCTTGCCCTATGTTCTTGCCCTACCTTGCCTTGTTAATTTCTTTGGTAACCTTACGTGATGACTTCGATCATATCGAGACCCAATTCGATGCAACACTTTGCGTGATCAGGCCTTGGGTCAGGAAGACCACAGACGCCGAAGTAACTGTCGCCCAACATATGAACACGAACGCAGTGGTTCTCCTGCACCGAAAGAAAAGCAGCACAATTGTAATTGCTTTGTATCTGATTGTATTTCATTTACATTTCGTATCGTACATCAACACCAGCAACAGCATCATACGGATGCTGATTGAAAATATTAGCACCATGCATTAGGGCATGAAGTACCTCTCAATAGGTATTAGAGCTGTATAAATATAGCAATTACTGATGCAAATAATCAAACATGAGCTGCTATATACAGCTTAATATAACGGTCTTATTACAGAAAGAGTGGTTCAAGGTGGTTCTATTGTGGGTCCTCAGCGAATGTAGTTTCATGAGGTTTTATAACATGGCGGAATGCGATGCGATGCAACGCCACCTCAAAATGAAGAGAATTATTGTCGTGATTTCTTCGATTTCCACTGAGCCGTTCTGGTTTTGGATTATGCTTGTCTATTGCCGTACTCTTTCCTTCCACGCTATCTCCACTCTGGTCCATGCCCTCATTTGCACTAGGGTAACGCCATCTTTACCGGCCTATCGCTAGCCAACACTGCTAAGCTGCAATCTGTGCTTAACTCTGCTGCTCGTCTCATTGGGGGCATTCCAAAATATGGCCACATCTCGTCTTATATTCGTGACACCCTTCACTGGTTCCCCGTCCAGCAGCGTGTCCACTTTAAGATCCTATCCCTCATGCGCAATTGTGTTGTTGGCTCTGCTCCCCTTTACCTCATTCACTTCTGCACTTTGGTCTCCTCGTTGCCGGGCCGTAGCACCCTTCGCTCGGCCACTCAGGATCTCCTGTTTGTCCCTCGAATGAGCACCGCTACTACCCAGTCCAGAAGCTTCGCCTACGTTGGTCCCACTTGCTGGAATCGTCTCCCCCAAGAAATGCGACTTTAGCTCCTTTCTCTCCCCCTCTCAGTGTTCCGTAGGCGCCTGAAGACTGTACTGTTTAACAGTGATTTTACTCCTTCGGGTCGGAAGCACCTCTGTTGAGTTTATCCTCTAAGAGGCGCTTTATAAATCTCAAATTACAGTTACAATTATTAAGCTGAGATTACCTCTTTATGCATTATCTACATTGGGTATTAATGCAATGGCACTATGAAATTCTTGGGTTCAATTAGACAGACAGACAGGCAGGCAACTGGTAGACAGATACGCAGGCAGACAGACACGCAGACAGATAAACAGAAAGACAGAGAGCGCATACAGAGACAGACGACAGTCGAGAGACAGGCAGATAGAACACAGACAGACAGAAGCACAACACGAGTCCATTATAGTAGTGAGCAGAATGTTGGAGTGAAAACAGTTGGCCTGGGGCGTGTGCATACCAAGGCAAGTTGGTCGAAGCGTCCGAACAATTCGTTCAAGAGTCGGACGAGTTCGTGCACGGAACATTGCGACGATAGCGATGTGAGACCATGAATCTCAGCAAAGAAGATGCTGCGGGGTAAAAACCCAAACATAAACACACATGAAATGCAGCACAGGCACCTCCAATTACAATTACTCACTTTCAAGAACAAGTAGTGTAAGTAAACAACACACTAGTCATCATCAGCAGCAGCACCAGCAGCATCAACATCAGCATCATCAGCATCACACCAGACATGCTTGCTTCTAATATAGTTGTAACAACTCTTGCTGTCCTCCTTTATATTCTTTGATATCTTCTGCTCTAAACTTTCTGTGGCTGTTTTGTTTACATTATGCAGATATTCCTTTTACTCACTTGCAGATATTTACTCACTTGGCTCTTAATTTCTCAAGTCTTGCAGTATTCTCAGTCTTATTTTCTTTTTTAAGTTCTGAAAATTCTTTCATGTTTCGTTCTTTGCACTTCTCAGTTTGAACCTTTCGGGTTATGAGAGGCCTCTTCTTTTTGGTTCTTCTTCTTTAGGTATGTTTTCTGCAATAATTTCCTTCAAGACTTCTGTTAACTTCCTCCAGACCTTATTCACTCCTTTATTTCCATCTATCGAATCATTTTCCATCAACCTTTTTCTTACTAATTTATAATCTACTTTAAAGAAGTTGTGTCGTTTCTCATAAGCTTAGAATCCCTGGATCTACTCCATGATTCCCATCTGTCTCCCATCTGGCTGTCTGATGATCATTAGTAACTCAAGTGAAACCACAAGCGCCTTCTTTAACAGATGGACATGAACCGCAAAAATATAGAAATATCGAGCTACATAAACTAAACCTACCTGACGCAGTCGTGGCGCTGAATGTAGGCTTTTGGAAAGATTTCGCGCAGGTGAGGTCGACGCAGGTCCGTCTTCATCTCAGTCGCCACATGAGGAGGAAGAATGCACAGTAACAGCCGATCCTATGATCACAAGAAAAACACACCTGTCATCATCACCATCATCATCATCATCATCATCACAATCATCATCATTATCACCATCATCATCACCACCACCACCACCGTCATCATCATTAACATCAACAACAGCATCATACGGATGCAGATTGAAAATATTAGCGCCATACATTAGGGCATGAAGTACCTCTCACTAGGTAATAGTGCTATATAAATATAGCAATTACTGAAGCAAATAATCAAACATGAGCTGTTATGTACAACTTAATACCACTGTCTTATTACTGAAAGAGTGGCTGTGCAGAAGTTTGACATTCAAAGTGGTCCTGTTAGTCTTGAGAGTTTTGAGAATAGGGTCTCATTGTAAAAGGTGATGCGCTTCCTCTGATGCAGCCACTGAAACGAGGTACCGAGGCCAGCAATATAAATTCGAGACTAGAGATGTGCTGTGGTCTAGTGGTTCGGTGCTGGATTGTCAAGCGAGAAGTCGGGGATTCAAATCCTCGCCAGGGCAGAAATAATTTTCAAGATTTCTGTTCCAATGGCGGCTCCGATGAACTCAGCTATAAATGAATACAGAGAACTGGCCACCAGCCTCACGTACCGAGGCTAAGAAAGGGAAGGCGCTAACACTTCATACATACGGCTGCCTGTCGGGGTTCGCTTAAGGGGATGCTCTTCTTTTGCATATAAAATGTTCAACTTGTGTTGGTACTCATTTACTGACCCAGAAAGGATGGAGGACAAAATGGGTTGTACCAGCCATCCAATACTAACAATGCTCAGCTACATCTAACAAACTGCGGCGCTAGAGTTTCCTTCCAGCAAGGGGCTTTCAAGATGTCAGGAGCTTTCAAGAGGCACATTGATCTTCAGTTTATGATAAATTTTGTTAGCGTATTGAAATGTAAAGAAGTGGCTTATGATTTTGTTGACATCTTGGGTCAAGACCTCAGTTGGGTCACGAACGGGTTTTGCGTTGGACCGGGCCAAAAACAAGATAATTTCCGCATCCTGCACACGAGTCACTTGGCACAGATCCGCTGCCAGAGTTCTGACGCAAACGTCCTGCTATTTGCTTTTGTCTTCGGCCTTTTACAAGCATTCCCAATCGCTGGCCTTACTACCGCGGTGATCACGTGACAGGCTTTCACGTGATTTACAGCTTTAGTCTGCTGAATACAGACCTCGGCATTTTCCCGTTTCAAAAACCGCATTAAGTTAATTAGCCATTATCGGGACCCCCATATACGCATGTAAAAACAAACATGTGGATGTAATATTTGCAAATGTTGCGCGTTTATCAGTCGCCTGCGGGCCGCATGTGATTGCAATTTAGCCTAAGTTGTGTGTTGTTACTGATTGGCCTTGATTTCTAAATTTCTAGCTATAGCTGCCTTGGGGCGGATATGGATACAACGGCGGAGTAAATGACAACCAAAAACGCCATGTTGTTGCCTTTGCAAAGCGTCATGAATTGATTCGTATTCACATTAAGGCCGCCTATTATATTCAACGCCACGATGTTTCTCTTTGCTTCAAATCTGGCATTCAGTGTCTTCTTTAAATGCTTCTAGAAATGCTTGTTACATTACATACATTACATTCTTTGCTATCTGGCCATTAGACATGCTTTCCAGATGACAAAACTATCGGAGTCTTCGTCGAACGACTGCATCTAGTCGAATCGTTCTTATTTGAACGAAACATTTTATCTGTTCTGATAGCGAATGAATTTGTGCCTTGGGCTGGAATTTCTACTCGATTTGTCCCTTCATCCGCTTTTTGATCAGATCACCTCATCGGCATACCGTCCATAGACTACAGGGGTATTTGTAGAGCTTGTGCCGGTAGAATCGTGAATACGTATAGGTGCATGTATGTATGTATATGCATAATGCATATACATACATGCATGCCTACTGCACATATTGCAGACCTACGTGATTGCACATGTACACTGTGTCCGGATAAAGGAACCTTTAGAGAAACTCGAATAACTTGAGTATACATTTCTATTCATGAATTTTAAATTGAACTTAAAAGTGTCTTTATTTACTTACTGTTAATAATTTGTATAGCCTATTATGGTTCTTTTAAAATGACGTTATAATGTTACATAAATATTTTTGCTAACTCTAACGTACAGTGTCTTCAGTGGAGAAGACAGCATTTGCACTGCGTGAGGTCTAATGGAGCCAACGGTGATATTTCGAACATACACTCTGAATGCAAATAAACACTCTTCACTCCTCTACTGTTGATATTTCGACTGCCTAACAATTTAAAAAATATACTTCACTCTTGTTATTTATCTTGAGTTCATTTTTTCTGGCCGTCGTGTACTTAATACAGGGAGCGGTTTCTATGGAGGATGTTGAAGATAAATTGCCTGCGCAAGGACTTCATTAACTTTGTAGATAGATTCCATCATCATTATGCTGTACAACCAGAAGCAATGTGGATAAACCATGATAAACATAGATATCTAAAATTAGACACAGGCTAATATGTCTGTGTATTGGTCCGTTGTATGAATGTAAAAAACTCAGGCCTATGCGCATGCGTAGGCTTATGCATGTAAGCATGATCTAGCGAGAGAGAGATAAACGAGATAGTACAGGAGTGAAAGAGTGAGAAGTATGACAAAGAGGCAAACAGATATGAGTAGAGTAAGAAAAAAACTGACAGATCGACAGAAACGGGGAGGAATAGGACATAAGGAAGTTAATTATATCCGTATGGTTTATAAAAAGAGACAAGAGTGCTAGTTAAAGAGTAAAAGAGGGAAAAGAGTAAAATATAGCTGAAAGGACTTAAAAATAGAACATAGTAGGGCATGAAAGAGACAGACAGAAGACAGACAAACAGGCAGACAGGCTGACTGACAGACTGACTGACTGACAGACAGACAAATTGACTGATTGACTGACTGACAGACAGACTGACTGACAGAAAGACAGACTGACTGACTGACAGACAGACAGACTGACTGACTGACTGACTGACTGACTGACTGACTGACAGACAGACAGTCTGACAGACAGACAGACAGACAGACTGACTGACTGACTGACTGACTGACTGACTGACTGACTGACTGACTGACTGACTGACTGACTGACTGACTGACTGACTGACACAGCTATCATTGTTGTCTAGTAGTTCTCTGTCGTAGTATTACACACTGTACTATGTTTGAAATAGCTGATAACTAATTGCAATATTAAATGTCTATTGTGCATGTTGCAACATAACTTTTAATATCCTGTCCATGCGTTTTGGGCACAACGCATCATCCCAACTAAACATTGGAGACTGGAACACATTAGGGTGGATTTGTACATGCAAGGTGGGCGACTGACAAGACAGAGATACGTGGCAAGAGATATGGATTTAGGCGAAGGGTGTCGAAAGCTAATCGGTCAAGAGAATATCTTGGCTCGTGCATGATTAAATCGTAAATCGTCGAAATTTCTTATCGTCACAGGAAATCTGCTTCAGAGAGACCAGCTAATTCACCAGTGCTTATACTCAAATGAAATCCCAAGAGCCAAATTGTTGTATCAATTTCGGTGCCATGACCGAAATTCAGAGAGGTCAAGCCAAGACAACCAGTGAGATGTTAAGGCGGGAAGCGATAATGGTAACTCCTCAGCAGCTACACAATGAATCTAATAGCAGTTCTCCGGATATAAACATACAAGTAAATATTACATTACAGTAATTTACCCAGTTCTCCCAAAGTAGGTACGAAATTAGGTATGAAAGCTAAATTAGGTACGAAAGCTAAACCATAGGCCAATATATGAAGTGATAAGTACATATTTATGTATGCATGCACTTGTCTGGCATTTATATGAGTGTGTGTAGTTATAGTTGTCTGTATTTGATACAGTTCAGATGACGGTATATGGGATGGGTAGGCGAGCAGGTCTACTCTTTATCTGTGCAAGATTGCCTGTGTGCGGGTTCATGCTAATGTCCACTGCAGACTGATTTATGTCCGGTCGCCTTATTTCCGAGTAATTTCTGGAAATTCTACACCTTCTACGTCTGTGACTGTTCATGAACGTAGGCCTGGAATCCATTTAGGAAAGGAGCTTCGCATGATGAAGATGGGTACCAATGCGGACAGTTTGCTCATCCGAATCGCTGAACCTATGCGTGTATTTGCAAAGCAAACCCAAGACCACTAATGCACGCTAAGCTTTTCCTCTTTGCTGCACATAAAAGTTGTCAGCTTGCTTGAGGCTCTCCATCGACTTACATTATTTCTAACCTTGAAGTTCAGTACATTTATAACATCTGTCATAGTTATACAACAGCTCTCATAGAAGTTAGTACCGCCTGTTATAAAACGCAAAAAGTAATGAATATGCACTTCGTAATGTGTAAGATGACTGTTGTAATGATGCTACCCACCATCGTCTCTTCCCCCCCCGAAGCCCGAAGCAGATTAACTTGAGTAACTTGCCATTTTCTCATTGTTGTCTTGAATGCGTAACTGTTCAGCGACGGAGATTCGAATGGAGTCAAAGAGACGACGTCGCATTTTTTCCTTTCGGTCGTAGTAGAATAAACCGACGACGTTTACCGTCAGAAATATTATGATGTTCGCTGTTATCTGTAAACAAATCAAACAAATATTGATTTCTGTTTTGTATTTACGATCAATGCTTGAAAGATGTATCTCCGATGGAGATACCAATGTCTAACGGTGTTCTCCGCTAAGTAGAAATAATATCAAAGCTTATTCAACATTAACTCATTGAGGAGTGTGTTTGTTAATTTAGGACGCATACAAAATATTAATTAGAAACTTCTAGAGCGCCGGTTTCTAATGCACAAGCCATAAAAACTAGACAGAAGTAAACCTATTAAGAACAAAAGCGAACAAAAGCTACATTAGAATACGACTACTATGTTTTGATGACTTTATTCTTTTCACGTTCTTCGTCGGCTATTCAGGCACTGGGTGGCAACGTTAATTTATATCACCACAAGGTCACATCTCCAGATCAACCGCATCACGACATCTAATCTAATGACTTCTATAGCGCCGTTATCATAATGCAAAAGGCATCAGACGATGGTTGCTTCAAATGAGATCACCACACCACCACATGACATGACATGGCCTGACATGAGAATACGTCACATCACATTACGTGACGATGAGCCACAGTTTAAGCAGTATGCATCATATTTGACATGATATCATCACATCTAATAATAATCTAATAATAATAATCTAATAATAATAATCTAATAATAATATACACACATCATACTTCATCTGTTAGCCTAATTACATTATATTACAGGCAAGCCACTACATGTATACCACGCCATATCATATTTACATCATATTTCATCACATCTAACACACATCTAAACACATAAATCACGTTTCATATAATTGCATTACATTATATTACATCTGTTCTACATTCAAAAGTTCATCTGATTAATTATTTACATAACATAGCGATACTTAAATTTCAGTGGAGGTCCCATCAACAAACGATATTCTACAAAATTGTTTTCGCCGCCATAGTTACTTTGTTTTGACTGCAGTCATGTTGCCCTAGAAACGATCGTATCTAACAGAAACAGTATCTATGATATTGAAGCACTGGAGCAGACAGACACTTGAAGAAGTGCTCGCTGAAATGCCCGACAGTTTAGGAAACACCTGGCAGCAACAAGTCCAGAAAGGTCAGGTCAGGTCAAGACCCACATATGCATCGTAGCAACGAGTTCTGTTTCGACGATAATTGCCGGTCATGTAAGCAACAGGTATTTATTTTTCATAGGAAGCAGACGAGGAAGAAATACAGAGACAGCAAGAAGACGAGGAAGTAAGAGGCGAAGACGGACGAGGAGAAAGAGAGTAACAGAACAAGAAGAGAAATCTACACGGACGAACTTAACAGAAGGCTGACGATTATCAAACAATTCAATCGTAAACTGTTTTCGGGCTGTGGAATTTGCCTTTGTCCTGTTTTCAGAATGAAATGTGAAGACGTCAAAATAATAACTCGGATTCAAGAATTCCACAGCATATCCTCCTCCTCCTTCTCCTCCTCCTCCTCCTATTCCTCCCCCTTCTCCTTCCCCTTCACCTCCGCCTTTGTAGGCAACTTTCTTTGAGTCTTTGTTCAATCGTGCATGCAGACTACAAGAGCGAAGACATCGTACTCCATCATAAAGGTCCCACACAGCCTTTATTGCACAATTTAGAAATAAGAGGAACAATTATGAGGAGTGATATAGAGAATTCCACTTTGAAAGTTATTACACATAACGCATCTGAGCAGTCAACCGCCGTCGGTCGACCACCGGGTAACTGTAACGACAGGCTGGTCAAGCGAGCAGTACAACATAAAGCTGGAATTGCTGGGAGGAATGCAACGTCATAGGACTAATGGTTATACATAACTATTAACCTACTTGAGAAACCCCTCTGTTGTGAGAGTTGTTATACTCTGAACTCATAAGGGAATTTGCAATAGGGGACATCCAGTTATTTTCGGAGTTTTAATTTCGATAAGTGAGAATTTTATGTACCTGCATGCGGTAAGGCAGGTCACTATGCAAACACTAAAACACAGAGCACGGGAAAAGATCAGCTAGGACACTAGATGGACTGGCATACCCAAAAATCGATTGGCTTACAAGATGAAGCTCAACAAAATATTGAGAGAGTTGAGGAGGACTGCTGATTAAGACAGATTCAAGCTGGTTAAACTTATAATGTATTCAAGCTGGTCAAAAGTTACAGTGTATTGTATTCAACGTGGTCAAAATTTGCAATGTTTTCAACCTGGTCAAAGTTTACAATGTTCAACTTGGTGCATGCTTACAATATATTCAACCGTGTCAATATTTACAACGCGTGAATGACGCAGCCATATTCCTGGCTTTTCGTATGATATCATCAATCATGTACATATTGATATATGCATGTTTTTTTGGCTGTGGTGCTAAAACCAGACGAAGAGGAGTCTGGAAAAGCAAGATCTAGGGCGGTGGCGTTGTTTTGAAGTTTCGATATCATTAGATCTCTCACCGAATCTGGATGACATGTTTTCAGAGACAATCGCTGAAATCTCTGAGGCAGAAGCATCTCCTCCTCTGGTGCTGGTCGTGCTATGCTTATTATCGTAATTTTATCCATCGACTGAACGCATGTTTCGTGGAGTAGTTTGTCTGTAGGTCAAAAGATTTCGGTCGCCAGGAATCAACAACAGCAGTTACTGCCAGAAGCTTTATTGTTTTTCGCCAGACGAAAAAAGCCTTTTCTTCAAAAGCAGATCAAACAAAGTCATGTGAAGCCAGCATGCAGCCAGTCATGCCATCTGCTAATTGCCTGAAGCATGTCAGCTATTTGCCACCAGCGTTACGAGAATGGTATTACGTTTGCTGCTGAATTCGGATGATTATGCTGCTGCTTATGCCTCTGCTTATGCTGCTAGTAATGATGACTATGAAAACAAGTATGATGGCGATTACTGTAATATAGGTCATGACTATAACACTAATAGTATCACTATAATGATGGTGATGTTCATGAAGATGAGATAGCAACACTTATGTTAATAGAAACTAAAAAGGTTCGCTTTCTGGTCGGTTTCTCTCAATATCATTTTCAAGACAAAAATTCCTAAACCTTTAAAGTATCTCTATTACACATACGCATATGCACACAGATACATATACACATATACGCACACACATATATATATATACATACAGACGCACCCTCATATACGTATAGGGGGCCTACACATACACTTGTGTACAGACGAAACTTATGCTGTTGATGGAGAAAAAAGGCTTAAGACGGAATGCTGGTCTGCCATCGAGCGATCTTTAACCTTAGGAACTTCCATTCGTCTTGACGGTCTTTTTTGAGGCATCATTTCAAATACTTCATATACTGCTGCAGCTTACAGATGCGGTAAGATGCTTTGCCATCCATCAGTAATACGAAGAACTCAATAAACCATTCAGCTCGCACACGAAGTTGCGATTCCCCACGATAACTTTCATGTTTTATTGACTTCTCACTCAAGGTAATTGATGAATGAATTCTCTTTCAGGTTAAGTGATGACTGAATTTTCTTTTAAGCTAACTTATGATGAAGTCAGCCTTAGGCTAACCGAAGAGTGGGTGGAGAACTACTAGAAGCACCCAATGCTATGGAAACTAATTGAATAAACTAATTTCCTCTTTGGCAAACTGGCAAATAAGTTCTCTTTTCCATAGGTAATAAATGATTGCATTTACACATACAGCAATCGTCAACAAACTCCATCATCATAATTATCATCATCATCATCACCACCACCACCAAAAATCGCCGTTATCACCGTCATCATTATCAGACGCTGCCAACACCTACAACGACAACAACAACAACTACTACAACAACACCAAAACGAGCATCAGTATCACCACAACCACAGTTATCATCCATTCATCATACATCGGTATTAATTGTCGCCTACATTCGCTATGCGGTGTTTAATCTGTTTACCTGTTTTTATAAACTGCGTCAGTTATTGGTTATTTTCAGTATACCCTGGATTGTTCATAGCTCTTGAGTAGATATCTCGAAAAGGCGCTAAATAAACAATCTCAACGAATCATAATTATCATCATCATTTACGTCATCTCATTTAATATCACCAATTCAGAACGGTAGATCTAACAAATACGGTACAGTATAAAGTGTTGCAAAGGGCACAAACAGAGGGAACAAAAGTCCCATTTAGTTAGGGCCTCCTATTAACTCAGTAACAGTGATATGACTATGAATCAAATGCAGGATCGGTGTAAATTAGGCATACGATTAGGCTACCAATGCACTCCGATGTGCTTAAGATATACGCCACGTAGTTTATATTCTATTAACATGCATACATACATATATATATATATATATATATGCATATAGATAATATGTTTAATGTTCAAAATATAGAACGATTCGATATTTATCTACACACATCCTCCTATATATACATATATATATATTCTCTCCTGCGAATTGTATAGTCAAAACAAAGCTATCAACTGCAGGCACTGTGCAGGTCAAATATACATAAAATGCATGAAGTCTATACACACATCCTGTACTTCACAATATACAAACATAAAAAAGGTTTGCAGGTGTAGTGTATATGACAGTGCCTTCATGTATGCACACTGATTTGAAATCCAGGTGTTATAACTGTGCCTATGTATAGGGCCTACAGGTATGAGTAATACTTCTTTGTTTATACTGCACATACATGTGTGCTTGGTATATATTAATGTACGCACGATGCACATGAGAAATGATTTAGCACATAAGTACTGCATGCATGGTAACACTATTCATATATCTAAATATGTATATAAATATAAAGTATAAATCCAGATAGTTATATATTAAGGACTACGTGTCCCATACAGGCAGACATATAACATGACTTACGACGCCACATCATATATAAGCCGGTTATTAGCCGTATTGTTTCTGAAGGAATTCTTCACAAAGTTTTTTATTGTAGAACTCAGGTCATAACTGATATCCCTTTGATTTACTGTGGGCTTTAAATCAAATGCTTCAGAGACCGTTCATTACTAACAACTTCAGACTGTGCATTCCTAGCAGAGCTTCGGCATGAGTGTCACGATAGTCATGCAGAAAGTATTCTGTTTTGGTTCTTGTTGAGACTCACGTCGGCCGCAGGACGAGCGGACGTCCAATTCAAAGTGTAAGCTTATGTTTTGATATCACTGAAGCAGAACTTTAACGCCACTTAAGTTAGAGAGCGCAGATCCTAGAGAGGTACTTGAGAGGCGCTATATTAAGTGTCTAGATATATGTAATACATACATACAAACACATGCATACATACAGTACATACATACTGTACATACATACATACACACATACATACATACATACATGCATACATACATACATGCACATAAACATACATAGACATATATACATATAGATACATACATAGTTACATGCACGTACATGCATACATGCATGCATGCATACATACATACATACATACATACATACATGCACATATACATACATACATATATAGATACATACATAGATACATACATACAGAGACTTGTATTTAGTTTTATTTTCAGTTTCATTTATGTACGGATTGTACATAACTTATTTAGTTTGCTTACATAATGATACTTGCTTTGTTTACATTTCGATTGCCATCTTACGTCACTGATGTTAATAGGTGACCCTATTTAAGCGGGACCCTGGTCCCTTCTCGGTTTTTCCCTTTGTATCTCGGCAAACTGTACGTTTTATGTGTAACCTGATATGTTGAATTTGGGATCAATAAAGAGTCAATCAATCAACCAATCAATCAATCAGTAAATACATACATACATACATACATTCATACATACATACATGCATGCATACACAATTACATGCATGCATTTATACGTACATTGGTTTACAGTTATTCTAACGAAGACCTCAATCGATTGTGCAAAGCAGTTAGTAGCATATATTTCCTTTTTTCAGAATATAAGCTCAATAACTTAATTTCCATTGGTGATTGGGCCATCAGTTATACGGTGTGAAAGGTCGACATACCAGTGTGTGAATTGTATTATCACTCGATTATTCACACAGCTATTCACAAACAGATGTTGTTAACCGAAATTTACTGCTCGCCAATTTTTCGTAACTGCAGACAGATGAAAAGTGAAATCTAGACAAATTTGGGTTACAGTTGTTATACGGTATGATACGGCTGTTATAGGTCTGGAAGTCTGGTACGACTATTATAGGCCTGGTACGGCTGTTATAGGTCTGGTACGGATGTTATAGGTCTAGTAAGGTTGTTATAAGTCTGGTACGACTATTATAGGTCTGGTACGATTGTTATGGGTCTGATACGGCTTTTATACGTCTGGTAGCATCTTTAGCGAATAAAGAAACCTTTCCAGTGACTGAATTTAGAAGCTGCATGGACATTCTACGCATGTACTGACACGTGACGAAGACGACAAGAGAAAACAATACAATACCTTACAAGACATAGCATGACATAGCATGACATAGCATGACAAGACTTAGACGTGAAAGAATTTCTCGAGATCGAGCGAAATACGGGTAGCGGAAGGGAAGGCGTCAGCCGATGCCATGGATGTATATTTCTCAGTTCAGGGCTTCGACCCACACTGTTTCCAGACCCAAGAGTGAAATCAAGTGTACCTTCGATGACGAATTTTATTAAATCAGACCTGATAAGTAGAACTACATTCATGCAGCGCCAGTACAAGTGGCTCTTAAGACTCATCGGAGGCGTTCGTTAATTGCTGCTGTGATTGATTCTAAATATCAGTGTAGACCATATAACTGTGTGAAATAACTGAGCGATGAAACGCACACCTTGACTTTATCGCTCTAATAAAATTAATGGTTGCAAATATCAGACACTAATGTAAACAGAACGGTCATAGATATAATCCATCCGGTGCAGTTTGGAATATGTATGTGTGTGTATATATGTATGTATGTATGTATGTGTATGTATGTATGATGTAATGTATGCATGCGTGTGTATGTATGTATTAATGTATGTACTATGTAATTTATGTATGCGTGCGTATGTATGTATGTAGTATGTATGTATGTATATATGTATGTATGTAGTACGTATGTATGTATGCATGTATGTCTCTGTATGTAGGTATATATGTATGTATGCATGTATGTATGCATGTATGGATGTATGTATGTATATATATGTATGTATGTATGCACGTATATATGTATATGTATGTATGTATGTGTGTGTATGTATGTCTATATATGCATGTATGTATGTATAAATATATGTATATATGTATGTATGTATGTATGTATGTATGTATGTATCTAGGAAGACATATAATATGGCTCCTTTTGCTACATCACAAAAGCGCTGCACACGGGGTTACTTAACTAATCTAAATGAGTGCGTTATAATTTAAGACAGTTTGAAATTGTGTTTCACAAAGCCAAATGAAACATTAGAAAGTGCAATGGAATACTGTTCCAGGAAGGCTGTTCGATAGGAACTGATCTCAGTAACGGTTCCCCTCTTTCTAATTTGCCGTGAATCTCTTGGACGCAATCTATAAGGTAATTTTATAGTATTGTTATTTGTACCGGGGATATTACGTCGAAATTAGTATATTTCTATAATTTCTATAATAGCACTGTGTAATACTGTGAAGCGACTACGAGAGGTATTTTAAGTCGTTATACAAGTGTAAAGTTAAGCCACGCTACATTAAATTACTTAACATTTTACATTAGGGCCTACGTGTTTCAAACTCCAACCTCTCAGTGACCTTACTACTGACCTTGTTACGCCACAGTCACGCCCTTAATATGACTATAAATTTAGAGCTAAAATTCTTTGTATATCCGGATTTCGAGCCAAACTGGCAGCCAAACAGAAATTATAATAATTATGGCTTCGATGCCAACGATGGTCTATTAGCTATACAGGTAAATGGTCGTTCAAATTGGCAGCTAAAATTGCCTTTTCAAAGCTGCCGAGTGTAATTCGATTAACTGACAAGACCAAAGGAAAACCAAGACATAAAGGCCAGTAGAGAGTCTGCTAGTGGCTGGCTTCTGACAGCGCCCCAGCCAAGGCTATCAGTTCCATATGGACGATTAAATCCCATCACCTTCAGTTTAACTTGTGATCGAAATGCAGATCAGCCATGCCATCCTGTGTGCCAGGAAGAAATAGTAATCGCATTGTAGGCTGTAGAAATATGCATATACGGCACATTCAATAAGCACTAAGTGAGTCCCTGATTTTCAGTGACCATATCCATAATTAATATGCAATATTTCAAATTCATAATCCACCTGAAAGATCTTTCAAACCCCGGAAGCAAACTTCAACAGCAACAGCAACAACAACAACGACAACGACGACGACAACAACAACAATAATAATAATGATAATAATAATGAAAATAGTAATAGTAATAATAATAATAATAATAATAACAACAATAATAATAATAATAATAATGATAATGGTCATGAAAATGATTATGATAACGATATTGATAATAATGATAATGATAATGATGTTGTTGATGATGATGATGATGATGATGATGATGATGATGATGATAATGATAATGATAATGATAATAATAATAATAATAAAGCCCCTAGGGATCATATGTACCTCGGGGCGCCTTAAAAAATAATAACAACAAACGCAAGAATACCCGAACAGAGACAGATAGACTGACTCACAGACAGATCGAAGCGCAATACACCAGCACATAAAAAAGCATGAACATCAGAGCTGCTTCGGCTGCACTCAGCGATGGCAGGATGTAGGCTAATAAACATTCGCACTCAATTGACCTACGCTTACAAATGACCCCAAGGCCTAATGAGAGCATAATTCTCGATTGAATTCCTAATCAGACGTTTCGAGTGACTCCTCTGATGCTCCTCGGCCTCGATCGTCATCCAATTCTATACACGCTCAGCATCAGGGCCACTCCAATATTATATGAGCTAAAGCGACGAGGCACTCAACCCATCCTGGATGTTTGCTATCTATAGAAAGGCATCCGCGTAATCGGTGGATGTCAGTTAAACTCAAGGTAATACCCTAAACACCTGCTACAATTTAACAGCCGCAGTTCATTTAGTTAAATATATTTCAGTGTGTAACGTATTAAAACTTACTACGAATCGGACGGCACAGTTAAGGACGAACTGCAGATGGTGCAACCAGTACCCTGGAAGGCCCGCAAATACACACACACTTACACACACACGTACACACACACGCACACGCACTAATGAATTGTGAACATTTGGACGCTGTTTGTAAGGTAATAATAATAGTATTGTTAATAGTACCGGAGATATTATGTCGAAATTAATATATCTCTATAATAACACTATATAATAGTGTAAGGCGACTACGAGAGGTCTTTTAATGCGTTATATAAGTGTAAAGTTAAGCCACACTACATTAAACTACACTACACTAGCTAGACAATTCGAAATTCAACTTCAGCATGTATACGTGCACGCGGGTATACTAATGATTATGTTACGCACGTGAATATGATTCTATCTGAACATTTATATAGCGTCTTTTGAGAAATCTCAAGGCGCTGTGTCTCTGCATTACACACGTGACCTATGATGCAGTAACTTTTCTTCGTGCTCGAATTCGGTGTGCTGGGTGAAGTAAACAGCTCGTGGTCGAGCAGAGCTCTCTCCTCCTTAAGGGCTGTCCAGTTATTTAATTGCAGTTATCGTATCTGCGCTTCAGCCAAAAGATTCTTCAACCTAGAACCACGCATCTATACAGAGAACAAAGGTCCGCATAGAGAATGGTCCACTCAAAGTAGTGCACACACATACTTAGGCACAACTTAAAGCAGTAGATAGCCACACTTAAACCTATTTGGATGAGTACATCGACAGATTGAGGCCTGCTTTGAGGAGTAAACATACACGCTAAGACCTGCTTAGAAGAGTGTAGGCCTAATAAATAAGCGACGCTGACCTAAGCACATAGAACTAAGGAGCCACAAAGTGAGCCTTCATTATGTTGCATTCCTGACTCGAAATGTTGATTAATGGTTGAGCGAAGGTGTTGCTACAGGCCGCAGTCTTAGCTTTGAACTCGGACTCCTAATACCCGAGGCCTCATAGGAACAGTGTGGCCAGACATGCATTGTCTAGTGTTAGAGCACTGACGTTGTATACCTCGAATGCCAACTGTGGCTGGCAGCCGTGAGGAGGATAGACGCATACATAGGAGTGAAATGTACGAGGAATACGAAGAAGCTGTACCATCACAGGAATAAGTCACAATGGGGGGAGTAGTCAGCAAGGGAAACATCGCCCCAGTGGAGAGAAATTTTCCCCTTGCCCTTACAAATCGCTCCTTGGTTGTAACCTGTGGGCAGGATTGCTCGATTTCCTAGCTGCGCCTCGAAGGAAGTTCTCTAAATTTACGATAACGGTTACAACTCATATCGAGACATCAGACTGATTATCACTGCTAACCGGTGAAGCGTTAGACCGTTCTTTGTTGCTAGAAAGTTTATGTTATGCAGCTTTTAGCCACATTATTGTCTGTAGATAGGAGTGTTGCTCACGGCTAGGCGTGGTCGAGGAAATTGGACACACGTACAAACAGAACCCATATATTTTCTCTTTCTCTCTGCTTACTCGTCTGGTCCGCCGACCTAATTACCTGAGCAGCAGAAGTCTTTTTAACCGCCTCAGCTGTTGCTGCTGCTACCACCAAGATCTCCCGCCGACTGGTATGATTCACACAAAGATGCTTGTCCTCCGAAGCAAGCATTTCTTCTGGCACTCTTCCACACAGCTGATGATGCCTAAGTTCTCGCAACAGCTGCTGCAGCAGCGGCAGATGTCGAGCAACACCCAACGTATCAGCATCTGCAGCAGCTCACAACTCATCAGCTTCAATCTCGGTCAACGTCGCACGAACATTTAAGCGAGGATTGCTGCTCATGATTTGGCTGGACGGGTAAACAAAACAACAACACCAGCAACAACAGACAACAGCAGACAACAACAGACAACAACAACAACAAATAACAACAACCGCAAGAAAACTAATACTATATCAATACTAGGCCAACTGTGTCATCCTAAACGAAAAACTAAACCCTGACGATTTATCTATTACTTGTTGCACCTGAGTCGATTCTTTACTACCAGCTGCGAGTTATGGTTGATGGCGATGGTGAATGATGATGACCTTTGGCAGAAACAAAACGTATGGCCAAACCATATCTTCAATTGGAGATAGTCTGAACGAGTGAAAGGAGAAAATTCCCTATCCACTTACTGTTCAAAGCACCCTCAATATCAGGCATCAGTAATTATCAATATTGGCGCAATGTAACTACCTTGCTTTTAGTACACGCCTACGACTACTATTACTACCACTACTACTACCACCACCACCACTATCACTACCACTACCGCCACCACTACCACCATGACCACCACCACCATCGATACTACTACTACTACTCCTAATAATAATAATAATAATAATAGTTATTATTATTATTAGTATTAGTATTATTATTATTATACGGTCTTTTAATGATAATACTATTAACAAGCAACACAGAAACATTCACAGGAACATTAGAATTGTTGAATTATAGCCACTCATAAAAAGATCATGAATGGGTTTAGAGGTTCGAATAGATCCGATCAATGACGATCCGAACTGAATAAAATTGATTACACAGACGGATAGCTTGATGTAGAGCTATTCAGTCCATACCAATCATAAACACAGCGTCTTAGCATTGTCGTACATGTATAGTCTTAGCTGCTGCGGGATAAAATGCTACTCTATGCGATGCGATGTGACGCAATGTGATGTTGCATAAACTGAATTAATGACTTTTCATTGTATTATCAACTGACCTGAGACCTTAGATGTATGCATACAATGCTTATATTTAGCATGGCCCCATAGAAGTTCACAGATAAGGTCATACAGAAAATATACCTCTATGCAAGCTGAGAGGTAGACATACAGAGCAGTGTGGAGAACTGTGGTCAGAAACAGCAAAAGCTATACAGAAAGAATACAAATGAGATAAGGTGAAATGAAATAGGCCTACGCATGTTGAGTGGAAGTTTTGTATAGGAAGGGTTCATGTAAAGGTGGTTGCAATGGTGAAGGACAATCGTTCATTCCACTGCCTTTCATACCATGTTAAACCATGCTACTCCTTGCATGTATTCATGTATGTATAAAGTATGTATAACGGCTAGCAAACAGATAGACGGAGATTCGACTTAAGAGAAACAGAAAATGTTTCTGAGCTGTACCAAGGTATGGTATGGTATGGTATAGTATGGTATGGTGTGGTATGATATGGGATATCCATGATAACCACTATGCAACAGTGCATACATTCAACTTCATACTATTATCTGTATAAACCTGTTAATTGTGTACTTACCTGTCTCCATAGCAACATAGTTGAATTGTTGCCTGTGGCAACGAATATCGACGTAAGCGAGTGAGCGAGAGGAAGGAGAAATCCGACAACTAGCGCCACATAAATCCTCAGCGGAACAAATGCGTAGATGCCAAAGATGACGTAAGCGAGGCGCCATACACCTTCCGCCGGGGACGGCGACTTCCGGTTGGCCTGGTAGTCGACCGGAAACGAGACGGCGGCGAAGGCAAGGCAGAGCAGAACGAGAACGAAGCCGACGGTCGACAGATGACGCCAGGACATGTAGCGGGTGAACAGAAAGATGAAGAGGACGATGAAGAGAAGACAGAGGACGATGTTCGACATGTTCTCCATCGACACGTTCCTCACGGACACGAAGTTGACGACCGAGATCGAGACACTGAGGACGATCATCAGGATGACGAGGCTCCGCAGGCCGCTGTACTCCACCGGATACGCGTGCAGTCGGTAGATGGCTTCCGTCTCGCTTGAGCTGTATTCGTGCCGGTTGAGCAGTCGCCGGAAACAATTCCGACTGCCGGAATCCATCGAAAACGGAGAAGAAGACATTGGACCCAGGACGGAACTGCTACTCCTCGAGCGCTGGCTACTTCCGGTTATCTGGTCCCTGTTTCCGTTCGCCATGGCGGTTGGGCGAACTGAAGCGTACTGTAATCGTAATCGTAATCTCGAAATTTTCGTTCTAGCGCCTATCAAAGCCAAGTCGCGAGAATCAGCTTATTCGCTTGCGCACTGTCAAAAACAAAACCGACGTGGCAGGTATGGTTAGTTTCGAAGTGGTATAGTATGGTATAGTGTGGTTGTTTCTGTGTTGGCCGACAGCAGCACAGTGGCTCTAGTCCCGGGCAGCTGGTTGTCTGCTATTGGCAGATACCAGCCGAAGATCTCCCGGCTGCTGCTGCTGCTGCTGTTGTTGCAGATGCTGCTGCTCCTAGCGGCAGATGCTAAATGTCTTCTCGGCCTGTCTGCATCTCTGTATAGAACCAACAAAGGTCCACCAAAAGATTTACTTCTTTACCAATCTACCTGTCTGCGCTTCTGGATACGGCTGACAGTCTGTCTTCTCCTTCTCTTATGCCCTCTCCCTCCTTCTTCCTTTTCATTCTTAGTTTGTCGGTGGCACTCTCATTTTCTCACTACTTCTCACTCTGTCTCTTTCTGTCTTTGTCTGCGCACCTGTCTGTCTCTCTGTCTTTCTTTTGAAGTGGTAAACAAGCAATTACATGCTTTGTTATGATTTGAACTCCACCTTCACGCTCACCTGTACTGTTTTTTTTCTATACCACTAAACTTTTTATTTACATACATCACACACAGACTATAATCTATAGCCTATCTATAGACTATAGTCTATAAACCTGTATGAACGCGTTTACGTTTTCCTAAGCGTGCATAGTTATATAGGTATTTATGTATACGCAAAGGCATTGAGCTGATTTTCTGTAAAGCCACATACAAAGTATACGTGATGTAAAAGAAGCGTTTCTACAATACGATGCGTTTACGAAGCCTATGGCATTTCTAAGGCTGTATTTAGAAACCAACATCCTTCAGCGCTCAGCACCGACCACTGATATTCAGGCACAAGCTCAGAAGGCAGTTTCTACCTTCCTTCCTTCCTTTCTTCCTTCCTTCATTCCTTTCTTCTTTCTTTCCTTCCTTCCTGCCATCCTTCCTACTTTCCTTCCTTCTTTCCTTCCTTCTTTCCTTCCTTCCTTCCTTCCTTCCTTCTTTCCCTCTTTCCTTCCTTCTTTCCTTCCTTCTTTCATTCCTTCCTTCCTTCCTTCTTTCCTTCCTTCTTTCCTTCCTTCTTTCCTTCCTTCCTTCCTTCCTTCATTCCTTTCTTCTTTCTTTCCTTCCTTCCTTCCTTCCTTCCTTCCTTCTTTCCCTCTTTCCTTCCTTCCTTCCTTCCTGCCATCCTTCCTTCTTTCCTTCCTTCTTTCCTTCCTTCTTTCCTTCCTTCTTTCCTTTCTTCTTTCTTTCCTTCCTTCCTTCCTTCCTTCCTTCCTTCTTTCCCTCTTTCCTTCCTTCCTTCCTTCCTGCCATCCTTCCTTCTTTCCTTCCTTCTTTCCTTCCTTCTTTCCTTCCTTCTTTCCTTTCTTCTTTCATTCCTTCCTTCCTTCCTTCTTTCCTTCTTTGCTTTCTACCTTCCTTCCTTCCTTCTTTTCTTTCTTCTTTCCTTCCTTCCTCCCTTCTTTCCTTCCTTCCTTCCTTCCTTCCTTCCTTCCTTCATTCCTTTCTTCTTTCTTTCCTTCCTTCCTGCCATCCTTCCTACTTTCCTTCCTTCTTTCCTTCCTTCTTTCCTTCCTTCTTTCATTCCTTTCTTCCTTCTTTCATTCCTTCTTTCCTTCCTTCTTTCCTTCCTTCTTTCATTCCTTCCTTCCTTCCTTCTTTCCTTCTTTGCTTTCTACCTTCCTTCCTTCCTTCTTTTCTTTCTTCTTTCCTTCCTTCCTTCCTACTTTCCTTCCTTTCTTCATTCCTTCCCTCCTTCCTTCCTTCCTGCCATCCTTCCTTCTTTCCTTCCTTCTTTCCTTTGTTCTTACATTCCTTCCTTCCTTCTTTCCTTCCTTCTTTCCTTCCTTCTTTCCTTTGTTCTTACATTCCTTCCTTCCTTCTTTCCTTCCTTCTTTCCTTCCTTCTTTCCTTCCTTCTTTCATTCCTTCCTTCCTTCCTACTTTCCTTCCTTTCTTCATTCCTTCCCTCCTTCCTTCCTTCCTGCCATCCTTCCTTCTTTCCTTCCTTCTTTCCTTTGTTCTTACATTCCTTCCTTCCTTCTTTTCTTCGTTGCTTTCTACCTTCCTTCCTTCTTTCCTTTCTTCTTTCCTTCCTTCCTTCCTTCTTTCCTTCCTTCCTTCTTTGCTTTCTACCTTCCTGCCGTCCTTACGCTCTTTCTTCCACTCTTCCTTGTTTCCTTCGATATAATCCAGTCGGTTATTTATGGCCGACGCATGTGTTGGACATAGATCCATGGTTTCCGAGTACCTAGGAACGCAGAGGCGCAATGCATGGTGCCCAGGTTGACTTAATCGCCGGCACGCGCACCCAACCAGCCAGCCAGGCCCCAGTACACGAATATCAGTTGATATTGATCGCTGAAGGTGATGAGCAAGATGTTGATGATGATGATGCATGCAGCAACTATCGGTTGAGAGGGCTCCAGCTGCAGAAGAGAGAGCCCGTTCTGATGATGATGATGATAACAATGATGATGATGATGATGATGTTGATGATGATGATGTTGATGATGATGTTGTTGTTGTTGATGATGATGATGATGATGATGGTGTTGATGATGATGATGATGATGATGATGATGATGATGATGATGATGATGATGATGATGATGATGATGATGATGATGATGTTGATAATGATGATGCTAAATGATGCCTAGATGATTATGATAATACTGATGATGCATTACTTGCATCATGATGTCGGATGATGTTAGACGATGATTATGACGGTGATGATGACTACGATGATAATGATGACGATGATGCATCCGTGAACGAGAGTGATGGATGGAGAGCGAGAAAGAGAGGCAGGGAACGCGCATCATTGGACGGTGTTACCTTTAGTGAATGCATCGTAGAGGATGATGGCCTGATTCGAATCTATTAGAGTTTCGGACCATGCGATCCACCGCCGCAGCCGATGCCCTGAACATCTGAGGATCCTATTAGGCAGCAGCAGCAGCAGCACTGAGGCTGGCCGATGCCACACATAATCCTTGCAGAGGAAGCCACGTACCTCATCATATCCGAGTTATAACTCATCTGATCGTTCTCGATTTTACCATAACATGGTCCTGTAACCCATCGTGTTTACTTTGCTCAGTCAGCTCTGCTCGCCTTTACTCGACCTCTGCTCATTCTGTCTGGTAGAAGGCCTACATTTTTGCTTCTTCCTCTTTAGTGCAGAGTTGGATTTGTTAAATATTAAATCGTGGGAGCAAAAAATTTACGGTATGAAATCACAACAGGATCGGCAGCGCGAAATTCCCAGAGATAAACGCCGCTAAACATCTATATTTTTGGGGTGTGAGACGTCATTTGCTCCACCAGTGGGGTATGGGGCGGAACATTTGCCGCCAACAATTTTGGAGCGTATTTTGAAAATCCCGATTGAATATCTGAAGGTCAAAGGGTAAATTGTAAGTAAATGACTCGGGGGTTGCTAACTTACAAACGTTGGAGGTATGAAAGTTGGAGCATTCACTACCCTGATTTTATGAGGGCAAATCTCTATTCTAACCCATAATATAAACCCAACAAATAGACGCATACACACATACATCCAGACAGACACACACAGACACAGCCATACTGAGTGACGAAAAGATGCAGGTCTTACATAAATCTGAAAAGCACATTTGATTTATAACCGAGGTCACAGTTTGCTTCGTGCGAAGTGTACTTTTTCTGACTGAACGCAAATGGATTCCTGTACTGGGTCGAGCAGGTTGAATGTACCTAATAATCCCAGTTACCACACTGTGCTATATGAATCCGATTCGCATTTGATTCATTAGTTTTCATTCTATGTATTTGCGATGTTTGCATCCAGATGGAGACGGTCGAATCTCCCGGTGAGAGCTGGAAGAAACTCGATAAGCTAATCTTTGGCTTTTGTTAATATCAGGCGACTTATTGTGAGCGAATCGTAATGTCTGTGGTCCAGAAATTCTACAGCAGTATGTCTACTCCCAGTGGAGAAGAGGATAATGGTTGAGGGGTTCGAATTGGTCAGGTAACGTAAGATGAAGTAAGACAAGGTAATATAAGATAATGGCAGGTAAAGCAAGGTAACATGATGTGAAGCACGGTAAAGCATGCTGAGGTAAATAAAGTAAAGTTAGGATAGGTTACGTGATGTTATGTAAGTTATTATGGTCTGGTTAACACTCAATTGTAATATTCCTGTCAACTTGTCATTAGAAATGCTATTTGAGAAGCTTTGGATTAGGTTAAACTAAGGGGCAACATGCAGTAAAACATTTCCTAACAGGAAACTTTTCCTTGCTGCAAGTTGTACATCTTCATACGGCCCACACCTGCATGCATTCGCATTAGAACAATATTAGCTTCCTACAGATTTACTAGCTGTTAGTCTGAATTGTAATTGTAATTTGAGATTTATAAAGCGCCTCTTAGAGGATAAACTCAACAGAGGTGCTTCCGACCCGAAAAAGTAAAATCACTGTTGAACAGTACAGTCTTCAGGCGCCTGAAGGCTTCCTGATGCACAGAAATCATGTGGATCGTGAAGAAATAGTTTATCTTCTTCATCTTTCAACTATAAAGTGGAATTGACAACAAGCTCGGGTATTCGAGCGTCATCTCCGCACACGTAGGCCCCCTACATCTTCATTACTAACGGCAGCTGTCGGCAACAGACGAGTTAACCTGTTGATCCGTTTGATCCTACTTCAAGTTTATTACATTGTGGGGATTATTCTGGGTGGCATAGAGATTTGATGATTTTCAGTGAATTTGTTTTTTCGACGTTGTAAATACGGTTGTCATTCTGATCGCTACTACGCTATGCAGTTTCGGACAAAGGTGTTCCTTTTACTCGCTAGATGGTAACGAATGAGCAGCATCGCCTAATTCAGCGAGAGAAAGCTTGTAGTTGACTGATCTTCCAGATAGTCCGTCTCACTGGAGTATCGTAGTCGTAATCGTAATTCCGAGATTTCTACAGCGCCCTACGAAAGCCACGTCGCGGGGACCAGCTTTTTCGCAGGCGCTCACTCAAACAAAATCGATAGGCAAAAGATAGGTCAAGATCCAAAAGTCAGACGGAGACAGCGTGGCAGCTATGAGGATGACGTGTGGGATTGGAGAGGGGAGAGAGAGATAAGAGAAAGAAGGAGTATCTGGCCGGGCGGTCTTAAGGTCCAGACCCTTCAAGCCAAGACCATCACCCTTGGGGTTTGTGTAAACCCGATGGGGTTCTTTGTGTGGACCACCTGATCGGCGACTCTTTTCGAGCTCGCTTTTATGAATTTAATAAGCTTACGTTTTTCATGAACAGAAGGTTAACACTTGCAACGTATCGGGTTGGCGTTTGCAGCAAGATCTATCTAAGCAGACTCTATAAGGTATAGGCCCTAAAAGAAAAAGGGGAAGCTAAGGGCAGTGGACTCTTAGGCCTGGTAAGGTTACAGAGGGTGGGCTGCAGTTTATATAAAGAGGTTCTTAGTGTTCATTGTACACAGGTCTTTAAGTTACTTGCTAAGTAAAAATGTCGCCGCTCTGATAGCAATTAGCAGAATGTTGTTATAATAATAATAATAATAATAATAATAATAATAATAATAATAATAATAATAATAATAATAATAATAATAACCAGAAGGCGTAATTAATAAAAGAGTAGAATAATAGTTGTGAAATGCTATTTCAAAATGTTATTCCGAAAAAAGTGTTTCTTACATTTATTTCTCCGGTGCATTTTAAAAATGATATTAATTTCTAAAAGAGTAATTGGGAAGAGTTTGCCCGTGTTGGTAATTTAAGTGGAAATTTAGGTCTAAGAAATAGCTTTTTAAGGTAATATTCTGAAAACGAAATGCCTCTTTTTTAAAACGGCATTTCTATTACAGCAATAATCTGTCGACCGGAACATCTGAGAACTTCCTTTAAGTAATTCCGGTTTAGTCTTTATTCCAAAGTCACATCCGTTCAGGTGGAGATGGCAAACGTCCAAGCAAGCAGAACGTGTGTGTAATTATGTGAATATATAACTGGCATTCATATAGAGTCTCTAAGACGCGGCAGATTGCTCTATATTCCACTTCATGATCACGAAGGTTTCCACTGAACTTCCTTTATTTTCTTCCATCCGTTTCCATCAAACAGAGGTTTCATTTTCCGTATCTCATAATCTTCCCATGCTTTCCGCTTGATCCGGCGTCCACGGTCTGCTGGTTTTTGGGCAGCGAGACGTATCCCTGGGCCGGCATCCAGACCCAGGCTCCGTTGTTTCGCTTGTGCAGTTCAGTAAAGCCACTGTCCGAAGCATCCAAATCGTATCCAGTACGCACCAGCTGCCGACTGATGAGTTGCTGCAGCCACGTCGGATAGACGGGATCCTGAATGTCACGCTTCAGTGGCTCCATCGCCTGGCCTCCGTATCTCATCCAGTCCTCCTCCGTGCAGAATACTGTGACCGACAGGAAAGCGAGGACGACGGCGAACAACAATCCAGTCATTCTTACCTACACACAGAGTCAGTAAGCATGTGTTATAATGTAATTGTTATAGCAAATTTAAGTAGCGCCACTTCTAGAGACACTCATCAGAGGAGCCCCAACCTGATAACACAAACCACGATCAAACATACATACGCAATGTAATGCAATGCAGAGAAGTACAATGTAATGTAACATGGCTTGTCACTTGTGTAATACCGTGTTCCATTACATTGTGTAATACCATGATTACATTACATTGACATGTCACGATAAGGCCTGAAGCTTATCAGGTCTTAACAGGCGATAGTAAAGTTGTGTATGTTTTGAGATGCTGTCATACCTAAGAAATTTGAATATCGGACTAGCGTGGTCGGTAGGCGTGGACTTAAAATTGCGTGGCACCCATTCAACCGAGCAGCCGTGGTGAAGTATCTCACCCGATGAATTCATTTTATACTTAAAACCAAGCCTCTAAACACAGTTATATACAACGCTAATTGCGCCTATTAAGGTCCCGAAATGAAACACGTGATGTGGATATTGAAATTCTGAATAATAATGAAAGCGCAAGCCCTAAAGCGAGACCCGAGTTACGATTATTACACGATGCCGATTGACGACAATAGTGATGATTAATTTGATGATGAGGATCAAATTTCACTCCTCCAACTACTCATCTGGCTTATCCTCCACAATAGGCGGTCTCTCTATCTCTGCGGACTGACATTCTGGCTAGTGACTTGATTACATTTTGGTTTTAGTGCGTCATCGATTGATGCCTTGTGCATTTGGCATCGGCGCACTAGAAGTTGATAATTAATAATGATTATAATAGTAATAGTAGTAGTAGTAGTAGTAGTAGTAGTAGTAGTAGTAGTAGTAGTAGTAGTAGTGGTAGTAGTAGTAGTAGTAGTAGTAGTAGTGGTAGTAGTAGTAGTAGTAGTAGTAGTAGTAATAATAATATTAATAATAATAATATCAACAACAACAATAATAACAATAACAATAACAACAACAAAAGCAATAATAGTAATAGTAATAATAATAATAATAATAATAATAATAATAATAATAATAATAATAATAACCGAAGCCTAATTTGGCTTAACTTCATAGTCCTGTGGCCCTTTTGCGAACACCCTTGTAAATATTTATATCCTAGTAGTATATAGATTTCTTTATCATTCCTGTGTATATGCGTGATAATTCTTGTCTTCATGCTGTCAGATAAAATCGTAACGACTCTTTAAATGTGCTTATATGTGCTAAACGATACATGAACATTATTTTGTGCAGCTAAATTAATAAAGATCTTTCAGCGAAACACTGAGAGCAGGAGGATCTCTGGTTTTCTTGGTACGAGAATGGAGAAGGTATGGGACATACAGACCATCATGTGCCGACCCTCGTGGTCCACGTAATATTGCGCCACTATAAAAATTTAATGTAGCACCCAAAGCATATACGATTTCAAATTAAGAGTTCCGTATGATGAGATAAGCATCAAACTCACAACGAGATTCCTTGTGATATGGTTACAGGAGCGACTAACGAGCGAACGAAATTGTAAATGTTACACGAATCTGTAGGATTCTTGTTTCTGTGAGATGTAATTAGTGTAGTGTGTTATGACTTATGAGCTCTATCTTTGGTAGGACTCGGGAAGAATATTTCTGGACTGGAGTCTTTCAGCTGATTGAAACACGACAAAAGCAAAGCAATGATCGAAAAGCTCGTTCATACTGCTTACACGGCTCAGCAAGTACCCTGGAATTTCACACGAACACCGGTGGAAGGTCATTCCGTTAGTCTTCGTAATTAGCGGCCACCGTTATATATATCTGACATATTCTGACATGGTACCGAAGCTTACTAATTTTCAGACGGTTTATATTTCAAATGACAAAGGATAAAATCACTACACTGAAACTGTGGCCGGAGTGATCGATGCTGAGAACCTGAAGATGCAAAATGTTTAACCGGCTTCCCATTTACATTAGGCCATTCATTACATTCGCCATGCTGCTTTTGATGGACATTTATTTCTATGTCTTTCGTGTTAAGTTTCTGGTTCGTTCTATACCTCGGACTTCAGCGGTGGCGTATGTTGTTGGAATTAAGGAAGCACTCATCTAGAAGATGATGGCATCCGAGATTAAGCAAGGCTCTAACCTAATCTAAAGACTATTAGCGCCGTTATCATTATCCCCAAGGCATCAGTCGATGATTGCTTCAAGTCAAAATCGCAGTCAAAATTCATAAACAGTTGGAGAAGCCGGGTCGAATTCCGATAGGTCAGAGAAACCAGAAGCCAGGCTACGGTTGGTAAGCAAATTGGAAGAGATGTGTCTTAAGTTTAGATCTACAATGTGACATATGTCGATTTCACATGACGAGCCCGGGATTTGAATCCAGATGCAGAGATGAAAAGCTAACGCGTTAGCTATTCAGCTATATCATGTCATCTGTAATTCTTCTGCGCCTTTCTGATGCGACAATTTCTTGAGTATTCTAAAGAGATCGTCTATAAGTTAGTGTTTGCTAATGCGGCCGTTATCCTCAGCAGCACCAACAACAGCGGCAACAGCATTTGTATTACCGATACATTATATCTGAACAGCGGAATTTCTTCCCCAATGTGCCGAGGCTAAGAAAGTGAGGTTGTCAACATTTAATAACCATGACTGCCTCTCAGAGTTAGCTTAAGGGCTTCGATTCTTCTCATCATTGCTACTTTTAATGCAAGATTGCATTTTCCGCTCCCCTTTCACCGACAGAAATTATCAGCGCAATATTTCACGATCAGACTTGTATATCGTCGGAGCTCTGACTTTGCGCCTTTAATCTAATCTTTCAAGACTTATATAGCGCCGCTAAGGTCTCTGTCTGTTGAGGCACGGATCGTAGTTGAAGAGTAACGAAGTGCTTACCTTCAGGAAGGACGAAAGAACTCTAAATGCGAGATGAGTTCTCCAAAAAGAAGAGTCTGATGGACAGAGAATCGCACGTCCTTTTATTTGCCCCGACCGACCAACCAGAACGACTGGACACAATGAGTGAAGGCGCCTGTTGCAGCAGTCAGACTCAGGCGGGTAGCTAGGATGCTTAGAGGCAGACGCATGAGTTTACGAAATCTCCATCCGCCTGTATACGACTAAGAAAAGCATCTGGTTTAATACATTATGAGTTCACAGCGGAAAAAAATTATATTGCCATGATAAAAATTTGCGGATATATAAGGACAGCATTTGGCTTGTCGTGTTGAACGATTTAAGCTACATCTTGTAACACCCACATGTTATGTTGCGGTTTTTAGATCAGTAATCATGTATGCAGCGCTTTGAGAGCTTCTTAAGAAAAGGGAAAGCCGTATATATAGTCCAAGCTGTAAATGCTTTGTTTGCGTTGGCGTTTGCTGAATGACGATATAGATTCGCTCTTAGGCAATGCAAATGTAAACGGTCAACGAGGCGTGCAATGCTGTCTGCGTACTTGTAAGTTTACTCGCATATACTTCGAAAACATTCAGGACACTTCATCATCACGATTGCATTCTCGGCCTTTTAAGCCACTATGAGTCCTTCAAACTGTAATTGTAATCGCAGATTTATACAGCGCCTCTTCAGAGAAACTCATCACAGGCACTCCGGACCTGGCAACAGAAGACCACGATAAAACAAAATGGTTTTCAAGTGCTTGTTGAATAAAGCATACATCATTAGCCGAGAATATAGATAATGTAGCAGAACAAATAGACCATAATACCACAGAAACGTGCTAAACTTCCAATGGAATTGGCGTAATACTTAGATGTACGACCCAGAAATCGAGTTTTCCCTTCAGCTGGAAGATCTTATGTCTTCAGGAGGACGTCACGTGACTACTTGTGTTAATGGTTGCGTGTATTCAATTCATAAATAGGTCACCTTACTTCATAGTCGATCGTTAAGGGTGGGATGAGACAACGAGTCCCACGCTTCAATATTGTTCCTTTTCGCGGGGGTTGGAAGAACCTTTTGATGGTTATCTGGAAAAGGCGTTATATAAATGCTCTCAATGAATTGATGAATGTGGCGTTTATTATTCAATTAGTCTTTTACAGGCATAACCTTAATTGAGATTGAAGGAACGGTAACATGAAAGCATTCAGTTGAAGGATATCTTTATCGCATTTATCTGTGGAACTGATTAACAACACAAACACATCAAACATCTATTTTATAAACTATGTGGTGCTGTTGTTTCTCGGGCACGAACGTTCACAGTGCACCCTATAGAAGCTTTGTTGTAGTAGGTCTTAAGGGCACGGAAGCCGATTGGTTAGAGCGCTCAGCTCGTATATGGGTCACGATAGCCGATTGGTTAGAGCGCTCAGCTTGTATATGGGTCATGGTAGCCGATTGGTTAGAGCGCTCAGCTTGTAAGTGGGTCACGGTAG
The DNA here is from genome assembly GCA_964023275.1 of Norana najaformis. Taxonomy (NCBI): domain Eukaryota; kingdom Metazoa; phylum Annelida; class Clitellata; order Crassiclitellata; family Hormogastridae; genus Norana; species Norana najaformis. The sequence goes on from OZ029921.1 coordinate 29,106,089, forward strand.
CCGATTGGTTAGAGCCCTCGGCTTGTATGTGGGTCACGGTAGCCGATTGGTTAGAGCCTTCGGCTTGTAACGCGGAAAGTACGGGTTCGAGCCTCTTTCCCGGAGACGATTATTGTGTAAGGACCTTGATCAAGTCCTTGACTCACAATTGCTCAGCGCATCGATTGATGCTTAGTCATTATAATTGTAATTGCAATTGTAATCTGACATTTATAAAGCGCCACTTCAAGAATAGACTCATCAGAAGCGCTCCCGACCCGAACCAGTGAGACCACTGGCAAATAATACAGACTTCAGGCGCTTGCGAAACTGCGGAAGAGACAAACTGAGGAATATTAGCCGAAGCTCTCGGGAAAGGCGATTCCAGCTATTGGGTCCAACATAGGCAAAGCTTCTAGACTGCGCTGTAGCAGTGCGCATACGAGGGACAGTCAGAAGTCCAAGGGAGGCCGACCAGAGAGTGCTACGGCCTGGAACCAAGGAGACCGAAATGCAGAAGTCCCTAAGATATGATGGAGCAGAGCCAACAAGACAATTACGCATAAGCGTTAAGATCTTGAACTGGATACGCTGCTGAATGGGAAGCCAGTGTAGAGTGTCCCGTATAAAGGAAGTTATATGGCCATACCTGGGGACGCCTCCAATAAGACGGGCAGAAGCATTGAGAACAGATTGAAGCTTGGAAATATTGGCAAGTGAGAGTCCAGCAAAGATAGCGTTACCAAAGTCCACCCTAGTGCAGATAAGGGCATGAATTAGAGTAGTAACGGCATGAAAGGAGAGGGAGCGGCGGATGGTACGAAGCTGACGAAGGTGGTAAAAGCATGAGCGGGAGACACTGTTAACATGATCGGTCAAGGAGAGTTCCCGGTCCAGAACAACCCCAAGATCACGGACTTTGGAACATAATAGAATGTCCGGAAACCTCTGTCGTAAGGATGATGAATCAATCTTTGCCAGCTGAGCACGACCACCAAGCCAGATGAACTGGGTCTTAGCAGAGTTCAGTCGGAGGCGATTAGAGGACATCCAGAGACCAAGGGCAGATGATGCGTCAAGAATACTCAAGAATACTCTCAACCATTATAGGGTGGCGCTTAATAAATGCTTAACTAAAACGTCTTTGGAATAGATTGCTTTGCGACCTGCGAGAATTTCGGTAAGCGCTTGAAAACCTGTCTGCTTATCGTGGTTTAATGTCGTTAGGTCGGGAGAGCTTCTAACTATCGTTTCTCTCGAAATGCCCCGCTGTGTAAATTTATGATTACAGTATTACAATTTAAAATAAACTGCACCTAATGTATACACATCAGCAATTTGACAATTCGAGGAAAAGCTTCAAGTATTTCGATGCTTGTGTTGCTCCATAAAATTGTCGTTTGGTGTAGTCGTGTATTTCAGTATTCCCCAAAAGCCCAGTAGATTCTAGTCCAGTCTCTGTTCATAGGAAGTACTGCGAAGCTTTAGGTGCAAGAGAAAGTTGAATTAATTGGATTTATTCGAGACTGGTGTACATCAGCTAATCTAAACTACTGAAACTTCATTATTTCCTATTGGCTTTCAAACATATGAATATTCATCTACACCACCCCAAGGCGGTTGACCATCCTTGAAAATGTTCCTATAATAATAATATTAATAATAATAATAATAACAATAATGCTGCTGATGATGATTTAAAAGCTGCTGCTGCTGATGATGATGAAAATGGCGGTGGTGGTGTTGGTGGTGTTGGTGGTGGTGGTGGTGGTGGTGGTGGTAATAATACTGCTACTAATAATAATAGTGAAGCTTCTTCGGGAGCCTGTTCTTAGGCGGTCCACGAATCCAAGGACGATGTTTTCCTCAGTTCTTTTTTCAACTCTGGCGCTTCATCCAGTTCCTCAGCTAAGTTTACTTCACATACAATCACTGGGATGTAATTGCCAACATCTACAACTTTACCACAAAATCCGCAGATCGTGAAGTTCAAAGGCCAGACAGGAAATGTCAAAGAACGCCTATAATTATTAACTATTGATGCAAGTAAGGAGGAGGAAGCAGTGGACAAAAAGTGTAAGCTGATAGTTGCTCAGCCGCTGAGTTTAGCCTGCGATCATGTGTTTCTGGAGTCAGTTAATGGCTTTTATCTTCGAACGGTATACGCATGTTAAACCGAGACTAACAGAGGACATCTGATAATCCTATTCAGCCGCAGTTCCCATTTCTAAAGACGTTCTAAAGAATTCATGCAGCCGCTTTTAGTTTCATGACACAAAAGCAGATCAGAATATAATGCTGAATTGTCCGCCACCTTGCAATCTGCAATGACTCTATGTCTTACTGCATATTTATAAATGCCAGGAGACAGGTCATGTAACATGTAAGTCCTCTCAGTTTCGATCCATTATGAAGCTAGCTCTATATGCAGCGCTTTTGAAAAGTTCTTAAAAGACGCTATATAACTGTCTTCATCTATGTATGTATCTATAAACTTATTTAGCGCCTTTTGACTACGCTTAACCGCCGCAGGCCAGAAATTCTGGGCGCCATGCCAATGCGCCCAAACACGTAAGAATTTGAAAGAACACTTATAGACCACATTATCCACACTACCGCACGGCGGCTGACTAGCAACTTTCGTAATGTGATGATGACGATGATGACGACGATGACAATGACGATGATTATGATGATAATGACGATAATGATAATAATGATGATAATGATGATGCTGCTGCTGATGATGATGATGATGACGACGATAACGATGATGATGTTGATGATGTCAAATTAATAATAATAATAATATTATTATTAACAATAATAATAATAACAATAATAATAACAACAACAACAACAACAATAATAATAATAATAATAATAATAATAGTAAAGTTCATTTGGTGCTCTGCTTTTAGGCAGTCCAGGAACTTCTACGTTCTCTTTCATTGTCCTTTACATTTCCGGGGCCTCATCCCGTTCCTCTGCTAAGTTTACTTCACACCATCCACTGAAATCTGCTTCTACTCAGCAACAGCTCGTAGCTCTAATGAGGACCGACGCCAAATGCCAAATGTAACGTATCGCCTGATGCAACGTGTATGCGCCACACGTGTCGGTAATATCGTTCTGTTCGACAACTCAGAATGAATTTCATCAAAGGTCATGCAATTTAATCAGCGGACTGGAATTCGTCGGCTTCAGTGTTTTCTCGAAATGTCTGTTGTTCATGGTCCAAACCTAAAAATTCAACCCGACATTCTCTCGATGTAAAGAGTTCCAGACACAGATCACGAACCGACTTAAGGCAAATTCAAAGGCGAAGCCTAAAAATCCTTCACGAACTCAAAGTACGTGGACTTGAGTCAGAAGATGCCTGGTCAAAGAAGAGTAAGAAAAGAATGCTTTATGACTGAAAGACGCTTTAATTGTGACTGCGCAGAAATTGATAATAAAGGTGCTATTATCCGTACAATGGACTCTTCCTGACATCCGCGACTATCGATCTGAATTCTCCAGACTCGGATTCAGCAATTCTGCACCAGTCATCTGGAACAGTCTTCCTTTTCACATTACTCACAACAACGTCTCGTTAGACATATTCGTAAAGCGGCTTAAAACCTTTTTGGTACCGTCTTGCTTTTGTTGTCTGACCGCTGTGACTCATCCACGCCTACAGAACGATATTACCGACACGTGTGGCGCATACACGTTGCATCAGGCGATACGTTACATTTGGCATTTGTCGTCGGTCCTCATTAGAGCTACGAGCTGTTGCGAATGAACAAGGCCGTGTTATCGGATCACACAGTTTTAATATCAATGAATATTCAATATAAGTCGGGCAGTGAATATATATTAAGATGCAGTCGGCATTTAAATAGTATGCGTGTGCTGAAGTAAATACACTGTATATTCTATATATAGTAGTAGTTCCAATGTTTAGCGACATCTTAGGACATCAAAAGCCGCTGACATCGCCCTCCTCGCTTATCCAGGCTTGGGACTGGCACTACCCGATTAAAGGCAGTGGCGGGGTTAGCCTACCTATATCGAGTGAGAAACAACAAAGCCATTGCGAAGAAGTTTGTGCTGAAATGACGTGAAAAAACTGAACACAGGCCTTGCAAACAATTTACACGCGATAAAACGCGTTGAGAGTAAATTCGGCAGTAATTATGCCTATTGTAAAAGAGTCAGCGGTCTACCTTAAATCTCGTCTCTCTGAGTAAGCTTACCTAATGCAAATGTAAATTTCCGATGTTGGAGATTTACCTTTAAATATAAAAAATTAAATTTCTCAGCGCCACCCAGAAGCAGCGTCACAGAGACCAGCATATTAACTGGCGCTATATCAATTAAAGTCCGCAAGAGCCAGGTTGTTTGGTCAGTTCGGTGCTAGGTCATGACCCTCCCTGGTCAAGTCGGGGAGACAGCGTGTTGCTAGGGTGGATATAACAACGTCTAATACTTAGAAGCCTCGCTATCTCTGCCACTTCCACTGATTCTCCATTGCTGCCTGCTTCTGTCAGCTTCTCAAGTTCTCCGATGGCATTTAGATCAAAACTCGACAATTTTCTATCAACCGCGACCCAAATTCTGGTGTCTTTTGACTGGATCTTCATTATGGAATTTCAAGATTGCGGTTTCACGTTGAAGCGAGCATAAATTGAAGCTGTGTGTGATATGCAAACGGTGTTATAAAAAAGGTTTATATTACACTGCATAGACCTACATATATCTTCATGTTAAATCTGTGAGCTTATCTATTAGCGATTATTTATCTCTTCTGAGACTTGGCAACGATTGTCAAACAGCTTCTGTATGCCTAATAAAACATAATCTTAACATATATCGATGCTTAGGGTTTTAGAAGGCTCGTGAGTTATGAACTGCGCCACTTGGAAATTATACAAACGAGCGCTTAAAAACTTGCTGAGTAAGTAGCGCAATATTTCGTTCACATTTCGTCAACATATGTACTTAACTACTTATGTATTTATTTACTTATATAGCGCCATTCTATAATGCAAGCATCAAACATAGGCGCTATATAAAGAAGTATGCACGTAGGACTTGCTCAGGGTTCACACTGTAACCGTCTTAAGGAAGGTTCAAACTCGCAAATTGCGTTGAGGGGGTTAAACCTGTAACAGCCACCCGACCATAATTATTGACCTTTCTGCCCCCTCTGATCTGTCTCGTGTTTTGTCTAAGACTGTGTTTCGCGTGCTCAGTACCGCGGAGCCATTACGAATTTGATTGTGGCATTATAAATCCAATTTTAAACCAATAAGAAGCCATGATTAAGGAGATTAGCATCAAGAAATCTAAGTCAGAGACATCTATGAAGTGGGCTCGGACGAGATCGCTGAACAGGTGGACCTGCAAGCATTAAACCTGTTTCGTCACTGATTGCCCAAAGCTGAAATCTGATTATCTTCATTTTAAGACAATGTCCATGGGCGTTTTCTAATCGACCTATAAACTAATCTGACATCAGATGATGGCCAGATGAGTTTTAGGGCCATACAGTGCATGTCCAAACCATGCCCAGATGACAGCCCACCATCAGAAACTATTTGTTATTAATGAATGCCTGTAACAAAGAAACGAAAACATAATTATAGTCGAACAGCTAAACGCACCCGATAATAAGCTTCATGCTGAGACTCGAGTCGTAAGTCATATTCCTTGTAGCATAAAAATTCATTTTAAAATCTCTTTCATGTTAATTTATTGCAATTTTTACAGAAGGCGTTTAAAGAAATGACGCACTCTTTATGAAGCCAACAAAAACTGTTAGAGCATAGGCTTATTCATTAAAAATATCTATGGAAAAGCCTCCTATCAAAGGGCAATTTTTGCGCAAACGACAGAGGGTTTGCCGGGGAAGGAGGAGTAAAACCGACATGGCTGGGGCGACCTTTGACCTATGAGGCTCGACCACGTGACATCCTCTGCAAATCCAACCCATTGTTTTCGTATCATCTTTCAGGCTTGGATTCCATTCCCGATGCGTCCAGCGAGATTAAGAATTCAATCAGGAACTCCTGTCCAGTTGTGTCGGTTTGATGGAACCCAATCTACGTCCACTCCGGGGGTCCACTGTGCAAAAGGAAAGGCCAGTTGTGAACTACATGATCGTAGAACATTCTGTATCAGGCTACATTTTAGGCTACGTCCACGCTTTAAACCCTTTTTAAAACCAGCTCTTAAATTTATTCATCGTTCTACATCAAATACCTAATTGCAAGTCTATTCTCTAATCTAATCTAGAAACGTCCAAGATTGCAGGTCTATTCTCTAATCTAATCTAGAAACTTCCAAGATTGACTGTCATTAACCCATGATCAAATTCCTTCAAACATTCAAGTCGAAGGCTAAGGGGCCACTGCAGGGATGAGAAGACAGGCTACGGGTAACAACATATTATGGTCAGGTTATACACGCATAATCCTCACTGTATTATATTCAAGTTTAAATTAATTATTTCAGTCGTATTTAAAACTTAATTGCAAGCTATTTTCTGAGGTTTTAAAAATAGACCTGATTCATTCATGTGCACTAATTAGCAGAGACAGCGTAACACATGCATAAACATCATCAAAAACTCGAGACTGCAAAAAATGACTAACAAATTTAGTAAGATGTTTTCTATAGCGCCGTTTCAAATTCTTGAACATCTGAAATAAAGTCTATATAATTCACACATTTTTACAGCGCCATATGAAATCGAACTCAAAATTTCCCAATGTGAGAAAATATAGCAATAAACATAGGCTGAGACTCGGGAATTCCCCCCCCCCATGTCTGTTTCTACTAATGCATGGACGTCATGGATGAAAAAACCTACTTTTCAGCAATAAAATGTTACTAGAACATTAACTCTGTACACCGTCATAGTTCTATTCATGACATCTGGAAATATGAAACACAGAAGAAAAACATACATTTTTATTATTGAAAGGTAGGTTTTTAAATAGAACTGTGACAGCGTATAGAATAGTTAATGTTCTATACACCGTCATAGTTCTATTCATGACATCTGGAAATATGAAACACAGAAGAAAAACATACATTTTTATTATTGAAAGGTAGGTTTTTAAATAGAACTGTGACAGCGTATAGAATAGTTAATGTTCTATACACCGTCATAGTTCTATTCATGACATCTGGAAATATGAAACACAGAAGAAAAACACAATTTTATTATTGAAAAGTAGGTTTTTAAATAGAACTATGACAGTGTATAGAATAGTTAATGTTCTATACACCGTCATAGTTCTATTCGTGACATCTGGAAATATGAAACACAGAAGAAAAACATACATTTTTATTATTGAAAAGTAGGTTTTTAAATAGAACTATGACAGTGTATAGAATAGTTAATGTTCTATACACCGTCATAGTTCTATTTATGTCGTCTGGAAATATGAAACACAGAAAAAAATATAAATGTTACAGTGCCGTCTGTGAATGCTGATACAACATGTTTAAACATCGAAATCCCCACGATGCTAATTGATTACAGTATGTTTTCACAGAAAATATATTTTAGAAACAAATAACCGATATTCTATTTCATTTCTACAAAAAATCAACACCCCAACTACCTAATTTGGGATTTTCGCATGTTTTAGCTTTTCTTAAAAACCTATAAACCTTAAACCTAGAAAACTGCTTGCATCCCTGACTGGCGCCGAATTTTACTAATTCAGAATATTCGATAGAGTGCGCTAGTGAATCACAATACGTCATATCATCTTTAAAATTTGGAAATTGCTCCATAGCCATAGCTGTTCCATCCCTCTGGACTAAAATCCCCTCCTCTTCCCCTCATCCTGGTTATTCTCTTTGTGAACTCATTATAGCGGGCGACTTCAGTATACACATACTTTGATTCTTTGAACTATACTTCACAAAACTTGATCTTATGCAGAACGTCTCTTTCCCAACGCACGACAAGATGATGATGATGATGATGATGATGATGATGATGACGATGATGGTGGCGGTGGTGGTGGTGATGATGATGATGATGATGATGATGATGATGATGATGATGATGATGATGATGATGAACATGTTAGACGTCAGACACGAATCAGATGCATAGAACAAAGAGTTACAGAGGTGAGTGTTTCTAGAGAGAGGCGTTGTCTTGTAAGTAAGATAGATAAACGAACAGAACACAAACAGCGAAATAAAGGTCTACGGAGCTGAATGTTTCTAGTCGAAGGCGTAGGCCTGTGACTAGACCTACGCTCGCACGCCGTCCGTCTGAGATGCGAAGGCGTCCTTAAACTGAGGTCGAACGCATAACGTGTAGAACTGGATACCTGCACGGTCCGGCAGGTATGTAAACGCGGTTGGGTATGAATGGGTCCAGTGAAGCGTGACGGTCTTGGTTTCCTCACAGCGCAGGCGTTGAGGCACTTTCAGCGATGTGCATGTACGGCGTGTGACTCATTTACGAGTCTACGTGGATTTCTGGTCCATTCGTCCCCGAGGGCGAAATGAATTTCGTTGTGTGCACACGAAACAGTATAGGCCCGTTTTTAATGGCGCGGGTTGTTCCTGCAGGTATGTTTAATACATTTTTTATCCAAGTGTGGCATGTCTTTGAGATTAATCCTGATTGCCTGTTATCGGATAGTCTGGACCGCTGTATCTAATTTCCATTGTATTTAGGTATCTGAACTTTAGGCTTAATACAACGCCGGTAAGAACCTCACAAAGGCGAATCTATGGACAAACTGTCAGATAAATAGATATGGTAATCCCCTTTCAGATAAAACAATGGATGTGGTAATACCGCTTTCAGATGAAACAATGGATGTGGTAATACTGCTTTCAGATAAAACAATGGATGTGGTAATACCGGTTTCAGATAAAACAATGGATGTGATAATAACGCTTTCAGATATAACAATGGATGTGGTAATACCGCTTTCAGATAAAACAATGGATGTGGTAATACCGCTTTCAGACAAAACAATGGATGTGGTAATACCGCTTTCAGACAAAACAATGGATGTGGTAATACCGCTTTCATAATGCAACCTAGACTACTGTTATGTTCTGTCCATCTGTCTTAAGCATCGAGTTCACTCCTTCCCGCCCTCCTCAGGAGGCTAAACACACGAGAGCAATTCATCCTAGACTAGTGTGGAGGCATCGAATCTATAATGATCTACACCACCCTCGTCAGAATACACTAGGCTCGAAGTGCGTATAGGCCCTATTGCAGTCTCGATTCAGAATTTAAAGTAGGGCTGCTACACTGAAAGATTTTTGTAGCGTCTTTGAGAAAATGAGCCCAAATTCTTAGTCGCTGATTTAGACCTACTCTGTAGAAAGCGAACACCTGCAAGGTTCTGGGTTAGTGTTGGGATCAGGCTAGTTCATTCAAGGTCGGGTTAGAAGGTCATCTAGAAAAGCGAGAACTGAATGGGATGTTTTTATGATGAAATGATTGCGAAGGTGAATTCAGTGATTGGAGCTTAAATGTCGATCGTAACCTGAAAAGGTGGGCTCGCTTGGGGACTTTATTTGTGAAGCTAATGGATAGTTGAACAGTCGCACTGTTCGGAAATGTACCAACTGCGATAAGGACAACTACTTAAGATTTAATATTCCAGAGTTTTTAAAAATTTCATAGTGTTTCTTTTAAATTTCAGATGTCAGAATATAATTTTGGCTGCCTTTTGACTTTCAGACTGACTTGGTAAAAATTTCCTATTCAGAAATTGGATTGATTTGAGTCCTAACCTTGGTCACATAATTATTTATCGTCATTTACATATTCACAAGTTTTATTGAAGTCTTGGACTACAGAATCCACTGAAAGGTTCTGAACAATTCCAATCCACTCAAAAGCTCTACATAAATTGTGACTGCATTTTATTAATACACGGATGTACTGAGCAAACGGAAGACAGTTAAAAAGATGGGTTCTCGCTCAAGCGCGGACGTTTTGCGATGGGTGTCTCACGTCTTCCTCATCTTCATCTTCACCACGATGCTTCTGATGATGTACGCATCCCGACTGCAGCACATGGATGCTGAGATGCATGCCGTCGAACGGACCAAGGAGAGCGCACGCGAGCAGATACGTCTACAGCGGCTAAAGGAGCTTCAGCGAACCATCTTCTTGAACCCAAAGCGGCCCCCAGACCACACGTACAACATCAACGTCACGCTGAGTGAACGCATTCCACTCGAGCGTGACATTCCAGACACGCGGCCGGCGCAGTGCCGAGGCAAGGTCTACGACATCTCGAAGCTACCGACAATCACCGCCATTATACCGTTCTACAACGAGGCTCTGTCGATGCTGTTGAGAACGGTGCACAGCATCCTCACACGCACCCCGCCCGAGCTGCTGAGCCAAATCATCCTCGTCAACGACAACAGTCCGAACGAGGACCTCAAAGAACCTCTGGAGAAGTACGTGGCACTCCTTCCGAGGAAGGTGATCCTCGTCAGGACGAAGAAGAGGGAAGGTCTGATCCGAGCGAGGATGATCGGAGCTTCGATGGCCACTGGAGACGTCCTCATGTTCCAGGACGCTCACACAGAAGCCAACATCCAGTGGGCCGAGCCACTCCTCGACGAGATCGTTAAGAACCCAAAGACTGTGATCCAGCCGAACGTCGATCAGGTGGAAGCATCCACAATCCAATACCTTGGTGGAAGACCTATCGTACCACGTGGAGGATTCACCTGGGATCTCAGGTCAGCTTTCAAAATACATAATAGACTCTGAATACACATAATAAACCAGACTACAGTACTCTAAATACACCTCATAAACCAGACTAAGGGACTCTAAATACACCTCATAAACCAGACTAAGGGACTCTAAATACACCTCATAAACCAGACTAAGGGACTCTAAATACACCTCATAAACCAGACTAAGGTAAAATAAATACACCTCATAAACCAGACTAAGGTAAAATAAATACACCTCATAAACCAGACTAAGGTAAAATAAATACACCTCATAAACCAGACTAAGGTAAAATGAATACACATAATAAACCAGACTAAGGGACTCTAAATACACCTCATAAACTAGACTACTCTAAATAACATCATCCTCATAAACCAGACTAAGGAGAAGTGCGGTAAGGTAATAACACTGGCCAACAGAAAAAAAAATTTTTCTTGTTGCCTTCGGTTTTAGACCTGTTCTTGGGGTAATTTTGGGCGCTGATTCAGAAAATGTCATTGGATTGAGTGCATCAGGTCTAGTTTCTGAGATATCGTCGATTTTGTAAAGAAAACCCAGTCCACTCTTTAAACGATGTCTTTGGCAAAACTAGAATGTCATAATAAGCTTTATTCATGGCTAATTATAATTCTTGCTGATTCATATAATGCCTACATCCTTATAATGTAAAATCAGCATATCTTGCCGCGTCCTGAGATATTGCAGATTCAACGAAATAACTATTCCATAGCCTACAGCTTACTCAGCACTAAATTCATGGCCTCATTTAGAATTTATTTGTGCTTATACAGCGTTTCATGGTTTCGAACTATGTAAATAGATTATACTGAAGTCAGCATTTATAGCCTATATAAACCGCCTCCTGAAAGCTAGACCAGCCGCAGTCGTCTTAGGGCATATTAAGAGTTGGTCGCAAGAACAATCTGTGAATGTGAGCATTAAATAACTACATGTTCTTACTATTTTTTAGGTTAGTCATTTAATTCCTCAGATGCGAACATCCTTAAGGTTATGGCTACTTCCAGACGGAGCTGCATTAACCATCCAGACATATTCTGCTACATTTGTGGGGAATACACACTAAAAGCAAACAGGAAACCGATTTCTGAGTTTGTAAAAAGAGCATATGTAGGTTATTTTGGTGTCAAACTTGGAGATCAAGATAAGCAATGGGCTCCTCATACAGTATGCAAAACTTCTATTGAACAATTGCGCCACTGGACAATTGGAAAGAGAAGCTGCCTGAAATTTGGTGTACCGATGGTTTGGAGGGAACAGATAAACCACTTCGACGACTGTTACTTTTGTATGGTTAATATCATAGGCATCAATCGAAATAATCGTCACAAGTTGTCTTACCCTGATATACCTTCAGCCAGGAGACCTGTTCCGCATTCGGATATTGTACCAGTTCCACCTTTTCGCGAACTACCTCAGCTCTCAGACGATGACACTTGCATGTCCAATATCGGACAAGATGACGAAAGTGAAGAAAGTGGGGGCAGTGACAGTGATTTCCAATCAACTTCACACAGTGAACGTTTTGACCAAAAAGAGTTGAGTGATCTGATCAGGGACTTAAATCTTTCCAAAGAGTCCTCTGAATTGCTTGCGTCCAGACTAAAGGAAAAGAATGCACTTCAGCCTGGAACGAAAATTACAATTTATAGAAACAGAGAAAAGGATTTGCTGCCATTCTTTACCGAAGACAACAACCTAGTATTCTGTAATGACATCAGCAACTTATTGAAGAAAATTGGTCTGTCGGATTACAGCCCAGATGAGTGGCGTCTTTTTATCGACAGTTCAAAACGTAGTCTGAAATGTGTGCTTTTAAATAACGGCAACAAATTTGGTTCTATTCCAATCGGTCACTCCACCAGGATGAAAGAAGAGTACAATGCCATCTCTTTAGTACTGGAAAAGAAAAAAAAAACAAAGAACATCAATGGGTAATTTGTGTAGACTTGAAGATGGTAAATTTCCTCCTTGGTCAACAAAGTGGCTACACAAAGTATCCCTGCTTTTTGTGTCTTTGGGACAGTAGAGCCAAGCATGAACATTGGACAAGAAAAGATTGGCCTTCGAGGAAAGACATGGTGGTTGGAGCTCAAAATGTAATCAAGGAATCTTTGGTGGCACGAGATAGGATCATACTGCCACCACTACATATAAAGCTAGGCCTGATGAAACAATTTGTCAGGGCTTTGAATAAAGAAGGTTCATGCTTCGAATACATAGTACACAAGTTACCAGGAATTACAATGGAAAAATTGAAGGCTGGAATCTTCGATGGTCCACAGATCAGGCAACTTATGAATGACCCACTTTTCATACCATCAATGAATGAAATCGAATCTTGTGCCTGGTCTTCCTTTGTTCTTGTAACTAAAAATTTTCTTGGCAACAAGAAGGCAGACAATTATGCACAACTAGTAGAGGATATGCTTCTTCATTTCAACAAGCTTGGCTGCAACATGAGCATTAAAGTCCATTATCTCCACAGTCACTTAGATCGCTTTCCAGAGAATCTTGGTGACTTCAGCGAAGAGCAAGGTGAAAGATTTCACCAAGACATCAAAACAATGGAAAATCGATATCAAGGAAGATGGGATGAACACATGATGGCAGACTATTGCTGGAATATTATGCGCGATTGTTCCGGCAGATGCCACACTCGGAAATCGTACAAAAGGAGCTTCTTCGGTGTCGAATGACTTGAAATTTTTATAACAAACTTGTTCTGTTTGGTATCATATAAGTACAGTTTCAGGTACTACCATTTTATTTTAAGTATTTGTATTATTATGTTTATTTAGTGTATCACATAATAAATTGAGCACTACATAATTATAGCTATAGCCTTATGTTTTATGGGCGAGCAGAGGCAAGGACTGGTATATGGCATAATGTTCTATATCTCGAAAACTAGACCTGCTGGGAGAAAACTGGTGCCTTTTCTGGAATCAGCAGGTCAAATATACCCAGAAACAGTTCTAACATTTGAGGCAACAAATTATGTGTTGGCCAGTGTAATTATTGTCCACACTTGTTAAAGTCAATCGCTCATGCAAATTGTCCTCTGAAATTGTCGCCTTGCATAAAGTGAATCAAAGCTCCCATATTCCCAGAGGAAAGTCGGGCAGGCGATCATTTCCTAATCTTAGGTCCTTGACCTGGCAGTGGACGATCGAATCACAAGGACCTGGTCATGGGAACAGTGCATCACAGGACTTGCCGTTTGTATTAAGCATACAACGGTTCTGCTTGGTGACAGATGCACCCGTGGGCGTGAGGATAGGTAAGCAAATGAATTTCAAAGTGAGAGGTTGTGTGAGTAAATAAGAGTGGAGTTTCTCCCCTTCTTCTACAGGTCTAACCACGAATCCGCATTACAGTATTGTTGAGATAATAGATGCATATAGTTTTATATAAACAAACTAGTCCACTGGGCAAATGAACTGCGTCAGGCATGAAGTAACTATGCATACGAGTGTTCAATGCTTATGTCATCAGTCAACTGTCCAGTGCAGCTATGCCTATACTTATAAAAATATGATGAGATGTCGGATGCTTTTGAATGATCAGCGGAGCATGACGATGTTCTGCAGGTACGTCTGGATGGAAATGCCGGAGCACGAGAAGAAGCGACTCAAGTTCCGCCACGACTTCGTGGCTCATCGAACTCCGACTCTGGTCGGCTGCGCGATCGCCATTCGCAAGGACTACTTCCTGTCCATAGGAGGATTCGATGACGATATGAACATCTGGGGAGGAGAGAATATTGAGCTCGCTTTCAGGGCCTGGCTATGCGGAGGACAGGTAGGAACTTCAGTTCACAGGTAGGCTGAGCAGTTAATAGGTAGATCTTACAGTGCACTAGGAGATTTAATTAATGGCCAGGTAAGCCTAAAGGTGTACATTTAGGCCTAACAGTTCGCAGGTAAGCTTAACAGTCAATGGGCAGACCTTACAGTGGTCTGGTAGGCTTGACAATGGGCAGCATGGTCTAACAAAGGACAGGTAGGCCTAACAATGGGCAGGTAAACCTAAAAGTGGGCAGGTTTACCTAATAGCTGACAGGTAGGCTTAGGCTTAACAGTGGATATGTAAGCCTAACAGTGGATTGGTAGGTTTAACAAATGACCAGATAGGCCTAACGGTGTACATTTAGGCCTAACAGTTCACAGTTAGGCCTAGCATTTAATAGGTAGATCTCACAGTTGTCTGGTAGCCTTAACAATGGGCAAGTGGGTCTAATAAAGGGACAGATAGGCTAATAATGTACAGGTACGCCTAAAAAAGGACAGGTTTACCTAATAGTGAACAGGTAAGTAAGGTTTGTAACAGCACAATTTTAACTGGTACTGGCACACACACACACGCACGCGCATCACAATTAAATTCAGGTATGATAAGGTAATATAATAATAAGACCCCGTGACATTTACGTGTGCATCATTCAACCTCTTGAAGCTTAGTTCTTTTGCAATAATATAACCAAGTATTGAAGGCTGGAGTTTCCCTCGAATAGGATTTAATTGCTGCGTGTATGTGTGTGAGTGGCAGATACGCCATTACATTACCTTCCCGTTTCTTACCTTGATTATGCTAACCTGGCAGGTGCTGAATCATCCTTGTTCGCGCGTGGCGCACACCTTTAAGCCGTTCGCCTACCAGTTCGACGGAGACCGCGAGAAGATCGTCCAGAAGAATCAGATGCGACTGGCCGAGCTGTGGATGGATGACTGGAAGAAGTTCTTCCTCGCTTCCACATACAACTGGCCGACGAAGCACACGTACCTGACGGACGAGGAGAAGAAGTCGCTCGAAAAGAGGAAAGTGATGAAACGGAACCTCAAGTGCAAGAGCTTCAAGTGGTACATGGAGAACATCATACCGGAAGTGCCGACCCCTCCTCTCGACGCCGTCTTCTACGGCGAGGTCTTCAACCTCAAATCGGAGAACTGCTTCTACGTAGCATCCGACGGGTACGTTGCCCTGACCAACTTCTGCTTCTTCCACCGCCTCGTCCCACAAAACATCTTCTACGTCGATCGCGACGGACGACTAATGTACCGCCACCATTGCGTCCTCATCGACAGCTTCAACTCTCTGCTGAAGATCGGCGACTGCGCCAACACCCTTAACCCGACGGAGACCTGGAACGTGGAAAGGCACAGCGAGGTCGAGGGCGTCCTGGCGGTGACGAATAACGCCGTGAATCCGCCCAAGAAACTGTGCGTAACGCAGATAACGAACGTGAACCCCGTTCACTACTTCAAACAGATGCCACAGGTACTCGAGTGCGAAGAGGGAAACTGGTTTCAGAAGTGGCGCTGGACATACAAGTTCGACTACGATTACAACTGGGAAAAACCGACGGCGAGAAATCCCGAAGATCGATCAGTGTAGGAAGCTGTCCGCTGAATTAAGAAATCGGTTTCGACCTCGTCCGTTTAGTATTTCAGAATCTCGTCACTCGTTCGTAAGACGCAAGAAAAGTCTTCGCGGATCCATTTAAGCTTCTCTCATGAAAGAGGTTGGAAATGCCAGGCATTTCGAGCTCGACTGCACAGACTTTAAAGTGAAGCTCCCTCCGAGATCAAGCCGCCAGTCTCTCCTAAATTTTCTAAGAAATCTAGGATGAAAATTCCGAGGAAAGTTCTTTTAAAGGCTTTATTGTTTGCCCGAATTCACTCTGCACAGATTTAACCTGTATATATTATGCGAAAATGTATGATTTCTACAGTAACATAGCGCTACAAGCAAATACATTCTAAGCTTAACTGGGTTGCAGTTAAAGAGGGTTTGTGAGTGAGGGTCCATTTTGGGTGGGATGGTGGATAATTGGGGTTTAAGAGGTGCATTCTACAAAGATACAATACAATACAATACAACTTATATTTATAACGCGCCTTAATAAAACAATGTCTTACTCAAAGGACGCGTTACAACATAATAATTAGTTATAGTACTGAGAGAATAAATGAGTCTTAAGTTTTAATTTAAAATTATCTATTGAAGAGCATCTTCGAATAGATTCAGGTAAAGATGTGTGTGACTATTGTTTGCCTATTGTAACAGAGAACTGATTAGTTCAGACACATGTTGCCATGAGTGCAAACTGAAAGCGAGAGTTGATTTAAATTCATAGCTTAAGGCCTATTTTCGCCCAACCTTATCGATTAAGTATATCTGCTGATGGCTATTTCTACCTCCTCATTCACCTATTTTTAGTAGGGGTATATATATAGACTTAGAACGGTTGACTTGTACTGTGACAAGAAGTTGTAAGATTAAATTAGATTAGGAATCATTCTGTTTCACGTGTGAATTTGAGTTGTGAAACGATTTAATTGGCTGATGATGTTAAGTGCTATTCGGACAATATTAATGCTCGGCTGACATAGGAAATTTCCGTAAAGTTAAAAGACAGCAATTAACTTTTGTTATCAGAATATTGTTACTATTTTTCAACGATAATTTAAAATTCGCTGTTTTTCAAAGATAATTTAAGATTCCCTGTTTTTCAAAGATAATTTAAAATTCGTTACCTCATTAGCCGATCTGACGATCACTTTCGAACTTCTTTTTCCAGTTTTCTGCCCTAAGGGGTTTTACGTTACATATTTCGTCCTTTGTAGAATGATCCGTATTGCCAATCCGTAATCGAAATACCTAAAGCGCTACTTAAAACCTAAGCACCGGGAACCAGCTTATTCACCAGCGCTGCGTCAAGTCAGTGGGTTGTCCAAAGATGCCATGTCAAGAACAAAGTCCGGTTGCCAGAAGACCTGAGAGAAAGGGAGGGGAGCTGTTAAGGTGGGTTGTGTTTAAGCTGGGAGAATTGGGAAGGCAGCGGATTCAATCCATAAAGACTCAAGCTCTCTGAAATCAACATCCAACGTTTAAAACTAGTCTTTGCAATTGGGAGTAATATGTACAGTGAAAATGTTAGGTTCGTGTGGTCCTTACATTCTTGCTTACTTTCTTCTTTATTTCCTTCCTTACTACGTTTATTTCTTCATTCTTTTCTTGCTTCTTTCCTTCCTTCTGTCCTGAGGAAGGTAATGATGATAAAGATGGAGCAAAGATAATTTGTCAAATGTCAAACCCTCGCAATTTATTCAATTTGGCCCTCAGGAGCCTGCACCCATCATAATGAATTAGCGAGTCCTTCAGTTTCAGATTCGTGCCCGCGGGATCTCCGCAGTTGCGGGTCACCTTCCCCTTTCTCTCAACATAAACACAATCCGGTGCGTCAAGGTGGTCTATCGGCAACGCGATTGGTCAGTGATCATGCAGTTACGGGTTCAACTCCATGTAACGACTCTGGGCAAGTTGTTTGCGCACACTGTATTTCTGTCGCCAAGCAGTATAATTTGTACCGGTGTAAGTTGGGAAGTAAACGGCAAGTCCTGCGATGCAAAGGCCTCGTGTCCAGGACCTTGGGATTCGTCCATGGCCGGTTCAAAGGCCTAAAGAAAAGGAAATGAGCGCCTCCCCTATACGTCTCACTTGTGGGATATGGAGTACTTTACTTTAAACACAACCCAACATAGCGGCTCCTTCGATACGGTCTCTCTGGTCTTATGGCAACCGGATATTTTTCTCCATCCATTGCATCTTTGGGCAATCCCTCTGACTTTATGCAGCGCTCGTGAACGAGATGATGCCCTGCGCTTGAATAGCTCTAAAGTAGCGCTTCAGAAATTCTCGAGTTTACGATTACGATTACTGCGATTGAAACGGTGACGACGACGATGAAGCTAATCGTGCAGCAATTCATCGATGAAGATAAATTGTTCTTGAGTGCGTTTGATAGTAATGGTCTAAGTAGTTTATGTTGTATAATCTGCCTCAAAAGAGACGTCTGCTAAATCGCATACCACATTGGGTATCATTTCGCATACCATGTGGCATAACACGCAGCATATCACGTATCGTATCGAATACAAAATTAGTCTGGACCGGCTTAAGCGATGGACGCCGATGGCTGTAGAAAAGGCAATAAGATGCATCTTCTTCGTATTAGGACGTTCAGATATCTCTCCTTCCCTCTTTCTGCCTCTCTCCTTCTCTCCCGATTTGTCTCTGTATCTGTCTTTTCTGTTCGTCTCTATCTCTCTTCCTCCCTCTCTCTCTCTCTGTATCCCTCTTTCTCCAGTTTCGTCTGTCTCTTACTATCCTCCATGCTCTTCCCTCTGTAGCTCTCTACATACCTCTGCCTCTCTGTCTTTCTCGTTGTCTCTTTCTTTCTTTCTTTCTCTCTCTGTGTCTCTCTCGGCTCTCTCTCTCTCTCTCCTTTCTGCTCTTCTCTCTCCATTCTCATTCTCTCCCTCTGTTTATCTCCCTACCTCTATCTCTGTCTCTCTCTGCCTCTCTGTGTATTCCTCTCTCTATATCTTGCTCTCTTCCTTTCTTGATCTCTCCCTCTGTCTGCCTTTCTGTCCGTCTGTCTCTCCTCCTCGATCTTCTGTCTTTTTGTCTCCTATCTCTTCTCTTCTCTCCTCTCTCTCTCCTCCTCCCCTTTTCTCTTCTTTCCTTATTCATTTCTTTCTCCCCTAACAGTCACTGTCTCAAAATCTCTTTAAAATTTAAATCTGCCCTTATGTGCCTTTGTGAACTATTCCTTCTGCTGCTGCCTCTCTGGAACTGGCTTTATGTAACGGTATCGCTCGCCTTTCCATTCTGTGTCCTTTTACCTATGTTTTTGGCTGACTCCTTACACATTCTTGTGTTCGTGGTGCATGTTTGTGTGCTTGGCTGCTTGGCTCTACTTTTTGACCTGCTTGCAGTTTCACTGCGTTTTCCACTCGTTAAGCTACCAAGCTGTACGTTTGCCTCTGATGCACTGCCTGCAACATTTTAACTGGTGACTGTCGACAGCAGACACTAGTGTGGCCAGAAGCTCAGACGCATTTAGACTGCTAATTGCCAAGGAGTTGATGAGGTAAGCGACTAGAGCCGATAGGCTTTTTATGATAATCAGAAGTGTCTCTGGCTGTGGATCACCGTTACATTACTCTGTCGTTAGACACTTTGTGCCTATCATCGTTTTGGCCACAATACTGTTAGGACCGTGCAGTAATCACAGTAGAGATTGTTCAGAGAAAGTGCCCTCTAACGACGTTCAGAGGCAGCCGATGCGGTTTCACTGCGAACAATTGAACGACGTATTCAGCTTCAGCAGCCGACAGAGGAAGGACGGACGGACGGACGGACGAACTAAGGGACGAATCTGGATTCAATTAGACGAAGATTCAGCTCGTGATACCGACATCGTCCCTGCGGAAAGTGGATTCTTATAATCGTCCGGATGACGGTAGCAAGGACTCTCGGATATCTGAACAAAATACAATGCACGAATAGATAGCAGATTATTACACAATCGTTAGTCTTTAGGGGATTTAATTCAGAGTTCTTAAGGCTGAGACTTCTTAAGATTAAAGTTCAGTGCTGTTAAGGTTTTTTCTTTTAAGAAAGAAATTCAGTCTTGTTGAGGATTAAGCCAAGTCTTAAGATTCAAGCTCAGTCGTGTTACTTCTTAAGCTCAGTCTTGTTACTGCTTAAGCTCAGCTAGTCTTCGTAAAACTAGAGCTCAATCTTCTTTTCTGCTTCAGCTCAGTCTTGAACCGTGTTCGAGTGTTAGCACGAACAAATAAAGGAAACATTGGTTTGCAGTTCATGAGCGGCTGATCTTAGGTCGATTCTTTGGACATAAATGGACCTGATTTCAAATGAATCGATTGTGCAGCAAGAAGTCTTTTATTTCGATTTCCAGCAATGATTCCAGACCTGATGTCATGATGGTGGTAAGCCTTGCTTCTCTACATTCATGATTGAGGAAACATATTAACCAAAACAGATTCCTGTTTCTGACTCTGCCGATGCAACCATATGACTTCAGACGGCTTCGGATGTAGGTTTATTATAGTTTTATGGGCCTTTTTACGTATCCTAAACACTGTTTTTATTACGATGGAACTTTGTAATTTTTAACATTAGCTCCTTTTCTTTTCAAAGTCTATCTGTCTGTCTATCTGTCTGTCTTTTCTGTCTTTCCTGTTGACTGTCTAGCTATCTGTCTTGTCCTTCATTCTGTTTAACGACGCTGTGTCGTAACAAAGATGATTGGCGTCGCCCTCCTCCTTTATCCAGGCGTGGGACTGGCACCGCCCGAATACGGTAGTGGCGTCGTTAGTACGGCAATGGCGGAGTTCTTCATTCCATTAATCCAGTCATCTACTTAGTACTTCGCTCTCTACTTACCAATCTACTTACTTAGCTACCTACCTAGCTTGTTAAGCCTATCTAAATCTCGTCTAATTATGAGCAATCAAGGTTTGCGTGAATCATTAACTAGTCGTCCCTAATGAATTGTGTTTGATTGTTTATAACTTAGAAATTTACAAATTGAAAAGTGCACCACTGAATAATTTTCATTCCGTTATTGCAGGGTCATGATCGATCGTTCCATCAGAGACGTCATGACTCGTGTCGCTAATGACACGACTTATGACTGAGTTCTGCTTGAGCACCTATGACGTTTGTGTTCGATCTGCCTGTGGCTTCATGACCTTTGACCTGACCCACTGAGCATGACAAACCCAGTCTTTCTTGCCAGTTACTGGACTATCCTCGTACATTTTCAATTTGTTCGCGGTAAGTGGAATTATTATTTGCGTTTGCATGATGAGTGCAATAAAGATGAGGCGATATTAGGTCAGGCAGGGCAAGATGAAATGTGATGTAAAGTAAGGCGAGACAAGCTTTGGCTATCCCAGATATATAGGACAGAAAGACAGCAAAGCTAAGGAAGCCCATAGAGGACATGCGATTGTTTTTCTGTATCTAGTGCGCAATAGATAACTAAAAAATAAAGCATGTCCCCCATGGGTTTCCCTACAAAGCAGTTCCTTCAACGAAAAAGATATTCCTCCGATTCACGCTAGATTAAGTTTCTGAACGGATAAGTGGAATGTCATGTTATATAATCAGTGCTATGCCGTGCAATGTAATGTACGGTAGGAGTGGTCTGTGGTCTGAGTTTCTGTTAGCAGGAGCTAGGTAAACTTTTCGATCGCACATTTAACTGATGTCTAATCTAATCTAATCTAATCCAAAAACTTCTATAGTCTCGCTATCATAATGCCCAAGGCATCAGTCGATGGTCGCTTCAAGTCAAAATCGCCATCCAAAATCATTATCCATTGGAGAAGCCACGTCGAACTCCGATAGGTTAGAGAACCAGAAGCTAGGCTACGGTCGGTAAGCAAGTTGAAACAGATGTGTCTTAAGTTTAGACATGAATGACATCACAGAATTGACAGAACGATAGAACTTGGAATGCGTTGTAAACTGACTTAGTGGGATATGAGATTCGTCTGCGTGACACCATTTCATTTAATGACTCTGTGATTTCCCGCTAAGACATCTTCCGATGACTAAAGGTTTATCTTCAGTGCATGCAAGAGATAAACGCCTCCAGAGATTTTAATGCCGTTTAACGCAGCACAAGACATTTTCTCTGACCTCCGTAGAATACAACACACACATAGTCCACCTTAACTCTAATCTAGGAATGACCAGGTCATTTACATTCCAACCTACTGAGCTGCTTACAGAGCCTCGTATATGGGCTTCAATTATTTCTGCATTCTCTTCATTAATTAAGCGCCACTATCTAATGGTTAAGCATCAGTCGAAGGCGCTGAGCAATTCTAAATGAAGGACTTGCTCAAAGTCCCTACAAAGTAGACCTAAGCATCTCGGGGAAGGAGGGTTCGAGCTCCCACAATCGTTACAAGCCGAGCGTTCTGACCAATCGGCTACCGTGCTCCCAATTGGCTGCCGTCCTCCACCAAATGGCTACCGTGCCCATCAGCTTCTAAATTGTCGTCGTAATACTTTACAAAGCTCAAAACTAAGATGACGTAAAGTAAACGTCACTCGAAACCCGATGGAGAAGAACGGACGAGAAAAAGTCAGAACAGCCGAGCGAGTAACCGATGACGATGCCAATCAAGTTACGCTAGCATTGATAATCACCAAACGCTGGTCAGCCATCAATTGACTGGCCATTGATTGATAATCATCGACTGTCCACCAACCACCAGATGGCCATCAGTATCGTTCTCACGGAGATAGACGTAACGAAGTTAGGGTTCTACGACGACTGTCATATATAGTCCGCTGTATAGGCAGACTGAAAGAGGCAGACAGACAGAGGCAGACAGACAGAGGCAGACTGACAGAGGCAGACTGACAGAGGCAGCCAGACAGAAGCAGACAGTCAGAGGCAGACAGACGGGCTGAGAAGCACACACAGGCAATACGTTGCCTCTAATTTGCCAAATTGAGGAACTACTTTCTTCAAAGTAATGTCTGCTAACAACTCAATCGCTGCTACGATTAGAATTCTGATAGGTACAGTTTGTCCAGTAACAGCACAGTCAAAGTGCCTCCAGCCGGACAATTAGTAAGGCTAATACAACGACAGATATAAAAAATTAGAGAAATAGAGGTAGATAGACAGAGAAAACGAGAGAAGGAAAGATAGACAGACAGACAAACACACACACACAGATATACAAACAGAGAGACAGATGGATAGACAGATAGACAGACAGACTCACAGATAGGTAGATCGATAGATAGATAGACAGACAGACAGACAGAGACAGACCAATAGATAGGTAGATAGATAGATAGATAGATAGATAGATAGATAGATAGATAGATAGATAGATAGATAGATAGATAGATAGATAGATAGATAGATAGATAGATAGATAGATAGATAGATAGATAGATAGATAGATAGATAGATAGATAGATAGATAGATAGATAGATAGATAGATAGATAGATAGATAGATAGATAGATAGATAGATAGATAGATAGATAGATAGATAGATAGATAGATAGATTAGATAGATAGACAGACAGACAGACAGACAGGCAGACAGACTGTTAGACAGTGCAGAAGGAAGAAGGTTACAGGGAAGACTGGGAGGAACAGCAGAAGGTGGAATGAGTGGAAACGGAAGTGGAACTGTATATTTAAGCAGAAACAGGGTCTCAAAATAGGTCTTCGGATGCGGAGGTAATTCGCGCGCGTTTCCATGCCTACAACAGATGTTGTCCCTCCGACTGAAAGACGATGACCAGTTCCAGTGGATGATTGCCCTGAAAAGCAGCCGATTTGCACTCTATGGTTCATAGTTCGACGCCTACCGTTGCTTCTCAGTGCAAACCTAATGTCCACCATATTGACTTATCGCTCTTTGGGACCATCGGAGCATGACATTCAGCGTGTAAAGCTGCCATAAAAGTCGCACGACTAGACGATTCAAACGAAGATTATGCGCAACCTAGGCCAGATTAAGACTCAATGAAACGACGCTTAGAGCCACCGACAGATGTCGTGGCAGAGTGGGCGATAAATGGGCGAGATTAAAGCGAATGCGATCATTTCTGCTGAGAGCTGTTCCTCCCGCCATCCAGTATCAACGCCTCTGGTTAGGCTATTAGGCCTAAAGCCTCACATGTTATGCGTGCTATAAATAGACACGAACGATGTTTTGGCGCTCATAAAGATATTAATTCTTTGTTAAAACTCAGTCAGGCGAACTACTGAAATTTAGGAGCCTCTTTCACAAGCACAATTTCTTGCAGTAATGCCCATAAGGGCGCTATAACAATTCACCAGTTTACTAAAGTAACGAAGTCTTGCACAATAATCAGAAAGTAGAGACCAGTTAAAGAACTATCAAACACTTTTCCGATATTAGGAAAGTTTTTCATACAAACGTGCATGCAGCGTGATTACAGATAACACAGGCGTGTCCAGGGTTTGAAGTTAGAGGGTCCAACTAATTAATGGGTCTGCGCCATAATGAGTAAAGAATTGAGGGGCCATGGGGTACAGCCAAATTGAGAGCTTCTTAACAAGCGCTATATAGATAGCCAGATACATGCATGCGTACATACTTATGTACATTCTTAAATACAGACATAAATACATGTAGGTATTCATATGCTCATACATACACACATACACATACATACATACATACATACATACATACAGGCATACAATACATACATGCATACATGTATTCATACAAATCCATCCATCAATCCATTCAAATCACCCACTTGGCGACTCTAAGTCAACGGAATCATTGAATAGGTGGATCGCCCACTTGGCGACTCTAAGTCAACGGAATCATTGAGTTGGCGAATCACTGACTTGGCTACATCGATTGCGTAAGTTGCTTAAGTGAAGTCACGTGATGCACATTCCGCACTTTACAGCCGTCAGCCAATAGAGACAGAACGAGCAATGGGAGAAATTCGTGGCCTGCCGGAGTCACGTGACCAACCATATCAGAAGCCAATCAGTTGGCAAATCAGGACACAAAAAAGCAGTCGATGGTTCCTTGTAGATCACCATGCAGATGATAAACTGTGATGAAGTCCTCTACCAATAGGGAAGCCTTCGTTCTGCAACAGAGAACTGAACATCTTCCCACTCGATTAATAAATAGCATGCGCCTCTGTGCATGAGGATGCCGGTCGCATACGAATAGTGGCTATAGTTCAGAGATTTAAATCTCGGGCTAGGACGGTCCCTCTACGGGGACCTTAAGAGGCGTGGCGCCCATTTAAGCAGACAGGGGTAGTGAAGGAACTCGCCCAATCAATTCATTCAAAATTCATTGAAACACCGAGGCCATACAGTCGCCATATAAAACCTTGTACATTTACATTTACACCAGCTGCTTTAAATTTAATGCCTTTAAGAGCTCTAGATCCTCTGCTTAGTGGTCAGTCATCGCAATAAGTGTAGTATGGGTGTAATAATTATTATTTTGATATTTAGGGTCTTTATTAAGGCTGTGGGCATGATGTTGTTCGGATTGTATATTTGGCAGATCTTTTGGCCTACTTCATTAATTGTACTGCTATGGTTCAAATGAATTGCGCTGAGTTCGGTTGCAGCAAGTTTTATATGTTGTCAGTGTTGTTGATATCGTTGTTGTTCGGTTGTTGTATGGTTGTTTCTGTTGTTGTTACTGTGCATGGTTGAGTGTCTCTGATCCATGACGTTTTAACTTGCCGTGTTTATTGCTATTTTCAAACCACCCTGATCATATTCTGACCTACAGTCAGCAGAGGAAGGAGTCTTTGGCATAGGAAAAAGAAGAGATATCTAGAGGGCAAGAGAGGGAGACGCAATAAGAGAGAATCATACAGATAACGACAGTGGAAGAAGGCGACAGAGAGAGGAGTCTACGAGAGGCTGAGAGCGACAGAGAATGGATGGTAGTAGAGAGCAGACAACTGATATAGATAGACTGATTGACTGACTGGCTGGCTGGCTGGCTGGCTGGCTGGCCGATTGTCTGACTGATTGATTGATGAATGGATGGATGCATGGATTGATTGATTGGCAGAAGACCGACTGACAGACAGACAGATAGATTTACAGATTTATAGATAATTACATTTATTTATTAATTTATTAACTAACTGACTGACAGACTGACTGACAGATAGGCAAGCATAGAGACAGACAGGCAGGCAGACAGACAGATGGATGATACATAGATAGAGGTGGGATTTACCAGAGTGGAAGAAGAGATAGGGAGAGACAGCGAGCGAAAGAGACGGCAAGCGAAGGCTGAGGAAAAGAGAGAAAAGAGAGCGAGAGAAAGAAAGCAATGGAGAGGACTTTAAGTGAGTTTATCTGAAATCGATACGATTCAACATTTCGTCGTCATCACTTTATATTCCGAAGTAACTGATCCGGCTGCAAAATCGGCGACTGATCGATCGCTTTATGATGAATCGACGCAGGTCGTCTGTGGTTATCGCTAATTTCTGATCGGCGCTGAAGGGGCTGTGGACGGCGATTCGGGGGTAGAGATGGCTTTAGCGCGTGACTGACGCCTAGCCCAGCCTCTTTGCTAGCTCCGTCTCTCTTGCGGGAACTAAATCACTAAACCAAGTCCTCTCCGCAATCGGGTAATCGCATCGCAGCCTCCCGTAATAAATTGTCACATCGGCGACAAACATTCGCGTCGACTCCCGAGGGACAGACCCACCCGCGTCCAACCCACTCCCTCACCCATCCACCTACTCCAACCCACCCGCCAACCCACCAACCAGTGGTCCAGTTTCAGTGGGAGACCTGCCTGCCTTGCCCATTCGTCTCTCCCGTTCCGACAGTGAAATACGACCTCGAAAAAGACGCCGGCAGCAATCGCGTCTCAGTTAATAAAGTTGATAGAAAGGGGTCGCGACTGAAATGGCGAGAAGGGAGAAAGGGGCCGATGTTGCGAGAGCCGCGGCGGCGAGATAGGCATCGACCAATTGGCGAAATGACAGGCTATCTGTCCGACGGGAGCTTCTTCCTATCGCAGCTTCTCCGTCGTCGACAGAGTCGGGGCGTAAGGGAACTGGGTAACTCGCGGTGACATCGGTGAGGCTTTATCTGCAATTTGCGGTATTTGATATTCTAATATGTCAAAGATCGCTCAGGATCGACCGGCTCGCCGCCCGAATTTATGATCACTGCTGTTGGACTGAGAAATCGATTGATCGAGAAGGGTACACAGAGAGCGAAGGAAAGTAGGAGAAAAAGAGAATACAGTGGGTGGACTGTATGATAGCAGGGGATGGGTAGAGAACACAAGGGGGCGTTGGAGAGCTGATGGGCAGAGAAGGTAAGAGATGAGAAGACGTTACGGGAGTGGGTGTACTTGGGAAATACGGAGGCTGTGGGAAAGCAGAACTAGCAGAAAAGACAAGAAAACAGCATTTGAAGAAAGGGAAAAAGGAGAATTTAAGGACTGTATAGGAAAACAGAGAAAGGTAGAAATGACAAGAGATGGGCACATGGTGGAAGGGGCGAGGAGAATATAGGCGGGTTAGAGGCGCAGAGGAGAGTAAAGAAGACGAGCAGATGAAACTAGAAGAATGGCATCACTGAAATGCCATGAAGAATTATTTATTGATTGATTTGCTAACCAAAATCGCTCAATGCTGCTCAAAAAGGAAATGTATGGGAAAATGTATATTCAAAAGAAAATAGTCTGAATCGTCAGTCGAGGTTCCTCTCCCCCTAACTAATCTCACCCTAGTGCTGCTTAACTTCGCCATATGCGGCCTCATAGATATTCGCCTGGCAACTGAAGCTTTGTAAAGGGACGCAGACTTTTGTCTATAAAGCTAAGAAAGATTAGTCTCATTAGTGCAATTTATTAATAAAATGTATGAAACTATGAAAAATATCAGTTATGATATGTTTGCTTAATGGACTAATTCGATAAAGAACATTTTGACTATGGTATACTGTTAGTCTTGCATGTACTTCTGTTCACCTGTTAGGCCTACTCACATAACGTTGTTCTCTCTCTCTCTCTCTCTCTCTCTCTCTCTCTCTCTCTCTCTCTATATATATATATATATATATATATATATATATATATATATAATGTAATAGTAATTTGTGTAGTCACCAAATAACGAACGTTGGAAAATAGGTTAGACGATTCTTGTGCGGGTACTTCGAATCCTTTTCGTTGGACTTATTGACCTGAGTATCAATGCCTCTGTATATATACGATCGTTGCAAAGCTGTATTGATTTGATGTTGACAAGTCAGGAAGAAGAAAAGGAAAAGCAGTTCCTTAAGCTACCCCTGAGAGGCATCCACGGGTATGAAGTGTCATATAGCGAACTCATATTCTTGGCCTCGGCGTATGAGAGCGGGTGGATGGTCAGTCCTCTCCCTCGACACCTAATCTTCCCAATGACAGTGTACGGTCAGTGTACTCATTTTATAGCTGGGTTCGATACGAGGGGGAAGTGGAACATAAATCTCGAAATTTTTCAGCCTTGGTGGGGATTTTAACCTCTGACCCCTTGATTGACATGGGTCAGGGGTTAACCACTTGACTCTGGCGCACCACATGCATCAAGCGGTTGTTTAACTGATGATTTCAGCGTTTAGCGTTTTCCTTTCGATGTGGACTCAAGGCCAAGTGCACGTGTTGAACTCGGGTCAGGCGATTGAGTTGGACTGCGAGTTCTACGCCGAAGAGTTCAGCATGTTCAACAACCCAGTCATGTGGAAAAAGTATCAGCGACAGGAACAGACCGAGGTCAACATTATGGGCAACATCCTTCCACCCTTCCTTGCCACCGGACGATTCCACGTCGCCCTGGCCAAAAATCCGCCTAGGTACACTCTCAAACTTAAGATAACCGGTAAGTTTACATGTACAAGTACCCCCCACAACATTGTATGCCACAACAGTTGTTACATGCACGCTTTTACACTTTGACATGATGATTATGATGATGATGATGATGATGATGAAGATGATGATGGTGGTGGTGATGGTGATGGTGGTGATGATGATGATGATGACGACGACGACGACGATAATGACTACAATAGCCATAACGACAAGGGCTGTGTTAGAAAAGAATGAGGAAGAAAAGTGGATATTAAGAGCCTTCAAAAGCCTTTTTAAATCATGAAAATAAAGCAACAGTTGGCGATCGTTGGCTGCTGTTAACAGAGCTTCAGATAAATCCTTAAATATATATTCTAATCTAATCCTTAAAGATATATTCTAATCTAATCCTTGAAGATATATTCTAATCTAATCCTTGAAGATATATTCTAATCTAATACTTAAAGATATATTCTAATCTAATCCTTAAAGATATATTCTATTCTAATCCTTAAAGATATATTCTAATCTAATCCTTAAAGATATATTCTAATCTATTCCTTAAAGATACATTCTAATCTAATACTTAAAGATATATTCTAATCTAATCTTAATCTGGAAACTTCGATGACGCTGCTATTGTAATGCAAAATTCTTCAAACGATGGTCGCATCTGTCAGCAGATCGCATGTCAAATAGATATTGTTCCGTGAAATCTTCTCTTTTCTAACTACAAAACAATCAAGAAGTAACATATCTTGAGTTTGGTTACTGTTAACAAATTTCAAATTCATTTCTTAGTCACTCGTACTCAGATTAAATAAAAACTTCGTTAGAAACACTGTGAGATGCAAAATGTAGCTGATGAGGAACAAGACCAACTTCATCATCATCATCAGCAGCAGCATCACCATCATAATCATCGTCGTCATTATCATCATCAACCTCATCATAAGTTCCTGACGCCAGGCGGTGATGGTTCCGATAAATTTGTTTCGGTCATTTGATCTTATGTTTGCTTGTTTCCTACGTGCTTGTACTCATGTATTTGTAAAAGAAAAAGCTTCTTATTAAAAATGTTGTGAACAATAAACTTGTAGCTAATCCAGAACAAGACAAACTTATTGCGAACAGAAAACTATATTAGGAATTCAAAGACTATAAAATGGTTCTTTGAATATATATTTCGCTCTTCTTCATTGTTCGCCCGAATTATATTGATAGATAGATAGATTCCACCATGGGTTCAACGCCCGTAGGTGCCGGTACTGATCTCCGGTTTCAATGCCATCAGTCCTTAGGTGGCCACTAGTGACCATACATCGGCGGTAGATGGCAAGTCTTACCCGCCGAACCCAAGGTTATCTACGCAGTGAAACTGCTACTCATTTTACTACTGCCCTCTGGCGAGTAGCGGCTGAGTCGACCTTTATGGGGCAAGCGGGATTCATTGTTCGCCCGAATTATATTGAGCTTCACTTTATTTTTGCTCCCTACTATTTTCGCCTTTGATAATGTTCTCACGTTTTAATGTCGCCCTTTTAATGTCTCCCTGTTTAATTTCGCTCTTTCGCTAGGATACAGTAAGTGTGGATATTGTATAGTGTCGCCAACTGTTGCAGAGCTGGCTCTTGAGGATAGTGGTAACTACACATGCGAAGTGCGCGGACCCAAGTCCAGCATAATGGCTACTGTCACGCACTACATCTTCATACGAGGTCAGTTTCGTCGATTCGCATTATGAACATGGACTGGTAATGGTTGGTCATTTAATGTCCGTACACGGGGACCTTAAATGGCGTGGCGCCCATTTAAACGGGTAGCGGTGGTGAAGGATCTCTACCCGAAAAAGTCATTGAAAAATGAGGAGGGTCGAGAGCAACCTGTCGCTATAGAAAAAGATATACATTTACATTTGAACGTTTTTAACAGCTTCAGGCATACCCGCCAAGAAAGCTCGGATGCAATGCGCCTTCTGTTTAATAGGAGCAACAGCTTTAAACCGAATGGCTTTCAAACGACGAAGTCTTGTAGTTTTGACTCAATTTATGCGTAATTTGTGCATAGTTTGTTGTTTTAGCTTAATTTATGAATATAATTTTAAAGTATTGTCATCGTCAATATCGTCCTTGTTATAAAAGTCACGACTATAATATGAAGTGCATATGAAAATCTTAGAACGTGATTATACTGCTCTGTATGTGTGGCTAATGTGATTATGTTGCTCTGTATGTGTGGCTAATGTGATTGTGTTGCTCTGTATGTGTGGCTAATGTGATTATGTTACTCTGTATGTGTGGCTAATGTGATTCGTCTGTGGTCGTTTAGCTCCTGTCCAGCGACTCTACTTCAGCGACGGTTTGGTTTCGAACCCCAGCACTCGTTCGGTCCATCCCATGACCATGACCTTCATCGAACACTCGCCAGGGCATCTGCGATGTACATCTATTGGCGGATACCCTCCTCCAGAACTCCAGGTCCTGTTACATGTATATCTCAATATATACGTTCTCATAGAGGTCCATTCTGCAATTATTATTATCATGATTATAGATATACACTGTGTCCGGAAAAATTCCAAGGCTTTACGGTAAATATGAAATCAAGTCAACATAAAATTAATGAAAAACGTGGTTCATGGGGCGTCGTAGTAATGCTCGGAGTCTGGTACAAGTTTGTGACCTGCCTATCTACATTTTCACCCATCGTATAAATTTAAACACTCCTAACCGATTTAATTACATTACATTACATGTATGGATGTATGCATGCATGCATGTATGTAGGCTATCTGAACATTCACAAAATTTTAGAATCCAACATATTTTTGTTGGTAATTATGTACGGATCAAAAAGGTTTTTAAATTTTTAAATTGATTATTATCTACTATAGTTTTTTCATTCATATTTTAGAGCCTTGGAATTTTTCCGGACACAGTGTATATGTGTGTGTGTAGGCCCCTACATGTATCTGAAATTTGTATAGCGCCTTTTAGTAGTCTCTCACAGGCGCTCGAACATGGCCATGTACCTTAAATGTAATTAAAATTATATGTATATTTACATATGTTAACAACATATGTAAATAACAACATATGTAAAATATGTAACGGGCATTGAACTGTGCTTGCTGTTCGCATAGAAAACTGATAGAAATATACCGAGCGGAATAGTAAAATATTAAAACAGTATTGTGTACCTGTCTAGAATATTTAGTATTTTAGTAGAATAGTAAAATACTAACAAGAAGTTTACTGCTTCTGATGAAAACAACTATACAACGCTATTGAACAAATCAGTTCAATAAACAAATAAAATACCTTACCTTATGTTACCATCCTTACCTTACCTTACCTCACCATACCTTACTTTGCCTTACCTTAGCTTACTTACACGTGACAGGTGTACGTGGGAGACCAAAATGTGACGGGTCTGTTTTCACTGTTCACGAGTGCCACTCTGCACGGGACGAAGGGACTGCGAGTGATGGTCTACCAAATGGAGCGATGGACGGACAGGCTGATCCTGGCTGCTGAGGACGACGGAAAAAGACTCCGTTGCGTAGCAACCGTCTCTGGTCTGGCGCCGAACTCAACTTTCGCTCAAGCGCTCGTCAAGTGTAAGTCATGCATGGGTGAAATCACTGGAAGTGTAACCCCCTAATGGACGAACTCGCTGGAAGTCTAGTCACGCATGGGTAAAATCACTGGAAGTGTAACCCCCTAATGGACGAACTCGCTGGAAGTCTAGTCACGCATGGGTGAAATCACTGGAAGTGTAACCCTCCCATGGACGAACTCGCTGGAAGTCTAGTCACGCATGGGTGAAATCACTGGAAGTGTAACCCCCCAATGGACGAACTCGCTGGAAGTCTAGTCACGCATGGGTGAAATCATTGGAAGTGTAACCCCCTAATGGACGAACTCGCTGGAAGTCTAGTCACGCATGGGTGAACACTTAATTTACACGAAGAGCGTACACATCTCATAAACTTTTTCTTTTGAAATGCATCTATACAACCGTGCTTGGTTATTCGGATAGGTATGGTCGACGTCAACGGCCCAGGCAGCCACAAAATGCCGTCAAACGCTAGATACTGTATGATACTGTACAAGGAAGTGTAGATATAATGTCGGTGGTGTAATGTATTCTACGCGTTGGAAAGACCACTAGATTCTCTCGCGCAGAACATCTGCGTGTTAATTCCAGAAAATTATTCTGCGAAAATTCCTTCTCTCCTAATTAGCTGCTGATCAAAAAAGTAATTCCCACCAATCTCCCCGATTTTGATAACTTTACTCCAACATACCATCCTTTCTAAGCAACCTCTTTTCTACTATTATTCGCCAGTTAGCGTCAGCGCTTACCATCATTTGCATGCTGCGGGACGAATCATGCACGTGTCTAAAGCTATCATGATATAGATTCTGTTTCGCCGGGGCTGCTGTGCGGGAAACGAATAAAAGGCGTTATATAAATTATGTAGCGCTTTTCATTATCACATTACATTACTGCGGGCAACATATACACGTGTAGCATAAGTAAACGTGTAAAGGTCATCTGGTTCATTCGCCCGAGTGATGCGATGATTCGGCTGCAGAAGATGACAAGAGCGTCGACGGTTCGAGTTCTGTCATACAACTGCGATGACGTGAGATCAGATGGAGGGGAGACCTGACTGGAAATGACGATCAACTTCTGTCAAGGATTCAATGGACCTTGATCGGCATACGACGACACACACCGAGACTGACTAACGTACAGACAGAAGGACGGACGGGCAGACAGACGGACGAACAGAAGGATAGACTGATTGAAGGAGGGATAGAAGGACGTACGGAAGGAAGGACGGATAGAGTGTTGAGCGGACGAACGGTAAGACAAGCGGACGAAAAGAAGGATAGACTGATTGAAGGAAGGATAGAAGGACGAACGGAAGGAAGGACGAATGGACGGAAGTACGAATTGTCGGCAGACGTAGGGACAGACGAATGAACGGAAGGAAGGGAGGACGAAGGAAAAGAATGATGGAAGATCGGACGTGAGAAGCCAGTCAAAATTCCGGCATTCAGCTGAGAACAGGATCTTAAGAATTGCTGTCACATATTGTCGAGGGCCGCCAAAGAGCGATTGGACGATCGCTTGGTTCTTCACTTGTCGTCTGCCATGGTTGGGCAAGTCCAGACTCCAGCCGCACACTGAATACGTGAAATTAGTCCCAGACATTTGGCTCATTTGCGCTCTTTGCCCCCTTTCGTTTTTCCCCTCCCACGTCATCGCAATTTCCCCGAAATCCCGTTCCCACTCGTCTGCTATCCGGCGTTTGGCTGCAGATTGGTTGGAGCTGAGAGGCGGATTGAAAGGGTTAACTGATGGCGGCCTCGAACTTAATTGAAAAGTCAAATCTTCCGAAATTGACGGGGCGATTGAGCTGAATGCGTGACATGATATCAAAGTCCCACCAAGAATTAAACCCTCAACACCTGAACTCAAAAATACGCAGACTTAATTCGAAATTGAACTTAATTTTACTTAGGTAATTGTTGACTTAGCATGATTAAAATAAATCCCATTTAATTTAATTCAATCTAATTTAATTTTTAATAAATTGAAATTAAACTCAGCTGAATTTATATTCTATCTAGTCCAAATAAATTGAATTTTTCTTAATTTTATGAATCCTGTTTAAGTAAATTTTACCTTATACCTGAATGAAGGCAGAGAGAAAATCAATTAATCTAATCTAATCTAATCTTATTTACTTCTATAGCGCCGTTATCAAAATGCACAAGGCATCAATCGATGGTCACTTAAAGTGAAATTGTAGTCAAAATCATAAACCGTTGGAGAAGCCAGGTCGAATTCCAACAGATCAGGATAATCTATTCATAATAATGTTTTGTATTTCTCTTAACATTGTCTGCCTTGTGTAGATCACTATGTATTAATATTAGTGTCGGTATCTCGATTAGATCGTCCAGTGATCACGTGTCCACCAGTGTCTGCCTTCTTGGGCGATAAGAACGTACACCTGTTGTGCGAGGTGAGAGCGCGCCCTGGACTAACGTCGCTCTTCTGGGCGATCGACAGCAATGGCACAACGGTCAGCGAGGGAGAGGTCATCGATGAATACTGGACACTCGTCATGGTATGCATGGACACCGGTCAACGCAGTTCATTCGCTTCAACAAACACACTAGGATCAAACAGAATAGTCTCATAATACAGTACAATCAAGACGAAAGAATGGAGTCAAATGAAATAGATCGGAAAAGAACAGAGCAGAACGAAGCGGAACGATATAGAATACAATATAGCACAACGAATAGAATTGTGATGGTGAATCATTTTCTGATGGATAATTTTTTTCTGGCGATTCATTTTCTGACGAATCAATCTTGATCGATCATTATCCGATGCATTAGTTTCTCTAGTGTGGGTCTTTCAGGATCGGAGCGATGGTCTGATGGAGACGCAGTTGTTCATGCGCAAAACGACTCCGCAGAGTTTCCGAAAATATACGATCTTTGCCGAAAACGCCATCGCCGTTTCATCAATGGACGTCTGGCTTCTTCAGAGTAGGACTCACTCGCCATGCTTCACCAGTTACTCTAATCTAATCTAATCTGGTCATGTCTAGTCTAGTATAGTCTAGTATAGTCTAATCTAATCTAATCTAACTTAAGATCTCGACCGAAACCTTATCTCTTTCTGGACTCATTTCCTCCCTAGGCTGTTTCTGTGTCTTCTCAGATTTGTGTTTACTGTATATTGTATTAGCTATAGTATTGTATTGTAATGTATATTCCTGTGTTCGCCTAATATGTTATAACGTCAACTGTCTGTCTGTATGTATGTCTGTCTGTCTATCTGTCTGTCTGTATGAATGTATGTATGTATGTATGCAACTCATAACTCATTAAGTGCAAAGTGTATGGCTGTCATCCAGGTAAGATTTGTGTCCTGGCTTTCGACCGGACTCACCCCGAATTTTAGCATTATTATTATTATTATTATTATTATTATTATTATTATTATTATTATTATTATTATTATGATTATTGTTGTTGTTGTTATTATTATTATTATTTGTGTCATTATTATTATTATTCGATTGTTGGTGCACGCCGGTTTCGTTTAGCAGCGGCCATCGATTTCTGCCTTGATCATTAGTGAAACATGACAATAGCCATTTATTGGTTGAACATCAGCTCCATATTAATGCAAATAACAACAGCTAGAAAACAATTTGATACACGCAGTGTTTGGTGAGAAAGTCAAAAGGTCAAGCCAACAGGGTCACAGAGATTCGTTGATGTTGAACTGACCTTATAAGTCGCGCTATAGAAGAAATAAGATTATGTTAGATTTCATCATGTCATTTATGTGCTGTCTGTCACGTTTTGCCAGAACTCCAGCTGCAGACGACGGAAATGCCATTGGGAGAACTGATCCAACAGCGGAAGACGTCCTTGGTGCGCCATCGAGGAAGTCATGTCTTTCCGAAATACGTCATTCTATCCTCCTCCTCGTCCTCCTCCTCCTCTTCGTCGTCGTTATCGTCCTCATCACCTGCCATCCTTTTTCTAATAACTACGGTCTTCTTCGTCGTCTGTTCCTGTCCGTTTTTAACGCTAAGGCCTGTTCAGTTAATTAATTATCATTCATTTCGGGTCAAAGTTCTCGAGTAACCAAAATGCAGCTGTATTAACCAGATAAAGTGCTGAGGATGACAAGTATGTCAAAGGAATAATGAAAGTGTTAAGGGTTCGAATTACAATTATCGGTAGTGAGTGAAAAAGCCATTGAGGAAATGTCAATGACAGCTCAAAATTCTTAACAGAATGCTACTTGGTCCTATTATTCATGACCGTAAGCAGTAATAATGAGAATATAATATTGTAAATTGTATACAATAAAAATCATTCAGCGTTTCAATGTTGTCATTTTCCGCAGTGTAAATGCGGTGCTTGATGAATTCCTTTTGCATTTCTCTACAGTTGTTGACTGCATACAGAGTTACTTTGGTTGGCAACCGTAATAAGAACATCCTGCATTTAGTTCTTTATTCTGTATGAGGATTCGATCAAAATCCCAAACTCATGCTGTCTGTCTGTCTGTCTGTATGTATGTAAGTATGTGTGGATGAATGGATGGATGGATGGACGGACGGACGGACGGACGGACGGACGGACGGACGGACGGATGGATGGATGGATTGTGCTTATTTGATTGTTGTGTTGCTAACCTGCTCATTTTTTCTTATTTGATTGTTGAGTTGCTAGGCTGTTCGCTTGTTTTGCATATTTGTTTGTTGTTTTGCTAGGCTGCTCGCTTGTTTTGCTGATTCGTTTGTACACATTGTTCATCGCTTAATGACTTAGCTTGATTACTGCAGAGACAATATAAAAGCTACAGATGACGTCAAAATTGATATTCAAACGAGGCATAACAGCCCTATATATATATATATATATATATATATATATATATATATATATATATATATATATATATATATATATATATATATATATATATATATATATATATATATATATATATATATATATATATATATATATCAAAGAACAAGAAATATGTCCCTGGTTATACTATCATGGTAGAATGCTAAGCATATCGTACTCTATATATATATATACATATACATATATGTATACATATATATTAGCCTACGTCAGATATTATTTTTTCTACTTGCCCTCGATGTCATCATTTCAGTGTTAATAAATGCAGAGGATTTAGGTGGATTAAGGCATTTACTCTAATCGTTAAATAATTTTATGGACCAAGGTCAAATTTTTCTGTTTGTCTGCTTATCTATCAGTTTAACCGACTCATCTTTGTATCTTTCTTAATGTTTCGTCTGCCTCTGCTTCTTTCTTTCTTTTTCGTCTTCCTCTCTGCGTAAGTTAAAAAAGTTCAACTGGAAAACAAAGCAATCTGAGGTGTTTTCTCATACATGTAAGTATCTATTTATTCGACATCATTACTGACTCTATCGAATTAGGCATCTGATGCGGAACGTAGGCCATCTCTCAGTCAATGTCGCTTCTAAGCGGAGTTTCACTAGGACATGCAAAATTCACTAGATACTAATCTTTAACTAAAGAATCAACAACAATTAGCGGCTAAGAAAAACTTTTGCAGTGCTTTGTAAGCTGTACGAGGCATTAATCCATAGAATTTCTCAGTAGCATCGACAGTTTGCCGAAATTCGCGATGAAGGCATTAAGGGATAGCCACGGAAGACTTGAGAACAGAACGGTGTAAACTGTGAGAGTTTGATTAGCTGGCCAAACAACAGCAACTGCGATCTTGTTAAAGTTGCCAAACTGGAGTAATGATGACGTAAGTTCTCGTTCCTTGACTATGTGCTGGCAGTTCTCGACCAACACATTTAATGAATTCTTGAAAAATAGGATATCTCTGTTGAATGCTGACAATAAAGGTCCCCTTTCTTTAGTTTGTCACCTCTCTGCTCTGTTTGCATCTATTGTGTGGCATGGACGACGCTTAATGTCTTCCGCACTAACTAATTATTAAGGTGCGAAAGACCGCTTTCAGCGATTTTTCGTACCCAGGAAACACTTATAGCAGCTCCGATTTATTTACTTAAAGGCGCCCCAACTTCAGCTATTGGTCTAAAAAGATTGTCAGCACCCCGTTGATCGAACGACGGCAATTAATGGACAGCGGGAAGGGTTTAAAAGAAATATGAATTAATTATTAAATTGAATTAATAAAGCCAAGCAGTAAAAACACAGGAAACAAGCCAAACTAACCAAACAACTTAAATATCAGACTGTTATGCAATTATGGTATTATTTAAATAAAAATTATTATTATTTATAAATCCTACCTGACACAAAACTTGAGGCCGGTCCGTGAAAAATGTTATACGAATTTATGAATGACATACAGTATTACGTTTTGGTCGGAGTTAGTGACTACATTAAACGATGTTAAAATTTGTTTTAGCTATAAATCCAGAAAATGTTCGATGCTTGCCACAGTCATCTCTGAAGGTCAATGAACTTACTGGCACAGCAAAACTGTTACAGTAAAATTATAAATCGGATGTCAGTATAAGTCATGCTGGGTCGTATCCTGACTATGAAACATGGCTGCAATCAAGTCTGAAATGCGAGAGCCTGTGACTGCAAGGACTATTGAAAGACCAAACAAGACGCAGCTTAAACTTGACCACCGGAAGTCCTTCGTTTCCCAGGTCGCCTTCCGGTTTCCCCTCGACAATCCGATCGGCACGAAGGACCTGGCGCTCAGCAAGAACAACTTTGTCTGGCTACGAATCAACGCCAAGAAGTTCTACGGGCATCGAACCGTGGCTCTCGATCGATGCGTTCCACGCGATCTCTCCCTCTGCCTCGCTCGACACGACTCCGCGAAGCTCTTCGCCAACGACCTACTTCCGTCGTCCGATTCTGAGATAGGGCGGCCAAACAAGCGCACCAGTCGGTTTCTTCGTCTAGGGCGCTACGATCCATTCGAAGCGCAGGGTTCTTACGAGTGCATCGAAGCACCGGAAGTAAGGTGCTCCAGCGTGGAAGTGGACGAACAGAAGCCATCGATTCCTGAGCGCCTGACCACGGCCGAGTTCAAGGCTGCTTTGCGGAAATGCCTTGTCGCTGCCTACGTCAGAGATCGCTGGGACGGACTGAACATTGACGAAGCCGTCGAGAAATTCACCAAGGACCACGTGGAGAAGCTAAAAGGTATACATAAGGAGAGGAATCTATGCAAAGGGTGGAAGAAATACAGGCAACCTTCTCCAGCATCAGGAACTAGCACTGGAATGCAGTCTCCACCCAACACAGCGACCACCACTACCACCACCGATGGCGTAATTCTTCCTAAACTGCTGACTGGAAGACTGAGCATGTGTCCACCTGGAAATCAATCCGAGTGGAAAGTCAAATACTGGGACGCCAGGGTTCTCGACAGAATGATCATGTCTGGCAAAATAAATAATAAAATGAAGGTGAAAGTTGGTTAATCAGAAAAAACGCAAATGGTAAGAAAACCCAGAAAACGAAACATCGTTTATGAGAGTTAATTGTATTATCAAACAGCTAAATTAATTAATTTAAATAATGCAAGACAAGATAAATCTTAAGAAGTAGGCTACTTGTTGAAGATTATAAATGACCGATTAGGCTTATCTTAACACAGAGTATCTTACATTACCTTAGCTTACTTTAATTTACCTCACATTATTTACATTACATTGTCTTATTTTAAATTACATTACCTTTCTTAAGCTTACCTAACTGTATTTACCTTAACTTTCTTTGCGTTGCCTTGATTATCATACTTTACATTACCTTATCCTGTATACTGTACTTTTCCTTGACTTTTAAATTCCAAAAGCGAAAAGGATGAAGACTTCGATTGGTCAGTTACTTTACCACCGTGGTCCCGTCTGATCTTTGTTCACAGCTGAAAGTTAAAAGGGCGCAGGCTAATAATAGTGCAACGTCGAAACACCGCTATCTTAAATTAATGCCACAACACGCCCTGGACGCGTAATGAGGCTCTTTAGACGCACACAAGCTGTGTAGAGCATCTATATTATGCGGTCCCCAGCTTAGAGATTCCATAGATTCAAGTTCTCATGAGAGGCAGGCAGACTACGGTTGGTCTATTAGCATCTCATTACAAAGGAATCTGTAGCAAGTAGTAGCCCTGTAGTAGTAGTCACAAGTAGGCCTATTCTTAGTCTTTTAACAACTATAGGCCTACAGAGATTGGATCTATTGGTTGGGCTCTGCGTGTGTGAGGGAGCCCGCCAGCGATGATTTTTCTAGTAATCTGAACACTGCTTTCCTACTGATGAACTTTTGTTCTAAATGAGTTTTTCACCATTTGGGATAGCGTATACATAGGCAGCCCTACTTAAAAGACGTGTATAAATGTCTAGACAACTAACTAAACAGTGAGTGAAACCTAACTGCGGTTTAATTAAGCATTTTGAGACCATTTCCCGGCATTGCTAGTCATTTATTTCTGCCATCGGTCTATCAGGACAACAACGGTTGTCATATGGCATCAAATTGGCAACCTTCCCTTACCGGTTGCATTTGCATAGTTCGTTAACGAATTTTCAACCGCAAATCGAACCCCATTGCAAAGGCAAAAGTCCGACACATTAATAGACAGAAATTAACACATGTAGGTGGCAAGTGACATTTAATAGGGTAATTGAGGTCCAGCGGAAATCATTTATGTCTTCAATTGCACTGATGCAAAATCTTTCAAAATCCAAATGATGGATAGAAGCTATGCTGCAGGTCTTAAGCATTATGTCACACATCTTATGCTCAACTGTTCAGTTGCGCAACATGCAAGGAAAATCTGCTAACAAGCAAAGATGTCAAGCACTGTCATACAGTACCTGCTATTAAGACAAAAAGTAATTTAATTAAAGCCAGGTTTCTTGTTAGTAACATAATGCGTCTTGCACGTGCAAAGTACTTTTTAATGAAATGTTAAGCCTGCATCACATTATTAAATTACAATGTCCAGAGAAGCAAACAGCTTTGAAATTACATCCATAATAACAAAAGATAAGCATTAAAACGAAAGCGTTAACCCCAGACACGAAAATAAAATATGGATCGATGTAGTTCAGCTTACAGATGGCTTGAAATAGACGGACGTGTAAGGATATCAAGAAGGAAGTGCACTGGAGCAAAGTAGGTCTATACTAATCTTCTACCATCTACAATTCATGACACAAGTGTCTAAAGACACAAAGCGATGCAAAAGCGTTACACAAAAAACCTAATTACCTTTAAAAAAGTCCCCCCGGACACCGTAAAGCTGTCCAGGTTATTCGTACATCATATTTAAACGGTAAACACTTATAACATCTGATAAATGCCAACACGAAATCTCGGCAGAATTTTCTTGACATCCTTCAGGTCGACTTTATTCTGGGCTGCAGTTTAAGCCTAGATATCCACATCTAAATATCCAACCATCCGCATATAGCCATTTCGTGAGTATAGTCAGAACATCCTGAATGTCCCTGGAATATTAATAAACATGCCTTTGTCGTTATTCATCATATAAACGAACATAAGCCAAACAACCAAACCTTCGACCTAACCAAAGAATAAACGTATCTTTGTAGAGCATAACCCACCAGCAGTAGCGAGGCCCCACGAGGGAAGGGTGACGTTTTTGGGTATGTAACCCCGTTCAGCCTCAGAGAAATGTTGCGGTGAAGGAATTGGAAGTTGGAGAGGAAGATATAATCAGCACCCCTGCCTCTTGTGATAAGCCTAATCAGAAAAGCCATCCCTAGAAAAAGACATAACAGAAACCTGTCAATGGCTGCAACTCTGAGAATTGTTGCGGTAAAGGGAGATGGCATTTAGCAAGGAAGAAACACTTCTCTTTCCTCTTGTGGTAAGACTAATCAGAAAAACCATCCCCACAGCACAGAAACCTCTCCACGGCGCACATCCTGTGGCCGACCCCGTGGCCCCGTCACTGCTCGCCAGTCAGCAAACGCTACACCCCCTACAGCACAGAACCACCACATTAAGCACCTATATCTTGGGCAAGCGAGACAGCGGACTGTCGACGGGAAAGAAGCAGAAGGTG
Organism: Norana najaformis; assembly: GCA_964023275.1. Classification (NCBI taxonomy): domain Eukaryota; kingdom Metazoa; phylum Annelida; class Clitellata; order Crassiclitellata; family Hormogastridae; genus Norana; species Norana najaformis. The sequence goes on from OZ029921.1 coordinate 29,148,722, forward strand.
AGCACGGGCATATCGTCCTCTTCCTGTCGTCCCACGCCGGTGAAGGCCTTCAGTTCGGCCACGTAGGAGATCGTCATCGTCATGTCGCCTCGGGCGCCGCGGATCTTGAAGTCGAAGTCGTTGCGGTTCTCCTTCGGCGTCCCGGGCAGGTCGAACTCGATGCCCGTGAAGGGAAACTTGAGGGTGATGCGTCGGTCGTCGACAGTGCATGATCCCTGGACGGGCAGCGTCGATGTCGACATCGGCATTCGCATGTACATCGTCGCAAAGCCGTCGTACCTTGCCATCGCCCCTGGTTGTCCCTCTTCTGCAACATGATGATAACAAACCGTCTACACAATGGCCTTTGTTCATGTAACGAAATGCACAGCACCCGATAACAGTTGCACAAACAAATGCAACGACGAGAATATTAACGACAACAGCAGCGATAAGAGTGGCAGCTACGCGAACAAATGCAGTACAACACTAGCAAGATCAACAGAGAAACGGCAGCAGACAACAGTAGTATGGACAACGTTAATGTGATCCAAATTAATAGCCTTCTATCCCACGCATAGTAGTTGAACTCTAGTTCGGTAAAAGTCCTTTATAGGAAAATCCTCTGTTGCACTCCCTTCTGTTCCTCCCCTTCCATATGTCTCCCTTCCCCTTACCCTTTCCCTGCCCATGCCCTACCCTACCCTCTATTTCTCTTCTCGTTATCTACGGGCCATGCAGGCAACTGCCAAAATTGTTCTCATATTATTCGCCAGACAGCGTCATTACCGGGGCATTTACGAATGCGTTTAAGCGTGTTATAGATTATTTGGCTCATGCAGTTGCCAGGACGCCAATCGAACATTAACATCTGTCCTGTCTTGCCAATTCGCTCAATTTCTAAAGTGCTTCTGGTTCTTTTTTCAGCTGTAACAAATGTTCCCTGTTCTTTTCTAAATAACAAGAAACCAATAATAATTTGACTCTAGAAATGGACCAGGTGTACAGGAACACAACTTGGACCTTAAAAATAGCAATTAGCCGTACTAAGTGGGTATAAGCACATAAGCAATGTCGGCTCATTGCATATTTCTATATATCGTGTATTCAACATATAAATATATAACGATTTTGTATACATACATTGCCCTATATATATTTTACACATGCCTATTATTTTATCTTGTCACATTTATCGTCTAATAAAAAATCGTCTTGTGTTTGTACATATCTATACATATATACATGTACTGCCTAGTGTATATTTAGTCCTATCTGCTTAAGAAATATTATTTTTATACTATATTGTATTGTATATATGGGTGTTATTGTTTTGCATTAATTATAATGACCTACACCGAAAAACGTACGTCTCTTTACCGTGAAGGTATCACGAACTGTTCGTAACAGAGAGCTTATGTTTCAGCCACACATGTGCTTGCACTAATCTAGTGCACTAATCTAGTGCACTAAGAGTGCATTAAGTGCACTGTTGAAAAGTGTCGACTGTCGTTCGTCATTTGCATTCGTCGACAATGCATTGCACTGTCTGCTTCACACCCCAGTGACCCGGGCATAAAATGATCCCCCAACAACTGCCACCGACTCAGCGTTTGATGCAACTCTCGTCCACAATACGTGCTTCATTTATGCATGACTTGAGGCCAAAAGCCAGGCAAGGGCCACATTGCTATCCACCCTGCCCCTACCTGCTTGCCTGCATGCTTGCCTGTCTGCCTGCCTGCCTGCCTGCGTACCTACCTACCTACCTACCTACCTAGTTACCTACCTACATTTCTGCCTGCCAGCTTGCCTACCTACTTGTCTGTCTGTCTGTCTGTCTGCCTGCCTGCCTACCTACCTACTTACCTACCTACCTACCTACCTACCTACCTACCTACTTACCTACCTACCTGCCTGGGTACTTGCCTACCTACCTGCCTACCTACCTACTTACCTACCTACCTACCTACCTACCTACCTACCTACCTGCCTACCTACCTACCTGCCTACCTACCTACCTACCTACCTACCTACCTACTTGTCTGCCTGCTTTTGTGTGTTTGATTGCCCATGCAGGGGCGTGTCTTCGTATACTCTATGTATCCGTGAAGGCCCCATTGTACGTCTGCCTTTGCCACCCTATCTGTCTATCTGCTGGCCGTCTTGTCTGCCAGTTTCGCTGTCCGACCGACCGACCGACCGACCGACCGACCGTCCGACCGACCGACCGACCGACCGACCGACCGACCGACCGACCGACCGACCGACCGACCGACCGACCGACCGACCGACCGACCGACCGACCGACCGACCGACCGACCGACCGACCGACCGACCGACCGACGGGTGATTAATTAAATCTTCCTTAATTGGCTGTGCATGATGAATGACTGAAGACTGGAATACAAAAAGGTGCCGTTACCTGCATAGCTTCTGAAGTAATTCATTCATTCGTTCATTCATTCATTCACTCACTTCTTCTTACTTTCACTCTCTACCATGCTCATCTATCCCGCATTTATGCATTGTATCGGAACATTTGTATAGCGCCTTTGAGAACCTTTCAAAGACGTCTTAATATAAGGATCCGTTATAAAAATAGCTGAGCATCCAACCATCACGCAGCAACAACCACGGCCGTCCAATGCACAGCCACGATGAATCTACGCATGTATATATATATATATATATATATATATATATATATATATATATATATATATATATATATATATATATATATATATATATATATATATATATATATATATATATATATATATATATATATATATATATATATATATATATATAAATGAGGTCAAGTGAATGTTGCCACAGTGAGGCAATGCATATACGAATATTGTATTATGGATGAGTCAGTCTGTATTGCCGGCGTTGATAAGGCAAGTTGCATTTCCATAAGGCAGTAGACGATACAATATGTCGGAGGATATTGATGAGACAATCTGGATGGTGAGGCAGCAGATGGGGCTTTGGCTGCTGCTGTTTTAATTGCGCATTGATTTCGGGACTGCTTTAGTATTTATTCGCAAAGTATACTATGCATACAGTCAGAAAATCTCTTCAAAATACAGTGTAATGTAACCTGTAGACTTCTAAAGCGCCGTTATTGTATCACAAGGCGTAAATCGATGAAAGCGAATTCCATCATCACAATCCTTCGGATCAAAACCAATGGCGATCTGATTTTGTAGTACTAGACTTGGTCGACTTTTATTGCAACGAGTTTTGTTCATGTTATGTTTTAAGAGTCACGTCTTTTCTTTACATGTAGTTCAATTTCATGCATTCATATAGCGCCAGTTTATAACAACAAACCTTCAATAAATGGTGCTTAAGCAAATGTGCATTAGTGTCATACGTTTGTTTCAACTAAGGAAATCGCAATCCTGAGATTTATACAGCGCTCAACGAAAGCCACGTCACGGGGACCAGCTTATTCACAGGCGCTCAGTCAAAAAAAATCGATAGGCAAATAGTGTTCGGTTCCAGGTCAAGGCCCAAGAGTCAGGCAGATAGCGTGGCAGCTACGGTGCGTGATGTTTGGGATTGGACCGGAAAGAGGGATAAGAGGAAGAAGAGGAGTCAGGATAGGATCTGTGAAAGAGGAATGCTTTAAGTTTTGAATGAAAGGCCGATGCAGAAAATGCAAGGCAGTTGAATGATTCGAAATGATTTGCAAACTTACTACATTGACTGACGTGTACATGAGTGCTCTTGTTTGATGAGATTGTTTGATGGCTTGCTCTTAATAACTTACTGCCTTACTAACTGGATGATTACTTCCCATTATATGTGGATTGAATGGCCTTTAAGTGAAATCCGCTCCTCTTCCCCGGATTCCGACGTGGCACCCAAACTGACCAAGCTATCTGGCTCCTGCGGGCTTCACTGATATAGCGCCGGTGTTTAATCTGGTCTTCCTGACGCGGTTTGTGTGGCGCGGAGAGAAATTTTGTAGATTTACATTTATATTAACTTTACAAATCGCTCTTTAACTTATTTTCTCCAATACTTTGACATTAGAAATATTGTAGAAGGCAAGATTTATTTACTGACTGAAGAAAAATTTATGGACTGAAGAACTAGAGTAGATTTTGCACTTAAGCACCTGGTTCACCTTGCACTTAATGACCTCTATTCATTTACACTGAATGACATTCTTGACTGAGGATGAATTTCTGGTTCAGGCTGGCTAAGTGACAGACTGACAAAGACACATTTCAGCAATCGGTTGTCCAGCCGTGGCTGGCAGCCTAACCATCTGGCTACACAGCTGCCCAGCTTGGACATCAGCGGTGTTCTATGTAGGCATATGTTTCGAGCTTGTCGTTTTGTTCGTTTGTTCATTCCTTCGATCGCTCAATCAATCAATCAGTAAGTAATCAATTAATTCTTTGCTTCATACTTTCGCTCAGTCATTCAAGCTGAAGCCCACGCACAGAGTCTCACCAGTAACGCCCCTTACCCCAACATACTGAACGCCCCAAGGCATCAGTGAATTAGGAAACCAGGGAACATCCCTAGGTGTCACATCATCTGGTGATTGTGGTGTAGTTTGAGCTCCAAATAAACGGAGAAAGAGGAATTATCACGAATAAGCCATTCCTGATGTCATTGAAACGCCAAAACACAGACAAGGCGATTTCGTCAATCTAATTCCTTCTCTAGCTCCCCTTGTAAATGCTCAGTGCGTTTAGAAAAACCCGCAGCTCTTAATGCATAAAGCATTAACAGATGGGAGCTCCAATGATCAACCTATCTGGACTCACTTCAGAAGGTTATTCTGCGTAGGCGGAAGAGAGAGCCTACGAGGGATAAACCACTAAAAACCGATGGGCCTCCTAACTCTCGAGGAAAAATGGAAACATCATCTAATCTAATCTAATCTAATCTAATCTAATGACTTCTGTAGCGCTGTGATCATAACGCACAAGGCATCAGTCGATGGTCGCCTCAGATGAAACTGTAATCAAATATTTTTATTCCATTGGCGAAGAGAAACCAGAAGTCAGTGGGTAAGCAAGTTTAAACAAGCGACTCTTAGAGTTTAGAAACACTTCTGGTTTCTCTGACCTATTGGAATTCGACCCGGCTTCTCCAATGGATAATGATTTTGGACTGCGATTTTAACTGAAAGCGACCATCAACTGATGCCTTGGGCATTATGATAACGGCACTACAGAAATTGTTAGATTTGATTAGATTTAGACCTCACTGACCTAAAAGAAACTGACGCAAAGCATTGAACTGGGCAACGAATTTCAAAGCCCTGGAATAGCCATCGAGAACGGCCAACAGCCCAACCAGCTCTGTCCTGTATCAAGACGGAACAGGATTCAAAATGTCTGCTGATCGAATGCAGTATTTGTTGCTTTCTGAGCGGATCCTTGATAGAAAAGAGTTTTCATATTTATACCTAGACCTTACACTGAAATATTCCCTGCGAAACAGCTTTCATAGCAATGTGCTGCTGTGAATAACACCGCTGCCATATATATAGCCTTACGCACACCTGAGTATAACACACCAACAGGTCTTATGGTGAACCGGCCCAGTTGCACCTGTAGTACCGTGTCTGCAGGCCTATTAAAAGATTGCATAAACATACCTGGCTTCCACGAGAACGAAATCCAGCCACCAAGAAGCCTATTCTGCGACAGAGCCTTGGATTTCGTTTACCTGTCTATACCTGTACGAGAGGGAGAGAGAGGAATCCGGTGTGAATTGTCAATGTTTATGCTCGTTTTGCTCCTAGCATATGAACGAACATCTACAATAGCCACCGCTCTTGAAGTCGATTATCATTGGATGCTGTCACGTCTCCCACGCGTCGAGCATATTGTGCATATTATTGGACTCACGGTATGGAAGACGAAACTCGTCACAAATCACTGTAATTGCGTGATTCCCCTTGATTAAATATATTGCTCTGCATAACAGCAACTCTTGTCGACATCTTAGGTTTTTAAGTTTTCCTTTGAACGCGTTCTTAATTAGGGGACTTTCCAAGTCTTCCGTATTTTCCAAAGTCGTAAGCCGTTGTGACACTGGTTAAATTTCTGTTGTTCCAGCGTCTTTAGATGCTGAAATTTGAAATGTTTCTCGTTTTGGCATATAAATGATGGAGCACTCGTGACATTACTTGTGGGGCACGGCAGGCAATTGGTTAGAACCCTCGGCCTGTAACGCGGAGAGTATGGGTTCGAACCTCCCTGAAGCAGTTACTGTGTATGGAGTTTGAGCATGTCCCTCACGCACAATTGCTCAGCTCCATCAATTGATGGTCACTCAATTATCAGTTGCGCGTAATAAATGCAGAAATAATAATAATAATAATAATAATAACCTGTTTTTACTTCGCCTGGATGACGAAGCCGTACGTATAGCCGTAGGCCTCCGTCTCGGAGCTATCCTATGCCAACCGCATAATTGCACATGTGGAGCTCTGGTGACCGCTGAGGGGTCGCATGGTCTCTCTTGCCGTTTGGGACCTGGCAGAATGGCACGTCACGCTTGTCTTAATGGCCTTATTCACAGAAGTCTGACTCGAGCGGGCTCCCCATTGGTGAAAGAACCTACCGTTCTCTCCAGAACAGACGGCAAGAGACCGGATGGCCTTACCCTGATTCCTTGGAGTTCGGGGCGCAGCCTCCTATGGGATGTCACCGTGATTGACACGCTTGCACATTCTTACTTACAGGCAACCTCTGTTACAGCAGGAGGCTCAACTGAACTGGCGGCCGATAGAAAAACTTTTGAAATATGATCATTTGACCCATGCATACCACTTTGTTCCTCTGGCCTTTGAGACTTTAGGCCCTATCAATGGTTTGTGTATGACCTTTCTCACAGACTTGGGACGTATATTGTCCCTCATATCCGGAGATGGTCGAGAAACAGGTCACCTCTTTCAACGCTTGTCTATAACATTACAGCGTTTCAATGCAGTCGTCTTCCACGGTACATTTGTGATGCCGAATCCAGACGAGGATTAGCCGTTCCAGAATCCCTCTCTCTCCTTTTCTCCGGAAATTTTTGAACAACCAAGGGATTATACTTACCTTGGTAAAAAAATAATAATTCAGCGTTTTAATTCGATTGCCTTCTGGGGCACTTTTGATGAGCCAGACATCAGCGAAGTCTAGCCATCTCAGCATGTAATTTTTCTTTCGAATAATTTTTTTACTTCCTGAGGGATCATAAATATTTCGTGGCAATAATAATAATAATAATAATAATAATAATAATAATAATAATAATAATAATAACACTGATAGTGAGATTCACGAAGTGTCTACTAGTTTAACGTCTTTCGAGGGATGATACCAAAGGCCAAACTAAGCTCTCATCTTTAGTCTTAGTGATTTAATTGATAATGGGGTATTTAAAAACGTTTTCAATGATGGTAAACCTGGCCAAGTTTTCCTCTTCACACGCTTTCGCCATCATTTAAGGATTAGAATTTTCAACGCTGTAGGGGAGAGTGCTCTAAGATGCCCAGGGTGAATAAGACGCTCACCCCCTTTAAAACGTAACTGAAGACAGAATTTCGTGTTCTAGTTGTGTCTTTGCATCTAGTGACATCTTACGATCCTTCAGTTGCAACGGCATTAAAATATTTTAGATATTGGCGTGGTTACGTGATTTTTTAAATTTTGACTACTTTTCCGTAAGTACGCACGTAAGAATTTGCATATTTTTCTCTGTAACCTTATGCACCACGTAGGTGTGAATTTTCAGGTTTATACTAGGCTAAGTTATGATTGTTTCAATGGTTTTATCAAACTTTTAAAATCGAGCTAGTTAACCAAAATGGCGTCAATAGAGTAGGACTAGCAGATTTACAAGATGCCCATGGGCATCTTGAATACATAGGAAGCATAAAGATTACATGATGCCCATGGACATACTGAATACCCTGGGCATCTTAGAGCATCACTCTTGTATCATGAGTTTAAAGAGGCAGTCGTGGTTGGAGGTGCAGCTAGAAAAATGTTAATGATTTAATAGTAGGAACAGTTACAGGTTTATAGCGCCGTATAAATTCCAAGTCGTTAGAATGGTGTTTTCTAGTTATAGGCCTATAGCTGCAGCAGTGATAAATGTTGATTACTTTTAATGGCTATAACCTAGTTGTGTTTGTGAATGTGGTGTGTTTCTCTGCATATTAGATTATTTTTATAGGAGTTTGTTAAAATGGTTTATGAGAGAAAGACAACCAGTGGAAGGTATGGTTTTCGATGCTTCAGCTAGCCGTGGAAAAAGTACGAAGAGGAGAAATGAGTAGGCCTAGACGAAAAACAGACAGTGTATGATGTGCCTCGCAAAACCATTTCAAGGCATCTGCACGAAAAAATGCAGAAGTCAGGGAATTTGGGACGATTTGAAACTGTTTTGGGAAAGCAGCATAAAGCTCTGGTGCAGCACGTGATTAAGCCTCAGTAGCTCACGACTATCTGCCATGATGCCTTCTTCGACTGACCAAGAATCGGTGCCAGCCATGATGCTTCCTTTGACTGACAAAGGATCGGTACCAGGGAAGTTGTCAGTGGTCAGCAATTTTATTGAATCTATTTCACCATTGCCAAAAACAGAACAAGAGAACGGAAAAGGAAGTCTGAGACGACTGAGGTCTTTATCAGTTCACGATTTAATAAGAAGGTATTAGAAAAGATAGGAAAGACAAAGAAGAAGATAGTGCTAACCAAATACTGTGGCACATTGCAGGTCACTGATTCTTCAGCAACTGGTGCAGTAAAAACCAAAATGAAGGAAGTAAAGAAGAGACAGAAACTTACATGCAGACAAGACAAACCAAGGCAGAAAAAAGCAAGAATTAGTGTCCAGGAACCTCAGTCAAAAAAGAAAGCTAAAAACAAACCCAAGTTGGACTGTGAAGGAGATGAAAAATGTCATGTGTAATGAATGCTTTAGAGACAGTGCTGCTATCGGGAGAAATGGATGAAATGCAGTATGGTTAATAGTTGGTATCACGAAGAGTGTACAGGGGAGACATCAAAAGGATTAAAGTGTGGCTTTTGTCGTTAGTTATACTTGACAGTTCAAATCAACAATAACATCTTACGACATAAGTTTAACATTTATTTATATTTGCTCTTCATGTTCATGTTTGCTTAATATCAGTAGTTGAATAATCTTTTAGCTTATGGTTATGCTTTTTCAGTTTATATAAATTTTACTGCATTGGCCAGCAAAGAGGAGTGATTTCCACATCATTCATTTATAATCAATTTCCATTATTCCAAGATGCCCATCCCATGGGCTTCTTGCAGTATGGGGTTCCTAAGATGCCCAGTTTGAGACTATATACTTTTTTAAATTTTAAAAAATTATCTTATTGAATAAACTATTGTCCTTGCTCTAGTAGCATAACGAATGTCCAGTCTTTGTATTGGGTACAGATTTGTCCTTCTCATGCCATAAACACAGAAGAAATATGCAATCTTCCTTAGCGTGGGCATCTTGGAGCACTCTCCCCTATAAGTGTGCTATATTTTAATGTTCGCTCAGGTCTTTTCTCAGATCTTAAAATACTTTCAGATATTACACTGACATGGGTCATTTTCTGTTACTTACTAACTGAGACATTTGAGAATGGTCAGACAATTCGTGGTTCATGCAGACAGACAGACACACACACATACATCACACAGACACACACACACAGACGCACAGAGGCAAACACAGACAAACACAGACACACAAAGACACACAGACATACAGACACATACAGACACATACGGACAGACAGACAGCGATGGATGGACAGACGGACGGAGGGACGGACGGACAATGAATTAACGAACGAAAGAACCCTATTCAGATACTGACCATATTAAATTGCTTATCCCTTTCGACCTCTAACTTACTCACTTACTTAGGCCCTATTCATCTATAAAAAGTCCAACTCAATGGTTAACTGTATTTTTTATGCTGCAGTGCAACTGTTTCAGAGCCTCAGAATTTCTCCTTCACTTCATCATTTCCTCCGCATTCAGTCTTCAACATTTCAACCACTGATTCGAAACCGTCAGGTGCCCGAAAACAGGTTCACAAGAAGCGATCACGAGTAAAAATACTGCCTACTGCTTGGATAATCCGTTAGTACACTTTCACTCAAGTCCTGCTGCTGCTGCAGTTGCTGTTGTCGTTGCATCTGCTGCTGTCGCTGCTGATGCTGTTGAAACTTCTGCTGCTGCTGCTGCTGCTGCTGCCTTGGTACAGCATTGTTAGCAACGATGCTCTGCATGAACTCTTTTGTTGTTGATCTGATGGAAGCTAGCAGAGCCTCGACGTAGGACATCTCCAGGCCATCGGTCTCCCTCTGAATCCGACTTCCGCCTCGCACAGAGTCACCGCGCAGAAGAAGGTTCGATTCGCTTCGATCACCTTCGTCGAGACGGCGCGCTATCGATGACGAGATGACCCCCATCATGGCATCGACTGATCGATCTGCGCTGGAAACTCGCCTGCGTCTGTAGCCAGAGGTCGATGCTGGCGACGTGTTGTGCGGTCTGCCGCAGTAGCAGGCAGGTGAAACAGTCGGAACGGTTGGAGTCGAATCTGTGCTTCGGCGAAACGAAAGTCTTGCGTCGATGAATTCGGAGTCGGATGAGTAACTGCTGGAGGTGAGCTGCGATCCAGTCCGTTCCACGCATGAGGGATTCTGGTAATAGATGGTCTTGTTCGTCTCGACTGCTGTGCAGTCGGTGAGCCCGGTCGGGCAGCTGATGTCTTCGTTGAACTGGATCGACTTCGCATTCAGAGACCTCACCCAGGTATTCGTTCCATCTTGCCCCGGGAAGCAAGGGTCGTTGTCCATGTAATGCTTCCTCCAGCGAGACACGACTTGTGTCACCGATGTCCCGATAGAATCGGACCTATGGCATGGCCGAAGAGACGCTTGCATGAGGTCGCGATCGCTTGCAGCTGCTACTCTGGCCAGCAGCTCAGACGGACTCAGTGTCGTGTCCTCCACGAGTGCTGGCAGGTTAGGGATAGGACCGGAAGGAATAATGTACAGTTCGTCTTCCTCTATCGGGGTACTTCTCAGAAGGAAGGACGGGTAAATCGACAGGAGATCTTCAAAGGCAGGATTCATGTCGGCAAAGGATACAGACTGCTTCCTCGTTGAAGTGGATTCTTCCTGGTCGATTTCCTCTAAAGACACCACTCGAGGCTGGGTGACCCTCTCAACGTATCCTAGGACCGACTGGGATTTGCTTGGGGCGTGGTCTACTTCAGTCGGCGGAATGCGAGCCAGCTGCTCGCTTTCTTCGATCGTCGTATCCAGGTACTTGATGCTGCCCAAGCTCAGCGGCTGAGACAACTCCTCGGTGGATTGCGGAACGGCCGCCCTTGAGGACCGGACGGAGGGTACCAGCTTCACCCGCTCGACAAATGCCGGATTGGATTTAGTCTTGGCCCGGTTGTACTTCTTGGCGATGGACCTGGTTGTTTTATTCTTGTGAAGCCCGTGGTCGTCTTCGTACGATACTATCGCTCGGATCGGGTAGAGGACTGGGATGTGACGGAAGTGTCTACTGAAGAACTCGCCGGCTGCGAGGATGGTCACACTAGTTGGATCGTAGTGGATAGGTGCGTTCGGGACGCTGCTCGCCATGGCCACTAGGTCAGGCTGGTGGTAACTAGCGGCTGCCTGGACTATCGATTGCTCGGCGATTGGCTCTGGAGCTGTCAGTACCAGGGCGCTTTCTTCTGCTGCTTCGTGTGGCTCGTGATAGGACGCCATGGGAGACGTGCCTTTGAGTTGCTTCTTCTCGACCCGAAATGAGCGTTTCGTGCTGCTCCTTATCTTTCCGATTCCCGCTGGTTCGGAGATGGCTTTCGAGGTGGGTCTGATGAAGCTCTTGGATTTGTTACCGGCTGTCTCCAGTGACACGAAGTTCCGCTGGACCTTTTTTTCAGCGACCCTGCTGGCAGAGTTCTGAGGATTCCTGTTGTCTGACTCCGGCTGTTGTTCTGAATCGGTCATGGCGTCCTCGAAAGAACTGGACATTCCAATGGAAGTTTTCGATGACGAGTACCCCGTTCTGGACTGTCCAGTTCTGCTTCTCTTCGACGCGGCTTTCGTAACTGATTTACTGGGTGCGATATAAGCTCCAATTTTTCTGCGTGCTTGGTTCTGTCCACTGTTTGTAATCTGTTCGAGGCTTTTCTGTCTTGATTTCCCGCCTGTGGTGTCAGTTTCTTGATCGTACAAGGGTGCTTTCGCTCGCTGCTGCCTCTCATTCGTCTGAGCAGAGGTTAAGTTATACTTCGACATTCGCTCATCCGTTTTTCTCTCATCGAATGTTCCAGAAACTTCAGATTCCCAACAAGCACGTTGTTCTTGTTCCCGTACCCATCGCTTTCCATCTGGGGTTGTTCCGCCTACCTTTCCACACGTACCAAATGATGGCATCACCCGATGCTGCTCATCGATGCATCTATCTTCCGAGCAACTGATGTAGTTGTTGATGAGTCCCACTTCGTAATGGCTTTCGTCATCTTCAGAGCAGCTGCAGTTTTTGGCCGAGATCTTCATGTCCACCATCGCCTCGTCTTCTCTGCTTTCGTCATCCGAATTGCGGAGAGTGGTATCGACGCAGAAGATTCGTTCAGCGCACCTCACTTCCACACCGACAGACGAACTCAGAGACTGTAACGACACGCTGACGGGCAACAGCCGCACGTCGTCATGCATGAGCCCATCCTCAAAGCAGTCAACCGGAACGGAGCGCGCCGACAGGATCTCCTCCAGGCCCTCGCATCCATCGAACGAAACCAGCGAACACCAACTCCTGGAACACGGATCGCCAGTTCCAGAGTCAATTGTCGTATACCGGAAGGGCCACTGGGTCACCGTATCTTCGCTTTCGCATCCGCTTTCCCGGTAGATGTCGCTGCAAGTATCCGATTCGATGTACTTATCGTTTCCGTTCAAGACGATGTCCAGACATCCGGGTGGAAAGCGATTCTGCTCAAAGTAGAATTTCTGTTGAGGTTCGTCGCAACACGGCATCACAACCGCATCGAAGTTTGTCTGGCCGACGGAGTATTGCGCCCGTGAATTGTTAGCACACCACCGTGGTCCCAGCGTTTCGTAATCGTTGTCGTTGTTTGAAATATTTGTCGTATTCTCTTCCTGATTCGCTGTTCCCTTTTTTCCTAATCCGTAGTTTCCCGAATGGAAAGAGTGCGATCTTTTCGAGCTGTCTGCGCTGCAGTTACGTTCTCCAGTGTTCCTGTAGCAGATGGGTGTGACAGTCGTGTAGTGAAACTCGTTGTGGGTCTTGGGCGAAGGAATTGGAACGATCGCTCGGGCATGCTGCTGGCTCCAGTGAAAGGATTCCATTGAGGTAGAGCTAAGATCGGATAGGGTTGAACTGCCGCAACATGTTAGGTTCGAATCCACCTTTTCAAGATTGTGAAACGAATTATGGGATTGACTATCTGTATCCAGTGAAACATCGCTCTCAGACGCCTCGCAACCAGAATCGAAACTTCCTACGCTGGCGCTCATTGTGAAGACGCTCATATAGGCCTATAGAGGAGAGAAATAACTTCATACCAGATTTTTAAAGGTGTCTTATTCTTGTGTTGCTACATTCCAAAGATCCTTAAAACTGTATGAGCCGGACTGAAATGAATATACGATAAATACATTTAAATTATAATCTTAATCTGGATTTCTTCGGCGTCCAAAAAGTTAAGTTGTGGCCCAGCATATTCACAGGTGCTCAGTACAGGTATATACAAAATCGACAGGCTGGTATGGTCGGGATAGGTTGCTTGTCCAGCTCCAAAAGTCATGCAGATGAACGGGTGGAAAGCTTCGACGAACGGTGTTGCGGCGAGAAAGGTGATGCAAAGGATTCAGGATAGAATTTTTAAAAGTACTGTTTTAGTTTTGAGTGACACACCTGTGAGCACAGATATTGCAAGAGAAGCTGAGGTTGAAAGCTAAGCATGGTTCGGATAGGCCAAGCTTCCGTAATTCTGGCTGAGTTTATTCTAAAGAAGTGGAGATGATGTCTGAACTGTAGAGCGATCACCGAATTTCACAGATAAGGTGACAGGAGGTTGGAGTTGATTAGTGTGAAACCGAAAGAAGAGCGGATTGGTCGGGATAGCTGCATATTGAATAATTGGCATAAATAAGATGAAGAATTGGAGTAATTTAAATTGACCTCCAGCAGCTGAAAAGGCTCTCGATCTATAGACCAGATGCTAAAACTACAAACTACCAGCTAAAATATCTGACTAACCACGGCGGTCTCTTGAGAAGCAGCTGTTTGATGCGCCGTCTTCCGAAATGATTACCAGTGAAACAGAGGTCGTAGTTTGCCCTGCCGTTCACTGCGTCTGAGTCCAGAGCCCTTCCATTCGTACATCCATTAAGCAACCCTTCAGAAAACCATCCCTCATTTCCAGCGAATTCCCTGGCCGAGGTGTTATCGCCCGCCCGTCATATTTTTACACGATCACGACATTTAGTTTCTATATAATGAAGTCATTCCTTTATGATGACGTCATCACTGTTACTAAGCAAAGCTTTAAGCAGCCTTTTAAGCAACCATTATTACTTAGCAACCCTTTTAAGAAACCATTGTTAGTAAGCAACCCTTTAAGCAGCCTTTCAAGCAACCATTGTTACTAAGCAACCCTTTAAGCAACAAACTGCTACTTAGCAACCTCTAAGCACTAATGTAGCGCTTTCGTTCATTTCCAATGCATTTGGAATGAGTTTCTCGAATGCAATGGGATGGATAAACATGTAGCATCGCAACCATACTGGAAGGCTTACATGCAGACAGATACAGTGTAGCCTACTGACACAGTGTGGTCTTATCACGCTTATGTAGCGCCATATTAAAACGACAAGGACAAGTATCAGTCAAAGCATCTATGTAGTAAGGACATGACCCGGGGGCCGACACACTGACTATAGGACTCGAACCCGGACTCCTAGGGCTACAAAACGAGTACTAAAACAATCGCCTAATAACCATTGCAGGGGTAGTATGCCTACTGTATACGCCTACTGTAGGCCTACGAGATTACTTGCATGTAACGTATCCTTATAAATTATTTACGAGACCTCTGCATATAGTTCGGCTATTAGAGTAATTAGCCTAGTCACACACGGCCTTGCTTTGTACAAGTCATTAGAGCTGGCTAAATGTACGATTTGCAAGAAGTGCCTTTGTTTTAAAGCCCTTTGCTCGATGAATTTAAATTTATAATGAGCTTCGAATGCTAGGGTTTGCTTGATTTTCTTTTGGCGTCGTAAGGAAATAGCAAACCTTTTCCACCCGAGAAGCTTCTCATTACCACCGCATACATTCAAGGACCCGCATATCGCATGTATGTACGCAATAGGAAAACAGACCATTGGAAGTTTGTCTAAACAGGTGATCTCTTAAGGATAATTAATGCAAATCGCCTACCTGTATACGGATGATCGAATGCGCATTGAAAACTGATTGACACATGAAAAACCAAGTTGGCTGACTGAGGTTTCTGAGTTAAGCTCTAATGAAGACAGACGTCGATTACGATCAAACACTCTGAACACCAATTCGACCTGAAGAAGCAACATAAAGTATTTCTACAGGTAAGAACATATACGTTGAAGACAACGGAAGCTATCTCAGCTTCAGTGTCACCGAAAGATCAGCTATCTGATGCTCAATTCATTCCTTATGAGTAACAAGACTAAGCAGAAAATTATTTCATTTCGCAAAACAATGCAACTCAACAGCAAATTAAAAGGGAAAATAACATCTAATACAAGAGCAAAGTACGAAACTCAGCTGGAAAAGAATGCCGGAAGATTCCAAATTCGAAGTAGCGCTTTAAGTGGACGTTGCTTTATATATCGCCAACTATACTTTATAGTACAACAAGGGTCTAAGAAAGAACTCAGCGCCTCCCCTGAGTTCCACTTAGATCCTCGGGACCTTTATGTATATACCCGTACTTGCCTGTCAATTTTGTTAGAATTGCGGCGCCGGAGACGTACCTGAGGACCAAATAC
The DNA here is from genome assembly GCA_964023275.1 of Norana najaformis. Lineage (NCBI taxonomy): Eukaryota > Metazoa > Annelida > Clitellata > Crassiclitellata > Hormogastridae > Norana > Norana najaformis. Next base: position 29,164,794 of record OZ029921.1, read on the forward strand.
AACGGAGATGTCAACAACGGAAGCCGTTGCGTCTACCACCCGACTGTCCTGGGAAGATATCATCATCGTTGTCGTCTATTTCTTGGCTGTCATCGCCGTCGGAATATACGTAACTACCTCGCTGTTACTCTCTACACAAAGATTTTTGTTCGTTCTCGGCCAAACTTCTGATCAAACTCTGCTCGAAAAAGACATATAGAGCCTACCTATTACCAGGGTCTAGCAATTACTATGTACGCGAAATCACATTCTTAGTAGTAGAAGATCAATCCCTTGAAGCCAACCCTTAAAGGCAGCCATATGTATGAAGCGTTAGCGACTTATTTTTTCTTAGCCTCGGCATATGAGCGCGTGTGACCAGTCCTCTCCCTCGCCAGCTGATCGTCCCACCGACAGTGTACGGTCAGTGGACTCATTTTACAGCCGCGTTCGCTAGGGGGTGCAAATGGAGCAGAATCTTAAAGTAGCTTTCCACTCTGGTTGGACTTGAACCATCACCGACATCTCTGTTGAGAGCCAGCACTCTACCTAGAGAGCACTCCTTAGCAGAACCGATCGTGATATGACCTTCTAAATATGACTGGACCTAGAATTAAGTGTAACGTTTTGTAAACAATTTGGTTGGCATGTGGCGCTAAAGAACTTAACTCTCCGCAGTGCACTAGTATGTACACTTCTGGCGTGTTGTTAATTATAAACCTACTTTGTGGATTTTTAATTGTTCATTACACTGATTATTGTTATTCGCTTTGTTTCTTAATGACTTAAAATGTTACATATTTTAATTGTTAGTGAAGTTAGCAGCTTTTTAATTGTCAATGACACTGTATGGATTTACTTAATGAATGAGTTAGCCTCATTCCTAGCATATTTTAATCACAATCGGCTGCACTTTATCAGTGGCGTAACTCTTGTTTGGTTTTCTTCGACAGGCATCATGCCGAGCGAGTCGGAATACGGTTAGCGGTTACTTCCTGGCTGGCAGATCAATGATGTTCTATACGGTAAGCTACATATGCGTATCCGTCCTTCTTTGGTCAATCAGGCAGGCAGGCAGGCAGGCAGGCAGGCAGGCAGGAAGGCAGGCAGACAGACAGACAGACAGACAGACAGACAGACAGACAGACAGACAGATAGAGAGATAGGCAATCAGTTATATTTGGTCTGTCGGTAGGGCAGTCAGTCAATCGCTGCCAATGTATGTTTCAACTGTTACACCGTGTCTTCGCTGTCTATCTGTTTCAGTCAATCTCTGTTTAGGTCGGTGCCTCTCTTTTCGTGAGTAACATCGGAAGCGAACACTTCATCGGATTGGCCGGATCGGGCGCCGCCGGAGGAATTGGAGTCGGAGCCTGGGAGTTCAACGTCTGTATTAGTATGGATGGATGGATGGGTGGATGGATGGATGGGTGGATGGATGGATGAATGGATGGAGGGTTGAATGGATTTATATATGAATGGATGGATAAATGGGTGGATGAATTTATGGCCGTATGGACTGATGGATGAATGCATGAATCGATAAATGGATGGATGAACTTAAAAAGTGCTGTGTTCCTAAGTTCGGTTTTGGCTAAAGCGTTGGAGACCAGTTGGGTAAGAAAGTAAATGAATAAGTTGTGCCTGAAAACTCATCCGCTCCATCATAATCAGTAAAATGTTTCATTATAACCTGGGATGCGGTGGCTTAAAAACGGCGTAGAGCAAAAAGTCTTAAGAAGTTTTGATGCACAGTAAACTCTTGGGGGCTGAAAGTCGAAGAGCAAACCGAAATCTAAAAGGTTTTAGACGGTTTGTTCCCCTTTTTAAACTTATGGATCCGGTTTCAAATTTTCCATTGAAACTAAATATTATACAACTTGAAACTTTATGGATAAATATTGACAATTCACTTGGATTCACAGGCTTTGCTGATGCTTCAACTTCTTGGCTTCATTTTTGTTCCGGTCTATATCGCTTGCCAGGTAAGACGCACCATTTTCTTTCTAATAGTATTAGCAGCATCATCATCAACAATAATAAAGATAATAATAATTATTATTATATCGACCGTTCCAGGTGCTTTGCCTCTTCTCTCAAAAGTTTTTAAATTCCGTGGGATCCAATATGGCTCGGGGAAAAATATTATTGATAATAATAATAATATAAAAATGGGTCGCTTGGTCTCTCTTGCCGTTTGGGACCTGGCAGAATGGCACGTCACGCTTGTCTTAATGACCTTATTCACAGAAGTCTGACTCGAGCGGGCTCCCCATTGGTGAAAGAACCTACCGTTCTCTCCAGAACAGACGGCAAGAGACCGGATGGCCTTACCTTGATTTCTTGGAGTTCGGGGCGCAGCCTCCTATGGGATGTCACCGTGATTGACACGCTTGCACATTCTTACTTACAGGCAACCTCTGTTACAGCAGGAGGCTCAGCTGAACTGGCGGCCGATAGAAAAACTTTGAAATATGATCATTTGACCCATGCATACCACTTTGTTCCTCTGTCCTTTGAGACTTTAGGCCCTATCAATGGTTTGGGTATGACCTTTCTCACAGACTTGGGACATATATTGTCCCTCATATCCGGAGATGGTAGAGAAACAGGTTACTTCTTTCAACGCTTGTCTATAACATTACAGCGTTTCAATGCAGTCGCCTTCCACGGTACATTTGTGATGCCGAATCCAGACGAGGATTAGCATTCCAGAATCCCTCTCTCTCCTTTTCTCCGGAAATTTTTGAACAAACAAGGGATAATACTTACCTTTATGTAAAAAGTAATAATAATAATACTTCTCTCCTCTGCAACTCGGGGTTGGCATTCCTGGCGGCTGCGAAGCGGCGGTTCATGCTACTCTCATTCCCTGGCAGGCGGGCAGGTCTATGGTCTGGGATGTTACTGTTGTTGACACTTTGGCCGATTCTTACTTGCCTCACACAGCCACAAATGCAGGCACAGCGGCAGAGTTGGCTGCTCAGAGGAAGATCACCAAATATACCGATTTATCGGCTTCATGTCAGTTCATCCCTTTGGCCTTCGAGACCCTTGGCTCGATAAATTTACAGGGTCTGGAGTTCTTATCTAATCTGGGTGGACACTTGACCAGGGTTTCCGGAGACCCAAGGGAGACCGCTTTCCTTTTCCAACGTGTTGCCTGCACAATTCAACGTTTTAATTTCATAGCCTTCCAGGGCACTTTTGAGGAGTCTGACATCAACGAAGATTAGCCATCCCAGAATACAATTTTTTTCATCCGGATAATTTTTCAGCTCCCTGAGGGATCATAATAGTAATAATAATAACAATGATGATGATGTTGTTGTTGTTGATGATGATGATGATGATGATGATAAAAAATAATAATAAGCCTCGAGGGATCATATGTACCTCGGGGCGAAAAAATAGCAACTTCCGGTGACTCAAGTTGCACAAGTTGCTTATCTAACGCTTCGAACTCGCAATCCAACGTTTTAACCACGTCGCACTCCGCGGTACCTTTCCATTGCAAGATACTGGCGAGTTATAGCCACTGCAGATACATTTTAACCTCTTTGAATTTAATTTACATCGCCCTTGGATACTTAGATACTAAACATGTCAGGGTATGAAAATATACACAACACTGTGTCTATCTTTCTTGCAAAAACTACATTCTGTAAAAAGGAAACGTACTGTCCGAAGAATTTAGAAATAAAGAAATCTCCTTTCTGTTTTTAATGTTTCTATCGGCTGCAGATTCTGAGAAGGTTGAAGGTTAGAAAAACAAACAATGGTTTAAATTTATTTCATAAATTTGTCAGAACTGAATAAGTCAACTTGTACCTAATGGAATATTTATTTAACCTGGATATTTTCAGCGACGACTTAACAGCCTCTTCTAAAATAAGCAGCTCGTTCCTATAACATACAAGAACTATGCAAGCATTAAATCGTACAGTTATACAGAGTTCTTCTGGCTTCAGATCGTAATAATAATGGTAATCATAAGATGTATTAAATCGTAACAACTCCACAGAGTTCTGTTAGCTTCAGACCATAATCATACAGTCAGAAATTTCTTCAGGTCATTCAAACCTATCTCTAGCAATGCTTTAGGTTCTCTTGATTAGCTGAGAGCATATTGGCCAAATAAAAGTCTTTCCAAATTGTTTGCAAGCTTTACAATAGGTTACTTTTCATGAAAAAACGTCCAAATCTAATGTTCTGAATAGAACAAACTGCATGCAATCCTTATTACTGTAATGTAAATTCTATTTTGCCCAGCACAACAAATTAATGGATTGAATCAGTTAATTGAGAGCAGATTTATTAAATATTCCCAAAATATATTGTTCTCTGCCTGTCAAGTCCCTTTTTACTCTGAGAGCCATGTTTGTTGGTCCACCATTTGTCACCAGTGGCACAGTGCGGGCCCGCTATGAGCCCACTGAACGCAGCTGTCTGGGTTGAAGACGATGGTATGTCTTAACGAGGAGAAGGCAGCTGTTGAAAATAAAAAAATTGTCGAATGGCCTCAGGACATGGTTTAAAAAAGTCCAGATGTAGATTCCGAAGACCTCCTTTAACACCACATCACTCCTTTTCTTATATCCAACAAATCTTTCTATGAAGGAGCCTTTGAACCACACGACTCCGTTGCAAATTGCGAGACACAGGACTATTCCACGAAAGCAGATCAAATTGTTCCCTCCATCTCTTGCATCGGGCTCAACTCGAGCGCAATACAACACGAACACGACTTGCAAGTAGGAAAGAACTATTTGGAGACCGCAGACTGCGCAGACAACTGGGTAAATGTTGAATACTGTGGTTACTCGATTTCTTCCGATTATAGCTGGAAGCAGAAGGATTGTTGAAGCCAGTGAGGCAGATGCTGATAATAGAAACAGGTAATCAAATCCTGTAAATGACACTTCATGTCGAACTTTGAAATCCCGGCTAAAGTGATAGCCAAGCCCTATCGCCAGCGTCGCCAGTGACAAGTAGACACACAGGTAGGAAAACATAAAATTTAAGGAAAATAAACTTATAATCAGAACAATATTTAAAATGATGACAGCAAATATCAAAACCTTGATTCTCATAGAATACGTGGCTTTCAAACCCAAAAGTGGTGTGGTCTCCGTCGATGTTTGTACACCTCTGGAATTTGCCAAACGTCTTTCTCGTGCTGTCAAACCAGCTCTCCTATCCATTATAGACTCATGGTTACTGCTGCCGCTTGAGCAATCCAGTCCAGTCTCAGAGGGAACATCAATTCCAGGAGCAGGTTTATGATTCTCCAGTAGGTCTAAGTTACAAGTGTGAAACAAATGTGCCAGGCATTCGCCGACGAGAATTGTGAATTCTATGCGAAACGAACGCCCTACTGCAGCTCCCTCGTTATACCACCCGAGGCCAGTATTGTTTATGGCCAGGCAGCGAGTGAGTTCTGCTAATGTGGACCCGTTACTCCTATTGGCACATTCGTTGCCGATAGCATTCAAATAATTGTCGAAGTTGCCGGAAGTATCATGAACGTAGTCATCCCATGCCTCTTCTGTCAAGGCAAAGAACAAGAGACTTACGTTGACCGACTGCAGAATCATCAGACCGTGACGGGTGGCGCATTTGTTCGCGAAGGTCGACAGATTGAACGTCCAGCAGAAAAGCATCTGACCCGTGCAGTATACCAGCGTCACAACGTGGAAGATAATGTGAAACATTTGCTTGATAAAGAGTTCTTTGCACGTCTTGAAAACGGGTGTGCATTTGATGGCTGTAGATACGATGTGAATGAAATCGAGAATGGTTCCGATGAGATAGAATGTCACGAGTCCAATCAGTGAGGTGTTGTCTCTTTCGGAAGCCTTCTTCAAGTCCAGAGATCGTTTAGATAGAAACCTCTTCCTGAAAGCAAAGATGTAGATCATCATTGCCAGTCCAACTCCCATAATAACTGACATTGTGAGGCAGACATCGATCTCTTCACACACGTATGAGGACAGAATGAAAACCGAAGAAACGATTGTCATCGTAAAGAATAGCTGAACGGATGTGATGACACCGTTGTAACCGGCGGACTGGACAACAGAGCCGTCGCATTCTTCATCCAAATCTTCATATTCCGTTGTATCGCCTTCCGGCTTCTCGTCCTTCGCTTCTCCGAAGGTGAATGGTATTCTGCACCAGCGCAAGGCTTTGGTGAATTTTCTAATCACGGCCATGTTCAACGACAAAGCGACTTGACGAAATCAATAGGAAGCTGACCTGTAACTGCAACAGACCTGTATTCTTTATAGGATTCGTATTGTCAATTTTATTATCTCCCCATGTTAGATCTAATTATAATAAGTTTTCTAAGAAGCCCTTTCTGTTCGCGTTCAACTGTCCATTTGTTTTCCATTCTTTTCGTTTCTTTTTGAATAATTTTCTGTTGTCTTCTTTCACATGCATGAATTTAATTATTTGCAATAACCTCATGTCAGTGAATTTAGAAATTACACTTACCTAATGCTACTTGTATTTCTTTTTATGGACATCTAGGGGTATGCCGTATTTATCGGCGTAATTGGCCTACTAAAAACTTTTTTCTTATTAAGCCAATAAGCCCACTTAACTGACTATCCACACGCTGTAAAGAAACAGTTTTCTTTTCTTCACATATGTGTTTGCCTTCAGATAGTCTAAATCTAAAACAGTCTCCTATTGTATAAACCCAGCATTAACAAGTCTTTATCATCTGAGTAAATAGTCTAACGTTTGGGGTTCGACTTAAAGCTCACTTTCCCTTTTTACATACTTCATTAGATTTATTGCAAGTTGGTTAATCAATAAGATAACTTCTTAACTTCTTGCTATCATTCCAATTCGGATTTGTATTTGTAATTGTAACAACTTATTATATAGTGCCTCCATGAGATCCTATATTGCGAAACTATTATAAATATTTTTTATTATAATTTCTAACCCGAGGTAGGATTGATCGCTTAGGGATGAAAAATTACGCTACGACTTGGAATATGATGATGTGTTCTTTGTGCAGACCTACACAATGCCGGAGTATCTGAGTAAAAGATTTGGTGGGAAGCGAATCCGGGTCTACTTTGCCATTCTTTCGCTCATTCTTTACATTTTCACCAAGTGCTCGGTAGGAAAACATCACTGGATCGTTCATAAATTCTTATATATATGTATATATATATATGATCTATTTGTACACTTATGAAGCACCATTATTTCGTATCGTGTACTTATGGCTCTCTATAAGAGGTCTAAACATGTGCAACATAAGTTCTGATGAAACTGCTTTTGAGCGTCATGCTAGATAGATTCTTCTTTCTTTTTCTTCAAGTTTTTCTGACTACCGGGCAGGTTCGAATGTCGAATGGCGCCATTCGTGACCTTGTTGGGCCTTCTCCTTCAGCTAGAATGATTAGCATGTGTGTATCTTGAGGAAACAGACTGTAGTTCAGTCAGTTCTTTTGAAATGAAGTAGATGTAATATTTAATTCATCTGCGTACTTGACAGCAACCTGTGTTATGCAATGACATAATATTCTGAACTTGGGGTTTCATTTGGTAATGGCGGGTGTCCATTCTAGTACTGCTGAGTGACGTATTAGAGATATGAGCATGCAAAGTAGGGAGATTAATTAGGGCAGGCTGGGGAGTCTTTTTGCTGGAGCTGGTGTAGAACGGTCTGAGCAGCTTGACTGGCGAAGGGCCTAGTGGTCGTGGACCGGCCGGTTGAGTTCAGACCTGCCTTCGGCTCTCACTGTCTTTAAGGCCAAGAAGCTTTTGGGTGGTATGACCAGCCGTGGAGCCAGTAGTGGGGACTACAATACAGATGTTTATAAGGAAATGTAGAGACCCATCTCTGTCTTCTTCTTCTTCTGACTGTTGAGTGAGTCCTGGTGGTGTATTCTGGCCGTGTGCTGAGGTTTGTTTGGGCTGGACGGTTATCGTCTTCAGAGGGAAGGTGCAGAAACTCCAGCCAAGCAGCTAACAAGGACGAGAAAACTAACCAGTGTTAATTAAGACATAGTAGAAGCGCTCTTTTGCTAAGCAGTCAAGACAGTTAGTCGTTTACTGTCTTCAAGGGGAAAAGGGCAACGTCTGAGAAAAATATTTGTCCATATCGTTTGCTCTCGATGGACCAAGCGTCTTTAGAGCGTCGTTTGGGTGGCAAAGACCAACTGATTCCGTTCAGTAAACGGCCCCTTTTCAATGAATAGGGCGCGTTTTACATTCCTAGGAGGCCGCCCTTAAGCCAAGTATAGTATATTTTCTGTAGAATTAATCGATTGATTTACACGTGTGAACAGAGTCAACTGCCTGATTGTAGTGTCTAATAGAGCATTAAATCTAAAGATGTGCGTGTGTGTTTAGCTGTGTGTGTTTATTAATAATAATTACATGTCCTCTCCATCTAACCGGGATAATTCCCCTATGGGGTCTGAAGATAGACGTGCTATCTATGCCTTTGGGCAGCTTGAACTAGTGTTGCGTGCAGCTCCAAGGCTTGTAATGTATGTAGTGTAATGTAATGTAACAAGCACTTATATAGCGCTCTTCAAGTACCTCTCAAAAGCGCTGATGACACGGCATGGCATTTCCAAGTTTGATCATGCTTGATATTATATGCTTCGTTGGCTGTTAGATGTGCAGCTCATCGACTTAACATTTCGATGTGTGTCAACAACGCAACATCGCGCCTTTTCAAATATTGAGTTCTGTACGCGGAAAGGCCTCTCTCTCTTGGTTTGCATGTGCTTCCGGCTTGGAACGCTACGTACACTTATCATCAACAGCTGAAAACTATTCTCTTTTGCTGGGACTTGACTGGGAACGCCTCTGGGTATATAACTTGAAGAGGTGCTATGTGAATGCGCTGAATGAATGGATTGATTGATTGATTGATTACTTAATTTATTTATTTATTTATTTATTAATATGTGCTGATGTTAAACCTCATATGAAGCGCATCCATATGAGGTCTAAGACTTTCTGTTTTTGCTTCGTTTGTGTTGGCGTTGTATTCTGGCGATTCTGTGATGTTGTTTGCTGTAGGTGAATCTCTACACAGGAGCTTTATTTATTCAGCAGTCGCTGGGATGGGATCTTTACTTAAGCATCCTGCTCCAGATCGGAATAGTTGCAGTCCTGACCATCACAGGTGCAACACATCCATTCACTAATCCATCAATCCATCCATCCAACAATCCGCCCACCCGTCTGTCTATTCCTCCGTTCATCCTGCCTTCTCTGTGTGCATATACACATCATCGTCCTCGTTGTCGTTATTGCACTTTCGCCATCATCATCGTCGTTATCATCATCATCATCTTCTTCATCATCATCATCATCACGTCATTATCATGTTGATTCTGCGTTTGTTGCAGGCGGTTTGACGGCTGTGATCTACACAGACACCTTGCAAGCGGTGCTGATGATTGTTGGGGCTTTGGGTCTTATGGCTAAAGGTACAGGAAATGTTTCTTCCGAACGTCTGCTATAGGATTCGTTATCAGACTCGTAACGTCCGCAGCCTAGTAGACGTTCATACATACATACATACATACATACTTTCGTACATACATACATCCATACGTACATACATAAATAAAAACATTCACACAAATATGCATACATACATGCATGCATGCATAGGCCTACTTACATACATACATACATACATGCATGCATACATAATACATACATACATATATGCATACATACATACATATATACATACATGCATAAATACATATATACAAAGATCGTATTTTTCTGTTGATGATGCTGTCCAATTTTAATGGACTCTTGATCTGGCGCGTGACACGCGATTGCAACATGAAGCAACGCAGTCGTGTTTGACTCTTTCAGCGTTTTAGAATTGCGCTAAATGACAATTTCTCCTTTCATCCCATTCTAACTGCAAATACTTCTTATGGAGATATGTTAACCAGAGGAGACAATTATAGCTCAATATGCTAAACACACAAGTACCTACGCGGCATGCACACTGTGCATGCATATGTTTCAACAGCATGTATCAAAGCTTTTTATAGCATCTATTTAGAACACGTCAAACCCGAGACCAGGAGTTAAAATACCCTTCAGGGCAGAGAGTTGTTTCGAATTTCTTCTCTATTTGTGTCTGTACTCGGCGATTAAATGAGTACACCTACAACACACAGTCGATGGTAAGATCGGATGTCAAGGGAGAGAACTCAGGCACTATAATTATTGCTTGTGATTAACATAAGTTACGGCCTGCCTATGAACATGCAACGTGTCTTTCTGAACGCCGTGACAGGTTTTTACGACATCGGAGGGTTCAATGAACTGTGGAGACGTTATCCTCTGGCCGTGACCAACGTGACTGTTCCGAATACCACCTGTCATGAGGTCAATCCAAACTGGAACGTCATGCTGCGTGATCCTAGCGATCCGGAAATGCCTTGGCCGGGGTTTCTTCTGGGGCAGACGCCTGGGTCTCTCTGGTACTGGTGCAGCGATCAGGTGCCTTACTTCAACATTATGCAGTCGTAATGTTAACCGGACATTCGTTATAACATTATCATCATCGTAAGCATATTTATATAGCGCCTCTTTAAGAAAACACCTAGGAGGTGCTCTCGAACTATCAACACAAGACCACGATCGAATAGAATGGTCTTCAACTGCTGGCGAAATAGATGCAGAGGGAGGACGCCTGTTCCAGGATGAAGGATCGACCATAACGAAGCTACCACTTTGCATTGTGAAAGTTTGGGTTAGAGGAACAACCAGATCATCCTTTGCTGAAGAGATCTGAGACCAGGTACAGATGATACTGACGTGTGCATGGGTCCTCTTTATGTGCTATCGTAAAGATAAAGGTAAGAGGTAAAGGTAACACACTTGTTTGCATGCCTCTATTGATATCTACCTAATCATAGTTAGTCAGTAGTGCTCCACGCGTGTTTCCGCAATTGTTACCCGAGATTAAAGCATTCTGCCGGCGTTTGTCTACAAAGGACTGAGTGATGTACCTACAACAATGAGCAACTGTGTCTAAAAAACTATTTCGCTGACTGAGTGATGTACTTACAACAATGAGCAATTGTGTCTAAAAACACTATTTCATTCTGTAAACTAGAGCATCTGCTCACTTCCATTTACACTTGGGGGCAAACGTGACAGAAAGATACTACTTTTCTTCTCTGCCTCCAACATTCAAAAGCCGCTGAACTAAGTGAAGTTGATAGTTTTTCGTATAAACGCGCCATATGAGATCACCCTGTTACCTAATTTTAATGTAAATATATATGCAAATGTAAGTGTTATGTGTTAATGTAAATATAAGGATAGGTGTATGTGTTTTTGGGTGTATGTGTAAGCGCAAAAGCAAATGTAGATGTCTGTTTGCGTGAGATGGATTGTTGGACGTGCAGGTGATCGTTCAGCGAGCCCTGGCTGCCAAGAGTCTCTCGCACTCGCAAGGAGCAACAGTTCTGGCCGGAGTTGCCAAAGTACTTCCACTGTTCATGATGGTCATGCCAGGAATGATGGCACGAGTCCTCTATCCAGGTATCAACTTCCACACACACACACACCAAAAATAGCACATCAAATTACCTGAGTAGATATACCGAAAAAACAAGGCATCTACAGTTAATTGCACATTCATTGTGCGCCTTTACATAGCCACCAATAGAATAGACCAGAGTTCAGTTCATTTCCTTTGTTCGAACAAATATATAATTGAGTTGCAATTGATTGTTGTTGCTAAGTTGAAACTAGAGATTAGATAAAAGTTCTGATTTATTCTGTTATGTTCTCTTATCATGTATTATGTCCTGCTTCATCCAGTTCTAATTGGTCTGATTCTGCTCTGGTCTAATTAATGTTTATTGCCATGTAATAGCTAAACCATAATAGAATAGAATAGAATGGAATGGAATAGAATAGAATAGTGTAGAATAGAATAGTGTCGAATAGAATAGAATAGGCCAAGATATTTTTCTGCTTGAGTCATTTAAGCATTAATTGAAGCTACAATATTAATTCAACAGCTGCAGAAAATGTTTGCCAATTATTGTAAATTTCAGATTATGCACATGGAGGCTTAGTGCAAACGCTGAAGTGCCGAAACAAAGCACACATTTATTTGATTTTTCTTCTTGGATTTTTCATAAAGACGAAGTGGCGTGTGTGGATCCAGATGTTTGCTGGCAAACCTGTCAAAGTCACGCCGGATGCTCCAACATCGCTTACCCGAAACTCGTCCTCGGCATTATGCCAAAAGGTTAACCTTTAACTTGTCCTCGGCATGATGCCAAATGTTAAGCCTTTAATTTGTCCTCAGCATAATGCCAAATGTTAAGCCTTTAACTTGTCCTCGGCATGATGCCAAATGTTAAGCCTTTAATTTGTCCTCGGCATAATGCCAAATGTTAAGCCTTTAATTTGTCCTCGGCATAATGCCAAATGTTAAGCCTTTAATTTGTCCTCGGCATGATGCCAAATGTTAAGCCTTTAATTTGTCCTCGGCATAATGCCAAATGTTAAGCCTTTAACTTGTCCTCGGCATGATGCCAAATGTTAAGCCTTTAACTTGTCCTCGGCATGATGCCAAATGTTAAGCCTTTAACTTGTCCTCGGCATGATGCCAAATGTTAAGCCTTTAACTTGTCCTCGGCATGATGCCAAATGTTAAGCCTTTAACTTGTCCTCGGCATGATGCCAAATGTTAAGGCTTTAACTTGTCCTCGGCATGATGCCAAATGTTAAGCCTTTAACTTGTCCTCGGCATGATGCCAAATGTTTAGGCTTTAACTTGTCCTCGGCATGATGCCAAATGTTAAGCCTTTAACTTGTCCTCGGCATGATGCCAAATGTTAAGCCTTTAACTTGTCCTCGGCATGATGCCAAAAGTTAACCTTTAACTTGTCCTCGGCATGATGCCAAATGTTAAGCCCTTAACTTGTCCTCGGCATGATGCCAAATGTTAAGCCTTTAACTTGTCCTCGGCATGATGCCAAATGTTAAGCCTTTAATTTGTCCTCGGCATGATGCCAAAAGTTAACCTTTAACTTGTCCTCGGCATGATGCCAAATGTTAAGCCTTTAACTTGTCCTCGGCATGATGCCAAATGTTAAGCCTTTAACTTGTCCTCGGCATGATGCCAAAAGTTAACCTTTAACTTGTCCTCGGCATGATGCCAAATGTTAAGCCTTTAACTTGTCCTCGGCATGATGCCAAATGTTAAGCCTTTAACTTGTCCTCGGCATGATGCCAAATGTTAAGCCTTTAACTTGTCCTCGGCATGATGCCAAATGTTAAGCCTTTAACTTGTCCTCGGCATGATGCAAAAATTCTCAAGTATCGAGTTAAAATGTTCGAGTTCGGAGTGGGCCTAAACTTCACGAATGATTGTAGGAGCAAGGGGAGTGATGATGGCTGTGCTGTTGGCGGCTCTGATGAGTGACTTGGACTCGATTTTCAACAGTGCCAGTACGATGTTTACCATCGACATCTACCAGACGATGCGACCGAAAGCATCAGTCAAAGAACTCATGGTCGTCGGCAGGTAATGTAAACTCCACGCGTCTATCTGTAGCATTTTGTAGCCCAGTGTAATAGGGCATTTATATAGCGTCTTTATGATCCTGTCAGAAGCTCTGTACACAATGCTGTGGGAAAAGCTGAAAATTCGGGCTGGCCGATCCCTGCGGTGTGAAGGGTCAAAGTCAAAATCCTGTGCTATTTCTGTAGCGAAGATCACATCTTTTAGTGATAAGCTCCCGCTTTTAAATGGTCGCAGACATACGGGTAAATGCTGGGGCGAGAGCGCCACTGCTGCCATCTGGGGATTAACCTGAACGACATCAATGAGTGCAACCACTAATTTCGACGCTTCTAGAGCCGAACGAGGTAATTTCAGATCAGACAAGACGAGACGATGGCAGCTCAGGTGAGAAATTGACTTACCTTGTTTAAATTAACTGGGCAGCCATGTTCACAGCGCTTTTGAGAGGTTCTTAAAATGCGCTATATAAAAGATTAGATACATACATACATACATACATACCTTACCTTCCCTCATAATACCTTACTTTTCTTTGTCTTTTTAGGCCTATTTTATCTTTTAATACATTTTCATATTTTAACTTACTAAGGTAAGGTAACATAGGGCAAGGAAAGGTAACCAAGTCTGACCAACTGGTCCTGGGCCCTGTAAGACTGGGAGCCAGGATCGTCTTAAGCCCTATCGTCAAATGTTCACGGACCTCAAATTTGTCCCTGTTTTGCAACAGTTTATCTCAATCGATTCATTTTCAAAATTCAATATAGGCCTAATAGGAACAAGAGACCTCATGGCCTAGACGTGGTGAGCCTCCGGCCTCTAACAATTTCCGCCACACAATAGCAGACGTAGTCTTAAAACAATTGATTCGAGTATTCTTCTGTTCACCTAAGATGAATTACTTTGTTTTTATTTAAGTGTTCTTTCTTCTGTTTTGTTTAAATGTTCTTTCTTCTGCCCACAGGTTGTTCGTGGTTGTCATGGTGGGCGTGGCTATTGCTTGGGTGCCCGTTGTCAAGGAAACGCAGGGTGGACAAGTGTTCATCTATATCCAGGAGGTGTCTTTATACCTGGCTCCACCAGTTGCCTGCATTTATGTTTTGGCTGTCGTCTGGCCCAGGAGCAACGAACAGGTGGGCGTCATTGCATGCTCTATTTACCCGTCAGTCATGTCATAATTGTGGGAAGAAAATGAGGTCAGTAGGTCAACGCTTTTGGCATCTGGACTAAGAATAGGTAATGAGGACAAGCAAAATTAACGTTAATTACCTCTCATTACCTCAGCAGCTTAGTTGGGTTTATCTTAAGACTGCAATGCTGTCATCATATATATTGCAACGCATTAATTTATACATTGTCTTGAAATAGGCCTATGTGACTAGGACAAGTATTATCTGTAATTACCTTAATTGTCTTGTTGTGCTTCAAAAATGGTTGCAATCTTACACTTCAAAGTTAGGTCTTAATTAATTATACAGTCTTAACACAAACTGCGTCGCCCTAATTAGGCTCACTAAAATATTAGTTTTTGAACCATGCATCTTAGGCGTATCAAAGCCTTATAGGCCTACTCGAATTGTCTTTTTCAATATATATGTCTATGTATGTGCTTGTATGTATGAATGTATGTATGTCTGCCTGTCTATATCTGTATGTATGTATGTATGTATGTGTGTGTATGTATGTATGCATGTATGTGTATGTATGTATGTATGGATGTGTATGTATGTATGTATGTGTGTATGTGTGTATGTGTGTGTATGGATGAAGGGTGCCTTCTGGGGTCTGATGGCGGGGTTCGTGACCGGAGTGACTCGGCTGATCCTCGTCTTCGTCTATCGTGGACCGGAAACGTGTGGTGAAGAAGACCTTCGACCGGGTTTCATCCGGGGCTTCCACTACATGTACTTCGCCATTCTGCTCTTCTGGATCACGTTCGTCGTCGATGTTGTCGTCTCCCTCCTCACTAAACCACCCACCTACGACCAGGTAGACCTATTTACAGGGCAAATGTAATTGTTATTGTAACTATAATGTACTTGCAACTTATATAGCGCCTCCAGACTCTCAGATGCGCTCCGACAATATTTGCTAATTATAGACCTAACCTACTGCGCATTCATTAATTGATTAGCTTCGTTTTTAATTGCTGTATTTATTCGATTGTTATCTTAAATTCGTAGCTAATTCTTTAATAAATAATTCTCGCCCAGATATTTTAATTACTTTAACTACCTGTAATTTAATACAAAGCCGCTCCACATTCCAGCCACGGCGTTTCCTACGTGCACAAGAATGACCCTGATAATGGACAAAGGGCAAATGGGCCTCTGAACCTCTGGCTAGCTATTCATTCATTCATTCATTGAATTTATATACCGCTTCTTAAAGAATTCTACTGATCGATTCTGAAATGGCTAGCAAGCAGAAAAGCTGGCAAAGTTTAGGCAATACATTCACTGTTTAGGCAATACATTCGTTTACTAACACGCCGTTATCTGTTTGTTTCCTAATATGGTCAGCTCTATCGCACAACTTACTGGACACGCTTCGACAAACTGGACAAGCAGCTCGTCGAAGGTAAGACACAGTGTCAGAAGAAGTATGCTTTTTATAACTACAATCAGAACGAATGTAACCTACATGACATGTGGCGCCCTCTGTCTATGTGTATAGGTAACCGGGTTGTTACTTTTTCGATGTTTACATTATGCTATAAACCACGCTTTTGCTAGCAATAGACCCTATATTTCACTTATCAGAATCAATCTCTTGGGTGATCTGTAGGCCACTTGGATAACAATCGTAATGGGTCGCACCTGCTTCCATTGCGCAGGGTCAGGACTGTGGGTGCATGGGGGCACTTAATTTCCATACCAACTGCGTCAAAGTTAGGCCTATCAACGTTTATGTAATGTAAACGGATCCTTGTTGAACTGAAGAACAAGCCAGTCACCCTGTGATGCAGATCCTTCGAAAAGGCCTCTCACCTCTAAATAAACCGATGTTGACAGGCTTTGTATCCTAATGTGAAACTGCTTTAGACGCTGCTGAAGTGAAAACTACATGGGATCGACTTCAGTGCTGCTTCTCGATCGTTCTATCAAGAGACGCCAACACACAGACATACAGGAACACTGCCTTAGAGGAAGACGACAACGTCGATACATCGAACAAGGACGCCACCTCATCCTCTTCTTCCGACAGGATCAGCAGCAATAAGATCAGCAGTGATGGAAGAGGAAGGCACCCGAAGATAGAACCAGAGCCTACGAATGGAAAAGTCAGTCTCGAAATGAATTCTGTCAACCACGACATCACTGCAGAACAAAAGACAGACAATGCATTAACAGGTGTGCATTTGCACTCAGTCTAGCAGCCATTTCGTAGGGAGGAAAAGGTGGAACTGACCACCCCACCCCTTCTGCATCAGACCCTCCCACCAAATATACATACATCTTATACATAAGGCCTACACGTCATTCCTTCCTCTTCCTACCAACTACTAGTCGCACCTCAATTAATACATCAGTCAATCAATCCAATCAATCAATCAAACAGTCAGTTAGTCATTCGTTCAGTCAGTCAGTCAGTAAGTAAGTCTGTCTGTCTGCCAGCTAGCCTTTCTCTCTCTGTGTCTGTTTAGTTTATTCATCTATCAACCAACCAACCAAACAAACAAACAAATCCACCGATACCTTACCACGTATATCCGTATATCCACCAACCTACCTTAGCACTTGTTGAAATCAATTGCAGAGTCAGTCAATTCCAAGTCGGAAAAGTCAGCGACTCCAGAGGATAATATGAAGCGGAAAAGAAAGCGTTCCTGGCAGGAAACTCTCTTCAGTTGGTTTTGCGGAGTGACATCTTCTGGTGACGACGAAAACGACGGTCAGAGCGAAGAGGCTAAACGAGCGGCGATGGAGCGAGAGGAGATGATCTGCTCCCTACAGCAGGACCCACGCGCTAAACTCTTTCTACACGTCATGCTCGTCGCCATCATCTGCGTTGCCGTTTTTCTCTACTGCTTCTTCTCTCTGTGGCGTTACACCGTCCCAAGTCACACAACATAGAAATCCACATCCTATCGATCGGTTGTCGACTCCCTTTGGCTTAAATGATACGTTGGTCGAAAATGACGGATTTAAAACAGTGGCGGTTCTGGAATATTTTGCGTGGAGCAAGAGCCTTTCCAGAGGGGCGCTACATTCTGGGAGTCCACCACGGTCTGAGGGGCCGCCATGCATACAAACATACATACCAAAATACATGCATATAACCAGGAGGGGGTGTTGATGAGGCGAACCGCCTTCTCCACGCCTATAGCTAACTTCGCCACTGATTTGAAACAGAATGCAGAATGCATATTCGATAGGTCCTGTTGGTTATTTGCTTCTTCAGAAATTTGGACATCAAAGTATGGATCATCTATTAAGGAAGTCCGCAAAGGGTGAGGAAGGGTCACCTAAAATGCTGAAAAAGGAGGGGATCGATTATAACCCAAAGTTACATAACACTGTATCTATCTTTCTTGCAAAAGCTGTGTCGTCTGTTTAAAAAAACGCACTTCCCGAACAATATGGAAATGTAGAAATCTCCTTTCTATTTTTAATCTTTCTATTGGCTTCAGCCAAAATTGTGAGAAGGTCGAAGGTTTGAAAAAAAACGGTTTATATTCATTTCATAAATTTGTCAGAATTGAATAAGCCAACTTGCACTTAATTTACCCATAGAATATTTATATAACCTGGATATTTTCAGCGACGACTTACTTGTATTAACAGCCTCTAAAATAACCAGCTCGTTCCTATAAACATACCAAAAACTCTGCACTGCATTAAACCGTAGCAGTTCCAAGGATTTCTGTTGGCTTCAGATCGTAATTATAATTTTAATTGTAAAAGTTATTAAATCATAGCAACTCCACTGAGTTCTTTTAGATTCAGACCATAATCAAACAATCAAACATTTCTAAAGCGCTACTTAAAAGCTAAGAGCACGATACCAGATTAACCATTTCAGGTCATTCAAACCTATCTCTAGCAATGCTTTAGGTTCTCTTGATTAGCTGAGAGCATATTGCCCTAATAAAAGTCTTTCCAAATTGTTTGCAAGCTTGACAATAGGTTATTTCACATGAAAAAAAGTTCCAAATCTGATGTTCTGAATAGAACAAACTTTACATGCAATCCTTAACACTGTAATTTAAACTCTATTTTGTCAAGTTCAACAAATTAATGGAATAAGTCAGTTAATTGAGAGCAGATTTGTTAAATATTCCCGAAATATATTGTCCTATGCCTTTCAAGTTCCTTTATACCCTGAAACCTTTCGAACCACAAAACAAACGAAATCACGTATGTTAGGCCCAAACTGGGCTCATAGCTGGCCACCAGCGGTACAGCGCGGGCCAGTTATGAGCCCACTGAACGCAGCTGTCTGGGTTGAAGACGATGGTAGGTCTTAACGAGGAGAAGGCAGCTGTTGAATATAAAAAAGTTCTCGAATGGTCTCAGGACATGGTTTAGAACAGTCCAGACGTAGATTCCGAAGACCTTTCCTAACAGCAAATCACCGCTTTTCTTAAATCCAAAAAATCTTGCTATGAAAGTGACTTTGAACCACACGACTCCGTTGCAAATTGCTAGACACAGGACTATTCCACGAAAGCAGATCAAATTGTTCCCTCTATCTCCTACATCGGGCTCAACTCGAGCGCAGTACAACACGAACACGACTTGCAAGTAGAAAAGAACTATTTGGAGACCGTAGAATGCCTGAACAACTGCGTCAGTGTTGAATCCTGTGGCTGCTCCATTTCTTCCGATTATAGCCGAAAGCAGTAGGATTGTTGAAGCCAGTGAGGCAGATGCTGATAATAGAAACAGGTAATCAAATCCTGTAAATGACACTTCATGTCGAACTTTGAAATTACGGCTAAAGTGATAGCCAAGCCCTATCGCCAGCGTCGCCAGTGACAAGTAGATACACTGGTAGTAAAGCGCATATTTTTTAAAAACTGAACATATGATCTGAACAATATTTAAAATGATGACAGCAAATATCAAAATCTTGATTCTCATAGAATACGTGGCTTTCAAACCCAAAAGTGATGTGGTCTCCGTCGACGTTTGTACACCTCTAGAATTTGCCAAACGCCTTTCTCGTGCTGTCAAACCAGGTCTCCCATCCATTATAGACTCATGGTTACTGCTGCCGCTTGAGGAATCCATTCCAGTCTCAGAGGGAACATTAATTCCAGGCGCAGTATTATGTTTCTCCAGTAGGTCTAAATTGCAAGTGTGAAACAAATGTGCCAAGCATTCGCCGACAAGAATTGTGAATTCTAAGCGAAACGAACGCACTACTGCAGCTCCATCGTCATACCACTCAAGGCCAGTATTGTTTATGGCCAGGCAGCGAGTGAGTTCTGCTAATGTGGAGCCGTTACTCCTATTGGCACATTCGTTGACGATAGCATTCAAATAATTGTCGAAGTTGCCGGAAGTATCATGAATGTAGTCATCCCATGCCTCTTCTGTCAAGGCAAAGAACAAGAGACTCACGTTGACCGACTGCAGAATCATCAGACCGTGACGGGTGGCGCATTTGTTCGCGAAGGTCGACAGATTGAACGTCCAGCAGAAAAGCATCTGACCTGTGCAGTATACCAGCGTCACTACGTGGAAGATAAAGTGAAACATTTGCTTGATAAAGAGCTCTTTGCACGTCTTGAAAACCGATCCGCAGTTGATGGCTGTAGATACGATGTGAATGAAATCGATAATGGTTCCAAGGAGATAGAATGTCACGAGTCCAATCAGTGAGGTGTTGTCTCTTTCGGAAGCCTTCTTCAAATCCAGAGATCGTTTAGATAGAAACCTCTTCCTGAAAGCAAAGATGTAGATCATCATTGCTAGTCCAACTGCCATGATAACTGACAACGTGAGAAATACATCGATCTTTTCACACACGTACGAGGAGAGAATGAAAACAGCAGAAACGATTGTCATCGTAAAGAATAGCTGAACGGATGTGATGACACCGTTGTAACCGGCGAACTGAACCACAGAGCCGTCGCATTCTTCACCTAAATCTTCGTATTCCGTTGTATCTCCTTCCGGCTTCTCGTCCTTCGCTTCTCCGAAGGTGAATGGTATCCTGCACCAGCGCATGGCTTTGATGAATTTTCTAATCATGGCCATGTTCAACGACAAAGCAGCTTGACGAAAGCAAAACGAAGCTGAACTGTAACTGAGCGTGGCTCAGCAAGAGAGTGCATACCTTATAGAATTCGTATAGTCAATTTTCTTATATCCTCATGGTAATCCTCAGTATAATGAGTTTACTTAGAAGCCCCGGTAGACTAGTCCGTATTTGTATTTTCGCGTTCAGCTTTCTATAATTCGCTAATTTTCGTTTCGTTTCGATCACTTTTCTGTCGCTTTTTCTTTCACATAAGCCTATAATTAACTTCAATCAGGAGGCGACAGAGAAAATGAATTGGTCACATATACTGAGAGGTGACTGACTCTTGAGAACCGTCATTGAGGGCAGAATGGAGGGGAGGAAGACAAAGAGGAAGACCCAGACAGATGCTGCTGGATTGGATGATGACGGAAAAAGAACTGAGCGCCTCCCCTATGTCTCACTTGTGGGATATGGGATATTTTATTTTTAAGCTAGTTGTGCCATCTTTATGGACACCTTTGGGTATACGGTCTTTGTCAGCGTAATTGGCTTACGAAACGATTTTCCTTAGGCTAGTAAGCCTACTATATTGCCTATCTGTACAATACAAAGAAACAGTTTTCGTTTCTATAAATAGATCTTTGCCCACAGCTAGTCTAAGTCTAAAAGAAATAATGTGTAAACGCAGCGTTAACCAGCATTTATCATCCGGGTAACTAGACTAACGTTTGCGGGCTGTAGTGCAAAGTTGGAAGACGACGAGGATTTTAGTCTTTGAATAAATTTAGATTCTGTTATGTCGGCTAATTTCTCCATATGATTTTTTGGTGTAATTTGTATGGACCATGCTACGGAACATTAAGGCGGAGCTTTTATTAGCAGCTGCATGACTACCTTGTACGAAACGAGGCCGATAGACGGAAGATTGACAGATGGAGGTAAACGAAATAGAGAAAGAAATACAGAGTGAGTGAGAGAGAATGAGAGGTTGTGAGAGAGAGAGTGAGACAGAGAGTGAGTGAGTGAGATAGAGAGAGAGAGAGAGAGAGAGAGAGAGAGAGAGAGAGAGAGAGAGAGAGAGAGAGAGAGAGAGAGAGAGGAGAGAGAGGTGGAACAGACGGAGGCTAATTCGATGGGCGAAAGGGCAAAAGTTGGTTAATTGTCAGACGGAGGCGAAAGTTAGAGAGGAGCGAAGCGAAGAAAAAAGTAACGGCCTATCAAGCGTGAGGCGTCCCAGAGAGCAGCAGACTGTATCTTGTAACCGGGCCCACGCGAGATGATTAAACCGAAGCGAATCAATGACGCTGATGGTGCTGTAAATACCTTGTATTATAGGCCTGCATGTTAATATACGTGTAAAAAATAATTGCTCGTTACGTCTCGTTGTTTCTCGGACGATTCCATTCAAGAACCCACGTGCTGTGAAAAGCCTTTTTAGTTCCCCAAAGAGTAAACGCCTATTGTACAAGCACCTCTTGCCATCAAGCACTGAAACCAAGATGGACGCAGCTAAATCTTTCAGTGCATCAGTACACGGGCCATCTCAAGCTCACTTTTCCCTTTTCTCATACTTCATTTGATTGACTGTAGGTTGATTAATCAATCAGTTGACTTTTTACTATCACTCCAATTCGGATTCGTAATTGTAATTATAACAACTTATTATGCAGCGCCTTTTTGAGAACCAATATTGTGAAACTATGATTAATATCGTTATAATTATTATAACTTTTAACCCGAGGTAGGAATGATCTCTCAAGAATGAAAAAAGTCCTGTTAAGGGCTTAGAAATGTTCCTGTGTTCTGTGTGCAGACCTATGCAATGCCGGAGTATTTGAGTAAAAGATTTGGTCTGAAACGAATTCGAGCCTACTTCGCCATTCTTTCGCTCATTCTCTACATTTTCACTAAGTGTTAGGCATAGAAAACATTGACTAGATCGTTTATAAATTAATTAGGGCAGGCTGAGTAGACAGAGGAGTCTTATTGGAGCAGGTGTAGACCGACCTGCGGGTCTAGAGATTGAGACAGGCGCGGCTTGACTGGACTAGGGGCTCGTAAACCGACGTGATGAGCTCAGGCCTGCTTTCGGATCTTAAAGGCTAAGGAGCCAATGACTTGGAAGACCAGTCGTGGGGCCAGTGGTGAGGACCAGAGTAACAGGGCTATATAAAGAAATTTAGAGGCCCATCTCTGTCTCTGTCTCTGTGTCTCCGTCTCTGTCTCTCTGTCTCAATCTCTCTCTGTCTCTGTCTCTGTCACTCTGTCACTCTCTCTCTCTCTCTCTTCTCTCTCTCTCTCTCTCTCTCTCTCTCTCTCTCTCTCTCTCTCTCTCGTTCTTATGGGAATTGAGTTCAGGCCTGCTTTCGGCTCTCATTATCTTAACAAGTCCAAGACAACAATGCCGACACATCGAACAAGAACTCCACCTCCTCCTCTTTTTCCGCCAGGATCAGCAGCCGATACGGCTGTCGCAGTGATGGAAGAGGAAGGCATTCGAAGGTAGAACCAAACCCTACGAATGGAAAAGTCAGTCTAGAAATGAATTCCGTTAACCACGACATCACTGCAGAACAAAAGACAGACAATGCATTAACAGGTGTGCATTTGCACTCAGTCTAACAACCATTTCGTAGGAAGGAAAAGGTGGAACTGGCCACCCCACTCCTTCTACATCAGATTGTCTCCCAGCAAAGATACATACATCCTAAAGATACATACATCCTAAACATACGCACGTCATTCGTTCCTATTGCTGCCAACTAGAAGTCGCACCCCAATAAATATATCAATCGATCAATCATCAATCAGTCAGTCAATCGGTCAGTCAGTCAGCAAACGATTAGTCAGCAGGACCCACGCGCTAAACTCTTTCTACACGTCATGCTCGTCGCCATCATCTGCGTCAATAAGTCAATAAGTCAGTCAGTCTGTCTGTGTGTCTGCCAGCCAGTCATTCAGTCGGTCTGATCCTATTGCTGCTTCATTCATCTATCAACCAACCAACCAATCAACCAATCAAACAAACAAATCCACCGGTACCTTACCACGTATATCCACCAACCTACTGCTTAGCACTTGTTGAAATCAATTGCAGATTCGTTCAATTCCAAGTCGGAAAAGTCAGCGACTCCAGAGGAGAATATGAAGCGGAAAAGGAAGCGTTCCTGGCAGGAGACTCTCTTCAGTTGGTTTTGAGGAGTGACACCTTCTGGTGACGACGAAAACGACGGTCAGAGCGAAGAGGCCAAACAAGCGGCAATGGAGCGAGAGGAGATGATCTGCTCCCTACAGCAGGACCCACGCGCTAAACTCTTTCTACACGTCATGCTCGTCGCCATCATCTGCGTTGCCGTTTTTCTCTACTGCTTCTTCTCTCTGTGGCGTTACACCGTCCCAAGTCACACAACATAGAAATCCACATCCTATCGATCGGTTGTCGACTCCCTTTGGCTTAAATGATACGTTGGTCGAAAAAGACGGATTTAAAACAGTGGCGGATCTACAGGGCACGATGCCCAGACAGGCCACCATGCACGGGTCTGGTCCGAGTGTGCCGGCAAACAGACACACTTATATACGTAAAACCAAGAGGGGTGTTGAGCAATGTTCCCTCTAATTTTTTTTCGTCGTGCACGCACTGGCCCGACGCGTGTCGACGCTCACCGGCTGTGTGACGATGTTGGCCGGCTGTGGGTCGATGCTGACTGGCTGCGAGTCGATGCTGGCCGGTTGCGAGTCGAAGCTGACCAGCTGTGTGCCTATGCTAGCCGGCTGCTGTCGATGCTGACCGGCTGTGTGCCGATGCTGGCCCGCTGCGAGTCGATGCTGGCCGCCTATTTGTCGATGCTGACCGGCTGCGAGTCGATGCTGGCCGGTTGCGAGTCGATGCTGACCGGCTGTGTGCCGATGCTGGCCCGCTGCGAGTCGATGCTGGCCGTTTATTTGTCGATGCTGACCGGCTGCGTATCGATGCTGGCCGGTTGCTAGTCGATGCTGGCCGGTTGCGAGTCGAAGCTGACCAGCTGTGTGCCTATGCTAGCCGGCTGCTGTCGATGCTGACCGCTGTGTGCCGATGCTGGCCCGCTGCGAGTCGATGCTGGCCGCCTATTTGTCGATGCTGACCGGCTGCGAGTCGATGCTGGCCGGTTGCGAGTCGATGCTGACCGGCTGTGTGCCGATGCTGGCCCGCTGCGAGTCGATGCTGGCCGTTTATTTGTCGATGCTGACCGGCTGCGTATCGATGCTGGCCGGTTGCTAGTCGATGCTGACCGGTTGTGTGCCGATGCTGGCCGGCTGCGAGTCGATGCTGACCGGTTGTGTGTCGATGCTGGCCGGCTGGGTGTCGATGCTAGCCTCCTGCGAGTCGATTCTGCCCGGCTGTGTCGATGCTGGCCGGCTAATTGTCGATGCTGGTCGGTTCAGTGTGCTATACTGGTCGGTTCTGTGACGTGGGTTACTGTTAGTTCATTAGGCTGAGTCTTTTAAATAAAATGCTGCTGACCAGTAGATGGAGGTGTCATTCAAGCATCCTTTATAAAGAGGCCAGAGTTCAGAATTCAAGCAGAGCGCGCATCGTTGGACCTTTGACAACTAGTGACCAGCTGTTTGGCCAAATGTATTATGTGGACCAGGCGGGAAGGATTCTTCACATACAAGGCAGCCGTACGGCTTTGCAATATAGGGTAAAGAATATTTCGCAGTCTGAGCTAAGTAAGACAGCTATGCCAGACACTGCAACAGTGAGCTGAATTTATCTTTCAAGTAACCGGAACGCTCACAAAATGTGTGCGCTGGCACAAAATTGTTGTGCGCGCTATCCTTAAAACTTGTGTGCGCGCGCATGCGCACTGCTTAGAGGGAACACTGGTGTTGAGGAGGGCGAACCGCTCCGCACGCCTATAGCTAAATCCGCCACTGATCTGAAACAGAATGCAGAATTATTGTGATACTCGATAGGTCTCGTTGGTTATGTAGGCCTACTTCTGCAGAAATTTGGACATCAAATTAGGGGTCGTCCATTGGGGACGTCTACAAAGGGTAAGGGAAAGGTCACCTAATTGTGGTCAAGGAGGGGACCGGTTATAACCCAATGCGGACGTCTGTCTAAATTTCATACAGACAGTTATTTTACTGCCGCCTGCCAAATTCAGTCAGATCGCAGAAAGATTTAGACCTTTGTCCTCTGTTTGAGTAAGGACGTCCGCAAACGGTAGGAGGGTCGTGCAGAATGCGGACAAGATGGATCATTTTTGCAGACGTCCTTTATGGACGACCCCATCGGCACCGTATTCACTGTACAGAGGTTTTGAATTAACTGAGTACAGTAAATCAAGTCTGAGAGTTTAAATGGTTTTCATGAATTTGTTTATTATAGGTCATTTAGAGAACAGAGGTAAACCAAGACTTCACGACTGTAAATGCTGACATCAGCAAAAAGAAGTCTTTTGATGAAAATATAGTTGTTCTGTCAAAGATTAGCTGATTTGAAATAACATCCAAATGCAAACAATCAAAGCTGAGGCATGGAAATATGCCTGGATAGTCACTTCGGCAAAGCATCCGTAAGACTTATCTATAAACGTCTATTTTCAAAGAAATATCATTAAGCAATGTACAGAAGTTCTGAAGAATAATTAAAGTAGCAAAATAGCTTTTATTAATTAGCCCATTAAGATCATTTAAGAACAAAAACAAAATTTCTTTTACAAAACAAAAAGTGACTAGAATAAAAAGGAACAAATAAGATCGATTAAGTAACCGTTCCAACTGTCACAAGGAACAAATTACAGCCTTGTACAGAGTGCTTTAATGAAGTCCCTAAAAGAGGTCGCTATACGTACATTCAGCCACATACACGCGCTCATTCAAATGCCTGATATCCCTCGGCACCCGTGAAAATAACATCTATCCAAATCTGTCTCGCTTCAGCAGATGGCGCTACCATATAATAAGTGCGAGTTGCCGTTTTCACGCAAAACGTCAGCTTGGGGTTTGGGCTTTTAACGTTGCGCAGGTGATCAATGAAGACGTCTTCAATCGCCCTGAAGTGGACGCAGCCCTTCAGTTTCGTTTCTGCTTTGTCGATGTAATACGCGAGCTGCCGCAGCGACCGATCAAAAACGAACCATCGTCTGTGCCATGTCTTTATTCGCCCACCCATCTTCGTCAGCATTCCTCTGGCAGTCTTTGATGTCAGCAAAATGTGAGTGCACAGTTCGTAGTTGTGGCCACACTGTTCGAGAAACTGACACAGATTGAGGTCTGCATCACGCACAGGTAAATACCTCGTTAGTGGTCTCGACTGAAACAGGTAACACACAGAAAAGGCAATGAGATAGGTGAGATAGGCCATTGGTGACTTTTCTAACAGCCTGAACATTGTTTGCCTGCTGACAAACTTTTGTTCTGAACAGCTTTAACATCACTCAGGCTAGCATAGGTATCACTTTTGTGCAGCACTTAAAAAGTGCTATATTAAGTGTCATGAATCAAATGGTTAGTAAACTAGTTAAATTATTTTGCCTGTAGTAAAAGCAATCAGAAAGCACAAGAGAGATTCAAATCAAGTCGGTCTAGACACAGCCAACTATAAGTTCACATTATTTCAAATCCTGCAAAGATGCTTAGAGGTCTGTGATGTGCCATAGCTTAGCAAGGCTGATATTTACATACACATGTAGGCAAGTGTCTTCAAATCGGACGTGCTGTTGATTTCCTTAATAAGAACTTTTGGCAAAAACAAAGTTTGCATTTTACCATAGATTTCTGTAAGTTTGGCTCAGGAATTAAATATTGAAAGTATTTTTCCACTTGAACTTTTGTATTGAAAGACACTTAAAGCACCATCTACTGATCTATACAATGTGAACAAATTTCAAATGCTGTAATTTCAAAGTAATGCAAAGTAACTAATTTTTGCATTACCAGTACCTCATAAACATATCCAATATTTTCTGCAGTTTCCAAAAATAGTAGTTAGTTACAGTAACGCATTTACAAGTAACACAGTAATGCACGACACTGCAGACTGACATATATATAAAACGTAAGTTATCAAGCAACTTCTTTGGCATAAATTGACTCTTGCTACTATCTTGTACTGGGCACTTTATCGAGTCTGAAATGACTAAGAACAATGTTGAAAAAGCACTCCTCTCAGACCAGAACTTTAAGAATTTCCACATATTTAAGGTTTACAGCGTAAACGTTTAGTCACTGAAGATTTAATATCTGGAAATAACGAGAAAATTCAATTAAAGAATTTCCACACATTTAAAGTTTACAGCGTAAATGTTTAGTCACAAAAGGTTTAATATCTGGAAATAAATAGAAAATTCAATGACCTGTTGTTTCTGATTCTGTCTCAGCGTAACAGTTTCCTCAACAATATTCTCACGTTTTGCAACTTCTGCCTTCAGTCGCTCCTCCAGTTCAAGTCGTCTTTCTTTCTCCTTGCGCAATTCTTCCAATGCATTCATCTGTTGTTTCTAAATTTAAACAAAAAACAAATCTGTGAATACGAGCTAAGCTGGACTACCACAGTCTGCTATCGGCCAAATCTGACAGAAGTTGTAATTGACTCAAAAAGCAAAAAAGCTTTTGAAAGCTCAACATGTGGAAGCAGAAGTGTTCAGAAAAACCAGAAAGAATTAGAATAATGCTCTACTAAGCACTTTCTTATAGAAACTCTCAAATAATATTTCATGGAGCTGAGCAATGAGTCACTTCTCAGGTCAAGGTATTGCAGAAATTCTATGGTAAGAACATCACAAAACTCAGTACCTGCAAGATGTGATTTACTTTGACAAACTATGCTTCTGCTCCACCTGCTGCAAATTTATTAAATTTTATGTTTATTTCTCAAGCATAAAAATATGCAAATGATTACAAACCTATTTTGTGCCTTTTGTTACTGAAAGCGGTTCATTTGATTACCACCTACTACATAAACATAGCTCAATATAAATTATATAGCACTATGTTTAATAAGATTAAAAGATATGACCAATGCCTTCAGCAAACAAAAGGTGGCCGCTATGACTGTTTGTTGGCCTTTGGACGTCTGTCTGAGTGGGTGGTTCTGGCTGTCTCATTTTCTAACAAATGTTGGCCCACAGTCAAATAAAGGGAGTCACGTGTTCGTAAAGCCAGAGATAAAAAATCCTCACTTTATTTAAAATGTCAATAAAGTTTGGAGCTTTATGCATCCCCCTTTCAATTCAACTGTACAGAACGGTTATCAACAACCAACAGGAACTGCATTTATTTCACTTTCAGCACAACTCAACCCCTCTGCAATAAACTCTCACCAGAATTACGATTATTAATCTGATCCATCATTCGACGGCACCATCGCTTCACCCCAGCAAATCCCTGTGCAGGTCTTCCACTCTAAACTGAAAACACTCCTCTTCCGCAGATCCTATCCTGATGCCTCCTCTTCCCCCTATCTATCCTGCAGATCCAATTCCAAACACGACTCACTGACTGCTTGCCTGCCTGACTCTTGGATCTTGACCTGGAACTGAACCCTTCTTGCCTATCGATTCTGTTTTGACTGATTGCCTGTGAATAAGCTGGTTCCCGCAACATAGCTTTACTTGGGTGCTGTAGAAATCTTGAAGTTTACGATTACGATTTCAATAACAAGTCCCCTCAACAGCAGTGGCAGATTTCAAATTTCAAAGTGCATCTCTGGTATAAGAGGCATTCATATAAATGCATTTAGGTTTAACCGATCGAGCTGATCAAATGACTGTTCAAATCCAAGAAGATGTTTTATATGGAAATGATTCTGGTCTTTTTCAGAAATTGATTTCAGTCAAAATACACCTGAGTTAATACATTTTACAAGACAAGAAATTGCAACAGATGGATTTGTAACCGAATGTTGCCAGCCAGATTTTAATTCAAATTAGGTTTTGCTGAAGCTGAAGGATCTATAAATCACTTATATTTTGCAGAAGCTAATAGATATATAAATCACTGGTATTTGACATTTCACTACAGGTGGCAATTTAACTCATGTCACAGTGGAGCTAAAATTTATCAACTCTGCCCCATTGTAAGATGCAACCTTTAAAGGGTTGGTGACAGGAAGGGTTTCCCATCTGTTATGAACATCATCGCCCCTTTCTCTTCAATTGTCAACTGTTTAACTTATGTGAGGCTGAACAAGAAATGCCTAAAAGAGATAATAGATAGGTTAATGAAAGATAATTGGTCATTAATTGCATATTTTTATCAAGCAATCACAAATGTTATCCAGAGTTTTGCAAATGTCACAGCTGAATAACAAATGAAGAACAGAAACCTGACTAAAGGAAAACTGATCAACAAACTGAAACCCATAATGCACCAGGATTTTGACCCAGAAGGCAGGGTTTTGTAAAAGGCCAGGTTTTGTAAAAGGCCATTGCATTTAATATACTGCCACTATATGACTTGAGCTTTTAAAAGAGGCTTAAAAGGTGCCACATATAAGTGGCAATCGTAATCGTAATCCCAAGATTTCTACAGCGCCCAACGAAAGCCGCGCCGCGGGGACCAGCTTATTCACAGGCGCTCAGTCAAAACAAAAATGACATTACATTACAACGGTAGGGCATAATTTATGAAGTCACTTTAAAGTAGCTGCATTAACTCAAGGTACTGACTGACCTCTGTGTTTCCATGCTGGTAAATCAGACTTCAATAGCATATTACCAAGTAATGTAAAAAAGATAGTTTCATACTCACGTGAGCTTGAAGAAGCAGACGTTTCTCAGCCTGTGCCGCTTCCAACTGTCTCTCCATCTCTAAGATTCGCTCTTCGTTCGGAGAGGATGACGAGCTGTAAAAAACCATTACACAATGGCAATGATCAGTGGTCCACAAATACTGGTCTTTCAGAATTCAATTACAATAGTTACAGCTCATAATTAAGAAGACAAATGGTGAAAACAATACAGAAAAATTTGTTCAGCCCTCATACTCTTCCATAAGCAAAGCTTAGGCCCATGAAGCGCTCTTGACAATACCATTTTAGCAACCTTTGGTAGGTTGTTGCAGATGATAGACTTCTATCAGTTGGGATAACTGGACAGTGTGTGTGATGTAATGTAATATAAATTGCCAATTTACACAGCACTGTCAGTAGCGAGTGATTTCTAAGTTGCTTTACATTGTCATCATTCGTACAACAAACTGCAAAGTAAATGACAAACTGGCCACATTTCGAGCAGTCTCAGACATTGGCTGCAACAACTACGGTATACTTCTTCAAACATGTATAAATAAGCACAGAGCCAGACAATGCTATATATATACAAATATTTTTTATTTGAATCGACTTAATGAAAATCATAAGTTTATTTCCAAGCCC
This sequence comes from Norana najaformis, assembly GCA_964023275.1. NCBI lineage: Eukaryota > Metazoa > Annelida > Clitellata > Crassiclitellata > Hormogastridae > Norana > Norana najaformis. The sequence goes on from OZ029921.1 coordinate 29,195,897, forward strand.
ACGAATATGTCTGCCAAGCATAAACTGACCTGATATCAAAATCTGTTAGCCGGAGTGGACTTGATACGCTGGAATCATCAGAAGATAAGGCAGCTGTGGGAGAAGTTGTTTCATTTAGATCGGATCTTTGCGGTGAAATAGGAGACAAAGGGTTGAGTTTCGGAGCATGTGACACATCTTTGGGTGAAACTGTAACAATGAGTTCTTTCTGGAGGTCACTTCCTTGAGCAGGAAGAGGAAGTGGAGAAAGGACATGGTCGTTGACTTGCTGACTTTGACAATCGCCATCTACTGAATCAGGCCACTTGGTCTGTCTTCTGTTGAGCCAAGACAAGTGAGCATCCACGGCAGCTTTCGTGCGCAGTTCCTCAAGACGTTTCTTCTGCTGCTCAATCACCTCGTTGCCTGCAATCAGAAATAAGCAGCTGACAATGCTACTGAGTAATTAATGTAAGGTCAGTTCTTCCAGGAATGAGCAATTAAAATAACAGTGACCATGCAACCTTCGAGTGTTTTTAAACAGTAAAATCCTGGTTTTTCATACAATTCAATCCAAAATTTCTAAACATTTCAATCTGAGCTTTCCATATAAATTAAACTTTTTTATACAATTCAATCTGGGTTTTCATACATTTATCCAGGATTTATTAACAGTTCAATCTAAGTGTTTTATATAATTTAATCAGAGTTTTTCATACAATTTAATCCAAAATTTCTAAACACTTCAATCTGAGCTTTCCATATAAATTAAACTTTTTTATACAATTCAATCTGGGTTTTCATACATTTATCCAGGATTTATTAACAGTTCAATCTAAGTGTTTTATATAATTTAATCAGAGTTTTTCATACAGTTTAATCCAAAATTTCTATACAATTACAATCGAACTGTTTCATGTAATGTAATGACAGTTTAAAAATCAGTTGAGACTTTTATTTATAAGCAAGCTTTGATTTTTAAGTAAGCAAGAAATCCTCAGCCTTTGAAAGCTCACCTCCCACCTCAAGAAATGTCAACCTCATTCTAGCTGCATTGGCAACACTCTCTGACATGTGGTTGTCATTAGAAGGTTTTGAATTAAGCTCTAGTTTAAGAATGTTGATGTAGTCTTCGTTTGTCATCGCCTGACGTCCATTGCGCCTCAACAGCTGCTAAAGACCACAAGAAACCACCAGTTTAAATGTAACGTAATGTACCAGTAATCAATTAAGATATTTAGCTTCCTTTAAAAGTTTATTATCCATTTAATCGTCCAGTTTACCTTGACAACATCAACAAATCTCTGGACAGATTTCCTCACATTCAACTACTACCTTAAAGTAAGCATATAAAGGCGTTAGATAAATAACAAACTGCAGGCACATATGCTTGGGTATGCTTGTAGAAAGGTTTGGGCAATTTTTGATCAATACCTTGTGTATAAATCTGCTGTCAGATACTGACACTAGCCATTGTAGTAGGTGATACGGAACACAATTTTACGTAAAACAGATGACATCGTCAATGGTCAAACATCAAACTTATAAAATAACAAAAGATGACACTGATTCTTCAGGTGTTGTGATTATCTAAGGGGTTTTGTAATTATGGTAAAGCAAAGGTCAGAGCAACATGAAAAGAATACCTGAGATGAATCCTGAAAGCTTGAGTGTAAGCTGCTAGGTAACAAAGCAGCCGTTTCAGACGAGGCTTTTCTGCTCTGACTCATTTGCTCCATTCTATAATTGTTCTGAATTTTAAAAACCAAAAACCAATTTACAATCAAACTGTGCTCTGGCAACGGCATCAATGTACTTGATTCAGAACAACCCTAGAAACTAATCTCAATCGCAACAGAAGTTTCCAGACATAGAAGATAAACATTCATGAAGATACAAAACTCATGTACCAATAATGTTTCACCACAACAGATCGATTACAAAAGCTTGCTAGCACATCAGACTAGTAATCTCACAGAGCAAAAACATAATCAGTTTAATATCTTTGACTAGTTCATCGTTTCATTACTAGTTTCTTCTTTGGGCACTGCAGAAATCTCAAGTTTACAATTACAATCTCCTATTTCAGTCAGTAGTCTGCAGATCATTGTATCGTAACAGACTGAAGTGTAAAGTATCGAGTATCAAAGCACAGGTTAATAGATGAATTTTATATCCTTTCCAAATGGTTTAGCTTTTTTATCATTGTGCTTCGTGTTTCACGTGTATTTCATTTCATAATTAAACAGCATTGATTACAAACCAGGCCCCACCAATCCCTCAGGGTACCTATGACTAAGAAAAAACCAGCAGGGACTTCCTTTGTCATTTCTTTCTTTCTAGTCATGCCTCTCATCTCAGACTAATCTGATTATCAATCCAAAACAAGAACAAATCTTTGCTGTTGTTAATTGTTCAACCACATAACAATCACAGTACTGTAGAATGTATAGAAAATTCGGCACAGGACAGATTTTAGCACATGATATTAGAAAATATGAATACATCTCACTGACCTGAAAAAGGATTGATTAGGGTAAACAAGGGCATGCTTATCCGATAGTTAGTACCAGAAAACCTTTGGTTCAGTGACTACGTAAGTTAACGAATTGATTAGTTCTTTACAGTTCATTCAGTTATCTAGATTTGGTAATCATCTAATGCGTAGCCGTTATGTAGGACTTGGGGTGAAGGTGCTTTGGCCTCAGTGTTTACTGTAATAGTACTACAGTTATTTAGAATAAAGTCAAAAAGTTCAACATCGTCATCAACCTCCAACACTTTTAAATAAGCGCATTTAATCAGTTAAAATCGTCAAGAGATTATAATTATCATTAATGCAGTCATCACCTTACCTAGGTCATCATTACCTTATAAACCCTTTCTTCTGCTCCTTCGCTTCATCCTGTATATTGATTACCATCTTCAGTGTGGAGCATCATGGAATTTTCAAAATAAAGCAAGTTAGATGAATTAATTAAGTTTGCATAAACTGAAAGTTGCAAATTTAATTAAAATAGGCTGTGTAGCATTCACAGATGGAAATAGCAGATCTATACCTGATGAAATTTGTAGATTTCGATCAGTTGCTTCTGTTCTGACATCAGCTGCTGCTGTATTTCCTCTTTCTGTTCTTCAAAACGAGCCTCAGCCTGCGCGAGCCAGATGTCAACACCTAATTAGTCTACTTAATATTTATGTTAAGTAATTATAATATACACTGTATGTTCACAATACACAAAACTATAATTCTATCCTGAACATCCTTTATAAAACAATTTGTACAACTGCCTTTTCCTGGTCAGCTGTGGTTGGCCAGTTTCCTCAATCATTATTAGGTAAATTCTTCTTTAAGTCACTAGCAGAAAAATACCCATCAGTGCAATGTCTGGAAACAGTAGGCACTAATTTAGCTAGATTGCTCATACACATCAACTGTGTTGTAAGAAATACAGTTAATAATGTGGCCTTTGAATGCAAATAGACAAAACTGTCTACCAGTTTTACACTTTGTGTTGTCTGACACTAAGCTAGATTGCTTATACACATGAACTGTGTTGTAAGAAATACAGTTAATGTGGCCTTTGCATGCAAATAGACAAAACTGTTTACCAGTTTTACACTTTGTGTTGTCTGACAGTAGACAGTTGACGTATAGACGCAATGAACATTTTAGCCACAAAGTTGTCTGCTGTTAACACACACTACTTTTATGAGGGCATTTTTGTAATTGTGATTGCTCATTTATATAGTGCCTCCTCAAAAACACACCCCAGAGATGCTCCTGACCTCACAACACAAGACCACAATCAAACAAAATGGTCATCAATCACTGGCAAAATATAAGCAGCGTAAGAACAAAAAGGCATCTGCAATTTAAAATCAGGATTGCAAATTTTGTAAGTTAAGGTGACAGTAAGCATGAAGCAGCCTACATTGCTATACTGCTGATATATGGCTTTAAAAAAATTTACAGCACTGTGTCTAAATCAATTTTATATTGCTTTTTAATTCATTTCATAAAAACTGTCTCTTCTCCAGATGTCCATGGGTGTGCTATAATTCGATGTAGTTGGGTGATGTATCAAATCAATCAGCATTCTGCAGGTTCTTGTTGGCATCTTATGAATCTAGCCTAACCTAATATGCAGAAACTTCTATAGTGCCATTATCATAACACACAAGACATCAGTTCGTGGTTCCTTCTAAGTGAAACCGCAGTCCTTCATCTTGGATCTTGAATGGATCACCCTAATAAATTTGAGGAGTCCATTTGACATCCTAAAGGGATACCAGGTGGCATGCTACACTGAATGAAACAGTTGGAAAAGTTTTGATTCCAGTCCTTACCACAGCTAATTCAAATCTTCTATATAATTCAACCCCATATGGTCTGGAAATTTGAACACATGTTCAAGTGCTGCTTAGAAGCCCACATAGCCATTTGAACGCATTTTCAAGTGCCTTCACAGAACTTTGACGCCCACACAGCCACATCAAGATATCTCACCACTGACATTATTCACAAACAGCAGGAACAATTCAGTACGAAAAATCGCAAATGATAAACAAATCTAAAATTTCAAATCAGTGAAACTACATTATTTTGCAGAACTTAGACGCCATGTTACGGACTCATCCCACAATAACGAGTAAGGCAGCGTAACATGATCTTCCAACATCAGACAAACCATTGCTCTGAACATAAACTGAACCCTAAATATAATTATGCTTGCTATAATGAGGTTTTGCAATATGCACACTAGGAGGTGCCATGTTATCCAAGTACACAAAGGTGCCAATTACCAGGCAACAGACGAAGATCATTCCCTTCAGCCAATCCAAGAGATAGTTACGAGTAGGAAGGGTTAGCGATAGAATAGCTGATAAACTCTATAACCCAATAACTTCTATAGCGCTGTATGCAGGAAGATCAGGCAGCGAGTAACATTGTGAAAACAGCTAATTATAATCAGTAAATGAAAAGACAAATAAAATATGTTAAATGTATCTGCTGGCAGGCACTACAGCAGATAATACTATGGCAATCAGAAACAAGCTCACACTTCATAAATTATACCAAAATTGAAAATGCAAGCTCAGAAACTGACAAACTGTATTTACATAATTAAGTGTTGCCAACATCCTATGGTTCACCAATTCTGTACAAAAAGCACAGTGCTCGAGGTGCAATGATGTATTCAGTAAAACGTATTGGGTTTGCTGACTGAACTCCATGTTATAACCCTAGGCAAACTGTGCATACATTTCTGGTCACTTATTGGAAATTTGGAGACTTTGAAACAGCCATCTGAACTAAGTATTGATGACAAAACAACATCAAGATTTCCAGCAAAATAAACCACGAACTTCCTTACTTGGCTGGCCCCCATTCAGAACTCCTGGATTTGCCAATGCCCCATTCTCAAAAAGGTGCAGACACCACTGTCATAGATTGTTGAGAAGATTATAGCGAAACGTGTTTTAGTGCTAGCTCAGCAAAGCTGGAAAAAGACAAGACATCAATAAAGCTTACAAGTAAGTTTTGCCGTACCTCAAGCAGCTGAAATTCCAGATCATCCAGTATTCTGCGCTGGCATTCCAACTCATCCTGTTCACTTCGGTACTGAATCATTAGCGTCTTCTGTTCGTCGCTGCCACTAGATGAAACTTTCATCTGTTGCCCAGTCTGTTTGTGTTGTCTCTCCAGCCTATCCAAGCGACTCTTCTCTTGCTTTATAATGTCGTGTTGCTGTGGATGACAAGAGGAAACAAAGTAAAACATCGCTGTCATGCAGTAGTATGCAAAGTCCGGACTGGCATCATCCTTATGACGAGAACGAGTGTGTACGAAACACAAGCGATCCATCACTCTTAAATCTTTAGCTCACTTTCTACGAAATCCTTGTGATGACAGAGTACAACTATGGTTCTTTTGATCCCGTTTATTACAACCAAATTAAAATTCCACTTTACAACAGAGCTTTGATGCTGCTGATCAGTTCTGTTTGCTGAGATCCGAAAAATTGTGCGCTTAGATCCGAAAAGAAAACATTTTGTGTTACCAGATAAAATGCTTCTAACTATAAAACATTTGTCCTAGGTTAACCTCAAAGCCCAGTAGACAAACAACATGAAGACAAGCTGAATAGGATCTTGTAAAACTAGTCATTCAACAGGTACAACGTACATGGGCATTCAATCATAACCAAGCCACCACCTAACCGTATGCAAAGTGTTCACTTACAGAGCTACAATGAAGTAAACACATAAAGGAACATAAATAGACCTTACTACAGAAAAATATTTCAGAACTGCACTTGCTTTCTAAGTCAGGCAGAACCACTCACATTTCAGTACGATACAGATACGCCAATCATAAAGATGACTTACACTGATAACACTAGCATGCAGCTGATCACAGATATCTGTGCTGCTAATCAAAAAAATACTGCTAGGTTTCAATTTATCGCATAATGATTTTTAAGTAAGGACTACATACAAATGTCTCAACCACTTCACTGATTTTATCATTTCAAGATCAGTTGCAGAAAAGTTTATACATGTATAAAAAGAGCCTAAAGCAAAATTAGTAGGCCTATTTGTTCTGCCTGACTTTGTCCAGTTTCTGCCTGTGCACTGATATGCGTCCAGTAGCCATGCACACGGCCATCTGGTTCCATAAGATTACGCATATAGGTTGGGAAAAGCCAAGATGCCTGTATACTGCACACAAGCGAGCTAATTCTGCGCGAGCAGTCCGAATGCCAATGCCTCCGGGATAAGTTAAACAGGCACTGTGACCTCAGCCTCCTGTTTCTTAATATAAAAGAATGTAATTAAATTATAGTCATTTTCATAAAACCAAATTTTTATACCTTTGTTTTATGAACTATCCTTGCCTTGACTACTCACAGAACTGAGATCTATCATCTATATACGAAATTTTGTAACTTCGGTAGTAAAGCCATAGGTAGGTCTATTCGCAAAGCTTTGAATTAAACTTCAACTATTGAAACGCAAGCAACGAATTGGCACAAACTATATTTGCCCAAATTCCATTCTGGTATTCTGTCACGAAACGAGATATTAAACGACCCCACTTTATTTCACTTTATCGACAATGATCGACGACGATGGTGAAGACGACGACGATTATGATGACGACGACAACGACCACTAATTATTGGGCAACCGAGACCCCGTCGAGTAAAAACTTTATGGATTTAAAACCTGTTTACCCGATTCCTACTTTCAATAATTTGTGCCACAAGATCACTGAGTTTTTGTTGTAGCGCTGCCGTGCTTGAGGAAATTTTCTGAAGGATATGCATTTCGTTTTCTGGGTTTTGATCTCCAATCGTCCTGTTTTGGCGTTCTTCGTTTTCGGTCTGCTTAAGCACCGCATTAGTCTGACTGGTGGGTTCCGGTTCCTCTCTAGACTGTTGCACCACTTCCGCCTCGTGTATACGCTGTTGTACTGCATCAGCTTGCATTCCGCGCTGAAATTCATCAACTCTTCCTTTTTGGTTTTGTTCCTTTTCCGAGTTTGAAAGTGTATTGAACTTTGCCAAGTCATTTGAACTACTGTCTTGGCGGCTTAATTCTTTCACTTCAAATTCTTCTGAAATATTCCAGTTAAGTGGTTCATTTTTCAGAAGTCCATTACAATAATCCGATTCTTCGAGGACTATTAGGGCTTCTTCCTCCTCCTCTGCCTTCGCCACTCCACCTTCAACAAGGCATTGACCCACTGATCCGCATGCCATCTGCAATATTAGGTAAATTACATGATCACAATCGGGCATAGCTTAAGTAGGCCTTAAATGATGAAGTATTGTTAACTATGTTGATGATGACGACAATTTGGACGACGGCAAACATGACGACTATGATGACGATGATAAGGACGATGAAGAAATAACCAAGAATGATTACATAACTCGAGTTCAATGAATTTGTCAATCAATCAATCAATCAATCAGACAGTGAGTGAGTCCGATTTGTTCATTCGTTTATTCATTTTTTCTGCAGTCAGTCAGTCAGTCAGTCAGTCAGTCAGTCAGTCAGTCAGTCAGTCAGTCAGTCAGTCAGTCAGTCAGTCAATCAATCAAAGCTTCAATCCGGCAATCTGTCAACTGGTCAATCCAGGATTCGATCGTTCTGTGAAACAATCATACAGTTAATCGATCCGATTCAAGTAAATACATAAGCACATAACTACAGTATAGGCCTAGGCCTATATTGGTAAACTGATCTGTAGATCGCAAATTCTGAATAAGCTGATTGTTAATCTCCGTACCAGCAGACCACCACCAAGCTACGCAGCTGGCCAGTTGGTAAATAAATGGCAGATAAAAAAATCACAACGCATATATCCTAACCATGCATGGGGGTCACACTATCTAGGTTAAGCCTTCAGGAAGTTTAAAGGCCTACCTCAAATGTATGGCTACTCAGGCGATGGGCCTATAAACTGCAGTTGCACACGATATATATTTAAAGTATGAGCAAGTCGGTCTTTTGCAGATCAACACCAAAACCAAACAGCTATGAATGATGGTCGATTCTTCCCGTTACACATTTAGAGACTGGCCTGCTTCAGCCTACATAATTAAGTAGCCAAAGCCTACACTTCGCGATAGTAGGCCTATAGATGCAACAGCGGACCAAGGACTTTATTGACCAGCGTAACTATGAACCTTCAGGACCAGAGCCAAATTAGCCTCGAGATGGCCCTAAAATTGCCTGCTCAGAGCCAGAAAAAGTACGAAAGGCCCATTGGAGTAGGCAAATACCCGACAAAGGGCCCGGCATTTTGGAGTTACACTATTGCCTAGACTGCCTAAAAGATTAATAAATAGGCTTAGCCGTGCATTTTATTCCTAAACCTCGCAGGTAGTAGCGGGCCTTACATGAGCGCGTGGCGAATAGTAATCTGGTGTGAAACATAAACATTAATTAGTTTGGCCTAACCGGACATAGGGTTACGAAGTGAGGTAAGCGAAGGCGTAAAGGGTATAGGGCCAGTAGGCCAGTAATAGTTACCCTATTCATGATGATACGACTGGACAGCAGGGTTGTGAAAGTCATGCCACATAAATAATGTTGGCTGCACGAAACTCATGGGTTGTAAAGTAATGTAATGTAACAAGCTTACATAACAAGGTTATGTAACAAGCTTACATAACAAGGTTATGTAACAAGATTACTACTGAGAAACTTTGCAAGGTTCAAATCCTTGAGTTTCCATTGATCCGAATAGCTACTTTCAGCGGAATATATCAACGTGTCGGTAAAAAGGCCTCATAAACAGAGCATAGGCTAATTAAAGTAGGCCTAGGCTTAGTCAGTCTTTCATTTCCATACATCTAAGGCTTAAAGGCCACGCTGACATGAATCTCTTGCTTCTGCCTGATGTTATCACTTCAAACGTCTCTCTCCCATTGTCTCCGTGTGCTTGCTTCATTCACTGCCCTGGTACTGAATCCTTCAAAGCATTTACCTAACGCGTTTCGTGTGTATTTTCCACCCTCGTAGCCGAAGAGCGTGCAAATAAGCGTCCACTGTGAGTCCTAGGCAATGCGATTATCCTATCAATCTTTTTCTCCTCGCCTGCTTAGTCATTTTACAGTGGCGCTTAATAAATCCAGAAATAGAAGCAAATGTTGTTTGCAATACATGCGCGAGACCAACAACGGTCATGTTGATTTCACCACTGCAGCCGTGGTACAATGGTGTGTATCAAATTTGGATTATCTAACGGACATATGACACATAAAATTCATGTCGTTTCCATTGCAGAACGTTGAAATAAAGATAAGAGGCATTTTCAAGATGATCAAGAAATCGATTAGACAGCCTTTTGCAGCTCAATAGACGTGTATTGGAAGCAATCAACCTAGATCATCTTTTCGCTCGTTGGCAATCGCTCTAAGGGGTCGTGATTTAACAGTAATACCAGTTGCGTCACTTGACATATGTGGCCTGCACTTGAGCCTACATTATAGTTGCCAGTCTGATCTGCAACTTTTATAGCCTATTGTGCTGCAGTTTGTAGGCCTACTTGGCATTCGATTCGATTGCATTAAGCAGTCGTTTAGTTTTGAAAATTGCTTCTTCCAGTTGCACGAAATGGTAAACAATGCACGTAGTTCGCTTCTGACGGACTGAACACACGAGTGATGCATATATATATGCATATATTATATATATATATAATATATATGTATATATAATATAATATATATGCATCATATATATTGTTTATATTATATATAATATAATGTCTTATTTAATTTTTATGTATAACTTTATATTATATATAATATAAATATATATGCTGTTTATATAATATATATAATGTATATATTATATATTATGTATATATAGAAAGTGACGTCAAGTGAGCATTCTTTAGTTTATATCTTTTGTTATTACCTTAATTCTGAGATTACCAAACAATTCTGTATGTGTTACGTGAGGATAATTAAATTGTACGTCTAACCTTGGTGCACTCTGGGTCAGACTCTTGCTACTGGCCTGGTTAGCTACATTGGTTAAAGCGTACGTCAAGGCGCCTCTGATCGCGAGGGTGTCGGTTCGCATACTGATCGTGGCTATATTTCAATGATTTGAATCTCGGGCTAGCACGTTCCGTATACGGGGATCTCAGGCCTAAATGGCGTGGCACCCATTCAAACGCGCAGCGGTGGTGAAGGATCTCACCCGATAAATTCACTGAAAATGAGGAGGGTCGAGGCCATACGGTCGCTGCAGAAAAACAGGCACATTTACATTTACTGCTATTTTGTCGTGAGCTCCATTATCATCACTGTATCTGTCCGGTATTTCGAAGGGGTCGCCTGGCAACCTTGTAGGTCGGTCTGCTGTGTACAAGCTGTAGAAAACCGGCCCAAGGAATGACCCCATGTGTATATAAAATCACCTAGGTAGACGTTACATCTACAGTAAAGCTATATCCAGGGGTTGTTATTTATAGACACACGATGCATTTGAAGTTGCTCATCAATCACTTTCGACAGTTGATTGACAGGTCTCAGAGGCGGGGCGGGGAGGCTTCGACTATGCAGCGGTCAAATATGCAACTGCAAGTGGTCGAAAGAAGGTTAACATATTTCTAAGTACGCTATCGGCTGCGAAATCATGTGTGTATTAACGCATAGGCCTACATCAAAACACGCCAGTTATTTGTACAGTTATATTTAAACGTGTTTCACTGAACGTATAGCATATATAGTAGATCTATATAGCCGTACTTCTTGTAACGTGATGTAAACTGCTGTTACAATAAAAATGCGTGTGAACGTAATTTTCCAGTGATGAGTAAGGGCGTGTTTGTATAGGATATTTTCCATCACTTCATACCTATTCATGAGTCATCGGGTTGTTGACTAGTTTGAGCATGCCTCCATCACGCGTTGATTACATGTTTGCAGTTGCTGGGTACGCCTAACTACCACGCATCGAGCGCTGGCTGGGTAGTAGGCCTAGGTATGACGTTGCATTCTGCGCTAAATAGCAAATTTTCTGTGACGTAACGTTAATGAGTTATCTGATTGCTTACTTGATTGTGATTGGTTCAGCGTTTTAAATATACGCTTCTGATTGGTTGGCGTTCCCGCGCAAATTTGAATATATATATATATACACCTGTCATTAGTGAACGTTTGCGCGCATTGTCTAAAGTCAGCAGCTACCGTTCACGAAGCAGCAAGAAGCAGCCTTAAAAAGCGGACGCAAACGCATTGAAGAGAGCCCGAAAAAGATTTTGGGCAGTGGTCTGTCGTGTGCTCAGTTGATAATTTGGGTTACAAAGTTTAATGTCGTTGAAAGAGTCGTGCGTTTAGCAACTGTGTGTTGATGCCCAAGTACTGTTGCAACTGAACTGTTCAGTTATTCAATTATATATACGTTTGTTTTTTCTCGTGTTAGTGGTACAAATCGGACGAGTCGATATTTCGAAGCCCGATCGACTGACACTTCCAAAAGTCTGTATATATGCATGTATGTTTATGTATGTATGTATGTTTGTTTGTATGGATGTATGTATGTATCTACTCATCTGTTTCACCTTCCTTACCCACCGAAGCCTTCTTCTGGTGTATCAAGCACTCGTTGACCGAGGTTATCAGATTTCGACCGAGTTTTCTCCAGTGGGTTACGATATTTGTATAGGCTACTGTTCGCTTGATGCGACGCCCGATTGATGACTTGCCTATTATGATAAAGGCTCTATATAAGTCATCAAATTAGATTAGATGTATTATATCAACACTTAATATAGCGTCTTTTAAGTATCTCTCAACAACGCATACTTTACTGTACTCTTAATAGGCGGTTTTCAAAGCTATAAATGAGATAAGCTTGGTTTTACACAGTGGGAAGCGCCAGATGGCAAACAGCTAGCAAGTATAAGCTATGTCGATATCAATCGTGTTTCCTGAATGTCGATTACTGCTCATGTGGTCACAGTGGGAGTAGCTTACAATTAAACATGCAGTGTTGTAACTATTTACCTCTGTTTATTGCGTATACCATATGAACCACAAAGCCTTAAATTTCCTCGACCATTTACCCCCCAGTGCAAAAGTTATAATGACTACCTTGAAGAGAAACTACTGATTGTGGCCTGCAGCCACGCACACGTTGCCGTGGCCTTCTATAGTTGTGCGAAGAAACTGTGTATACCCTTAGGCCAAAGAAGCAGTCATCAGACAATTTTTGATTGTTAGAGCAGTTAGTGGCCCGTGTCCTCTCTATGTTAACAAGTGGATGTTACACAGTCAGTATGCAGTTCTGAGTCTTTCGTCAACATAGGTAAATGCCAGTGGCGCCGGAATGGATGGATGCTCTGCATTGTACCGGAATTCCTACAGGATCCATCAATCAATCTTAAAGATGTCTGTGTGTGTGTGTGTGTGTAGGTGTGTGTGTGGCTTATGCCAAGTCCTATGAATATCGGCTTATCATAGTTCACGTGTAAAATATGCATACATGTGTATATATGTGAATGTATATACATACACATTGTGGTTTATTCTATGGCGCCGTCGAAGCTCTATAGTCTAAAGGTTTACGATGCCAGGTGTTTACAGAGCCCCTAATCCGCTTGTGATCCGCTTTCGTTGTTTGGTGGATTATGTCCTGGATTATATGTCGGAGCATAAATAGGACACAGATGCTGCTGCTATTCTTGCCTCTCTGCTGCTGACGCTGCTTGAGATGGTCCTACTGTCGGTGATGTGTGCCAGCAGCGATTCGATTGGCATCATTTCCCGCCTCTGGGATGCTAATATGTTGTAGAACCTCAAGGTATACGCAATGCTGAACAGATCGTGAATGTGACGCGACGAAGAATGTGAAGGAAAAAAAAGAATGCAAAGAAGAATGCGAAGAAGAAAAAGATTGCAAGGAAGAATGTGAAGAAGAATACAAAGAAGAAAAAGAATGCGAAGAAGAAGAAGAATGCAAAGAAGAATGCGAAGAAAAGAATGCAAAGAAGAATGAGAAGAATATGAAGAATGCGAAGAATGTCGGAACAAGAAGAACAAGTCGCAATTTCTGCCCAGGTCTCTCACTAAAAACTGAAAAAATTATCCTTCCACAAATCCTATACCGATTCTTTCTCTTCTTATCTATCTTTCCGGTTCAATTCGAAACGCCATCCGTCGTAGTCGTCTGTCTGGCTGTCTGCCTGACTGTTGGATTTTGACCTGGAGCCGAACACTTCTTGCCTATCGATTTTGTTTTGACTGAGCGCCTGTGAATGAGCTGGTTCCCGCGACTAAGCTTTCGCTGGGCGCTGTGGAAACATCGAGTTTACGATTACGATTGGCTTGACACCCTTTGTCTACATGGAAGTCGTAGGTTTATGGGGTGGCGAACTTGAAGGGTAGAGCGGGAGGGTGGCAGACAGGGGTACGGCAAAACGCATGGGGGCGAAATTACGAACTGTGACTTTTGCGGTTTCCGGTTCACATACGTCATGAGTCAAGAGCCCTCACCCTTCGGCCGTCTGTCCGCCCGCACACTGAGCAGCATGGTGGCAAACGCAGGGGTCACACGCAGTCTCGACCCCATAAATACCCCGATGACACATAAATGTGTGTATATATATAGGTTAAATTATATATATATGTATGTATATATAACTTATAAAGTCAGTGACAGTGTAAAACCTTATATAAATCCATAAAGTCTTGTGTTGTTTGATGTTGTCATTCCCGGTCAAAGGATCTGACACTCATTCATAATCTGAAGAATGTGCTCCCTCACTCGCTCACTCTCTCCCCTCTTTGTTGTATATATATGTGCGTATACGTTATATATATATATATATATATATATATATATATATATATATATATATATATATATATATATATATTAAGTATGAGGCATATGCAGTTTATCATGTCTTCCGCTTTAAATGGCGTTGACACTTCATATAAAACGCCACTCTGTTCTGGTTTCTTCAAAGCCTTCTTCAGCCGGCAATTATTCATCGCCTACGGTCTGAAAGCTTATATATACCTATATATCTTATATATATATATACCTATACATATTATATATACCTAAATATTATATATATACCTATATATACACACATATCAATATATATCAGTAGACTTAACTCCACATGAAGAAGAAGAAGAAGCAGAGTACTGCATTAATTAGTCTTAAGAGGCTTATCTGAGCATGAAGTGTTTGCGACTTCATTTTTCTTGGCCTTGGCATATGAGGGCGGGTGACCAGCCCTCTCCTTCGGTGCTTGATCTTCCTACTGACAGTGTACGGTCAGTGTACTCATTATAGCTGCGTTGGCTGGGGCGCAAGTGGAGCCGAAATCTCGAAGCAAATTTCTGTCCTGGCGCCGATTTGAACCCCCGACCTTTTGATTGACAGCCCATAAAGCTAAAAACTAGACTATATGTATGCAACAAAATAGGCTTAAATACATATTCTAAGCCTATATATATATACATATATATATATACCATGCAGCTCCTCAAGTCCATTCCTCTTTCACAGGTCCTATCCTGACTCCTCTTCTTCCTCTTATCTCTCTCTCCGCTCCAATCCCAAACATCACCCACCGTAGCTGCCACGCTGTCTCTCTGCCTGACTCTTGGATTTTGACCTGGAACCAAACCCTTTTTGCCTATCGATTTTGTTTTTGGCTGAGCGCCTGTGAATAAGCTGGTCCTCGTGACGTGGCTTTCGTAGTATCTTTTTGTGTAGAAGTCTCGGGATTACGATTACAATATTAGGCCTCTATCGTTGATTTGATAATAGATTTTTCTGGAATTTATCCGATATATCTACATGTACAACTGCATCCAAACATACAATAATATACGGGGACTAGAGGGTTAGGCCATTAACCCAGACGTCTACAGTCGGTGAAAGTTTTATGCTATACTCTTAAAAGTATATATAACTCAGTTAAAAGCAGAGCCAGTTTAACTAGTATGCAAAATATGTGCGAACTGGCGAAGGACTTTCCGGAGTTCGTTGCAAAGAGCTACTGCTTAGTGTGGATGGGGCCAGTTGAGTTGTTAATCCGGCCCTGGTTGAAAGAACTAAGTAATTAGGTTCAGTTAAAGGTAAAGCATGAAAAATACGGGACATGTAATTATAGTGTAAAGATATTTCATGACGCCAGGCAACAAATACAGCCTCACTTGCATACAGACAACCCAACCGAAAAGCATTCAGTCAGTGGCACGGCGAATCTGAAAGGTAGCTTAACGAGGCAGTCAGACAGATCGACAGAAAGGCTCCAAGTGTTCCTCATTGAAGAAACAATTATTTCCGCAAGACACATGGTGCTGTTGTCCCAAGGCCTTTCTTCCACCTCTGCCAACCAAAAATCGAACCCTGGGAGAGACTGACAGGCAGACAGACAGACAAACAGACAGATAGACATCAGCAGATGATTACTATTGATTTTGTGATTCTGTTGAGTCACTGCAACTGCAAGCGTTGATGGATCGCTCAATCGATAGACACAGACAGACAGACGGACAGACAGACAGACAAACAGATTTACACAGCGCCCCTTTCCCGACTAAAAGCTCGTCCCAGTCTTACTCACATCCTGTCAGAGGCGGACCCAAGATTTAAAGTTAAGAGGCCGGAAAGTAGGAGGTTGCAGCAGTAGAAAGGTCAATGAGCCAAGATTAACATTCACTTGCCACCGTCTGTATACAAGTACCATTGGCCCCAAATTTCGTGCAAGAATAAACCACAGACAAGGGTCGGTGGACCTTCTCACGGCATCTGAGACCAATTTCTCGGGCCGCATTGTAAGCGACACAGTTCATGCAGATGTATGCGAATGCCAGAGACTTCGGCAACAAAAAGGGGAAGCAGACTTCATCCGTAGCACATAGACGAGCATCATTCAGAATGAACAACCATCGAAGGAGACATCAAGACATCCAAACTGAACCACCCATCATTCATATCATCTGACCGTTTTTCTATATATATATATACATATATAAACATATATATGTGTGTATGTGTATATATATATGTATGTGTGTATTTATATATATACCTCTATATGTACACATACCAATATATATCAGTAGACTTAACTCCATTTGAAGAAGAAGAAGAAGAGGAAGAAGAAAGAAGAAGAAGAAGAAGAAGAAGAAGAAGAAGAAGAAGAAGAAGAAGAAGAAGAAGAAGAAAGAAGAAGCAGAGTACTCCATTAAGTTAGTCTTGAGAGGCTTATCTGGGTATGAAGTGTTAGCGGCTTCATTTTTCTTGGCCTTGGCATATGAGCACGGGCGACCAGCCCTCTCCTTCACCGCCTGATCTTCCTACAACACAGCAGCTGAAAAATACTGAGGACAAGAGCAATTCTTACCTGTTTGATATTCTTACAGTAGTCTGTATCTACAACAGACAATAGGGGCTGCTGCAATCACACGCAAACGACTGAGCCTCGTCTTTTGCAATCGACAGGCAATAAACAACACCTCATCGACTGTGATATTAAAACATGTGAAGAAGACTCGAACGCATGTACTGATCCATGAACAAGGCCAAAGAGAAGTCTCTTCTTTTTAAGCCACGATTGCTAACAAGCTCTACACAGCCTACAACACGTTGTCGATTATTGGCCTTCGCCACGGCTTATTACAACAAGCCTATAGTATTTACGACGATATAAGAAGAGAGATATATATGTATATTATGTAGAAATAGCTGTAGTCCATGCTATATATATATATATAATACATACATATATTATTGTCGAAACAGCTGTAGTCCGTGTCAGCATATATATGTATGTACAATTGTAGGCCTGCTTCTCAGTAGGCCTACTTCTGTGTATAGAACGTGAAGAATGGCTTGCAGAAAGGACGTGAGTAAGGACACGTGGGCCGCGGCTTAACGAGGCTGCCAGTGCTCACCTTTCACCTGCGAAACAATTGCTGCACGGCCCAGGAGGTCAGCCCTGTGACCTTCTCTGCACGTGCAACGCGCCGATCGTTCGGAAATTCATGTAGGCCTTCGTATGAAAAGCGATCTGAGAGGCCAGCGAAGATAGAAGACGGTACGGACAGCATGGTGACGGAGAGGATATCGCGTCGGATTTTCAATTCAGGAACCCTGGTTCGAATCCCGCGTTGAACTAATATAATCTCATCTAAAGACTTCTATAGCGCCGTTATCATATTGCCCAAGGCAGCAGTTGATGGTGGCTTCAAGTGAAAGTTGCAGTAAAAATCGTAAACCGTTGTACAAGCCAGGTCGAATTCCAATAGGTCAGAGAAAACAAAAGCGGTGGGTAGGCAAGTTGGAAGAGATGTGTCTTAGGTTTAGACCTGAATTACAGCATTGAACGGCTTTCATGTGCAGCTGACTTTGACCTAATTTGGTGGTTCGGGATTGCCTCGACTGTTTCTAATCCAACGGAACCATTTTTTAAAATATCTCGTTAAATGATAAAACGTCATCTGTCACTTGCCTGTCTTCGATCAGAGCGTCAGCTTGAAATTCAATTTGTCATTTGTAACCCACGTGCGGCGAAAAAATAACAGTTGACATCTGTGACAGCGTCAGGTACAATGAGCCACATATGATAGGCTTCGCATGAAGGCCTATTCTGGCCGTTTCTGTTTCTCTGCCTCGGTTCTCCTCCCGACTACTCATTTCTCAACAGAAATCTAGTGACGTGTCTATTCTCCTTATGTATCTGTGTATGTGTGTACATCTATATGTGTATGTATCTCTATGTATAAATATATATTATATATATATATATATAATTAACCAATCTATGCATGGGATGTATGTAGGCCCTATCTGTGTGTATGCATGTATATATGTATGTTTCATGTACGCATGTATTATATATGTATTATGAATGTATTATGTATGCGTATTTATGTATGTACGATTTTATGTACGCATGTGTTTGCAACGTGTGCGTGCTGATTTAAATTGCCAGAGCGACATATGCAGCCACCTGTTGTCCCTGCAAGCCCCGTTTATAGACTCCGCTCAGCAAGCAATATATCGTCATGAAGACGTGGCGCGCGCACCTGCTTGCAAGTCAAAGACCGGATCTTGAGTTCGTGACCTTCCTGTCAAAAGATAAACACGCCCAGCGACCGCACACGGGGTCTACGGGAGCCGCAGGACTCCCTACCGCCCGTAAATATATAGGTTTTTATATAGCGACCGTATGGCCTCGACGACCCTGCTCGTTTTGCAATGAATTTATCGGGTGAGATCCTTCACCACCGCTGCCCGTTTGAATGGGCACCACGCCATTTAAGGTCCCCGTGCACGGACCGTACTGGCCCCTGCACGTATATACGTTATGAAGTAGATCTTTGTGGACTTTTTCTTAAAGTAAACCGTTGTTGAGAGGTTAAGTTGCTCAGCGGTTAAGTTCTAAAAAACGGAAAGTTCAAGTGTGGCTGACCAGAATGTCTATGAAACGGGATCCCGAAAGGCCTCTAGTCATTGAAATATAAAGGATCCCTGAATTCGGATTTGTCTTGTTTTAAAAACATGTCAGTGAGAAGGCTGCGATCTATTGCGAACGAGTATACACTGAATATAAATATTTTAAAGCAGTGTCTATGTTGGCTACCCGTCTAAGAAGAGCAATAGTTCCTGTTTAACGATGCTGTGTCATATCGGAGATGATCAGCGTCGCCCTCCCTTTTTATCCAGGCTTAGGACTGACACCACCCGACTAAAGGCAGCGGAGGGGCACAGCATTATAGCGTCCGCTAACAATCACATAAACACCAACCAACACAACCCCATTCACTGCTGACAGTTGTCGCCACGTTTCGGGACGCGTTTTACTGAAATTTTGACACACCTAATCACAACTACTTTGTTACATAAGCAAACAATTTAATATTTGATTTGAATGAGGGTTGTAGAAAAATCATGTATCAAGTCTAAATCGAACATTCAAGCAAGATCTGAATTACAGAAAAACAGACTGATTACCTGTAATCCTCTCACTACAATCCTGACAACCACGTTTTTCGAGCCCATTTTGGATCCATAGTTGGCCCCCAGTGGCACAATGCAGACCCGCTAAGGGCCCAAAGGACGTGACTGTTTGGGAAAGGCATGTTTGATCCGAAGTTACCTGCTATATAAATTTCCAGATACATATACATATATACATACAAAAAACAAAGATACACTCTCGCACACACATGTACATATACACGTATGCATGCATAGATGTATATGTATAATTTGTATATACATGCATATACATATACATACTCTAAGGTTTTTAACTATTGAACTTCAGTGTTTTGATCAGAAGCAAACATTAAACTAAAAAACATATAAAATACATTGCTTTAATCTTCTCCTAAATTACACCCATAGATTCTAGTAAATGAAAGCAAAAGGATTTACACCAATGTCTAAAACTTATTCCCACTTTCGTAATTCCAAACTCAATACAAAGCATACACGAATGTTAAAACACGAAAAACATCAGATAAACTTGAATAAACAAAATCAGAGCAAGTATAACTAACACCTCATGAATAAATTACATCAATGTCTAACCTACTAAATAAAAAACTAGATGATGCAAACAACAAACAAGCAGATACAAAAATGGTGAATAAATTGAGTAAATGCGACTTATGTGACCAAACACTGATCAAGATACACATACTCGAGCAGCCAAAAGAGAAACACTGAACAGCAGTTCATAAATCAAGCTATCTTACCAATAAATACAGCTACATTAGGACCCAAAATGACTGGATGCTTGGGCGCCCATGGCAATTTGTAAACGAGGAAGCAAAACATCTTTCCCGCCAGATGTGGAACAAAAGCATGAATTCTACTAGGAGCAAGCACCTCACATTGCCTCTGGGTGCATGACTGTTTGTGAGACGCATAAAAGGCTTTGAAACAGCAAAGATGTGCATCTTATGTGCAGTTGGCCAACATCCTTCAAAGTAGTGTAAACTACAGCATTCGTACATATAATAATTTTCGGTAAATTCTTAGCGTTAAATTCATCACACCTGTTAACCCTGGGATCAGACTGAAATATGTAAAACCACGTGTGAAGGAGTACATCACAACTAAATCACTCAACTGAAAAGAAAGAAAAGTAAGCTGGAAAAAGCATTAAAATTACAATCAAGGTGTTTCTTATAAAAATTTCTTATGTATAAGTTTTACTATATGCTTTGACACAAACTCCATTTCATTTGGAAACTTTCTGAATGAAAGTCAACTGAAAGGATCCATTGCAAAGTATCTGGCAACACTTGAAAAACAACAAGCACCTTTTGCCTACTGCACAAAATAACTAAAGCATGAAAAACATATTCAAAAGACTATATAAATGACGCAGATGAACGCACACAAAAATTACACAGCACCAAAACAAATATCAGTAACAATCGTAGAAATACCATTTTCATAAAAACACTGACCAGTAGTAGCAGACTAGTTAAACTTCTACATTAAATGTACATAGCAAAAAGCAAGCATGTACCATACTCGTGAAAATGCCTTCTTGTCCAACAAATATAATCTAGTTTTCCACAACACCTTTGTACAACCGGCAAAAAAGCTGTCTAAAAACATGACAAAACAACAATAACCGACTCAAGTATTAAGTCTCGTGCCAACCCTCTTAGCACCTCAACAGACACTAGAAATTAGATTACACATACCAGCAAAATCATCATGTTGCCAATACCTACACAAGCAAAACAATTTCTCAACATCTCTGAAAAAGTTCAGATCTTGTTTGATTAAAGTGTTCAAACATTACTAAAATATTCACAGCATTTAAAATGCCAAATAACACGCAAAATATTCTAGCAGCTCTACAGATCAATATATAAATTCATCAGACTTCACCCTAATCGCTTGTAAGCACACAAGTTATGCATTTACACAGCACTCCTTCAAGATACCTACTTGATAGCACTTCTACCAAATTGTCAGTCAAAATCAAACAGTTTGCCAATACAATTGAACAACACAACTTACTTGCTGCATGGCCCAAATCTATATGTTAAAGCTAAAATATTAAACCCGCTTGCACAAAAATACATCACCTTTTACTGATTATTCCAATTTATCTAATGCCATTAAATTAGGGATGAGTTAAAGAAACTACACAGATTCTTTCCAGAAACATTAACAGAATAAAAAAACAATTTGTATATGGAGAAGTTTTAACATTTACATGTTACACTAGTCAGGTATAGCACACACACACTTTAATGTAGATATTAAACAAAAGTTCTTATGCTCTTACAGAATATGAATCCAATTCAAATATCAACAATACAATTCATGAATAGCATGACGTTAACTAAAATTGCACTTGCAGAAGTTTATAAGCTTCTCCAATATTTTATATTCTGCAGAAACTTATGAAATAACAAAAGCAAAATGAGATTCTTGGCCTGGAAGAACACAAGAACAGAGAAGGCCTGGAAGAACACAAGAACAGAGAAGGCCTGGAAGAACACAAGAACAGAGAAGGCCTGGAAGAACACAAGAACAGAGAAGGCCTGGAAGAACACAAGAACAGAGAAGGCCTGGAAGAACACAAGAACAGAGAAGGCCTGGAAGAACACAAGAACAGAGAAGGCCTGGAAGAACACAAGAACAGAGAAGGCCTGGAAGAACACAAGAACAGAGAAGGCCTGGAAGAACACAAGAACAGAGAAGGCCTGGAAGAACACAAGAACAGAGAAGGCCTGGAAGAACACAAGAACAGAGAAGGCCTGGAAGAACACAAGAACAGAGAAGGCCTGGAAGAACACAAGAACAGAGAAGGCCTGGAAGAACACAAGAACAGAGAAGGCCTGGAAGAACACAAGAACAGGGAACTCTCAGCACAAACAAATGACTGTGTTGCACGGAGTCGACAAAAGTCGCATCATATCTGAACAACACAAATGTCAATTTAATAATTCAACTAGCCATCCTAACTTAAAGACAGAAATAAGACAGAAATTCTTTGAAGGCATTCAGTTCACCATAAGAAAAGGAGGAAAAGACACAAGACCTCTTAAAATTCATGCAACAAGAAAGCTGAAATAAATCAGTAACGATAAACTGCCCCTGTAAAGACCACCACATCACCAACAAACTTTGCAGACCATTATTAAATTAGTTCAGTGAAAATTTAATCTTTGGATGATTTCTTTATCTAGTGACAGCTCAAACCATTATTAGAACTTTGCGATATAAAAAAATCACCATTTCAAGGTTAGACCCAACAAACTTTAGTAATATACCAGCAAACAGTTCACTGGTATTAGTTTAACTAGTTAAATTTCAATACAAATTTTCTGCATGTTAAACCAATAGGGTAAAAAGTACAACATATCTGTAAATAAAAAAATTAGCACAGACCAAACCATGACTGCTACATATATTCTTCACAGCTGACAAATTAAAATTTAATTCTTGCACTTAACATTACCACAAACTGCTTTACACAGTTACTTTTTATAAGAATATCATGCAACTAAGGTATCATAAAACTGGAAGATGTCATTTCAGACAAAAAATGGAAAAACATTCAGGTCAAGTCAGACTGTGTGTCAATAGCACCAGTTCCTTTTTTCTGGACAACGAGCAACATAACCCAATAAACAGGTGTAATTTCTTTCATAATGCTTTCAGAAAAGCTTTCAAATCAACAAACTTTAATGCAACAACTTGCATTGATACTGAGTCACAAATGAGCTGCCTAAAAGCACTGGAAAATGAAAGGACTTATTCTCAAAAACCTCTTTACAAGAATACCTTTGGGTGCTATTTAAGGTTGCAAAAAATGAGATTATCATCTAAAGCTGAATTCAGCCTTGGAAAAGTGTCTACAACCGTTGTGTCAGAATCCACATTAAGTTATTGCAACGTATGCTATTACTAGGCTACAGCATACTTGAATTCTAGCCAACTCCACCTTCAACAAGAACAACAAGCCCCGATCCAATGAGAGATAATAAGACAATAGAGACGAGAACTGGCCACTACAAAAGCGCAACCAAAGTCAACAATAGGCTAACACCTGCTATCCATAAATCAGCATGAGAGCTGATAGAATGTTGTGTGAGTGATTTAGATCTCAGGCTGTAGCAAGCCTCCCCATGACAGTCACTTTGCATGGATCTTGAAATGTGTGTGCAGGGACTCAACACCATAGATTAACATGATATAGAAATCATCATAGAAATCTATGAAGATGATTATGACAATAATAATAATAGTAAATAATAATAATAATTCTATAATACAATTAAAAGAGAGACTACAGTTCTCTTTCAAACCATAACTGAAAAGACATCAAATGGATGAACAAAATCCCATAAGCTTCAGTTTACAATAGAACCTACTAAACAAAAAAGGTAAGACCTTGTCAGAAATAATGTCTGGTCACAGCAGACGCTAACATACCAACAATGCTCCTAGACATAAATTGTCTGGTAATAAAGCAATCTAGCAAATGAGTTACTTGTGAACTCTAGTTTTAACAAGCAAATTATGGGTAATTATGGGTGACTTTATCAAACAAGTTACAGTGTGATTACTGTAACACCTCTGAGTTATCTGGCAAGTTCATGCAACACAACGTTAAAACCTGATATGAGTGCAAGTTAAGCCATTTTTCTGTGGATAACCATTCAAAACTTACATTCACAATGAAAAAAAACTGTTTTGAATACTGCCACTTCAGAAAAACATAATAACTGATATGAACTCATCATTAAATTTAATTGTAACATTTTCTTACTTGAGGTAATATATACATATCCCTCAGAAGATATCAGTATTATTTCTTATCATTGTCAACAGTGTTATGACTACTGTTATAATCTCATGAGTGCCATTAACTCGAAGACCGAAGACAATCTGATACAATCATTTAAGTGAGCAAGATCTTAATATGTGTCAATCAGAATACATCGCTATTATTATTTTTTATCATTGTCAACACTACTATTATAATCTTTCTCATCGATATCATTACCAGTGCCATTATCTCAAAGACCAGAGAGACAACTGATATGATGATATCATTTATCAGTGAGCAAGATCTTAACAAGTATCGACCAGAAGACTAAACGTGGAATCAAACTGCAGAGCTGATTCCATTCCAGGCATTACAGAAAATGTTCTTTAGAGAATTTCTGATAACGTTACAATGTTATTAAAATACCAACACAGCACTGCAAAGACTGAGATAGCAATTTATGCACCAGACCCAAAACAAGAGAAAGACAGGGTGATGTCACTTTGACATAAAGGGTTAAAATCACCCGGTCTGCCGAGATGAAAAACATCTGAAATGACAGTGACACAGTTAAGGTCACGTCGAAGAATGTTGCTATAGAAACGGATTTGTCACATTCTGTCTTGTCATATTCTGCAAAGAGGTAAACAACACAATACTAGGCATTAGTAGAGAGCATGATGACACAGTGGTCAATGACGTGACTGATTGACTGAATGGATGACTGCTCAACTGACTGCTTGACTGACTGCCTGACTTACTCACTAGATTGATTTACTAGATTCACAAACCACGTTTTGTCTGACCATACTACATTTACATTTCATGTCAGATTATACTTTTACTGGATCAAGTTTAGAGCAACTCAGAGTGAATACAGTATCATAAAGGGGCATTATAAAAGTTGCATATTCAATCACACTGCATTACAAAGATGGCCACAGATACTTAATCTAATCTACTACATGTATAAGTAATGACTTCTATAGCACTGTTATAATGGCCAAGGTATCAATCAACGTGAAACCACAGTCCACAATCATCTGTTGGAGAAGACCAACAGAAATCCATGAGGAAACCAGGGTGTCAGAAACTATCAGTACATGGGCTCCAGAAGCAGTGTCAGTGAACATGTATGCATTTATATATGCAGCGGCACAGCTTCAAAATTTGGACCCCCACAGATTACTCGGATTACTCTTGTGCCCGTTTGACTTCATCAGGCTCCGAGTGAGCCCCCTTTTTTTAAGATTTTGGTCTGGGACAACTCGTAGTTGCAGGTGTGGGCCCATAGTTATGCTACTGTACGTGTGTATGTATGTACCTAGCTTTCCTACAGCACAAGCAAGTTTGTAATGACTTACCAGAAATGGATTTGCTGCTGAAGTACTCGATCCCGAAAGCTGTTGGCCACTGTACGGCCGAAACAATTCCGATCCACTCCAGGCTGCTCCACTAGAGACATCAGGCTGTGCTTGAACAACACCACCACCATATGGTGCATAAACACCAGGAGGGTACGTCGCAACAGAAACTGGATTGGCGGATACAAAATGGTTAGAACTGGTTACACCCGGTTGAGAGAAGACTGAACTACTGATGGTGTTTGGAGCCATGAATGGATTTGTAGCCAGAGAAGCTGACAGTCGCTGTGGTGCTGCTGCATCAGAAAGAAAACAGGAAAAAATATTAATTCTCAAATGTAATAAGAAAATCCACAAAGAGATGCAGGGAATAACCAGTTACATTCAAACCATAACACAAGATGGCATAAGTACCAACTGCAGGCAGCCTATGACCTGCAATTCCTTGGCCACAGATACGTCCTGTCGGTCACCAATCTTTTTAGTTGTAAGCTCTTAAATCCGTCATTGGTACTGACCAACCTGCGTTTTAAGTTATTGATTCTTCCCTTCAGATCCATCAAAGCGTGTGAAAGGCACAATTTTTAAAGTCTGTATACTATTGGAAACCATTTAAAACCATAAAGAAACTTCTAACATGCAGGTCCATATCCCATTACAAATTTTTGTTTTGGCATTTATTAAATGCCACTATCTAATGACTAAGCATCAACTGAAGGCATCGAGCAATTATGAGTAAAGGACTTGCTCAAGGTCCTTCTTACATAGTAGCCGTACTCTCGGCATCACAAGTAAAGTGTTCTAACCAGTAGGCTATAGTTCCCCATGGCATAACATTGAGGAGCAAATGCAGACTGCAGACATTCACAGAATCTTGATCACATGGATTGAAATCTGATTATTTAGTGCAATCAATTTCCTTTCTGGTGATTACTGTGGGATGTGACTGAACATTGATTGCCCTAACGTAATAAAACACTCAATTTATGTTCTATTTTTGGACCTTGAAAAAATCTATCACTCATGTCCTATCTGACTAAAAACGGTGTCCTTACAGGGAAAAAGAAATAATACAGAAATAATAAACTAATAAGATATCAGAGAACAGTGATTGTAATAAAATGTACTTTTGGAACTTGAAAAATCGATGACTAATGGTCCTATCTTATAAAAGCAGTGGTCTTCTGCAGGAAAGAAATGATACAGTGACACTGTAGCGGGCGGGAAAACAAAATAAGAGTCTGCAGGGAAATTGTTGTGAACAAGAAACTGAAGATGGTGATAAGAGTTCATCGATGTTTCACAAGCTCTGGATCCATGTACTACTTTGGAAAATGAGAATCATAGGCATTTGATCAAGCAAAGTTTAAACAAAATAATGCAGCCAACTAAAATTTAATGGGAAATAGTTATAATTATTCTGCCTTTGCTATACACTGAAATAGAGTCGAATATCCCATGCTAAGAACAAGCAACTACGCCACCAAAATGGGGGCGGATTTCATAGGCTTGCATCTTCATTTATTTCATTCCATCTAAAAGCTCAAGGGAGCAGGTCTATGACCTTGGAAAATAGGCTTCACGGGTTAAAACCAAACTACATCTGATCCAACCATCTTCTTGTTTTTAAACGTTCTTAAGTTACTAATATTTTGAAGACCATTTAGGAAAACATGTAGTTAGTGGAAAACTAAGTAATCAAAAATGAAGCAACTTCAAACGAACTAAGGTCTGGTTGCACCAAACTTACTTCAATTGTTAAGTGGACTAAAGTCTTTCGTAATCTGTGACTATCTTAGTTTCACGTTGTATCGCGTTGTTAATAGTTGTAAATAACATGTATGTATTTTCAGCACAGAAAAAGTTAGGTTTTATTACTGTCTTAAGGGCAGAATCCACATAGCAAAGTAGCTGATACTGCTTAGTTTAGTTTATCCCTTTGATTTAGGCTGGTCTAAAGAGCAGATTTTTCTGTTTCTTTAAACAGAAGAAACACTGCTCATTCAAGTGTTGCATTAAATATCTCAATGTTCTGATGTTACATACGAGTAAAAAATTATCCCGAAGACACAGAGACATACTGAGATGGTATGTTTTATCATTTGTTTGCAGTTTTTATACATTGTAATGTAGAGACACTTATTACTTCGTATTTAGACTTATGAAGTGATTGGGCCAATGCCATTGACAGTGTTCCATGTAGGATGGTACCTCCATCTGATGACACCCTGTTATGTTGCCCAGTGGCAAAAGGGGTAATCATCCTGTGATGGTACACTGTCGATATTTACACTGGAACCAGCCGAAATCTTTCTTGGAGCTGATTCTTGCTTTATTCATTGAAAGTTTGTTTTTCTGTTCAATTTTCCCCACCATAATTCATGAATTGCAGCAAATCTTTTTCATCCACCATTTCTTTCCAAAATAAAGATTTCTGGGCTTAACCAGCTGGTGATCACCATTTAAGCTAAGTTGCATAAACATCAACGCTTTTCCCCAAAGTGGCATCACTGCAACACGTTTTAAGAAAAGTGACAATTAAACCCCACAAACTGTGACATAAAGGTGCAACCAAACCTTAGTAATTGAAAAACTAAATTAAATTATGAACCAAAACAGCTGACTTTATTAACCAGTTAACTCTGTACATTGTAAACCAATAAAATTAAATCAGCAGACTATAGAAAATATAACAAACACCAGTCCAGCTTGAGCAAAACAATGGCTGTCACGAGATTAGACTTTGACTAGAACTGTAGTTAGAGGGGGGATATCAATCGTTACATGCCTCAAAAAGCAACTTAGTCATGAAACATGCCTAGTAAAAAAATCAACAGCAGCCAAATCAGTCTTGAATGCCACAAACCTTGGCCGAGCGGGAGAAACCATGCAAAGAACTCTGCCAATGACACTACTACCTAACTCATCTCTAGACGGCACATACTGATGATAGATACTTGATAGGTACTGCTCACCACTCAGCCAAGTGCCATCTTCTGCATACACAAATCAGCCTTCGTGAACATCTTTTTACAATAAATCTCTCCAAAAATACCAAGAAATTTGGTCAGTCACTGCATAAAAAATGTGGGGGAACTCAGAAACGTCCCATTGTCAGTACATCAATTCCACCAATCTAACCTAACACTGAAACTTATGGGGGCAAACCTCAGACCTAAATCACTGAGTGAAATTTACAAACACAGCAGAAGCAGAATCCAGACTTCATCAAAAGTAGGGACACTTGTACTCATCTCAGCCCAAAAGTGAAAATGATTTCACCCAAAAACTGTTGTCACCCAAAACTCTGTTGTCTGCTTCAGACTGGGCAGGAAGATGCCATGGGTAGAGGGGTCCATGACACTGCCTGTGCTGCTTAACAAAGGGCAGAAAGGGCAAACTGGCAGATGATGCAGTCGCCTTCTTAGCACCACTGGTGCAAAATAGGAAAAACTTGAGTGAGGCCCAGTAGTCAAGACACTAAAAAGATATCAATGACTAACGGTGCAGTGGTCTTCTGTGCAGGGAAATTGTTGTGAACAAGAAACTGAAGATAGTGCACATCTGTACATACCATACTAGAAAGCATTACGTGTTTGAAAACTTACGTATTTGATCAAATGACTGGCACCCGTGCACCCAATCAAAAAAGTCAGATGCCCAGGCAACATTTCACTACATGGTTATCCATAAATTTTTAAATAAAACTGAATTCCAAAGCCCAAGTAATATATATAATCAGTGGGCTCAGACAGATTGAGGAATGGGTCAAGTGGTGGCCAACCTGGTCTTCTTTGTCAATATAGAAGGAATTTCCTTCATCTTAGTTGAACTTCAGAAGTAAACTTACATAACATATGTAAGTATCTGAGCTTTTGTATACCTTTTTTTCACGCACATATACTACAGGTTATATGAGATTTTACAAATCTCGTGCCCCCCTGCAGATTATCTTGGTGTGCAGGTTATAACATTTTACTTTACACAGATGGTTGCCATAAGCTTACTATTATTTTCAGACTGTACTGTAAAAAACTCATTCAACATTTTCCCACACATATGGCACCATTGTTGCATGTTTTGTGTGTATATATATATATATATATATATATATATATATATATATATATATATGCAATATGTATAAAGTATAAACCTGGACATACACATATCAAGCATCCCAGTCTAAAGGATAAGTTGTGGGCACTGAATATTTATTGATATGAGAGAACAGGCTAACACAGGACTTGGTCATCACTTCATTGCTCCAACTTAGTGAATACAGCCCACCCAAGAACAAAAATTTTAACCTACTGGTCTTGGTTCCAACATCGGCATTTACATCCCAGTTGTAGACACCTGGAAAAGCCGTGCCACGGGTGGAATCCAACTCCGCTAAAGCCGCGTATCTGTCGGAGGGCACAGGTGGCTTGTAGCCAGTGCCTGGTGATTGGAATGCTTCGTGTGGCAAAGACACTGCTGCGGCTGCAAATGGTGGACTACTGACACCAAAGCCTGAAACGATAAAAGACAGTAAACTAAACTGCACTATGCAAGCTGACCCATGAACAAACACAGAAGCATACATGCAAGCACACACACAAGCACACACACAAGTAAACACAGCACACACCCAAGTAAACACAATCACATACACAATATTGTAAAATCATGCACTTTCAGTAGACGTGTCTTAAACTCACGCCACATTGTTCACACCAGCAAGAAAGTTTGTCTCCCTCATTCATGAGTATTCTTAATTACCATACATGTACATAAGCTACATGAATGTGCTAAATGTCCAGGAACAATATATTGTGTATACATCTGTGAATCAGTACATTCGATGGCCCATTCAGAAAACAACAAGTACAGTGCAGTAAAGTTATAAGCAATAACAGCCTTTCCAATTCTAAAGGTATGATATAAGTTCCACATGGCACAGTTTGATAATGTCAATCAATTCACAAACGTTGAAGAAAAGCCCCGTGCAAGGAAGAAACTGGAAACTGAATCTTATCCAACAATTATAAAGGAAACATGAGAACCGTGCAGCGCTTAAGGCCAACTGACTCACCTGGTGTAGTACTTGATATGACTCACCTGGTGTAGTACTTGATATGACTCACCGGGTGTAGTACTTGATATGACTGGGTAACTGAATCTTATCCAACAATTATAAAGGAAACATGAGAACCGTGCAGCGCTTAAGGCCAACTGACTCACCTGGTGTAGTACTTGATATGACTGGGCTTTGCTGCTGTGTGATAGATTCAAAGGATGCAAAATTTGCAAAGTTAGCCATGCCTAGAAACATAACAAGGGACTTTATATATATAGAAGTTATATACAGATAGAAACATAAAATAACTAGAAACATAACAAGGGACTTCATATTTACAGAAGTTATATATACAGATCTTACACAAGTGCCCTGTAACATCGCACTATGCATATGTTTGTGAATCAATATGTTAGCTGGCCAATTCCATAAAAAAGCAATGTGTAAATTTGATAATGACAACTGTTCAAGAAGCAGAAGAATTTATATTATTCAGACATCAACCAATCCAAACAGCTCTGGAGAAAATAAAAAAACAAAACCTAAATAAACAAATTGCATAACTGATCAACAGCTGAGCACGAATGAAAGGCAGGATGCTTAAAAACATATGGAGACTACGACTACTGGTACTAGATCAGTTTCACTAAAATATAGGTACTACATTTCTCTTGTGATAAAAATATCAACTTGTGCTATGGAAAGTCTTCAGTTGTTAAGTTGTTAGCCAAAATTTTATTCAATCTTCAAATAACCTGTTGTGCTAAATACATTCGATGATTCTTGCACTCCCCAGACAGGTGGTGCTACTGTTGATTTCGGCGTTTGTGGAGAAAACTTGACTGGAGACTGAGGAAGAGAAGATGTTGGGTTGAGATGTGGCACACCTGAAACAGGTCGGACATTTCCAGGAGTGGGTCTCTGAATCGACTGAGTGCTAATGTTTGGGATGCTCCGAGATGCTGTCATCTGTAGTAGCAACAAATAGGAAATTATGCCTCTAACTGCCTTCTAATAATTAGACTGGATGTATAAGCCATAGCCACACGGCACAATTAATTCACATCTTTTTAAGAGGGTCATTATGTAAGTGCAAGGCAATAAAACGATTTCAGTTAAGGACATGCTTGAAGTCTTGGGGTAGCTAGAGTCTGAAGTATCTTTCAATCCAAGCACTTAACAGCAGATAATGCACATAATAAATCAGCTATCACCCAAGATTGTCTAAACGTATTCAACCTCTGAATAACCTGTGAGATGTCTTCCTCAACTGTTGGATTTAAGACAAACAGGTTCAATGGATAATGACTGGATTGCGGTTATGCAACAAAATGACCGTCAATTAATGCCTTCAGCATAATACAGTATTTACTGATAATAGCATCACAGAAGACTAGATTAGCTCATATTAGGAACACGAACACAATTTTCTGTTAATAAGTCAGCAGGTTTAAGTGTGAGTTTTATTGGAATTTTCTACAACGTCATATTAATGAGTCATCAGGTTGCAGACTTGTTTGTGAACACGTTGACAACGTGACTGCAGTTACTGGGAGCATCTAGCTTCCACATGTTGATCACATGCCTCTGACTGCTGGATGGACCCAGCTCCATCGAAAGCACGCTGGGTGTGGTGTGACATTGGCTGGCATGCAATTTATCATGTGGGCTCTTGAATGGGAAATGTTAAGCTCATATTCCAATGTTACAGGCATGTCCAAACTCATCTGCTGATATGACGGGAAAAAGAGTACACAGTGGTCGTAGATTCATTGTTGAAAGAGATCAAAAAAGATTTTGCAGCGTCCGCTGTCGTATACTCTGTTGACAGTTTGAGTTATAAATGTCATCAATATATTCACACGTGTAGAGAACTTGCACGTTGGCGAGCGAAATACTGTTGTGATAGAACTGTTCATTTGATTAATAATACGTCAGAAAATCAAAGACTGTCTTTTCTTGAGTTAACGGTACAGTACAAACAAGGCGAGCTGATGGTTCAAACCCTGATCACCAGACAATCTAGAAAAATCACTTGCAACATATTTTTTAATTAGAATATATTCCTAGAAATCTAATCTAATCTAAAGACTTCTATAGTGCCATTATCATAATGCCCAAAGCATCAGTCATTGATCACTTTAAGCGAAAATCACAACGAAAATCATAATTCGTTGGAGAAATCCTTTTAATTCACCAACAGGAATAATGTTGCTGTTCTGCATATTAATTTTCTGGTTAGAAAACAAGCAGCAAAAACAGAAACAGAGAGAGACAGTCACAGACATACAGCAGGAGAGATCAGGAGAGAGCGTGAGCAGGAAAGGAAGGATTGTGAGAGTGAACTAGATTTCACATTAAATAACTTGTACACAGCCATCCTATGAATCTGGCATACTAAAATCCACACAATGGCAAATGCTAAACTATATAAACTGACATCATCAGACATGATACCTGATAAGCTTGCGAAAGGATAGTGGCTTCATTCTTCTTAACCGGACAAGAGGTGTTTAGCCTTCTTGCCTCATCGTACATGTCATCAGTTGGTGCAACATACCACCGCTTCTTCTCATACTTCTGAATCAAGTCCTCAGTCAACAGACTCTCGTCTGCTACGTTTAACTGACTCTGAATTGGAGAATCACGCTTTCCCAACCAGACTTTCCTGCAAAACTTCAAACAACAGCCTCCTTTTATGTAGCTGCTGTAACTGGCTTCAGTATATTAATCCATTTAGTACATTTAGTCAACTCTAATGAAGAATCTTACAATACTGTTCCAGGCATTGCACCTCCTTCGAAAAACCCAGAGAGAAATGGCTTGTTCTCCCGAGACTTGTTTACCTTAAAAGATGATTCTGACATGGACATTGAGTTTGAAGCTTACACATCCGATTCCATCATCTGGCCTTCTGGAATCAGAAATTGCCTGAATGACCAAATTTAGCACCTGCTGTCTTTTGCACCATCCCGGCCATTATAGAAACATCAGAATGGGTTTTTTCTTTGGCAGTGGAAACAATTAAGGGTCTTGGAATGCAGCTAAGTACTGACACTATCAACGATGTGCGCTTTATCCGTGGATTCAACAAATAATTATGATTAACTTAGGTGCAGGATTTTGGCATAAATCTGACTTCTCAAAAGTTTAATAAAATGCCTCCAATGACTTGTTCTTTCATTGAAATTCTGGGACAGTGTTGGGATAAAAATCCATCATGCGGGGATGGTGAGGGGACGGGGACAAGTATCTGCGGGGAAGAGAGGGGAAAGGGATAAGACTAAATATGCATGGTAGTAATAGGGCCAAATTTCTGTCCCTTCGACACTCTATACATATATCCTGGCTTCAGCCTTGTGGATCTTGGCCTCGGCCCTGGCTTCTGCCTTCTGGAACCTGGCCTTGTTAAATTACTGGTGGAGTGGTACAAAAGGTGAACTGGAGTGTAAAGTAAGTACATATCTAGGAGGAAATTTACATAACGTGCTCCTCTCAAGCCTACTTGATGTCAATCCTTCAGCCAAACTTGTTAAGACAGCTCCATTCTTGCAAACAAATAAAACTACACCAGAATCTCATTACAAAGCCAACTTTGGCAGCCACATCAAGAACCACCTTAAGACAAGACTGTGCTATAATTAGGCCATTTTCTACAGCTAAATTAAATTTGTGATCCATGTCCTGACTGTCTTGTATCAGCATTCACGTTGTAAAAAAGCACATTATAATGAGTCTCTGGTGTAACTGAAGAGAGAATTTTAACAACAATGTCACCTTAGATCTTGTTCACTACTTCAGCAGAAAAAAAGAAATTCAAAGACATGTCTTCGTAGTTTAGCAAAACGTCTTAACATTCCAACCCGCCATAGATGACAGAGGATAACAGCATATGGTCCGAGTCTAGTACTTCAAAATTAATCACTAGCACCTTTGATAGGTTCTTAGCAAAGGGCTTTACATACGCATCCAGATACATACATGTCTGTACATGCACACCGTTAATTATTAAACTGTTCAGAAAACATGTCCTTTCTACTCTAAAGGTGCAACAAAAGTTCAACATCCACGCATATTAAGTACTGATAAGTTATCTATACAAATGCTGCACATTCAAAACAACTATCACCTACATAATTTGCAGATTACTTAAGTTAAGCCATAAGGACATAAGGAGGTGCACAATGACTTCAGTGTGTAATGTGGACATGGACCGGGATAACTACGCCTAATGGGGAGGGGGACAAGAAAATGTATGCTTAATGGGGAGGTGGACAAGAAAATGTATGCTTAATGGGGAGGTGGACAAGAAAATGTGTGCTTAATGGGGAGGTGGACAAGAAAATGTGTGCTTAATGGGGAGGTGGACAAGAAAATGTATGCTTAATGGGGAGGTGGACAAGAAAATGTATGCTTAATGGGGAGGTGGACAAGAAAATGTGTGCTTAATGGGGAGGTGGACAAGAAAATGTGTGCTTAATGGGGAGGTGGACAAGAAAATGTATGCTTAATGGGGAGGTGGACAAGAAAATGTATGCTTAATGGGGAGGTGGACAAGAAAATGTGTGCTTAATGGGGAGGTGGACAAGAAAATGTGTGCTTAATGGGGAGGTGGACAAGAAAATGTATGCTTAATGGGGAGGTGGACAAGAAAATGTATGCTTAATGGGGAGGTGGACAAGAAAATGTATGCTTAATGGGGAGGTGGACAAGAAAATGTATGCTTAATGGGGAGGTGGACAAGAAAATGTATGCTTAATGGGGAGGTCGACAAGAAAATGTATGCTTAATGAAAAT
This sequence comes from Norana najaformis, assembly GCA_964023275.1. Classification (NCBI taxonomy): domain Eukaryota; kingdom Metazoa; phylum Annelida; class Clitellata; order Crassiclitellata; family Hormogastridae; genus Norana; species Norana najaformis. The sequence continues at coordinate 29,231,415 of OZ029921.1, forward strand.
TTCGAAAATGGTGTAGGTCAAATCTGATTATTTAGACTTAGGCTTATTAGATCAAAAGAACTCTGATTAAAATCTTTTTTCCCAAACTTTTTAATCAGATCTAATCCAAGTTTAGTTTACTAATGCTGGTATTAGTCACAACACCATCATGTTTAACAGCTTACTACCAAGTCCTGATCAGTTTCTGATAAAAGATTAAATCCGAATTAAGGTAGCATTGCAGTTTAAACGACATTAAATTGCCAGAAATTGCAAGAAAGCACCTCAATTCGCTCTTACTTAATTAAATTATTTCAAGAGTATAGTGTTAGCTTACACACCACTTCAAACCTTTTCAAATGCATACATAGTTGGTGGCTGGGATTACACTGGCACTTCCGGCAAAAAATATTTAAACCATAAAAGTTTAGTAGCTGAACTTGTAAGTTGACAGATGCATGCAATAAATGAGCTACAACATTACAATATATAAAGTCTGTCCAAGAATCAACATAACTGGTCCTCGGTGCAAGTTCACTGGTAGACCGTCACTGTTTGCAGATTTGCCGGTAGATCCTGACGAACAGAAGAAAGCTGTTGAAGCGGAAGAACAGAAACATTGGCTTCAAAGTGCCGCTGATAAAAGGCCATCCATTCAACTCAAAATACCTTGTCATAATAGCATGACTGACGACACTCACAGCGAACGTCTGTATGATCCAGGTTGTCAAGTTGCAAAGCGCAAGGAAAAGGATAATCGCTCGGAACAGAACTGGTTTCAGACCGCTACCTCGATTATAATCGATTCTCAGTCGTCCAGCGTACAAACTGAACACCACCTGGAATGAGGTTTCAATCAACTCAAAGAAAATGTAGCCTGCATAGAACAGCCTGGTAGTGCTGCTTCTAAAAACACCATTTGGTTTGGATCTTGTTATACCTATCAGACGAAACACGTCGAATGCAAGCTTTCCAGATGAGGTGAACAGCAGCAGATAGTCGAGTCCATTGAACGGCACGTTCCTCAACACCCGGAAGTATCTACTGATGTGGTAGCCGAGGGCAATGACTAAGATCATCAGGATGTAGTAAAAGCAGGAATAGCAGGGAACAACGATGGCTAGATTCGACTTCATATGCACTGAAGGACCTAGCATGGCTTTCTGGATCCGTGGAACAAAGAGGAGGACGGCAAGAAGAAGATTGATAATTACTGAGATCATCAACAACAGGAAAGTGAGAAACTGCGGCTGAGATGACTGAAGGACCTGAGATGGCAGAACTTGAACTGGTAGAACTTGAGATGGTGAATCTTGAGTTGGCCGTAGTAGAGCACATTGTTGCGACATGGCCGTCAACTGCTCCTGATCAGCTTGTCCTGCTGTTGATCGGGAGTGGCGGTTCCTCGGAACTGAAGAGTTTCCTGCATCCAAATGATTCTCTGCGCCAATAGGACTGTCAAGGCTGCTCCAACTGGATTTTCGTTTCACTTTCTCAGTCGACTTGGCTATGCAGGTGGAAAACCAGCGCATCAAGCACTCGCCAATGAGAAGCGAGTATTCAATACAGAAAGGTCGAAAAATGGTCCTACTATATGTAGTTGTGTCGTAATACAGAGTGCCATTTTGGCTGAGGCAAGACATTAGGTTAAACGAATGATTGGAAGCGTTTGACGAGCACTCTGTTTCAAAACGATTCACCCTTCTGGAGATAATCTTAGCTGGTTCATAGAAGTCATTATTAGATGTTCGCATGGTTTCATAGGACCAGAAGCAGACGTTCACAGCCTGTAAGATCATCAGACCGTGGCGGGTCATGATTTGGTCAACAAACCGTGACTGGTTGAAGACAAAGCAGAACAACGTCTGACAGGTGAGAAACATTACTCGCACAATGTGATAGGTGATGTGGATCATATCCTTGGTAACATAGTAGCTGTTGCCACAGATGAACCAAGCCTCTTGACAGCTGAAAGTGGACAGGATGTGAAGCAAGTCGTACATGGTACCTAGAACGTAGAACATCAGAATCCCAGCCAGAGCGACGTTGTCATGTTCCAAGTGCTTACGTTCTGCTGAGTCACTGTTCTGGATAGGTGACAGAAGCCTTTGTCGCTTCCTGTAGATGGTGATCAGGATCACCAGTCCAGCTACCATATAGGCCAACAGATTTATTCTCAGCTGCGTTCCACTGACACCTTCTGACATGAAGTACGACAGAAGCTGCACCACGAATATGACTACCATAGTGATGAACAGCTGAAGGGAAGATACTAGGCCGTTGTAGCTTGTTGACTGGACAATTGCATACTCTTCTTTATTTTGTCCTCTGTTTTCCGGGTCTTGCCCTTCTGATTTCCAGCTGCATGTCTTGCCAAAGGTAAACGGTATTCTCAGCCAGTCTAACGCTCCTGCGAGTTTTCGTATCAGATTCATTCTGTTGGTAGAATTCCAGGCTAGAGCTACATGATATTCCTCATATTAAGAAAATCCCAGCTTAACAGATGTGTTAACAAAGTTTGTTGGTATAAAACACAGTCTTTTAACGAGATCGAATGGTCACAAGTTCTTGGTTGATCAGTAATCTAACTGTACTTTTCTGTTGTTCTCCATAAATTACCCTAGACAGTATTCCATCCAGCTGTTTTATACAGTATTGCTGTAAGCATAATTTTCCATTTAGGGCATGGTTTCTCAATAAGGCAAGTGCATGTTTACTCTGATACCCTATGTACACACACACACACACACGTGTATAACTGAATATATATACATATATATTTTTAATTTAAATGTACCATAGTTCATGCTTTAGATTCATCTGTTTACATTATACTGTTGAGTTGTTTCTCTTTACCACAATGCTCTAGTGCAGGGTAATCTTATTTGGTAAGGGGTTGCATTAACACTAAAAACTTTTCACAGGGCCAAGCAACAATACCAGGTCACTGATAATTTTTTAATCTCCAAATTCACAAACATTTCTCATGATGGGATGCATAAATCTTTCTAATCCTGCAAAAAACAGTAGTTCTTTAAGCCAACCCTGAGAAGCAGTCAACAGCATGAATGCCATAAGTCAACCCCAAGAGGCAATCATGGCTATGATGTGCTGATAGAACCAAGTACTGAACACATGAAAAAGCTAAGTTGTAACTCTGTAATACAGTTAGGCATCATAATACTTAGTTTGCAAAAAACCAAGTCTGGATTAGTCCCTTGATTGCACATTTTGTACATGTGGCTAAAGAACTATGATGCATTTCAGACGCACAAAATAGTTAGGAGCCCGAATAATATTACAATACAACAAATGGACTTAGTTTTTCAGGAAATGACCTACATAATTACTGCATTATCAACTGTAACGTGCTAAACCAACTTAAGAATAGTGTTCTGGTGTGAGTGGAATAAAATTAAGTTAGTCTCATCCAAAATGAGGAATAATTTGTTTGCATGGAACCAGTCAGAGCCTTTTTATAATTCACCATTTATGTGATGTATTTGGGAATTATTCAGAAACAAAAGTATTGATGTCATCAGTAAACATAAGGCGACACAGAAACAGAAATTAAAAACAGTAATGATCCAGTATTAACCCTTGATGGCCAACACAATGAACTGTACTTTGCGGAAATATTAACAACCCTGTGTAGATGCCATGCTGCTGTTAGAAAATTAGTACATTGTTTTAGACTAAGTGCAATCTAATTTACTATTTAAGTTCTAATCAGCAATTTTACCCCTGATTATTCGTGTTAACCCTTAGTTTAGGCTTTTCTTAGACATCATGCCTCCAACCAAAAAAAAACAAAAAAATAAATATTCACGTTTTACCTAACATTATTCTAACTGCAAAATTGAAAACAATCGGAATTATTCAACATCATAAAAGGTTTTGAAAGAAGGCTAGCCTTCCTCAGTGAATCTGGTTGGCATTCCAGATTCACTTGGGAAATGACTCAGTAAAATTACTTGGATTTTCCACAGCACTAGGTACACACTAACTGAACCTTACGACTTGTTTAAAAGTACTGCACAACAAATCAGGCCTCTTGTTTGCTTTCAGAAGTGACTTATAGTGCTATTACTGCTGGCCTAGTTAGCTACATCGGTAAGTGAGTATGCAGAGGAAGCCTCTGTGCATGAGGATCCCCGTTTCGCGTCCCAATTGTGGCTTATTTCAGAGATTTGAATCTCAGGCTGGCACGGTCCGTACACGGGGACCTTAAATGGCATGTAGTGGAGGTGAAGGATCTCACCTGATAGGGTCAAGGCCAAATGGTCGCTATAGAAAAACATGTATAACTTACAATTTATTACCTCCTTTATTAATTAATCATTAACATAAGTAAGTGGAAAGTACAGCAAAACATTCACACTCCTATAGTCAGCAGACTGCTGGGAAGACAAGACAGACATAATATTTTAACACTTACATCATTTCCACGACTTTTAAGGAAATCAATTTCTTCTGATGTGAATGTTGCCATGGAAATGGACTTGACTCGATGAGGAGGAGTCAGACCACGTCTAAGATGCACAAAATATTTTATGAAAATTTAATTTAATTCAATTTAACTCAAATGTATATTTTAAAATGTTTTGCTGTTGCTGCAAGCAGTACAGTAAGATCCTATTCTCCTACTGCAACAATTTTAAGTTAATTTATTGGACAAGTTTTCTTCAGAAGGTCGCTAATGGTATCAGTGGGTTCAACCATATCAGTAGTCTACTACTTATGGGAGGTTATTCTATGACATGCAAACCAAGAAGTTGATACTCAAATTTTCTAATTTCACTGCAATTTGAAGTACGCGAGTTCACCAATTCAGACATTTGTGGGAAATATATTAGTTCACTGTGCATAAATGTATTTACCAACTTACTCGTAAATGTGTTCACTTGCAGGCAATTCTTATACGACATCCTAAAGTTAAGATCCAACTATCAAGTCAACATACTGCAAAAATGACTGATAACGTGATATTACGTTTCATAATGCTATATAAATCTATTTCTGGTTTTTGTGAAATGCAAAGCACAAAAATATTGAAAAGGCACAGGGAAGTCTGTCACTCACAGGCGACCACTGCATGACGTGCATACGAAAGACCCGACTGTCATGTTAACATAAGTGGGCCCTCTTTGGCTGCAGTCGAAACAGTTTCTGTTACAGCCGATTGCCGCAATTTCTCGAAGAGCTTTGAGATGATCGTCATCTTGCTTGTTTTTCAGCGTCGCCATTTTCGACCATTAATTTTAAGACTTAAGTAAGTAAGAGCATTTTTGTTGGAAGCAGTGTGCGCACCGTTGGAGAACGCAATTGAATGAGGGAAATGCATCCCATTAGGAGACGATATTCTAATCCCTGGAAAAGAGAGAGAGAGAGGAAGACTGAGATAATCGCATTTCTTCAAAAGCTAAGTCTAGTGAACGAGCCCATTTGCCCGTGTCTATAATCCGAAATTTTTCTGACTCATCATACAAACTCATCGATGCTTCACCGCTTGCAATTTCTGCTTCGGTCTTTCACTCAAAACTGAAAACGTTCCTCTTTAACAGATCCTATCCTGACATCCCTTCTTCCTCTTATCTCTCTCTCCTCTCCCACCCCCAAACACCACCACCCCATAGCTGCCACGCTGTTCCTCCGTCTGACCTTTGGATCTTGACCTGGAACCGAACCCTTTTGCCTATCGATTTTGTTTTGACTGAGCGCCTGTATAAGCTGGTCCCCGCGGCGCGGCTTTCATTTGGGCGCTATAGAAATCTCGGAATTACGAGTAGGATTACGATTACGAATTCACAAGTGCTCAACCGATGCTACATTCTTCAATTGGATAAAACTGCGTTGGGCAGCTTTGTATATTGAACAGTTTGAACAAGTTGGACAAAGTTGTGTTTCGAAGGTTTGGTTCGATTAAGGCCAGTACACATAGGTTTAAGAATAATTTCACTTATATGATATACACAAAATACAGGCAATATTGCATAGACGGTGCATGCTAATAAAATTGCGTTATTGCTGGAAAAAATACTGTTATTGTTTCGATTTTAATAAGGCCACAGTTTCGATTTGCATTTAGGCGCAAGCTAAACGTATATAGGTCTACGATTCATACACGTGGGTCTCAAATGACGTGGCGCCCATTCGAATGAGCGTTTCATGTCAACATAATTATGTATGTATACTGCAGGAGATCAAATTATCTGGGTGGAGTAATAGGCAAAGTGAACTTATGCAGTGGCAGATAGGGCCGAAAAAGAAAGGCAATTCCCCCCGCTTTACCTCTGCACCGAAGCTAATTCAACATAGAAAATGTCGGGGAGTAAGATCATACAGTAATGATAGTGTGTCACTAGGTTATTAGGCACTAGACAATTATGCCTACTCTGGTTCTCTTCATGCTTTGCTTTACAGTGCTACCGAAATGAAATGGTTAGCGTACGATCACTTAGTAGAAGTAGGTCAATTCACTGTCATTAGTGTGGGCATTTGAAATGCATCAATAAAATATTACTTAGTTACTTTAATATCCATAGCTTAATAAAGTTATAGCCTATTTAAGTCTAAGCTTATATTCAAATGTAAATGTGCATGTGTTTCTATAGCGACCATATGGCTTCGAACTTGCTCACTGTCAATGAATTTATCGAGTGAGATCCTTCACCACCACTGTCTGTTTGAATGGGCGCCACGCCTTTAAGGCCCCCGTGTACGGACCGTGCTAGCCTGAGATTTAAATCTCCGAAATATACGTGGCCACAATCTGGGGAGTGAGCCGTTTCCAAAATGTAAATGTAAATATCGCTGTGTCAAATTAAGCAGCAAGAGCAAGGTTGTGTGGTCACTTTCTGTGCCATTTCAGAATACGGGAGGAGGGTCAGCCGAGGAAACAGGATGGTACTGCGATGAAATCGTTAGTGATAGGCCTAGTGGTCATGAGTTGAGTGCAGAAGCAGAATCAGGAATAGGAGAGCTTGGAGACTAGTTCCGAAAATAAACCATAATAGGGTAAAAGTTTAATATGCCGGTTTCTCGTTGAAAAATTACAAAATAAAAAAATTAATCTGATAACAGTTTTAATGGCTAGTGGTTTTGTTGTTTTTATTGCTCTTTTACGTGCTTCTTGCATATACACGAAAATCTGCTGATATACCAGCTTCCGTCTGGAAGTTTGTTTACTGTTTACGGTGTAGTGATTGAAATGTGATTTTAAAAAACGATTTAATTCTTGCAAATTAGAGACGTTGTTCATCGTAACAGACTTATGAACAGTGTGTGAAAGTACTGTAAGCGTGTAGGTACACATAGGAGAATCGTGTTTTACTGACAGTGCATCTCGATTTCATAGATACACATTTCTGAAGAAACTGACGGGGCTTAAGGCAAAACATTTCTTCAGTGCATAAGTTGTAAATGTTTATGTACATGGTTTTATATAGCGACCGCATGGGCTCCACCCTGCTAACTTTTCAACGAATTGATCGGGTAATATCCTTCACCACCTCTTCCTCGTTTGTGGGCGGGCCTGCTGAGATAAATTCCAGGTCCCTGGACAGGAGAATAGAAGGCCAGTAAATGTAAATGTACACATTGCTCTATAGCGACCGTATGGCCTCGGCCCGGCACATTCTTCAGTGAATTTATCGGGTGAGATCGGTCAACACCGCTGCTCGTTTGAATGGGGTCACGCCATGTAAGATAAATCGAATGTCTTAAATCTAAAAAACATGCTTGGTTACTTAGTACTGTAGGTTTCAGTTCTTATATGAATTTTAGGATAACTTCCATTGCATGGCAGTATTACCAGGAAGAAACTTTTGCACTTGCAAATCGTGTTCTAGATAAAAACTTTCCTGTATTAAATTTTTGCAAAGTCCTTAATTTTTTCCTCAGAGTTCAAAGACCTTGCCAGTTCATTTTCAGTCTCAAGAGTAGCAAGACCAGTTAGTCTGCCTTGTTTCATGGTGAGTCTCTACACTTTTATTCTTATTCAGCTTGTTGGAGGTTCTTTCAGCTTCTACATCTGTCATCAGAATTGTGATAGAAATCTTGACTGCTATCACAAGATTTGGAAAAATACGGTCTAGTTTTATTTATTCAAAAGCTGCAGTGGCCTCAGGAGTTCACCCGTGGCATAGATACTTTTAAGTTGTTTCACTCGATCAGTTATGTCATCTGTGATGTTGTTTACCAGCACATGCATTTCGTAGACTTTCTGCTGAAAGAGCTGTTGATGGTCATGCTAGTGGCATTTCTTTTGGTCCAATTCTAAAAGGAAATTAAGTGTGACCGCCCTTTTTCATTCTCCATTATATCCTCTCTTTCTTTTTGTTTTTATACTCCATCGTTTCCAAATAACTCATAATAAGATATAATAAAATAGTATAATTTCTGCTCAGAATTTAACAGACTTTGCAGTACAATCAGATTCTAATCCTTGTGTACAGGATCCTACATATCTGTGAACATTTTACTTCTCTACATGAGAGAGCACAGGCTAACACAGGACTCAATCGTCACTTATCACTCCAGTTTATTATATGGAGCTCTTCTACATTTCCTCTCTTTCCTTTATACTAGGACTTTTGGGGTTCAGAGGTTAACAGATGGGGCAGGCTGCTGGGCAGTTGCCCCACCACACCTAGTGGGCCTGTTTGTAGGATCATTAAAACGATTGTACTATCTCATTGGACACTACCATAGCGTCCAAGAGGAAGTTAGGAGAAATTGTTTACTGAGGATTATGAAAGTGTGGTGGTTCTAGCAATTATGCAAGACTTTAACCACTTAAACTCCCATTATGTAACGTCATGTTCTTATAGTAAATTTTTTTAATGTTTAGTTAGTAATGTTCTGCATAGGTTTATGAGATTGCACATCTTTGTATCTGGAAAAATGTTATATAGCCACACACACACACACTTATTGCCACACATGTATGTAACATGGTGTGCATTTCAGTGCTTCTTCCACATTGATTGTCTTCTGAATTAAGAAAGTCTAAAAAACGCAGCCTTGGGCTACTCATTTATCTGGCTAGCTTTATAAATGAAGTCTATAATACAAGTACTGGTGTTCTTTTTAGATGCAGTGCTGGTGAAATAATCTGGATAAATAACACATGATGTTAAATTCGAATGTTGAGCCGTACAACTGCCCAGTCTGTAACCAAGGCTATCGAACTAAAAAATCGTTGAAAAGACATTTGAAAAGACATGCTGACAATAATTCATACATGTGTGAAATATGTGCAAGTAGTTTCGCTTCGAGGGCAGAAATTACCGCTCACAGACGGACCCACAGGGACGAAAAGCTTTACAAGTGTGGTGAATGTTTTAGGTCATTTTCCCGACGTGATTCGCTCTTGAGGCACGTTAACGTTCACTCACTTCTGGAACTGAAATGTGATTTGTGTGAGAAAACTTTCAAGAATGAGATTGCCTTTAATATTCACCACAGATTACACGTTGGGGAAAAACCCTACCAGTGTGATCTTTGTGATTCAGCCTTTGTCTGCAAGAGCTACCTTTGTAGTCACAGACGAAAAGTTCACAACATAGAAAATGTTCTGTTCCAGTGTGACGTCTGCCACAAGATTTACAAAAATAGCGTCGGATTAAAACGGCACAAAATTTCGCACAGCAGTGACCGACCACACATCTGTCACATGTGTCCGCAGACTTTTAAATACAAGGGCGACCTAAGACTGCATTTGCGCAGGCACGTGTGTCCAAAGCCTTACGTATGCAACGTCTGTTCAAAGGCGTTCAGTTCGTGGGCTGGCATGAATGAACACAAGCGGACACACAGCAGTGCAAAGGACTTCCAGTGTGAAACTTGTGGAAAGAGCTATCGAAGGAAATCTCACCTTGCCCGACATAACCTGTCACACGGCGACGAAAAACAGTTCGTTTGTAGGTACTGTGACAAACGATTCAGGTATAAGAGGGGCATGAACGTCCACATCCGCTCGCACACCGGACATCGACCATATGCGTGTGACTTGTGCGGACGACACTTTGCACAGAAGTCGCGGATGAAGTCGCATCGGATGACGCATACGGGAGAGAAGCCGTTTAGATGTATCGCCTGCAGTAAAGCTTTCTGCCGTCACGACAAGCTCACTGATCACTGTCGGAGGATGCACAAACAGTTGTAAGTGCTTATTTAAGAGTGAGAAATGCGTAAATTTCTGTTTAGTGGAATTCTAACATCTGGGTCTAGACGTGCCATTGGGATTATATGGCTACTTGTCAGCTATTGACTATGATTGTTTTGTCCTGACTGTACGGAAGACCTTGTCTGCAGTACAGTCGGGGCAAGACAATCAGAGGACTTGGTCACCTGGTGCACATATTCTGTTGCTGGAACTCTCTTCTGGCATACAATCACTCTGCAGTCTATCCGGGCCTTTATGTCTTGACTAAAATTTAATCTTTTCCTAGACTTATTTCCTCCATAGGCTGTCTCCTTGTCTTTTGGGATTTCCCTTCCCGGGGCTTTTTCAGGAACTCTCTTCTGGCACATGATCACTCTGACTCATATCCTCAATAAGCTGTTTCCTCATCTTCTGGGATTTCCATTTTCCTTTTTGACTGCACTTACCATGTGTTTTGGCATGCACATGATTTTTGCTTAGAAGCAGTCCTTGTTTTGATGCCTTAAACATTATCACAGTGGCTGTATAAAAGTTTGCAGATTACATCATGAGCATCAGTGAGTAGACTGCCACCTGGCCCTGGAGTTGATTTTTATTTTTAATTTTTAAAAATCTCCTTCGCAATGTTCTGTACTTATTACATTTAATTTCCCTGTAGTTTACATTTTTACCTGGTGTTTGCTGTATGTTTATGAAATTTCAAGTGAACAGTTCTGTGATTTATAAATGAAGTGGTTTAATTCTTCAATTCTTCATATATGGTAACTGTAAAGACCAAACCAAGGTCTTTCAAGGATGACTTCAAGGTAAAAATGTCCCTGTTGTTGGATTGCATTGGTTTTGTTGGAACCTCAGCCAATTATCTTTTGAACCTTGCTTCTTGGGAGTTTCTACAGAGCCTTGTAAACAAGAATTTACCGTTGCATTTCATGAGAGGAGCAGACTTCTAAAAATATCTTTCTGCCATAGTTTAAATTTGTATTGCTGGTCTCTGGCCGTACTCCAGTGATAAGCTACCTTGCCATTTCTAGCAGACCGAAACTTTTGTGGCTTGGTGCAGATGCTTTTTGAGGGTTGAGCAGTGACAGTTGGCCGGTGCTGCTCACAAGATAGCCTGATAAAACAATTCCTTTTATTCTGGGTAACTTTGGTAAATTACATTTCGCTTTTGTATTTGATAATTTACAGGATTGTCATGGACAAATCCCCAACCAGCCCGTTTGAGCATGAATCGAGCAAAACTGGCCTCTCAGGCGGCTCAGCCAAGAGTGATGCTAAAAACAAATCAGATGCCAACCAGAACAAACCAAGTGTTGCTGATGCCAAGAATTATGTTTGGGATAGGAATCCTAAAGTCAGTGAAATATCAGAATTAGCTGTAAGAAACACGAATGCTGTGGCTGGGAGGTACAATACTCGCTCACGACGCTCAGCTGTGAACCATGAAAATGGTGATGTGGTGATGGACAGTGAAACAGGTGGTAGGTTGAATTCTAAACAAAGAAAACCCATTGTAATTGGAAATGGGGAGGATGACAGCGATATGTCACTAAAGATTGAGGTCTTTGAGGAGACAGAATTGACGGACGACTTTTATCTTAACGAGAGCTCGAGAGAATTTCTTGCAGATGTCAGAGACACTGAACAGCTGAAGGGTACTACTACTGGCAAGAATGGTCATAACGTTAAAACCACCTGGCCTCATTTCCTCACAAATGAAATGACTGTCTCAAAAGAACAAGTGAGGAAACATATCAAGTTGTACTCAACAAATATTCTATAACATATGTTTTTTTGTGTCTAAGATTTGCATTTAGTGCAGTTTGTTTAACACAAAATGTAGGGGACTAGTGTGAACAGTTCATGTTAACCAAATTTTGCTTTAAACCTTTTTTCGTAATTCAATTTTTTTAATATTTAATATTTACTGTAAATGCAACAATCACTGAATATAGCACCATAATAGAGTACACGCATTTGAACAAACTGCACAAATCGACACAATTTCAGTTCTATGTGGTAAGTAATTTAAAAGATAAAAAAGAACAACTTAAAATATTTAAGGATACTAGGCTTACTTTAAAAATCAAAGTCAAAGTTAGCAATAGTTCAAAGACAGCATTGCCATACATCAAGAAGATGTTATAACAAAGTAAGATTTGGCTTATAGCAGAAAGCAGCTTGCATGCTTGTTCTAGTTCACATTTATTTAGAGGCTTGCTTCACCTATGCTCATTTAAAGCACTGGAGAACTTTCTTTATTTACAAAACAAAGCAGGGAAATTGAACAATTCAGAATGGTAGAGTTGCACAGAGAATTTTCCATGTTGTATAAATGAAACTTAGAAGGCAAGATCAGTTTGTACTAACAACAACGGTTGCATAATGCTTAAATATTTTACTGGTAGCTTTGATTAATCGTACAAATAAAAATCTGTGTGCTTCTATAATTGTGATAATTAGGTAACTTAAATTCAGTTTTAATATTTTTAAGAATGGTGGGTATGCAGTATCATTTTAGGTAGTGTTTTAATAATGAATATTTTTTATTGTAAAATTATAATTTGATTTGTTGTGGTTGGCTTGCACTGTTGAAACGAACATTATTTGTGGTTGGTTGAAAGGCATTATCTAATGTTATTTGAATTTTTAAATGTTATTTGAATTTTTAAATGTTATTTGAATTTTTACAGATGGAGCAGAATGATGATAAATCCAACAAAAGCACTGATGGTAATTCAGAGGTTACAGACAATGACGAAGTGACCGAAGTCACAGACAATGAAGATGCCACAGCGAATTTCTGGGATGAAGAGGCCAGTGTTGCAGAAGTAAAGGATGTAACAGCACCAGCTGCTGATGCTGACAGTAGTTTGGTAATTAGGAAAGTCGAACGTCTTTCAAAGGAAGGCTTCTGTTTTTGGTCGGATAATTCCTTTCAGGATGATGACGAGGATTTCCTATTTGCCATGAGAGTTTTTCAACTTCTAAAGTCTCATCCTCCAGGTGTACAAAAAAACTCACTTAAGGCTCAGGTTGAAGAACTGTTTCTAGATGCTAATAAAGCCAGTCTAATCTAATTGCACAGCAATAAAAGGAACAAAAACATTTTTCAGTTATTGTGCGAGTTACATTATACCATCTGTAGGTAAGGTATTTGCTCACTTATTACGTATAACGGACGAGAATTGCTCATTTATTACATACAACATAAGGTAATTGCTAATTTATTACATACAACATACGGTAAATGCTCATTAATTACATACAACAAGTTATTTGCTCATTTATTACATACAGCATAAGGTAATTGCTCATTTATTATATATTACATAAGGTAATTGCTCATTTATTACATAAATTAGTCCTATGTGGATCTATTAACTGAAGCCCGAGCCAAACTGGCATCTCCAGGTCCATGTAGCAACTTTAGGTAACTAGTCGGATCACAAGTGATAAATTGTGTTAGAACATTGTACAGCATCTTTTAAGAACCTCAAAAAGGCTCTGAAGCATGGCAAACCAACAATTTATTGTCATAATGTTGCAGTTACCTTGGCAGGTTTTACCGCAGAACTCAGGTCTGAACTCATGACTTCGGCCAGTATTTTGAACTCCGAAATCTGAAGTCAAGTCTGAACTTGGGAAGTGGAAGTCTGTTAGTCTGTGAAAGTGCAATCCGATGATCTTTAAGCTTAAGTGCAGAAACGGCACCTCTAAGCACCTAACAGAGCTAGTTGATTATTGTTCAATATAAATTGCATACTTCACAAGAAACATAAGAATAACAAAATAAATAATCTGGATGTTAGGTTACATACAGCATTTTTTGTCTAAATAAAATAAATGATTACCTATGTCCTTTAGATGTCATATGTGTTCCGTTTTGTTGGAATAAGTTTTAACCAAGCAACAGAGTTTGTTGAAGTGGACCAATTATTCCTATTGGATGACTTTGATGCTTTGGAGCTGTTTGATTTTTTCTTCATCATATTTGAGGATTTCTTGTAGTATTTCAGTCGTGTGCTCTCCAAGAGTTGGTGGAGGATACCGCAGAATCGTACCACTGTCGCTGTATGTCACTGCAGGACCTAGAACACGGACAACCTTCAACTGATAATCGGTCATCAATAAACACTATGACCTGAAAAATGCCAACACAGAGAAGCAACCCACCTACGTTTTCGAATTGGTTGTCCCTCTAAAAAACCCTTAATATGAGGAGCAAACACTTGCAGCTAGATAATCTTTGTGCCTCCAACCCCACTTGCTGTTTATAAACAGTATGAAGATGATACAAGTTGCCGTCCTCTAATGCAAAAGGCTATAAAAGAAACAATAGACCAAGAAACTTCGCAACTGCCAAAAAAATTACTGATTTTCTGTGCAGCTTATGGTAGCCTTACCTCATATACAGTCTCATTACTGAACCATTTTGGCCACACCAGAACTAAAGACTTGAAAGTCTTGCCATCAAAATGTGTTGGCCTTAAACATCTGTCGCCATGAAATCACAGCTTGGTGCATTTATTGACAATCCATGTTTGTGGAAGCAGGGACGCATTTGCCGATGGCATCAGTGTATTACAAATAGAAAATTTATGTACTATCTGTCAGAAACATCTGTTCCGCAGTTAGTGTCTAGGACACCTGGAGAATTTTGCAAGATATTTAATACATTATCATATCCCGAATTTATCACAGGCTGTCTGGTTAAATTGTATGCTTTTTAACCCCTGTGGGCAGCCATGTTCCCAGCGCATCTGAGGGGTTCCAAAAAGTGCTCTATAAATAAAGTTCAGATACATATATACATACATATATACAATCATACATGCTTTGAATTATGTTATCCTTCAAGATCACAGAAGTGTGACTTAACCTGGAAGGCGAATACTGCCAGTGGATGGATGTTGCATTTCTTGTATCATTCCATTGTGTAGCACCTAAGCACAAGAAATTGCAACCTTGTGACAAGTCACTACCACACTTTGAGGTAAAAACTTTCATTTCTATATAATATAATATCAGCTAACAGGCGTATGCTAAACTGTCTTGCAATGTTCAACTAAAACAGCAGTTAACATACTGCAGAAAACGAGTTGTTAATACTCTTGAAAAGTAAATTTAGGATAATGCAAAGGATTTAAATTTGTGCACCTTAAAAAATTACCACCAGTACTCATCAGTTGGTTCAAAGTCATAGATCAGAGGTTAAAGTGTTTTTAAAACCAGGCAGATTTGATTATCTGACTGAGAGGTTTGCAAAGGTGCTATATAAATAGCTACATTCATATAACACAACATACATACATATCTACATCCATACATATATACTTACCTGCATACATACATCCATACATTTAGATACCTAGAACATATGAGGAACTGCAGTTCAAGGATTACAGCATGTAAGGTGAAAGGTCAACATGTTACCTGTTGCATTTCCTTTTATCAGTGACGATGATAAAATTTATTAGCTGTGAAACTAATAGTTTACCATGTTCTAACACTTTTAACATACAAGTAAATTTATTAAATTTTAGGAAAAGTGTTAAGTACTTGAGGATCTGCAAAAACTTGTTTAATTGTGTTGATTGGCCCATAAGGAAAGGAAACGGACTCAAAACCATCGAGCCATTCCTCCAGTGTCTTCTCTCTAAACCTGAATACACAATTAGGAAAATAAACAGAAAACTTAGTAATTTTTACGTACATACATTTTCACTGATTCAGTGATTTATAAGTGCCACTGACCATCGATCGATGCTTCGTGCGTTATGACAGTGGCTCAGTAGACTGAATTAGATACTTCAGCTATTCTGATTGGGCAACAGCATTAATGAACAATGTCCATTTCAACATGCAATACATCAGTTATGTCCCCTAAAATATAATTTCGCAAACGCTGGTCGGGATAATTCCTCTGCCTCTAGAATTCTTAATCCATAGAGAAGATCATTCTAACCTATTCGACAGAGTTTCTATCAAGGACCGACGATTGTCCACACGAGCGGAATTATCAGCATATCGTGGATCTTTTGCCAACTCCTCCAGATTCAATTTCTTTAGCAACAGACATAAAATAACTGCTGACAACATACTTCTGAGTATGAAAAAATCAAAAACCATTTTTCTATCAAACAAGAGTCAGTACCAACCAGCTTGAAGCATGTTACCACCTGTTTCAATGCAGTTTTTGGCAAACAGACCAGCTTACAACAGAGATTTTCAATACTTATTGAAAAACACGATGTTCCATAGTTCTAAGTTACTTTTAAAAAACAAGGAGTGTTAATGTTAAAATTAATAATAAAATTACATTTAATGTTCTTCAAAGTAATGCTATTTAAAACAAAGCTGCATTGAATCTTGTTGAAGTTAAAACCAAACAAAACATTTTTCGAAGTATATTGGAATGTAATTACTTGGCAAAGCTCTTCAAACTGTTTGTTATTTCCTGCTCCTATCATGATATACGCTTCGCCTTGTGTTGGAAATGCCTAGAAAAACATCAATAGTCAAGTGATTATTAAGAACACATGTGAAACCTAATAATCATGCACATTGTAGAAGAATTTGATTGCAGCAAAACAATGGTGAATCTCCCTCAGCCAGCCAACCGTACGTCAAAAAACTTGTCCTTAACACGTAGCTGCTTTGCACAACTGATTGATCATTGATCCTTAACATTGTCTTGCATTTCCACTTTTTTATAGCACATCAACACCATAATGCATTATGAAGGTGTTATTATGAAGTGGTGTGGCACAGTGGTCTATAGTCAGTGATCTTGCGGTTGCAGGTTCGACTCTGTGTAATGACCATTGGCAAGTTGTTTGCACACACTGTGCCTCTGTCACCAATCAGTATAATTCGGTACCGGAGTAAGCTGTGGAGGTAAACGGCAAGTCCTGCAATGCACTGGCCTCATGTCCAGGACTTTGGGATTCGTTCACTGGTGGCTCAAGGGCCTAAAGGAAGGAAATGAGTGCCTCCCCATGTCTCACTTGTGGGATATCGGATACTGTACTTATCACGAAGTGGCACCGCATAAACACTTTGTATTTTAACATTGTAGAGATCGCATTTGCATTTAAGATTTAGCAGTGTACTTACCTGATATGGAACAAGACTTGGGTGGCTTGTACCCATTCTCTTTGCCTCCATTCCACAGTTTAACCAGTTTGAGGCGATATGTGTCAGAACTGCCACCTACAAAGAAAAAGTCACTACTATATTTCTCAAAATGGAATGCTTCACAAAGAGCATAATTTTTCAAATCAGCTACATGTAATAACAGGCCAAACTGAAAACCTTACCTTTAAATTACTGGAATATGAGTAAACTAAGTTTTAAAAGCAACTGGATTAAACTAAATTATTAAACTGGAGTAAACTAAATTATTAAACTGGAGTAAACTAAATTATTAAACTGGAGTAAGCTAAATTATTATACAGTGAAATGAACACCTCAAATAAATTTTTCAAGTTCAAGGGTGACGAGATCCCCACACACTGTCATTTATATTAGCTCTGTATAACTCACTGACTATTGCACATGTGGACCCTGAATGGATCTCCTAAAGACACACTGAACTATCAGTTTGATTGGAAATAGAATCAAGGACACGACTCCATACTTTACAGTGCTAGTAATAAAATTTATGAAAACATCCGAAATAGACATAAGCTCTTGCGATTAAGAGAAAATCTACAATCCCAAATATAACAGCAATCTCCAGGTTTACCCAAAAAGGCCAGATTTGTTCAAATCATCTACCTGCATAGTGCATACATGACCCTTCCCAAATCCAGTCCAAAAACTTTGCCATGTTCTCCTACATTGGAAATGCTAACCTCTGTGGCAAGCAGATTGCAGTGAATGTGCTGCCCTCTGTTGGTCTGAATACGGTGCAGCAGAGCGGCCAGAATTGCTCCCTTAGCATAGAGTCCGGTGTGCAGGTCAATTACAGCAACCCCCGTACGACACGGCTCGCCGTCCTTTTCAACAGAAAGCAGCAAATTCAACATGCGCAGTGATTAATCGAAATTATTAAACTAAAAATTCAAAACTCCTATCTATGAGATGCACAGTTTAACATGCTTTGCTCCACAAAACGAAATATGTTCCTAGGAAAAAGTAATAACACAGATGGAATGCAAGCTGTAATCGTAATCTCGAGATTTCTACAGCGCCCAACCACCACCACTACCACCACCACTACCACCACCACTACCACCATCACCACCACTGAGCAAAATGACTGCTCACCTCAGGACCAGTTATGTGCATGAGACCTCCGACTGCAATTGCAATACTATCATATCCACCCCTTCTCGCATATGGCCCAGACGGGCCAAACCCTATAAATCAACAAAGGAATTTGGCAAACAAAAAAGAAACAAACAGAAAATTAAAGTAATGTAAACAGTCACAAATGTGGAAGCACTCAGGCTTATTTACTGTAGTCAAGTAACGTTTACAGCTACAATACTAACATGTTATAATTCTATCAAACTCTTAATTTTACCAAAAACAATTCTGAAACTCTATAACTACAGCATCAAATGATTAAAATATACCTATTTTACTGCAAGATAAGCAAATTTTTAAAATATCAACTTACTTTAAATTGCTCCACACATTATGCATTATTGTTAAGTTTTATCCATCACCCTAACCAACTTCAGTAACTGCACATGTAGCAACAGTGTGTCATTAAAGGTTTGAATTTTAAATTTGATTGTATTTACAGCATAATATCCATTTCTACAGCTTCAGTTGTGCTATACTGGTGTATAAACAGGCTTATTATTAATATCCATCTAATTCTGCACCTGCCATTGATAGCTACGCAGATTGTAGCACAATAGCATCAGTTTGCTTTCTTTTTGCCCACCTGTTATTGTGACATATATCAAGCGTGGATTCAAATGAGAAAGTTCCTCATATCCAAGTCCCAATTCATCAAGTTTTCCAGGAATGTAGTTTTCTATGAGAATGTCACTTGAACTGACCAGCTGAAACAATTTACCAAGACGTAAAAAGTCAGCAAGAAATCAAATAAACAAGACAGGACATTCATTACTGTTACAGTTGCATAATTGTGTACCACTAATGACTTTTCTAGTTATATGAGCACAGCTTGCTATATGATGAAATTTCAGTTCTTTGTGACATTTAACATCAAGGCCAGCGTAGAGAGCACCTCTACTTAATTTCACTTGAAGTGGTGCTATATAAATTTTTTAATTACAATTATTGAGCCACTGGCTGTTACCTTATACCTCAGATATACCAGCACTTAAAATACTAGCAGAGTATATTTTAATCTATCTGTCTTGTAAGCTTCTGTCAAGTCTTTTGAGTGTCACAATCGGGCTCTCTCAAGAGCGAGAACTCTTCTTGGGTCTGGAGGTCATTTAAGTTGTTAGTAAAGTCAATCAAATTCCTTTTTCATCACTGTTTGTTTTGCTTAACCCTGTAGGCTATACCTTAACAGAAATATCACGTCCAAACCAATTATTGACTTTCACATAGTTATTACAGTATCAAGTCAAGTCATTCAACAATTACCTTGTTGTAGTCTTATCCACCACAGTTGAATTCTGTAAATCAACTGAGCTTGTTACATTATGCAAAGTTTGACTTGCAAGGTTTTGCCTCCGTTGGATTTATGCGCCTGTGAATAAGCTGGTTCCCGCGACTTAGCTTTCGGGTGGGCGCTGTAGAAATCTCGAGATTACGACATGATTATGATAAGGTTTTTTAGCTGATGCAACATGCAATAAATAAGGGGGCCACATGATTAACTGAATTACTGTATAGATTTTGTTACCTGTTTCATTATGTCAAGGCCCTCTGGTTTCTTCATATCAACGCATATGCTCTGCAATTAAGATCAACAATAAATATCAAGCAGTAATCAATTGAAGAAATAACAAAGGCTTTAAAATCAACTTATCTCTTCCCGAGAATGGTAAATTTTTAAATTACAGTTACAATTACTGAGCTGTTACCTTATGCCTCAGACATACCAGCACTTCAAAGTCAGCACAGTAGACTGTAATCTGCGGGTAAAGTAGGGACAGTGAACTGTGTTGGTGTTTTGCAAAATACATTGTTCATATGCTTTATTTTATTTGTGCTAATAAATAGTAATAGCATGAATTTATTGCTAACCCTTTTGTTTCTGTTCACTGATAGATAGTAGGCACTCTCCTTGCCAACCCAGGGTGGTCCCCAGCTTCGTGTGTCATCGCCAATACCTACACATTTGCAAAACTGTTAAATCATTTAGCTGTTTATAGGTTATTTAATTTTCTATTGTTCAATCACGTCTTACCAGAAGTTCATCTACCCTTAGATCTGCGCATTTGCAAGACAACTTTTATCTTTAGAGGCAGTCACAAGTTAACAGCTTGCCCAAAGCCAAGTAGAGGAAGAAAAAAGTGCTTATAATATGCCCACTTGGGCAGGGCCTTTTATCCCAGGTAGGCAACTGCATGGGATCCCACTGGACTAAGGGCCCTGCCTTTACTGTACAGCTCAAACACATCATAACACTGCTTAATGTTTCTTTGGAAATAGGCTCCTTGCTACTTTACTGGTCTATAGTACATTAGGTCGGCAAATTGCAGGCCTTGTTGGTACTTACCTTCACCACTACCTCCGTTACCTTACCTATATTACATATACAACCACATACTAATGATATGTTTTCGCTATGCCAAGTTTACAGAGACTTGTTTTAGCATAAATTAGTATAAAATTAGCACATAATAGCACACAGAGTCCTTCATAGCTATTCTATTTAGACAATGAGAAACAATTCGATCTCACCTGAAACGGATTACACCACATACCAAACATACATAGACAAGCAGACAAACATACATACATAAGAACAGACAGAGACAGTGTGCAAGAAACATAGGTAACAGGAAGTGACTGACTTAAAGGCAATTTTTATCAAGTAGTGATGTACATTTACCTTACCTTACCTTAGTTACCTTGCATTTGTTACCTCATTTAACCTTAAGGGCTTCAACTGAAAAATTTATACACACAGATCATAAGATGGATGAACCACCGATAAAGAATGGAGTTAGACTTGAGAATTTATTTGATTTCTGTTCCAGTCCATCACTTTCAGACTAACCTCACCTGGCCTTTCCACCTTGATGACATCAGCGCCTAAATCGCCAAGAAGCATTGTACAGTAAGGCCCAGCCAGAACCCTGCAAAGCCAGAACAGATATCAGCTGCAAAAGCATAAACCATAACTAGTTCTAGAGAAAGGTAAAAACAAGTGTGTTATCTTTTACCTTTTATTTAGCATTCGACAAAGAAACACACCACCTTCAATTTATTGCCCAAAGACCTTCCTTTAGAATTCTAAAATCTTCTAAATGCTAAATTCTGACTCTTCCAGGAGTTAGAACCACTCACGAGAGGCTAAATTTTCTTACAGCAAGACAGAGTATTACAAACTCTCCCCTATTTATTACTTTACTTTCCCCTTGTGTCAGTCCAACTTAACTTCAAGGTACTGGTCATGTAATAAGACATACAGTGGGCTATACATACTCCCCTCATTTTGAATTATGGGGTACAGCATCTCCTCACTTTTAAAAGAGATGCGACAAGATTTAACTGGCATCCCAGTTTTTAAACCAAAGCTAGTTTCTGCTCAAGATTACCATTCCTGAAGGCTTATTGCCACGACCTCACTGTCTTGTTCGACTGACCTTATGGAATTTCTGGCTTAGAATGTTCGCTGTCCTCAGACGCAGTCTGAGTAGATCAGTACAGATCAGTACCAACAACTACTCAACAGTAACGTTCACGGTGACAAGCATAACAATTAAACTATACTAATTTTGTAATGTTTACCTGATACCTGTAATTTCATCAAAAGATTAGCAAAAAGTTATTAAAAAGTCATTAAAGAATTTTAGTAAATTTACCATAAAGAAGAAGCAATGAAACCAAACCAGTTTTACCTTGACAAATCCAGAATTCGAACCCCACTGAGTGGTGCTTGTGGTGCTCCTTTTTCAACAGATTCTAAATTTTGAAACAAAAATTTATATATCTGCCATTATTCCCATTTAACCATCCCGCACAGCTACACAAATACGAATTTATTGCGCAAACAGTTGTCTTCCCACAGATGATGTTGATACATAAGACTTTACAGAATCTCATGTTTTCTTATTTAATAGAGTAAACATGAATTCAGGAGCAATCGAAAGGCATGCATTGAAGCTGACGAGTTTGAGTGTTTGAGTTTAGGGTCAATACAGGCCAACTGCAGCCTGAAAGTGCTGATACAAGTCTAGACTGTGAGAAGTCTGGACTCAAACTGTGAAATAAGCTGAATCCCAAAAACCTATACAGAATGCAAAAAACTGAGACCCCATAAAGGTCTGGGCCTTGCCCTCTGATGGGGCCTAGGTGACTCAGTTGAGCAGCCAAGTTGAAGAGTGCATTTAAATTGGAAGGCCTATTGGCAAACCAGCAAAAAATCTACAAACAAAATAGATGCAAAATTCCATGTGTATGATTTTTAAGACCACTGCCAATATGTCAAAAAATGAGTGATCAAGATGACCATCACTCACTTACTATGTACAGTAATATAGGCCCACGTGAATTTGGTTTGAATTTGAAATAACAGAAATGCTATTTTGATTTGAAATCATATTTAAGATGAATTCACTCATCACTGTGATCGATCACCCTTTTTCTTATTGATCTTACAATCATACGCACTAGTAATGATGTAAATGTGTACTTGAGCCATCCGACAGGTTTACATGTATATCTGTGGTTAACGTATATTTCTAGATTTTCTTGCGCAAGACAAGTAGTCAACACCGGTGTTTCATTCACATAGTAACCCACACCTTCATATCCCTCCTCTCGTTTTACTAATCCGATACCGAAACTGCTTCGGCCTAGGATTTAGGGCATACGTCTGGACCTACCTGGGGTCCCAGTGCTAATACACCTTGCCATCCGACTCCTTTGAACATCGTGTAGGCTAGGACACAAAAGTCTTAACCTCGGAAAGACTCTGATTGCCAATGATAAAGTTAATCGAACTGCCATTGTTGAAATCAACAGACCAACTGGCCTCACGCAACCATCTCGAATCAACAGACTTCGTTCAAAGTCTAAGTCAGCTGCACTATTAATTAATTCGCGGGGAAGACTGTGCGGCCTAGGCTTTGACAAATAGCGACCTTCGTCTAACGCGAAACTGGGTCAGTGCGCGTTGCGTAAAAAGAGTTTGCTGGAGCAGCCCAATCATTCCCACGGCCTCGTTACGTAAGCAGGGCGGAGCTAGGCACCGAGACCTTCTAAATATGCATGAGGGTTAAAAATACCGGCGTAACGTATGCAACGACACTAACGCCTTTAAACAATGAAGAGCTGCAATCGCTCGTACGTTTTTACAATTAAGGAATTAACTTGGACTACATATCATGCTAATTTGGCGCAGTGTAGGCCTATACACCGACCTAGTCCGAGGGCGGATGACAGAAATGAATTGTAATTGCGAACTCCACCACTGCCTTTAGTTGGGTAGTGCAAGTCCCAAGCCTGGATAAAGGAGGAGGGCGACGTCAACGGCCTTTGATGTAATAAGACGTCGTTAAACATAGGAACTACCACTAACTGTAATCGTAAACGTCGGCTGGAGTTTATTCCAAAGGGGGATTCATGGCTATGTACTTAATTGAGCGATTTTCAAATTTTAAGTATGAGGTGATGGGAGGATGAAGAAGTGTACTAGGCCTATATATAGGAATTCGATTTTAGATGGTTCAAGGACAAGAAATAATATGTCATCCAGGACATTTGTGTAATCACACCAAGAAGATGCTGTATAGACTTGATGAAACAGTTTGGAATGAAAGAGATGAATAGTTGAGTGTCGCCACCATAGAGCTGATGGTCAGCTGAACTTGCTTTCATGAGTGTGCGGAGTTTGGTATATACCGTGAAGGATAAGCAAAAGAGGCCCAAGAACTGTCTTGTGGGACTCCACAAATGAGAGGGCATGATTGGGGTGAGGCTTCCGATCGATGTTTTAACAGAAAAAGAAATTAGGGCTTTGTAACAGATAGGCCCAGCTTTTGTCATTTTACGTAGCGCTATAGTAGTATTTTCGACAAATATTCTCATTAAACTTCGATATTTTATATAACTCAGGTCAAAACTTCGACCACGCCTATCAGTGGTGTAATATTCATAGTGGCGTGTAAAGTCTAATGGAGAACATTATACAGTGCAGTTCGTTTAAGACGAAAGACAGGGTACCAGTGTAAATATTTTGTCTTAACCGAATTTTGTATTAACCGTTAGGCAAACATAAGCGCAGCATGCCAACCAGAAACACGTAATGGGTGCATGACTTGCCATGCAGCAGCAAATGACGCATTACTGCAGATGATCGTAATCGTAATTACGAGATTTCTACAGCGCCCAACAAAAGCCGCACCGCGGGGACCAGCTTATTCACAGGCGCTCAGTCAAAATAAAATCGATAGGCAAAAAGGGTTCGGTTCCAGGTCAAGATCCAAAATCAGGCAGAGAGACAGCTGGCAGCTACGGTGGGTGTTTGGAATTGGAGCAGAGAGGGAGATAAGAGGAAGAAGGGGTGTCTGGGTAGGATCTTTGAAAGAAGAATGTTTTGAGTGAAAGGCGGCCGATCACAGTAGGCTACGAACTTTAGTGGCCATTTTTTAGACACGAAAGTAAACCACTGGTCTGTTTCACGCTGGACCAGCAAGCGAGGGGTATTTTAAGGTTTTATGAAAGGGCTAAGGCTGATACATTCCATTACGACGCTATTTCGACAGCGAATCCTAATCGTTCGTTCTCGGAGAGGGATGGGCGCGTCAGACAGTGAGAAGCCTTTGAACGACGGTACATCGCATGTAAATGTACGTGCTGATTGACTTGGGGCGGATGCCTCTGTAGTTTGCAAGGCGCTGACCATTGACGAATGTCTTCGCCATATGGTAAAGGCTTGTCAACGAGGATATTAGGTTACTCGAGAAGAGTTCTGAAAGTTACATATATGTCTGATAACAGCAGGCACTAATCTGGCTAAGATATTCGAACTATCTAATGCATCTAGCTATAGGGCACTTCCACTGTGGTTACATATCTCAATACCATAAATGTGCCACATGAATGGCTTAATGTCCTTCATTGTTAGACAAAATTATACCCACAAATGAAATGGCCACATTAGTGAAGACAGCTATAAAAGTTTACTTCCTATACATAGGCATCATTATGGTAATTTTGATATCTATGGTCTCATGCACCAACGCATTTTGATGCCTCATGCTATGACCTGCGAGTCTCTTACCGGTAATCAATCACCCAGTTAACAGTTTAAACATGTACGCTATCTTATTCCTCAAATGGTGACATTCATCAAAGACGGACGCTGCCAAGCTATTTTAGGCGAACCAGAAACCTTGCTGCAAGCTGCAGCTGTTGTGTTTCCGTCAACATTTCGTCTTATGCGACGGACTTGGCACTAAAATAAATTCACGGGACCGAAAACTATTTTCGTAATAACCGATCTTTTCGTCTTATCGGTTTTGTCTTAAGAGAATAATTTAAAGTTATTATCAATTAATATCGGAACGGACCAATTTGTTATTTCGTACTAAGCGATAACATTATAGTGAGGTGGCTAAGGTTAAAAAAGCAGTGAATTGTTCAACAAGTGGATATAAGCATGAAACTTGGCACATTTACTGAAAATAATGTGCTGAATCAAAATTTAAAGGGATGCAGTGATTTATATGGCGTTTGTACGAGCTAGTCAGCATTTAGACGCTGAGTAGTAGTTTTGGGAGATATACTGATCTCCTCATTGAACTTCGGCATTTTAAGAATGAAAGCCAGAACTTAGATACGAGGCAATGGCACAAGAGCTACTTCGACGGCGTTTGATACAGAATGGGTAATTATTTTGTGCCTTTGTAAGAATACTCTGTAAGTAAGTAAGTAAGTAAGCTAGCATTTATAGCGCGCTTAAACAAAACTAGTCTTGCACGAAAGCGCGTAACATGAACTAAGTTAAGAACATGAACTAAGTTAAGACCTCTGAGGTCCATGAATAATTCTATTTCGCACTTCTTACTATACCCCAGTGTAATCACAAATTCCTTCAAAAGGCGCACTATCAGGCGTCGGGCTGTGATTGGCAGGCAAGCGCAGGGCTTATCTAGTTCGGTCAGAGGTTAGCAATCTAGGCACACGCTTAAGTCAAAGGTCGTCGATGGGGTGCATTGTTGTTCAACACGAATTATGTAACAAGGAGGCATTTTAATGGCAGAGTAGCGAGAGGGTAGGAGTTTGTGGCGTGGTGTAGTAGTTAGCTGCCGATGCAGTTTTGGGCGAAAATGGCGGCCAACTCGACCGAGATCGGTCGAGATTTGTGCGTAATTGCGGCGGCTTGTGGTTTGTTTCAACTGCTCAGTGTATTAGTTTCTGGGCTCTTCGTTGACTTTAAAAGTTGGATTGTGTCAAGCCGGCTTCGAAACCAACAGCGCCGCCCTTACATATCACCAGACGAGCTTCACTGGAAATGGAAGAACACGTTCGTCTCACTCATTCATTCCACCATTACTGGATTCGGCGCTGTTGCCTGGTAGAGGCTAAGTACTTTCTGTATTCTCTTTTACGCATGCATGAAATGCACAGGTAATGTCGGGTGAAAGCAACTGGTAAATGGGTGTGTAAATCAGCGATTAAGTTCATTGAATCATACAAAAGCGGTTAAGTATTTGCCATTAAAGTTTTATCACGTGTGAATAAATCTTTTGGCTTGGTCTGAACTTGTTTTTTTGACCAGCTAACCCTTTGGCCTTGTGATGATGTATAATGGCCTCTTATGTAGAGCATTTCAAGAGCCATTCAAAAGCATCGTCCTCTCTCTGTATACTCGTGTTTATAAATGCTCATTTGGTTGCACTCGACAGAGCTTAAGATGTGAAAAGTAAGTGCTGTATTTCAGGTCATAAAATACATTGACATGAATAGTTGCTTATTTTCTAATCTAGAGCTATTAATGGATTATTTTCAGAAGAATGTTTATGCTTCTGTAGATTGGTCCCATTACTATGCAGTTTGAAGTTGTGTGCACTAGAACACTAGTGCCTTCAAGAAGTGCTTTGAAGGAAATAGAAATAATTTTCAGTTACATAAAAGTAATTTTCAGTTACAAAAAAGCGTATGAACAGGCATATATACATGTACATACATACTTGCATGCATCCATGCTTGCTTGCTCATATACATTTATATATACATACATACATATATATATATATATATATATATATATATATATATATATATATATATATATATATATATATATATATATATATACATATATATATATATCAAAAATAATTTGAATCAGAGGCACAGTCAGTCGCTCAGAGGGAGTCAGGCAGTAGCAAAAGAGGGAAAACTAGGTGATAGGTGAGTTGGCAAAATAGAAGGTTTTAAGTTGCCGCTTGAAGCATGAGACTGAAGAAGCGGAACGGATAGAGAAAGGAATGTTGTTCCAAATCACAGGCAAGGCCAAACAGAAAGCACGTTCCCCAATAACTTTGCCCAAATAAGGTTGTCACAGTTTCAGAGGGTCAATTTTGTTGCAACACTGTGGCCTAAAACCTGACACAGTGTCCCCTTTCGTGGTTTGTATCATATTTCTGGGCTGTGAATGTTCATAAGTGTTATAGTTACCAAAGGACTATCTTTAATGGGGGCCATATATACTACATATTAGGCCTACATTGCATAGTGTTACTCGTTAACCTGTTTGAACTAAAATGAAGAATATATATATAATATATATAATATATATATATAATGATTTATTTGTAGTTTCTACTCGATGCCTGAAATGGCAGAAGACTTAATCAATGTCTATTCAACTCTAGCTCAAAATCTAGTGGCCATATCACTTGGTAAGAATTTGTCATCTAAAGTCTGAGGTTGAATGGAAGGCTTTCTGTGTGGCTTGTTGTTTGTTATAAGGTAAAGTCAAGGACTTCTTGTTTTTGATGTTATTTAGTGTTCACTGCACCCGTTCTGTAACATGAGATTTGGGATCCCTGTCAAGTACTGTGTTATGGCGAGGGCCATGTTAAACTGAAATGGTATGTTGTGCACAAATTTTCAGTACTTGTTTATGTAGGCGTATGTTTGTCAGTTGTATTGGGCGTATGAGGGCGTCTGAGAGCATTAGAACATGCTATTGTCACGAAAACGGGTCCTCAATCTACTCCCCGCAAGCTACTCACCGCAGGCATCATTGACTTCTAAAGCTCACTGGTAATTACGAATTGCCTTTTGGTATGGAAGCTGCCAGATCCGGAAAACTGCATTTAATTCAAAATTATGTTTTGAAGTGGAAGCAATGTTTGGTAAATTTTTTGATTTTCCGTTTTCAGATATCCTGAACTCCTGGGTGCATGTATGGAGTGCCATAGATGAATTTATGTGACATAATTATTTTAGATCAGTGAAGTACGTTAACAACTCCTTAAGAAGTAGCTCTTATTTGAAAGAAACAATACGTAATTCAAAAGTTATTGCTTCATTAATGACAAGATCCATACTAATTTTTGCCCGGATATTGCCACTTCTACATCTTTCAGCAGCATCCAACTTCTCCTTCACAAAGTAGGCCTTCCATTTTCCTGAATTTTTTATATCTTTGACATCTTTCCAACGAAAATAAAATTATACTACATTACATTTGTCCATCATTTTAGGTCTAGCAGGTATGCAAACGCTAGAACAAATATATCGTATGTACTTTGTATACGAGAGTTCTGTATCAGCAAAAGTCTTACAAAAATATGGCATCAGTGCTTTTTAGCAGGTATCCCACCATCTGCTTGGAAAGTAACAAGAAAAATCAGTGCTTTCGGTGCTATATGAGTTTTTCTTCCAAAAATTACATCTGTTTACATAGGTGAAGCTGGGATCCATGGCCACTACCGTGTTATATCTGAATTTGCAATATATCAGCGCATGTTATTGTGAGGGTGCAGTGAGTAAGAAAGTAATCTAAAGCATACAAAATGCAGAACGTTGATTGTGTTTTAATCCAACATATATTACATCATTTCTTAAGCTGAATTATATTCCTGTGTAAATGTGAAGCTTATGTAACATCATAGGAATAGAGAGGCAGAGACAGAGAGAGGGAGTAACGAAAAGAGTGGCAGACATACAGACAGAGGAGGGAACGAGAGAAAGTAACTGAATATTACAAATTTCTAGTAAAGGCAGCCAAAGATTTTAATTGCTTTTGACTTTTTTGAGCTGTTTGGAGGATTGTTTTTTCTTACTCATTGATGAGATTCACATTTTGCTGTGTGACTTTGTGCATGTTACATATTTTTGTACAAACAGAGTGAAATAATAATCTTTCACACAGTGCAACGTTTTCCTGAATTGAGCTAAAACAGAGGCAATGAAATCTCTTTGGAGAACAAAGGGAGAAAATGGATGCGTTTGGCCAAGTTAACCATCACAGCAGAGGCAGGAAGCTTCTTCGATGTTGTACTACCTTTTCACCGTTTTTGATCATTCTGGTTTTTGCCCTTTGAGTTTCAAAGGCTGCTTCGATGTAGTTTTGTTTTATTCTCTTTCCTATTCATACCTTTGAGGAGTTTCTTTTGAAGTGGTGCTGTATAACCTTGCATTATAAATACAATGAAACATTCATTTACTGGTTTTTGTTTTTGGAATTTGGGTTTGTTAGCTACCTGCTTGATGTCACTGTTGTTTATCGAAACTTCTGATTTGTTTTCTGCATTGTTTGGATTTTTAGTGTTTCTCTCTTTGGTTTGAGCCATTGAATTGTGTGGCATGAATGGTTGGTTTGTTGTAACTCATTTGGTCCATTTATCTTGGTGGATTGAGCTTTTATGGGCAAATGCACAATCCTTTACAGCTCAACATATTGGTCATATGTGGTCTGACTGGCTTGTTTTTTATGCATTATGGTTATGGCTGAAGGGATTGGTCGTTGTAGATTGATTGACTATTTATTAGCAGTTTCGCAAGCGCCTGAAGTCTGTATTATTTGCCAGTGGTCTCACTGGTTCGGGTTGGGAGCGCTTCTGATGAGTCTATTCTTAAAGTGGCGCTTTATAAATGTCAGATTACAATTACAATTACAATAGTGGTGGCGAATCATTCTGTACCACTGATTGGCTAGTTCTTAATGGTTTATTTTAACCCTTTATGGCTTGATTCATAGATTTTTTATGCTTGATTCTTTGTACATCCGGGGCTTATTTGGCTGGACTTCTGTGGCTTGATTATGTGTCAAAAGGGACATTGCCAGAGTGTTTATGGAATAAACGTTTGCTGATCTTTATAACAAACTGAAGAATAAATCTCAAAGAATCTGTTGGATTTCAAAAGAATATATCTATTTAAAATTTGTGGGATTTAAAAAAGAATAATTTGTTGAATTTGTTGGTTTTTCAAGAAGGAAATTAGCTGCACTGACATTAAAGCACTTGACAAACCAACACTTGTGCACTGCTACATATTTGCAATGTGTCACATGTTTATGCTGTAGTGTTTACATCTTTACACATGCAGCAGTTGACTTTACATGAGACCTTTTAATATTTCTTAGTGAAACTGATGGAGATACAGGGTGAAAATCTGCCTGTGAAAATCATTCACTGAGTTTAGTTTTGAAAGCCACATAAAGTGCAGCAGTGGCTATGGATTGTATTGTAATTGTAATCTGACATTTATAAAGCGCCACTTCAAGAATAGACTCATCAGAGGTGCTCCCAACCCAAACCAGTGAGACCACTGTCAAGGAATACAGACTTCAGGCGCTTGCGAAACTGTGGAAGAGACAAACTGAGGAACTCAAGCTGCAGCTCTCTGGAAAGGCAATTCCAGCTATGTTTATGTGGCTATGGATCATATGTGGCTGTGGATGTGGCTATGGATCATATGTGGCTGTGGATGTGGCTATAGATCCTTCTGCTCAGCTGCTTCTGTCATTTCATTCTCAACTTAAAACTTACCTGTTTCAAATTGCATATCCACCATAGGCTGCCTCTCTGTCTTGAGGACTGACCTTCTGGATACTGCCCCGATTACGGCTTGGCTTTGGTGTGCCATCAGTTGATGCCTTGTACATTAGATAGACACTGGCACATCAGAAGTTACTAATTATTGTTATTATATTAATGTACATTACTTTTGCAGGATACTTTGTTTACGACAGTATCGACATGTTACGGTTCCATCGAACTAGAAGTTCCTTCGAGTTACTGGTGCATCATGCAGTGGTTAGTGACGTGCAGTAAAGTTTATTGTGCAAATAAATAATAATTTTGTACAATAAATAATAATTTTGTTTATCATAAAACTCAAATATTGAATATATATATATATATATATACGGTGTAGCTTATATTCTTTATTGTTTTGCTTTTTATTAATATAATTGTGGATCTGTCTGAAAATTTATACAGGGCCTTAAAGAAATTCATAGCATGCAGGGTCAGCAAATGGAGGAATAAAAATGGTGTAATTTTGATCAGAGAGACCAAAATTCAAGACAGTTGATTAAATTCATCTTGATTTTGTTATTCCTTTTTTGCGTGACATAGTTTCAGTGACATCTCATTTTGTGTTTTGATCTTTCTCTTAAGCAAAGAAAAGGCTTACAGAAGTTGGGACAGTCTCTGATGCACATTTCAGTTGTTGTAACTCATTTCGATGGATCCAGATCTTGTCTGATCGTTGTAAAAGGCAGTCAGTTTGTCACATTTGCAGACTTTGCAATGTCTGTAAAACTCTTATCTGGGCTTTGCTGCTTGTGTTTTGGTTATTACTATTATTTGTTGCATGTCCTGGGGTGATTTCATCAGGCAACTACTGTTTCTGTCTTTGGGCCAAATTTATAGAGATGCACGTTATGTATATGCACAACATGACTTTGGCCCGAGTGTTTTGGGGACCCTGCCCATGCAAAAATAAATTGGATTCATTATAAAATCAGGCAGCAGTGGGTGGCAAGTCATGCAGGGCAGTATTCAGTGGTGTCTCAGAATTTCGCCATGCATAGATCCTCCAAAGATTTCAACAAGGCGTGTTTGTCTTCTTGTTGCAGATCTTGATATGCTTTGGCATAGCCATTGTAACGCATACGTATATCGGTTATGCCATCGTTGCCTTGATTGTTGAGTTGAACAGCATCTTTCTGCACTTACGCCAACTGATGCAGTTGTCGGGTGTGTCAAAAAGCAGCAGCGTCTATCGATTTAACGGCCTTCTGAACCTTGGTAAGCATCTTGCATTGTCTGTGCATAAGCTGTGCTTGTTTTTGCATTGAGAATATGCACTTCTGCGTCGTAATAATTGCACTTCATGGTATTGTATCTTTTGGGTCTTGACCTGGAACGGAACCCTTTTGCTTATCGATTTTGTTTTGACTGAGCGCCTGTGAATAAGCTCGTCCCAGCGATGTGGCTTTCTTTGGTAGCTGTAGAAATTTCGGAATTACGATGACGATACTGTATGTATGTATGCATGAATCTGAACATTTATATAGCACCTCTTAAGAACCTGTCAAAGCTGCTACATTAACACCAGTCCATACAGTGGGTGCTTCAAGGTGTACAGAATGATAAATGCTCATTTATTGCACCCTTCAATCAACATTAGTCCTCGTCGGCATTGTCTTCGGCTTGAAGTATGTTTTGGATGACGCACAAATATGACAACAGCAACCCAACAAGCGAGCGTACAACCTTTTTGTCAGGGTTACAGAGTATGACTACAAACTCATTTTGGATGATGAATCAGGATATGAATCCTCACATACAGAGGTGAAAGGCAATTGTATCATCTGTTACCGTGTCACCATTGACCGACTAGTAGTTTCCAGTATTTAACCGCATCTTATGGCTGCCAGGGCTGTTGACCTCTACCTTACCCTACCTCTTACCTAAACCTGTGAAGCTAATCACTTTGACTGTTTTTGCACTGCCTTTAAATGCACCTTTGAAGTGCCAAAAGAGGTGAGCAGCTATGCCTGTGGTTGTACCTGATTACCATATTATATGCATGCACCTTGTGGCTGGCTCATTTATAATTAAGTTAGTTTCATTTGTTTTTAAATACTATCAGCAATTTTCTGTCTGACAGAATCGATTTACTGACCTTTGATTGGTAAGGTTTAGGATAGTCATTCAGTCCTGTGAATAGTTGCATTATTAAAAATTAAATTGATGTTTATTGATTTGGGATGTTGTGTTGAGCTTGACTGATAGGCTCAAGTCTTTGTGGGCTAGATGCCTAAGCCGGAGAAATACAGGTTGTTTGTGTTAGTTCATTAAGTGGTTTGCGACCTCGTTTGACTTAGTATCATATGGTTAGAACTGAGGACAATATACATACACGTATATGTGTACATGTATCTGGCTATTTATATGGTGCCTTTTAAGAAAATAAGGGCACTACACATAAATACATATATATCTCATACACAAGCACAAATTTTTTTTATGTCTGGCACGTTAATCTCTTAACATTCATTCATTCATTCGTTCACATATTCATTCATTCTCATGCATAATTCAGCCCGATCTTTGATTTACTTTCCATGCCTGCTTTCTAAAGTAGTATTTATCAGCAATAAACTGATAATTTGTTTATTGTACTGCATCGTTTTGCTGATCAGTTGTGACAAGTAAGTATATGAGGAACTTCAATATTCATTACTATATTTTCTCTACCCCTTCTCATTAGCTTTGTTGGATTTTGCTTAACATTGCCTTACATTACATTTATATGGATGTGCTTTTGCATTTTCTAACTGTATCTGTCGTTTCTCTTGCAGGTACGTATATTGTTTTTCGAATAGCTACGTTAGCCTGGATGACACGATGGGTCATAATCAACCGTGAGGCAATTCCACTTGTTTTCTACACAGTTGGAAGCATTGGTCTGGCAATAATCACGACAATGAGTGTTATACTCTTCTCTCGTCTCCTTCAAAGTGACTTTGTCCTTCGGAAAAATGCTTTGAATATGCATCAGGAATGAGTCTGCATGTGAGAGCCGAGAAACGTTAAAGAAAGTCTGTTTGTAACTTGTGAAATGTGCATTTATCAGTCTATGTAGTTTTCATCTTATTGTGGTTTTGCACAAATGTGAATATATAGGTTTTATATAGCGATTGTATGGCCTCGACCCTGCTTATTTTGCAATGAATTTATCAGGTGAGATCCTTCATCACCGCTGCCCTTTTGAATGGGTGCCACAACATTTAAAGTCCCGTGCACGGACCGTACTAGCCCGAGATTTAAATCTCTGAAATAAGCCACGACTGGGACGCGAACCTGGATCCTCACGCACAGAGGCTTCTTGGTGTACGCACTTACCGATGTAGCTAACTAGGCAAGTACATGTTTAGGCTAAGGGCTGTTAAAGTTGAGCCAGAAGTTTCCACGGAGTGAAATATGCGAGACAGTGTTTTTAGCCACAGTTGGGATCCTGTTGCACAATTACCTTTGTAAGGAAGATCTTTGTTTTATTTGCTTTTGACAGAAATGTGTATTTTAATGAATCAACAACTGCAGCTTACAACAAAAGGTCTAAAGATGTATAAAAAATGTGATTAGCGGCAGCTTTCAATTTTCCATTTAATCGAAAGTAATGTAAACTTGACGATATTGTGTATATTATGCATTTTAAGTGCATTTTAATTAAGTTTGTAGCTTTTTATAATGACTGCAGATGATGTGAAATAAACAAAAATTGGTTAGTGAATGAATCAGCAGGACTAGAAAGGAAAGAGTGAGAAGAAAGGTGTTCACAGAGATCACAGCTTGGGTCAGTGTCATTCCGCTGTACCAGATTATATCTTCCAGCTCAGAATTTGGATATTGCTTGTATATATGATTAAGAAGTCTTATTGTTTTTAGATGCAACTTCTGTGTAATGTGTACTTCAATAATCTGAAGGCTAACTTTATGTGAGTTATTTAATGGTGACAGAGATTAAGAATAATCTGAAGATGGAGAATGATGATAATGAGTAAAACATTAAAATTGTGTGTAAATCCTTTTCCTTGGAGATAGAACTTCCTGTTGTACAGTATATATGGCATCTGTATTGCATAGTTGCAAGTGGTATGGGTAAAAGACTGCAGAAGAGATATTTGGATTCTAGAGTGACGTTGTTGTATAGCTAAGTGGGATCACTGTAACCTTTCACCACTCTGTCCTAAGACTGTGTTGAAGTTGGAATTCATCTCAGCTGCCGATAGTTGGCAGCAGTGGAGTTTCTGACTAGGAAAAGAGAGTATATACAACATATGTTTTGATTATGATAATTGTAGCTGCTGGATTTTGCTCTGATGGTTAGAATAGGCATTATAACATCTCAGAGATTATTCTAAACTTGATTATCAGGCAAAGTGCCAAACATTTGTTACATTTTAAAGCAGTTAATATATTTAAGTGCAGACAAAGTCTGCATATACATGTATTTTACGATTAAGTTATTTTATGACTGATATTTTGATGACTTAGACTTCTGTGTGCGTCTGACTTTTTAAATATGAAAATATGATCACTGCAGATCCTTGCTTGTGCTGCTTGTTGTTTGCCCAGTTGATTTCAGACTCCTTGTTTACCAAGGTCAACTTGAATATGCAGTTTTCTCATTGAATGTTGGCCTAGTTTAAGGCTGTTTTTTGTAAGCCGTACAGGCTTTAAATACAAAAGCCTTTGGGAGCTGTAACGAGTACAGCATTATAATAAGGTTGTATTATAATGAATTCGTGTTCTAAAGTGGAATTAAATTTGGGCTCCACATCCACTGCTGCTGTTTTACAGCATTAGTGTTATAATGAAGCATGTTATAAGAGGTTCCGGTGTATTCTGGTGCCTTCTCCTCATCCTCCTATTTCACTTGCCTCCTCCTATTTCTTCTCATTTGCCTCCTGCATTTTGCTGCAAAGAATCAATCAAAGTTGGAGTTCTTTTACATTGAAAACTGCCTTGAAACTCTACAGGAAGTGGGGCCTACTGTAAGAATTAAGGGGTTGATGCACTTTAAACTGTCTGGATACACCAGACACTATGTAGCTGGAACACAGCACTCATTAATGGTTTAGCAATATAGCACAATTGTTGCCTTTTGCAGTAATTGGTAAATTAGATAATATTGCCTGGCAGTAGTTAGCAACGAATGAATGTGTTTTGACTTTAGTTTATCTTTATCCACACTAGTATCTGCTGTCAGCAGAAATTACTTTAAGGAATAGGTATAATGTCGTCCAATAAGGTCTTCCGCAGAGGGAGAAGGAGGGGTCTCCAAAATGCAGACAATGGAAGGGAGTTCTGCCCAAAGCGGGTGTCTGCAACAAAATTTAGTGCATAGTTATTTCAGTACAGTCTGCGCCTTGAACACCAACTTCAGTCAGATAGCAGTCTGTACTGCATTGGATCTAATATTAGCATCCCACGAGGAGCAGTTAGTGCTGCAAGATCGACGGATAGCCTAATTTGGTTACCTAACATGTATCCTAGTTTTGATAGGCCTCAAGTGTAGTTGCAAAATGTGTACATGTACTTTGAGAGCTCTGGTCCTGAAGTTAATGATTAAGTATTGTGACTTATTTCCGTTAATTTTTACTCGATTTTGCTGCCTCATTTTGTGCCATTGTGTTGTGAAAATTCAGTAATTCTCTTATGTAGCAAATTTCCGTTAAGTTTAACTTTTTTGTTGTGTGTTTCATTTTTTCGGGTCTATTGAGTTTCGGCTTCTGCTGATAATTTTATGTAGTGACTGAGTTTAAAGTACTCAAAGCCCATTATCATTCTTAAAAAGGAAAAACTGATTGGAAGAACAATGCACTAACCAAGTGAATTGTGCTATTACATGTATGGTCATTCCTTTAGTTAAAGCTAACCCAGAAGCTCCAGAGATATTCCCTGTGGGGGGCTTCATTTTATTACAACCCACAAGGGTAGGTGGCCATTCACTTGTTCTTCCGCGGATAGTTCCTGGTTAAAGTTTATTTTATAGCCAAGTTAATTAGGGGAACAGAAATCTTTAAATATCTTTGTCCTGTCCTAAATTTGAACCCCCAAACTCATGGTTGTCGGTTCTCATACTTGTAAGGTTATACTTACTTCGTTTGACCTTTTGTGGGCTTAATCAGTTGAATACTTTGTAATTTTCTTCTGTATACTATTATTTTTTCCTGTGTATATTGTTTAAAGAGTTAAACTTGAAATTTTTCTTTTAGTGTTGATTGTCTGGGTTGCTGGTCACCTGTGTGCTTTAGCCAGAAAGTGGTTCCGCTACATGACTCGGCCTCAGATACTTGTTGCAATCCAAATTGTCTTACCATTACCTACTGTGAAACTTGCAGTAAAATCTACTCCAGAACTTCTGGAAACTGAAAGGGACTTAGCCAAGTTTTGTTTCACTCAGTAGCTCCTAACTACTTTTTAAAAATTACAATGGCTGTAAAATCTACTCCAGAACTTCTGGAAACTGAAAGGGACTTAGCCAAGTTTTGTTTCACTCAGTAGCTCCTAAC
Source organism: Norana najaformis (assembly GCA_964023275.1). Classification (NCBI taxonomy): domain Eukaryota; kingdom Metazoa; phylum Annelida; class Clitellata; order Crassiclitellata; family Hormogastridae; genus Norana; species Norana najaformis. Next base: position 29,269,226 of record OZ029921.1, read on the forward strand.
TACTTTTTAAAAATTACAATGGCTGTCAGCTATGTCTGGGTTCCCTAGTTCTGTATACTGTAAATCCACAAATGTTGGTAGCCATTAAAGTTTGAAAATTTGAATAAAAATTATTTTTGCACCAGGAAAGTTTGCATTTTGGAGAAGTTGAGAACTCATAATAAATTAAAGCCCATGCATTGAAAATGTTGGCAGCCAGAAAGATTTGCAATTTTTAGCCAGTCGCAATATTCGCTAAATAAATGGCATGCAAACATTTGTGGATTTACAGTATTGTCATTTCTGAAATGAAGACAAAGACATAGAAACAAGTTATCATCAGTTTTCAAGAAATGTCATAAAATAACACAGGTTTGTTCTGAAAAACAAAACCATAAAATGTTCCCGGCCTGATATGACAGAACGCCATAAATTGTAATTTCAGTAACCGTCATACTTTGGACCAAGAAATTCTGACCTTACACTGTTTTCAAGCAAAGTAATGCAACAAAACTAATTCGTTTCGTAGAAACAACTATGAACTTGCCCTAATGTAACGCTATCCACTCACAGGTAACTAAGTAAAATTGTATCATTCAAAACAGCAACAATAATCTCATTTTCTTAACAGCTGCTTCTGAGAAGGCTTTGTCTTGTCTCTGGCTGAGCTATTTTTGACTGGAGTGATCAGCATTCTCTTTGAAGACAATACACGATGGTCATTACACCGAAAACGAAGCTAAGGACTGCGTGTATGTCGATGGAGATGACATCACCGCTGGATTTCACGGTAGTTTTTCCAGCGCCTCCTGCAGTTGGTTTTGCTCCAGGACCAGCACCGCCGCCGTTGCCGCCGCCGACGCCCCCTCCGCCTCCTGCGGGAGTGGTTTCGGGATCTGCTGCTCCTCCCGCTGCGGTAGTTACCTCCTCTGCTGAAATACACAGTATCATTTTCGATAAGAGTACAGAAAACACTCTACCTCAGTACCACTGTTCGTTATTCTGTTTGCGGCGGGGTTGACAGTGCAATTTATCTATACTTTGGAGTAAATCGACCAGCCACTTTTTCTTTGCTGAACATGTTGAACTAGTTTAGTCACCACTTAATTTTAGAAAAGGTAGGAGGCATATCCTAACGCATTCTGCTACTACGGAACTATTGCAAACCAGTTACGTTTCATATCAAGGCTAACAATAGCGTTCCAGTTATAGCTCTGATCAAATTTAGATTTTCATGTAACTACGGATGGTTCAAAATCGTCCGTCAAATGGTTAGACAAACTTCAAAATGTAGTGGTTGAAAAGCTATACAAATTGTGCTTTTGACAACCAAGATTTTCACACAATTCGAAACGCTAAGCTAAAGTTTCAGAATTTCAAGTTTTGTAATACTCGGCGATACAAATCAAGGAATGAAGTTTTTTATATTGTGCCAAGGCATTAATGTGCGTTGACGCTACGCCATTTTTAACTGGCGAAATTCTGTCAAATTCTATCATATTCCAGTTACCTTTTGGTGCTCCATACGTCTCTTTGAAACACACAACGACAAGGATCACCATCAATATTTGACGAATGCAACTGCCCGACGCCATTTCGGGAAGAATTAACAGCGAAAATGTCGAATAAAATCGGAATCTCGTCCCTGCCTTCTTCTTCAACTGCCGGCGTCCTTCGATCTGCACAAAAGAACGCTGTCGGCTGCTTCGCAGTCTTTCGTTTGCCGCCGCCGCGAAATTAAACCAATCAGAGCTGTGCTATGAGTCACGTGACCTCGTTTGATTTTGCGTCACGTCTGGTTCGAATTTTAAAAAAAATATGTGGCGCCATTCAGATCACAATTTGGTCTTGAACGAGTTAAATCGAAATTGTAATGTAAATAATGTGATTCACAGTCTTGCAATTTCTCGACTACACCAATGCAGGAAAATCAAATAATTCACGGGTCTTTACTCAAATTAATTTCAGTCCTTGGGAGACATACTGTTGTGTCAGTTTCGATGGTATACCAAGCCGTGTACTGTAAGTAAGTATGTACAGCTGTAATGAATTTATCGGGTGAGTTCATTTACCATAGCAGAGTTAGATTTGTGTCCAAAACTGGGGGCTGACTAAGTGGTTAAGGTCTTCCCATAGTGGCTTAAAAAGGGCGATTTTTGTTGACTTAGTCTGGGTCTAACGTATAACCAACCTCCGGCAAATCCAGTCCTGCAACACTACTGCCAGTTTGAGTAATTAAGTCGTTTATTCATTAAGTAAGTAAGTATTGTTATTTATTTATTTAAAGCACTTATAGCGAGCGCAATGTCATTAGGTCTACACCTGAATCTGAGGCGAGGATGTATGTTAGTATATTTATTAGGCCTGCCTCTTTGGACAGATAAGGTAGATAAGTAAGTAGGTAGGATTACAATACAATACAACTTATATTTATAACACGCCTTAATAAAACAATGTCTTACTCAAAGGACGCGTTACAACATAATAATTAGTTATAGTACTGAGAGAATAAATGAGTCATAAGTTTTAATTTAAAAGTATCTATTGAAGAGCATCTTCGAATAGATTCATGTAGGCCTAAAGAGTTCCACTCAGCTGGACCAGCTACTTCAAAATTCTTTTACCAAACTGTTGGTTAACTCTTTTGACTTCAAAGTCCCCTTTTGAACTCAGTGGAAGTACAAGGTTTCAATAGAGAGGACAGGTAGGACGGAGCAGAGCCTGACATAATTTTGAACATAAGTAGACAGATTTTGAAAGATATGCGGGCCTGAATGGGTAACCAATGAACTTGTTGTAAAGAATGAGTAATGTGATCTCGAGGGCCAAGGCTTTTAACTAGGCGAGCTGCAGCATGAATAACAGAGGTAAGCGGTGAGAGGGTAGATTTAGGTAAAGCATAAAGCACTGAATTGCAATAATCAATTCTGGATAGTATAAGTGAATGAACCAGGACATGAAGGCAATGCTCATTAAGACAGCGTTTAATCTGATGTATCCGTCGTAGGTGGAAGAAATTATGTAGATAATTAGCTAATTAGGTAGGTAAGATAATTTATATAGCTCCTATAATGGCAAGAAACTCCGACCTGGTAATGGATTTAATGAAAATGGATGGCGATGTTTTCATGATACAACACACTTCAGTCCTTTCAACCTTCCTATCTTCGTCAATTATTTACAATTCAACCACTCCGTTCAACCCGCTCCTCGTCTGTCCTAACACTTCTTTGCCCTCCAGTCACCTCATCCTTAAAATTTGGTAATCGCTCCATAACCATAGCAGCCCCACCCCTTTGGAATAAACACCCGCCAGAATTACGACAATTATCTGATCCATCATACGAACTCACCAACACTTCACCTCTTTCAGTATCTGCGCAAGTCTTTCACTCAAGACTGAAAACATTTCTTTTCCATAAATCTTATCCTGATTCTTCCTCTTCTCATTGTCTCTCTTCTCGCTTGAACAGTTTCAAACACCATCCACCGTAGCCGTCCGACTGCCTGACTCCTGGATCTTGACCTGGAACCGAACCCTTTTTCCTGTCGATTTTGTTTTGACTGAGCGTCTGTGAATAAACTGGTTCCCGCGTCTTAGCTTTCGTTGGGCGCTGTTGAAATCTCGAGATTACAGTTACGATGATTTAGGACTACAGCGGACCAACCTGGTATACAACCAGGCAAATTTGTATTTGGCCACTGTCACTTGTCAGTTATAATCATTGTGAAAACCACAAATGACTATCTTGCTCGCGTGAAGCCGATTTTCACAAATGCTTTTTCTTTGACGCAGTCCGTTTTCTAACAACTCCCAGAAAAGGTAACATGATCTAAGTTACGGAAGTGGATAGTGTTTACTCCGTGTAAATGTTTAACTTATTTGATGCACCTCTCGATCGATCGCTGTGGTTGACCCGCTTTTGCTTGCCTACTCTACGAGTACTTACTTACAACGTTTATAAGCGATGCTGCAGAGAAAACTAAGATATTTATTTTACAATTAGCAGCAGAATTAGTAAAATAAATATGATATATGGTGTCATTTCGCAGAAAATCTGGAACGCTGTTGTGCGTAAATTCGTTTATGTTATATTATGTCACCGTGGGATGGGCGTGCACATTTACGAGAAAGTGCTGTGTGTGTGTTATCTTGTGTTGCAGTGTGGGATGGTGTTGAAATGTGTTCGGACATATTAAACATCGCTTATGCAGTTCCACGAGTGATCTATACACCGCAATCATTCTTGAACATTTGTCGTTATTCCCAGCAAAGTGCTAGAACTCGCCGCAATTCATCTGTTTACTCGATCGGCGGCTATTGTGTTTCTCGTCGACCATCACTTAGCAGACCACAATTAGCATCTTTGCATTGTCTTCAGTGATCGTTAACAGCCCAGGAGACGTTCGCAGGTTTTCCTTTATAAATTTCCGCTTTAGAATCAGGACTTCATTCTTGTAAAACATTCAAGCAGTTTGCAGTTTTTAAAAATAGTTCATTGTTCTGTTTCTCAGGCAGTAGGTTTCATGGACAAACGTACAAGTTTTTTTGCATGCTTGAATTTATTTTGTATTTTAGAAAATTTAGTATGAATTTGCTAATTCTTTCATACATCGTCTGTTTATTTTGGAAATTAGGTGAGTGTTTTTGCTTATAAAGGCCTCGTAAATAGCTAAGAAACTTTTAAGAAACTTTGTTATAAGACACACCAAAACACGTGAATCTGATAATACTGGAAAAGTTGCTCTCAGTTGTTTCCCCAGGTGCTGATACCTTTCTGTCTCACAATAATTTTTGAAGCAAAATTATTCTATTCTCGAGTTGAAGGAATGATGTTGATGCTCTATCACATTCACCTCCAACCTGTCCATTTTCCTAGATCTCTGGCATGGCTTTGCATGAATTAGCAGCTTGCCAAAAACTGCTTCTTACACAAGAAGCCATGTCATCATCATTAGCATAAGTTTCCATGTCTGATTTATCTGTATGCAAGTGTTGTCCATACAGTGAAATTTTCTGGTTTCATTAATGAATTAATTCATAAATAAATCCATAAATGCATACATTCATATTTTTAATTTTATAGTATATCAATATGGTGTTTGTGAACAGAAGCCGTCTGATACTGTTTCAGCAACTTTGCAGTCTTGTCCAGCTGGATTTGAACAAGAACCGGTGTCAGGAAGATGCTTCTCTGCAGAGGCTGGAAATTTTTCTTGGTCTTCTGCCAATTCCTCATGCAGCTCGTTGGGGGCCATTTTGGCTAGAATCAACTCTGACAACATTTCTTCGTTCATATCAAACACTGTGCTAAGCAACAAATTGTAAGTTTATGCTGATTATGAATAGCATTATGTTTTATGTTTGAATTATTGGATTTAAGTAAGTAAGTAATCTCTCTGTTAGCACAAGATGAATGCCTGCACTTTACAAAGAGCAGTGCAAAACAGTAAGCACAATGACGGCAAAAGCATTATATGGTCATAAATCATTTCTCTAGGAATTGCTTTACTTTTTAATATAAGGTAAGGTACCAGCAATTGTACCTCTATTAACAGGACTTTTTGAGGGCATAGCTGCTTATCTTTGAATGATCATTCAGCTGTGTCACAGACATAAGTGGCAATCCAACATTCAGCAGCTTTATCTTCACTCTGTAGCTTGATCTTGTAGCTTAAATGGTTAAACAGCAGACTGAATTTCAATGGCGTTTGTCAGAATTTAAACACGAGACACTTAAGCAGGCTTCAGATACGTTATCAATCTGTCATTGGGCCACTTCATGAGGAATTTTGTTATTTTAAAATCAGTTAATTGTTAATCAGACTGAGAGGCTGTATTGGTAACTTATAAATAGATTTACCAAGTCTGAAACATAACTAATAAGTTGATCCCACCCATTGCAATTGGTCTCAGTTAAGCTATGATGAAGGGTTTGACCTTGAAAATAGTCATCAATGTGTCATGTACCATCCTCTGAGTCAATTACCTTAACATATATAATTTTATTATAGACGTACAGACAGTATTTTATTGATTAGGTAGTTAGGGTGATTTACACAATGTTTGTAAAAATAAAAACAGCTGTTATGCATAATAAACATGATTTAATTAGACCAAATTTATATAATTTGATTTTAAATTAAGCTAAAGAAATAACTTGAATGATTAAATTAGACGATCGTTAAGATGAATAGATTTAAAGAGAGACTCAGAATCAAATAGAAAGCCCATTTTTAATACCCTAAAAGATGATGTTTGGTTTTTAAAAGAGCATGTCGATAAAAAATGTAAAGGAAATTGATTAAACTACATACCTGCTAATTGATATGTAAAGTTCAAGTAAAGAAAATGAATAACATATTGACCCAGAGCAAGCTTTAGAAGGGTGAAAAGAAGGAAGGAAGTGTCGAGGAAATGAAGGTGGCAAAGAAGGTGGCAGAGGAAACATGGAGAAAAAATTATAAAGAAAATGAAGAATAAAAATAATGGTAGATAGAGGAAAAAGAAGAAAAAGTGATTAGAGTTATTTTTATACTGTCATTTATTTCTCTTTCGTTTATTAATTAAAATGAATAGTTGTAGCAATGAAGATGTTGAAAACTGTTTAGGGGCGATGTATTCTGGATTGGACTTACCGATTTGGCTGTGGAGGGTGTGTTCCACTGGCTCACAAATGAGTTCCCGCTGTGGAATCACTGGAATGTTGGGTTTCCACTCTATTCCAGACTGTCCAACTGTGTCTGGGTCAACAGGTCAACCAGTTTGCTATGGAGAGATGCAGGCTGCTCTGAACTGCATGGATTCATCTGTGAATACATAGCTAACAGGGCCACAAGTAAGTTAAGATCATACTGAATTAATTGAACCTTCAACCTACAGTGATTGTATTTATTAATTAGATGTTTTTTATTGTTGTAAGTACAAGAAAGGTTAAACCTGAGGAATTTGCCATAGAAAAGTAATTGTGCTGTAGCAGTATCTTAAATTTATGTAATTTTTTTCTCTAACATTATCTGTTTTGCTTGCAGTTCCGACAGATCCTGTACTGACTGGAGAATGCCTTAAAGGTATGAAAATTTGCAAACATCAATTTTCCCACCTCTATAGCATCAATATGATACAATATCTTGACAAATTCAGTATCTATTTAGCCTATATGGTACATTACAGTATATCAATATCAGTTCAATATATTGACAGATATATTGACAGATTTTATGTGTCGATTCTGCCATACCCAGGAACATTCTTCCAAGGACTTGTTTATCGTGTAATTAACTTGTAATTTTACCTCTTTTTATCTTATCTGCTTCTTATTCACTGTATCAAATAAGTCATAATACATAAACTTTACTTTGTCTTACCTTACCGTTTCTAACCTTACCTTGCCTTCCTCATGGTGTCTTACTAGAAAAAACTTTGTATTTCAGCAAAGCCACTAGTTCCTAATCCATTGCCATCTTGCTGGAAGTTTTTTGTTGCAAACTTTACCTGGGCTCAGAGTAAGGCCAGGTGTGAAAGTACATCTGGTGCTCTTGTGATTCCAACAGCAGCCAATTTACAAACGATTATAAACGAAACAGCTTCACGTAATGCGTAAGTACATTGGACAGACGTTATAGAAGAAGCAGTAGCTTAATTTGAAGTATCTTTTTGTCAGTGGCTCTGTTTTCCTCTAGCAAACTTGCATATAGCATGGGGCAGTGAAACAAGCAATACTGTGGTGCGCTGCTATATATGCACCAGAACCTAATTATACACAACAAGAACTGCCTGATAAAGAATTCTTATTATAAAGAGACACTTTCTACAGTTTAACTAATTTGGTATCCACATCCCTTCCTGTGTTATTTCAGAATTTGCATTATATCAAGGCTCTGGTGTACTATATATATATATATAGATATATATATACATACATATATATACATATATATATATACACAGTTATATATAATTACATATAGTTTTATCTGGACATTCATATATTTATATCTAGACATTCTGGAATAGTCTTCCCATTAACTTTCATAATGTTCCTATTAACTGTCAGCAGGCAACATTCTATTCGCTTGCTAAAACTCATTTATTTAATTCCTTTGGGCAGCCATGTTCCCAGTGCTTTGAGGTGCTCCTAAAATGCACTCTATAATTATAAAGTTCAGATACATACAGATAGCACGTAAGATTTAAGGAACTTTCAAAGCTGGTGAAATAGCAGATATTTCCACTTTTTGGTGTAAATCTTGAACCGTTTATGGGATTGCGACGTATTTTAACTTAAACATGAACAAACTGTTTATGCAGAGATTCATACTGGATTGGACTCAGTACCCAGAATACTGATGGAAACCTTCGAATGGAAACGACCACTTGTGTTCCAAGCTGGACAAACTGGGCGGAGCCATCGTACAATGCTGGAGGGAAGTGTGCTCTTTCCAACACCAACTTAGGTCACGATTGGCAGATGGTTAATTGCAGTGGACTGCACAGCTTTCTGTGTGACTATCAGTTGAGTATGTATTTCTTCTTGGGGTGTGCAATAGGCTTGTTTAGCGTTTCAAATCCCTGCCATGGCTGACATGTTTGTATATTTTTTGTTCCACTTGTTCCCCTAGAGAACTTGGCTATAAAGCTGACCCTTCAGTGGGAAGATCATGCAGCGAGGGTGAGGACTGGGCACCCACCTTCATGTGTTGAGGCTAAGGAAAAGGAAGTTGCTAACACTTCATACTCATGCTGTCTCACAGAGCTAGCTTTAGGGCTGCTCTTCATCGTCTTCTTCTTTAGAGGCAATCCAATGAATATTAGTTTTATTATAAAATTGCAGTTCTCATGACTTACGCCTAAACTGACCAGCAATTGCTACAGTGTCAAACGGGAAAAGCCAAATAAATGCTTTCAGTGTTTACTGACGGTGCCTTGCTAGTCATGATCCCTTCCATAGCCACTAAGCGTGAGGATGACGGTTCGTATCCCGGTCGTGGCTTGGGTCAGAGATTTGAATATCAGGCTAGCACAGTCCTGAAATGGTGTGGCACCCATTCAAATGGTGGTGAAAGATCTCACCCAATAAATTCATTGAAAAATGAGCAGGATCGAGGCCATACGGTTGCTATAGAAAAACGTGTACATTTACTTTTGTGTGGCTCCGTGATACGAATTAAGGGGCAAAGCGACAGAGATTCTGGAGGCGTTACGGAAAAACAGTTACTAATAAGCATCTGTCTGACACTGGATTGTGACAGATTGAGACTTAAGTGCATCACTATTAATTGCCAAATTGTTTATCTATTCATTCACACATGTATTTAAGCTGGGGCATGTTTCTTCAGGTGGTTATTACAAGATGGGATGAACACGTTTTTTCAAATGGTTATTCAAATGGTTGGATTGAAGCCCTAATAAAAGCCTTTTTTTGGGCTCAGCCAAACTTGCATGAGGAATTTTCTGGTTCAGCTAACAGCAGCACTTGTTTTTCCAGCTGCATCTAACTTGCACCACTGCTGGTATTTAATTATCAGGTTTAAAAAAATGTTGGGCACAGATTTAAATCATTCATTGTTTATTGGCAGTATTGTATTTATTAAGTAATATTAAAATTAATTTGTTTTTGAAATATGCCAAATGCTTCTTACAACATGCTTCATTCACAGGTTTTGATGTAAAATAGTCTGGGACTTTCATTCACAGATTTTGATGCAAAATAGTCTGGGACTTTGATCCCAAATTTAGGTTGGTTTCAGAAAATGACCTCATCATAAAACGACTTTGTTTAAAGGCATTTATTGATATGGTATCTAAAGACAACATTTGTAAGATTATAACATTTATAAAAAGGATCTGATGTAACTGCTTGTGAATGTTTAATTTATTTGGCACAGGCTTAAACTGTTCTTTGCCACCACCTGTTCCTCCAAATGCTGTTCTCCTGGCGATAGACAATGTGAGCTACCCATTTATAGCGGCCTTCTACGGTTGCCAGACTGGCTACAACATGACATCAGGACAGAGTTACAACTATATTGTTTGTGGCAATTGTGGCGAATGGATCACACTCAATTCATATTACTGCATGGGTGAGCAGACTTATTTATGGTCTGTATATTGAGTTAGAATAGGCATACGATCGTGACTGAGCAATTTGGGCTGAAAGAGATGCGCATGACTGTCCAGTTTTGGCTAGAAGAAATGATTGTGACTGGGTTTTTTGCTAGAAAAGATGATTGTGACTGTGAAGTTTTGCTAGAAAATATGATTGTGACTGTGAAATTTTGGCTAGAAAAGATGATCCTGACTGGGCAATTTGGGCTAAAAAAAATCCTGACGGGGCCTTGTGGGTTAGAAATGACAGATAATCCTGGGGGCATTGTGGGCTAGAAAAGATGATTGTGACTGGGAAATTTTGGCTAGAAAAGATGATCCTGACTGGGTAGTGTGGGTTAGAAAAGATGATCCTGACTGGGCCTTATGGGTTGGAAATGATAAATAATCCTGGGGACAGTATGGGCTAGAAACAGCATGTGGTCCTGATTTGGTATGATTTGGATTGCCAAAAAGGTTAACAGCAGCTGAGATACTTGTGTATAAGCTGTTTTTTTACATTTTTTGCTTATCTGAAATGCTCTAGGGTAAATAATAGGCCAAATTGGAGTCAAGTATAATGTAGTGTTAAGCTTGGTCTGTCAACTTTAAAGTTCCTTATAGAACATGGGAGCAGCAATCAAACAACTGGACACCTTTTAATTTTTATGGTTTGTGTGGCTTGGCAGCAGGTTGCAAGTTTTACTTGGTGCACCAGGCATGGAACAGATACAGTGGCAAGTGACTGACACATTTTGCCAATCTGTGAATGTATCAGGATTGCTGCTGTCATGTCTGCACTTCAGCTGAAAGATTATTATTATTATTATCATCATCATCATCGTCATCATCATCATTATTATCATTATTATTATTATTGTTATTATTGAGACAACTCACATGCTGTCATACAAAGGCACTTTAGTTACAAAGGACATGTTGGGGAAAGATGAGGCAACTCTGGTCAGTCAGTCGAATGAATTTTCAGACTTGTAAGTTAGAACATTTGTTCATTCAGTAAATTCATGTAGCACCTGTATCCGATATATTTATTTTGGCTGTGTGATATTTAGTAGCTCAGATGCCCAGTGAAATTGTTGTCTTGTATGGACCGTTGGCTCAGTGCATGTTCAAATGATGGATTAGTGCATGTGTAGACCAGTGCATGATTGGGTCATAGACCCTGCATGCGTGGATCAGTGCATGTCCGGACAAACGAACGAGAAAGCAGTTACTCAAGTGAAGTTTGAAAAACCTATTATAATGTTGCTTGTTGTTTCTACTTGTATACAGCAATTCCTACGACAGTTTCATCAACGTCAACTAAAAAGAAAGAAACAACCACTTTTTCCATCACAATTCCCCTGCAATCTTCAGCAGCTGTAACTGCTACATCATTACTTACTACAAGCCCATCACAGTACCTCACAACAACTGGGCTAAGTACCACTCAAATATCTGAGCTACAAACCAGAAGTCTGGATAGCACATCGGCTACTGCAATAACTACTATTCTAAGCACGCCTCAAACTACAACACATACTGCTACAATGAGCCCACCTCAAACTACAGTGCAGACCACATCTCAAACTACAGCACAGACTACTATACAGGCCACATCTCAAACTACAGCACAGACTACTACACAGACCACACCTCAAAATACTGCTCAGACTGCTACACAGACCACACCTCAAACTAATGCACAGACCACACCTCAAAATACTGCACAGACTACTACACAGACCACACTTCAAACTACAGCACAGACTACTCTACAGACCACACCTCAAACTAGAGCCCAGACTAGCACACAGACCACACCTCAAACTACAGTACAGACTACTACACAGACCACACCTCAAACTACAATACAGACTAATACACATACCACGCCTCATACTACAGCACAGACCACACCTCAAACTACAATACAGACTAATACACAGACCACGCCTCAAACTACAGCACAGACTACTACACAGACCATACCTCAAACTACAGCACAGACCACACCTCAAACTACAGCACAGACCACACAAACTACAGCACAAACTACTACTCAGACCACCCCTCAGACTACAGCACAGACCACACTTCAAACTACAGAGCAGACTACTACACAGACCACACTTCAAACTACAGAGCAGACTACTACACAGACCACACTTCAAACTACAGCACAGACTACTCTACAGACCACACCTCATACTACAGCACAGACCACACAAACTACAGCACAGACTACTACACAGACCACACCTGAAACTACAGCACAGACCACACCTCAGACTACAGCACAGACTGCACCTCAAACTACAGCACAAACTACTACTCAGACCACCCCTCATACTACAGCACAGACCACACTTCAAACTACAGAGCAGACTACTACACAGACCACACTTCAAACTACAGCACAGACTACTCTACAGACCACACCTCATACTACAGCACAGACCACACAAACTACAGCACAGACTACTACACAGACCACACCTGAAACTACAGCACATACCACACCTCAGACTACAGCACAGACCACACTTCAAACTACAGAGCAGACTACTACACAGACCACACTTCAAACTACAGCACAGACTACTCTACAGACCACACCTCAAACTACAGCACAGACTAGCACACAGACCGCACCTCAAACTACAGTACAGACTACTACACAGACCACACCTCAAACTACGGTACAGACTACTACACAGACCATGCCTCATACTACAGCACAGACCACACCTCAAACTACAGCACAGACTACTACTCAGACCACACCTCATACTACAGCACAGACCACAACTCAAACTACAGCACAGACCACACCACAAACTACAGTACAGACTACTACACAGACCACACCTCAAACTACAGCACAAACTACTGAACAGAGCACACCTCAAACTGCAGTACAGACTATTACACAGACCACACCTCAAACTACAGCACAGACTACTACTCAGACCACACCTCATACTACAGCACAGACCACAACTCAAACTACAGCACAGACCACACCACAAACTACAGTACAGACTACTACACAGACCACACCTCAGATTACAGCACAGACTACAGCACAGACCACACCTCAAACTGCAGTACAGACTATTACACAGACCACACCTCAAACTACAGCACAAACTACTGAACAGAGCACACCCCAACCAATGGTACAGACTTCTTCTCAGAGCACACCTCAAACTATGGCACAAACTACTACACAAAGCACACCTCAAACTATGGCACAAACTGCTACACAAAGCATGCCTCAAAATACAGCACAGGCCGCTGCACAGAACACTCAGAGTGATGGAACTGCGGAGACTGTTGATTCCTCAAAAACCACCTGTCAAATACGCTTGGATAGAACTACAGTTTTGGGCAAGTCATTACTATTCAGTGTGATTTTTAAAACGTTTTACCAGTATCATTTTCTTGCACATGTTTAGCATATGGTGCTATATGTATGCTTGGGTCGAACGACTGAATTAACGAATCAATCATTAAATGAATAAGTTAATTAAAAACGAAAGAATGACTAAGAACTTTAGGCAGATGTTTGGTTTTGTGGATAGCATTAGCTTTACTTCTTTGCTTACGCTGCAAATTTTTGTGCTCTGTCTGAAATTGACAAGTCATGCCACACAACATTTGACCTACAAGAAGGACCTCCAGCTGCTGTTGGATGGCCGTAGTTGTATTTTCCTTTCAGCCCCAGGACCTTGCCTTTCTAGGATTATTTTTCAGTTGGCGTGCTAAAATGTATCACAGTCTGACCTCCGTTCTCTGTTAGATTTTGTAAAGGAGCAGTTGTTTCTTTAGTAATTTCAGATGTCTGCATATTAATTTGTAAGTACAGTTATTTCAGGTCAACCTCTGCCTTAGACATCAACTTCAGTTAGGCAGCAGACAGTCTGTACTGCATTGATCTAATTAATCATTCTCTACAAATAAATGTTGTGACATTAGATGCATTTTGCATTGTACTAAGGTTATAAAATGGATTGCAACACTTATGGGTGTTTGTGAATTCAGTTCATCAGTTGATCATGGCTGTCGTGTGTTTTGCTTAGAGGATGATTGCATGCAGTTACTAACATCAGTGGGAATTGGAATCGATACCAGTACAACCGAGACAAGTCCAACTGCTAGCTTTACAGCTGCTAGCAGTACAGCTGATAGCTATGTAACTAATGTGACAGCAAACTTTACTACAAGTAAGTTGTTACTGGTGCTTTTTAATATTGGTTTTGTATAAAGTTTATGCATGAAATCAGTATACAGCTGAAACTGTTACACATTGGAACCTGCATGCACATTATGACTCAGATGCTGATAACCGATAGTGTGGTGTGGTGGAGAAAAGTTAATGCCACCTTGCTATATATCATTTGGGATGCAATAAACATATATGTATCTTTATATATGTATATCTATATATATGCCATATATACCATGTATGGAGTGCAATTCTGTATACATGTACTGCTCACTCTTAGCAGTGATAGAAGACAGAGGTTCTACACTAAACACGATTGTTTAAAATTGAAGTTTGACATTAGTTTTAATTGGCAGTGTAACAAGCATTGAAGATTTGTATGTGAAATTCACCTGTTAATATTATATTTTTTATAATTTAGTTGGATTTTTACGAACTCACTGCAATGCTCTGCCGGAATTTTCATCGATGACAACTAATTATTCGGACCCGAGCATTGGATCTGTTGTGGAGGTCACGTGCTGTGGTGATCTCACGTTTCCTGACCATACACATGTGAAGTTTGTACGTTGCAACGAATCCGGACGATGGGATCCACCGATCGAATATTGTGCCAGTGAGTATCCATGAACAACACAACCCACCTTGACAACTCTTCTCCCCCTTCTTTGGTCTTCTGGCAACCGGACTTGGTTCTTGACGTGGCATCTTTGGACATCCCGACTGACTTGACACAGCACTCATGCATAAGCTGGTGCCCTGCACTTAGCTTTTAAGTAGCGCTTTAGAAATTTCAAGACTACGATTATGAACAGTGGGAATGCCATACACGGCTTGCGTCAGTTACCATCTTACAACCGGTCTTGTCTTTTCCCTTCTGGTGCAGGGCTGTAAGCCATTCTAAGTATATGGGCCAACTCAGCCCACCATAATTCTGGGATCAGTATGTATATACATGTAAGCTGGGAAGTTTTAACTGGTGTCCTGTGTTGGATTGCCGACGTGTTTGTGCTTCAGCTAAGATGTCCTTCAGGCCCCACGACCACACTTCTAAGTTTTGTTTGTTGAAGTGTGTAAACAAATGTTTTTCCTGCACATTTTACTAATTAGTTTAGGAGTGAGCTATGCAGGGATCTGTTGAGTTGAACTTCATTCAAGGCAGGGCAGCTGGGTAATGCTAAATCATACCTTAAGGTCATACGATTCCTCACTTAGTCAATGGACACATGGCATGTTAACAATGCATTACTTACTTACTAAGCTGCATGGCACTGCAAAATTGAAATTTTTGTTTTGCATAAAACATTACACACGTTACATTACATGCATAAAATGTTGCATATGTCACATAAATTGCTGCTATACTGTATTTTCTATTAGAAAGCATCACGAAGGCTTTTCGGTCTGAGTCGCAGCCGCTGGAGGCACCAGGATCAGTGGGAATAGGAAGTGTTGCCTTGATCATCTGTGTCCTGGAGATGGCCGGCTTATTTGCACTTGACCTTGACCTCTACTACAGAAATCTGCAACTACTTCACCGCAATCTATGCCACGGACGAAAAGTTGTGTCACGGAACCGCATCGGCTGCTGATTGTAAACACAGCATTTTGTTGTTGATGGAGTTACCTTGAATTGTGTGATTTGCAAATAACAGATCTTGTTAGAGGAAGAATCTTCTGTGTTTGTGCAGCTTGAATTGTGATATGCAAATTACATCTTGTTAGAGGTTAGAATCTTCTGTGTATGTGCAGCTTCCTGGTGTATTACGATACACATAAACATTAATTTGCTGTAGTTTCTTTAGACTCCCTGGTTAGACTTCACTTTCACAAGGAACACTACAAGTTTAAGAACGTTTACGATTGGCCAAACCTTTACAGAACGTGAAATGAATACTTGTAGACAATGAAGATGGTGAAAGTTGTTTAGAAATGCGTAAAATCACTGATTCGCGTTTCTTGGAGACATGGCCATGTGGGTGCATTGGGACTTTTTACCGGGTAATCTGTATATATTGTGTGCACTTATAAATCTGTTGTTCAGTCATGCAACCTGTAAGGTTGCAAAGCTAAACAACAGATTTCTAGTTGCAAATATTTAAGGACTTGACATTATCCACAGACACCAGGTACATGCAATTCACAACTATGCATGCTGGTAGATGTCCTGTTGTCCTTAACTATTTGGACAATGTTAAGACTGGAATTACATTCCATCTGTGATTGTGATTGAAAAGTCGTGGATTCACTTATGCTTGATCAGCAGATGCGTTGACTCTTGCTTTGCCTCACACGAGAAGAGCAGAACGGTGGCTGTTCTGAAGCTTTGGAATTCACTGCTCAGTTCTGCAGTCTGTCAATTCTTTAATGTCATTCAGGTCTACACTTAATACTTTCCTGTTCAACTTACCTACTGTAGCCTGATCTCTGGTTTCCTTGACCTAACAGATTTCAACTGGTTTTCTTCAACAGATTATGAATTTTTACTGCAGCTTCACTTGAAGCCACCATTGATGGATGCCTTGTGGGTTTTGATAACAACACTATACAAGTCATTCGATTAGACTGGAGAGGAGAGACAGGGTCTTTTCAAATGGGATTAAGTGTTTACTATGAAAAGGTTTTCTTTAGTGGCTGATGGTCCAGTAGTGCCATCTACAAAGTTTCTGCACATGACTGATGGCACAAAGGACACAACTGCACATTCAACTGCCAACACAGGCGTGTTAGTTTGCGAATGTCACTGTTTAGAGACTTTCCACTCATTTGAGTATCATTTGCCACCAGATGAACTTAACGTAAAGTGCCTTTGAGAGGATCCACAATGGTAAATACATACATGTACAAGAAAAGTTCCACTGCTGATCTCCTGTTGTCCAGAAGCAGAGGTCAAAGGACAGCAATTACACTTGGCCACTATTGCACTTGGCCTTTTAGAACGGTTAACTTTTTTTGCTTAGAGCACCAGTAATAAACAAGTCTGCTTTACTAGTACTATTTCATGTGAAGGTAACTATGTATTCTGACTCAGGCTTTCAGAGCAGTATGAAGCACAAGACAACTCAATTAAAAGTTTAAAACATATATTCTAAAAGTAGAAAGCTTCAATTTAGTAGAATTCATTACCGGGTGCAAGTTCACTGATTGTCTTTAGCAACTTTACAGCATAGCATAAAATTCTAACATATGGTGTTTCATTCTGTTGAAATGCAAAGATTCATTAAGTACTTCTTCATCATATTTGTTAAAATACTTTAAAACCTATCAGACGACAAACTATTCAGCTGCACTCCCACCATAACAGCTCTCCAAAAAACAAGTCTTAAGTCAGCAAGCTTCACCACTCCTGCCTCAATCACCTCAGCACAAAGGTGGACAGTTGATCCACAGTGACAGACCAACGAATGCAAAAGCCCATGCTGTGCCAACCCAGAGTATAAACAGAAAACCTATCATGTGAGTAAAAATAGCCAAGAATGATAGGCACACAAGATCACAAAGGTTGCTGGGGCCACAAAGCAACCTGGCAACAAAAGACAGACCCTTAAACTTGGTTCCGGAAGAGAAAGGCAACCAGTAAAGTTGGTCAATCATGCAACAAGAGATACTGGAGAATCACAGATTAGTTATAAGTTTTGAATGGAGACCAGACTACTACTTCTTCTGTAAGCCAACAAAACCAAATTGCAGTAATTAGTGTGACTACACATGAAAGCATGGACCACAGCAGCAGACAGGTTTCGAGACACAGCGCCTGGTAGCTCCTAACTGCAAAAATGGAAGTTTGAAGAGCATGTAGATGAACGCTCCAAAGAAATTCAGATATACTATATTAATATGGAAAAATAAACATTGGAAATGTACATTGTTATTTGGCTAAATACAAATAGATGTATATCATTTTTTACAAGGCTGAACAAAAAACCATATCCTAATTAGTTACAATTAAAGTTAATTAGCAAAAAATGGAAGTTCTGATTATGCATTTTAAAGATTAAGTTTAAACATCGTTGTTTTCTTTAGGAAAAATGATTGCATCCCTGAAATGACTCCAACTGTGTTAGCAATACATAATAGCTGTTACTCAAAATTCGCTTGCTCTGCTGAAGTACTTCTATTTGTTGACAGTCTGTAAGTGCCATCAAACATTTTCACTGACACATAGCTTAGTTCATACCACTCCCCTAATCTCAGAATACGTACAAACTCTTGCCAGGCAGTGAGCTTCATTTCAAACCCATCTTTATCACGTACATGTTTCACTTGCATGTCTAATTCCTTACCATTTGTTACTTTCTTGGTCAGTTCGTCTTCTTTAAAAATTTCCACTTTTATGAAAAGAAACTCACTCAAGCAAGACTTGTCAATATCAGTCAGACAAGTAAATGGAGGAGGATTGTAAGCAAATCTCACTTTTACATTCTCAAATTCTATATTGCAATCAATCTTTATGGTATTGATTTCATACTTTCCTTTTTTAGTAGGCACATAGTAAGGACAGTCCTTCAAGCAGACAGGAATTTGTTCTGTTGCATATCTTTCCAGTATGTCTTTGTGCAGATCTGGGAAGAAGGTAAGGCATCTTTGGTAAGTCGTTTCACCAGTCTGAACCATAAAACATGAATACCAGTTGCCTCTTGCAGACTTACATTTCTTCTGTACCCGATGTATGTAACCAGTCAAGTCTGAAATTCATAAAATTAATAATGTTCACTTGACTCAGAAAAACTATTCAACAGACTGTAAAAGTTTTTTGTACGTGTAAGAATGCTCAGTCGTGATATGCAATATAGATTCAAGCTGGTTTACTGAGCTTCTGAAGCCAAAGAGTGTACTTGGGTTGTAATTTCAAGATGTCTGCCTTGGATCTGAAATTTGGATAACCCCCCCTACACCACTCAAGCTAAACTAGAAGACTTCCTTATACCCTTCAGTCTTCAACATGCTACATTTCCCCTGAAACTTCTCTATGAGCATTCTAGTGATTTTAGTCTCTGAGGTCTGGCCTTGACCTCGTGGGAAAATTTGGTGACCTTACATTCAAGATGCCTTGCCTAAGCCACTGGTTTTTAGCCTTGGCCTTGTGCTGTGTAGCCAGTAGCTTTGAGACCAGCCTTCTGTCATTGCAGTACTGTTCAGTTGTTAACTGGTAATTAGCTGTGACACCTCACTATAGATGAGCTACAGTGAAGTGAAAAGACTTGTGCAAGTCATTCAAGTTATGCCAAAAGAAGTGTGCAAGTTGCATTCAAACTACAGACTGTCTCTGCCTGACTCTTGGATCTTGACC
Organism: Norana najaformis; assembly: GCA_964023275.1. Classification (NCBI taxonomy): domain Eukaryota; kingdom Metazoa; phylum Annelida; class Clitellata; order Crassiclitellata; family Hormogastridae; genus Norana; species Norana najaformis. The sequence goes on from OZ029921.1 coordinate 29,288,813, forward strand.
CTATCGATTTTGTTTTGACTGAGCGCCTGTGAATAAGCTGGTCCCCGCGGCACGGCTTTTGTTGGGCTGTAGAAATCTTAGAATTACGATTACAGACAGCATTACCACTGCCTTGTTTCTTTCTCAAGATCTTTGCATTTTCAACAAACTTGTCATTTTGGGTGTGATAGAATAGCGGTTAGTATGCTGGACTGTCATCCAAGAGGTAGGGGTTCAAAACCCTGCCAAGGCAGAATTTTGTTTTGAGATGTTGGCTCCACCTGTGCCCCTAGCAATCTCATCTACAGAGTACATTCATCATAAACTATTAGTGGGAATATCAGATGACGAGGGAAATGGCTGGCCACCAGCTCTCATATGCCAAGGCTAAGAAAACTGAAGTCGCCAACACTTAGTATGCATGGCTGCCTCTCAGACTAGCTTAAGGGGCTGCTCTTCTCTTCCTGTTCTCCTGGATATGTACCCGAGTGGCTTGCCATTTTTCTTGGTTGTCTGACCGCTCAAATTTATGAATAGGTGTTCGGAACATTTTAAAAAATAGGCTAAAACTGAAGTTAAAAAATCAGTGGTTAAGCCTAAGCTATTTAAATAGTTGATTAACTGAACTAATGAACCCCCTGGTTAAAGTCATATTGCTAGCTTAGCCCCCAGGGAAATGCTACAACATTATAATTATTTCTATTCATTGTTGCAATGGTAAACCTTAACCTAGGATTGTGCATCTTGGTATTGGCCTTGAGACTGCAGCATTGGCCTTGTGGGTCCTTGGACTCGTGAGTCTTGGTCTACCATTTATCGCTTTTGCTGCCTCCACAATATCAATATAAAACACTTTGACCAATGTAAACAGTTTTCTAAAGGTTTGGTATCTATCTTTACAGTCTGTAACATTACTGTAACAAAATATTCTGAAGTTCATACATTTCAGGTTTTTGAAACAAGTTTGGTCCCTTACCTAAAGTAGAACAGTCTGCGTTGTTGGTAGTCTGTTTCCATGAACACTCTGCAACAAAATTTATGACATACTTAAGATGTCGCTTACATAGACACAGGTGGTGAAGCAGATGGTTTTACTGGACGAAATATCCAGAAAGTCTGTGCCACCAGTCTGTGACTGGTGGAAGCAGAGGTATGGGTCACTTGTGGCAGGAAACAAGAAACTAGTTAAGTATGCACTCAGTGCACCTACAGAATATACTTTAAGTACACCAATAAGGTATCTTGGAATGATACCGATCATAATACATGTTTACACGACATCTTTCTAAAAATGCCATTTTGCTGAATGTTTACATAGCCTGCTCAGCAGGCCAGAAAAATGGCAGATGCTGTTGAATGTTACTAATGTAATGTGATGCAAGTAGGATATGGTATCCTGTCCAAGCTTGAAGAGGAAAAGGATCTGGATGTGCTTACTGATGTTTTCCAAGACATGCAGCATAATACCAATTAACTGTCAGCAGATATTTTAATAATGTAAAGACTACATGAATTAACCTTTTGCCAACTTGAAAATAATTACTCCGTCAAAAGACTGATTCAAATAATCTATTATACTATATATTATATTATAATATGGATTATGCTATGATTTAAAGACTAGGGCAGTACAAGTTATATGATCACATTTTCTGAAAGCTTATGAGTGAGTTTGGATCACAAGGGCTGACAACCCTTTACAAATTACTGCCGCAATTATATCCTTGCCCACTCTGGACAAGTACTGTAGTTGACATGTTAATTGTTGCAACTGGTTGTAAAAATTATTATTGTAAGACTACAAATTGAGAAAAGATTACAGAAATTGCCATACCTGCACCACTTAAGTCTTTTCTTGGTGTCTGGCTGTCAGCAAACTCTAAATCATTGGGCGGATGATCTGAAATACACGAAAGTAATATCCTAATTAAAATCAATCTGCAGCCTCTGAAAATCACAACAAATAACAAAATCTTCACCCAAATATTAATCTATAGTTTACCTTGAAACATGGTGCACGTAAGATAATCTTATCAACATTTATCCACACTGGATAAATGAGTCTTGAGTCATGTAAACTACAACCAATAAGGAAAGTAGTCCAGTTCTTGGACTGCAGTTGTTTTGTGCCTCAGCTGAAAGATCCTTAATTGCAAGGAACCTGCCTCTGTGGATTATTGTTGAAAGAGTCAAGTACAATAAGTTGAATAATTACCTTGCCTTCAGAATTGTCAGGTATGTGTATACATCTGTTTTCTTTATATTTAAATCCCTTAAATAAAGTTTAGTTCAATTTCCACTTACTTCTGTTTTCTTTCAGTAATTCTTCCGCAATAAACGTCTGACCAGACTTTTTGAGTGACTGAATAAATACGTCAAATGCTTTTGGTCCTGACTTCTGCATGATCAAAACTATGTGACGAATTTGATCTGATTCTATTTTTTGTGCCAAAATCTTTTGATAATCTTCATCTGATAGAATGTTATCTGGACTGGAGTAAATCAGGTCAATAAATCTGTGAACTTTCAGATTCTCCAGCAAAATAAGTAGACCTTCTCTCAGGATATTTCTGTGACTTTTTTCCATTTTGGAATAGTTTACCTTCAAAAGTGCAACAATAACCAACAAATAAGAAATTCATTTTAGACTTATGCAATGTATTATTCTCAAGGAGGATAATTTTGTGGTCAGTACAAGTGCAGAATTTGTAGATGCCGTAGGTGAACAGATTACAGTGATGTGATCCTTGCATAAAGCGGACAGGACAGTGATAAACATGGTCCTTGTGAACTGTTGCTTAACGATTCCGTACTGCAACTGTGGCCGCTGATTTCTGACATAATTATCACTGTATCATGTACAGGGCAGTGCCAGCCCCAAAATCGCAGATCTATCTTTAATAGGAAACGCTGTCACCATGAGAGGCCCCAAATTCAGCAAATATTAGTAGTAGTCGCAGTAGTAGTATTAGTCATAGCAGTAGTCGTAGTAGCAGAATTTGTAGTAGTAGTTGTAGTAGTACAGGCTTCAGTGTTTTCAGTTCTCGAAATGAGGAAATAAATTTATCATTTAGGCAAGAACAATTAAGTTTTCCATGTGCAACTCTACCATAGCACTAAAAATATTGGCCATTTTGAGATTTTTGCTTTTGTGTGTTTGTTATTAATTGTGCTGACAAACTGGATATTTTAAACCCACTTTAAAGCATCTTAAAATAATGGACAGCTTCACATTTTAATTGAAACAAGTACTGGCACTGATGGTTCTAGAAAAAATTAAACACCAAGCCTATTTATGTTTTATGAGTAATGTAAGATAAATCTCCATTTCTTATGTCAGTGCCACACAAAAGCTGTATCAGGCAGATCAGCTTATTAACAAGTCCAATTAACATGTCCTTTATAATGGCAGTGGCCTGGTTTTAAAGATGGGACACAGTTCTGTAAAACGAAAGTTTGTATATCACTTCTCAACGGCACTCATACATTTTTACCCCGTTCCTTAACTGTCTTTGGACCTCAAAAATATACACACAGATAACTGGAGTCACGCAAGCTGGGTTTTATTTTTTAACAAACGATTATTTTCACTATTGCAACAGAGTACACTTATTTGCCTCTGGCGAACCGCTTCAAAACAATAGTTCATTGTGTGCTGTGATTTTGGCCTATTTGGTCCCCGTAACCATTTTACGTTGGTTGACAGCAGCCAAAACTTGAAATTCAGTCCACCATCTTAAGGTCAAATCGTAATCTCGAATCTACTTGCATTCTGATCGCTTATCCGCATTTCCTTAGCGCCCAACGCGCTCAGTCGCACGTCATGATAATCAGCTTATTAAATGTAAAGTGTAAACGTACACTTTTTCTATAGCGACCGTATGTAGAGCGCTCGATAAAAAATCGGGTGATGCAGGCATGGTCGGGTTCGGTTTCACGTCGTTTTCGTATGTTTAAACCAGCGCAAACTGGCAGGCCCCATCCATATAATTTATAGACAAGGAGGTCCTACCTGTAACAAAAGAAAACTTGGGGCAACGAGGTAAATCTCAGTAAGAATTATTCTGCAGGACTTGATAAACTCAACGCATTGCCAAACACCGAGTGATGATTTGCGCGACTTTCCCGTAGCAGTTATAAATAGATGCCTTTGTTGCTAAAGGCGCGAATTTGGCGCGCGTTTAACAGCCAATGCAAGTATCCGTCCGTTCTCCTTAGTGTCAAGGTCAAAGCTAAACGTGGTTATAGACAATTCTTGCAGACGTATCTTGCGGAATATAGTAATCATTGTTATTATTTCTGCATTTATTAAGTGTCACTATCTAATAACTAAGCATCAGTCGATGATGCTGAGCAAGTGTGAGTGAAGGACTTGCGTAAGGGTCCTATCTGCCTGCCTGCCTGCCTGCCTGCCTGTCTGAATCTTTTATCTTGACCTAACTAAGCATCAGTCGATGATGCTGAGCAAGTGTGAGTGAAGGACTTCCTGTCTATCGATTAGGGTTAGGGTTAGGGTTAACCCTAACCCTAACTCTCTCTCTCTCTCTCTCTCTCTCTCTCTCTCTCTCTCTCTCTCTCTCTCTCTCTCCTCTCTCTCTCTCTCTCTCTCTCTCTCTCGGTCTCTCTCTCTCTCTCTCTCCTCTCTCTCTCTCTCTCTCTCTCTCTCTCTCTCTCTCTCTCTCTCTCTCTCTCTCCGGAACAACAGAAGTCACAGATTACAATTAGAATTAATTTTACCTTTCTTAGCGCCACCACACAAAAGCTGCGTCAGTGACTTCCAGCTTATATTCATTGGCGCTAGGGAAGGTCAGAGGTCACCTGACATAGTCAATGTGCGTCGAACATTTGGGTAGGGGATAGTCTGGCGGCCGGCGAAAAATTTCTGCGTTCAGGTTTCGGTAGTATACGCGTTCCTGTGCGATTACTGGTACTGGTTTCAGGTTGTTGTTCATTATGTGTTGTTCATTCGAAACGGGAACGCACCGCAGGTTAAAGGTTGTTGCAGTTCATATCGTAGGACGAAGTTTTGAGAAGATCGAAAATATTGCAAGTTACAGATTACTACTGTGAAGGTGCCTGCATTTAACGTGAATCTTGTTAAAGATAGGGTTCTATATTATAGTCGTCGTTTCGACTTTCATCTGCAGATGTTGTAAATGTGAATGTAAATGTACGTGGTTTTCTGTAGCGACTGTGGCCTCGACCCTTCATTTTTCAATGAATTTATCGGGTGAGATCCTTCACCACCGCTTCCCGTTTGAATGGGCGCCACGCCATTTAAGGTCCCTGTGTACGGACCGTGCTAGCACGAGGTTCAAATATCTTAAATGTAGCCATAATCGGTATGCGAACCGGAATCCTCACGTACAGAGGCATTCTGACGTGCGCTTTTACCAACGTAGCTAACTACGACAGTAGTTCCTAGGCTAAATCACTAGAGGTAGCAGAAGCATCGATCCGCTGTTAATATTGAGGCCGGAACATAGCAAGCACAGAACGCGAGCCTATACTGAGGCTTGGAGTCCAGAGGCAAAACCTCTGGTCTTGGGCCAGAGAGAGGTTCACCCTGAAGCTCATCTGCAGTGATCCATGGTTATCTATTAAAAGCCTTACTCTGTAGAGGAGTTAAATGCAACTTTTACTTTACATATTATCGCTGCAACAACAACATACCGCTTTCTTTCATCACTGATGTGATGGCAGCATAGAGTTTAAAAGTGCATTGAGAAGATAAGTAACTGGACAGTGTGAACCTTTTGACAGTCCACAGAAAGCCTAGCTTCCTTCACCGATTTTGACAATTTTGCTGGAACCCAAGCAAAGGCTGGACCCCATTCTAAAAATATTGCCGGGTCCTGAGTCAACTCGATGATCGACACCTCTGATGGGTGGAAGGGAACTGAGCGTGCCAGTGCTGAATTTTGACCAGACTCTGAGCTCTGCACCCCAGGAAACATAAGATATTGTTAAATTATATTAAAAAATTATTAATTAATTATCAAGCAACACAAACTAACACCAGTACTTTCCAATAACATGTGTTTGCTTTAATTCAGCTTTACTTTAAGCTTACGTTTGAGTTCAGTTCAGTATTTACACAAAGTAAATGTTGTACATATTGCATCGAGATGCAGTGTTTATGTAAAAGCGCTGTGGATAGAACTTTGACAAACTCATTCAAGTTGAGCTATTCTAAACCCTTTTTTATTTGGATGGATGGTTATCCATCAATTTAGTACCAGGTATCTAGGCCCCCTCAGCCTGACATCCTTTTGGGGTTGTAATTGTGGTTATTGGTATGTGAGTTTGGATGCTTAGTTTGGGTGGCTGCTTGGGGTTGTGGATCGTCTGATGTTGATATGGCAGGTTCAGTGAAGTATCAGCTATGAGCTGGGTTAGCACAATGGTGCATGATCGTCATTTGGTGCCCGCTCTGCCCTCCGGTCTTTGACGGTCAGTAAGTGAGTACTAATGCAAGTTGTAAGGTTGTCAAGGTTATAAGGTTATAAAGGTGTGCTGTTGTTGATCCTTTGATGTTGGAACTGCACTTTATATAGGGGGTTTTATACAAGTGTGTTTACCTTGCTTTTCCCTTTACTAAAGCTAGTTGGAAAGTAAAAATCATCCCATTGTGGGATTGCAGAAAATTTGCTTTTTTGTCTTTCAGATGTTCAAGAAAATGGCTCAGGTTGCCCAGTAAGTTATGTTATCTTATTAATACATTCTGGATGTGGTTTTACAGTGGTGTATATTTTGGCAGAGGATCCAGTACCTGGATGAAAACTGAGGGGGTCTTGGATAGTTAGCAACAGAGGCACAAAGCCCCTGATGATTAGGGGTCTGGGGAGTGTGGTAAGTTTCCCAGCGGGTGTTTGGGTGTAGCCATCAGAAACCAACACATTTTGATGCATTTAATGTTAAATTGAGCACATCTAGGCTTCAAGGGCTACTGTTTGTTGTATGACACTCATATCCATCAACAGAGCAGTCAAAAGTCACTAATGAGGACACACATAAAACATTTCTTCGTTTCCATATGAATCCCTAGAGTGATGGTCTTGGCCTCAGGGTCTTGGCCTCAGGGTCTTGGCCTCGGGGTCTTGACCCCAGGACCCCTGGCCAGTTATGCTCTGGAACTTGTACAGTTTAACTGTTATTTTGTTTAACTGAGAATGGCTTCACATTTGGTCTTGGTGAGCAAGCTAATACATTAAATTTGTTTTTTTGTATTTTGCAAAAGCAAGTTTTGACACCAGTAATGGTACTCGGTCATCTGACACTGTCTGTTGCTATTTTTCACACTGGTCAGAATGGTAATTGGCTCATTTTGCCACAAAATTTGCTGAGCATTTCTGTCCAATAGATGATGTCTTTTAGATCTAAACTTGCACTGTTTCATACTCTTGCAAAGACTTCTTTCTGGTGTCCCTGATCTGTTGTGTTTCCATTGGACTTCTTCAACAGATTTTTATCTGTGATTTCACATAAGGATTATAATCTTGACAGAGGGATATAATAAAGTAAATGATTGTCTTTGACTTACTTTGCCTTGCATCTTAAACTGATTATCTTTAATGTATTATGCGCTTCTGAACACTGTCATAAAACGTAGCCTGTCACGTGACAAAGTAGTTGGATCTGAATTACTTGTCTGAAACTTATCGGGCTAATGATCACTGCACGCTGCTATTCTTGTGGGAGGTATGACGACGTGAGCATGTCGTGCTTGCTTGCATTCAACCTTCATGGAACCTTCCACTGAAAATGTGAACTGTCAGTAACAGCAGAAGAAAAACTTATCTTTCCAAAATCCCTTACCGATAATTCAGATCTGTCATATAGCCTTGCTTCAATGCCACTGAGAAGTCCTTCAAGGAACTGGCAAGATAACAAAACTGAAAATCTAGCCAAAAATCTGACTACAGAGTCAGAACAGGTTCTGTTTAAATCCAGCAAGTCAATGAAATCCTTATAGAAAGAGCTTATCCATGGGAACATATTGTCTGGAATTATGGTGTTTGTTTGCTAGTCTTACTCTGACTCTGGTAAACAAACATGGACCTCAAGGGATTTCCAGCTTGTAGCTCAAGCAATGGAGAGGGTTTTCCCATCGAGGATCCTTGCCCTCTATACAGTCTTTATATGTCAGTGGTAATCATTTAAGTTAACATGGAATGAAGATTACATGAGACTGGAATGCTTATACAAACAAACACTGGTACTTTAGTGAAAATGGGTGAAATGAGCAGAGGTCTGGGTTTGCTTCCTCTTACTGGAATTTTTCAGTTCAAAATCAATTGGTTAATTTGTTAAATGTAATACATGTGTCATATGTGTTACTTCACTGTAGAAAATCAAATTATGTTACAAACCAGAATGGAAACACTGCTTCTGTACGAAGTTCTGGTCCCACTGTAAATGACTTGACTCGAACTGGTGAGTAAAATAACTGAGGCTTATGGGACTCTGAATCCTAGAAAGTCATATTTTTGCATAGCGTTTCTTTGTTTTCCTTATAATAACATGTTGTTATGAATAAAGCTTATGGTAACTTGATGCAAGATGTAAGTAAAGAGTCCTCTAAATCCTTGATCTGTGGTTGTTTTTCGATATTTTATTTCTGATGTTTATTGTCTTATGAAAACAATATAATTGTATTTTAAAAATGTATAGCAGATCTATGGAACAAAGGTTTTAAAATACAATGGTATTAAGTTAATGCCCTTAAGAAAGAAGAACATTCAAGCATATGATTGCTTGAATCCTCTTTACCCTGGAGCAGTTATTAGTGGAAAGCTTGAAATCCTTGTTTGCTAGCATAGGTTTTCCTTTCCCTAATAGCATCCAGCTTAGGATCCTCTTTCAGAAAAGATGAAGGCCTGAGGTGAGCTGTTGGGCTTAACTGAGAAAGGTAAAACAAAGTAGTCATTTTTAATATGCCCCTCATACATGACCTTAAGAGTGATTACCGCAGGGGCTGCATTTCTGTACCACCTTGCTGACCTTTGAAATTTGACTGGATAAACTGATGTTTAATTTTTCTAAATGCAGGAAACATTGGAATTTGGCATGTCCTACGATGGTGTGAGGAGTTTGAACTCATTGCTGAACATGTGCCGGACCCTGCAACTGGCCATGCGTTTATGGAACTGGATAAGATTTATGCAGATCAGTTGGTCTTTCTTGTTTCAGTTAAATGTACTGTAGGTGAAGATTTGTACAAGCTAGTGGATGCCATTGAACCAACACCTCTTTCTCTTAACCTTGGCTTATGTAACGTTGGAAAGACTTCACTGGGGTATGAAGAGTCTGTTTTGGACGAATCTGGAAGACAGCTGGCACTGGTGGTGAGGCAGATGGTTTTATTGGATGAAATATCCAGAAAGCCTGTGTCAATACCTGACTGGTGGAAGCAGACTTATGGGTCACTTGTGGGAAAAAACAAGAAACTAGTTCACTATGCACTCAATGTGCCTCCAGAGAATACTTATAAGTACACCATTAAGGTATCATGGAATGATACTGATCATAACTATCATGTTAACTATTTGTCCTACATAATGTTCTGTTTTGATGCAGCTATGGATGCAGTACAAAATAGATTCTACATTGGTTTCTTTGATGATATTTTGAAATACAATGTCAAAACTTTGCAGATTGTATACAGAAATGAAGCTAGGGCTGGTGACAATCTAATGGTTGTAACATGGCAGGATGCAGAAAATCCGAGAATTATTCATTTTAGTATTGAGCGAGAAGGAAATATTCTCGTCCAGTGTTCTATGGAATTCTTTCTGCGTGCAAATCTTTAGAAAAAACTTCTGATGCATCAGCATTTCTATTTGCTCAATAATTATTTAATGTTTGTGCTTTAAGTAGACAATGATACTGGAAGGTTTTTCCGATATTACCGTTTGTGACCTATTTTTGTGCAGTATTTTGAACATCCTTCCACCACCAGTGTCTTAGGTTTGAATGCTGATGCATTTTGTGAAATTTTGTTGTGTCCTTGTCATGTTGGTTTTATGGATGTTAGGCTCCTGTTTTCATTTCCTGCTTCAGCTGGAGACTCAGTCCCAAGGTATTGTCATTGAGTACTGTTGTTTACTAATGCAGTTAATAAAATTTGAGTGGATATGTTGCATGAATGTCTGTGCCTTGGCTATAAATGCGAGCATGACGATAGGATGTATGCATTTCTGTTTATCTACATTGAGTTGAATTTTATCTGATGCAAGATTATTATATCCTTCAATAGAAATAACCATTTTTGCTATGAATTAAATATGACTGCATGGTCAAGTCATTTTAAATTAACGGGATTTGTACCAGTGGCTTACCTGAATATTTTAATGTGCCATGGTTTCTGTGTAGTGCCAAATATGAAACGTAAAGAGGATTTTCTGTTGGATTTGATTTAAAATGTGGACTTTTATGTATATATGCAATGAATCAGTTCATAATAATCTGGAGAACCGATGCATAGATATAAAATATTTCTAACTAGGTGCATTCAGTGCTGGCTGTCTGTATTTTTGAACTTGTTTGCTCTTCATATTTGTCCATGAAACATCATCATTGGTTGCTGTTGAAAATTGTTTTTCTGTGTTTATCCAAACTTTGCACCAATATGCGTTATGTTGTAAAAAAATATTGTTTTGGTTAAAGTCACTTGTTTAAATATAAAAATGATGGCTTTGTTTAAAATTACTTGTTTCAAAAATGATTGTTTTGTTTTGAATAATTTTGTTTTAAAATTGATTGCTTTGTTTAGAGTTACACCTCAATTAAATTTTTTTAGAATGATTGTCGCTTTATTTTAGATTCTGTAAGCATAACTCTGGTATGTGTGGCTCAGGCATGATTTTCAGCATTTCGGTGTTGCCTGTAGGTGCATGTATGCATGTATATATATAAAAGAACATATACAGGGTTGGATTTACCAGAGGCTGGGGTTCAACCCTTTGACCAAGTCACCCCAGCCATGAAAATAGCGGCTTGCTTGAGGTCAATTAATTTGAACCCTCCACCTGCGACTCCAATATACACAGTGTCATGTTGGCAAGTCCCAACTTTCCAAGTCTAAGTCCCGATGATGTATAAGAATAACTAATGGGATTAAACTTCGTCTTGGAGTCGATTACGATTACGAATAGGTTCCGATACTAGCCTTTTAAGAATTTTAGACTACAGAATGCTTGGTGCATGAAAGTACGGTTACGACTATTTTAATTGTAAGTCGAGCCAATAGCCTAGATATGCGGTAGATTCAATTGTTTTCAGAATACGCTTCTGCCTCATTTATTACTAAGGCCCTTCGTTTTGCATTTTGTTTTTTTAAATACCCATTCGTAATCGTAACTCCGAGATATCTACAGCACCCAATGAAAGCCACGTCACGAGGACCAACTTATTCACAGGCGCTCAGTCAAAACAAAATCAACAGGCAAAAGGGTTCGGTTCCAGGTCAAGATCCAAAAGATACTTCTTAAGTCAAGCGAATTTCCAAATAGGGTGTGGCTAATATTTTGCGTTTATAGAAACGACATATTTTGGATAACCGTCAAAGATCTAAACAGAAATTAGAGAAAAGTTTTGCCGAGATTATGCCAGCGGTGAACGATAGTAATAACAGTATGGTACAGCCGACAGCTGCTAACTCCAGAACAGCTGTAGGCCTACTGTTTATTCTTTGCGCAGTAGGTAGGTTCAGTTACATTACTACAAATAATTTATTTAATAATAATAATTCATTAGCACGCTGGATATTAAAGTTTATTGTGATCCTGGGCTTGTCGGTTATCACGGTGGTTATCCCAGATCCTTACTTTATGATCGTTTGCATAATTTTCGTGCTTGATTTAGTTAAGCACAGCTAAATTAAGTGACGGTTTATGAATGAACCTTTATGAATGAAATGATTAATATTATTATACTATAATTATGTATACCACTACAAGTTGCGAGACTTGAATTCTGTAACCTGCTAAAGATATAACATACTTGATTTAAAATAAGTTCGAAGTCAACTTTTTATCATGTCTAGTTATGTATTTTACACTAAACGCCTAAATGGGTAGACGGAATTCACCGTTATGTAACCACTATAAGTAGAGAATGTTGTAAACTGGTGTTGAGTAGAAGAACGCACCCGTAAACATTGCATTCACAAGTTCAAGGCCAAAGATTTTAACAAGGACATAGACTAAATATAGATTCCTTGAGGGTTCTTATATATCTTTGTTCAAGGCCTTTAGCTTACGTCTCGGTTGAAATTGTAGAACAAAGTTAAAAGACACGTGACAGAGTGAGAAGTAGCGAAACTTTGAAGGTGATTGAGGTTAATTTGAAGATTTATAATTGTTGAGCTGTGTTTATATAAAGCTGTTTTGCACTTTTGTTGCAAGGTATCGGTAACGGCAATTGGTTTGATAACATTTATTTAACGACACCGTCATATCGAGATGATTCACGTTTTTTTCCGGTTGTAACGGCATCTGCTTCCAGCTGGTTTAAGGGGTCAGGATTAGCAACAAAACTTGTATAGCGCCTTGATTTTCCGATCTTGTTTAAGTGATTTGACTGAATGGAGTTTACAAAAATGCAAATCGTGTGAAGGGTTATGAGGCTGAAGGCAGCATTTCTATCTAAACCTGACACTGCTGCTTATGCCATTGGGACACCAACGTTTATAACGCACAGCACCTACATAACCAAGCAGTTAACTCCGCCACTGCCTTGTTTGGTTGTAGTGCCAGTCCCAAGCCTGAATAAAGGAGGAGGGCGACAGCAACTACTACTAACCAAGCAGCAAGCAACCAGCACCATGTTGTTTCTAACACATGGGTGTAACGCAGAATTAAAAGATGTGAATGTGTTTTCTCAGTGAAGCAGACACTATTTTTTAATGTAGTTTATTAATATAGTTTAATTGTGTGGGTTTAACGCCAATCAGGTTACCAGCCATACGCATAGGCTATATATTTAACAGTTTGTAAAAAACTGGTAAAAATTTTCTTTAAAATCTGTCAGCATTTCTTAAGGTTATTGTAATTATCATTGAGATTTAGAAAGTGTTTAAACTTATATTAGATAACTTCTGGCATGCACAGATCTGGTTCACATATTTAGACTAATGAGTGCAGGTGTAAAAAGTGGTTAAATTTAAATAATTAAATGTCATCACCTTTATAGGCATCTTTGTAAATTGTGTCAAGAACTATTTTAAAGAGATTTTATTTCAATCTAATACAATTTAATGACTTTTACAGTGCCTTTATCATATTGCTCGAAGCATCAAGCGATGGTTGCTTCAAATCATTTGTTAAAATCATAGCTTTGTTGTGGAAGCATGGTCTAAACACACCCATCTGGCTTAAACTCGAGATCACAGCATAGAAATATTGTGCGCTCTTGGGTTCTCGGTGACTGACTCCAAGCTGTGGAATTACTGGCCAGTTCTATGCTTTCTGTTATGTCTTCAGTCATTCAGCTCTTAGCTGAGGACTTGTCTGTTTCAACTCGTTTACCCGTGGGTCACTGTAGTCTACAGTCTGGTTTCTTGGACTTATTTGATTTCAACTGGACTTTTTCAATGAATTACAATTTTTGAGTCCCATTTAACTCTAAGCAACCATCATTTATACCACATGCTTTATGATTACCAGGCTATAGAAGTCATTGGATTAGATCAGAATGGAGATATTGTTAGGTAACTTTACTATGGAATAAAACAACAGCTAGATTTTGGGTTGATATTTGGAATTTTCTTGAAGTACTGCTATTGGCGATTCGTCTTCATTTTATGTGGACTTGCGTTTTTCAGATGTCCACTTCGTGGTTTGTTAGAATGGCACGGTGAGTGGTCCTAAATACATTTTTTCTCAGTATTAATTGGTGTTTTTTCACACTGTACTAGTGGATTTTTGTATTTTAATTTTGCTTTATTTCATGAAGTTGGAGAAAACTTATGTGGAGTCGCTAACTATTCATAGTTTAGGATGCATTTTACAAATCTACTTCCATAGAAAGTTGAGTGTTTTCTCAATTGTGTAACAGTTTGGATTCAAATGCCCAAGCATTTTTTCATAGGTTAAAAAGATTTTGCTTGCTTTTGGATCTATTTAATTAATACAGTAAGTGTTTTTATAATGGAAAGTAGGAATGTATAAAGCATCTGCTATAAATTTTCTTATTATGGGAACCTTTTTTCCAAGTGATCAGTTGTCTTATTTGTGTAATGTTGTCATCAGAAGCATATAATCAATGCCAATTGATAGTCAGGCTGATTTAATGTTGGAAACAATGTGATATTTAAAGGCTTCTTGTTCCTTTAAATAAGAAGTGTAATTAATGATTGTGTGGCACATGAACGTCCAGTTTGTGGCTTACTATATCTTCTTTTTTCTTCTTTCTCCAGGTTAATGAATTTTCATATAAAAGTAAGTGAATGTGGTAAATCTGCAACTGTTCTGATGCCTGGACTCTCACTTGATGATTTCAACAGAGTTGGTAAGGTTTCATTCACATAAATGAATGCTTTGATCCAGTCTCTCTCTCTCTCTATATATATATATATATATATATATATATCTTCTTCTTCTTGTGGTTCTCTGCCCTTTAGGCAGGTTCATACGTCCAATGGCGCCATTCTTCAGGGTGCTGAGCATCTCTTTTCAGTCCGCTGTATCCATCCGTGATCATCCAGTCCAGCAGCATCTGTCTAGGTCTTCCTCTTGTTTCTCTCTCTCTCTCTCCCTCTCTCTCTCTCTCTCTCTCTCTCTCTCTCTCTCTCTCTCTCTCTCTCTCTCTCTCTCTCTCTCTCTCTCTATATATATATATATATATATATATATATATATATATATATATATATATAGTCAGTCATATATATATATATATACACACACACACAACATTACCTTCCTAATTCAGTATTTCTAATGAAGTTTATTTAAAATCTGTATTTATTGAGCAAATACTGAAATGCATATTTTCTTCTGGAGTTCATTTAGAATTGAACTGTTGCAATGAACTGTGGAGAAGCTAGATTAAAGAGATGTTTGAATAATTTTCATAACGCAGTTAGAATGAATAAAATTCTACATAACTGTATGTAATACAGAAGTGTTACTATTTCAGGAACCATCGGGATATGGCGCATTTTAAACTGGCTTACTTGGTCAAGAATTGGGGCCTTTCACACACTAGATGAACAGGCTAATTCTACATTTCTGGAGTTCGACAAGATGACATCGGGTGTATTTTCGTTTTTAGCCTCAACTCGCACTTCAGTGACTGATGCATTTTACAAACTGTTGGATACTGGTGTGGTTCCTGCACTTTCTGTTCAGCTGCACCTTGGATATGTTGGTACTTCGTCCCTGAACACTGTAGCGGTTCTTTCTGATGCAAATTCAGGCACTGTATTGGCAAGGAATGTCAACCAGGCTGTTATAATTGACAAGGCAACAAGAAAGCCAACACCCATTCCTGACTGGTGGAAGCGCAAGTACGAGTCTTCTGTAGTTGAAAATGAACGACTGGTTCTGCCTTTGCTCGATGTCCCAAAGGAAAATACTTTCAGATATGATCTAAAAGTATGCTGGAATGACATAGATACATATAGGCACGTCAACTTTATCGCATACGTGAGATTTTGTTTTGATGCTGCCATGGATGCAGTTGATAAGAAGTTCTATACTGGTTTCCATGATGATATTCTGAAGTACAGTGTTAAAAACATTGAGTCATCCTATAGAGGAGAGTGTTGTGCTGGAGACTCTGCGACTATTATCACTTGGCAGGATACACAGAATCCTTTTTTGCTTCATTTTAGTATGGAAAAGGATGGGAAAGTGATCTACCAGAGTTCTGTGGAGTTCTTTGAATGACGTCTTAGGAGCTTTCTTTTTTTATGGACAATTTTGAGAAGTACATGTAGTTTTATTTTGACTCTAGTACAAAAATGTGTTTAGACTGCTGAGTGCCGACTGCTGAATTTTACAATTGTCTTTGTTGCCATTTTTAAATGACTTGATTCTAAAGATTTTCTAACCACCAGAACATCTAAGAGGTTCTTGAAGACATTATAGCAGATACTTACATGCATTTGTGCATACATCTCTATATATGTAGCATGTTTCTGGTAGTATATTGTTATGCTCTGTGAGTTAACATTCCAATAGTGAATAATTGATATGAATATTATATGATATGATATTAACTGAATATGATATTTGCATGTAAAAATGACAAGCAGGGGTATCAAATGAGGTCAAGAGGCTGAATCTGCTCAACTCAGTCTGAAGACCTGTAGCACAGCAGTAGATGTACACTGAAATATGATGCTGAAGTTCTGTTGCATGGAGCTCCTAATTACCCCAATTAGCTACAACAACTCATTTATTATGCAACTTTTTAACAGCCGAATTGCAGCAGGCCAGATTATTTAATTGCTAGGTATGTCAGCTATAATGTGTACACTTACTGTACACTGTTGATGAGAAGATCTGGCAAGGGAAATTGACCACCACCCCTGAATATGCTCTGGCTAAGAATAATGAAGTTGGTAACACTTCATACCCATGGTTGCTTCTCAGGTCTAACTCACGGGACAGCTGTTCAGAAATCAATAACTTACAGTTACGTAAGTCAACAATGAATTATCTGCTTTCTATGACAGCTTGGAATTTATAATCAAAATTCAGTTGTGAAGATTCCAGGTCTTGGCTGGTAGCAGAAATGGTTTGTTTGATCCCATATTCTACAAAATATGGAAATAATAAGCTTTAATTCCGCCCTCTGTAAACACTAATAAAAAGTAACATTTAAGAGCAAGATCATCTTCAAGTAACAAAAGGACAATGTGTTTAAATGGAGCTACTGAAGCTCTTGAAGATGGGGCACCAGATGTGCCCAGCCCTGGCCCACAGTTTCTGACAGACAATCAGTCTGTTTTTGTTCATTACAACTTTTTTATATATCACCTTTATTTCAGTGCAGCTACATTATACTAAACTTTTATTTCATGTTTTTCTGACTGTTGGAATTTCATTGGTGCAAGAATGCTGCTTCAATTCCCCCGAACTTCACGGTTAGTCGATATTTATGATGAAAAAACATTTTCTATAGCGACCGTCTTTCCTCGACCATGCCGGGTGAGATCCTTTACCACTGCTATCCGCCATTTAAGATCCCCGTGCACGTACCGTAGATTAAAAGACATAGACAAAAAAAGTCTTGTCGTAATCATAATCCCGGAGATTTCTACAACAAAAAATCGATAGGAAAAAGTGTTCGGTTCCAGATCAAGATCCAAGAGTCAGGCAGGGAGACAGCGTGGCAGCTATGGTGGGTGATGTTTGGGAGTGGTTTCAAACTTAGAATAGAACATTATTACAGATTTATTTGTGTATATCGAAATTTTTACTTATATGTGTGTTTCTTTAGCTGCACTTTGATGTGATTTCTTTCACATCATGGAAGAAAAATTTGTTAGGCTAGCAAGGTCAGTAAAGTTTTATGTATTTTTGTTTTTTACAGCCATTCGTAATCGTAATCCCGCGATTTCTACAGCGCCCACGGAGACCAGCTCAGTCAAAAGAAAATCGATAGGCAGAAGGGTTCGGTTCCAGGTCAAGATCCAAGAGTCAGACAGAGAGACAGCGTGTCAGGTACGGATGACGGTGGGTGGTGTTTGAGATTGGAGCGGAAAGAGGGATAAAAGGAAGGGAATCTGGATAGGGTATGTGAAAGAGGAGTGAAAAAGAAGCCGTTGATGTAAATTTCAATGATTTCCACAGTTTGGCCAGAAGTGCGCCGAAGGTCCTGGTCAGGAAACTACCTTGATCAGATCTGTTTATGAAGCCATTGTGTTTAAACTTCTTAACCAATAGATGCTAGTTTACTGAACTTACTTTGTGCTGTTTTCTCATGCTGTTAGACTTACTTTGTATAAGAATTGAGCTTTCAGAGTATTTTCCTCTTAATTCACCCGCTGGCACTTAATACTGTGGTGGAAATTAATTCTGTTGGGTGCTATTTTACTTAAATCTAGTAAAAGTTCTTGGTTTTGACTTAGATTTGCAACTACATGTTTGTCTTCTTGATAGGTTTGCCAATTTTGTTTCTGTTCTGAATCGAGGTGGCAGAAGCGCTACTGTCAGATGTCCAGTGCCATCGGTGGATGAAATTAATCGTGCAGGTGAGTTTGTTTCTGACTGGAGACTTAGGAGAAAGTTGATCAGTCATTAATATTCTACATCAATAATATTTTCTTAGCAAACTCGTTTTCTGTTGTAAGGGTCATTTTGGTCATCGTGTTTTAGTAAGTGAGTAAGTAAGCTAACATTTATAGCGCGCTTAAACAAAACTAGTCTTTGCTTGTTTCCTTGGCATCAAATGGCCTGATGATGAAACAGCGTGGGGTTTTTGCGAGGTGTTTTTACAATGAGAACTGCAAAATATGTAGTAGCCTCCACGGCAGTTTAATCTGTTCACATAAGGTCATGATGTTTGTATTTGCATGTGTATCTGAGCATTTATATGGTGCCTTTTCAAGAACCTGTCAAAGACCTGTTGCTCGTTCCTCCAAAGCCACTGTAAGGATATCAGTGAACTGCTTGAAGTTTAAATAATTTCTGCCGATTTTCTGCGATTTACTATGAAGACAATTCTAAATGCTTGTTACTGTTGCAGAGAAGATCCCCCTGGGTAATCTTGGTTGAATTTTAGTTTTATTTTCTTGTATTTGCTTTCTGCTCTTATTTACTGTTTAAAGCATCTACTTGTGTAACTATAAGAGACCGAAGCAGTTTGAGTCTTGCTTAAAGTCTCTGTACAGTTACCATCTTAGGTGATAGTTGCACCTGCACATCTGTGGTACAAGACAGGCAGTCGTTTGATCAGTATCTAGTGTACTTCTTATTGATGAATTGCTGTTACTTTCTAATTTGATAGATTGCACATGCATTTCAGTATGTTTTTTCCAGTTCTTCTTAATTATTTGAATTTTACAGCATATCGGTGACTTTCTGTTATGTTTTGTTTGTTGTTGCAGATGGCATATTTTTCTGATGCGTTGTAGGTGGAAGTACTTGTTAGTTATTATTATTAAAGTGCATTTGTTTTTCGTTATAACAAGTTCCAAGTGCAGTTTTACTTCTGTTAACCCTCATCCACATTGGTCATGAGAATTATTGCATGCATGGGGTCCGCCTGGAATGCATGCTTCTAGTGATATTTGCCTTCCAACATCAAAACAGCCTAAGTTCTTCTTGAAACATAGTAACACAATAGTTACCATTAAGTAGGTCTTAACTTGTCATTAGAAAGAATATTTTATTATACAAATCAGATAAATGTTATATAATGAATGTAACATGTTATGCTCATCAAAGCAAACTGTTCAATTTAAGCTTAGTTTAATTCAAGAATTTCAATTGAATGAAGAAAGTTAACTATCAAGCTAAGCACAAATCCTGGTTTAAAGATGCTGTTTCTCAAAATTTGATTTATTGTAACTGCATCTCTATCATTGGTAAATTTCAGGTGGCTTTTCAACTTGGCGAATCTTAAGCTGGTTCAGGTCTGCCAGATTAGTGGCTTTTCATTCTGCGGATCAACAAACTGGCTCCTCATTTCTCGAGTTTAATAAACTGACTAGTAACTGCCACTACTTTGCTGCTAGCTTAAGGATTCACATGAGTGAGGCCCTCTATAAGATCACGTGTAACCATCAACCTCCTTCACTTTCTTTTGAGTTTAGCTTGGGATATACAGGAAATTCATCGCTGAACATAGTTGAGGTACTGTCAGATAAGACGTCTGATACAATCTTGGCCAGACATGTAATCCAGTGCGTCTTATTGGACAGGGTTACGCGAAGACCAACGCCGATACCAGATTGGTGGAGATGCAAGTATGAGCCATTCGTTGTGGGAAATCAAAAACTGGCCTTGCCCACATATCCAGTACCTAAAGAAAATACCTACGGGTATTCTTTGAAGACGTCTTGGAATGATTTAGATGCGAACATGCATGTCGGACACTTGTCTTATGCCAGATTCTGTTTCGATGCGGCCATGGATGCGGTGAGGAATGAATTCTATGCTGGTTTCCACGACGATATCTTGAAGTACAATGTGAAAGCTTTCGAGTCGACCTACAAAGGTGAATTGCGAGCCAGAGACTCGCTGACAGTTGTCACGTGGCAGAATTCTCAGAATCCGCTTCTGCTTCACTTTAGCATTGAAAAAGACGGAAAAGTGATCTACCAGAGTTCTGCGGAATTTTTCTGATAATTCTACAGTTTATTAAATGGAGTATGCATTGTGTTTATAGCTCAAGATGCAAGATTTAATTATTGAATATATAATTAATACTGCAACAATTTTAATTATTATAGCGGTGCATTAACCTGATGGGGTTCTAGCATGAAGACAATTTGTACGCATGGCTGTACTAAATATCATCACATGAACACAATTTAAGTGTTTAACATGTCAGTGGATCCACTAATTTGGACACATCAGTCAGACTGCTAAAATTTAAAGTGTTTCTCTTATAAAATTTACCAGCTTTTGCTAGTTTTATAGCAGCAAATCAAAATCCTATTTCCCTACATGATTACTACTAGAAACATAAAACTGGACTTTGTGAGATCTTGTATTAAAAAAGCAGTGACTGGTTTAAATTCACATATTCTTTGTTGCTTGAGACTAAACTTTATGCTTTACTTACAGATAAAGTATAAAAGATAAACTGTATGTACATATTTATGTACACACATAGGTTTCTCAGTAAAGACCATAGAGCCTCAATCCTGCTCAGTTTTCCGTGATTTTATTGGGTAAGATCCTTCCCAGTGCTGTCTGTTCAAATGGGTGCCACATAATTTAAGGTCCACATGTACAGATTGTGCTAACCTGAGGTACAGATCTCTGAAATATTGTCACAACTGGTATGCAAACTGGCTTCTCATGCACAGAGGAGCTTTGATGTAATCCTCAACTCTCCTGGAAGGGAATGTACAGTTGTTGATTAAGCTTATGAAGTTTAGTAACCTCTAGTTTTAATTTTACCGTATTTTAGTACTTAACTAACTCTAAGTTATTCTTTAGTTTTTGGCTTGCTGAACAATAATCCTTCATTATTTTTTTATTTGAACGTTAAACTGAGCACTTCTATTCGAATTCAAACACTTCTTTGAACACCAACAATACAGAGGTAAAATGTCGATCCTTGATGAAAGTCGTTTGGTTTGACATGTCTTTATATAAACTGGCCTGCATTAAGCACAGTTCCAAAACGTTTCTTTTGTTATAGTTTGGTGTGGTAGGTCAGAATTAGTGGCTTAATTTGTGGAGTCTTCTGGTTCATCGTTGACTTCCGCTGGCACATTTCTTTTTAATCTATGATCCGGGTTTTGATGATCCATCTGTTCAAACGTTTATTGTGGCACTTAAAAAATATGTTGCGTTGTGCTATCTGGAAGTACAGAACTACCATCAATGACTTTCAGCAACTGACGCAACAAAAACAAAGGTAGCATACCCGTAGTTTATGGTAACATACTGAAGTCCCTTCAAACCAAGTTTAGCTTAGCGTCGTCGGACCGTCGGAGTATCTGTATGTTGTCAAGAGACAATGTCCCCACGGACCAGCTGCGTGACTGGCCCTACTAACCCGCTGCAGGACTTGGTCTGCTGGCCTGGTTAGCTACAATTGATTAATGTGTACGTCAAGGCGGCTCTGAGCGTGGGCATGACTGTTCGCGTCCCGGTCGTGGTTTTTTCGCAGAAATTCTAATCTCGTGCTACACGAGGACCTTCAATGGCGTGGCGCCCATTCAAACGGGCAGCGGTGGTGGAGGATCCCATCCGATAAATTCACTGAAAAAAACAGCAAGATCGAGGCGATAAGGTCGCTTTAGAAAAACGTTTACATTTATTTAAGCATACATTTACTAGACCCCTCCGTTGACTTGGCCCTTTAGCCCACTGCGTGAGGAGTGCTAGCTCCGTCTTAGCGGTCTGTCAATTCCTTCACAGTAGGCCTCATGAAAGTTAATGCTGGGGTGGTCCCTTAAGGACGGCAGCAGAGAGGAGATAAAGGATCACGCAAATACGGACAAATGCGGACAAGGGGAGGGAAGGTTATGCCAAAATTCGGATGTCCACGTCTAAATTAATTTTTTGGTACAGTTATTTCAGCACGCCTGTGCCTTAAATTTTAACTTCGGTCACGCAGCAGACCGTCATATCTACTCAAAGACTCCACAAACGCCGTCATCACATTGCAAAAAGCATCAATCGATGGTCGCTTCGACCGAGTTTGCAGTCAGAATCATTACGCATTGGAGAAGCCAGGTGGAAATCCAATACGCTGCGGTGGGTAAGCAAGCCGAAACCGACGAGTTTTAAGGTCAGTTCTGAACGACATCAAAGAACCGACATAAAGCACCGAACGATGCAGTGAATTCCAACAATGTTCTGGCGCCTGGCACAAGCAGAGGCAAAGCATCCGTTGATCGAGTGCGATATTTTGCTGGTATGAGGGCTGAGCAATTAGCGGATTATATATGTCGGCTGATCGAAATGTTTAATTATTGTAATGCCTTGTAGGTTTACACCATAACACCGATTTAAATCGAATTCTTTTGCCCAATCAGCAACCAGTGTAATGAATGCAATATGCTTACTCGAGTAATATGCTGATACTTAGGAGTTTTTATTATTGCTCTGGCCCAGTGGCGGCTTCAGGATTGCTTGCGTGGGGGGTAGGAGCATTTCCAGAGTGGCGCCACATTCTGATACTCCACCATGCGGTATGAGGGGCACCATCATATAACCCCACGCCTATAGCTAAATCCGTCACTGTTCTGGTAAAAGAATTTTGAACCATTTGTAGTTTGCACTGGTATTTTATAGCAAAATTGAAGTTGAGGGGAGTTGCAGTATTTGAGTCGACCAGCAACTAGAGCAGCTGCTAGCGAAACCAAGACAGTTTGAGGCATGTAAGATCTAATTCTACGAATATTCCGTATGTGAAATGAACTGATTTGCATGTACTGCGTTGGATCTAATTAGAATCCTTTGCTGGACGCTGCAGTATCAAAGTACCACATGAACCCCGTAGCACAGTTAGCCCTGCAAGATCAACAGGGTAGACTAATGGAGGTCTTAGTTCTCCGCTGTAGAGCGAACGTCCGTGATGGGGGATGGACAGGGCAATACCAAATGCGGACAAATGCAAACAAGAGGAAGGAGGGATCCAAGCACTTAGGTAACTTTTACAGAAGTCTTTTAAGGGACGACCACATATTGGAATAATTCAAGGGAAAACCAGTCTAGATGAACAGATGCATGAATACAGTACTCGGTTGCTTTAGACTATCTGGAACTTGTGTATACGTGTCTTCAGTCGATATCGTCATTTGAAAAGTTATTTTCTTATTTTCCTTTCTTTCCTTCTAGGTCATGTCCATTGGTTAAAAGCTATGTTCATCCAAATTTGAAATAAAATGAAAACTGGATCGTATATTACCAGTAATTTTATGCAGTTTAATTCAGTTTTTCAGTCTGTCAACACGAATTACAATCAGTTGCACAACATTTAGGCCTACCCAACAGGCCTATCGTAATCGTAATCTACAGCGCCCTACGAAAGCCAAGTTTCGGGAACCAGCTTATTTTCAGTCAAGACAAAATCGAAAGGCAGAAGGGTTCGGTTCCAGGTCAAGATTCAGGCAGTCGGACGGCTACGGTGGATGGTGTTTGAAATTGAAGCGAGAAGAGAGATAAGTGGAAGAGGAGGAATCAGGATAAGATTTTTTTAAACAAATGTTTTCAATCTTGAGTGAAAGATGAGCGGAGAAACTGAAAGAGGCGAAGTGTTGGTGAGTTTTATGATGGATCAGATAATTTTCATAATTCTGGTGAGGTTTGCTAGTTAATTATTTAATAATAGGGACTTAATTTTTGCAATAATTAATTTTATTTTGATTGTAAATGGAGCTGTGGAACATTAAATTTTATAACTTGAGATGACAATATTCAAACTATGCTTTAAACTCTACACAGAAGATCTGATTCACCAAAGCATTCATTTTAATTCAGTGGTTTGTAAGTTTCCACACAAAATTTACCGATTATTGACTTGCATTTAAATAGACATTTGCATTCTTTAAAACCCAGAATTTGGTTAAATGTAAATGTACGCGGTTTTATATAAAGTGACCCTATGGCCTCGTCCCTGCTCATTTTGCAATGAATTGGTGAAGTGAGATACTTCACCACCACTGCCTGTTTGAATGGGCGCCAAGCCATTCAAAGTAGGCCCCTACCCGCGTACGGACCGTGCTAGCCCGTGATTAAAATCTCTGAAATGTAGCGACTAACCCCATGTGAACTCGTTAGCAATAGTATTGGTAGAAGCAGATTTCATTTTCCAATGGAAGCCTTGTGTGTTGGCCACTGCTAAATATCCAGATTTGCAAACACGCGCTATGGTTTGCCAAAGACTATGTGGGTGTTCTTCAGTTCAGCAGTTCAGAACTTTAGCCTTGTTACTGTTTACGTAAACAAACAACTGGTATAAACATCACTGTAAAGTCAACAATAAATTGCAGTTTGCTGCCCAGGTTACTGGCAGGGAATCAACACGCATATTTGCCATGTCTTAAAAATATTTATTGACCTACTGTGACAAAGTGGTTTCTGGGAGGATGTAAGGCAGATGAAGAACTTTGGTACGAATTACCAGAATTGTTTTGCACACCGGCCTGAAAGCTCATTCGACAGAAATTGTTTTTTACTGTTGACATCTGAGATTCATAGAGTCGGGTCCGGAAGTTCTTCTGAAGTTTTTTTGCAGTTTGCTGAGTGTGCGTGGATGGATTACTGTTTTGAATACCAGGTCATCTTATCTGTGTTTATTCTTTAGTTGCTGCAGACAGACAGTGAGATTGCTGCTATGTTTATTGTCTAGTCGCTGCAGACAACTGGCTAACATATCTTGACTGTTTGAAACGTGAACATCTTTTTAAATTCTTGGTAATAGTTGCACTGTGTTGGTTGCTAATCAAGATGGTACTGAAGACTGTTATTCCCCGTGGATTTTTTTAGTTTCTGGCATGTTGGGGGTCAGAGTTTACTGGGTTGAAGACTCTGAGTAGGGCAGAGGTCCAGATGTTTAAAAGGCCAAAGGATTGTTGTTCTGCCTTGATTTATGTATCTGAAGCATTAAATTATATATAAATCTGTATAATTTTATTTAGTTTATTTGCAAATTATCCTGGCCTTTGATCACCTAGAGTTTTGTGAAAGTTGTAAACCCCGAAGCTTGTGGTTTATGTTACATTTCTAGGGGCTGACTTGAGTCAGTGGCCACCGTGTCTTTACGCCCGTTAGAACTTTGGCCTGAATTGATTCTTGTATTCACTATACTTCACTTAAGTTAAAAAATCCTCATGATATGACAAAATGGATTGTCTGTTGCTTGACTTCTCTCAAAAACCACAGGCCACTGAAATGAAACAGAGGATTCTTCTATACACACAATGCATTTCCAGACTGGTCAAAGTCATACGGAGTTCTTATTAATTAGGAAGAATTGTTTTGCCAAGTTTAGGGTGGTGTACCCCATTACAGATGATAGAATGATGCACACCATTATACCCTGTCTAAATCTGCCACTGGATCTGGGGTGGTCCAGAAAGGATGTCTGCAAACCTGACCTACTTTTGACCCCTCCCCTTGTCCCAATTTGGCATTACTCCACCCCATCGCCATTTGGGGACATCTGCACTATAGCAGAGTACTAAGGCCCAGATTAGGCTATCCTGCTGATACTGCAGGGCTAACTGTGCTAGGAGGTGGTTGCTTTGGTTCTGCAATATCCAGCAAAGGGACTCTAATTAGATTCCATTGAGTAAAGAGTATGTTGTCTGATGTAAGTTGTGTTTAAGGCACAGAATGTACTGAAGTCACTGTAGGTAACACATTTATATGTTGATGTCTGCACTGGTCATTACTCTTTCCCCTTGTCCACGTTTTGCTGAAATTAAACAAAGCATAAAAGCATTACTGGTAATAGATTGTAAGAAGTTTGCACAAGACAGTCAAGAAGATGTTATTATCTATTCCAGAAAGTTGGCAGCTTAGGCTGAAATGAAGAACAGCTACTTTTTAATATTAACTTGAAGAGAAAGCTCATAAGAATAGTAAATATTGAGCAACTTGAACTGAAGAGAAGGTCTCATTTCCGGATTTTGGCAAGAGATCCGGGAAGCAGCTTTACTGCCTTTGATTCTATCATCTGCAACCTGATGGTGTAAAGAAGTAAATGTTTATTGTAGGCCAATAAATCGACCGTATTGGAGTCAGCAGCAAGCAGAAAGCCACTGTTTACCATGTAATGCTGTGACCTTTGACTTTCGTCATCAGGGACTTTGTGATTTCAGCTGAACGTGACGACGAATTTCAAAGGTGGCCTGCTGGTGTTGTTGTGTCAGCTGGGCTATATAGTCAGGTCACAACTGAGTTGGAGAAACCTGGTAATCTGTTAGCCAGTTGGTTAACCAGTCGGCGGATTGAGCTTGATGACATTTAATTAACAGCAACGGTTCTTCAGAAGTTCTATACAGACTCACATCGAAGGTAAATGCATATGCAGTAACTGTTTTATTTAGTTCTTACAATATAGCAAAGCAGAATCTGCATCTTAGTTATACTGAATTTACAGCTTTAACTTATGTAATTGTTAACTTGTGAGTTTCACCTATGCATTTGAAACATTTCTGTTACTTTATGACTGTGAAAAACCAAGTCTTTATCTCTCCCATGTTTTGGAAAATTTTGATAAACTCTAGAAAACTGAATATTGTGTGCAAATCTAAACTTATATCTAAATTTTAGCTCAAAGTAAAATGTTTGTGGTGTATTCTTGTTGTTTGTTTTGTATTCCATGATTTTGTGTCTTTGTACCAAAATTTGAAGTGTGTAGTTTATTTGCTAGAAAAGAGAAAAATGCACTCAGATATGAAGGTAGATTGAAAAATTGATTGCCATGATGCTTTCTTGCTTGCAACCAAAAGCAACACGAAGCACAGCAGTAGAATCCAGGGAAAACTGCAGTTAGACAATTTTTGAATATTTTTTATTGGTTAAATCCTTTCTGTGTTATTTGGATTGCTGGCTGACCTCAGTTTGACTTTTGTGATTTTGTTCCTACATTGTTTCATTAATGAAGAAGACATGAATTGTTTCTTCACAAATGGGTGGTTTAATTTGTTTCACTTTCCGGAAGATCCATGTAATAAAAATTGTGATTCTGGCAAAAAGGATGGAATTGTAGTCGTAATCATAGAATCTTAATTTCTAAAGCACTACTTAGGAGTTCAGGTCAAGGCAACAACTTATTCACAGGCAATGCATCAAGTCAGAGGGGTTGCAATTGTGAGGTAAAGGTTTGCTGCATGATCGAGAAAGTGACTGTCTTGAACTCTGCACTTTGTATGGTGAACTGCAAGCTAATCAGCCACCATGCCACACATCTTCCACGACTTGTACCTTGGCCTTTGGGTGCATGCGCTTTGCCCCATAATTCTTGCGGGTCTCCTACAATTCTCACATGAACCCCTTAACTTAGGAGCCACTGTTAAACAGAACATTAATCTCTCAAACAATCTCCTTTTGTTTTGAACTTGACTTTGGTCTGAAAAGATAGGGTTGACTGGAAATATAAGTGGGATAAAAGTGGCAGTGATCAGTTTAAGGTGAACTAGTAACAGAAGCGAGAACTCACAGTGGCAGTGATCAGCAATAAGAAAACTCTTGTGACTTAGGCCTGCATTTGCTGTTCTCATTTTTAATTTATCAAATCTTATGAATATTTAGCCTGACCACAATCAGTTGTTTGCTTTACTTTGCCTGAAGACTCTTGGTGATTATGACCTTATGTGCTGAACCATAAGAAATGTTTGTACTTAGTAATTCAGTGCGGGATTTCTCACTTCATAAGTCTGCAGTCACTTAGCACTTGATCTTCACCCTGTCACTGTCACTCCATCCTGTTTAAATTATGATGACATTTATAAAGGTGAGGTCAGATAACACAGTATCAATCAGACCCCGTTTTCCTCTTCCTCTTCCTCCTCTTCCTCTTCATCCTTGTCGCCGCCGCCGCCGTCGTCGTTCTCCTTATCGTCATCATCATCATCATCATCAGTTCTGTCTTTGTGTTAGATTTATGAACTAGTCCCTTTGTATAAGTTTCATAAAGTCTTATAATAAAAATGTTTTATTATTTTGCATAACATATCAGCATAGGTTAAGGGTCACTAACTCAGCTAAGTTACTATTAAAAGAACAAACCAGACTTTGTTTTGAGATTGACTTGTTTGAATCCTTGTGCTCTGGGTAAATAATGAGTCTTGTGTTTTTCCACAGTGACTGCTGTGAAGGTCCCTGTGCTGTGGTTCCACTTTGATGCAATGTCTTGTTAATCCATTTTGCAATCCAGACCGAAAATTTAGGAGACTAATACTAGACTGTATTTCAAAACTACTGAAAGGCTGCATTAGAATATTTGGATACATGATTTGTTGGCAGCTTTAATGAAGAACAGGACTAAACCTGCCGTTAACATGATTTTAGCCTCATAAATCCAGTATACAAAGACATTTCACTTTTTTACTGGAATTTGATCTTAGTTTATTCAGTTTCTGTAATGGACAGAAATGGTGAATTTGTGTAGCAGCTTATAATAATAATAATATTATTATTATTAATAATAATAATAATAATAATCCAACAACTTCTATGGCACCACTGTAATACAGCTCAATACATCAGTCGATGGTCACTCCTGAGCAAAATCGACGAATGTCCAGTTCCATGATGAGTGGAACCATGGTGGAACTGTGTGGCTGTCTATATAAGCCAGCATCATCTAACTGAAAATTTATCTTGCCCTTTGCTAATTTCAGTTTCAGGAACTGATTATTTCTGCAACAAAGCAAGTGTTGTTTGACCAATTAGTTATCAGTCCTGCATTGTTGTGCAAAATGCAATTGCAAAGTTTTTTAAAATTCATAAATTAAGCAACGTTATTAATCACAAGTTTCGAACTTGTCAATTATGACAGCGAGAAACTCTTTTACTCTTACTTTCTTTCACTTTTACTCCTTATTATTACTATCTCCATCATTCAGTACTTCTCTTTTCATGTTTTACATGCATTTGCAAGTAATTTTTCCATCCAAGTTTAACTGTGAATGCAAATGTTAAGTTTAACTGCTACTCCAATGTTTATCACTGTCTTGTAACCAAAAATTTGGTTCAAAGCTGTGCTAAAGGTAGGCCTATTGTAACTTCAAGTCTTGGGCAATTAGTATACGAATACTTGTTTTTTCTAGTGAAATTTAGGCCCAATTTATATGAATTGCCAGAATCTCCCAGAACTTCATGAAAGCAGCTTCATAGAGATGGGCTAATCTAATTTATCAGTTCTTATTAGTACCTTTGACCATAGTCAGGTTGATGCACAGTTTGCTGATTTGCAGCTTCTGAACCGCAAAGTTACAGTGACATGCACATGTACTTATTAGGAGTTGTAAACAAAATTGCTGGATTTTGTTGCCAAGCATTGACACAAATATCACTAATCAGTAATTCTGGCGGATTTTAGCACTTCTATTGCAAGTTTTAACTAATTTTAGATCTGATGCTTGAAGGAAACTGTTTAGTTTACTAAGTAATGTTAGAATAATGTGTATTTGCTGTTTCTGATAGATGTCTTCGGAAAGTTTGCTATTCCACTGGAGCGACTACACTGTCTTCATTCTGTCGCTTGTGTTGTCTGGGTCAGTCGGAGTTGTTCAGGGAATTCTCGACCAGATTCGTAGCAAGAAAGAGAAAAAAGAAGGTGCAAATATTGGGGAAAGAAACATTTCAGGTTAGGAATTTACCAAAATTGGGCACTTTTATTCTTTTTCTCACCATTGATCACCACTAATCGACTTGACAATGTACAGTGACCTCATTTTCTATGAGGATGCAAGCTGCCTTACAAAAGTACATATTTACAGCCATACATGCAGTTCATTCATACATAGCATATATACATACAGATGTCTACCAGTATATCTATGTTATGTTTAGTTCTGTTGTGTGCTGATGATTCTGAATGGTTTCTGTTGTAGTGTGGCCTGCCTCCTTGAGTGTGATGGCATCATGTCTTGCGGCTCCCTTTTTGCTCGGTGTTCCTGCTGAGATCTATCACTATGGAACAGACTTTTGTGCTTTAGTTGTTGGATACTTGATTGGCGTGCCGTTCGTTACATATTTTCTTTTCAGCCGCTTCTACAAAATG
Organism: Norana najaformis; assembly: GCA_964023275.1. NCBI lineage: Eukaryota > Metazoa > Annelida > Clitellata > Crassiclitellata > Hormogastridae > Norana > Norana najaformis. Next base: position 29,319,167 of record OZ029921.1, read on the forward strand.
GACATCACTAGCATCTATGAGGTTGGTACATGCTAACGGATGCTGGTTTTTATCATCATCATCAAGATCCAGGGACCAAGAGCCCGTAGGTGTCCACTGCATGCATTATCTCTTGTCTCCACAGATCTCGATCCTCCGCTGTTCCTATCAAGATGTGCAAGTCTTGCTTACACCAATCCCTTATATCATCTGTCCACTCCCTATTAGGTCTTCCTCGTCTCCCATTTCCGTCCATGATTCCCATCATCACGCTTTTTTAATCTGGTTTTAATCTGGCCAATTTCTCTTTGAATATCAACTCAGCCATTTAAACTTTTTGTTCCTACTGAAATATAGCATCATTTAGGTTAGCATAGAGAGTTCCTCTGATTAATTTCTTTTCAAGCAGTGCTATACAAATTTAAAATTACAATTACATGTTATAATTACGATTGCTATTAGTGCCAATGTGATAATTCTTTAGGTATCAATTGATACTTGATTCTGGGTGAAGCTGTTAGACATTTGAGAAGTTGGGGTCAGTCTGATCAGAATTTAGCTGGGAAATTGGTTACAGTTATCAGTTACCTGATTTACAATTTTATTTTGTTAAAATGGATGCACATGAAACTGGTATTTACTTTCTGTCCAACTGATTATTCGACTGCTGTGTGCTTTGGACATATAAAACCTTTCATAATAATAGTAACAGCTTGTATATGAAATTGTAAACAGTTTAAACAAGGCGGTTTAGGTGGTGATAACTTTAATTATTACGGAAATAATTAGATTTTATTAGAAATAAATCATAAATCATGCAGACTAAGATTTAGGTGGCTGAAAATTTTCATAGTAAAATTCAAGCTACAAGGCTGCATAAAGTGAATATCCATAACGTATTTAATTACTGTTTTACAATTCCACAGAGTTGTTTGGTGCAGTCTTTAAAGCATTTTAATTACATTACAAATAGAAATATAATAAGTGATGGCAACATTTTTCTGTGGTTGGGTGACTGACACAGAATACTGGGCTATCCGTATCTAATTCAGTTTGCTATTCCTCCATGGTTGATAAATTAACTCTAATGAGTAATGAGAAATTTAAAAAACAAATTGTGTCCTTATGTTGGAGGTCCTTTTATGTCTAACACCAAAGCTATGTGTTTCAGTATTTAGAGTATCGATACAGCAAAACGGTTCGGTCAATCTGCACATTCATCTTCGCCTTCAGTATTGTACGTATTGCCAGCTGCTTTATTACATTTGTTACATTTATCTCATCGTTTTTTGCAATTCTCTGTCTGTGGTTGACATTTTTCTTTTAGAATATTTGTAAAGGTTTCTAGATTCGGTTAAACAAGTTTACTAACTGGAATGCCTGCCATTAAGAAAAAAAGCTTTCTGTCTTTTGATGTTTTAATATAAAATAATCAGGTGTTGACATTAAGGATTAACTCTAAACAAGTACCTTATGGCATTTCAGGGAGTTTTGTAAAGCGAGTCTTGACATTTAACTCTTTACCTGACTCTTTACCTGAATCTATTCAAAGATGCTCTTCAATAGATAATTTTAAATTAAAACTTAAGACTCATTTATTCTCTCAGTACTATAATTATTATGTTGTAACGAGTCCTTTGAGTAAGACATTGTTTTATTAAGGCGCGTTACAAATATAATTTGTATTGTATTGTATTGTATTTAAAAGAATGGACAACAGATAACTGACACGGTGCACCAAATTTACTTAATTTTAATAAATTATTCCATTTTAGGTAATATACATGGGGATTATCACATATGCGCCTGCAGTGGCATTCAGCCAAGGTTTGTACTTGTCTGTGAGCTAATTAAGAGTTCATAAATGTCGTCATTTAAATGTCGGGAATAAGATCAGTCAATCAGCTGAGTGAAAATTATTTTCAATTGTGACATTTGAAGCAGAACCAGATGTTTGCACTTTTAGTTTATCTCGTGTTTGTGATCTGGTGTTAGAATTTTATTTATTTTGAACAACAACACTGATTTTGGAAAAGACTACATGTAAAATATTGTCAGTTGTGCACTAATTCACTTGCATGCATAAACATGAAAATCAATGAAAATCAATTTATCAGCTGCTTATCTGGGTTCAGCCAATGCACAAGAATGGGCTTACCGTGTGATAGCAAATACATTATTTACTTACTTAAGAATTATGAACCTCAATATTTTTTCACTGGATTTATTCAGTGAGTTCTTGCAAATGTGCCTTTGTAGTTTTAAACAGTTGTTGTTTAAAATAAAATTCTCTGTGTTTAAGGCAACATGACTGGCATTCTGACTTCTTAGCCTCAATGGAATCTTTCTGTCTGCACCGTATATGTATATTTATATAAGTTTTTCTTAGAGTCTGTTGCTCTTTTATATAATTCTGAAGATTTACCTAATTCCAAAGAGATTTGTTTAACTTCTCATCAGACCTTTCAGTTTATCTCTGCCAATCTTGTATCAGAATTTGTTTGCAGACCACTTTAGAAAGCACACGCAGGGTTTACAGCTTGCCCATGGCTGTGACACAATAGGAGTTGTCATATAATCTGATTTTACTTGATTCAGTCTAAGATTTTATTGGATTTTTCTTGGTAAAAACTCATTGAAATGTAGTTTTTGTATTCTCATTTTTTACAGTAACTGGTCTGTCAATGGAAATCTCTGTTCTTGGAGTTGGAATCATTGGAACTGTATACACAGCAGTAGTAAGTTGCTGAGTTGTTACTCTGAACCTTGTAAGCAATAAGCGCAGCATACTTCTCAGTTTTTCACCCACAACTTTAAGTCCTCAGTACAGTATGCTATATATTATTAGTATCAAATGTCTACCACTTCTATATCTCATCTCATTTTCTATGAAACTGTGGATTTTGGATAAAATTATGTTGGATATATTAATACCAAAAATGGTGAAAATAGTGGTTATAATACAAAAAAATAATAAAATAGAATTTTAAAGCTGTGTACTCTCTCCATTTTTAAGTGTGTGCCTGGAGAATTGGTTTCACTTGATAACAGAGTTTCTACTGTTTTCTTATAGGATTAACAATATGAATTTTGTTTGTAATTTTCTTGTATTGCTACTATTTTTATTATTATTATTATTATTATTATTTTATACTTATTTTAAAGAATTTGAATGTAAAATTAATGTGTTGACTATTTGTAAATTTTAGGGTGGTCTAAAGGGTGTCATTTGGGTCGATGCAATTCAAATGTTGATCATTCTGGCAAGTGTCTTGGCGATCATCATCAAGGGTACAGTCGATGTTGGTGGAATTGCAACAGTCGTCAACTCAGCTTTGGAAGGAAATCGCATTAAGATGATATCGTAAGTGTGTGTGGATACGACTGACTGTTGTAACTGATTATGTCTTCATCCAGGCGCAGTCAGACAGCCTCTCCAAGAATACTGGGTATTCCTCCACTGTGGAGATTCGTTGTTGCCTTGTGCAGTGGTGGCTTTCTGAAGATTTTAGATACTACCTATTAGAAGTCATTGCATGAAATAAATAAAACACATTGATCATCGTTATCATCATCATAATAATCAGCAGCAGCACATTAACGTCATCATTGTGATCAATCCTGTTCAACACTTCTTTATTGTTGGTTGTTTGTATTTCTTCAGCAGGTTACTTTGTGCTAAGTATTATGGACATATGCATTGTGCTGATGTTTTTTGTGTTTGTAGATTTGATCCAAATCCAATGGTGAGGCACAGCTTTTGGACGCAGACGATTGGTGGCACCTTTATGTTAATGGTTATATTTAGCAACCAGTCTATAGTTCAGAAATTCTTACGTCTGCCAACTAAGAAGAAAATGTACATGTAAGGAAGCACTACCCTTGTTCTACGAATATAAATATATGCAAATATAAAGAGAAAATTTTATGATTATATGTATATATATAAATTGTGGATTTTGTCATGAAAGATTTTGGTTATGTTATTACAATTTAATGTCATCTGAATTTCTTCTGACAAGACATTTTTCAGATAAGTTATTTTGCTGAAGTGTATGCAAAAATTCCATTTCTGTTAAAAAAACTTCTGTGAAATTGTTTGCTGTAAAAGAGTTCTTTACATAAATGTCCAAACTGAGCATGTTGCTGGATTTTCTTTTTTAGCTGTCTTGTTCCAGACTGTGTGTTTATGCCTTTTATGAATGAGAGGACTTATGTAGCACATCTATTATGTCTCTTGATCTTCAAAATCTGTGCGACTTAGAAATTACCTCATGAATTACAGTGAATGGTATTCTTTACAGCACCTCGTATGTCTCGATGGCAGCCATGGTCACTTACATTCTGTTGTTTTCGGTGGCGGGTCTCGTGATGTACGCCTACTACCAGGGCTGTGCGCCACTACTGACCGGGAAGATCAAGAGCGCAGACCAGGTTGGCTGATTCTTCTGTTATAGCAGCTTGTGCCAAGCACAAGTAATGGTATGCAAACTGCTGATGCTCATCTTTTCTATGTTGCCTATCAGATGAATGAGTTACTTGCCCTTCAGATATTTTGTTTTTGTTTTTATTGTATTCACTTGTTGCTTGTACATTTGTGAGGCATATACATGTACATTCATGCATGTGTATATGTACTCATATCTACTGTCTTTAAAAAAACTATATTAAGAGTCAAGATACATAAATACACACGTACATACAAACATACATATATGTATGCATGCATGATACCTACATACATACTTGCATACTTACAGAACGTATGCAAACCGTATGGTTATTTATTTTTGTGATCTAATATTAGGTTCTAAGAACTATACAAAATTGCAATAGTAAATGGTTTTATTTTCAACAATTTTTCAGTATGTCTTGCATGGATGCATTAAAAATGCTCAACTGTCTGAACTTCATGCGCTTTATTAGATTTATAATGATACATTTTTCTTTTCAGATTGTTCCTGTGTTTGTTCTGGAGTTATTTCAAGGATATTATGGTGTGGCAGGATTGTTTACAGCAGCGGTCTTCAGTGCTTCACTAAGGTATCTACATTTCTATGCGTATCGAGTCAACTAGCGGTTGACTGATGTTGCTTCAGAGTCAAAGTCTCTGCACTGGAGCCTAAACGATTTTTGCCCTGAACCAAAATTACAGTGTGAAACTGCAATTTTAAATAAATAATAATTCTTCAGTAAACTATTCTTATTGCTAAATAGATTCCATTAATAGTAAAAGGTGTTAAGTAGCATACTTAAGTGTTCAGATACAAACATATATGCATACATGCAACACTCTTTGAGGTTTCATTTATGTGTAAACATTCTTGCCTTTAGTTCTTTTGCTGGTGGCATCAACGCTTTGGCTGCTGTAACCATTCTGGATGTCATTAACCCTCTGTACACCAAGCGAACGGGTCATAAACAGATGGATCCTCGAAAATTGGCCTTCCTTTTTAAGGGACTTGGTAAGTGTTAGAGTTCTATTTGTTCAGTTGTAATGTAACTTAATGACAGATTTATGTAGAGCCTGTATTTGATTCAGAGGCACGCCTAACTGGTAAGTTCATAGAGTAAACTTGTTTAATGTCTATCAACTGCTAGACTTATTGGATTTTGAAGAGGCTTATGCAACGGATTATGAGTTTTGACTATGGTTTCACTTCAAGTGACCATTGACTGATGCCTCGTGCATTATAATAAAGGTGCTTTAGAAGTGATTAGATTATATTAGATTTGTGAATGAGAAGAAGAAACCCTATCCCATGTGTAAAAATGTTTGTGGCAAAGAAGAGGAACAAATGTCCAGAAGGTAATGTAAGGTAATCAACTGTTTTTTAAAATTATAATTATTATTATTGATATTATTATTATTACTTTGCATTTATTGCACTTTGCAAGGTTAAGAAATCTCAATCTGAGGCAAGAAGCAATTGTGAGTGAAGTACCTACTCAAGGTCCCTACATAGTAACCATCTAAGAGGAGGCACGAACCCGTACTCTCCGGGTTACATGGACTATTATGTCTGATTTTGCTTAATTAATTCAATACTTACTATGCAAGTGTGAATTGCTAATATATGAATTCACCTCAAAAGTGCAGGTGGCTTTGGTAATATATAAATATCTAATTAATAATAATGCTACTGCTGCTGCTGCTGCTGCTGCTGCTGATGATGATGATGATGATAAACATTGGTACATACAAGTGTTGATGATGAGAATGGTGAAAAAGAAGGTGGTGACTATGGCCATGATGATGGATGTATTAATGTTTTTCTAGTGGTATTCTATGGTCTCTTCACAATTGTCTTTGCCTTTCTGGCTCCATATCTTGGACCAGGACTTCTCCAGTTGGCCCTGAATCTTATGGGAGTTGTTGGTGCACCAATACTTGCACTTTTCATCATGGGGGTGTTCATGCCGTGCATAAACTCTATGGTGAGTACTGGGAGTTTTTCAATATTTTAATTCTCAATGTGTCTGTCTTTCTTTTAAATAGTTTTGCATTTAGTTTTGCTAAACTTTACTGTTACTGTAAACTAATTAACTTCAGAGTGTCATTTTACATATAATAACTATTTGTCACATTCGTCGACATGTGCATTTTAAATGTATTGTTCTCTTTCCTACTGCTTAGTGCACTTAAAGATTTTGATTGCATCATTGCTTATAAACATGATGAATATGGAGTGTTGTTCCCAAATTAAAGCATGCAGTTATACTTCTTCCATTAAAGGCCACCAGTTACGTATGTTTGTTTGTATGTGTGTATGTATGTAAGTATGTATGTATGTATGTATGTGTGTATGTATGTATGTATGTATGTATGTATGTATGAAACAGTTACTTTAGGACCTTTTAAGTACCTTACAAAAGTGCTGTTCATATGGCTAAACAAGCACAAAAGTTTGACAAAAGCTGTATTTTGAACAGAGTCAAATGAAAAGGTTCTAAACGTAACGGAAGTCTAGGAAGAATGAAAGATACCATTTTTATTTTATGTTTTATTGTATGTATTTAAGTATCCAACGCAGTTTGTATTGAACTGTTAGCCTTGATTATGTTGGCAGGGTGCTTGTGTGGGCCTGATAATCAGTTTGGCCGTGATGTTCTGGATTTCGATCGGTGGGATCTTTATGGGTGGTAAATACAAATTTCACTTGAAGTCACTTCTCCCTCTTCGTGTCGACCAGTGCATTAGTAACACAACTGCCAGTGCTGTTTTCAACGGATTTGCCGGGCAGCTGTCAAACAACAATTCAATGGGATTTGGGATGAATGTGGCAAACACTTCTACCACCGTACTTCCAAATTACGCAACTGTTCTGCTCAACACTGCATCAACCATGAATGCAACAGTATCCACGTAGGTTTCTTCTGTTTTGTTCTGTTCTTAACGTTTCCTTTAAGTGTTTTACTTAGTCTGTATTTTATATACCATTTAGATATTTTTACAGGATATAGGAAACCCCCCAACTGTTAAATGTCTTGTTTCAATTTTTGCATGGCTGGCTGCAAAAGGAAATTTAAGAGAGTAGAGAGGGTATGGTTGGACTGGATAAATAATTGCTCATTTATTTGATGCTTTCAAAGTGCAGTGGCTTTTGGGATTGAGTTGAAAACAATGCAGCATTGTAAGAACTAAGCAATCTATCATAGTGGTCTAATGTTAAACATCGGGCCAGGGTTACTGTGCCTATAACCCCATCAAATGGGGACAAGCTGCTGATCCTTTGTGCAACTTTGGCACAGTGCAGACTACAGCTAATATTGTTGATGTTTATCGGCAAACACTTTTTCATGGTGGACAGTTGGCTCTTCTTTATACTTGTGACGATGCTTACATCTGGCCGACCACAAACCACATATGCTAGAATTAGAAGAAGTTAAATATTAGGATGTCATTAAATTAAATTTAAATTCAAGATGCATTAGGAAAATCTTAAGCACCTCCACTCTGAAACCACACCACGCCAGTTGTTTCTTCAGATTTTCGTAAGTGCTAGTTCTTGCAGATTAGCCACCAAAGATATTTTGTCTGTGAACTAGGCATAAAGAGCCATGATAAATTGCATTGTTCTAACAAGTTTCTGGTGTATTTGCATAATATGATCAGGAACATAGATTCGAAATGTAACTCAGTTTTCAAATGTGACCATAATGTGACACTGCCTTTCTTGACGTGTTTTCCTAAGATATTAATATAATGAGTTTCCAGTGTAATTTAAAATTTTGCTGTTTTCTGTTGTTTAGTCCATCTAGCCTGGAAATGTTTTACATGATGTCGTACATGTGGTATTCTGTGATCGCTGTTTTAATTGCTGTGGTGGTCGCGTTTCTTGTCAGCTGGTGCTCAGGTGAGTCCTCTGCTCTCTACATGAACTGTTTCTTGTGTTATTTCACTAACAAGCATTGCATTGTATAGAGTGGTTGGTTGGTTGGAAACAATTTAGAGCCAAGGTGCTGGATTTGCAATTTAGTACTTTAACTTCTTAACTGCTTTGTATTTGATGTCCTCAACATTCAATGTATGTTTGTATAAATATTGATGCTCATGCTGGAAATTATTATTTGTAGGATTCCAGAACAAGAGGCCAATTGATCCTTCATTGTCTTACTTGTGCTGTTACAAAAACGACGAAGAAGAGGTAAATTGAAAGTATTTGTTGGAAGTTTAAATTTAAAAATTCACAGTTTAAAATCGGATGGTTATGAAGACTCTTTGACATAGATATTGGCGCATTTGTTTAGCATTAGTACTGTAACTTATTGGTCAATTCAAATACTGCACCAACTGCTTGAGTAGAAACATGAGGTTTAGTCAGGTTGAATATTAAATGGATGCACAATGGCAGCATGCTGTTTCTGAATAAACTATCGACAATGATCTTAGAGTACAGTAAGGTATATTCTTCCTAATATTCAAGGCCCTTACCTTATAAAATTCCAGCTGCATGGTGGCGCTGCAATCAAAAAAGTTGTGGACCGAAACAACAAGTTTGTGTTATGTTACAGACCCAGTGAATGTGGCTGTATAATATCTGCCTCTAATTCAGTTTTTTACTTCATCTATCCATGGGCCAGGTGTCACGGTTGTTAGGCATTGTTGACCACTACACGTGCGAGTTACACAGAAAATATATGGAGTTTCATATCTTAGTGTGCTGTAAGATCTTTGCCATCAAGATCTTCAAGTTCAGAGAAGATGAAGGCGTAACCTAGGCAACTGTAATAATGGAATATATGTTACCACTTCTGATTAAATAGAGATGCTGTGTCTTTCACAATCAGGTTCAATTGTAAAGGTTGGGCCTGAACCATTGCACAGCATATGTGCGGTCTGAGCATGTTGTAGTGAAATTGATTATTACAGGTAGACAATATTCATGCCATGTGCCATTCTAACTTAGCTTTCATTATTACTAAAATTTGACTAAAATACATTAGATAAGATTTTTGCATTAAGGCAATGCATTATTAATTTAATTATCATTATTATTATTTTAATGTGTTTTAAATTAAGTTATTATTAATAGTTATTCTATGTAGTGAGTTTTCTGTGTTGTAGCAGTTAGATACTGTTCCTTCAGCAAATCAAGACCCTGTTCCTCTATTACTGGCTCTTAATAAGACACCTGACTACAAAAAGCTGAATTCTCCACTGCCAGCTGTTCAAATAATTCCGACTTGTTCCGAGGAAGTTATTTGGGAACGAAGAACTTCATGAATCATTTGTAGAGCTCAGGACAGACTAAAATGCACAGAACAGAAATGTGATCAAACCAAAACTGAACTGTGATTAAACCAATTTCTTGCTCAGCCATTGAACTTTATTTTTGTTGAGTTTTATTGAACTTTATTTTGTTTTTTATTTGATAAGTGTTTGGAACAGAACGTTGTGAATTTATGTGAAACAGAATTCCAGACGGGATTGCTTAGTTGAGAATTGTTATCGAATGCAAAGGCTTGACTGTGATTATGTAGCTTACAACAGTTTTTTGCTCAACTTAAAGTATTTTGCTTATTGCTTTTTTATTTTGTGACAATTTTATTAAGAAAAGCATATTGTGAATTTATGTATATTTGTATTGACGACATGTTGCTCAAGTAAGACTGAATTGCAGATTATAGAAAGCATGCTTCATGGCCCCAGGGTTTCGACTTCTGCGTTTTTTTCATTTGATGCTAGTATTTGGACGAGAAGATTTTGGTGAATTCATTTAAAGTTTCACTGAGTGGCGAGAGTACCAGTTCACTTGACCACATACACCTGTCGCCAGATGTCCATTCTCAACCTGAGCTGCAGCCAATGGAAAGCACAATTCCAGAGCCGTTTGAAGACTACGATGACACTGGAGTCTACAGCTACGGGATCTTTCGTCGTAACTGGTGCTCTTGTTGCAGGAAGTCCAAAATAATTTACTGTACGAAATTTTAGTCACATGTAGAGTAGGAGAACCGTGTTTAACCTTCAGTTTCATATTTGGGAATTAGTAGGCAAATGAATGTCATCAATCATTGTTATGGCAGTCAAAATTGTTGCATTTAAATTATTTCTGAGCAAACTTCTGCATGCTAGTTAATATATTATATATTTAGAATATTGTACACTATTTATCCATACTTGCTGAATAACAACATTTTAATTGAGGGGCCAGGAGTGAAGTCTTCTTTTAAAATCTACACATTTCAAATGTTTCAAGACTAAATATGTTGTTGAATTTATGATCTTTATTGTTACTTTTTTGTTGTTAATATTAATGCTAGTATCTTTTTATTACTATTGTTCGCTAAATTTATGACTCATTACTGAATAACAAAAACTAAGCTGATGATAAAATGAGGCTTCTGTGTCTGGGGTATCAGTGAACGTACTCCAAAATGCTTTGCAAATACAGTAGTACTTCATAGCAATAACAACAGCAATAATAATATTAATTACTTTTTGTTGTTGTTTTCTTTGGTTATGAGGTCTGGTCTCATGTTGATGTTGTTTGGTACATATGGATTCTACTTGTATACATACTATAATTTGTACTAAATTATACTTAGTGTATTATTTTTTACCTTGTTGTTTTGTGGTCAGTTTAGTATTGCAGAGGCAGCAACTAGAGTCGATGTTGTGCCGTACAATATTAGTTGTAAAGAGCATTTGGTCAAATACCTTAACTGGTGCTGGTAGCCTATCTCACTCATATTTTCAAACAGGGTTTACTGTCAATGTTTCATTAATTTGTATGTATTTCTCATACCTGGTGGTTTTCTTGCGCTTTTAGAGTCATAATATTAATTAAATTTACCCATTTGAGTATATTTTAATATATACTGGCTGATGCTTTAATGGTTTTCTGGGTGCTGGGCCAAGTTTTTGGAATGAAATGCCAATCTGTGCCATGGTGTGTTGCATATTGTGTGTATGTATATATATATATATATATTTATATTTAAATTGATTTATTTGAACTGATTGATATATTCTGTAACTTCTGTTTCTAATTTCGACTTTAGACCGACCCGATTCAGTTTGAGTTTTTTTAAACCCTTTCTGTCAAACATCTAGTGCGCCTGTATCGCTGAACAGAGATCATGAAATTAATTGAGTAGATTTACCGATTTGTAATGACGATGGCTGTTATGAATCTTATTACAATGAAACCGTCATGTTTACCAATTACTTTGCTGTGAATTAACATTGTTTCTACTGTTTGTTACCCAGTAATGACCAGCAAAGCAGAAAATTGAGGTTATGTTTAGCAGTTGTTGGTCATTGGGGTTTGCATGTTAGAATTATTTCCAAAGTGAATAGGTATATAGCAGCTGGAAGAAAAACTGAAAATTTAGAATTGTGATCAAAGTCTTCAAAGATTTTTGTGTCTATGTTAAAAGGTAGAAGTTTATAAACTTAGAGCACTGCATGGTAGAGACAGATAATTAATTGGTACGTTCTAATTACGTTATATTATTTTCACTGTCTGTCTGTTATTGTGCAGGAAAGTATTTTAACTTAAAATAAAGTTTAAACTGTAACTTTTTCTGTCTTGTTTGTGGCCATCTACAAAGAAGTTAATATAAAGGCATCACAAGCATTCATATATATACTTACATATATACATATATACTTACATATAAACATATATACACATTAAAACAAATATTTCATGTGGGCTAATATCAGATGATCATTGATGATTGTAGAATATCATGTGAATTTGTTAATGTGACAACACTGTCGAAGACACTTTACAGTTAAGTGACACTGGATTGTTTTGAGGCTCAGAAATTGACAAATTAATTCAAACTGACACACACTGCATGAAACTGTAACCTGCATAAGTGTTGGTTATACTGACATACAAACTGCTTGAAAAACTTTGCACACAATAAAAAATTAGGCGCCAAATACAATAAAATTCATATGTAGCCTACACTTGCAGTGATTTGTCGTCTATGAGAGTAAAATATGTTCAGAAATTTTGATTCCACCTTATTTCGTTTGTATCGGTGACACAGAACTATGGAAAAAGACTGCTACATAGTTCGATGCATTTGACTTTTGACTGGAACATCCTTCTTAAGCTACAAGGCTCTGCTGTAAGAGGATTAGTTACAACAAGGTTTTTTAAATACCCAAAAGATTTTCCTAATCGCTAATTGCATGGATTACCCAGACCCAGGTAAATTGCAAAAAAGAAACCCATTAAATGACCAGTAGGTATGTAGGATTGAAGAAAGGAAGGAAGGTAGGTATAGATGGGTATGAAAGTACATCCCTATCGGAGTTCATTGAATTCCAGGCATTTCTTGAGTTAAAGTTAGAGCTGAAAAGAAAAAAAACTGTTGAGGCATTTCTTTTACAAAAAAAAAACTGTCGGAGAACCTGTTTTAGACCTTGAAGTAGAATAACAAGTTTTCCCAGAAGTCTGGTAGTGTTATTGCTATTTAATCTTTTTTTCTCTCCGCTTAACCTTGTACATAATTAATCTAATCATGCGATTACATGGTCTTACCATTTCTTCATCAGTTTGCTTGTTTATCGGTTTTAGTGATTGCATAAATTATTCGTATATTCTAGACAACAGTTGTTTGTATGAAACGCTTATCAGTCACTTTTGCTACTCTGCAGATGTTAGTGGCAAGTAAACTTGATTGTTCAATGTGTGTTCGCGCCCCGGCTAATGACACCCTTAAACTGGGTAAATAAATATTCTGGGAATGGTATGCAGACTTCTGCTGTAGAACTGGTGAGTGGATATTAAACCCGGCGGTGCTAGATAACATGAGATCGTTAAAGAATTCGATTAAAGGGCGGCTGTCAACGTTAAGTGGTATCAGAACAAGTCTGTCGTCTGGCTAGGCTTCTGGAGGAAAGGAGATTGTCACTTGTAGACGGTGTTGCGGCAATTGACTTTGAGTATAAGTGTAACAAACCGCCCTGACACAATCATTCGTCTGTTTTGGTTCCCGTCGCAGTGCAGACACGTGGACATTGGTGATTATTGTCAGCTTCAGAGGTCTGTTGTGTTTGTTCTTTAAAAACTCGTCTTTCCTGACTTTGAATGCTGCAAAAATTTCCCTTTAAAGAGACATAATTTGTCAGAACAAGCTACTTAGATGTAGTTTTTTTCTTAAAGGTGTTTGGTGCCAGGAAGGTTTGTTCACTGATTCTTCTACAAAAAAATTGTGCTGGTAATATTAATATGGCTAAGATGTTTTCAGAGAGGCAGAATAAAGTGATTTGTCAAAATCGACCAATTCAAGTGTATGGCTTTGGGCCATAAAGAAAATTTCCACACTGACTTTTGAAAAAACAGTGTATATGATTTATTGGTATTAATTAGAGATGTTTATTAGATGAGCACAATAATAATTTCATCAAACTGCCACTCGTATACCCTTTTCCTTAAAGTTTATTCATAAATTGACAATATGATATTTTGTGTATGGAATTGATAATTTATGTCATACATTATATTGCAACAATGTTTAACAAGACCTAAAATGTAAATGCAATTGTACATGATTTTCTGTGGCCTCAACCCTGCTCGTTTTTCAGTGAATGTGTCATGTGAGATCTTTCACCACTGCTGCCCAAATCTCCCTATGCAATTCATGTTGTCTGATAATAAATGCTTGTGAATAAGCCTTACACATACAAATTGCGAGAGTTTTCTGATCTCAGTGTTGCATTTCATACATAAAAGTTGAATATCACACAAGATAAATTAAAGTCCAAAAAATGGCCCGGTCATTCAACAGCACAGTTATTCCAGATCAAATGCAAACAGAACCGAATCAGACTAATAACTTATAACCTCTTTCTCTTGTAATCCTCCTATTCCTTCTCTTTCTCCTCCTTTTCTCCTCCTTTTCCTTCTTCTCTTTCTCCTCTTCCCCTCCATTTATGCTGGTTGACCACTTTGGTATTCATCAGCTGAATTGTTTTACTCAGATTAGAACTGGTCTAGGCCAATTAGTGCTGATTGATTTTGTATTAAGCTGCATTTCTTTTAAAAATCAATATTGCATTGAATTTCTTCTGAGTTATATAAATTGCTTCCTTCATTGGGCTGCTTGCTATCTGATGCTTTGTTTCGAAACCACTTAAGCATTGAGAGATCAGGCTGTTGCACTTCAGACGTACCAGTTCTTTATTAATACCTTCACCACAGGTCAGTTTGATGGACAGTCGCTGATTTGCAGCTTCTGAACGATCAAATGACAGCGACACACACACTGTGTTGTTATTAGGAGTTGAAAGCTAAGGATTTGGATGCCAAGCATTGACACAAATATCACTAAGCAGTAATTCTGGCGGATTTTAGCACTTCTAACACAAGTTTTTATCTAACTTTAGCTCTGATACTTGAAGGAAACTGTTTACTTTGCTAAGTAATGTTAGAATAGTATGTATTTGCTTTTTTTTTGACAGATGTCTACGGAAAGTTTGCTATTCCACTGGAGCGACTACGCTGTCTTTATTCTGTCGCTTGTGTTGTCTGGGTCAGTCGGAGTTGTTCAGGGAATTCTTGACCAGATTCGTAGCAAGAAAGAGAAAAAAGAAGATGCAAATATTGGGGAAAGAAACATTTCAGGTTTGGAATTTACCAAAATTCAGCACTTTTATTCTTTTTATCTCCATTAATTATCAACTTGGTAATGTAAGGTGCATCTCACATTCTGAGAGGATGCAAGGTATGCATGTACAGTTACAGATGTCTTACATATGTACACTCCTTTTCTGCAGATCCTATCCTGATTTCTTTTGTTCCCCTTATCTATTACGCATATCCAATTCCAAACACCGCCTACCGTAGCCGTCATTCTGCTTGCCTTCCTGACACTTGGATCTGGACCTGAGCCCTTCTTGCCTATCAAATTTGTTTTGACTGAGCGTCTGTGAACGTATAACTGAGTATAACTGCGTCTGAGCTGGTTTCCGCGACTCAGCTTTTGTTGGGCACTGTAGAAATCTCAAGTTTTTTACGATTACTTATGTACGTCCATACATACATAGTGCATACATGCATTCTTGCATACCGTACATACGTAACATATAATATACATACAGAAGTCTACCAATATATTGATTTTGTGTTTAGTTGCGTCGTGTGCTTATGATCCTGAATGGTTTCTGTTGAAGTGTGGCCTGCCTCCTTGAGTGTGATGGCATCATGTCTTGCTGCTCCCTTTGTGCTCGGTGTTCCTGCTGAGATCTATGCCTATGGAACAGACTTTTGTGCCTTAGTGGTTGGCTACGCGGTTGGTGTGCCACTTGTTACACATTTTATGTTCAGTCGCTTCTACAAAATGGAAATCACTAGCATCTATGAGGTTGGTACATGCTAACGGATGCCGTTTTTAATTTGGTCAATTTCTGTTTGAATATCAAATCAGCCGTTTAAACTTTTTGTTCCTAATGACATATAAAGCCATTTAGTCTAGTGTAGAGAGTTCATTTGATTGGTTTTTCATGAAGTGGTGCTATATAAGTTTAAAATTACAATTACATATTATAATTACGATTGCTATTACTGCCAATGTGATAATCCATTAGGTATCAGTTAATACTCAATTCTGGGCAAAGCTGTTGTACATTTCAGAAGTTGAGATCAGTCTGATCAAAATTCAGCTGGAAAATTGGTTACAGTTATCTGTTACCTATGTTACCATTTGATTTTATTAGAATAGGTGCACATGAAACTGGTATTTATAGTATGTTCAACTAATTACTAGACTGCTTTGTCTTTTGTACATATAAAAACTTTCATAATAAGAGTATTAACTTATGTCTGAAATTGTAAACAGTTTATGCAAGACTTGGTTTGTGTGCATGGTGAATACTTAATTTGTTACAGAATTGATAAAATTTTATTAGAAACAAATCATAAATCACACAGACTAAGTTTTCGGTGGCTGAAAATTTTAAGACTAAAATACAAACTGTGAGGCTGCAATAAAGTGAATACCTATATATGTGTAGCATTTTATTAGAGACTTTTGTCATATGACACTGCATAAGTATTTAATTTGAATTTCATAAAATTTAAGCATGGCTATAATTCAATTAACAGAATGCACTAAAGCAGAAGAATAAAAAGTAAAGTCCATAATGGATTTAACTTAAGCTCTGCTTTTTTAATTTTTCACAGACAGAGTCACTTGCTTCACCCAAATAATTTGTGTAAAAGTGTCTGAAAAGCATACAAAATGCAAATCATTCAAAATTTGGGTCAATGGCAGATTTCGAATTTTTGCAGGCTTTTTAGAGGGTGGGTTTTCTCCTAAGGTTATTAAGGTTAGTGCGTATCCTTTTATTGTTTGCTTGAAAATAAACCCGGGTTAACTCAACACTAAGGAGTCCAGTTACTCTGGTTTTATTCCTGAGGTGTTGTCACTTTGATGATAAGCCGCAGTGTTTCATGCACTGTTATCTGAAAAAATGCCATTGCGTTCTGGCTATACACTGGGCTTCTGGGCCTGTTGGAGTTAAATACACAAGGAAGCATAATAAAGTCATGTGAAAAACAGTAGTTTATCAAGTGAACTTTCATCATTTCGAGCAGTTTAATGGAAGACTGAATTTTTAATTACTGTTTTACAATTCCACAGAGTTGTTCGGTACAGTCTTTAAAGCATTTTAATTGCATTACTGAAATAAATATAATCAGTGATGGCAACAATTTTCTGTGGTCGTGTGACCGCCACAGAATGTTGGGCATCAGAACCAGTTCAGTTTGCTATTCCTCCATCATTGGTAAATGGACACTAATGAGTAATAAGAAATGTTAAAAAAATGGTGTCCTCATGTTGGAGGTCCTTTAGGCTGTGGACCAGCAGTATCTATAGAGGCACGTAAAGTACACGTGTTACCTCAAATATTTTACTTTACCCGTGAAAGATGGTACATAGAATCTGATAGGCTTTTGTTTGCAAAATCTTTTGATCTTGCCTGAACCAGAGTATCTCAACAGTCTTGATTAAAGACTAACTTCCAAACTGGATTCCTTTCCTTAAAGATTACATGGTTCAGCAATAAATTGTCAATTTCATGAAGTCAATCAGGATTTGAACCCCCGGATGCAGGTTAAAGTCAAACATATTAGCAATTCCCCATGACACAGTGATTATGCTTCTTATGTCTAATGCCGAAGCTACGTTTCAGTATTTAGAGTATCGATACAGCAGAACGGTTCGGTCAATCTGCACATTCATCTTTGCCTTCAGTATTGTACGTATTGCTAGCTGCTTTATTACATTTCTTACATTTATCTCTCATCGTTTTTTGCAATTCTCTGTGTGTGGTGTCTAGATTCGGTTAAACAAGTTTATTAACTGGAACGCCTGCTATTAAGAAAAAAGCTTTCTGTCTTTTGATGTTTTCATCTGAAATAATCAGGTGTTGGCGTTAAAGATTAACTCTAAACAAAGTACTTTAAGGCATTTCTGGGACTTTTGTAAAGCGAGTCTTAAAATCGAACTTGACATTTAAAAGAACGAGCAACAGTTAACTGACCCGGTGCACCAAATTTACTTAATTTGAATAAATTATTCCATTTTAGATAATATACATGGGGATTATCACATATGCGCCTGCAGTGGCATTCAGCCAAGGTTTGTACTTGTCTGTGAGCTAATTAAGAGTTCAAAAAAGTCGTCATTTAAATGTCGGGAATGAGATCAGTCAGTCAGTCAGTCAGCCGAACCTAAATTAATGGCAAATGTGACATTTGAAGCAGGACCAGATGTTTGCACTTTTAGTTTATCTCGTGTCTGTGATCTGGTGTTAGAATTCTAATCAGTTCGAAGAATAATACTGATTTTGGAAAAGATTACTTTATACGTAAAATATTGTCAGCTGTGCACTAATTCACAAATCAGTTTATCAGCTGATTATCTCGTTTCAGCGAATGCCCAAAAATGCACGTATTGAGCTTAACAAATGCATTACTTACTTACTTAAGAATTTTCAGACTGAATATTTTTTCGTTAAATTTATTCGTTGAGTAACTTTCAAATGTTTCTTTGCTGTTTTTAGTCTAATAATTGTTGTTTAAAATAAAATTCTCACCTGTTTAAGCAACTTTACTGGCATGCTGACTTCTTATTCTTGGGCTATTGGAATCATTCTGTCTGCATTATATATGTATATTTATATCAGTTTGTTGTTTCGTAGCTTTTGTTGCTTGTTCATATAATTTCTGCACTGGTCTTTTACTCAAAACTGAAAACATCACTCTTCCAAAAACTGTATTCTGATTCTTCTTCTTCCCCCTATCGCTCTCTCCACTCGAATCCGAAACACCATCCACCGTAGTTGTCTGACTGCCTGCTTGACTTCTGGATCTTGATCTGGAACCGAACTTTTTTTGCGGGCCTATCGATTTTGGTTTGACAGAGCGCCTGTGGATAAACTGGTTCCCTTGACCTGGCTTTCAATGGGTCTGGAGAAATCTCGAGTTTATGATTACGTTTACGATAATTCTGAAGATTTACCTAATTCCAAAGAGATTAGTTTACTGTTCCTCAGTTCTATCAGTTTATTTTTACCGTTTTATATAAGAATTTATTTGCAGACCATATCAGAAAGAACATGCAGGGTTTGCAGCTGTGACACAATAGGAATTGTCATATAATCTGATTTTACTTGATTCAATTTAAGGTTTTATTGGATTTCGTACAGTTTTGTCGAAATTCATTGAAATAAATGTATCTTTTAGTATTCTCTTTTTTAACAGTAACTGGTCTGTCAATGGAAATCTCTGTTCTTGGAGTTGGAATCATTGGAACTGTATACACAGCAGTAGTAAGTTGCTGAGTTGTTACTCTGAACCTTGTATTGGGTAAAGCTGTAAACACGTCAAGTTTCTCTGCTTTTCACAGACGACTTTAAGTCTTAAGTACAGTGTGTTCTGTCATTAGTAGCAAAATGTGCAACTGTTTATGTCACGCTTCTGTATCTCTAATCTCATTTTGCAAAAAAAACTGATAGCTCTTTTCAACTATCTGTGGTTTTTGGATAAAGTCAGTATATGCTGATAAATATTAATAGCAAAATAATAATATAAAAATGAAATAATTAAAGTAGAATTTTAAAACTGTGTTAAATGTATGTATGCCTGGAGTACTGGTTTCACTAGACAACAAAGTTTCTAACATTTGGTTATGGGCTTAACTATATGAATTTTGTTTGTAAGTTTCTTGTATTACTATTATTAATTATTCTTATTACTATTATTAATATTATTTATGTATATAAATATATCTACATATATATGTATTTGTTTATTTATTCTATTTATTTATGCATGTTGTTGTTGTTGTTGTTATTATTATTATTATTATTATTATTATTATTATTATCCGACTCGTGCCAGACTCCAAAGTCAAAGTCGGCCAGTGTCAGGTCAGTCTGTGATGGCATGACTCTACGCCTTGCCAAAAGTCAGTTATGTGGCAGTTGCGGCCTTTTTTGCGAAGAGATCTGGCTGCCTTGGTTGGCCAAGAGCAGATGGAGCAAATAGAGCTGTTGAAGGCGTCCAGACTGGCATGCTGGAAACTGGTCGACTAGGTGCACCTCCAAATCTCGTCTTGTCTTTAAGCGCAGTGGTGAAGAAGCAACCCTGGATCAGCGGTCGCGTAAGTTTAGAGCGTTCTGCCGGCGTTTCTTCGATGGAGCGCGAGGTCTTCCGGTGCGGAGCGGACGAACATCCAGCACCACCAACTCCCTCCTCTTCGCCGCCGTCTGCTTCGATGGCGCCTGCATCGTGGGCTTCGCTGACCCGAGCGTAGACGTCTCCTCGACCTTGATCCGCCGGCTGACTTTCGTCAGGCGCTGTGGCTGCTTGACCCAGAGGACCGGTTGGGGCCCGTCGGCTGGGTCTCCAGGTTCTCTCCGCTTCTTTAATCTTGGCTTCAGGCACCGCCTTCTCTCCTTTGATTTCAGCTGTAGGCGCCGTCTTGTTCTTCGTTGTATTGTTGTCGATGAAGACCTTGATTTGCTACTGGATACGCTCGCTCGTTGCATCGAGTGCGAGTTCTGAGATCATGAATTCGTGTGACTGCCTCTTTTGAACTAAGTCCTTCAGGTCTCGATTGCCTTTTCTCCCGTTAACCTTTGTTAGTGCTTCGTCATAACTGAAGTCGATCGCTTCTTCTTCCATCGATGGAAGGTCGCACGGAGACAACTGTTCTCGGGCAGTTAGAAGACAAGGGAAATGACGAGGAAGCGAAGAAGCATGGTCTCTGGTAGAATGTTTGTCTTCCGGCCGATGATTGTTCTCTGGAATTGCCGGTCTTCGCTTAAATCTTGCTCCAAGAATGTGCCATTAAAGGCAATAGAGTTAGATCGCTGGATGGCAATGGAGAGGCGTTATTATTACTATTATTATATTTTATACTTATTTTAGAGAACTTGTTTGTAATGTTAATGTGTAAACTGTATGTAAATTTTAGGGTGGTCTGAAGGGTGTCATTTGGGTTGATGCAATTCAAATGTTGATCATTCTGGCAAGTGTCTTAGCGATCATCATCAAGGGTACAGTCGATGTTGGTGGAATTGCAACAGTCGTCAACTCAGCTTTGGAAGGAAATCGTATTAAGTTGATATCGTAAGTGTGTGTAGATACGAATGGCTGTTATAACTACAGTAATCATGTCTTCATCCAGGCGCAGTCAAACAGCCTCTCCAAGAATACTGGGTATTCCTCCACTGTGGAGATTCGTTGATGCCTTTTGCAGTGGTGGCTTTCTGAAGCTTTTAGACACTTTCTATTAGAAGAAATATGTGAAATTGAATGAAATAAATAAACCATGTTCATCACCATCGTTGTCATCGTCATCATCATCTTTCATCACCATCATTATCATCATCACCACCACCACCAGTATCATTGTCTATCATCATCACCACCACTGCCATCATCCTCATCATCATCATCTTTACCTTATCGTCATCATTGTGATCAATCTTTGGCATCACTGTTTTATCGTCCTTGCCAGTATGTTCTTTATTACTTGTTTTTAATTTTTTTAAGCAGGTTACATAGTGCTAAGTTTTGTGGATATATACATTATGGTGTTTTTTTGCATCTGTAGATTTAGTCCAAGTCCAATGGTGCGGCACAGCTTTTGGACGCAGACAATTGGTGGCACCTTTATGTTAATGGTTATTTTTAGCAACCAATCTATAGTACAGAAATTCTTAGGCCTGCCAACTGTCAAGAAAATGTACATGTAAGCAAGAACTGCCCTTGTTCTATGCACATAACTATATGCAAATATGAATAGAAAATTATGAATATATGTCCATATAGATGTATAGATGTATATAAATTGTGGATCTTGTCCTGAAAGATTTTGGTTATGTTATTACAATTTAATGTCATCTGAATTTCTTCTGAGAAGAAATTTTACAGATAAGTTATTTTGCTGAAGTGTACGTAAGAAGTTCATTTGTTTTAAGAAACCTCTGTGAATGTGTTTGGAGTAGTAAGTTAGTAAGTAAATGCATTTGTTAACGTGCCATATGTCCATCGACTGAGCAAGGAATCGTAGGCCTAAAGAGGTTTCTATGTATATGTCCAAATGCTCCAACTGAGCATGTCATAGTGATGAGTTTTCTTTTTTAGTTTTCTTGTTCCAGACTGTGTGTTTGTGCCATTTAAGAATGAGAGATCTGCTGTAGGACATCTAAATATGCTTTTTGATCTTCAATAAATCCACCTGCCAGACATTGTCCTTTGAATTACATACAGTTAACGGTATTCTTTACAGCACCTCATACGTCTCGATGGCAGCCATGGTCATTTACATTCTGTTGTTTTCGGTGGCGGGTCTCGTGATGTACGCCTACTACCAGGGCTGTGCGCCATTACTGATCGGGAAGATCAAGAGCGCAGACCAGGTTGGCTAATTCTTCTGTTATAGGTTCTGTTATATACTTGCTCTATACTTATAGCTTGTGTTAAATATTTGTTATATAGTTATAGCTTCCGTTATATACTTGTTACGTTCTCACAGCTTCTGTTAAATACTTGTTGTATGCATATTAGCTTGGCTGTATACTTGTCATATAATTATAGCTTCTGTTATATACTTTATATACTTATAGCTTTTGTTAAATACTTGTTACATACCTATAGCTTCTGTTATATACTTGTTATATAATTATAGCTTCTGTTATATAGTTGTTGTATACTTGTTATCTTCTGTTATATGCTTGTTATAAACTTATTGCTTTTGTTATATACTTGTTATGTAACTATAGATTCTGTTATGTACTTGTGCCAAGTAGAAAAAAGGGTATGCAAACTGCCAATGTTCATCTCTTATCTGGTACCTCTCAAATGAAACAGTTACTTCATGGATGAACCCCTCAGTTATTTGGACCATGTATTTTTAATGTTTTTACTTGCCACTTGTATATTTGTGAAGAAATCCTGACCGTAACTTCTAGTTAGAGGCAAATGGCTGTTGAGTAAAGCTGTTGCAGTTAAGCATTAATACATTCATTCAAAGTTTTTATATAGCTTTACAAAGGAATTCTTAGTGACATCTACTCAGTATAGTAGTAGAGGACAGATAAAACATTATACGTTCATGCATATGTAGATATATATATATATATGTATATATATGTATATATACATACCTATATATATGTATATATACATATATATACATATATATACACATATATATACATATATATATATGCAGTAGGCCTACCTTAAAAAGCACCATGTTAACGGACTAGATAAATACATACATATGCATATACATACAAACATACATATATAACATGCATGCATACATACACATGCTTACATGAAGTATGCAAACCTTATAGTTTATTTTTGTGATGTAATATTAGCTTCAGAGAATTATACAAAATTGCAAAAGTGAACGGTTTTAGTTTTGACATGTTTTCAGTGTGTCCTGCATAAATGTTTGCCAGTCAGCAAATATTTTTAAAATGCCTAACTGTCTGAACTTTATTTGATTTATAATGATACATTTTTCAGATTGTTCCTGTGTTCGTTCTGGAGTTATTTCAAGGATATTATGGTGTAGCAGGATTATTTACAGCAGCGGTCTTCAGTGCTTCACTAAGGTATCTACATTTCTAAGCTTATCAAGCCAATTAACATTTGCATAGCCATTTGCTTGATAAAACTCTTATTGGTTGACTGATGTTGCTTCAGAGTCAAAGCCTTTGACTTGGACGTTGCAGCCTAAACGATTTTTGCACGGAAGCAGAATATTACGTGGAAATGCAACTTCCATAATAAATAATAATTTTTAAATAAATTTGTTTGGCCAAATAGATTACAATAATAGCTAAAAGGTGTTGCGTAATGTCTGCCAAGTCCCTTTCCCTGCAAATTCCTTTGCTTGAAGTTGCACTATTTAAATATCTTATTCCTTTACACGCATGATTGAGTCTGCATTTTGTTGCATTTATTAATTACTAATTAATTACATTTAAATTAATTACAATTAGTTGATGAATTGCGAAACTAATATTTACTAGTGACTACTGGGCTACGTCTCTACACTTGAATGTGTGGTAGTGTTTTTGTTGTTGTGTATTAGAACACAGATATTATTGATGCACCTTTTAAAGTAAGTAAGTAAGTAAGTAGCCTCTATTTGCTTTTGTCTAGTGCACATGCTTTACACTATGCAGAGCGATCACAATTACAGGCATGCTAAACTAATTATGACTAAAGATGCAAAACTACTTTTAAACAGATCTGTTTCATCTACTGGATCTGTTAGATAGCCATGTTTCAGCGCTTTTGTGAGGTTCTTATAACGCATTGTGCAAGTGTTCAGATACTGTATATGCATGCATATAGGCCTTACATACAGTTCTCTTTTTGATAATTATGTCATTTGTGTAATCTTTCTTATTTTTAGTTCTTTTGCTGGTGGCATCAACGCTTTGGCTGCCGTAACCATTCTGGATGTGATTAACCCTCTGTACACCAAGCGAACAGGTCGTAAACAGATTAATCCTAGAAAATTGGCCATCCTATTTAAGGGACTCGGTGAGTGTTAGAGTTCGATTTGTTCGATTGTAATGTAACTTAATGAGAGATTTATGTAGAGTCTTTATCTGATTGAGAGGCATGACTAACTGATAAGTTCAGAGAGAAAAGGGACTTGTTTAATGTCTAGCAATGGCTAGACTTATTGGATTTTGACCAGGCTTATCCAATGGATTATGAGTTTTGACTATGGTTTCACTTCAAGCGACCATCGACTGATGCTTTGTGAATTATAGTTAAAGGTGCTATAGAAGTGATTTGATTAGATCAGATTTGTGTTTGAGACGGAGACCCTATCCAATCTATGAAAAGTATGTAACAAAGAGGAGGAACAGAGGTAATGTAAGGTAATGTAAAAAGGTAATTTAAGGTAATCAGTTGTTGGCTTTGTGATAAATAGCCCTCAAAGGCACCTTCCTCATGTTGAAAGATCTTTCAATTGACTGTAAATATAACAAGAACAATCCCACAACTGGACAGCCTTTCCTCAGAGTTTTACTTGACTTGACAACGAACTGGCATTTGATGTGGGTCACTGAGAGTCAAATCAAGGATACAGAGTTTAAAAACACATTAGCAATCCGTGGCATGCTCACAGACATACTTACAGACTTACATACACATGTGGTGCCTCTAGGTGTATAAGTAGCTGGATTGTTATGCCTTTAATTTAATTTTAATTCAATACTTACCAGTATCTGTTTCCAGCTAACTGCACATTTGAGGTGAATTCATACCATAGCATAATATAAATATCCACTTAATAATAATGACAATAATAACAATAATAATAGGCCTTCAATTTATTTCTGAATTGGGTCACTGAGTAACTGCTGTTTCTGTTGATCCATGTGAGACAGTCCGTCTTTTTTTGGCGTCTTTCAGCCTACCAAGCAGCATTACAATACCATTGCTTTCAGAGACATGTTTACAGACCTCAGTGGAGTTGAGGACTGATAAAGAATTGTTCCTTTTTTATTTATAATGATGATGATGATGATGATGATGATGACGATGATAAAAATATTAGTAACAACTATAATAATAATAATAATAAAATAATAATAATAATAAAATAATAATAATAAAATAATAATAATAAAATAATAATAATAAAATAATAATAATAAATACCTGTGCATACATGTTGATGATGAGAATGGTGAAAAAGAAGGTGGTTATTATGACCATGATGATGTTTTTCTAGTGGTATTCTATGGTCTCTTCACAATTGTCTTTGCCTTTCTGGCTCCATATCTTGGACCAGGACTTCTCCAGTTGGCCATGAATCTTATGGGTGTTGTTGGTGCACCAATGCTTGCACTTTTCATCATGGGGGTGTTCATGCCGTGCATAAACTCTATGGTGAGTACTGGGAGTTTTTCAATATTTTAATTCTCAGTGTGTCTCTCTTTCTTCTAAATAGTTTAGCATTTAGTTTGTTAAGCTTTACTGTTCTTCTTCTTCTTCCTTCTGGCTGGAATTAATTAATCCCTCCTAGGGGAAGGGTCAGCCACATGAATCCTTCTTTTCCATTTGTTTCTATTTCCAGTATCTTCTTTCTTCAGTCTGAGAAGCTTTACTGTTACCGTAAATTAATTAACTTTAGGAGTTCCATATTACATATAATAACTATTTGTCGCATTCGTTGCTGTTGCAATGCCGATATGTACACTAAATGTACTCTTTCTTACTGCTTTGTGCACTTAAAGATTTTGATTGCATCGTTGCTTAAAAACATGGTGAATATGGAGTGTTATTGCCAATTTAAAGCATGCAGTTATGTTTCTTGTGTTAGAGGAGGTATGTGTGTTTGTATATACATTTGTTTGTATATAGTTATGCATGTATATATGTATGTATTTATTTAGTTATTTATGAAGACACTATAGGACCTTTTAAGTACCTTACAAAAGTGCTGTTCATATGGCTGTCTAAGATAAACAAATGCGTTTTAAGGTAAGCTGAAGCTATATGTTGAGCAGAGTCAAATGAAAAGGTACTAAATGCAGCAGAAGACTATGAGGCATGAAAAGACCATTTAAATTTTATGTTTTGTTGTATGTATTTAGGAAACCAACACAGGTTGTATTGAACTGTTAGCCTTGATTATGTTGGCAGGGTGCTTGTGTGGGTCTGATGATCAGTTTGGTCGTGATGTTCTGGATTTCATTCGGTGGGATCTTTATGGGTGGCAAATACAAATTTCACTTGAAGACACTTCTCCCTCTTCGTGTCGACCAGTGCATTAGTAACACAACTGCCAATGCTGTCTTCAACGGATATGATGGACAGCTCTCAAACAACACTTGGATGGGATTTGAGACGAATATGACAGACACATCCAACACCATACTTGCAAATTCCTCCACTGTTCTGCTCAGTACCACATCAGCCTTGAACGCAACAGTATCCACGTAGGTTTCTTCTGTTTATTTCTTAATAATGTTTTCTTTAAGTTTTACCTACTTTTTGTTTTATCCACCATTTAGTTATTTTCTATAGGAAAACCCCATCTGTCAAATGTGTTGTTTAAATTTCTAAAGGGTTGGCTGCAAAAGGAATTCAATAGGGTATGGTTTGGTGAAGAACTGCACATTTAGTTTATGCTTTTCAAGTGCATTGGCTTTTGGGATTGAGTTGAAAACAATACTGCATTGTAAGGAATAAGCAGCCTATCCTAGTCGTGTAATGGTTTGTCGGTGACACATCAAGCCAGTTTTGCCATTCAAGTTTTCTCATAGTGTTGCTTCATAAGCTACCAGGTAAGTGCTCCAACATATATAGTCACATAGATGCACACGTATTACACAACATATATATATATATACAACATACGTATATATGTATATACACCAGAGATTCATTATAACATGCCGCATTATGACACGTATTCTGCTATAACACAATCGGAGTACAAATTAAATGATCTATAGCAAATAAACTTGTTATAACATTAGTTCGTTATAAGACGGTTCTTGACCTATGCTTCCAGAAGACAGTGTTCTAACAAGTTTCTTGGGCATGTATATCATATGGTCAGGAACGTGGATCCAAAATGTAATTCAGCTTTCAAATGTGACCATTATATAACACAGCCTTGCTTCCCATGGCTTCTAAATGAATTGTTTTATTGAGCTTCCAGTGTAATTTAAGGTTTCGTTTGCTGTTTTCTGTTGTTTAGTCCATCTAGCCTGGAAATGTTTTACATGATGTCGTACATGTGGTATTCTGTGATGGCTGTTTTAATTGCTGTGGTGGTCGCGTTTCTTGTCAGCTGGTGCTCAGGTGAGTCCTCTGCTCTCTACATGAACTGTTTCTTGTGTTACATCACTCTCTATTTTGTTAAATTACAAAATATATAGTTACATTACAGTATATTTTGTTAGACTATACTATATGTGCAATACACTGTATCTTTGCACAAAATATATTTGGTTTCGTTACATTATATTTTCGTAAATCATAGTATTCATGTATTTTGTTTAATTACACTGTTTGCTGCATTAATCTATATTTTGTTACACTAATCTATATTTTGTTACATTACTTTGCCATATTACACTGTGTTTTGTTTCACTGCACTATGGTTTGCTACATTACTGCATACTTTGGAACTTACAGAAATGCTACATGCTGAGCACTGATTACCCAGGTTCAGCCAGGTTGGCTGTCTTTCTATTAGTTATTCGCTCTTCAATACTTAACAATCTGCCTGACTCACTTCAATACCTTCTGATTTAAGAAGAAATATAATTGGGTAAAGTGATAACATATTGTGCTTTCATTGATTTTGTTTTCTGTTATGTCCAAGTTAGTGTTAGTTAGTAGCCTTTATTAGCATCAGACGAGCATTGCATTTTATGGATTGGTTAGACAGTTGGAAACAATTCAGAGTCAAAGTGTTGCATTTGTAGTTGATCATGTTGACTTCTAACCAGCTTTGTATTCTCTTTCCTCCATATTCATGCACATTTGTATAAAATTATAAATAATTATGGTCATGGTGGAAATTATTATTTGTAGGATTCCAGAACAAGATGCCAATTGATCCTTCATTGTCTTACCTGTGCTGTTACAAAAACGACGAAGAACAGGTAGGCTGAAAGTATTTGTTTGAAGTTTAAATCTTAAAATGCCCAGTTTAAAATCATTGTCTGAAGATTGTTTACAAAAGATAGGTCTCAGAGAAACCTTTCAACGAGTTTGTATTATGTAGCAGCCCTAGTGAATGTGGCTGTATGCTCTTAACTTGATCGAGTTTTTTACTTTGTTCTACTTAATGCCATGTGGCATGATTGTTACGCATTGTTGACCACCACGCAAAGGTGGAATGACTCAGATAAGGTCTACTGCAGAAGGTTATTCAGCGAAAACTTGGATTGTTTGGACATATCTGTAGAATGAAGGATGACAGAAATATTAAGACTCTGATGTTTGGAATTATGGAAGGTACGAACAAGAGAGGCAGACCACATCGAGAGTGGGTGGATGACATTGAGGAGTGGTGTGGCGCGGACTTGCAGAGACTGGGACATGCGGCTCAAAACAGAATCGAGTAGAGACACATTGTGAAACGGGCATCGGACACCTACGGGCATTGAGCCCACGGTTGTTGATGATGATGATGATGACGCAAAGGCTTGACTGTGATTACGTAGCCCACAGCAGTTTTTCTCAATATAAGTATTTGACTTATTGCTTTTTATTTTGCAACACTTATGAACAAAAGCTCATTGTGAATTTATGTATATTTGTATTGACGACATGTTGCTCAAGGAAGATTGCCCTGCAGGTTATAGAAAAACATGTTTCAAAGCACCAAAGGTTTGGCTTCTGCATTTTTTTCATTTGATGCTAGTATTTGGACGAGAAGGATTTGATGAATTCATATAAAGTTCCACTGAGTGGCGAGAGTACCAGTTCACTTCACCACATACACCTGTCGCCAGATGTCCATTCACAACCTGAGCTGCAGCCAATGGAAAGCACAATTCCAGAGCCGTTTGAAGACTACGATGACACTGGAGTCTACAGCTACGGGATCTTTCGTCGCGACAGGTGCTCTCGTTGCAGGAGGTCCAAAATAATTTACTGTACAAAATTTTAGTCACATGTAGGAAAACCGAGTTTGACCTTCAGTTTGATATTTAGGAATTAGTAGGCAAATGAATGTCATCAATCATTGTTGTGGCAGTCCAAATTATTGCATTTAAATTATTTCTGAGCAAATTTCAGCATGCTAGCATATTATATGTTAAGAATATTGTACACAATATTTATCAGTACTTGTTGAAAAACAATTTAATTGAGGGCCTGGAGTGAAGGCTTGTTATAAAATTGACACATTTCAAATTATTGAAGACTAAATAGGCCTATGTTGTTGAATTTATGCTTTAAGATTCTTTATTGTTAGTTTTTTGTTGTTAATATTAACACTATTATTGTTTCACTATTGTTGACTGAATTTATGAATTTATGACTGATTCTGGAGTAACAAAAATTAAGCTAGGAGCTGATGATAAAATGTGGCTTTTGTGTCTGGGGTATCAGTGAACGTACTCCAAAATGCTTTGCAAGACAGTAGTACTTAATAACAATAACAAAGATAATAATAATAATAATAATAACTTTTTATTGTTGGTTTCTTTGGTTATGAGGTCTCATGTTCTTTTTGTTTGGTAAACATAAATTCAACTTGCATACATACTACAATTTGTGCCGATTATCTGCTTAGTGTATTTGCTTTTTACCTAATTGTTTTGTGGTCATTTTAGTAGTTAAGAGTTGCTGCTATGCTGTACAGTATTAGTTGTAAAGCGTATTTGGTCAAATATCTCTTAAGTGGCGCCGGTAGCCTATCTCACTCCTACTTTCTAATCCCGGTTATTGTCAACAATTCATCAGTTTGTATGAATGTCTCATACCTCTTGGCTCTGTTACACTTTATAGTCATAATTTTGAATGGGTAACATTTGAGTATATTTAAATATATTGGGTGATGCTTTATGGTTTACTGGTGGCTGGGCCAAGTTTTTGGAATGAAAATCCCAATCTGTGCCTTGGTGTGTTGCATATTTTGTGTATATGTATATTTAAATTGATTGATAAGTTTTGTACTTCTGTTTCCAATTTCAACATTAGAACGACCCAAGTCAACTTCGGTTTTTAACTGTTTCTGTGAATCATTTTGTGCATCTGTACTGCTGAACTGAGATTGTGAAATTAATTGGATTTACTGACTTCTAGTGATTTATTGTGTATTATATTACAATGAAACTGTCATGTTTATCAATTACTTCACTGTGAATTAAAATTGTTGCTAGTGTTTGTTACTCAATAATGATCAACAAAGCTGAAAATTGGGGTTATGTTTTTCAGCTGTTGGCCATTGGAGTGTGCATGTAGGAATTATTTCCAATGTGAATTCTGGTACATACCAGTAGGCAAGTACTCAAGATTTTTTCTTAAACTTGACCCCTGAACTTTTGTAAAGGAGTTGGAATGTTTAGTAAGGCTTGAACCTTTGCCGATATCCATATTCCAGCCGTAAGAAACTCCGAAAATTTAGATTTTAGTGATTATGTCAAATTGCAGAAGTTTATAAACTTGGAGTATTGCATGATAGAGGCAGATAAATAATTGGTATGGTTGAATGAGCATTTCGTTATATTATTTTCAGTGTGTCTGTTATTGTGCAGGAAAGTATTACAACTTAAAATAAATTTTAGACTGTAACCTTTTTCTGGAAATATGGAAAACACTGGTAAACATGCTGGTGACCAACGAA
This sequence comes from Norana najaformis, assembly GCA_964023275.1. NCBI lineage: Eukaryota > Metazoa > Annelida > Clitellata > Crassiclitellata > Hormogastridae > Norana > Norana najaformis. The sequence continues at coordinate 29,350,487 of OZ029921.1, forward strand.
AGCCACAAGAAATTTTGAAAACAAGAAACCAAAGAATGACCGAATGTCTAAAAGACTAAAAGGGTCATAAAAATGACATTGACAACCAGCATAAACAGTTTTCGTCAGTCATTATCAAACAATTTTTCAGAGAAGAAGTGTCTTTTCAGTGTTCAAAACGGATATGTGCCATTAGGCAAAACCATAATCATGAGACACAATTATAATTGATAAGTAGACTAAGAAGGTAACATGTTGGCATCTGTAAGGAACGTGTTAAATATACACCCATTTGTTCACTGTTGTCAATATGGCTTCCACCATTCGCACTTTGAACGGCTTTATTTGGCTAAGATCCTTTGCCGCTGCTGAATGGGAGCCATGCCAAATCTGGTCCTCTATATGTTCCAAGCAAGCCAGTGCAACAAATTTAAAAACAGTCACAAATGAGACGTTATTGACATCCTTTTGCAATGGTGTGGCTCACTACCAATGCAGCTGAGCAGTTTGGTTCATGAAGATTGCTAGCTTAAAAGAGGATTACTCCACTTAAGGTCGGTTCAAGACGGATCCTATCATAAGAGATTTACTCCACCAGTGATCGATCGGTTCATTAGGACTGTTGGCTTAAGGATTTACTTCACTACAGCTACAATTATACACACAGTAACTTTTAAGACCTTGCAGTACAGGCAAAATTAGCAGTAGAAAGGTTAAAACATTGTAGGTGTTTAATTTAGCAGTTTTAGGAATTTTTAAAATAAGATTTTGCCATAAAACATCTAACTATCTATTGCCCATTATTCACTTCTTTAGTATTCAAGTGCAACCTGTAGCACCCATTCCTAAACTGCAAATTTTTAAAAACATTCTGGATTGAACTTTAAACAAGAAGGCCTATTTTCACATAGAATGCTTCGGCAATACATATACGTACGTGAAAATGCCAACCACAATGCATTGTGTGTCACTGAATATAAGAAAACTTGTTTGCGCAATGCAAATTTCACAATAAAATGAGCAAATAAATCAAACACCAAAATAATCAGCAAAAGCAGATGAAAAATCATCAATGACCAACATACTGGACCCTCTTTGTAAACATGCACAATTAAAATGAATATCTTGATGAAACATGGTGAAGACAAGGATCTCAAATTAATTCAGCTTTAGAATATGTCCTTTATTATAACATCCTTATTATAATGCAGTAACTGAGACATACTGTGCTTCTGGAATGTATTTTTGCTTAATAAAAGCAACCATCAATTGATTCCACGTACACTAATTACGATAAAGGCACAAAAGAAGTTTCTAGATTTAATTAGACGTTCCTCCCAAAAGTAAGCATGGCGTGTTAACAAAAATGCATTACTTACTCACTTATTTACTCACGTTATAACAAGGGTCACGGGTAATGAATAAAATTATATGCATTTCCAAAGGCCATAACTTTAAAACGTGACAAAAGGACTGCTGATGGAAGCTAAAACAAAAGCAACGCAACAACGGGAAAAATCGCTTCTTACAGTTTATTATTCTAAACACTGAACAACTTTGCTAACCAACGCTTTCATACAACGGAAGGATTTCAACCCAAGACACAGCAATAAAACTTTCACAGCATTACCACTTAGCCATAAGCCCTAACACTGGTTATTCACTTAATAGTGAGTAGGTATTAGGCATACTCTATATATATTCACATATATTCTTACAGCTTATTAGTAGAGGTCTTTTGAAATACACATCAAGCCTTAAAAACTCGGTGCTTAACAGTTTCATTCTGTTCATGTGCAGCGTTGGCTAATAAACCACCTATCCAGATAATACAGTTTACATGCAAGAAATTCTGACAAACAAACCTGTCCTATTTTAACTGAAAGATAACATTAAATGCATTAGATATATTTTCATAACTTTTGGAATCTTTTGAAATTCTATAAATGCAATGTCTAATGAAAATTGGGGCAGTTCAACATAATATATCACATGTGCCAAGTTTCAGTTATATTAACTTGCACCTTATAAATAATCTTGTCAATAATAATCATAGTAATGCTTATGATGATACTCCCAAGTGCAACCTGGACAGACAGGTATACTGGGCCCATACCGGGCCTATAGTAGGCCCACTAATGGCCATCTATGGGCTCGATGTGGGAATGTGGCTGTCAGGGAAGCTATTAACCCTTTGAAAAGCTGAAAGAGGTGCTATATAAATGTCCCCTTACATTTACAATTAAACCAGTTTTGAAGAAATAAGTGATTAATTCCATACAAAAATCTAAGTAAAATCTACTTTATACCTAGTAATGGGCAACTTGGCATTGTGTTGATTAAATAATTAACAGAATAGTAGGCCTATGCAACAGCTTGGCTTAAAGTGAATGATCCTAACACTTTGCAAATTTACTAAAAAAACTGCGAAGACAATCACCCGTTATAAGACAGTAATATTCAACACCTTCCTAGTAACTACATTCTCTAGATATGGTTTGAAGCACTTATTCGATAGCCTATATACTGCGTTAGTATTAACAAGATTAGTTCTGTACTCCCACAGCCTATAACGGCAACGTCAAACTGATAGAAGAGCATTTTGGTCATAGACGGGCCAGCCAAATCATAAACAATAAGAACATGCACCGACTTAATGTTCTGTGATGCATCGCGACAAGAAAGTGCACTAATTTAATGTTCTTTTAAATTTCCCAACAGTAAGTTACCCTGTACCCGACTAGGACCATCAAAGGGCTGTACATACAAGGCGGTCTGAGAAATGGACTGCTCGTCTATGGTTCACATCCATCGCAATGTCTGTCATAAACAATACTTCCATCGACAATGACAGATCAACGACAGATCCAGAAGTTTACCAACGCCGTACTTAACTGCCAGAAATTTCTAGTCATAGCTATTTATCCGTACCATTTGTGCTGTGTCACTTTTTGGCGACCATCTTCTCTTTAGTCATCAGAAACTATTGATCAGAAACTATGGTTCAGCACAATTTTGATGACCTTACTTTACGTTTTTCTTCTTTCTCTTCTAAAATTTTCATGATTTTTCCCAGCATGAATGTTGAAACTTTTCTGTTTATTCTACAGATTCTTCTTAGCTTGGGGGTTTACTCAGTGGCGTGGCCCCCAAAATCAAATGGGCCGGATTGCCCCTGGATCTGCCTTTGTTATTAACAATATTACCTGTTAATAAATACGATAATTACGATGGCACTGTAACAGTAATAAGCAAACAGAATTAACGTTCCATAACACATTATGCTAAATAACTCCACAGTTCAGCGACATCTTTTAAGAAGATGTTTTTAAGCAGTTGCTTACATGTACGTTTTTCTCTTTCTTTGACAGGTAAGGCTCAGCATACAGCCCTTAAACCAGGCTAAACAACTATGAAAGAAAATTATAATCTCACAGAGTTGAAGTCATCATCATGATCAAACAGCTCAAAAAATGAACAACTAATTACAAAATCCAATGTAAAAAAATCTAATATAAATCACCAAATCTACGGTACGTAAGAAAGAAGACAACCACTTAGTTCTCTCAACTGTAAGTCATCAGTTTGTCATTAATCTGCCTATGCTTAAGAGTCAGCACAATCTCTAAGACCTGCCCTAACTTAACACTTTCCTAACTAACGCAGTCCCGAACAGCTCTTGTTTAGTAAACAAACAATACCCTTCTTTGAAACAACCTACACAGTGACCTAAAATTAACTTTTTTCATGAAGCACTGGTGTTTCTGATTTTTTTGTGTGGAAATCGCCTTCCGTTGTAACACATAATTCTCTAACATTTACACTACTCGCACAGGAGCAACATCTGGTCGTTACGACCTAAATGTAAAAGTGAATGTTGTGTGAATTTCAATTTCTGCTACATGTTACAGTACGTTGAGTTTGGAGGAAACGAATCTATCTGTTGCTGTAACCGGTCAAGCTGCGCACTCATGTTGATGAGGTCAGAGGTCAGCGCATAGATGTCTTTAGACTGCTGGACTGCCTCATCCCTTGTGCCTGTAACACAATTCCACAATTCACTATGAAACGAAAACGTTAATGCATGCTCGTACCACATAACTTATAATGGAATGAAAGTTCTTAAGCACTACTGTTATAAAATTTATCAGCATCATCAATTCCTAATTTGGCACTGAAGGGCGCAAAAGACTGATCGCCAGGTTTGTTGGTAAAACAATTTCACCGTTCACTATGAAACGAAAATGTTAATGCTATTCATTATAAAATGATACATAGCCTAGGAGCCTCTACACGTAAGGATCCCCGGTTCGCAACCCAAGGGTGGCTTATTTCAGAGATTTAAATCTCGGACTAGCCTGGTCCGTGCACGGGGACCTTAAAACGGACAGCGGTGGTGAAGGATCTCACCTGAGAGCAGGGTTGAGTCCATACAGTCGCTATAGAAAACTGTGTACATGTACATTTACATACTTGTCACACAGCTCAGTGTTCAAGATGATACATGTATACAAACTATTGCAGCTAAATGCCTAGAATAACAAGTAGTTTCAGCCATTGCCAGGAGTTGAACTTTGGTTGCATGACACAATCTGTGAACGGCTTGACTCTCTCACCTGTCGTTCACTTTCACAATAAAACTGATGATGATTCAGATATGGAATGCTTACAAATCAGGCTTCTGACTACAGTAGTTTCTCAAGATTTACTAAAAATATGAAGAACAGCTGTTAGGGAAAGATCAACCCACCTAGGAGATTATATGTGTTGCTGAGGATACTCAAATCATTCCGGATGGAGTCTAGATCTGCCTGAATGTTCAGTAAAGTGGCCTTTTGTTGACTCAGAAGCGAAGACTTTGCGTTTATATTTGACTGAAGTATATTAGACGCGTTGACATTCCCAGCTGACCTCTGTACAGGTAAAGATTAAAGGTAGAGTTCATTGCAAAGTTTCATGTTTTGTAATTGAAATTTTCAGTGAATGCAACCCATAATAAATCTCCAGTCATACCATAGGAGGTTGATAGATGACAATTTTGCAAATGTATATTTTATTTGTAGATTTTCTTATATTTATAAAAGGCCACTCAATCGAATGGCTTTATAAACAATGGGGCATTGTGTATTAAAGGCTCAGGCGAATATTATTTATTTAATTTATTTATGTATTTATTTAACTTATTTCATGTGTAAGGTCAAATCTGAGGCACAAGGCAAGTGTGTGAGAACAACTTGTCCAGGGTCGTTGCATGGAGTACACTCAGAAGGCTCAAACCCGCAACTGTTGGATTACAGTCCTAGCGTGCTACCAAATGCCAGATAGTCCACCGTGCTACAAATTTTGATTCATGCTTGCATAGTCAGCGAATCTGTGAGGTACTTAAAGAATGCTATATTAAGTGCCTAGATGACTAACTACCTAACACAGCATCCATTGACTGATTACTTAGACATTATTATAACAGCACTACACTGGCCCGAGAAGTGTTTAAAAGTTGTGCAAGCCAACCTCAGCCAAATACAGACCTAATGTGGATAAAATTAATTTGCCACATAACATCAGAGTATATATCACTGTATTATTTTGCAGTATTAGTTTTTGTTCCGTGGCATAGGCAGATATCTCCGTTGCCCATAAAAGTTGTGTGAGCATGCTCCTGTCTTGGCGTCACAGAACCGAAACTTGTGTGAGCAACAGCACCATGGCTCCCAGGCCTCTGAGCACGACAGAAGTCTTTAGATTATGACAGATTATAATTATGCTCCAAATATCGTCTATTAATGTTTTATCATGGAGATCCATACATACTGAAGCTGCTGTAAAAGCTGTCTGGTTGGCAAATTCTCCGGCTAAACGTGCAACCCTGAACCTCTGTGTCAGAGTTGGATAGATCTGTTGTAGATTGTACATAGCATTCACACTGCTTGAAATGGCATCGTTGGTTTGATTTGCCACTGTCTGGGAATCAGCAGCCTTCTGAGTGACCTGTTTTAATAGTCGTCAACACAAAGCTTGTAAGCAGGATAGCTGACTGATGAACCGAACCTTATAACCTGAATTAATCTACAAGCACCTTTTGTGGATGAACTGAAACAGTGTGTTTTAGAGCAGTGCTCTTGAGACGTTCTTTGAAAGGAGCTACATAAATATCAAGATAAATACATGCGCACACACTCTACTAAATATTCTGAAAACACAACAGTGACCTAAGAAAAGTCTCAAACCCCTGCACACAATCAGTCTGTCACACACACATAACAAAGCGTGTCTAGATGACGCTACTGCATCCATAACCACCAGCAGTCAATCGACAGATATAGGACAGGACTTAAAACTGCAGTGCTACTGTTCCTTCAGTATACCCATGTAACAGATTGTGTCCTAGACAGCCAACGCTGTAAAGACCATGAAAAGAAACTGCCACAACAACAACAACAACAACAGCAGCAGCAACAGCAACAACTGCAACAACAGCAGCCACAACAACAACAGCAACAACTGCAACAACAACAGCAGCAGCAGCAACAACAGCAGCAACAACTGCAACAACAACAGCAACAATAACAACAGCAGCAGCAACAACAATAGTAACTGGCCTAAATTTAGATTTAAAATGAAAGATAAATCACGTGTGGATGTGAATCTAATAATCATGAAAGCCATGAATACTTGAAAACAATCTTACCATTGTAACAATGCTGTTGATGTTGTTGATGGTTGTCGTGGCGTTTGTCAGTCCAGCCTGTGCAACCTGTTGATTTGTCTGAGCACCTGTTCGATTGCTTTCAATTGTACTGAGCAGTGACAGTACGTTCTGCGTTTTAGCTCTGCAGCGATACATTAAAATGACGTTTTCATATGTTTTCATGAAATAATTTCTATTTCATTTTCTTCTTTATGGGAACTACTTTGTATAAATATCTACTAAACAGATTTTAATAAACATTCAAAACATTTGCATTAGTGAGGCCACCAGGATGTTTCAAGTAAGAACCACCTCCCGTTTCCCCAGAAATCGTACATAGAGATATACCCCAATTGGAGGATTATTATTAACCAAATCAAGTTGAGAAGCGCAAAGGTGGGTCAATTTCAATTCCAGGTTGGTCATACTCAGACAATGTAGTGCTAAGGTGGAACTGTAATCAAAAGTGCAAATTTACAAGAAAACTCATCAGAGGGCTCTCAACCTGATAATATAAGGCCATGATCAAACAGAATGGTCTTCAACTGCTGATGAATTAGAGGCATGGAAAGGACAAGAAGCTCATGTCGCAGGTTGCATGGCAGCCTGTTCCAGAACTAGGGACCACTAATGCCAAAGCTACCATGTTGCAAGTTCTAATGAACAGTGTCGAAAAAAACAGACAGACATGCTGCAGACAAACTTACAGAGCTTGTTGGGTTGCGTTCTGGGCAGCCGAAGCCAGCTGTAAACTCTGTGTAGCCAGATTGTTGATGCTGATGACCTTGTCCATAGGAATATTTGTCGAGCGTATTTGCTGGGTAAGATCAGTCACGCGTGACTGCAAAGCATCCAACGACATTGATCCAACGTTGTTTGCGATCTGATATACCGAGTCCAGTATTGAGCGGTCGAGAGCAATTGTTCGAAGGGCATCAGCCAGCGACACAACATTCCCCGAAATGAGCTGCTTGGCAGATGCAGCCAGATTCTAAAAAGCAGCAGTCACACATGCAACAAATCACTTCCAAAGAACAGTCTGGATTCCAAACTTAACTGATCCACAATACCTAAATTAATCCAGTCTATAAGAATATTAACCAAAGATGGAAATTTCTTTGATCTGCAGATCTACTGAAGTCTAACAAATCACTTCAAAGTAGTTAAGTATTGTGGATCTATCTTAGAGATAAGAGAACTGCAATCAAAAAAGGAAAGGACCGGTGTTCAGCCCTAATATTAGACCCCCCATATCCCACAAGTAAGATGTAGGGGAGGCACTCATTTCCTTTTCTTTAGGCCCTTGAGCTGGCAATAGAAGAATCCCAAGGTCCTGGGCCAGTGCATCGCAGGGCTTGCTGTTTACTTCCCCGCCTATGCCAGCACCAAATTATACTGCTTGGTGACAGAGACACAGTGCGTGCAACAACTTGCCCAAGCTCGTTACATGGAGTTGAACCCACAACCATATGATCATAGACCAAAAGCGTTACCAATAGACCACCAAGCCACACAGCTATCAGACCACTATTATTAGGTCTTTAGCACTGACATTAGATATAATATTTTAAAACCCATCACTTAATCTCACTTCTTTTAACCATAACTTGAGTCTGCTTGATTCAGTGAAATGCAAAGTAAAGTATGGTGACTGCTTATCTATTACATGCTTCATTAACAAATGTGAAACACATGCATTACCACCATGCCAGTCAAGCCACAGTTTCCCAAATAGCTCACCATAAATGAGCTGACAGCAGCCACGGAAGTATTGGCACTCCGCTGTGCCACTGTGGCATTGCTCCCGAGGCTCTGAGCATCTCTTATTTGGTTGTAGAGCGTCCCTTCTGTGGTAAGGCTCCAATTTGTGAGTTGCTGCAGAGCACTGTTTGCCTGGTCAAGGTAGTAACTGGCATCAGTTACAAGCCTCTGAGCATTCGTTCTGATATTCTGCACAGAATCAACTCCGTAAAAAATCTGAGTAAGGGTAGCTTCATTAGCGGCTGTTGACAATGAATTAAGCAGTGCATCAGCCTGGCTGCGCAAGTTTCTGCTATTCTGCACATTCTGCAAGGCATTTCTGTGAAAATCAAATGCACACATATGTAATCGTCACAAAATAAAAACTACAATGATCAAGCATCGTATGTCACGAAATGCAGTCATATTGTGCGCATCCTGCGCAAGTGAATCACAACAAAAGCAAAATCAATACCTCATCAAATCTGTTATTACTGTTGGCAAGTTAACACCATTATCATAATTAATTTTTCTTTGTCCCAAGGCAGAAACGGACCCTCAGGTTGTCAAATAATGGAAAGAAAGAGCCATGATCCTCACTGCCAGTGTCAGGCTCCATAAATGGACCAAAGTTTTTGTTGTAGTTACCAAATACTAGTGTTATTATTAATCAGACATTCATAAAGGGTATGTTAACAAATTCAGCTTGAAAATTTTTTTCCAACTGTTTGCAAAACAAGAAGAGAGAGAAAGGACACGAGCAAACAGCTGTCACAACCATATGCAATCATGATCTTAATTATGCAATTTATTGACAATCATATGTGCATGGTAGTCTAGTAATCAGTACACTGCACTGTCAACCCAAAGGTCAGAGGTTAAATCCCATCCAGGGTAGAAAGATATTACAGGATTTCTGTTCTACTAGCACCCCCTAGCGAATTCAGCTATAAATAGAATACCCTGCTGGTAGGAAGATCAGAAGGCAAGGGAGAGAACTGGACATTCACCCTCATATGCCGACCCTAACAAAATGAAAATGCCATCATTTCATATCCATAGCTGCTTATCAGGGTTAGTTCAAGGGACTGTTTTCCTTCACGTGATTTCAATACCTTAAACATAACACTCGGAATTTGATTGTTTTAGTGGACAATTTCTTGTGATGAACCCAACATTTCAAATTCACAAATTAAAAGCTCAAGAACTTACCTGACCCTTGCCTGCAGGCTACTTATAGTTCCATTGACGTTGCTTATAATGCCGATTCGAATGACAATATTCTGATAAGTAGTACTGGAAAGATTAAAAGTACTGTCTTGAGTAACTTTGAAAGTCTGCAGATCTTGGGCTAAATCGGCTGAAGATTTACTGATGCCTGGAGCAACCTCAGTGGTACCTGTCCAGCTCATGACTTCGTTCAGCCAGATTAGAAACACGTTCGTGATGGCATTATATGTTTGTACACTTCTCGAGTAATAAGTAAAATTTGTAGAAATCTAAAATAAAAGACAAACAGAATTTAAGAAAAGAACTCTGATAACAACAAACCAGCAGAAAAATCTCTCCATATTCAAATTCAGTGGGTATGATCTGAATCACTGAACTGCCCTATTTTTCAACCTCCCTTTGCCTTTGCAAGGTCTGTCGAAAAAGTGGTAGACCTATACAAGCAGGCAATAATCAAATATAACATAATTCACCAACTTAACTTTTTAACAAAATAGTTAAAAGTACAAATATGCATATATACACCTCTAGGAGCTTGTAACTGTAATTAGAAATTTATATAGCACCTCTTGCAAAGAAACTAATCAGAGGGACTCTCTGTGCTAGCCTTAACGACGTTAAATGTCGTTAAGAACAGAACATTAATCTGTTGATAAAACTTGCTCAGATAACTAGAAAGTCACCAGTGGTAAGCTCACACACACACACACACACACACATGAAGATAAATTAAATCGCATCATTGGTTTGATTTGCCAGTGCTAACTAGGAGTCGACATGCAGACCCTACCAACAAATTCCCAGATACAGTCGAAAGATGATAGCATGTTCGTAGTTCCAGCAACAAGTAGCATCTAGGATGCGAAACGAAGATAAGCAATGTGATCCCCGTTGGTGGCTCACAGGTGTCCCTCATAGACAGGATGACGCAGCATCCAGATGTCCCTTGAACCACAGGACATGTGCAGAACAGGCATTCGTCACCCGCCGACCGGTAATTAGTTGAGCCATTCTGAGACTGACAGTCTGTGTGGCTCTAAAGACCCTCTTTACCCTTCCTCCACCAAATCCAAGCTATCCCAGCATCGATGGTGTACATACGTCTGTTGGTCTGAGACTCGACTGTTCAGCTGGAATCCTGTCCTCCTCTGTAGCTGGACCATACCAGTCAATGAAGGTCACAATAACATGCAAACCCATCGGAAATGCAGTAAATCTGTGATGGAAATGAGAAATAATTCTGACACACAGACTCGCAGCAGTAAAGTCCAAACTACCAGAATAATCAAGCAAATTTTGTATGGACGACATAATCTGTCCAACGACACGAAGGAACTGAATGACCGATGCTGCCTAATGTAAGTAATGTAATCAAAAATTTATAAAGCGCCACTTCGAGATGAACTCCTCATAGGCAATAATGTTAGATATATGCACTCAGTCTAGTTTCACATTAAAATATGACAGTAATAAATCTGCATAAGTACTTGTGAGAGGCTCTTAAAGGTGCTGTATAAATTTCCACTTAGATTACATTACACCTGATCAAACAGATCAGTGCAAGGACTTACCACACTGAAATTGCCTTTGACTTCTTTGAACAAAGGTAACCAGTCATTAATCGCATCCACATGGTCCAGAGTTGTGTTAAGATTTGCCTCAATCAGTGTCACTTGTGCAGTAACGCTGTCATTGCTCATGTTATCTGAAATCATAATTGAACCATTTCTACGAAGCAAATCTAGTGTAAAACTTCTGTAGGACCACCGTGAGAATGCACTACGTACAAATCAGTAGATCGCTTTCAAATGAAAACAGTGCACAAGGATCAAAAGTCAGAGTCGGGTAAACAATCCGATCTAATCTAATGACTTCTATAGCGCCGTTATCATAATGCTAAGGCATCAATAAATGGTCGCTTCAAGTGAGATCATCATCAAAATCATAATCCGTTGGAGAAACCAAGTCGAAATGTAATATTTCATGGAGACAATCTCTGGGAACAGGAAGCAGAGAACAACTAGTCAGCGTTTGTACAGATTAACAGAGCACTTTAAAGTGCTTTTAAATGCAGTCGAAAGCATTCCACAAAATTATAAAGAATTATAGTCCTAAATAAATACACATTAAATTATGCAATGATGTTCTGACATGGCTGCGAGAGATGAATAACTAATTCTAATACTTACTGAAACTTGTCCACCAGAGGCTCATGATTTGTTGGTAGGATGTCTCCATATCAACTCCAAGTTGACTCACTATGCTTGCTATGTGGTCATAGCACGTGCCACAGGCTATGCAGTTTGGATAAACCCCTGCCATTAAAAATTAAAATGAAATTAAATTTAAATTAATTTTGTGATAAAATAAGGTAATGAATGGCATCAGAGAATCATCTGTTATATGGTAGATATTCAGTCAAAGTGCTTTCTGAGATAAGATTACAGTTTAAACAGTGAGTTAAGTCTAGAAATTGCTCATTTCCACCTAATGTTTTCTCTGAACGACAACCAAAAATAATACTCACCAAGAATGAGATTGCCGATGTATGGAAGAGAAGCTGCAAAACAAAACATCTTTGTTTCACAAGAAAATCTAGCTGTACAAGTAGCAGTAAATGACTGATAAATGAATGAATGCTTAATCAACTTACTTAGCATGATAAAATATCTCAACATTTTAAGACAAATATGTGACTGTGCCTGCAAAAACCTGGCCGAAGTCGGAAAAATTTGAATATTGGTTTAATAATGTATTGAATTACGCTAAAGGTGCTGAATAATGTTTTTGTCAAAAGTTGTAAAAATGACACAAAGTTTTTAATGTGTTTTTTTAGTATATGACATCGGTGAATACTTTTAAAAAACTCACGAATTAAATGTTAATATAGTTTATCTATCTGGCATAAATTAGATAGAATTTCAATATGCAGATCAGTTATGAAGTCTGAAGTTTAAGATGAGATCTCTATGGAAATTGTGCATAGACTTCAAACATATTTCATGCCTACTGTAACTGCCCTCTAAGCGTGTTTCTTACTTATTGATTTTTTCGATTTTGACCAGGCCATGTCAAGAACAGTCACAAATTATGCATTGGTGCCTCAATAATCTGAACAGTGAATATCACTGGTTCCACTTCAAGCAGTGTTGCTCAAAATACTGGGTCAAAGTGCTTAAGTAAAAGTAAACCTAACTTTGAGTACTTAAGTAAAAGTGGAAGTACACCTCAGTTAGTTTCTTAAGTAAAAGCAAAAAAGTATTCTTTCTAATAGTATGTATGTATGTATTTATGCATGTTTAAATTTTTGCAATTACAATTACAATACATAATTGTAAACCTTGTTATGCAGTGATGGACTGTATTTTAATACTAGTATTTAAAATACTACATTATATACTTTTTGAAGTATTTTATACTTGTATTTATAATACAACGTAACACAGTATTTGTGCTTTTACTTGAAAGACATATTTTGAGTATTTAGTAGTCTAAACTGTAATTATAAAAAACTTTGCTTAAAAACTTTATTTGCTAAAATACAGAACAAATCAATGTTGTTAATGAGTGTTGGGCAGTAATTATTTGCCTTAACCACTCAGACGCTCTTCTGTAAGTACAAATGCTCAGATAACCAGAAAAGTCATCACTGGTGGGCTCTTGCACACATGTAGACCCCAACCAGATACAAATGCAAGTCTTGGGCACGACACAGACTAAATGGAAACTAGTCTTCACGTGAAATGTCGAACAAATCAAAATGGTGCCTGAACTCCAATGATTTGCAAATAGATACCATAAGAAATTGAAAGAAATCCAAATCAGACCTCAGAAATATCCCTGAAATGCACATTCAGACCCAGTAGAAGTCTGTAAATAATAGAATTATTGAGCAAATTCTGCAAAGGACGGACTGAACTAATCTTTCAAAATTAAATGATAAGCAAAAATTTCAGCCATTTTGGCCACAGACATGCAAAGACAAAAGTAATAAATTGTATTAAGATTAAAGTGCCATTCTGATGCTGAATGGTCATGTTGAATAAACTTTGACTTAATGAATTTTGTACTCAGTATTTAAAATACTTTTTCAAACAAAGTACTTTATACTCGTGCTTTAGAAACTTGCATAAGAAAGTATTTATAATTGCATTTAAATATCTTTCTGATCAAACATTTATATCTAATTACTTTTCAACAGCATTTTACCCATCGCTGCAGTGCTATGGGTCTAGGATAGCTTTAGCTTTTATCCAGCTCTTTTTGCACTGTATCATTGTTTACGTCTGTGACGTGTTTTTTTTGTGCAGGAAAAGTTCAATAAAATATGCGTACCATTTTTTCCTGCTTCACATAAGTTACACTGACGCCCCGTAAAGCCTGGGTTACAAGGACATTGTCCAGTAGCAGAGTCACACACCGTACTCCTTGATCCATTCAAACACCCACAGTCTGCAATTACACCCGATTCAACACAAGGATGAATGCAGTAAAACATTAACAGTAATCACAGAAGCCTTCACATAAAACTAAAATTTATGTAACAGGATGTTAGCTTCAAAATTTTTTAACTTTTAAGTAAAAATATGTTTCCCTATAGAAAGTCTTCAAGAATTTCTTTTAAGATACAACAATTGCAAGGCAAAGCAGAGACTGTGTATATAATAACATCAAGCAATATTTTAAACTCCCTCCCTCCCTCCATCCCTCCATCCATCCATCCCTCCATCCATCCATCCATCCATCCATGGGGAACAGCTTCAAATGGCGATAAAGGCGATTATATCATTCACTGTGCATAGTGAATGTGCCTTGTAAACATAAGCTGCTAACCTGCAGAATCCTGTTTCATGAACTCTTTTACATAACATCAAGTAGATTCAAACACATATAAAGAAGCCATACAAAGATTATGAACAGACTCACCTATACAGCCACCAGAAGGATTCCAAGTTCCATTTTTACAGGTGTCACACTGTCTGCCCATATATCGATCAGTACAATAGCATGTACCATTCACCTGGATTAAAATAAAACATAGTGGTTGCTCAATTAATGAACCTGTGGAGCAATAATGGTAATCCAAAATACATCTGACTTATCATAATACATCAGACGATTCCAAATTTAGGTCTTCACAGAGCTACAGTATTTACGCACCTTTGCTCGCTAAGAGTTTGGTGAACTACAAATCAGTAAATTAAAAACAAAATTATAATTACTGCAAAGGGTTGAGGCATTTTGCATGATAAGCTCAGCTTTATTATATCTGAAAGTTGCATTAATAAGAATGACTTATTAAATGAACAGTCAACCTATGCTAGGAATTTCTTAGTCTCTCTCCCCCTCTATTCTGCAAGCATGTGAAGACCTTCATATTTCCCAGTGCTTCTGGGTTGTCGGGCTGGAAGCGCCTCTGAGGAGTCTGTCTTGAAGTGGCGCTTTATAAATTTTCGATTACATTACATTTTTCGATTACACTAATTAGAAATAGTAAATCGGCTATGAATAAAGAACTCATCTGATTTCTAAAGCAGTTACTATTCATTAAATTCTACTAAAAAGGTAATCGGAATGCTTAAAGTCTTACATCACAACTAGTTGCTGATAGAGAACCAGATGGAGAACAGTTGCATGGCTGGCATCCTTTGCCGCTTGACCAGTTGAAATACCCATATAAGCACACATCACAGATGCTTAAGCTAGGGTTGCTAGAAGTGATGTTCTCCTTGCATAGACATGTACCAGTTGCCTTATCACAGTCGCCTGTTCTTCCAATTGTACTATTACAGTTGCAGGCTACAAAATATGTATTGCATGTATATGTGTATCACTATGCTAATACTTCGTCAAAATAAGCAGTTAAAGTACAGTCTACATAACAGGAATTATATTCTCAATAACTTAAGTCATTAGACAGAAGATAAGAAATCATAAACCAAGTCAAATGTACATAAAGCAGTGACATCTAATCTAACTATTCATCATCAATTAAACCTAAGTATATTTTAAACTTATCTTTTATCTCTCTTGCTGAAAGACAGCAGTTTGGTTTTCCTTCAGGAGAGATTATGTCACAAAAAGATAACAGCGTCAGGTGCAATAAGTCAAATCTCTTGACATCCGTAATGTTTATTTTCAACCCATCCTTGTTGGATTTGAATTTGACATGGCATCATTAGTTTACATAGCGACTGGCTACAACATTAATTCTGTTACCATTGTCTTCACTGCAATTCTGCTTTATTAAAGAGCCTACATTTTATCTCCATGGTGCCAAATCACTATGTTAAAGGTGCCATTTTAATTAAATTTTTTAAATTATACAACAAAATGTCAAACAATTGTCGAACTGTTGACTCGCCTGATTTGTAGTGTAATGCTAATCTGAGAAAACACACAGTCTTTGATTTTTGTTTTTGATTTTACTGATATAATTAGTAAAATGAACAGTTCAATTACACCAGTACTTATGTGTCAAAAATACAGTACTACTGTAAAACCAAAAATCTTTCAACTACATCTGTAACTCCAATTACCAAGTAAACACAAGAAGGTCTACTGCTACAAAATCTACTAAGGACTCTCCTAACAACGCATCATTGTATAGGTAGTCCCGCCAAGTCAGTAGACAAGCCTAAACATGCCTTCTGCCATTGCGTAATCTCGGGTTTCCCAAAACCCACTGACTCATTACACAATAGGCTTGAGGTTTATTCACGCAAGTGACCACGTGATAAATTGCATGTTGACAAGAATCGCTGCTGAAGTCAGCCTGCGGCATGCAGAGCAACACCAGCCAATTACAAAATGTCAACAACCGACAACTCATCGGCATGATGTAATGGAAACTTCCAACACAAACACGTGCTGAAACCATTCTGAATGATCTTTGCTTATTTATCAAACTTGAGCTGTCAGTCCTCAAATTCATGGGCAAACCATGAGCCATCCTACCAGTCCTCACAGGTTGTACAAATACTGTGTAACTCGACATATATGTATCTGAACATATGTATGACATTTAAAATCAAGTTCCTCAGAAAGTTAGTTAGTTATCTAGACATTCGATATAATGCCTTTAAAGTACCTCACAAAAGAGCTGCTCATCATTAATTTACAGTCGTATTTATGAAAATGTGAAAAACTCTCATGCATGACCCTGGAAAAAATGTGAGGTTTGTTTGAACTAAACACATGTTTAGCTTTGCTGAGAGTAGACCCACTTACGTCGACAATTTCGTAGCACACCGGATCCCCAGTAATTTGGCTTGCAGAGTTCGCAGTTCCGGCCAGTTGTGTCAAATATGCAGTTATCACAAGTCCCAGTTGTGCTGTTGCATGACTGATTATACCATGCATTGCCATTGCAAAAGCATGGAGAGCAAGTTCCATTATTGTTCTGAAAAAGAATGTTTCAATTTTAAATTTCTTCGTAACACAAAGGGTAAGGCAGTAGTAAAATCAGTAGCATCAAAATGTGCGTGAAAGTCTTTAAAAAAAAACAGTGCACTTGAAGGTAAACCATTAACAATCTTGCTTGTTTCTGATAAAAAGGAACACAAGCTTAATTCAACACCTTCAGTTTTATCAGGACAATTCACCACTGAAGGCCATAATCAAACCAGTGCATCCTGAAACGGCAGGATGAATGCACGTCAGTCAGATCGGTTTTGAACTTTAATTCCCAATGACTAAAAAGATTAATTCAGCCATAATTTCTCTACACATGAAGAGCTATAAGTCTGTCTGTTTAGACAAAAGTCTGTCTAATAGACATATCCTAGTTTGTAGCATATCAAGGTCAGTAATTATAAGCAGAATTATTAATATTAATATTATTTCTGCATTTACCATTATCTCATGCCAAAGCATTAATTGATGGAGCTGAGCAACAGAGCACAAAGCACTTGTTCAAGGTCCCTACACAGTAACGATCTTAGGTGAGGCTCAAACCTGCACAGTTCATGCTGCAACCAACACGGATGCTGACACAAGCGGACTTTCTGCGTCAAAGTTTTGAAAAGGTCACATGAATGGAAACGCTAACAACTAACAACTAACCTGAATGAAACTTTCACTTGTGTGAATTCAAACTTGTTTGGCAATACAGAAATCTATATGATCATCATTATGATTACCATCATACATGTATTTCTGAAAATCTGAACAAACCTCATGCATGACCCTGGAAAAAATGTGTCTACAGTGTCACTTGCTATACAGTTTATACATCCAGCTTTTGTCTTAGATATTTTTCAAACTAGTTTATGACAGAGAAGTAGAGAAGAGAAGCACAAACCGTAATATTAGTTGGCATTCCATAATATCCATCGCCACACGATTCACAGTGAGTTCCGTTGGTGCCACCCGTGCAGTTGTCACAAACAGAGCCCCCTAAACCATCATTGTGACATGTCTTGGCAAAGGTATTCACAGCTCCGGCTATCACATTTCCAGGGCACATGCATGGCTGGCAACTGTCTGGTAATCACATAAAACAACAGAATTATGCTAAACATGATCAAATTTAGAAATTCAATGCAGTAGAATATTGTCTGCTTTACAAGGCAGACACTAAACCAGTCAACTACCATATATATATATATATATATATATATATATATATATATATATATATATATATATATATATATATATATATATATATATATATATATATATATATATATATATATATATATATATATATATATATATATATATATATATATATATATATATATATATATATATATATGGTAGTTGACTGGTTTAGTGTCTGCCTTGTAAAGCAGACAATATTTATCTAAGCCTTCACTTAGACTGTCAATGTGTAAGGACCTTCAGCAAGTCCATCACACACAACTCCTTAGACCCATCATTTGACAGACTATACAAAATTATAAATATAGACATTAGCACAGTAATAATAACGTTAATAATAAAATACTGGATAAAGATAGAACTCAGGAAGAATCTCCAGTTACTTTAAAAAGTGTCAGCCATCTTTAACTGTCTCCTTTGTCTTGACTTACACGTGTGCTTTGCATTTGCAATCCGACGCAGTTGGTATGAAGTTAGCGTTTCTGGAAAATTCATGAGTTCAGATTTGTCTAAGAAAATTATTCAGACAGTTTTCCAAGTTTTTCCGATATTTCTCTCCTAGTCAATGTGATATTGTTGTCTCTATCGCTTTGTTACTGACCCTACATGTTAATACTCGATACCTGATCCCAAACACTCTACACACGGATATCGTCACTTTCGCTCCTGCTCCATAGATGCACGATTAATTATAAGTACATTCCTTATGTAGCACTACTAGCGCAGTTCTGGCTAATTCTGTTTCTAATCACTTGTTCACTTGCTGCATTAACTCTTACACAATGTTCATTCAAGACATCTCTAGTACTCAAAGCATTTTCATACGAAGCAAACAGTCAAGGCGTCCTACCTGGTCTACCTGATGCGGGATAACCAAAGTAGCCATCAAAGCAGAGTTCGCACTGAGTGCCATTTGTGTTGTCCGTGCAGTTGCAAGCGCCTGTTTCCGTATCGCACGTTGTTCCCTCTATTTGGTGGTTGTTGCAGAAACACCGAACACACGGGGAAAACGCTCCTGCTGCTGGCTTCAACCGAGTGAAACCAGTTGCACAGAATTCACAGAACTGACCCTGTGACAATGAATGGCCAAAAGAAATTCAAGTATTCCAAGCTGCTCTACTAAATCCTAACATCGTATATTTGTGTAACATATAAAAGATAATCCTCTTCTGTACTCGTGAAGTGGTTTTGCAAAGCTGTATAGTTTCTGCAAATCACAAGAATGCTGTTTCAGAAATTTTATTTATTAAAATGCATCAAACTTCACATTTTTTTTCGTCATGAATCTTACTAGTAGCATCACGTACTTCGGTACTTGATGTCTGAAGAAGAAAGCTGGCATAAGCTCTAACTGACCACAGAAGTCATTAGATTAGATTAGATTATTACTACCGTTAATACCACCATTATTATTCAAGACTCCTGGTTAATAAAGGCCTTGGTCATTTTCCTTCTACAGAAACACTCGGTCTTGTTTAGAGGCACGCCAGCAGTAAATTGGTTTCTTGTGTGACACCCATGAACTGGTTTAAGTGTAAAATGTTTACGTTTTTCTATAGCGACTGTATGGCATACCTCCGTCTATGCACTGCATTGTAAGATCATCTAAACGAAACGCAAAATATTCCAACGTCAATAGAAAATCAATCTCCATTAAACTGGTCTTTGCAAAACAGACCCACCTGATATTCAGGAGGACAGACACATTCTTCAACATTGTTGACAAGCTCTTGACCACCACTGGTTGGAGCAACATCTGATGCGTATGTCAGGCTCGTCGCAATTAAGTTGGTTCCCAACAAATTCGAATCGTTTAGAAAAACTGTGGGCTGCAAGATATATACAAAAAAAAAACGCAAGTGAATACAGATAAATGATGATAATCTGGAATGTGAAAGTCACTTTTGCCCAACCTTTTGCAAACCTTACATCCTGAATGTATATATGAATTCACCTTTGCAGGTCATGCTTGCAATTCCCTATGAAATTCTCTAAGCATTCCACTGCATCAGATAATTTACAGAAAATCATTCAATACTAGAGTAAGATACACTAGTGCTTCAGTAGTATATAATAAATATAGCATAAGACAGGTGTAGTGCATAAAAACTGCACTGTTTACCTGCTACAATTAGTAGATTAAATTGACATTGTAACTGGAATTCGTTTGCACACCCAAACGCAGATTTACTATAATTATTTCATTTAAACACTAACAGGCATAAGCAACAGAAAACGAATGTATTGCTTACTCGGAAGAAAGTCGCTCTGACTTTAATGGACGATATGGATGCAAGAACTTGCATCACATTCTCGTAGGTTGCCTGAACTTTAGTCAGAGAAGTTGAACTATTCAGATACCAGATGCTTTCGTGTAGACGCAACTGCAATCCACAGAAACGGGATTACAAAGACAGCAACCTCTAAAACTATTACACTTTTATGGTAACTATTACACTTTTATGGTAACTATTACACTTTTATGGTAACTATTACACTTTTATGGTAACTATTACACTTTTATGGTGGCTATATGCAACCTGCCTTTTCATTGCAGAATCTGTTGAACTTACTTTCACAAACTCTTTTCTTGGTACTCACTGCTTTCATCAAGAATTTCAAACTCAGAGGCAAGCATAACACAGCTCCAATACATTTGAATTTATACATAATCATCGAATAACTTAATCATATTTCAAATTTAGAGAAAAATATTCTAATAACTTAACCATACTGTTTTAAACCATTCATTCGATGAACTTCTGTTTGGATTTTTATGTGCATTTACTTAACCTAATGACCTGTCCAAGAACTGCTGCCATCACTGAACCTACATTCATTTGCTCAGAAGAATGTACGAACTTTTAATTACTGTGTGCATGCATTAACTTTAAATTTAAATCCTCACATTTTTATCACACGTAAAGAAATTAACAAAAAATGCCAATTCTTAAACAGAACACACAAAAATTATGAGAAATTCTAGCGTCTTTGAAAAACACAGTGGTTCTGCTATGGGGACAAGTTAAACTATATTACATATAAATTACAAGACTAGGTTAGCTAAGCTTTGATTAGTGCATTGTCCACTAGATACTAGTTATTAGCTTAGATTACATTATATTAGATTAGATAAGAACTATAAAGCTTACAGAATAAGTGCTAGGAGCTGTGGAAGTGGGCTGCACAGGAAATGAGGCAACCAGGGTATATGATGTATAGTTTCCTTCTAAGAAAACATCTCCATTAGCAGCAACTGGCACAAGACTGACATTTGTTGGTGGAAACGAGAGAATCAGTGATATGTTGAGATGCTGTCCATACGCAGTTCTTTTGTCTCCAAGATATGCAGCAGGAGCCACAAAATAGAACTGAGTTCCATTGAAATCGTTACTTATTGTCATCAATCGTCTGCAGACAACAACACAGCTTCATAGTCAGTGTTTCTCGTAATCGTAATTCCTACAGCGCCCAATGAAAGCCACGTCACAGGGACCAGCTTATTCACAGGCGCTCAGTCAAAACAAACTCGATAGGCAAAAGGGTTCGGTTCCAGGTCAAGATCCAAAAGTCAGATGGAGAGACAGCGTGGGAGCTATGGGGATGGTATTTGGGGTTGGAGAGGAAGGAGAGATAAGAGGAAGAAGGGGTGTCAGGATAGGATCTGTGAAAGAGGAATGTTTTCAGCTTTGAGTGAAAGGCCGATGCTGAAATTGCAAGTGGTGGAGCATCGATGAGTTTGTATGATGGGTCAGAAACTGTCGCAGTTCCAGGGGGAGTTTATTCCAGAGTGGTGGGGCAGCTATGATTATGGAGTGATTACTAAATTTTAAGGATGAGGTGATGGAAGGGCGTAGAAGTGTTAGGGCAGAAAAAGAGCAAAGCGGTGTTAGAGCAGAAGAAGAGCGAAGTGGTAGTATTGCAAATAACTGACGAAGATAGGAGGGTTGGGAAGATTGAAGCATGTTGTAGGTAAGTGATAGGACTTTGTTTCTGTCGTAATTTTGTTTTTTCTTTGCATTTACAGCACAGCAAATGCTTAAACTGAGTATACAGGAGAAACTTTAACATCCCAAAAAAACTTTAAAATGCATTTATAACTAAATTTACAAGAAATTTAAGCAAATCTTAAACTTACTTATAAAAATACTCAAACACACATTAATAGTATCTGTACAGCACCTTTTAAGTACCTCACAGTACTCTGTATGTACTTATTTTTTTAAATTTTCCTATACCATCTAACACTACACAACGCATCAGTTGCTGATGCAAAACAACCGTGTGCTAAGGGTTTGCTCAAGGTCGTTCCACAATGGTCACTATAAATCAAGGAGGCAAAACCTGCAGGTCACCATAAATGGTCACCATAAATCAAGGAGGCGCAAACTTCTGTGTTCCAAGTTGGGCATTCAATCAGTCACCTTGTAAAATATTACAATTGCATATAATTGTAATATCATGTAATAATTTATAAAGAGGCCTACATGTGTACGATCAAGTGGTGGACAGTTACTAAATCAGTAATTTTTTCAAACATACAGTACCAGTAACAGGAAATCATACAACATCATAGGACATAGATACTAATTGTAGCTGCGACAGCTTAGACTTACACTGCCATTCCGTTACTTACACTGCAGTTCCGTCTTGCCCTAGGAAAGTCGGGTTCGTGATCAAGACCGGGTTTCCAACTGGGTCGGCACCCGTCCATTCATTCGTTCGGATGACTTCGCCGTTTATCAAATTGAGCCTGGTTTCGACAACAGCCACGTACCATCCAAATGCAGACATACAGACATTGGAATGGCCAGAACAGAAGCACTTGATACAACCTTCATCTCCCCATGGTCCAAGACCAAAGTAGCCTTTAAACAAAAACACAGTATGTAAGATATACAACATTTTGGCTGGCAAGGAGTTCCTTCAAGAGGTTCCCAGAAGGCACTACATAAATTTCTAGGTGCACAGATATGTACACATATCACCATCGCACTACCATCATCCCCTAGTCCAAGTAAAAATTGTGCTATACAGTCCCCAAGACATCTCGGCTTGTTCCAACCAACAAACTTGACTGAGGTCCTTGATCTCATTTTCTCATCCCCTGATAAACCATTTGCTTTGGACCTCTTTCCTACCACACTTTTAAAAGAATGTTTCAACGGCTTGGGCCCAGTTATCACATCCATGGTCAAACTCTCTCTTGCTGAAGGTTGTTTTCCTGCCAGTTTTTTGCTCATATCCTCTTTTTTAAATAGCCATCTCTCCCTCCTGATGACTTATCAATCTATCGTCCCATCTAAGCTCTGTTTTATTTCAAAATCCCGGAGAAAGTAGTTGCAAGTCGTCTGAGTAATCACCCTCCATTGCACAACCTGTACTTCCCTTCCGATCTGGATGATGTACAAAATCAAATGCTGACACTAGAGTTAGACAGGAAACAGAAAATTTTAACTGTTAGTAGATAATCGGGATCTCAACAGTCTCTTAAAAACAAAAACATTCTCGGCTTCTTGGATGGCCACAGGAAGACTATTCCAAGTAAGCTGGTTGGCAACTCTAACGGCACGATCACCCGTTATGGTGGCTGGAATTTGATTCCTCAATTCAGCCACTCTGCTGAGTCCTTTTGTCTTTCTGATCTCGATTTATGACCTGCCTGTTCAGCATGATTCTCACCTTTATGCTGTCCCTCAGTCTTAGTCTACTGAATCGTAATCGTAATCTCCAAATTTCTAAAGCGGTGCTTAAAAGCTAAGCGAAACTGACAGGTTACACTTCGTTACCTGCATTACCACCAAGAGATTAGCTTATTACATCGGTCACTCACCCTCTTTACACGTAGCACACTGGTTCCCAACTGTTTGTGCTTTACACGTGCAGTGACCATCACTTTGGTCACAGTTAATTGTCTGGCTGCCGTAGTAACTGCATCCGCACGAAGTACATCCAGATGCAGTCAAGCGGTAGTAGCTACAAGTAGCACAGTACAAACACTAAGAACCAGCACAAAGATTGCTATGCTCGGCATCTCTGTGATAAGCAACAAGTAATACTACTAATTTGAAATTAGTTTCTAAATTTCAAGATTTGTTCTGTACTAATTTTGTAAAAAATATCAAAATAATTTAGCACTAATTATTTCAGCATCTTAAGGAGGCAATCAGATATGATTCCATCTAGGCCCCTAGCGTACATACATCCGCACCTCAGATTCAGGCATACTGAAATTGCGCATGTTATGAGTGCTTTAAATAAGTAAATATAAAGAGGACTCAAGGCTAATATAAGAAATTTACAGCAATAAAGTCAGAATTCCTAAAAACAATGACGTTTTGCTTTGAACAAGATGAGTTAAGACTTGAAGAAAAGTGACGACATTAGCAGACAACTATACCCATTAGCACAGCGGTCACACTGTATGCCACCCACTCCAGGCAGACAATTGCACTGGCCACTGTCTGAGCAATTCATGTCGAGGGCATAAATCATGTTACATACACAAGGCTGACACCCTTTCCCTAGGAAACCAGAAAAAATACAAGGTAAAGTAAATTAAGGTAAGGTAATCCATAATTTATTAAAAGCTTCTACCAACATTATGCTTTACAGGTGTAGTCTTATACTGAAGGATTATTAGCTGAAACACAGACGCATCAGCTTAAACTCAACCTCTGATGAATTTCTCTTGAAGTGGCGCTAAATAAATTATCAATATCAATATAATTAAAACTGGGCAACAATAGCCTTCCATGATTCAGCAGTCAACAACATACTTCTGATTTAACACGAGGTCTAGAAAGCTAACCTCGGATCTCGTGAACAGCTAAGAAGGAACAGCTGACGACTATCATAAACATGTTAGAATATATATCTCAAAAGTTGACACTGGAGATATATGACCATTTGCAGTGGTATGCGGCATTGGTTGGAACTGTGGTTAAGCCAACAACATACCCATGCTAGTTTATTAAGAAAAATCATACCTCTTGCTGCTGAAACTTTCTGTTCTGCTTAATGTTTTATCAACAAACTGAAATGTAATAATTACCGACTCACCAGTGAAAACCCCCCAATACTGAGGAATGCAGACATCACATTTGTCCCCGATGACATTTGTCCTGCAGGAACAGGTTCCGTTTTCACTGCAAGCACTTACCAATGAACCATTTGGATGACAGTTGCACTCTTTAGAAAACAAAAACAGTTATCAAATCCAATTAAATCCAACAAGAACAGTGCAAATTAAATGTGTTTGCATATAACAAGATGCTAATGAAACCAATTACTAGGTTCAAAGAGCTTAAAATTAAGTGAAATTTAGGCTAAACATGAAAAGAATCGTGGGATATAATCAGTCCTTGAAAACAAGTCCTTGCCCATATGTGGAACAATAGCAGATAACTAGTATATTCAGCTCTGTGTTCAGGGTTCATATCCTGGTGCAGGTGATACTGATAGATTGTCGTTTAGGTATGTAACCAATATGGAAAGGTTGTCCAGTTGCCCAGTTGCCCAGTTGCTGGACTGCTGTTGTCATGTTGTGCTTCAGCTGTAAGATCCCTCAAAATCTGGACCAAACCTCTGCAGACTAATTTTTGTGCCTTACCTTACCTTACTCTTCATTCAGATTCTGACATCCTTAGTCCTGAAGTATCTGAGATTGGCCTAAATCAGTCTGGTTTTGATTTTCATCCAATTGGTTTCACACACGGACTTCAATTCTGGACAGAAAATGGTATAGGTATAGAAGAAGAGCAATCTCTTAAGCTAAACCTGAAAGGCAGCCATGGGTATGAATAGTTACCACATTCATTTTTCTTAGCCTCAGCACATGAAAAAGGTGGTCAGTCCTCTCCATCCCCGCCTGATCATCCCACCAACAGTGTATAGTCAGTGCACTCATTTATAGCTGAGTTTGCTAGGGAGTGCAAGAGGAACAAAATTTTCTAAACATTTTTCTGCCCTGACGAGGATTTGAACCCTCGTCTCTTGGTTGGCAGACCAGCACGCTAACCACTAGACCACAGCGCCCCACTTTATGGGTATAGAACAATGGGTAATAGAATATGATAAATCTGAGTACTTGGTATAAGTTTCTACTATGCAGCAGTGTACTTACCAGTACAACCGACTCCACTTTGGAAGCCATAGCTGTTCACTTTGCACTGGCTGCAATCCCGTAGGAAAACGTTTGGCTTGCACTCACACTGGCCTCCGATTGCCTCACAAGCAGTGCCCAAACTTCCTGTCATGTTGCAGGCACAATCTGAATTACCCAAACAGAGACTCTTCTGAAAAGTTGCTTTCTTTCACTGATAGACCAGCACTTACATGCAAGTCAGTTAGCTGAGTTTGCTAGGGAGTGCAAGAGGAACAAAATTTTCTAAACATTTTGACACAGATGATATTAGCCGAGCCAAAACAACAAAGTCAAGTAATCATCAAAACAGCGAAGTAATGTAAGAAAATAAGAAGGTTAACTATAAAATCAGATCAAACTGGTCTTCTAGAAAGATTAAGAAGTATGACTGTGGGTATTATAAAGGGAACTGGAAAGAGAGGAAGACGTTGCTGAATGCCACACAAGACTAGTGTAAAAAAACAGACATCCACAGATTAACTTATGGCACTGTACAGAACAAAGATCATTATGTATGCAAGAATGTAAATGTGTGTGTGTGCGTGTGTGTGTGTGCATCTGGCTGTTACAAAGCACATTCTAAGAACTTCAAAGAGCAGTTAAGTAACCTCAAAGACATAAGATATGATAACGATGATGACGGTAAAATTAACATCAGCATAATAATTTAGCACACAATCCATAACTTATTCTGCATCTTCATTTGTAAACAGAACATCAATGAATGCAATTTATGGGCATAATTCTTTCCAATTCTTCTCCCCTTCCTTCTCAGAAAAGGAGAAGAAGAAATGGAGAGAATTAGAGAAACAGGAGAGTAATTTAGGGCATCAAAAATCAAACGCCTATTACAGCCTACGAAAGAAATCATCATGAGTCACTCAGGTAAAGGTCTCATGTACACCAACAGCTGTTACTTTGCTCTGAGAAAGGCTGCGTGAAAAGTATTGAAAATCAATAACAAAAGACACAAAGACGAAGATGTCGAAAACTATGCATATGATGATGATGATAATGATGTCGTGACGAGGATGAAAATAAAAATGATGACTCATCTCCACCTACATGTAAGTACCCATCTAAAGAAGGAAGTAATTGAAGTAGTTACCCTACCTAATCACATTTTTTCGAGGGACATTTCCTGACTAATGTCTGAATATGTGTCATACCATAAGCCCTTGTAAATTTATCCACCATGATCGAATATCCAAGTTGAGGACATGAAAGGTTTTGTGCTGACGACATGTCAATGGACTGTTGTGCCCTACTACACTGCACCATCTGAGCTTTTGCTGAATCATTTGAAAGCAAGTAAGCATTCCCTGTACCGAAATCTGGGATCAACACCACCTAAAGTAACAACAATATCAAAATTTAAATTTAAAACATTAATACGTTGCCACTACGATTACTAATTACTATTAGCATATAATTTTCAGCAGAAACCAGCTACAGTCTGAATGTTCAGATCAGTAATAAGTAACAAGAAAAAGAACAGACTGATGTGAAGAATTCAAGGAAATACACAACATACATTTTAACTAAAATGACATTTATAACATGGAATATTCTAGAATATTTTAGTTCCAAACAGTGACCATTTCTTGTATTGAAGCAGCTGTCAATTTTAAGCTTAGTCAAAATGCACGTCAGACCAGTTAAAACCACTGACCCAGAATACTGGAAAACTAAGGAGACAATCCCAGCAGAAGAAACAAGCTTGCTAGCCTAGACCTGCTGAAATCTTTCTAATTGTCCTGCAGGCAAGGTAAGGAGAGGCTCTCTTTACATATTCCTCCTCTTCCTCTTATCCATCTTGCTGTTCCAATTCCAAACACCATCCACCATAGCCATCATGCCTGACTCCTGGATCTAAATTTGACCTTTCCTGTCTACCGACGCTGTTTTGATTGAGCGCCTGTGAATAAGCTTGTCACCTATGATTTAACTTTCTTTGGGCACTGCAGAAATCTTGAGTTTATGATTACGATTATGTATGTACCCAGTATGTAAATATCTGAGCATTGCACAATATACATTGCCATTCAAGAGCTCGTTAAAGGCACTGAAATAAGGTTATCTGACAGATTAAAAACACATTAGACTTAAGGCACAACAAGATGGGCTTGGAACTGGTTTCAAATTGATCTGAAACTCTGGTTTCACTTCAAACAACCACTGACTGATGCCTTGTTTTATGTAAATGGTGCTGTGCAGTTCATTAGATTTAAAATGAGGTGAGGTAAGGTTATCGAATGTTTATCGATGACGCTTTCATCAACATCTGTCCTTAGGCAACAACAATGCAACAATGGGACAACCTTTCTGCACACATAAGGACAAAATCCATGTAAAGACTGGGTCTCACTAGGGCCCACAAGCTGCGTTATTTCGGGCACCTGATGAGACATCCTCAAGACACCATCGAGGGTAGTGTTATGATCGGTCTTGTTGAGGGGAACCGAGGCCGCGGAAGGCCAAAGATAAGTTGGATTGAGTACATCTCGCCTTGGACTGGCTTGTCGGGAACCAGGTTGTTGGATGCTGTGCGCAATAGATGGCTTTGGTCGAAGATGGCCCTATCATGTAGTCAACCGTGGTGACGCGACGATGACATGACATGACATGACTAATGTGTTAGCAATCCATCACCATGACAACCAAGATGGTCGTTGAATTTTCAAATGGCATCATAATCTAGATTAAAAATGCACCACATAAATCCCCTGATTCATTACATTACACTGCCCTGAGAAGATTTCACTTTAGCCTGTTTATTGCTCTTCCGGTTATTACATTTGGATTTCTGGACCTAATGACTGAATGACTAAAGAATAAGCAAAGCTTCTGATCTCCTTATAGAATCGTCATACAAATTATTTCACTAAATTGTTTTGCAGTTCATCCCAAGTACCCCGTGGTTAAGAATTTTCACCAAGCCAGCACAGAAAATTAAAATTTAAAAATAACTAGGCACTCACAGAATCAACGAGTATGCTGGCTGCTGGTGGAGTGGATGAAAGAAAATTCAAGCGCAGATCATAAGGCAGATTTGCCAAAAGGCAAACCGTTCCCACGTCAACTGCTCCTAGATAGCACAACAAGATAGCCTCATATAAAATTCAATCCTTTATATTTTAACAGAAAAACCAGACAGGTATATATTGGTTATGCTCACTCTATATCACCCTCCTACATTCTTGCATTCTTCTGATACTGATTTATTGCAAGAACTTAGGTTCAGGACAGCTGTAGGATCCCATGCCTTTAGCTGAGCTCCTTGTGTTTGGAATCATCTACTACCACAAAAGGCCTGACTTGCAAACTTACAATCATCATTTAAATCAATCGTTAAGACTCACTACTTTGGCTTTTGCATGATCCATCTTAGCCCTAGCGAACACACATCACATTCAGATGTACTGACTTTGTGGGCAAAACAAGTTCTTTAAATAAATAAATAAATATCCCTTCACAGACTCAGCCGAACTAACGTCAAGCAAACGTGACTGGGTTTGAAACGTGCAGTTTAAACTGAACGACATTACGGTTCATTGACGAATTAAAAAGTAATAAATCAAATTGCAAGTCAAAAAAAATTTTCTTTTTTCCACACAGTAGCTTCTAATTTTCACAAGGAGATCAAAGTACTAATAAATCATCTGTAAACGTTCAGTAGCCTTTCCAACCTGCCACAGCTTTTGGTGGTATGTTAGCTGTCCGCTGTTGTACAGCAGTTGCCAAGTATGTTGTATTGGTACCGCAGTTATATGGAGCAGTGGGACCAGTTGTTGGATCGTGCAGCTGAACAATTGTCTGAACACCTGACCACGTGGCAGGAGTCTGTCAAAGGCAACAGATGAGGTGGACATTTTACATGCAAGTAATGTAACCACATGTTTATGTAGAACCTTTTATGGAAACTCCTACCAACTGCTTGGGATGCAGTAGCCGATTGGATAGAACGCTCTGCTTGTAACACGTAGAGTACGGGTTCAAGCCTTCTCTGAGACGGTTACTGTGTAGGAACCTTGAGCAAGTCCTTCACTCACAGTTGTTCAGTGCCATCTATTGACACTTAATCATTAAATAGTGGCACTTAATAAAAGCAGAAATAATAAATAATACTAATAAAAATAATAAATAAAAAACACTTAGACTCAAATACAGATGGATGCCAATGAAAATCTGCTACAAATGTGCCTCAAACAACAGCCTCAAACAACATGATTCAGACAAAATCGATAATTAAGACAACAATGATGACACAGTAGAATGCTAAATGTCAAAATCCACAGAAAGTTTACCTCATATCTGATGATGAGTGAAAACAGTGATGTGAAGGGAACCGTAAGACTCATAGATAGCGACCGAGGTGCCACAAGATTAACAAAACCACGTCCTGTGTTTGTGGCATTCAAGTCTCCAGCGCCGTATCTTTCAACAATATCACCTGGCTAGAAAACAAGAAACATCAAAATAAAACAAATAAATTCACTGGTAAAAACTGTGTTAATACAACTTCTGAAATTTGTCTATCTGCATCATTTTTCAAAAACTTTCCTAACATACAAAGCAACCAATCTCACATTGCTCTTGTCGATGGGCAAAATCCTTATAACAAATAAAATATAGATTCCTTATTCTCAAGTGAAATGGTTGCATAAGTAAGGCAACAGCAATATTTATATCACTACAAAAAATATTTACTTCACTTCCTGATAGAAATTTCAAATTTGCTTGGCCAGATCAGATCCCTTTTTATCCTCTCAGCTAGCTAGGCAAACCCAGGCATGTGTATACCAAACTTGAACATCTGGTATGATACACAACTTTTCTATCTGACTAATAGCCACATAAGCAACACATCAGAGAGATTCCGAAGAGGCCCTATATAAATATCCTCTCACAATTACAATTACACTCAGCTGTAACTCCACAACCATCCACCACTGCAATGCCAAACACTAATCATAACAGCAAACCTGAGAATTTCTAAAGCGCTAATTCGAAGCTAATCCCAGGGCATCAGTTTATTCACAAACACTGCATCAAGTCAGACGGGTTCTCCAGACATACCGTGTGAATAAAAAATCTGACAAAAAATAAATAATCTGACAAAAAATAAATAAATGCCCAATTAACACATAAATGCCTATATTACATCACTTGTATGTAGAAATTTTGACACTATCCACCATAGCCAAGTGTTTGCCAGACCTCCGGATTTCAACAGGGAATCATACTAGAATTGTCACTGTAAATATAACTGTGATGATGACAATTTATATAACATTATAAGTAGCAAGCAACTTCTAGTCAGTTCTAGTAGCTACTTCTACGTGTAAGCTATTCATTCTGCTCCTAGTACATTTGCAATGTAAATTGTCAGTTCAGCAAAAGAGCTAACAATGAACCATCATGCCTTATTTGATTTATTTAAGTTGTTTACCAACCTGTGAATAAATGTCTGCTACTCAGGTTTTTCTGAGCAATAAACTTATCAGTTCACCTTCACGTTCTGAGCAAACATTTAAACATCCGATTCACACTTGTACTCACCGTCATATTAGCAGTGAACTCTGCATCAAAGGTGAGATAATCCAAGACTGCACCAAAGTAACTGGGAAACGGATCACGACAAGTTCGTCCTGAGATGAAGGGCTTGCACGTGCAAGCGCCTCCAAATGCTGGGCAACTCAGACTCTGAGATGCACCAACATCACAGTCGCATGGAGTACATCCATCAGGTTTTGTAATGTCAAGGTCAAAGTATCCATCCTACAAGCAATCATGATCATCATCACAATCATATTCATCATCACAATCGTAATCATCATCACCATCATCGCCCTCGTCATCACTGTCTTCACTGCCATCATCATCAACACTATTTCACAATTTAGACTGTATGTATGTATATAAGTACGCATACAGGCTTATGTACGTATGTCTATGTAGTTTGTGTGTATGTAGTTTTAGATTGTATGTA
The DNA here is from genome assembly GCA_964023275.1 of Norana najaformis. Lineage (NCBI taxonomy): Eukaryota > Metazoa > Annelida > Clitellata > Crassiclitellata > Hormogastridae > Norana > Norana najaformis. Next base: position 29,382,869 of record OZ029921.1, read on the forward strand.
TGTACGTATACAAAAAGTAAAGTATTCCATATCCCACAAGTGAGACATAAGAATGTGGGACAATGAAATATGTTCTCTGGCCATCCGTCATTGTTGCCGTCCTGTGATCATGTCTAATCCATGACCTCTGACCCTGGGAATCCATTAGTTGCGCTCTGTTTCTATGTACGGTAGCTCACCAGTGGTGACTTTTGGAGTTATCCGACAATTGCTTGCTTTCTCTTCGCACTTAATGAACTTTAACACCACCTAGCGAGCACAGTGCTTTGAGAGGCAATTTATTGATGGTCTATATATACATACAAGTAAACATACATATATATGAGTTTATAAGTTTGAAATCCATTTACCCAGCATGTCATTTATCTCTAGGTAAAATCACGACATCATGTAAAGCCTTTTAAGTAGCAAAACCATCACAGACCTATTCAAAATAGTAGCTTAACCCAATATTATGCTGCTATTACGAAGATATCCATTTCCATTACAGCCGTTACTCCTGTACACAGTTTCATACAAGATTTATGGTGAGCCATTTACACTAACCTACCCAGTGGTTGGGGTTGGCTATTTAAATCAGAAATAAATTAGACAACAAAATGTTAGTGCAAACGTACTTTGCATCTCTCACATCGAACACCTTCAGTGTAATTCTTACAAATACAGGTTCCATTGAAGCGGTCACAGTAACTGATGCTGTACAGACTTCCACTAGGTTCACAGTCGCAGCCTACAAAAGAAATCCATCATGTTCAGTCACCCAAAACTTGACCAAAATAGCAAGCTGGTTTGATTAATTAGCCATCAGAGTTACGTGTTACTGGATTACTTGTAATATACTGCTTTTATGGTAACTATTGCCATAACTTATTACTTTACAAGAACAACATGCAGTAACAGATTACTTGAAAAATGTAATGGTAATGTAACAATTTACTCTGCCTTTGATACTTGGTTCATTTCATAGTTTTTGAAATCTGAGCTTGAATTTCATTCAGTTGTTTGCTAACCACATCTCCTATCACTGTTCTTCACCCTCAATACAACATGGTCCAGGAACCCTAATATCATGTCATCTGTCAACTCTGAGGCAGATTTAGGTATAGACATGGGATGCTGTTCGCCCCCTCCCTGGGTCCCTCTTGATTATATGCCAGCCCCCTCAGACTACCAGATCTGTGCATGGTGGACAGCCAGAATGTGGCGCCCCTCTGGAAATGCTCTTTCTCCTCCATGCAAACAATCCTGGAACCGCCATTGCAACTCTGGATGATAATCTGTTGATTGAACCCTGCATGCATTCAGCAGCCCTCTACTGGTGACTTTTTTGGTTACATGTATCTCAGCAGAGCTTCCTACTGTATGTGACAAACTTTCAGTTCTTAATAACATTTAACATCATTTAGGCAAGCATAGCGAGTGCCCCTGATTAGTTTACCCTGAAATGGCACTACATAAATTTCCAATTACAAAAATCACAATAAGAAAAGCTTCAAAGAAATTTGACCCATACCTCTACATCCGAAGAAACTATCGGACCCAAGACTCCAGGTGCCAGCTTTGCAAGTATCACAGGCTCTGCCCTCGACATTCGCCTTACAGGTGCAGTTGCCGGAGATGCCCTCACATGTCAACTGTAAGCCTGGATCCGTTCCTACTGAACTGCAGTTGCATGCTGTTGACAAAAGAAAAAGAACAAGTGCAAGAGAATAGAAAAGCAAACTACTTCAATATAATTATTTCATCAAATAAACCGATGCATATACTCACTGATTGTTTCCAACAGCTAAGTCCAACATCATGAAATCAGTAGTGTCTGATCTTTTAGAAACAATGAAGGATGACACAGATTTGAAAACAGAAATGATGCAGTAAAGTGGACATGATAAGAATGGTCAGATTGAAGGCATAACAGAAGGAGAATGGAATGACTCACGGATGCATCTTTCATAGCAGTTGTAGGCTGCAAAGAAATCACATTGTACCATCAATTCATCTTTAGTTTCTAAAGTTCTTAAACCTCTGACATATCTGTGTAATATATATATATATATATATATATATATATATATATACATATACATATTAAAGATATAGATCCATAGATATACACACAAACACATAATCACAAAGAAGCTACAACGACCATGTGTAAACAATCAAGCAACAACAGTTGCATCATGAAATGTACCAACCTCAACCGGTTTCCGCAACCACAAGCCACAAGGGTAAGGCAAGGTAAGAAGAAGAGTAGTATCTTAAACAGACCCCAAGCGGTAGTCATGGGCATGAGATGTTGGCAACTTAATATTTCTTTGCTTCAGCACATGAGGGCAGGTGGCCAGCCTTCTCCCTTGTCACCTGTTCTTCCCATCGATAGTGTACGGCCAGCGTGCTCATTCTATAACCAAGTTCTCTAGGGGGCGAAAGTGGAGCAAAAATGTCTTAACTTTTTACCCTGGGGGATTTGAACCTCTGACCTCTTGCTCAACAGTCCAGTATGCTAACCACTAGACCATCACGCACTCCAAAACTGCTCACTTATTGCACGCTACTATCAACAACAGCTAACAGCTGTACTAAAAGATTTTCTTTATCACTTATTATGTTAGTCAAGCAATAGATGAAGGTAATAACTTTCACAGAACACAAAAGATTTCAGCAAAAACCTTATTTGTATAAATAAATTGTCTTATTATTATTATTATTAAATGTAAATAAGTACTTACTCAACGGCTGTAATGGATCTGTTGCAATACCTGAAAATAATGAAATTCACATTATCAAGTAACTTACCAGTCAATACATTATTATTAGTTATTATTACTGTCTATTAACAACTTCCATGGTAATTATTATTAGTTATTATTACTATTTATTAACAACTTCCATGGTGCCACTTGTTTAATGTATAAGGAATCAACTGATGGCATACCAAAACCATGCCATGATCACGCAAAACATGTAAACATAGCTGATTTTTTAAACACCCAAAAGTTCTGTTATGTAAACTTGACTAGATTTCTCAGGTTGCCAAGTTTTAACTATGACCAGCTTTAAGCACAGGAAAAACTGAAAAACTAGTTTTCAACCAGCGAACCGATCAACATGAAATCTGATTTAAGTTACTTTTCTTTATCTAAAGCACTGATGCACGCCAAGTCAGTAAATCTAAATTCAAGGTGTTGACGAAGTGATGAATGTCAGCCAGGGACCAAGACAGAGTTATGCAAAAAGGCTAAGGTAAAACAGCAAGTCTTGACATGAGATTTAAATAACGACATGTTCTTGACACGAGATTTAAATAACGACGTGTATGTTATACAATGTCTGTGAAAGGTAGGTACAATAATAGTTACATAGATAAATACAAAACACTAAATTTCTAATGTAATGCATCACTTTCATCTAAGACCATGTAATTTGTCAGCTAATACAATGCAAATGGCTTGCTCTACTCAACTAGTCAGGTCTCCTGAAAAACCACATTCCTTTAAGCTCCATCTGGTACACACGCTCTCAGGCGTTGATCTGTTAGGTGTTGATATGAACGGCACCTCAGATAGGGCTCCGGTTATGCTCTTGGCTGCCTTTGATTTCAGTGCAGCTCTTGACACTGTTAACCACGTTAATGATATCCCAGTTTCAGGACACCACTCTCTGCTTCATCTGGTTACAACAGTAAACAGCTTGATTTCTCCAGACATGGGTGCACTTCAACATTGTCTCTGGGGGGACTTGGTCTTACTGGGCTGAGGACTTGGTCCTACTGGGCCGCCCCTCTCTTCAGTGTTGCCAGAAAGTTGGGTCTTTTTCCAAATACCGCATATAATCCAGGTACATACATATCAGACTGATACCAGAAGTGTGTATAATACTTCACTCGTACTCATCCTGTCCTCCTGGAGTGTTTTGAACCAACTGCATGGTGACAATATCCACGCCTACTTGCATTACTCTGCGTCTGCTTATTTACAACAGTCAGTAAAATGCAGAGGACCATGGCTGGATGTAAGGCATGAATGTCATCCAAATATCCACACTTTAAAGCTTTAGAAATGCAGTTCATCTAACTGAATAAACCTTGTATGTTGCTCTTGTATCTGTCATCGTTGCTGTTACCATTTATTCACAGCTTTTCAATTCCAGGACCAAGACTGATTAAATTATTGATAAAAATGTGTAATACGAGAGTAATTACCGTACCCTGTACTACCTTCCCTGACTACAGTCAAAATTGGGCTATTTTCTGAATCACACCAGTGATAAATCCCAAACACAGACATGGCAAGCTGCATTTATCTCTAACCGTGACCTCAATTGATTGGGAGACCCACATACGCTACACGAATAAGGACTATAAATCTCAGACCATCTGAAAACTACACCAGGCCTCCTTCTATTACACTGACACAAAATGAATAGCCTTGAACACAGTCACGATATATTCAATATGGTCGCTATAGAAAAACATATACATTTACATTTGCATTTAAAATAAGGCCAATGCTCTTACAAAAGCTGTCATGAAATTGCCAATTCAATTCATAATCGAGATTAGTGTTTCATCCGTGCTTTGCGATTAATCACTGGCAAGACGATTAATCACTGGCAAGCAGGCACATAAGTAGCAAGAACTACTTTCATACATATTCATGTGATTTAAAATTCTCTGTTTCAAAATGCTAGTTTTAATGTACACTTCCATGTCCACCTGACTATCATTCATTTCTAAAAAGGCCTGATATGTATTCATTGGAAAATCTAGCAGTAAGAAATGTTACATCCTCAATCAGTATTCCTGCAAAACAGTCCATTATAGATACTGTGATACAGTTGCTGCAGCACTTTTGTGAGATACTTAAAAGGAGCTATATAAAATGTCTTGATACATGAGCGCAAACACCAGAAACTCATTACAATGCTACATTTGGGAGCCAAATCAAGAACCACCTAATAATGAGGTTGTCTTATAAAGAGTTTATTTTCTACAGATGAATTAATTTTAGGATCCATGTCCCCAATCTTTTACTATCAGAATTTATGTTATAATGAAGCAGGCAAGTCTCTAGCCTACATACTTACTAACATTTATCCCAAATCTTAAGCATTGTACCATATATGAGCTTACCTCACAGGACTAATGCCAATAAAGACACGTAATTTACTTATCAATCCAATGACTTCTATAGCGCCATTCTCAATACATAAAGCATCAGCCGATGTAATACTGAGAATGAGCCGTTGCCTTATCTTTTCAGTATAACCCACAACATAGGAATAGTCAACAGATGGGCATGCAAATCCAAACTCTGCCACCTCTGATAGATTTGAACTAATATGACTCGACTTGCTGCTCACAATACAACAATTAGTCTCTTAATTACGCTTCCTAACTTCATTCGACATGGCAGACCATGATATCCTCCTTCAATTCATGAATGCTTATATTCCTTCAATTCTTGAATGCTTATCACAGCTTCTGCTCCCAGTTATCGTTTTGACTATGCCAGTCAGCAAGCACAAACCAAATGCTGTTACTGATCCACAGACCAAAATGTTCAAGAACCAACGTTCAAGATCAGGAATTAGATTCAACTGTTTTACAAACTCACTCAACACCTGAACAATTGCTATCCCCCAAACTGCAATATGTAGTACTTACTAAGCTCCCAAGACGTCAGTTAAAGATGTAAAATTTTCAATTCACTTCCTTTTTCAAGTCCTCCAATGTCATTCAGATCCAAGCTCAAAACTCCTCTTATCTCAATTGCTCATTAGCTTTAGCCTATCATCTGTTTCAGTGACTTCCAGTATGGGAATGAAGGATTTAACGAACTGCAAATATTGTAAGCAGTATTATCCCTTTGAGACAATGATTGATTCATATTTCATGTTTTATCATAATGACATGACAGACTGTGAATTAGGTTCAATCATTTATTCTAAGCATAGGAGATTGAGTGATGGGTCAGATAACTGCCGCAGTTCAATCTACATACTAGATAAACCCCCCCCCCCCAGAACTGCGACAGTTATCTGACCCATCACTCAATCTGCTATGCTCCACGCTGGCAATTTCTGCATTGGCCTTTCACTCAAAACTTAAAACATTCCTCTTTCACAGACCTATCCTGACTCCCCTTCTTCCTCTTATCTCTGTTTCCACTCCAATCCCAAACACAACCATCGTAGCTGCCATGCTGTCTCTCTGCCTGGCTCTTGGATCTTGACCTGGAACCGAACACTTTTACCTATCAATTTCGTCTCGACTGAGCGCCTGCGAATAAGCTGGTCCTCGTGACGTGGCTATCATTAGGTGCTGTAGAAATCTCGGAATTATGATTACGATTATGATTACCAGATACTAAATACTAGGTCACGTTTTGAAATGTTTTTTCAAACACTGGGCACCCCAACCTCCATTGATCGAGCACACGCAGAGGACATCAACATACATCTGCAGGTGCTCTACCAACAACAATTAAATTTTTTAAAGTTAGTCTTGCTGTATATAATGTCAAAATAATATGGTAAATTTTTCAGGAAAATCAATAGTGATTTTAGCTTTCCTACTATAAGTCAGAGTCATCTATATGACACAGTGTACGTGCAGTTTACCCTGCAAATTCAATTGTACTTACAGCAAATTCTATAGTCTGGCATTTGTGCATGCCTTTGGTATTTGATTTTGGCAATTCTTCAACTGTTTTGGTTTATATTAAGGCCAACAGTATGTCTATTTTTATTGCAACTCAGCTTGCGTCTTGATGTGCACGTTTAGTAATGTTTTGCATGTAGACATGAATGCATGTATGCAATATTCGTCTGGCAAATTTATATAGCACCTTTCAAAACCTCACAAAGGCCATACGTATAAGTGTATATGTATCTGTAGTTAGATACATAAGTACATGCATATATGCATATGGGCATCTGTAAACTAACTATTAAATACTTCTTCGTACATGTACTTATGTGGTTTAACTAGTTCTTCTGGGGTGTTTAAAAGTATTTAGTGTATTTCAGTATTTCAGTGAACCAAAACACATTAATTAATACCTAACTAACTATTAAAAACTAATTAATAATTAACAACCGCAGAGAACATGTACCTAAGTCTGGAGTTAGAAAAAAATAAACGATAGAACAAATGAAACACTTTCAAAGTGTATAATTGTATAAAAATTTCTGTAACACTTGTAGAACATGACTGCTGATGGTTAGTTGCTTGCCAAGAAGTGCAACGGTTCCTTTAGCACAAGACTGACAAACTACTGTTTAACGCAATCAAATGATAAGCCATCATAAAGTAACGGTGTCACACAAACACAAGAAAATATATAAATACCCAGCAAGTAAATGAATAAAGGAATAAGCTTCTGGCTATAAAAGATTTCAGTCGCATTACGTTATCTGGAACAAGATATCATACAATTTGGTGTAGGCCGTGACCAGAAATGAATGGCACTGCATCATAGCCACTTTTGATATCTAGTACAGGCAAACACTGAGAGAGAGACAAAGCAACAAACAGAAAAAGTGAAAGAAAAGGACAGACAGATACATCCAGACAGACAGACAGACAGACAGGCAGGCAGGCAGGCAGGCAGGCCATACAGAAATGAAGATATGACTAACCTGTGCATGGTGCATATGGTTTAGTGTCATTCCAATTCGGGTTAACGTAGAAGTGCAGAGCACAGGATTCGCACTTTTCACCAGCCGTGTTATTAGTGCAGTTTTCACAGATTCCATAACCAAAAAAGCTGTCATAGCGACACGAGGCGGAATGTTTATTACAGTTGCAATCTAAAACAAAATGCTAGCCTGAAAAACTGCAACAAACCATAGTGGTCTTAGCTGTACATGTACAAGTTTATTTATTTATTTATTTATTTATTTAAAGCACAACACATGCAAAGTCATCAAACCTGAATCTGAAGCACAGATGTATGTTCACTATGGTGAAGTAGTGAGTCTTAACAAGTGATTTAAAAGATGATATCAAGTATGCATGTCTGACCTTTTGTTTTGACCTCCAAACTTGCACAGGTACTCACATACTGACCAGTAAAGAAGGGACGACTGAGTTGGCGCCTTTTTGTGACATGGTATTCCACAGACTGTCACCCATACTAGCACTAACCAGACTCAGTAGTTTGTCTTAATTTCATTGCACCTGTCAGCATCATTTCAACAAAATCAAGTGGCCACCCAGTGCAGGTACATACTGAACTAACCTCAAAACCACAAGTTTGTTCAACGTTCCTTTGCATATTGCTCAATCCCTTCCATTAACACTGTCTTTGACCCTACTAGGATATCGAATAAATCAGTTAAACACCTAACAATTTAGTTCACTTAATGAAACTGTAGGTACACTGACCCTGGCAGATGAATAGGCTTGCATTTTCACTGACAACTCCCATCTGCCACGGTCTGTCGTTAAATGTCGGCAGACACTGGTCGCAGTGAACACCCATCGTGTTATGCTTGCAATCACATCGGCCCTACATGGAAACAAAAACATTTACAAGAAATGATTCATGGGCATTGTAACTGTTTTCCTTATCGTAAGTCAATGAAAAGACAAATGAAATAGGTAGCAACTTTGTAGCAACTCAATCCTGAACACAGTACTGGTTAGAAGACTACCATACATAGGAAGACCAAAAACTAAGCTATTAGATGCAGTTATAGAACAAGAAGGCAGAATCAGCTAAAAAAAGTAGAGAAAAAGGCACATGACAGAAAAGAACAGCCTCCTTGTAGTCTTGAACATGCATACTAAAGAGTAGAGCATAGAAAAGCACTCAGTTCTTGATTCTCGCTGTCAGTGTAAGTATAAACAATGCATGCATCAAGACACTTAATACAGCACCCTTTAAGTAGTAGTAGTAGTTCCAACGTTTAACAACATCTGATGGCCGTTGACGTCGCCCTCATCCTTTATCCAGGCTTGGGACTGGCGCTACCCAAATAAAGGCAGTGGCGGAGTTTACCCTTTAAGTACCTCAGAAAAGTGCTATGTACAATTCCAATATCCATATGGAAATGTGCTGCGTTGCGGGTTCTGTCGTTTGTGCTTTATGATGTCTTAACGTGGTTCCAGTCTTTCATGATTCTGTGAAAGAGGACTGAATGGACCAAACAACATAAACACTTCCCACTTCAGCATCACAATGGCTCTCCAAGCCTTCCCTCTCCAGATTTGTCAATATAATTCTGTTAAGGGCTGAAAAATAAGCTGCTTTTCCGGATGCAGCTTTTGTGTGGTATTGATAAATTTTTAGGATTTACATTGCATTTGGCTGATGGAATTTACAATGCATTTGACTGAGGGAATTTACATTGCATTCATCTGATGGAATTTACATTGCATTCAGCTGGTGGATTTTATATACTGCATTTAGCTGACCGTTCCTTGAACCCTGCGATTCTCCTATGGAGGATTTGGGCTGACAGAGGCATGCAGTAAATGAACAAATGCCTCTGCAACCCTTACCTTTCAATCCAAGATAGCAAAAAATACTGATGACATATCACAAAATTCTTGTAACAGAAAGTTGCATACTATGCATATTCTTCTCAATATTTCTCACAAAAGAACTTGTACATAACCGAGTAGAAATGAACCTGATGTTACCTGGGTACAGGCAGAGGCGTGGCCAAAGCAGGCACACTGAAAACTAACAGAAAGAGCAGCGATGGCATAGTACGACAGATTTGGAATATCTTTTGCTGGATAGTCAAACTTCAGTTGAATTGCAGACGTCATGAAGCGACGTTGTACATCTGGACGGCTGTTATAGTCAGACGTAAAGTCACTTGCTGGACTGAACGAAACCTGCATGCAAAACCAAAAAACATTAGAGGCATCTCCAAGTTGCATACGAAGCAAACATGAAGGCAGACTGAATGAGTCAACTAAATGAGTCTTTCTTACCCACCATACCCTCTTTCTGGTCTCCTTGACATTTGAAATTTGGAATTTGACGCGACTTCTCCAGTGGATAATGATTGTGAATTCACTTTAAAGAGAACACAGATTAGGCCTTGTGCATTTTTATGACAGCCTTTGATTAAACTCTGCCTCAGACTACCTCAACAGTAAGTCTGAGCTTGTCCCAAGCCATGATAAAGGAGAATAGTTCTGCGGGAGCTTGCAACCCTCCCGGGTTAAAAACCTTAACAACAGAAACAACGCAACAAATTTACATCTAAAAAATTAGGATGAATGAAGATGAAAGAGTGGGAGGCTGCACAATCTTATGATAAATGGTGGGTCGTCAAACTCTGGACAGTATGAATAGCCTCAAACTAATCTAATCTAAGTTCTGTAGTGTCACTGCCATAGTGCTCAAGGCATCTGTTGATGGCTGCTGCTAAGCAAAATCAGTGTCCAAGCCAAATTTCATGGTGTGAAAATCAATGAAAACCAGTCTTCAGAAGTCAGGGTTGGAAATTCCAGCTCCTTTCAACCAAGTTTTTACCTAGATTAGGTGCATGAAATGTGAGATTTTTTCACATCACTGGAAGGCTAGTACAGGTAATAAAGAAGACAAGGACACACAATTTCCAGATTCTCAGGATAATGGAGATGAGATGGATGGAAAGAGGAAGACTGGAGTCGGACAGCATAACATACTCTATTCCGGAGGACAAAGCTGTGAGAATGGTGTGAGGATTCTACTCAGTAAGGAGGCCTCAAAGACATTCCTAAGCTGGAAACTAATAAATGACAGAATTATAATAGCAAGGCTGCAGACAAAGTTCTCTCAATAGTTTAGGTGTATGCAATAGTTTAGGTGTATACATTACCCAGCTGATGACATGGAAATGGATGGATTTTACGAGCAGCTACAGGGTGTTATGGTTGAGATCCCGAGGCACAACATAATCATCACAATGGGAGGCTTCAATGCACAGACTGGATGGGAACAAGTTATGGGAGGGCTGAAGGAGGGTGAAAGATCTGCTAACGGAGAAAGATAATTAAGCTTATGCAGCAGTTACAAATTAAAGACTGGGGGGAGGTTTTACCAACATCAAAGAATACATAATCTCACACGGACGTCACCTGACTGAGATATGACCAACCAAATAGACCACATGTGTGTATCTGGAAGGTGGATGTCATCAGTGACAGATATCAGGGTGTACAGAGGCAGGACACTGCTCATCTCATCATTCTGCTTGTAGCAACAATAAAGATAAAAGTAAATAAACTACGAAACACATGGATGGCTAAGAATGGGAAAAGAGGATATAGAGAATATCATCAGAAAGAGAAGACTGAAATGGATGGAACATGTAATTTGTATGTACAAAGACAGAAGACCCAAGCAATGAACTGGATTTCTTAAGGGAAACGGAGGAAGGGAAAACCAAAAAAGAACTGGCCAGAGACCATCAGAGACGACCTTGGATGTTTGGAGATGTCGTAGGATGCCGCAGGAAGATAATAATAATAATAATTAGCAACTTCTAATGCGCCAGTGTCTAATGCACAAGGCATCAACCGATGGCACACCAAAACCAAGCCACAATCAGGTCGATATCCAGAAGGTCAGTCCGCACAACAGAGAGGCAGGCAAAGAACGGCAAAGGGCAGAGATGAATGGAGAAGCTGTGTTGCCCAGTTGAGTCTGGACCTCCTCAGGAAGGAGTAAGTCAGATTAGAATAGATTAGACTCTAAAAATTACCACAGAACAACAAAAACAACAACAATAATAATAATAATAATGTTGTTGTTGTTGGTGATGATGATGATGATCATGGATGATGATGATGAAGATGTCAAAAAATTTCTCAGAAATATCAACTCACTATATTAAAACTCATTTTCTGAATTTCCATATTTTCCAGTTTCAGGCTGCAATTTTATACCTTCTCTTTTTTTAATTACCAACTTATTTGTTTGGTCATAGCTGTGCTCATAATTCTAGTGGGCACTCCTGAATTATTGCCAAGCATTAGCAGGCATTATGATTACAAAATATCATTTTCAATGTATCGTATTGTACTGCATTACCTCCAGAAGCCCATAACCGTAACCTGAAAGCGTGGTGTCATCTCCAGAATAAAACTTCTCCATACAGAGTGTTGCCAGTGGGTCGTTGTTTGAACCAGGTGGTCTGTCAACCAGTGAAAATGGATAACGAAAGGCGCAATTGTCAGCGTACAGACGCCATGGCATCCAATCATTTGTAGCATCGTCCCAACTAAGTATCTGCATTGCTCGTGGCCGCATATCAGCTTTGGAGCTTTGATCCACTCCCGGACTAGCAAAAACCATCACGATGGAATTAATAAGATAAATATCCGTGAAATTTAGCATTACAAATTCAGTTTTTGCAGTGCCGTTCACAAAGCTAATGCTGTTCTCGGATTGCCAGTAGGTGTTCATGATTGGATTCGAGAAAGTGAGGTTGCCAAAAGTTGTGCTGCTTGTATCAAGCATAAGCTCCTTTCGATGCATTCCTAACGTGCACATGGCTGTATTGGAACTGTCAGCAGAGGCATAAATTGTGGTGTTTGGATCTCCACAAGTACTCGATACTGTCACACTAACACTTGATGATGTCAGGTTCAGAGAAGGTGTCTGACAGACAATGTTATCTGTACACTGCTGTCCAACACATGACAGAGTGTAGCACAGAAGCAGCAAGACAGACGCCGGCAAACCAAACATCCGCCAACGAAAACAAAACGTGAGCATCTTGACCGCCATCTCAAAAGTAAACATCCATCAAGCAACTGAAAACTTCAGAACGCCTAAATCCGAATACGCCATTGCTTGCTTCGAATGACGACCGCACCCAGATATGAGCAACGCTGTATGTGCTGTGGAAAAGGCTGAGAACACGTGGCCTAGAACTCGTAGCAGATTTCCATGACATATAACTCACAAGACAATTACTTGCTAGTGGCTTGGTGTGACTAGGCAACCATCTGTGACCACATTTCCTAGGTAACAAGACTTGCAACGGCTAACAAGACAAGGCTATAAACGAACACTGCGGATAGCAATCAATATCACGGACGCTTTGCACTCAGGCAAAAAGTCAATAAAAACAACACGAAGAACTTAAACAGAACGCACAGCCTCTAAAAACTACACTACAAACCAAGATCTTATGCACAACTAACAACTTATGCTACATATATCTTAAAATCATCACTATATCTATATCTATACTGCAGTCAAATATACGTAAGTTATGCAAACCAATCAACTGAAGGAAACTGGTTTGGATATAGTTATACAAATGAATCTGTGGTTTGTTTTAAAGAAGGTCTATTTGTTAAAGATTTAAGACAAATGAAGCAATAACACTAAAAAACCAATGGTTCATTTTCGAAAGAACAAAGATCTAGACTATTTGTCAAAGGCCGTGATGTAGTAACACACAAGAAGCTTTGGCTTTTTTATAATAATAACATCTTTTTATCAAATGTATGAGAATAATAACTGAAGATGCAATGTTTTAAACATGTCATAATAAGGTAATTTGGTCTCAATTGTTGGCAGATAGTCAACTAACACACCTTAAAAGGAACTCCAACCATTTCATCCTATAAATCAGTTACTGGTAAATTGGTGGGATGTTAAAAATATTCAGCAAAACAGCAAGGAATGTTTATGATTTTTTGTGGCCATAACTCCATTAGAAATCCAACTCCAGTATTTGGAAAATAAAATGCACAATATACGGCATTTCTTGCATCTCATCATTCTCATAAATGCGTATTGGCGTAAACTTATCACCATTATAGAAGCTCTAATTAGATGTTCCACCATATTCCTACTCCCTCCCCTTCCACTCTAGAGGTAAGCAGGTACGCTGCATGACAAAAGTGTTCAAAATAATAACTCAGACATCCACCTGCCCGTGAAGTCAATTAATCAAAAAAATTAAAATATTTGGGAAATTTAGTGTTTATGCTTAAATTATGTTCCGTATTCACTCGATCTAACTTCAGCACAATAACAGGACTATTTATCATTTAGGCGGCTATAATTTTTATCGTCTAAATTTTATGACAAAGCGCATGTAAACATCTGGCTTAGCTTTTGCAGCTTTGTCTTATAACAGAGTGCACACTGTTATGTGTAACTCTTACAATCTCGTAAACGTAATCGTAAGCCGGAAAGGCGCTACTCAAGATATAAGGGCGCCTGCGTATTTATTAGTATGGAATGTACATAAGTCGCCGAAATTTCTTAAGATTCTCGTGTTTTAACAATTCTTTTGCACTTCTATATAATTATACAAAAGACTCGCAGCATCTATCCGTTGATCAACCAGAACTAGTTCTCAGTGTAGTGCGAGGACCATCTGTGGAGCGTGGACCACTGGTGGTCCGGGAGGGGAGTTACCCAACAATCCCGCTACGTCCATCACTGTATGTATACAACATAAAAATGTGCAGAAATCATGGAGGATGGAATCGCATTTCGATAAATTTAATAGCCTTCTAGCCATCTTTTTCTAATAACTTATAACCTATTCTATGCTTGTGGTGACGTCACTGTGCATGTCAGAGCAAAAACATTTTACCTTGACGGTCATATTTGTTCAAATTTCTGATAAAAATCGCTGGACCGCAGTGCGCGCTGGTGGCCCGCCGTAAGGATGACTCCGGTAAAGTAATCCTCTGGGACGAAAAACTTTGAAAAACACTGGTCGATGGGCGGATCCAGAATGTCAACAAAGGAAGCTACATCCCCTCTATCTGTCTATCATCGACTAACAGCTAAAATTTTCTGTTTACTGTTTAACTGTCTAACTCTAATATCAGCTTTTGACTTTGATTTTGCATTTCCTTGTATTACTTTCAGATTTTCACGTTGCATTCTAGTCCAGATTTCATGGCTTTATACACAATGTAGGGCCTCCTGCACAACCTAACAAAAACTTGCAACATTTCTACTCAACTACAGCATCGAGTATTTAGGATTTTAAAGCTTTTCTTCCAGCTTCTGACGAATAACTATAACACCAGACTCTGAAGTAGGGGTACGATCTTAGCCTCATATAGCCGGTATATGAGGGCAGCCCTCTTCCTCGCCGTCTAGTCTTCCCACCGGCAGTAAACAGTCAGTGTACTCATTTTAGGCTTATACCTGAGTTCGCTAGGGAGTGTAAGTGGAGCAGTAATCTCGAGAAATCTTTCTGCTCTGGAATGGATTGAATTATTTTGAACTCCCAACCTCTGGGTTGACAGTCCAACACGCTAACTCACCTACTTGACAAATAATACTGCCATAGTTCAAAATTTTATCGAAGCAGTCCATTAAGCTGGCTGCTTGGGAGGCGGTGAGACAAACTGCCGAGCAACATGATTAATGATCAAGCTTATTAGGTCATAGCCAATGTGCTAATGGCCAACATTAGGCCCTTGGTGGATTAAAGAAATTAAAGTAAAAATCCATACTAGATATAAATACTTTTACAGGTCTATTCCTGGAATTTGTTTCAAATATTGCAACTGACGGGGGTGCCGTGGCCCTCCGACCCTCTGTATCCACCCATGCGCTGGTCTGAGGCCAAATTTAGTGGAAAATGTAAATCTTAGTTAAATGCAAAGCATCATGATTGTTTCATATTAATGCTCTTTGCCTCGGTCTTGCATTATCAATCGACCCCTTCTTCCTCTTATCTCTCTCTCCTCTCCAACCCCAAACACCACCCCGTATAGCTCTGCCACGCTGTATCTCCTTCTGACTTTTGGATCTTGACCTGGAACCGAACTCTTTTGCCTATCGATTTTGTTCTGACTGAGCGCCTGTGAATAAGCTGGTCCCCGCGGCGCGGCTTTCGTTGGGCGTTGTAGAAATCTCGGAATTACGATTGCAATTTGATTTTAAAGTAGCTTGTTGTTTTTCAGAATTCAACGACCTAAAGCATGCTTACAAAAGGGGTACCAAAGAGCTGTACAATAATGAACAATAATATTCTCGCGTTATTATTATTTGAGCACATAATTTATTTAATAATTTATTGTTATTTGAGCACAATTTATTTGAGCCTGTCCCCCATAAACTCCGAGTTCTAACCAGAGCAGTTGAAATAGGCCTACAATCGCCTCGTGTTCTCGAAGTCTCTTGGTGTAAACGTGGGTCCTACATAGAATGCGTCGTCGTCTATAAACAGCGTTTTGTTAGCGCCATAGATATATTATATATCTATGGTTAGCGCAGCGTGCTACAGCGGCTGCTGCACAACTCCATCTTCGAATTATTCTGCAGTAAGACGGGAAGATGGCGACGACCAGTGCTGTGTTGACGACGATGGGCAACATATGGTTAATTTGTTTGTGGGTTTTCTGTGCCTTAGTTCAGATCGCACAGCAAGACACCAGCGTCGCAAGTTCGAAGCCCGCAGAAGGGTCTTCAGTGACTGATGCCATAAGTACACAACCCGCAGATCAAGACATCGATGACAGTTTGGATTTTTTTGGGTTGCCTATGTTTCAACACGAATTTAAGATCGAAATAAAGGCGGGTGCTGCGGAATGCTTCTACCAGAAGCTCAGAAAAGAAGCGCAACTTCACGTATCATTCGAGGTATCAGTTACGGACGGAAATGCTCATCAAAAAATTCCGTTCAAGCATTATAAACACCATCCCGAGCGCCCGAAAAAGCCGGCATGACTAGACTACTGATATAAGTAGTAAAATTAGTATTAGTAATTTTAATTTGTGCAAGCATAGTATAGCACATGATACTAAACTATTTTGATCTTGTCTTGTCTTTAACGGTCCTGAAGCCGAGGGTTGGCAGCACTACGGACAATTCTATACCATCTGCTTCTGTCCCTCGTTTCTTGTAATAACTGGTCAAACGATAATTCTCCGCGACTTGATGTTGTCCATCCATTCAGCTTGGGTCTTCCCCGGATCCAGGAATTGTGCCTTGGAAGATCTCTTTCTCTAAGCAGTCTCCACTCTTTTGCAGCACATTCCAAAATTATGACAGCTTCCTCTTTTTGATTAATTTGAGCAGACTCCTCTCTGTTCCTGCAGTCTCTAGGACCCAATCGTTTGTCTTCTTGGCAGTCCATGGTACTCTAAGAATCTGCCACTGACACTTCATTTTAAATGTGTTGATTGTATTTTGATCACTTCATTGTAATTTTTTTTGTATTTTTATTACTTCATTATAAATAAGCTGACGAAGTTGCTGATAATATTACTATAAATATAGATATCTCCCTTTCTCCACCTAAACACTGTTATCAGTCACCTTGCATCACCTTAAAATATCTTATTCATTTAGCACATGTGCACAGGTTTGGACTTATATGACAAAAAAATTATTTTATAATTGATTATTTCTTATGGTATACCATTTATTAATACAAGTAAATCATTTTGATTCTATGTTGTAATTTGCAAGGTCCTTCGAGGGGCTGACCGTAATATCGACGTGTTTGTCAAGGACCCCACAGAAACATTGATTGGAGTTTTCCAATGGACTAATGAGGGAAACCTGGAGCATCTCATTTCTGTTCCAGGTCAGTCAGATATGAATTAAACTGATAATATAATGAATTAAGCTGATAATATAATGAATTAAACTGAAAATATAATGAATTAAATTGATGTAATGCAGTACATGCTTGATGTATATCAGTGAAGACCAGCTTATTGACGCCCAGATCAAATCTGCAAGGTCTACTGCAAAACTTCTTACAAACATCCCCAGCATTTATTTTACAACCCAGCAACACTTGGAGACCGGCTTTTAGAAGAGGCCGGCATTTATTTTGCCCAGATCGCTTACCTCTGATAAAATACCTTAATTTTGTGCCTCTTTGTACCCTGAATACCACTAAATGCACCGCTAAAACACGGCTGCACGTTTTTCTCTGCTTCGTCTACCATGTTCCTGCGACATAAGCATAGCATATGTGCTGGTGCCCAGTTTGTTTACCATTCCAGCGCCTAAACGAGACCCAGCATTTATTACAGATTGGCTTTTAAAAGGGGCAGGCATTTAGTTGCACAAATCGTTTTTGACCCCAGCATTTAATTGGGACGTGGCACTTAAAAGAAGTTTTACGGTAGGTTGTCAGTATTTAGTCCAGGTCAGAATGCACAGAGATCAGGTCAAGGGAGCATCTAAGAAATACAGGAGCTTCATTAAAATAATGATGGAATTTTACAACTTTCACAGAAATGCCTTATGATTTTACTTCTTATGCAAGACTTACACTAACCAAGAAAAATAATTTGTAAACATAACTTGTATGCAAAATATCACTGGGAAATATTTGTTTTTCAGGAGTTTATTCGTTCTGCATTGACAACA
Organism: Norana najaformis; assembly: GCA_964023275.1. Taxonomy (NCBI): domain Eukaryota; kingdom Metazoa; phylum Annelida; class Clitellata; order Crassiclitellata; family Hormogastridae; genus Norana; species Norana najaformis. Next base: position 29,401,193 of record OZ029921.1, read on the forward strand.
ATCTGAGTCGCTTCTCCTCAAAACTCGTCTATTTATACATAATGGCCTACAGCAAATCGGATTGGAACAAATATGTCAAAAATGTTGAAGAATTCTACGTTGAAGTAGAAAACTTCACGGTAAGATGTAGTTTCTAGTGTTTTAAGAAGCCGGACTTGAATATGGCAAGAAGATCACAAGATATGGGATGATTTGGACCAGAACCAATGAACTTGGATGACTCAGAAAGGTGGCCATAAAGCCAAGCTATATGCTTTGTACAAGCAAGCAGGTAGAGTAAGTAAGCAAGCATTTACTAACAGGCCGTGTATCTGAACAAGAAGTGAGGTATATGTATCGATAACATAGTGGAACTCGGAAACTAGATTTCCTCTCATTTACAGGATTGAAGAGCTACGTACATGTACACGGATACATAAATACACATATGTACTTACAATCACCACGCATTTGTAATGTAATGTAATCGAAAATTTATAAAGTGCCACTTCAAGATAGACTCCTCAGAAACACTCCCGGCCGAAAGCCCGGAAGCACTGGGAAATAGGAAGGTCTTCAAGCGCTTGCGGAAAAGAGGGGTAGAGAGACTAAGAAATTTCTGGCTTAGCTCAATAGGAAGCGTTTTTGTGCTTTACAAGTGGCCTGTGGCTAGTTGACAGACGTTGACTTTGCACATATTAAAATTAGTTTGTGTTGTTTATTGTAATCCAGAAGTCTCTCGAGAAATTTGATCAGTACGTGAACAAAGTACTCGTCCTTCAGGCTACGGGACGGCGCCACCTAGTGACTGACTGGTACCTCGTTAGAGCCAACAACGTCTACGTTCAGCGATTGTCGATTGCTATGTGTGTTGTTATCCTGGTGACATCTGCGGTGCAGGTCGTGTTCGTGCGAAGACTGTTCAGTACACCGCCTAAGGTGAAGCCGCGAGCTTAGCTCAGGAAAATAGCAGACGAGAATCAAGTCTAGTCATTGTCGAGTCTGTTATTTTTTTTCATTTGATTTATTTCCAGTGATTAGCATTTATTTGAAATAATTGTTAATCCTGTTCTGGCCTTTTTATGACTAGGTTATTGCCGTTCTTGTTGGTGAGTGGGAATGAAGTAGAGTTTAACGTCGGCTGTTTGATTGTTGTGTGGGTTTCTCTGATTTTGCTGTGATCAAGGATTTTATTTTCCACAACATTCTGATGTTATTATTGATTATTATAGGTTAATTTACAAAATTTAATTTATTGGATATAGTTTTAATATTGCAGCACAGCTGTAGATTTAACTTAGTATCAGTTGGGATGAACTTACAAATATTAATTACGTAAGCCAGAGCTGCATAATTTCAATCACTGCAACCCAAATTGAATGCATAGTCAAGGTAGGAAGGACGTTTCTGTTTATCAGTGCTGTGTCATAGTGCAGATGATTAGCGTTGCACTTCTTTATCCAGGCTTGGGACTGGCACCGCTTGGGTTCGGCAGTGGTGGAGTTGTATAATCAAGAAATTGCATAATTCAGTTACAATATTGGTTGTATATGCATAATCATGTACTTGCATAATCCTTTTGCTGCAGAATACTATGGCTGCCAGTGACATCAATATTTTCCACATGTTAAGGGGACATGTGCTTCTTGGTTGCACGTAATAAAATAATTAATATACTTATACTGGGGGTAATAACAAGTTGGTAAATAAGAAAAATGCTGACTGGTGCTTGAAAAAATTAAATTTGGAGGGACCAGTCCAGTGGCATTGACTCAATTTGAATGTTGAGGGAACATGTCTTGGTGACGAAAGTTAACGATGAGTTCTATGATTGAAACAGAACAGAGGACAGGCGTGTCTCATTTTTCAAATAAACCTGCAAGTTAATAAATGTAAATTCTATTTTAAAAACTAATTTTAAAGTATGCAAATCTGCAACATATTTCTGTACACGAGTTGCAAAAATGGTACATCATCTTGGGACAAACGAACTAAGAAAAGATCTGAAGAAAAATATTTAAATTCTTAAAATATATTTTGTGAAACATTTATTTTTTAAATTGTATGTTTTACTGTCATGCTGACTGATTAAACGGATTTAAATGCTTATTTGTCATGCATAAAATATAATACATGTATCTCTGTTAGACGTATTTTACTGTGACACCAACTGAATAGACAGATTTGAGTTGTATTTATGAATTGTATTGGACTTTACATTCGTATACCAGATCAGTGAATGTGATTTTACATTCCTGTCCTTTAGAGCAAACTCAGGTGCTCTAGGTACTCGGTAATTTTGCATCTGTTTCTTGAACAGGTAACCGACATGCTGTTGGTATTTTGAAACATTTCCTCCTTATTTGACGCAACATGAATTCCATGTGTAATGCTCAGTTATTTGGCCAGATTTTGTCGCATAGCTTAAAACATGTAACTTTGCTCTGTTTTAATTTTCAGTGTAATTGTTTTCTGTTTACCTGTGTTTTGTTATTAGTCTGTAAGCTTGGTGCAAAAATAGTGTTGCACAAGCATAAATTTTCTTTTACGTGCAGAAGAAATAGTAAATTGTGTTGGCTGTGCCACAAGGATTACTCACTTTTGTGGGCATGTTTTTGGAGGGACTGGGTAATATTAACCCGGGTGACAGTGAAACCGCACTGACTTCATCCCAATTAATTATGTTTAATGCCACTAAGAAACAAACAAATGTACCTCCAGTGTACATCAGAGACAGCTAGCTATTCACCACATGGCTGGTGCCGTTAAAAAAAGGAAACGAAGGAAACGCCGTCACCTGGTCTGATGTTGCATTCTGGGATGCGTAAGAGGAAGTAAGAGCAATAGCAAAGGCAATAGTGTGACAAGCTTGGCATGTCTATATCATATATTCTGGTCATTCCAATTACAGACAAAACTGCAAATGCTGTTTGCAGTCGTTACAGGATAAAGAATTTGGTTTGTCTTTCAGTCCTTCAGCACAGATTGTTTACTGTAGCCACGGCAGATAATGTTGATCATACTTTTAGCTCAGACATTACATAGTCTTCTTTTCATGGCTCTGCAGTTTCCCTTATGCAGGTTCCAAATGCAGAATGCAGTTCTAAAAATGTTTCTAAAAAAGTAAAATGTTTGCGTGATTGTGATTCATAATCTAATAATGTCTTGTCACTGGTCTCTACAGATGTCCTGCTCTGCCAGCTTTTCATGCACTCAGTGGCTATGATACAGTATCTCGCCTATATGCAGGGTAAAGATGCCATCTCCCATGTGGAACGGATTGGAGGCGCTCATTTTCAATGCTGTGACACTTGAGTGGGCAGTGGACGACGAATCCCAAGGTCCTGGGCATGTTGCCAGTGCATCGCAGGACTTGCTGCCGACTTCCTAGCTCATGCCAATACCAAATTATACTGCTTGGCTACAGAGACACGTGTGCGTAAACAACTTGTCCAGGTGGACTCTGTGTAATGTATACACAGAGTCCACAACTTATGGGAAAAGCAAGTCTGCATAGTCAGCTTGAGATTCATATCCATTACTCACCCAAGCACTTCTGATCTTGAACAGTGTTAGCACTTAATTCAGTGAGTTCACTTTGTCAGTGTTGGAATGCATGGCTGTCATTCTCTGTGATAGAACAAGTGAATGTATTGATCTAGATACGACCAGAAAACAGCCTTTCACCAAAAGGATCTAGAGCACATCAAATTCTTCTGCCAATGTCAAATGCCTTTTTGCAGCATGTTATGAGGGCTGCTTATCAAAAGCAGTACACTATTGTAATTTACAATTTAAACAGCCACGGTGCCAAAAATTGGGCTACACCAGGTGTGTTGTAAGCCTTTATCTCAGGAATTACTGGGTATTAAGGTATGAAACTTTACAGGCCTTCATAAGACATGAGTATCTACATGCTGGCCAAAACTTACAAATATCTGAGACGGCGAGTTGGGTGCCACTGGTGGATTGACACAGAATGACGCTAATGCCATTGGATACAGGCTTGAAAAACAGCACACTTTTCAAAATCAAGGATGTGACAATATCCCCCGATATTCGGGATTGATTCTTGATAAAAAATATTTGCTTATACATCACAAATGCGCAATGTTACACCAAGCATACAGACAATGTAGACAAAGGCATGTTTATTCTTAAACAGCTTAAAAGGTCTTTATTCGCTTCTGGTGTAGGATGGCAGTTTAAATACCCTGTGCTGATGGTCGCTGGAATGCAATAAACTGTTAAACAAAGATTCTCAAGAATAAAATTTTAAACTTTTCACAAATGTTTCATGATCTTTTCTCCCATGCAAAAACATACATTAGTAGTGTAAAGTCCTTTCCCGTTCCTGAGGAACATAGGGAGGCGCTCATCTCCTTTTCTATGGCCTTGAGCCGGCAATGGACGAATCCCAAGGTCCTGGACACGGGGCCAGTGTATCGCAGGACTTGCCATTTACTTCCCAGCTTACGCCGGTACCAAATTATACTGCTTGGTGACAGAGGCACGTGTGCGTAAACAACTTACCCAAGGTCGTTACCCGGAGTCGAACCTGCAACCGCAAGCTCCGTGAGCAAGCGCGTTACCAATAAGCCACCGAGTAAAACATACATTAACTAACAAAAATGTCAAAATTTCTTGTAAGCCTAGTTATACAATGTTTATTAAACATGCAAAACAACAAATAAAATTGAACAGAACATAAAGGACGTTAACAAACTGAAATAAAAACTCCCACTTCCGATTTGGCTATACCGCTTAATGATTTGTAATGATTTCTTCCCATAAAATGAACATCTGTCATGTTTGCTCAGAGGAGATAAAGAGTGGCGCCATCTCCAGGCTCCGTAGCAAAGAGGCACTTCCCAACACAAATGGAACGTTTTGGACAGCAGGCATAGTATCCTTTGTTCATCTTTTCCAAAAACTGGTCAACCTGGTCAGCTGGAACAAGAGACACAGCACATCCACCCCATCCAGCGCCAGTCAGTCTGCTACCAAGGGCTCCACTTTTCCTGTGCATCAACGGAAAACGACAAAGATACAGCATATAAAAGCACTAAAAGATGCTAAGGAATTTTTATTTTGGTCATATTACTGAAAATTGTACACAAAAATCTCTGCACTACTTTAAGTTTGCTACATGTTCACAAATGCACAAGAACAAATACCAAGAACATCATTAAGGTATTACAATAAAACAATTACTAGGATTTTTGTGGTTTAACAAAATTTTTAAATTGTTCGTTGCCAAAATCACAACTGTCTAAGTACAGTAATCTCTCGATATTTTTCTCCATCACCATCACTCCACAGCACTGCAAGCGATACAACTGCAAAATACCTCTTTAATAACTTTCTAATGAGTTTTCACTAATGAACTTAGTTATGATTTGGAATGGTATAATGACTGGGTGTGTTGGGGGCATCTGAAACTTTCCTTACAACTATCAAATTTTATTGGACTTAAAATAATTCAGACTGTAATGTAAATGTACGCTTTTCTCTTTGGCAACCATAATGCCTCGACCATGCTCATTTTTTAATGAATTAATCTGTAAAATGCTTCTGGCGTCACCTCCAAGGACTAGCACTGATTGATGCATGTAATACCTGAGCAATAAATGAGTGATAGGTACAGAAACAATCAGTAAAGGAGCCTTCAACAAATTAGATTGGAATTACTGCGGTCAGGAGCAGCAGAACTTAAACCCAGCCTCTGTTAACAGAATCAAGTCACCACTCACTTTGCCAGTTCAACAATTTCGTCGAGCTCAGTGCAGCTGCACTGGTAGAGGTCTCGGCAACTTTCGTGACTTTCGAACATCAGGTTTCCCAGTAACTCCAGGGCACCAGGCGGCTGCTGGTCGCAGATGGCCTTAAACTTCAGGACACGATTTGCCTCACTGTAGACGTGCAGCGCACGGTTGTGAAGCTTAAATTCTTGCACTGAAACAATTACACCAAATGCAACTTGCTTACCATCGTAGCCTGGCTTCTGTTTTCTCTGACCTACTGGAATTCGACCTGGCTTCTCAAATAGTTTGAGTTTTGACTGTTATTTTTACTGGAAGCGACCATTGACTGATGCCTTGGGCATTATTATGTCAACAGCACTATTGAAGTGTTTAGATTAAATTATTACTTCTGTATTTAATAAGCACCACTGTCTATTGACAACGCATTAATCAAAGGTGATGAGCAGTTGCACTTGAAAATGAAGTTTACTATCGATTGCTGTCACATCACTGTTAATTTAAATGGCAATGAAATAAATGGCAATGAAATAAATTTTAAATATCAATTTAATTAGTTATTACTATTATCATTGAAATTGTTTTTTATCAATTATGCATATCTTCTTGGTCAGCTGCTCTGATCTGCCTTGGAGGCACTTGGACTTGCTCAAGGTCCCTACACAGTAACCATCTCAGAGGAGGCTGAGACGGATACTATGGGGACCTCGAGCACTGCTGATGCTTGCTCGCTATACCAGCTAAATGAGCTTTTCGTTTTTCTAACTCACACTGACATTGGAATGCACTTATGGGCAAAGCATGCATAAGAAATGTACTAGAAATGTGGTTTTAAAGTAGTATTTGGTATCACTACACATCACTTATATATCAATAACACCTAACTTTCACTCACGCTTTATCCAACAATCTTTGCTATTTCTGTGTGGCCATTAAAGTTGAGATTTCCATGTATGGACCAAGATAGCCAGATATATTAATATTTTCCCTACAGTAAACCATATTACAACTTTCACAATTGTTATTTAAAAAATTCATGCAATATTTAAAAATTGTTCAAAAGACTGACCATTTCTTGACCTTTCACTAAGACTAATTTCATCCAGGCGTTCAGACGTAACCTCCAGAATGTCGCAGATCTCTTGTTTTGTATATGGCTCTGCATGAAATGTTTTCCCAACTAACTGGATCGCATCTTCCAAAGTCAGACCAAGAGATGTCTGCACGTCTCCCAACCGCCTCACATTCATCCAGTCAAGACCATTTTTCTTAGCACAGACCTGTTATCAAAACATAAGACATAACTACTTAATTCTTTTGTCACAATTAAAAAGTAACTTAGATCTGTTGTCAGTATCTATATGAAGTCACTAAGACCTATTGTAAAAACAAGAGGTTAAAAAATTCTACTGAATATATACATATATATCGACATTGGTTAATGTGTACATCAAGGTGAGCGTGAAGATGCCGGTTCGCGTCCCAGCAGTGGTTTATTTTAGAGATTTGAATTTCAGGCTAGCATGGTGCGTGCAGCACCTAGGACCTTAAATGGTGAGGGCCCATTAAATGGACAGCGGTGGTGAAGGATCTCACCCGAGAAATTCATTAAAAATCAGCAGGGTCGAGGCCATATGATTGCTATAGAAAAACATGTATATTTGCATTTACTAAGACCTGTTGTGAAAACATAAGAGATTAACAGTTTCTACCAAATATATATATATATATATATTTATTAAAGAGATTTTGTAACATCCAAAACTCAAATGGCTATGATAAACTACAACTTTTAAAGAGGTTTTTGATATTTAGCTGTGCTGAAATGCCTTCACTCAGAATCGTCACCACAGATTGTTGTACCTGAGCGGCCAGTCTGCATTCAGCAGCACGGATATTAAAGTGATCTGTAGCCGCTTTGTTCATTTCTACGCAGGAGTTACTTATGACAAACACGGCGCCATCTGGTAGAGTCACGTCAGTTGCTCGAATTGGATTAAACTCAATCAGTTTGGCCTGGAAAAAACAAACAGTTCGTATGAACCAAAGATATCGCTATCTTTAATTACTCTGTCATACATCGGATATTATACAAGGTTTCATCAACTACACTACACTACATCAACTACGCTACACTATAACTACACTGATTGATGAGTAAAGATGACTGTGGGTCACTTAAAATGCAGTCTACTGCGTAATACTGCAGAGGTAGAAAGACAGAAATGCTTTTAGAAATTCAATAACTTACTGTTAATGTCACAAACAGGGACATTGCACAAAAGTAACAAGAAATAATAATAAATAAAAAATAAATAAACACAAGTCCTCGAAATGAAAAGTGGAACTCAAAATCGCATACTGATAGCAGTGCATACTGACAGCAGTGCAAGTTGACAACAGTGCATGCTGACGGCAGTGCATACTGACAGCAGTGCATACTGACAGCAGCGCATACTGACAGCAGAATAACTGCGAAATGCAAACCCTGATTCTTCCTCACTGCTTCCATGTATAAAAAACAAATAAGAACCAGCTACATACACTTCCTCTTCGAGCAAGAAATGAAATCGCTTGATCCATTCCACCTCCCTCGGTTCCAATGTACCTCTCACAACGCTGACATATTTCGGCCAATTCCGCCTACAAAAACAAAACTAATGTAAAGTTATGCTCTCGAGGTCTGTTTTGTCATGGCATAAATTATGTAATGCAGAGTAAATTATACTTTCCGGGTCTGTTAGTCATGGTATAAATTATTTAATGCAGGTAAATTATACTTTCCAGGTCTGTTTGTCATGGCATAAATTATGTAACGCAGAGTAAAGTCATACTTTCCAGGTCTGTCATGTGTTATTATCATTATTAATTAGAAACTTCTACAGCACCATTGTGTATGAAACACAAGGCATCACCAACTGATGGCATATAAAATTTAAGCCACATTCAGGTTATTATCCAGAAGATCAGTATCCTAAAACAGAGAGGTAGCCTATGGGGGAAAGCCAACTGAAAAATGGGGGAAAGCCAACTGAAAAATGGGGGAAAGCCAACTGAAAAATGGGGGAAAGCCAACTGAAAAATGGGGGAAAGCCAACTGAAAAATGGGGGAAAGCCAACTGAAAAATGGGGGAAAGCCAACTGAAAAATGGGGGAAAGCCAACTGAAAAATGGGGGAAAGCCAACTGAAAAATGGGGGAAAGCCAACTGAAAAATGGGGGAAAGCCAACTGAAAAAGGTAAGTCTTAAGTCTAGAATTTAAATGACACAAGAGATTGGGCATAAACCAAAAAAAAAACTTTGAGAAAACGTCCAAGTACCTTAGGCATGTCTTTCCCATAAACCTTCATGGCGACCAAAGCAGCACAGCAGACCAGTGCACTAGAACTTGACAGACCGGCGCTGCACGGAATTGTTCCATCGAGCAAAATATCAAAGCCCGTTGTACCAGACAGTCCAAAATGCTCAAGGATTCCACGATAGCCACACAGGAAATAGTGCTGCCATCTCGGTTTTGTCTTGTCTATTTCATACTTGACAGTATCGATCTCATGAGGCCTAAAGAAGCAACAAAATTTATAAAGCACCATGCACACTTGGGCAACTGGCTTTACCAATCAACACAGCAGGTCTATATTATGGGCTGTTGGGCCCCTGAGCACAAGTTAATGCGGATTCTCTCCCTTTTGCAAAGCAGCTCCCAAAGGTGGAGGGGTCTGAAGTGTGCTGAGCTCCCTGTCTGGGGTCTGTGGTGACACCCCAGCTGTTCACGCTTTTCCATACATCTACACATTAATAACCAGATAATGAGTTGTGTGCTGGATAATAATAATTCATGTTAATTGCAATCACAGAGTCCAGTTTGATGCCCTGCAATATATATGTACTGAATTTAGAGGACTGTAGATGAAAGCCTCACTAAGCTTTCGATGCAACAAAACGAGTTAATACGATTACAGCAAGTCCCAGATTTCTCGCATCTAACAATGTTAAGATGTTTGGATACACACATTTGATTTTATCTTCAAATATCGCAGTATACAAAGCCTGATGATCGTACTGATTCATGGGTGTATCAGATATAACTGGTGACAAAACACTGAGAAAACGTTTAGGTACCACTAGATGGGGTCCCTTGTAGCTATGGGGTCCCTAAGCAGCTGCCTAGTTTGCCCAATTCACAACAGTATCAAATTCACAAAGATATTTTTTGTAGCAACAACAGCTTCAATTAAAACCATTTTAGCAAGGTCTATAGAATGAATGATGACCAACTGATGAAGCAGGCAATGTTGGGAATAATCGATGGTGTGTGGCTAAAGAGGAAGACTAAGAAACGGATGAATCAACATGACGTAATGGACTGTTGCAGTTGTGGCATCACCAAAGCAACATAAGTACACAAATAGACAAATGGAGAACAAGGATCGAATAATGATTGTTGATCTCAACACCTCACATGAGCTATGAGAACAAGGATCGACGGATATAATAGCTTCAAAGCCTGATTTCTCGATGGTAGAATAATGCAGGTAAACCAGCAGACCAAACTGTGAAAAGTACTTAAAACAACAAGGCAGGTCAACTGCTTACGGATACTGCTGATCAGTGTTGGCCAGACGAAGTTTGTGTTGACCATTTTCAGCGACTGCTATCACGATATCCTGCTCAATTGCCATCGGCAGAACAGCATATCCACAGTAGTCAATGTGCTCACCTAAGAACCAAACCAATTCCTTTAAACATTTTGGAATACAAATTATTCAAAAATATTTGCTGGTAATATATCAAAATTACAGCTCTCAATTAACAAGACACCCCAATTAAAAAAATCAACTGTTAATGTTCTAGTCTTCAAAAATTGTACCAATGAGATTGACACGTCCAGGCGCCCTCCCGAAAAATGCTGGTTCATTGCCGTAGGTCTCCTTAAATCGTGTCCTGATGACATCAAACCTGAAAATAAATCACAGGAAGCAAAATAATGACATATGTGGAAGAAAAATTGCTCAGAATCGTTTAAGCTGTGCAGCTGTGGTCAGTAAAATCATAGTAACAAAGTTTAGTGTTCAAATCAACAAAGTTCAGTGTTCACTCTTTTCGATTACTGAACAAGCTCTTTCCCATGACTTAGCTTTCATTGGGAACTGTAGAAACCATGAGCTTATGATTGTGAACCATACCTTCTGCACACAACCATACATAGAACAACGCTTTGGTAGGTGCTAATCTATGACACTTATGGCATAGCAGTTTAAACACCACTTACGAGTGACGTTAAGATGCCTAACTTACAAAGTAATCAACAGTGGCTGTGCCACACATAACATGCTGGAGGGCCGCTTAAGCACTCACCCTGTAATATATGTGTAACTTGTTAAAGTGCGAGCTTCCCTGAGACTTTGATACCTTACCCATGGATACTGCTAACATAAGAATCAAGTACATGAATATGTGCAGCTAGCCGAGGCAATTTACAGTACAATATAAGCGTGCAGGCATAAGAACTTACTCTGAACCCTGTTTCAGAATCTTGATTTCATTTCTGATTCATCCTTATTTCAAGATTTCAGTTGTTAATCTCAAAGTACTGTCCTAAATGTTAACTCCTAGTATTAAGGTAGACCTAGTTTTGACGTTGAAACTCAAGGTCAAAGTTTATAATGTCCATTAAAGACAAATGATTAAGGAATGAATGCATAATGAATGACACGAGATTAACGTTCCAGACATCAAACTTGAATCTGAGGCACGGAGTTACAGTACTCTATCCCGCACATAGGAATGACTGAAACAAATTATTCTTTTCTGTTAAGTACAAATTCTTCAGTTTCTTGTGTACCTTAGTTGATTCAAGTAAATGTAAATATAAACGTTTTTCTACAGCGATCGTATGGCCTCAACCCTGCTCATTTTCAATGAATTTATCGGATGAGATCCTTCACCGTTTGAATAGGCGTCACGCCAATTAAGGTCCCCATGTACGGACCGTGCTAGCCCAAAGTAAGCAGTCGATAGGCGATGAACACACGCAGCTGTCTTCAAATACGTCATCACATTAATTCTGTTTTACTGTTTCGTAGATTCGTAGCCATACCATAACGCCCTTCTCCCCGGATTGCATGTCATTTGATCTCCTACTGAAAGCACATGACAACCCAGCAAATATATATAGAAAATCTCACGATCTGTTTCTTTTATTAAAAAATGAACAGGCTACCGTCACCTTTCACGAAGTGGCCCACCAGCGGGTAAAGATGATGCTCGCATGAAATCGTCGCCCATCTCACTATGAATCCACGTAGATTCTTCAGCCCGACCCAAAAAACAAAATAAGTCAGGGCGACCCTTTGGTAACCTAAAAAATCTAACCGACAGCGCTCTAGATAGTCCAATGGCTAAGCCCAGGATCGCAGGGTCGTAATAAAACGCTGTGATTGGTTATCTGAGGCTCTGCGGTGAACCATGTTTAACCAATCAGCTACGAGAAAGAATTAACAACAGTAACTGTGATTGGTGACAGTTTGACTAACAATCTTCACTCAGCCAATCGCTTACGTTTGCAAGGTGGATTGCGAAGGACCGCTAGATTCTTTTAATTTTTCAGTTTCTCACACGGATATCAAAACAGTCGACTCCTTGTCGGTAAAAATCAGACGAAGACATTCTATTCTAAATCATGCAAAATTTTTAAAACAGGGATTTAAAATACCCATCTGTTTGAACCAAAACTGCCTTAGGCATTATTTAAGTAAGTAAGTAACTGAGTGAGCGAGCAAGCAAACAAGTAATAAAATAATTTACTAAATTACTGCAATAAAAAAGTATGTCACTCAGTCAACCAGTAATCTTATAATGCAAGACAAGCGACAACACGCTTACTTAACAACGAACTACGCAAACTGAGATTAATGACAGCGAAGTGATCACTGATCAGACGGATTATTTACAAAATTAAGAATTCTTGCATGGCCTATAAATAATATACACCTACGAATTGTGATCACTGCGCATGCATAATTGATATAGCCTACAGGTCTAACGTTTGTGCATAATGTTTCATAATTGAAAGTGAAAGAATTTTAAACTAGTGAGTAATTAAAAACGACAAATGAGCAATATTTATTTGTTTGGCCAAAACTTATTTTTAAAGAGATTATAAATTATTATTTTTGAACCAATGAAATCCTACATCACAACGCGGGAATGCGACTTCGTTACATCATGTCCACCTCTATTCAGATAAGAAATTCATCGTAGGCGGAGCCAATTGCATCCCACGTGATTAGTACCTGTGTCCAGGTAGGGCCGATAGGCTGATTGTTAAGTTTTGGCTTCGGTGAAGAAGTGCTATTTTAACGAATCGGTAATAATATATTTTCCTAATTCATGGAACGTGGGAAAAATCTGGTTGCAAACAAAACAGCGGCGCCTTTGAACTTGATTAATTGATCCACTCTAACTATCGGCATGTAGATTTTAGATGACATAAAAGTGAAAGCGTTTTTGAACAGATGCTCGGATTTCAGTTGGACTCTGTTTGACCCAACATTCATTCTCAGTTGAGAAGTTTGAGGTGTGGTGGAAAATCCTCGTGCGGTGAGCGTGTAACTTTGCGAAACAAACGGATCGATCAAGGTTGTTTTAATCGAACTTTTCCCGAAGTTATCCGATCTCGGTGAAATGGAGTTGAATCGATTTCTAATTCTGGGAGTATTGTTGGCAATGTGTTTTACAATGTCTTCTTCCACTCCGATGTGTGACTTAATCGCCAGTGGAGGCTTTCTTCAGCGCCCCGTGACCATCCAGAAGTCGGACAGTCCTTGCCTCGTACGGAACGACCTAATCATTCCTGAGAGATGCACCTTGACTGTGAACGCAGGAGTCGAACTCCGATTCGCACCTGGGGTGATGCTGGCCGTCAATGGAACTCTGCTCGTCAAAGTATGTATGATTCTGGTAGAATTTCAAAGAGATTTCAGACGGATTTTTGACTGATTTAGGTTTCGGAAGTTTTTTGGCTCTTTTGCCAGCCTCCCTCTGTGGTCTGTCTATCGTAATCGTATTCGTAATTTCGAGATTTCTACAGCGCTCAACGAAAGCTAAGTCGCGGGAACCAGCTTATTCACAGGCGCTCAGTCAAAACAAAATCGATAGGCAAAAGGGTCAAGATCCAGGAGTCAGGCACTCAGACAGTCGGACGGCTACGGTGGATGCTGTTTGAAATTGAAGCAAGAAGAGAGATAAGAGGAAGAGGAAGAATCAGGATAAGATTTCTGGAAAAGAAGTGTCTATTCGTAATTATAACCTCAAGATTTCTACAGCGTCAAGAGAAAGCTAAGTTGCAGCAACCAGCTTATTCACAGGCACCCAGTCAAAACAAATTGGTTTTGGCAGGTAAGGTTAGGTTTGGTTCCAGGTCGAAGCCCAAGGCTCAGGCAGGGAGATAATCATACAGCTACAGTGGACAGTGTTTAGAATTAGAATTGGAGCAATGATAGAGGTAATGGGAAGAGAAGGAATCAGGATAGGGTTTGTGGAAGAGAAATATTTCAGTTTGGAATGAAAAACCTGTGCAGTGATTGCAAGGGGTGCAGTATTGGCGAGTTTGTAGGATGGGTCAGATAGTTGCAGTAATTATGGAAGGAGTTTATTCCAGATGGGCAGAGTAGCTTGAGCTGTTGAGCAATTTCCAAATTAACGATGAGGTGACAGGGAGCTGGGGAAGCATTAGAGTGGAAGAGGAGCTGGTAGAGTGGAGTGGTTAGATTTTAAAGTGGCAAGTATAGGATAGTTGTATGCAAGTGATAAGACATTGTACACTATTTCATCTGACTGGAGGCAGCACTTTTTAATATCCTTATACCCTGTTCTTAGCTTGTAAGTAGTATTATAGAAATGTAGAGTTTGCGATTACACTTATGATTTTGAATTTCAAATGGGTTGGTAATGTTACCTACATCTGCTAAGCTTTGGCCTATATGTGGTCTAGAGACCAGGTGATGATATGAACCTTAAACTATTTCCTAAAGGGAAGTTTATAAGGAAATGTATTTGGGCTGTCCACAGTAACGGAGACAAATTTATGCCAATGTCTTGTGTCTTGGAAGAAGGGCTGAGCCTACTGAACTCTGAACTTTGCATACAAATGAGAGGAGTGCAACATGATGCCATGTCATCATCATGGCTACACAGGTTTTAGGAGCCATGGGTATGCCCCCCCCCCCTATGTTAAGAGCATCAAGGTAAACAAACCATGAACATCGTTTCTCACTGGCACTAATAAACTCTTCATTGTTGTGTGGGGAATGTCCTTATAGGTGGTAATCTACAGAGAATAGGTGAAAGTTTAATCAAAAAGTCAGTGGGGGAGGGCTAGTAGGCAACACAATTTTCAGAGTTTCCATTTTCTGCCTCATTTGATCAGGCAAGTTGTTTTACAAATGAGTCTGCAGAGTTAGCAATGACTTGGTGCGGCCAATTAGCCATATCATTTAACTTTAGTGTTAGATTAACATCTGATTATCAATATCCCTGACTGTGACCCTAAGGCTAATGAGTAGGGCAATTTCGTGACATTTTCGTTTATATATGCATGCGTATTATGTATACACACAGACTCTCATTTGCACACACAAGCACATGCATGCGCACACACATGAATGATGCAAGAACATACGTATGTATGTATGTATCAGGACGCTTATATATGGATCATAATAACTGATAAATAGGCATAATGTTTACAACAATGAAGGTCAAACAATATATTGCTACCAATCTGTTTATTTGCTTCTACAGAAATTTCTCGAAGGTTGATCCTAAGGTTCCAACCGCAGCAATCCAACATCCGAACACTTTTTTAAACATTGCTACACATTTGCTGACCCCAAAACAAATGCACTGAGTGGGCTTCAGATGACATTATATTTCATGAATGGTGGACTAATGATATTCCATGAACGGTGGGATAATGAATAACGAATATTCCACCCACCTGAATGTTAACTGGGCTCAGAGTTGCACAACCACACTGTCCTGGAAGTGATGTTTCGAAAAATGGCAAACAAGTGCCCTGACTGTGTATAATCATTTCTGGATGTATCATAGTGATTAGTCATATATTTGAATGTATCGTAGCATTTAATGATATGTTTGAATGTATCATAGCAATTAATCATATGTTTGAGAGTATCCTAGTGATTAATCATATGTTTGAATGTTCTTGGTAGGGTAAGCCAGATGATCGAGTGATCCTGACAAAGAACGTGGCTGAGTCAAATGGAAACCAGGTACCAATCTGGCCAAGTGACATTCGGCTTGTTGATGATTTCAGTGTTCATCTGGGTCGCCTTCAGGTCAAATATCGAGAGAAATGGCGAGGAATCTGTGCAAATTTTCAAAAGTGTGTTTCTTTTTTCCTCTCTCGTTATCTGGAAAGATGTGATTATTCAAAGCCATTGCAGTTCTTTTGGTTCACAAAATTGTCTGTCTGTAAGTGAACAGAAGTGGTGGCAGAGTGGCCAAATATTAATATTAAATATATTAAAAATATTAATTTTAAATATTACCGATCTGCCTATGGTACATGGGTGTTCCATGAGCTGAACATTTTCCAAGCTGAACATGGTTAAGTGTTCTGCCACTGAAATCAAGTAAGGATGGTCTTAGTTCCATTCCAGTTAAACAGTTAATCCGTAGGATGGTGTTTTCTATATTTTACCATGTACTTGAAACATTTATTGATTTGCAACTACTTGGAATTATTAAAATAATTAAAATAATAAAAAAATAATTAAAGTAAAATGTTATGGCTGATACAGGCTTTCCAACATAATGATGGCAAGTCAGACGGTGAAGCGATGCAGTGCATGTACTGATTGTACCGCACGCTAACGCGTCTTGCACGTTAACTAAAGATCGGTGTGAGCCACTACATAACTGCATCATGCATAAACAGGACTACACTGTAATCGAATTATTTTTCCATGTCTGCTGTTTGGCAAAAAGATCCCTGCCCTACGCTGTTTGTCCTATCTAGGTAAACCATTGTTGAAAGATTCTTGTAATAAAGGAAGTATTAACTTTGACCTTTTGTTTACGTCCAGTTGGACACAGACAGATGTTGACGTTTCATGTCAACAATTGGGTTTTCAAACGGGTAACTTCAGTTTCGTCTCGTGGGCGACCAATGACAGTTCGTACATGTTGTACCATAAGCCGTCTTGTACGGGCCAGGAGCAGAACATTCTAGACTGTCCAGGCAGCAAGTCCATCAAGATTGGATCACGCATTTGCAGTAAGTGTCTTCATTACAGATGCAATTTTTCATAATCTAAAGATCATCATATACTCCTTATAAAGTTATCGTATGCTCCGTATAACTGTGAGTAACGTGTCAGGAATATCCCCTAGACAACCATGTTCACAGCACTTTTGAGCAGTCCTTAAATAGTGAACATGTTAAGAGAATGATTACTTGCATGGGTTGGCTTTGTTTCGAGGCTAGAAGACCTAAGAATGCCAATGAAAGCCCTGCATTGTTGTGTAGATGAAAAAAGAGTAGGATAACAAAACACTGGAAGGGAAACTTTAATAAGGATCTGGTTGAAGGCAAGTTAGACATAAAAACCTGCTGAGGTGGCTAATGATGCAAAAAGGGAGACATCTTAATTTTACTGCATCATTTGCCATGTGACGGCTGACATTGGGGAAGAGAAAGCATCATTATCATCGTCAATCATTATCTATTTTTGTCTGCTAATCTTTACACCCAGTGTTCCATGACACAAGCAGAAATTCATATATCACATTCAAGACATCTCAGAAGCACTGTGTACTGGGGATGTTTATCACATGCAAGGTGTGATAAAGTGCATTAACCAATGTTATGCTCAGGTATTGTAAACCCATCGGTTGCCAGTTTTCACACAATAGTTTGTTACTAGCTTCTACGTTTGTTGTTTGCTTGCATTAAGTTTTTAGACATGACATTCAATTATCTCCCTCATGCTCCTGCTCTTCCACCATCTTGTGACCACCGTCATCATTTATTTCCACCATAGCACCACTCTATCTCCTCCAGCTTGACCCCGAATCTTAACCTGGCTCTGATTTAATATAGAGATATATCTCTTATATGGCTCTTGTGTGGCATCGAGAAAAATTGGAGATTTCCAATTACAAACTTGCATTTCTAGCAATGGTGCTACACAAACCCTGTATTACATTACATTACACTGCATTACATTGGTTGTTTGCCTACAGAGCACCAGCAGACTATCCACCTACAGTGCTATGGCCTCAGTCGTAACAGTCCAGCGAGGGACAACTGGTGGGGACTTGAGTTCTACAACACCACCATATACAAATCGATCAACGACTTCGTTATCATTAATGAGTCTTCGTCAATCCTTGAGAATGTTGACGTGCTGTTTGCTGGGGTTACAAAAGAGGGAAATCCTGTTCCAGCGATTCGAGCGAGTCCCTCTGTTCCGTCGCTTGTCAACGTACGAATTCAGCACTGTGCACTTGATGCAACAAATTTCACGGAGGTTCTGTCTTCAACGATTGTGTACAATTCTTCGGTTTCCAATAACAGAGGTAAACACAAGTGTTTATACGATTTATACGACCACTTTGTCAATTCACATTGATTTTGGGGCAGATCTGTGCTTTGTATTGATTTACTGAGGTAAGTTTTGGTTGAATGGAACATTCGAGGTCAGTATTGATTCAGTTAAATGATGAGGAGGTATTTTTGGGTTCAATTTAGATGAATATGAGTTAATTAAATGATTTTCAGATGTTTAATAACATGCAAATGTGAAATTGTTCAGCAGAGTATGTCTTATTTAATTTATTTAATATCTTAGTTAATTTATTACATAATGGCTGTTTCTATTCTGGTGTTTGTTGACAACAGTGTATTCTATATTTAAGTTTTAATATAGTTTCAACAGAATATGTTTACTTTCTTTTAAGGTCACGGCATTGTAGTGGAGAGCCATCTAGGCCGTGTCGAAATAAAGAATTCAAATATTACGAGTAACCATGGCAATGGAGTGAAAGCCAAGTTCCTGAATGGACGGTTTTACATATTCGATGAATACATGACGTTTTGCATGATGGCAAATCTTCAGATACAAACGTTTCCGCAGATGATCTCTGGGATTCCGATAAGCGGCAGCTCCTGCGGCCGGGTGAGTGGTTCTCTTTTGTTCCACTTTCCATGAACAAATCCTGAGTACTTTTATTGTATTGTATTGTATTTCGTTAATTTTTATAAGTGAGTAAGTAAGTATATTCGTTATTAACCAGTGGCTAATCGCATATCAGTTTACAAGCAGTTTAGAACACAAGAACAACTTAATATGCATACAACATCCTCATAATAAAACATTTATGTGTTAAATTATCAGTGGGAGGAATAACATGGTCATGGGTGTGGCGCCATAGGGAATAACAGCAGGTGTAGCCGCTGTAAGGCATTCAAGATCAAGCCACTCTGCAGTGCTTTCGGTATGAGAGCCCCAAGTAAGGAGATTTTAATTAAGTACTACTCTCGAATGGAATGTGCAGTTTAGAAATAAGAACTACCTAATATTTTCACCATGAATGGATTAATGGTCCTCAACTAATGTTCATATGATGTAAAATTTAAAATTTGACAGCGCTTTTATGCATTCATAGAAAACACTGCCTTCACTTTTGTGACCTTTCAACTTTCACCTTCAACATTCTCACATTGTTTTACTTTAAGAAAATGCACAATCCAACGCTGCTGACAGAACATTTTCAACAAAACTACTACTTGTGGTTATGTGCTCCACCGTTATCAGTTTTCATACTATGTAAATGCTTGCAGATGTTTGAGAATAAGTTTGGCTATCGAATCACGATGAATGTCCTGGAGATGGACATCGAGCCAGCTGCAGTCGGAACACTCGATGTTTATGACGGAAGAGACAAATCGTGGCCGAAACTCGCCTCTTATAAGATCATGAATGGAACGCATCCTATGGGTGTCACGTCGACTTTCAATGCCATGTTTGTCGAGTTTTCCTGGAGGCGGCCGCCACGTGGTGGGTGTCCCACGCTCAAAGACTGCGTCAAGTTTACCATTCTGATTGACAGCACTAGAGGCAAGTTGATTACTTTATGGATGCCAGTGATGATTGTAGTGCTCTGAAACATACTTACAATTCTAATTGTAATTAGAGATTTATATAGCTTAAAAAGAAGCTAATCAGAGTCAGTGTAAGCACTGTCTTTGGGAGCTTTACCACAAACGCCATAATAATGAGATTGTGTTTTGGTGAAGACATTTTCAAAAGCAGAAATAAATTTGGATTCCATGTCCCACCCATGTTATGAACATCTTTATTGGTGCCAGAAACGCAAAAAAAACGGCAACAGAAACATGTAAAGAGCAGTTCACCTTTAAAAAATACGAGAGAAAAGAGCCTGTGCTGCTGTTCAGAAGTCCTTAAAAGTTATGCTCACTGTACGTATATGTCATGAATTTGCCATACAACTGGCTTATGGCCTCTTGTTTATTTATAAATAGGCCTACAAATTTAAGACAATCAGTATTAGGATAATTATCAACTACTACACGCAACATGCATTTGTCTGTATTAGTAGCAATAGCAGCAGTAGTATTGTATTGTAATCAGTAGAAACTGTGATACTGTAGTATTTATTGTGCTGCTAATCCAATTGCTTTCATGCACCACTCTTGAGCTAGCAACTACCCATTCACTTGTGATTTTAAAAAGAGCAACAGATAATAATACTTCAAATTACAATTAGACATTTTTGAAGCTACATTAACACTACATTTAAAGTGTTAAGAATGCATTTTTTGTCATTTTACTAATTGTAATCGTAAACTCGAGATTTTTACAGCTCCCAACGAAAGCTAAGTCATGGGAACCACCTTATTGACAGGTGCTTAGTCAAAACAAAATCGATAGGCAAGAAAGGTTTGGTTCCAGGTCAAGATTCAAAAGTCAGGCAGGCAGTCAGATGGCTATAGTGGATGGTGTTTGGAAAAGATGTAGAGATTGAAAATGTTGCTGTTGTTGAAGCAATAAAGCTGATTCACTTCTTGAAGCAACTTAATTTCAGACAAGTTTCATTTAGCATTAGAATTTTGATTTGGGTGTCACAGGATTTAGTAAACGCAATCATTATGCTTTGATGAATTTGTGTCTTAGATTCAATGCCCGAATATTTCATGAACAATTCTGTTGTGAGTGGAAATCTACAACACGGTCTCTACCTGGAGAACACGCGAAACTACATCATAGTGAATGCCAGCACGGTTACGCACAACGGATACGGTGCTGGAATACGAATATACGGTGGAGCCAGTGAGCAGATTATATTTCATACATTTGTTATTTTGTAAACTGGGTTGGGGAAGTGTCTTGATAATGTAAGATCCTCTCCCTCATGCGCAATTGTGTTCTTGGCTCTGCTCCCCTTTACCTCATTGACTTCTGCACTTTGGTCTCCTCGTTGCCGGGCCGTAGCAACCTTCGCTCGGCCACTCAAGATCTCCTGTTTGTCCCTCCGCTGCAGCCCCAGTCCAGAAGCTTTGCCTACGTTGGTCCCACTTGCTGGAATCGTCTCCCTCGAGAATTGCGACTTGAGCTCCTTTCTCTCCCCCTCTCAGCGTTCCGCAGGCGCCTGAAGACTGTACTGTTCAACAGTGATTTTACTTTTTCGGGTCGGAAGCACCTCTGTTGAGTTTATCCTCTAAGAGGCGCTTTATAAATCTCAAATTACAATTACAATGTAACCTTATCGGATGCTGCTGTGACTTATTTGTGTTTTGGGCTCATTGTATTGTTTCCTTGACATTGTATTGTTTCGTTTTATGACCTTGTGACTTTATGACGTTTTTGTAATTATTATTATTCTTATTATTATAAGAGGATTTATAAAGTGCAATTTATGTAACTAAATACACGATAACAGTAGCTCAGCCTAATCAGATAACATGAACAAATGGGCCAAAATCGAACTTCTACGCCCTTGCACTGATCTTGGCTGCACTCTTCTGCACATTCTTGAGCAGCCCTGCCTTCATGCCATATAAATAAATAAATGTTGGTCTGATACTTTGATGCTTTTTGTCATCATAGGTGATGTCTTGGTCAATGCAAGCATTGTAGATTACAACCAAGACAATGGAGTGAACATTACTTATGATGGAGGATGGAGAATCTTCAACAGATCTTCATTTAGCTACAACTTTGGTAACGGGATAAACATTACGATGAACGAAACACGAGTCGACAACAAAACAGTTTACACTCGACACCAGAAGACAGAAGTGTCAAGGTCATACTTTCTGAACAACGAAGGTCATGGAATACGTGTCGGAAACTATTGCCAGTCAAGCCTTGCTGTTGTCAACGATAGTTCTTTTGTTGGCAACAAAAAAGCGGCCGTTGAATTCGAGTCTTGTTTTCGCATTGTGCCGGAACAGAATGTGACTAACTTTACGATAGGTTATAATGAATTTCGAGAAAACTTAGAGCATGCAATAAAAATTGCTCCACTGCTGAATGCTGTTGGGCGCATTGCGAACAACACTTTCACGGATCACTCGAGGTATGTTCTACTGTTGGATAATACAGACGATTTCTTGCACAGCAAGTTCTTTCAGAATATGAAAGTCAACTACGAAGTTATGGGAAATGTGTTTCAGAACAATCGCGGGTTCTATGTTGCAAATCTTCGACTGACACAGGGAAGCCAACTCCAGAAATTGGATTTCAAGTTTAATGTTTTTACAGGAAATGTGATTGAGGGTACAGTTCCAACACTGAACCAGCGAACAAGAGCATACGCTGTTGTAATTCTCTCTTCGAGTAACGTAAACTTCAATCGAAATCATTTAGTAAATGTTGATTCTCGTTTTGAAATCGCAACACACCTGCTCGACATGAGCATAAATCTCCAGGCAACGCAACAGTGGTGGGGAACAACAAATTATTCATTTATTCTTCCAAAGATATTCGATCAATTCAGTCGATACAATTTAGCGAAGGTCTTGTATCATCCAGCCCTTGCGTTTGAATGGCTTTATACGCCGGTACTTACCGACCGTAACACTGAAATTGAGATTGAGTTTTTACGAGGAGATACAATCGGAGGGCGTCTTGCGACGGAACTTAGAACAACTCCGGGCAAGACTTATTATGTTGATCGTGACATTAGCATCCTGGGATATGGGAGACTTTATGTGTCTCCTGGAACCATGTTTGAGTTTGAGAATGCAGTTGGGATGCTTATACAGGGATATGTGGACTTCAGTGGTTCTGCAGACAAGTCAATAGCAATGCTTCTTCAAAATGAAACTACTTGGGCCAA
The DNA here is from genome assembly GCA_964023275.1 of Norana najaformis. Lineage (NCBI taxonomy): Eukaryota > Metazoa > Annelida > Clitellata > Crassiclitellata > Hormogastridae > Norana > Norana najaformis. The sequence continues at coordinate 29,424,322 of OZ029921.1, forward strand.
CAGTTCACTTGTTCGTTTAGTTGATGGTCCAAGTCTCCTAGAAGGACGACTTGAGGTTAGACCAACAGAAAATGATCAATGGGGAACAATTTGCAATGAGGTGAGCCAAAAACTAACCCAGTAGTTTTGAGTCTTATATCATAAACTAAACTCTTACTGCTGCAGTTTGGCCATTTGCTTTTGTTCATATATATTTAATGAGTTTATGAATAAGTTTACCAATTTTTTACTCTTTCTTATTAGCAATATGATAATTGTAGTATGATCACAAAGTTTATGACAAATCTTGACTTCGTTTAAGTTTTTTTCTGAGTTGCATGGTCATCGTCATATGAATTTATAGGACTAATGTCGTAAGTAAGTAAGTAAGCAAGTAAGTAAATAAGTAATGCATTTGTTAACGCACCATTTGTCTATCAGCTGAGGGAGGAATCATAAGCAACTCTTGGCACATAAAAGCCAGTTTAACTGCTGTTGCCCACGTTCACACACTATGCTGTCATGGTGGAATCATGTTTTGAACAACGATGATGAAGATGAAGGTAACGATAATGACGATGATGATATATAATTTGTTGTAACAATGTGCTCCAAATGCTATTTTAGGGTTGGACAATGGCTGATTCTTCCGTGGCATGTCAGCAGATGGGTTATGTTGTTCATCCTGATGACTGGAAGGTTTACATCACTCAGCCGGGTGGCAGCGTTCAGCCGATATGGCGCAGCAATGTCCACTGCACCAGTCTTGACATGGATCTGTTGCACTGCGCTGCTGACGATCGAAATGATCATTCGTGCACTCATGATCAGGATGTCTATGTCAGGTGTAAGGAACCTACCTGGGCAGGTAAGTACACACTTCGCCTTTACCCAGTTTTGGAAATGCACGCATACATATGTAGAGGAACTTCCAGTTAAGGTAACCACGAGAAGCAGCATGAAGGGTTTGTGACTTCAGTTATCTTAGCCTTAGTGAGTGGCCAGTCCTGTCCCTGGCCACCTGATCTCCCCACAGACTGTGTGTAGTCAGTGTACTCGTTTTATAGAAAACCTCACCAGGGAGTGCAGGTTGGTGCAGAAATTTTGAAACATCTTGCTGCTCTGGAAGGATTTGAACCAATGACCTCAGGGTCAAAGTCCTGGGACACATACTGGGAACTTTATATAGCACCATTTGAGAACATCTCAAAGGTGCTGAAACGTAGCTGGATCTAAAAAGAAGCTGCAACTTAAAGGAAGATAAAATGTTTCTTGTGACATGTCTTCTGGTTAGTGTAGGATTTTCAGTGGAGGGTTGTTCCTGTATTCACAACACAGCATGACTTGTCTGAATCAATGTACAAGAATCAACTGTCGAGGCTGATTAGAGATGGAAACAAAGATCTTCTCGTGCTTCAGACCCTCCTACTAGAACAGCCTTCCTTTTAACATCTGTTCTTTACCTCTTAGTTTAACCCAACTTTCATTTTCTGTTCGCCTTAAGACGCACTTGTTTAGATCAGTTGGACAGCCATGTGACCAGCGCTTTTGAGAGATGCTTGAAAGGTGCTATATAAGTGCTTGTTACATTACATTACATCTCCTGACTGTTAAGGCCCTCTTCAAGAGGATGATCTTGAACATAAGTATGTACTTGTCTCAGATCCAGTGCAGCATCCTTGTGTTTGTGTTTCTACTGTTAGAGACCAATTCTGATCGGCTGGATGGCTTATTTTGCCAACTGTTTTACGTTACAGGTGTTCGATTCCTTGCAACTGCCCGATCAAGTCGTATGTCATACGTCACGGTTACAGGTGCTGGACTCATGGATCCTGCCACTGCAGTCTATGCCCCGGCCATAAAAATTGACTACAACGTCCATACAATGGAAAACCTGAACATATCTGGAAACATGGCTGATGGTCTTCAGGTGATGCACAACGACGTCTATGGCAACGTTCGTCTGTCTGGCAGCTTAGTCGAAAACAATCTGGGAAACGGTGTGACAGTGCGGGGATCATTTTTTGAACTGTTCAACTGCACGCTGAGAAGAAACGGCAAAGCCGGCTTTGAGTACAATCCCGCATACTCGACTTATGAGGCCCTTCAGATCCGAGCCGGAGTTCATGACTTCGTGAACTTTGACAGGAGTTTGAATGTCAAGCTGGAAGATAATGAAGTCAAGTGGTTTATCACCCAGCAGAAGTTTACCCCAGAAGCAACGACCTATGACCTAGAAATTGCAGTCAATCAATATTATCGTGTAGGTGTCTGGAAAATCTAAATTCTTTTGCATTTGGCTGCATTGAAAGTTAATCTCTAAAGTCATTTATTTGTTATTTGTTTATTTAATTAGTTGTGCCTGGTAAATGATGTGAAACAACATTGGCTAATGTCTTGTTGTTTAGCAGGAAAGGCTTTGTTGATCATATAAATGTGAATTTCTGCAACATTTCTTTGAGGTAAATTATTTAAAGTGACCAGTGATGTGCACAGTGCTGGTATATATATATATATATATACAAATATATATATACAAATATATATATATACAAATATATATGTATATATACAAATATATATATATATTTGGGCTTTGGGTGTTGTGTTGATTCAGTAGCTTAGCAGAGGGCTTTGGGTTCCCAGAGACAAATTATGCTATTTGCGCCATCCACTTACAGCATTGATTGGTAACAAGAATAATAAAGAGCAGTGATATTGCTATTTATATAAAGAAATAGCAGAAACAAAAATATAACTTTTTTTAATTGAAAATATTATTTTTTAATATAAGGAATACCGATGAAACCAAAATACACCATGCTATAAGAAGTGTTTTGGAGAGGATTAAATTTTCCAACCTTCACTGTTGCAAATTGGTTAATGGTATAATTTTTACAAATACAATCCTGTTGTGTTCCCCATGACTGGCGCCTGGTGACATCTGTCTCCTCCTCCCCTCCCCTCACAAATCACTGGGTTAATTTCCAAAATTCAGTAATCTGTTGAATCCAAGGCAGGGAAGTTTCACAATCTTTAATGTTTCAAGGGGTCTGTTGGTACATTTTGGTTTTGGTGCTGCTAAGAGTGCCACCAGAATTTAAAATGTAATATTCTATGTTTACAGAATCATCCATTATTAGCCTTTGTCTAAAATGGTTGAAAATTGTACAATGTTACCTGACATTAGAATAAAATGGCTTTGTAGGTTGTGATGGATGTTATCGACTACAATCCCGATATGACTCAAGAGAAAGTTAGTGTCTTTGACAGTCGCCTGAGTGCGATACGGGACGGAACAAAAAACTGGATGATCGACGAAGACCTTGTCGATTTTCCAGTTGTTTCTCAGCTGGCCGCCATAACAGTTCGGTGGAAGGTTCCTGGAATTTCTTCTGGTCGGCTCACATTTGTTGTTCGTTCAAGTGAGTACTTTACTTTACATCTTAATTCCTACTCCTTGAGACACCTGTGTGGTGCTTTATTAGCACACCATGTGTGATTGGTGTTAAATACCTACTGAATTAGTTTGTTGATTGGTGTCGTATTCTAGTGGTTAGCATGCTGGACTACCAACCAAAAGCTCATGGGTACAAATTCCTGCTAGGATAGAGAGATAGTCACAAAAAATCTTTTGCTACAGTACTCACTAAGAAAGTTGGCTATAAAATGTGTGTATTTTCTGTACATTGTTGTTGGAAGCAGCTGACAGGAAGGGAAACACCATCCAGTTGAAGCTCAGAAAAAACTCACAAATACTGCCCCATGGGATTAATTACAGGACTAGTATTATTTTTTATAAATTTATCACGAACTAAGTAAATTGGTGTGCATGATAAATCTTAGGATTAGCTTAAGGACTGCTCTTTCACTTTTCTTCTTCTTTTTAGTAAATTGGAGTTTGTTTTCAATTAATTATTTGTATCAATACAATAAAAATATGGTTACCACGTGTCATATTTTGTAGGACCTTGGAATTGGGTGTTTCCATTTGCCACCCTGTCAATCAAAAACAGTACTACGATTGGAAACCACCATGGTGTAATAACTCGTCACTACAACCAGCCGTCTAATGAGTTCCTGGATCTGTTTCATCGGTATCGCTGGGAGACAATTCGCATCTTTGGAACGACATTTCAAGGCAACATCTATGAAGCCCTGCATGTTCCCAGCATCACAAAATACCATGAACTGTACATGCCTACGTTTGACGAACTGCAGAGAGCACTGAAAATTGCCGAGATCTCGTACGAGATCGAGTCCTGTTACTTTACTCGGAATGGAGGAGGAGTTGTTGGCGAGCACAACCACGTTGAGTTTTCAAACAACGTTTGGATTTGGCAGGTAAGAAGTGGGCCAGTACATGGAAAATATGTTTTCGTTAATAATGTTCTTGCTGTCTATAAACTCTTTTTCATTTTAACTGGGTTCAATCGATGCTTTGCTTATTGTCAAGGATTGGCAGTTGATTTGATTACTGCTACGAAAGAGTGGAGATTGCACAGAGAAAGAGATCATCCAAGGCACAATTCCTAGATCCCAAGCTCGGAGAAGACCCAAGATGACGTGGATCAATAACATCAAGTCATGGACTGAATTATTGTTCAACCCGTTAGTACAGTAGACAAGGAACAGAAGCAGATGGCACAAAATTGTCCATGGTGCAGCCACACTTCGGCTCGAGGACGGTCTAAGACAAGACAAGACTGCTTCCACAGTTACTTTTAGTGATTTTCAATAAAAAGGTGGATACAGATGATTTCAGAAAACCAGCCTTAATTTCAGGTTTTTCCAACTGAATCTGGGCAACCAAAGCGAACTTGGCAAATGAGCATTGAAAAAGATTTACACGTGGATGTAGTGTTTGTAGTTTTAGTTTTTCTTTCACTAGGATTTAGGTTTTATGTTGTGGGACTGAAAGATGCTTTGCCTGAAGTGCAAGTGTGACAACTGCAAACCGTTAAGTGAAGAATCTTTTCTCGTAGGTGATGTGGCTCGATGGTGGGTAATCATTCACGTCGCCGGGCATAGCTTGAGTCATGCTTTGCAAGGTGAAAGGCCAGTGGAATTCTAAGTTCAATGGTTTTTCTAGCTGTTGTGTAGTTTATTCCAATAGGCAGGCTGTGCATTTGGTCTTGTTTATTTCTTATGTTCCATGTCTTCATCCTATTTTTCAGGTGTCTAATAATCGTTTCGAGGAAAACCGTGGTGGAGGGTTTATGATTGAGCTGCCAAAAGTCAATCTGATGTACACCGAACTGTACAACCACAGCGTTGACATAAACGACACCTACTTCATAAACAATGACAACTTTGCATTTCGCATTGACGGTTTCTACTGCAATTCAACGATTGCTCGGAATCGTTTCCAGGGCAACCTGTGTAAAGTCGGATGCATAGCGATCGCAGGTACGGAAAAGGATTTTGACTTCCATGACAACGAAATCGTGGAGAACACCGGAAAGTATATGTTGGAAATTAACATGAACAGCCACACGCCGTTTACGCAGTGGGTCCAGGCTTCCGTCAGTTATAACAATATAAAGCGTAACATTAAACCTTTTGTTGAGAAGGTACCTACAGCAACCAGTATGCCCACAACTTATGCGTTTGGCGTGCTTGGGCTTCAGAATGTGACACTCAGACGTAATTTGTTTTCAAATGCCATGGATTTTGAAATGCTTGGGGGCCAGTCATCTGCGCTTCTTGAAAATTACCTTGATGTTACCGAAAACTGGTGGGGAACAGACGATCAGATTCAGATCAAAGAACGAATATTTGATTTCGATGACTGGAACAGCTATGCTATTGCTGAGTATTTTCCATTTCTGACATCAGACAGTTTTAATTCGCGTTTGTTTATTGGTGAAAAGTGGCGACCAATCTTGGATCTCAGCAAACCCCTCGGAGGGCGAATAACGGAAAATCTTAATCTGAAACATCGTGCTGAGCCGTATATAGTTAAGAGTGATCTGACAGTGATGCAAGATGTGTCTCTGATAATTGAGGAAGGTGCAGAATTGCAGTTTTATCCAAGCGTCGGCATCCTCGTTCTTGGATCACTCGTTGCTCAGGGAACACCTGAAAATAGAGTGAAATTCGGTCCGATTTTGAAGACTCTTTATAAAACGAATCGTGGGAAAAGATCTACTGCTGTTCCTGGTGATAAAATTCTTCATCCCGATGTAGACGCAAGACTTGGTTATCAGGTTCGCCTCACCGGAGGAGAAAATGAAGATGAAGGATTCATAGAAATCTACAACAATACGGAGCACAGATGGAGCATCATCTGTGACAACAATTTCAACGAACGCACAGCCGAGGTGGCCTGTCGTACCATGGGTAAAGAATCGTCAAATGCTTGGGTGCGAATCAACCACTACTATGACATCTTTGTTTATGGTTATCAAAAGATGCACGAGCAGGTAATTGAGTGGTTTTGGCGCGAGTCACTTATTTGTGATGGCAGTGAGGCTGCACTGGAGCAATGCAGATACAAAGTGAACTACAACCTGTACCAGTGCATGGAGAAACGCGATTACGTGTTTGTAAGATGTGGACCACGAAATCTTCCACCAGAGTACGACTATTGGGGAAGCATCCGGTTTTCTGCTCCGAATTACGAGAGCATGTACATCACACCGGGGTATTCATCCCTCTCCTATGTTGATATCTATGGTGCAGGTATTTTGCACAGCGAGAAATCCGGAGCAGTTCAGGCCATCTATCGAACACCCGAATCAGACAATGTTTACGTTCAAAACTGTGCTTCGAACGGCTATGACTATATCGCTCCCGCAAATAAGTTCAGCATTCTCAACAATGTAATTCAGAACAACAACGGATTTGCAATTGGAACACTGGTGCTCAACGGCCAATCATCGGAGCAACGTGAGTCACAGTTCACGCCGCTTGTGGTGAGCGGGGTACCATACAACGTCTATTCCATGCTGCAGATGTGTACAACGGAAAAGCTAGTGTACATCAAGGATCGTGCGTTGCTGTACCACAAATACAGTTTTGAGACCATTGACTGCATAAAGGTGCTGCGCAGTCGAGAGCCCCACAAACAGGTTGCCGTTCGATTTCTGCAGGTGAATATTTATAATGACAGCTTTTACAAGAACGCCATTGAGATGTACAATGGCGAATTTTTTGACTACCAGCTTCTAATCAGTGAGATTACTGCCAACAGTACCCTGTATGAACATAAGCAGCAGTACATGACGTCGAAGTATTATGACACTATGGGTGTCCGGGTGACTGGTTCAGCTGCGTATGGTGACTTTGGATTTATTGCTGAAGTCGTCACACTTCCGTTGTCGCCTCTGGGGCGTCCAGATTATGGTAAGATAATGCAGACCAAATTCTGCTGATGCATTTGTTAGCTGTTTAAGGAGACCCAGGTAGTTTTGATTCAGTTGATGTTATATGCAGTGATATTATTATTTTTTACCTGAGGCAGAAATGTTCCCCTCAGGAACTGAACAAATTAGGTTAGGAGTACAAAATGATCGATCTCTAAAAAATCAGGCCTCGTCCCAGTAGTTTTCACAGCCACCTGAAAATGTGGGTCTGATTGCAACGGCTTTATGGAGCAAGGAGTTCGAGTGAAAACTAAATGTACATAAGTCCCAGTGAATTCAGTTTTAGGACCAACATTGTACCACAATCACAAGCTTGCTATAACACTTGATTAGGCTGTAAAGGTATATCACCATCGTCATTGTCATCATCTTCATCATAGTCATCATCATTATCATCATCATCATCATCGTAAACACCACCACCATCACCCAACAACAACAACTAGGTAATCTTAATCAACAATAAGTTAAAAACAACAGCTCCCGGGTGTTTAATTATCTTAGTTATTTTCTGGGAAAGAAATCTCAAAAATGCAGACAAACGCTTTGTTTCAGGATCCATGCTACAGCAACGCATTGCCAACTCACTTCTAAGCAACAACCTGGCTGGTGGGTTTTTCTTTCGAAACGTTGGAGAGAAGAACCCACGCGTAACATTCGAGCAAAACAAGGTGGAGCATTGTGGTGTGAAGATCCTGAATAACACTTCCCCGGGGGTCATCGACCTCTTCATTCAGAACACACGAATGCTAACAATTTCCAACAATTTCGTCTCGCACAATGCCGGTGGCATCACTGTGAACACAACAACAAAAGACAACGACGTTGCCATCTATGCCAACATCACAAACAATGTTGTCATGTACAACACACATGGTGTACCTCTACACCTTGAAGGTAACTTGAAATATTGAATTATGGCAATACAATAATAGCATAACCTTTGCTGTATCAATTTAAAAATCTCATGTCGGTGGTAAGTTAAGACGGATTTTTAGCCACTGTTATTTCCATTGTGAATTTTTTATTTTTTTTAACTTTCAGTGCTGTCTGGCATTGAACTAGATCACTGAAAACCTTTCTGTTGTATCTAGGTATGGTACATGTTTAATGTTTTAAAACATTCATATAGCCCAATTTAAAAACTGCTTACAATTTCCAACAATTTTGTTGGAAAACAAAACCGCTTCTCTCCAGACATTTATATTAGTAGCTTAAAAGGACCGCTATTAAGCATTGTTTATAGCATGAAATAGAGTGCGTGATAAGCCAAACTGGCGTTAAGCAACCACAACTGGATATGGTGTATGACAAATTCATTTTCTCAGTGTCACGTGAGGGAATTTGCCAGCCATCCCCGATGACTGTAGATCCGACATATTCATTTATCAGGAGTTCATTAGAGGGCGCTATTGGAGCAGACATTTTGAAACATCTCTGTCCTGATAGAAAATCAAACCTCTGACTCGTGGATTAGTAGTCAAGCACAATGACCACTAGAAATTTTGTAATATTCGTATGAAAGATTTTATCAGATAGGTTGGATATTTTCAAGTCTTAGTATCTTGCACTCATGGTTTACGAAATTCTGATTGATTGACAGGACATCACTATCAAGGATTTGATCTACGATACAACTACTTCGCTTACAATGATGTTGAGTATCGAAACGTCCTTGCTGCCTTTGGAATTCAGCTGAATTTCTCAACAAACATCGTCTTCCACAACACTGGGCAGTGCATTTTGAATGCCTCGGTCTTAGAAAAGGTTTCATCTGTTTAGATCCTATTTTTAAGAGACTCTTCTGAAACCATATATATAAATGATTGTATAAAGTATGTTACGCAGCAGTGATTATACAGCTCTTGTAAGCTACACAAAGGAAATTGGGGAATAATTTAATTTAGGTATAATTTAATCTATTAGTATTTAGTTTAACTAGATAGTGCTATAGTTTAAACAACAGCTTATTTTGGGTAGATTTATTTGGAGCTCCATGTTTATTGTGAAACCCTGTACAGTCTGAATTTGTGATTAATAATTACTCTGATGTAAATATGCATACTTGTACTGCTTAATAAATAAACTAAGACTATAAGTACTTTCGTTGTTTTGCAGATATCCATAAATCAGAGATATGTGCGCAATGCATTCTACGACAACTTTGCATTTGCTTACAACAGAAGTACCATATTCCTCAAGTCGGCAAAGTTCCACTTTTCCTACAACTATCTACTCAATCCCTACAATGTTTATGAGATGGTGACATTCAATCGCACCAAGTAGGAGCTCACAACATTTTGGTTCAAAACTAAATGTTTTTGAATTGTACAGTTTGAACTCTAAACAGAATGTTGATAACGAAAGTTGAAAAGAAAATGAGAACTATCATGAAGGCTCCTTTATGTTAGTCCTTCTGTTTAGAATATCTCTCCTTTACCCTGTTCGCTATGCTAAGATTATTTTGAATTATTTAACACAGTATATTCTGGAACCTGCTTGTGATTTTGTTTCATCACAGAATAAATTGTTATGGAGATAAGTGGTTCAAGACATGGGACCCAAATTCAAATCCAGCTTTAGAATATGATCTTGTCAGAGCACAAAATTGTTACAATTATATTATGGCTCTGATGGAAAGAGGTTCCACTGTACTCTGTAGTCTACAAATCATAATTTAACAGCATTAACCAGATACTGGTGTCGGACATTTAGCTGAGACTTATAAAATATTTTATGAGAATTTAGTGAAATTAACTTTTTATTTATTCGTTAAATCACATGTATATATTTATCTAGACGCTTAATATAGCATCTTTTAAGTACCTCACAAAATTGCTGTTATGTTAGCCAGGTCTTAGATCTTGACCTGGAACCAAACCCATCCTTGTTGTTTTGACTGAACGCTTGTGAATAAGTTGGTTCCCAGGACTTACCCTTTGTTGTGTGCTGTAGAAATCTTGAGCTTACGATTATGATTACTAGTGATGTTAAATTGAAGTTCATTAAGAACAACAACTAGTTCATATTATGAGAAAATACAGCTCAGATAACTGGAAGAGTAACACTGGCGGGTTTCGCACATACATAGAACCCAAAATACGCTAATAATAAATCTAAAACACTTAGAAGTTTCATCCTGGTAAGTGACTGCTGTTCTTTAGGTATCCTGATGGCAGCTACCCATCCGTTGAAGCCAGACACAACTGGTGGGGTCGCAATCATCCTTCCTATGTTGGAGGAAGAATTTGGGAGAGACGAGATGACGATAATCTAATCCGAGTCGAATATGAACCTTTTGTAACGGACAACAAAACTGTTCTTGAAGGTAGGTGTTGCCACTGTTCTTGAAGGTAGGTGTTGCTGCTGTTCTTGAAGGTAGGTGTTGCCACTGTTCTTGAAGGTAGGTGTTGCCACTGTTCTTGAAGGTAGGTGTTGCTGCTGTTCTTGAAGGTAGGTGTCGCCACTGTTCTTGAAGGTAGGTGTCGCCACTGTTCTTGAAGGTAGGTGTCGCTACTGTTCTTGAAGGTAAGTGTCACTACTGTTCTTGAAGGTAGGTTTTGTTACTGTCATGGAAATTACATCACACAGCATTGGTGTTCTGTCATTGTTGCCTCATTTTATAAACCAGCAACTGCAGAAGTTATTAACTGAGGAAAATACGAGTTGAACGACATAGACGAGCCATGTTTGCACGCGATTTTCTGTAGCGACCATATTACCTCTACCCTGCTCGTTTTTCTTAGATTCCGCTTGGTTAGATCCTGCACCAATGTGGCACATTTTTATTGGTGCCATTCCATTAGAGAACTTTTGTACAGATCATGTGAACTCAAGATGCAAGTCTCAGAAATGTAGTCATGATCAGGATTCGACCTGTGACCCTCTTATGTGGTTGTGAGATATGGATGCCTTACTGTAATGTTTATCCAGGCCAGCTGTCATACTCATATGGGGGTCATCTGAATAGAAATCTTGAAGGAATGGTTGTGTAAATTTACTGCTGTGTTACATTACGTTATGTTTGCCTGTAAATGTCTGTGCTTAGGAAAATGTTACCCAGGATGGAGGCATTTTGAAAACAAATGCTACTGGTACTTTGGTGGTGTTGTTATTTACTCACAAGCAGAAGCTCTGTGCAAGGTAACAGCGCGTTTTTTAACTCTACTGCTGCTCATAGGAATGAACCTCCTAACTATAATGTGCTGCCAATTTAAACTTCTATAGGGTTTTCTGTTCACTTTTTCATGTTCATTTATGTAGTGTATGTATTTATCGGGGCATTTATATAGCACTTTTCTGACAACCTCTCGGAATGTATTGTTATTTTACATTAATGCGTATTTACCAAACATTAATACAGTGCCTTTTAGATATGTGCAAAAGGCACTGGTGATTTAGATGTTGCCATTTGATTAAATCTTAATTAGTGGAAAGCAAGTGTTTGTAGAGTAATTATACCACATTCCTACATATGAATAATTGTTCCATAATTTGCTGTAAATGACTTAACAGGTCTTTTGATTGTGAAATTACAGTACAGAATTAGTACTTGATAAAGTCTTCGATTGATGAACTGCCACTATCTAATGACAAGGTATAAAACTTAGTTCCGGGTAAATGAAATCCTTACTTTAAGTTCGAGTATCGTGGTAGCATTTAGTTTTAGATGTGGAATGAGCAGTGGAGTGAGACCTCTTGTTTGGTCTTCTAGGCTAGCTATGGACGTCTGGCCTGGGCCAGAGACCCACAGCACCGAGAGAGGAGCCTTGGAGAGTTGGTCTCACAGTTCCAGTTCAACTACGATGTAAACTGGATGACATGGATCTTCAGTGACTGGCAAAAGGAAGATCTGTGTACCGTTTTGCGAGATTACAGAGTGGAACATACCAACTGCAACAAAATGTTGCCTTTCATCTGTGAACGAGGTCAGTTCATTACAGCTGTCTTACTTATGCCTCAGACATGCGTTATAAGTGCTTTGATAAATAAATAGATAGAAATAAATAAATACATGTATGCAACACTTAAAAGTTGCTGCAACAGATCAGAAGGTATCATCATTACTGTGATTAAAACGCAAATGAGAAGAATTTGAAATTTCTGGTAGTCATTGCGTTTTGTTGCAGATCCTTACATCCAGCCGCAGATGAATACGCTTCCCATAATTGTTACAACAGTTGTTGCTGGTTGCGTGATAGTCTTCATCATTATTCCGCTTCTGATCTTCGCCTGCATCAAGTCGCTCCAGCGCAAAGAAGAGAAGATCGAACGACGCGAGGCCCTGCAGCGCTCCCTTCATGCCAGCAAAGCGTCCCTCTGCTCCATTCCGGCTCCCCTAGGACCACCAGAGGAGGTGAAGAAGCGTCGCCCACCACTGAAAATAAACACTGGACTGTTGGATATAACCGGAGCGACGGTTGATGACACGAGCACTGACAGCTTCGAGAAAGGCAAATTCGATTTTCACCGACCGTCAACACCAGCCTCCACCGTCGACTACTACTCATCCAAGTGGGACACCACCAGCTACGGTGACAGTGACCTTACCCCGTACAAACGACCAAGCCTTAATCTGATGTACCCACCTCGAGTTGAGAACGAAATCACCGCCATGGCAGCCCGGCCCCTGCTCGGGTCTCCGTACGGCAACGGGACGTTCGATGAGGTCAGCGTTAACGCAAGCACCATGGCAAGCGTAGCAGCAGCAGAAATAGAACCGCTGCATCCAGTGGGACCAAGGCACGGAGGTCGACCGAGACCAAACTACTTGTCTGAAACTAGCTATCGGAGTGGCGACGAGTCAGACTCCAGGGAAACAAAGGTTCGTCCACCAAGACCAAAACTGAAAACAAGAGACACCACAAAACTGTGAAGAGAAGACTAGATAAGTAAACATGTAATACTTGCGAGAACGGTGGTGATGGCGGGGAATTCCAGTGGATTTCCGTATGACAAAATCAACGATCTCTTGTTGAGCAAACCACCTGCTTCGTGTGAAGCAGAGTAAAAATAGTTTCTTGTTGGATTTTCACAGTGAAACTGACGTGGAAGGTATCATCATGTCAAAATGAGTTTGAGGATTGGACAAACTTATTTGTTGAGCTTCTTAAATGTTTTGGTTTGTAATAATAATAATAATAATAATAATTAATAATAATAAATAATAATAATAAGGGGTCATTTCTACCTGGGGTAAAAATAATAATAAAATAGTAATAATAATATCGTAATCGTAAGCTTGAGATTTCTACAGCACCCAACAAAGGCTAAGTTGCGGGAACCAGCTTATTCGCAGACAAAACAAACTCGACAGGTAGTTCCAGGTCAAGATCCAACAGTCGGGCAGGCAGACAGTCAACAGCTATGGTGGATGGTGTTTGGAATTGAATTGGAAAGAGAGATAAGGGGAAGAGGAAGAATCAGGATAGGATATGTTGAAGAGGAATGTTTTCAGTTTTGAGTTAAAGATTTTCACTTTAACTTCAGTGCTTCAGTGTCTTGAACTGCTGTGACTCTACTGCTCTGCCAGAACTTGAAAAGATTTATCTGTTCCAGATGATATTTGTTCATTTTCCAGACAGTTTTAAAATCCTAATGGATCATGTCTGACTAAGGTAGAAAATAATGATATTTATAATATAATGATAATTTTAGTAAATAATAATGATGATGATGGTAATAAAATAACGGGTGACATTAATGATGATAGTAAATTGCTTGGACTTTGAATTCTTGTGGTTTTTTGTTGACAAAATGTGCATGAAGTGTAATTTCTGAATGAGGTCAAGAGTTGTTACCCCAGTGACTGGTGTCTGGTGCATTTGATATCGAGGTCTTGAAGCAACCATTGAACGATACCTTGTTGCCTTGTGCTTTATGATAACGGCACTATGGAAGACATTAGATTTGATCAGATTAAAATAGATAAAATAGAGAGGAGTCACAGGTATCAAATGATTAAATGACTCTATTGATACACATGCTTAGAAGAACTTGTGATGGGGTAATTTAGAACAACTAGGATTTGTCGGTTTCACATAAATCGTGAACAGTTGAACCACATTGAAAGACCATCATGTTGTTCATTATACCATACCATACCTCTGTAGAGTAAAAGTTCTTTAGTAAGGAGTGCAGTATCAGTATGAAGTGACTGTTGGTTAGGCTTGTGCATTATGTTAAAGTCTAAAGTCTTCAGGTAAAATTAAATTAGGTTTAGATTCATAAGCTTTTTTCAAAAATATGATTTGATAGGGTACCGTATAATTAGTTTAAGGATACAGAAACAACGCCACCTTTCTAAGGTACCACTTACATTTGATGTGTATGACTAATAGCACCTTAAGACTTCTTTTAGCTGGACTATTCGCCTGGAAGTTTATATAGTGCCGTTTGAGGAACCTCAGAAAGGTGCTGGATATCTTACAATTAGTGTATATAGTGCAAAATAGTGCACTGTATTTTAGGATTGATTTTTGATGCAGTTACTTGTTGGGCTTCATGTCAGTTACGGCATCGATGAAATTTCTGCTGATGCTTTCGCTTGTTTTTCTCATTATTTTTGCGAGTTTTCATTCGTCGTAATGCATTCTGTTTTGTGTATGGTAATGTAATGTAGAGTATTTAAAATTCATTATGCAAAGTTAAAAAGTTGTTAATGTTGTTTTATATATTATGTGGAGCAGAGGAGTTTGTAATATAACTTGTTCATGTAAGTTTTTAGGATGTGTTGTTGATGTTTGTATACTTCATATATGCAGTTAGAAGGATAGAAAAGAAGACTTAGTTATTAAAAGAGAACTTGGACATAAAATGTTAGTGACAGCAATTTCTTAGCCTCAGCATTTGATGTTCATGGTTACCATCACCGTCTGGTCTTCTTATTTTATATCTGTTTTAAGACGAAAACCACAAGTGTAACACACAGACGGACAGACAGACAGACAAAACTCTGGAATGGTTTTCCTGTCCTGCAAGGGAAGCAAACCTCTGGGTTCGCAATCCACCATGCCAGCCAATAAACTTTAACTGTCTGTCTGTCTGTATGTATGTATGTATGTATGTATGTATCTAATCTTTTATATAGCGCATTTTAAGAACCTCTCAAAAGCGCTGTGAACATGGCTGCCCAGTTAATTTAAACAAGTAAGTCTTGACTAACGAAGAGAATGTTTCTTGGGACAAATTCACAGAAATAGAACGAATGTTTATAGGAAGACTGTTCCACAGGAAAGGACCCATGCAGGACAATGCACGGTGTTGTCGTGCTGATGTACCACAGCGAGGAACCTGTAAATCTCCTCCGGATGAAGAGCGAAGCGACTGACGACCCGGATGGGCACCGACCGTCACGAACAACTCTCTCTGTCTGTCTGTCTGTCTGTCTGTCTGTCTGTCTGTCTGTCTGCCTGCATTTAAATGGATTGCTCAGATTAGACTAGATTGTATAAACTGAACATAAGCTGAGCATTTGCCATCTGCTAATGAGAACCGCAAATCCCAGATTAAAATGAGTGATAGGCGCCTTCTTCCAAGCATTTCCACATTCTGAGGAAGGATTAGGGATTTAAGGCAACATATACTGTGTTCACCGAAAGCCATAAAAGAAGGGTGCAATGAGCGGAGATGGTTGATACTGGTAATTACTGTCTGCATCAACCGCCATACATCAGTTGAGACCGTAGATCGTATGTTAAAGTGGAGTTCTGCTTCTTTGAATGTTGTTAGTTTCTGAAAACATACATATATACATACATACATTACATACATACATACATAACATACATACATTACATACATAACATACATACATACATAACATACATATATATATATATACATATATAACATACACAGATACGGCATAGCTTTGGAAGAAAGATGTTGCATGGATGTTACCCATATATTTGTATTTATGTGTGCATGTGTGTATATTTATATGTAGGTATGCATGAATTTGTGTATGCATGTATCAAGACAATACAGTATGTTAATACCTCATAAATGTGCCGTGTCTGTGTATGTACGTAATTATGTATGTATATATGCATTTATGTATGTATATATATGTATGTAGACATTAGTAATTACGTATGTATGTATGCATTTATGTATGCATATATATATATGTATGTAGACATTAGTAATTACGTATGTATGTATGCATTTATGTATGTATATATATGTATGTAGACATTAGTAATTACGTATGTATGTATGCATTTATGTATGTATATATGTATGTAGACATTTATATAGCGCCTAAGATCGAAGGCGCTTCTCGCTAGCCTGATGATGTGAGGCTCATATTTCTCTAATAACAGATTCATCTCTAGGCGATTGGTGCTTGGGTAAGAGAAAGTATCCATATAGTTTACGAGTGTAGAGTTTTCCCCACCAAAACGACATCATCAGTTAAACATAATCAGTTGTATCAGCATCGCTTCGTCCTTGATATCGTCGATGCCTTAATCACAAAGGGCCAACAAAAACAGTCTTTGTGGAGAGGAGATGAAGGGACCAAAGAACGCTTTCCAGTTTTAGAAGTAGCCAGAGATATGACTTGCTACGCTTCACTCGGCTGTCGTCATTCATCATATTGAGTGGATAACTGAGAAGGAAGTCAGAATAAATTGTCAGCTGTCAAGAAGGATGAAAATCCCTTAGTCGGGTTCCATGAGTGCACGAGATCCTGCCAATGGACGCTTTTCCAGCTATTCGAGCATCGTGCTTCTGCGGATGAACTTTGATTGGCACTGAAAACGTGCTTTGGAAATGCCCAGCTGCATGCATACATACACCTACATTCTTGCATACATGCAAACACATATACATACATACATACATACATGTATGCATGCATACATATACTTAACATACATCTATGCATACAGCATAACATACATAGATACATACATAATTGCATACACACATACATACATGCATAACATACACAAATAATATGCACATACATACATACATATATGCATGTATACATACATAACGTACATATATACATACATACACACAGCATGCATACACATACGTACAGCTCTAATCTGTATCCGGGTATATTAATGTTTCCCGAGGACATGCAGTTCAGTTTCTGACGCAATTACTCGAAGGGGTCAGAAGGTGAACGAGAGAGCGGGAGAGGAAGAGAGAGAGAGACCGTCGATTTCAGCGATTGAATCGAACCAAGTATCGGAAGTTCGGTTCATATAATTATGTAGGTCTTTTATTACCGAAATGACCATTTTTAATCTTGTGCATGGGATTTTTACATAGCAGCCAATTAGCGTTTCATATTCGTTTATTCGGAATATATCCCCGAGCATAAATCACCCAAACGACGGCTTCAGACATAGCCGGACAAGTCATTAGAGCTGCCGCCTTCATCGTTGTCTGTGTAATCCGTCTGTTCTGCGTCTGAAAAGGAGTGGCGGTCGAACACTGCGCAGCAACAGTAGCAGCCGACTTCTGATGAATTGTCCCCTTCCTTGATCACCCCTAACCCACCCCGCCAAGAGTAAATGATGATCTCATTCTGGTTCAACCCCCTCATCCGCCGGGGCCCTAATCATTTCGCTCAATCCATTTGCCGTCTTTCGGTGCTGGTTGGATGGCACGCCTCCTCGCTATCAGTGATTGCCAGGCAATTGCCCAGATTTCGCCGATATTGCCGACAGTAAAGGCACAGCGCCGACCGGGGAAGATTTATTGCGACGTGCGACTACGAAAAGAAATTGCCTTCAGTGTTTTCGGGATGAGGACAAACACCGAACAGCGTTACTCGTTTATTAGTCTTAGTGTTGGAAGTTACTGATTAAATTCTAAATCCTGGATAGATCGGTTTACGACCTCGGTTTAATAAAAGCGAATAAGCATTATATATAACGACCGAGCTGGAAGTGTGTAGATCTATTTGGTTATTGAGGAAAATGCATTTATTTCATGGTACTACCTTTTGCATATAAAAGCTCAGTTCAATGGCCGATACGGGAGTAGAGTTGGGTGGAGTGTACAGCTGAGCTGTAGGATGGTCGCCACCACACGATTCAAAGTTTATGCACGAAGCAGGGTGGCCACAATTAATCTTCTAATATTTCCTACACGTATGTAATCGTAATCGTAAGCTGGAGATTAAAGCGCCGAATGAAAGCCGAGTCGCGGGAACCACCTTATTCAAAGGCGCTCAGTCAAAACAAAATGGATAGGCAGGAAGGGTTCGGTTCCACATCAAGATGCAAGATTCAGGCAGGCAGACAGTGACGGTGGATGTTTGGAATTCAACAGGAAAGTGAGATAAGGGGAAGTGTTACTGCCTTAGTTTAAGGCCTTCGTTTGGTCCTTTGAACCAGCTCATCAGCGCGTCCAAGATAGTGTCAGAGAAATTCACCACAATGAAAGGTAGAGTTAACGAAATGCTTCTCCTGCCTTCTTTGACATCGGATCTGCTGACCCTGTGTATGTAGGCTAATTGGCACGAGCTCCGCTGAGTGTGAAGGCGGGTTTCACTCTTGTAGCTGTGAATACGGGCAAGACGTGCTTGCCGACACCAGCGCGAGAGGCAGTGGCTGAGAAATCGTGCTGCAGACTTCGGCGATTGGAGAGCAGAGAAGGAGCGCAGAGGAAGTGAGTAGATCAGAGCAAGAGAGCAGGACGGAGCAGAGGAGAACAGAGAAGAGACCAGAGCAGAGCAGAGGAGACGAGAGCAGAGGAGAGCAGAGCAGAAGAGAGCAGAGAAGGTCAGAGGGAGAGGAGACGAGAGCAGAGCAGAGGAGAGCAGAGGAGACGAGAGGAGACGCGAGGAAAGAGAAGAGAGCAGAGCAGAGAAGAGCAGAGCAGAAGAGCAGAGCAGCAAAGAGCAGAGCAGAGAAGAGCAGAGCAGAGGAGGAGAGAATAGAGGAGAGAGAAGAACAGAACAGAACAAAGCAAGGCTGAGCAGAGGATAAGACAACCCAGGTTATTCGGCAAGACCATGAAAATAGCAAAATTAGCTCAAATGACATAAAGTAATTAGGCATTTATATAGCGGTCACTTCGAGGAGGAAACATCGGCACTCCTATGAAGCTGCTCATAAAGGACTCTTCAGTCTGAAGTCTCCCGCAGTCCATCGTAGCCATACTTCGGTAACTTCTCCGGAAATCTTTCCATCTCGGGCGACCATTCGGCACACAGAGGCTGCGTTGCCCCGACAACGACATGCCCGTCATGAAGCCCCAGTTCGTGTCTGTTGACGGCCAACAACCCCCTTCGCCCCGGGTTCAACATGACCGTGTACTGCTTGGCCATGTCCGTGTAGTAGATGTGCCACTGTTCCCAGAGGGTCCGTTCGTTGCCCTTGCTCATTTCGCTCAGGAACCATTCCGTCGGTAAGATGCCCAGGACGACGGGTAGAAATGTTCCGTTGCGTTCCACCTCCTGGAACCAATCCTGGAACGCCCTCCAGTTGTCGGGCTGGGGGGAGAATCCCCAAGTGCAGATGACCCGATACATGAAAATAGTATAGTTGACAGGCACCTCGAGCAGTCCCCCATTCTTGTGTTCCATCTCCGGGTGTGATACACTGAAACCGCTGACGTCATTCAAATGTGCGTAGGCCGCGTGCGCCCTCTTGAGCCAGCGCCAGAAGAACGGCGATACGGTGATGTCGTCTTCGAGCAGAAGGGCGATCTCCCTCGTCCCTCGCCTCGGTCTCCAGCAGTTCATCCACTGGCCTTGGACTCCGACGTGCGCCGGGTGGACGTGGACGGACAGCGGACCGCGCGTGAAGTTGAAGCCGCGGGCGACTGCGAGGGTCTCGGCGTCGACGGACCCGCTTCCCGGCGCTCGGTCGATCCAGACGTGGAGGCTGATGTGGTCGCCGGCGGCGTAGTCGGCTTCTTCGAGGGCAGTCAGGCAGATGTTTAGCGACAGAGGGCGATCGAAAGCAAAGACGATGATCCGCAAATCAACGTCCATTCCGTACGAATGAATTTCTAACTTGGACCCGTTTCTGCTCAAATAGCCGTTGGCGCCTTCGACTCTTGCCTCCGCTTCTGACTCCCGCTGCTTCCCATCTTCTTCCTCCTCCTGCTGAAGAACTCTCTGCTGCTGCTGCTGCAGCTGAAGTCCTGATGGCGACAGCTCGACGGTGCTATAATTATCGGTTGCTGAGCGAACAACGCGTACTCGAGAATACTTAATCGAGCCTAACGAGGATGAGGAAGAGGAGGAGGAAGTGGATAGGATGGAGAAGGAGGAGGGTGATGGAAAGAAGCTGCCTTGCATTGTGATTATTAATATGAAGGAGGCACCGGTGACCAGCAATCCGGTGGCGACCATCATCGATAGGTTCAGCTTTCGACTGCAACGCCTTCTCATGGCTGAGCGTGACTAAGAAGGTGGCTACGACGACGTTGTATGGTCTTCCTCTCTGCGTCACTCTTTCTGTCTGGCTCTCTCTCCGTCCTCCTGTTAGGTCGTGTGTCCGTTTAGATCCGCTGCTAGTCTGGGGAAAAAACAGATGATAAGGAAAAGATGACCTATTCATCATCTTCACGCTGTTCAAATGCCATACAACATCCACAGTAGCCCTCTGTTTATCTCTACATGTCTGACTTTGGATCTAAACACCGAAACCAGCCAGCAAAGACACGAAAATAATGTTAGGGCTTTAAAAAGTACTGGCTTATTTTATTACACTTTCATATACATACACAACACTACTGGTGTGATCCGTGTGTGAAAGCGTGGCTTATCCCGTATCAGTCTGGCGTTTTTCTATTTGCGCAGGACCTAATTAAAGATTTATTAATTAGTTACTTCGTTCAAACATTTCCATCTCTTCAGATATCTACTCAAAAGTTCAGTGTATTATTGTCTTCATTTATTTAGGCTTAAACTAAACGAGAATTTGTCTGTCTGTCTGTCCATCTGTCCGTCCGTCCGTCTGCCTGTCTGCTTGTCTGTCTGTCCGTCCGTCGGTCTGCCTGTGTATACCTTGTCGGTGTGTCTGTGCGTGTGTGTCTGTCTGTCTCCCTGCCTGTATGCGTGTATTCATATCAAGTGTTACTGTCAACTTTCCCTTAGCAAACCTCACCTCACTGCTGAAGAATTCTCAGTTGAGCCTAAATTCGGACGTCGATATGCCACGGCGTAGACAATTTATGTCGTCTCTTTGGTGGCTGGTCCAAAGCTATGCAATTCATCGCCAAGTTCTCTACCTTCTGTCAGGTCTAACCTGAAGACTCTTCTGTTCCAACTTGCTTATACCCCTCCATCCTGAGCCCGACTTCTGGTTCCTCTGACCTATTGCGACCAGGCTGCTAAAAATGAAGCTCGATTTTTACTACTGTTTCGCTTAAAGCCACCACTGATTGGTGCCTTGTGCATCAAGATAACGGCGCTATAGAAGTCTTTAGATTACACGCATACAGATCGATAGACACATAGGCAGGTAAACATGACACTATAGATGTATTTTGTCTGTCTATTTCTCCTTCTACTTCTCGGTGTCTGTCTCCGTCTGTTCTTCTGTCTGTATCTGTTTCTGTCTCTGGATATTTCTCAGTCTCTTTGTTTATGTGTCTTTCTCATTTTGGCTGCCTGTCTCGTGTCTTTCTTGTCGCTAGCATAATATGTCCTCGAGCTCATCTTCTAGCCTCACAGGTGAGTTATACCTGGGAGATGCAAGAAGAGAGCCACGTTCATGTACATTTACACATACATGTATACATTCATACATAAATACATACATACATAAATATTAAATACATACATACATGCACACATACACACACATACATACATATATACATACATACATGCACACATACATACATACACACACATATATACATACATACATACACACATACATACATACATGCATACATACATACACATGCATATATACACATACATGCATACATACACATACATATATACACACATACATACATACATCCATACACACATACATACATACATCCATACATACATACACATACATACATACACACATACTTACACACATGCATAAATACATATACAAATACATATATGTATACATACATACATGCATATGTATGTATGCATACATACATACATTCCTACATACATACGTATGCATACATGTTCTTGGACGTGTCTTCATCTTCTAGCCTCACTGAATCTGTCTGACTCAGGTAGCTTATACCTGGGAGATGCAAGATGAGAGCTCTTTGTAGCCTAATTTCATTAAGGCCTCTGCGTCTGCGTCTGCCTCGTATTCCTACGCCGTATGGTGTTGCTCGCATGTAGCCTTCCGCCACATTTAATCCGCAGGCATATAGTTAAAGAAAAACACGATAGGAATTCATATCACGCCCTGTATGTATGTATGTATATGTGAATGTATGTATGTATGTATGCTTGTATGT
Organism: Norana najaformis; assembly: GCA_964023275.1. Taxonomy (NCBI): domain Eukaryota; kingdom Metazoa; phylum Annelida; class Clitellata; order Crassiclitellata; family Hormogastridae; genus Norana; species Norana najaformis. Next base: position 29,447,076 of record OZ029921.1, read on the forward strand.
ATGTACGTATGTATGTATGTGTATGTATGTATGTATGCTTGTATGTATGTATGTATGTATGTATGTGTATGTATGTATGTATGCATGTATGTATGTATGCATGCTTGTATGTATGTATGTATGTATGTGTGTATGTATGTATGTATGTATGTAAGTAAGTAAGTATATTCTTTATTAACCAATAGCTAATCGCACATCGGTTTACAAGTATTTAAGAACTCAAGAAAACTTAATATTCATACAACATCCTAACAATAAAACATTTACGCGTTAAATTGTCAGCAGGAGGAACAATACGATCATGGGTGTGGGGCCGTAGGGAATAACTGAGGGTTTTAATTGGTGGGAGTAGCTGATGTAAGACATGATTTGGGTTGTTCAAGATTGCTTTAAAGAGACGAGCATCAGCTGTGCCACAGAGTTCATCGAAAGTTGGGGAGTTCCCAGGAAGATAGCGGAGACGCACAAGTCTCCGCATCAAAGCCTGGAGCCGAGCTCTAGCCTGTGCCCCAGCATAGCCCCACCACACGGGAGAGGCGTACAGCATCCTGGCCAGTGTTGTGGCTCGGACAACGTCGTAGAGCCGAGGGCCAGTTAGGCCATGTGCTACAAGAATTCGTATGGCATATAAAGACTGACGCGCCTGACTATGAATCCGATCAATATGAGAATCAAAATTTAACATCCTCGATAGGGTAACACCCAATATTGTCATCTCTGGTACCCTGGTTAAACCGGGAATCACAATAGGTAAAATTATCTGCTGATTTCTCTTTCTTGGCCGGTGAATTATCATTTCACATGTCTTTTTATGATTAAGTTTCAAATATCTGAAATCAGCCACTATCGGGACGCGAACCGGGGATCCTCACGCACAGAGGCTTCCTTGGCGTACGCGCTTACCGATGTAGCTAACTAGACAAGTTATACAATGACTTCTATAGCGCTGCAATAATAATGCTTAAAGCAACAAGGTGAATTCGCAGTCAAAATTATGATCCGTTAAAGAATCCGGGTCAAAATCCGATAAATCAGAGAAACCAGAGGTGGGAAAGTAAGCTGAAACAGATGAGGTTTAAGTTTACTTCGGAGTGTGCGAGACCCCCCCCCCACCGAGACGTTCTTGTGGACCTTGAGCAAGTCCTTCATGCGCAAATGCTGAGCGCCATCGATTGATGCGTAGTCATTTGATAGTGGCGCATAATAAAAAGCAAAAAATCTGTTTTATATCACGAATGCGCTGAATAAACAACATTTCCGACTTCCCTCTCAGCGATCGCCCTTTTCAGTCTGATATCAAGCATATTACAATGTCATAAATTTAGTAATTATGTAAAACAGCCAGACTAGTCTTTCTTAACTCCTGCTGCTTGGTCTCTTCCGCTGCCATTTTAGTCTAGCGCCCATTAAAAATATCACTCTTTTCCTAAAACGGATTCCTAAAGAGTTACGAATTCGTTTCCAGAAATCCTGCAGACCACACTTCTTTTAACAACAGCCAAACATGGCCGTAAAACAAGGCGGGCTCATAAAACTGTTGAGGTAGGAAGCAAATGTCTATAGGTCGAAGTCGACGACCACTACACGAATCCAGACGATATACGGCTAATTTGGGTATTACGCCGATTTTATGTAGGCCTACCATTAAGACGTTGCTGCTTATTATTATAGAGCAAAGCCAAAAGGTTAGAAATACTACATCTCTCGCTTATCGTCGTTTTTAAGAACAAAACAAAGCAAATAATTACAGTAGGCCTACTATTTCATACGATACGCGATTCCAATTCAATACAATGCTGTGCCACGCAGTGTAATCGTAATAAGTTGTACAGTAAAGTATTGTTCACTTGTACAACCAATACAAAACAATACAATGATTCATATTTCGCGTCGTTTGCAATGCACTGCATTAGAAATATTGATCTAGCGCATTTTTAATATGTTCATATGCACGATCAAGATAGAATGCATAATTCTATTTCTTACGCGGCGCCGATAAGTTATCATTGTTTCAGTGCGGAGCTATATAAATATGTGATCAGACTGCATACTGTCCAACGGCTAAATTGATTCGTGTTCGCCGCGTGACCTTTTGACCCTCTCCGGCGTTCTGCGTCGCTGGCAAACGGGGCATCAGCGCAGTTGACCCGCGCATCCTTAGTCTGCCTGCCAATGAGCGGGAAAGACTCTGTTGGGGCTTAGGGACCTGTCCCCGTTCTCCAAACACTGATCGATAAGACGGAACGAGAGATTGCGGCGATTACGGCCGGAAAACGGAGTTTTACGCCGTTTTGCGGCCTCATCGCTGGCAATAATCTTCTCCTCCGGCAAACGAAACATCTGCATCCGTAATCAGGGCCGACCGGCCTCCGATAGCTTCATCTACACTAGACGGTGTGCAGAGTTGTTGGGTCAGTTTCGGCGCCCAGTCGGATGCTGCTAAGTTAATTGGGTGGACAGCAGCGTAGCTAGCCTTCCGAGGGCCCTTGTGCAAACTGAACTTTGGCTATTTGCTTTAAATAATTCAGCAACCGGGCCTTGGCCCCTTGGGGGCTCGGGCGGGCCCTGACCTCGGGGGCCCTTGTGCTCTGCACAAGCTGCACAACCTATTGCTACGCCCCTGGGGTGAACCTTTTGCAAGACACGATTGATATACTGATCGGTAAACCGAAGTAAGGTAACGGGGGTACTTGTACCTCTAGACAAAACTAGTTGTAAGGTAAGATGCATATTGTACATCAGTAAGTCATCATAAGAGGCTGCATGGGTAAAATATGTGTTGGTAAGAACAAAAATATCGATATGTAAGATACTGTAGGAAAATTAATGTTAGCTAAAGTTGACACTGCTATTAAGAAGTTTATCAAAGTTCATCAAAGTTTATCAAAGTTTTTCAAAGTTTATCAACGGGTAAACTTTGCACATAATTGTATTGGTAAGTCTTTACGCGTCTGCGCAGGACTGTCAGCGGAGACTCTTTCCGGCTACATGCTCATCAATCAAATTTTTTTACTGCAAATCTGTGACAATAAATGCGGAAATAGAAAGAGCCCCATTAATAGTCAGGGAAGATAGAGCAATCACCATGCTCATATACACAACTTCCATAGGTATCAAAATAAAGTGCTGGGGGTCAGCCTACGGGGCCCATAAAATCAGAAGTTAAGGGATCCCAAAAAGTAGCTACAGGGCTAAAACCCCATTAACTCGAACGCTGGTCTATCTCTCTCCTATCCATAGCATATAGCCTTCCTTCTTGGTTACATGGCTACGTATTGCAATGTAGCAGTCTTTTGGCGCCTTGGGATTGTAACAAGATTGTTACGTTGCGCTCCAGTGTGACTGAATTAAGCCAACCGTGACGGTATTTAGCCAATTACAGCCATGCATGCAATAAGTCACCAAGATACTATTCAATTTCGATATATATATATATATATATATATAGTTGGCAGGCCAACGTCGGTCGAGCGCCGCGGATTTGACACGCCACAGTGCGTCGCAGAGGCGTCTGCTTGGCTTACTGCATTATTTACTGAAGAGAGGTCGACTTCTACTGAGACATCAGCCGCGTCTTCTGCTTCTTCTTCTTGTGTGTACATTCAATTCTCGGTCCAATGAATTTTATATGCCACTCCGTCCCCGAGGAGTCGTTGTCGCGAGGATAATGATGCCCCAGCTGCTGCTGCTGTTGCTGGAGCTGTTGGTGCGGATGCTGTCGTCGTATCATTGTTTTGGCCACTTGCCATTAATTGGCACCGAATGAATGATATTGCGCCCGCTTTGAACGGCGACATTCATCCCTAGCGCATCGTTTACAGTCTATTGTTGGCACTGTGATCCTGTTCTTCTTCCTTATTTTCCTCCTTCTCCTGCACCTCCTCCTTCTACTTCTCCTCTTCTTCCTCCTTCTTCTCATATTTCTTCTTCTCCTCCTTCTCCTTTTCATACTTCTCCTATTCCTCCTCCTTCTCCTCCTCCTTCTTCTCATACTTTACTCCTCCTACTCGTTCCGCTTCTCCTCCATCTTCTTTTCCTCCTCCTGCTCCCCCTTTCTTCTTCCTCCTTCTCTTCCTATCCTCCTCTGCCTTATCCCCTTCCTCTTCCACTTGCTCCTTCTTCTCCTCTTCCTCCCTTTACTCTTCCTCTCTTCCTGCTCCTCCTCATATTCCTCTTCCTCCTTCCCCTCCTCCTCCTTCTCCTCCTCCTCCTTCTTTTTCTCCTCCTCCTCCTCCTTCTTTTTCTCCTCCTCGTCCTCGTCCTCCTCCTCGTCCTCCGCTGAGATGCGGCGCAGAGCGGACTGTTTACTGTGGATCGAATGTTTTTCCAATCGACCGCTCATGAATATTCATGTGCCCTGGCAAAGGCATGGTACAGTCGTCGCTCCCTAACATGTAACTGATACTTTGGCGCATAAAAGATGCACACATAGTCAAGCAAGTAAGCAGGAAATGTAAGGTAATCGTTCCCTCGTCAAACTTTAAATTGAGAAGAGTTGGCCCGACAGAGGCAGGGAGAGATTTCGTTGAGCGTCAAGACCGCTAGACAGTGATGGGGTCTGTTATGGCAGAGGCTGCTCCAACGAGTGACTCTGCTTCTGCAGCTTATTGCTATACTGCGTTTGACTCTGGCCTTTGCGTCTGGGGTTCCCTTTTTAATATATAGCTATGTAAATAGGCATGCGTGCATGTTTTTATGCATGTATGTATGTATGTGTGCATGTATGTATATATGTATGATGTATGTATGTATGTATGATGTATGTATGATGTATGTATGTTTGTATGATGTATGTATGTATGTATGTGCACATGCATGTATGTATATATGTATGATGTATGTATGATGTATTTATTTATTTATTTATTTATACGGAACACTTATATAGCGCCCCTTCAAGAAAACTACTCAGAAGAGCTCCCAAACCAACCTCGGCGAAAGAGAACAGTCTTAAGAGAAGAATAGAAGATAGAAGTAAAATCCCGGGGTAGAAGACGTAGAGTAACAGGAAGTCCATTCCAGATGGTTGGGCCAGCAACAGAGAAAGCACGACGCTGCATACTCGAGGTGCGAGCGCGAGGCACTAGTAGATTACCACATGTATGTATGTATCATGTATGTATGTATGTATGTATGTATTTATGCGTGCGTGCATGTATGTATATATGTATGATGTATGTATGCATGTGTACATGCATGTATGTATATATGTATGATGTATGTATGCATGTGTACATGCATGTATGTATATATGTATGATGTATGTATGCATGTAAATATGCATGCATTTATGTTTGTATGTATGATGTATGATGTATGTATGTATGTGTGAATGCATGCTTGTATTATGTATGTAAATATGCATTCATGCATGTTTTTACGTATGTATGCATGTTTCAATACACTTTATACAGCGCCTTTTAGTACCTCTGAAAATCGCTGCACACATGACCATCTAACAGATCTAAACAAAAGCATTTAAAGGCAACATTTCCTGCGTGTGGCCACTCTGTCGAACGCCACTGCGTTTAAAAATGTTTGGTTAGAACGCTTGAGTGCCAGTACATCATCATCATGGTATAATAAGACGTAGATTAAACATAAAAAGCACTAGATTTGACAAATGACCGAAGGAAATGTAGCCTAAATATTTATTCGCACCTATCGTCGCCAAATGGCTGACGTCAGGCACTGATATTAATGATGATGACGACGACGATGATAATGATGATAATGCGAACTTGATATGTTACCTTGACACGTGGTGACTGACGGTAGTCGGTGTACCGTGAGCTAATGCATCTCTCGCGATCGTCTAAAGCAGCAATCACGCACGTGGCAGCGACATCACCGATGCTACGGATGCTGCTACTGCTGCTGCGGCGGTGGCATCGACTCTGCTCGCCTATGATGTTCACGCAGACGACAGTGATGCTGAGGCAGAGGATGGTGCTACGTGGAGTCTGAGATGCGGAGACTGAGATGCGCCAGCCTCGACAATCAAGCGCCGAACACAAAGTAAACCAGCTCCGCAGCCACTCAGTAGGAACAGGATTATCACCAGCATCTGAGGTCATGAAGGTCGCTGTTGCTGCTGCGATAAGTGTTGCTGGCCACTAGACCGTGCAGAATGAAACGATGAAAGGCTGTTTATATTGCGCTGTTTATGCCAGGATTCACCAAGACGAGGCAGGCGACTATAATCAAAACCGAGCTTAGATATCCTTATCCCTTCTTGGTTTTATTAGTCGTAAGTCTGCGATTATAATTTTGGTTAGTAGGTTACACGGTGCTATTATTTTTTGCATGGGGGGAAAGGGGAACATACCCGTCCACTGTTTCGGACTATCCGTCCGTCCGTCCGTCCGTCCGTCCGTCCGTCCGTCCGTCCGTCCGTCCCTCCCTCCCTCCCTCCCTCCCTCCCTCCCTCCCTGCTTCCCTCCCTCCCTCCCTCCTGATTAGTACAGTACCCAAGTTTGTGCTAAGGAGTATTTTCTTAAGTCTGCTTTGGATTTTGTGCGTTTTCCACGGTCTTGCTGTTGCTTATTTAGGCTATTCTCTCTCTTTCCCTCCACCTCTTCTCTTCTCGCTCTCGTTCTCCTTTTGTTGTTCAGATTGCTTTGTCCTTTTCCAACTCATTATTTCTGTCTTGTTTTCGCCTTTTCAGCTTTATTTCTTCACCTCTACAATCATCTCCCTCCTTCCGAATACCTTCCTAATTCCATATTATTCCTAGACATTCATCCAACTCTGTCCTCTTTTTTCCGCCTCGCTCTCCGCTCATATTTTCTTTCTCCTCGATTCTTCACTTCTCTCCACCTTTTCCTTCTTCATCCTCCTCAGTTTCCATCATTTTTCCTCCTTATTATTCTTCTTCCAGCTCGTTTTGCCTTATCCTTCCTTTTGCTCCTCCTCTTTATTCTTCCTTTTGCTTCTCCTCTTTCTTCTTTCTTCTTACTCCATGTCTATCCTTTTCCTTTGCATTCTTATCGATCGCTACGGTTGGATATTTACGGCGAGTCGATTCCTAGAGCCTAAGGTGAATGGACAGACAGACACAGACGGACGAACGGACGAAGGGACAGACACAGCCAGGAAAATATATGCAAGGATGAAGGGACAAACAGACAGAAAGACAGACAGACAGACGCACGGACAAGGAGACGGGCAGAGAGAAAGGCAGAAGGACAGACCTACAGTAAAAGTGACAGGCAGAAGGACAGAGGCATTGGCAAGGGGACAGACATGCATACATACACACAGACCTAAAGGCAGACACAGACAGACAGGCAGGCGCACTAACAAAGGGACAAACAGACAGACAAAGGGACGGACAAAGAGAAGGGAAGTGAGACAGAAAGGGGAGTGGAGGGGTGTTTTCTTCTGGAGGACGACGCGTCGTGTGCCGCCGAGAGACGGATCGGTGTCTGGCTGCAGAGGCAGGCACAGGAAGGATAAGGACGAAGCAGAAGAAGAAGATGCGATCGATGGGCAGGTTAAAGCCGCGTTTAATCCGGGGGCCGTAACCGCTGGGGATCGCGTCCGGCTATTTGTCAATGCTTGACCCCACTGACCGGCGTGTCGTACGATTAGGCGCTAGGTGATGGACTGGAATTAGGCAGCGACGTGCGATGATTGGAAAACTCGAGTGGACAGCCACGATGACCAGCGCTGGCCAGCCCAGCTGGACAAAGAGGAAAGCAATTCCACGCTGACCTAGCTTGCTGATGTATCGCCGGACACGAGTACGGATGGAGATACGGACGCAGACACGGTAGCATAGGGAGGATGGACTGAGGGACGCTCGGGCGGAGGGAAGCAGAATGAAGGGCGGGTGAACGGACGGAGGGAAGCAGAAGGAAAGGCGGATGAACGGACGGAGGGAAGCAGAAGGAAGAGCGGGCGAACGGACGGAGGGAAGCAGAAGGAAGGGCGTGTGAACGGACGGAGGGAAGTAGAGGGAAGGGCAGATAAACGGGAGGCGGGACGGGAGGCGAAATAAATCGCCCGATTGAAGTTTGAAGGTCGTAATTCCTATGTAAACGAACGCTGTATTAAAGAGCTACTGCCGAGACGATCTTAATGCATTGACTTCAGCTGTTATGTATCATCGTCATCATTATCGTCATCGTCTTCGTCATCATCATCATCATCATCGTCATCACCACCACCACAATCATAATCATAATCATAATCACCATCATCATCACCATCATCATCAGCATCATCATCATCATCATCATCATCATCATCATCATCATCATCATCATCACAATCATAATCATAATTATCATCGTCATCATCATCATCATTATCATCGTCACCATCGTCATCCTTGTTGACGTCATCATCATCATCATTAGCTTTAAGCTTCATCGGCATAATCGACATCTTTATCATCTTTTTCGTGTGCAGAAGAAATGAATGCAGAATATGAATAGAAATGAGAAAAAAGAGTAAATGATGGCAGACTGGGAACATAGACAAAGGAAGGATGAGAAGAAGGGACTGATGAAGAAAGGAGTGATGCAGGCCTAATAGAAGAAACGGCAAAGAAAACTTGAAATCAGAGAGGAAGAATGCAAAAATTAGAGGCATCATAATAAGCCAACGATAGAAAGAGACGTTGCCATATTACTTCTACTTTTTCGGCGGTCCAGCTTAATGCAAGAGAAGCTGAAAGTCACAGATGAACATCACCATCACCATCGTCACCACCGCCACCGCCATCACAGGTTTGGCAGACAGAAAAAACTAATACACTGCATTAAATTCGAGACAGACAATGTCCTCGCGACCGGAAAGGGAGAGGGCATAACTAGGGTGGACAGTTGACGGGTAACGGGAGACGGTGCCTTAGGGTGTTTAATCGTAATCGTAATCGTAATCCCAAGATTTTTACAACGCCCAACGAAAGCCGCGCCGCGGGGACCAGCTTATTCACAGGCGCTCAGTCAAAACAAAATCGATAGGCAAAAGGGTTCGGTTCCGGGTCAAGATCCAAGAGTCCGGCAGAGAGACAGCGTGGGCGGGTGAACGTGTTTATCCCTATGCTCGGTCGGTCGGTCGGTCGATGGGTCTGAGCCGGTGTTTTAGATGAGATTTCCGTTTGCGTGTTTTCTTGGAACAATTCTCTACAATGAAGTATAAACTGAAATTTATATCGCACGGGAGCAGAATATAAGTCGAGGCCTCTGCGGCGTTTCAGCGCTTCGCTGGTCATCGGATTTGACGGACGCGAAGATAGACGGATGGACACGATGACAAACGGACGAACGGACGAATCCAAGGACAAAAGGACTAATGGACGGACAGAAGCGCAAATAGGGGAAGAACGTAAGGACGAACGGACAGACAATGGATCGACGGAGTGGCAAATAGAAGGACAAATAGACTGACACAGGAGGCAATGGACATATGGTTAAACGGAAGGTCAAACGGGTGGAAGGACAGCGAAGTGGAAGGACTCAATAAAAGACAGAAGGAACGTCACATAAACGGACGGAAGGACAGAAAAACGGACCGATCGACAGACAGACAGACAGACGCACTAACATAGGGATAGACAGACAGGCGCACAGACGCACAGATAAAGGGACGGACAAAGAGAAGGGCAGTGAGACAGAGAGGGGAGTGGAGGGCTGTTTCATCTGGAGGATCGACGGCTCAACGGATGCGAAGACACACAGAACAGCCGACAGACAGATGGCAGTGGAGGGAAGTATCTGCCAAGAGGAGCACAAGGGAGCCATGAATGTCTAACGAACAGAAGTGTGCATGCATTGGGCGCACAGTTGAAGCAATGCAGCCAGACCATAAGCCGGGAAGACTGCAAAAGCCGATTAGAACAGCAAAGTGCCAGATCAGCTGAAGCCGATAATGAAAACAACACGAAAAGAAACGCAGAGACTTGAAATAGAAAGCGAACAGAAGAATAAAACGCCGAGATTGTTGAAAAACTAATGCAGCACTAAGAACCGAATCTCTGAGAATATGAGAGTAACGATTGCAAAAGACGGGAAACGCCGGAGGGTGACAGAATAAGCCAAGAAGGACAACAACAGTCACGAAGAACAGAAAAAGCCACGAGGAACAGCGAAAGCAACGAAGGACAACAACTGTCATGAGGGACAACAACTGTCACAAGGGACAACAACTGTCATGAGGGACAGCAACTGTCAGGAGGGACAGCAAAATCAATAAGGGACAACAAAACACAAAGGACAACAACAGCCACTCAGAACAACAACTGTCATGAGGGACAACAACTGTCATGAACGACAACAACTGTCATGAGGGACAGCAAGTCAATGAAGTCATAAAGAACAGCAAAGCCACGAGGGACACAAAACTCATAAAGAACAGCAACAGCCACGAGGGACAGCAAGAATCATGAAGGACCGGAAAAGTCTTGAGGGACAGGAAAAGTCTTGAGGGACAGCAGAAATCACAAAGGGCGAGAAAAGCGATGATGGATAATCAAGTAACAAATTACTAAGCGTCACCGAAATATGTTTATTTTCATAAGATAAATGCTGAAGATGTCATCGGCTGCGACCTATACATCTGCACATCCGATGTCCGATCCAAAATATATTGCCAATAAAGACATACATATTTCTGTACACACGTGGTCGAAGCCAGATCGTTTTACTCGGGGGAACTGAACTGTGGGGGAAGTGATGGGGTGGTGGATCGTGCTGGGACGCAGGTGGCTCGGTTAAATCGAATGCCGCATTCAGTCTGTAGTGGACGCCACGGCAGTAGACCATCCATCGACTCCGGGTTCGGAAATGTCATGGATCATTTCCAGCTCATCGCTACTCCAACAGCCACCGGTGCACGTGTACTCTCTCTCTCTCTCTCTCTCTCTCTCTCTCTCTCTCTCTCTCTCTCTCTCACACACACACACCAACACACACGCATACACACAGACACACACACCAACACACACGCATACACACAGACACACACAAACACGCACACGCACACACACACCACGCACACTCACACATTTCTGTTGTTAAGCGTCTAATACATAGATGGACGCATAAACACACACACATACACACACAAACACATATACACACATACACACATACAGTATATCTATATATATGCAAACGGAGATGTGCGCATATCTACATATAGTCTACAAATAGATATAAAAATACAAATATGTGTTACAGTGTATGTGTAATTTAGATTTATGTATCTTTGTTATCTTATTTCATCATCATAATCATCATCATAATCATCATAAGTTCCTGACGCCAGCCGTTTGGCAGCGATGGTGCGAATAAATGATCTTCACTCTTTTCGATCATTTGTCATATTAATTGCTCTTCTCATGTTTAGTCCAAGTTTTATTATGGTCTCGTTAATATACTGTCTGGACAGCGAAATCTTAGCCTTCCTTGCTTTTATTTCCTTCTCATATTGCATGTGATACGTTCTGTGCGATTTGGTCATTTCGTATTCTTTCCAAGTGACCCATCCATCGGAGTCTTCACTGAACTGATATGAGCTGGCTTCGGAATATTGCAGGAATCTCACGGCTACAGGAAATTACAAATGATGAAATACGACAATTCTTTGAAATACAGACAACTGTATTACAGATAAAGTCATCTGTATTGGAGTTGTCTGTATTTCCAAGAATTGTCATATTTCATCATTTGTAATTTTCTTGTAGCAGTGAGATTCCGGCAATATTCCGAAGCCAGCTCATATCTGTTGCGAGGATTCGTTTTAATGTTGCTTTCTTTTGCTTATTTGATTCTTTGAATATTGTCCTATTCATTTTATCTTATTTGATTATTTGAATACCGGCTTGTATATTGCATATTTTGTATGCAATCTGCAAATATGATATGCAAATCACTGTAGTATTGCAAATTGTGTATGCATACATCTGTATGTTGGGTTATTGTATATGCATGTATACTGGCACATATATTCATATATATATACAATATACACATATATACTATATGTGTATATTGTATACATATATGCAAGACGCATGTTAGTATACAAATGTATATTAATACGGGCGTGTTTATATTGTATAGACAGGCATATATATGCAATACTCCATGCATTACATATGCAATCTCATATGATATATTTTTATGCAATTTACACGACAGTATATATGCTTTATATATGTATATACCCTGATATATAGCTTATCATTTGCTGGGCATATGTACATTATAAGGATATATATTGAGATTGGCGTGAGAGAATTTTTTGAGGATTGTTTTGTCCATCACTGGTCGGAGCTGGGTGGGTGATCTGAGATCAAATCAAGTCACGCCTCTGGGGCATCGGCCTCGCAGCATCCGCATCATCATCATCATCATCATCATCATCATCATCATCATCATCATCACATTCATCATCATCAGCAGCAGCCAGCCATATGTCACCGGCCATCAGAGTCGTGACATCTCAGACGTGACTTTAACACGACGCGTGTCAGGCTAACAAATGAGGGCCAAGTTGTGATTGCCCATCCGTCATAGACGCACAAAAGTGCATAGACTGTTCTCTTTTCTCTGTAAAAATATAGTCAGGCTAGAAAATAATAGAAAGACATTTTTTACGTATACACCTGTACCTATGTATATACCTTTACTTGTGCGACACGGTGGTCTATCGGTAATAATCTTGGTCAATAACCTTGCGGTTGCGGGTTCGACTATCATGACGCGGATTCAGCAATTCTGCACCAGCCATACGGAATAGTCTTCCTGTTTACATTACTCACGACAATATCTCACTAGACATATTCGTAAAGCGGCTTAAGACCTATTTTTATCGTCTTGTTTTTGTTGTCTGACCGCCGTGACCCACCCACGCCTTCGATTCCTCGCTCAGTCCATGGACATATGGCGTGTTTTCAAATGCATTACTTACTTACTTACTTACTTAAAGACCCTGGGCAAGTGTTTGCTAACACGTGCCTCTGTCACGAAGTAGTATATTCTGGTGTCGGTGTAAGCTGAGAAGTAAACGGCAAGTCCTGCGGTGCGCTGGCCCCTTGTCCAGGAAATTGAGGTTCTCCCATTGCTGGCTCAAGGGCCTAAGAAAAATGGAAGTGATTATTACTTAAAGTTACTGGTTTCCTCTTGTTTCCACTGGCGTCCAAGAGATGCATTCACTCGAGTTTTGTCTAAGTTCCGCCTGCAGGTGAATTACCGACCTATAAGACGCTTCTGTCTAAGTGCGTGCGAAACTTCATTATCTCGCTCTCTGACATTCATCTAAGCACGACTAAGACATTCATCTATTCCTGACACCGTTATCTGGCAATGTGCAAGTGATTCATCTACTTCTGACATCCCGTCAGATGCAGTTCCGTCGATCCTTTCTCCTCGTTTGACTTAATTTTGACTATCGACGCCGAGATCTCGTTGTACACTCGAAGCCAAACGAGAACTGACAGGATCTACGTTTCGTTCGCAAGCAAAGACTTCGTATAGCATGAGCGAATCGACTGTAAAGAGAAAAGAATACTGAAGATTTGTGTCCTGTAGAATTTCTTGTTAGTCGGTGAATACGGTAGCCTACAGTATTGGTAAAAGTGAAAGGACACGGTTTTATATAGAGACCGTATGGCCTCGACACTGCTCATTTTTCTGTGAGTTTATCGGGTGAGATCCCTCACCACTGCTGCCCGTTTTAATGGACGCCACGCCATTTAAGGCCCCCACGTACGGACCGTACTATCCCGAAATTAAATCTCTTAAGTATAGCAACTATCGGTATGCGAACCGGCATCCTCGCGCTCAGAGGCGCCTTGACGTACGCGGTAACAAATATAACTAGCTAGGCCAGTGGTGTGAGCGCCTGCCTTGTAAAGCGGAGGGGGTGGGTTCGAGTCTCCCTTAGACTGGGAGGCGAGTTATGGAGTAGAGGCCTAACGGTTCTTGATTGGCTGTGTCCAATGATTTTGCCGTTTTGCTTAGAAATGACCATCGATTAAATAAAATAAAATAAATTCCTTTGGCTTTTGAAAGAGGACAGAACCTCGGCATTGCAGGGAGCTGGATGGGAGAGAAGGCATGGGCGCATGACACAGTTAAGAAAATGGTTTATCACACAGCTAGGTCTACCAAACTACTCATATCATAATGTAATGTAATGCATGTAACGTAACAAGCATTTATATAGCGCCTTTCAAGCATCTCTCAAAAGCGCTGGAGAATAAGTCTGGAGTCAGTTATCTTCCGACAGTCTTTCATTCTTATAGTTTATGCATCGTATTTCTATTCACTACACATTTACACAGTGCATAATACAAAGCGTGCATAGACGAATATATCTACATATAAGAATCTGCTCAACCTGTGGCTTCCAACTGATGCAAGTGAATGAGACTGAGAATGAGTTTCTGTTTCACCTTCTTCTTCCTCCTCCTCCTCCTCCTCCTCCTCCTTCTCCTATTCCTCCTCCTCCTCATCTTCGTCCTCTTCCTCCTCGTCGTCGTATCCGTCGTCAATTAGAGTCGAATTATGCAGAGAACCTCTTGGGAGCCCGATGTTCTTTCTAATGCAAGGATCTTATGTCAACTTCGTGACTGCCACTCCTAATCATCTGACCCTCCCTCAGGGCCTCTGAGTCAACAGAAGAACCTACGCTAGCCTAGAAGCGGATAGGCGCAGCTAAGGCAAGTTAAAGGCGTCTGAAGGCTTTAGGAGAAGCCACTTTCTTAGAAGGGTGACTTGTTCTCCTCTCTCCTTCTCTCTCTGGTCTTCTGGCAACCGGACTTGGTTCTTGACATGGCATCTTTGGACAACCCCACTCACTTGACGCAGCGCTCGTGAATAAGGTGGTGCCCTGCGCTTTGCTTTTAAGCAGCGCTTTAGAAATTTCGGGTTTACGATTACGATTACGAGTACGATTATTCTCGAGTCGTTTGTGACAAAATGCGTTCAAGGACATACGAGAAACTATGCTTGTCAATGTAAATTCTACAACCTACTCAAAGAGCAGCAAATGGAATTAATATGTATCTGCTGTCTCCAAACGGTAGAATTATTGATACCAGCTTCGACTGGGGGTCCAAGGTCCTCGTGCGACTCCAGAGACATTGAAACAAGTGAGTAGCAGCAGATCCGGCAAATCGCCGGATGGCTGCTCTTACCCCAGATTCTGCCCGCATCACAAAGCGGGTGCTGGTGATTACTAGGTGTAAGCGTTGCTATAGAAAAACTATATGACCTGAACTTTGACTTAAATAAGAGCAATAAATACTGCAATAGATACTGCAATAGATACTGCAATAGATACTGCAATAGATACTGCAATAGATACTGTGATTGCAACCATGTACTGTAGCAAGTGCTGCAATAAATTGTTGAAATCACGCTCGCAGAAATTCAACTGCTACTGAAGCAGGAATGTAATTACTGCACAGTAGGTCAATCGCTAGAAACAGCAATAGAAATAGGTAGAAAAGCCAGCAAGTACATAATGTAAATAAAACACGTAAAAGTGCAACTGCTAGCTAAAATGGCAGCAATCGAAGTTGCAAGGTCAAATGACTGCATGTAGCGACAAGTGCACGTGACAAAGGCAAGCGCAAGTGCAGATGAAAAGTGAAAGTGGAATTGTGAAAATTAAAAAAAAGTGCAAGTGCAATTGAAAAATTCAAGTGGCACTGAAAAGTGCAAGTGGCAATCTTTAAGTGCAAGTGCGAATGCTCATATTCTTTAAAGGAAAAACAGGGTGTCATCATGACTTGGCGCCTCAGCACAGGATGCCACTGGAGGTCATTGCAACCATTTTATTCACCCTCTGGCAGCGATGCCGGCTCCAGAGGCAGATTGACGGCGCGTACTGGACCCCTATGCATCCATCCTTGTTAGCGCAATCGAAACAACAACAGCAGCAGCAGCAGCAATCCAATCCCATAAGTAGGATAGGTGAAACTACTGTGCGTCACGGGGTCAACCTTCCTCTGTCTCTCTTTTTTTCTCTCTCTCTGTTTGTCTCTGTCAGTCTCTGTCTCTGCCTCTGCCTTTGTCTCTCTGTCTCTCTGTCTCTCTTTGTCTTTGAATGACACTTGGTGGTATGCACGGCGCGGGTGAGGTACCGTCACACAGACATTTAAAAGAGAGGGCGGGAGGGAAATAGGGAGATAGGGAATTGCGAAGGAAGGGAAGTAGGGAGGGAGAGAAATAGGGAGGGAGGGAAGTAGGGAGGGAGAGAAATAGGGAGGGAGGGAAGTAGGGAGGGAGAGAAATAGGGAGGGAGGGAAGTAGGGAGGGCGTCGTCTTAGAGTGACCGTGTTATGGGAAGCCTGAGTTAGTCAGACATATCGTCATTCATCGTGATTTACTGGACATCAGATTACAAGTGACATTTTACAAAGCGCCTCTTTGGAATGCTTTTGTAACAATAGTCGATAGTAATCGGTAAAATAGTTAGAGAGAGAAAAAGAGAAAAGAGGAGAAGAAAAAGAGGAGAAGGAGAGATACAGAGAGACATACATAGGAAGTGACTGATTAAATGAACAGAGAAATAACGAACGAATGAATTACTACTAAGAAGAACAAAAGATAGTGAAAGTTATATAGCGCCATTCAGTCATACGGATTCATACTTCAACCGAAATCAACAACAACTGATGGACATAAATGCCAGACTTTGAAAGAGACATACACAAAGACATACACACTGAAACAGACAGAAGAACAGACACATTGAGACAGACACAGTGGGACAGACACAGTGAGACAGACACAGTGAGACAGACACAGTGAGACAGACACAGTGAGACAGACACAGTGAGAGAGACAAAGTGAGACAGACAGTGAGACAGACACAGTGAGACAGACACGGTGAGACAGACACGGTGAGACAGACACGGTGAGACAGACACGGTGAGACAGACACGGTGAGACAGACACGGTGAGACAGACACGGTGAGACAGACACGGTGAGACAGACACGGTGAGACAGACACGGTGAGACAGACACGGTGAGACAGGCACGGTGAGACAGGCACGGTGAGACAGACACAGTGAGACAGACACAGTGAGACAGACAGTGAGACAGACACAGTGAGACAGACACAGTGAGACAGACACAGTGAGACAGACACAGTGAGACAGACACAGTGAGACAGACACGGTGAGACAGACACGGTGAGACAGACACGGTGAGACAGACACGGTGAGACAGACACAGTGAGACAGACACAGTGAGACAGACACAGTGAGACAGACACAGTGAGACAGACAGTGAGACAGACATGGTGAGACAGACACAGTGAGACAGACACAGTGAGACAGACACAGTGAGACAGACAGTGAGACAGACACGGCGAGACAGGCACAGTGAGACAGACACAGTGAGACAGACAGTGAGACAGACACGGTGAGACAGACACGGTGAGACAGACACAGTGAGACAGACACAGTGAGACAGACACAGTGAGACAGACACAGTGAGACAGACACAGTGAGACAGACACAGTGAGACAGACACGGTGAGACAGACACGGTGAGACAGACACGGTGAGACAGACACGGTGAGACAGACACGGTGAGACAGACACGGTGAGACAGACACGGTGAGACAGACACGGTGAGACAGACACGGTGAGACAGACACGGTGAGACAGACACGGTGAGACAGACACGGTGAGACAGACACGGTGAGACAGACACGGTGAGACAGACACGGTGAGACAGACACGGTGAGACAGACACGGTGAGACAGACACGGTGAGACAGACACAGTGAGACAAGAGATGGAAAAAAGAAAGCCACAGTCACATCCCTAGAGACGAAACAAGAGGGCGTAAAAAAAGAGCAACAGAGACTTTATACGAGGAGATAAAAAACGGACGATGTCTTTCTAAAGAGGCAGCGGAAGGAGACGACAATCTCCAAACTGACACCAGTCCTAATAAATCATCTGCTCTCGATCTCCAGTCTCAAGATGACAACCCCTTGCATGTCACTCCACCATAACAACATCCGCAGCAGCAGCTCCAGTCGATACACACATATATACATATACATACACACACATACACACATACATGCATGCATACAAACATACATACATTAATACATACATGTATACATACATTCATTCATACATACATACATACTTACGTACATACATACATAAATACATACATGCATACATGCATACATACATACATACATTCTTACATATATACATGCATACATACATACTTACATACATACTTACATACATACTTACATACATACTTACATACATACTTACATATATACTTACATACGTGCATACATACATTCATACATGCATATATGCATACATAAATACATACATTCTTACATATATACATAAATACATACATACATACATACATTCTTACATACATACATAAATACATACATGCATACATACATGCATGCATACATGCATTCTCACATGTATACATAAATAAATACATACATACATGCATACATACATGCATATATACATACATACATACTTAGATACATACATGCATACGTTCATGAATACATACATCAATACATATACATAAACATATGCACATTCACAAACAAACGTTCGCATACACATACACAATCCATGCAACACATAGGTCTACACACATTCATTTACCCATGTACATGCACCTGCGCACACTTATGCATGATTTATCATGCGTGTCTGATGGAATAGTGGCTGCTAAAGAAGCGTCTCGATGTCTTTCCATGAGGACGTGACATTATTTTTATGAATTACTCCGTCGGAAAAAATTCGGGAGAAGAGGAGGAGGGAGGGGATTGGGAAAGAGGGGACTCTAGGGAGGAGATAGAGGGGATTGAGAGAGCGGTTGTCTTCTTCCTCTAGGGATTGTCGACCCACCCTCAGCCCTCAGCTACCCCTTCCTCTTTAATATCCTACTGCATGATCATTTTGTGTTTCCATCGATAAATATCCATCATCCTCGGTCCTTATCTATCTACAGATGAGGTGGGCCTGCAGCGGAGAACGCCGAAGAGGAGGAGGAGGAGGAGGAGGAGGAGGAGGAGGAGGAGGCTATTGTGAGGAAAAGAAAGGGACTAGGAGGGAGAGGAGAAGGAAGATGACGAGAGGAAAGAGACATAGGAAGAGGTCGTGGTGATGCAGAATAAGAGGAAAGAGATAGGTGGAATAGAAAGAGGAGGAGGAAAAAGAAGAGGAATAGGCGGAGGAAAAGGAAGATAAGACTGTGATGACGCAGGAAGAGAGAGGAGGAGAGGAGTAGGAAGAGAAGGAAGAAGAGAAGAAGGATGCTGTGTTTTTGGTAGAGAAAAGACTTAGGAAGAGGGAGAAGACAGAGGAAAACAGAAGGAAAAAGAGGAGGCAAAAGACGAGATAGAAATACATCCAGAAAACATCGGATGAGAGAATCATACATGAACGAAAAGTGGGAGAAGGAGTTTAAAGGGAGGAAATGGAATCAAACCGAAGAAACAAAAATAGGAGAAAGGGGAAAAGAAATATGGGATAAGAAAAAGCGATTGGCTGAAAGAGGAAAGAAGGAACAGAAGACAGAAGAGAACCAAGTGAAGAGGTGGAGAGCAGCGGAAAATAACGAGAAAGAGTAGAAAAAGATGGAATGGAGCTGGATAACGGAAAACTGGGAAGAAATGAAAAAGCTCGAGTCGTTGAGTCCGAGTAAGCAATTATCTCTCAGATGAAGAAGTATGCGTATCATGTTAGACGATTTAAATTATTGGATTCACTTCTACAGGATCCTAGTTAATTGAACATGCATACATACATGCATACATACATACATACATACATACATACATACATACATACATACATACATACATACATACATACATACATACATACATACATACATACATACATACATACATACATGGGAACCGCATGTTTGCCTATCTGCCGACGCAGGCGCTCGATCCTCAGTCATAGCATCCTTTGTCCTCTGCGTCTGCAGAATCATCTGTGCGTCTGCAGAATCATCTGTGCAACTGCATATATATTGCATTGCTTTTGAGAGGTTCCTAGCAAGCGCCATATTAAGTGTCTTGGTATACACATACTTCCATATTTACATACATACATGCATGCTTGCATACATGCATGTATGTATGCATGTATGGGTGAATGTATTTATTTACCTATATGTATGTACGTACGTACGCATGTATGTATATATGCATGTATTATGTAAGTATACATGTATGTATGTACGTATGTATGTATGTATGTATGTATATAAGTATGTATGCATGCATGATGATGACTAAGACGACGATGATGATGATGATGGTGATGCTGCTGCTGATGATGATGATGATGCTGTTGCTGCTGCTGCTGATGATGATGTTAACCGATGCTATAGTTAGTAATGTTTTGTTCAGGTTTTGTTATCTGGTTATAGCTACAGTTGAGATCACTGGTACGGCATCCTCGCAGTAAACTGCGTATAAAAATCGATGGTGGACCTATCAATACTTCTAATTCGCATCGTCACCATCAGCAGCCGTCTCATTTTGGTGAGCAGTGTTGACCGTGTGAGGTTGAATCCGATGCCTACGTTTTATTCCGCGGTTAACAGTGCAGCTGATAAACTAGGAAGTGATTGCAGCCTGGACTCGACTCTCGGGATATTTTTCATTGTTCGATTTCCATAAAATCGACCTTCGATTGGCCGAGCGTGGAACTGGCGTTAATCTACATTCATTGGCGTTGGCTTTGGCGTGGAACTGCGCGTGATTTACCGTTTTTTGCTGATCCTTCAACGAAGCCGCTCTTCTCAGGCTGTGGACCAGCTGTGAACAATATGGTATCTGCATGCAGTGTTAACTGTCAGTAGGGTTCATCAGTATGGTGCTACGTGTATTCACGTGATTGTATTCGGTGTAATCATAATAGGTAGTTGGTGTGCAGTGCAAAGTGCAGACCTTGGGAAAGGGAGACAACTCATCCTGCACTTTGGTCTCCTCGTTGCCGGGCCGTAGCAACCTTCGCTCGGCCACTCAAGATCTCCTGTTTGTCCCTCGCATGCGTACCGCTGCAGCCCAGTCGAGAAGCTTTGCCTACGTTGGTCCCACTTGCTGGAATCGTCTCCCTCGAGAATTGCGACTTGAGCTCCTTTCTCTCCCCCTCTCAGTGTTCCGCAGGCGCCTGAAGAATGTACTGTTCAACAGTGTTTTACTTTTTTCGGGTCGGAAGCACCTCTGTTGAGTTTATCCTCTAAGAGGCGCTTTATAAATCTCAAATTACAATTACAATTACAATTTTGGGAGCTTCATATGTTGTTCAAAGTGACGTGTAACAAATATTTAGTTACCTTATTTTTCATCACTGCTTTACCGATTCGACGTTCAGACTAGACAATGAGATGACGGAAGTGTAATAAGAGCCACGACTGAGTTGTTCCCCTCTTGGACGAATCCTTGAAATATGTACAACTCATTTAATCAAACGTTCTATCCACACTATGTGAGCTTATCGTAATTTTTTCAAGGCAATTTAACTCCGCCACTGGTGTACACGGGTAGTGCCAGTCCCAAGCCTGGATAAAGGAGGAGGGCGACGTCAACGGCCTTTGATTCCGTAAGACGTCATTAAACATTGGAACTACTACTAGGCAACTTAGCTCCGAGCTACACAGCATGCCATGGTTTGAACAGCCAGTTTCATTATAAGGTTTAAGCAAGTAAACGGAAGTCTGGAGTCGTACTTGGCACTTCCTCATCAATAAAATCGATAATTAATTAATTAGTCTCCACCTTCCTTCAATTCCTAAATGCCCATGCAATGCATTTTGGTCTTAGGCAGAACTTCACCTGTGCCATTTATCCTAAGTGCTAAGCAGTGATCATTGGCGGATGAAGGCGATTCTTCGCTACGCTCACTTGACCACAAACAAACATATCAGCAGAACCGGAGAGTAGGTCTTCCTCCTCGTCTTCCTACTCCTCTCCTCTTCCCTCTCCTCATCTCCCCTCTTCTTATCAATTGCATTTGCCTAACTTTCTGAAAGACTTAAATTTTCTATACGGCTTTCAAATTCCGTTGACAGTTCAATTAATTCAAATCATATTCTGAAGATAACTATTTCACACCACAAGAGCTGTCGTCCGTGCTTTCGTTGACCATTTGGTCCGGTTTATTTGGCCCTAGTTTTTGATTGCACATGAATTTTTAGCCCATGTTTGGTCCGTTAAATGGTCTGTGCTATGGTCCGCCAATTGTTCAGTTCTCTGACCCGTTCTTAGGCCAGTACTTTGTCTGACTTTGGTTCTGTGTCCGCGTTTTGTTTAGTCCTGCTTCGCTCCGTAGCCTGGGTTTCTGCCCTGTGTAATCTTTTAGTCCGTCTTTCCTTTAATTAGTTTGGTCCGTGCCAAGGTCCGTGGCTTTGTTTACTTTTTGTAGGGTCGGCTACTTTATTATCAGACTTTGTACCAGATAATCTACAAAATGTCGCATAATTTGTTCGGCACATTACCTTTTTGATAACAACTGCACGTTTTCACGTTTTTGATGAAGAGTTATGTTACTGTGAAAATCAGATCAGTAAGTACAGTAAGTTACCTTTAAAGTCAAATAACTTACTGTAACTTTAACAGTAACTTACTGTAACCATACTAGTAGTTTACAATAAAATTAATTTCTATTAATATGCAAATTTCTGCTAAATGGTCCGTGCCTTTGTTTACTAATGGTCCGTGCCGTGGTCCGCAGCCTGGGTCCTTAAGCTGCAAGACAACTGCCCGATTGCTAAGCGAGAAGAAGGGAATTGATCGTCGGCGTCCAAGAGTGAAAGAGACGTGCCTTGGTTGCCAGATGCGAAGGGGAAGCAATCAATCAGTCGGGCCACTGTTCGCCACTGGATCGCTGCTCATGCATCCTACTCGCCTCCGCAGCTAAGTCCGAGGAACAGCGATCAAGTGGCCTGGACGACATCTGAGATTTATCTAGCGCACCACTTGGTTCTATGAGGCGGCTCGGACTTTATTGGCGACGAGGGATACGAATCCATGGCGTCCATCATGTCTTTGCCCTTTGTCAATGTTCCGTGCTCAGTTGGTTTCGGTGGCATTGGGTGGCAGTGGTGCTGGTGGTGGTCGCCATAAGTCGCCACCCAGAGATCAGTTTGGCTATTCCCCCTCACTTGACTGGGCAGGGGCACGCCACTGAGTTGCCCCAAATTAGTTAGTGTCGAAAGTGAGGGCTTGTCTAATAAAACTGTAAAGTAGCAAAGGTTGTAACGGGGGGGGGGGGGGAACTAGAAAAGGTAATAAAATATGCGAAACTAAAAATGTCGAAAGGTCGTCGAAGAAGAAGAAATGTTTTTTCTGCCAGCTGAATCTCAGCAAGGTAAATTCAGCGAAGTTAAGTACAACATTGTTAACTTACACCTCCCTTTGTAGAATTTGTATCTGTGCTTTGTCAGACACAGATAGCCTACAGAGGACCTTCTTTTGAGGTGGACAGACTAACTACTTATTGGGCAGGCATTTGTCGAATTGCTGGCAAAGGGGAACATCCGGTTCGCACAAGGTTGTGGAACGAAGTGACCTGCCGCCGGCCAAACATGTGACAGGGCGACAAAATCAAATGTAAGTCGGCAGGTGCAGTTCCCTACTTATGCCGTCAAACCCACAGAGAGATCTTATATTGATGTGCTGATGGTTCGGTATCCAATAAAGTTAATCGGCCGTGTAATCAGAAACGTGACTTTAATTTGAAATACCACCGACATACATACGTATATACTGTCGATGATCTTTTCGAGTTGTCAACGATCGGGCTTCGAACCGTCGATTCGTCCGTTAGCTCCTGTGAAAACACACAGTCTTTGATTTTAGAAATTTTAATTAAATGCACATTTTAGTCACAACAGCAAATGAATGGTCACAGTTCCTAAAGGCATGAATCTAATTCAAAATTTCAACTTCACACACGCAAGACCAGTACTACAAATCTTCGTGATCTTGTTGCAAAAATCGTCGCACTCCTTCAACAATGCATTTGCGTCCGCTTAACAAGTCCTGTCCCGCCAAGAAAGCAGATCAGTACAATTATTGCGCAATCATGGGTATTTCCAAAAACCCGTTGACTCATAACAATATATGCCTCGCGTGCGCCCAAGTAATAAAATACACGTCACCAATAATTACTCTTGATATCAGTCCGTCTGTCCGCAGGGCTCTACCAGCCAATCACAACACCCCAACTACGGCGCTGACTCGCGGTAACTGTTAGCACGTAATCAGCGCGTGCAAAAACAACTTAATAACCCGATGACTCATCACACTTTCCTATACAAAAGCGCCCTCAAAACTTTATGACTATGCAGGGCAATATAACCTCCTCACATACATACATATATAGACTTACATACATACATACATACATACGATACGTGAATGCATACATACATACATACATATATGCAAGCATACATACATACGATTACGATTGCGTTGTATCATTTCATAGAGCATGCAATTATTTTCAAATGGTATTAATCATGCAGATCCGACACTGAGTGCTTTGAACCTACGTCCAGTTCCATCAGTGCACCAAAGCCATCGAACCCTTATCTTCCTAAAGTGTCTCTCCACCACATCCATCCAGATGCATTGCACTTGCAAAACTCAGCGCATCTTCTAACTGTGCTTTCACTTTAGAAAATTACACCAAAGCAGAGCAGGTGCGTTGCGTAGATAAGAACATCCAATTATAGTTATAAACTGACATCAGCAATCAACCGTCCAATAAGACTCTTAGAGCAATCAGACCAGCCAGTAATAGAATGAGAAATTGATATCTGCCTTTAGACTGCAGAGTTCATTCAAGTAATTCACTTCTTTGCCTGTATGTGATGGGTAATGGATATACAAAATATGTATAGACGACTTTCGATAAACAAACAGAATATGTATACATGATTTTCAATAAACAGAATATGTATACATGATTTTCAATAAACAAATAGAATATGTTTACATGACTTTCAATATACAAACAGAATCCGTTACAAGACTTTCAATATACAAGCAGAATATGTACACATGACTTTCAATAAACAGAATATGTATACATGATTTTCAATAAACAAACAGAATATGTTTACATGACTTTCAATATACAAACAGAATCCGTTTACAAGACTTTCAATATACAAACAGAATACGTATAAATGACTTTCAGCATACAATCGATGCTTTGAGCATCGAAAATTTCAGTCTGACAACAGATCAACAAGTTACAAAATCATAAAATATTCCGTCAATATAAAGTAAGCAATTATTTATATAGCGCTAATAGTTAATATCTATATCATAATCTGAAGGTTTTTTCTGGTGAAGTATCTGTTTGTAAGTTTGTAAGGCCGGCTACTTTATTTTTTGTACCATATACTTTGTACCATACTTTGTAACATATACTTTACAAAATGTCTCATAATTTGTTCGGTACATAACCTGTTTGATAGCAACTGCACATGCTTTGTAATGCTTTCTCGCTTTCACGTTTTTGATGAAGATTTATGTTACCGTGGAAATCAGATTGGTAGGTACAGTAAGTTACCGTTAGAGTCAAATAACTTACTGTAACTTTAACAGTAACTTACTGTAACGATAGTAGTAGTTTACAATAAAATTAATTTCTATTAATATGCAGATTTTTGCTAAATTCACAATAAGTCAACCAGAGGGACGTTACGCATAGCTTACCATTCAAGAGGCAGACTGCCTGTTAACGCGTTCGAGGCTTCAAGCCAGCATAGCGTTTGAGAATATCTAAAATCAGTAACAACTGTGGAAAAAACGAGTATGATGATCAAATTTCAGTTAGCAATCCATAGTTAATGACTTCTCAAATTTCCAATCTAGTCTGCATTGCATTTTATGTAATCTAAGGCGCTAGTGTCAAATCCTAAGGGTATCAACCGTGATGGTGCACCCAGCATAAGCCGCTAGTCCAGTAAATATCCTGTAGGCCGGCCAGTTCGGTGACAGAGAACAAGAAAACTTAAAGCCATGCACCTAAAGCAATTCGTGGCGAGGCGCAGTGGACAAAACTTGGTCAAGATGTTTGGAAGACATCAACTTTGCGAGATTTCAAGCCTTTTGCTTACGTAGCTTTAGATGAATAAAAAGAGGGTCATAAAACCGCGTTTCCTGTACTTTTCAAGACATGTCGCCCTTAAAACCTGCATGCGCTGCCGTTAATTCACAAATACGAGGCTGTCAACCATTTATCTGTTTTTTTCATGGTTCTGAACTGCGTGCAACTCACCGCTGTCTGCTTCTACACCGGATTTACCAGATGCCTTATCGTGACAAACATTAGCGCCACAAGCGAGGAAATTGCGTTACACAATATTATCAACGATTCACTAGATGGCACCACTAACTGCAATCAGCCCTTGACGGACTTTGTTAGCCCAGCTTCAAAATTGTCGATTTAATTGCAATTTATGGTAGGAAGCTGTGGTAAGATCCATGCGTAGTCGTATCGTGAATGAGTAAAAGCTGAGTAAAAGGTCTGTGTCATTGGATGAATTGATACCTAGAGCTAGCGCTAGGCTACACGGGGGCCTTAAATGGCTTGGCGTCCATTGAAACGGGCACCGGTGGTGAAGGATCTCACCCGATAAATTCATTGAAAAATGAGCAGGGTCGAGGACAACGCTATAGAAAGACGTGTACATTTACATATTACATCAACATTTTAGTGGTTAAGCTCCCCAGATAGGTCTGTCGTGCAGCCCCTATAGTGGCTAATAATTTTAAAGCATACCTTTTGAAAGATTTCTGTTGAAAATTTGGCTTCTATAGGGTTAATTTGGCGCAAACAACTTTCGTAACCAGAGCGTTAAGATTGGAGATCCGCCCCGTTTTGACGCCCTTCCTCGTTTGTCGAGAAAGGTTTTGATACAAAAATTAGGATGACACTGGAAATATGCAAATCGACGTAAATATATACATGCATACATATACGTATACATATATACGTATATATCTCCGTTGTACACTTCTACGGCTATTGTATAATTCTAGTAATTACATTTACTATATAACAGTCTATTGTATGCACACACGACTTGTTAATATATCATCAAATAATAGACCAACGCTGTGTCGGACGCTGGACAACAATTAGCTACGACAGTAGGAAACATGCTTTGTTAGTTCCAACAGACATAATTTCTGGACTGCAGGTGTTAATGTTAACAAATGGAAGGCAGAGTACGGAAGATAATGGTGTGGAACTCTGGGGTTAAAATTAAAACCCAACCACGGGCCGCTTTTGTAATCACGGTTAGGGATTCACAACACAGAAGTTAGCATTGACAGCCTATGCTACTCAGAAAATCAGGGCCTCTTGTTCCTTCAACTCAGTTCAACCACTGCATTATCTCGCCCACATAGAAATGCGATATTAATACAGCCAGAAAATTAACGTATGGATATATCTATGCAATATAGGTTTTTACGAAACGAGCCAAATATACGGCCACAATTCTGTGATATATTGAGTAATTTTGACCCTCGCGTATGTACTGTAGATGACATTGATATACAGCCAGCGATTTTCTTGCTGCAATCTGCGTATTCTAAGTTTGTAAAGCAGATGGATCTTACACACCTCAGTTGAAAAATATTAACATAATCGTAATCGTAATCCCGAGATTTATACAGCGCCCAATGAAAGCCACGTCGCGGGGACAATCTTATTCACAGGCGCTCAATCAAAACAAAATCGATAGGCAAAAAAGGTTCGGTTCCAGGTCAAGATCCAAAAGTCAGGCAGAGAGACAGCGTGACAGCTACGGTGGATTGTTTGGGATTGGAGTGGAAAGAGAGATAAGAGGAAGAACGTGACCATCAACATGAATTTTGAACATAAATACAAAATAAAGTGAATGTCAATATCCACAGTTTGCTTCATAATTGAATGTGTGACATGTTGCTTAACTCCAGGCGACGGTTGTTTCCCTCTAGGCCGAGTTTCGCCGTTGTTTTTAAATTGTGCAACGAGTTGTCTGACCTTTTGTGCTTCTATGGTGAGTTTCTTGACATTGAAGCAATATTCGCGAAGGACTCGGGCCTTCTCTGGTGACATCCGATCGTAGACTGGACCAAGATTGATCAGCAGAAGTTGCAATCAATCATTGATGAATGACTACAACTTGACGTCGAACTGAACCGGAAAGTGATGCCTGGACTCTGTCTTTGGGGGGGCGGGGGATTTGTATACCTTTCCCAGTAAAGCTAATCCATGCACCGAGCAGGAACTGATTGGAATTGGGTTAAATGCACGAGGAGACAAAGAGACAAACACAGAGCGACAGACAGGCGTAGACAAACACGAACAGAGAGGTATAATGAAAGTCAGCAAGGAAACTGCAGAAAGAAAACACAGAGGGGCAGAGGGGCAGATAGATGGACAAAAGCAGACAGATAGATTGAGCATAGATAGTGGTATAGAGACAGGCAGACAGGCAGGCACACAGACAGGCACACAGACAGCCAGATAAAAACAGACATAGAGAGAAAGAGCGATAAAGGACAGACTGAGACACAGAACCAAAGACTGAATCATACAGAATGAGAGCATGAGAGAGAGACGGAGAGAGAGACAGAGACAGAAAGAGAGAGAGAGACAGAGAGCGAGACAGACAGACAGAGTGCGACAGAGAGCGAAACAGAGACAGACAGACAGACACAGACAGAGACAGAAAACGAGACAGAGAGTGAGACACAGAGAGAGGGCGGGAGGACAGTTATACTTCCCACAGAGAATAAATTACTCGGAAAGTCATTACTGTCAGAATTCGATATCTGCAGATCGCAACATCAGCACTTCCTTCTGCTTCCGCTCAATCTCCTGCATCAACAGACAGAGGTTGCTGCTACCAACTGCGACACGTCACGTCCCAAGGGCCACATGGCTGAAATATCCTCATCCTGTTGCATCCTAGACCGGTGATGGGTTGGACTACATCCGTCTCACTCACAGTCTCATCAGACGGTTCCCACAACAGGAAATGGACCCCAAGTTCAGCGGTACTGCAACGTTTTCGCTATAACAGCCAGAGCACATCTTTATCCGCAAACATTTCCTTAATACTTGTCAAATATTTCGTTAGAAACAAGTCATACTGTTCAAATATCGAATAAACGTGTTTGTGATGCTAGAGTCGATTGCTGTTGTCGTGTTTGCGCCTCAGTCGATAGATCCTTCGACATCGGACCACACTTCCGAGGACTTTCTGTGAGGGCGTGTAAATCTTTTACTTGTGGTTAGCAAAGACCCATGGTCACAAATGACGCTGATGCTGCTGCGTCTGATGATGATAATGCTGCTGCTGATGATGATTATGACGGAAGGCTACGAATGATGTGAGGCTGGAGATTCGGAGGCGTGTGGCGGAAGCGAGGGAGGGTAATATAAACTGACCGTTCTCTAGAACTGGACCAATCGTCGATCGATTCAGTCCAATCCTGTTATTGCCTGCCTGATCACGTAACGTATCTTATAATGTACTAAGCACTACGAAGATTATAATGTACTGAGGTGGAAGAAGAGGAGGATGAGGAAGACGGAGAAGAGAAGAAGGAGAAGGATAACATGAGTACAGTGAGGAAAAGGGAGGAAGTGCGGGAGACGGTCAGATAAACAGTCTGAAAGACAGACAGGCCAACAGCAAGAGAACCAACCAACCAAAGAGGCATCCAGAGAAAATCACTATGTCCAAATTCGCACAACGATGCAGTAGCACAACTATTTATGTGCGTGCAATAACACCATTTTATCTGTCATTGTCTTTCATTTTATCTGTCTGATTGTCTGTATGTCTGTCTGTCTGTCTGTCTTTGTTACAGTATATATGTGCCTACAGATATAGGTCTACTATACTGAATAGACTGCACACACAGTGAATGCGTGTTACAGCTTGTAGGCCTAGTGAGGTACGCATACGAGACGGGCAAACAGCCATACAATAAAAAAGACCTACTTTGGACCTGTCCCTTCCCTTGCCCGCATTTGGCATTGCCCTCCTCCACTCCCTTTGCGAATGCTCATACTCCAACGCAGAACAGAAGCCTACATTAGGCCACCCTGCTGATAGTGAAGGGCTAACTGTGCTTCGGTTGGGGTACTTTGATACTGCGACGTCCAGCAGAAGAACTCAAATTAGATCCAAGGCAGTGCAGACTTCCTGCTGTCTGACTGAAGTTGGTGTCTATAGGGCACATGCTGTGCTGAAATAATGGTATGCACCATATCTACAGTAGATGCGGACGTCCGCAGTGGACATAACCCCCTCCTCTGGTCCGCATTTGTCTGGATTGAGGACGTCCTTAATGGACGACCTGTGATGACTAATTACGAAGATAATCAATTTATACGTGTAGATTGTTCCTAGACAGTCGAATTCTCGCGCTATTAACTGATTAACCATCGTTTACCGTTGGAAATCTGAGCAAAACCGGGCCTGCCATACAAACAGTATATAATATGTATATATATATCCATTAAGCCTCCCTGTCTTTGTCTTTGTGTATGTTTCTATCTCTGTCGTTGTCTGTCTGTCTGTACCTCGGTCTCTGTCACTTTTGCTACCTGTGTTTGATCTGTGTTTTGCTGTCTGCCTCCTACTCTTTGTCTCTCTCGAAAGCATTCCGAATTGAGGCCAGTACTGCGTCATCCTCTAGCCATTCCCCTCATCCTCTGCTTTTGCTGCTGCTACTGATGCTGCTGATGTTGATGATGATGATGTTGCTGATGATATTGCTGCTGCTGCTGATTATTATTATGACGATGATGGAACTTAGACGACGGAATAAAACAGAGAAATGTGGCTGATATAGTTCTCAACTCCCTAATCAACTGATCCGCATTAGAATGCAAGGCCTACATGCTACATCAAAATATGTAGCTTTCATATCTCTATATGCAAGCCTACATGTATCAGTGCATTAAATCTTCCATACATGTGTGTGCGTGACTGCATTAAACCTTCCATATATATACATATATATGTCAGTGTACGAATCTGTAGATACATATATTTAATTAAACGCTCGCATTAACCGCAATACATCAATGTCTTATCAACTTCCAACTGACAAACTGTCGATCGAATTCCATCCCATGATTCACCCACTGCACTTGAAAACTCGAGTCACTGAAAAAACGCCCTCACGAATATTTTTATATTCGAGATAGAACTAGAAAGATATATTTAATCGGCATAATTTACAGAGCAAACTAATTAGTTTTAATAAACACATATGGAAAATTTCTGCAAGTTTATTTGAAATACGATTTTTATTACTTTATGAGCTTATCGTAAATTTTACTGCTGGTATTTCTTAACCCTTCTGCGTAAGTTAACATTTTTGATACTAACAAGCAGACAGAGAAACGGACCAGCGGAATGACTGACAGAAATGCAACAAGATATTTGCAAAACAGACCAAAAGACAGACAGAGAAAGACAGATTAGCTATGCCGGACAGTTGGCAAGATTAAGAGACAGAGAGGCAGAAATACAGCGACACACACAGACAGACAGACAGAACGATAGACCGACAGACAGACAGACACTGAAGCAGAACCATACAGAGACTAAAATCTCCTGAAATTAAAAGCACTATCATCAAGAATCCGACAGGATAATACTTTAGACTGAGTGAAACTCAATCAGCGGTCGACGGCTTTGAAGAGGGGACGGGCAGCAGCAACGCTCAAGATATTGGAAAGCCCAACAAACAGTCGGTTTCATTCGGTAAAGAAATATTAATTGAGGCCATGGTGTCGAGGAATATGTGACGGTGCCTGAGAAAACCCCTCACAAAAATCAGAAAAATCAAACTGCTTCGGAAACTGCACTGAAATTGCTGAATAATTAGGAGAAAACTGCATGTTTCTATAATAATTAGTAAAAATTACATTTTTAATGATGCAGTTCTCTTCCTGGCTACCTTTGAGAATCACGAGTTAGAGTTTACCATAGCTATAACCCGACCCAAGACGCTGTGCCTAGGGGTGGTGAATGCTTATCATGTGTATAGTAAATTGGAACGTATTTATACGTCTGTGAGACTGCCATCAATGATAATTTAATATAATCCTGGTTAAGAAAAATATGAACATGGCTTCGTCATTTGCGTAAGTCTTAAAATGAACACGACTTAAAATTAGGGCACCAAATTGTTATGTTGCATTTAGTTTTTGTTGAAGGACATCAAATAAAATTAAAATTAAAATACTTAGACAACGAAACTCTTTAAAAGAACTTACATTTTGATAACCAAGTCATTAAGGAACATAAATATTTAAAGAACTCATTTTGACCCGTTTTACACCTACTGCCTTTTGAGCGCGTTTCTCGCAAACTACCTGGTACAACTTTATAAGAACTTTCTCCTACATACAGTCACTTATTATCTCGATTGAATTGTCGGGGATTCTGATTCTATGGACAGAAGCACGAGATCAGAATTCTTCTGGAGACCTTGTTCTAGTTAATAGTCACACATTGGATGATCTTTGTTCTCACCCAGAAAATACTCGTAAATCCTATTAGGCCTACTCCTACAGATTAAGCAGATATGTAACTTTAAATGGTCGAGGAATAATATAGAAACAAACAGTATAGTTCTGATAAAGTTACCGGCTAGGGTGATATGAGCTGTACGATAAGGTGAGACGAGGTAAGTTAATGGTAAGGAAAGTTAAGATAAAGAAAGGAAAGGTAAGTTAAGATTGGATAAATTAAAGAAAGGCAGATAAGGTATGACACTCTCATCTGGGCCTGAAGGATTGGACAACCTGTTCGTATTATCTGTGATCGGAAAATGCCTGTGGCAGTACGCAATGGATGGAGAGAATAAATCTGAGGAATGGTTTATATCAATGCAGAGTAAGTTGCGCTGCGACGTCTGTCAATCGCCTCCGCTTATTCGACGGCGAAATGTCGCCTTTGATTGACAGCCTACAAGTCAAAGACAGGTGGCTGCTTTAATAGGCCGTCTGAATGACAGTGAAACCAATATTTATGGTGGTGTTATGCATCATTTATCAGACAGACACCGCTAGCTATTCATCCACATCACGCAATCTGGAATGCGCGAAAAAGCAGCTGATAATCCAATCAACAGGACTCAGGTACCCACGGGTTGGGTTGGAGTGTAGTGAGGGTTGTGGTGGAGTAGGGTTTGGGTGGAGTGGGGTTTAGGTTTAGGCGGAGCGGGGTCGGCTTGGGTTGGAGTGGAGGTTGGGTTGGAGTGGAGTGGGGTTTTGGTTGTGGTAGAGTGGGGTTGGATTGGAGTGGAGGTTAGGTTGGGTTGGAGTTGCATGGGAGTTGGGTTGGGTTGGCGGAAGTTGGGTAAGGGTTGAGTGGAGTTAAGCTGGGGTTGAGCGGGGTTGGTCTGTTCTGATTCTCACTAATTCTCCTTTCGGTGAGCTTAAGTGGTTCAGAATGCGATTCAGTAGCTCCTACGAGGTAGTGGATGGGGGAGTGTAATTCTAGCTGGAGTGAGTATGCTGCGTGGCTTTGCCCTAGAGAGACAGAAGTCAAATTATTCAGCGCTCAAGGGATTCCGTTATTAGATCACCACGATAAATAGGTCACATCAGAAAGAGACTGCGGTAAATAGGTCATCGAACGGAGGAGCCACCTTCATTGTCTGCATTCATGCCATAAAAACCCATTAGACCGGAGTAGGATCATTTTCTCTATTAGAGAAATTATCAGCAAAGTAATCGACATAATGCGATACATGCCACAAAGGTCAATATGTAGCGAATGACAAATTATTATATGAATGCAAGAGAAAAGCCTAAATCTGTTGGATAAGCCTACGTTCGTATCCATGTCGTTATTCTAATTATGCTTTGCTTTAAATAGATAGATTAAATTCTAATTTATGCTGCTAATAACATTAATAATAATAGAACAATAATTGATTTCATTAATATATTATATTTTCAATATAATAAATATTATTAATAATATTTTATTTTTACCATAAAATGTTATGCACTGTTCATTACAATTTTGTATTTTCATTTATCCTAAATTTTTCTTTTCGATTTCATTAGTTTTTCGTATTTGCAGTATAATTATTATTATTATTTTATTTGTACCTTAAGGTGTTATTCACTGAAGGGCTGTATACCATAAATCATTATGGAGAAGATAATAGTGAATGTATCTGGAACGGCTGTGAATCGTCAATATTTGGCAATGAAAGGGCACCACCAGAGGCAACTGAGTCGCGGGAAATCCAGCGAGAGAGACAACAGCATCCCCAGGTCCGTGAGAAATGCCATATGCCACTGTTGTTAGTTGGTGCAAGCGTCTCAAAGGCCAGTCGAACAAAAATGTATTATTATTATTAGTAGTAGTATTAGTATTACTACTATTATTATTAATGTTAATAATAATAATAATAATATTATTATTATTATTATTATTATTAGTAGTAGTAGTAGTAGTAATAGCAGCAGCAGTAGCAGCAGTATATCATCAGCAGCAGCAGTAGCAGCAGCGTCGTCATCATCATCATTATAAATATCATTGTTATTAGCCATCATTCTTCCCTCTGTCTCTCCTTCCTCCCTTACTCCTCTCCCTTTCTCTGTCTCTCTGTTTCTCTCTGTCTCTCTGTCTCTCTGTTTCTCTCTCTCCATCTTTCTATCTTTCTATCTCTATCTACCTCTTTCTCTCTGCCCCTGTCTTTTTTCCGTCTCTTCTCCACCTCTGCCTTCCGTCTGCGTGTCTGTCTCAGTGTCTGTCAGTCTGTTCTCCCCCTCACTACCTCCCTGTTTTGGCTACATAACATTGGACGGGGGCCGTGGCCGCCTCCTCTGCCGCCGTCGCCCTTGAGTGGTCTGGTGGGTGACACGGACCGGATACCCATTCATCTTCGAAATCTAATTTTTCCGACGACTCCCGAATATTGCGAAATAAAATGTTAATGACAATAGCGACCCCTTCGAACGGTCAAATGTCCGGCTCTTGAAGATCACACGAGTACAAGTGGGACGAGTATTCCCCCACCCAAAAAAACAGATTCAGTCGGTAGCCATTTTTTTCTACCTGATTCGCTC
The DNA here is from genome assembly GCA_964023275.1 of Norana najaformis. Lineage (NCBI taxonomy): Eukaryota > Metazoa > Annelida > Clitellata > Crassiclitellata > Hormogastridae > Norana > Norana najaformis. The sequence goes on from OZ029921.1 coordinate 29,482,203, forward strand.
TGTATTAACTTTCGGATGTAAATTCAGATCAATGTATCGTTTGTCCAATGTGAGGTTCTGTCTTCGTCCTCGATTTAATTGGAAGCCTTAATTCCTCCGTGGAAAATACATTCCCAGGTCCTTGATTTGTTTTCATTTCTTTTTCGATCTCCAAATAGAATTTCATCTAATCAATTATGATCAGACCCGACGAGTCTCATGAATAAGAAGCAGGCAGACAGACAGCCAGACAGACAGACAGACGGACAGACAGAAGGGCAGACGGGCAGTCAAAGAGACAGACAGAATAACTGACAGACGGACGGACGGATAGACAGACAGAGGGACGGACGGAAAGACAGGCACACAGACAGACGGAAGGACGGACAAACAGTCTTGGGTAATTTTTTCTCCGCTAGACCCATTCACATCGCCACTTAAAAATCATATGCTACGGATAAACATCATCTTCTTTCCTCTGAGTTAATCTTGAACTCCACTGGAGAGATGTTGATCTGTCGCCTTAGGTTTTCCAATGCTGGAAAACAAATTTCCTAAGTCAGAATCCGCTTCACAGACATTCACAAGAGATTCTTTCGTTTAATTAATAACTCATCATCGTGGCTAACGATACGTTTTACGACTCAGTAAAGAAGCAACTTACAATATGAGGCGGAGACTCAAGAAGATAATCCGGTTCCTTGTAAAATCATTTCATGCCTTCTTTTGCTAATTCGTTGGTCCTAGTTGGTGCCGTCCACAAAAGCAAAAGACGCACTCGATCGAGTTATGTTCTCATTACTTCCTGTCTCAAAATCCCGATCGTTTTGCGAAGATTTCATCTTGTGGGCAGAAAAACCAGGTTAATAACAGTCGCATTAATAACAATTTCGCCTAGGGCGGATTTCGGTCGAAACACTCGATCTGGAAACCGTACTGTCTGCAAGGCAAGACCGCCATGTCCGGTGGGATTAGCCGAATGAGTGAAGTTATGCTTTGCCGACAGAAATCCGACTTCGAAGCCTTTTGGGCTTTGGCAAATGAGCACGGAAAAGCCGTCCCTAAATTACCGGGAAGCTCCTACTATAGAATACTATAGAAATGATACGCTCGCATAGAGTCTATCTCTGGTATGAAAAACAGCTATTGCCGCGGCTGTGTAGAAATCTTGGAAAGGAAGTGTCGCAACTGTAGCTTTGAGTAAGGTTCGCGTTTGTGTGAACATCGTTGGGAAACAATAACCAGAATAAAATTATTGGGAGATAGTTAAAGTTTGGAATTGAGTAACCGCTGTATATACAGTGGAGGATAGCTTGAACTGGTGGGGCGGCAGTGTTCCCCATTTCCTTACAAATCGCATCCTGTGGTGCTTGTGCTTCAGCGGAGCCTGCGGGTACGAGCCTCCCCCTCCGAAATGGTTCATGAGCAGTATCCCCAGAACAAGTAGCCTACTTAACCCACAGCTCCTCATTAGCTCAATCCAGTGATGCTCATCATTGGATAACGACGTTACATAAATTTAAGAAACAAACAGACAAATACAAAAATGTAAATAATTAAACAAACACTCTATAACACTCTTGCACAGAACTACACTTTGTCCCTTTAGCGTTTGAGACTCTCAGCCCAATCAACAGCAGTGGTCTACTCTTCTTAACAGAGTTAGGAGTTAGGGCGCTGTCTCTCGCCCTCCCTCCCTCCTTCCCTCCCTCCCCCCTCTCTCTCTCTCTCTCTGTCGTATAACCGGTGACACGAAAAAGAAACCAGTTACCTTTTCCAGGGCATTGCTATCACAATTCAACGCTTCAATTCTGTTGCCATCCACAGCACTTTTGCTCCGCCAGATCTTGGATGATTTCGAGCCGTCCCTGCATTTTATTTTTCATTTTGCGGAGAATTTTTGAATCTTGAAGGATCATTATTATATACATCGGATAAAAAATTAAACAAATATGATTCAATAAGTATATAATTATGAACAGATGTAAACAAATAAATGCGTTATAAAGCAAAATGCAATTAGTTTCAATTAGTTTCACTGGCGTTGGGAAGGACAACGTTTTTGACATTTCCGCGGAGAACTTGTTGTTATTGTTGTTTATTGAGGACGTTTTGACCAAACTAATACATTAAACATACTGCAATCACACTAAAAGCTGTGCACTTGCATCTCGCTGTGCTTCCCCCATTTATCCGGACCCAGCGATCAAGAGCATTCTACAATGAAACAGCCTCTGAAAAAACTGCGTTCGGTATTTTTCTGCTGTTGCCACAATTCATTATCATCATCATCAACAACAACATCTATCATTATTAAAATGACACCATTGGTCATCAAAAACAACGCCATTATCATCTCGGAAAAGAGTCTGCCATAGCCTTGTAATATATTGTCTGTTGCGCGTAGATAATGCAGCAAATAGGTGTTAATAATAATAATAATAATAATAATAATAATAATAATAATATAATAATAATAATAATAATAATAATAATAATAATAATAATAATAATAATAAAACTATTGAATGAGCGCCGTATTATGGCCGCGGCCGAAAAAAGGGTGCTGTGCATGTACACTGTACAGTTAATCTTGGTCTTCTTCTTTTCTTCTTTCCTTCTGGCTGGAATTAATCCGTCCTAGGGAGGGGCCAACCACAAGGATCCTTCTTTTCCATTTGTTTTTATCGCCAGTATCTTCATTCTTCAACCTGAGGAGCTTTAGGTCTTGTTGAATCATGTCTCCCCATCTCTTCTTTTGTCGTCTCCGAATGCGTCATGCGTAAACCTTTGTTGTCGTTATTCTTTTAACGCAGCTTTCCTTCTCTCTCCTCATCACATGACCATACCATCTCAACCTTGTTAGATATACATGCCACTCCCAATATCTGTCTGATATAATCATTCCTTTTCTTGTCTTTCAGTGAAATTCCAAGTATCCACCGCAGCATTCTCATTTCTGTTCTCTCCAGCAGCTTCTCCTCTACTTACGTATTTCGGTTTCACGACAAGAATCCCTCCACCAGGTACGTTTAAAGTTCGCTAGAAAGCGCTGTGAATTCGTAGAGAATGATAAAGTAATCTTGACGCAAATAATTCAGTCATGAACGTCAAACGCCGTAATAAGTAGCCCACCCATTACTTAAACCGAACTTTGAACTTACCACAAAATATGGATTTTACCGAATTACAAGCGACTGAAATAGAAATAGAACGAGTGGTTCGAACGTCTATGCTCTAAATGTTACAAAGCATGAAAATGCTTCGAAAAACAAATGGGGAAAACCGATTGACGAAGACCTGAGAATGAACAAGACTGTTTTAACCTCACAAGAATCTCATAAAGGTGGAAACAGTCCTGTCCTGCGCATCAAAAGATATGCCACAAATATTCCTATTCGAGATGCTGCAGACAAAAAACCCTCATGGGTCAAAGGAAAGTTAAGTAAACAACACGTGCATCTCCGTGTTGCGTCCAGGCAGTGCACTCCGAAGGTGAAAATGGGGAACCGGATGAGACGAGGAAGGAAGAGAGGTTCGTGTTCATATTCAACGATAATATTACCGCAACAGTACATGTGAACGGAAATCCCATGTGTGTAATTGTCGACTTTGGAGATGAAGCCAATGCATTGGACAATTCGACTCATTCACAGGCGCTCATACATCGATAGGCAAGAAGGGTTCGGTTCCAGGTCAACATCCAAGAGTTAGACAGGCAGGCAGTCAGAAGGCTAAAGTGGATGGTGTTTTTGGAATTGAACCAGAAAGAGAGATAAGAAGAGGTTCGTCCTATGCCGTTCCATAAGGTGGCAAAGGACGAGGTTAAACTCGGAATGCTAGTTAAAGAAAACATCACAGAACCAGCAACAGAGACCTACATCTTGAACTTCACCGGGTGTGGTAGCAGTAAAGCTTAAGAATCCTAATGAGATCCGGCTCTACGTCGATATAAGATGGGCAAACCGCACCGTAAAACGCGAGTGCAACCCACTGTCGGGAATTGACGACATCTTCTTTGCAGTAAATGGATCATCTGTCTTTAGTAAATTGGATCTTCGTTCGGGTTACCATTAGTTGCGTCCAGAATCGCGTTACATAACTACATTTGCAACTCACCGAGGCCTGTACCGGTATAAGCGCCTCAGCTTTGGAACTTGCTCTGCAAGTGAGTGTTTTCGAAACATTGTTAGACAATAATTTGTGGGAGTAAAAGGAGATTTGAATAAAAGCGACGATATTCTTGTGTACTGAATGTTGCAAGCAGACAAAACACTGACAAAGTGGTGTTAAGGTGATCAGGACTTGTACTTCCGACAACAGGCTAAGGTTTGTGCTACGTCTTACCAAAGATATGGCACACACCGTAGCCTGTTCTCTGGTCTGCGCTCTCTCTCTCTCTCTCTCTCTCTCGCTCTCTCTCTCTCTCTCTCTCTCTCTCTCTCTCTCTCTCTCCTTGATTATGCCAACTCGGTTTTTACAGGCATCTCAGAACTTGAACTGAAAGGCTTCAACGCATCCAAAATTCTCTGGCTCGTGTTGTAGGCTTACTGCGTGTATCTCCTCGTACAAATTCCTTAGCTCTATTAAGTCAGCTGCATTGGCTTCCTGTGGAATTTCGGATAAAATTTAAACTAGCCTGTCTGACCTATAAAATTCTTATCATAGGCACTCCTACCTACCTTCAGTCACTAGTCTCTCCTTACATCTCTCCCGCAGCCTACGATCGACGGGTACGGGGTCTTGATCCACAATGTAGAACTGTCCTGGGCTCTCGGACATTTCACGCGGCTGCCCCTAAGGAATTGAACCGACTCGAACTCCTTTCCTTCCTTCACGAATCGCCTGCAAACTCACTATTTCTCACTTTATAACAAGAAGAAGAAGAACAACAGCAACAACAAAACAACAACAACAATAATAACAACAACAATAACAACAACAACAATAACAACAACAACAATAACAACAACAATAACAACAACAACAATAACAACAACAATAACAACAACAACAATAATAACAACAACAATAACAACAACAACAATAATAACAACAACAATAACAACAACAACAATAACAACAACAACAATAACAACAATAACAACAACAACGATGACAATGACAACCACAACAATAACTTACTAATCTGTTACAGCATACAATACTATTATTATTATTATTATTACTTTTGTTACAATTCATAATATAATTATATTTATGTATTACGAATTGTAATAGAGGTAATAATAATGCACGTGTATATGCATGTATGCACATACCTAAGATTATATTCTACAGCAGAAGTGTGGGCTTATTTTGCCTCTTAATATTACTGAATTCTCCCAAATGTATTTTGTTTGCAGACACCCTACAGCCAATTGTCCACTAGGCATTTTGTTATATCTTCTTTGGAGAGTGTACGGTGCTGTTCGTTCATTGTTAGTGGGAGTGTCGTGGCCAATAGATTTAATTGGGTGCATTAGGGGTGAGGTTGATAAATCGTCTGCGCTTTCATGGCAGCTGAACTCTCTCCCGCATAGGACTAGCGCCGACAAATCGCAACTGATATTGAGGACCACATCGCACTACTGGTGCAAGTGCAAGTGCGCTTGTGCGAAATGGTGAATAGTAAAGTAAATTATGTTGCCTGGTTGACGAGTGCAGTCGACAGCGGCGAACGGCGAGCGCATGTTGACTAATGGTAAACGACATAGAAATATCATTGCCATTTGACTTGGAGACGACCAGAGTGGAAATGCTCTCGTCTTACTGCCCGCTGAGTACTCCAGGCTTTAAAATGTTGTTAACAAAACACCTCTCCGGGTATAATTTCTTGCCGTATTTTCCATAAAATGCTATTTTTAATGGCTAAATAATCTGTTTCAAACCCTTCATAAACAGTGCATAGCAGAATGATCGCCAGCAAACATTGCAGGGTCTGTGGCAAACTACTCGTTGTAAATACTGCATAGCAAACTATGGATAAACAAACATTAAGCAGCATACTGCTCACATACACTGCTCACAAATACTGCATAGCACAAAGTTCACAAACGCATGCTGCTCACAAACACTGCTCACAAACACTGCTCGCAAACACTGCATAGGACAATGATCACAAACGCATCCTGCTCACAAACACTGCTCACAAACACTGCTCACAAACATTGCTCGCAAACACTGCATAGGACAATGATCACACACGCATGCTGCTCACAAACACTGCTCACAAACACTGCTCACAAACTTTGCATAGCACAGTGGTCCAAACGCCTCACGGGAGATTGCAAACAGAAAAACATTGCATAGTAGATTGCTCAAAAACACTGCATACCACTCATTGCATAAGAGTGCTGATCGGACTTATAATTGAATCTGAATATGCCTGCACGAAACGGGAAATTACTCCCGACACAGTCAACCGCGACGTGTTCCCCAATCATCTCTTTTTAGCTTAATAGTGGGAGGGTGAGGCATGTGGAAGGGCTGGGTTTGGGGGTCTCAGAACCCAGTCATCCAACCCCAAGCAAAACAAACCACGCGGATAAGTGAACGCCACTGAAATCAAATCAATTAGGGACATTGTGGTGTAGTGGTATGGTCGGTGCCTCGTAACCGGAGGGTCGCGAGGTCGAATCTGCCTCAAGCCACTGCGTAGCGACCTTGGACAAGTCACTCACCCACAATTGTCTGTGAGGAAGGCAACGGGAAACCACCTCACTCATCTCATCCCCGGGTGGCATAAAACCAATGGACCTGCCTTAGGGCGGAGAACTCATCATCATCATCATCATCATCACTATCATCATCATCATCATCATCATCATCATCATCATCATCATCATCATCATCATCATCATCATCATCATCATCATCATCATCAGGCCTACGTGCACTTAGGACTTCTACCGAGTAACAATATGTGACTTTCGACTTATGTCTTCTCGTTAATGTCAGCCTCACATTGCAGTTTCTTTTTAAAATTATTTGCCTTTTGTTTGTTTATCTTATGTTTGTTTTTCTCGCTCTAATTTATTCTCGTTAGTCTTATTTAGTGGTTTATTTGCGTGTCAGTTTATATTTTTTATCTTTTTGCAAGGAACAACTGCAAGACTGGCAAGCCAGAGATGAATTGTGTTTGAGAAATACGACTGACCATTATGGCTAAAACATGTCTCTAATTAAGCCACTCTAGTGTCTTGTAACAAACAACATTGTTCGAAAGTACTGCTTATAGCCTATTGGAGAGAGTTCTCGGCTTGTAACATCAGCATTATTAGAAATAACAATAGCGTCTATGTGATTTTGTCATCACTTCGATACTCTACTGAACAACTCCAATAACAGACTTCTGACTGGGACACACGAATAACATGCCGGAGTTTGAAACTGTTCCCATCAGCCAAGCTAGGCCTGGGACAGTGGCAGACCTTTGCGGAAGCCTCAATATTTTGTGTGCTACCAAGCCCGACAGTTGCTGTTGGCAGACCTTTTCGAAACCCTCACTTCCAATTACTCCACCCCTCTGGAATAAACTTCTGTCAAATTACGACAATTAATTATCTGACCCATCATAGGAACTCACCAACGCTTCCCCTTTCGCAATTTCTGCGCAGGTCTTTCACTCTAAACTGAAAACATTTCTCTTCCACAAATCCTATCCTGATTCTTCCTCTTCCACTTATCCCTCTTTCCGGTTCTATTCCAAACACCATCCACTTTAGCCGCCTCGCTGCCTGCCTGACTCTTGGATCCTGACCTGGAACCGAACCCTTCTTACCTATCGATTTTGTTTTGACTGACAATTCTTGCCTATCGATTTTGTTTTGACTGAGTGCCCGTGAATGAGCTGGTTCCCGCGACTTGACTTTCGTTGGACAATGTAGAAATTTCGAGTTTACGATTACGATTAAGGTAATTCCATGGTCTTTCAAGATACATTATAGCATCTGCTAATGGCTAACGCCCGAGTACAATCCGCTGTTCGCAAACGATCAGCTTCTTACCAGATTTACCAATAACTAAAACATAGTCAGTGATGCACGATTCAGACAGGAAATTACGACATCCTAGTACCTCCCCACCGGTTTTCGTCCAGCCGGCGATTCCATTAATCGCTGTGTAACCAACAGATTGTCGGAGATATCACCAGTGCCTGCTCATGCTGTCGGCCTACGATCGATTCGTGTTACGCGCAGCAAGCTACCAATATAGACTACAAAAATATGCAAAAATAATACACAGCCTTTCAAACAATCATAATAAACTACTGTTATATAAAGAGAGGTACCATGCGATAACAATCACGTTGTCATCTAATTAATAGTATTTTTCTAATGACTGCAGGAGCCAGTTCAAAGAACTGCAATCGCCAGCTTCAATATATAGGCCTACAGAAAAAAATTACAGGTGCAAATTTATTACCATGAATAGTGCGCACAAATTGTATGACTTAAATACATTTAATAAATTTAACAACAACGCAGGTTCGACAACGATAAAATTACGATGAAAATTATAGCGACACAGAAAAACTAAAATCTCAATGATGAAAATTTTGACGAATACAGATACTGAACAAGGTGTATGTCAGGGAGTGCCATCTCTAACGAAATGTGTTCACGTGATTTATTATTTCTCTTTCTCTAAACAACATCACTGCATAATCTGTAACGTATTATTTTTGCATAGTAGATGTTTCTTTACTGCTTGAAGTCTAATGTTTGCGGAATAAACTTTTAGACTCAAGAACAACAAAGCAACGAAAACTTTGTGTTAGTTAAGTCCTAAATATTATTAGATCCTGTTAACAGTTTACTGAAGCCTCTTGACAGTAAATAGAATGTAATAGTAGGATGGAGAGAAACCTATTAATATATAAAAAGGGACATATTTTTCAAACTATAACACTTTCTTTTTGTCGGAACACCATAATAAGCGTCGAAATCAATTGCTTCCAATCGGGTAGGCTACGTTAGGATGTTGCAGTATTGATTGGACGGACTAACGAACCGCCGACTGACGGCATATAATTCGAGTTATTGCTTCAACGCGACTGACCGTTTAATATCATAGCTACAGTCTGAAATTATATAGCGCACCACGCATGTTTTCATTACTTTATCTTCTTATTAGGAGTGTGTATCTGTTACCTCAGTCATCCGTCTCTTCAGTTTTAATTGGCAGTGTGTTTCTCTTCGTCTATCTGTCTGTCCGTCCGTTCTTCTGTCTGTCTGATTTTCTGTCTGTCTGTCTGTCTGTCAGAAGAGTTTAAAGTTGTCATTTGATATATCTTAAAGCAAGCTGTGGTATAAGAAGAGCTGTGAGCATAGAATGGTTGCGATGCTATTCTCATGAGAAGTGTTCATTAAACAGAAGTGTTTGTGCTTCAGCCGAAGCCTTTTTCGAACCAGAACTACACGACTCAGGACTGTTATTGCTGTGTAGGCGAGCTATAAATGAAGGAGGGCTTTACCATGCCTTGGCAGATGTTCTTAGAGTCATCTGACGTCCAAGAAAAGCTCTTCCAGCTGCAGGAAACTAAAACAACCCTACGCGTGCAATCTTTGAAGAGGGAGACTCCATGATCCATTTAGGACCTTCGGCTATTTCCCGTGGAGGATGACCGAAGAGGATAAGAGGAGGACCGAACAGGAACCTAAAAAAGAGAATGGTCAAAACACTGATGAGGGGAGTGGTCTTATATGGATCGGAAACATGGACCATCAGAGCAGAGACTTAAGAAGACTGAAGGGTTTTGAGTTATGGTATGGCGCAGGAAGGGGAAGGTTAGCTGGGCAGAGCATAAAACAACCTAAGAGGTGCTTCAACAGATGAAGGAGAAAAGATCTCTGATGGACAGATGGAGAAAAGATCTGATGGCTAAAATAAGAACGAGACAGAGGAAATGGATTGCACACATACTGAGAAATATCTTAGAGGGAAGAATGGAGGGATATAAAAGAACAGGAAGACCTAGGCATATGCTAATATGCTACTACACTGGATGATGGTGGACGGATACGGTGAACTGAAGGAGGCCCAACAGCATCAGGAGTGGCGCCATTGGACTTCGAACCTGCCCGGGGCCAGAGAAGAAAAAGAAGAAGGACGAAAAAAGCAGGTGACTCGGACAAAACCGTTTAAGATTTGGCTACTTCCGTGCACCAAAACTTGGAGCCTTTCCTGTCCATTTTAATCTAATCTAATCTAACCTAATCTAATCTAATCTAAAGACTTATATGGCGCTGTTATCAAAATGCCCAAGGCATCAGTCGAAGGTAGCTTCAAGTGAAAATCGCAGTCAAAATCATAATCCGTTGGAGAAGCCGGGTCTATATGAGTTGACTATATGACTGGGTAGTCTCTTTAGTCCGTTTAGGCCTAAACCCTTGGACTAAATGATTAGCAGGAGTCATTGCCGTTGCTAGGTTTCTGAAATGGGGAAGCAAGTGGAACTATGGAGCGTCAAAGGGAGCACAATAATTTTAAGTTCATGACAAATTTCGTGAACATATTAAAATGTAAATACTGCTCTTTTATTTTTATGAGGCTCCTTGAGAGTCGAGGGGCCATGGCCCCCCGGCCTCCCCTGTAGAGACACCGCTGGATGAAATCCGTTTAACAATGAACCCGCAATTAAATATCTGAGTGGGTTGCCATGTGTTTAGTCCATTTATAGCTATAACCGAGAACTAGATTTTCGGATGGAGATTAATCCGTTTGGACTAAAGATCTTTAATTAGATCCATATGACTGAATTGAATTATAGTCTGTTTAGTCCGTTTACCATAAACCTATGAACTGCAAGAATGTGTTGTGGTCTCTTTAGTCCGTTTAGGCCCACACCCTAGGGATGCTAGTTGTTTTCTTCCCTTCGATCGATGCGTGTGAGTATGCGTCGCATGCGTACAACGAGCGAGCGAGCGAGCGAGAGCAGCGCATTTGTCCCGTTACGTCGCCTCTGCATGTTGTGCGTAGCGCTAATGCATCGCCCGACGCGATGTCATTCCTCAGGATGGTCCAGGCGCCCCGAGCTATTGCATTAGAGGCCTGAGACGTTGACCGCGCGGGGACTTGTCCGAGATTCAGAGGTCGACGTTGCCAGCAGACGCAGTGAGGCATCGCCGTGACTTAATCATAGTCTACTTCACGCTTCAGTGAACTTCTCTTCGTCGTGAGTTGGCTAGACGCGAGCCAGTGGGCTTCTGAAATCGTTGCGCTTGATTCGTCCTCATTTGAGGTAAGTCATTCGGACAGTTTAATCGTCAGGGGCATGACATTTGCGCTGCTTGCTCGGTGGTTATATTTATCGTATTGTCCTTTGATGCGGTGGCTAAGTGGTTGAGAGATGATTCCAACCGCGAAGTGTGTGGGTTCGATTCTATTAGACGTTCATTTGAGACGGTTTATCCTGTAGTTATGCCTATCGTTCTAGAAATGGATATGATGATGTTGCTGCTGCTGATAATTATGATGATAATGATGATGATATGATGATGACGACTACAATGGTAATGATTTGATGATGATGATGAGGAGGAGGAGGAAGAAGAAGGAGCAGCAGCAGCACATAGATGAGGATGGTGATGATGAGAATGATAATGGTTTGTTTATCCTGAAAATTTCAAAAATGAGGTCATTATTTATTATTTCTGCATTTATTAAGCGCCACTATCTAATGACTAAACATCAATTGATGGCGCAGAGCAGTTTATGAGTGAAGGATTTGCTCAAGGTCCCTACTATGCAATCTTCTCTGGGGAGAACCGAACCCGTACTCTCCACGTTACAAGCCGAGCGCTCTAAACAATTGGCTACCTTGCCCACAAATAATGATAACGATGACAGTGATGATAATTTCCACAGAATGACGATGATAAAGATATTCTCTCAGCCAAGACAATATGGCGATGCAGTTATAAAACCGGTTGAAAATGATGAAGACGATGAACTGATTATGCGGAAAATATCGATAATGGTGGTGATAATAAAGGTGATGATAGCAAAATGATAGCAGTAGCAATAGTAGCTACTAGTAACATTATTGCTAGTAGAGCCAAAAATAGACTAGCTGCAAAAATTTGCATTGTTATGAGAACTTATCGTTCGTCGAGGCTTGGATGGGAGCACTTCTGTGTTGATATATGAAGAGGTGCTATATAAATTTACTGAAGTAATATATAACATAACATTAAAACAGATTATATTTAATATAACATGAAATCTTATTATATTAATAAATTAGTCATCACTTGGCCCCACTGAAATAATATACAAATGGTTGGTCAGATGGATTTATGTATGGATAGATGGTTGGTACGATGATTGGATGGACAGACAGACATACAGACATACAGACAGACAGACAGACAAACAGACACAAAAAGAACAAGCTGACATAGATACAGACATCTGTATCTATCAATCTAGCTTCCGGTCCACCAATTACGCCATTTAGTTGGGTTGAAATTATTTCCGAACTTATTTCGAAAGCGTGGGACATGAGGAGACCCATTAATCAGGCTCCCCATCTCCTGATGCCCCTCTCTTCCCCCAGTCATTCAATGCTGCGTCTCAATTTAACGCCACGCACGGCTTGTTCACTGGGCGGCTTTGAACTGTGAGGTTCTGCATCGTCGGCTCATCGAGATACAGTAAGTCCACGACGGATGGCTTCGATACACATGTGATATATATATTGTATATACATGTATGATATATATATATTATATACATGTAAGTATTTGAACATTTTTATATACGAAATTTACTTTTATGTAACTTCGTTTATATGACCAGGAAAACAGACGAGTACGAGTACTACTTAGATCTCTTTTCCCAATAACTTTTACATAACAAGGAATAGAGGTAGAAGGAAGAGGAGGAGGAGGAGGAGGAGAAGTAAAAGGAGGAAGAGGAAAAGAGGGAAGAGGAAGAAGAGGAGAAGTAGAAGGAGGAGAACGAAGAGAAAGAAGAGGAAGAGAAGGAAGAGAAGGAAGAGGAGGAAGAGGAGGAAGAGGAGGAAGAGGAAGAAGAGGAGGAAGAGGCGGAAGAGGAAGAAGAGGCGGAAGAGGAGGAAGAGGAGGAAGAGGTGGAAGAGGAGGAAGAGGAGGAAGAGGAGGAAGAGGCGGAAGAGGAGGAAGAGGAGGAAGAGGTGGAAGAGGAAGATTAAAAGGAGGAGGAAAAGAAGGAGAAGGAGAAAGAAGACTACGAAGAAAGAGGAGACAGAGGCAGAAGAAGAAAGAGGATGAAGAGGAGGAAGACAAGGAAAAAGAATTGTACAAAATCTCTGGATATGAATATTATTAGCTGTCTCGTCCCCGCGCCTTCAGTGAATGTATGATTGTATGTGGTCGACCTTGGGTAAAAATGCTAATTTTCATCTTCTGCACGGTTTCCTGACTTGATTTATTCGTAGCTGTCTTTCGTTAATATCCAGATAAATGGATGGATGGATGGGTGGGTGGTGGGTTTGGATGGTCAGTTTGAATAAAAAGATGGATGGATGGATGGAGTATGGATGGATGGATGGATGGAGGATGGATGGATGGATGGTTGGATGGATGGTTGGATGGATGGATGGTTAGATGGATGGATGGATGGATGGATGGATGGACAGACGGTTGGATGGATGGAAAGAGAAATAGGCAGAAACTGTCTCGAGCCTGTCGGAGTCTACCATACGAAGAATCAGGCGATAATGAGATGGCCCAATTTGACAGCTTGGCAGCGGTGAACGATGAACTGCAGATTAACACCTCGCCTAAGGTCGTCGGACAGCATAAATCTCATCGAATCAGACTCGCCATCTTGCCAATGATCGCTAATGCAAGCGAACAATTTGTCAATCACAGCATCATTTTTATTTTTCTGTAAGTACATAGCGCCATTGTTTAACGAAGTCCTCAGTTTCTTCATAGCGGTTTTGAGAAGGTGATTTATTCCGTCGTTACTACCAACAATCTGTTCATTTTCTTTTGATGTTATCACTGGCAGGTCTGGCGATTTTAACATAAGACATCGTTGGTTTTAGTGATGAAAAACACACAACTTCTCATGGCGAAGCTAATAGGGAAAGCTAATTCAAAACAGAAAACCTAAGCTTTCACGTTTTTAAGCACCGACGTAATATAAAGCACAGTTGTTGATGTTAGCTTTCAAAGCTTTGTACAACACACTGCTTGCCACTTTCGGTGTAAGTTCCTCTTGGAAATGTGAGTTTGTGTCGTACAAGAACAATTACGTTTGAGTGTTGTAAACTTGTGGAAAAGCTTGGATGATAGCATTCGGTTGCTGGACCTAGATTTCGGAAATCTCTCCCTGGGTCTGTTCTTTTTGCTTAGTCGCTTCTGTCATTTCGTTCTCAACTTAAAACTTACTTCTTTCAAATTGCTTAATCACCGTAGGCTGCCTCTCTGTCCTGTGGACTGACCTTCTGGATGTTGACCTGATGGCGGCTTGGCTTTGATGCGCCATCGGTTGATGCTTGTGCATTAGACACCGGCGCAATAGAAGTTACTAATTACAATTACAATTATCTCAACGAACACAACCCCAGCCGTAAGAGGAAGATAGTTAATGAAGAGTTTAAAGTACAGAAGTTCTGACACTGATACATGTAAGCTCAGCCCATCATGTGAAATTGATATTGATTACATTATTGAACCGTGGGTAACCTCTGCGGCCATCTTCGACAGGAGTGCCCCCTCAAACCCCACGTAGAGAAAAATAGATGAGATATCTTCTGAAACGCAAACACCCACTTCATGTTAGGAATTCTTTCTCGCTACTTCGGAGTGAAACGTTCGCTTTCTGCCGACACGTATGGCTCGGATTCGATACCCACAGCAGCAGCTGAGATTGGCATGTTGCCACGAGGGAATAACATCCAGGAAGGAACGAGAGACTTACGCCTTTTTATATTGGCCAATGTCGTGTGTGTGCCTCAGCCGATGTATCTAGTTCGAGCAATATGTCAGGTCTAGAGCATTCGGCAGGGGAAGAGACTTGAACTGAACCGGATGAATATCAACTGACCTCTGCTCCGATTTCACTCGTAGCTCTTGGCATCCAGTTCTTCGGTATACTGTTTGAATTTGAACACTTCAAATGTAGGCTACATACATGCATACATACATACATACATACATGCATACATACATACATACATTCATACATATATACATATGCACACGCATATATACATACATACATACATAATTATATAAACAAATATGCATATATACACATACATATACATATATACATATATGCATACAATAATTTCAACAGTAATAAGCAGAAATTTGTAAACAATGCATGAAAACTATTGGAATTTTAATTATTGTCGTTATTTGGAATAGTAGTCTAACAGATTGCAGGCCAAACTAGTAAACTACGTTCTTGGGTCATTTGTATTCTGACATCAACAACTAATTCTACTTAATTAATTGGGTGCTAATTCTAATTCTAATTAACTAATTCTTCTAAAGACCTAGTTCTAATTCAAATTATTAAATTTGAGCTAATGCTAATTCTAATTAATTAGTCACAAAAACCTTAACTACCATCAATGACATACATACTCCAAACATACATACATACATACATACATACATACATACATACATACATACATATACATGTATACATCCATACACTGTGCTCTCGTTTGCTCGTATATACTTAAGTTCGTACGTATACGTACTTAATAAATTGTTATACGTACTTATTAAATTGTTCGTACTCTATGAACTGATCCAGACTGTAAAATATGATGCATGCAGTACTTAAGCATCCATGCGATTAAATTTTAAGAATATATATGCCGGGTAATGCTACTGTTTATGTCCAAACAAAAACCCAGAGCAGCTGACAGTGTAATGTTAGGACAGGACTCATCTGTAAATATTTCCGCGGATTCTTCCAGTTGACACGCAAAGTTACGGCTCATCTGTTACAAGCTACGCCCGCAGTCGGTTATCCATCAGTGACTGCTCGCTTTAAGCATACCTGTCGAAGTTGTCGATCGATTCTGCTTTGAAATGTAAACTCGTCTGATACGTAGCATAGCATGAACTCGATAAAAGACACAGTCTTCATTTTTCTAACGTATAATTAATTGCATGAACAGTAAATATTCAATCGCCGACATAAATTCATCGACACGCATCAACCTACACATTTCTATCGTCAGCAGTGATCAAAAGCATTTGTGACTCAAACAATCAACAGCTGCGTACACGTCGAACTATATCTACAGCATCTATTAGCGCTGTTCTTTACAACGCACTTCGACAGCCTTGTATATAGGCCCATTCCCGCCACGTCAGCGGACATGCCTATGAGTTACTGCTGACGTCAGTCAATAGGCGTGAACGTCCACGTGATAAAACGCGCGACGACCGACAAAGACCTGCTCAAACAAGTTAAAATATGATGACTCATCGACGTAACGTCACAGAAAATTTCGACTTAGCGCCGGAGACTCGCCAGCCAATCACAAATAAGTTAATAACCTGCTGACTCGTCGATGTGACGTCACAGAAAATCTCTGTACTAAGGGGCTCTCAAAACCTGCTGATCATTAGTAGAAAATTACGTTAAATACAAAGACACTTGCTTGTGATAGAGTCTATCTGTAAATCTATCTGTAAACAGAGATTAACTTTAAACATACGTACAGAATCCACAACAGTCCAGTACAGTCGTACAACATTATAAAGTTAGATTTTGAAATTGTTATACAATATTGCATCATTTTACTGATATTTTGCTATCTGTATTGTTGTATTGCATGCATTGTTGTTTGTAAAGTGTGAGCGTTTACTTAGTTACTTACGTACTTGCTTACTTACTTACTTACTTAGATAGATAGATAGGCTATACACCGTAAATGAACGCTTACTTTTACTTACACATATGCTTAAGGAATCTTCTCACCTTGAAAGCGCTATAGCACTCCGTTATGAAATTTCATACTTTGGAAAGGGAGTCAAACAAAATTATGAAGTTCTGTGAACCCAATATGTTCGAACTCCAACCACTATCATTTAGGTGCTGTGTCTGTAGGGCCCTAATGGTTTCGAACTACCCCAATATTTTCCTCATTGATTGCTTGAAGAAAGTGGCAATTTGATTTTTGAACACCCTCGATGATCCAGTCAAATCCGTTTATCGTTGTATGTTGTATGTATAAAGGGACCGTTTATCGTTGTATGTTGTATGTATAAAGGGACCGAAAGTATTACCGCCAACAGTTTTATGCCGATTGACCTAGTTTAGTATATGCACCACATGCAATGCAATGCCATGGATAAGTTATGCAGCGCCTGTTTCCGAGAAAGATGAGAGTCTGGCTCGATCATTCTAGGCCAGATTTGTATGCGTCAACGAATCTTGAAAGGTCGCATGCGTTGGCCCAAATGTTCGATGCCATCACGCAGTACTTTTCCCGCAGGATATTTGGCTTGCGCATCGAAGTCTGAGACTTCTCATCGAAGTCGCGAATTCTAGCTAACGCGAGCGATGCTCGCTTTAGCACTGCATCAAATACTGGTATTTCTCATGCGCATAATAGTCGAATTAGCGCTCGGCGATGCATGTTTGGTTGGGCACCATCTGGTCTTCGAATATTAAATTTCCCGACTTTATGAAATATGGTTACGATAGCCAGGCACGGACTGTGAGCTGTACACGTGTAGAGGGTAGGTTATACGGTCGAGGTAAGCATGGACGCCTGTGTTAGCGCAATATATCAACTGGTTGCGTCGACGTCATTCAACCAAGATAGACTTTTATATCCTGTTAGTCCACACAGCCAAACTGTTCATTCGTTCAGGTATTCCATTTTATTCAATATATATATATATATATATATATATATATATATATATATATATATATATATGATTTTCAGTTAATCATCATCTGACTGAACCGAAAATAAGGACGACTATCTAGTTTGGCATTGATAAACTGAAAATATGAACGTCTATCTAAATGTAAATGTACCCGCTTTTCTATAGCGACCGTTTGGCCTTGACCCTGCTCATTTTTCAGTAAAATGATCAGGTGAGATCTTCCTTCATGGCTTCCCGTTTGAATGGATGCCACGTCACTCATTAAGATCCCCGTGTACGTACCGTGCTAGTCCTGGTTTCATTTCTCCGAAGTATAGGCACTTATCTTGGTGCTAATGAGATATCTGTAATTGTTTTTGCTTAAATAAGTTATCTGTACCTCATTCAACACTTGATGTGGCTGTTTTGAGTTATCCAGGAAATATAAGTAATCTATACCTCATTCAACACTTATTGTGGCTGTTTTGAGTTGTCCAGCTAAATGTCCATCTGCTATCGGTCAGCTTGAAATAGTTTTAAAATTTTTCATTCTAAAGAGAAGCTGTTCGCAACAAAATGTTTTTGTCAAATGGTGAAATACAGCAAAGTGCAACGTTGGATGCATATTGTCTGTAAAATTACAATGTTGTCTACTTGGAAAGCTTCTTCTTTTATTGTCCAAAAAGCTTCACATAGTTGGCGCATTCTTTGAAATCTGTGTGTAAATTCAGCCAAGAGGTTAACAAGTACTTCAGAGTACTTGGCATGGATTACTGTTTTAACAGTCTGGTCAACAGTGACGGAAATGTTCAACATTCTTCCGACTACTAGTCTTTGTTTCTAAGTAAGCTTGGTTATACGTTTGTTCACAAATTGATCCTTTCCATTCAAATTATCCATCTTTTTAGTTATGTCAAAAATGCCAAGTCATTTAACCAAAAGTTATCATCCAAGAAGCTCATTCATCTTTTTCTTGTTTTGCCGTGAAAGATTAGTCATGCACCAACGAGTTAGCATTAGAAATTCCTGCCACCTGAATTTAAGAATTATAGGAAATTTTCAAGACTGAGCCATTTTAAACAGTGGAGTTGTTAGTAAGTATGCAGTTCATAACTTCAGACATAAAAATTCAAAATTTTCAAAGGCTCGGAGGGTCGAACGAACATATTTTGCGGACCAAATCATGTCCCCGGGTCGTACGTTGGACAATCCTGATCTAGTGTGACATGGATGAACTGGAAATACCGACATCTGTGTAATTTGACCTGATGAACTGAATGTGAGCTCGTAGCGTTAACATTTCCTGCTTTAAGGCGAGTAAGTTCCTTCTCCCGAAAACTTCATTGTCCAAGTGATGGCTGACAGTTGCATCGCGTGATCAGACGCCTTGGGGAGAGATACAAAGGCTTCAAGTGCAGGTCAAAGAGCCCCTCTATCTCTCTCTTTGTGGCTTTCTATCTCTGTCTGTCTGTCTCTCTGTGTCTCCCTCAAATGCAAGGCACAGAGCCCCACTCCATGCACCTTTGTATATATGTATGTATTATGTATGTATGCATGTATGAATTATCTCTGTCTGCCTGCCTGTCTGCCTGTCTGTCTGTTTGTATGTACGTATGTATGTATGTATGTAACACAAACGCAGAATTCCTCTGTCTCTCGGTGTCTCTGTCTGTCTGCCTGCCTGTATGTCTCTGTCTCCCTTGGGTGCTCTGTGTTTCTGTCTCTGCCTCTACCTCTGCCTCTGTCTGTCTGTCTGTCTGTCTGTCTCTCTCTTTACATTAGCCCGCCGTAGATCCTAACACAGCTTCTTATATAGAACGTCCGTCACGAATCCGATGATAAAAGACTAGTAATTAGAAAATCTCGAATTTTTATGCAAGTGCTTATCGATTTATCATATTTTCTTAGCAGCATTCGCCAAAACAGTGAACTTATGTCAGTTTTTTGCCATTTATTTCATGAGACACATCTACAATCCTCACTTGTGTTGGCCTGTCGAAAATGAAGAAATTTAGACTGAGCCAGCAACGTAGAATGATGGGAAAAGTAGATTCTGCTTGGACAGACGTTTTAAATGATAACAACATAAATAACGTTTCAAATGATAACAACATCAATAACGTTTTAAATGATAACAACATAAATAACGTTTTAAATGATGACAACATAAATAACGTTTTAAATGATGACAACATAAATAACGTTTCAAATGATAACAACATAAATAACGTTTTAAATGATGACAACATAAATTTTCAAATGATAACAACATAAATAACGTTTCAAATGATAACAACATCAATAACGTTTTAAATGATAACAACATAAATAACGTTTTAAATGATGACAACATAAATAACGTTTCAAATGATAACAACATAAATAACGTTTTAAATGATGACAACATAAATAACGTTTCAAATGATAACAACATAAATAACGTTTCAAATGATAACAACATCAATAACGTTTTAAATGATAACAACATAAATAACGTTTCAAATGATGACAACATAAATAACGTTTCAAATGATAACAACATAAATAACGTTTCAAATGATAACAACATCAATAACGTTTTAAATGATAACAACATAAATAACGTTTCAAATGATGACAACATAAATAACAACATTTACAATTTTAATGAAGCCACTTATTTACGAATCGCGGTTTTAACGGTGAACACTTGGACCCTACGCGAAATAATCTCAGCCATACCACAGCACACAGCGGTTCCTACGTGTGTGCGAGGGTCTGTAAATAGATACTTGTTGCAGCCATTCGAGTATCACTTGGCTAAGGATTGATTAGTCGTTCTTAATTAACCCTTAATTAACCCTTCCTTGATCCTGAACAGTTAGAAGCGCATTCGAAAGATGAGACAATGCGTGGTAGGTACTACACATATATTCGGATGAGACTTTCACCAGCTTTCATTAATACTTGTATGAATGTATGTAATATGTATGTATGTATGTATGTATGTATGTATGTATTTATGTATGTATGTATGTAATATGTAGGTAGGTATGTATATATGCATTATGTATGTAATATGTATGTATGCATTTTGTATGAATATATGTATCTATCTATCTAATATCTATCTTGTTATCTATCTCTATAGGCCTATCTATCTGTTTCAGTCGGATATCTGAGAGAGCGGACTGATGTTTGTTAATCCGGACTTTAACCTGTACCTGACTTGGTCTGACTCTGCCTTTATATATATACATATATAGGCCTATACCTATACATATAGATACATACGTACACACACACATATACATATATATATAGATGAGAAACGTGTGGAGAAGAATTGACATCCCGTGGCCTCATATATGCTCTGCCAAGTAAGCCCCATCATGAAAGGCAACATCTGCGGTCTGTCAGTAGGCAAACACGTGGTCTCATGAAACAGATTTACGAGTATACAGACAACAGCACATAACTGGAGTGCTCAATAGGTCAAGCATAGCTGTATCAATATGTATCCGTGTATGTGTGTATCTGTGTATGTATGTACGTATATGTATGTATGTATGTATGCCTGCATGTATGTATGCATGTATGTATCTGTGTATCTGTGTATGTATGTTTGTATGCATATATGTATGTATCCATTATCTGGCTAATTATGTAGCTCCTTTAAGAACCTCACTAGGGTACTAAAGAACTGTAGGAAGGTATTTATGTATGAATCTATGTGTATGAATGTATTTATGATTGTATGTATGTGTGTATGCAGGTAGGTATATATTGACGCCTATATATTGGGGCATTTATGTGGTGCCTTTAAAGAACGTCATAAGGGTGCTGGTATGTGTGTATGCAACTTATCCTTCATTGTGTAACATAATTATTTCAAACTAGACCCAGGTTTTGGAACTCTCCTCCTGTGTCCGATCGATCGCTTATTGTGCTTGTTCAGTGCGGAGTATCAATTGAATTATTGCCTTTTACTGAGTGAATCGAGTAAATGCATTCATACGTGTATGTGTCTCGACATTGATGTAGCGCCTTTCGCGATCCTGTCTAAAGCGTCGCTGTGACTGAATGATTATATAGCGCCGTAATTCACCGCTCGTCCTGTCCACCAGGCGCACTTGATGCTGGTTTTAGTGGCTTCAGCCAAACAGGCAAAAACGCTTCGACCAATACATACAAGGCTATTGTTTTGATGGTTAACAGCTTGCCCAAAGCCATCTGATTTATCGACGGAAAATTTGTCGTTTTAGTCAGCCAATTAAGTAATTGCTGCGAATGAATGAGAGTCGAAGGCTCTAATTCAGCGCACATTCCGACAGTATTTATATAGAGCTATATGCATCTGGACAATTATGTAGCGTCTATTGTGAACCTTCAAAAATCGCTATATAAATTGCATTAGGTTGTTAGCTCGTAGTGTTGGCCTTACGTGTCTTGTAGTTCACTGCTTGCCAAAGGTTAATGGGAGAGTCAGTGGCAACCAGAGGGTTAACAAGTGGAAGGGTTAGAATTGATTTTCTTCAGAGAATAACTAGGTGACGTGATGCGATAGTCACCTCCCTTTAAAGTGTGACTCACTTACATCATCAATTTATATCGACTTTTTGCGACCTACACACAGCATCAGAGAAGCAAGAGTAACATGTTCCTAAGCTCATCAGTATCAAATAGCACAATATTTATATCTGGATAATTATATAGCGTCTATTACGAACCTCTAAAAAGCGCTATATAAATTGCGCTAGGTTATTATCTCGTAGTGTTGGCCTTACGTGTCTTAATGGACTGGTGGTTTCAGCACTTTACAAAGCGGAGGGGTCAGGCTTTGACAAAAATTTAGTCATAAGGAATTCTGGCGACCTTTTCCGTTTTTTAAAATACTTTATGGCCTTTAGTCGTCATCAGCAGTTTTTAAAATGAGCTTTTTCTTGATCATCGGATGTTTTTATGACCTTTTTACTTTAAGAGAGTCTCACAACTTTCTCAGGATTTTTTATATCTTCCCTTCAGACGTTTATAACCTACCTCTTAGTGGCAATGTGTCTTTCATTATTCGATAAATACATTGAAAAATGAGCAGGGTCAAGGCCATACTGTCGCGATAGAAACACATTTAGTTGATAACCAGCTATTTTAGAGTCCCAGTTTTATCATAACCTTTATAACATTAGTAGGCAACTCTCACCCTAAATAGTTTAAGGACCAACTCAAAAAAAATCAAAGCCTGCCAAGCAGGAACCAATCCGACAATGTCTCTTTGATTTGGAGGACATTGACGAATTGGCCCCTGGATACGTCCTTGACCTTCTCGTGTGTAATGCTAGCACCATGCCGTGTACCGTATTCGTGAGCAGATTTGCATGACCAAAGTTAACCACGCCAGTGACAAAGAAAGATTGGAAGGCCCACCGGAAACTGCTACTCACCGATCGGCAATCGAACCGCTTCCGGCCGTCGGCCCGTCTTGCCCAGGACCCTCGGTCGATGGCCTCCCGGCGATTCTTTTGGGACGGTCATCACGAGAACTAGGCTGAACTGCCGTCGAGGAGGGAACTCGATCGGGGTCACGGTCCAATGCGTAGCCGTCGCCAGAGATAATAGAGGCCTCGATGTATGACGGTAATCCGGATGGAATTCTTAAGGACAGCAGTTGGTTGCAAAATTCAAAGCCCCCTCGGGTATAAAAGCAACTGGATGTGAATCTCTACCCCTCAAGAACTCTGAATAGTAGTGTTTGAGAAGCATATGTCAGTGTTTCGTCATCAGTACAATAGGCCTACATGCAATACCTGTTTTTTCTATGCCATGTACATCATTACGCAGTTATTGGAAGCACGGTTCGGCGTAAGACTTCGGATTCGATGCCATCGAAGACGTTGGCATTTGGTTTTGTTCTCACCAGGCTCTGCTTCTGCAATTCAATTCTCTTGCTTCTCTGACTCAATATCGCTTCCAGTGATTAACAATTGCCATACGCTGTGAGTCTGAAGCTCCGAGAGGAAACAAAGTAGGCTAACCGGCCTTTTCTCTTTGTACATGAGCGGATCTTCGAACTGGTACTTCTCGTGTATGAAGAACGTGCAAGCCATGTGTGAAACTTACATAACCTCCTTGCCAGTCCTATGCGGCTTTCTTAAAGAACCTGTCTTTCTTCGATACATATCTGCAGAAAAACTTAAGTTGCTCCTCTCACACGTCTATATAAAAGTCATCCAGTATGCTATATAGAAGTCCATCTAAATACTCTATATAGACGTCCATGCAAATACTATATATAGAAGTCCATCCAAATACTATATATAGAAGTCCATCCAAATACTATATATAGAAGTCCATCCAAATACTATATATAGAAGTCCATCCAAATACTATATATAGAAGTCCATCCAAATACTATATATAGAAGTCCATCCAAATACTATATATAGAAGTCCATCCAAATACTTTCTATAGAAGTCCATCCAGATGCGCTCTATACTGTAGAACTCCATCCAGATACTCTTTATAGAAGTCCATGCGCTTACTGTACATAGAAGTCCATCCGATTAGCCTACATAGAAGTCCATCCGCTTACCCTATATAGAAGTCCATCCGCTTACCCTATATAGAAGTCCATCCGCTTACCCTATATAGAAGTCCATCCGCTTACCCTATATAGAAGTCCATCCGCTTACCCTATATAGAAGTCCATCCGCTTACCCTATATAGAAGTCCATCCAAATATCCTATATAGAAGTCCATCCATATACTATATACAGAAGTCCGTCCAAATGCAGCCACAACAGACGCCTCGAGTTCGATTGCTATTAACTCTGATCCGTTTGCAGTGGACCAGACAACGCGATGTCTGCACCAATCGATGCGGAGGAATTTCTCGCGGGGGGGGGGGGTCTACAGACACCGGGTTTTCGTTCGTCGGCGGACATCGACTTCGACATCTAATGGAAAAAACAAAGTTAGTCTGTTTATTTAGCGCTATAGGATTTTCGCCATCGATGTGTTTTTACAGCGCACTCGATCAGATATCGGGTAGAAAGACGGAGGCAGTGAATATGGTGGAGCGATTCTACAAAGGCGCTATATAAAGGCAGTGAATATGGTCGTGTAAGTACACATATAGCGTCTTGGAGCGGTTCCACAAAGGCGTTATATAAATTCCAGATGTGCATTTTATTCGTGGACTACCTTCTAACAGCTTCAACGAATGTATGATAAAAGCATTTTCTTGTCGAGCAGAAAAGAATTGAACAGCGAACGTCTGTGTAAAACAATGGAAGAGAATAGGAAATGATGACAATGAAGTGAGAAGGCGGTGGATTGAGATAATGGAAAAATATCAAAGAAGAATGGATTTTTCCAGACGTATGTGTATTAGAAGTGAGTAAAGGACTCGAAACAGCTGAGAAAAACGCTAGCAAATTCTACAGGAAATTAGGCAAACCAACGAAAGCTCAGGTCATTGAAGACGAGGTTGCAAAGGTAGGCTATACGAAGCTAAAAGTATATGCATGCCTCTATAAGAACTGAACAAATCTTAAAACGCAATTTTAAAACTTTGGCACAAGCTGCAACAGCAAAATATCAGTGTAACGAAGGCGACTGATTTTGCCACATACCTACAGATGCCCTTCTTACTCAGATCGGCTGCAAAAGGAGCAAATTTAGCGACTGCCTTGGACTTTATACTTCATTCCTATCACGAATACCCTCCCAAGACGAAAGCTATTTGTCATCTTCGACAAGCCTGCCTACCTGTCTGGAATCTCTATGCATATATTGGCTTCAAATGCGTTAGCAGGCCCATGTTAAAGGAAGATCGCATCTGCAGGGTTTGTTGCTGTATCAACCCATCCACAGCAACATGGCGGGAACTTCGTCCCTATCCCAAGACGAATGCCATTTGTCATCTTCGACACGCCTGCCTACCTGTCTGGAATCTCTATGCATATATTGGCTTCAAATGCGTTAGCAGGCCCATGTTAAAGGAAGTTCGCATCTGCAAGGTTTGTTGCTGTATCAACCCATCCACAGCAACATGGCGGGAACTTCGTCCCTATCCCAAGACGAATGCTATTTGTCATCTTCGACACGCCTGCCTACCTGTCTGGAATCTCTGTGCATAAATTGGCTTCAAATGCATTAGCAGGCCCATGTTAAAGGAAGTTCGCATCTGCAGGGGTTGTTGCTGTATCAACCCATCCACCATTTCGGCAACAACAGGGCGCGAGAATAAACGCCATCTCCCGGCGGACTGCGATCCCATTCTGCTCAACAGCTCCAGCAGTTCTTATATAATAGTCACCTCTTGGAGAATTGACGCATCCGTCGTCATCCAGCGGTGGATGGAGGCTGGATTATGGATGGGTTGGGCGTCGTCCGGTGCTCAAAAAGTCGAGGCCCGTCTCTCGTCGGATTCGGCGAAACTGCGCCACGCGTTTCGTCAGCAGACACTAATTAAATAAAACGTGCGTAAGAGGACAAGACATGGACGGACTGCGAAAGAACGGGCGGTAGAGTTCTCGTCTCAGCTGACAGGTGGTGGGGCATAACGAAGACGGTGATGTAGAAGATGAGGAGAAGACGGCGAAGAAGAAGACGATGAACAAGAAAAGGAAGAAAAATAAAGAACAAGAACAAGGAGGAGGAGGAGGAAAAGAAGAATATGGGAAGAGGAAGAGGAAGAAGAAGAAGAAGAAGGAGAAGAAAAAGAAGAAGAAGAAGAAAAAGATGAAGAAGAAGAAGGATAACAAAAAGAAGACGAATAAAAAGAACAAGAACAAGAAGAAAAACATGAAGGAGGAGGAGAAGGAGGAGCAGAAGAACAAGAAGAGGAACAAGAAGAAGGAGAAGACGAAGGAAGAGAAGAAGAAAGAGAAGAAGAAATATGAAACTTAGTGGCGGATTCAACTTGGCGTGGGGGCGGTTCGCCCCTCCCCACGCCCCTCTTGGTTACATGCCGGCGCCCCTCAGACCAGACTAGTGCATGATCGACTGCCAGAATATGGCGCCGCTCTGGAATTGCCCTTGACTCCCCCTCAAGCAATTCTGCAGCAGCCTCCACTGATAAAGCACAAGCATACGTAGAAGGGGCAAAGATTACAAACGCTAGTAGTGAAAAGCAAATGGAAGAAGAAGACGAAGAAATAATTTAATGATTGCATAAACACAAACACAAACAGAGGGGCTGGCGAATCCGGACTCGCCAATGAGAATTCCTCTTTAAATTGCATTCTATTAAGCAACGTTCCACTCGGGAGATATTACAGGTCCTTTGAAGTCGCATACAGGCCAGGACTGAGTCGAATAATAAAACGGTGGTTTACTGCACTACACAGCCTTCATAAAGTGTTGCCGAAGTCCAAGGCAAAAACCACAGGAGACCCATGCAGCAACTGGTGACGGGGACTTGTTTGCTCCGAGTTTAGTATTATAAAAAAGAACTCACATGTGCAGTCTTAAAAAGCCTCGTTCTCAGCCTTTATATCTGGACCATCAAATAGAACCTTGGGGTAAATCCTCTCAAGAACACGGAGACGTAAAACACCTGGTGGCAACACAGCCAGGATTTGTGATCACAAGTATTCGCATACTCCCAACTGGTTCTCTGGTTACTTCAAAAGGCGATATATATCTGTCCTGTACCCATCTGGTTACATCAAATGACGGTACATATGTTCCCAACTGGTTATACATCAAATGACGGTATATAGTCCTACGTTCCCATCTAGTTACATCAAATGACGGTACATATGTTCCCAACTGGTTACATCAAATGACGGTATATAGTACTACGTTCGCATCTGGTTACATCAAATGACGGTACATATGTTCCCAACTGGTTACATCAAATGACGGTATATAGTCCTACGTTCCCATCTGGTTACATCAAATGACGGTACATATGTTCCCAGCTGGTTACATCATATGGCCGTATGAAGTAGCAAAGGGCGCGAAATTGTTTGGCTTTTCTTTTCATCAGATATCTTACGTCCGTGAGAATTCTACTCGTACAAGTGTCTTAGGACAATTATCTGATCCACCCATCATAGGAACTCACTAACGCCTCACCCCTTGCAATCCCTGCGCATGTCTTTAACTCAAAACTGAAAACATTCCTCTTCCGCAAATCCTATCCTGATTCTTCCTCTTCCCTTTATGTCGCTTTCCGCTCCAATTCCAAACACCATCCACCGTAGCCATTTGACTGTCTGCCTGACCTTTGAATCTCGATCCAAACTCTTTCTGCCTATCGATTTTGTTTTGACTGAGCGCCTGTGAATAAGCTGGTTCCCGCCACTTAGCTTTCGTTGGGCGCTGAAGAAATCTTGAGTGTACGATTACAATTACGATTCTAATCAACAGACATCGCTCCCAAGGGTATGCGAGGCTGCTGCTGCTGCTGCGATACCTATCATCCACAGTCATGAATTTGGACCGGACATAAAATACGACGGGTAAGGGTGGAGGGGCCAGCGAATTATGACGACTATCTCGTGTACGGACGGAACCCGGGTCAGAAGTCATCGTATTACACTCATATCTGACACGTGATGTTGTTGCTCTTTCTATCACAATTTTATGGATGACGGAAATGCGAAACTGCCTATATAGCCATCTTCTTATACTGTATGTTGATAGGAAATGCGGAAATGCCAATATATCCATCTTCTTATATGTTGATAGGAAATGCGGAAATGCCAATATATCCATCTTCTTATATGTTGATAGGAAATGCGGAAATGCCAATATATCCATCTTCTTATAATTATGTTGATAGGAAATGCGAAAATGCCAATACATCCATCTTCTTATATGTTGATATCGTGCCATTGAGTGCATACATATAAATATATTTATACTGATATATACGTACCATTATATATACATATATACATACTAATATATATGCGCATGTGTATTGGCATCTTTAATATTTATGAGAGCTCTTTACCACTTTAAGACAAGAGGACCTGAGCAGTGGTTATGTTGCTACCGGAAGCCATACAGAAGTTGAGGTCCGTCCAAATGACCCTTCCTTCCGCAGTTTTACCTCTACCCATAGTTTCCTGTTGATCGCGTGCTTATCTAGCATACTTCTGGTTTATTAGCCCATAAATTAGTTACACACATGAATATTTCATATTTGATGTCATCAAAATATATAGGCCTACGCAAACAGTTAAACCATGTACGCAAGCCTTACTACTTATCTCAGATAAAAGCATGCGATTAAAACCACGCCTGTCTTTCCTGATATATGCCTGCCTACCTGCAGGTATCATTGTGGACCCCCTTGTCTGTATGTCTGTGTATCTGTTTAGCTCTCTGTATGTGTGGTTGTATGTCTCCTACTTGCTCATTTCTTGTTGGTGGCGTAGCGTAATTCGAAGACCGATGTGCCGTTTTAGACACGTACCTTACGCAATTTAGCCAAGTGCACTCACGGTTCAAAGCGATTATATTCACGAGGGCTAGGTAATGTGGTTACCATTAAATAGGACCGGTTTTTAAGAGGAACGGATTCTCTTTCAAGTAGGGTCATCGCCTCAGCAGAGTTGCTGTTGTTTCCGACTGTGGTTTTCGCTCCGAAAGCAGAGACAGACTATGTAGCCACCTGTATACGTTATGATACTCTGCGCAGAGTTGGATTTTAAAGGATAATAATTTTCTATCCGTTAATGCACAGTCTTGTTCAGATTGCAGAGGTAAGCTTCGGAGAGCCGCTAAGCTGTGGCTGGCGTTCGGTGAAATTCTAATTTAACTTTGCTGTCTCGCCTTGATCTCTCTTGACACAGAAACTGACTCGCCGGCTTGCCTCTAGCGAATTAGCAGAGACAGACAATAGGAGAGAGGAGGAGGAAGAGGAAGAGGAGAAAGGGCAGGGTTGATGTGAAGGAGATAGACGAGGAAGAGGAGGAGGGAGAGAATAACGAAGAAGAGGTAGAAGAGGAAGACGAAGACTGAGAACTAGGAAGGAGAAGTGGTGATTGAGGTCGATGAAGGAAAGAAGGAAGATGATGAGATAGATGAGAAGGAGAGAGTGTTTATCAGTTTCATATGAGGTCCCGGGATTCGAACCCTGGATGCAGGGGCGTCTAGGGAAGTAACCTTTGTGCCAACAGGAGGATCAGGATGATGATGGGGATAATGATGACAAGGATGCTGATGATGATGAGGAGGAGGAAGAGGAGGAGGAGGATGATGAGGAAGATCATGGCGATATTGATGTAGCGGAAGGATTGTCTTCAGTAAGACAATGCTAGGCCATCCGTCCGTTTCGTTCGTCCGTCCGTCCATCCATCCATCCATCCATCCATCCATCCATCCATCCATCCATCGTTCTTTCCATCCTTCGTTTTTTGCTTTCATCCATCCATCCTTCCATCCATCTATCCATCCATCATGGATGTAGTCGTCATATGCAGGGACATAAAAGATGCTACATGAATTCCAGATACATGCATCTTGTCGGCATTCGGCGTCAAACTGAACGCAGGCGAATCGCAGTTGATCGTCTGCAGCGATAGAGAAGCGATTGCTGATTCATCGAAGAAACCCGGTTTTCATTAAGTTCACGAGACGACGACTGGTCTTTATATAGCGCTTCATGCCGTCTGTTGGAAGCGTTAAACCGTTCTGAGCTTCCAATTTTGGTAAGGAATTTAGCCACATCGTCTGCACCCGAATGTGATCGAGTGTCTTAAGCTTAGCTAAAAGTACACTAAAGCCTAAATGAAAGTACTGAAGACGGGCTGAAACTATGCCACGATGTCTGAAAGCTATTAGGCAGCATTTAAGACGAAATTCAACGCCTTTGATATGGAAAAGCATCGCCATTCGTTGAGGCTGCAAGCGCCTCTGTTGAGTCTAAGAGGCGCTTTATAAATCTTAAATTACAATTACAATTACAGAGCGCTCAATGGCTCAAAGTGTCTGGTAGGTCTTGTGACCTATAGCCAGACACTAGACAGTAAATGGTCGCAGAGTCGGTGCTTTATCACACAAGTATAGTTAGCCTACCTTCTGTTGAGGCGTTGTGTAATCGCCCACTTCAAAAGGGTGTACGTTCTTCATCGATGTTGAGTTCACTTCAGAAATGACCAGGTACAGAAGTTTGTTCCACGACGCCCAAGTACGTGTTGGATATGCAGTGCTTTTTTCTAGAATAAATGGTTCCGGAACTGAACAATTATGGAATTTTGTGCTAAAATTTCATTATTTGTAATCGATCAATGAACACTGAAAACAGTGTAAAGTTGTAAACAGTGAAGATGAATTAAAATAAGTTACATTTTATTACATAAATAAAATAACTTAGTAACACAATTCTTTTAGTTAAAAACTAAATTATTTTTTATTAGCCGAAAAGAGGTGCCGGAACGCCGTCCCTGAGTGTTCCGTCTGAAAAAGCACTGTGGATGTGACATGAGCTGCTTCAAAACGAATCCGTCAAGTGCATTGATTAACACTCGCAGATGCCTAACGAGTGGTTTCAGGGACAGTTAAAGTCTCCGCAGATGATGAGACAATTGCTGTCAGTAATCGTAGTAGTTGCTGCAAGAAGGCACCTGTCTTCATGGTAGAAGTCATTAAGGTTTGAGTCTGGCTATCGGTAGATGTTGATGTTACGATTTCGCTGACCCGTCGTATTTGGACTGGGCTTCTCCAACGGATTAAGATTTTTGACGACGGTTTAACTTGAAGCGACCATCGACTCATGGCTTATGCATTAGGAAAACTGCACCATTGAAGTCATTAGATTGGATTAGATTAGATCAGATTAGATTAGGATTAGATTAAATATAACATCTCTAGTCCGGAGAAGACGCGTACACTCATCTAGACCAATTTCATTCCAGGTCAAGACAAAATCTGAGTTGCCTTGTGAACTTTTTCGTGGGTAGGATTCCCTCGGGGTATGAAGAATTATTTTAAGGGTTCCCTGTGGAAAGTTCAAACCCCGTGATTAGGTCAATCACTGCGAGGCCACGACTTTGCACGGACTGGCAACAGAATTCTGATCAGAACGGCGACGCATGACAGTAGTCCAGATGTGACCGTCTATAACGCTAGATCATCATGTATTCGGTAGATGTCTCCGCAATGATTCATGGATGGCGCTGTATATTCCATTAGTATTCAGCATGCGTAGCTCTGTATAAGTCACCGCAATTTTTGAGCCACAGTCCTTTATCGTCTGAAGGAATTTTTAAATAATGGCAGAGGCAGAGTTGTCCGTGATAAGAGAAACTAGTCATGATGGCATCCATTTGGCATCTGCCAATACTGACTACAAATCAGTGCCCAGAAAAAGGCACTTAAGTGTCTGGCTGTCAGCCTCATGAAGGGTATAACTTAAGGAGACGATAAATGTGGATCAGCATTTCAGCCACACGACCGCATCTGCTAAAACACACAGTACTTCGAATCGTGTGCGTGGCTTGCGACGAGACACGTAAGAACCGTCTGATCGGTTAAGAAGACCAATTTCCCGCTAGCTGTGTTTGTCAGATCGATTGGGTGGCGGGCCGTTCTGGCATTAAATGACCCAACTTCACAACTGAAGGAGATGAGGTGGAGGAAGCAAATGGGGGAGTCGCAAAAGCCGTTCATTTCCGTTAGGAATTCGCCATGGACTTCTCAGTAATAGTAAGTGGACTCAACGGTC
Source organism: Norana najaformis (assembly GCA_964023275.1). Lineage (NCBI taxonomy): Eukaryota > Metazoa > Annelida > Clitellata > Crassiclitellata > Hormogastridae > Norana > Norana najaformis. The sequence continues at coordinate 29,514,690 of OZ029921.1, forward strand.
TTGTTGCTAGGATTCCTGTGCTTCGACATCGAATCCAGATTTCGGTATTCAGCACGAGAGGAATTACTCGTGGCCATCGTCTCGAATACGACTGGTTGACTACCTCATTTAAATGCCACTTGAAACTAAAGGATAATGCAATTTCTGTTAGAGCAATTTCTATTAATTGTCTAGTTAAGCTGGAAACGTCTCTCTTACACCGTTCTTAAGAAATGAAAATCCAAGCCTGCGCTATATATAGTCAATAGGACATTTAAAATTTCAGTTACAATCGCTATTACGTTGCTTCATACTCTATTAAGTTGGATATGTTATGTCGTGTATTGTATTTTAGTATGTCTGTTGTACTGGTTTGTGTTGTATCATAGCATTGTATAGTATTGTATTGAAACGCAGGGTGGCAAGAGGCATAAACCCGTAACCCATGCAGTTGATTTGATGGGTGTTCTTGATGTTGTTGTACATGTAGTTTGCGTTCAGATACTATAAAGCCAAACTGCGTTTCATAGGCATCTGCGCATTTGTATTTCGTGCAAGCGGCAAAGCCTCTGCGCCATCCGATCCCCTAATACAGACAGTATCGACGTTTGCACGAGGAGACAGAGTGAGACAGACAGACAGAGTGAGACAGACAGACAGAGAGTGAGACACAAAAGGACAGAGGCAGAGAAGGGGTCTACGGAGAGCGGAGCGAAATGTGATTTCGGATTAGGACTTAAAAGGCGGCCGCCAACTGTTTGTTTAACGCACAAGACGCTTATAATCGCTTTGATGACAGACAACACTTTCAGGCGACCGACAAACTAGTCCACCCTTCCACCCACCCACCCACCCACCCACCCACCCACCCACCCACCCACCCACCCACTCACCCACCCACTCATCCATCCACTGACAGAACTTCCAACCATCCTTTTGAAACCAATTACACACCCACGCCACCAATGACTACCGGCATTTCCTCTCCATCGCCTCCTGATCTTCCCACAGACAGTGTCATGATATCGTACTCTTTAAATACCCCGCTGACCTAGTGGGGGTTTGAACTTCCCATAGGAACCATTAAAATAATTTTCCGTATCCCGAGAAAATCCTACCTACGAAAAAAGTTCACAAGTTTACATGCCTAAAGGGGTTGATGGCGGGAAGCCCAATTTAGTTACTGTTATATATACACACAGGGACATGGTGGTGTAGTGGTATGTTCGATGCCTCGTAACCGGAGGGTCGCGGGTTCGAATCTACCTCACGCCACTGGGTAGCGACCTTGGACAAGTTGCTCACCCACAATTGTCTGTGAGGAAGGCAACGGGAAATCACCTCACTCATCTCATCCCCGGGTGACATAAAGCCATTGGACCTGCCTTCGGGCAGAGAACTCATCATCATCATCATACACATATATATAAATGAGATAGTCAATATCTTGTATCATATATACAATAAAATCATATATATATATATATATATATATATATATATATATATATATATATATATATATATATATATATATATATATAGTCAACTAGCTTGTAAGGAACAGGGCCCATCAGACTGGTTCCAAGAGAGCCGTTTGGTCTGGGCCTCAACGAGAGAAGGCAACTCAGATTTTGCTTACATATTTTATGTATTAATTATTCATATTTATTTCTACGTTTTTGTGTTGTTTACTGCAGTAACCCTTTCAGAAGAGGTTAGAACCCGCACACTGCGCTTTTCAAGGCGATCGCCCAAACCAATCGGCTACCGTATCCATACGTATAATGTTAACTATTTCTAACTAATACTAACAACTAGTAGTAACTAATGTTGACTAGCATTAACCTTCATCATCGCCTAGAGCTGAGAGAACATAAATCGTTAATTCGTCTATCACTGAATCGTCAAAGCTTTTCCTGTTATGTATACAAGCATTAAAGATAATTGAAATTAAAGATATTAAAGGCGTTTCCTATTATGTATACAAGCATAAAAGATAATTGAAATTAAAGACATTAAAGGCGTTTCCTATTATGCATACAAGCATTAAAGACAATTTAAATTAAAGACATTAAAGGCGTTTCCTATTATGCATACAAGCATTAAAGACAATTGAAATTAAAGGCATTAAAGGCGTTTCCTATTATGTATACAAGCATTAAAGACAATTGAAATTAAAGACATTAAAGGCGTTTCCTATTATGCATACAAGCATTAAAGACAATTGAAATTAAAGGCATTAAAGGCGTTTCCTATTATGTATACAAGCATTAAAGATAATTGAAATTAAAGATATTAAAGGCGTTTCCTATTATGTATACAAGCATTAAAGATAATTGAAAGTAAAGACATTAAAGGCGTTTCCTATTATGTATACAAGCATTAAAGACAATTGAAATTAAAGACATTAAAGGCGTTTCCTATTATGTATACAAGCATTAAAGACAATTGAAATTAAAGACATTAAAGGTGTTTCCTACTATGTATACAAGCATCAAAGACAATTGATTTTCGTCTTTTTAGTGGCTAACTGGGTTTTCGAAGATCTACCAGAGCATAGTAGATTCTTAGCGTTAGGCAAATTTATTTGGCTCCTTTAAATGGGTGCTGTATTCGGCTCCATTATGGCGTGTTTTGGACGATAGTAATTGCCGTCGTAATCGGGAAAATCTCTTATTTTAGTGAGCCCAAGCACACCATTAGAATTTACTGTTGCTGTTAACGAGGAATTTATATCGCGCCAAGTTATAATCAGCCTGGGACGCGTGGGCGATAAACTGAGAATAGAAATGTTTTAAATGGCGCCGCACTCAAAATAAGTAACTAATCTCGTCTTAATCAGGATCGGCGAATCTGGCATCGAGTCAGAGCTGATTATAGAGCATTCTGTCCGTCCGTCCGTCTGTCTGTCTGTTTGTATGCCTTTGTGTTTGTATCTGTCAGTCCACCTGTTCGACTGCCTAATCACCTATATCGTTCGGTCGATCATTTCATTAAATTCGTCTGTCTGAAGCATTTCTGTTTCTCTTCGTGTCTGCCTGTTTAACTGTGTGTTTATGTATAGGCTATACGCATGCAAATGTATGTCTTCTTGTGAGCACTTAGAACTAAACAATTGTCTGTCTGTCTGTCTGTCTGTCTCTCCGTCATTCGGTCTGTGTGTGTCTTTCTGTCGGTTTGTCTTTATGCCTGTATACATGTCTCTATTCGTCTGTTATCATTGAGACATATACCCAGTGCGAAGTTTTGTCTTTTAATCCGTCTTTTAGTCCTTCCATCTATGTGTCCATCTGCGCGTCCGTGCGTCCTTCTGTCTGTCTGTCTGACTGATTGTCTGTCTGCATACTTGCCTGTATTCGTCTGCCATCATTTGAATACCTCGTCTGACTTTCCATTCGTCCGTCCGTCCGTTCATCTCTCCACTCTTCTGTCTATCTGTGCATGGGGGAAGTGTGGTAAGGGCGCGTGTCGTAAAGGGCAGATCCAGAGTAAATGACGGCGCAAGTCGATTTGTCCGAACAATTGTGACTTAGTATAACCAGCTGCTAATGCTCAAGAAGATTTATTCTGGATTGCCCCGAACTGCGAAAATCTCCAATTCAGCCGAGTGTGGACTTCGACAGCTAGGCTCAAAAAACATCGACTAGACAGGAAGCCAGCGCACAGATCGAAGTGGCATTGACCTCAGTGGCGGATTTAGCTACAGTTACAGGCGGGCGCCTCTCAGACTAGACCCGTGCGTGGTGAACTGCCAGAAAATGGCGCCTCTCGGAAATGCTTTCGTCCCCCACGCAAGCAATTCTGGAGCCGCCATGGGTTGACCTATAGTTGCCCACAGAAGGAGTTTGCTCGCCAGAGGGCAAACAAATAAAGTGCTGGCTTTCAATTAACCATTGATTCAAGCAGACAAAGAAGCAAACAAAGGAAGTCGCCTGATTCCGGGATGTGAACTACTTTGCTCGGCTCGGTCGTCGGGTAGATGACGACCCCTTCAGATGCGCTGAAAGTCTTTGTTGTATTGGCTGTCACTGTTTCGCCTTTCAATCATCTGTGTGACGGTCTCTTTGCTTCTGCGTGTGTATGTGTGTCTGTGTATCTGTCGATGTGCCGGTGTGTCGTTATTATTACTGGCCGTCTATTGGAAACCTCAGTGTGCAGCCTCATCCCCCCCCATTCTGTCGGCGCCTCTTCATTGTCTTCTTCCTATTCTCGTCCCTCTCTCCCTCCCTCCCTCCCTTCCTCCGTCCCTCTCCCAGTCTCTCTCTCTCTCTCTCTCTCTCTCTCTCTCTCTTCTACTCTTCGTCCTAGTTCGCTTGCATTCTCTGTCTATTGTCTTTTCTCCTTTCGTCTATTCCTCCGTCTCCTTCCTCCTTCTCTTCCTGCACCGTTTTCCTGCACTCCTCCCCTCCCTCTTACCTTCTTTCCGGGTTTTTCATGCCCTCTGGCGACGATTCTTTTTGAGGTTGCTGCCAAACAAACGAAAGCATCTTCTGGGGAACCATGTGTATCTTTGTCTCCTAGTCTCTGCTGAGAGGCAGACGAGGACTTGGAGTGACCGATGCCACCGCCGCCGTCGCCGGACAAAGCGACGACATGCATGAAGACTGTTCCCCTAATAGTCCACTTCAGAAGATGTCATTTCTCTCTCTCTCCTCTCTCTCTCCTCTCTCTCCTCTCTCTCCTCTCTCTCCTCTCTCTCTCTCTCTTCTCTCTCTCTTCTCTCTCTCTTCTATCTCTTTCTTTCTCCCTCTCTGCCTCCCTGCCTCACTGCCTCCCTGCCTCCTTCCCTCCCTCCCTCCCTCTCTCTCTTCTCTCTCTGTCTCTTCTCTGTCTCTCTGTCTCTTCTCTCTCTTTATTTCTGCCTCCCTGCCTCCCTGACTTCCTGCCTTCCTCTTTCTCTCTCTCTCTTCTCTCTCTCTCTTCTATCTCTTTCTTTCTCCCTCCCTGCCTCCCTGCCTCCCTGCCTCCCTGCCTCCCTCCTTCCCTCCCTCCCGCTCTGTCTCTCTGTCTCTCTCTATATATTTCTCTCTATATATATATTTTTTCTTCGCTGTCCCGGGGTTGACGATCGCTGCTATATAAATATCTTTACAAACACAACACAACATAGCATTGCATTACATTAATTTACATTTCGATTTATCATGTAATCTACGAATCTAAGTTCTATCGCGCAGACTCCGACTATGTGTGTATGTTTGTATATATGTGGTTATTTGAATAGCGCCTTTAGTGACTCTCGAAGGGTCTGGAAGATGGCTACCTAGTCCTAGGAGATCTAGAAAGGAGCGTCTTTCGATTGCATTGGTAACAGGTGGTATGCAGTAGTTTCTAGTGCTCAATGGCTGCCTTGGCCTCTGACGTCGAATTATAACATATTTGCATTACTTGATGGCTTGTATTATTAAGTGCATGTCTATATTAGTTCAGGTGCTCTGAAGTGGGGCTGACTCGGTACAATTGTATTGAATTATATGCTGTGTTATCTTTGAAGTTTATGAAAAAGATTTGACTTGGAATTCGTTCTGTTCAGTTCTAATTTAGCCCACTTTGTTGTTTTTTAACGGATTTTTCAATTAATTTTCGGGTATTCCTGTCATTACAGATAGAATCGATGAGTCGTGAATTTCATTGAGTTATAAACTACGCAGCTTAATGTCAAGTTCTTTCCATCTCGGATGATGATTATGAGAAAAGGAAGTGGTCGATCAGACAGCAGCATCAGCGGGGGTAACGAGAAAGTGTCTTTATGATGTACGAGATTGACGTGCCTTGTGAAAAAAAGCCAGTGCCTCAGGCACAGGACCCCGAGTTCCGCGATGATCAACTTGACTCCCAACATCAGGAAGGCATCATCATAAATATCTCCGGGAAAAACGATGACGACAACGATGCCACTGCCATCGAGAAATCGGATGAGAAACTGAAGTATTCCCTTAAAGACGGAGAACTGTTCAAAGGCGGAGGTGGAGCAGCGTGTGGCGCAGAGGACCTCGAACTAACCGGCGAGTCTTCAGAGCTCCTGACGTCTCATCGTGGTCCAGGCCAACCCCAGGGCGTGGCTCGAGGTCGATCGAAATGGGTAAAACTGCGCAGCACCATCAAGGTTGCCTGTGCCTTCACGCCGTCCGTTCGCAAGCGGCAACAGCTGGAGCGGCAGGATTCGTTCATGAAGCGCTTCTCCACCCGCCAGGCGGGAAGCCAGTACACGGAGGAGTCGGTAGATGGAAAGGAAGGACGAGAAGAGAGTCACTCGAAGGAGACGGAGACGAAGGCACCGATGAACTTCGTCATCAATCCAGACGAGACCTTCATGTTCGTCTGGCTGACCGGGCTGACCTGCGCCGTCCTTTACAACCTCTGGACGTGCATCGCGCGCGAAGCCTTTCGGGAGATCCGCGAGGGTTTCGAGCCGTTATGGTTCACCGCGGACGCGCTCTGCGACCTCGTCTACCTGCTCGACGTCGTCGTCCAGCTGCGCACCGGGTACCTCGAGCACGGACTGATCGTCTACGACTCGCTGAAGCTGACCAAGCACTACGTCTACTCCCGGAACTTCATCCTCGATGCCCTGTCCCTGATCCCCCTCGATCTGATCCAGATCTACATCGGGGTCCATCCGCTCATCCGATTCCCGCGCTTCCTCAAGGCCTACCGCCTCTACCGCTTCGTCTACATGGTCGAGACAAGGACCGCCTTTCCGAACATGTGGCGAGTCGTCAATCTCTCTCACGTGCTCTTCCTCGGGTGTCACTGGTTTGCTGCCTTCTACTTCCTCATCTCGAAGGCGGAACGGTTTAGCACCAGCTGGGGGTATCCGCTGCCCATCAACGAGTACGCTTCGGTCACTCAGAAGTACCTGAGGTCACTCTACTGGTCAACACTGACGCTGACCACGATCGGAGACTTACAGAGCCCTGAGTCAAACTGGGAGTGAGTACAATCACTCATTCCAAGTCGAACGCATTATCTTTGTCGCCGCTATTGCGTTCTGCACGAGATCTTATTTGTAATCAATGTAAAAGTAAGGTATCGATGAATGCATGCATGTAAGTATACATGTTTGATTGTATGTATGCATATATGTAGGCTTGTATGTATGTATTTATGTATGTATTCATATCTGTATCACTGAGATACATATATGTATTCATATATGTATGCATGCATATATGAATTGTATATATGCAGGCTTGTTTGTATGCATGTATGTATGTTTTTATGAATGTATGTATATATGTATGCATTATGCACTCATGTATATATATATATATGAATCATAAAGTATGTATGCCTGCTGTGTATTATTATTATTATTATTATTATTATTATTATTATTATTAAATAGGTATTTTAGTTTCATGGCTCTTACAGCCTGGGCTGTTACGGACTCTCTCAGTCGCCTGGATACGCTTCAAGGAACATTGTTTTTAAAAGTCCTCTTCTAAATCGATCGATTGACTGCGGGTGGTCACGGATGCCAGGCCGTTGTTCTCAATTCCACACAGATGGTCTAGCGTCCTAGAATCTCCGTGAATTATATATATACCGGCAATAATAATAATAATAATAATAATAATAATAATAATAATAATAATAATAATAATAATAATAATAATAATAATAATAATAATAATAATAATAATAATAATAATAGGCTTTATACTACTACTACTACTACTACTACTACTACTACTACTACTACTACTACTACTACTACTACTACTACTAATAATAATAATAATAATAATAATAGTTCTCGTTGTTGGAAAATGGAGGTGGCCACGAGTTGTTGATCGCAATTGAGGCCGACTGTGGAATGAAGAAATCCAGAAATCTGAAAGTGACCTGCATGCTGATACAGTGGCGTGTCATCACCATAGGATAAATAGCGATGGCGATCACGTCAGCTGGGTACAGTATGAAAAGAATTGGGCCAAGCACACTTCCATGTGGAACGCCGCACGTGACAGGCGCAGGGTCGACCAGAGGCCATTGAAAGACGGCTTACGTTCGGTCCTGTAGGAAGCTTCGAAACCAATAGAGGGCTGAATCTCTGATGCTAGACGCTGTTGACAATCGGTGGAGTTAGAAGTCATGATCAATAGTGTCAAATGCTGCTGTAAGGTCGAAGAAGCTGAACAACGTGACCTCACCACGACCTGCTGCCATCAGAATGTCCGAGATGATCTCAGGCACAGCAGACTGTGTATGCATTTATGTATGTATGTATGTATGTATGTATGTATGTATGTACGTATGTATGTAGGCTACATATGTATGGATGTATCTATGCATGTATGCATTTATGTATGTGTGACGAATAGAAAATTCGTATGTTCGTGAAATGTCTTTTTTCTCCCGACATGGACTGCCAGGCTACAACAATTTATATACAGCCTTTATTTATACAAGTTTACATAGTTACAGTTCTGCTTAAAAACCCCTTCAAATGTTCAGTACAATTAACGTCCACAAAATATGAGCTACTTACATTTTCCTGGCAAACTTCTAACTAAACAAGTTTCCTTCTTAAATCACACTACTGCCATTTTAAACTACACATGTTTCGCTTCTCTTGATTCCTCTCTCTCTCTCTTTCTATCTATCTCTCTCTCTCTATATATATATATATATATCTCTCTCTCTCTCTCAAACCAGTTAGCCCTTTTATAGCCCAATCCTTTCAGACACACCTTTCATTCAGTCGTGCCCAGAACTCACTTAAGCGTGACCATAAACCTAGTACTTTTATGTAGCGCTAATATACACTTTCTTCGCTACAGTATGTATGTATGAATGTAGGCTATGTATGTATGTAGGTTACATATGTATGGATGTATCTATGCATGTATGTATTTGTTTGTATGTATCAATGCATGCATGTATTTATGTATGTGTGTATCAATGCATGTATGTATTTATGTATGCATGCAGGCTATGTATGTAAATCTGTAGGCATTTGTATAGCGCCTTTTAACAATTTCTCTTAAGGGCGTTCTATTTATAATTACATAAGCTTTAATTATGACTTTGAGTATTTACAAACATGCGTCAGCCAAAATTAACTGCTCGTTGCTACATATAATTATTGTTTTTGTTGTTGTTTGGGCCATAGTTCTGATTTGCATAGCTGCTGATTTAGGTCTTGTCTATGATTAGTAAGTCAATGAGGTTGTTTTGTAGAGTCTGTGCAATTCTTCTCTTTGCCGCAAATCATTTGCATAACTGCGTTCGAATCGATTGAAGTCCGTTTCCATTCATAGCCATCATGCGATTAGCTAAATGGAACACAAGCCAAACCAGACAATGTCAGTCATATCCCTACAATTAATGTCAGTCATAACAGCGCAGATGTGGTTATAGTACTGGGTTATCACAGAAATATATGCACACTGTGTCTATTTACAATATATATGATATATGTGGAAAATATATAATGTATAATATTAATATATCTTAATAATGTATGATATAAACTATTATATATATATATGTATATTATCTTAGCATTGCTTCGTAATCGTAATCGCAAACTCGAAATTTCTCAATTAAAAAGTAAAGTCAGCGCACCAGCTTTTCCACGAGCGCTGCGTCAAGTCAGTGGGGTTGTCCAAAGATGCCATGTCAAGAACTAAGTCCGATTTTGCCAGAGGACCAGAGAGAGAAGGGGAAATGGACTGTTAGGGGGGTTGTGTTTAAACGGAGAGAAATGGGAAATTGCTTTCTAACTGACGAGATTGAGAGTCTCTTATGGCTTAGAGAAAAGCGTCTCTGATTAGTTTATCTTGAAGCGGCGCTATATAAATTATAATTACAACATAGTACATAATATATAAATTACGATATGTAATATTTAATATAAACTGCAATTCAAATTCAATTAAATATATGTAATAATAATAATATATGATAAACATATAAGAATTGTATTCACATGAATATATTGTGTATAAGGGCCTGTGCCGTCATGCATTAGCACGACCTCAATCATTCCTATGTCAGTTTTCCTTCTTAGAGAAGAAGGTTGCCTGAATCCACTGTCTTCTTGACTGACATTGGGGACGGTTTGGCCAGTAATTGAGACTTGGTTTGTCGATAGATGTCGCGACTATCAATCTGTCAATCGCGAACGCCACAGTTATTAGTCGGTCACGCCTAAGAAATCAATCGATCAGCACAATCGATCGAACGTCAGCGGTCAATCGATCTCTTCCAGCAATGTCACGACCTCTTGTCATCGTCGTCAACGTCCTGCTCCTCATCATCATCGTTATCAGCTTCATCACTACTTTCACCATCATCATCCTTGTCGATGATCTTTCAAAGGGTCAATCGATCGGGCTTCGATCTGCCGACACTCCCGAATTGTAGCTTAACGTTTAACTCTAAAAGACACACAGTCTTTGGTTTTCGTATATATAATTAAATAAACGAAGAGTATTTGATTCGTCGACATACGGTGTCTAAACGCACGAATCTTACCTTTCTAACCATCTTATACTTGTAACTTAAAATAGCAACTCAGCATACGACAGACAGTCGCTACGAAATCTTTGTGCTCGCTCAACAATGCATTTGCGACTGCATTTTATAGGCTCTTTCCCGCCACAATAGCAAGCTTTCAGTTTTTAGCAGAGAGAGAGATAGAGAGACAGACAGACAGACAGAGAGAGACAGAGAGAGAGAAAGAGAAAGAAAGGAAGAAAGAATGAAAGAACGAAAGAGAACTACAGATATAGAAATAGATAAAGAGAGTGAGAGATACGCATAGAGGGTGAGCGATAAATGAAGCGGTGATCGTGACGAAAAGTAATAATCTCAGCCGGTCATCGGATGCTTCGTTCAAAAGTCGGTCAACATTCCAGACTTTGAGTGACTGGGCCACACACAGGCAAACATTCAGTCATGCAGACAGAATAGGCAGACGCTCAACCTCAAGTCAAACCCTGTCACTCATGTGACAGTGTCACTCATGCAGGAGGCTTGCACAGAGGACTGCAGAGGGAGGGGAGGTCTAAAAGAAATGGCAATCCGGGTGGGTGAATGTGTATGTGTGTGTGTGCGTGCGTGTGTGTGTGCGTGTGTGTGTGTGCGTGTGTGTGTGTGTGCGTGTGTGTGTGTGCGTGCGTGTGTGCGTGCGTGTGTGTGTGTGTGCGTGTGTGTGTGTGTGTGTATTCATACAATGACTGATCACGGTCGAAGTGCATGCGTGTGCGTGCTTGTGTGCAAATTGTGTTGACAAGTGAAACCTTATCAGTTGTTTTCGTTGGACAACAATATCTCGGTGTGACAGCAAGCGATGCATCACGTCAGCGTCAGCAGCAGAAGCATCAGCTTCTTGGTTCGTCGCATCCGTCTTAGGTTCGGTCAAGGGTCCAGCGAAAGACGATTGCGTCTTATCATGATGTCGTTCATCTTCCTATCGTTCGTTAGTCACCGAATATTTCCGAACTCAATTCGAAGACGTCGGCTTCAGGCGATCAGTTTATTAGTCACTTTTTTCCCCGATTGAGTTGTAGTCCTAGCTCCGAAAACTTTCCAGTTCTTCATTTTAACTCTAAAGTTTCTGTTTTTGTCCCTTGATACTATATAGTCGTAAGCTAAGCATTTCTTTGTTTTTTTCTTCAAATTTCAGCAGCCTGAAATATATAATGTAAGACATCACTCAAAGTTCAACACTGAGTCTCTTTCTCTCTGTCTGTCTCTGTCTGTCTCTGTTTGTCTGTCTCTCTCTCTCCCTCGGTCGTGACATACAAAGTTAGCACTAAAAACTGACCTGCAAAATCCGTCACCAATTCTAAACCCCATCCACCGTAGCCTTCTGACTGTCTGACTCTTGGATCGTGATTGAAACCGAACCCTTCCTGCCTATTGATTTTTTTACTCTGCGCCTGTCAATAAGCTGGTTCCCGCGACTTAGCTTTAGTTGGGCGCTGTAGAAATCTCGAGTTTACGATTACGATTGCCAATTACTGCATATAACACATATAATCCAGCATACCAATAATATTAAATAACACAGATAATACAACATAACAAGTCGTGTTTTCCTAACTTGTTTAGTTTTTCAGACACTGTAACATACTTTTCATGAACATAATGCTCTTACTGTGTAGTCAGCATTGTTCCAGCTCGGTAGTAAACAACAGATAATAGGGTTTATTCTGATCGCTTGCAACAAAGGACTGGATAAACGTATTAATGAGTTGCTTATATTTGAATGTGTCGATCGTATTCAGGATAAACATGTAATATCGATAGGAACATCGGTTAACAAATTACTGCTTCTGTGGCCTAGATGAAATGTCTGTCTGTCTGCCTGTTTTCCTGTTTCTTCATCAGCCCGCTTGTCTGTTGGTCTAAATACACGGGGCACGGTAGCATATTGGATATAGCGCTCGGCTTGTAACGCGGAGAGTACGGGTTCGAACCTCTTTCGAGACGGTTACTGTGTAGGGACCTTAAGCAAGTCCTTAACTCACTATTGCTCGGCGCCATCGGTTGATGCTAAGTCATTAGATAGTGGCGCCTAATAAATGCAGAAATAAATAAATACTTGTCATGTCTTCCGGCCTGCCCGACTTTATTCGTCCTGGTAATATATGACTATTGTTGTCTCGTTAGATACAGTAATTTGAGGCCGTAAGCACAGGTGCTTTGTTTTTAAAGATTCTAGACACACTCTGTGAAGTGTGCGATAGTTTAATGGTTAGTGCGCGGGTTGTCAGGCCAGAGGCAGTGGGTTCAAATTTCCGCCAGGACAGAAAAAGATATGTCAAAGTTTCTGTTCCAATATCGCCTTCTAGCGGCTCAGCTATGAAATGAGTTCACTGACCGTACACTATCGGTGGGAATTTAGATGAGCAGGTTAGGAAGAGGATTGACCATTCGCCCTCATATGCCGAGGCTGAGAAAAATGACGTCGCTAACACTTCATATCCATGGCTGCCTTTTGACATTAGCTTAAGGCACTGCTCTTCTGCTTCTGTATTTTGTATATTCGTCTGGATTTACACAAATGAAGAAACATGATGACTCAACCGTTTACATACTCTTGCCCCATATATATATATATATACATACATGGGACAAAAGTTCTGTTATTCAATGGTCGCTGGTCAGACCCTGCTGAGCAGACACCGTTTAACATAATTAATAATTATTAATTAATAATCAATTAATTAATATTAAAAATTGAGCGTAATTACCCCTCTCACCATGTAATTCGGCATCATCGTCAGCTAGTAAGTAAACGTAACAGCCCCTGTTTGATCTCATAGTTCATAGTTCATAGTTCAGGACCTTGGGATGAGACCTTTGCCGGCCAATAGGAAGAAGTCGATCTCCTTCCCCAAGTCTCTAGGTTCCCACTGTTTTGCTTGACTTACTTTTCCCTGATAGCCAAGTGTGATTTGTCCACACTGGATAGCATACGAACAGTTTCCACCCGTAGTGCAATATGGCCCCACTGGGAGCCCCATGAACTTGGCTATCTGATTTGTCTTTCCGTACTTAATTGCCCAGCCATGTAACTCGTAAGACTGGTTCCCTGTCGATGGTCCGAGAAGAGATCCTGTGCAGAGGTTAGCGAATGCGTTGACATTATATGTTTTTTTCTGTTTTAGATTTGCATTTACCATAACCAGCTATCTCATTGGTGTATTCGTTTTTGCTACAATTGTAGGTAAGTTTTCGAGGAAAAATCATTTTTCACTCTGTGCTTTTTCATTTATTTAATGTACTGATATATTTCATATAGTAACTTGTAAGGTTTTATCGTTTTCACCATTGTTCGTTAACACCTTGGCTCATGTAATGGTTTTGCTTTCAAAGGGGCTTTTTATTCTGAAGTAGACATTCTTGTCATTAGTTCTGGCAGACAACGGGATATCCTTCATTTCAATTTATACTGTAATTCTAATTAACTTTTCTCTCGCGCTTGAGTCTAATGCAAAAGGTATCAACCGATGGCGCACCAAAGCCAAAACCTCAATCAGGTCAATATCCAGAAGGTCAGTCCACTATTACTATCAGTTGCGATCAATATTTCTTTCCTGAGTTCTGCTTTTGACGTCGCAGTTCCTTTCGTGGATGATTTCTCGATGATTTGTAATGTATTTTCAATTTCTATCCCTGTGGACCGATTCATCTTGCGATTTTCTATCTTTCTCTCTTCAAACTGTCGCCGCAGAAATGAATCATTCCATGTCACTCCTATCCATGAAAACCTCAATCTGATGCTCTTCTTTTGGCAAAATAGAAACAACTGCTTTTTCTGTCGCTACTGACTACTCATTATTGACTGTAAAAGTTTGAATGATAGCTTTATAATTAGTGCATACTCGGTTTCCTGCAGCCAGATTGCACAAGAAAGAGAGAAAGAACAAGAAAGATTGATATATATGTGTGGATAGGTGGATAGATGGATAGAAGGATGGATGGAATGATGGATGGATAGATGGATGGATGGATGGAATGATGGATGGATAGATGGATGGATGGATGGATGGATGGATAGATAGATAGATAGATAGATAGATAGATGATAGATAGATAGAGAATGGATGGAAGGATGGAGGGATGGAGGGATGGAGGGATGGATGGAGGGATGGAGGGATGGATGGAGGGATGGAGGGATGGAGGGATGGAGGGATGGAGGGATGGATGGAGGGATGGAGGGATGGATGGATGGACGGAGGGGTGGAGGGATGGAGGGATGGAGGGATGGAGGGATGGATGGAATGATGGATGGATAGATGGATGGATAGATGGATGGATGGATGGATGGATGGATAGATAGATAGATAGATAGACAGATAGATAGAGAATGGATGGAGGGATGGAGGGATGGAGGGATGGATGGAGGGATGGAGGGATGGATGGAGGGATGGAGGGATGGATGGAGGGATGGAGGGATGGATGGAGGGATGGAGGGATGGATGGAGGGATGGAGGGATGGATGGAGGGATGGAGGGATGGAGGGATGGAGGGATGGAGGGATGGATGTTTCCTCTAGGACTAACTATACTCCAAACTCTAATGGTTTTAGCAACTCTTAACCTCTTCATAATGATAAGCGACGTTTGAAGACTCGGGGCTTAATCATTTACGGCGAGCGTAAAAGGCTGCAATCATTAAGACAATAAGCAGCGTTGGCACCGACGGTCTGGCCAAGTCACAGACGACGAAGCGATCAACCGAGATTAACGCAGATAATCTACAGCAACGAACTGAGTCGAAGAACAGGGACATCGGCGAAGTTCGTGTTGTCGTTGGATGGGGTAAATTGACTGGCAGAACAGAGTTACCCTCCAAAGTCCATTCAGATGAAGCTGCTCTTCGTCACAGATGCAGTAATTCGTTGGATTAGATTTGGCCGGAGTTGAACGAATTGGCTTGGAGCAAATTGGATTCGGTTTAAGGGTTGCTAGACTGGGCTTACAGCATCACATACTTAAAACTGATTAGAAACGGCATGATTATTTAATACACTATATAACCATTATATTTTTATTACATGACACCATTAGTCGTTGCAAATCTTGTTTCTTCATCTGTCCGCTTCTCTCTCCCTTTCTCTCTCTCTCTCCCTTTCTCTCTCTCCCTCTCCTCCTCTCTCTTTCTCTCTCTGTTCGTCCATCCATCTGCTTGCCCTGTCTTCCTGTCTGCCCGTCCTTGTCTGTTCATCTTTTCTGTTGTCTGTTCAAGGCCTATAGGAGGCATATTACTTTTGGTGTGTAGAATCGCTGCATTTCGCGTCTTATATTAGATGGGCCATTTGGGTTAAATTTCCGGCTTCAGGTTTAGTAGCGAAGTTTCGTTGTTTGCAGCAACCGTAGTCAGTGGATCACCGTCACCGACACAAAAGCCAACTGATTTCCCAGCTTTTGAGCCGCGATAATTGTATCGTCGAAGAAGTCTTAGATTAGAACCTTCGTTTCTTCTTATGTCCTGGATTAAGATCTTCTTCTGAAGATTTAGATCAGAATGTTACTGTGTTCTGAACTCTTAGACTAGAACGTCGAGCTTCTCTACACTTGCTTGAGGAAGCACAGGGCGTATTTGAGGGAACGCAATGTAACGTAAATGACGACAATTTATATAGCATCGTAAGTAGCAGGCTACTTTAAGGGTGCTTTACAAAGTCAAAAGTCAGCCCAAGTACTAAGAGTTATGCGGTAAATAGAATTTCAGCTGTTTTTTTAAAGAGGTTGACACTTTTGGACTCCTGAATAGATGCCGGAAGACTGTTCCAGGCGCGCCGGTCCCGATATTTTGCGGTGACAGATCGATGGTACCTTCTGCCCTCTTTCTGTTCCTGACTCGTTGTTAGCACTTGCACCGATATCGTAAATCACCCTAGGAGTAGCTCTCTACTTACGATGCTATATAAATGTCATCAGTACATTACATTACATTTCGACACGAGACGTAAGAAGTACTTATGATCCACTAGAGATAACCAGCCGAGATTCGAGAGCCTGAAACGACCAGAGGGCAGGCGAAGTGGCTAAGCAACCAAGGAGAAGAGTTTAAAGCCCGGATGACCTGATACATAGTAGTAGTAGTTCTAATGTTTAACGACATCTTATGGCATCAAAGGCCGTTGACGTCGCCCTCCTCCTTTATCCAGGCTTGTTACTGGTACAAGCCGACTAAAGACAGTGGTGGAGTTACTTGATATATAACATGCTATACATGCTATATGTATGCTATATATGCTATTAGTGAACTGATGGTGCGTGCAAAAGCGGCATCGAATTGCACAGAGACACATTTTTATAGCGCTGCTCCGGAGACTCTGCTAAGCGACGCTCAAAGGCAAACGGAAGCAATCAAGACATCGGCAAAAGATCGAACGTCTTCCTGCATAAATAACCAATTCCCTTATTGCGACCTAATCTCCGGATGCTTGGGACGATGAACCTCCTCAGGATTTTCGGGTTTCAGATGTAATTCATTTGAAGCTCGAAACACAATCATTCCTCTTCGTTCGCTGGATTATCTGCGCTGAAGGGGCAGGAGCGAAAGGTTGACGTCTTGATCTTCATGATTCTTCTTTTCTCTCTGGGGCTCGGAAGCGCTTACTGCTAGGATTGGCAAGAAATGATTGAGAATCGACGAAGCGAATCGGCTGTTATTTATGCTATATATGCTATATATTGCCTTTATATGCTATATATTGCTATATATGCTATATATGCTATATATTGCCTTTATATGCTATATATTGCTATACATGCTATATATGTCATATATTGTTATATATGTCATATATATGTTTTACGTGCTAAATATTTGCTATATAT
Organism: Norana najaformis; assembly: GCA_964023275.1. Classification (NCBI taxonomy): domain Eukaryota; kingdom Metazoa; phylum Annelida; class Clitellata; order Crassiclitellata; family Hormogastridae; genus Norana; species Norana najaformis. The sequence goes on from OZ029921.1 coordinate 29,531,984, forward strand.
GCTAAATACATATTGATGAATCCAAGACACCCAGCGACGTCTGCCATTTCGACATAATCTCCTCGTTTGACCTCTTTTCTCGCAGTCCACTGCCTGCCAATGGGCAGCTGGTCGTTGGATCAGGAATGGGGGACATCCTGGGTGCACTTGGAACTTAACATTTCTGGGACAACTATAGATATTCGTTAACTCAAAGTTGTCGGCTTTCAAGCCTGGGATCAAAGGGCAACGTTGGCGGGGTTAAAGGAAAATTCAAATGCATTTTCGACGTTGAAAGTTTGCATGATGGGCATTGGTGACGTTAAAAAAAGGCTCAAAGCGGCTGGTATTTTTACATAAAGCGGATGACCTGCATCACTTTAGGCTTAAAAATCTGGTAGAATATCGAGTGCATGTTAGAGTTTGGCTTGGCCTGAATTGTGAGCATTAGTTTAATCTACTATAGAACTACAAGGTATCAGTGGTGTTTTATTTTTTTATCCAGTGACCAATAGACCGTTAAAAGGTTTTCTACAGACGTCATCTAGTAGCCACTGGATGAAAATAAAACACAATAAGAAGCCTCTGGGCTTCCATATGCTCCTCGATATACTGTAACGAATACACGTGTGTAGGCCTATTTACGTAGGTATGTGTGTATTATGGCTATTTATGTAGCGCCTATCAAGAACCTCCACAAAGACACTTAAACATGGCTATCTAACAGATCCGAGTAGGTAAGACTAAAGATAGGTAGAAAATGTGTAGAACTAAATGCATTAAGCGTTACGGAAGAGTAATGTATAGGACACGCGATGCATAGGGAAAGTTGATCAGCCATCATGTAGGTAGACTGCTAAGGCGTCTGCTCTTCACCTCTGCGCCCGGGATTCAAATCCCGGTGCGCCGTGAACTGTGCTTCTTTAGCGATGCACGAGGCCTCAAAACCTCGTTAATTGCCAAGCCCTGCAACCTGTAATGAAAAGCTATCCGATTGTGCTGTTAAGCACATTACTTCTCCCGAAGAGAAGGCAGAGAAAGAGAAACCAAGTATCACTACGGCGCTACATACACAATGTCAAGCGCACATAGAAATTGCAAAATGTTCGCTAATACTGTTAATGAACTACGCTTGATAGTCGTGGAGAACGGTGAGTTCAGAGTCATTAGTTCAGTGTTCACCAGGGTAGCACCACGAATTATTCCTACTGCTGTTTTCGTCTTTGATTTTGGTAGAAAGCTCAATCAACCTCAGAACCACGTCCCTGAGCACTAATATTTCAAAGAAGTAAGTGAGTAAGTAAACTATCCCATATCTCACAAGTGAGACATAGAGGAGGCGCTCATCTCTTTTTCTTGGCCCCTGAGCCGGCAATGGACGACTCCCAAGGTCCTGGAAGCGGGGCCACTGCATAGCAGGACTTGCTTTCTACTTACCAGCTTACACCGGTACCAAATTATACTTCTTGATGAAAGAGGCAATTGTGCGCAAAACATTTGCCCAGGGTCGTTACACGGAATCGAACCCGCAAAGAAGAGTGTAAAGAATAGACTATTACGTGCACTGGTGTAATAATTCATTTATTGCAACAGTTTCCCTACAGCGTAAGTCAGACGGTTTACATGTCAGGATTACAACTTTAACCTGACTGTGTCTTTCCATATGGCGCTAAATAAATAGAAAACTTACGATAGCAACTGCACCGATTATAATACGATTTGTTTCCGTTGTTTTTGACCAAAGGACAAGTTGGCAACGTGATAACGAACCACAATGCAAGTCGACAGGAGTTCGAGAGACACCTGGTGAGAAAAAATATAACCACTATTCTGACTGACTCGAAACAGTATTATTGAAATGGATCTAATATATATATATATATATATATATATATATATATATATATATATATATATATATATATATATATATATATATATATATATATATATATATGTGTGTGTGTGTGTGTGTGTGTGTGTGTGTGTGTGTGTGTGTGTGTGTGTGTGTGTGTATGTATATTTAGCGTAGCTAATTTTAGTATTATCCCTTAGTATTTTCCCTTCCAGAATGCCAATATGGGGTCATGTGGGATACAGCTTTCTATATGAGACCCATGTTTGGCCCACATGAGTTTCATTGAATGTTTGTGGGAAGGCTGGCAGGGTTTCAACCAACCTACAGACTTCGGTAACGTCAGGTAAGGTGCACTGTTCATGGTTGTGGCCAGTTTTCAGTTGCTGAACAAATGTTAACTAGGCCTATATATGGTTCAACTTGTAGGATCGAATTGGCTAACTTGCTAACTAGTTTTGAGCCTTTCTTCATTTTTTCAGCCGCTCCAAATCATAAACAACAGGATTTGTGACTGTGTCAGTTCCCACCACAGCCGTCAGACTGTCTCCCTGCATGACTCTTCGATCTTAACCTAGAACCGAACCCTTTATGCCTATCGATTTTGTTTTGACTGAGCGCCTGTGAATAATCTGGTTCCCGCGACTTAGCTTTCTTTGGGCGCTATGGAAAATTCGAGTTTACGATTACGATTACTTACCAACAAGTAGGTCTTACTTGCTGGTATAGTTAGTAAGACAAGACGTGTTGATGGTTTACAAGATGCTACAATAACATTTCTAACATTTTAACAATAACATTTCACCACAAAACAGTGACACAGTCACTCCGGAGGCATAAGCTCTCTTTGCTAACACCAGAGATTGAGGTTTTAAAACTAATGAGGCGGAAATGCTGTTGTAGGACGGTGCTAAGGCCTACATGCGCTACCATAATGTTCCTCGTGCTATGCAACAGCGTGTTCAGAGATGGTATGACTACGCTTGGTCCAGGTTAGTACTTCCACAACACACACATACGTACGTACGTACACAAACACAACATACATACATACATACATATACATACATACTGACAGAAATACATACATACATATACATACATTCATACATACCTGCAGAAATACATGCATGCATATACATACATACATTCCTGTAGAAATATATATATACACATACATGCACACATACATGCACACATACAAACATATACTCATACAAGATATATACATACATGTATGCTTACATACATACACACACACGCACGTGTGCATGCATACATTCATACATACATACACGCATGAATGTATGCATACATACATACATATACATAGATACAGACATACATACATGCACAAACATACATACAGGCATACATACATGCATGCATACATACGTACATACATACACACTTACATACATGCATGCATACATACATACATACAAACATACTTACACTCGTACAAGATATATACATACATGTATGCTTACTTACATACATACATACACGCACGCACACGTATGCATGCATACATTCATTCATAAATACATTCATACATACGTACATATATACATACATGCATGCATACATACATACATACATACATACACACATACATACATACATGCACAAACATACATACATGCATACATACATACATGCATACATACATACAAGCATTCAAATATGCTCACATATTAGCAGATTAATACGCAAACTTTAAGTTCGTATGTTGAATGCGTTTTTCATGCGCATACACTTACATATATAATTTGTGCCAATGTGTAAAATTATTAGAAAATTTACGAGCGCACTCGACCGGAATTCCCACTTTTTTGCATGGCATCATTCTCGTTGAAACCACATTAAATGAAATGACTAATTAAAAGACGCCGACGAGGCCGACTTAAAATCGTTGCTTGCATTCGAGTTCTTTTGATGTTATCGGCGCTGAAGATGTATTTCTAATCAATGAACATTCCTACGTTCATTTACTTCAGTGGCCCTAAATGCTTTGAAGTGATGCGCTACTTAATCCATTCTTATTTCTAGACGGGCGTCTGGAAATGGAAATGGCTTCAGTGTTGACTCTCTGTATGTCGATGGATAGAAATATGACGGTTATTATTATTATTATTAGTTATTATTATTATTGTTGTTGTTGTTATTATTATTATTAATGTTGTTGTTATTATTATTATTATTATCATCATCATCATTAATGTTATTATTATTGTTATAAAATAAATAAATAATAATAAGACAATTTATATAGCGCCGTAACACAACCGAGGTCGAAAACAGGGCACTGTGCATTCAACAGTGCATTCAGCAGTCGAAGGATAAGCTGAAAATGAATGTTTTTAGCCGTGATTTAAATGTCTCCAGTGAAGGGGACGACTTGACGTATACTCAGAAAGACTGTTCCACGAAGACTGATCGGCAACCGTGAAGGAGCGTTCTCCGAATTTTTTACACTTCTGCGGACGTGTAGTTGATTACTCGCAGACGATCGTAGTCGGTAAACCCGCCGCATATCCGCTGCTCGAATGCAGAAGTCGAGTTAATAGTCCGGATCACCGCCATTTAAAGCCTTGTATGCCATTAGACACCGTTTGTTAGTGATCCGCTGTGGGACACGCAACCAGTGAAGATTGTCCCGCAGCAGAGGGGGGACATGGTCAGATGGTATCTTGCCGTAAACGAGACGGGCAGCAGAGTTTAACACAGATTGAATTCGTGCAGGATGGCAGACCCCGCCAGTAGGCTGTTGCAGTGGTCGATTTGGGAGACTATGAAGCTATTGATTAGCTTAATAGCTGCCGAGGTTGCAAGAAATTAGCCTGAGTATGGATTTTATTTTACTCAGTTGATAGAAGCAGCATTCCAAATAGCATTCCATGTGACACAGGCGACCCAAATAAGCGGAGCGTGGTTCTTTCCGGGCCTGCCTGTTGTATCTCACATGAATTTTTATGTAATATATTTTATGCTGTTGTGTTTTTTGTGGAGCAATAAATGAAATGAAATGAAAATGAAATGAAATAAATGTATGTAGGCTTATATGTATGTTTGCCTCCATGCATGTAGGCACACATACAAGAGCAAGTGGAAAGAGCCCCACAAATGCCAGATGAAAATGGATACAATATCAGCTAAAGCGAACAAGTTTGAAAACAACATAAAAACACAATCAAAATTCTCCGCAAAATGAAACCATCCAGATATTGAGCAGCGATAATGTGAACTTCAACCTCCGTTAAAAGAGGCCTGGTGTTGTGCGATAACATCTTATATTCATGTATTTACTATTTAGGCTTGTTTGCATGTAGTCGATAACAGCTTATATTCATATTTTGGCTTGTTTGTAATTAGAATTTCGATGTTTTTATAAGGCACTATATAAATAACTGTAATTTCTGTAGTTGTAATCAGAAATTTGTATAACGCCTCTTGAAGAGAATCTAATGGCAGGCGCTATCTGCGATGGCTTTAAAGTTGCTAAATGTCATTAAGAATAGAATATACATCCATTAGTAAACCATGCTCCGATAACTATAGAAGAGTCACCGATGGCAAGCACGCACACACACGCAGAACCCTACCAACAGATTCCCAACTAGAGTTGAAAGATGATAGCAGATACAGACATATTACATACGTACCTATATATATATGGATTATATATATGTAAGCAGGCTTATATGCGTAGGCCAATAACCCTGCGCATACTTAAATTACTGATTTATTCGCCTGCATTGCACAGCATTAGAGCGTCGAAAGCTATGCTGTTTTTCTCAGAAATTTCCTGGAACGATTTTCCTGGTTTAGTATGTTCGGACGACTTATGGCTAATATGACAATGTCTCATTTTTGTAAACAACAGGATTTGTGGCTGTTTCAGTTCCCACGGGCTGAGCTTCCTATAGAATGTACTGAGAGAAAGTTTAGAACGAATCCAATCTGTACACGTCTCATTTTTCTTAAAGTCGATGGTATTCTTCGATGCCTTAGTCGCATAATAAGTAGGCCATGTATGAATGTATGTATAAAGAGACTTAATACAGCGCCCTTAAGTACCTCACGAAGAGCTGCAAACACCCATGGCTGTACAACTGAGTAGCGTAAATCATAATCGTAATCTCGAGAATTTCCAAAGCGCTACGTAAAGCTAAGCACAGGGCACCAGCTTATTCCAGAGCTCTTCGTTTAGTCAGCGGGTTGTCCCGAGAAGAACAAAATCCGGTTACCATAGATAAATGCGTTTTAAGACAGCTTGAGAATGTATGCTGTACAGAGTCAAATGTAACAGAACGTAAATGCAATAGGAGACTGTTCAAGGAGGACGGCCCAGTACACAAGAAGGCACAATGGACACTTCATTGAAGTGCAGAAGCACGGCACCTTCATATCCTACAAGCGGTCTACATTGTCCTTTCTGGATTTGAAGAATTTCCTTGGACCACCACAGCATCTGTCGTCTTCGAACCGCAGTAGACCGCCAGTAACTAATAGCACCGTTTTTCCTCACTAGTTTCCCCTCTCTATCGCTTTCTGCGTCTCGGTAGGCCTGTATTAGCGATGTCGATTATTATTCACCCTTAACGACTGCGATTAACGGGTTAAAATTTCAATTAAAATATTCAACTCCGAATAAAATTGTTACTTTAGCGTAACAGTAACCTTGCGTAATGTTACTAACAAAGATTTATGATTGCGACACTTTAGTCGGTGTTTTCCTACATATAATAAGACTAATATATAATAAATCTGCGAATATTATATATGATATGAGTAATTTATCTCAGTCATGAATTAAATTTGACTGATAGAGGCGATCAATTTTTTATGGCGATTATTTAAGCCCAAATAGTTTAATTCGGCCGATCAACAAGTCTCTTGTACCCATATGCGGCAGACAAATAAGGCCACGCTAGATACGAGCTTTGTTCTGAATACAATAGCCTGGAAAGTTTTTTCTTTAACGATGTTCTATGGATCGTTTAGTGTAACTTATCATGTCGTATCTGCATCTCGGGTAATTGATTGGAACTGGGATCATGTATATAGGCTTAGGCCTATGGACGTAACTGGTCCTTCTATAGCTCCTTTATTTATCTCACACAAGCGCTTCTCGCTAGCCTAACTGATGTTACAGCTGAAAAAGCCACAAGTTTGTCTGTGTACGACTGATGCTTGTTTAATTGGAGATTTTAATTTTTAAATAAACTGAATTTTTAATTGGAAAATTTTTAATTTTTAAATGTTTAATTTTTACTGGAGAAGGTCTCCACTGGCAATCTCACGCAGACACAAAAGAATGAGAGTAAAATCCGGGTCTAGCGACGTCCAATATTACAGTGATATATCATCTTGCTATATAGATCCTCAGCAAGCAAACATAGGAACTGAACAGACATTGATTTGTTTTAAGACTGGTACAGCAGAAAGCAAGAAACATACTGGTGTGGTCTCAATTATTTGGACTGGCACGGGTGGTTTTGGTGGTCGGGTGGACAGTTACGCAATCGTAAACACTGGAAACATCGCAGACTGGCGGACTTTTGTATCGAGTTGCATAGCAACAGGAAGAAGAAAAGACTTATTATCCACCTCACATGTACTGCGACAAGCGTCGCCTCATTCCTGTCGTCCGTCCATCCGTCATCTTGCCTTCTTCCTGTTCGTCGTTATGACCACCTGCCTGTCCGCTTCCGTGTCTTCATGTATGCCCTTCTTTCGTCCTTGTCCTGTTCTCCGTCTGTGTCTGTCTTAATGTCTATACAGCTCCGTAATTTTTTCCCATGGGTGGGTGTTAGTTTGCATACTTCTTAATCTTATTTGCTTCATCCTCAGCCGTCTACTGCCTTGGAGTGGAAGAAGCAGAAGCACAGCAAAATGGGTGGAGAGAGGTAGGGAAGAGGGAACGGCGAAGATAGATAGATAGATAGATAGACAGATAGATAGATAGATAGATAGATAGATAGATAGATAGATAGATAGATAGATAGATAGATAGATAGATAGATAGATAGATAGATAGATAGATAGATAGATAGATAGATAGATAGATAGATAGATAGATAGATAGATAGATAGATAGATAGATAGATAGATAGATAGATAGATAGATAGATAGATAGATAGATAGATAGATAGATAGATAGATAGATAGATAGATAGATAGATAGATAGATAGATAGATAGATAGATAGATAGATAGATAGATAGATAGATAGTGGTAGTGGTAGTAGTAGTAGAAGAAGAAGAAGTAGTAGTAATAGTAATAGTAGTAGACCGAAGAAATGGCTGAGTTGAAGTGAGAAAGATATCAACGCTGGTCCAGCAGGTTGCACGACATTGAAGCTTACACGCTGAAGCCTCAGTTTTAAAAATAACACGAACCAATCAGCCGAATTTAGTCTGAATAAATTACATGTCAAAAAGATAATTATCATAGTCGACTATGATTACAATCTACCAATTAATGAAGTATTACTGCCGTATTATGTATAGTGCGTCGACAACAGTTGTTCTTTGAAACAGCATCCATCTATGTGTGCAGCATGGAAACGATTGCAAATGGGGCGATTAATGTTACGTTATCAATTATTCAGCATCTAGGCATCTCGCCAGTTTATACTTAGAGGACGGATCTAATATGACATCTCCGATGATGGACATCCAAATGCATGTGTGTATTTATGTAGTACGTATATATTTGTGCGAATGCATGTACGTACGTACCTATGTATTTGTGTGTATGTGTATATATATGCATGTATGTATATATATATGTATGTGTGTATGTTTGTATGCGTGTATATATGTACGTCGTACGTGTGTGTTTGTTCGAATGTATGTATTTTTGTATGTACGTTTGTATGTACGTGCGTACGTATGTATTTATGTGTATGTATATATGTGGTTGTGGGTGTGTGTATGTGTGTATGAATGTATATATGTAAGTATGTATGTATGTTTCTTAAAATAATTTCTAAGTATCTATGCATCTATATATGTACCTGTTATATATGTATCTATGCATCTATCGGTGTATGTATCTGAGTATGTATTAGTGTACATATGCATTTTATGTGTGCATCTATATATATACATATATATATATGTCGGGATCCGGACAAATCCCTCCTGGACATTTCCCCCCGGACTTTTCTCCTGTATCTCCCCCCTGGATTTCTCCCCCGCGGCTTTTCAATAGGATAAAAAAACCTGGATATTTCCCCCCAAATGTCCACAAAAAGTAAACAATTTCTATCTATACGGACTTTTTTAGTGCTTTGATGTAAATATAGCTTTATTTAATTGTTGAAATTTATTTGTTGAACAACCAGGCTTTTAATGCTTTCTTAATTAATTAATAGTCTTAATTAATTATTGTTTACTCATTTTGATGCTTAAAGTAAATGTTTAATAAAGTTTTGATATTTACTCATCTGTTACTATATAATCTGTGATGAATTTGTTTTAAAAGCAGTTGAAAAGCCACAGCGATGGAGTCGGAAACTATAGCTAGTATGCGTGGAAAAAACAAAGTTATTTTAAACGGTTTTGTTTACGTTAAACAAAAAAAATTAACAAATAACGTAATTTTGTATCTTGTATCATTTAAATTCATTTTTAAAATATAGTTCTTTTTATTTGTGACCTATGCAAAACTAATTGTGATGTTTGTTGATATAAAATATATGACTTGGGGGAATGTCCGGGTGGGTATTTACCCGGGGGAAAATCCATGGGGGAGATGGCGAGGAAATGTCCGGGGGGAAATTACCCGGGGGGATATCTCCTAGACTCATATATGTCGACCTATGCAACGATCAAAAGCAGGTGTTCGAAACATTGAAATTTACAAAGCATCGTCGTTCGTCGCTGCTTCTCTTTCCGTTGAATTATGAATCAGACGGATCAGCGACGATGCTGACGAACTCAAAGCAACAGACTCACCAGCAAAAGAAAACTCGTTGCGTCTTTTACTGAGGTGTCAAATTTCCTTCCTGTGACTATAAAATAGTCACTTAAGCGCTATAAAATAAAAGCCACTCAGGGCCGTTTTAAGGTAGTCGTATATAGGCCCTATAGGCACTCTTGCATTCGTAGGCCCCAACTGCTAACTCTGAATTAGAGCTAAACACATTGAAAACGATTTAACGCGGGAAATGACATTTGAGGACATTATATGTGATTTTGATAATGCAAAGAGCCGCAAAGTTAACACAATGTAGCACAGCTTAACTTAAACTGTTTCAGTACAAACTGTAAGGTTATTAAATTTGTTTTTCCTTTTTCTATTTTCGGGTCAATCAATAAATTAATTTTTTCAATATCTCGTTTTTGACTTTCGTAGGCCCCTATAAAGTTCGTAGGCCCTAGGCATATTGCCTACTGTGTCTAATGGATAAGACGGCCCTGAAGCCATTTAAGCGCTATAAAATAAAGCCACTTAAGTGCTATAAAATAAAAGCCACTAAAGCCCCATAAAATAAGCCACTAAAGCGCTATAAAATAACCCAATAATATCTCTTTTAATGCAAGAATTCTTTACAGTCATCTTCAGATTACTTCCTACTTCCAGGATATTAAGATTTTAATAACGTATCCATCGAGATTCCAGATTAACGATTAGATGAATTTTCTTAGTGATGAACTTTCGTAGTGGCGTTCTTTGTAGGATTTCCGATTACTTATTATCCGAATATTCAAAATGTTCTCTGGGTGATATTCCTTGTTACTGAATGTATGGATGTTCCTACCTGTTCCTTTGAGGTTCCTGTGACTGCACTGTTTCCTGTTCAACAGAGGTCGAATGAATGGTGGAGGTGACATAAATTCACTCGGACTTCTGCCGGACAAACTAAAGACCGAACTTGCCTTACACGTCAATCTCGAGACACTGAAGAAGGTATACGTCTGCCACTCGTTTGCTGAGCCACCGGTTGATGGCGCTCAGAATATAAGATTTTTATGTACCTTTCATTTAGTTTTTAAATGAAATCATTTAATTCATTTATCGACAGACTGCACACAAGGATGAGTGGCAGAATCAAGTACTATTAGACACCTATAGATCAAGGGAAATATGGCACGCAAATCAGTGGAGTATCTGCCAACTGCACGCCTTCTTTCGTCTCTTTAATAACACCACGTTCTGTTCTCTCCATAGCGAAATTCTTTGGGAGGGACGGAGTGACTGGGTAGCTTCTCTGTACAGGACCTGTCTCGCTACCGTCCTCCTGTTGATTAAGCAAATTCCTCCTCTTCCTCGCCCTACTTGTCCTGCCTAACAGTTCTAACACACCATTGAACATAGGATGCTTTTAACCCTTAAAGAAGTGAAGTCAACTTTCGTTTTAAAAGGGTTGTACCAACGCTGAAGAAATTTCAAGGTAACGATTGTATTTGACGCATAGGTCGCCATTTTTCACAAGTGTGAACCGGAGTTTTTGCACGATCTGGTTCTGAAGATGAAGGCCTACATCTTCACCCCTCGAGACCTTATCTGCCGAAAGGGTGAAGTGGCCAGGGAGATGTTCATCATTGCCGATGGACTGGTCGAAGTTGTCGGGTATGTTGAATTTGCTGTTTTCGTGTTTAGAGGCTTTAGACGACTTATCCTCTAAATCTAGAACTATACACCTCCGATGACCATTTGCTGAAAGAAACCTACAATAAATGCTTGATTTCCATTGGACTTACCTTAGATTTTGTGTGAATGAATATGTGTGAATGAATATGTGCATCAGCCTTGTAATGGTGACTACATAGTCTGCCGAAATCATTCTGTCTGTCTGTCTGTCTGTCTGTCTGTCTGTCTGCTTTTCTAGATCTGTCTGGCTCTGTATCTGTTGATTAATCTATCTTGCTGCAACCACTGATCGATGCTATGCGCATTATCATAGTGGCGCTATAGCAGCATTTAGATTGTACTTAGATTAGGGAATTCTTTAGATTTGGCAAATTATTTACGTTTAGATTAGGGAATTCCTTACAGTCTACTTTGAGTCTAGCTACTTAGAGGTACCCCTCGTTATGACTTTGATCTATTAAATCTGCTTCTAAATGTAAGCATCATCCTGTATACTGGGATGTTCATTTTCACAGCGAATCGGGTGAAGTACTGAAGCAGATGGGAGCAGGCGACTTCTTTGGTGAAATTGGAATCCTAAACTTAGACGGAGGCGTCAACAGGTAAACAAATCCTACGACACAAACCTAGATTACACACTGTTAGGGTCCCATACAAGGTATTGTGAACCCTCCCCTCCCTTTAACTGCTCCCAAAAGGGGGAGGGAGTATAGGGCGTGTTGGTTCATACTTGCGTCAGCAGATGTTGTGAGCAAGTAAGCGAGTAATTGGTGATCATAAGGGACCATATCGCATTCGTCGGTGAGCTTGCAGTTAATACAGTACACACGTGATCACTGCAATGAGTCAAATTAGAAGTCCACTTCCCAACTATTGTCGATAAAACGCTGTCCAAAATTTTACTCGCCCTCGAATGGGGGCTCTTGATGTGCGAGGCCCCTAGGCAGCTGCCTAGTTTAGCTATTGACAATCAGGGTCTGCTAAGGCAAAGAATCTATTTAGCATAGTTTGGGCAGCGAGGAACTACTTCAAGTGGTACTTAGAAGATGCCGTAAAATTTTAAGGTTGTTACAACAATCTTATAGATAAAAATCTTTACATGCAACAAGTATACAGTTCAATAAATTTAAATATAAATGTACATGTTTTTCTATAGCGACCGTATGGCCTCGACCCTGCTCATTTATCAATGAATTGATCGGGTAAGATCCTTCACCACCGCTGCCCGTTTGAATGGGTGCCAAGCCATCTAAGGTGCTCGTGTACGGACCGTGCTAGCCCGAGATTAAAATCTTTGAAATATAACCAATCCACTCGCACAGGGGCGCCTTGGCGTAGGCGTCAACCGACGTAGCTATCCAGGCCAGCTACATTTTATGCAAATGATCCAGACAGACGTAACCCATTTATGCAATATCTTCAGATGCAATCAGGGATTGAATTGAATTGCTTACTTTCGCAGACAAGTATGCAGCCTATGATGGATGTGATGTATTAATATAGAATCTTTATCCAACGTTTAGGTTGTAATATGCATGCATGTGTATATACAGACCTATTTATCTGTAGTGCGTGTTTTATTTATAATCGTAATTGTATTCGTAAACCCTAGATTTCTACAGTGCTTAACGAAAGCTGCTTCGCGGGAACCAGATTATTCAAAGTCGCTCAGTCAAAAACAAAGCTGATAGGCAGTAAGGGTCAGATTCGGTTCCTGATCAAGATCCAAGGGTCATGCAGGGCAGACAGTCAGACGGGTGCAATGGATGGCGCTTGGAATTGGAGTGGCAAGATAGATAAGGGAAAGAGCAGGAATCAGTATAGGATTTTTGGAAGAAGAATGTCCATATTTGGCGTGTATGTTGCTCTGTAGGCGAACGGCAGATGTCAGGTCTCTCGGTTATTCAGAACTCTTTGTCTTGTCACGTGACGATGTCCTTCCGGCGTTCAAGGACCACCCGGAAGCGAAGGTTTGTAGCAGAAAAAAATTATTGATCATTTCTGTGTACTTTCAAAAATTATTGCTATTCTTGCGACTGTTGTGGCTGTTGTGGGTGCTGCTGTTATTGTTATTGGTATTCTTGTTCTTCTTGCTCTTGTATTTGTTCTTGTTGTTGTTCTTGTTGTTGTTCTTCGTGTTGTTCTTCTTGTTGTTCGTCTTTTTGTCCTCTTGTTCTTCATCTTCTTTTTCTTGTTCTTGCTCTTGTCCTTCTTCTTCTTCTTCTTCTTCTTCTTCTTCTTCTTCTTCTTCTTCTTCTTATTATTATTATTATTATTATTATTATTATTATTATTATTATTATTATTATTATTATTAAATTACTATTTTACATATAAATTTGCCAATCTTTTGACATTATGACCGTGCTTGGTTCACCGATTTTGATTATTTGGAAATTTAATTTCTGCCAACCGATTTAATGCAATGTCAGTGGACTTCATGTATGCATCAAGACACTATAAGCAACGCCTTTTAGTACCACTCAAGACACTGAACCAGCTTCTGCGGATGCCTCGTTATTCAGGCATTCACAATATTGGCACCATGCGACGCGGTGTCTGTTCGGTAGTGAGCTGGATTCAGCGATTGCGGCTTCCCGCCTGCTGAGCTAACGCCGTATGACGACCTTTGACAAGTGGTTCGCGCACTTGTCTCGCTCCTCGGAGTCAGATTTACTTACCTTGCGTTCGTAATAAATACAACAAGTAACGCGAAATATTTGATTAGCTAAATAAATAAATTGTGAAACAGCGATGCTCAGTTAGATGCAGCGACTGAGCGGAAGATTTAAAAATGTCATTTCAAAAGGCATCAAATTTTTAACGACGGACTTCAAATTACAGGAAATTATTCTGGGTCTGTTTTATACGGACAACAGTTTTGCTTAATTAACTGGAGCGAAATTTCTTGTATTCAGAGCATACTAACTTGATATTTCGGCTGAAGGAAATGTCTAGACTTCATATTGTGTTACAGATAGGAGCAAATTATAGTTTTAAAAACACGCTGCTGTTCAGAAGCTTTGAACTAAGAACTGTTGACATTAAGTCTCTTTTGCGAAAAACAGAAAACCGTGAACGTCTACTTCTTCAATTTGCAAATGCCTCCAAAAGTCTTTAATCTTCCTTATACGCATTTATGAGTGTATGTATATATGTCTGTCTGTGAATGTGTCTGTATGCGTGTGCAAGTATGCATTTGTGCATGTATATATGTATGTGTTTGTATGTGTGAATGTATTTGTGTTATGTGTATGTTTTTGTATGTGTGTATGTATGCATGTATGCATATATGCATGTGTGTATATGGTTACTTTTATAGCGACTTTTAGATCTAAGAACTTCACAAAAGCGCTATAACATGGCTTTCCAAGAGATAATTTTAAAAATTTATTCTGTAACAAACTGCCATGGCTAGGCGTTTTAATGCTAACTACAAATTCGTGTTCAACCTGCTTATCTTAAATTCAGAGTATATTAAATTTGATGATGATGATGATGATGATGATGATGATGATGATGATGATGATGAGTTCTCTGCCTTAAGACAGGTCCATTGGCTTCATGCCACCCGGGGATGAGATGAGTGAGGTGGTTTCCCGTTGCCTTCCTCAGACAATTGTGGGTGAGCAACTTGTCCAAAGTCGCTACGCAGTGGTTTGAGGCAGATTCGAACCGGCGACCCTCCAGTTACGAGGCAAAGACCATACCACTACACCACCGCGCTCCACTAATAAATTCCGACTGGTTTTCACGGCTTATATTCCATCATTCACTGGCTGAAGGTCTTCCTAGCTGTTCGGTGAATGTTTCAACCGTTGACTTTGCCATAACTGAATGCAGCATCGTTTTCTGTGGGACAGAACAATCAGTGCCCTACTTTGCTATGCATTGCAAATGGTCATCTCACGTTTAATCCATCAACCATGTCTGCCAACAAAATTGAAGAGCTGCGCAGTTTTGGTGTTGAAAGATCTTTCGACTGAAGCGCAGAGAGAACATTAGTCAATAGCACAACAACCGGAAAACATTTCTTTGGATGTTCTGAATGGCTGGAGAAAGGTTTCGCTTGACAATTCAACATTCAACTGCCGTTAGTGAAAGTCAGACACGTCAGCATATATGTATAATCCATATTCGAATCCATGTAGATATACAATCTAAATAATCTCTGTATGAAAAGCACTACAATCTGTTTACATTTATACAATTCATGTACATATATCGACAGTCTTTGTTATATATGCCTGCATACAAAGCATAGCAATCTCCATGTAAAATATACAATCTACATACTTGTTTAGCAAACATAAAATCTATCTACATATATACAATCTATGGTATATATATGTATGCAAATACATGTAGAAGCGAGTGTATTGACAGAAACTCATTGTCGCTGTGACAAGGGCGTCATGAGTTAAATAAATTTTAAAATGGGCACAGAAACGAAGAGAGTCTTAAACTGTGACTTATACAGAGTAACAGCCTAATTCAGGTAAAGAATTCCAATTTCTAAACTTCGGACAAATTAAGGTTACCGTCAACGGCCCTGGCAATTATTTGATATCGTTAAACAATCGCAATTGATTATAATAGCACATCAAATGGTATAGTATTGACTGATAACGACTATTTCTTTGCACGTTGTTTTGAAGCAACTGATCAAGGAGTACGGTGAGAAGCGGCTGAAGGAACTCGGCGAACACAAGCGACGGCGCCTCTGCGAGCGACTGGCCAAAGAGATCTCGTCGCCAGCGACTGGCGACGGAAGTGACGTACGGACGGTTGGGCGGATGGTCCTGAGCACTGGGCTCCTGCACGGCATCGGCATCGCTGCTTCTTCTCCCAACTCTTCCCCGGCGGCGCCCCCTAGAGTCATCGTCACGAAACCAACGGAACCGCTATCAAATGGGAGGTCCCTGGCCGGACTGGGTGAGAGGGGCGACCGATGGACGAGCGTCATCAAGATGGCGATGTCCAGAGACGAAGAAGGTCCAGTCGGAGCTTCCGTTGAATCGGCTCAGACGCGGAGCAGCAGGAACAACAACAGGAGTGGCCAGGGGCACATTCTGTTTAGAGGGTTACGTTCCAGAGGCCGCGATGCCAACAAGGACACGGTTGGTGGGTCGAAGGGCGACTCTGGCAGTACAAATGCCACTGAGCCACCTGCAAGCAAGTCCTCTGTTGCGAAGGGTCAAGCGAGGCTGAGCGATGCAATAATCCCGCGAAGACTGGCAGGTTTCTTCGCTTCGAAGAGAAGAAGCGTGCCGCCAAGACCTGCCAAACTCTGGAGCCTGGGCATCGCCGAGCGGGCTCAACCAGTATCAAGACTGGTCAGTACAGAGACGAGCCATCAAAACGCAAAGAAGGGGTTCAAAGCAGAAAGCGAGAGTCTTATTCCTCCTCCGAGCAACAGCGAGATTTCGATCGCCATCACAAGAGCACCAGACTCTTCAGCCGACGACGACACGGATGGCGGAAGTCCAGCGGCAACGATCCCACGACGTCGAACGCGAAACCTACTCGAGGTCATCCGCTCCCATCAACCGTCGAACTGCGTCAACACCCGAACTAATAATGTCCGACTGAGTCTGGACGACAAACTCCAGCGCGAAAGCAATAATTCCGAAGAAACTGTAGCGAAATCCCACGGATTCAGTCAACCGGAACCACAGGTCGAGTGCGCCTCTTATTCCGAACGACCACCATCCACACGCCTTCTGTCAAATGCATCTCCGACGAGAGTGGAATCGGATGCCGAGACAGCAACGCTCGACGACCTGACGAATCTGGAGTGGCCAGATTCAAGAACAGTCTGCGCCCAGGTGACGGAAATTGTCCGCGGCTTCATTCACAGCGAATTGGTAGGCGACTGATTCTCAGTAAAATAGGAATTCTCTCAGACTAAGTCATTTGTTGTGCTAATATAATCAATTAATTACCATTGTTTAACGATATCGAATAATTGCTAGGGCCGTTGACGTCAACCGCAATTTGTCCGAAGTTTTAAAAATCTGCATTCCTTACCTGCGTGTACCTGTTACTCTGCATACGTCACAGTAACAACCTCTCTTCGCTTCAGTGTCCGTTTTAAAATTTATTTAACTCACGACGCCCTTGTTACAGCTACGATGAGCTTCTCTCAACCCACTTGTTTCTGTATGCATTTGCTTAATGTAAAAGGTTCAACTGAGCGTTGGAGTTTACATCCTTGATGTAGTAGAAAAAGCTAATCTGTTAGTGTCAGGAATAGACCGAATTGTCTTCTGACAATTCACGCATTTATTGTTTACGGTGTTAATTGCGCAAAGAAAGCATCACCGAATTAGATCGTATGAAGTAACAACATGGTTAGCTGTAATCTCCAGCAGAGTTGATCGAATCAACGTGAGAAAGCCGCAATCTTATAAATACGGACAGTTGTGGGTTATTCGGTTAAGTCTAAGAAATTTCAAGACCAAAATGATTTAAATGCGCTGTTGCTTACTTGCAGCCGATCACTTAAAATTATACAGCGCTCTCCTAGATATCTTCAAAGTCAATTATGTTGGGCGTCCATACTTACCTAAGCATCCGGTTTGATTGTCGTTCGTGAGATAGCGAGATGCAGTCGGTGTCAAATATGTTAATCTCGAAATAAATTGCATTCATATCCATGTAGTTATGAATGCCATCTGGACATTATATAGCTCATTTTGTAAAAATGCACAACTGGTTCTTTGTGACGTTATGTAGGCCTATGACCTATAGTTAGTTTAGAAATGTTCGCCATGTGCCTAGATGTAATCCTTGTCAGACTATGTTAGCGCTAAATGAATGAATTGCACTTAAATGTATGCATTTATATATTTTATCTAGATATTAGCATGATATTTAAGTAGCATTTTTCAAGAAACATCCAAATACTGTTCTACAATGTCATACTGATACAACCTAGTTAAGTAGGTAAAAGTAAAGTATCCTATATCCCACAAATGAGACGGTGGGGAGGCGCTCATCCTTTTTCTTGGCCCTTGAGCCAGCAATGGACGGATCCCAAGGTCCTGGACACGGGGCCCGTGTACCGCAGGACTTGCGCTTTACTTCCCAGGTTACAGAGATACGTGTGCGCAAACAACTTGCCCAGGGTCGTTACAAGGAGTCGAACCCGCAACCTCATGATCATTGACCAAACGTGGTACCGATGGACCACCGTGCGGCACCAACATAACCTAGTTAGTATACAGTTATTCGCTAGGCGGCGACCGAGCAACTGTCGGAATACGTTAAAAGGATTAATTATAATTGTGTTTGTAATCGCCAGGAGGCCATACAAGCTCAGCATCAGAGTCGCCTGCGACAACTGGAGGAGGAGATCATTCAGAAGCAGAGAATCATAGATCGACTGCGTTCAGACTTAGACACCTTCAGCCATAACGAATGACAACCACTCTTCATCACGTCATCATAATCGTCATCATCTGTTGATCATCGTTCGGCCACCCTACGCCTGGGTGCCTTCTGTAGGAAAAAGGAGAACTTTGATTCCATCCTACTACACCAGGGTGCCACTTGTAGGGAAAATGTAAATGTACACGGTTTTATACAGCGACCGTATGGCCTTGACCCTGCTCACTTTTCAATGAATTTATCGGATGAGATCCTTCACCACTGCTCCCCCTTTGAATGGGCGCCACGCCATTTAGGGTCCCCGTGTACGGACCGTGCTAGCCCGAGATTAAAATCTCTGAAATATAGCCACTATCGGTAGCGAACTGGAATCATCACGAACAGAAACGCCTTGACGATGGCTTTAACCAATGAGCTAACGCGAAGGGGAACTTCCGTTTTGAGTCACTTTGCCAAGGTGTCACTTGTAGGGAAGAGGGAATACTTCCCACTAAGCGACTGAAATGTATATTCATCGGATATACTTCGCTCGTCTGCCACAAGGCTTCATCCCACATAACTGCCAAAGAGTTATCGCACCCTCGCCAATCACTGACTACTTTCCACTCATTTTCCACTCATTTACAAGAGAGCTTTTGAACTGCCAAACAGGAATCAAACTGATAAAAACGCTTGAATCAGTACTTATTACTCTATCTAGTACTGTTTACTTAGTACTGCGAAATGTCTTGCTTGTTAAATACGCGAAGCATCAACGCTCTCTGACATGGATTGACATAATATTGAATATGTAAATGCAGTTTACGTGATCATCATTCTAAACGAGGAAGAAATTGGTAGGAATTGATTACTATTGCTTCATTCCAATTGCATCCAAATTGACTGTTTTCTGATATTCTATCCATGGGATTCTTCTGATTCATCTATGACTAATCAATTAAACAGGATAATATCTTTAAATATCTGTTTGTTCTTTATTATTCAGATCTAAATCTCTTTCGTAATTCATTATCAGCCACACTGTATCTATAAGCGATTTGGCCACTAAAGAGTGAGCCCTGAAAGAGTAGACATTACTCATAATTATTTCATATTACAACTAAAATAACTTCTATAGCGCAAGTGTTAGAATGCGTGATACGATTTGCAATGCAGTCCTGCTACAGGTAAGTCATTTTTAAAAAAGGTTATTAAAATTATTATTTATTTCTGCATCAGATTTATTAAGAGCCACTGTCTAATGACTAAGCATCAATCGATGGCACTGAACACTTCTGAGTGAAGGACTTGCTCAAGGTCCCTACATAGTAGCCGTCTGAGTGGAGGCTCGAACCCGTACTCTCCGCGTTACAAGCCAAGCGCTCTAACCAATCGGCTACCTTGTAATAACCTTTCATAATCGGATTCACTCATCCGGAATCTGGACAACAACTCTGACGAGACGCAGCGTTTCTGTGCATGTACTGGTTCCCTGAATGTACTGGTTCCTTTTTATGCAGCACTGAAGATTTTTCGAGCTTACGATTACAGTGCGTTCATTAACTGAGCAAAGATTCTTTTTGGATAGGCGCTATACAAATTGTCTTCAACATTATATGAATCAGCCTGTGCGGACAAGAAAAGCAGTCTTAAGACGCAAATCTCTAATGCCTTTGCAAAGAAGGATGGATGCGCATAATGACATCCACTGACATCTGATTCAGTTATTAATTATCTGATCCCTGAGCTATACGAAGTGCAGCATTTCGTGACTAACTGGTTGAAACAGTATTCAATCGGAATATATATGAGACTCACTGAAGTAGGCTTAGAGTTCACATTAGAGATAAGAGACTGTTTTTCAGCTGGCTTATCCACCATAAGTTGCCTTTCAGTTTCAGCGGACTGAATTTCTAGGTAACGACCTAATTACGGCTGGTGAATTAGACCCATGCGCTATAGAAGTAGCTAATATAGAATTATTATTAATCTAATACACGTTATCAGTGGCAGTTCCCTTAAACTTTCGGGCTGGCGTTTTCTGTAATAATTTGTTTCTTTCGTCCCCGAAACCAAATCAATTAGTATCTTACTTCAAATCCCGGATCTGGAATCCTATGTTTGGAATCCACATTTCTTTGCCACTTTCTGGGTAGAAGAGAAAGAGCAATTCCTTGAGCCAGCCCTTAGAGGCAGTCATGGGTATGGAGTGTTATCGACTTATACTTTCTTAGCCACGGCATGCGAGGGCGGGGTCCAGTCCTTTTCCTCGCCGCCTGATCATCCCACCGATAGTGTACGGTCGGTGTACTCATTCTCTAGCTGAGTTGGCTAGAGCCGCAAGTGCAGTACAGATCTCGAAACATCTTTTTCTTCTGGCTGGGTTTGAACCCCCGACCTCAAGGTTAGCAGTACAGCACGCTAACCACTACACTACTATCGCACACCCTAAATTCTAGATAATGTGGATAATGGGCTCGTAAATATAATTAGGAGAACTCCGCTCTGAACTCTGGTGTCAGATTTGATATCGTCTATGATGCTATAAGCCAAATGAGCAGATATAGTAGTAGTTCCAATGTTTAACGACATCTTGCGGCATCAAAGGCCGTTGACGTCGCCCTCCTTCTTTATCCAGGTTTGAGACTGGCATTACCCCGCTAAAGGCAGTGGCGGAGTTGAGCAGATATGACGTCTGCGTCCTATTACGAATAATGACGTCAATCTTCGTCGCTATAACGTGTTCTTCAGAAGAAAATATTACGTCAAAATACGTCACGCCGCTAATGAGCCAGAGTCAGATGTTATTCGGAAGCAGACGAGACAATAATTCTGGAGTCCGATGGCCGCACATTATGGAGTCTGGTTCCTGACGATGGTAGTGGGTTGACATTTCCTCAAGGGTTTCGACTGCGTAATCCTTTCGACTGCATTCGTAATCAGTGTCGTTTTCTCCTACTCTTCATCTTTTCCGTCTTCCTACAAGACTTTCTTCTGCTCTTTAAACTCGTCTGTTTTCTCTGGCTGACTCAAAATTCGTATTGTTCAGTCTTCTCTTCCCCTCTTTCTCTTCTGTTGTCCCATTTTATCTTCTCTAAGCTATTCTCTGCTTCCTCGTATTTTCTTCGGCTGTCTTGCATTATTTTCTGTGCGGTCTTTCATCCAGGAACGGATTTAGACATAGTGAGGCCCTAAGAAGCTCTAGCGAGCTAACAATTTAGCAATTGTTAGCAAAGAATAGTGAAAATCCTCAGGATTTTTACTATTCTACGAACCTAAGTAACAAAAACAAGTATAATTAAATCTAATAAGATTTGATATTTAAGCATAATTATAAAATAACGAAATCCTACAATCTTGGGTTATTAATGATCTTTTGTAATAATTGGGTCTAATTTGTTAATGTTAATTTTTGTTATTTAGGTTATGTTAATTAGGCGAAATCATTACTTAAATATAAATTATAATAAAACTGTAACAAATAAGAAAGTATGAGTTTCTAAGAGGCCCTTTCAGACTGTGACGCTAGAAACTGTAG
This sequence comes from Norana najaformis, assembly GCA_964023275.1. Lineage (NCBI taxonomy): Eukaryota > Metazoa > Annelida > Clitellata > Crassiclitellata > Hormogastridae > Norana > Norana najaformis. Next base: position 29,554,334 of record OZ029921.1, read on the forward strand.
CCTGTTTAGCTTATGCCTAATCCGGCCCTGCCCTCCTTACGCCTTATCCATTGAACACTTTCCATCATCTTTCTTCCACTGAACACTATCCGCCATTTATATTCTTCTCACTCGTCCTCATTTTTATGCTCCTACGTCTTTCCCTTCATTTTCTGTTATCCTTCTTACGTCATCACTCCTTTTTGCTTATGTTTTTCTTCTTTGAACCTCGCCTTATCCTCCAGTTTCTCCTCCTATCCCTCCTTAATTTCCTTTTCCTGTTCTTTCTTCATTTTCTCCTCCTATTACCCTTTTCTTCCTTTTCCTTCTTCTTATTTCTCCTTTTCTTCCTCATTTTACTTCTTCTCTTCCTCGTCCTCTTTTCTTTCTACTCCTCTTCAGTCTTCTCTGCTTCCTTCTTTGCCAGCTCCATATCCCACTTCTTCTTGACCTTCTCACCCCTATATTATTTTCCATTCTCTGCTTAATCCTTCTTTTTGTCATCGCAACCTGCATCATCGTCTGATGCCCTCTCTTCCTAATCCTGCTTTCCAATCTGCTTCTTTCCTTCCTCCTCGTCCTCCTGCTAATCTCGTCCCTGCTCCTACTCCTCCTATTCCACATCCTCCGACCGAGAACTTCCTGGAAAGATGGATGAACGAGGCAGAGTATGAAACTGATCGACATTCCTAGTCATTCGCAGGCCGATTAAATACCATACGAGAGATCACGGACATCGCTTGATCAGGTTTCGGCAAGAGGTATAAAGGCCGGCCATCAAGGCGGACACAGAATGACCCCTGCCGATAAATGACCCGGTATTATACGCACAGCAAACCGTGTAAGTCGACTGATGGAAGACCTTTCAGAATGAACGATTACGGTTGTACATAATCCATATTAACAGTATTGTCGACGATGTCTGTTTACAGATACATATTGTATTTTCTTCGTATTGTCGGCGCCTGTCGTGAACCGCTTCGACCTGCGTGACGCATGTGAATTTTATTCGGCGTCAATTGATGAAGAGAAAGGATGAATATTCTTTTCAGTCTGCGGGATTAACTGTTGGATGAACGAGTTGGGACCGAATAGATTTCTTGTTTAGTTTCTGGATCTTCGGGCAGATTCCCAGAGGAGGAGAAGCAGGAATAGGAGATGGAGAACGGGTAGGGTCGAGAGGAGGAGGAATGAGGGGGTAAGAGGAAGAGGAGAAGGAAGGAAAAGAAGAGGAGGAGAAGAAAAAAGAGGAGGAAGAGGAGGTCAAAGGCTGAGAAGGGAGAAGAAGAGGAGGAAGGTTAGGAGGAGAATGCGTAGGATGGGGCGGAGGAAGAGGAGGAACGGGATGATACAAAGGAAGAGGAGAAATAAGAGGAGAAGAAGCGGATGAAGAAGAAGAGGTGGAGAAGGAGGAGAGAGAAGGAATAGATAAATGAGGAAGGAGAAGAGGGTAGAATATGAAGTGGAGGGGGAGGGATAAATAAGGAATAGATATATGGCAGAGAAGAGGATATAAGATGAAGAGGAGGATGTGGAAGAGAAGGAATAGATATATGAGGATGAAGAAGTTGGAGATACTGGTTCCCTGTCGTCACGTGCTCTGCATCTGACATCGTTGCGTCGTCACGTAGATTGCGGAACGATGGAAGATGTCATGGAGAAGACGATGGCAAATATGACTTTCTGGTCCTCTCTTACGAGTCAGAAGCGCCTTTTGTTGTCGCTTAGCGAAACGATGTAGACAAACAACAAAGAAGAGGCAGGTAAACAGACAGACACGCAGACAGACTGACAGACACGCAGACAGACTGACAGGCACACAGACAGACAGACGAACGCACAAACAGATAGATGAGCGAACTACTATAAAGGTGAACAGTCAGACAGACAGGCAGAGAGACATGCCGGATGACAGGCACATAGACAGGCAGATGTACGCAGTCACGGATACAAACAGACAGGCGGTCAAACGCACAGATAGGCACAGATAGACAAACTTAAGGCACCGAAGAAGACTACCAGACAGACAGACAGACGGACAGACAGACATACATACACACATACATACATACATACTTGATAAATAACAGACACACACGGACGCAAAGACAAACAGAGAGACAGGCAAACGGACAGACGGACGCACAGAGAGACAAACCACACAGACATAGAGGGAGATACACCGACGATAGAAGACCGAAAGGAATATTCGGACGGAGGTAAAGATACAAACAGACAGACAGGCAAACGGGCAGACCGACGCACAGACAGACAACCCAGACAGAGATGGAGGGAGATACACAGACGATAGAAGGACAGGTCATTATATGAGACTCCGTTTAACAGAGGAACATTTTCTTGCCTGGAGTTCAGTCGTCCATCTTGACCCAGGATGGATGGATGACGAGACGCAATCGATTATACTGTCTCGTCACGGCAGTCCAGATCGATCGCTGCCATTCTGAGTTGCCACTGATCACGGCCATTAATCGAACCGAATGCAGCGGACATCATGGGCGTCTGTGGTGGCAATAATCTGGTCGAATTCAAGGTCTTGTGTCGCCTGCACCTTTTTAAGGCAATGGCTTTTCCAGGTCTGCTTCTAATTTAGATCTATGGACATCGATCAGATGGCACTAAAACTGCCTGTGTCTTCTGTCTCTCGAGAATATCGAGCAATAACAGTGATTAAGTAAGCTGCAATTTGCATTTTATCTCAATTCGAATAAATTTTTATGCTATTAATACTATCATTACCATTGTTACAATAAGTTTTCTTTTAATTCAGGAACAAATGATGCGTCAAAACAAACCTCAGTGCACTTATGCCTAGAATTCCATTGCTGCCAGTATGGAAGTATGTATGCAATTGAGCATTTAAATTGATGCCTTTTAGGATCTCTTCGAAGCGCTGGACCGATGGCAGTAGAATGTGCAATAAAGTGGAACTATATTGCGCAATATAGAGAAAATAATAGACTATATTAGTATATGAGGTTGGCCGTCGCCATTCGACCTTCTCTGAAGAGTCACGTGCGGTCGCTTTCCTTGTTCAGCGCCTGTCTGTCTGTTTCCAGTGCTGTGTAATTGTAATTGTAATTGTAATTGTAAACGAACATTTATAAAGCGCCACTTAGGAAACAGTGGCGCTCCCGACTTGAACAAACAAAAAGGATTTCAGGCGTTTGCGAGACTGGGTAGGAGAGAGAGTAAGTAACTGAAGCCGCAGGTCAAGAGGAAGGCAGTTCCAGCTGGAAGGGCCAACAAAGGCAAAGCTCCTGGACTGGGCAGTTGTAGTGCGGACGCGAGGGACTACCAAAAGACCACGGGTAGCTGAGCGAAGGGAGGCATGGGCAGGCAACGAGGAAACCGGAATACAAAAAGAAGTTAAGTAGGACGGAGCAGAGCCTTAGGAGCTGTGATGCCACTGCTCTTCGAGGCACGTTTTCCGATATGGCTGAAGACCAAGCCTGATTTTCCAAATATTCGTAATCGTAATCGTAATCGTAATCGTAAGATTTGTAGTCTCATCCGTAAACAGCTTCCAGCGTAATTTTCTGTTCCTGAGGCTCCTTTCGTGCTTGTATCATCTGCACTCTGGAGTGAGCGACATAGAATATCGTTTATGGCACGATGGCGAATACATCTCCCCTTAGATAGTTTTTAAAACGAGCCTGTGCTGACCACCTGAATCAACAGCAAGCCCTTCCCTCATTATGTGGTCTAACCGTTCCAGCATAGGATGACCTTGGTAGAGGGAAGAGCGGAGAACTTGGCTAAGCTTAGGAGCACCAAAGAAGGACTTTAAATGGGTAAAGCTGCCCTGGAAATTGGAACAAATCATCAATGGTTTTTCTAAAGGCCTCGCAATGTGCCAGCAGCATGTCATCTAGAGCTGAGCCATTAAAAAGTCAAGCTCCCAAAATGAGTGAGTGAGTCACGGTAAATATATTGGAATTCTGAAAACAGAGGGTCTTGAGAAGTTAGTCAAAGAGAGCAGAACTCGCATTTCCGCCTATTCAGGTCCAGCCAAGCGAAGAATTTAAGGCAGCTAATGAGATAATGTCCTTTTCAACGGTCTCTCGGCTGTCAACTATCATGAGGTCATCCTGATAACCAATGCGGAAGTCAAATTGCAGGGAGTACAACATAGGTTGAAGAGGGAGACGAAACAAAAGTGGATCAAGAGGTCCTTTTGAGACAAGATTGAGACAAGATGGAGAAAGAACCAAATTTCAACACAGAAGCAGATACTTAAGACAACTGACAAAACTGTGAATTTCAGGCACAATGCAAAAAGTGCACTTGACCACTGCAACTCTACGCAGGCTGTTAAATGCTCTAGAGAAATCTAATTTAACAAACATATGGTCCAGGGAAATTGAAGTGACATATTTTCTTGCTGCATGGACCGCCGCCTCCCTCACACCCAGCTGGAATAGCGATGCCACCTGCAGCGAAGCTAAAAATGAAGTCAATTTGCCAATTATTTGTCAATTTATTATTATTGTTATTGGTGATAAATGTCGAACGAATGTCAAGACATCAAAGCGTGGAGAACAAACTTAGGCCCGTAGAAACTCATATCCTGATCGGAAATTGGATGTCATTCCGAGAACACGTGATCAGTTTCTGCTTATGAATGGTTAAGGAAATGAAACGAATGAACAAATCATTGAAGAAACGTTCGGCAAAGGACCGTAAGAGGACACTAGGAAATGGAACTGACGACGCATGCAATTCGCCTTTTCAAAATTTGACGGATTATGCTTACCTCGGAAAAATAAATATTAAACCCAGAAAAAGAAAACAACAATAACTATAAAATTAAAATTAAAAATAGAGAAAAGCATCTACAAATAAGAAACTGCAACTTATCTGTTTCAAACTTAAAGAGAAGCGGATGACGTCAACGGCCCAATTTCCCGAACGGTGTCATTTAACAACGTCAGTTATTGTAATTGCATTTAGTAACTTCTATCGCGCCGGTTTCTAATGCACAAGGCATCAACTGATGGCGCACCAATGCGAAAACCGCAAACGTGAAGCGTCTTCTGAAAGGTTTTTCTGGTACTGGAAAAATTTACGTCCAGCAGAAAGGAAGTCTAGACTGTGAATATGTTACTGAGTTAAAAGTCTAAATCTAAATAAATATATATTCATGTATTGCGTTTGTAACGTAATAGAAACAAATGGAAAAGAAGGATCCGTGTGGCTGACCTCTCCCCTAGGACGGATTAATTCCAACCAGAAGGAAAGAAGAAGTTTGTAATGTAATTTATTGTAATTACGACAATTTATAGAGCACAGGGAGACACTACTAGACAAGATTAGAAAAAAGCCTGACGTGATTCGGACATGTAACAAGGATGGACATCAAGAGATTACCAGCCAGAGCCCTTTATAGCCACGTGGAGGGAACACGAAGTCGAGAAAGACAAACAAAGACAAGGATGAAAATATTGTTGAAAATATTGTCAAAGACAAGGATGAAAATATTGTTGAAAATATTGTCAAAGACAAGGATGAAAATATTGTTGAAAATATTGTCAAAGACAAGGATGAAAATATTGTTGAAAATATTGTCAAAGACAAGGATGAAAATATTGTTGAAAATATTGTCAAAGACAAGGATGAAAATATTGTTGAAAATATTGTCAAACACAAGGATGAAAATATTGTTAATAAATACTTGTCCCAATCATCTGTTTATTTCCAAAGGATTAATTCCATTTTCTTACAGCAGTTACTTGCGTGTGTACATACGGGTCGCTCCACCGTACTAGCCGTTTCCTTTTGCGTGTTTCACTCGAGTTGCTAAATGGTCTGGTGCCTTGGCGACTGGCTTTGCTGCGCTTCAGTCGTTTGGACGTCCCAGAGAAGAAATGGAGGAGCAAAGAGCCGCTGGCCTCATTTCCTCTTAACTTTATTTTTCTTTCAGGCAACGCGGGGTGGATAGGATGAGGGGAGACTCCCACACGGTTGAGAGAATGCCTTCTGCTATCGCTGACCCGGCATGATCCCCGACCATAGGCAGCCAGGCTGGATTATGGGGACCGGTTGGCGATGATCTATAGCAGGGGAGGCGTTTTATTGGGCTATTTTTCATCGCCAGCTCGAGTAGGAAGAGCAGCGGCGTCGGTCCGATCGATCCAAGGCTTCGTTCGTCTTTACTCCTTAGATGCGGCTCTCTGTTCATGCGGTTGTTCAGCGACGGAGGACAAGACCGCGTTTCGACGTGTCAAAACTGATTGTTTGTAGACATGAAAGTTAAGCAGCCAATCAGGTCACGCGGTCAGTCTCAGTCGGAACATTACCTTACCAGAGGAAGCAGTTGAACAGTCCTAAGTATGTGCGTTCATGTATGCATATGTTTGTATGTATGTATACCTGTATGTATGTATACCTGTATGTATGTATACCTGTATGTATGTTTGTATGAATGTATATATATGTATGTATGTATGCTTGTATGTATGTATCTATGTATGTATGTATGCAGTATCTATGTATGTATGTATGCATGTATACAGCAGCGTGTCCACTTTAAGATCCTCTCCCTCATGCGCAGTTGTGTTCTTGGCTCTGCTCCCCTTTACCTCATGGACTTCTGCACTTTGGTCTCCTCGTTGCCGGGCCGTAGCAACCTTCGCTCGGCCACTCAAGATCTCCTGTTTGTCCCTCGCATGCGTACCGCTGCAGCCCAGTCCAGAAGCTTTGCCTACGTTGGTCCCACTTGCTGGAATCGTCTCCCTCGAGTATTGCGACTTGAGCTCCTTTCACTCCCCCTCTCAGTGTTCCGCAGGCGCCTGAAGACTGTACTGTTCAACAGTGATTTTACTTTCTCGGGTCGGAAGCACCTCTGTTGAGTTTATCCTCTAAGAGGCGCTTTATGAATCTCAAATTACAATTACAATGTATGCATGTATGTATACTTGTATCTATGTATGTATGCATGTATACTTGTATGTATGTATATAAGTATGTATGAATGTATGTGTGCATTGTAGTATAACAATTACAAATGTTTCATAGCAGACTTTGTATTAAAATGGGTGTTGGGACAAAAACAGGGGGGCTGTTGGGGAAGGCCCATAAGATGGGGCCCGAAAACAGTCTTGAACCACCTTACAAAATTCCTCTCAGAGGCCCTGTATGTGTGTATGCATGCATGTATGTATGTTTGTATGTTTGTTTGTATATGTACATACACCTATGCATGTATTTACCAAATATCAGTAAGTTATCTGCAGTGTCGACGCAGTAGCAATGAAATGGATCCCTCTTTGAAAGATCCGCAGACAATAGACAGGGCTTTTTGTAGGCCTACCTGCATCAGCTGAGTGGCTAAACCTCGCGCTAACACTGAACTCGAATCCTGCGTGAAGTCTGCAACTTCTCATGCAGTATTCAGACATAGTGACATCTTTCGTGCCACTGTCTAACTGTAATCTTAAACGAATCCCTCGACTATTAATTGTTTATGGGCGATATCCAAGGCGGTATAGGATATCCAACTAGAGGGTTGGATAATCTATACCTGGGAACATATCCCCACTAAAAATGGAAACCATAAAATGTAAACTGTAGAAGTATCTCTTTTTAGGACACACCCGAGGACAAATAGAATTGATACAATTCAGTACAGTATCTACATGGCATTAAGGATATAGGACATCCAACCAGATAGTTGGTTAGTCTACAACTTCTCATCTAGTATTCAGACATAGTGACCTCTTTCCGCGCCACTGTCTGACTAATCTTAAACGAATCCCTCGGCTATTAATTGTTTATGGGCGATATTCCGACGAAGCCAAACTAAGGCCGTTTATCGTGGACTTCTAATCACAGTGGTCGATTCAGATGAGAGAAACGCCAGTGGATTTATGACATCTTGCGGCGGGACAATGCGCCTGTCCATGGAACGAATTCTCATTTCTATACAGCAAGACAAAGCTGGAATTGAGACTCCATCGAGGCACGACATAGACTTGGTGACCTTCCCTTGGCCATCTTTAATCTCCGTCTTATATTATCGCAACAATTACTCCTAATATCAGAAAGCAAACGACGGATATTGCACTGATGATACGGCTGAGGAATTCCGAAGAGTGGTGGTGGAGGAATCGGGAGGGCAAGAGGGAGCCAGTGCAGTAGAAATTTCAATCTTGTGGTTATCTGTAGCGGAATAAAACCTGCTTAGCCGAAGTAGAAAGTCAATTAGACCTTTCGCTTTGCGCTACAATTCGTCTCCATGGAAACGTCGAACGATGACGAAAGAATCTCACGCAGAATCAGTTACGATGACAGAAGCACAGCAAGCTCATTAATTATTCAGTTTGTTTCGATGAGTGCGCATGTCCGTACGCCTAGATCAAGATCGATGCATTCACAGACACAGGCAAAGCGATACAGGTAGACATACATGCATGGATAACAGGCATAGGCACACAATAACTCATTCTATGAGTCGTATGACATATACAATATAAGTAAGTAAGTAATACATTTGTTAACACGCCATATGTCCATCAGCTGAGCTAGGAATCGTAAGGTTGAGTGGGTCACAGCGGTAAGAAAACAAAAGCAAGACGGTACAAATAGACGATACTAACTTATGTTGCTTTACAAATAGGGCCTATGTTGCGTGAAGTATACGTAAATGCGTATAAGTAGTGGTGTATAGTATACACTTGCATTACAAAATATGGAACAATGTGTACCGTAGATGTAAACACAACGCGTTTGAAAGGTTTCTAATGTAATGTAATGTAATGTAATGTAACAAGCACTTATATAGCGCTCTTCAAGGCGATCTCAGCATGTCCTACCTTCTAGACTGTACGAAGTAACGTGGTCTATTTCTACATAAATTCACAAAGGTGGCTTTGCTTATGCTTTTACTGAGTTCCTTCTTGTCTACAATGTCCTTTACAGATACAGTATAAGTAAGAAAGTAATACATTTGTACAGTTTCTTCTTGTTAGAAATCTCAGTGCATCTACGTAGCAGCCTAGGTGTCGCCACCGGTCAGTCGAGGTGTACGTGACGCAATACGATATGATAGGCATGTACGAAAGACGAATTGCACACCAGTTTGTATACTCAGTCTGTACACAGCACTCTGTCAATCTATACACAAATTGGATGATTATTGGTTTGTCAGTCAACAACTCAACTGCAAATCCACAACACACATTGGTGAGTTTCTTAAAAGGCGCTATATAAATAGCTAGATACATACATGTATACATACACACATACACACATACGTCAATATCATCTGTCCATACATACATACACACAAACATACATACATACATGCATACACACATACATCCATATCATCTATCTTTACATACATACATACATGCATACACACATACACTCATACATACATACAAACATGCATACATACATACATACATACATACATGCATACACACATACATCCATATCATCTATCTTTACATACATACATACATGCATACATACATACATACATACATACACACATACATACATACATAAATACATACACACATACATACATACATACATGCATACATACATACACACATACATACGTACATACATACATACATTCAATAAACCATCCTTCTTTGTGTATGTCATTCTGCGCTTCGTACAATAGTCTGTAGTCTTCAGTCTTGTACGCCATTCTGCACACTGTTGTGTACGGATCCTCTCTGTACAGAGAGCGTTGCGTGTGCACCATAAGCCATCACGCAACAAAACCGATTCCAATGAAGAGCATCAGAGGGCGACGTTTATGGCTTTCAATCAACGAAATAACGATGAACATCAATGTATATATATATATACATAAATATATATATCCATACATACATACATGTGTATATATAATGTATGTATATACATATACAAATGTATTCATCCATACACGTATGTATATATGTATATATATATACATACACATACATGTGGTTACCTTATAAGGTCCCCATATAACGTATATATGCGTACATACATATAGCTCTGCATATTGAACGTCTAAGTAAGCTTATGCGCGCGCATGCATAAAGCTCTGAGAAAACAGAGATAGGCGGCGCTACATAAATATTTCCTTAGATTAGAACTATCACGGTGAATCTACGCAACTGCCTGTATGTATGCCTATCGAGCGCTATATAAATTCTAGGCTAAGTCGAACTGACCCATAAACCACTATTACATCAAATGTAAACGTAAACATTAAAGGGCGGGGGTATATTTCGATGAGTCTGCAAATGTTTTATGTGTATTGGGATCCGATGAACAGTTAAATAATGCCTTACATATTTATCCAGTCTTCGTGTCCAATTGGTCAAGTCGGAGCATATATATACAAAACACACATAGGCGGGGTTCTAATCCTGCTGCGTGATATAATTTAGAATGTACAGACGTAAAGCGCTTTTATGAGGTTCTTAAAAGACGCTATATAAATAGCCCGATGCATGCATACATACATATACATACATAGGCCTACACACATACAAACATACATGAAGGTGCACTGATACGCTGCAGAAGCCACGCCTATGTTCAACATGTAGAATGAGCTCTATAAATATCCAGATGAAAACAATATGTAGGGGGCCCTAACACTATGAGGGTAAGTCAGGTAGGGTAGAGAAAAGAAGCACCCCTTCATCAGATGCCTCATCCACAAGAGAGGAGGAGAAGGAGGAGAAGAAGAAGAAGGAGAAGGAGAAAGATAAGGAGAAGGAGGAGAAGAAGGAGAAGGAGAAAGAGAAGAAGAAGGAGAAGGAGAAGGAGAAGGAAAGGAGAAGGAAAGGAGAAGGAGAAGGAAAGGAGAAGGAGAAGGAAAGGAGAAGGAGAAGGAAAGGAGAAGGAGAAGGAGAAGGAGAAGGAGAAGGAGAAGGAGAAGGAGAAGGAGAAGGAGAAGGAGAAGGAAAGGAGAAGGAGAAGGAGAAGGAGAAGGAGAAGGAGAAGGAGAAGGAGGAGAAGAAGAAGAAGGAGGAGGAGAAGGAGAAGGAGAAGGAGGAGAAGAAGGAGAAGGAGAAGGAGAAGGAGAAAAGAAAGAAGAAGAAGACTGGAGAAGGCGAGTGCGAGGACGACGACGGATTCAGCCGACGGGGATTTCGATAATCAGACAATGCGACCAGTCAGAAATGTGGCGCCAGAGACAGACTGCTTGCTATAATTTAATTGTATTCGCATCGTCCGCAATTCCTACGACGGATTAAGTATATAGCAATTTCCCTCCGTCCGACCGACCGACCGACCGATCGGCCTTCCGCCCGGGCACCCGGCCGCCTCTGGCATCGGTTCCCATCCCCCGTCTCTCCCCTCCCGTTTAGCCACTCCCCTTAACCTCTCAAGTCCACGACTTCGACGTTCAGATGCAGATAAAAGAGAGAGACTGAGACAGACAAACAGACAGACAGACGGACACAGACACAGACAGACACAGACAGACGCAGACAGACGCAGACAGACGCAGACAGACGCAGACAGACGCAGACAGACACAGAGAGACAGAGAGACTGGGAGACAGAGAGACAGGTACAAAACAGAAACAGACAGACAGAAACAGAGCGATAGAAAGAGAGGAGAGTCAGAGACATTGACAGAGACACACACAGACAGACAATAAGACAGTGAGCCAGAGACGGAGACAGAGATACTGATAGATAATAGATCGAGAGATGGCGGAGGATGGGAACTATGCTAAATAAACACTCGCAAAAGCAATGCTTCTAACCGTTCTACTCGACGTGTATTTCATCCTATGCGCTTGTCAGATGCAAATAAATGTCACACGCTTACTTATCTATAATGTGGATAGACATAAATTGTCTCGCAGTAAAACACAGTAACTGCCATATTCACACCCAGGCATTTACAACACTCCTCCGTAATCAGACAGAAGAAGCGAGCGCAATTGTATCGAAGCCAGTGTAGTTTTTATTGTCACGTGAGAGCGAAATTTAAAAACAACATTAGGATAATACAATAACATCGGATTAATGTACTAAATCTTCAAAGCATAAAAATCACCGGCGTTTAATCACATTAAAAGCGTTGGACTAGAATTACCTTCAGGGCCAAGTGAATGGTTCAAAGTAATGTATTGTTAACTTAATGATTGGTTCAAAGTAATGTATTCTCAACTTAGTGATTGGTTCAAAGTAATGTATTCTCAACTTAGCGAATAATTCAAAGTAATATATTCTCAATTTAGTGAATGGTTCAAAGTAATATATTCTCAACTTAGTGATTGGTTCAAAGTAATGTATTCTCAACTTAATGATTGGTTCAAAGAAATGTATTCTCACCTTAGCGAATAATTCAAAGTAATATATTCTCAATTTAGTGAATGGTTCAAAGAAATGTATTCTCAACTTAGTGAATGGTTCAAAGTAATGTATTCTCAACTTAATGATTGGTTCAAAGAAATGTATTCTCACCTTAGCGAATAATTCAAAGTAATATATTCTCAATTTAGTGAATGGTTCAAAGAAATGTATTCTCAACTTAGTGAATGGTTCAAAGTAATGTATTCTCAACTTAGTGGTTCGAAGTAGACTAATCTCATTCAGGATCACAGAAATCTCTGACCAGTCAAAGTTAATGGCAAAGGCGTTTATTTACACGCCTCTCTGAAAACTCATCAGCATAGCAGATGAGGTCAAAAGATCAGAGGACTCTTGAGCCTTCAAACACGAGCGCAGGAATCCAAGGAATGGACTACTTCGCAAGAGAAACTGTTTTGTAATCTCTAATGTTTCGCCACGTTAAACACAACCAAAATAAAACTGTTCTAATATCGCAAGATTCTGGAACGATTGGCGACAGATTAATGTTGGATTTTATTATTAACTAATAGGCATTCATTAAAAATGACAGCTGAATATTAGTTTCGCTTAATTATGACCTCCATTTTGTCGGTCGCTGAAAGCAAAGCAAAGAAATCGTCTCAGGACAAGAATAAGGCATTTTAATTAAGAGTTGCCACCTCAAGAGCATGTCTCCATTCCGCATATCTTACAAACACACACACACATATATATTATATGTATATATGTGTGTTTGATGTACTATAATATGTGGGCAGTTGATGTGAGTATCTATGTTGTATGTAAGCAATGGATGGATCTAGTTGTATATATGTGTGTGTATGTATATATGGTCTAGACAATGGAAGGGTATCTATTTTGCATATATACCGAGTGGATGGATCATAATTAGCTGCATATATGTAGGCAGTGTCTTAAAATAGACAGTTTGTCAGTTTCTGTATTTGCATCTGATGGGCAAGTAACGAATGGGTCTCTCTCTCTTTCTCTCTCTCCCCCTCTCCTTCTGACTGGAATTAATCCCTCCTAAGCAACGAATGGGTCTACTTAACAGCATATATGTCTAGACATCAGTGAGTCTTCACATTGTGTGCGTGTGTATCGGTATATTGCATATATTGTGTCTATAATGTATTAGTATTAGCTCTAGTGTTATATAAGTAGAGAGAGAGAGAGACATAAAGAGAGTGAGTGAATGAGTGAGTGAGTGAGTGAGTGAGTGAGTGAGTGAATGAGTGAGAGAGAGAGAGAGACTGAGAGAGAGAGAGAGTAAGAAAGAGACATAGAAAGTCAGTGAGTGAGAGAGAGAGACAGACAGACAGACAGACAGAGATGAATACAGCACAGATTATTTGTCATGAAATAATTCTGGTGCATTATATGCGTAAATACGTCCTATAGCGTTCGCTTAGCTTCCTGCCTAAGCGCTGACTTATTTCGGCGCTGAGTAGCCGTGAAAATCAAGAGTCACCGCAGAGGTCGTTTCTGTCTGACTGAGCAGCGCTTAGTTCGTCTCGTTCTAGCGAATGTTGTTGAGCGCTGATCGTCTTTCGTCTTTCTTCTTCGTCTTCGCTCGTCTGAATATTCGGATTTGCTATTTACGGTTAAACAAAGGGCAGAAATTAGAACAATGATGTCCGTCCAAACCAAAGGCTATGCATCTGCAGCTTTTGCGAGTTATGCGTCTCTCGGCTGCAACTTAGCTTTCCAATTATTAGTACTTTGCTCTAGGCCTTCAACAGACCGGCCTGAACACGCCTGAACTAGACAGACAGATAAACATGCAGGCGGACGCATACAAACAGGTAGACAGACACAGGCAGACAGAGACAGACAGACACAGATAGACAGACGCAATGGCATTCATGCGAACAGACCATATTATTATTATTATTACTACTACTACTACTACTACTACTACTACTACTACTACTACTACTACTACCACCACTACCACTACTACTACTACTATTATTATTGTTGTTGTTGTTATTGTAGTTGTTGTAGTTGTTTTTGTTGTTGTTGTTATATCACAAGAATAGTCATTGGTGGGGCATCGTAACCAGGAGTGGGGTAATCTGGGCGGTTTTTGAGCGAACAAACTGGCATCGCCCAATCGATTGACTGACTGACTTCATAACTCACCGACGGACGGACTGACGGACTCACTGACTAAGGGACGGACAGACTGACTGACCGCCCGATCGCCGGACTGACTGACTGGCCAACTTACCGGTAGACTGGTCAGCTAAATGACTCAACGGGTTTCTGATTGATTGATCGATCGATCAGCGAATAGAAATACTGATCTACAGACTGATAACTGTGATAAGAGCGAGAGAAAGAACCATTCAGCCAATGCACATCACTCTCGCATAATTAAGGCTGCGAGAGGCAATCGCTGCTGCTGCTGCTGCTCCTCTTGCTTTTTGAAAATAAGATATAAATTTTTCTTGCTCCCGCTTCAATGAATCCTGCCGTCTCCTCCAGCGACCGTCTTTGCTGTAGCAGAAGTAGCAGAGGGAGTGCTAGTATAGCAATAGTGTACACATAGGCCTATGTCTTGTGGTCTTGTCGACTGACCTTCTGGATGTTGACCTAATTGCGGCTTGGCTTTGGAGCGCCATCCGTTGATGCCTGGTGCATTAGACACCGGTGCATTAGTAGCTACTTAGTATTATTATTGTTTTTCCCCGAGGTATATATGAGCCCTCAGGATTAAAAAAGTCTTGAGAATATGATAAATTATCTGAACGGCTGTTATTATTCTTATTATTATTATTATTATTATTATTATTATTATTATTATTATTATTATTATTATTGTTTTTGTTGTTGTTGTTGTTGTTGTTGTTGTTGTTATATTACAAGAATAGTCATAGGTGGGGCATCGTAACCAGGAGTGGGGTAATTTGGGCGGTAGCAACACTAGCAGTTGTGGTTAAATAATAGGACTAATAGCAGTGTTACTACAGCTGCTGTTCTTGCTCTTGCTGAAGCTTCTGTTACTCTTTTGAGTTGTTGTGTTGTCAAAGCTGTTGCCATCGTTGCAACAATAGACTGTTGTTGCTTTTCTAGCTGGTGTGACAGGGTACCGATTGGTTGGAGAGCAAGCCTTGTAAGGCTGATTGTGCGGATTTGAGACTCATCCTGAGATGACTACTTTGTAGAGATCTCAGCAAGTTCTTTGCGCACAGTTGCTCAGCGCCATCGATTGATGCTTAGAAATTAGACAGTGGCGCTTAATAACTACAGAAATAATAAATCATAATGGTGTTATATCGTGCCTTTTTATAGTATTGGGTGCATTAGCTTTTCTGCTACCACAGCTGCTGCTGTTATTAGGAGATGCTGCTTCTTTGGACTGTCGTGACTGGCTACAACTTTTTTCATTCATACTTGGCTTCATTGTTCCGTTCTATTTATCTTGTCCTTCATTTATCTAGTTCTCCAGCGCTGAAAACTCAGCCTTTGCTCAAGGTAATGCGTAAGCGTTCTCCATAATTGATGACGTCGTAACAAAGGCGCTACCAAATCCTTTAATCTTTTGCGGTCTGATATTTTGCCGCATAGATCAAAAGATCTCGGAGCAGCTTCAGAGGTGCCGCAAATAAGCTGGCTTTAGCGCCGCATAATGCTCGCCCTTTATGGTTGTTATCAACCCACTGCCTCGCAGGAAGCCGATAAATTCACTGGCTGGTCCGAAACCTATCAGTCATAGTCAGCTTCGTGAAGAATATCGCCAGATTATTCAGAAAGCTTGGCAGCGAAGTCTGAGAATAGCGAAGGAAAAACTATCGACCTAAAGGAACGCCCGAGCTAACGTAATTGACTCTCCACCTGATTACCTTAACCAAGAAGACGAAATTATCAATAGGCTTCATGATGACAGCAAGAGACGAGGCCTCTCTTGTTAGCCTGTATTATGGTAACCATAATAGACCAGGCCTATCTTATTACTACGCATTATGACGACGACTGTAGCCTTAACAATTTATTAAGTTTTACAGTTTGTTTTATGACGTCAACAAGTGACCAGAATCGTCTTAGGCCTATTGGTCATATATTATGACGTCAACACTAGGCTTAGGATTTTACTACATTATTCTTTTTCTGCTATACGAGTAGGCCAAAAAGTTATAAAAGTAGGCCAGGCCCACCCCATTACTAAAATTGGCTTATAGCTTAAAGTTGGCTTGTATTATGACGTGAACAATGGACTATGTTTCTCTTATTAGTTTGTGTTATGACGTGAACAATAGGTTAATATGTTTCTTTTATTAATTTGTATTATGACGTGAATAATCGGCTAATATGTTTCTCTTATTAATTTGTATTATGACGTGAATAATGGGTTAATATGTTTCTTTTATTAATTTGTATTATGACGTGAATAATCGGTTAATATGTTTCTTTTATTAATTTGTATTATGACGTGAATAATCGGCTAATATGTTTCTCTTATTAATTTGTATTATGATGTGAATAATCGACTAATTTGTTTCTCTTATTAATTTGTATTATGACACGAACAACATTGTACTTGTGGCCTTTAACTCGGCATTCTCTACAACTATAATTCAAATTTTATCGACAATATTTACGGACTTTTTCGCAGTTTACGCGCTTGACATTGCGTTTCTATCACTGTTGTTGGTTTTCTTTTTTCCGGGTGTAATAAAGTGCTCATTACTATGCATTATGACAAAAAACAGGACCAAGCTCGTGTTATAAGTTTGTTTTATGACGTCTACAATAGGCCTAGAGTTTTTGTTAGCCTGTTAGTCTTTTTATTATGACGAAGACGATTGATCAGGATTATCTTATTATTTTGTATTATAACGTCAACATAGACCAGAATTATATTGTTATTTTTATTATGACGTCAACATGTTATTTTATGTATGACGTCAACAATATGTTTAGGATGTTGCTACGTTATTAGTCAGCAGACTACTTTATTAATTTTTATTATGACGGCATTCACTGGCTTGGGAGTTTGTAATTTTATTAGTCTGTAGTTATGACGTCAACAATTGACCATACATGTCTAATTAGTTTGTATCGGTCCTTGGCCCAGTTCTTTTCACGCTGTACGTGGCTCCAATCGCCGGTGTAATTTCCGCCTAGGGCATCAGTTATCACCAGCGTGCCACTGACACAAACCCAGTGCTTTTTCTGACGGAACGCTCCGGAAAGGCGTTCTGGCACCTTTTCTCGGCTGATAAAAGATAATTTAGTTTTTAGTAAAAGAACTGTGTTACTAAGTTATTTTAGGTATGTAATATAATGTAACTTATTTTAATTCAATTTCAGTGTTTAAAACTTTACGCTGTTTTCAGTGTTTATTGATTAATAAAAATAATGAAATTTTAGCACAAACTTCCATAATTGTTCAGTTCCGGAACCTTTTTTCTAGAAAAAAGCAATGCACAAACCTGTGCATAGTGCTCGATCACACTGACTCCGACACCTACAATTTAACACGGTGTACTGAAGCAGTGCATTACTGATTCCTGACAATCGGACTCTGCCTGAATCCAAAGAAGTCTGAAGTCGTTGTTCTTGGCACTTCCTCATCAATAAATTCGATCGAGGATCTAAAACATTTAACAGTTAAACAGGTGTGGACATTTCATTATCTGTAACATTTAAGTTTTGGGGTAACGTTCGACTCTGAAGTAAACATTTAACCAGCACATCATCGCTGTCTGCAAGGCCTCGAATTTCCACATAAAAGCCATGCCTCATGTTTCATCGTGCTTGCCACCTAAACTTATGAAGACAGTCGCTTGTAGCGTATATATATAGTCAGAACAAATCTCGACAAAAGCTTGACGACGAGTCCAAACCTCGAAACTTCATCAACAACACTCAAAAAAGAAGGCGATATAGAGAAATAACTCAAAGAACGCATACTAGGTCACACTGTAAGTCCAAACGAACGAATAATATTATCGATCGAGCTCCCCCTTGTGAACAACTAACTGATCAAAACGACGCACTATAGAACACACGGCCATCTTGGTCACGTGTGCAAAATAAAAATGATGTCGTCATATATGCGTTTGCTAAATTTTGCTTTCTTCCAAGGCTCCAAAATGTCAGTCAATCACCACAACCATACTTTCAGATTGTCGATAGAAAATCCACGACTTTAGACGTAAAATCATGAAAAATGTCAAAATAGACCAAGATGTGTATTGCAGAGCAATGATTGAGGACCGGTTTGCAGTCTGACTTGGTATTAAAGCCTTGTAGCGCGTAGTGTGTGCGGTTTGAGCTTCCGCTGAGACAGCTACTGTGTAGGGACCTTCAGCAAGTCTTTCGCGCACAGTTGCTCAGCGCCGCTATCGACTGATGTTTTTCCATTAGACAGTGGAGCTTACTGAATACAGAAATAATGACTCTCCAAAACAGAGACAAGGTCTTCTGTCTTTGTAATTGAATCTCTGGGACCTTCTGTGTTCCACTCTAGGAACAAATGTTCCACTCTAGGTACAAATGCCTCTTTTTTCTGAATGGACCTTCAAGGGATTTTCAGAGCAAATCTACGGTTTTTCAACGGATCCTACAACGGACGGTTTGTTTATGGAGCTAATGAAATGAGACGAAGAAGAACAATGGGCCATTTCGCTCTGTCGCCGCACAACCGAATACCTATAAACTTGGATTTCCAATTTCCTTACGGATCAGCCTCCGATGGACGATTCCTCACTAGACGAAACTTCAGCCGACCGTCGGTGGTTGCGCACATGGCCGAAGGCACGCATCATTAACTAATGTCTGCTAATAGCAGATACTATAGGGTGGCTGAAGCATTCAAATGGATACACTGAAGGCATTCTCTGTAGAGGAATGTCAGACATTTTTATTTCAATATCTATCTAAAGCTTCACTACTGTTAGTTAACCTTATGCCATGGCAGTCTCTCCTATTACCAGTCAAGTCTGCCTAAGGTAATATAATGTAATCTATTGATTTCTATAGCGCCGTTATCGCAATGCAAAAAGCATAAATTAATAGTCTCTACTAGTGAAATCGTAGTAAAAACTCGTAATCCGTTGGAGAAGCGAGGTCGAAATCCATTGGTTCAGTAGAGCTCCCATGTCCCATGAGGAACGTAGAGGAGGCGATCATTTCCTTTTCTTAGACCCTAGAACCGGAAATAGACGAATCCTCAAGGCCTGGATCCGTGCATCGTAAGACTTGCCGTTTAACTCCCAGCTCCCAGCAAACTATACTGGTTGGTGACAGAGGCACGGTGTGCGCAAACAATTTGCCCAGGGGTCGTTACACGGCGTCGAACCCGCAACCTCATGATTATTAGTTCAGGAAGATCAAAAATCAGGCGACGGTGGGTAGGCAAGCCGAAACTAGCGAGCAATGTAATGTAATTTTATGCTTTTCTTAGTGCCATACAAAATATGCGTCAGGTAGACAAGCTTATTCACCGTCGCTTAAGCGAATGAAATCCTCAAGAGGTTTTCGTCATTTCCAGCACCAGGTGAAAATCCTCTGCGTTGTTCGAGCCACACTGGTTACTTCTACAGGACCAGACATTAGTCTGAAGAACGCAACCGAAGACTCGGACAATCGCAGGCAAAGCAATGAGTCGGCAAGACGAATGCTTGATTTACTCAGTCGAACACAAAGCTGAAGCAATTTGCGTATGAATGGCTGCGGAAAGGCAAAATCGCTTCGTGTGGGTTGAGTCAAGAGTAGGTTGAGACAACCGAGTATCCGCTTCAGTTTTCTGTTGAATGTACGGTCCATTGTCGCTCAGATTCTGTGGCAGACGAGAGGCTCTCAGGCCAAAACAATCGTCATCATTAGAAGACAAATACGCCGTTCGTCTGTTGAGACATTGTTACTACTGTTATTGTTTCAATCCCGAGGAAATTGTCCCCAGGGCAAGATTCGGAATTAGGTCTGGGATTATGTTGTCTACTTTGGGTTTCCCTGACGACAGCTACTGGGAAGAAAGTCGAGCAATTGCTGGCCTCGAAAACAACGAATGTCTCTCTCTTGTCAACGATGTTGTTGCTGATGATGTTAGTGATGATGATGAAGATTATGATGATGATGATGACAACGACGATCATTTAAAATGCTATTGATGATTAGACGACGACGATGATATGAAGATAATGATGAAGAAGAAGAAGAAGAAGAAGAAGAATGATGATGATGATGATGATGATGATGATGATGATGATGATGATGATGATGATAATGAATACAGTCACACTCGCGCTCACCAACACATCCATAAACGAAACTTCCCTCTTATTACACATTTTAGGGCCCATGAAGACCTAATACATATTCGAATGATGATAGGTGTAACCATGCATTTAAGAACGCTTAATCACTATCGATATACACCTTGGAATAAAACGGCCAACAGCTGTTATCTTAGAGACACTGTCATTACTCGAGGAGTCGCTCTTTCGTGCAGACTTTCTGTGGGTCTTCCAGTGTGCCTGTGTGGTTTTATCTGTATGTGTCTGTGTGTGTCTGTGTGCGCATCTGTGTGTCTGTGGGTGTGTCTGTGTGTGCCTGTGTGTGTGGCTGTCTGTGTGTGTGTCTGTCTGTCTGTCTGTTTATTGTCGTTGTCTTTGAAGATAGCTGCATATATAGAAGACATTCTTGGGATCGGGGTGTGAATGACGCGTGGAGAGAGGCTAGTGAAACAATCGAGCTGTTAATGCCCCTGGGTTTCGCAGAGAAATTGGTTTCAGTCTGTTTATCGGGTGACAGACAATGTTTGTTCGTTGCTCAGCTGAACAGCTTGAGCGCCGAACGAGGTTCGTCCAACCCTGCCCTTAATTCGGTCATAGAAGAGGTTGACCTGGCTGTGGAGTGGCCTTCTGGACGTCGCTCCGCAAGAGACTTTATCCGACAAAGTGTCAATCGATCAAGTCGGACAAATATAAAGACACACAGAGGCAGAGAGAGAGACAGACAGATGAAGACAGAGGCAGAGAGAGAGACATACAGAGGCAGACAGAGGCAGATAGAGACAGACAGATGGAGAAACACACATGAGCATTAAAATACAAAAACACAGAACAGGAAGAGAGAAGACACATTTTAAAGGTATTGCTCGTAGAGCATATATGTATGTATGTGTGTACGTATGCTTATATGCAGTGTATATATGCATGTACATATGTATGTATGTGTGAATGTGTGTGTATGTGTGCATATATGAGTGATTGTGTGCATGTGTGTATGTATGCATGTATTTATGTATGTATGTATGTGTGAATATATGTATGTGTGTATGTGTGTATGTATGTATATATATTTCCATACGTATGTATGTATGTATGTATGCATTTATATATGCATGTATGTGTGTATGTATGTATATATGCATTTATGTATGCATGCATGTATGTATGTGTGAATATGTGTGTATATATGTATGTATGGATTTATGTGTATGTATGTATGTATGTATGTATGCGTGTATATATGTGTATATGTATGTATGCAGTGTATGTATGTATTTGACTATTTATATTGCGCCTTTTAAGAACCTCACAAGAACTCTATATATTTCCGTCTCACTGATCTATATAAATTGGTGCACTTAAGGCTGGCTGAAATTGTCGGCTTTTGGCTAAGATTAAAATGTGGTATCCGTGATTACTTTTCTTAACACAAATCTCGAAAGCAGTTTGTGAGGCGCAGTAACAGACTGGTTAGAGCGTTTTGCCTTTAACGTGGAGAGTATGGGTTCGAACCTTCTCGAGGCAATTACTGTGTAGGGACCTTGAGCAAGTGGTTCACTCACAATTAACAAGTAAGTATTTATTAATTACTTAGTAAGTAAGTAAGTAATGCATTTTTTACATGCCAATGCGTTCATCAGCTGAGCGAAGATATGTAGGCAATTACTCAGCGCTACCGGCCGTTGCTTAGTCATTAGATAGTGGCAATTAATAATTGTATGAATATTTTTAGACACTGCGTGGGTGGTAGACAGCTAATGCTTTTGTCTTTAAAGCCCGTGTCTTGGTTCGAATTTCGGTGTCACGAGTAACTGGAAATTTTTAAAGACATGTAACCCATGAAGAGGTTTTCCAGTTGGTTGATTGTTATTGCCGTGATCGTCGTGCTGCTTAGTTGTTCTGTAAAGCACGTCCACAGTCTGTTTGCTCTGCTGTTTTTATTTCCCTTCTCCACTGGTGACGTTTTTGTTCACCTTGTCCTCATCGAAATGGACTGAGCCTTGGAAAAGATCGGATTGCTACTAGGAGTAGCAGAATGAGTAGGAGAAGGAGGAAGAGAAAGATGGATGGTGGAAGAGAGAGGGAGAACGAGAAAGAAGATGCGTAGTAGGACGACTAGGGAAAGAAGATGAAAATGAAAGCAGGACGAGTAAAAGGAAGATAATGAACTCGATAGGAAATTGAAGATGATGATTTTGTCACGAAAAGCCATCGATTGATGCCTGATGCATTACTGTAATGGCGCTACAGAAGTTCCGGGATCGGATTAGATTAGACTTAGTTGTCAGGTCAATCATTTCCTCAGCACCGAAAAGCAACGATGTGGAAGCCAGTTCAATCGCAAGTTCAAGCAACCCACCCAGAAGGCCGTCTTAGATGTACTTAAAAGGCGCTATAAAATGATCAGTTACAGTAAATTACTTATTGCTGACGTATTTGCGCAACCCCAGACTCGGCCGCTTAGGACTATTTTAATAGAGGCACGTAGTATGTGGAATTGAGGAAGCGAAATATGAATAGAGGAGAACAGATTTGGGACAATGAGGAGGACGAGGAGGAGGAAGAGGAGGAGGAGGAGGAGGAGGAGGAGGAGGAGATGGATGGAAGATGGATGGTGGAAGAGAGAGGGAGAACGAGAAAGAGGATGGGTGGTAGGACAGCCAAAGAACGAAGACGAAAATGAAGGCAGATCAAGTAAGAGGAAGATAATGAACTCGATAGGAAATTGGAGATGAAGAAGAGATCGAGGACAGGAGCAATGGAAGTAGTCGAGAGAAAGACAGTAACTAACAGGATCTAAAGTGTAAGAAGTATTATGCAGAGGATATGAGTGAGGAGAATTTCGATGTTAAAAGACGAAGACAAAGATACGAAGACGAAGAAAAAGAAGAAGATGATGACGATGTTGCTGCTACTGATGCAGAAGAAGAAAAAAGAAGAGGAAGAAGAAGAAGATGAAGATAAAGAAGAAGAAGAAGAAAAGATAAAGAAAAAGAAGAAGAAGAAGAAGAAAAACAGGAAGATAAAGAAGAAGAAGAAAAGATAAATAAAAAGATGATGATCAAGAAGAACGAGGAGGAGGAGGAGGAGAAGAAGGAAGAGAAGGAGGAGGCGGCGGAGGGGAGGAGGAGGTGGTGGTGGAGAAAATGGCGACGTGGCTTATCGATGGATTCAGCTATTGACGCTGACTCCGATCTATTATGACTATCGTCATTGACTCAAGTCCGATACACTCCGCCAAACGTGACCAGACTCAAACCGAGGAAAATATCAGAACAGAATATAATTCATGTAATACCATCATGTAAGCGCCATAGTGGCTTTCTCAACATGTACACTTACATACAGTATGTAAATAAAATATGGTTATTTACATTTACACATACATTGACACATACAATCTTCTCCCTCTCAATGTTACGCAGGCGCCTGAAGACTGTACTGTTTAACAGTGATTTTACTTTTTCGGGTCGGAAGCACCTCTGTTGAGTTTATCCTCTAAGAGGCGCTTTATAAAATTTAAAATTGCAATTAGAAATTACAATTACAATACATACATACATGCATATATATCTCTGTATACCTCCGCATACATTTTTCTACAGCCAGAGGATTGTAAAGCACTGGAACGGGCTACCAGAAGAAGCAATATCTGCACCAAGCTTGAACAGTTTCAAAAATAAACTTGACAGTTGGATGGAGAGATACAGGCACTAAAAGACAAAATAGTTTACTTAGCCTATTAACTGTAATGTAACTGCAACTGTTGCTGATAGGTTCTCAGAAACAGCCTTTATATCACATCCGGCGACGTCTTTAGTCAGATACTGTATTTCAGTCTGGCTAGATAAAATGTTGCACTGATCAGTTATAACTGTTCTGTTGCGGTCCCACCTACAGACTTTCCATACACAGTGACTGCGGTGGTGTCTGGGCAGACGAAATGGGCTGATGAAGCGACAATAGTGTCTTTTCTTATTAGCAGAAGTTCCAAGGCAATGTTTTGATTGTTCCCAAGATTTAGACAGAGTTTATCACCACACCATCTACGTCTGACATGTATATGATGTCGTTACAGGGAATGCACCAGAAAGCGGGTTCTGTTTACAAACATCAGAGCAACAGAGGGACCGCGGGGCCTACACGGGGCCCCTTACGTCGATTGAGAGGCAGAGACAATGGAAATGGCCGACAACAGTCGCCGACTTAAGCTGTCGGTCGCTGATGTCCATTCACCCCTATACCCTCAATAACCGACGATGCAAATTCCTACAGAGAATGAGCACCCCTCAACTACAGGACATCTCCTTTACGATCTTTTTCATAGCCTCTGGACATATTATATACATATACATGTGTATACTCAGGGACACAAATAAAAATCTGTACATATACATGTGTATGTGAGTGCATGTATACATAGATACATACACATATAAATGTGCATATATATATCCATTATTTAGGAAGCTTAAATGCAGACGAAGAAGATGACCAAGAAGCCTACTCGCAATTAAACCTACATTCGTTGCCACAGAGACCTGGAAGAGTACACTATATTATGCATTCGTATCAGAATTGCACACGAGTAGAAGAAATGAGTTGATTGCGAAAAATTGCAGGAAGCTTAAGACGGCAACAAATTATAAATGTCGAAATTAGAGAGTCCTTTGATTTGAAAACACCTCGTCGTTCATCAAAGACTACGAGGGCTTCTTCATATGGAAATGAAGATGACCGGATATCAAAAAGACTTAACGAGCAAGATTTGAAGTAAAATGAAGCAAAGGAAGACCAGGACTTCATTAGATGGCAAAATATAAATGAAAAACAATTACCTTTGCCCCAGCCCTCAGTAACTCACGATACAATGCGAACAGATGTGTTTTTATTATATTTAGTTGTGCATGCCTGTCAGTGATGTTCGTAACTGGAGTAATAAAGACTACTTACTTACTTAGACGAAGTCATAATAAGAATAGAAATAAATATGTCGAAAGTCACGAAAGGATCGTAATCGTAATCGTAATTCCGACATATCTATAGCTCTCAACGAAAGCCGCGTCACGGGGATCAGCTTATTCATAGGCGCTCAGTCAAAACAAAATCGATGGGCAAAAGTGTTCAGTTCTAGGTCAAGATCCAAGAGTCAGGCAGAGAGACAGCATGGCAGCTACGGTGGGTGATGTTTGGGATTGGAGCGGAAAGAGAGATAAGAGAAAGAAGGGGAGTGCTAGAAGCATTGCTCTTGACGACGGTCCAAAAAGAACGGAGATCATTCATTCAAATCCAAACTGCTGGCGCCAGGAACTGATGATGATGATGATGCTGATGATGATGATGCTGATGATGATGATGCTCATGATGATGATGATTATGAAGATGATGAACATGGTAATTAGGTATAAAATTAAACATATAATTTCATATTCTCTTAAAATAATCTGCCATCAAATGTAATTTCTGTTTTATGTAATCCTGTACAGCATAGATTCTCTACCTTAAGTCTTTGCCCTTTAGATCAGCTATTTAGCCGTGCGAGCAGATGGCCTCAAAACTTGCTATATTAAGATCTTGTTGCATTTCATTACAAATATTATGATTACATATTTGATAATACATGGGCTACGTTGTAAATGTATGTGTGGAGTCCATAGTTCATGTCTGAGTGACCACAACATGGAGTATTTCTTTATTATTCAGACAGTTACACCACATCTCTCGAAGATATTGTTACGTCGCCTTTTGCATTCGTTACTATATGCACAGATGCTGCATAGTATATGCCCATATATAATATAATATATATGTGTGTGTATATATATATAAATATCTGCTCTTATGTAAACGGATATGTTGTGTTGTTTGTCATAAGAGGTTAGTGGCGATAGAAGCAGACCGTGTCCGTTGTTTGGGCCCTACCTCAATCACCGCAAATGCATTCGTATTGGCCGAGGGGGAGTCAAGTCGATGATTATCTTTGTATTTACCTTCTTTTCATCCTCTCTCTCTCTCTCACACACTCTTCTCATCTATTTTATTCCTTGCTGTCACTTCTCCTCCCTCCCTTCCTCCCGCCCTAATTTATATAGCGCATCAATCGAAAAGGTCTTTGCAGTCGTCGTCGACTTGATTTAAACCCCTTACTTTACCTTACTTTACCTCATCCTATCTTACCTTTCCGACATTGCTATATTATGTTAAATCTTGCGACCATAAATCAAAAAATCATATTATATTGGACCTATATATCTGAACTGTGTACGAAGTATACTTCCGACATGTTTGCTTTTATCACGAGTAGTTGTTTTTAGATTAACTGAGTTCTTATAACTGGATTTAATCAGTAAATTCCAACACAGATTGGCAATATGAATCGCTTCAATTTCTGCATTCCCTGCATTCTGTTTATTCATTTTGGAAAGGTCAAAGGCCTTTAAAAGTTCTTTATCCTCTAAATCATGAATTTAACCAATAAATTCTAACAGAGATGGATTGACAAAAACGAATTGCTTCAGTTTCTACATTCTCTCCATTTCATTTTGCATTCAGAATAGGTCGGATCGAAGCTCTGAAAAGTGACAAGTATTTACTTGGCAAGTGCAAAAGCTACTCTATCCATTAGCCGTCAAATGTGTTGATGTGAAGATGGGTATGTCGCAACTGCCTTCGAGACATTAACGCGAAGAAAGACTCTCTCTCCACCCCACGGGTCCCTATACAAGTTCCTGACAGCATGACAAAACACTTAGGTGCCAGCGGCATGAGTGATTGCATATGACTGATGGTCCAATAGAAATAACAGCAACTTGTTGACCCAGGAGTTAAAGCAATTGCTGAACTAAATTCCTGCCGGGATCGAAATAAAACGTATGACCTGCTCCCTCAAATCTAATCATCGAGCTCCTTGATCTACGGGACATCGCATAATGCGATATGATATAGTATCATGTGATACTGTATCCGCAACGATAATATGTGGCTCAACACAAAATAGTAGGATTATGTGTTTATGTATAAACCGCGAGGCACAATAAAATCACATAAAATCGGTTCATAGTACGTCCTATGCTTCTATATATCATATATATCTCTTCTATGTATATCATAGAGATATATATGTACTTCTATATATATATATTATATAGATATGTAGATAGTATAGATATACACAAATTTATGACATATCGTATATAGATACACATACATATATATACACATGTATATGACAAGTCATATATAGATATAGACATAAATATGGCATATTAAATATAACTACATAGATACATATGACCTATATAATAGTTGTTGGGGCATTTATATAGCGCGTTATAGTAGATAAATTTGGTGATTTTGCGCCTGCCAGTTGTAGAGCTTAGGTTGCGTGCGTGCGTGCGTGCGACGAGAGATGCATTCAGATTTGTATTAAGCATCACCAGCAGCAGGAGGAGGCGATTCGTGTGGCGACTGACTGGAGACAAGGCCCAACACTAGGTGGCGGCACATGGCCGCCGAAAGACTGAGGCAAAGGGAGACAGAAATAGGCAGATTCATCGACAGAGACACGCACACGGACTGGCAGCCTACATAAGAGATAGACAAGAGACAAACATATACAAATAGACAGACAGATATGTGACAGATTTAGAGACTGGTTGACAGAAAGACATATATGCAGACAAGCATACGGACTGACAGATAGCCAGACAGAAAGACAGACATATGATAGAGACAGACAAAGACAGACAAAGACAGAAAGACAGACATATGATAGAGACAGACAAAGAGGCACATAAGCATTTTCATACAGACAATTAGCTAGATCGATAGACCGACACACAGGCATACAGACAGACAGACAGCCAGACATAACAGACAGAACGAAAAGACAATCAGACAAAGAGACAGACGTATACACAGCGTCCAAGAGAATTCGAGGAGATACGAAGCAAGCGCTAAGCGATCTAGAAGACACGCAAGATGAAACTTTACGTCAGACAACTGCTTTATGTAGCACCAGCAGCACTAGCTTCTCCTAGATGAGCGTGTTAGGTGGCTATCTGCAGACGAGAGAAAGGACCAAGCGGAGGCAGAGACTACAGCGGCCGCTGCTTGCATCCATCAACTGTAGTTGCTGCTGCTGCTGCTGCTGCTGGTGGTGCTGCTGGTGCTGGTGCTGGTGCTGGACTCTGAACGAGCGATTGGCGAGCTGAATCGGTGGACTCAGATGCTTTGGCGAAGACGACTTTCACAAGAGCGAGACATTCGACTGACATGCCTGAGCCACCCGAGGAGTAAGACGACAACGAAGACAACGCCTGGCATACTGATGTCGGTGCCTCGCGCTGTCTTACTTCTCTTCCTGTCCTGCTTACAAGGAATGGACTCGGATGACCCGAAGCCAGCAAGTAAGTCATTCGCTTTTCTCGTCCCGGTGCCGGATTCTTACTAACGATTGTCTTCAGTAAGAATGAACGTTTGTATATGTGGCTATTTGTTCAGCGCATTTTTAAAACCTCAAAATGACGTTAATACATTTGCACAACTTGCATTTGACGTGCTAACAAATTATCCGCTTATAACTGATTTCATAGCCTGCAATAGTTAATGCTCGTGGCTGAAATGTATTTAATACGATATGCATGCATACATATATGCATACATACATACATACATACATACATACATACATACATCCATAAATACGTCCATCCGTCCATACATACACACATATCTGCATACATACATACATGCATACATACATGCATACATATATTCATACATACATATATTCATACATACATACATACATACATTCATCCATCCATATATATATACATACATACATACATAGAACGTAAAAAAAAGTAAAGTCCTTTCCCGTTCCTGAGGAACATAGGGAGGCGCTCATCTCCTTTTCTATGGCCTTGAGCCGGCAATGGACGAATCCCAAGGTCCTGGACACGGGGCCAGTGTATCGCAGGACTTGCCGTTTACTTCCCAGCTTACGCCGGTACCAAATTATACTGCTTGGTGACAGAGGCACGTGTGCGTAAACAACTTGCCCAAGGTCGTTACCCGGAGTCGAACCCGCAACCGCAAGCTCCGTGAGCAAGAGCGTTACCGATAAGCCACCGAGTCGCACTTACATAGAACGACAAAGATTTTAACCAAAATAACAGACCTCATTAAAAGTCAAAGCTTGGACTCAACGCCTAAGGAGCGTATGGTTAGGGTTAGGGTCAATGCATCAGCAATCTAATCTAATCTAATGACTTATATAGCGCTGTTATCATGCTGCACAAGGTATCAATCGATGGTGAATGCAGTCTGGTTTCACGCCCCCGGAGTCTTCAATGGCATCACCTTAATCTTCTGTGGATGGGAACCAGACGAATTTAGTAACGTACCCAATGAAGGAACTAACTTCGTTTCGCAGGTGGTTGACGATTGTAGCGCCAAGGCACATTCATCGTCTCAGAACAACTCTGAAGCTTTAGTGGGAAATCGAAGAGCAAGCCTTCGTGTTAAATCGGCTACAGTACTCTGAAGCTTTAGTGGGAAATCGAAGAGCAAGCCTTCGTGTTAAATCGGCTACAGTACTCTGAAGCTTTAGTCGGAAATCGAAGAGCAAGCCTTCGTGTTAAATCGGCTACAGTACTCTGAAGCTTTAGTCGGAAATCGAAGAGCAAGCCTTCGGGTTAAGTCGGCTACAGTACTCTGAAGCTTTAGTCGGAAATCGAAGAGCAAGCCTTCGTGTTAAGTCGGCTACAGTACTCTGAAGCTTTAGTCGGAAATCGAAGAGCAAGCCTTCGTGTTAAATCGGCTACAGTACTCTGAAGCTTTAGTCGGAAATCGAAGAGCAAGCCTTCGTGTTAAGTCGGCTACAGTACTCTGAAGCTTTAGTCGGAAATCGAAGAGCAACAGTACTCTGAAGCTTTAGTCGGAAATCGAAGAGCAAGCCTTCGTGTTAAGTCGGCTACAGTTTCTGCTAGAACTTGGGCCATAGACAGTCAAGTTGGTTAAGGGGCACAAATTGTGGGGAGGCTGTAATGCTTGTAAGGGGTACAATTTTGATCTAGACAGTGGGGGCAACCCATTTATTCCTTTTTTGACCTTTCGCGTGAGAATTATTGTTCGACTAATACTATGAAAAGTCGTTAGAGAGATCGTTATTCACGGTTATACCCTTCCTTCCAAAAATTATGATGTTGCCCTTTCTTCTGAGTGGGTTAATTGGCCAGTGAAGAGTATGTGGCTTGAAGCTGTAAGTCTTCTTTGAAAGATTCCCACGTTGCATTCTTGCAATGTCTGCTAACCATGCACACTGTGTAGATCGCTTGTAGACATAAATTGTCTGGTGTGTCAGCAAAGTCGTTGCTGCTTAAAGCCATGGAATTTTGTAGATAATTAGGAAACTACAAAGACGACGAAGAATACAAAACACAGAGGCTCCTGGGATGGATGAAGGGAGACCATTGGTGCTTCTGATATCAGACTGCTACCGTTCACCGTCTGCCTTCTGAGGCTACAGTGATTATCCTTAGTTACCAAATAATTGGCATCTGTGAGTCTTAGTAACTGCGGGCATCACGGCTACATTAGTCTTCTTCTGGTGTCAAACTCAGCCGAGTCAACGATGCGATGCCAAATTCTTCAGCCCTGCGCCTTCTTCCATGATGTATGAAGCCAAAATTCGGGGTTGTCAGATCCTTCTCCACGGGTCTAGTCTAAGTGACCCTAGGTCAACCGCGTTGTCATTTCCATGAATATTGAATGAATGAATATTAAGTGGTTAACGTGCCAGGCATAAAACTTTGAATCAGAGGCACGGTCAGTCGCTCAGAGGGAGACAGCCAGTAGCAAAGGAGGGAAACTAGGTGATAGGTGAGTTAAGAAAGTCGACCGGAATATGGTCGAACTTCGGAGACTTGTTCACTGTGGTCCACAGGATTCTGCGGTGGTTCTTGTATTCCGGAGCGCATGCGACATGTCCGAAAAATCTGTCTGTGTTTTCTGACTGTAGCAGAGATTGTTACTATCGCCGTTCTTCCTCCGAACGCCATGTATGCATGTACACGGTTCGTGCAGGGCATCCGTAGGATCCTCCCGAGGATACCACATGTCGAAGGCGTCAAGCTTTTTATTTAGGGCTTCTGTGGTTGTCCAAATCTCGCATACGTAGAGGAATACCGGCAACACGTACAGTTACAGTTTGTAGAACTGCATCCTGGTGTTCATCTCAGCTGTGGACTGCCAAAGCTTCGAAACCATGCAAGATCTGGTGATAGCGATTCGGTACTTGTAACTGTAATTTAAGATTTACAAAGCGCCTGTTAGAGAATAAACTCAACAGGGGTGCTTCCAACCCGAACAAGTAAAATCACTGTTAACAGTACAGTCTTCAGGTGCCTGCGTAACCCTGATAGGGGAAGAGAGAGGAGCTCGAGTCGCAGATCTCGAGAGAGAGACGGTTCCAGCAGGTGGGATCCTATTTGTTGGATCCACTGGGTATTGTTTCCATGCCAAGGCATGTGAATACGTCCACTGTCTCCATCTTATCAGTCGTCGCACCCATTTACAGTATCTAGTCGCAGAGACAGTCCATGGTGGTCGGGATCTTGATCATGTCCAAGTTGATATCCAGCTCTTGACTTAATCTCCCTGACCAGCGTCCAGCGCCACGAGTAACACTTCTGCCCTCTATGCCAGTAAGGAGACATCATCAGCATAGTCTAGGTCTGTAAATACCTTCTTCCCGACAGTGATGCCCAGCACGCCATTAGTGCTTCAATATTTTCACACGTTACTTTGGTATCTGATTCGTCGTCTGATGTTCTCCATGGCTGATTGTCCTTCGGCGCATTGATTGCAAGAAAGCACGTAGACTGAAGAATAGCACGTAAACTGGACATTAGGTCTTGTATTTGACTTGACGTGCTATAGCACAAGACCTATGTTGCAAATGTCTGCACGTTTCCTAAGGTACATAACTGACCACAACAGCTACGTTCTTTGAGCTCACACTGTGTCCACATTTGCCCAACAGCCTCCACCAGTGCCACGATGCGGACAAGGTCTAAGTTCAATGAACTGGCTGTCTGTTTAAGCGAGTTGTGAACATAGTCAACGCATGCTTAGCATAAGTAAATACAATATGCACAATATATTACACTGGCCAACACATAATTTGTTGCCTCAAATGTTAGAACTGTTTCTGGGTATATTTGACCTGCTGATTCCAGAAAAGGCACCAGTTTTCTCCCAGCAGGTCTAGTTTTCGAGATATAGAACATTATGCCATATACCAGTCCTTGCCTCTGCTCGCCCATAAAACATAAGGCTATAGCTATAATTATGTAGTGCTCAATTTATTATGTGATACACTAAATAAACATAATAATACAAATACTTAAAAGAAAATGGTAGTACCTGAAACTGTACTTATATGATACCAAACAGAACAAGTTTGTTATAAAAATTTCAAGTCATTCGACACCGAAGAAGCTCCTTTTGTACGATTTCCGAGTGTGGCTTCTGCCGGAACAATCGCGCATAATATTCCAGCAATAGTCTGCCATCATGTGTGCATCCCATCTTCCTTGATATCGATTTTCCATTGTTTTGATGTCTTGGTGAAATCTTTCACCTTGTTCTTTTCGCTGAAGTCACCAAGATTCTCTGGAAAGCGATCTAAGTGACTGTGGAGATAATGGACTTTAATGCTCATGTTGCAGCCAAGCTTGTTGAAATGAAGAAGCATATCCTCTACTAGTTGTGCATAATTGTCTGCCTTCTTGTTGCCAAGAAAATTTTTAGTTACAAGAACAAAGGAAGACCAGGCACAAGATTCGATTTCATTCATTGATGGTATGAAAAGTGGGTCATTCATAAGTTGCCTGATCTGTGGACCATCGAAGATTCCAGCCTTCAATTTTTCCATTGTAATTCCTGGTAACTTGTGTACTATGTATTCGAGGCATGAACCTTCTTTATTCAAAGCCCTGACAAATTGTTTCATCAGGCCTAGCTTTATATGTAGTGGTGGCAGTATGATCCTATCTCGTGCCACCAAAGATTCCTTGATTACATTTTGAGCTCCAACCACCATGTCTTTCCTCGAAGGCCAATCTTTTCTTGTCCAATGTTCATGCTTGGCTCTACTGTCCCAAAGACACAAAAAGCAGGGATACTTTGTGTAGCCACTTTGTTGACCAAGGAGGAAATTTACCATCTTCAAGTCTACACAAATTACCCATTGATGTTCTTTGTATTTTATCTTTTCCAGTACTAAAGAGATGGCATTGTACTCTTCTTTCATCCTGGTGGAGTGACCGATTGGAATAGAACCAAATTTGTTGCCGTTATTTAAAAGCACACATTACAGACTACGTTTTGAACTGTCGATAAAAAGACGCCACTCATCTGGGCTGTAATCCGACAGACCAATTTTCTTCAATAAGTTGCTGATGTCATTACAGAATACTAGGTTGTTGTCTTCGGTAAAGAATGGCAGCAAATCCTTTTCTCTGTTTCTATAAATTGTAATTTTCGTTCCAGGCTGAAGTGCATTCTTTTCCTTTAGTCTGGACGCAAGCAATTCAGAGGACTCTTTGGAAAGATTTAAGTCCCTGATCAGATCACTCAACTCTTTTTGGTCAAAACGTTCACTGTGTGAAGTTGATTGGAAATCACTGTCACTGCCCCCACTTTCTCCACTTTCGTCATCTTGTCCGATATTGGACATGCAAGTGTCATCGTCTGAGAGCTGAGGTAGTTCGCGAAAAGGTAGAACTGGTACAATATCCGAATGCGGAACAGGTCTCCTGGCTGAAGGTATATCAGGGTAAGACAACTTGTGACGATTATTTCGATTGATGCCTATGATATTAACCATACAAAAGTAACAGTCGTCGAAGTGGTTTATCTGTTCCCTCCAAACCATCGGTACACCAAATTTCAGGCAGCTTCTCTTTCCAATTGTCCAGTGGCGCAATTGTTCAATACAAGTTTTGCATACTGTATGAGGAGCCCATTACTTATCTTGATCTCCAAGTTTGACACCAAAATAACCTACATATGCTCTTTTTACAAACTCAGAAATCGGTTTCCTGTTTGCTTTTAGTGTGTATTCCCCACAAATGTAGCAGAATATGTCTGGATGGTTAATGCAGCTCCGTCTGGAAGTAGCCATAACCTTAAGGATGTTCGCATCTGAGGAATTAAATGACTAACCTAAAAAATAGTAAGAACATGTAGTTATTTAATGCTCACATTCACAGATTGTTCTTGCGACCAACTCTTAATATGCCCTAAGACGACTGCGGCTGCTCTAGCTTTCAGGAGGCGGTTTATATAGGCTATAAATGCTGACTTCAGCATAATCTATTTACATAGTTCGAAACCATGAAACGCTGTATAAGCACAAATAAATTCTAAATGAGGCCATGAATTTAGTGCTGAGTAAGCTGTAGGCTACGGAATAGTTATTTCGTTGAACATAGTCAACGCATGCTTAGCATAAGTAAATACAATATGCACAATATATTATAGTTCCTATAGTGCTAGGCAAGTTTGAAATAGATTTACAAAAGACGGTTGGTTAGTGAAACATGAGGCAAGTGTAACGTCTTTATTGATTAAAGTCTTGTCCTCTGTCATTTTCATTAAAAATTCAACAATTAATGCGGGTGAAAGCAAATTTCCCAGCAAATTCGCAATTAGTATTCTGAAGGGATCAACTTTACAGGAAATTCAGTGAATAGGAAATTTAGAGGCTCCTGTGATCGTTGAAGTGTATCGTTCGGTGCCTCTGGGAAGTCGTGGCCTAGTGGTCAGACTTCTGCTCTTCACCTCTGTCGCAAGGGTTTGAATGAAGTCAACGACGATCGCAAAGGCTTCTTTGGTTGTGCAAAACTCTACATTATGCTACGTTACATGCAATGTATCGTATCGCATTACATTACACATAATATTAAATTACATTGAAGTAAATTAAGTTATGCTCAGTCAATGGATGTAGTCGTTGCATTGGAGACATAGCAAGTTAAGGCAATAAAGCACAAGCTATAGCTATAAGTAAATTAAGTTATGCTCAGTTAATACTTAGTTATAGCTACGACGAGTGTTCAAATAAGTTAACAATAAACCACTGTTTGCGTGATCATGAGATTCTGATTGAAAGTCCGGTCAACTTCGGCAGGAAAGACGTGGTAAGAGATATGTGAAGGAGAAAGGCAATGTCAGCTGCAGTGTCGGCACAGGAACAAAGACAAGGGGAAAAGAGAATGGAAGACGAAGAAAGACCGAAGGGTCGTGGAGGAGAGACAGAAGCAGGGAGAAAAATATAGAGGAAAAAGAGCAAGATGGGCCCATAAACGAGGAGTTATAGAGTAGGAGAACCGAATCTTTTATTGTCCTTGTCCAGACTCAGGAGTCTGATCACGTGACGGTTCCATCTCCACCGAGGAACTGTACGTCTTTGACTAACTTACTTATGTTTCAGTTACTGCCTTCCATTCTTCCGTCAATCCACGTCCCTCTCTCCTTCCGTTAGTTGCTCATTCTCTTCCACCCTATCCGTCAATCCACTGTTATTCCATCCCTGATTGCCTTCTCTGGTTCTGGGAATACATTTTCAGCCCTCAGTGAATGCTGTGGATGCAGGGCCCGTAGCGAAGTGCTGTATCCATTTAATTCCATGCTAGGTTAAATTATCTTTTAGGGCTGAGACGGTAAAACAGGAGCCGACGAACGGGCGCCGAAAATGACTTTTGGAAAATTTATACAGAAGAGTTTAAATATGCATGAATTGCGGATTTATGGTCTTCGATTGATCTGAGCTGATTGCTTGAACACACAAAAAACACACACGAACGGAAAGACACAAATATCTGTATTTAATAATTGCTTGAGTTTGATTGATCGATGTTTAGAGATACACGAATGATGCCAATCAAAATAAAATCCAGGAGATCTTCATTCGTCCATTCGTTCTTTCCTTTTATTCGTTGGTTCATTCTTTCGTTCGTTCCTTCGATTCCTTATAGCTCGTTCATGCGTTTATTCTCTCATCCATCCATCCATCCATCCACCCACCCACCCACCCATCCATCCATCCATCCATCCATCCGTCCATCCGTCCATCCGTCCATCCGTCCATCCGTCCATCCGTCCATCCGTCCATCCGTCCATCCATCCATCCATCCATCCATCCATCCATCCATCCATCAATCCATCCATCCATCCATCCATCCATCAATCCATCCATCCATCCATCCATAGAGAGATAGAGAGAGAGAGAGAGAGAGAGAGAGAGAGAGAAAGAGAGAGAGAAAGAGAAAGAGAGAGCAACACACGAAAGGAGAGAGAATCAGCCTATCAACCCAGAAAATCCGCTCAAATAGCTTTTCTTAATTTACCTAGCTTACCTTATCTTACCTCCCTTTGCACTGCCTTGCGCTGTATTGCCTTAACTTGCCATGTCTCCAACGACTATTCACGCGCGTAATGCATTTTATATAACGCCTATTTAAGGAAACCTCCTGAAAAATAGTCGAATGAGCAAAGGCTTTACATATATATCTATGATTTGTTGCAATACTTCGATTAATTTAAACACCCAGAGGTGAATGTGGCTGGTTTCTGGGAATTATATTTGTACGTAATATCGAGTTGGTGCTAACTGCTATTTCACTATTTCATTTGAACAACAACGGAATCAGTGTAGTTAACGAAGAAAACTCAGAGGCCATGAACAGAGGCTGACGACGGGTCAACATCTTTAAAGTGCAGAACTCCCCGTAGAGTCTAGAGATTGGAATTGTTGTAGGATTAGATGCAGTAGTGACTGAGTCACACAAGGCACCGCAGTGGGAGTGGCAGTCTTAAGGAGCGCGGGAAGAGCAAGAGGCGGAGCTGGGATCTTGAGAATCCTCGCTTCATTATCACGTCCGACCTAAATAATTGGACTGGAAAAGCTAATAGATTTCCGATGATCGGCGCCAAATCTCTTCCATCGAGAAACAGTCAAATCGACGCACACAAGCAGACATACAGACGGACGGACAGAGACAAACGGAGATACTTAGAGGCGGACCGTTACGTACGGAGCCTGGAAGCATCTGGATGGATTCTCTCGGTGCCTGTAAAATCCTAACGCGCAGATATCGAAATCGATTTTTCAGGAATCGGTGAAGAAGCCGGACTCAGTTTGATTGAGACAGACGTCGACAGAAGAGTGGATAGAAAGGAGGGAAGACGGATGGAAAGAATGGACTGAGGATGGTTGGGGAGAAGGGCTGGAAGGACGGATGAAAATAATTCACTGAGGGACGATTTGGGTAGACAGAGAGTTAGGCAGACAGACAGACAGACAGACAGACAGACAAGCCGTGAGGCAGTAAAACAAGGACATATGCTGATGCCAGGAATCTAGAACATCGGGTTAGGGTTAGGGTTAGTATTTGGGTTAGGGTTAGTATTAGTTTTAGTTTTAGGGTTAGGGTTAGTGTTAGCGTTAGGGTTAGGGTTAGTATTAGGGTTACTATTAGGGTTAGGGTTAGGGTTAGGTTTAGTTTTAGGGTCAGGGTTAGGGTTAGTGTTAGGGTTAGTTTTAGGGTAGGGTTAGGGTTGGGGTTAGGGTTAGGGTTAGTGTTATGGTTATGGTTAAGGTTATGGTTAGGGTTAGTGTTAGGATTAGGGTTAGGGTTGGGGTTAGGTTTAGGGTTAGGATTACTGTTAGTGTTAAGATTAGGGTTAGTGTGAAGGTTAGGGTTAGTTTTTGGGTTAGGGTTAGGGTTGGGGTTAGGGTTAGGGTTAGTGTTAGGGTTAGGGTTAGTATTAGGTTAGGGTTAGGGTTAGGATTAGGGTTGTGGCTAGGGTTAGGGTTGTGGTTAGGATTCAGTTTAGGGTTAACTTTTGGAAGAAGAAAGGGAAAAGCGGATGAAAACAATTCACTTAGGAACGATTGGGATGGACAGAGAGACAGGAGAGAGACAGAGAGAGAGAGAGACTGACGGAGAAGGGACATTTGCTGATGCGAGCAATCTAGAGTCATCGGCCCCAGCGACCGAACGACGTCCAGGACTTTGCGAAAGGGTAATTTTCACGAGCGATGATGAACCTCGTGGGGCGTTACGCCAACAAGCGACCGACAAACTCTCTTTCTTTGTCTCTCTACTTCCCTCTCTTTCTGTCTCTCTCCGGCTCTCTCTCTCTCTGTTTCTCTCTCTGGCTCTCTCTCGCTTCCTTTTCTGCCTAGCTCTTGGTCACATCCGACCCAGACGTGACAACATAATGTGACTACGAAGCAGACGATCTTTACAGATGGCGCGAAATACGAGAGGTCTCCTGTCCGTCCGTCCGTCCGTCCGTCTCTCTGTCTGTCTATAGAAGCAATTGGCTAAGTCTTAATGGGAAAGATTGGGGAACTCGTCTTTCTTGATTATAGGGATACACGCATTTTAATTGAGGGTAACAACAAGTGAATGGTATCAACAATTGGACTTCTGTAGATTCTGGAGTTTCTTGTGTTTCAGCTGAACTTGTAATTTGCACATTACAGAGTTAAAGCTGTAAATTCATACTAAAAATAGCTTTCCTCCGGGAGCAAGTAGCATTTTGGTCATTGCATTATGAATTGCTAATGTTCACTTGTTCATTCGTTCATTTATTCCTTCATTTTTTCATTTATTCGTTCATTCATTCGTTCGTTCACTTATTCATTTGAGCGTTTGCGTAGCATTGCAATATGATAATACATTGCAACTGAAATTCGAATATGTCCCCTAACAGCAGTTAATAAGTGAAGAGGAATCATTATATTATCAATCATAAACAGATTGGAAAAGGAAAGACATCAGCTTAGAGCGAAAGATAACCTCAGTCTTAAACAGAATCGTGAAAAAGATCAGGTAGAGAGTTCCAAATAGTGGGACCAGCAGCTGTAAAGAAGCGGCAGCCAAAGATACGGCGTGTAGGAGAATGTACAGTACACAATTTCCTGAAGATGTTGTTCAAAGAGGAACCGTAGGTCGTTCTGCCTGTTCGTGGAATTATAACACACTGTTGATGCAATCCAATCAATGGTAACAGGTTTGTCTACGCGATTACATTACATTTCGACAAGAGGAGTACTTGCGCATATCTAACCAGGATACTACGAAGCAGGTCCAATGTCATGTTTTGTGGTGTTTGGATTTATCAGACCTTGTCTAAGCGATTTGCAATAGGAAGGCTCAAGGTCCTGAATTGTTTTATCAAGCGCTACAAAAACTCTTACTCGGTGTTGATTGAAATCAGCGATTGCTTATAAATAAGGGGACTTGGTGAGGAGAAACTAGGCAAAGAGGGTAGGTGGCAAATATAATCAGCGTTTAATGGAAATGAATTCGAGAGGCTAAGGCCGAAGAAGCCGATCCATCTTTTGCCGCAAACACAGGTAAGCCGAGTGAAAGCAATCGTACTGCGATCAACACTGAAAGCCTAATCCAAATGATTACCGAGGAAACCTGTGGCCTCCTGACCGTTCCCCTTCCTACCACACCATTCCCTCTGATGCACTCTGTACGCTCTCGATCTTAATTAGCCTTCGTTATCTACTCTCTGTTTCTCTGTCTCTCTCTGTTTCTCTCTCTGTCTATATCTCTCTTTCTCTTTCTCTCTCTCTCTCTCGCTCTATCTATCTCTCTTACTTTCGCTTCCTTACTCTGTATTATCCTCTACACCCTGATATCTTCGAGCCAAAACGCGCATTCGCTAGGTATTCTTATATCTAAAGAGCATATATATATATATATAGCCATATTGACCCAAGTCACAGGGGGAGCTACCGGAGAGGGCAACCCGGCTGCCGTTTGAATGGACACCACGCCATTTAAGGTCCCCGTGGATGGACCGTACTAGCCCGAGATTCAAATCTCTTAAATAAGCCACGACCGGGACGCTAGACGGCATCCTTACACCCAGAGACGCCTTCATATTCGCGTATAGCTAACTAGACCAATAGTCCTGAGCGTGCCTGTCTCGTTTTGGCCCTTCACTTCCCATCAGTGAACATGTGAACCTAAAGTGAACCTAAAGTGAACCTAAAGTGAACCTAAAGTGAACCTCTGTGAACCTCAAGTGAACCTAAAGTGAGCCTAAAGTGAACCTAAAGTGAACCTAAAGTGAACCTAAAGTGAACCTAAAGTGAACCTAAAGTGAACCTAAAGTGAACCTAAAGTGAGCCTAAAGTGAACCTAAAGTGAACCTAAAGTGAACCTAAATTGAACCTAAAGTGAACCTAAAGTGAACCTAAAGTGAACCTAAAGTGAACCTAAAGTGAACCTAAAGTGAACCTAAAGTGAACCTCTGTGAACCTCAAGTGAACCTCTGTGAACCTCAAGTGAACCTAAAGTGAACCTAAAGTGAGCCTAAAGTGAACCTAAAGTGAACCTAAAGTGAACCTAAAGTGAACCTAAAGTGAACCTAAAGTGAACCTAAAGTGAACCTAAAGTGAACCTAAAGTGAGCCTAAAGTGAACCTAAAGTGAACCTAAAGTGAACCTAAATTGAACCTAAAGTGAACCTAAAGTGAACCTAAAGTGAACCTAAAGTGAACCTAAAGTGAACCTAAAGTGAACCTAAAGTGAACCTAAAGTGAACCTAAAGTGAACCTAAAGTGAACCTAAAGTGAACCTAAAGTGAGCCTAAAGTGAACCTAAAGTGAACCTAAAGTGAACCTAAATTGAACCTAAAGTGAACCTAAAGTGAACCTAAAGTGAACCTAAAGTGAACCTAAAGTGAACCTAAAGTGAACCTAAAGTGAACCTCTGTGAACCTCAAGTGAACCTCTGTGAACCTCAAGTGAACCTAAAGTGAACCTAAAATGAACCTAAAGTGACGAATGTAGTCGTATCTATTGTCTGATATGATCTGATCAGTTTTGTTCTATTCTGTGTTTATCTGACCTGATCTTATCATATCTAATCTAATGACTTCTATAGCGCCGTAACCATAATGAACGAAGCATCAAT
This sequence comes from Norana najaformis, assembly GCA_964023275.1. NCBI lineage: Eukaryota > Metazoa > Annelida > Clitellata > Crassiclitellata > Hormogastridae > Norana > Norana najaformis. The sequence goes on from OZ029921.1 coordinate 29,595,919, forward strand.
CGATAGTCGTAAATTCTAAATTTTGTAATTGTAATTTTGTATTGTAATTGTAATATTGTAATTTCGTTGAAGAGAGCCCGGTCGATATATTTTGAAATAACTTGGCAACGTACTTCCATTTGCAGTCACCCGCATTTCACCAATTCGTGCGTTCCAGTCACAGAGCTGCAACAAGGTGCAAGAGATAAAAACCAGCTTCCATCCATCACGATACGGATATGGTGGTTGCAGCTGATGAAAGGCTGCTGCTGCTGCTGCTGGTGCTGTGGCAGGGGAATAGAAACGGGACGGAGTGCGTCGCGCTGGTGATGGATTAAAACATAATTAGTTTCTAGCAGTCTGATTATCATCGACTTCTTTGACACTCCACAGAGAACAATGGACTGAAAAGATCCTAGTGAACGATAGCAACGCCAGACTCCAGCGCGAATGAGAAACTGAATTATTACCCCCGCAACACATTCACACACACACTGGATTGTCTAATGGTTCGGTCGTTCAAGGTCTGTTTTCTGCTGCAGTAAAAGCTCATGAGGCAGAAATGACATTTTTTCAAGAGGTGCTTCTTCTACTGTCGATTTCTGCGTTAACGGTTAAACAGAAATTCTCCACTGCACAATATGGATGGCTATTCCGCCATTGTTTCCTTGCCGACTCAGATGAAACTCGTGCTACGCAGATTGTCAAGATTTAATTAGATTTGAATTCCGCCGGCAACCCAGTCCAATACCTACACCTGCGGTCGCCATAGCAGATTGCCACATGAAATAAATCCGAGGGAAGTCGTGTTTAATAGGACCCAACGCCTAACACCACACAGACGTATCTGTTCACACATATATACATCTATATGAGAGAGCTCCAAGAAGCAATTTGGTGATTTTGGCGGTTGTGACGACGGCGGTTGGAGCCAGGTGCTTGCGAGTGATATTATGACGGACAAGTCACAAATTGATATCACAGTCGGATGGAATAGAATTGCATGTCACATTTCGTCGCAAATATCGTCGAATATTACAGAAACTTGGCTTATTTACTGCTAACCCCTTTCTGCACCCAAAACATCACATTATATATACATGATTGCAGACGTGTGTTCCTCATGACATTATATTATAGATATGTATATATATATATATCATACTGATTATGTATATGAGCTCATTATCATGTTACTGTATATGTATGCATTATTGTATAGTTGTGCTTCAGTAAGATCATGTCATGCTATGTATGTGTATACGCGCATACACATCTGACATGTGTTTCTTCAGTATACTTACATCATGTTATGCATATATATATATATATATAGACCTATATCGGATATAAGCTTATATCATGTGAAATATGTTAGGCTTAGTTATGCTTGTTCCGCATATGGCCTTTTTGGCGATTTCTGTCACGAAGAAATTGTAATTTTGGCGACATAACTTTTGCACTTGACAGAGGAATTAACAGCGCACCTGCTGTTGTATTCGATGCCTTTGTTTCTATGATTTCAACCGATAGCCACAGCCTGCGTAAAAGAAGCTCGTTCCAGTGCTAATTAAACCTCGGTTACCTTATAAAATATGTTTCGGCGTGTCACGGTCCATTGGCCAGTCTTTCCGACCAGAGACAAAGGGCAAGGGGTCAACTTGATTCTAGATCAGTCGAGGTACCGAAAGCGTAGGTGAGTGTCCTTCGAATCCAGCCAATCAGAACCATTACGACACATGTAACAGGACGCAAAGGACGAAGCAAAGACAGAAACAGACAGACGTGCGAAGACACAGCAGTCGGATAAGCAGGCGATGGATAGACGGGCAAACAAACAGGTATACATAAAGTCGGACAAACAGCGAACAGGCAAAAGGATATACAGACAGACAATCAGAAAAACAGACAAGCATACAGACGGACAGACATATGCAGTTGGACACAAGCAGATGGTGGTGCTAGAAAGCGCACAAGGAGTCAGGAAGAGTAGGTCTAAGAGACGTACAGAGGCGCAGATAAAGACAGACAGATAAAGAACAACATAAAGATAACCAACGATAGAACGAGACATACAGGTGGAACAAGATGGACGAAAAAACGCAAGAATCTTTGAGGAAACCAGTTTTTAAATCACACCCACGTGTGACTTTCCGCCACGCAAACTGTAACAAAATACGACATATATAACATTCATCTATATATATATATATAACACATATATATGTTATATATATACGTCATATAGGTATACATGGGTGTATGTATGTATGTATCTATGTATGTATGTGTGTATGTCTGTTTGTATGTATGTGTGTGAATGTGTATGTATGTATGTATGTATGTATGTATGCATGCATGTATGTATGTATGAATGTATGTATGTATAAGTGTGTGTCTATATATATATATATCAGTAATATTCATCTAAATATACATAATTTTATACATATACATATATTATCGATATATGATATATGATATAGCGAGCCTAGAACAGACATGGGATGGAAATGTTGCGTAGTTATAAATTTTATACGGTCAGCGAAGCAGCGAAGTGCAACGATGCGTGAACCTAAGCAGTCGGAACCTAGTCTAGAATCCATCTATATCCATTGAAGCATCAGTTTTATTATAATTAGTTTCTCTGCGACAGCAACTTGGTTTTCTCTTGAAGAAACTTGGAACAGTAATTGCGAATTGATAGGACAGCCGTCTGGATCGATTCGTCTTCACAACTACTGTATGCATGTATGTATGTATGTATATATATGTATGCCTATATGTATGCATTCATGCATACATGTAAGTATGCATGTATGTTGGATTTGTATGTATGTATGTATGTATGTATGTATGTATGTATGTATGTGTGCATGTGTGTATGTGTATATATATATGTATGCCTATATGTATGCGTTCAGGCATACATGTAAGTATGCATGTATGTAGGATTTGTAGGTATGTATGTATGTGTGCATGTGTGTTGTATATATTTATGTATGCCTATATGTATGCGTTCAGGCATACATGTAAGTATGCATGTAAGTATGTATGTATGTATATATGTGTATGTATGCCTATGTCTGTACGTATGCATGCATGCCTACATGTAAGCATATATGTATGTATAAATGTATGTATGTATGTATGTATGTATGTATGTCTGTATATATGCCTATATGTCTGTATGTATGCATGCATGCATACATGTAAGTATGTATGTATGTATATATGCATTTATGTATGTGTGTATGTATGATGCGTATATGTATGTATGCATAATGCTATGCTAACTATTAGGAAATTATAGCTAACAAATGCTACCAGTAGCCTAGCTGCGATAGGAGAAATAAAAGTCGCTGTAGCAGCATGAATATCACAATATACCCGTTCGTTCATAGACCATCCGTTAGTATGAGTTGTGTGCGTGCGTGTATGTGTTTGAGTTTCTGTGTGTTTGTATACGTACGTGCGTGTGTGCGTATGTTTGTATGTGTGTATGTTTGTGTTTGCCTGTGTTTGTATGTGTGTTTGTGTGCGTGTGTGTGTATGGGTTCGTGTGTTTGCATATATGTGTGTGTGTGTGTTTGCATGTGTGTGTTTGTGTGTGTGTATATTTGTATGTGTATTGTCTGAGGTGAATAGGAGGTCTCGATTGTCTGCTCTGACCGACAGCCAAGCACACAGCTGGTACGACCGCTCGACAAGAGCATCCGCATTGGACCCGTGAGTTGTTGGGTTGTCGCGTGTGTGCTTCAGCACAAAGAGCCTTTGAACCCAGGACGACTGCCGTTGACAAAGGCGTGAAATATATGAGCAATTTTCTTACCTCGTTTATCTTACCGTACAATACGTTACCTTGTCATGTCATGCTTTGTATTACCTTACATTATCGTGCCTCGTATTACCTCAACGCATCTTATATTATCTAAGTTTATCTTCTTTACCTTACCTTACCTTACCTCGCCTTTTTTATCCTGTCATACCTTGCCTTCATCGTCATGACTTACCTTACTGTACCTCACCATACCTTACTATTTCTTACCGTCCTTACCTTACTCTTGCCTTACCTTGCCTTTCTTTGTCTTACCTTACCTTGCTTTGCTTTATCTTACCTTACCTTACCTTGCCAAAACGTGACTTACCTTACCTTGAGTAGAGCTTTCTAGTTCAGTTCAGTTCGCAGACACCTTTGTAGTGTCTCTACTCCGTAGATTGGACAGAAAGTTGGTCTAAATAGTAGACGCTGCGTGAAGCCGGACTCCGACTTAATTATCCGACGCGTAGTTCTGATGAGATGACACAGGTGGCGGATCGAATCCAATGCGTAAGTCTTTCGTTAATTAGAATTTCCCGGGTTTCGCTCGGTGCTCTTCCAGTCGTCATCAATAGCTCGGGCCATTATGAAGGAAAGCCTTGCATTACAGATGCAGCCGTCAATCATGCGCCTTATGTATGGTCAATTGTACATATTCATGCATAAATAAATTGTATGTATGTAAGCATATGTGAATGAATACATGTATGTATGTATACATGTATGTATGCCAAGTATGCAGCACATTTGAACGGTATTCAAAGAAGCGCCATATCATTTTTTCATTCATAATATAATAATAATAATAATAATAATAATAATAATAATAATAATAATAATAATAATAACAACAACAACAATATGACTGATAACGATATCAATAATAATAAAAAAAGCCCAGTAAATTAAAGGAAATGATGATGTGCTAGCTTTAAATGGCGATGGCTATAATAATGGGGTCTTGACGATACACATGACGATGATGAGACTGATAATAGGTCATCGCGCTGTGTTTATTTAGACCTGTATTATGTTCTCGGAGTCCACAGGGAGAGAAGCTTTAGACTTGAGAAGTTTAGCGACGGCACCGTAATTGAATTGCGTGCGTCCGCAAATCCCCGGATGCTCGGCGTTAATAATGAAGGATTTGGAAACTAATCAACGGATTCTGACGCTAGATGAACAACTACAATGTGCACCATGCGATGCCGGGACCCTTCTGGGGCAATGACCGTATCTGATGGTGATGGGCTGTCAGGAGGGGGTAGTGAAGGGAGGAATGAAATAATGCTGGAAGGGGGATGGAGGGAGAAATGGATGGAGGAATGGAGGGAGGAATGGAGGGGGAAATGGAGGAAGGAATGGAGGGAAAAATTGAAGAAGAAATGGAGGGAGAATGGAAGCAGAAATGGAAGGAGAAATGGAAGGAGAAATGGAGAAAGGAATGGAGGGAGGAATGGAGGGAGGAATGGAGGGAGAAATGGAGGGAGAAATGGAGGGAGGAATGGAGGGAAAAATGGAGGGAAAAATGGAGGGAGGAATGGAGGGAGAAATGGAGCGAGAAATGGAGGGAGAAATGGAGGGAGGAATGGAGGGGGAAATGGAGGGAGGAATGGAGGGAGAAATGGAGGGAGAAATGGAGGGAGGAATGGAGGGAAAAATTGAAGGAGAAATGGAGGGAGAATGGAAGCAGAAGTGGAAGGAGAAATGGAAGGAGAAAAGGAGAAAGGAATGGAGGGGGGAATGGAGGGAGGAATGGAGGGAGAAATGGAGGGAGGAATGGAGGGAGACATGGAGGGAGAAATGGAGGGAGGAATGGAGGGAGGAGTAGAGGGAGACATGGAGGGAGGAATGGAGGGAGAAATGGAGGGAGGAATGGAGGGAGGAATGGAGGGGGAAATGGAGGGAGGAATGGAGGGAAAAATTGAAGGAGAAATGGAGGGAGAATGGAAGCAGAAGTGGAAGGAGAAATGGAAGGAGAAATGGAGAAAGGAATGGATGGAGGAATGGAGGGAGGAATGGAGGGAGAAATGGAGGGAGAAATGGAGGGAGGAATGGAGGGAGAAATGGAGGGAAAATGGAGGGAGGAATGGAGCGAGAAATGGAGCGAGAAATGGAGGGAGAAATGGAGGGAGGAATGGAGGGAGAAATGGAGGGAGAAATGGAGGGAGGAATGGAGGGAGGAGTAGAGGGAGACATGGAGGGAAGAATGAAAGGAGAAATGGAGGGAGGGATGGAGGGAGGAAGGAGGAAAAATTGAAGGAGAAATGGAGGGAGAATGGAAGCAGAAGTGGAAGGAGAAATGGAAGGAGAAATGGAGAAAGGAATGGAGGGAGGAATGGAGGAAGGAATGGAGGGAGGAATGGAGGAAGGAATGGAAGAATGAATGAATGGAGGAATTGAGGGAACGAATTGAGAGGAGTGGAGGGAGAAATGAAGGAAAGAATGGAGGGCGGAATGGAGGGAGGAATGGAAGAATGAATGAGTGTAGAGTATTGAGGGAACGTATTGACAGGAGTGGAGGGAGAAGGGATGAATGTAGAGTTATTTGAGTAATGCTAGCTTTAAGATCTCCACTAGAAGAAACTCATCTCTTCCTGGGCTCATTTCCTCCTTATGTCATCTGGGATTTTCTTAGCTTTTGATCGAATTTACCCTCGATTTGTCATGCGCACCGACGATTTTGCTTAACAACGACCATCGAATAACTCCTTGAGCATTCAAACCGTGGCGCTATAGTAGTTTTCAAATTAGAAGAACGAGTAGTGAAAGGGACAAACGAAGGGACTGGTGAAATTGACGGAGGTTCTGACTAAGGAAGGACAATTGCTGATCAGCTGCTTATCCTCATTAGTAGGAGATGAAATTTTTCAGTCGACCAAATCGCTGATCAGCTGCATACCCTCATTAGTAGGAGCTGAAATTTTTCAGTTGACCAAAGCGCTGATCAGCTGCATACCTCATTAGTAGGAGCTGAAATTTTTCAGTCGACCAAATCGCTGATCAGCTGCTTATCCTCATTAGTAGGAGCTGAAATTTTTCAGTCGACCAAATCGCTGATCAGCTGCATACCCTCATTAGTAGGAGCTGAAATTTTTCAGTCGACCAAATCGCTGATCAACTGCTTATCCTCATTAGTAGGAGCTGAAATTTTTCAGTTGACCAAAGCGCTGATCAGTTGCATACCCTCATTAGTAGGAGCTGAAATTTTTCAGTTGACCAAATCGCTGATCAACTGCTTATCCTCATTAGTAGGAGCTGAAATTTTTCAGTTGACCAAAGCGCTGATCAGTTGCATACCCTCATTAGTAGGAGCTGAAATTTTTCAGTTGACCAAATCGCTGATCAGCTGCATACCCTCATTAGTAGGAGCTAATATTTTTCAGTTGACCAAATCCGCCTATTGGCAGCATCGTCATAACCTCAGACCCTCGGTCACCCATGAGACCAGCTCAGCTCGGACCTCCTTAAGAAGGACCACATGTCTATCTTGCTAATTGATCGGTGGCTGCAATAAGACCGACGCATAATGACGCACCACTGGGCATCCACTCTAGCAAGTTAACGCCATGCTGTACCACCCAACTTTGCATCGGTAGGCCCCCTCATGTCTATCCACCTACTTCGCATCCACCTAATCCTCTTCCGCATCCAAGTGGTCTTGCGTAGGAAGCGTCTCTGAGAAGTTTCTCTTGAGTGGCGCTCAAGTTGTTTCAGTGAAGCGAATGGAGTTCTTATGAGACGGAAATGAACTGGAACGACCTTGTTTACCCAAAGGTAATTCCGAAGGAGAGAACTCGAATGGGCAGGAAAACGGACGACCAAGGAACGAACATCAACTCTTGTATCTGTTGGGAAAGGGACGGATGATGCTTAGGACAAGGGGAGACAGAAGGAGGAGAAGATAAACGAGGGAGAAAAAAGAAGAAACTCAAAATAACCAAAGAGGAGCAGTAACAGAAAATAAATGTGTAAATAGGACGAATAACCCTAACCCTATGTATGTTGCATATATGTATGTATGCATTCATGTATGTATGTATGCATGTTGTATGTATGTATTTATGTATGCATGTATGTATGTATATATATATATATGTATGTATGTATGTGTGTATGTGTGTATGTCTGTATTTATGTATTTTCTTGAATGGGAAACTTAATGCCACTCTGGTTTGACCAGATAGTACGCGGGGGTCTAGTTAACATCATTAATCTGGACTTTGTTGATGGCCATTGGACTCAAGCCACTCTGCCTATCCGGATTGAGGGGCCTTGGCATCCGTCGGGTGACCCAGTTGGCTTTGGCCGCCTTTCTGGCTTACGCCGTACACACCGCGTCTTTGCAAACCTCCATCCTGTCCAACTGCAATGTTCTTCTGGACTGTTCTTTCATGATGGCCCGAGAACAGTGGCTTAGTGAATAGGGTGCTTCATTCCCGGAAGAATCCTTCTCCTGTAAGAAAGTGCCTGGGACCCCATCATTTAAAAGGACCTGGCAGTTCAGCAGGCTTTCATAACAAGTGATTATCACCAAACGAAGCTGGAGGCAGTCGCTTCACCGAATCGTAATCGTTATCGTAATCTCGAGATTTCTACAGCGCCCAACGAAAGCTAAGTCGCGGGAACCAGCTTACTCACAGGCATTCAGTCAAAACAAAATCGATAGGCAAACCGGTTCAGTTCCAGGTCAAGATCCAGGAGTCAGGCCTACAGACAGGTATCGAATTCAGGTGATTGACTCCTCGCGCTCCCCATAAGCGCTTGCGGCTTGAGGCTCGATGATGAGTCCGTCCGTATTGCAACAGGCCTTCGCCTAGAGGCTAACTTATGCGCCCTGCATGAACACCCTTGTGGAGCGAAGGCCCGAAAGGACAACTTGCGCGGCTTGTCATGTAGCTTTGCCAAGTTGGACATCACCTGTCGTGGCTTCTTGAAAGCCGGCTTTCCTGCTAGAAAGGAGCTAGCTGGAGTTGCCAGGTCCGATTGGAGACGTCCCGATGGTGTGACTGTGACCCCTGTGAGAGCGGCAGATGCTATGTTGACACCTGACAGAATCATATAGTACCCAATCAGCCGAGGCCGCGGCGCTGCTGCTGAGATAGCAGAAAAATAAAAAAATATCTGAATATATGCCGCCATTCTTTCATCATACTGCCTTTTGCCCGTGGCCTTTGAAACTGGGCCTCACAAATCAGGATGGCTTCATCAACGGACTCGACTATCGCCTTGTACAGATATCGGGAGATAATAGGGAGACTACTACCCTCCATCAGAGCTTATCTATTACTCTCCAGCGCTTCAATACAATCGCTTTTGCTGTTTTTTTCCACCGAAAAAAATCATCAGCGAAGACTAACCATCCCAGGATCAGACTCCCCTAATTTTTGTAACCCTAGGTAATTTTTGCAATGACGGGTATAATAATAATAATAATAATAATAATAATAATAATAATAATAATAATAATAATAATAATAATAATAATAATATTTTTTCTTTTTTCGAGGCACGTATTCCGATGTGGTTGAGGACGAGGTCTGATTTTCCAGTTAAGCTTTAACAGCTGCTAGTGTAATTTTTGGTTCCTGCCGAATTACACTTATCTCGGGATAGAAATACTGCTGCTACTGCTACTGCTACTACTACTACTATTACTACTACTACTACTACTACTACTAATAATAATAATAGTAATAGTGGTAATAATAATAATAATAATAATAATAATAATAGTAGTAATAGTGGTGGTAGTAGTAGTAGTTATAATAATAATAATAACAATAATAATAGTAGTAGTAGTAGTAATAATAATAATGGTAGTGTTAGTAAGTAAGTAAGTAAGTAAGTATATTCTTTATTAACCAATAGCTAATCGCACATTGGTTTACAAGTATTTAAGAACACAAGAAAACTTAATAATCATACAACATCCTAACAATAAAACATTTACGAGTTAAATTGTCAGCAGGAGTAATAATACGATCATGGGTGTGGGGCCGTAGGGAATAACTGAGGGTTTTAATTGGTGGGAGTAGCTGATGTAAGACATGATTTGAGTTGTTCAAGATTGCTTTAAAGAGACGAGCATCAGCTGTGCCACAGTAGTAGTAGTTGTTGTAGTAGTAGTAGTAGTAATAATAATAATAATAATAATAATAATAATAATAATAATAATAATAATAATAATAATAATAATAATTTTAACAACAACAACAACGGCTTATCCTTCATCTCTGGTTTGAAACGTTGTCTATCTCGCATTTCCGATGACACGAGAGAATCTAGCTATCTGTTTCAACGGCTCTCAATCATAATTCAACGCTTCAACGCCATCGCCTTTCGCGATACTTTCTGTCTGCCAGAATCGGCCGGACGAGACGTAGCCGTTCCAGATGCTCACTAATGTCTCCGGACTAATTTTTTCACCACTTGAGGGATTATACCTACCTCGGGTAAAAAAATAGTAATAACGTACCAGACGTCAAACTTGACTCAGAGACAGAATAGCAAAAATTCAGAGCCAGAATAGTGAAAGCAATAACGGTGGCAGAGTTTCCATCTCCCCTACCATATATACGGAGTGGCTTATGGGTAAAAAAATTTCTATGCCCACACACGTGTGTCCTCCCGTCTTCCCATCACACCTTAATTAAGCGGCGCGGACGAAGGTTCTTTTTCTGCTGCTTTATATTCGAACAGGAGTCGATAACTCAGCTAAGGTCGGTAGAAGCGCTTTATGGGCTCCCTGCTCCCTAATCCGACCAATTTATTACGCAGCACTGGCCGTCCATACCCGATATTTGCACAGTTTGTTTTGGATTTTCGTTGATGAAACAGAAGCACCGAAGCAAAGTGGAATTTTAAAAGCCTTTCTTCGTTGTTAGACCAACTTAGTGTTGCTCGACAGAGAGGAAGGGCCTACACTATACATCTCTCTCTAAACTTAGGGTCCATTTGGAATAAAGAATACAAATTAGTTGCCTAAAGGAAAATCGTTAATTGCTTTTCGCTACGTTCCCACTAACCTTTATGCAACTTTGTATGTATGTATGTATGCATGTATGTATGTATGTGTATGTATGTATGTATGTGTATGCATGTATGTATGTGTATGTATGTATGTATGTGTATGTTTGTTTGTATGTATGTATGTATGTATGCATGTATGTAGGCATGTATGTATGGGTGAATGTGTGAATGTGTGTGTGTGTAGCTGCCTCGCTGTCTCTCTGCCTGACTCTTGGATCTTGACCTGGAACCGAACACTTGCCTATCGATTTTGTTCTGACAGAGCGTCTGTGAATAAGCTGGTCCACGTGACGTGGCTTTCGTTGGGCGCTGTAGAAATCTCGGGATCACGATTGCGATTATGATTATTTCCAGAGGAAAGAAGGCGTTTGTAGTTCTCTGCTTTGGATAAATCCCTAGTTGGAATTTCTTTGCGTTGTCTGAAAAGGCGGTTGGTGTTACTTATGCTCTTATTCTCCAGACTTACCATTATTCTGCAAGGTCATCTGATTGTCTTTCATACCTTGGACTAGAACTGTTCTGGATAAACGGGCTTTTTCGGTTGCTGGACCTAAATTTTTGGAACTCCCTCCCTGTGTTCGTTCGTTCTGCTCAGTCGCTTCTGTCATTTCGTTCTCAACTTAAAACTTACCTGTTTCAAATTGCTTATCCACCATAGGCTGCTTCTCTGTCTTGTGGACTGACCTTCTGAATTTTGACCTGAATGCGGCTTGGCTTTGATGCGCCATCGGTTGATGCCTAGTGCATCAGACACCGGCGCATGAGAAGTTTTCTAATTATTATTATTAAAGCGCGGATTCTACTGTTTCAGTATTATCTGAACTGACACTGGGTCATGCTACCTGGCGCCTCAATGACATTGTCCCGTAAACCGCTGCAACCTAGAGGTCATAAATGATGCGGGTATGACAGTGTGGACCGACAAAGATTCCCTAAGAGACACTCAAACCAGTTGCATCAACCCGACGCAAATATTGTTTAAACAGCAGCAGCCGCAGCAGCAACTGAAGCATCCGCCTGCAACCTCAGGCTGTCGAGGCAATAACGATGGCTTGTATATCAGTGGGACGAAAAGAGAGAAAGACCGAGGAAGAGAAACGAAGGACAGAAGGACGGAGGGAGGGAAGGACGGAAGAAGAGAAGGACGGAGGGAGAGAAGGACGGAGAAGGAGAAATAGATAGATAGATAGATAGAGAGAGAGAAATAGAGAGAGAGGGAGAGAGAGAGAGAGAGAGAGATAGAGAGAGAGAGAGAGAACTGAGAGATGGAGAGATGTAACGAACGAAGGACGGTGGGAAAGAAAGATGAAGACATGGAAGGACATAAAGAGAGAATGAGAGAGACACAGAGAGAGACATAGAGAGAGAGAGAGAGAAGGACTGAGAGATGGAGAGATGTAGGGAGAGCAAAGCTTCTGCCGATGCGATGGCGTCGGTGTGAATTACTGAATCAGGTTTAAACGGTCGTTCTTCGAGGCTTTATTACAGACAGGCGCGACGAAGAACTTCCGGGCATAAAACTGGTTTATTGAGACGAAAGAAGTCGCACGGCGCATACACAACACTCGCCCTACTTCATGGTCAGGTCCAGCGGAACGACGAGAAAAGCAGCGCCACCTCTGTCTCACAACGCGATCAGTTAAAATGACGACGACGATGACAATGATGATGATGATGATGACGATGATGATGATGACGATGATGATAACGATGATGATGATGATGATGACGATGATGATGATGACGATGATGATGATAATGATGATGAAGATGAAGATGATGATGATGATGATGATAACGATGATGATAATGATGACGACGATGACTATGACGATGACTATGACGATGACGACGACGATGATGATGATGACGATAACGATGATATGATGATGATGAAGATGATAACGATGATGATAATGATGACGACGATGACTATGACGATGATGATGATGATGATAACGATGATGATGATGATGATGATGATGATGATGATGATGACGATGATGATGATGATGATGATGATGATGATGATGATGATGATGATGATGATGATGATGATGATGTAAGTAGTGTGCCTTTAGAGTTCAATGGTCAGTGGTTATCCAGTTTAACTGCTGCCGCCTCTTTGGTCAACCGATTTCGTGAACCGACTTACGACGAATTGTGTACCAAAACGTTTTCGGAAATGGAAAATGCCTCACCGGAAGCTGACGAAAATTATTATTTTAGGCTTTTAGAGACTAAATAATCGGTTAGACAAAGAATGATAATACAATGCTTAGCCAACAGTTCTAAAGACTGGAAGTTTATAAATAGCTCTTCTGGCAATAAACGTACCTGTAAAACACGTCTACGAAATACGAGACGGGTAAGCAGAAGAAAATGGCAAAAGTGTGTGGGAGAGGTTGTGGGGGGGGAGGGAATGAACTGAGGAGGTGGGGACGGCCTGAGCAAATGAAAGCGACGGTCATGAGTTCCTACACAGCCAGAGAGAAAAATATCAACAGACAACGAGAAAATAAAGCTGGGTTCATACTTGTAAATGTACATGTTTTTCTACGGCCACAGTATGGCCTTTACCCTGCTCATTTTCAATGAATTTATCGGGTGAGATCCTCCACACCACCGCTGCCCGTTTGAATGGGCGCCACGCCATTTAAGGTTCCCGTATACAGACTGTGCTAGCTCGAGGTTAGAATATAATCCTAAAATTTTCTCTCACACGTGTAATCCGGTGTAATGTAACATGACATGAAATTCATGCGGCGCCTGCTGAGCCCCCTGTCAATGGCGGTGGGAATCCTGTCAGAACGAAATGATGTAGAACTTAACCGGATATAGATCGGATGCCAAGCAATTACATATTCATAGAAATGGAAGTAAGATTAGAACACGCTATTCGTCTGCTTTCACTGCCTCTGTCTATCTATCTCTCTAAATGTCTCTGTTTCAAGCCATCCTGTAGATTACCTGTCTGTTCAACCATTTCTGCGTCCAGCCCTTTTTCTCAGTGTCCACTTCCTTCTTCCACTTTTTTCCAGCGAAGCAGGTGGAAATGGAAATGAAGATGTCGAATGACTCGACGGTAGCACTGGATGAGATATTTCGCTTTGTTTTCTCTCCATTTTGCTTCATATACACATATACATTCAGACATAACTATAACATATGTTTACTTTTTATTTATTTATTCCGCATTTTAATATAGCGTGACAATCTGATGGTTATTTAACTGGAATGCTAAACTGAAGGTCTGGGATTAAGATCCTCGCCAAGGCAGAAAGTTTTAAATGATGTGACGTATTGATAAAAAATTACATGAAAGATAATATAAGCATACAAGCTTATAAGCATAGACTAAGTTGTCTTTTCCAACTATTCGAACTTCACACGCGTCTTAGCGAACTACATGTAGCTTATAATAAACTCTAATATTGTTTAGGATGGTGAAGAACGCCTTCGAGAGGATATGAGAAGCATATATATATCATAAGGACGGAGGGAGGGAAGCATATATATATAATATAGGAGTTCAAGCTTGAAGATGATATGCTTCCCTCCCTCCGTCCTTCTGATATATATAATATATATATATATGCTTCCCTCCCTCCGTCCTTATGATATATATATATATATGCTTCTTTTTTAACAATATGTCACATCATTTAAAACTTTCTGCCTTGGCGAGGATCTTAATCCCAGACCTTCAGTTTATATATATATATATATATAATTACATTCATACATACCATATATATAGACTAACTCCATATATACTTACATATAAACATGCATACATACTTACATAGCATACATACAGACATACATATATACACATATACATAGGTATAAATATATATATATACATAGTTACATACATACGTAGGTATGCATATATGCATGCATAAGTACATACATACATACATACATAAGTATACATATATATACATACATAATTACATATATACATACATGCAAAGGTATACATATATATGCATACATAAATACATACATAAATACATGAGCTCCATATTTACGCATACATACATGCATGCATACATACATACATACATACATACATACATGCATACATACAGGCATATATACATACATACATGAGCTCCATATTTACGCATACATAAATACATGCATACATACATACATACATACATACGAAGTCTGAACAGTTCGCTAAGACCTACGCGCTAGCAATAACTTTCAGCCAAGGGCAAAAGCGAACGGGTAACTGCGGTAAAAGACATTCACTGAATGGGAAATTTAGTTGCTTGTATATATTTTTGCATCCTTGTAGGGGGCAGTAATAATTTTTTCGTGTTAAGGGGATTTTCGTGTTAAAGAATAGTTTAATCTGTTCGGACGCAGCGAGGCTGGAGGCTGACTTCAGCGAATCTTGCTTAATAATGGTCATTTGTTTCCATCGGCAATGAACTAATGATTCTTCATTGTGCTAATCTCTTGTGGGTTTACCTCGGGCTTCGGTTACTTTGTTGAGGTTGGACCTGCGTCAAGGGGTTTAGATCAGACGCTGCCTGCATGCATTACATTGCATTCTGTTGCATTATGTCATTGTAAGTTTCGTGTGCTGTGAAAACGGCGCTATAAGATAAAATCAGCCCATGCAAGATCAGATCGAATAAGTCCAGATAAAATAAGACAAGATAGGATAGGCTAGGCTAGGCTAGGCTAGGATAGGCTAGGCCAGGATAGGCTAGGCTAGGATAGGATAGGATAGGATATGATAGGATAGGATAGGATAGGATAGGATAGGCTATGATAGGATAGGATAGGATAGGAGAGAAGAGGAGAGGACAGGATAGGATAGGAGAGCAGAGGAGAGCAGAGGAGAGCAGAGGATAATATAGGGTAGTATAGGAGAGGATATAGTATAGTATAGTATAGTATAGTATAGTATAGTATAGTATAGTATAGTATAGTATAGTATAGTATAGTATAGTATAGTATAGTATAGTATAGTATAGTATAGTATAGTATAGTATAGTATAGTATAGTATAGTATAGTATAGTATAGTATAGTATAGTATAGTATAGTATAGTATAGTATAGTATAGTATAGTATAGTATAGTATAGTATAGTATAGTATAGTATAGTATAGTATAGTATAATATAGTATAGTATTTGTATAGAAGAGGAGAGAGAGGAGAGCAGAGCAGAGCAGAGCAGAGCAGAGATTTGATTTGATTTGATTACATTACATTACATTATATAACATCACATTACTTTAGATAAGATCGGATTGGATTGGATCAGATAAGATAGGATTAGATTAGATCAAGATAAGATTAGATTAGATCTGAAGGCTAATCATGCATTTGATTGCAGGTTCCTGGTGCGACCTGGACACCGGTTTCACGACGATAACCGACGAGCACGGCTACCGTCACGGCGCCCACATCAGCCTGACCCGCGACGGATCCGTGTGGCTGAGGGTGGGACGCGATTACTCGTCCTTCGACTGGTCCCTGGTCGGCCAGCGCCGAGTCCGCGCCCAGACGGCCGTCCTCGACGACGATATGCTAACGATGCTCCACTCCCTGTCCTATACGACCTACTGCGTCCTCACCGACCTTGACCTGTCCTTGAACATCGAGGCTAGCTGGAACCCATCCTACGTGACCGTTTTCGACCCGAACAGCAAGGAGACCAGCATCGTCTCCATCAAGAACATCCGAGACTGTCGCGTCAACACGACTCTCGAACTGAGCGCCGACAAACAGGGTCTGCGCTGTGACGGGTGGGGCGAGATCACCGCCTGCGGACTACGCAACATGCCCGAGTCTGGACAGGTGTCCCAGACGTGGTTCCTCAAGTACGTCAACCTTGACCTCTATGGACCAGATCACTGGTTCTGCACGGGACAGGATACGAGGAACTTCTACACGTTCGCCGGGTCGTTCTATTACGCCTTCGTTAAGCTAGCTTCATGCAACGTTCCCACAGGTATGACCGATCTAATTCAGCCTACATCTAACTGTAGCTGTAACTGAAACTGTAATTCTAATTGTAATTTTAATTGTTTTTAAATTCATGTTGGGAAGCCTCAAGAAAGAAAATGATTAGGTGCTGTGTCTAGTCCTGCCTGAACAACGTTAATCAGGGCTGTGTCTACTCCTGCCTAAACAACGTTAATCAGAGCTGTGTCTACTCCTGCCTAAACAACGTTAATCAGGGCTGTGTCTAGTCCTGCCTAAACAACGTTAATCAGAGCTGTGTCTACTCCTGCCTAAACAACGTTAATCAGAGCTGTGTCTACTCCTGCCTAAACAACGTTAATCAGAGCTGTGTCTACTCCTGCCTAAACAACGTTAATCAGAGCTGTGTCTACTCCTGCCTAAATAACGTTAATTGGGGGCTGTGTCTACTCCTGCTTAAACAACGTTAAAGTCATTAAGAAGAGAAAGTTCATCAGTTGGCAAGAAATGCTCAGATAACTAGAAAAGTCACAATTGGTTGGATCCCGTACACATAGGCAGATCCCAACCAACTGATTCCCATCTAGAGTTGACAGACAGATGGCACAATTAGTTAGTTAGTTACCTAGACAATTGATATAGCGCCTGTTCAGTACTTCATAAAAGCGCTGCCTACGTTAACCTAAACTGTGTTAAATATCTTTAAGAACAGAGAATGTCAGCAGCAAAACAACTAGCTAGAACTAAGAGTTCAGAACTCTTTGGCTAGAGCCATAACTGATACATCCAAACATGAACACATCACTCCTGTACTTAAACGTTAGCTTTCTGTTCATCAAAGCGTCTGTTTCAAATTGGTGCTTATAGCTTATTAAACGTTATACTCTTGCCAACCACAATACTTAAAATCAGCCTCATTTCCGAGACCTATTAATATTCAACCAGGTCATCTGATTATCTTTCTCTGGTTGTGCCAAAAACAAGAACTTTTCTTGGTGAACGAGTTTTTTCGGTTGATAGGCCTAAATTCTGGAACTCTCTTCCTGTATCTGTTCGTTCTGCGCAGTCTCTCGTGTCATTTCGATCTCAACTTAAGACTCACCTTTTTAACTTGGCTTATCCCCAGTACACTGCCTCATTGTTTCACCTGACTGACTTTCTGTATATTGACTTGACTGCGCCATAGGTTGATGCTTCGTGCTTAAAGATACCGGCGCTACAGAAGTTGCAAATTCTGATCACAGTTTAATCTGACCTAATCTAATCTACCCCACTCCAGTCTAGTCTGTCCGTATTTGACCTGATCTGATCTAGCCCAGATTAGCTAATCAAATCTAATGTAATTCTATGTTATTGCCTCTAATGAAACTATCCGTGCGACTTCGTAGCACGTAGTGCGTCCCAGTAATGCGAAATTAATCAATGCCAGAATCGGGAATGGTTCCAGAGGGTCGTTTGAACAAAACAGAGCTGCAGAACGGTGTCTGGTGGTCTTAAAAGCCGCTATATAAATAGCCAGATGCATGTATGGTACGATATTTTATTGAATGTCGGATACAGGTCATCATCATCATTATCATCGTCGTCGTGGTCGTCATCATTCTCACCAACAACAATGCAATCATCATCGTGGTATAGACATTAAGCATTTCCGTGATTGTACACAGCAAATACTATAAAAGCTTTGTCAATTCTGAGCGTAGAGAGTAGACTTTGGCTGATGAAATCGTGGCTTCATATCTGACGAGCAGACTAAGTCCTGCGCTAAATAATTTCGGGCTCGATGTGCATAAATACATTGTAGAATAGTCTGTCTCTGTCTATGTATGTCTGTCTTTGTCTGTGTTCGTGTCTGTATCTGTGTGTGTCTATGTCTGTCTGTTTCAGTCTCTGTATGTGTCTGTCTATGTCTTGTCTGTCTCTGTCTGCCTCTCTGTCCGTGTCTGTGTTTATGTCTGTGTCTGTCTGTATCTGTGTGTATGTCTGTTTCAATCTGTCTGTGTATGTCTATATCCGCATCTGTTTCTGTATGTCTGCGTCTCTGTCTGTCTGTGCCTCTGTCTGTATCTGTATCACTATCTGCTTCTGTGTCTGTGTATGTGTCTGTCTGTGTCCGTTTCTGTGTCTCTGTCTGTGTCTGTGTCTGTTTGACACTAAATGTGTTCTCGCCTGACCTTAGGCGTCATTCTGCAATCTATGGATTTATGCATCAAACTGTGTATTAAACATCAACAATGTTACAGAGCGATGCATAAATATAGTTGGGCTTTCGTTCGCGATTAGGTTCCTCCGAGTATCATATGTCTCCTGTCCGATTAATAAATAACTGTATGTAAGCATGTATGAATGTATGCATCTATGTATGGATGAGGCTACTTAATGTAGCGCATTTTATGAACCTCACAAAAGCCTGACGGTTCCAGGTCAAGATCCAAGAGTCAGGCAGGGAGGCAGGCAGGCAGACGGCTACTGTGGGTAGTGTTTGGAATAGGGCCTTGGAGTCTAACCTTTGTCCGGAGCAGTCCTGCCTTGTCGTGGACTTCACTGGATGGTCTTCTATTGCTAATGCTCAATCAACCCATTGCTGAACACACTTCGCTTAGTGATTCTTGCAATACCGACCCGTCCGCTTAGTGAACCTTACTTTGATGAGCCGTCCTTCTTCAATTGTAATTGTAAATTTGTATAGCGCCTCTTCAACTGAAACTAATCTTTACGCTAGCCTAAGTTATGCTAGAATTCACTGCACAATTAGTAAGCAAGAAATGCTCAGGAAACTAGAAAGTCACCATTGGCAAGTCCCCGCATACACGCCGAACACAATTAATGGATTCTCAGCTAGAGTCAACAGCTGACACATTGTTGAGAATTTCTGGATAGCGCTGCATCGAGGATGAGACACGAAGACGGCCGATGCCGTCGGCAACACATGATAACCTCTGGCCCACCAGTCCAGAAGGCATAAGACGCAGTGTCCGGGTAGCCATGAGGCCATCAGGTCTGTGCAGGACAGGAATTCATCAACAGGCGGTTGTTGGTCGTAGAACCTCTCTATGGTGATGTACGTCGCCACTAATGATGAACCGCCTTTGATGAACCGCCCTTTGACGAACCGCCCTTTGATGAGCCGTTCTTTGATAAATATGCTGTTTACGAATCTTCCGGTTACTGTTATAATTACAGAAGTCATCTATTAATTTGATAAATTTTGTTTCTTTATGCTGGATCCAGCTGCGAATAAGCACTAGGGGATCCAACAAAATAAGTTCTGTTTTCTGGTGAAATAAATAATTACTTGGAGTAATACTACTTTGCTTAAACCCTACAACTTTGTAAGCAGCTTTCCTCTGTTCAATTAACATCATAGGGGAGTTGCCTGTCCCTCTCAGTCCTACTCTTGTTCCTCACAGTCCTACTCTTGTCCCTCGCAATCCTACTCTTGTCCCACGCAGTCCTACCCTTGTTCCTCGCAGTCCTACTCTTGTCCAATCAGCCTCTGGCTCTTGATCGTAATCGTAATTCCGAGACAAGCTTGTTCATAGTCGCTCAGTCAAAACAAAATCGATAGGCAAGAGTGTTCGGTTCTAGGTCAAGATCCAAGAGTCAGGCAGAGAGACAGCGTGGCAGCTACGGCGGGTGATGTTTGGATTTGGAGGAGGGAGAGACAGGAAGACAGACAGACAGACAGAGACAGAGAAAAGAGGAAGAAGGGGTGTGTTTTAAGGTTTTCTGCCACAAGGCTTCGAGGGCACCTCTGAAATATTGCAAGAAACATTATGAAATTTTAGTCGTATTGCAAACAATTGTCTGCATTACTGGTCTGCCACTGAGTATTGTTGTTACAGTTGTATTTAGAGATTTATGTAGCGCCACTTGAAGAGGCTCCATACAAAATTACCATAAATAAATAATATGCAAGTATTAAAACAACCGACCTAAATGTCGTCTTAATTTCTTAGAAAATGCAGAGTGGCGTGAGATGCTCTCTGCTTTCTTATTCCGATCTCTTTCTAGTCTGACTTTTATTCTCTCGATTCATTTGCTGCGTATTTATCTTGGATCAATCATTTATGGGTTGGATCATTAAGCTTTAGTGGCAACTTGATCAGTAACTGTAGCGCTTGTAGCGCTTGCTCATTAACCTCGCAGCACGGTGGCAATCGATTCGACCCGTTGACTAGGATGGTGCGTTGCTCGAAGGGGTTGCCAAGGCAGCGCTGTGCGTCCATGAGTGTCTGCCTGGGTGTCTGTTCGTCTATGTGTGTGTGTCTTTTTGTCCAAGTGTCTGTGTGTGTCTGCCTGTGTGTGTCTGCTTAGGCAGTGTTTTTACAAATGGTATTCGTAATTAAGGCGAATAATTCGCTTTTCTTGGAAGATATTTATTGAGTCCATTCTAATGCTGTTTCTTCTGTCTGGTTCGGTTTTTCTTTCACTCCTTCAACCGCAAGCAGTTGATTCTTATTTTTCTTTCTCTTCCTTTTCTTTCTCCTTTTCTTCCTCTTCCTCTTCTTTTTCTTTTCTGCTTCTCTTTCTCTTCTTCTTCTTTTCTTTTTCTGTTTTCTTCTTCCTCCTCCTGCTCTTCCTCCTTTCGTTTTCTTCCTTTTCTTCTTCTTCTTCCTCTTCCTCTTTCTTCTTCTTCGTCGTCTTCTTCTTCTTCATCTTCATCATCTTCTTCTCCTTCTTCCACTTCTCCTCCTTCTCCTCCTCCTCTTTTGCTTTCTCATTCTCTTCCTCTGCTTAACAAAATCGTTTCTAAGATAACAATTGAACAAAAGCAGGTGGATGCTTTGGTAATGCCTGTCGGCCGTTGCCGTTCTGGTTCGAATTTCGTTGTGGAGAAACATTTTCGACAAATAATGTTCCATAAAATTTATGAAAATTTCTCCTCCACTAGTTACCTTTTGAGTTGTTATCATCAAAAAAATTGCGATGAATTGTCTTAATTCAGGAACTGACAGAATATCTTCCACAAGAAGCCAGTGCTGTGTTTTAGAATTTATTCAGGTAACACTGCACTGGCTTCCTGCCCCGGGCAGAACCACATTCAAGATTCTTCTCGCTTCACTTGTCGAAATTGCATCAACATACATCAGGAAGCCTTGTGTTCCAATCTCGAGTCAAAAGGATCAGCAATCTTTGCGCTTCGATGCCCACGGGGATTGGCAGATGCTTTAGCCATTCAGCTCGAGCCCATCGTCCCTCCTGTGTTGGACCTTCCTCTTAGAATAGTCTTCCAATGCAAATGACCACTGTTGCATTTGACTCTGCTCAGCAAACACCTTCAAACTACCTTAACATGCATTTTTTATATCTGCCAGCTAGCCACGTGTGCAGTGATTTACAGAGGGCCCAAAGGCGCTATACTGTCTTAATGCACACATACATACATACATGCATACATGCATACATACATACATACATACATACATATATACATACACATATACATACATATATACATACATACATACACACATACATACATATATACATACATACATACATATATACATACATATATACATACACATATACATACATGCATATATACATACATACATACATACATACATTCACACATACATACATACATAAATAAATACTTACATATGAATTGTTAAGTCTCAGGCTTCTTTGATTTAGGAAAAAAATTAAATCTTTATTTCCAAATATAATTAGGTATAAAGAAAGAACTGATTTATGTCGAATTTATAGAATGGTCTATTTACTTTTTATGAGCTAGCAAACTAGCGCTACATAAATAATCAGACAAAATAAAAGATCGAGCCCCGTATTGACACACATCCTTGGTTGAGTCAATAGAGCGAGCAGAGGCTGAATGAAAGGATGTTGTGAATTGGAAAATGGAAGATTAGCAAGAATATGGTGCATACAGCCAGCGATAAGGCAGAGAATTCAGAGACCAGGCTGAAAAGATGCTGCTGGATATTTGTTATGATAGTCATCCTAAGATGGTCATGAAGGAAGAAGAAGAAGAAGAACAACAACAACAACAAGCACAAGAAGAAGGAAGAAGAAGATGATGGTGATGATAATGATGATGATGATGATCATGATCATGATCAGTTGATCATAGCAATGATGATGGTCATGGTGGTAGTGGTGTTGGCAGTGCTGGTCAGAATGGCAATAATGTTACTGATAATTATGATGATGGTGACGATGATGACGAGGACAGTGTTCTTTCTGTGTTCTTCTTCCTGTATTCTTCTTCACAACAGACTCGAGGTCGATAGGTAACGAGGTGAAGTTGCGTCGTCACAAGGACAGTCGTCCAAACGTCCTTCTCATTCCCGATCCAACGCAAGCGATCCTCTCCGATGGCGCCGTCATCCAGGCGTGGCAGATCTACGCCCAGATCATCTCGATCGAGCACTCCGTCTACCTCCAGGTCTGGCGCCCAGTGGCCTCAGCTGGTGTCCCCCCTGGCCTTGCCCCTGAGGACACGTACGTACTCGTCGGGCAGACCTACATCCAACCGACGGAGCTGCGCTTTCACGAACGCGCCTTGCCAGCCGAGGACTTCGTGAGGACTTCGAGGGGCGACGTCCTCGGTCTCTACTTCCCCCAGTTCAACCCGATCGGGTGGTCGTCTGTGCCTTGTGGGTCGTCGCGTCAGTCGTACCTCTACGTCGATAGCCCGACGAATCTGACCGTCGGAAGGACGTTGACTTTCAAGTCTGTGGCTAAGTCGAAGGACAGTTGTCGAGTCTACTCGATTCAGGCTCTGTTTGGTAAGACTGCGCAAATCCGCTGGGTCCTCTTTAGAAAGGAAGCGTCGAGTCTCTCTCCCTCTGTCTCTTTCTGCCTGTTTGCGTGTGTTTGTTTGTTTGTCTGTTTCGACAAATAGGGGGAGGCTAATTGATGCAACTGCGCTTCTCTGTCTCTGCCTCTGCCTGGTTGCTAAGCTTCTTGTGGTAAATGCTATTTGCTGTTGTCTGCTGCCTGTTGTCTGTTATCTCCTTTCGATGTCTTCGTCTTCTTTGTGTTGTTGCTGTTGTTGTTGCTTCTGTTGTTGCTTCTGTTGTTGTTATTGCTGTTGTTGTTGTTGCTGTTGTTGTTGTTGCTGTTGTTGTTGTTGCTGTTGTTGTTGTTGCTGTTGTTTTTGCTGCTGTTGTCGCTGCTGCTGTTGTTGTTGCTGCTGTTGTTGTTGCTGTTGTTGTTGCTGTTGTTGTTGCTGTTGTTGTTGTTGCTGCTGCTGCTGTTGTTGTTGCTGTTGTTGATGCTGCTGTTGTTGTTGCTGTTGTTGCTGTTGTTGTTGATAGGACAAGAAGAAATTTTCGAACGAATGGCATAAGAGAAGAGGTCGATGTAGATTCATTACTTGTCACTAAGGCTTTGTGGCCGATTGAAAGAGCCATGAATATATATTAACATTGGCGCTATACAAATCACAGTTTAGAGCGATAGATATATAAATCATAGTTCGAGTGATGGATCTTCGGATAAATTTCTTCGCAATGCATCAGCAGTTGATCCGCTTTCGAAGACCACTGGTCGTTCGCTGTCCGTCGGACACGCTGTACACAGTCAACGCAAAAACATTGATAGATATGAAGACAGATTAAGCGGCAGATCCAAACAGACATTTGGCAATCTCCCTGCGCATCTGCAGTCATACGATTGCGGTTGTCTGTTGAGGGAGGGCTCGAGGTTGTTTTACCCATACAAGGGAAAGGGTGAAAACAAAGCTCCCAGTTACCATGTGCGACAGAGTGGTCTTATCAGTCAGCTGCTCTGGCTCTGAAATCCAACGATTACGGGTTCGAGCTTACTAGACCCTGGTATTCGTCCACTTCCGGTGTAGGAGGCAGGGTGTACTCTAGGCACATTTGTACTCTAGAGTTCATGATACCTGCAGGCACTGTGGACTCTAGAGTGCATCATACCTAGGCACAATGTACTTACCTTACCTGCAGTGAGTAAAAAGTAATTAAAATTAAAAGCTTTCAGTGAAAAAGAAGCTTGACCTAAGAGAAAGCAATTTTTAAAGAAAGGGGATTCGAGGAAAAATATGCTTTACCTCCAATAAATTGAACTATAAAATATTCATGAAGTTTTTAATTTATTTATTATTAGAAATATAGCTGCTGTTAATTTTGCTACCACTTTAAAGTCTTCCTTTTTTGAATACGTAATTTCTATGAACTAGAGTGTGGGCTAGGCATTTCGTACTCTAGAGTGCATACTGCAACCAGTTAGCGCCTACTGTAGAGTACATTGTGTCTAGGTATGATGTACTATAGAGTACGCTGTGCCTAAAGTACACCTAACCTGCCACAACGGCTCAAGGGCTTACTAACAAAAAATGAGCGCCTCCTCTACGTTTCACTATAAGCCACAGTATCTTTACATGTTACGGAACAGGGAGATGTACATTTCCTGCTCTTCTTGGACGGATCTCTTTAGCACCGGGCCAATGCATCGTAGGACTTGTCCTTTACTTCCAAGCTTAAGCTGGTGCCAGATTTCAGCAGAAATTATTATACGTCTTAGTCATATTGCAAAACAGTCGTTAATGTTCTAAGGGAGTATCATAATGAATCAAAGTTCACGTAATATTATATTTTATATTTAATATTATATCGATGAAATGTTGACAGTTGGTGATACTTGAATACTGACGCCACTTACATTGCAACTTTCTCGAAATCTGAAACCCACTTAACCGCTTTTAGAAATTTGAGCCTCTCATAAAGACGATACGAAGCAGGTTGAACTCTTTATACATTGCGTTGGCTCGTGATACAGTTTTAGAACATTTGTCACGAAAATTTGTCCCGCGAAAGTTTATGAAGCTATATATTTATCAGAACCATTATGTAGCATCCATAGAGCTTCACAAAGGCGCTGAAACGCGGCATCTAATAGATGTAAAAAGGTACTTTTAAAGGTAGGCCTTATAGGGACATTTTGGCAGTGGTAAGCCTATACTTCCTAAAGGCTACCTAGAGTCAGTGGTAGGTAGATACATAGGTAGATAGGCAGGTAACCAAACACTTAATATAGCGCCTTTTAAATACCTCTCAGACGTTGGGTGGGTGAGTAGGTAGGTTAGTTGGTAGGTATGTATGTAGGTAGGTAGGCAGGTAGTAAGTAGGTTGGTAGGTAGGGATGAGAACACTTAATATAACGCATTTTAAATGTCTCTAAAAGTTAGGTAGGTATGTAAGTAGGTTTTACCAATTTCATCATACTAGGCATGCTGTTGATCTGTTTGACCTCAGTATACGCATCAGAGCGCTGCGATGCATATCATATGTCATGCTTGATTTGTTTCTTCAGCGAACAAGACGAACGCTAAGCTGGTCGAGGACTGGTCGTGTCCAAGTTCCGATTCGTCGGTCGGTTCACTCATGCGTAGCGACAGTGCCGAACTAAAGGACAGCTTGGAGAGCGATCTAGCGCACAGGGCAAGCAGCAATCGCGTCAGCAGCAGCAGCTCTCCATCTCTCAACAGAAACGTCTTGGCATCATCTGGTGGCTTAGAATTTCACAGCGAACTGGCGTATTTGCAGGAAGGCGTTGCGCCGATCCGACTGATGCTGATTGTCTTGCTGGCTCTTGTTTTAACGATGATTGTTACTGGAACAGTGTCTTACTTCAAAGCGATTCAAAGCTAGCGACGAGCAAGGCTCCGTTTTAATAAATAAAAATAAATTACAAGTCGGTTGTATTCGATTTACAATTACCATGCTGGTAATTGTATTCGTAGATACACATTTATACAGCGTCTCTTGAATCCAAGTATGAATCCAGGGATTTATGTTAAAAGATCACTTCTAATATTAGTTTGATCTGCTGACTTCTATAGCGCCGTTATCCTCCTTTCTCTGTTTTGGGTCCATAAAATGAGCCATCATTCCGCGTTTCCTTATATTTTGATGTAATCGATGGTCGTAGAGAAAGGTTTGCTTGACTCACCCTTGGCGCATTTCACGCTAGACCTATGAATAAAGTTTTCAGTCAGATTCAGTAGGGTAGACGTATTTGAAGAACCCTTTGGTTATGGCTTTCTTCATCTTAACAGTTGTACTCATTTTCAATATCTAACTAACTTCCAAACAATTTCGAAACTACGAATTCACCCAAAGTAATAAATTAAACCAGTCAATTTTATTGTCGATCGCAAAAAGGACATGATTCCGGTCAGTCTTCTGGTTCGCAGCATAGTCATTTGAAACCATAGACTTTAGAATAGAAGGAGAATCGCCACGAATGATCAAAAACGGAACTTTGGGCTTTGTCGATCAAAGCTTATTCTAGAAAATCGGACGGGAAACCACACAAATCGGAAGATAGTATTGGTATCGAGTATCGCTGATTTAAGAGCTAAAAACTATCGCGAAACTCAAGCGATATCACAAAATATAACTATTGCATCAGTCCCTGCGATAGGCCTACCAAGCGATAACGATACTCTATCGTGATATTAACAGCCCTGCGGCAGTCATAAATCGTAGTCCGTTGGAGGAATCAGTCGATTGGTCTGAGAACCAGAAACTTCCAATTATTCCTATAGGAAATTAGGGCGATATGACGCAAGTATCTGAACCCATACACAGAGCTTATAAAGGTTCTGTCTAAGTAAGTAAGATGAAATGAAAAGAAGTTGGGTCATCCAGAAGAAAGAAGGTCTGTTGCTATCCAACTCTTAAGGTGGTGATTTTGTTAGTTTATCTCACTTATCAGAGAAGATATAAAAAGAAATCAAAATGTTAATTAAATATTAGTTGTCAGGGCTGGAAAAAGTCAGCTGAGTTGCCTTTGAACTAATCCCGCTATATTGGCTCTCAAAACCAAATTTTTGGAAGGTCTGTTGAGACTTGCCAGTATGTGTACTTGGCAGTTGATTTCTTTATGTTGACTATACGTTTCCTTGCTACGCGATCTTTAGGTATAACGTTTAGGTATAAACAAGTATCAAATGTTAGTTGTCAGATGTGATAGATATAACGTTTAGGTATAAACAAGTATCAAATGTTAGTTGTCAGATGTGATAGACGGCACTTGAGATGTTCAACGCGGAACAACTGGACAACATTTCTTAGCTGGTTGTGTGGCTCGACAACGTGTTGTCTATTTTACCGGAATTCTAACTCCGAATGCAACAGAAACCCACATACACTAAATGGCAGGCTGAATGGTTGAAAACAGATTTCGTTGTTTCCACCTGATATTGTTTTGATTGGGTTGGGCGTAAATTAGGCCAGTAGTGATTTTACAGGTATACAGAGGAGGGTATCCTAATGTTTATGAATTCCGGTTTCCTGATGTGCCTTACAGTTGATTCGATTTCAGAGGATGTAATGTTAAGTGAATCCCAGAGTCATAAGGTGCAACGCCATAGAATTTCGTTATGTGGCATGTAAGGCTAACAAGGAATTTAGACCTGAAGATTTGTTGATTTGTTGGGTGTACAACAGCCAGGTGCATTCCAGAGGACGGAAAATTTTCCTCACAAAGACTGATTACAATTTACGGCGCAGTAAATACGAGTCGTGATTATTATCTCAGTATTTAGATAGTTATATGTTAAGTAACGATGCAAGACTAAATGAATTGGATTTGTATATATGCTGTCAATTTAAAACAATACGTTGCAGCAAGTCATTGCCGTACAACCCCGTAACCTGTGTTAATAATACTCTTAGGTCGAACTGATACATCGTCTCAAGGTATTTCAACTGTTTCTCAAAACGACATAATGGTGTGACTGCGTTTAAGCTGTCTGGCCGTGTTGATGGTTTAAGATCATGTATATGGTTCAGTAACGGTCGGTTCAATAAGTGCCCAGTTGGTGTGATTGTAAGTAAGTAAAGCTATTTGTAGCACGGCACCCTATTGGTTAGAGGGCTCGGCTTGTAACGTGGACAGTATGGGTTCGAGCGTTCCCTGAGACGGTTACTGTGTATGAACCTTGAGCAAGTCCTTCACTCACGACTGCTCAGCACCATCGAATAATGCCAAGTCATTAGATATTGGCGTTTCAAAATGCCGAAGTAATAATGATAATAATAATAATCATAATCATAATCATACTAATCATATTCACATTCATAATCATAATATTATTATTAATGTACTCTACTGCTACTCTTAGGTCTTGAGCCGGCAGTGGGCGAATCCCAAGGTTCTGGACGCGGGGTACATCGTAAATCTTACCTGTTTACACTTTCAAGTTTACGCCAACCTCAATTCAACTGCTTGTTTGCCGAAACAAACGTGCTCAAACAACTTCCCCGTGGTCGATACACGGAGATCGCTGAGTAATTGTAATTTTAATTGTAATTTAAGATTTATAAAGCGCCTCTTGGAGAAAAAACTCAACAGTGGGACTGCAAATGAGTCATGACCTGAATTGACTGGAGCCCACATTCATTGGGCTACAACACAGCGAACGCGCTACCCAACAGGCTAAACAATCTTGGGGTAGTTTGGTTTGGTTAGTTGCTAAGAGTCTACTTGATATTGGTGTTCGATAATAGTTCAATAAGTGTTAAAAAAAGTAGCGTTGTTGTCCAGTAAAGCCCAATTTTCAGTCCAATGTCTTTAAGATGTTTTACAAGAAGTTAAATCTAAACTGTAGGCATCTTTGCGGAGAAAGGTGAATTATATTAATGAACCTGCAGGGCGTAGTTATATTTCTACCTATCACAAAGTTCACCAACATCTCTAGGTATAATAAGGAAGTAAGCCTAATAGAACATGTTAGAAAATTCCGTCCTTCTTGATATGATTTTACAATGACGCCGTCAAAACCCAGGCACGATCTCAGTCACGAATGGGTTGCTTGCTAAATTTAGCTATAAAAGAGTCATGACTATGTACGTAGACTGATCCGAAGGTATCGTTCGCTTGTATCATGACAGTTTATTGTCCTCAGTGCAAAGCATATTCAGCGGTAACTACCGGTAGAATTGAGCCTTCGGTACAGGTGAAAGCACATTAGCTTTGCTTCGGTAAACCGTTATGTTTCCCCGTTAAGAGGATGGCTAAAGAAACGAATCCAGGTTGTGGCTCTTTCAGAGCGTTCGATATCAGGCTAGAATGGTTTTCGCTTGGGGATCTAAAACGACCCATTCCAACGGGACTCGATGGTGAATGATGTCAGCCAATGAAAAACATTGGGAAATAGGCATTGTTGAAACAATATGGTCGAACTAGTACACGTTTTGGCATATACAGAAATATATAGGTTTATTTATTTATTATTATTATTATTATTATTATTACTATTATTATTATTATCATACTGTTATTATTTTTAACCCAAGGTACATATTATCTCTCAGGAATTAAAAATCTCAGAAGAATGACAAAAAACCTGGAAATCATAAAGATCTGCCGTTACAAAAGCACTATTATTATTATTATTATTATTATCATCATCATCATCATCATCATTATTAATGTTGTTATTGTTGTTATTTATTAGTATTATGCTACATTCAACCTTCTCGGAAATGTACTCTTGAGGTGGAAGAATCTTTCGGCTGAGGCACAAACACGACCACCGCAATATAACGACAGGACACCTGCCAGCGTCGTATCATCAGCGCCAACCTGCCAATCAAACTATAATAACTTACTCTGGTATATCGAGGATAAAGTTTTCAAAGAAACATGAAATGCGTCATCGTTAACTCCGGGACTAAGCAGTTATTTACTAAATCTAATTCAAATCATAGGTGTTAACAAATGCAGTACTTACTTATTTATTATTATTACTTAAATGTCGGTTATATTATTCTCTTACTACCTTGACACTAGACAGGTACAAAAGAGGGAAAATAAACTTGTTTGTTGTCCAAAACATGCATAAGCAAACCATTGTTCATAAATGATCATAGAATTCCTCAGCAACAGTCGGCCTCTAAGTTCATTGACTATTCTTTGACTATTCTAAGTTCATTGACTATTCTTTGACTATTCTAAGTTCATTGACTATTCTTTGACTATTCTAAGTTCATTGACTATTCTTTGACTATTCCAAGTCCATTGACTATTCTTTGACTATTCTAAGTTCATTGACTATTCTTTGACTATTCTAAGTTCATTGACTATTCTTTGACTATTCTAAGTTCATTGACTATTCTTTGACTATTCTAAGTTCATTGACTATTCTTTGACTATTCTAAGTTCATTGACTATTCTTTGACTATTCTAAGTTCATTGACTATTCTTTGACTATTCTAAGTTCATTGACTATTCTTTGATTATTCTTTGACGAAGCTACAACAATTCTATACACAACGCACACCGCTGAAATGCTCCGACGTTCTTTCGTTGCTGTCCTTTATAATCTGATTTTTTGTAACTTTGCAGTCAACGAACAACCGAGTTGTGCGGTTGTGCGATATGCTTGGCTGAAACCACGACATGATTCTACAACTTCGACACGCACGACTTGCGTTGTGCTGAGGCCATATCGCTTTTGTTGTGGCCAGTGTGAGTCGTGATATTGGTGAGCTTTGCGAACAGAAATACAACAGATACTTAGAGGATTGGCATGCTTGAAAATACACAAGGAGTTTTAGAAGGCCTTAAAAGGCTATAGCTATATACAGTACTGATAAATAAGTAGGCTTGTTAATAGCGTTACTGCAGACAGAAGACTTAGACCAAGGTATGTTTTTGCAATCAACTAAATTTTTCGTTCATATTTCTCTATTTTAATGTAAACCAAAATTTTTACAATGTAATTTAAAGGGAGACCTGTATGACGTAATATCTTTTCAAAGTATGGTCTCAGATGGCGACCAAAACTTGCCTATATAACGAATGCATGAGGAAAATTGTTTCTCTTTCATCTTTATCCAAGATTTGACTTGCTTTTGCCAACGCTAGATAACTCACTCTCATGGAAACATCAGTTAGCAACTGGAAAAATCACAAGCCATACTGAGGCGAATTACCCGAAACTGGTAACTGATTTTCCCCTCAAACCAGCAGATATATCGGCGCTTCCAAGAACGTTTGTCAGAAAACATGTTTTAGAGGTTTGATTTTGGTTGGGAGCTTTGGGTCTCTGGCAAAATGTAGCGTGTAGTGTATTTTATCGGTTATTTTTACTATTGAATGTCAATGTTGACAGCAAGAGAGACAAACAGAAGAAAGATACACCAACGCACATAGATAGACAATAGACAGACAGACAGACAAGCAGACAGGCAGACAGGCAGACAAGCAGACAGGCAGACAGGCAGACTGACTGACTCACTCACTCACGCACTCATTCACTCACTCGCTAACTTATTGGCTGAATGAATGAATGAATGAAAGAATGAATGAAAGAATGAATGACTCACGGACGGACAAACCTGTACAACAAAGTTATGACAAACGCTCATTTATTGCACCCGTCTATCGATAGATGGCCTCGCTCATGGTGCTGTGGTTGGAAGATGGGCGATTGATTGAACGGATGGATGAGTCAAACGATGGATGGATGGATTGACTGAAGGATGAATAGATTGTTTTAGGGACGGACAGACAGACAGACAGAGAGGGACAGATGGAGAGATACTTCACATGGACACGAATGTTTCGACGATTATTCTAGGACTTCCGCGTTTCGTTCTTTTCTCATCTCCTGCATTTGTCATCTGTTTAGATGACACGAGCGAATGGATGGCAAGATCCGTATGAAGCCTGGATTATGGAATCCAAAATGGGAGCGTTCTTTGCTGGAACTATCTTTGAAGGGGTGCGGCATCTGGGAGCAGAGAGTGAAATCTGGAAGACAATGATAATTCGAGACGATGCTGATTATGACGACGAAACTGAGGAGGAGGAGGAGGAGGAGGAGGAGGAGGAGGAGGAGGAGGAGGAGGAGCAGAGTAGAACAATGATTATTATGGACGATGATTATGATGATGATCATCATAATGAGGACACAGTAGGATACAATGACAAGAAAGGAACACCTAAGCAATACGATGAGATCGAAGGAGCGCTGAGCAGGTTAAGGGCAGGGTTAAGGTTAGGGTTACAAAGACACCGAACTGCAGAAGTTTGTATGTCTGAGAGTCTACAAAAACATGACGAAGGTGACGACGAAAACTCACGACCCTGCAGCCATCGAAGATCCTCAGAGCAAGGAATACAACGGATGAACCCACAAAATTCTGAATATGTTGTAAGTCGACAAAGTTCTTCTAAATCCAGAGAGAAAGAAGACATGAACCGTCGAAGATCCTCAGAGCAAGGAATACAACAGATGAACCCACAAAATTCTGAATATGTTGTAAGTCGACAAAGTTCTTCTAAATCCAGAGAGACACAAGACATGAATCGTCGAAGATCCTCAGAGCAAGGAATACAACGGATGAACCCACAAAATTCTGAATATGTTGTAAGTCGACAAAGTTCTTCTAAATCCAGAGAGACAAAAGACATGAATCGACGAAGATCCTCAGAGCAAGGAATACAACAGATGAACCCACAAAATTCTGAATATGTTGTAAGTCGACAAAGTTCTTCTAAATCCAGAGAGACAGAAGACATGAATCGACGAAGATCCTCAGAGCAAGGAATACAACAGATGAACCCACAAAATTCTGAATATGTTGTAAGTCGACAAAGTTCTTCTAAATCCAGAGAGACAGAAGACATGAATCGACGAAGATCCTCAGAGCAAGGAATACAACGGATGAACCCACAAAATTCTGAATATGTTGTAAGTCGACAAAGTTCTTCTAAATCCAGAGAGACAGAAGACATAAACCGTATCACTGATGATCCTTCCCCGTCGACGCCCAATTCAGTACACAGCTGCAACATATGCTTCTCAGAGGAGGCACTTCTGAGCCGGTTCTGCTGTCAGTTCTCCCTATGCCACTCCTGTTTCGACAAGTACCTGAGAACTCAGATAGACGACGGAAACGTCAACATAAACTGCCCGAACTACGAATGCCGCTCAGTTGTGCCATACGAAGAGATATGTCGAACGATTGATTCCGATACCAGATTGAAGTTGGACCGATTTGCGACGAATACTCTCAGACAGAAGGGCTTCAAGGCGTGTCCACAGTGCAACGCCATCACCGTAGCCAGCGAGACTTTGTTAAACAAAGCGAAGCAAGAGAAATGCAGGTTCAAGGTCACTTGCCCCGTCTGTCAGCTCGACTGGTGCTATGACTGTGAGACCCCGTGGCATGTCAAGTCGTCGTGCAAGAAAGTCAAATCCAATGATGATAAGCTGTTCAGGGAATGGACCAAACGATATTCCGGTTCCCAGAAGAATGCGCGCAAATGCCCCAACTGCAGGGTAAGCACAGGAAACAACTTTACATCAGCACCACCGTCTTCATCATCATCATCACGTCGTCGTCGTCGTCATCATCATCAGTTTCAACATCATCGCCATCATCATTAACATCATCATTATCATTATTATCACCACCAACATCAACAAAGAAATTGCAACAAAACAACGATATCATTATCAGGAAGATTGACTGATTCAAAATCGGCATAGTATTCATCACCACCAACAACAATAGCAACCACAACCACAACAACAACCACAACAACAGATGATAGGTATGCAGATTGACCTACTATGAGTTTATATGAGTAATAATAGTTTCATGTTGTCGTGGGAACTTGTTTGGCATGCTTTGGCCATGAAGCACTTAGCAGACAGTGCGCTTCTTGTTTGCTGGATCCGCAGCTAATCTAGACTAGACTCAATTTTCTCCGATGAAAGCACGTATTATTTTTAATGTATCTATTATGTATGTATTGTCTGAACATTTGTATAGCGCTCATCACAAAGGCGCTCAGGCTCGGCTATCTAACAGATCAGAAAAATCTTTTGACATATTGAGGCAGTAAAGTTCTAATTGTTAATGGACGACTGTTCCATGCAGATGTTCCATGCACAGCTGTACTGGAGTGCGGAACCAACAGATCCCCATGCGCTGCAGAGCGCAAGGTTCGTCGACCCAGCTGGTTCCAAAAGGCACACAACCCTCTCTCATGTAATTTGGGGCCGAACGACCATAGATGCTCTGCCGAAGAGGATGATCTTGAATGTAATTCTGTCCTCAACCGGGAGCCAGTGCAATTTCTCTTGCAGGTAGTTTGAGACATGCAAGAATTTAATAAAGCATACCTTTGTGAATGCAGTTATTGTCTGCTGACCAGGTGTACATACAGAAGGACAGCGGATGCGATTCCATTACGTGTCGCCAGTGTGCAACGCGCTTCTGCTACAGATGTGGTCGCCGTTTCGGTTCATCAACTCATCACTGCTTCGAGTTTTCTACAAAACGTAAAGGTGGCAAAAGTATGTGTATGTCTATCTGTCTGTATATATGTATGCCTGTATGTATTTATGTATGTATGTATGGATATATGTCTGCATGTATGATGTATGCATATATGTATGTATGTATGCATGCATGC
This sequence comes from Norana najaformis, assembly GCA_964023275.1. NCBI lineage: Eukaryota > Metazoa > Annelida > Clitellata > Crassiclitellata > Hormogastridae > Norana > Norana najaformis. Next base: position 29,631,137 of record OZ029921.1, read on the forward strand.
ATGTACGAATGTATGAATGTATGCATGTATACATGTATGCATGTATATATATGTATGTATGTATGTATATATGTACTGTATGCATGTATGTATGTGCCATGGACATATGTATACATGTATGCATACATGTATTTACCTAATCATTGACATAACATGTTTGAAAAACCTCTCAAATGCGCTTGTTAGTTGTATGATTTGTATGACATTGATTTCCATCAATTCCATCAGCTGTATCATTTCAGATGCCTCATCAACTTATCATCCTCGTCATTTCCTCATTATCACCAAAGTATCGTTATTGGTCATTAAATACAGAGGCCATACAATCATACACTATATTTCTGAATCATAGACAAACTCTTCCCTCCATTACATTGTATTTCTGAATCATAGACAAGATCTTCCCTCCATTACATTGTATTTCTGAATCATAGACAAGATCTTCCCTCCATTACACTGTATTTCTGAATCATAGACAAGATCTTCCCTCCATTACACTGTATTTCTGAATTATGGACAAGCTCTTCCCTCCATTACACTGTATTTCTGAATCACAGACAAGATCTTCCCTCCACTACACTGTATTTCTGAATTATGGACAAGATCTTCCCTCCATTACACTGTGTTTCTGAATTATGGACAAGATCTTCCCTCCATTACACTGTATTTCTGAATCGTAGACAAGATCTTCCCTCCATTACATTGTATTTCTGAATCATAGACAAGATCTTCCCTCCATTGCATTGTATTTCTGAATTATGGACAAGATCTTCCCTCCATTACACTGTATTTCTGAATTATGGACAAGCTCTTCCCTCCATTACACTGTATTTCTGAATCATAGACAAGATCTTCCCTCCATTACATTGTATTTCTGAATTATGGACAAGATCTTCCCTCCATTACACTGTGTTTCTGAATTATGGACAAGATCTTTCCTCCATTACACTGTATTTCTGAATTATGGACAAGATCTTCCCTCCATTACATTGTATTTCTGAATCATAGACAAGATCTTCCCTCCATTGCATTGTATTTCTGAATCACAGACAAGATCTTCCCTCCATTACACTGTATTTCTGAATTATGGACAAGCTCTTCCCTCCATTACACTGTATTTCTGAATCGTAGACAAGATCTTCCCTCCATTACATTGTATTTCTGAATCATAGACAAGATCTTCCCTCCATTACATTGTATTTCTGAATTATGGACAAGATCTTCCCTATATTACACTGTGTTTCTGAATTATGGACAAGATCTTCCCTCCATTACACTTGTGTTTCTGAATTATGGACAAGATCTTCCCTCCATTACACTGTATTTCTGAATCGTAGACAAGATCTTCCCTCCATTACATTGTATTTCTGAATCATAGACAAGATCTTCCCTCCATTGCATTGTATTTCTGAATCACAGACAAGATCTTCCCTCCACTACACTGTATTTCTGAATTATGGACAAGATCTTCCCTCCATTACACTGTGTTTCTGAATTATGGACAAGATCTTCCCTCCATTACACTGTATTTCTGAATCGTAGACAAGATCTTCCCTCCATTACATTGTATTTCTGAATCATAGACAAGATCTTCCCTCCATTGCATTGTATTTCTGAATTATGGACAAGATCTTCCCTCCATTACACTGTATTTCTGAATTATGGACAAGCTCTTCCCTCCATTACACTGTATTTCTGAATCATAGACAAGATCTTCCCTCCATTACATTGTATTTCTGAATTATGGACAAGATCTTCCCTCCATTACACTGTGTTTCTGAATTATGGACAAGATCTTCCCTATATTACACTGTGTTTCTGAATTATGGACAAGATCTTCCCTCCATTACACTGTATTTCTGAATCGTAGACAAGATCTTCCCTCCATTACATTGTATTTCTGAATCATAGACAAGATCTTCCCTCCATTGCATTGTATTTCTGAATTATGGACAAGATCTTCCCTCCATTACACTGTATTTCTGAATTATGGACAAGCTCTTCCCTCCATTACACTGTATTTCTGAATCATAGACAAGATCTTCCCTCCATTACACTGTATTTCTGAATCGTAGACAAAATCTTCCCTCCATTACACTGTGTTTCTGAATTATGGACAAGATCTTCCCTCCATTACACTGTATTTCTGAATCGTAGACAAGATCTTCCCTCCATTACATTGTATTTCTGAATCATAGACAAGATCTTCCCTCCATTACATTGTATTTCTGAATCACAGACAAGATCTTCCCTCCATTACACTGTATTTCTGAATTATGGACAAGCTCTTCCCTCCATTACACTGTATTTCTGAATCATAGACAAGATCTTCCCTCCATTACATTGTATTTCTGAATTATGGACAAGATCTTCCCTATATTACACTGTGTTTCTGAATTATGGACAAGATCTTCCCTCCATTACATTGTATTTCTGAATTATGGACAAGATCTTCCCTCCATTACACTGTGTTTCTGAATTATGGACAAGATCTTCCCTCCATTACACTGTATTTCTGAATTATGGACAAGCTCTTCCCTCCATTACACTGTATTTCTGAATCATAGACAAGATCTTCCCTCCATTACATTGTATTTCTGAATTATGGACAAGATCTTCCCTCCATTACACTGTGTTTCTGAATCATAGACAAGATCTTCCCTCCATTGCATTGTATTTCTGAATTATGGACAAGATCTTCCTTCCATTACATTGTATTTCTGAATCATAGACAATATCTTCCCTCCATTACACTGTATTTCTGAATCATGGACAAGATCTTCCCTCCATTACACTGTGTTTCTGAATTATGGACAAGATCTTCCCTTCATTACACTGTATTTCTGAATCATAGACAAGATCTTCCCTCCATTACATTGTATTTCTGAATTATGGACAAGATCTTCCCTCCATTACATTGTATTTCTGAATCATAGACAAGATCTTCCCTCCATTACACTGTATTTCTGAATCACAGACAAGATCTTCCCTCCATCGTCTAATATTGGTTGAGCTGAGTATATATCTATAATCTTTCTCTTCCTCTTTTCTCAGATTCTGTGTTGCTCATCGTTCTACTGGCGCCTCTAGCGATCCCTGCGATCGTTATTGTCGCCGCCGTTTCGCTGCCTTTCCTGATCGGTTATGGTGGATACAAGCTCATCAAGGCTGTTCATAAACGACCGGCGACTCTCGACGAGTTCCGAACACCACCCCTCGTAGGCGTCTGACTGCCTGCCTGACTCTGGGATCTTGACCTGGAACCGAACCCTTCTTGCCTATCGATTTTGCGTTTGACTGAGCGCCTGTGAGTAAGCTGGGTCCCGCGACTTAGCTTTCGTAGGGCGCTGTAGACATCTTGAATTTACGATTACGAACCAACAGGTCATCTCGTAGTTGGTGGAGCGACTTAGGATGGATATCTCTTCAACTTTGTAACGATGACACATAACTACCGCAACATCTACGCTACCTGGGATAAAATAGATGAATTAAAGTACCCAGGTTGTCGTGGTGTTGAATCGGATAGTACGGGGTAATGCGTATGGAGCCAGTTTAAAACGACATGACTAGGCAAAATGTCAATTGGTGTGGCGACTTGGGAAAAGATGTGAGGACTCTGTTGCATAAACATGTCATACACTGCTGTCTTATTGCATATTTTGATTTTGTCTTCTTTTCTCCGACAAGTTGCAATCTTTACTTGGACAAATTAGCACCTATACACGATTGTGTTTCAGTGCCTTTGTGATGTTCTTCAAACGCGCCATGCGGTTAGCTTGAACACCGCTGTGTAAGTGTGTCAAACCAAAATGGAAACTCCCAACAAATGACGGTTAAAGATTACGCGCCGTCGGAAGGGTACCCCTTAATGTTGATGCTGCGGAGTCCCTGAGCAGCTGCCTGTTTGGGTAATACGGGGCTGTCTCTGTGTAACTCCGATCTCAATCTGCTCTGCATCTGTTCTCGATCTACCCTGTCGCCTCGACGGGCAGTCCTTATATATTCATGCAGACAGATAATAGGAGCTTACAGGTGTTTCCACGCCTATTGAAGTCTAGTAGAAACTTATTCATATCTACAGTCTATTGAACGAGGCCTGGAATGTGCGAGAATGTTCTAGAAGTTGATCTGTAGCGAAATCTCGTTAGTCTGGAAGTTGATCTATAACGGTATCTTGTGAGCAGCGTTAGCATTCCTCGGGAACCATAAGCGACACCTCGCGAGTAGCCGTGACATTCCTCGGGTTGACGGACGACGTAGGCCTGACCATAACACAGTTTCCGGCTACATAGATTCCTGTCTCAGGAATCTATGTAACCGGAACAAACGTCCCTATCTATGAAAAAATGGGTTTAATTCCTGAAGGCTATTAACCTAAATTTGAAAACTCAATCAGATTGGAAATAATCAAAACGGTCAACTAGCATTAAAAGATCAAACAGATAGGAGAAAGTAACAATAGGCTCTGAGTATAAATTTAATGTACCAGGCGGCATTAAAAGCCCGGCTTCAATTCTAAACGCTAAGCAACGGACACAGAATGCATCAATACAATAAAATAGCCAACGTATACATTGTGTATATTGTTACATATTGTTATATATAGCATACATCGCCGCAATGCTGCATGTTGCGTGACGAGATCAACAAAACCATGACAACTGAACTGTTTTATTTTCATGACAGCAAACCTAGTCTCTGCTTCAGTGGGCCTAGATCTAGCCTTCAGGGCCTAGATCTAGCCTCCATATGTCGACTCCTGAACAACCAAAGGACCTTACTGAACCGATGTTGATTCTGAGATCTGGGAAAAACAACTTTTACTCTATTAAATCAGTTTTGTTATATGGATGGTTCACTTATGGTATGCTGCACTCTGTAAACAATCTGTTGTTAATACAGTATTGTACATCAATATTAGTGTTAGTTGTAGCGATATTGGTAGCTGTTTGCATCCATTCGTTTGTATACTTATATATATATATGGATAGATAAACGTGTACATTTACAATATTACACGGGCTCAAGTAAAATAGATCACATAGTTATGAAACATACGGTCGTAAGTGCAGTTGTGACAAGAAGTAAGTTCTGCCATGGATGCTACTCAACAAAACTGAACTGAGTATTAAACCATTCGTGACTACAAGAAGGGCGTAAATGCCGGGTGTTACTAGACCAGATGAACTAAGTTAGTCCCCAATAGGCCTATATATATAGCATGGCAGAACTTACTTCTTGTCACAACTGCACTTACTACCGTATGTTTCATAACTATGTGATCTATTTTACTTGAGCCCGTGTAATATTGTAAATGTAAATGTACACGTTTATCTATAGCGAAGCGCGTGGCCTCGACCATGCTCATTTTCAGTGAATTGATAGGATGAGATCCTCTACCACCGCAGCCCGTTTGAATGGGCACCACGCCATTCAAGGTTCCCGTGTATGGACCGTGCTAGCCCGAGATTCAAATGCAGTGCAGACGGCTTTTGCGCTGCCGCATAGAACCACGCGTTACTCAATGCATAATAAAACATGCGGACATAAACAAAGACTTCCTATTTCTAGAATACTGTTAGTTATGCCCTTTACTCAGCAAACGACGCATCTATCAGCCTTCTGCATCTGTTTCACTCTATTTCATACTCTCCTGGATTAGGTTGTTACGACACGATTTAAACAAGGCAAAATGTGTTGTCCTTGAGCGCATTTAAATGCATGCAACATGTATTCGGCAGCAGTTTCCTCTGAATGAAAATATATGCGGAGAAATGGATGCGGGAGCCAACGAGCCACTAATATTACGGTTTATAGCCCGATGCATCGACACTGTACGTTGCATAACCCTTCCAAATCTTATTCAGAGCAAGCGAGAACAAAAATGGCGGGTCCATAGGTTTAAGTTAAAAGTAAATGTAAATGAACATGTTTTTCTAAAGCGACGGTTTGGCCTCGACCCTCCTCAGTTGTTAAAGAATTCATCGGGTGAGATCCTTCACCACCGCTGCCTGTTTGAATGGGCGCCACACCATTTAAGGTACCTGTGCTAGTCCGAGCTGTGATGTCGGCGATCACTGTATACAATTTAGACGAGTAACCTTAGGTTTATTACCCGTGTGGGCTTAGCTTACACATATGATCACCACAACTGCAGAAACTTGGTTGATTGCCACAGCTTCTAAATGTTCATCAAAATTGAACGGCCGCCATTTTGGCTCTACTTCCGAATGATGTATAAGTGAAGCTCTCGGATAACCCCTCTGATATCTCGGAAAGGTAGATTAACCGCGACCGTTATGCTAGAAGAAGGTTATGCATTGGCTGCATGGCGTGGTCATTATCACCTGTTGACTGACAGCTGTGCGTGACAATATGTCTGGCACAATTAGACTTTGAGCAAACGGTCGTCTTTAGATTACACTGGTCAACATAGAAATCGTTACTGACTGGAAAAGGCCCTAATGTGTAGCATCTTGGTGTGCTGAACACGAATATAACCATAAATTTTTTTTATTGGCTCTCGTTTTGAAAATATTTCATATAGTTCATTTTTTATGTTTCACCATGTAAATTTATGCAGTAGGACTGAGACAATATCCTAAATAAGTCTAGAATGAAGTAATATTCCACCTCATTGCATAATCCCATCATGGACACATCATGCACAGTTGATTACGTCATTTTCTGATGCAATGTAAAACTACAGCCAGTCGGCTGCTGACGTAAGATGACGTCAGCAGTGTACTATATAAAGCGAGTCGGAACGGTTGAGCATTTACATTATTACAGACTTTGTGCGAGACAGTTTAAGTTAATCGTAATCGTAATCGTAATCTCGAGATTTCTACAGCGCTCAACGAAAGCTAAGTTGCGGGAACCAGCTTATTCACAGGCGCTCAGTCAAAACAAAATCGATAGGCAAAAGGGTCAAGATCCAGGAGTCAGGCACTCAGACAGTCGGACGGCTAAGGTGGATGATGTTTGAAATTGAAGCGAGAAGAGAGATAAGAGGAAGAGGAAGAATCAGGATAAGATTTCTGGAAAAGAAGTGTTTTCAGTCTTGAGTGAAAGACCTGCGCAGAAACTGAAAGAGGTGAAATGTTGGTGAGTTCGTATGATTGACCAGACAACTGTCGCAATTCTGGCGGGAGTTTATTCCAAAGGGGTGGGGCAGCTATGGCTATCGGGCGATTTCCAAATTTTAAGGATGAGGTGACGGGAGGGCGAAGAAGTGTTAGGACAGATGAGGAGCGGGTTGAACGGAGTGGTTGGATAGTAAATAATTGACGAAGATAGGAGGGTTGGGAGGATTGAAGTGTGTTGTAGGTGAGGGATAAGACTTTGTACTCTATTCGTTCTGGTATTTTAAGCCAGTGCAGTGATTTGAGAACAGGGGTGATGTGATGGTGTTTGGGGGTTTTGGTGACAGCACGTGCGAGAGCATTCTGGATAGCTTGTAGGCGATTTATCTGGGTTGTGTCAATATTGAGGAAAAGTGAATTGCAGTAGTCAAGTTTTGCATGGACTATGGATGTGGCAATGATAGATGCGGTTTTGAAGTCAAGCATAGGACGGATTCTGCGAAGGTCGCGGATATGCATAAAGCAAGAGCGGGAAAGATGGGTGATATGATCAGAAAAAGTAAGGTTCTGGTCGAAAATAACACCTAAATTACGGACAGAAGAGTTAGTATTAAAGGTGTGGGTGGAGGCAGAGTCCAGGCTGAGGGAGATAGAGGGGTCAGGAATTTTCTTGAGCTGGTCACGTAGGCCGATAAGTATGAATTCAGTTTTAGATGGGTTCAGGCATAAGAGATTAGATGTCATCCAAGAGGAGATTTGTTTAACCACACAAAGAATATGATCTGTAGATTCATTGAAACAATTTGGAGAGAAAGAGATGAATAGTTGGGTGTCATCAGCATAGAGGTGACGGTCAACGGAGGATGCTTTAATGAGTGAACTGAGTGGGGTAGTGTAGAGGATAAACAGAAGAGGTCCAAGAACGGAGCCTTGTGGAACTCCGCAAGTGAGAGGGCATGACTTAGAAGATGCTTCCGAAGTTTTAACAGAGAAGTTACTGTTTTATAAAACTATTATTACTTTATCCACTTAGATACAATACAGAACAGTAATGCCTCGGAAGTGCGTAAATACTGTGGACAACTTTTGTTACATTTGTGGGGAAGTGACATTTGCCAACCAGAAGAAAAGTATCACTTATCAAGTCAAGAAGGCATATCATGCTTCCTTCGAATGCAAGGTTGGTGACCAAGACAAGCCATGGGCCCCGCATATATGCTGTGCTACATGTACAACACAGCTTTCACAGTGGTTGAATGGCAAAAGACCATCAATGCCGTTTGCAGTTCCCATGGTGTGGAGAGAGCAAAGCAACCACGTAGATGACTGTTACTTCTGCTTGGTTCCTCCTCTTTCCGGTGGAATAACGAAGCAAAAGAAGTCGACAATAGTCTACCCAAACATTCCGTCAGCATTGAGACCAGTTCCACATGGTGATGGACTTCCTATTCCAGAACCTCCAGCAGAATATATTTTCCTTGATTCATCTGATGAGGACAAGGGTGAGCCGACATGTTCTTCTCCTGGTCCGTCAGCGTGCAGTGATCCCGATTTTCACTGTGGTGCATCATCAACCCCACACAGAATAACACAGGAAGAACTAAATGACCTTGTTCGTGATTTGGACTTATCCAAAAACAAGGCAGAATTGCTAGGATCAAGACTCCAACAATGGAATCTTCTAGAAGAAGATGTCACAATTACTTCATATAGAAAGCGCCATCAGCAGTTGGAACCTTTCTTTATGAAGGAAGGTAATCTGGTATTCTGTTCCAATATTGACGACCTCATGAATGCCTTACAGATCACTCATGACCCACAAGAATTGAGACTCTTTGTAGACTCTTCAACACTGAGTCTTAAGGCTGTGCTTTTGCACAATGGAAACCGTCTTCCATCTATTCCATTAGCGCATGCTGTCCACATGAAAGAGACATACGATAACCTAAAACAGCTACTGCATTCCATTGACTATAACAGGTACAAATGGCACCTGTGTGGTGATTTGAAGGTAGTTGCCATTTTAATGGGACTGCAGCAAGGATATACAAAATATATGTGTTTCTTGTGTGAGTGGGATAGCCGAGCAAGAGAGTTGCACTACGTGCGGAAGGAATGGACTCCCAGACAAAACATGGCAGTTGGACAGAAGAATATCCAGCACCCAGCTCTGGTCGAGGCTCACAAAATCCTACTACCACCTCTTCACATCAAACTAGGTTTGGTGAAGAACTTCGTGAAAGCCATGGACCGCACTTCGCCAGCTTTCCGATACCTGCATGAAAAATTCCCTCGACTCAGCGAAGCAAAGATTAAAGAGGGAGTTTTTGTGGGTCCTCAGATTAGAGAACTCTTCAAAGATGACCGCTTCAACAACTTGCTGGAGGGTGATGCGAAACAAGCATGGAATGCTTTTCGTCTAGTGTCTACAGACTTTCTGGGGAATGTTAGGGCAGAAAACTACAAGGAACTAGTAGAAGACATGCTCAAGCAGTACCAGAAATTTCGCTGCAATATGTCTCTGAAGATGCATTTCCTTCATTCCCATCTGGATTTCTTCCCTGACAACTGTGGTATGGTTAGTGACGAACATGGCGAACGTTTTCATCAAGATATCGCAACAATGGAGCAAAGGTACCAGGGAAAATGGTCCACTACAATGTTGGCTGACTACTGCTGGACACTCCGCAGAGATGCTCCCGAACAGCTGTACAAGAGACAGGCAAAAAAATCTAAGAACTAGTCTATGACCTGGTTTTTACAAATATTAACTGTAAGTGTATCACTATTGGCATGCATTGTGCGATATAAAATTACTTCATTTCAGATTACAAAAAAACTAGAGCCAATTCGGCATTTTCACTGTCATATTCGTATTCAGCACATACAAATTGATAAGAACTGACTAATTTCATTTCAGTAACATGACTTTTGTAAAAATTTGTTGTCCAGTGTTATTTAGATTATTTGTGCATTTATTAGGCGTCACTATATAATGACTTAGCATCAATCGATGGCGCCGAGAAATTGTGAGTGAAGGACTTGCTCAAGGTCCCTACACAGTGAGCGTCTCGCAGGAGGCTCGAACCCGTACTCTGTGTTACAAGCCGTGTGCTCTATCCAATATGCTACCATGCCCCATTAACTGAACATCACCAATAGAATGTTTATGTAAAGGTAAGGTAAGGTTGCCGTCAACGGCCCTGACTCTTGGATCTTGACCTTGAATCGAACCCTTCTTGCCTAACGAATTTGCTTCTGACTGAACGCCTGTAAATAAGCTGGTTCCCGCGACTTAGCTTTCTTTGGGCGCTGTATAAATCTCGAGTTTACGATAAGATGTCGTCAACAACGAAACCTTCTACAACTGGACATCATGGAATCTGTCAACTGCAGGGTTAATGTCTGGCATAATCATGCACTAGTGTGATCATAGTGGTACGTAACTATGAGCACATATATCTGATATATAACAAAGAACAGGTTATATGTTATTTTATAAACTAAAGTGTATGACTTGGTGTGCAGCTATCAGCGTACTTAACGTCCAGAGAGTATATGCATATCAGTGTCTAGACACACTTAACGTGCGAGGGTTTAGAGACACCGGAAAAAGCTGGACTCCCAACCATAGGCCATGAAACTGATGCAAAGGGCAACATTCCAGGAAAGCGTCCACGCGGTTGATAGCATCTTTGGCCGCAGGAGGCTGGCATTATCTTTCTGCATCAAAAGCACAGAAACGTAGCCCCATAATCAGGTGAAATAAATGTCTCATTGTAGATTTTTACAAGTAATATCTGCCAACATGATACATTCAGATAAACATGAAGATAAATGTCAAGTAAATTGGAGTAATGTTATTGCGATAACAGCTAAACATGAAGATAAATGTCAAGTAAATCGAAGTAAATGTTATTGCGATAACAGCTAAACATGAAGATAAATGTCAATTAAATCGAAGTAAATGTTATTGCGGTAGCAGTTAAACATGAAGATAAATGTCAAGTAAATTGGAGTAATGTTATTGCGATAACAGGTAAACGTGAAGACAGAATAGTAATTTATTCGCAACATTCAGTAATTAGTGTAACTTTTATTGTAATTAGATCAAATTATCTGCTTGTAAACGCGACGATGAAAGTGCATTAACACCAAACAACTACACTAATTCTTGCTACTTAATGCATGCTGCCAAAAGTAAATACCTTTCCGAGTATAGTCCCAGGCCACCGTGGTATAGCTTAATTGCCAGGAGCTGTAAAATTAGTCCAAGAAGCCGCAGTCATCCTCCGCAGCCGCTTAGCCCTCGAGTCGAAATCAGTCGCTAAACTATCAACTGCTAGCGACTTTGAAGCAGAACTTGGATCAACGTTTTCAACTATAGGATGCTATGACGACCTGCTTGATTCGAGAAGAAAGGCATTGCTGTAAGAGATGCCGTAAAGAACTTTTCAACAGCAAACAGTGTTGCAACTGAAAACGCCATTGTGACAATGGTCTCTGTTGATTCTGATGGAAGTAGCGGCAGTAATGATACTGGTGACAATATGGTGGTTGCAAGCGACAGCATAAGCTGCATTGAATTGTATGCAACACCTGCTAGCAACAGGATGAAACGAATTCAGAAGCATACACTGTGCGCGAACGACTGCGGATGTTATAGACTGGGCGAGGAGATCAGGAACTATCTGCTATATAAACCCCTATTGAATAAGACGATGATCCTAGGGCATTTTGGAGAATTGTCAGTTTCCCACTAATGAAGCTCTTGCAAAGAATGTTCTCACTCAGAACATCTCTTCAGTCTAGGTTGAAAACATGTTTTCAACCTCCTCCAGGGAGCTGCTGTTGAACGGAAAGAGGTCAACCCTCGCTCTCTGTAAAGCTAATTGGCTCTAATTCATCCACGACAATAAATATCTCTCTCCTTCCAACTGGAATTAATCCCTCCTCGGAGTATCATTCATCCATGACAATGCACTGCGCTAACATAACCAGCACTAAATGATTGCAGCATGTTGCACACACTAGACTCTCCGAAACTGGTTACGTTACTGTTACGTTCATCCATGCATTTGTCGTGAACGGTCTGAGTTGCTAAACTGCTCAACTGCGGCTGATTACTGATTGTGTCAAGGAATACAGATTAGATTGCAGGCTGAACGAGAACTGCTGTCTGCAGTGAATCCTCCAACTTAGTCGTATGTTTTATACCCTTTGTAAAAACTCGTATGCGGTTGTCACCTTCGTTCATAAGTTCACATTAACATTTCACAGCCGGTCAGTAGTACATTATTCGGTAAAATGCATTACATTTTTACCATTACATAAGAAGTCGATAGCAAGTCGGTGAACCAGTCGACAAGTTTATGCGATTTAGTCAGGTGATAAACAAACGACTTAGTCGCTAAGTCATAAGTCAGTCGCTAACTCATGAAGTCGGTCTTTTATTCCTTAGCTACTGACTTCGGGGATTACTGCAATTCAGTTAGTGTTTGGGCATTTCTTTTGAAAGTGTTGGCCTAAAGGGTTTCCATGTCTCCAGTAAAATATTTTCATGTAGCTCAGCACATGTAGAAGCGAGCAAATATAGGACATATGTTCTGTATCAGATATTTTCCATATATACTTTCCATTGGCTGTTTTTAGATTAAGATACATAGGGGCGGTGCAAAAATGCAAGGGAAGACTTTCAAAACCTAGAGAAAAGGTAATTCGTGCATAGGTGGGGCAATATATTCTTTAGCTATGTAATTTAGCTCATATGTATCTGTGTATATAGATGTGTAGGTTTGTATGTGTCTATGCATTTATGCATGCATGCAGGCATATATGTATGTATATGTGTATATGTGTGTATGTATGTTTTATGTATCTATGTGCGTATATATGTTTGTGCGTATGTGTATGTATGCATACACATACACATATATGGTGTCAAGAGCTAAAATTCGTTTTACCTGTATGTCATGGTGACACATGGGAAGTCGTTACACCTGTCTGTCTTTGTGGGTGTGTCGTAGGGACTCTATATAATTTTTAAAATCATTAAGAACAATTAGATGTTCACAACCCAGCGCTTCATAACTAACAGAAATGCTTGGCGTTGGCTTCGTGAATGCAAAAACACATTAAATAGCTGTCAGCATAGCATTTATCTCCGCTTTGCATGGAAACACCACGACTATTTTGAATGCTATGGATTATTCGCATTTGATCGCCTGCAGGAAATGAGTAGCCTATTCATATTTATGCACTTTATATTGAAGATAAGTTGTCATGAGACATTATAAAATAACAAACATCGCAGTCCACAGTTGATTTCGGTCTATACGATGTGAAGTGCCACCAGACTTCAATAGGGCCTTAGAGTAATGACGTCAGGTATAACCAAACATCCAACTAAGAGGAATTGCATAGGAATATTGCAACATTGCAACTGCAGCTGCAGGAGTTTACTCCTACATTATGAATTTCGGACTTCAGCACTGTGATGTATTTTTAAATTCCAACGGTCACAGAAGTAGGCAATTGAAGACAGTCCCGGTGACAAAAGTCAGTTCGAGTATATATAGTGTATATATATAGTATATATATATATAGTTCGAGTATATATATATATCGAGTATATATATATATATATCGAGTAGCTATAGTATATATAGTATATATAGAGTATATATAGTATATATAGTATATATACTATACTATATATAGTATATATACTATATATAGTATATATACTATATATATTGGCGAAACACGAGCCAGATTTCGATCAGGGATGCATTTCAAACGTTCAGAGCTTATCAGATTTCAAAGATATTTTGCATAGAAGCATTTATGTATTTGTGTATGTATTTATGTATGTATTTATCGCACCGATATTACGGTTCAAAGCAACTGAAGAGTGGCAAAACATTTGCAAATCGAGTTGTTATTTTATTTTAAATAGGTTCGCAAAGCATGAAAGATAACCTCCTACATGGAAATAGCCTGCCTAACAAAGCGAGTTGCACAGAAACGCATATTGGGCAGGTGCAAGGGACCTGGGATGGTTATCTTCGGCCCACACAGAAAAACTTAGGTTTAATATTAATTAGGCCCATTATAAATTAGCACTATTATCAATGAGGTCTTTCATAAATATTATGTCTGTTGTACAGTAGGGTTAAAATTAAAACAGGGTTCTCTTGATGGCGGGCAGTAGAGGACAATATTGAAGTTTAAGAAGAAAATCCACTGCGAATGAGGTCAGTTGTAAAGGAAGTTTACCATAACCGTATACATATTATCTCGCTTGCAGGATCTGACTATTCGCGTTCTGCATTTCATACAGAAATTGCAAGGGAACATAGCAAACATCGTATGAGATTCAGTTCATACTGGATTGAATACTTGAAAATCAGAGGAACCTTTGAAAGTCTTAATAAATATTTCCGGATGATTTGTTATTTATTTACGTATTTTTTAGCAACAATAAACAAGATAAAATTAACTTTGCAATACGTCATGTCGACAAAGCAGCTTTTAGCTTGATGAAATATAAAATGACTTATTCCTCGCATCTTTTGTTTTTTCAGAAAGTAACATTCGTTTCAACTATGCTGAAAGTTGTTCCATTTCTAGCAATAATCGTATTGCACGCCGTATCAGTTGAGTCAGTAACAGGATTCTCTTAATGGCTGGCAGTAGAGGGAAAGACTGAATTGTAAGAAGAAAATCCATCGTGAATCGGAAATAAGCCTGAACCAGTGGAGGGGAAGTTCCCATTGTCTCTCCTATAAATTAATTACGGTGGTAATATATTATAAGATGGATTTGAATGAGCGGGTCGCTCTTCCGGAACCGTGCATTTCCGACATTTTCTTTCTCGTCGGTCTAAGTAAGAGTTAGGTTGCCCAATGTTTTCATATTAGATCTGGTCTGACACGAGGAAAAGCCACGACGATTGGCATCGCCATGCAGGCGTCTTCGTCGGCCACGAAAACAGTTATTCCTCGAGCGCATTAAAATACCCGGATGCAAGAGCAGATGTAACCTGCAGTCGGTCGATAGGGCGCTGCATAAATCTACGACAGGTAACGGGCCGACTATAATCAACATCACAGTCGTCGGCGCCGCTCGGCCAGTGATATATGGAGACATGGAAAACGAGGATGTTGAAACGACGGCAGCATCGGCAGGAGGCAGTGATTCGTGCGAGATGCGGTTGTTGTCGCGAGCCGTTGCTGAAGGCAAAGATGTTTCCTCGTGCGCGGTTCCTCAGCAATCAGCGCCGCATCTCGGTCCAGAACGGAGCCTGATGATGAGGCTGTTCCGCTACCTTGACCTTCATAATCAGCGGGCCCCGTCGTCGAGATCCGGTCAAGGTCACGAACAGCTCGAGGGAGCGACGGAGCTCGTGCGTTCGACGAGGCAGACGGAGTCGAGGCTGATGAACTTCAAGGACCTTCTGCAGTTTTATCTCGAGTGTACTTCGGCACATGGATTACCAAGGGCGGCCAGGTCAAGCAGTCTTGTTCGAAGGGTCCTCTGGGTTGGGACGTTCTCATTCTTCGTCGCCTACTTCATGTACCAGTTTGCCTCTCTTCTTACGATGTTCTACAACTTTCCGGTCGGAGTCAAAATAATCATGGAACAAAAGTTGGTCTACATATTCATTCATATGATATTTTATTAAGGTTTGCTTACTGAATTGCGCTGTATTGTGTTGGGTAAAGAAGTTCATAAAGACGCAGTATAAAAAATATTCAGATGCATAACCCCTACATGCATTGTATATCAGTGCAGTGTAGTGTAGCATAGCATAGCATTGCATAGCATAGCATAGTATGAGTATAAGTATAGCACAGCATAGTATAAGTATAGCATAGTATAGTATAGTACGGTAAACGTACAGTAGAGTATTAGTATAGTTTAAGTATAGCACAGCATAGTATAAGTGTAGTGTAGTATAGTATAAGTATAGTATGGTATTGTTTTAGTATAGTTTAGTATGGTATAAGTATAGTAACAGTATGATATAATTATTGTAAGAGTATGGGAAAAGTATGGTAAGAGTATAGTTTAAGTATAGTAAGATTAAGGTATAAGTACAGTAAAAGTATACTACACTTATATCATATTGTTACTATACTTATACCATACTGTTACTATACTTATGCCACACTGTTGCTATACTTATACCACATTGTTGTTATACTTATACCATACATGTGCTATACTCGTCCAATCGCGATAGTTGTCTCATTTAACTATAGAATGCCTACAGTTCGATTCTATGGAACAGTTAAAACTGGCAATTGCATGAGCTGAGCTTCTGCCGATCTTAGCAGCTCGCCTCACTTAACTGTTCTTGAGAGAGACGATGCTAGATGAGCGACGAAACAATAAATGACTTCTTACCTAACTCTAGCCTTCCTTGTCTTACCCTGCTTTAGCTTTACCCTACCCTACCTTGACTTGCCTTACCTTACCTTTCCTTACTATTACTGCATTTTTTAAGCATATGCGTCTTTTTAAGGTTTACAGACCTCCATGGACCTAAATTTAATTCTTGCAGTGAATCGTCTTATGTAGCCACCACATCAACTGTGATAACATATCATTCGTACAACACACTTAAATCCTCCCAACCCTCCTATCTTCGTCAATTATTTACTATCCAACCACTCCGTTCAACCCGCTCCTCATCTGTCCTAACACTTCTTCGCCCTCCTGTCACCTCATCCTTAAAATTTGGAAATCGCTCCATAGCCATAGCTGCCCCACCCCTTTGGAATAAACTCCCGCCAGAATTGCGACAGTTGTCTGGTCAATCACACGAACTCACCAACACTTCACCTCTTTCAGTTTCTGCACAGGTCTTTCACTCAAGACTGAAAACACTTCTTTTCCAGAAATCTTATCCTGATTCTTCGTCTTCCCCTTATCTCTCTTCTCGCTTCAATTTCAAACAGCATCCACCGTAGCCGTCCGACTGTCTGAGTGCCTGACTCCTGGATCTTGACCCTTTGCCTCTCGATTTTGTTTTGACTGAGCGCCTGTGAATAAGCTGGTTCCCGCGACTTAGCTTTCGTTGAGCGCTGTAGAAATCTCGAGATTACGATTACGATTACGATTACGATTCGTAGCCTATAGCTCCAGCAGCAGAAGCAGTCAAAGCGTAGCTAATGGCTTAATGCCCTTCGACAAGATAATCCAATTTCATTGGTCATTGAAATATGACAACATGCAACCATAGTTGCACTGCAACAAAGTTAGCTGCCCACCCGAATTGTCTATAGGCGCTGGAGGAGAGTCTGTCACTAGCAATACATGGCTAGGTCAACATCGCATAAGACAACCAGTGAGAACAGTTTGGCAGAGATAAGGAGGGAGTGGGAAGGGGTGGATGTCCTCAACACGTTCAGCCTTGAGCCTGTCTTTGTAGCCAGAGTCAAATTACGCTTTACGTTGTGGCAGTAATAGAAAATGAATAAGAAACAGCTAGATGTAACAAGATAATATTACGGTTATCGCTAATTCACAACGTAATCTGTCAACAATAATGGCCATACATGCATACATGCGCAGAGACATACATGCGTACATACATACATACGTACACACACATACATACATACATTCATACTTTCAGAGGCATACATGCGTACATACATACGTACATACGTATACATACATACATACATACATACATACGTACGTACATGCATTCATACTTCCAGAGGCATACATGCGTACATACATACGTACATACGTATACATACATACATACATACTAGCACATGCATACAAGCATTCATACACACATACATACAAACATACTCGCACATACATATGGCAGGTACGTCGTGTGCTAATTCGTCTTCTGAGTCATTTTGGCGGAGTTCTCGTCTTAATGCGGAACTTGCTCGATAATTTCTGACATTTTTCAACGTCTGCTGTTGCTGAGTTTGCGTGTCGGAAGTAATCTTCGTCTCTGCAGCAAATTTCGAACATTTTGGATGGTATTTTTTACGCATATTATCTTGGCGTAAGTGGGTGCATGACGAGAGATGGGCTTCCTGGAGACGGTCGAGCATCAAATCTACGAACTAATGTAACCCATCTTCAGCCATGTAATGGTCTCGGCGGAGAACGAGTGACGAGGGTCTTAGGAGTATCTTCGACGAACAGTCACGGGTGACCCTTCGACCTACCGACCGGTAAGCGACGAATTCCTGTTCTACTCAGACCCAGCGGTTCGAGAGATAGCCGCACTATGTGACATTTACCACCAATGAGAGGATGCTGGGTGGTGGTGGTGGTGTCGTATACCGCTGATCTTTCGGCCATTCGTCACTCTGTGACATTTACCACCAATGAGAGGCTGCTGGGTGGTGGTGGTGGTGTCGTATACCGCTGATCTTTCGGCCATTCGTCACTCTGTACTATCGACTCAACTTGGTCCAGGGACTTTGGACATCGTGTCTTCTGTCAACTATGGATGGGAATCTGTTGGTTGGGTTCCACGTGTGTGCGTGAGCCCACCAGTGGTGACTCTTCTAGTTCTAGCTCTAGTCATCTGTGCATTGTTTCGTTTGCTGACGTACTTTCTGTTCTTAATAACATTAAAACTATATAGGCTAGAGTAGGCAGTGCTTTTGTGAGGTACGAAAAGGCGCTATATCAAATGTTCAGGTGACTAACTAACTGACTAACTAACAAACATACATACATAAATACATGCATAAATAAATATATTCATACATAAATACATACATACGTAAATACATACATATGTACATACATGCGTTATTACCTACAAACGTACATACATACATCCATACATAAATACATACATACAAACATACATACATACCAACACACACACACACACGCATGCATACGCACATCCTTCATAAAGCCGTGGGATCGTGGCGTGAGTACCAATAGAACCTTCCAGAAATTGCTATCGTTTATCAAATTGTGAAATGTTAAACGCAATGTATTTTGATTTTATTAGTCGTTTTCATTTAATTTCTTCGGAATCCCATTATTTTATTTTCAGACTAGTTACACCACTAACACAGTCATCGTGTCATCGAAGTCTCTGATCTTTTTTGTCTAGAGTCAGATGAAACGAATTTGGATGATTAGGTGACGGCCATACATAACTGCTAATGAGTAAATGGAAGATTATGCTTCATCTGGCGACAAGGCTAATTGAATAAGCGAACGTTTCAGGAGTTGATGGACCCAAAGCTTTGTGTCCATCGGATGTTGATTTTAGGAGGATTTCTCTGATGTCTTTCCGGGATTTTCCAGCACAGTGACCCCAGAATCGATGCAGCTACTTAAGGATCGACATCTTGAAGAAGCGAGGATAAGAACTAGGTCATAATTTAAACAGGATTATTAAGTTCTAATCTGGCTTTTTCTTCGATGCAACAAAATAGAAAGAAATGGATAAGAGGGCATTGACAACTAGACGGCATTAACTCCAGGCAGGCAGATGATTGTGAATGACATTCGATTTCTCCTACGGGAATTAAATGTAAATGTACACGTTTTTTCTATAGCGACCATATGGCCTCGATCCTGTTCATTTTTCAATGAATTAATCGAGTGAGATCCTTCACCACCGCTGTCCGTCTGAATGGGCGCCACACCATTTAAGGCCCCCGTGCACGGACCGTGCTAAATGCATATAACAAGGCTACGTTTCGTCGTGAAGCACAGAATGCTGATGCCCTTGCGCATGGATATGTAGGCCTGTTACCTAACACGGCATTAGAAGTTTCTTATTATTTTTTAAAAATTGTAATAATAAAGAATTATTATTATTATTACTATTATTATTATTATTATTATTATTACTACTACCACCACTATTACTATTATTATTACTACTACTACTATTATTATTATTATTATTATTATTATCATCATCATCATCATCATCCTATATGTTCATAGTAGAGTTCCGGAGAAGCAGATGGCGTTCCCACGCTGGACAGCTATTATTATTTTTATTACTACTACTACTACTACTACTACTACTACTACTATTATTATTATTATTATTATTATTATTATTATTATTATTATTATTATTATTATTATTATTATTATTATTATTATTATTATTATTATTAGTGCAGTTGCTCATGCATGAGGCCAGTTACGCAGCGAGTATAAAACCCTTGAGGCGTATCATGTTTGCCTATAAACTCCGCCACTGCCTTACTCGGGAGGTGCCAGTTCCAAGCCGAGATAAAGGAGGAGGGAGACACTAATCATCTTCATTATGACACAGCGTCGTTAAACAGTAACTACGAACAAAATATGTCTACCTACAGTTAAACTGGAGTTATTTGAACACTCAAAGACACAAATCTTATCCGTCAATCAATTCCATGCGACCTGAAGGTACACGTGTTTTAGAGATTTAAATCTCGGACTAGTACGGTCCGTTCACGGGGACCTTAAATGGCGTGGCTCCCATTCAAACGGGCAACGGTGGTGAAGGATCTCACCCGATAAATTCATTGCAAAATGAGCATGGTCGAGGCCATACGGTCGCTATATAAAACCATGTTTGTTTACATTTACATGTAATAAGGTATCTTACGCTAATCGGTCAAGATTGTCAAGCTTGTGGAGCACAGTGACTACTCTGTTTCGAGAAAATCTGTGGGTGATACAAGTGCAATGACTTTATAAGTACTCAATAAAACATGCGCTAAAGCCTGTTGTTGAAAAGCGGCTCCCAACTGCGTGTTCTTCGAGCCGTACTTTTCCAGTCCGCAGCTCATTTCTCTTATACAGAGAGCGGGTTCGACTTGGTTGATTTGAGTCATTAAAGAGCGTCAATGGCTAGGTGAATGAACACGTGCTATCGCCATACTTCTCAGACAATTCCAGTCATTCTTCTCTTCGCATGGTGCCATTTTCTGCACAGTGGGACGTTGATCTCTCCCTCCTTTTGGCCTTAGTTTGGTTTCCCTTTTGCGTAGTCTGTTAGGAAATCCAGATAAGTCAATCTAACTCACAAATGGCATCTGATAGCGGTCAGCAACGCGGTGCTCTGAGATATATCCGTAGCAAGAGGCTTCAAGCGGTTCAAATGAACCCCCTCCATCTAGCAGTTCATTTTACATTTTCTGCAATCAACCAGTTAGTTTCATCTGTTCTCCTTCCACGATATGCCCCCTCCCTCTTGAGCGACTTCTCGTGCCTCTGATTCAAGTCTAACGTTTGCAAAGATTGAATCAGAGATACCTTGTCCCTACCTCATACATAGCTAACTTTATATGACCTAACGCCTACGATTCCTCGCTCAGCCGACGGACACATGGCGTGCTGACAAATGTCTAACTTACTTATTTACTTACTCACTTACTAACTTACTTTTCTACCTCCTGATCAGAATGTTCTTCACGTTCTCTACCCACGTGTTGACAAATGTCTTACTTACTTATTTACTCACTTACTAACTTAGTTTTCTATCCCATGATCAGAATGTTCTTCACGTTCTCTACCCACGTGTTGACAAATGTCTTACTTACTTATTTACTCACTTACTAACTTACTTTTCTATCCCATGATCAGAATGTTCTTCGCGTTCTCTACCCACGTTCTTTCGATCAATCTTCACAGCGCTGTATCCGTCCGTCATCAGCAAGGCTACAACATCTGTCTCGATCTTCCGCTTGCTTTCTTTCCTTCCATTCTGCCGTCGATACAAGTTCCTCGAAGGAAGTCTCAGCATGTGACTAAGCCATTTCTTCCATCCCATTCTTACCATTTGCAGCGCTTCTCTGTTGCGTTTCTGTTACTGTTTATCTTAAGGTCTTTCACAAATTGCAAAACTTCTTCATTTGTTCATGTTCCTGTCGATCATAAATGACTTTGACTTGCCTTAAATGACTTTGACTTGTCTTAAATGACTTTGACTTGCCTTAAATGACTTTGACTTGCCTTAAATGACTTTGACTTGTCTTAAATGACTTTGACTTGTCTTAAATGACTTTGACTTGCCTTAAATGATTTTGACTTGTCTTAAATGACTTTGACTTGCCTTAAATGACTTTGACTTGCCTTTTATACCTCACTTTTGCATAGTTATTGCTGCCCAACAGCAATCTGGAAACTGGCAGACTAGGTGGGTTTATCAGACCCTTTTTGGTTACCTTTAGACTTGCACATCGGTCACTTGGAATATATCGATTATTTTCTGATTGTTGTTATTGTATTGATTTGGGTTTGGTATTCAGTCAGTAAATGACCATTTTATTTCGGTCATATTTCGTTTTATTTCACTTCCAGGCGAGTGATAGAGTTTCCTGCCGTCACCGTCTGCAATTTGAACATGATGAAGGTCAGTCGACTGACTGAGGATCCCAAGTACTGGAACCTTGGAAAGATCGACATCAAGATCAAGAAGGAAGTCCAACATCTGCTCAGTTCCTTGCACTTGGAGGAGACTCATAGCTCGGCGGATCCTGTCCCCCGACCGGCGATCAGCCACAGTGATGGTGATAAAGAACTGATGAGATTCGGAAAAGATCCCACGAAGAAACCGGGTCCAAAAATCCTAAGACGAGAATTGAAACTGTTGAACAGAAAAAATGCAGACGGCCAGAACCAGTCTTCAACTGAGTATACGCCAGCGAACGTCACCGTCAAGGAGCAGCCCGGAAGAGGGCTAAAAGCAGCCTGGATCAACACGACCTCGAAGGAGTCTGACACTGAAACATCTTCGGTGTTTGATTCGCTCCTGCGCAATAAGAAACACGCCCAATTCCGCAAAGTCTCCGATGATCTTCCGCGTGACCTTAAGGACTTCAAGTATCACGAGAACAACTTCGGCACTGTCTCCAACGATTATGATTTCGATGAACTAATGGCTCACTCGATGACGGCCGATTACAGCGATCTGTTCGACCTGCTGAAACCGACCAGTGAAGACCTGGAGAAGTACGGACACAGGGCAAAGGATTTCATCATCCAGTGCAGTATGGATTCGAAAAATTGCTCATACAGGTATTCACCGCTCACAGTTTCAAAGCATAGTAATATTATTGAAAGCGATAACTAAGTATTTAATTTAAAGGGTACGCTCTCATAACACGCTGACCAATATATCAACCAACGCTCACTCACTTCGAAGTATAACCACAGTCAGGTAATCGTAATCCATTGGAAAGGTTCAGTTCAAATGCGAGAGGTCAGAAACACCCGAAGCTAGGATACAGCTAAAGTCTGGATAAGACGGGTATGGATTCTGGGCCTCTGTGATATTAGAGAATTTGCAGAGCAGAAAAATGCATGCAGCAGATTCGAAACTTCGGAAGAAAAGTAGTCTTTATCAAGGGAGCGAAGGCAGAAACAAATGGAAAAGAAGGATTCGTGTGGCTGACCCCTCTCCTAGGAGGGATTAATTCCAGCCAGAAGGAAGAAGAAGAAGAAGAAGAAGGAGAAGAAGAAGAAGAAGGAGAAGAAGAAGAAGAAGAAGAAGAAGAAGAAGGAGAAGAAGGAGAAGAAGAAGAAGAAGAAGAAGAAGGAGAAGAAGAAGAAGAAGACGAAGAAGAAGAAGAAGAAGAAGAAGAAGAAGGAGAAGAAGAAGAAGAAGAAGAAGAAGAAGAAGAAGAAGAAGAAGAAGAAGAAAAGGTCCAAGACGTCATTCTTTAAGTAAAGCAGTAGGTAGGAATCAAGTCAATAGCACGTTGTTTTTGATAGAAATCTAGTTTTAATAGAGATGTCATATAAGTGTTATCATTACATTACAGAATCTCCTGCCCGCTGGTTCCTTATCCGATTCTTTGGACAGCTAAGATTCGGTTGCTTTCCTAATGCTTTCTCGTCAAATTTTTCCGAAGGAGCATAAGCTACGTGATCGTGATATCATATAACCTTAGAGAAAAATTGAGTATTAAAGCGCTGGTGTATAGATCATGTAGCCTTATAGAGATAATTAGAAGATTTACTTGGGTCTGTACATGACGAGGATTGCACGTCGGGGTTTCTCGCTACCGAGAATGCTTTCCTACAGATTCACGCCTTAAAATGCAACTGGATTGGTCAAACGAGGACGGAACATCTCGCTGAAGATGGCAATTACTGTGGTCCAGGATCGTAGTCGTAATCGTAACCCCGAGATTTCTACAGCGCCCAAAGAAAGTCACGTGACGGAGACCAGCTTATTCACAGGCGCTCAGTCAAAACAAAATCGATAGGCAAAAGTGTTCGGTTCAAGGTCAAGATCCAAGAGTCAGGCAGAGAAACAGTATGGTCTCTGATGACTGCTTTGACCAACTCCCATATTTACTCAACGGAAGGTGGAAATCGATTGTTTGATGCCCATGCGTCCATTGCGCATTCTCTCCCTAAAAGCCGGATGCATAAGGCTTCCAGGATGGGAAATAATATACAGGCAGGTAGCAAGAAGGACAGCAAAACCTGGGCGGCATGTAGACCTGCAGGTTGAATGTGTGAACCACGAGGTCGCCCCGTTGACCGGGAGATGCAGTGGGTGGACATTCGCCTACAGCCTGAACTTGGGAAGAATGTCGTCCCTTTTGGCTTTGTCGGGTACATATATTGATTGTTCATTCTGTAATGGCGCTATATTAATGAATCATTGCATTACGCTTGAGTACAGCGCATTACGTCATATCGCATCATATTCCGTCATATCACATCATCGTATCATATCACATCACATCATATCTGCAGTCACAGTCTTCTAAAAAAGCTACACAGCCCATGACTACATTACACCATACTGTGCTGTAATGTGTAACACTAAACGGCATAAACTACATTGATATAGTGTAGTGTAACTAGGCAACTATGTAGCACATCTAGTATTTTATGTAAATAGCTGCGCTGATAATTGAAAACGTAAATAAACAAAGTGATCCACGTGTAAAGCTGCAGCTGCTCTATAGATGATGATAAATATGAAATTAAATTATTTCCTTACCTGGCGACTGTATACGAACTCCTGAAAGAGATTTTATTCCGTTCAACTGCCTTGGTGTAATCAAACATCTTGATTTTTTTGCGCCGCTCTAAGACCACATCCGGTGCTAGAGAAACACTGAAACCCCAAGATCGTTGTCCATAACAACCTGAACAAAGTCGACATTTGCTAAGAAGTCTGTTGTAGGAAATCACTCTAAGAAAATTGGTTAAAAATCATGGATGCATTTAAAGAAGAGGAAGACAGCTTTTGCGACAGAAGCGTTTAAGAACCTGCAAACGACTAGAGACGGCCATCATCTCTGGTTTTATACATCCTAGAAAATATGGTTGGTTTCCGATGGCTGGAAGGACCACAAGATCAACTGCAATTTAAAACCGCCAAGATCCCCTGATACTGTCTCTCTGCCTAACTCTTTGATCTTGACCTTGAACCGAACACTTTTGCCTATCGATTTTGTTTTGACTGAGCGCCTGTGAATAAGCTGGTCTCCGTCACGTGACTTTCTTTGGGCGCTGTAGAAATCTCGGGGTTACGATTACGACTACGATCCTGGACCACAGTAATTGCCATCTTCAGAGAGATGTTCCGTCCTCGTATGACCAATCCAATTGCATTTTAAGGCGTGAATCTGTAGGAAAGCATTCTCGGTAGCGAAGAAGAAATTGAATGTTCTAAAGGAGTTGGGCTTTATTTGGGAAACCTCACATACATATAATAGTATAATTATTATCTGACCTATGACCTATCAACCGACGTAATAGCACAGAAAACGACTTGGTACACAGCAAAGAACTTAGTGTTGTGAAATTAAGACTTTCATTGTGCTGTTATTATTATTTCAGCATTTATTAAGCGCCACTATCTAATGACTAAGTATCAATCGATGGCGCTGAGCAGTTGTAGTGGAGAACTCGCTCAAGGTCCCTACACGGTGGCCGCCTGAGTGGAGGCTCGAACCTGTACTCTCCGCATTACAAGCCGAGCACTCTAACGAATCGGCTAACGTGCGCTAAGCCGATTGCTTTTGTGAAATGTGGCCATCCTACCAACTAAAATGCGAGAAGTATAGGGAAGCACACATTACAATGCTTGGCTCGTGTTCACTGAATACATTATACACCTAAAACAGAAAAAGCACGAAAAAAGCACACAGAGACTGGATAAAGGATTGAATAGCAGACACTTTGACAGCAGCTGTGTTCTGTGTAACTAAATGATCAAGCGATTCCCCGATGGACAGATGCGAGTTCACTGCAGCGCCGACGGCATGCAAGATACGTCTGACTCCTTATGCAGAAAATATGCCTAATGAAAAGGTTCTCTTTGCGTATCTGTGTGTCTGTCTGTGTGTGCATGTCTGTCTGTTATTTTACTGCGATTGCTTATTTTGTTGTTTTGCGTCCAAAGATAAACATTGTGTAGAAGTCATTTGCCTGATTAGAACCGGTGACAATTAATTATCCGAGCGGCGTTGAAACCAACCTAGGAATATTGCATGCAAATATGTGTGAGGTGAAAGCCTAATTCGAATGCATGTGTATGTCATCCAGACACTTGTTATAGCGTCTTATGAATACCTCATAAGAGCGCTGCCTGAGCTAATCTAAATGGTGTTAACGTTCACAGCGTTCATTTGCAGCCCAAATGATGCACATACAACCGGAAAAGTCATCACTGACAGGCTCTCGCACACACGTAGAACAACCAACGGAGTCCCATTCGCAGTTGACGGTTGACACCATTGCAAGCACCTCTTGCACCTCACCCCTTGAAATTTCTGCACAGGTCTTTCCCTCAAAACTGAAAACACTCCTCTTCTGATTCTTCCTCTACGCCTTATCTCACTTTCCGGTTCAATTCCAAGCAACATCCACCATAGCCGCCTGTCTGCCAGCCTGCCTGCCTGCCTGCCTGCCTGCCTGCCTGCCTGCCTGCCTGCCTGCCTGCCTGCCTGCCTGCCTGCCTGCCTGCCTGCCTGCCTGCCTCCTTGTCTGCCAGCCCGCCTGCCTGCCTGCCTGCCTGCCTGCCTGCCTGCCTGCCTGCCTGCCTGCCTGCCTGCCTGCCTGCCTGCCTGCCTGCCTGCCTGCCTGCCTGCCTGCCAGCCTGCCTCCTTGTCTGCCAGCCTGCCTGCCTGCCTGCCTGCCTGCCTGCCTGCCTGCCTGCCTGCCTGCCTGCCTGCCTGCCTGCCAGCCTGCCTCCTTGTCTGCCAGCCTGCCTGCCTGCCTGCCTGCCTGCCTGCCTGCCTGCCTGCCTGCCTGCCTGCCTGCCTGCCTGCCTGCCTGCCTGCCTGCCTGCCTGCCTGCCTGCCTGCCTGCCTGCCTGCCTGCCTGCCTGCCTGCCTGCCTGCCAGCCTGCCTCCTTGTCTGCCAGCCTGCCTGCCTGCCTGCCTGCCTGCCTGCCTGCCTGCCTGCCTGCCTGCCTGCCTGCCTGCCTGCCTGCCTGCCTGCCTGCCTGCCTGCCTGCCTGCCTGCCTGCCAGCCTGCCTCCTTGTCTGCCAGCCTGCCTGCCTGCCTGCCTGCCTGCCTGCCTGCCTGCCTGCCTGCCTGCCTGCCTGCCTGCCAGCCTGCCTCCTTGTCTGCCAGCCTGCCTGCCTGCCTGCCTGCCTGCCTGCCTGCCTGCCTGCCTGCCTGCCTGCCTGCCTGCCTGCCTGCCTGCCTGCCTGCCTGCCTCCTTGCCTGCCTGATCTTGACCTAGAACCGAACGTTTCTTGCCTATCCTTTTGTTTGACTGAGCGCCTGTGAATAAGCTGGTTCCCACGACTTAGCTTTCGCTGGGCGCTGTAGAAGTCTCGAGTCTACGATGTCTATTAAGATATTATGTGTTCGAACATGGGCGACAGGTACGGTCTCTAAACGGGGCCGAGGTTTGTTACTTGCGACCATTTGAGAAATTGTTTCTTAATTAACTTTCATTCTGTCCACTTTTCGCTCTAAGAAGTAATTTAATTTGACATATTTTGGCAGCTAACGATGCCTTAACAACGAACGGCCTTGGTTCGATAGGAGACTAACATGGGGGCTCATTCATAGGCCAAAAAGCCTAGACCATAGTTAAGTCACGACATAAATTGAATCATGTGGGTAGAATAAGTGTTCCTCATATATAATAGTGCATAATAATTACTTAGAATGCATGCATACCTAGAGAATATTGAGTATGTTCTAGAGCAGACCTTGGGATACTCTTATACGCGGCTTCGTTTTAGTTGGCGGCGGGTTGACTTGACATTAAACGTCCTGCATTCGACAAGTAAGAAAAACAACTTCACTTCAATGTTCCGGGGAAACATTTATTCGCGAATCTTCTTCTATCATATCCGGTTCATGACGGGCCAGTTGCAAGCGTCATCACCAGCGAGATGAAGAGCCAACAGTCTACATTTGAAACGTGTTTGCGGACAGACTACGAAGTCTGCGCCAATGTCGGCACTGCGCCACGGCTGCACGATGCCTATTGAGAAGTTTTGATTGATTGATTGATTGAAATTTATTGACATTAGAGCACCAACATACAAGAAAGTGTAACATCAAATACAAACAAGCCATAGCATATGCACATTGCTGGTGCAGGTCAATGGGTCAACCGAAAAGGGTCAGAAAGACCCGCTTAAAACTCGGCTGACCCATTTACAATGTTGCCATATGGCGATTATACAAAAGTGAAAACTTAGACATATGGCAACTGTGCAAAGATTAATTGGGTATGAAAGATTACAGATTACACAGTAAAAATAGCATTATTATAAATCACGTAATTATTTTCAACAAGTCAATCCGTGTACATTAGTGTGATAAAACTGCTACATTTTTCAGAGGCATTAAAACTCCAAATGTTCCTAAACTTTTGTCACTGGTGAGCAAAGTGAATCGATACAACTGAGACTTTGCAACAGACTCTTGAAAGACAGTAACGACTCTACCTGCACAAGAAAGCCGCAGCAGCGCACGATGCTGGTTTGCAAGCGAGCTGTATAATTAACAAACTTGTTGCCAAGCTGCTGAAGTTGCAGAGGGATGGTGAGTTTATGAAAGAATGCTTGATCGAAACCGCAACTGCAACTCTTGCCACCAGACAAGGTACGGTTGCTGCGTAGCTTGTCGTTTGAATGGCACGTCACCAGCAGTTCATGAAAAGCCTTTTCTTCAGCCTGAATACAAATAAACTCGGGATTGGTTTCCGATTGGACCCCTAGACGACCAATACAAGTCCCACCTGGCCCGCAGGACCGCATCCCAGTTGGCATATCTGGACTTTCGCTAGTAGTTTCTAGACTCTAAAGCATAACATTTATAAAGTAAATTAAAGCTTCCATGTCCAACGAGGAACGTAAGAGAGGCGCTCATTTCCTTTTCTTAGGCCCTTGACCTGGCAAGGGACGAATCCTAAAGTCCTGGACTCGGGATCAATGCATCGCAGGACATGAGCTTATAGTATGATATATTATTATTAAATAGAACTTGTAGATGGAGAAGGAAAGAATATTATATATAGAGGATGTCAGAGGGAGAGGGAGAGAGCAGGGGTAAAGAGCAAATGACGAAGAAAGACATGTGTATTAAATGGATACATGGATGGACTGACTTGCAGTATAGATGTGAACGTTGTTTATCTTACCTTTCTTAATTAATTAATTACATTTTCCCATTAAATCTCAACGGCTGGTAATAATTAGTTTTCTACAAAAATGGGATTATTTTCTCGGACTGTCCAAATATAAATACAGGGCCAGTAAACCTGGTCGGACTTCAACATCGGCTGATCAGCACAGGAAGAATATTGGGCAAAAGTTGCTTTTGTGGAGGGATTTTGTAGCGCTATGAAATGTTGCGTCTTATGATATAACGTAATGCATTGTATTGCATTGAATTGTATTGTATTGCATTGCATTACACTCAGTTGTATTGCATTGAATTGTATTGCATTGTATTGTATTGTATTGAATTGTATTGAATTGCATTGAATTGTATTGGATTGTATTGCATTACATTGTATTGCATTGAATTATATTGCATTGAATTGCATTACATTGAGTTGTATTGCATTGAATTGTATTGCATTGTATTGCATTGAATTGTATTGTATTGCATTGAATTGTATTGTATTGTATTGCATTGAATTGCATTGAATTATTTTGCTTTGTATTGCATTACATTGTATTGCATTGAATTGTATTGCATTGTATTGCATTACATTGTATTGCATTGAATTGTATTGCATTGTATTGCATCGCATTGTAGTGTAGTGTATCGAATTATTGTGTAGGGTATTGATTTGCATTGCTTTGTATTATATTCTGCCATATTATATTGTATTCTAAAAATGACAATGTGCAAATTTGAGGTTATTTTACAGCATATGAGTTGCGGTTGACATATGCATATGTATGCGTGTGTATTTACATACATACGCATAAATACACTCATATGCCGTATATACAGAAGACCAAGAAATGACCCATGTGCTAAACTGCTAATGGAGCTGGGCTTTCATTAGTTCATTCTTGCTTTTTCCCTTTCCAATGCCTCAGTCTCTAAATTCCTCGGTATCATCCGTTGCCTTTCTTTATCTGCAAATAATAGCTTTACCCAGATCTATTATCAGGTCTAATATTCGTTTTGCACTGAAGTTGAGAAAGAGTTGATTGAAACTCTGAACAAACTCAAAATGAATTCAGACGAATTGGAAAAATTTCCAAGGGGTCACTCAAACCTTAAACCCATAATATTCGTTTTGCACGGAATTTATGAGGCAGCGTAACCCATACTCCGCGCTGAAGAATATATCCACGCAAACCTACAAGTCTAAGCATAATACTCGTTTTGCATCGAAATTAGGTAGTAGTTGATTCTGTATCACAAAATAATACTCAAAATGAATCCAGGCGAATTGGAAAAGTTGGTATACGACGTTACCCAAAGACTTCTATGGCTGAGCAACATTCACTCAATGAACTCTGCTGTAAGAGGCGATAGACAAAGTTAAGAGCGTAAGATGCCATTGCTTTCGTGTCTATGTAGGGATTTTCACCGACGAGAGAGTCCTTACTTCGGCAACTGTTACACGTTCAACCACGGAGCCGGTGATTACCCGGTTATTTTATCCAGCAAGTACGGATCTCGATATGGTGAGCACATAATATAGTCCTTAGGCTTGTGATATTTGATGTGTATATATATATATATATATATATATTCAGATACATACAAACATGCAGACAGACACACACACCTACACATACCCACAAGCATACGTACATACATACATAAATACAAACATACATACATATTTACATAAATGCACACATATATATATACCTGCCTACTTATATGAATACATTCATAATCCATACACACATACATACTTTCATACATACATAAATAAATATATATGCATACATACACACTTTCATACACACAAATAACACACATACATACATGTATGCATACATACACATATACATACACATATATATACCTGCATACATACATATATTAATACATACACATATGTATACATACACACACATACACACATACATACATAGATAATTAAATACATACATACACACAAACATAACTTCATACATACATAAATAAATAAATAAATATATACATACATACATACATACATGCATACATACATACATACATACATGCATACATACATACAAGAAATTGAGCGGACGAAAGTATGATTCACTGACAGAGATGTAGGTCTACTAAAAGTACAGTTGCATTGTTATTTTTTGCCTGTCAATGTCCCCAATATATAGTAGCCCCAACTAATTGATCGGATAGAGACGAATGAGTAGCGTCAGTCACAGATGTAGTGCAACCTAAGTCTATTCAGTTCTCACCAACTGGTGCCTTTAGAAACAGAAATCGTCTGACGCCTCCTTTCACAGCCGCTTCTATACTCGTCTTATTCACTCTAACTTTAGTCGGCTTAAGAATAACAAGAAAAGAATGGCTGACCATTTCTCAGTAGTACGAGTTGTTTACTGGACACAGCATAAGGCCAACTAGTACACTTAGACACTGGAGGGTCTGTTAAGGAACGACGCTCTCTTCCTCAGCTTATTTTGTTCACTTAAAATGAAGTAGGTTACACTTACAAAAGTAGTATGTTGCACTTTGAAAAGTTGTCCATTGCACATACATGAGTAGTGTGTTACACACATATCTGGTACATGTAGTGAGAAAACGAAATAAAAGTAGTGCTTTTCACATAGATGCTGTGTGACTACCAGGAAAAGCCACATTAGCTGCATGGTTGCATTTCCTGCCAGACAAATTCATGTTCCTGTGCATATGTTTGTGTTATTCGTGAGTGATTGGTGTCTGTGATCGTAGGTCTGCGGTTGACTCTGAACATAGAACACGATGACTATCTTGGTCTGTTCTCACACAAAGCCGGAGTTCGTGTTGCCATCCATCCGTTCAACGTCCCCCCATTTCCAGAAGACTTCGGACTTAACGCCAGCCCTGGAAGCGAAACGGAAATAGGTGTTACCATGGTAATGATACATATATAGCAGATAATTGCCTCTTTGCCTAATAAGGATTATAGAGGGTGTTTGGCTGTAATGAGTGTGGTGATGACGTAACTGTAGTGTCTGTGACAACATAAAGAGGAAACTGTCTTTGTGATTGCCCGTCAGTGGAAAGATAATTGAACAAAAAACTGCAAGAGTATAATTAACAGAGACGTGTAATATTAGACGATAAGTTTACCTTACCTGGCCCTATCTTGCACCACCTTGCTTAACCATCCATTACCTTACTTTGTCTTACCTTACCTCACCTCGCCTTGCCCTGCCTCACCTTATCTTATCTTACATTACACTACCTTAACTTACTTTGCATCATCTGACCTTACTTTGCCTAATTTAATCTGACCTTGCTTGACCTTAACCTGACCTTCCTTGAACATAACATTACCTTACTTGATCTGACCTTACTTTCACCATACCTTAGCTTACCAACCCTTACCATACCTTACCTCGACCGTGCCTTTTGTTTTCGCCTTCTGACACGGGTAGCGCTCGTATTTGGAATACGTAGGAATACGTGCGACGTTTACCATATCCCTATCCAACCAACTGTACCGATCGAAAAATATACCACTCGTCGTCAACATGGGATCGCCAAGGCCTCTACACAGTCATGGTCAGTACAGCGATGATTACTGATAATGATAATCAAAGGCGGTTTGCTTATATATGATGTAGCGATAGTACGATTATAATTATATGTGTGCCAAGAAGTACTTTGCATCTTGTGGAGCATAAGATTCAACTGGCGAAATGATGCTGGGGTTACTGTAGTATAGTACTATGAGGGTGATGTCTCATGCTAATTATCATGTATTCCCGCTTAGTTAAAAGCAAGTATTTTGTTGCATACAGAGATTTTAGTACATATATATATATATATATATATATGTATTTAGAGTAGTTCGCATCAAACAATTCTGTCATATCGAAGCACGTTATCCAATGACTCCTCTGTAGAAGAATGTCAAAGAAATATTCAACAGATGGTTTTTTGTTGCTTACGTTCGCTTAGACGGCTTGCTTTGCTTTTTCTTTCTTCCTGATGTAAAACCTCTGTGCAGTTTCAGTCCTAAGGACTCTACACAAAAGTGCGATAAAGAAATTACACCTGATAATATGTTAAACAACAAAAGGGTGAAACTTGTTTGGAGGAGTTGGCCCTACTTTTCAGAAAAAAATTGAATGGCTCAAATTGCAGCTATAGAATTGATTTACGCTCATAAATATCGCTGCTTGTGTAAGTTTATGCTTCACATTATCTGCTAAGGAAAATCCTCATTATCAAGCATAAGAAAAAATATAACTACATTTGGGTAATATAGTTTAGTTGTTGGCCCTGTGTATATATATATACATATATATACATATATATTACATATATATTACATATATATATATACTTAAGGCAATATTTAACGTTGCTCTTGTAAGTTTATGCTTCATATTATGTGCTAAGGAAATCCTCATTATCAAGCATAAGAAAAAATATAACTAAATTTTGAGTATTATAGTTTAATTGTAGGCCCTATATACTTAAAGCAATATTTAACGTTGCTAAGCCCAATGAAAGATAAGTCATGTGAGTTCCCTGCAATATGCATATATTTCTTAATATAGGCATGTGCCCAAGCACATATGAAAAAGTTAGTGCTAATGCATATATGATTAAGCACTAACTTGTTACAACACTGTACGCAAGATAGGACTCGTAAAAGCAGCGTATTACGCGGTATACAAGATACAGCTCGTAAAAGAAGAGTTATATGCATGGAGGCTCTAGCGTACAATAAGAAATTCATATAAAGAAGCCATTTGCTGAATATTTCTTCTACAGTCAGAGTGACATTCAAATAGACAGAGGCAGGGCACGGCCTTCTAAATAGGACACGTCACAGCATAGAGATTGAATCTAGTAGCAGGCCTGCTCCTATTTAGATGGCCGTGGGCAGGGACAGGTCTGTTTAGTCGGGTAGAGAATGAGCTGCCTGTTCCAATGAGACTGAACACATACAGTGCTTTTGCAAAGTGCTCCCTAACACATTGCTCGGAGCCGATAATATTGTTCAGTATGTTATCTTTCCGCTAATGTTCAGTGTTGTGCAGACACAGAATTCTAGCACGGCATTCATATTGTAGCTGTAGGCCTACCTATTAAGTATATTAGTAATTCACGTATATTAGTATATTGAGTATATTAGTAACTCAGTTACTGATTAGAGAATGTTCGTATAGATGTCTGGAATGCTAGTTGCTGCTAAGCATGTTGACAGGTGTTTAGGTTCTCGGAAGACCGGATCGCGATTTGAAGAAGGACTTGAAGAGCGCGGTTTGAAGTGTAATCCCAGGACCTCTATCCCTCGTCGTGTATACCTGGTATTTTGGAAGCGGCACCGATCGTAAGGAGATTTAGAGAACGGTCCGAATCGAGGCTTTGGCAAGCGGTAACTCTACACGTAGTAAGATCATAGAAGCTTTAGTGGGACAAACTGCATGTCCCGCGTTCTTCCACGAAGTTTGGCGAACGTTCCTTCACTTTCGCCGGACCCACTGCGTGGAACAGTCTTCCTGAGAATGTGATGAATGCCCCATCCCTGGACACATTCAAGTCACGACTCAAGACACATCTTTTTAGGATATCTTATGACTGCAGTTGATTCTTGAACCCTTGTACAGCGCCCTTTTCTTCGGCCTCGGCTGTGCTACGGCGCTATATAAATTGTCTCATTATTATTATTATTATTATTATTATTATTATTATTATTATTATTATTATTATTATTATTATTAAATGAAAGCCGACTGAGTTCTCGGCTTACTCTCGAAGCATGAGAAAAATATTGTTGTCGTAATGAACATTTACACAGCACCCCAAAGTGATCTGATCATGAGGGCAGACGGGCTTCGAAACAGACGGAAAAGGTTCGGCGTAAAAGCTGTTGATCGGAGTCTACGACACCGCGAGGAGCTATTTGCGTCGGAATTAATAAGACGAACTATTGAAAAAGAACTGCGAGTCAGTGGATGCTTCCAGACCGATAATAACATACCGTGGTTCAACATCAGATACATACATACATGCATGCATACATACATATATATATACATCTCGTATGTATGTGTATAAGTGTTTATGGGTATATGTGTATGTTTTTTATATATGTGTGTGTATTTGTGTATGCATGCATGTATGCATGTATGTATGTATGTATGTATGCGTGAATGTATGTATGCGTGAATGTATGTATGCGTGAATGTATGTATGCGTGAATATATGCATGTATGTATGTATATATGTATGTATCTATGTACATATGTATGTATGTATGTATGTATCTATATATGTATGTATGTATTTATGTATGTATGTATGCATGAATGCATGTATATGCATGACTCCAATATCCGCAAAGGAATGCACTATTTCGATTGAGTTCACTCTATTTCCCATAAATCTTGCGTCCAAGAACAAAAAGCCTAGAACATCTATGGACGTCCGTGTGGTGCCAAAACGGTTCTGACTCGGCCCACTTTTGGCACAACATAGTGGGGCTAATTTAAACGTGTCTTGTGCCTTGGTAGCAAATTTTGATAGGAAGCAATATTTTAGCAAGAGAAAAAATAGGATCTTAGGCATTTGTTTGTTCGAGCAGGACAAAACATGAATTTTACGAACGAAGTGGCAGCAAATGGTACCTACAGAACATTTCTACTTTTATAAACCAATTCCTGCGACCTGATCATGAACTAATTACAGTATTATGGGGAACTCTTTTCGCCCGGTATTGATTTGGCCTCACGCCGGCTATAAATGATGTCCGTCGATCAAGATGACTGTGTTCTAACTCTAGACAGTAGCAGCACTAGTGTCTAGTATGTAACGACATCTTATGGCTGTCGACGTCGACCTTACCTCAGCCTGCATATATATATATATATATATTGCTGGGACTAGACAATTTGTGTCGTTCGGGGCAGTTATAGGAGACAAGTATTACTGCCTCTCAGACCTCAGCCGAACTTCTCTGAAGGCTGAAAACTATCTGGTTTGAATTGGGATCGGTGTCGGGTCATCTCCTAATAAATGCTTTCAGTTGCTCTGTATACAAATATATATTTAATCGATTACATTACAATCGCATCATATTGCATTGCTCATGTAAGAGCCACTAAAAGCAAAGAATTAGTAGTAGTAGTAGTTGTTGTTGTTGTTGTAGTGGGAGTAGTAGTGGTAGTAGTGGGAGTAGTAGTAGTAGTAGTAGTAGTAGTAGTAGTAGTAGTAGTAGTAGTAGTAGTAGTAGTAGTAGTAGTAGTAGTAGTAGTAGTAGTAGTAGTAGTAGTAGTAGTAGTAGTGGTAGTAGTAGTAGTAAAATATTTAGCCGTTCCAGACGATTTTATATTCTGCAGATATTTGTTGAAATCCTAAGGAATCACTTGTACATTGGTTAACCAATGAATGAATGAATGAATGAACGAATGAATGAATGAATGAATGAATGAATGAATGAATGAATGAATAGATGAATGAACAGATGAATAGACGAATGGTTTGGTGGTATCTGTAGTCCTGTATAAAGTCATGCCTACAGCGTCAGCTGGAGCGCCACTGCGGCTGCGTCGACAGCGAAGTGACATCTGCCGATTCCACCGTTCTGCGCTGCCTATCGACAAATTCCACTCAGGGTAAATCATACGCTAATCTGGCGCCGAGGAACCTGACGTGGGGTAAGCTCGCACGAACAGGTAATGATCGTACGCATACGTACGTATCTCGATATTTATGTAGCGCCTCTAGAAACTTTTCAAATGTAATGTATGTGTGCATCTGGTCGTTTATATAGTGCCTTTAAAGAATCTCTCTTAGGTAATGTATGTATGTATCCGACTATTTGGCAGCTCCTTTGAAAACCTAGCAAAAGTAATGTATGTATATATCTGGCTATTTTTATATAGCGCCTTATAGGAACCTATAAAAGATAATGATGGTAATGTAATATGTCATTGATACAGTATGCTTCTTGAAAGTAATGTCTGGCAACGGTGGACACTGTTGTGGCTAGAACGATCTCGTGAGCATCGGCGTTCGGAACTCTGCTAATTGATGCGGTCATTGTGGCCTGCCGACAGACATAATTATCAACGACAGTCGCACATTTGGCTTACTATTCGACTGTCAGACAATTAATACGCACGCACGTCCATCCAACATAATTGTCTACTTATGTAGTTACGGTCATTAGGTCCTGCTTTTATGTGGCAGATTACAGAAAATTCACAATCGTGAGATAAATACCTAGATAAAGTTGCATTTTCCTTCCCTGCATGATCCACCATTGACCTTGAACCTTAGTATGTGGATGCTGACGGACTTTCCACCTCACTTTGGTGCAGAACAATCCCTAGGCTTCAACCGGACGCCGAATTAGCTATAATCTTACCCGGAAGCATGATTACCTAACCTGGACGGGAAATTACTTAGAGTTTTACCTGTGTGCCAAAAAGACTTGGATACACATATATATATACAGATATATTACGGATGCGATTAGCTCACATTAATTAGCGACATTATACAAAAACAATTCTAAAGGCCCGTATAACATGATTATTTGGTTATCACTCTGTCCCACTCGATCATTGCCTTGCCTTTTTTCGGTTTACTGACCGCCCTGTCACTCGATCTCAATCAGTGAAGAACGTGGCACATGACTTAGAAGCACACGCGCATTAACAGGCTTAGGCCTACATTGCAGAAAGGCGGAAGGAGAACCTGTATTAATTTAGACTACAAATTCCGGCTGTTTTAAAACGTTACTGTAAGTAAGTAAGTAACTAAGTAACTAACTAAGTAAGTAAGTAAGTAAGCAACTAAGTAAGTAAGTAACTAACTAAGTAAGTAAGTGAGTAATGCATTTGTTAACACGCCCTATGTCCATCGACTAAGCGAGGAATCGTAGGCGAAGAGGATTTTATTTTTCCGGGTGAATTTTTTTGACGGACGGTACTGCAATGACTGACTGCATTGAACTCCTGGAATTTGATGGGTTATTTTAATATATTTATATAACGTTCTACGTTATATCCTTTATATTTTTTAAATTTCTGCCCAAATCTTTGATAAAAAGGATCGGAATGAGTTAATTTCTCTACGAAATATCTGCCACTGCGTGGTCTTTCGCTAGAGAACTGATAATGATTCAGTCATTAAGTCATTAAGAGCATTTATGTTGCGCCTATTCAGATGCTTAACTGAAGTGTTTGTCAAACGATCGTTTGCAGAGAAATGCCGTCAAACAGTCAGGTATCTCTTTGAGACGGACCATCAAGGGTGCGACTGCCCGCCCGCATGCCAGTAAGTGATCGACAACAAATAGGCCTACAATTAATCATTATAGGCCTATATATTGCATTACATTTACCGGAAATACTTATGTAATGTAATGCAATGCAGTATAAGTTATTCTACTCTAATGCATTCTAATGTAAATTAATATAAAACAATTTAATATTAAATTTAATATATTAAATTTAATAATTAAATAGAATCTAGAAAAAATTAAAATAGAAAAAATTAAAAAATAAATTTAATAATTAATAAATTAAATTTAGCAATTTAATATATTTTAAAATGAGATTTAATGTACTCTAATAAAATTTATTGTCAATTAAAGTGATATAATAGCGCCCTTTTAAGAAAACATTAGCGGTGCTGGCAACAATTAATTTAGAAAAACCTCACAGTTTTGCTGATGAATGATGACAGTACCATCGAAGAAATGACGCTAGAGAAAGAGCAAAATTTCAAGCGCTCGTCTCTTGGGAAAACGGCTACTAGTAGGCCTACTATTTAAAAACTTATGTAGGTTGATTTTTCCTTAATTACAAATGTCGTTTCTATAGTACCGCAGTTAACCATGCATTTAGCCTATTCTCTTTTTCTGGCTTTGTTGATCTTTCTTCATGAAAATTTCTTCCTGCGTTCGTACAGGGCACGGTAGCTGATTGAGTAGAGCGGTCGGTTTGCAATTGCAACGCGCAGAGTACGGGTCCGATGATGATGATGATGATGATGATGATGATGGTGATGATGATGATGATGATGACGACAATGATGATTATGATGATGATGATGATTATGATGATGATGATGATGATGATGATGACGATGATTATGATGATTATGATGATGATGATGATGATGATGATGATGATGATGATGATGATGATGATGATGATGATGATGATGATGATGATGATTAGGATGATTATGATTATGATGATGATGATGATGATGATGATGATGATGATGATGATGATGCTGATTATGATGATTATGATGATGATGATGATGATGATGATGATGATGATGATGATGATGATGGTGACAATGATGATGATGATAATGATGACAGTCTTTATGACAATGATGATGGCGAAGGTGATGATTTTGACTATGGCGTCATGATGCCTTGTTTCTAATGCTACTTAGAGAGGTCATCTATAAGACGATGATTTCGTCAACCGCTTGGCCGAGCGAACCCTATGCCAATCTTCTGGCTTCGGCTCTGATGGAGGAAAAGACGTTCTTTCGTAAATCAGATATTTTCAAAAGGTTCTTTTTATATTATTATATTTAAGAAAAAATGCAGACCAACTCAATTGCATGAGCTGCTCCTTCAAGGGTTACTTTTGCACCCATGGTAGTATATATCCTGG
The DNA here is from genome assembly GCA_964023275.1 of Norana najaformis. NCBI lineage: Eukaryota > Metazoa > Annelida > Clitellata > Crassiclitellata > Hormogastridae > Norana > Norana najaformis. Next base: position 29,671,473 of record OZ029921.1, read on the forward strand.
CCCGCTAATCGTTAGCTTTTAGTTTAGTCTAACGTTGAGTAATTTTAAAAGAAAAGTTCACTTCTAAGAACATAGGGCTTTATCTAAGGGTCATTTCTTGGGACAGCTAGAAGATTGCGCTACCAGTGGTTACTTGCAAAAGCGGTATGGTTTTAATAAAATAGCGCTTCATATTTTTTGCTTGTATTCTAGGTATTTAGCCTGTAACTGTGCGCCATTAAAACAAATTTGTGAGCTATAGCCTATAAACTATAGTCCTATAATTGTCTACAATAACATTTGTTGTAATGAAAAGCGTGCAAACTGCCGTCGTAATTACTATAATTACTTTTTCAAAAGTAATTACTATAATTACTTTTTCAAAAGTAATTACTGTAATTACTTTTGATCCGATGATTACCGATTAAGTGCGCTGCTGTGTATACCTGGTACTTCTCAACTTGGTACTCTAACTGGTCCTCAATCTGGTCCTCAATCTGGTCCTCTCACCTTCACTATACCGAGGACAAGGACCGCTTTTGGTGGACGTGCCTTTTCCGTTGCTGGCCTCAGACTCTGAAACAATCTTCCTTCAAACGATCGGTGTCCAGTGTCTGAGTTGACCTTTAACCTTTTCACCTTTCGATCTCGATTAAAACCTTATTTTCCTGGACTCATTTGCTCCGCATTTCTCATGGCTCTGAGCAATTGTAAGTGAAGGAGTTGCTCGGGGTATTAGTTCCCTACACAGTTATCATCTGAGAGAAGGCTCGAACCCGTACTCTGCGCGTTACAGGTCGATTGGCTACCGTGCCTCACAGATTATGTGTGCCTAGGATTATGTATAGAACCTAGGGCCTATCAGCTCTCCGCCAGTACATTCATCTTCGTTGTCACCTGTGAACAAGCCCTGTCCTCCGCTTCCATTCTATCCTGGAGTGTTTCACTTCAGACTGAAACCGAACTTTTAAAACTATCCCATCCCGTTTCTGGTCCTGCCCCATCCTATGACTACCACCATCGTCGATTTCCACCGTAGCACGGGGCTATCTCTCTTGCTTTACCCAATCTGGTTCCTAAACTGACCTAACAGCCTGACTCTTGCGGTCTTGATTTGATATAGCGCCGGCGAATAATCTCGTCTCCCTGACGCAGTTTTTGTGGCTATGAGGAACTTCAGTTATTTACATATATATATATATATATATATATATATATATATATATATATATATATATATATATATATATATATATATATATATATATATATATATATATATATATATATATATATATATATATATATATATATATATATATATATATATATATATATATATATATATATATATATATTATTGTATTGTATTATATTGTATTATATTATATTATATTGTATTATATTTTATTATATTAGGTCACATTGTTTGACATATAAAGACTGGTTTTTTATTTGTTGTCTGTTGAGCATTAAACGAAATCTAGTCAGCATCCATATCTATCTTGCCGATATGAACGTCAAACAGATCGACGAATACCCGAGTTACCCAGTAAGCCATTGTCTTCTAAGCATATGATATATATACAGGGGCGCTATAGAAGTCATTCGATTAATTGCTAAATGTTTTGCAATTCGTGTTTATAAAATGCAGGAATTAGGCAGAATATATTATAACTATCTCTTTGCAGAACACTGTTCGACTGCAGGTATAGAATTTGTACAAGAATGAAGCCATTTGCACGGATCAATAATTCGATATCGTTAATGTGAAACCTATTTAGAACCATAATTGTCTGAAAGCTTGTCTAATTACTTAAACACTTAGTGCCATCCATATAAATAGCCATTTCCGCCAGCTTTGCACACACGCCTTTCTATCCATTAAATCCGTCCTACATTTTGTAGCAATAACACTCACTGAAGCTTTCAAGAAATTTTAATTGAATGCTGAAAAGAAGGCAAATGTGTTGCATTTAACTTTTTCGCAAATTTTAATCCTGTAATTAGTTAATGAATTAATGTGTTCCACCAGCACGAATAACAAATTCTGTGATAGCTATGGACAAACGCGTTTTTATACATTTATATTTGCAAATATTTTATACAGGATGTTCGTTGTTTCTAGCTAAGGTAGGTTAACTGTAATCTGAGGTCAGGAAAATAAGGGAAGGTATGTAATGTAAGGTAAAGTAAGATGAGCGAGGCAAGCTGGTAAAGTTTAGATACGAAATATGATTTCTGCTTATATAATAGAGGTAATAATAAGCAGTCGACTGATCTTTATTAATGTAGGATGTATCGTAAAATATGATGATGATGACGATGATGATGATGATGATGATGATGATGATGATGGTGATGGTGATGGTGATGATGATGATGCTGATGGTGATGGTGATGATGATGATGATGAGTTCTCTGCCTTAAGGCAGGTCCATTGGATTTATTCCACCCGGGGATGAGACGAGTGAGGTGGTTTCCCGTTGCCTTCATCACAGACAATTGTAGGTGAGCAACTTGTCCAAGGTCGCTACGCAGCGGCTTGAGGCAGATTCGAATCCGAGACCTTTCGGGTATACGAGGCACCGACCATACCACTACACCACCGCGTCCCAGTATCGTAAAATAAGGCAAGGCAAACAAATGAAGTTCAGACAAGAATTCTGATTTCTTCTTATCACTGGAACAGTTAGTGACTGGTCTTTCTTCTGCGATGTTCTGCTTGACTGAGCGCCTGTGAATAAGCTGGTTCCCGCGACTTAGCTTTCGTTGAGCGCTGTAGAAATCTCGAGATTACGATTACGATTACGATTGTTTTTAGTGGGACCGTTTGTTAGCCGACATAGGAGGGATGCTCGGTCTGTTCGTCGGAATCTCCGCTTGCACCGTCATGGAGCTCGTCGAGTTTCTCTTCGACGCTCTTCTGCTTGCCGTTAGGAAATGCCGAACGGAGAGACTGGCCATTCAGTGTCACCAGGTCTTCGTCTCAACAGGGGACGCTCTGACCACGAGCTGAGCAACCGTCAAAATGCCTTCAACAGCGTACTTACTCAGCGCACGCATGCGCACTCGTGAACACGATATGATGATATCAGTTTATGTAGAGCAATCTCAGTTTCTAAATCGATGGGCTTTTACAAGATGTTTCAGATTATTATATTTATAGGGTACTATTTTTTAGGTAAAGCTAAGTAAATAAAAATAATGTGGTCATTGCAATTAATACACTCAAATACATGTACATTTATTCGTTAAAGATATGAAACCACAACATGTGATGAATAGGCCTTTAAATTAAATGGTATTTTAGGTAGATACCTAATAAGTTCAATGATAATGACGTCTTCTTAGAATAGATCAGTAATCGATGTCTACTTACAATTTATAGTCATTACATTACAATGTATCATTACAAAGCAGCAAAGAAACGAATTATTACATGCTCCGAACAACTCTCAAGATTCCCTCGTCCTCACCAATCAGCGGAAGTCTTAAAACAAAGCAACTGAAATAAATGAGACACTAGGAAATGTAAAGGCACTAAATAAACTGTGCACTTTTATATAAACAAAGATACTTTTTTCTGTGTACATACATGTATTGGGTCTAAGCATGACATTGTGCTGTGACCAAAGCAGATGTTGACCTGCAAAATCGTTACATGCAGACTTCACGCATGCCCAACATATTTTATTGATTGCGTTTGCTAAAGTAATAATGTGGTGAATATGTTCTTGTTACGTTGTTACAATAAATTAAATTCAGGTTAAAGCAATTATTCTGTTGAATATGGAGTAGCATTAATTAGTAACTTCTATAGCGCCAGTGTTTAATGCACAAGGCATCACCGACGGCACATTAAAACCAAATTCAATTAGGAAAAAAGCCAAGTCAGTGCACAGTAACGGCCTACAGTACATAAGCAATTTGAATTTGAAATATGCACATTAGTATTAGGTTATAGGCGGCTCCGTTAAGCGGGACCTTGTCCGAATTGATGCCCATTGAGATTTTGTACGCTGTTCATAAGAACATCTTTGTTTATTTGTTTGCTTGAACAGTTTCAATATTTGTTATTTGTTTGTTTGAACGGTTTCTATAAATGAACATTGAATTGAAAAGGTAAGTCTTGAGTTCAGAACGAACTGACATATATAGTCGACTGGACAGAATGAAGATAAAGAAAGAGAGTTCCAGAATTTAGGTCCAGCAACCAATACAGCTCGTCCAGTTCGAATTTTGGCACAATTAGAGAAATGCAAGTCAGATGACCTGATAGACATGGAGAATGAGGACTGGTTTTAATGACTGGAGTTTATTGTTTTGTAAACTATAAGCCACCATTTAAAAGAAATCTTTTGCTGAACAGGAAGCCAGTGCAAAGATTTAAGTACAGAGGTTATGTACTCGTATTTGCATGCATCCGTTACGGTTTTATAGCTACAAAGTTATGAATTCTTTGGAGTCTCAGCAAAATTTGTCTTTATTATAGGCCTACCACTAAGAAGCGATTTATAGTACTCTGATTGCCTTCAGCGTTTTTAGTATGATGTTCAGGTAGCACAAATCCATGTTTGTCTAGCATTTGATGTCTGAAAGTAAAAACACAAACGATACATTTTTTGCAGGTAGGAACTTCTCTGGGAAATAAGATAAGATAATTAGCATGTTGGAGAAACAATTAAAAAATAGAATAAATGCTAAAACAAAGGTTATATATATATATAGTAATGTATATTTCATAATGTATACGCTAGCATAATGTAGGCGAATCATCCATTTTCCCATTAGACTGGTTTTGATTTTCATTTGGCGAAATGGCCATAACCTTTAGGCAACAGGTAAAATGGTTAAATTCAACCATGCGGATGGTTGAACTTGGACCTTTCCATTTAACTATTTGCATGATATGATTACAACTGCAGCTGAGCGCCACTTAGATGGTTTCTTTGTTTTAAATTTTCTTTAAGCAAATTAAACGGTTAAGTTTATATCAATTTGTGTTCTCATGTCGATTTTATACAGAATTCAGACTTTTTAAAATTTTTCCAAACTGTGCGATGCTGTTTGTTCTCATTGTTTCAGTTGGACCTTGACCTCTGAATCTGACCCTACCTGTCCATCGATTTCGTTTTGACTGAGCGCCCGTGAATAAGCGGTTCCCGCGACTTGGCTTTCGTTCGTTGGGCGCTGTAGAAGTCTCGAGTTTACGATGACGATTACATGTTCTGACAAATTCGTTACAGTTGGGTGCCGCCATCTGTTGAATGCTAAAATTGATATAACATTGGACAATCTCCGAATCTCCGTTGCCTTAATTACCTAAATTAGCTTAATTAGCTAAAGGGTGATAATCTGGAAGGCTCTACAGCGCCGTCATCGTAATGGAAATTCGATAGTCAGTTGAGTAGAATCTCAGTGAAAATCTACTACTTATACCAGTCTGCCTTTTAGCAGGCTCTCAGACAACTTATAAGCAAAGATCTTCGAGTACCGCCTTGTCGAAGATCTTTGTTATAAGTATGATGTTATATTAAGATGCTAAACCCTCCACAGCAGTTCCTCTACCTCCTTCCCTTTTTTTTTCCCGCCAACCGGGTCTTCTTTCTATGATATATCTGGACAACCCCTCTGACTTGACTCAGCGCTCCTGAGTAGGCTGGTGCCTTGTGCTTAGCTCTGAGTAGGCCTACAGCTGTCGATATTTGAATCTATGATTTATTACACATGTATGTGTAAGGTATTTATTTATTATATCTAATTAATTTATCCAACGAATCCGCCGACGTCGAAGGAGTCGAAAGTTAACTGTTACACATATATGTTGATATATTCAACTATTTAAAAAGCAGATGCGATTGTATTTGAACAAGTGATTGCGATTATGTACAGAATGGTTACATTAAAAATTTTCCTTCTTTGTTATTAGGGAATTCGTAGCTTAGCTGGGTGTGAATAATCTTTCGTTGTTGCTCAGTTTGGTCTGCGTTTGTAGAACGTACATTTTGTTTCCGTTGCGACATTTATCACCATCTCAAATTAATTCCACTTAGAACTCTGGCCGAGCTCTTTAATGCTTACTCACTCAGTGTTACGTATTGGAGTGCCTTGCAATAGGCGGTATGTTATTATCCAATAACCACCTAATAAACACCCCTTCTTCCTCTTATCTGTCTCTGCTCTCCAACCCCAAACATCACCCACTGTAGCTGCCACGCTGTCTCTCTCTGCCTGACTCTTGGATCTTGACCCGGAACCGAACCCTTTTGCCTATCGATTTTGTTTTGACTGAGCGCCTGTGAATAAGCTGGTGCCCGCGGCGCGGCTTTCGTTGGGCGCTGTAGAAGTCTTGGAATTACGATTACGATTACGATAATTGTATTAATAGGCGATTCCAATTAAGCGAGACTTTGGTCTTTTCTGAATTCACCCTTTCCATCCTCCACGATGATGGTGATGATGACTTGGGTATCATCATCTTAGTCCTTCATCATCATCGTCGTCATCATCATCATCATCATCATCATCATCATCATCACGAGTACTTCATTCACTCCATAACAGAATCCACAAAGGAACGCCGTTCTAAGGGACGTCGTCGGAATCCTTTGTGACTACCACACGTTGAGTAATTATGACGGAGATGCGACATAGCATTCGCCAGGGGGCGATGACATTGCAACGAATGCCTCAACACAAAATTAATTCCAGTTAGAACTCCGGCCGAGCTCGTGATGCTTACTCAGTGTTACGTAATGGGATGCCTTGCAATCAGCGATCTGTTTTTAGCTAATTGTTTTTAACTACCCGGATATATGAAACTGAATTAGGCCTTTAATGCAGAACGCATGCATCTATGTAGGCGAATGTGTAGAAAAGCCGAAAGCCCATTACAGCAGTAGAGATCATAAATGTAAAAATTTGGCCATTTAGACAACTTTGGCTACACAGCGGTCCTTTAAAAGCGTGATATTAAATGTCTACATACATACACATAAATATACACATACATGCGTACATAAATACATGCACAATACATACACATACATACATACATACATACATACATACATACATACATAAATACAATCATACATACATACATACATACATATGTACGTACATACATAGATTAGAGTAGTTTTACCTCGACCACTCCACTTTATGGAACCTAACTCTGCCGTCTATAGACAACGTGAATCATTGCCCAGGTTGGACTTGAACCATGACCGCTGGTTGTGCAGTCGGGCACATTACCACTAGACGGCATAGCATGCGCTGCATGAAGACAATACGTGACCCCGATTAGGCTAATCAGCTAGTACAGAAGTCTAGACAACACAATTGATTTAGCTTAGTCATCTGCATTCGCTGTTGATAGCATCATACGCCGAGGCCAAGAAAAGCGAGTTTCTGGAACATTTTACGCATTCCTCAATAACTTATTGGTTCAGTCAAAGTCGAGACTTTCGGATCTTGACCTGGAACCGAACCCTTTTGCCTATCGATTTTGTTTTGACTGAGCGCCTGTGAATAGGCTGGTCCCCGCGACGTGGCTTTCGTTGGGCGCTGTAGAAATCTCGGAATTACGATTACGATTACGAGACCCAGCTTAACCGATAGCTTAATAACATTACTCTTAACTGTATCACGTGGGCTATCATATTAAATATGGCAGAAATCTTTTATCATTTTGCCGCTTTCTCAACCGAAACAGTGGACTACTGTTCTCTGTTCTTCGACCCGTAAACGCCGAGGTCAGCGTTTGCTAATCCCCGCCCCACAGTGGGTTGAGACAGTAGCGATGCATTCCGTGTGGCATGCGTTAAGGGTAGCCCCTACTTTCTGAACAGTCTGTAGTAGTGACGTCACTCCTTTCGTGGCTGCCACGAAATGCCCGGCAGCGCTGTCCAATCAGCGTGCGTCTTTCGCCGACCACCTGTTAGCCAGAGGCGGGTTTTATAGCACGAGGCATTCGAAGAGCTGGGACAGTTCGCTCGGCGAGAGGCAGAACGGGGACGAAACGGGGAGCCGAAGAAGGAAACCGTGGATTCTACCTTTGATCAGGTGAGCCGTTGATTGCTGTCGATTAGTACGTCGCTTAGGAAAAGTGGAATCCAATCTGCTGATGATGTGAGCTTGCCCGTCAGCCGAATTAAAGCTGGCTGGCTTGGTTTGGGAATATCATACGCGGATGGATCGGCTCGGACAGATTGCGTACACTATGCAGTACAATTAATATCGCCAGTGACGAGATGCAATTTAGGTCAAACGCGTTTGCAGTATAGTTGTGTGGTTCGTTATGTAACAATGTTTGATGGTCTGATGGCAGTGTATTCTGTTTGCCAGAGGATGCCTTGGAGTTTTTTACTTCCTTATATGCTTGCAATGGTTTCTGTCAGTCGGATTGTGTCTGTTCGTCTTGTTGTTTGTGTTCTTGTTTGTACGCATGTCTGTCAATTAACGTGTATCGGCGTTTGTGTCTTCCAGAGTACTAGCTTGTTGCCCGGTATTATCTGGTTGCTGGTCATATGACAAATGCCTCCAGGGCTCTGCCAGAAATCAAGAGGGCGATTTTTGCAAATGCTAGTGTAATTTTATCCCATTTGGTGATTCATCCTTCAAAATTTTCAGTTGTTCTTCCCAAACGGATGAATTGTCGTGAACAGATTTTTGCTTGGGTTAATTGGAAATGAATGAAATTACCGAGCAAACAAAAGAAATTGTTTTAATGGTTCAATCATAGCTCTAGTGTCAATAGAACAATTATGCATACAGATATGGCATGAAATTGGGGAACTTCATCTAGGCTACTACGTTTTTGGAATTTTAGCTAATGGGATGCTGTGTGTACACATGAACACAATGTAGATTGAGAAAAACATGTCTGTTAACTTATGTTATATTGCCACTATTTGGAAGTAGCCCACGTAGGTATTTTATTAAGAAAAGATGAGTGTGATGTGGCATGTTTTGGCTGACTCCACGCACGTTACATTTTCTTCCGTTTTTAAGGTGTAATGTAGTGTAATGTAATTGAAAATGTATAAAACACCACTTCAAGATAGACTCCTCAAAGGTGCTCCTGGTCAGACAACCCAGAAGCACCGTGAAATAAGAAGGTCTTCAAACGCTTGCGGAAAAGAGGGGTAGAGACTAAGAAATTCCTGGCGTAGGTCATTAGGAAGCTTATTTAGATCTGAGATTCACATGTTTGCCGTGCTTTTTAGAGGTGCTGAAAGGTGCTTATAAGGTGTTCAGATGCATACGTCTGTGTGCTGTGGTTTGTTGTCATATCTGGGTGCAGGATGGGTATGTGGGTGTGAAATATGTGTGTGCAGAGAAGATCTTATTAAATTGAGTAACCTGGAGATAGTTAGGAGCCGTAATCAGTGATTGTTGGCATGTATTTGTGACATGAAATGACTTACTCATTTCCAAACTATTCCATCTTCATGAAACTCCATTATTATTTTTGGCTTGAGGGCACTTGATATGACCAACTTCCATGTTCACCACCACCTCCACCACCACCACCACCACCACCACCATCACCACCACCACAAGAATCAAATCGAACCCTGGTTAATTAAAGATCCATCTGAGACCACAGTGTGGCGAAAAATGCAAAAAAATTGCATGTAGGTTCTTTTTTGAGATCAAAGCTGGTGGTTTCGCTGTCTCTGACTTCAGCCTGTACCAGCGCACTGTTGAGCTTGTTGTTCTAGAATCCTTCCTCTGGCCACATGATCTGTGTGTAGCTCATCAGCTGGAAGCCATTCTGGCTTCTGATGTTTCTGCCGTGCCTATGATCTTTGAGTTCATAACATAAACTGTGACTCACAAAACAAATTTCAAGTGCATGTGACATCATTCAGAAGCGCATTTTCTCCTCAACAGGCGCCAAGTATATATATCGGATATTTATTTCTTAATGCAAGACTGCACAGTGAAAAGAGATGTATTGATTACGGTGGGTGTTTTACTAACCATAATTTCCTTTCCTGCGTTAGTTCTGAAGAGGCTTCTAAATGCGCTATATAAATTTGCAGTTACATTATTTAATCAACCAAGACCAGTTATTTTGTAATCTTTTATTCGGCTGGGAGTGACTGGATTTCGTACTGTGTATTTGTTGGGCGTAAATGTCTGCAGCTGTCTCTCATATTTTGACGTAAATTAGATTTTGCCGGTGACATTAGGAATAACCACTCAGGGTGACAGGCAGATGCCGGACAATGGAAATTCACGGGATGCTTTTACCCAGCATGGCCATTGTTTGGCGAGGCACAGATTGTGGCTGTGAATTGCTTTGCCTGGCTTCATAAAGCCTATAATCAGCTGACAGTTTAGTGCACTTGTGTGCGACCGGCTACTAGGATAGGAGGATGCTTTCATGCATGTCTCCGACTTCTTTTCAGTCCATGAGAATCGCCGCCTGACTGACTTCGTATGGCCGCCAGTCATGCGTGTCGGCTGCATGCCAGGACTTCAGGCAAGTATTTCCTTTGCGCAGTCTATTCTGCCCCGCATCACCTGTTACGCAGCGCTATTGATTTTATTATCCAAGTTATGGTCGGCTATAAAAAGCCACCTGAAATACACTATACCTTTGTGGCTTCTTGTCAGAATTCCAGACAGTAGTGACCTGGGGAGGGTTAATCGTAAACACCATATCAGGAACTGTGTGTTAGCATTGAAGAGGGGCATTATCTACGAGGTCGAAACTCGAGCTATCTCAATCCAAGTGGTGATGGTGTGGTTCAGGGTGATTTCAAGGCTGAAACATACAAAGTTTTGTTAACTTTTAATGTCTAAACAAATGGAACTCTGGAACTCTCTTCCGGCAATTGTTCACTGTTCAGAGACTTTTTTGGCCGTCATAAATACTCATTTGTTCCAGGACTAATTTCTTTAATATGCTTTTTTTGTGTCTTCTGACTCTTCTTCTTGTCTCATCCTGGAATTTGTCTTGCACACTGATGTTGCTTAATACCAACCATCAACTGTTGACTTGAGCTTTATTACAGTGGCACAATGGAAGTTCTCTGATTGTTATTCTAATTGCAATCAAGTCTGTCATGTTTTCAGATTATTTGCTTCGCTTTGCAAAAGCTGATTGAGTCGGTAACTGTAGGAGTTGATCTTTGGCTGTAGTAGATGCTAGAGGTGAACTGTGCACAGACCTTTTGAGAAGTTATTCTTGAACAGGTGCTATATAAATAGTCCAGATGCAGACATTCATATGCAGTTCAAGGTACTGCTAATATTAGTTGAAACTGGGTTTCTTTCAAGAAACCTTTACCAGAGATGATTGCCAGCTGTACTCCCTGCCGTGCACAGGGTGGGGTCCGTATTCACCTTTGGTTTATCTCCGCCTTATTCTACTGAGAATTGGGCAGTGACTTGGCTTTGAAATGAATTGCCAAGCATTGCTATGACCACTGAACCTAGACACGTTTTCCTATAAAGCCCAATGGGTGTGGATGGGTGGGCCCTCCGTGATCAGCGTGACAGAGCACGAAAGATCCAGGCTTGAAATTGGTTTCAGGTGTACTGAAAATCTCTCGTGGGATTCCTGTGATCATATCAAAGAAAACTCAAATCTTCAGATCTGTTTATGTCAGTATCAATCGCTGTCAGATGAAAACGTGATTTTGATGAACATGTCAATCACTTTCTTGTGATACAGTAAAAGATTTGATTTGTTTGCAGAAATATGACTGATTTTTTCCATTTCTAAAAGATATCAGTCATCAATTCATCAGTATTGTGAATTACTACTCTTAACATGATTATTTTTATATCTCAAATGCAGATTAATCGTGAATTAAATAAGCTGATGTATGGTTATCACATGCCTGTTTCACCTACAACACCTGTAAAACTCTAATACTGCCTAGTTAAGTTTATTCTGTCACTTCTTTGATATCCTTCAGGATTAATTTAAGACTCACTTCTGTTCACTTGCTTACCCCTGTAGCCTGACTCCTGGTTTCTCTGGCCTACTGTAATTTAATGTGGCTTCTCCTTCTGACTGTGATCTTTGATTACGATTTCGCTTGAAGTGATCATCAATTTATGCCTTGAGCATTATGATGACACTGTAGAAGTCATTGGATTAGATTAGATTGGATATGACATGCCAGTGTTATCAAAAGCCTCAGACTCTTGGAACAGTCAATGGTTGAAACTCTAGTGGCAGAAATGCACACATGAGAGTGGCAATCGTATAGCAGTACAGTAGTCAGCATGCCGTAGAATGTCATTTTAAACTATAATTTGTAAGTGTAATCTATCATTTATAAAGCGCCACTTCAAGAATAGACTCATCAGAAGCGCTCCCGACCCGAACCAGTGAGACCACTGGCAAATAATACAGACTTCAGGCGCTTGCGAAACTGCGGAAGAGACAAACTGAGGAATACTAGCCGGAGCTCTCGGGAAAGGCGATTCCAGCTATTGGGTCCAACATAGGCAAAGCTTCTAGACTGCGCTGTAGCAGTGCGCATACGAGGGACAGTCAGAAGTCCAAGGGAGGCCGACCGGAGAATGGCAATCGTATAGCAGTACAGTAGTCAGCAATGCCGTAGAATGTCATTTTAAACTATAAGGATGTGGATATAGCGTGGACGAATCCCGAAAACATAATAACTGGAATGCAGAATGCACGTGGGTCTGAGATATTTTACATTCATCTAGTTGCCATCCGGCCATCTTTTTGTCATCCGTGATGATGTCATTTTCATAGCCCAATGCAGTTTGCCGTTATTGGACGTGTTTGTTCTGTGACCTCGGCACACAGTTATAGAACTGATAACAGATGTTACTTGCTTCTGTGGCTTTTGTCAGGATTGCAGACACACTGAGATTAGTCCAATCAGCTAGTCAGCTGTGGCAGAATTGATATCTCCAGGTAATGCATATGCAAATTAAGTGCAGTTGCTGAAAAAGTAGAACATTACCTAGTCAATATTTCGAATTGTCCTTGAGCCAATTATGATCTCCTGTTCTCACATTTTCAGCCCCTGAGACTGCAGTTACAAATTGTCATATCCTGAACCTAGATCACTAGCTTCGTCTGAGTCAAAACTGAACGACCAGTTTCACTTGATGCTCCAGAATTCTAACCTTGGAAGTTGTGAGAAATGATTGAAGCATTTCTTCTGACAGCCGTATTTCTTGGGCCCATATTGAGCCCATAGCTTGTCAATGGTGGCACAGCTATGGGCTCAGTGCTATGGGACCAAGCTGTGGGACCAGTGGAAATGGCTGTCTGGGACTGCACATTGTTGAGCAAGAACCAAGACATCTGTGAGTAAACAGGTTACCCTAGTGTATATGAAGTTACTCAGATCGTAAGTTGAGCTTGCATGGCCAATACCTAGCAGAGTTGATATATTGAAAGGCTGGCCGAAGGGTAGTGTCATTGAACGACACTGATCATTCTTGGATCGTGAGTAGTTTCTGATGCAAATTCTGAGCAGTGTAAGATGAGAGAAGTGTTATTATTTGTGCATTTATTAGGCGCCACTGTATAATGACTCAGCATCAGTTGATGGCGCCGAGCAATTGTGAGTGAAGGACTTGCTGAAGTTCCCGACACAGTAACCGTCACAGAGGAGTTTCAAAGCCATACTTTCCATGCTACAAGCTGTGCACTCTGTCCAATAGGCTACCGTGCCCTGCAGTAGAGGGAATCTAATAAAATTAGACAATTTGCTTTGTAGAGAGAGACATGAAGAGAGATTGGAAATGGCAAAGTAAGAGGTAAAGGACACAGACAAAGAGTGAGAAAGAAAGAGACAGTGAGAGAGAGAGAGAGAGAGAGAGAGAGAGAGAGAGAGAGAGAGAGAGAGAGAGAGAGAGAGAGAGAGAGAGAGAGAGAGAGAGAGAAAGTTCTTTAGAGGTGACTGTCATTGATTTTGATCTAATCAGTAAAAGGAAATTTTAAAACTATGGCTTTTTTCCAGAATTACAACAATATTGTTTTAATCAAAGTTTTATTTCAGTTATTATTTATTATGTATAGATGCTCTGAAGATCTTATCTGTGCCGTTCACTTAAACTCTTTTGATGTAGATGTAACATCATCATGTGAGCAAATGAGCAAATGAGTTTTTCTCTGTTATATTTGGCTTTTGATTAACCAAATTACACAATTTGCGTTGTAAGCAGAGGTATTCTGTATCTATTATTAGGCCTACTGTACCGGACATTAGGCTTGTAACAAGCACATTAAACCATCCATAAAGTTCTCTGAAATGCAAGCCATAACTGGTACATATTGCTAACTAACCGATTATTGACTAAAACGTGTTTCCAGATAGGGTGCCGCAGTGAATTATGAATTTCTGCAGCTTGTCACCTATGTTCGTTGCATAATTCTTTTTCTCAGAACTTCTTGTTAAATTTTAAAGTTGGGTGGTTGGTTGGATGGTTGGTTAGTTGTTTGGTTGGTGGGTTGTTTGGATGGTTGGTTGGATGGCTGGTTGGTTGGGTGGCTAGCTGGTTGCCTGAATCATAAATACTTGCCAGGCATACACCAAGAATTCTAAGAATTGAATCATGGGTTTCACACGAGAACTATCTTATTTTATAGCGTGATATTCTGTAGAAGCCTCCGCTCTGCAGACAGTTTTATTAGGTTTGGGTGACCCGGTGGGTGAATAATCATCAGCCCTAGGCCGAGCGAGGACTCCTGTCCCCTTGACGTGCAGTAAGGTATATCCTAGTAGTAGACTTTGGCCACTGAGTGGACTGCTGTTTACTGATAAGCTTCACATGACCGGGTGGCTGTGGGGGTCTAGGACTATGCAGATTTTATCTGGCTGTCCACTTTCAATGGAAGCTGCCTTGGGCGAAATCGGGCCTGGGTAGGCCGGTCAGGCCTGGCTGGGTTGGAGTTTCTTTGCAACCTGTGTCAGGTTTCCTGTAATGGTATATGGGTCACATAAGTCTTGTTCGGTATATGCCTGCAGGATCCTTGTTTCGGGGTTTTATGTGGGACCTTTGTGTAGGGGGGAATGACCATAACAACGTGTTTCCATGTCTCCCCAAATGTCTTCTGCCCTTTGATTGGGGCCGACCACTGATTGATAGACAAGCTGGGTATTATTTACAGGTGCCGTAATTATTACTGTGTCAGATTGAAGGATCCTCCTTCTGTCTTATGGGCTGATACTGATAGGAATGCTGGAATATAAATTATGGACAGTAGCCCGACTGATCTTTTAGGATTGCACTTCTCATGGCCTCCTGTGTATCCCATCCTCTGTAAGTTCATAGGTTCCAGGTAAGACCATGTTGGAATGGTGTGATTAACCTACCCTGACAGGACTGGTATTTATGTTCCAAGTGTGTATGAGAACAAAATCAATATCTTGTGGATGTTTCATGGTTTCAATTAACTGGGCTCAGTGTTTGGGAAATATGATATTTTAGGTAGACTGGGTGATAAATGGCTGAAGGCCTCTTCAATTGATACCTTCTGTTATGATAAGTGTTCTTTGGAGAGCATCAGATTAGAGTGGATCAGATTGGAGAGATAGATCTATAAGCTGCTGATTTAGGGGTAGTAGAATTTTTATTTTTATTTTTTTTTGAAATTGTCATTACGGAGTGAAACTGTCTTCATTCTCTTTGGATGGCAATAGCTTCTGCTCCTGTCATTGGTTCTAGAATTATGGTGATTTTCACAAGTTTTTTTGTTTTCTGTAGGTTTGTGTTTCAGCCAGATCAGAAAACATTTTGAGATCTGATCTGTTTTGAGTGGGAGAGAGAGACTGTGTTTATATGGACCAAAACTCCAGAATGCTGGATATTCAGAAGGACCGCTTTCGACAGATGGTTGCCAGTGCCATCCTAGATCTGTGGAAGAAAGAAACTGGAAGCCTTGCCTCCGTTTTCATTGAAGCCACAGTCTGTATTACGTCATGCAACAGTCGAATGACAGTGATCCAGTTATCAGATCACTTTCCAGGACTGATTCCTGAGCCGCCAATGCCGCTGGACAAGATACATAGCCCCGGAAGTGACATTTCTAGACCTTTCAGCAGGCAGTGCCACTTGGCTGGACAGAAGCGAAAACAGGTTGAACATTATCAGGACCTGCCAGAGAGTTCCCGAATGGGGTGGTTCACTGAGAGTCTCGAAACCTTTGATAAACAGAAGGATGCTAGGGCAAACCCCTTAGGTCAGGTAGTCCAACAAGACCAGCGACTTCTTATGGATAGCAACAACAATCAGACGGGACTCGTAGATGCGGAAGGGGAAGGCGATTACAGCGAAGGAACCGACAAGGAAGAGATGTCATCAGAAGACAGTGACATGTGTGAAGGAGCATCTTCAGATGTTGAAGATGCACGGAATTCTCCTTCAGCCCGTTCTTCAAGCATGGGTCTAGTCTGTGCGGGAACGGGATATTATACCACTAGCACAAAGTCGTATTTGACAACAAATAAGGAAAAGAACAGTACTCTGAAGGCGGATAAGAATGACAGTGGTATACAAGACATGTCCACTGGAAGTTTGGTTATCGATATGTCAGCAACTGAGGATGATTGTGCCAATAACTCAGTCACAGATGCGAAAGGAGGCTCCTCAGATGCAAAGTGGCATCATATGAACAATGGCGTAGGGAATGGGATTGGCCAGAAGAGTGGTGAAACAAACGTCGTTGACCTCAGCCAGCATGACACTGACCTGGTGATTTCCCCGCCTCAGAACTACACAGAACAGGTACGCGACGTGATTCGAAGTCGCCTGCTCAATGGAAAACAGAAAATACCAACGTCTAAATTCGCCGCAAAAGAGCACGCAATGGACTACTTTTCAATGTCGGTGGCATCTGCCTTGTCCACGCCAAAGTCGAGTGAAGCTCATGCAGTCTCCTTGTGTCGGCCGTTTGATAATCCTGGCTGGCCTGTAATAAAGCGAGAGAAGTCGAACAGCATTGCAATGAATGGCAGATTGATTCCGCCACATTACGCATCGTCGCCATTGCCTCTGCTCCCTCTTTCAAAGAACCTCTTGGACTCGATGTCGGCGTCTTCAATGTCTGCTGTGCATCCATCTCTGCACAAGTTGTTTGGCCTCAACAGCGCAATGGAATCGTCAGAGTCCAAGGTCTTTGCCGACTCGGCAAAGGAACCAGCGGGAGAAGACAAGCAACACGGCAGCTACCCTGGAATGGCACAGCAGTTTCCGGATCAGAAAGGACCTCCAGATGGTGCAATAAACAACACAGAACAGAAATCCTACAAATGCAATTACTGCCAAAAAACCTTCCTCTTCAAGTCAAAATACCACGAGCACCTACCAGTTCACACGAGTGCACGACCATTTGAGTGTCACATGTGCACAAGAACCTACAAGTACAAGTACGACCTTCGGGTCCATCTGCGTACGCACCTCGGCATACCGACAAAGTCGACAATCTGTCCATTCTGCTCAGGTAAATTTATGACAAATAAACTGTTGAGACACCATATCAAGGAAGCGCACAGAGAACAGCAGCAGATCAGCGAGGAACAGTGTGCGCAATCGCTTGACAGTGCGCCGTTGATGTCCCCGACTGTTGGTTCCGTCTGAAGCGTCCAATGCTCTCGTTCGTCAATTATCTTGAGTGAGTCTCAGTACGTACTGTTCAGATGACTGTTTTTCACTGTATCACTGATTTCGCAGACAGTCTAATTAATTGCATTTATATTCTTGCAGAACTTTGCATAGGATACTGATTCACCATTACTGTGCCGCATATTCGCTTTCATTGTTGCTTGCAGCCAGGCATTGTTGATTGTGCTGCCTTTAAAGTTGTTTTCCTGTTAAGGTTTTTATGAATTGTTAAGTTTGATGGTTTGCAGACAGAAACTCAATACTGAGGTAAAACTATACTGTTGAACTTTAAAGTGACCTCTTATTGTACATAAAAGTTTATCAAAGCACAACACCATTTACAATTTAGCTGTCTCAGTGCTGTCGAAGGTTGATTGTGGGCGGTCCTTCAGAACACACTCCATGTAATGACTGTGGGCAGGTTGTTTGTATACACATGCCTCTGTTGCCAAACAGTAGAATTTGGTGCCATCATAAGCTGGGAAGTGAGGTCCTGTGATGCACTTGCCCCATGTCCAGTACCTTTGCATTCATCCATTGTTGGTTCAAGGGCTGAAGAGCATGAAATGAGCACCTTCCCTAAATTCCACTTTGGGATATGGAAGCTTTACTTTACCAAAATAACTTAGCTGTCTCATAGCTGCCAGAAGTTGATGGTGGTGGTGGTACTGTCTTGCAGGCCGAATATCTCCAAATTCAAAATTATTGTTGTGGTAAGTTTATTGACCTCTTGTCTTTCTTGGTACTTCGGTGATGATGTCATGACCACCATTTGCATGCAACACCGTCTTTATCCTGCAGCATTCATGTTGTTATGTGTACAAAGACAGTGTTTACTTTTGGCTTTGGTCTTGGTTGAATATGCTGCTCTGTGTTGTACACGCTGTCAAATGCCTTCTAGACATCAAGCAGACTAGAAAAGACTTCTTAATGCTTTTTAGACATCAGACTGAGTTATATTGATCTTTGTAGATAATGCAAACCATAGTTGTAATGTGCCTGGCTTTGATTTAGATTCCAAAGTGCCGTTAGCTGCCGGGCCTACATGATCAGGTCGGCAATATCATCTTGTGATGCTTGATGCATATCCTGTTCGTGATGTACGTTTGTTTTATAATGAGCTTGGCAGTTCTCATGTTTGTAAAGTAAATTTTAAAGTTGGTTCAAAAGTTAAACAGAATTCAGAAAGACATAATCATCAAAGTGCCAACTAGTTTGAGGTGTCAAAAAATTAATATGTTATAATGTTTAAACTTCCATTAACGTAAGTAGTTAATTAGTGATGTCGATTATGAAATTCCATTTCTAGCTGTTGATTGATGTGCAGCTAGATTTTCTAAATGAGATTCCAAGTTTCATGTTCTGCTGGCTTTTGTGCAAAGGCAATTCTCTTTCTTGAGAGACCTCATAAAGCATTTTCTTACTTTTTTCATTCATTTAAGATACCGAAATGTCCTTTATTTCAGGTAAGTATACTGGTACTTTTACTGTGCGTGTATGACCAATCGCTTAATGCTCAGAGATTCCAGAATTAATCATTTTAAAAACCTAGCAGTATTGTGAGGATTAGCAGTCACCATTCCATTTATTTTCTATACCTGCAGCCAGATTTACATTTATCCATGAAACTGTAAGTCAAGACTTTTATTATGTTTCCTCTGGAAAAATCTAAATAACTTGGCATGCTTAGGTGTAAAGCTATATAAAACTTAATGACCAAGCAGTGTAGACCAGCTTTAACTATTCAATTACTGGATTGATCATGTTTTTATACAGCTATTTCTTATGTTAAATATTTCAATTTTTATAGAAACCTACTGTGAATTGCAGTAGGTTTTATTTTTTATTCATAATTTCTGTGTCTTACGAGCCATTTCTTCAGTGTAATTTTATGATTTTTCCTAGAAGCAGCAAACTTTGGATTGCAAACACAATTTACCATTTCACAAGAAAATTATTGTTTGTTTAACATTCCATTTGAAACAGACAGAAAACATTTGTATTTTTCTTCATTGGAGACATATTTTTATAATGCATTTTATGTTTGCTGAATACCATAAGAACAAGTTGAGAAAAACATTTGTGTTAATTGCTCAGTAACTGAAACTTATTAAAAGTTAGCAGGTGCTTATACCGTGTATTCTTAGTTGTTAAGTAGTTGTCCCTGGCAAATGGTTATTTTACTTGGACTGTCTTTTACAAAATGTGGCTGAATATTTCGGTTTATCTGTGTTCATTATTGTCAGAAAATCGGTGTTCATGTGATGTTCATTCAAGTATGCTTGTAAAAAATCTTTACAGTGCTGCTACTGTGTCTAGAGAGTTTCAGCTCTTTGAAACATTCAGCTGACTGAGCTTTAAAACAAAATTGAGATTATGACAGTCAGAATGTAACATTTTGGAAGACCAGTTGCAGCGTGTATTGTGGTTCAGTTTCGTTGCTTTCTATGAGTTATGTGGAGTGTTTTTTTGTGCCATCGGTTGATGCCTTGTGCATTAGACACTGGCGCATTAGAAGTTGCTAATTAATAAAAAAATAATTATGTTGAAAGTCTTATGAGATCATGGTTTTAGTCAGTTTATGAAGATTGTGCATCATTTTCTATGTCTGGACAGTTTTTTGGTTATCACAATTTCTGTCAGCCACTAGACTATGCTGTGTTACATTACACGTTAGTTCTTCTGGTGATCAGAACTTTCAGGTTAGACTTTGAACTCCAGACATTTTGGTTTATTTCTAGCAGACTCATTGAACAGCCGCATGATGATATAACCTGTAGTTGCCTGAATGTAATATCCCTCGCGGTGTTTAAGGGTGTGTCTGGTTTTTTAGTGGTGTGTTATGTGTCAGCTGCTCTATAAAAAAGGCCCTTAGAAAAACCCCGGAATATGTGACATAGCCACCACGGTGCCGAGATTTAGGCAGGATTTATGAAAAGCTTGGATTACAGATGCTTTGCATTTGTCAGTTCGGTGACTGAGATTGATGACGTGGGGCCAAATGTCACAGTGTTTCATGCCGAAAAGCAAAGTATGTGGCATGTCAGAACCGCAGACCCTAACCATCTCGGCACCAATCATGGGGGTTAGGCTACAGCTGACCCCACTGGTTTTCACCTGTTTGACACTTATGAATGCGTAGGTGCAGTTTGTGTGCAGTATTTTTTATGGGGATGTCAGATTTTGGTGCTCAGCTCCAAAGAATGCTCGGATTTCATTTTGAAATTATCTACTGAACGGTTGCTTTATCAATCTGTGTAAGTAAGTCTAGCTGCTGTTGACAACGTTTTGGCATTTTTATTTCTTCTGAATTTTGACTGTGATAGTCTTCAAAAGTTTGTGCCTGATTATCGCCCACTATACGTCCAGGAAAATGGCTGTCGGGCAGCTGCCTATGCGTACCACAAAATGTCTGCTCCACTCATAGCGGTTGGCATGCATGGCGCTGGGAATTGAGTGTCGGTTGCTCGAGCCTTAGTGCGTAGGCCCAACGTGTTTGTCGTCTGCAGATGATTACAGTGAAATTTTATATTGAGATTAATCATATGACTGGAATTAATGGGTGGTTGTTGGCTGGCACAGGTTTTCATTTGAGTTTCAGTTGACTCTGCCCAAACTGATCACGATGAAGTTTCCCAAACAGGGATGCTGTCGAGAAGTTGATTACTACGTGCTCTGCGTATTCGTTTAATGTTGCACAGAACCACGGTTTGTGTTTAAATGGGTAAAGTTTAATGCACTGCGCGTTGAACAGCCTGCTGTATTGTTATATCAGACCCAAGTTTAGCCTTTTGAAGAAGGATTTTTGTGTTCCTTCTGTTTTGAATAATTTTGTTTGATGTAAATAACCTCTTTTTTGTTATTCTTCTTTGTAGCTAACCTTAGAAGCGCTTATGCTGTGTACGGAATATAGTCTGTAAATAGTTTTAATTTTGTTCGACTGAATGTTTGCCTTGAATAATGTGATAGCAAGAAAGTGGAAATATGTGAAATTATGCAACCATTGTTTTAGAGTTGTCTGCATGCAATACTCCCATAATGATTCAGACATTGTTTTTTGTCATTGTCTTTGGTTCATGTATTTGAATCAGTGTTCAACTAGATTTTAATTCATGCCTTTGATAACATACGTCGTTAAGATGAATCTGGAATTAACTGCATTTTGCGTCAACTGGTGTTCAAGATTTTTAAATAATGGAATTATTGCCTGAATTATATTTTGTGTTTAAAATGGTGTTCAAGGTTTTAAAATAATGGAATTATTTTGTCAGTTATATACAGTTATCATGTTTTCTATTAGCAGAAAATGTATAGGAAAATGATAGTCCAACGCAAGGATAAACACCAAAAATAAAAAATTATATGTACAACACGTCGTTGTTTTTGTTGCTGCTTTGTTATTCGTGGCAGCACTTTAGTCAGGGGAGAACATCCCTTGAATAATTTCTGATTACGGACGGGTTGTCTCCAATGTTCCCTCTTAGCTGTGCAGTTGCACAGCAGTTTTGTGGTTCAGTCAAACCACATAAAGTCCACCAAAAAATCTTTCTGCTCAGCAAGTTCCGAAACTTGTGCATTGAATTTTTGGCTTAGGGGAATGTTGGTTCTCAGAACAGGTAATTCCCTTTTCACCGAGTTGAAATACCCCTTTCTTTAAGTGTACATGGTCTCTAACTAATCTGTGTGCTAGGGCTGCTGTCTTTATTCGTGCTTTTGAGATTTCAATACTGTATTAAGATGTAATGTAATAATGACAGTGAGATGTAGGTGTTAAACAATTACTGGGTCTTACTAATGGCAGCATAGTCAGCTAGTAAGGGTGAGTGCTTTCTAATTCAGTGGAATTAAACTGTCCTTAATTTATTGCAATGGGAAGGGGTAACAGGCTAATTGCAGGAAATGTAGTCACTCACAGGGCACTTATTGAGCACGTTTTATGAACCATCTTAGAGTTATTTAGAATAACTGGGAAAAACACAAAATTTCTGTTGTAAATCTCTTATCTAATCACTTCTATAGCACCAGTGGGGCCTGAATTGTAGAAAAAGGGGGTGTCAGGTCAGATATTGCCTTTGAAAAGCATCTTCAACCGTCTTTTTGTGCTTAACCCCAACACTGTTCATGTCGAACCCCAAATGCAAATCAAACCATGGCAATGGGGGTACACTTGGACATGAAGTATCAGTCAGATGTCCACAACATTTCAGCGTGCAGTTATAGGCTATTTGTGCAGTGATAATGTTGAAACGCATACTTTTCCAGGCAATTTTTACATTTTACACAGTTTCACTTAATTAATTAATAAATTCTTCAGCCAGAGTTAGTTTACATTCATGTATTAGTCTAGCTTTAAAATGCCTTCTTGGACCTCTGGAACAAGTGAACTGCCTGGCAGGCTATCACTGGTTCTTTTCGGAACTCCATTGGCCATTATATAAAGGATAGGCACATACCATAATCGTTAGTCTGATCTAGTCTTCGAGTGGTGGGTGTAACTTAAACAAAGGCACGTGTTATAATACGCAGACAGCCATACATTACGACAATTATCTGATCCATCTTACGAACTCACCATCAGTTCACCCCTTGCAATATATACGCAGGTCTTCCACTTAAAACCAAAAGCACTCAAATTCCAAAAATCCTACCCTGATTCTTCCCCTTCTCCCTCTTTCCAGTTCAGTTCCAAACACCACCGTCTGGCAGCCTGCCTGTCTGACTCGTGACCTGGAACCGAACCCTTCTTGCCTATCGATTTTGTTTTGACTGAGCGCCTGTGAATAAGCTGGTTCCCGCGACATAGCTTTCGTTGGGCGCTGTAGAAATCTCGAGTTATACGATTACGCTCCAAATACGGGACTTCCAAGTAAAAGCCTTATACTACGACCTAAAATTTATAGGCCACTGAAAAACACAACAGCCCTCGGAAGAACATGAAACTTTGGCGCTAAGACCCCTTGGTCCTAAAATTAGCTTCATTATGTCTGTTTAAGGCGGGCTTTTCCAGTCGCATTATCTGCTTGAGCGCCGATGCATGCAACGTAACACAGGCTTATGTCACCTGCAGTCTGGCGTTCATTTACCTAACCTTACCTTTGTGGCGTCCTCGGTCTGGACGTAACTTCGCGGGGCGGGGGTGACTCCAGTCCAGTTTTACATTCAGAGCCATCCGCATTTCTGCCACTTACTACTTTCAAGTGGGACGCGGTGGTGTAGTGGTATGGTCGGTGCCTCGCAACCGGAGGGTCGCGGGTTCGAATCTGCCTCAAGTCACTGCGTAGCGACCTTGGACAAGTTGCTCACTCACAACTGTGTCTGAGGAAGGCAACGGGAAACCGCCTCACGCATCTCATCCCCGGATGACATAAGGCCAGTGATACTGCCTTCGGGCAGAGAACTCATCATCATCATCGTCATCATCATCATCTTCTTCTTCTTCATCATCATCATCATCATCATCATTATTATCACTACTTTCAAAGCAAAATGGCCGTTCCGTACCATCTCTGCCCAGAGTGTCCGTTCTCTCCAAAGAAGGTTTTGGATTGGCCGCTTCCTTAAGGGAGTCAACACTGTAAAACTCTGTCTCAGGATCCGACTCTGCCTCTTCCGCGTTCGCCGGATGAGCAGCGTACAGGGTTCGTTCCTTTAGGCCTACCTGCAAGGATTCGTTCCTTTAGGCCTACCTGCAAGGGTTCGTTCCTTTAGGCCTACCTGCAAGGGTTCGTTCCTTTAGGCCTACCTGCAAGGGTTCGTTCCGTTAGGCCTACCTGCAAGGGTTCGTTCCTTTAGGCCTACCTGCAAGGGTTCGTTCCTTTAGGCCTACCTGCAAGGGTTCGTTCCTTTAGGCCTACCTGCAAGGGTTCGTTCCTTTAGGCCTACCTGCAAGGGTTCGTTCCTTTAGGCCTACCTGCAAGGGTTCGTTCCTTTAGGCCTATCTGCAACAGTCGGTCCCTTTTCGTGTCCTTTTAAAACTGCGGGCTTCCTCTTCACCACACTTTTACTACACCTCGTAACTCTGGAACTATCACCAATAATATGAGACACCAGTCGTTCTCTTAGGTCATGGGATAGGGGAGTCTTATGACAGGTTTCTCTGCCTTTCTGCTCTAGGCACTTGGATATCGGGCAACGCATCTCCCCACTATCACACGACTCTCGCTGCACTTCCGTGTGTAGGACTCCCAGCCCCGTATGTGTATGTGTCATGGACCACAACTTAAAGAATTCTTTAATCTCGATCAACATAGCCTATTCTACTTCGGATGATAGGGTATCTTTATGGAACTCTGACTATGAGGACTGTCTGTCTGTCTGTCTGTCTGTCTCTGTCTGTCTGTCTGTCTCTGTCACTGTCTTTCTCTGTACCAGTCTAGATGTTCGCCCAGTATAGAATGCACTGAATATATCAATATCCAAACGAGGCCAAATTTACTTTGACCCATGTACATACAGAGCACACGCTTCGCCGCTTCACGTTTAGAGCATCGCATCGCGCCACACGCTTTAATTCAACCCTAACTACTCAATTTGCAATCTGTGGTCTGGCTTGTCCAACGGCTGCTTTCTAATAGCGAAAGCTCTCGGCTGACGATCATTTGATTAGGTCTTAGGGTAGCTTGTAATCGGATTGCTCTGAACTTAGGCTATTGGCCAAAAACGACGCCGGCGCCCATTCGATCGAGCGTCGACAATTAGGCCCCTATTGGACAGCGGGGAAGGGGTGTTGAAATGAAATAGGGCCTCAATTATTTTAAATCGGATTAAAACATTAATGATCAAAATACTAGAAATAAACTAAAGCGAACAGAACAACATGAATCTGAAATTATTATATATTTCTGGTATTATTTAAATAAAATTATTGTTTATAAATCCTAGATATTTAGCCTTCTGGCCGGTCCACCACCACTTACCTCACCTTACCTTACCTGCGCTGAACGTGTCTGTCTGTCTCTCTGGCCGGATGTCTCATTGTTTGTCTCTAGATTTCAGCAAAATTTAATTCAGGCTGATATACTACAGAGAACGACGAATCGTTCGTTAACAGGCAAACCGTTCGTTATCTCCTTGATCAAATATTTGTTTGAATGTGAGGAAGAATATACTACAGCAGTGTTTTGCTCAGATCGGAAAACTAGGCCAGAGAGGAAGTGGGTGGGGTGTGAGCGCCCGAGGAGAGGGGGAACGCTTTCAACATGAATAGAAAGAGGAGTTTCCTGTTTTCGACCCACGTGACTTTTGTTGTTTGACCTCGCCAGATGGAGTTCCGTGCGAATGAAAAGTTCTTCCGCTTTTCTGGAAAAATAAAAAGCGATCAACAATAGTTTGATAAATGGCTCCGTGGGAAGTTGATGACGTAGTTTCCATGGTGATCGGACTTACACTGATATCAGCCTACCATATTGTCGCTGACACTTCCTATCTATGGATGCCACTCGGGCTGACGTAAGAGACCGCCCTTTTGGCCTGGTTAGCTGATTGGTTAAAGCATACGAAAGGCGCCTCACTTGGCCTGACACACATTGACGTCACAATAGTCGTCATGGTATCTGAGCTGGTCTGGTTAGCTCATAGGTTAAAGCGTACGTCAAGGCGCCTCACTTGGCCTGACACACATTGACGTCACAATAGTCGCCATGGTATCTGAGCTGGTCTGGTTAGCTGATTGGTTCAAGCGTACGTCAAGGTGTCTCAATTGGCCTGACACATATTGACGTCACAATCGTCGCCATGGTATCTGAGCTGGCCTGGTTAGCTCATTGGTTAAAGCGTACGTCAAGGCGCCTCAATTGGCCTGACATATTGACGTCACAATCATCGCCATGGTATCTGAGCTGGCCTGGTTAGCTGATTGGTTAAAGCGTACGTCAAGGTGTCTCAATTGGCCTGACACATATTGACGTCACAGTCGTCGCCATGGTATCTGAGCTGGCCTGGTTAGCTCATTGGTTAAAGCGTACGTCAAGGCGCCTCAATTGGCCTGACATATTGACGTCACAATCATCGCCATGGTATCTGAGCTGGCCTGGTTAGCTGATTGGTTAAAGCGTACGTCAAGGTGTCTCAATTGGCCTGACACATATTGACGTCACAGTCGTCGCCATGGTATCTGAGCTGGCCTGGTTAGCTCATTGGTTAAAGCGTACGTCAAGGCGCCTCAATTGGCCTGACATATTGACGTCACAATCATCGCCATGGTATCTGAGCTGGCCTGGTTAGCTGATTGGTTAAAGCGTACGTCAAGGTGTCTCAATTGGCCTGACACATATTGACGTCACAATCGTCGCCATGGTATCTGAGCTGGCCTGGTTAGCTCATTGGTTAAAGCGTACGTCAAGGCGCCTCAGCGCATGAGGCTCCCGGTTCGCATACCGATAATGGCTTATATCAGAAGTTTAAATCTTGGGCTAACACGATCCTTTGATTTTCTACATCGTTCATTTATGATTTATTGTTGGACTCTTGTGCGCGCAAACCTTGGACATTGTAAAGCACCCTTGAAGTAGCTTGCTACGGACGATGCTGTATAAATTGTCGTGATTACAATTACAGTTACAATTACACGGGGACCTTAAATGGCGAGGTGCCCATTCAGCAGGCAGTGGTGGTTAATTCACAGCAAAATGAGCATGGTCAATGCCACACGGTCGCTATACAAAACCATGGAGATTTACATTTCTCTCAGTCTTTCTTCAGCCATCATATAAAAGCGTCGACGACGTTAGCTAGGTGATATTTGCAGCCAGCGATTAAACCATCAGCTCTGAAGTAAGGTTTACTTTTGGCTAGGCGCTGTGGGGGTCAAAATGACACAGTAAATAAACTGTGTTGGCAAACAAACTACTATTATCGTTTGTTCTCAGTATTATTTGTTTATTTTGTGGCCGAATGAATAAACACACAAAGCGAACACAGCAGTGTTGCTGTGGTGAGCAGATACAGAGAAACTGCGATCGTCCACTTGACCTTCTTGCCTTCTCATTTCTTTTCGTCGTCTCAAAACTTCCCCTGTGGACTTGAAGAAGATGGATGGGACTTTGTCCAACTAACTGCCTGCCTCGACTAGAGTTCAGACGACACTAGCCGTATTCTTCAGCGGGAGGAACCGGGCATAGTATGGACAATATATTATCCTCACTTCAGAGAGATCGGCACATATTCTGCGGCCCTTTGAATAGAGTATCACATTTCCCTTTGCGTCTGAGCAGTTTTCCGATGAAGGCGTTTTATAAATCGCACCAATTATTCTTCTTCTTCTTCTTCTTCTTCTTCTTCTTCTTATTATTATTATTATTATTATTATTATTATTATTATTATTATTATTCCTTTATTTGCCGATTTCAACAATCCAAACAGGCTGTAGGTAAATAACATCGCAGTGAAGTAAACGAATGTTCAGCAAAATATCGAGTCTGTATTGTTTGTTATCAGTTGCTATATTATTATTACTATTACTACTACTACTACTACTACTATTATTATTATTATTATTATTATTATTACTATTATTATTATTATTATTAATATTATTATTAAACAGACATTTATAACGCGCGCAATTAAGAGCCTCGAAGGCGTGTATACTGTGCAATCATGATTTGAAGACGTCACTTGCGGACATGATTTTCGTGTCGTATGGATTTCTTTTCATCACATGTAGCATTTTGTAGGAACCCTGCTTTTACAGTTGCACACGAATGTTCACTTTGACACCGTAATTAGTAGGTTAGACAAGTTTTCTGAGAATTCTATATTCTGCATCTCATTGCTTCTCCCTATATAGGCTTACATTTGGCTGTTGGCTGTTCGTATTGGCACCTGATCACAAGCATTAGTTTTTAGTTCTGGACCAAATGCTCTCGTTCGGCACGTGCTTTGTATAACCATGTAGGCCTAATATACTTTAACCTGGACCAATACTTCATATGGCCTACGCTTCCTCCAATTACCTCTTCCAAGAAGTAAAAAGTACTCAGTTGACTGGTTATTATAAGCTCTAAATGTAGTTTAATTTTGAGTTCTGTTTATTGCAAATAGCCCCCGCACGCAGTTAGTTTTGGGAAGTTTACGCCCCAAGTGGTGCCGGTTTACTTCTGTGAAACACGACCGTTGGATTGGACCAGTGGGCGAGTGGCTGGGTGTCTGGGAGGGTAGATGGCATGATTTAGTCTCGTCTCTATCTGCGTAGTCTAAATTTAAGCCCACGATGGGCGAAACGGAACGACATGGTTACCACTAATCACATGACTGACTTGTCTTCAAACGGATCATTAGCTTTGCGTGGCGTGACGCCCGTTTAGTAACGCACCTACGTCTGACTTATTGACGTCACAATCGTCGCCATGGTATCTCACCTACGTGGGTTAACACGTACGTCATGGTTAGCTACATGGGTTAACACTTAGGTCAAGGCGTCTCTGCAGAGGGTGAGGAAGCCGGTTTTCTTCCTAGTCGTGACTTATTTCTGAGATTTGAATCTCGGGCTAGCACGGTCCGTACACGGGGACCTTAATTGGTGTGGCGCCCATTGAAACTGGAAGCGGTGGTGAAGGATCTCACCCGATTAATACATTGACAAATGAACAGGGTCGATGTCATATACCGTTGCTGTAGAAAAAGTTGTACATTTACAGTTAAGGCCTACATTTATTGGGTACATGCTGATCACCGCCTATCCAATCAGTTTCAATGCACAGACTGATTTTGACCTGACTGCGGCTTGGTTTTGGTGCACCATTGACGATGCTTTGTGAATTAGACACAGGCGCCACAGAAGTTGCTGCTTATTAATTATGAATATTATTCCACACGCAGCTAATTAGTAGTCGATTAATTATGATGAATATCGAACACGTATACGTTTTCCTTTATTTGCTGCGTTGAAATTAATAACGGGGTTTAGTTACGCATCATTCAGTAATTATTTTTATAAACATGATTTATGATGCAACAGATCAATTTATGTAATGTCATTTTGTGGGACACGGTGGCCGACTGGTTAGGGCGCTCGGCTCATATCGCAGACAGTAAGGGTTCGAGCCTCGCACTGTGTAGGGATCTTGAGCAAGTTCTTCACTTACAACTGCTTAGCGCCATCGATTGATGGTTTGTCATTAGATAGTGGTGCTTAATAAATGCAGAAATAATAATAATATTAATAACAACAACAATATTTTTTTTAAATAATAATAATTTTAATAATAATAATACTTTTACAAATAATAATACTTTTTACAAATAATAATTTTAATAATAATAATTTTTAATAATAATAATAATTTTAATAATAACAACAACAACAGTAATAAAATAATGTGACATCTATCAACAATTCAGAATCATTAAACTTTTTTTCGTCTAAAATTTAAACTCTGCAATTATCTTTCATCCTGAACCTCCCTAATGACACTGGCTCATCCAGTGCACTTATAACTTTGCCCTCTGACCTTGCAGTTATTTATAGGACGTGAACTTTGGCTCCATTTCTAAACGCGCCGAGTGTACTCGACGAAACTGATAGGCAGAAAACGTCTAGACACTTACCCTTATAGGCACAGTCCAGTATGAAGGGGTAGGCGAAATTTACCCATCCCTCTGTTCCACACGTTTCTTCGTTACAGTTCGCTTAGACTGCCAGTCTATCACTCGTCCCCATCCATAGTGACCTTCTGGATATTGACCTGATTGTGGCTTAGTTTTGGTGTGCCACCAGTTGATGCCTTGTGCATTAGACGCCGGCGCATTAGAAGTTGCTAATTATTATTATTATTATTATTATTATTATTATTATTATTATTATTATTATTATTATTATTATTATTATTATTATTATTATTATTATTATTATTATTATTATTATTATTATTATTATTATTATTATTATTATTATTATTATTATTAAACAGACATTTATAACGCGCGCAATTAACAACAGCTTCGAAGGCGCGTGCAACGACCTTAAAAAAGTCCTACCGAGTAATATCAAGTAATATCATGGTTCGTAGATTAATAAGAATACACAGAAATCTAGGCAGACCTATTAAACATGTAAATTTTAAGCTTCTTTTCAAAACTTCTTATTTGAAGAGTATCATATTTGATGCTAGACGGTAAGGCATTCCAGAATGTGGGGCAAGAGTAACAAAACTATGAATGTAATCTGTATACAAAAGATGTATGAAGTTCTTCGAAATTTGGCCTACTCTCCTTCCTGCGGCAGGCTGTACTTTCGGTACCCTGCAAGTATCGATGATTTTGAAGTATGCTTAAAGTACCGCTAGCTCTTTGAACCAACTCCTAGATAGCTTCTGCGGGGGTTGCCTTGAATCCCTGGATCATGACCTGGCACCGAACAGAACAACTCGGCTCTTGCGGACTTGATTTGATATTTGCGTCGCTGAATATGCTGGCGTCTCTTTTGAGGGACGTGGAGAAATTTCGAAGAATTTCATTTACATTTACAAGTAGCAGTACACGGTGTTTTGCGACATCTAATATTTTGTCGGCCAGGATCGTTGACATCAACCTCAGCTTACCTACTTTTTGTTGAAAGAGTAACAGAGACATAGATAGATAGATAGATGGATGGATGGATGGATGGATGGATGGAGGGAGGGAGGGAGGGATGGATGGATGGAGGGAGGGAGGGAGGGAGGGAGGGAGGGAGGGAGGGAGGGAGGGAGGGAGGGAGGGAGGGAGGGAGGGAGGGAGGGAGGGAGGGAGGGAGGGAGGGAGGGAGGGAGGGAGGGAGGGAGGGAGGGAGGGAGGGGAGGGAGGGAGGGAGGGAGGGAGGGAGGGAGGGAGGGATGGATGGATGGATGGAGGGAGGGAGGGAGGGAGGGATGGATGGATGGAGGGAGGGAGGGAGGGAGAGAGGGAGGGGGAGGGAGGGAGGGAGGGAGGGAGGGAGGGAGGGAGGGAGGGAGGGAGGGAGGGAGGGAGGGAGGGAGGGAGGGAGGGAGGGAAGGAGGGAGGGAGGGAGGGAGGGAGGGAGGGAGGGAGGGAGGGAGGGAGGGAGGGAGGGAGGGAGGGAGGGAGGGAGGGAGGGAGGGAGGGAGGGAGGGAGGGAGGGAGGGAGGGAGGGAGGGAGGGAGGGAGGGAGGGAGGAGGGAGGGAGGGAGGGAGGGAGGGAGGGAGGGAGGGAGGGAGGGAGGGAGGGAGGGAGGGAGGGAGGGAGGGAGGGAGGGAGGGAGGGAGGGAGGGAGGGAGGGAGGGAGGGAGGGAGGGAGGGAGGGAGGGAGGGAGGGAGGTGCTTCGTGGTCTGTGCACATTCATCAGGGTCTGCTGATGCTGTGCCACTGCAGACTGTTTCTAGCGACGGTCTACTGGATGCCGACGGACGGAAGGACGGACGGACGGACGGACGGACGGACGGACGGACGGACGGACGGACGGACGGACGGGAGGAGGAAGGCGGCGTGAAGCAGGCAAGCGTGTAACCTGACGCCCGTTAGTTCACCCTTTGCTCCCAACAGTCATCGGCTGACTTTCCTTTCGCTGAAGCCGCTCCTCGCTCTGCCTGGGTGACGCCCAACCGTTTTTGCCCAAGGCTCTTTCCTCCCTCCTATTCCTCCTTCTCCTCCTCCGCCATCATTCCTTCTATTCCACTTACTCCTCCTCATCCTCCTCATCGTCTTCCTCTAACTCGATCCTTATTTACATCTTCTGTACTTTATCGTCCCTGCGTCCCTCCCTCAGTCCCTTCATCCTATTGCTTTCGTTTATGTTCCAAATCCTTGTCCTTCTTTTCGGTTCCTGTTCTTGTTGTTCTCTTCTGTTCTCTTCTAGTTCTGGTTCTTGTTTTTCTTGGTCTTGTTCTGGTTCATGTTTTTCTTGGTCTTGTTCTGGTTCTTGTTTTTCTTGGTCTTGTTCTGGTTCTTCTTCCGCTTTTCCTCCTCTACCTCATCCCATCCACTTCCTCCCTCGTCTTCGCTGAGTTTCTTCCTCCTTCAAGGGACCTGGGCCGTTGCTATTGTCAACATATTTTCCCATTCGCATTCCTAGAATGGTTTCCTCCTCGACCTCTCTGTCCCTCGTTCCCATGGAATCTGTTGGACCATGGCAGGTGACCTCAGCTGAAACTGCTGCTGCTGCTGCTGCAGTGTCCGCTGATGCCAACAGCCCGCATCTGGTCAGTGTCTTCTGAGAGACTCCTTCTACGTCTCTCTACACCGACCGCAACCACCTGCTTCTTTTCCTGCGTCGGTTGCTGCTGCTGCTGCTGGTGATGATGATGCCATAGCTGCGGCTGGTGATGCTAAGCGGATACCTTAGACGTCTCCCCTTCCCCATTCCAAAGCCAGTTCATATTTCCTTCGATTTCTGGAAAACATCGTCGAATGGGTACAGCGTCCATCGTCAGTCCCCCTTCCTCGTCCCACCCCAAACCACCCCCATTAGTCCCGAGTCCCATTAAACGCCGAGCCTGGACGACACCGTAAAAAGAGGGATAAATCATATATCGCCCCTGTTTGAAGCTTTCCCATGCCTCCAGGACATCAAGAAGGACGAGGGATAGAAATAGACAGATATGCAGCCAGATAGACAGAGGGACAAATGCGTATGGAGTCAGAGGGTAAGACAGATCTTAGGGAGAGAAACCTGTTTAAACAGAGTGACAAATGGATGCTATACAGGCACAGCGACATTCAGAAGTAGACTGCCAGCGACTGACATCAAATGACAAACAGACGCGAGAGGAAATATTACACTTTTTCTTCTTTAAATAGCTTGTCTTCAGTCTGCCTTTGACCTCAGCAGGGCAGGCAGAAAAGGAGCTGCGTAAAAGTGTCATACTCCTACAGCTCTCCAGCCTTAGGCTTGTTCTTTTGACCATCAGAATTACAGTTAGAATAAATACACATTACATGTAATTTATTACTGTTATTTATTACGATATTATTACTGTTATTTATTACGATATTATTACTGTTATTTATTACGATATTATTACTGTTGTTTATTACGATATTATTACTGTTATTTATTACGATATTATTACTGTTATTTATTAAGTGTCACTGTTATTTTTATGCATTTATTATCTAATGACTAGGCATCAATCGATGGCGCTGAGCAATTTTGAGTGAAGCACTTGCTCAAGGTCCCTACAAAGTAACCGTTTACGGAGAGGATCGAACGCGTGCCCTCCGCGTTACAGGTCGAGCGCTCTAACCAATCGGTTACTGATGAGGCTACCTTGAGCGGCGCTTCACAAATTTACGATTACGATTACAATTACGATTACTTGTTATTATCTGTTACTTACTTGCACGATGCACGTAACGTAGCGTGTGTTTGTTCCTGCAATTTAAAAAAAGACACTCGTTGTACGGTGGCCCCAGCCGAGGGCACATGCATGTCATACATGGCCCACCAGGGTATCCCATATTTCAAGTGTCATACTCGGGATTCGAACCCTCGTCGTAGAGGCGAAAGGCCATTCGACGCTCGACCACTAGGCCACACTGTCATCATGCACGTATGCATTCATGACGGCCCGTTGTGCCCTAGCCATCCGAACCTGGCTGACCGACTTTCAACAGGAGACGGGGAAAGAGCTGGCCTCCATCGTCGCCAGAGGCGTTGCCCTTCCCAATTCTCTCAGCTTAAACACAACCTACCCCAACAGCTCCTCTCCCCTTTTCTGGTTTTCTGGAAACCGGACTTGGTTTTTGACAAATGGCATCGTTGGACATCCCAACTGACTTGACGCAGCCCACGCTCATCAATAAGCTGGTGCCCTGTGCTTAGCTCTTGGAGGAGGATCTGAGTCATTCTTAACACTCAGAAACAGCAGAAATGACCGCCGGTGACTGCAGTCACAAGATCGCGGAACAACTGCGCCGCGTGCAGACGGACCCTCGAAGGGATGATGTCCTTCCTACGCCAAGGCAGGACCAAGTGCTTTCGGCTGTCTACAGGAGTCTAGAAGAAGCCGATTTCGTAAAACACAGTGTTGAGTTCCATGAGACATGTGCTCTAATATTTTATTTTCGCCAGACCACGACTTTGCCTTGTCCCCTACCTGAAAATCTTGGATCCAAATCGACGAAATACGCCATCATCGGCGTCGTGGTCTTCTTGTCCTCCTTCTCCTTCTTCTCCTTTCTCCTCCTTCTTCTCCTCTTCCTCCTGTTATCACCTTCCTCCTCCTCCTTCTCCTCCTTCTCCTGCTTCTTCTTTTCTTCTCCTTCTCCTTCTTCTTCTCCTCCTTCTCCAGCTTCCCTTCCCCTTCTTCTTCCCCAACTCTTCATAAACATTGCTACACTTATCAGCTGGCTATGAGAGTTCTCATTGGCGTGGCTAACAATCTAATTCTAAACCGTCTCTTCCTACACTGTGATGACTGTCGTTGTAAAATGGTTTTATCATTTCAGAAAACCTTGACCACAGTCGTTACTAGGCCATTTTGCCAGTCCATCCCTTAAATCATCTTGTGATATGAGGCCTTGACGTTCGTTTACAACGTGCATCTGTCATGCATAACAATATCATGTGCGCTAAATTGTAAGCCTAG
This sequence comes from Norana najaformis, assembly GCA_964023275.1. Taxonomy (NCBI): domain Eukaryota; kingdom Metazoa; phylum Annelida; class Clitellata; order Crassiclitellata; family Hormogastridae; genus Norana; species Norana najaformis. Next base: position 29,706,593 of record OZ029921.1, read on the forward strand.
ATGTGTAGGAGCCATATTATATTTAGCTCATAGCCTGTTTTTTAATCTTCAAATTGCTCGTATTCTATACATAAGCATTATTTACGACCTTTGACGCATGAATTGGCCAAGTTATGCTGTCCTTTAACAGAGTAGCGAAGTAATCCAACATATCCAACACCCCAAGGAGCGTCCAGAGCCTCGTGTAGCTACAGTTTACGACAAGCTACACACGACACAGAACAGAAGAATGCGAAGAATGCGAAGAAGATGAAGAAAAAGAAGAGGAGGAGAATGAAGAGGAGGAGGAGAAAGAAGAAGAAAAGAGGAGGAGGAAGAGTAGGAGGAGGAATCTTATCTATTGACTTCGATAGCGCCGTTATCCTAATGCTCAAGGCATCAATCGATGGTAGCTTCAAGTCGAAGAAGAGGAGGGAGAAGGAGGAGGAGGAGGAGGTGGTGGAAGAAGAAGAAGAAGAAGAAGAAGAAGAAGAAGAAGAAGAAGAAGAAGAAGAAGAAGTAGAAAAGAAGGAGGATTAGTAGGAGGAGGAAGAAGAAGAAGAAGGGAAAATGCAAAGAAGAAGAAGAAAAATAAGGAGGAGGAAGAGGAGGACGAGGAGGAGGAGAAGGAGTAGGGGAGGAGGAGTTCCTTAAGCTAGTCCCAAGAGGCAGCCATGAGTATGAAGTATCAGCGACTTCGTTTTCTTAGCCTTAGCACAGGAGGACGTCTGACCAGTCCTCTTCCTCGTCATCTGATCCTCCCACAGGCAGTATACGGTCGGTGTACTCGTTTCATAGCCCAGCTCGCTAGAGTGCGCAAGTGGAGCCGAAATCTCGAAACAAAACTTTTGTCATGGCGGGATTTGAACCCCGACCCTTCGATCCATCACGCTAACCAATGGACTATCACCCATCCCTAACAACAGAGAGTATGTACAACGGCAGCACAGACATCTCTGTTGTATTCGGTCTATTTGGACTGGAAACAATCCAGATGATCAGTGTTGCATGTAATGTAATCCTGAACGCGGAATGACACAACACTGTGTTTTATATGCTGTGCGCTAACTACTTTTTGCCTATTACTTTCATGCATATGCACGATGCACTTCTTCTTCTTCTTCTTCTTCTTCTTCTTCTTCTTCTTCTTCGTCGTCGTCGTCGTCTTCTTCTTCTTCTTCTTATTCTTCTTCTTCTTCTTCTTCTCTTCTTCTTCTTCTTCTTCTTCTTCTTCTTCTTCTTCTTCTTCTTCTTCTTCTTCTTCTTCTTCTTCTTCTTCTTCTTCTTCTTCTTCTTCTTCTTCTTCTTCTTCTTCTTCTTCTTCTTCTTCTTCTTCTTCTTCTTCTTCTTCTTCTTCTACTTCTTCTTCTTCTTCTTCTTCTTCTTCTTCTTCTTCTTCTTCTTCTTCTTCTTCTTCTTCTTCTTCTTCATATAAGCCTATAGGCCTAATATTCACTCACTTCCTGAACATTGGGCCTATAGACATTCTTTTTCTGCTCTTTCTCTGGCAGTTCTAGTCTTTTCTGGTACTCATATCCACTATAACCCAGTTTGCGATGTCTTCGATAGCTCGGATGCTTAAGGAATAACGATCGCTTTGAACTGACAATGCAGTAGCCATTTTATTCCTTAGATATGAGAACTATCGAAGAACATGAACAGTTCACGACTGGAGTTGCGATCAAGCGATGTTGGCTCTGAAGTTAGACTGCAGACAGCAAGAATATCAAACGCCATTGGAAAATATCGGTCGTAACGCGAGAGGTGGACCGGAGAGAAGCCAGAAATCCGAGTCCAAAGTCAAGAAAAACAGACGAAAACAAGTATAAATCTCTGTACGAAGCTCATAAGAAATACTTGTCGTTTGTCCATAAGTTGGGGGACCTGGAAGCCAACGATTCAGCTGGTAGCATAACCCATCTGCCCTGCCCTGTAGAGCCGCCACTGGCCGTGGAAGATGGTTGCCGGAACCTCGAAATGAAGCAGATTATAAGCCGTTCTCCCATTAAAACCAGTCAGTCACAGCAAAGCCTGAAAGTAGGCGCATACAAGAGATCTTGATATTAGCATTGCATTTCATTCTTCTCATTCTTCTCGACTGACTTTCGATTCGGCTGAAAGCCCTCAGGTAGGCATGAAACTAAATAAGTGGGTGTGGGATACTGAATAAAGAAAGGCCCAGGTCGCATATTTGTGCCCAACGTTTCTGTACGTCGTTTCCAAGTGACTGATTCAGTAATCGTAATCGTAATCGTAAACTCAAAACGTCTGAAGCTCTATTTAAAAGCTAAGCTCAGGGCATCAGCTTATTCACGAGCGCTGCGTCAAGTCAATGAGGTTGTCCAAAGATGCCGGTTGCCAGAAGACCATAGAGAGAAGGGGAGAGGAGCTGTTATGGTGTTAGCGTTTGACTAATTATAATTTAGGCATTCGACTTAACTAATTATAATTTAGGCATTCGGCTTAACTAATTGGCTAAAGTCCGGTACCATTGGATTCTCGAAAACTTAGTGTTGAATTTGCAATGGCTAGTGTAAAGGATGCTCAGCAGGGACCATCGGCCATGAGTAATATTTTGCTAATGCGTTACAAAAGCTTTTACAGAAAAGTGACTGGATTTGCTTATTAAAATAGTTCCCATAGATTGATGAGCGCACTTCGACGTAATCACTAATGTATTACTAATGCTTAACTGTAGTGACTAATTAACAGTAAATAATTTATTAATACAAATTGACGGGCAAACTTCGATACTCGAGAATTTTAACTCGACCTTTGAACTCGAAACTCAATATTCGATTAAACGAAAATCTGTGCTTTCTGTCGTGTCTGGTCTTGTCTTTGTTTGCGATTGTCTGTGTGGTCGCCTGTTTGTTTTTGTCTGTCTGCATGTCTGCCTGTCTTTCTACCTGTCTTCTGTCTCTGGTCTGGTGGCAACCGGACTTGGTTACTTTACATTGCATCTCTGGACAACCCCTCTGACTGGACGCATCGCTGTGAATAAGCTGCTGCTCTGAGCTCAGCTTCAAAGTAGCGCTTTAGAAGTTTCGAGTTTGCGATTACAGTCATCTGTTCGTCCGTATGTCTCGTGCCTCTGCCTGTCTGTCTGTTTGCCTCTCAGTCAGTTTGTCTACTTGCCTGCCTATCTGTCTGCCTGCATCTCATTATTATTTCTGCATTTATCAAGCGTCCCTACCTATGACTAAGCATCAATTGATGGCGCTGAGCAACTGAGGATGAAACTTTTACTCAAACTCCCTTCAGTCTCAAGGGAGGCTTGAACCGGTACTATCCGCGTTACAAGCCGATCCAATCGGCTATCGTCCCTTCTCAGTCTGTCTGCTTGCCTGCCTGCTTGCCTGTGTGTATCTGTGTGACTGTGTGTCTGTGTGTCTGCGTGTCTACGTGTCTGTGTGTCCGTCTGTCTGTGCGTCTGTGCCAGTTGACGTCACGCAAGGCCATACAACTTGGGGCCTGGCGAGAAAAGTTGTCACCGAGAAGAATTTTCGCTCTCATTTCGCGTCAGGCGTGACAGGATGAGACTGCGAACAAAGGGGTCGTACGATTCGACGAGCATTTGAACCGGGAAAGACACGACCCCCTCCGTCCCTCCTTCCTCCCTCCCTCCCTCCCATACAAGACCATAATTGTATATAAAATCCAATAAGGCGTCAGACTTGTCAAGCCCTCGGGGGCTTCCTTTCATGGCTTCCCTTGAACTGCAACAAAGAAAATATAGGAATGGGCGCACACATACGTCACCCGCTGTTATAATATCTAGAGCTATATAATGCACATATATGTTGGTGAAATACATGCAATACCATTTTCTTATATATATGCTTCATTTATATATTTATATAGTGTATATATGCATTCAATATATTTATATATTTATTTATATACTGCACACGATTGCATATCTATTCATATATATATATTTGAAAATTATTTGTATAGCGCCTGTTTAGAACACGATTGTCTATCATGGCGCTATCTATACGACACGATTGTATGCATACATGCATGTATTTGTGCATGTATGTAGGTAGGCAGGCAGGCAGGCAGGCAGGCAGGCAGGCAGGCAGGCAGGCAGGCAGGCAGGCAGGCAGGCAGGCAGGCAGGCAGGCAGGCAGGCAGGCAGGCAGGCAGGCAGGCAGGCAGGCAGGCAGGCAGGCAGGCAGGCAGGCAGGCAGGCAGGCAGGCAGGCAGGCAGGCAGGCAGGCAGGTAGGTAGGTAGGTAAGAGACACTTAATATAGATCTTATTAGGTAACTCTCATAAGTGCTGCAAGCACGATAATTTAATTGCTCTAATAAATAAGTGCGCTAATAGATGCATTATATTTCATATAAATATATATAAAAATATGTACATATATACGCATGCATATATATATATATATATATATAATATATATATTGTTCTTAAGAAAGGGTAGTTGATCGCAAGTTCTCCTGAGTCTCTGGTCGTTTGGGTGGTGACAGAATTTTAACGACATTCTCGGTCAAATGGGTCGACCCATTCACTTGCTCCCGAAGACTCGATTTATCAATAGGAAAGTGCCCGGATTCAGTTGCATCCACTGAATCGACCCCGGCCAGAGAGGGAGGGAGTGAGAGAGGGAAGGGAGGGAAGGAGGTCAGTACCCGCCTGCCTCTGGCATGCAGCATTCCCCGCGTCTTGGAAAGGCGGTGGTGGGGTGGACCAGTGCGTGTGAATGATTCAGCAATCTCTGCTTTTTCGTGTCCTCTCCCGTACAGGTGCGCAGCGGGTAGACACCGACTTGGCGCTCAATAGAACGGCGGATGTGCTCCGCATTTAGTCGCAAATTCCTGGGCACCCTGCCGCCTGCATTGTCGCGTAACCTACTTATAGACAGAAGTGTATATTCTACCCCCTTCCCCCACTGCAGTTTTCTAGATCTTGAGAAGAGAGCGGGCCAAGCGCCTACTGTGGCCACGCACCTTGCTTTCAGGGCGGTTGAATGCTCGAGGCAGGTGTCATCTCTTGCTCTGTGTTTACCAATCCCCTTTAAGGAGCTTTGCTTAGCCTGATCTCGGATAGACATGCCATTGCGCCCGACTGAATTGAATAGCCTTCAAAGCCCAGCGTGCTAGGGATGAGTAACAGGTGCGAAACGAAAAGGACAGAGCATTCACAGCAGAAAGACAGACAAACGGACGTAGACGGTTAGCCAGTGTGACAGGCAAACAGGCGGATAGACATAAGAACGATGAAGCCGGATAAAGGAAAGAGAAAATCAAACTTCCCCGCAGCAACCAATGAAAATTTATTCTTTGCAGTTACTTCAACGGTGGCGTCCCGAAAAGTACTTACTATTGTAGCGGTCACGGTCCGTATACAACTTCGCGGGGCGGGGATGACTTCAGTCTAGTTCTAAGCCAGAACCACCGGCACCGCTGCCCTTCTAATCTCAATATAAAATGGTCGTTTGTACCGTCTTTGCCCATAGTGTCCGTTCTCTATAAAAAAAAGGTTTACGACTAGCAGCTTCCTTAAGTAGATTTCTACAACGCCCAACGAAAGCCACGTCACGGGGACTAGCTTATTCACAAGCGCTCAGTCAAAACAAAATCGATAGGCAAAAGTGGTCTGTTCCAGGTTAAGTACCAAGAGTCATGCAGAGATACAGGGCCCGTACTCTCAAATCGGATACTTTTGAGCCGGTTTCTGAATCGGATAGCGAATGCTACGGTTGTGACCTTCCACGGGAGCGCACTGACCAGTTTGGTTGGACAGATTTTAATCTTTAACGGCACTGATGGAGGGAAAATTCTCTAGCGTTACCCCTTACTTTAACATAGACCTATGTATTCAATTCCCACGCCAGGGACTTAAAGCCGACTACACACTTCGGAGCAGACTCACTCTCGGTTTTGCGAACGTGTCATTCCCCGAGATTCGCACAACCCCTTGTCTTTCCGCTATCGATTAATCATCAGCCCCGTCTCGCGACATGGCAATAGGTTGGGTCGGTAAATTTTATGCATAGGCTTATAAAATAAGATTTTCTTACGAGATGTTTCACTCGTAGTTTTCTCGTTCATTCTTTCCTTCTTCCTTCTTTTTACCTCCTTCATTCTTCTTTTCTTCCTATTTCTTTTTCTTATCTTTTTCCTGCTACTCATCATCCTCGTCTTCCTCTTCACAAACTTCTTCCTCTTCCTCTTCTTTCTCCTCCTCCTCCTATTGATGTTCTTGCTTGCTCCTCAGCATCCTTCAGACGTCAGTTGGCTGCCTCTGCCAACAGCCTCCTCGGCCTCTGGTTCCGTTTAACCCAGGCGGTGTTTCCTCCCGTCTTACCCGGCGCTAATCTATGTCTCCGTCCTTTACTGACCTCGTTGCCTTTGACCCGTGACCTCTGGGGCCCCCCTGCAGACGGTTCTCAGGGATGCCAGATTCAGTGGCGTAACGCTCATCCCCCGTTCATCCCAGTGATGCCATCATCGCATGGGATGAGGAAGAGGAGAAGGAGAAAGAGGAGGAGGAGGAGGAGGAGGACGAGAAGGAGGAGGAGGAAAAGGGAGAAGGAGGAAGAGCAGAAGGAGGAGGAGGAGAAGGGAAAAGGAGGAGGAGAAAGAGGAGGAGGAGGAGGAGGAGGAGGAAGAAGAGAAGGAGGAGGAGGAAAAGGGAGAAGGAGGAAGAGCAGAAGGAGGAGGAGGAGAATGGAAAAGGAGGAGGAGAAGTTGAGGAGGAGAAGGAGGAGGAAGAGGGAGAAGGAGGAAGAGCAGAAGGAGGAGGAGGAGAAGGGAAAAGGAGGAGGAGGAAGATGAGGAGGAGTGGGCTGCTGATGCAGGCAGACCGCCAGACAGACGGCTGGCTGGTCTTAAGTGGCACCGACTTTAACGAGGCTCGTTAATAGTGTTACATGCCCATCTGCATCAGCATCTCTTCATCTGCATCATCATCATCACCATCGCCATCAACCACTTATTCATAACACGCACCGACGACGCAAGAGGTCGCCAAACGCCGCCGCCTAATTAGTGTCTCTGTCTCGTTATATTTACTTCTGTATGCATATATATATATATATATATATATATATATATATATATATATATATATATATATATATATATATGAATATACATATATGTATATATTTATATATGCATACATATATATATTTATACATGCATATATATATATCTACACGTACACAATCGAGTGACTGAGACAGACGACATACATGAGAGACACGGAAAAAGAGAGATACGGGGAGACGAAGAACGAAAACATATATTTTCATATATATGGAGAATAACGAAACTCGACTATATATATTTACATACGTTCATGAATCCATGAATATGTATGATATATATATGTATATATATATATGTGGAGAATAACGAAATTCGTTCATATATATTTACACGAGAATGTATAATTATATATACATATATGGAGAATAACGAAACTCGACTATATATATTTACATACGTTCATGAATCCATGAATATGTATGATATATCTATGTATATATATACATATATGGAGAATAACGAAACTCGACTATATATATTTACATACGTTCATGAATCCACGAGTATGTATAATAATTATATATAAATATATAATATAATATATATAATGTGCGTGTGTGCGCATTTGGCACCGTGCATGCGTGTATGTAAGCAGCGAATAGGTCGACTGACACTTCCTAACTGACAGAATGTCAATTAGCGAGCATCGCGCACATGCTCTCGATCAGTCATTCTTTATCTGCCAGAGATTTTCATCCGGAAATCAGATTGATTAGACCTGGGGCTCTTGATGATCTATCTACGTCTTCTTCTTCGAGGGTCTGGTTCGCAGACGCCCTGTGGGGATTAGGGGGCAGAGATCCGCTTCACATGCGTATCCGGGAGTCATCAATCCGACCCTCGACGCGTGATGTCGCCTCTGTATGGCGTCGTGACCGGCGCGTGCATGACGCGACCTTTCGTAGGGTTGGTCATGGTTTCGAAATTGCAAACACACTCGGACACAATATGGCTAATTGGTATCTGTGTGCAATCACTGCCTGTTCTTTCGATTCCTGTCTGTCTGTCTGTCTGTCTGTCTGTCTCACTCATTTTCGCTCATTCTCTCACGTTTTCTCAGTTTGTCGCTGTCTTTATTCTAAATTCTTGTCTGTGTGTGTGTCTGTCTGTCTGTCTGTTTGTCTGCCTGTCTGTTCTATTCTCTTTCATAACCGTAATTCCGAGATTTCTACAACGCCCAACGAAAGCCACGTCGCGGGACCAGCTTATTCACAGGCGCTTAGTCAAAACAAAATCGATAGGCGAAAGGGTTCGGTTCCAGGTCAAGATCCAACAGTCAGACGGAGAGAACGTGGCAGCTACGGGGGTTGGTGTTTAGGGTTGGAATGGAGGGGAAAGGATGATATTCCTGCAATGACTCGGACAGCTCGTTTCTGAAGTAAATTTAATTTATTAAGTCGAGTAGGATAATTAATAGCCGAAATAATATTGCAATAAGATAAATATGGGTAGATTATAGTATAATAAAGGGCAACTCTTATTTGTTGGGGTAAAACGTAGCTAATACGTGACAATACACCTATATTTTTAGCAAGTATAGAAGATACGTGTTTGATATGTTCTTTCCAGGTCAAATGGTCATCTATATACACACCAAGGAATTTGGTAGAAATAGCTTGTTGAATTAATTTATTATCAATACAAAGACCCATATTAAGTTGAGGAAGGGGTTTACGGGTTGAACAGAAAATAATATAGTTGGTTTTCGATAAGTTAAGAGATAGACGGTTAGCTTCGAACCAATAGCAACATCAGAAAGTTCAGAGTTCATGAGTTCAACTAGTATATCCAAAGATTTATGAGAGAGAAAAACATTGGTATCGTCTGCAAATAATATAAAATGAAATAGGCTAGATGAATTAGGTGTCATTAATATAAATAAGAAATAGAAGCGGACCTAGAATAGATCCCTGGGGAACAACACATCGTATAGTATTAAATCTTGAAAGACACCCATTGCAAAAGACTTGTTGTTGTCTATGATCCAGATAGCTTCTAAACCACGATAACGCAATGCCACGTATCCCATATCTTTCAAGCTTTTAAGTAAGATATTGTGGTCAACAGTATCGAAAGCTTTGGCCAGGTCAAAGAATATTCCTATAGAAAATTGTCTATTATCAATAGCCTCTGAGATTTTATCATGCATATTTATGAATGGTCAAGTAGTGCATGGAGTGACCTGATCTAAATCCATATTGATGAGGATAAAGTATGTTCATAGTAGTTACATAACTACAAATTCTTCCATACATCAATTTTTCAAAAAATTAAGAGAAAAAGGTAGGATAGAGATAGGCCTATAATTAGTGACATCTTCAGAAATACCTGATTTATATATAGGGAATACTTTAACCATTTTTAAACTGTGGGAAAAATCCCGGTTTAAAAAGAGCAGTTCTATAGATCTGAGGATAATATAGATTAGCTAAAGGTATTGCTACAGCTGGTAGAGCAGAATTAGCTATATAAGGATCTATTTCATCAGTGCCAGAACTGGGCGTAATACGGAGTGAGTGTGTTAAGTTGATGATTTGTCCAGATGAAGTAGGGCAAATTGCAAAAGAATTCTTGGTAGGATTATTCATAAACGTTTCATAAGAGACTTTAATGTGAGCTATACCAACAGCCTGTGATAGCCAACACAGTGAAAAAAATCATTGAATTTAGTAGCTCTAATATTAGCATCCGTAATTTTAATTCCATCAGCATTAATACAATTAACTGCAGGTTCTACATCATCCATTTTAACTATATTTCTAATTATACTCCAAGTCCTTTTAAGATCATATTTATATTTAATAAGGTATAATAATAAATAATAAGACGTTTCATAGAGCGCCATATATAGTATGGCCGAAGCCACGTGAAAAGATATCGTCTTCTCATGTCCCATTTCATATATATATATATATATATATATATATATATATATATATATATATATATATATATATATATATATATATATATATATATATATCCACTTTAAGGCGACTACTGTATAGAGGGGAATGAGGGTATAGAGCGAAGTTTCTGTATGGTTTGTGGACTATATATAAGCTCAAGGAAAATCTCAGATGGGGACCGTGGTCGGATTTGCCCCGTAGATCCATCAGTGACCCAGCGAAGCTGAGCATGCATCGATGCGCACAGTAAGTAGGAAATGGATAGTTTACAACACTTTACATAGTGTCTCCTTCCCTCCCACCCATGCAGAGGACTTTCCAGGGAAAAGCAAAAGTCCCGTCCAAATTCGACATCAGCGAACGTCTTTCGCGTTCCCTATACTACTCACGTCACCAACTCGGAGATCTACTAAGCACTAAGGTCCTCCCACATTCCAAACACCACCCACCGTAGTCCTCTGACTGCCTGACTCTTGTTTCTTGACCTGGAACCGAACCCTTCTTGCCTATCGATTTTGTTTTGACTGAGCGCCTGTGAATAAGCTGGTTCCCGCGACTTATCTTTCGTTGTGCGCTGTATAAATCTCGAGTTTACGACTACGATTACGATCATATTCCCGCCACGGAAACGATCCAAACAAGAAGACTCCGGCTGGTTAGATGCGTCTCCCGTTGGCACGATGAAGAGAACCATGCTAGAGCCAAGCGAGCCACAATGTCTGGACCCTCAAGAGGTTGGACGAGACCAACCGGACTCCCCACCACACCTGGACACGAGTAGACCAGTCTGACCTACACTCGCTGTATTGTAAACGTACAGATGGCCTGGAGGCACGAGCCCAGAAGAGAGACGGATGGTCGCGTGTTGTGGAAACGGCAAAGCTCTTGACTGCGGCACGCAGTCCCCACCGCCCCTTCGATGATGATGGAGATGCTGCTGCTGACGATGACGATGATGATGAGGATGATGATGATCGTGATGCTGCTGCTGACGATGACGATGATGATGAGGATGATGATGATCGTGATGCTGCTGATGATGATGACGATGATGATGGTGTTAGTGGCGATGACGATGATGATGATGATGATCGTGATGCTGCTGCTGATGATGACGATGACTATGATGGTGGTGGCGATGATGATGATGATGATGATGATCGTGATGCTGCTGCTGCTGATGACGATGATGATGGTGGTAGTGGCGATGATGATGATGATGATGATGTCGGTTCAAAGAATGTTGCTTTCGGAGAACTTTGATCCCCGACCAGAACTTCGTAAGTTTCCAGTCTCATCAGTGCATGCTTGTGTGTACATTTTTCATATTTCAGTCGTTCAAATGTTTCAGGTACCGAATACGGATGAGGAAAAAAGATTAAGAAAAGCCTAACAGCTGAAATTTTTCTGCCAGATTTCAAGAACTTCCATAGTTTTCAAATGCGCATGCGTGCATGTAAGTAAGTCGAACTTGTGCTTATGTAAGTTACACCGACAGTGACATTGACAACAATATCAAAGACCTTGCTTCGATGACGTTGCTTCAATGACGTTGTTTCAATGACGTTGCTTCAGTGACGTTGCTTCAATGACGTTGCTTCAATGACGTTGCTTCAATGACGTTGCTTCAGTGACGTTGCTTCAATGATGTTGCTTTAATTACGTTGTATCAATTACGTTGTATCAATTACGTTGTTTCACTGACTCTTAGAGTGCCGAAACAGTGACGAATTCGCTGACATTCAATGACGTTATTTCAGTGACATTGTCGCGTAAGTAGCGTGACGGTATATCATTAAAGAGGAAATGAGGGAGGAGAAAAGCGAGCTGCTGTGTGCTCAGCGTAGAAATTTAAAAAGCGGCTGTTAAGAAGCGACAGGGCAAAGGTTAAACATAGGGTGATTCTAAGCCACCATCTGTTGATAGCTTGGCCTACGTGTGTGCCCTGCCTCAGCCCAAAGTCTGACCCGGCAAAGGCAGCGAGCAACGAACTGCAGGTGTCGCCAATGCCGGCGTCTGCTTTCTTGCTCACCCGCTCCTTCGGTCGGTCGCGCATCCGGGCGTCGTCACGGTCCGTTGACTTTATGCAGGAAATTTCTCGTCAGGCTTCTCTGGCGTTCCGAGCACGCAAAGAAGACCGCACAAAGGCATTCAGAAGCCTACACATCGTCTTTAGACAGACAGACGCATTGAAAGCAATAAGCAGACTTACAAACACGCATACGCGCTAAGCCAACTCGGCCCGGTGTTGGCAAGACGGGGATATGCGTCACCAGAAACTAGAAATCGTCTGAAATGTCGAACAGCCCACAGTGGAGATCGCCTTTTGCGGCTTTTATGTTGAGCCTGTAATAGGGTTCTCTGTAGTCCTTTGCCTAAAGACTGCTTCTAAAGGAGACATGATGAGTTGGAGCCTTTAATATGTGTACGATAAATAGACACTTGTGCGCTAATACTGCAAGCACATATCTAAAAGTAAAGAGCGGATATTGGCATTTTGGACTTATACGCACACACACACATACATACATACATACTTACATACATACATCCACATATACATAAATACATACATACATACATACATGCATACATACATACATACATCCGTCCATCCACATATACATAAATAAATAAATACATACATACATACATACATACTTATATGCATACATACACCCCCATACGTAACATACATGCATACATACATATATACAGACATATATATATATACATACATATATATACATATATATGCACATACATACATACACGTACATACATACACCCATGCATAAATACATACATTCATACACTCCATACGTCACATACATACATACATATATACATACATACGCACATATACATACACCTATTCATACATACATACATAAATACGTACGTAAGTACGTACGTACACGAATTGACGTAAACATACGTTTACGTATACATATGTACAGCTATAGCATACATCAAATATACTTATTTGATATGTATAGAATGACTATATATAGAACGAAACTGGAGCTGCTAATAGAACATAAAGGTCATGCAGTGCGCCAGACGTCACTGGTTAGTGGCTCATAATTACAAGGGCGCTACGCCAAGTTTTATTATATCATATTAAGCAACGTGATAGCTTGCACCCATGGCGCTAAAGAAATAGTTGAGACCAGACCAGACCAGACCAGACTAGACCAGACCAGACCAATCCAGACCAGACCAATCCAGACCAGACCAATCCAGACCAGACCAGACCAGATCATACCAGACCAATCCAGACTAGACCAGAACAGACTAGATCAGACCAATCCAGATCAGACCAGACCAATCCAGACTAGACCAGACCAGACCAGACCAGAGCAGACCATACCAGATCAGACCAGACCAGACCAATCCAGACTAGACCAGACCAGACTAGATCAGACCAATCCAGACCAAACCAGACCAATCCAGACTAGACCAGACCAGACCAGACCAGATCAGACCAGACCAATCCAGACTAGACCAGACCAGACCAGACTATGTTATTATAGTCAGTAATACGTGCAAGTGCTAAGAAGAGTGAAGACTGCCTAGAGAAAGAGATCATCCAAGGCACAATTCCTGGATCCCGAGCTAAGGGGAGACCCAAGATGACACGGATAAACACCATCAAGTCGTGACTCTTAATTATCGTTTCACCAGTGTACAAAAGGAACAAGGAACAGAAGCAGATGGTACACAATTGTCTGTGGTGCAGCCATTCTTCGGCTCGAGGACGGCTGAGAACAAGACAGACAAGACAAGACAAGATAAGGCAAGACAAGACAAGAAAGACAAGACAAGACAAGACAAGAAAGACAAGACAAGACAAGACAAGAAAGACAATACAAGACAAGAAAGACAATACAAGACAAGAAAGACAATACAAGACAGACAAGACAAGACAAGACAAGAAAGACAATACAAGACAGACAAGACAGACAAGACAAGACAAGACAAGTAATATGTCAGAATGGATCGTTTCCCCATCTTTGTGTTGCTGCATGCTTTTTCAAAATGCATACTGTATACGGGCAACTTCGTTTTCTTGGTCTCAGTATATGCACATATCCACCTTGTTTGAATAGGTGCAAATAATTCGTATATGTGTACTGCATTAACACTTAACAGAGGCGCTATAAAATGCCCATAACACTACCCTTCTGTGGACTACACATCACCGGTGCTCCACCAGGTGACGCGAGTAGACTTTTTACTTTCCCCTCGGGGGATTTGAACCGTCGACCTTTCGATTAGCATTCCAACGGGGGATGCTCACACACCCACTAGGCTAGCACGCCCCTCGAGTACGAACGCGTCAATAAGGTGCAATAATCGGCGACAAGATAAACGACTTCTGCCTCCAGACTTCCAAGTCGCATCTCACAGTCGTGTCTTCTCATGGAATGCCTGGTACTCGGGCTCTGTAGCAACATCAGCAGCATCAGCAGCAGCAGCCAGAGCATCTCAGGTTTCCTAGCATACGGCTGCCTCAGCGGCAACGGTTTAAGTGCCATGCGCTATGCCACGTGAGACATCATCGCCCGACTTGGATGTCAAGCGCGGAGGATGATCATCGTTTCAGCCGCCGCAGCCGATTTCTCACGGACCGAGCGAGCAGGGGCCAGATAATCTTCCGCAATGATCTCCCCCATGATCTCATCCCGCATCCAGGCCCCAGCACCCTGGCTTTGGTCGGTCGGAGGGACATATTTATTGGCGTCGCTGGCAGGTTCCCACGATCCGTCGGTCGCTGGAATTCAGGCGGTGGTCGTGATTCAGCTGGAAATGCTACTCCTCGTCGCATTCCTCGAACGGCCGAACCCGACTCCTTACCGACAGAGGAGACCGTCGGGCAGGGAGGAGAGACAGCGGAGGAGAGGGAGGCGCGGGGACGGGGCATGGTAAGCATCAGAAGCGGCGTCCTAAGCTAACCATAAACACATGTGACAATATTTGCCAACTGTGTTTGTTTAAGCTGGAACGAAGTGCGGCCCATGCAGTGGAGAACGAGAAGGAGGAGGAGGAGGACGAGCAGGAGAAGAAAAAGGAGGAGGAGAACGAGGAGGAAGAGAAGGAGAAGAATGAGGAATAGGAGGAGCAGTAAGAGAAGAAAAAGGAGGAGGAGGAGGAGAACGAGGATGAAGAGGAGAAGAAGAAGAAGGAGAAGGAGAACGAGGAGAATGATGAGCAAGAAGAGGAGGAGGAGCCAGAAGAAGAGGAGGAAGAGGAGAAGGAGAATGAGGAGAACGAGGAGCAACAAGAGGATGAGGATGAGGAGAAGGAAGAGGAGGAGGAGGAATAGGAGGAGCAGTAGAAGAAAAAGGAGGAGGAGAACGAAGAGGAAGAGGAGAAGGAGAAGAAGATGGAGAACGAGGAGCAAGAAGAAGAGGAGGAGGAGGAGGAGAAGGAGGAGGAGGACAAGGAGGAGGAGGTGGAGATGGCAGGGTTCTAAACGGCGTTGGCAGAGGCCTCTGCTTTCTGCTCGGCCCGGCCCGGCCTCGAACCCAGCCTCTGTCTGTGCCGCAGTGGCGACCTCAGAGGTGCTTTCGTTCCCAGGGAATCGGGGTGTGCCGGTAAAAAGGTCTCCAAGGGTTGACAGGTCTGCCGCCGATATTACCAAGCCTACGCTATCGGGTGTCCTCCGTCTGTCTGGCTGTTAGGCTTTCACTCGCTGTGCGTACGTCTGTTATGACTGACGTCTGGTCGGCTTCAGAGGCAGCTGCATGCTAGGCATCGACGATTGGAAACGGCAACGAAGTCTGGCCAGCTTCGGAGATATATATGCACACATATATATCTATGTATATATATGCACATATATATATGTATATATACACATATATCTATGTATATATACATATATATATACACACATATATGGGATACATTTATATATAGGCCTATATGTATATGTATACACGGAGATGGCGTCCCAGTAGTTCTGTCCTGTGACAAATCCAGGGTTGAATGAGTCTTAACGGTCCTGTGGACCACCCAACCTCGCCCGACCAAAACGATCCACACATCAGGCGCTGTAGAAGTCCTCTTCAAAACGGTACAATTTGGAAAACATGCGGGTTTTTGTTCCGTAACTTAAGTTTCTATTCTTGTGCAATTCAGCTCAGACGCTTGCGTCATCTTGTAATGGAAGTAACTATGAAGGAATTCATCGTCGGAACTTTAGAATTCAGATATAAAATCGAAAAGGTTTCATGTCATTCAATCGGGTGATGTCCAATCATTGAAAACAATTTATAGAAGTAGCTACTTCTAGGGTGCTTTGCTGTGTCAAATGCCAGCGCAATTACTACGAATTACATTGGAGCTGGACTTTCGAAAGTTTTTTGAAGGCCTGGCCACTTTTGGGCTCGTGAATAATAATAATTATAGGATATTATTATTATTATTATTATTATCATCATCATCATCATCATCATCATCATCATCATCATCATCATCATCATCATCATCATCATCATCATCATCATCATCATCATCATCATCATAATCATCATCATCATCATCATCATCATCATCATCATTATTATTATTATTATTATTATTATTATTATTATTATTATTATTATTAGTATCATCATTATCATTATTATTAAACAGACATTTATAATGCGCGCAATTAATAACGGCCTCAAAGGCGTAGCTGCGTTGATGACAGCCTGAAGTCAAACGATTGTGTGGTCTTTAAATGCACTCTAAAACGGTCTTCATTTCCGGCTTAAAAACTTGATTTAAGTCCCCGGCTGAAATGTATTGGTAAAAATAAAAATTGGACCTTGGTAATGAATCATATGCCGACGTAAGATACCCAGGTAATGTTCGTTTAGCAAACGTCTAGGTCTTTACATGCAACAGGCATAAAAATAGGCCTCGTTTAAGTCTAAACAGGCCTAACGAAAGCGCCCAACGGTCTGTCTTCAAAAGAAAGTGCAAGTATCTTTATATAGGCAGAAATCAACGAAGCTCAAATGGTGAGGGAGGCAACAGCCGATTGTCAGTAATGTTGGACTTCATGATGATTGTTGGATTAAAAAAAGTAAAGAAAGAGGCTTGGAATGAAGAACAGTGACGTCATTTGAAGAGCGAACTTGCCAATTGACGAAGCATCTCAAGGACATAAAGTAATATACAGTCCTAGGGCCGAAAATGTGCCAGCGTTTGACACTGAACAATCTGCCGATAATGTAACTGGAAACGCTTGGAAGGTCATCCAGGTCCATTCCTTCTGTACTAATCCGTCCGTCCGTCCGTCCGTCCGTCCGTCCGTCCGTCCGTCCGTCCGTCCGTCCGTCCGTCCGTCCGTCCGTCCGTCCGTCCGTCCGTCCGTCCGTCCGTCCGTCCGTCCGTCCGTCCGTCCGTCCGTCCGTCCGTCCGTCCGTCCGTCCGTCCGTCCGTCCGTCCGTCCGTCCGTCCGTCCGTCCGTCCGTCCGTCCGTCCGTCCGTCCGTCCGTCCGTCCGTCCGTACACAATCTAATTACGACCCGCTGCTTGCAATTGCCTAATTATAGACCAGACATCAGGAACTCAACGAAGTATTAAAACTGACATACTGTAGATCTATTTGGGCCGAAAAGCAGGCCTCTAAGCTAACCCCGGCAACCACGAGCATAACTTGTCAGTGACCTGATTTGTTTATTATTATGTTTATCGTAATCATCATCTTTTTCATCATAATCATTATCACTGTCATCGTCACTACCATCACCCCTACCCCACCCCACCATCGTTATCGTTATCATCTTAAACCATTATCATCAGCTCTCTTACTGAACTGCGGCATACATGCGGGTAAGTTTACATAGCCTGTCCTCTCCCTTGGCGCCTGATCTTAGCACCGACAGGTACTCATTTCATAGTTGAATTCGCTGCCCAGGGGCAGTGGAAATATCTGGAAATAAGACTGCATTACATCAGTATGTCCTTTGCAGCGACCATCAACTGATGCCTTGAGCATTATTACAGTGGCGCTATAGAAGTTCTTCGATTAGATCTGTACTCGTCTACCTTACTTTATTATAAATAAATGGCCAAGTGTAAATAGGTCAAACATCGAATGGACCTCCGTAAAGGCTATGGTATGTTCGTGTCCTCTTTGTGCCTATACAGACTTAGGCCCAAGTCGTTATTAATCCTATTTTCTGACGTCCCAGATCCTCAGATACTACCGTTTACACTTTAAGCAGGTTGTTCTAAGTATCTCCATCTGATGTGCTGATTCCACGTTACCGCACGTCGTTGCGTGCTCATCGTGCCTTCTCCTGCTTTGGTCCCTCGTTCTGGAACAGTCTCCCTTTGAACATTCGTACTTTTCCACTTAGTTTAACTCAATGTTCATTCTCTGTTAACTTGAAAACGCACTAGTTATAGATCGGTAGGATAGCCGTGTCATCAGCGCTTTTGAGAGGTACTTGAAGAGCGCTATATAAGTGTTTGTTACATTACATTACATTACATCTGAACTTCCACAGTTCAAGGCATTCAGTTTAAATGTTATTTGCGCTCTCGTTTCCCTGCCCGTCTGCATAATTTATAGTTTTTGAAAGTCACAAAGTTGTTTTCCCACGATGTTTCATACTATTAGCGCTAGAGTCGTTCTCTGATATTTTATTTCCCTTTTGAATCCGATACAGTTACATGGCGACGCCCACTACTCGACTTCAGACGTGCTTCAGTACATGCGCAGTTTTAGCTCCGTCTGCAAAACTATTGCGGGTGGAACGCCAACAACGCCATCTGGCGAATATGAGAGAAACGCGGACGCCTAGCGAACATGACGGAAACAGTAAAGTTCAGCAAATTTCATTTGTAAAAAGTATGGCTGTGGTTTTGTCCTGGATGTGTGTAGTTTAAATTTCAAAGTTTTCCCATTACTGGGTTCAAAATTTACATTTCGTGATCTGATTGACGAAGTTTTTAAATGTGTTACGCTTTTATTGAAATTAACGTTCATTATTGAAGTTCTGTTACTGAAAACATTCCTCTTTCACAGATCCTATCCGGACACCCCTTCGTCCTCTTATCTCTCTCTCCTCTCCAACCCCAAACACCACCACCCGTAGCTGCCACGCTGTCTCTCCGTCGGACTTTTGGATCTTGACCTGGAACCGACCCCTTTTGCCTATCGATTTTGTTTTGACTGAGCGCCTGTGAATAAGCTGGTTCCCGCGACTTGGCTTTTGTTGAGCGCTGTAGAAATCTCGAGATTACGATTACGATTACTAATATTTGAACACACACGTTTTAGAATCGGCTACCCAGCCTAACAATCCTCTCGATTCCCCACGACTGAAACCTGTCCTCGAACTGCCTATAGTTGCAATCGTAATCGTAATCCCGAGATTTCTACAGCGCCCAACGAAAGCCGCGTCGCGGGGACCAGCTTATTCACAGGCGCTCAGTCAAAACAAAATCGATAGGCAAAAGGGTTCAATTCCAGGTCAAGATCCAAAAGTTAGACGGAGAGACAGCGTGGCAGCTACGGGTGGTGGTGTTTGGGGTTGAAGAGGAGATAGAGATAAGAGGAAGAAGGGGAGTCTAGTTCCTTCAACTCCGAACTCCGAACTGCCTTTGAAAGCCCTACAAAGATGCCATCCCTATCGTAGTTGCTTAGCCGTACAACACATACGTGAGACTGAGCAAACCACACAAAACTTTAAACGTCTTGATTTATTTTGAATTACCAGAAAAGTCTATAATTACAATGCAAATCAGAAAAGAATTTGGTCAGTTGAGGTCTTTGCAGCCAACGCACATAAGTCATAAGCATAAGTCACTTCAGTCATAAGCCACCACGTAAATGAAAACAATTTGGTGGATGGAATTCTACAAGTTTTAAAATTATTTCAGCCGTTTGGAAAGGGAAATCTATCACAAAGTCACACCCCAAATCTGTTGAATCTCAATTCTGTGCTGTGGTTAAAATCACTTTGGCTTAAACTGTTTTTGAAGATCTACTTTGCTGATTTCCAGCCATTTATTGCTGCTTAACAGGTTGTCACCGAGTTTAGCCGCAACCTGACAAAAGAAACATCATGACAGCAAAATATAACAGATATATGAAAAGATATCTTGCAAATTAGTGTGTTGAAAGTAGATCTAACCAAGTACAACAAAGCCATTACTATTCACGATATCATTTTTACAACTGTTAAAAGGCAGGTCCAGAATGGCAGAACCAAATGATTACTCATGGCGGTTGTAAACACTGATTTTAATTTAAATGTCTGAATTATTTGTTTGGATTTTTTTTCTAAACTGGCAAGAAAACCTGTTAAACTTAATGTACAAGACAAACTTTGTTAACTTATAGATATATGTTCAGAGAAAATCCTTTTGGCAGTGTGCATCTAAAAGGAAATCACTTTAAGAAGGCACATGAGACCGATGAAACACAAGTGCTTTATTACCTTATGTTGCTTTTTCTCTTGATAAGCCGGCAAGTGCTTGCTTGATTTAACTTTCTCCTGAGAACCAGTTTCATCCACAGAATTGGACATGGTTTGACTCCTCGTGAGGCTGAGCTTTACGTCTGGCCAATTCCACGGACTCGAATAGTTAACTGAAGGATTTCTGCAGAGATTTAGCATCATACTCAGTTCTCGCTGATTCGGAAGCTTGATCGGCATCCTCTCGTAGTGTCTGCCACAGACTGTGTTGTGCCCCATGTTGGGTGGTGACTGTTTTAGGAGCAGATTCAGCGAACGTGAAGTGCTGTGCTGTGGATAGGTGATCGTCCCAGGCAGTGGCTTTAGGTTTCTTGTCGCTGAAGCTTCGCACGACGCAGTCGTAGATACGCACAATCCACAAGGCAGCATTCGTGACGACAAAGCGTCGTCTGTGTTTTCCTCTGCAGACAGACTGGGCGTTGATAAACTGCACGAAGAAGTATGAACCGTGCTTAAGTCACTGCTACACTGAAGAGGTGGACCAGAAGGATGTACAGGCTGTGCAGAAACATCAGAAGGCACCGTATCTGACTCCACCGGCTGGTCAAAGACTTTGCCAGGATCTGTTTCACAGATTTTGTTTGGCTCAGTTTCCGCAGATCCTGACGCTGCCACCTTGCAACAGGTACAAGCCGTCTCACCCACGACATCATTCTAAGAACACCACACTCACACAAACTAACTATGAAAACAACTGAAATACCACTTTAACAAGCCATTAGTATATATCAGTGAATACGATGGAGTCATTAGAAGCCCAGGGACAAATGCAACATACGCTAGTCATGCTAAGAATATCACAGTTTTCGCCTTTATCAAAAACATTCATTTTTTGACCTAGGGTGTATGAATCTTTTGCCTCAAGCACAAACTAGTCAGTGGCTTCTGGGTCAAATCAGCCAGATTCTGGAATACACTAGAGACTCACTGTAACATGCTTTATTATGACATAAATTCTGATATAACACAGTCAGGGATATGGATCCCAAAATTAATTCACCTATAGAAAAAAACTCATTATAATACAACCTTGTTATAAGGTAGTTCTTGACATCATAATCGTGATAGTAAACTTGAAATGTCTAAAGCGCTGCTTAAAAGCTAAGCGCAGGGCACCAGCTTATTCAAGAGCGCTGCATCAAGTCCATGGGGTTGTTCAGAGATGCTAAGTCAATGCCAAGAACCAAGTCCAGTTGCCAGAAGACCAGAGAGAGGAGGGGATAGGAGGAGGAGGCTAGGGTAGGCTTTGTTTAAGCTGAGAGAAATAGGAAGACTGAGCTGTGTGGGATTTCTTGAAAAGGTAAGACACGGCTTCCAAAGACAGCATTGTAACAAGTTTCTTGTGTTGTTCATATTGTGTAGTTCCAATGCTTTGATGTCATTCAGGTCTAAACTTAACACATCTCTTCCAACTTGCTTACCCACCATAGCCTAGTTTCTGATTTCTCTGACCTATAGGAATTCAACCTGGCTTTTCCAATAGTTTATGATTTTAAGTGACCATCGATTGATGCCTTGGGCATCATGATGAGTCTTTTGATTAGATTAGATTTATATTAGGGAATGTCAGCTACATACCGGCTTTGTCTGTGGAACTTCGCTGGTGGAAGACTGCATTTCAGTGGTCGTCGACTTGTTTTCCAAGCTCTGGTTGAACATATTCTGAATAAAGCGAACAATTCCCATTGCATGAAGAAGAACTTCACGTTCTATCAAGTCATTGATGCGATCCATCTCCTCCTTTACAACAATCTTCTCAGGGTAATAGGTCTTTGGCATAGCCATCTGTGCTGGAACATTCTTCAAAATCAGGAATCAGACATGCATATTGAAATCTTCAACCCTAAGCATAACAATGCTTTTACGCTACAGTAAAATGTTTTTGTTTTTCTGATTCTTTTTTATTATCTGTAATGAATACGATTAAAATGACAACTTGTTTCTCGATATATGCTGTGTAGAAACAACCGATGTACATGCGAATTGTTGTTTCAAAGGTTCTTTCTCTTGTGGACTTCAGTTGTGAACACTTTTCTTAATTTTCCAAAAACTAGACAATTGCATCATCAGGAACAGCCTGACTGAAATCAGCCATTTCTGGCCAAGTACTTCCTGATCAAGAAAATTAAGACCAAGAGCACATGCATTTGGATCACATTCAAACGTAAGACTAAGGCGATAACAGATTTCGCATTCTAAGTTTGATATTACCCAAACTTTAAATGAAAACAACTAGAACAAAAATACTCACAAACATACATGGTACATAAGATTTATAGAATGGCATGCTTTCCTTACGTTCTCAAATTGACTTTCCATCGTTAACCACTAACATTAATTGTCTAATTTAAGACTTGGTTTCGTAACGCTTACAGTTGTAAAGATTCGGAGAACAGCAGTTCGACTTACAGCTGCATTTACAATTTCTGGAATTTTCTGTTTTGCATTTGGTTTCTTGACTTCAGGACTTTCAGGCCTCAGGACAGGATCCTTCTTCTTCCTCTGCAAAATGTCAACTTCCTCTTTTCTTCTGAGAATCTGCTCACGCTGTAACCTAACAGCATACAACAACTAGACATCTCAGTTAAGAAAATGCTCATGTACGAAACGAAGAGCGCTAAGTACCTGTTAACGCCTTGGTATCTCAATTAAGAACCTGCTCATGTAGGAAACGAAGAGCGCTAAGTACCTGTTAACGCCTTGGTATCTCAATTAAGAACCTGCTCATGTACGAAACGAAGAGCGCTAAGTACCTGTTAACGCCTTGGTATCTCAATTAAGAACCTGCTCATGTCGGAAAAGAAGAGCGCTAAGTACCTGTTAAAGCCTTGGCATCTCAGTTAAGAACCTGCTCATGTAGGAAACGAAGCGCGCTAAGTACCTGTTAACGCTTTGGCATCTCAGTTAAGAACCTGCTCATGTTGGAAACTAAGAACGCTAAGTACCTGTTAACACCTTGACATCAGTTTATCGTGCTTTGACCTGTGTCCACTCATAGTTCCTTTGCAAGAAAAGCCAAGCATGGTACAGCAGGTAATTTAATGTAAGTTAACATAACTAGACATTTACATAGCACCTACTACGTACCTTCCCACCAGCCTAAACGATGTGGAGTTCATTACGAGAACAAGATAAAGCTAGAGTACAGATGGTCAAACCCATTTTAGTACCTGACTTGGCATAAGACGACTCGACATTTAGCCAGACTCAGTGTAAAGCTTGACCCAGCACTTGTCCAGATAAGCCAGTAAAAATCAACAGAAAGGAAAGTCTAACCTGGCACAATGTGTGTGAGCTCTGAATGTTGCCGTCTCTTGGTAGACGGAGCTGTTCGTGCAGAAAAACTTGTCGTAGCTAGAAGTTCCTTCAAGAGGATAAACACGGCGGAAGTTTCCAAGATGGGTTTCTTCATAACGAAGCTGTTCTTCATTGAATTTCTCCTGTAATTTTCCTAAATTATCACGACTTGAACTAAAAGGAGAAATTCAGAAATACGTGCTTAGCCTCAGATGAAAAGCTTAGCCTCTAATGAAAACAGTATTCATGGTAAAAACTGCAGGATTTCTGCTAACAATGAATACGCAATGCATGCACCAAAACAAATCCACTCACAACACACATACCCACATATACAAACACACACACACATGTACCCTTACTTTTTCTTCAAGTCCTCTGGTAATGTAATGTAAGTAGAGGAACATTTACACATTATCTTAAGGACAATCAAAGAGTCAAATATGTTCTGGCTGCAAGACGTATGCAAAGCTGTCACAAATTTTCAGGCCCACGAAACAACCAAAATAACTGTTATTTAATTCTGTCAATGTGCTTGCATTTGGCTAAAAGAACACCCCTCAGATCCTAGAACCACGCTTTTGAGAAGTTTCTATGGAGGTAAGTAAGCAAGTAACTGTAATCAAAATTATATAGCCCCTTTTCAAGACAGACTCCACAGAGGTGCTCCCGACCTAACAGCACAAAACTATGATCAAGAAATGTCTTCAAATACCTAGAAAAAAGAGGTAATAAACACCAAGAAGCTCATGTCATAGGTTGCTACCCATTCCAAGAAGATGGAACAAGCACAGAAAAGCTAATATGCTGCATTGTAGAATTTTAGTAACCAAACAAGTTCTCTATCATAACCTTTGGCTTTTACAGCAGGAATGTTGTTTACATGTTCAGTAGCAGAAGTCATAAACTGCTGATATTGGCAGTTGCAAAACAAAGTCACATAAGCAACATCATAATTCAAATTAGATAAAAAATGAAAAATGTACAGTAATAATACTAAATAATAACAACAGACCCCCAAAAAAGCAAAAGCAAAAATGATCAACTAACTTCGAGGAGATAAGGCTTTAGTTTCTGGTCCAGCAGAATATCAAAGCCACGTATAACATTCTGAAATGTTGTATTAACCCCAATTTCATATTAACTGTTACTCATTTAACATACTTGGGGTCGGTTGCTTTCCTGCCTGTTGTTAGGCGCGTCATAATTTTTCGTTTTTCTTCTTCTATGCACTGTTTGCGATCAACTGCATCGAAATTAACCAGACATAGTGTATCATGAAGCAGCGTCTCTTTGATTTCTTTGTCCAAGTCAGTGTCCGTGTGAAAACTGGGTGAGTGGTTAACCTTAAATCAAAACATAATGAGTTATTTTGCATTATTAAGAACTGCAAGGTGTTACCACTGTTCAATTAATAAATCTAACTACCACAGTCAACAAA
Organism: Norana najaformis; assembly: GCA_964023275.1. NCBI lineage: Eukaryota > Metazoa > Annelida > Clitellata > Crassiclitellata > Hormogastridae > Norana > Norana najaformis. The sequence goes on from OZ029921.1 coordinate 29,731,781, forward strand.
ACAATTACTAAAAGGCAATCATCTGACTTTGATCTTCTAGCTGACAAAGATGCTCCACAGGAGTCACTTAAAAACTAGACATTCGTTCGTTTACTGGTTGCGTTACTGAAAAAGAAACGATGAAACAAACAATGCACCATAGGCTGAAACCATAGGCTGAAACCAATGCACCACAGGCTGAAACCAATGCACCATAGGCTGAAACCATAGGCTGAAACCAATGCATCATAGGCTGAAACCAATGCACCATAGGCTGAAACCAATACACAACAGGCTGAAACCATAGGCTGAAACCAATGCACCATGGGCTGAAACCAATGCACCATAGGCTGAAACCATAGGCTGAAACCAATGCACCATAGGCTGAAACCATAGGCTGAAACCAATGCACCATAGGCTGATACCAGTGCACCATGAATTGCCCTGAAGGCAAGGTACAAATATGCATGAAATTACAGTAAAGACTCAACTTATGTGAGAAATTATTTTAAGTCAACATTTCATTTTTATCGTCAAGAACTATGCGAGATCCTTGGTTTATAAATGTGCACTTTGAAAGTACGAAGCTTACAGAACTCATAATTTCTGGAGTTATCTAAGAATGTTTTATGAAACTTGCAGTGCATGAGAAACTTGAAAAATGTACATTAATAACGCTAAACAATAACAACAGACCCACAAAAAAGCAAAAGGAAAAATGATCAACTAACTTCGAGGAGATAAGGCTTTAGTTTCTGGTCCAGCAGAATATCAAAGCCAAGTATGTCAAAACAGGCTGTAATCTGTTCATGGTTCAGAAAGCAACTTCTGTAGTTCTGGCGAAGAGTCGAATGTGCCGAGATCAGCGTCTTAATGACGACATCATCAATGTCTGCCCACAGGCGTTTGACATCATAGTTATTCCTTTCTAGCCACTGAATAACTGTCGAAATGCGACTAAATGCACCAAAATACAATAGCTAAGGCAAGGTAATAACTGTATTAATAACCTGATTATTTCAACTACAGTTTTCGTTGGTGGAAAATGCAAATGTCAACAGGAATCCAACAACTTGAGAATATTTCCACAGGTTTTTTTTGGATAGGCTTAAACATCCTAGGGTGAATTGTAAATTCAATGCGATGCACCCAGATCCAAACTCCAGGTGCAGAGGCGAAGACAAACGCAGTAGTAACTGCAACCATTCAACATTAGACTAAAATTGGACAATAAAAGCCACCACTGAAAAGGCCTACAGCTGAAACTAGTAAAAATAATGTGGAAATTCATATAGCACCTTTTACAAACCAATAAGCACTGTGCGTGACTATCAGACAGACAGAAAAGGCATAATGTGAGTTCATATTGTACAGATACTGAGAAGCTGAAGAAGCTACCTAAACTGACAACAGCAAAAACTCCCATGTTTGCAGCTTAGTAGAAAAGGCCAAATGATGTTTGCAAAAACTGAGTATGTGGTAATTAAAGTTTAAAACAGACAATAATTCTCAAACATGCAAGGCGGCCTCTTGTGCAAATTTCCATTCAAGTTAAACGACAGAACAAACTGAACGAGTTACCGTTTACTGCCAGCCTCATCATCAACGCTGTAGTGATTGTGTACTTTGTTGATCGCATAATTTGTCAAATGCATGTAAATATTTGCCTACAATATATGCCAAAATGGTCAATGTTCAGTGATTTCTAAACTTCTCTTGACCTCATATTCAGTCTTAATGAATTACAAATGTAAAAATGTATCTGTTTAGCCCATGTAAGCGTAAAGCCTCCCAAGCGCTCCATACAGTTATGAAGCATTCTGACCAGGAATTAAAATCACAATACACAACTTATCATATGCCACGTAACTACATCCAAATATCACTTTTCTGTCTACCTACTTTTCTGGCACAAGAGTGAGTCTACCTACCTGGCACAAGAGTATTGTCAAAAAATGAACCTGATCTAATATTTGCCCTCCCAAGTTTGTCTCGACTTAGTGTTTACAAAACACTGGTTCTTTTGACATGGCTTTCTTAAATACTAAAAAATTAACCTTTTCAATGCTTAAAAATAATCAAATATTGATGACTTTGACAATCCATAAACTGGGCTGCTAAAAAGCACAAACTACATACCTGCACACACGTTTACAGTAGACAGCATAAAAGCTACAGCAGATAAGCACAAACTACTTAACACAGCGCGTTTAACATACCACATTGTTTTTAGTCGGTTCAACGTATTTTGCAGTAGCAAACCGGGCAAGGCCATCTTTAAAAACGTAGATTCGAAACGGATCAACGCTTGTTACCACAACATAGATCCTAAAGTCGAACTTCAGTCTGTCGATTAAAAATGGCTGCAAACAAAGACAAAACCTATAATATAATGCTCTTAAAATAAATTTAATACATAAATACTCACTCTTACATCATTTTGATCTTGATTCTTTCAACAGACTTATTCCTCTCTGTTGCCAGCAGACTGACTTTCTAGAAGCTGGCCATATGTACATTTGACAAGTCTTCCATTTTAGATCCCAGTGCCTTTCCAGATCCAATTTATTATTGTTGATATTATTTTTTTGGCCCAAAAGATAATTTCTCAAGGGTAAGATGAAAAAAATCATGTTTGAGAGACTTGCTGGATATGAATCAGTTAATCTTCAATTATGTCCTGCTACTGGAATTCGACCCGGCTTCTCCAACTGATTATGATTTTGGATTGCGATTTTGCCTTGAAGCGACCATGCCTTGGGCATTATGATAACGGTGTTATAGAAGTCTTTAGATTAGATTAGATTAGATTGATGTAGGCGCCTTGCAAAGCACGTGCGTTGATGTGCTGGATGCCACAGACAGACACTGTTTAGATTGGTACGATAGCCGTGTCATCAGCGCTTTTGAGAGGTACTTGAAGAGCGCTATATAAGTGCTTGTTACATTACATTACATTACATTACTGTAAAATGAATGAAGTCACTCCTGTCTTCTGACACTAGGGTTATGTAATGACCTAGTTTCAATCACAATTATTAAAAATGTAATGACCTAGTTTCAATCACAATTAATGACCTAGTTTCAATCACAATTATTAAAAACGGGTGATAAAACTTCAGCCATTACCTTGCTGATGTACACTTGACAGATGAGTCTTTCAACTGGTGAGACCTCCTTTATCTTCCGTGTCAGCCAAATGCCTCGGCCTTGACAACTACTCTCGGGTTTGATGATGTACGTGCGATGTTTTCGTCGTCTTGCATGCAACTGAAAGTCAGCATGACTGCACAAAAAGACAAATATTAATGTAATTTGACGTAAATTATTTGGAAAAAGAATATTTCACATAACACCGCAATTTCACATTAGTTAAAACTTCAGCAACATATAATTCTAAAACATGCCATCTTGAAATCTGCTACGAGAAATCAAGTGACCCTGTTTGCAGAACTTGTCGTTTTGGACTCAACTTTGGATGCCTCTTAATACTTAGCTAGAATGTACTGTAATAATGATGGTTATTTGGTGTTCAATTCAATTTTATTTATTTACTGCACATCAGGAGCAATTCAAAAGGGATGTGAACGAATCCATCAGAGTCACAATAGATCTGTGACTAAAGAGAGCAAGCTTGAACTTTCTACCTTGTAACAAACATAAAACCAATACGACTAAATAACATAATCAGCCATCACATTACTCTTTTCTGGCAGAGCAGTTCTTAATATGACTTACCTTGACTGAATCAGTTCATTTCAACAAAAACAGTTTTAAACAAAGCATACAAAAGAATGCATAAGATATGCAGATAAAATCTCATAATCAACTTGTCACTGGAACGAACTCTTTTCTGGCAGAGCAGTTCTTAATATGACTTACCTTGACTGAATCAGTTCATTTCAACAAAAACAGTTTTAAACAAAGCATACAAAAGAATTCATAAGATATGCAGATAAAATCTCATAATCAACTTGTCACTGGAACGAACTCTTTTCTGGCAGAGCAGTTCTTAATATGACTTACCTTGACTGAATCAGTTCATTTCAACAAAAACAGTTTTAAACAAAGCATACAAAAGAATTCATAAGATATGCAGATAAAATCTCATAATCAACTTGTCACTGGAACGAACTCTTTTCTGGCAGAGCAGTTCTTAATATGACTTACCTTGACTGAATCAGTTCATTTCAACAAAAACAGTTTTAAACAAAGCATACAAAAGAATTCATAAGATATGCAGATAAAATCTCATAATCAACTTGTCACTGGAACGAACTCTTTTCTGGCAGAGCAGTTCTTAATATGACTTACCTTGACTGAATCAGTTCATTTCAACAAAAACAGTTTTAAACAAAGCATACAAAAGAATTCATAAGATATGCAGATAAAATCTCATAATCAACTTGTCACTGGAACGAACTCTTTTCTGGCAGAGCAGTTCTTAATATGACTTACCTTGACTGAATCAGTTCATTTCAACAAAAACAGTTTTAAACAAAGCATACAAAAGAATTCATAAGATATGCAGATAAAATCTCATAATCAACTTGTCACTGGAACGAACTCTTTTCTGGCAGAGCAGTTCTTAATATGACTTACCTTGACTGAATCAGTTCATTTCAACAAAAACAGTTTTAAACAAAGCATACAAAAGAATTCATAAGATATGCAGATAAAATCTCATAATCAACTTGTCACTGGAACGAACTCTTTTCTGGCAGAGCAGTTCTTAATATGACTTACCTTGACTGAATCAGTTCATTTCAACAAAAACAGTTTTAAACAAAGCATACAAAAGAATTCATAAGATATGCAGATAAAATCTCATAATCAACTTGTCACTGGAACGAACTCTGCTGGAAGGCACCAGGTCCTTGGGAAAATGTTGTATTCCTTTGGGAAGGACTTGAGCATTCGATTCATGTTTCGAGCGAGAAGATCTTTGCGACAGATCTCGCTCATTCCAGGAAAGTGATTTATTTTCTACAAAAAGACATGACCTCTTGCACACCATCCATACATTTTGGAGAATAATGACTATACAGCAAAGCAAAACAGTCCACTTGTTAAAACAATCTAGATTTGGAAAATCTTAAAATAAATCTAGTCTAATATTGTTTTTAACTTTTCAACTAATGTTGTAGGTAGTCACCAGTATTTTCCAGGAAAACCTTAGCTTTAGCATGTGTAGAATTTCACAAGAGAATTCTGATGCTCACAGTCTTGCTGAAGAAATGTGAAGTTGAACTTTATCATTACCAAAATCACTTAATCAGGACTGAAAAACGTGACACCGGGGCTAAAGCATCATTTTTTGCAAGCTTGGTTCAAATCTCAAGCCAGTCATGCAAAATCAATACACTGTCAAACTATGAAACTTCATTGGCCATCTTAGGTACAAGTGCTGTCTCAAACCAAACACACATGACTGAAATAACGAACTGCTTTTCTTGAGCTCCAGATAAAAAGACATTAGTGGCCATTGCTGCCATATGACGTCATTAAATATCTAGTTCTACCAAAAGAATAAGTCAAGATGACCCATGGTTCAATGGTCGGTGTGTGCAATAAATAAGCAATCGATCTGGAGAATATCCATAAAGGCAGTGACACAACCCTGATTTAACTCCAAGGAATGCCTCATAAAGTCATTTATAGGGTCGCCTCACAGTGGCAACCTCCCCAGGAAAATCAAAGAATTTAGAAAGTTAATCAAAGAACAATGGTGAAGATAATTACTCATCAACCTGGAATTTCTTCATATCCATCATTCGAGATAAAGTAACACAGCCATCAGTCCAGAAAAGATTCCAATCATCATATTCCAAGACTTGTTTAAATCCAAACATTTTAGCCACACGGTGAACTATCAAACGAACGAATGCAAACGTCAGCATCTCATAAATATGAACAATTCTTTCTAAAGTTATAATAAAATGGACCAATCTATATTAAATTTGTGGTTGGTTGAGGCTGTAGTTAATTTATTATTCTCTGTGGTATGGTAGTCTAGTGGTAAGTGTACCGGACTGTCACTCATAAGGTTGGGGGTTCAAATACCTTCCAGGACAGAAACACATTTGAAAATTTCTGCTCCTCTTGGACCCCTTAGCAAACTCAGCTATAAAATAAGTACAATGATCCTACATTGTCCGAGGGAAGATCAGGTGAGGAAGAGGCCAAGCAACCCCCCTCATATGCAGAGGCTAAGAAAATGAAGTCGCTAATGTTTCATACCCATGACTGCCACTTGGGGCTAGCTCAATGCACTGTCCTCCTTGGTTGAGGCAGTAATCAATGTATTATTCCCTATGGTCTTGAACTCAGGTATAACTTGATCCCTTTGTAAACATCTGGATCTGCCACTGCAGTTCACCCATATGATGGATCAGTGTTTTGATTCATCCACCTACGAAGCCTATATGGGCTCACTCCGATGAAGCCTACCTATCAAATACACCAAAGTCAATAGAATGCTTGCTGTCCTTGGAAGACAAATCAAGAACTGCATCATAATGAAATCATGTTATAATGAGGTCATTCTCTAAAGATGAACTAATTTAGGTCATCATCCCCAACTATGTTATATCAAAATCTGTGCTATAATAGACTGTCTTATAAGGGGTTTCTGGTGTAGAATTATACCTAATCAATTATAATCTGCAGAGGTATGAGATGAATCAATGTTTCTAATGAATTACACATCTATCAAACTGGAAAGTCTGTCAGATAGATTTACCATATGTAATGAATCTCTTCCTATCATAGAAACCTCCAATATGATGGTAAAAATGACACCAGTTGAATGTCTGATTAATGTAAGTGACATATCAGTGTTTATCACACAATCTGAAGTCATTTCAAGAGCTGCACATTCATCCATAGCTCCATAAAAATAGCTTAATTGAGAGCTTTGTATGCACTTGAAGAAAACTGTAGCCGAGTTCACGGTTGTCTGTAGATTAGCCCAAATTACTAGCTGTCTGGATGTAAACCAGACAACAAACTTGTTGACAGACAGTTTTTAGAAATGTTTTCCTAGCCACTCTGTTAGGTTAATTCTGCTAGGTCGTTTAAGCCTTAGAAATCAACCCTGACAAAGACCAGTGTCTCTGATCTAATCTAACACTATCTACGTCTTTAGCTGCCATGACAAAGGTTTCAAGTTAATGGCATTCCAGTAACAAATTAGCAAATCTCTTGATATGAGACATGCCAGTTCACTGAAAGATCAAAGAAAACCGTACTGTAGAATGCAAGCTGAGAACATTCTAATGACTGCTCTGGAACATGTTTAGGGAAACCAATCAAACTGTGAACTTTTAGGATCTACTTTTGGACAAGTTCTGAAAACTAAGACCAGGAACAACAGGAAGTCTGCATGACTCAAAATCAAGATTGATAGCCAAGTGTGGAATGAACCTGTCACTGCGTTAAAAAGGAAATACAAGCTGAGGCACAGAAAAAGATATTTCTAGAGATATACCACGAATGTAATTCGGTCAGTGGACCATGTATACATTCATGACAGGAACTGTTCAGGTATTCTAGCTGAAAAACTCCGATTTAGTTATAGGTGGGGGCAGATTTTCACAGCAGGAAATTTTGAATAAAAAAAGAATTAATGCAGAGCTTCTAGCAGGATTATAAAGTGAGCAACTACCAAGTGAGATGGAAAATGAAGATGAAACCATCATTGGCCAACCAACAAAAGTGCAACTGCCATGCAACCTTGCTAGACACATAAACATCTTTGTCTGCCAGGGAAACAGATTCAAAGCCGTTTATTTACACAAGGCATCCAGACAGTCCAGATGTTGGCTTCAATGTCTCTGCCCTGGGGTAAGAGTTTAAATTCCCCATCGTGATCTGATTCCACGTGTATTATTCAAGTTAAAACAAAACTACATGAACAACAGATCAAAGAGATCTTTCACCCTGCCAATTCATGTACCTGCAACAACCAAGCCATTCATATAGTTTATTTGTAGAGCAACATATTTCTGCTCAGCGCATAAGTCATTCAAATAGTTAACTGTAATCGTATTTAGAAATTTAAACAGCATCACCTCAGATAAACTAATCCGAGGCACTAATATAATCAGAGATGCTAAATTTATTAACTAGTTTCATTAGTTAATTTATCAGCCTCTCCTGAAGCAGTACCAAATAATTTCTAATTACAGCTTCAAATAAAGAAATATATCTCTGCTCAGCACAGTACTTAAGTATTCAAAAAGTTAACTAATTCAGAAAAGGATATATTTCTGCTCAATGTTGTGTTCCAGCATTAGCAGATTCAGACGGTGTCATGCCTCCCTCTCAGTTTAGCAATCCAGTGTAAAGAAAATAGTAGTCGCGCAGGAGTGGATCATGGAGGATTACTTCGGCAATACCATCTACCCCATAAACTCAGGTGGTAAGGATGTAAACAGATAAGGCCCTCTCAGAATATGCCAGTAAGGTCCAGTCATTCAAACAGTTAATACATTAAGCGACCCATTATATACTTTTGCTCAAATTCTCAATACTCCAGTCATGCAAATTGTTAACTCATGACGTAGTTAGCTATTTCTGCTTAGCACACCGAAGTCATTCACATAGTTAGGCTAACACAACAGAGGAAAATAATCACACTTCTCCTTCCTCTAATTATCAGTTATCAAATCTTTCCTCTTAAAATCTTACAGATACAGCTCACTCCAACACTGTTAATTGCCACGGATGGAGAAACAATAATAATTTATAATTAGAAACATTTATAGCACTGGTGTATAACACACAAGACATCAATTAAAACCAAAACCAAACCATAGTCACATCAAAAGTTAGTCCACTAAGGTGGATAAGCCAGCTGAAAAAGTAAGCTTAACGATAAGAAACTGATTAGAAACACAATGTCTGTCGTTATACTATGATGCTATATATTTGAACATAATATCATGTGGCTATTTTACAGATGATATCGGACAGATGATATAAGGGATTGGTGTAAACAAGACTTGCACGCCTTGATAAGAACAGCACAAGATCGGGAACTGTGGAGACAAGTGACAATACAAGCAGTGGACACCTACGGGGTCTCGGCCCATGGATCATGATGATGATGATGATTTTACAAAAAGTTCTAGATATTTCATGCTAATCCATCATTTTGATGCAAATGTGCAAAGAATTACCTGAATCATACTTGCAGTAAGTCAAACAGATATACAATGCACTAAAACAGAAACAAAAAGAATGTTTTACAAACTAGCAGAATAACGACAGAAAACGGGTAAAAAGTCATGTAAAAAGATCTGTGCTCTAAAATACTTAATCCCTAATTCAAACGGAAAAGTTCTTACATGACTAATTACTGTAGTCATATTTTATTATGCAACCTTCAAAACTGCTACAGAAAGATGGAATTTTTTGTTAAGCAGCATACCTGGTAAATATCAAAATGCGAAAACACTTATTCACGTTGGCATACAGTCTGATATATATTCTATGTCACTAATTCACGCTCAATTACCTTACCTTACCTTACCTTACCTTACTGCATCTTATCTTACATTTACCTTATAAGAATGTACTATAGCAACAATAGCAGTTTTTTCCAAATATAGATTTTACAGAGGTTTAACCAATGGAAACCATTCAAATTCTTTTTGTGGCCATACAAGAAAGCAACTGTTGACTTGGCTAAACTTGACCAATTCCAAAAGACAACCTTTTCTTCTTTGTCTGTTTGCTGCTCGCTGCTATCAGGCTTTTCCAAGATCTCGTCTTAGTTTGCTCAGTCTGTGGCTGCGACTCCTGGAGGCATGGGTCAGTGGCTGTGACCTCAGACATCTTCTGATCTAAATCCTCATCATTCTCACCTGTGATTACGACAAGAAGAAAGTAATAAGCAAATATACTTCTGAAGCTGAGTGGCTACAATTTAGACTATGCCCTATCATCACTAAGAATACATTTGTATTCTTAGCACTCTTGTAAACAAATTGCTCTCCTTCATTCACTTAATTCTTTCTGATATATATACATATTCAGTATTATATATTTATATATTTTATCTTCATACATTATATATCTGATTGCTTAACTTCAGGTTTCTCTGACCTATAGGAATTCGAACTTCCTATGAATTATGATAACGGTGCTATAGAAGTCATCAGATTAGAGAAACTGTGCATTAATAAAGACATCACTCCATGATTCTGAGCAATTGTGCATTGAAGACTCATTCATTCAGTAATTCACTCATTCAGTAAATTTATATAGCACCTCTTCAAGCTATCTGCTCAGAAGCACTCCCAGTCCAGCCTCCTCTGGCAGTGCTTCTGAGCAGATAAATAGCCCCTGGAGACACTGAAGCTCCTCACCTCACCTACACAAAGAGCTTGGCCTATTATACCACTCAGCAACATGATTGCAGCTTCATGAAGAATAGCTCTGTATTTCTCCTATATTCAGTACTGGGTCAACCTACTTGAATTCTAGTTGACTGATGTTTGGGAGATATCAGTGGTTGAACAAAAACTGCTGTCTTGATTGATGACTGGAAAATTGGAAATTGACTTTAAATATTAATTTTATCAGTGCCATTTGAAATTCCATCCCTGGATGTCTTGTCATAGCAGAAAATAAATTAGCAACATTATTTAGGCTAGCAAGGAGCACATTCACGAGAGGGTGTTTGAAGACAATACATCAATGTCCAGAAACATACATACATTCAACATATACATTCTCTGTTTACCTTAAGTAACACCTGTTTAGATCAGATAGGTTGCTGTGCTGTTGAAAGGTTTCTAAAATGTGCTATATAAATGCTATGACATTTGCATAAATACAAGTACATACATGCATACATACATGCAAACATAAATACATATGTACATACATACATACTGCAAAGGTAGCTCCAGGGTACAATTTTTTAAGTGACTAACCGTCGGAATCAGCTACAGAATGAGACAGGAAGGCAGATGCCTCATCATCAACCAGGCTGAGATGCGGTGTCTGGACTTGGCTGTCCATCTGGTCGCCCTCATCCCTGGACCGCCCTTCCTCGAACTGATCATCCTCACTCTGGTACTCAACAGACACCATTTCTCTGAAGAGTCTCTCCTCACTTGTGGAGACTTCGGCGGCAGAAGGACTGCAGTTGCCTGTGTCGCTTTCAGACTTGACCTTGCTTGCTGTGCTGGTCATGGCTGGCTTTGTAGACCCAGCGTCTACCAAACTTCCTAAAGCCTTATTACCATCTTCTAAGTTCGAATGATGATCGTTCATTTGGCTTGGAATCTTGCCTACCTAGCTGAACACAAGATACAATCAGTATTTACTGATATTTAATGAAATATAACCGAATTTTTAAATGCTTACTTTTTGCAGTTTGTACCACACAGTACATGTTATGCTAGTGTGACAAAATGAAATAACCATGCTAATCTTCAGGACATTTTTCTTCACCTTAATAGTATAATACATTAATTAACTGTACAAAAGTTTTGTAATCATATTTCAAACTGAATCAGTACCCTTCACCGGTTTTTAAAGGCACTAAATAACACCCCTGGAGGTAAATCAATGCATCCATACATTTCACTTGTGGATGGACAGCGAAAATGAGGATGACATAATTACGAGGAATGGATAACACTCAAACTGTCTACAAGTGGAGGCGTTGTGAAATATGCATAGCTGGAAATAAGTTTATCATGATTGGTGCTATCATAAGGATAGTTATTTTGTCAGTGCTTAACTGCAGTTCGCTGTTGTGTATTTCAAACTAACACCTCATTTTTCAATACACTATAACAACTTTCTGTTTTCACGACTGCATTTGGTCTACATTATACAATAAACATGAAGCAGCCATTTTCAGTGTGTTGGAAGTGCCACCATCACTGTCAATGAATAGTTTTCAATAATGAAATCTAGGATACATACATCTTATAGCTGTATCAGCATACAATGATAACAACTTCTGTCTACTTGGCACGGGGAACTTGGGATCAACCATATTCAAGAATAGAAAATTATGTAATTATTGATTTTTACACAGTTGATGACTGTCAGAGCTAAGTTGCTAATTACTAGTCGACTATAGTACTACATTTAGACATTACTCACTTACTTACTTAGCTAGACCTAGACCACCAGCAGAATTCAGTGACATTCACATGTGTCTGCCCTATTCACTTTCAATCGCTTAATGACATAATTTGATTTCCTGCTTAAATAACTGATAACTTAATGTCGTAGGCCCATAACAGATAAAGCCTGCAACTTTATGTACTAGACCTAGTTTGTCCGGTGTCGGATTACGTCAGTCCAGTCAGTACTTTGCTACATCACACGTGACACTCAGACAGATTATCGGGATTTATTTGTGTAAGAAAAGTCAAAGCAAGTAACCTCCAGCTGCAAAACCTAAATTAAACAGAAGCAGAACTGCTGAGTGCTAACAATAAAATACACTTTCAAAGACGTCTCTGACTCAGTCTGGTCTCGGAGGCCAAACGTCTGAGACTCATAGTAAAATCCTCAGGTACCTGTTTGGAAGCCCTAGGTCTCAATCTTGATCTCGTCTTGGACTGCTAAACGGTCTCGTCTCTATCTTGGGATGGAACGTTTCGGGTCTCGTCTCGTTACCAACGGTCTCGTAGGCATCCCAAGTCCTGGCTAGTTACATTGTTTAAAGAGTACGTCAAGCCACCTCTGTGCGTGTGCGGATGCCAAATGTGACTTATTTTAGAGATCTGAATCTCCGGCTAACACGGTCCGTGCACAGGGACCTTAAATGGCGTGGCATCCATTCAAACGGGCAAAATGAGCAGGGTCGAGGCCTACTATCGCTACAGAAAAGCTTGTACATTTACATTTATCCCTGATAACTCGTCCAATCCAAATAATTTATTGATTTTGATCCTAGTATTTTAATCAAGTGACTGAACACTAAATCGTCGATCATTCAAATCATCCAACCAGCGTTAACGCGTTCGTCCACCCATCCACAGCAGCAGCAACAACAGCAACAACAACAGCAACAAAGAGCTACACAACAACAAAATATAACAACAGCAACAATACAGAAACTGAATTATAGGCCTATATATTCTGTAAATTCCACCATACTTCCATTTTCAGATCACATTCCTGAACAGCGTCTGATCACTGGTCTGCAACATTTTGACGACAATAACCACATAAGCACAGGCATTTTGTATTTAAAAATTGCAGAGAATTTAGAAAACGTTATTACTGACTATTAACATCTTCGTGCGAAGGAAAACAAAAATATTTTTAGTTTTTACGTTCTCTAAGCTAAGAAAGATGTTGCTAAAGTTACCTCGTCATTATCCATGACGTAGAATAAATAAATTTAGAGTAATTCCTTCAAATATCTAACCATCCACGCACTTAAGCTCTTAGGTCTAAAAGTTTTGTAGCCCAGGATCTCTTTTGCCATTTTATAGCAATATGACAGAGCAAATCATCTTGATATCGTCCCACCGTTTTTATTCTTGAGATCAGTTGGCTACTGACAATAACAGTGTCTGAAACTTTAATTATGAAGATGTGGTAGGACTCTGAGATTAGCCCATATTGCTAAAAACGTTTAAATAGTTTAGGTTCCACAAACCCAGACATAAACCTTTGCTTGATTGCGGCTGTTTGGTACACCCTAATGATACACGGATTTAGTAAATTATATAGGGGGCCTAAGTTCACACAACGCCGTATTTGTATAGTGTTATTTGAACCAATATACAACTACCCTTCTACTGGCCGACAGAGCGCGCATTATCCGGCAAATGCTTTGTATGTAGGGTGCACTGGATATGCAGATGACATAATATTACAGTCTGCCTTAGTGTGTAGACTTCAAAAAGTGATTGATATACTCATTAAGAAAGGTGCTAAATTTGATGTAATATTCAATGCAAATATAGGGCCTATCTAATTTATTCTGTATCGGTTCTTATTGTGATAATCAATGTTCTAATCTGGACCTTGGCGCAAAATCTATTAATAGGGCTAAGAAGTTGAAATATCGTGGTTTATACTTTATCTTCTGTTGTAAAAAGTTGTAAATTGGTGTGTCTGTTGCAATTAAATGCTTTTATGCTGCTGCCAATTCCATATTCTGTCATTCTAAATAAGTCTGGAACATGTAATAGTAATCGTATGCTAAGTCGCGGGAAGCAGCTTATTCACAGGCGCTCAGTCGAAATTAAAATCGATGGGCAAGAAGGGTTCGGTTCCAGGTAGTACCTGAGTTATCATACTCCCTAAAGTTTAAAATCTTACCAACAGCTCAGATGCGTTTAACTGAATGTGTGTTGGAAAAATATATACAGACAGATTTAATATGCATAAATGGGAACCTGTTAAAGAGAGTCAATACTCTTAAGAATTGTTTCTCTAGTCCCTTCTCTCGAGTGCTCCTCCTCCTCCCTTCCTCTTTCCTCCCTTACTTCTTTCCTCCGTCCGCCCGCCTCTTACCGTCCTCTTACCGTTCACCCGTCCTCCCTATTCTTCCCTTCGCTGCACGTGGTAGTATTTCAGGTAAATCTTCTTTCTCTTTGTTCGTAGAGAAGTTTCGCAGTAATGGACCGTCGGTCACGCAAGTACATGCAAGGTGCATTCGTTACCAGTGCGTAAGCTATAAGCTTAAACAGAAGATGAGAAGTAAAAGGAGGAGGAGGAGGCAGAGGAGGAAAAGGAGGAGGAGGAGGGAAGGAAGGAAGGAACGAACGAACGAACGAACGAACGAAGGACAGGAGATTATGAGGAATAGCTGGTTGAACAAACCTGGATAAGATGAGCAGGAGAGGATAGTGAGGGAATTTTATTCACAAGCTCCCAATCAAAATAAAATCGATAGGCAAGAAGGGTTAGATTGAGTTCCAGGTCAAGATTCAAGGGTCAAGCAGGCAGATAGTCAGAGGGCTAAGGTTGATGGTGTCTATGTGGCTCCCTAGGACAGACAAAGAGATAACTAGATACCGAATCTAAGTGATAGGCCTAACGGGATGGGAAGTTGTATCATCACCCACCTTTGTCTGAACCCATATCCACAAATGGATCCTCTTCTGTTCCAGTCGGATTGGGTCTTGTAGAATGTGTATAGGTCCTGCATGGGTGCCTGTGTTTCGCTGGATCACTTGGTGAATACATTTTCTGGGTGTTTGTATACATGGGTTAAGTAAAATTATATTGAACAGTGTAATCTTTTGATAGCAAAACGTTACATGTATTTTTTACATATTTTTTGAAAATAAAGTATGTAGGGTCAAACCGGCTCTCAAAAGGTCTTGAGCTTTCATAATCGAAACCAATTTTCAGTTGATTAAGGGCTATTTTATTTGTTTTACCTTGCTGAAGGTCTAGTACATTATTAGAACCTTATTGATCTTTAAGATTTTTAAGAACTTTGTCCAGTCTTCAATTTCTGATGACGTTTTTAGCATAACAGGTTTTTGATGACGTATAGATTTCCTTGCACGGAGTTATGACTTACATGTATCTCAGGTTTCATGGACAGCTGTTGAGATCTGTTGGTATCGATGCATTTATGGTTTCCTTTTTGGTTACCTTGGAATGATCATCACATTTCTGGCTTTCATAGAGATGTGACTGTATAATCAATTTAGTTTCCCAGTTCTGTTAGAGCCTCTTACTTAGACATTTCGGTGGCCAATTATCATCATCATAAACAGTTATTGGAGAGAGGCAAATCAGTGGCACGAGTTGCTGCAAGGTTTTCAAAACTCAACTGTTCAAATGACAAGTGACATTTTTCAAATGGCAAATTTTTTATTATCGTTTGATCGGACAGCAGATTTTTTCAAAATCCGAGAAGGACCGAAGGAGAAGTTTTTTCATACGACGGGCAATCCATAGGCTAAAGATGGTTTATGGACAATTGCGTAGTTTTTACCCAGCCTGCAGAAGTTATTCTGCACAGTGAAGCCAACGGGTCCGTGTAGAGGTATTGCACCTCGTGGCAAAGTTAAAGTCGCGAAGGCAAGACATCTTCAACTACTTCAGTTCGTATAGTTGACCGATTTGAATCAAGTTCCCTTTCCATGCTTCGATGATTGCGGTCATAGGTTGTAGGTCAGTGCGGTCATAGGTCAAGGCGGACGTCTTTTATCAGTAATCAGCAACTTCTAGAATAAAACTAATTAGTGATAAATCGTTTCGACGCCACTCTAGATGGGTACAGAAGGGACAAACAGCCAGCTAGCCAGCTAGCCAGACACACAGATGGACAGAGACAGAAAGAAAAAGGCAGATTGGTTAACAACCGGCTGGCCCTCCGGCTGGGAGTGAATTAGGGTCGGGTCAGCGGCCAGAGCTCACTTAATCGCCGCCGTTGCTACCTTACCATCCTCGGGTTCTTTGTGGAAGGTCCGATGACGAATGTCTAGATAACAGAGGGCAAATCTGGACCACTCCCTGCGTCAATCAGTTGATAGCCAGCCGCAAAAGCCCCAGCAGCAGCAGAGGCACCGCCTCCGACGCTTTCGTCACCACTAACACCATCGCCAGGTTGGTAACAGCAGAAGACAGCCGCCTTTCAACAACGTCTTTGCGAAAGTTTCACTCCTATACAGTTGTTTCCAGCCGTGAGTCACTGACGGAAAAATGCATGCTGTCTGCGCATCAGCTGCCGTCTTGGCCGTATGCCTTGCGCCAATTCTGTGCCTAGGTAAAAGTTTCTTTCACTGTCTTCTCTCTTTTTTCAAGGTTTGTCTATAGCGTAGTGCTTCTGCGGCGGTAGATTCCGCCACCCAACGCATGCAGAAATTATTTGTGCGGCGGAAGCTTCTGCGTGACGTTGTGCCTTTGTGGCACTGGGTGATAAGTTCGAGCACAATACGAAGTAAACTGTTCGGCTTCTTGCTGGCTATCAAAAGTTTGTCCGAAGATTAATTCGGGCATTTTAACTTTGTAAAACCGAAATGTCGTAGACTACGCGAAGGTTTTGAATGCGCATGCGCGAAAGTTTTGAATGAGATTTCCCCCGCATAAGTAATATTTTTCTGTCTAAAATTGTAAATTGTACACGTTTTTCTATAGCGACCATATGGCCTCCACCCGCGCACGGGTGAGATCCTTCACCACCGCTACGCGCCATTTAAGGTCCCCGCGCACGGACCGTACTAGCCCGAGATTCAAATCTTTGAAATAAGCCACGACCGGGACGCGAACCTGGGATCCTCACGCACCGAGGCTTCCTTGGCGTACGCGCTTACTGATGTAGCTAACTAGGCCAATAGGAATATTCCGCCGCAGAAGATTTAATTTTTTCTATAATAATGTTGTGTAGTATATCTGTCGCGATGCTAAAAGTATCAAGTGCTATTATTTAACTGATGTTCCACGAAGTTTAGATGAAGCAACATTGAAGTCAATAAATATGCAGGGGCCTATGTAAAAGTTGATATTATGTCAGCGAGTAGGGCAGAAGAGCCAACCAAGTTACATGTAAGTGAAAAACAGGACCCTGATGAAGGAGGCACAAGAAAAGGGTCAAGAAAGAAGAGGTCGAATGATGATGACCCGAGATATTCGGAGATGCTACGGAACGAGACGCGAACTGGTCTCTGAGATGATAGCTTGTTTGATGTTTTTACTATTTCTGAACCCTAAAATAGGTTTAATGGGGGAAATTTGTTCTAGATGTGGATTCTCGTCAATAAAATATTTTACAATTTATTAAATGTTACTTTTAAAATATTATTTTTTCATATTTGTTTTTTTTAACAGGTCGACAACTATGCAATGTATAAGATTTCCACGTAGGATTATTTTTCCAACATTAAAGCCACTAGGTTATCGCGGCCCTGGTCAACTTCTTTCTGTTTCTTACTGTCAAACCAAGGACCTGGAAACTAAGAGTGGATGATAGCTTGTTTGATGTTTTTACTATTTCTGAACCCTATAATAGGTTTAATGGGGTTTAATTATCTGAGGTTTAATTTACCTGGGGTTGTTTTAAGTTTGTAGTCAAGTAGGTCTAATGTTTCTCTTTTATTTTTGTGTGTAATTTGATGAAAGTATTAATAAGAACGTTTTCTGGGTAGTGTCGTAATTTAAAGTTATGCATTAACAATTGGATGTTGTTTAGTTGGTTTGGTATAAATGGTAATGTGTAGGTGACCATTAGTTTTAATGTTTTTAACGACTAAGAAAAGGGTATCTGTGTAAGACTAGTTAAGAGTAAATTTTAAATTGGAGCGAAATGCGTTAAGAGAGTTAAAATATTCTAAAAGTTCATCTAAGGGATTGTTCCAGATGCTTGTTTATTAACATCAACCACACCCAGGTAGCCTATTATCTGGATACCTTGTTTTCTTCATACAAAAGCCTGCATTAAAATGCATTGTAACTGCAACCGAGCAATTGTAAAGCGCCATTTTAGAGTCTCTCATACACATACCTGGAACCGAACCCATCTTACCTATCGATTTTGTTTTGACTGAGCGCCTGTGAATAAGCTGATTCCTGCGACTTAGCTTTCGTTGGGCGCTGTAGAGATCTCGAGATTACGATTATAATAATATTACATGTATCCTTAAGTCTATATTAACACACAGCATAGTATATTGTATGTTAATATAGGCCTAAGTAGGCCTATACACGTTATGTGTATATGTAAGCATATATGAATACATACGTAAATACACGTTCTATAGGTATATGTTTCCTTAGGGGAGTTGGCTGTAAATACTGCAACTGGGTGTTTAATAACAGATGCCACGTGTTGTTTCCTGGTGTTAATCCATTTCGTTTTGGTATGCTGGTGCTGCTGCTGGTGTTGGTGCTGCTGGTGATATACCTCAGTGATGTGGTTTCGATCGAATGCCGCAAATATCGCATCAGCAAATGTCTGTGTTGAAAAATGTCAATTACTGAGCAATTTGACCTTATCTTGATACCAAGGGGTATAGGGTGTGATGTTTCGATAAACTCATTCTTCTGACGCAGTTTTTCTTATTATCTCTGAAAAGCAGACTGTGGCCCTGTTTTCACTTCAGCGCACCTGCTGCCACACACATTTACGCCCTTAGCAGACATTCATGAAAGACGTTAAGCTTTCTTCGGCCGATAATCGCATTGCGTTCGATTAATTACATGGGTTCCGCGGTCATAATGAAACCCCAAGAGTTTTGCCGAAAGGCAGTGGTACACTGAAGAGCAACTATGCGCATGATACTCTTCGGGTGGACTAGGCATGACTATTTAGGCTACGTATATGCGTAAGTTATAGGATTGCTAGTAATATAAAGATTCACATCCCGTAGAATTGAGCTGCTTAGCACAGCTTGTAGTGTATGCCTCAGTTTGTGCCAGTTTCCAGCCATCTATTCTAGTGTGGAGTATGAGCTTCAGCCTTATGAATGCAACGAAGTCAAAATGCGGAATCGACTTCCCCAGGTAACCACGTCACTGGGTCTGTACCTGGATTATAGGGCCTAGTGTGCCACTAATGGAAACTGATGGGCAGCTATGGTTCAATGTGGGCCCCGTTGAGCGTGGCTGTCGGAGTTAGGGTGACCATTTGGATTGTCTGATAAGAATCAAGACTTTTTAAAATTATGGTCCACAATCACCTAGATCATGTGTGCGGTTGTAAACAATCGCATAAAGACGAACGAGAGACGATCTAATATCGTATGCACTTTCCTTAACCTGTTCAACCACGCGATTTCATAGCTTATAAGTTTATTATTATTATTTCTGCATTTATTAGGCGCCATTATCTAATGACTTAGCATCAATCGATGGCTCCGAGCAGTTGTGAGTTAAGAACTTGCTCAAGGTCCCTACACAGTAACCGTCTCGCAGGAGGCTCGAACCCGTACTCTCCGCGTTACAAGCAGAACGCTCTATCCAATATGCTACCGTGCCCCACTATCCAATATGCTACCGTGCCCCAAAGTTTAGGCCTTGTAGACTGCAATCTCGCTCGTATCAGAGCTCAGGCCCCAACTGTTACTGGCCACGTGGTAGGCCAGTGCGCGCACGGCAAGAAAAAATAGAGGGAAAATTGATGTAGCCTATGTGTGTATGTATATATATATATATATATATATGTATGTATGTGGGGCACGGTAGCATGTTGGATAGAGTGCTTGGCTTGTAACGCGGAGAGTACGGGTTCGAGCCTCCTCCGAGACGGTTACTGTGTAGGAACCTTGAGCAAGTCCTTAACTCAACTGATCGGTGCCATTGCATTAGATAGTGGCGCCTAATAATGCAGAAATAATAATAATAATATATGTATATATATATATTCATGCATGTATGTATTGTTATTATTATTTCTGCATTTGTCAAGCACCGCTATCTAATGATTAAGCATCAATCGATGGCGCTGAGCAATTTTGGAATGAAGCTCAAGGTACCTAAACAGTAACTGTCGCCATTGGGCCTAAGTGGTATAACAACGTGTGCTTGAATTCTTTGAACAGCTGAGGTTCATATAACGACGTCTCGACAAAATGCTGAAAACCTGAGAGAGCACGGTTCACTGACGTTGGAGTGCCGGTCGACTGACTCTCATGCCGACTGGACACATAACGATCAACCAGTGTCCAACACAACTGGACGCTTCGTCGTAGTCGAAAACAAGACGCCGGCAGGTGGCCTCGTCAGCTCATTGACTATTGTCAATGCAGAACCGGAGGATGCTGGGACCTACACCTGCAGCTGTCCTCATTCCAGGACCGTAGATAGCATCAGTGTCATCGTCACAGGACAGGAACATCACAGTCAGTATAATCATCCGATTTGATTAGTGCCTTTCACCGCGAAATAATGGAGCTATATAAGTATCAGTGCATTTCCGAAGAACATCTTGCACAGCACGAATTCTCATCATGTAAAATAACATGAAAAGAATTTTTTGAGTTTAGAAGGCCTAATTGTTGAGACAAAGCTGTGAAAAATGTAGAAAATGATCTTCTGAATTTAGTAAATCTTGTGGCAAGACTGTGTAAAATGTAAACAATCATAGTCTTAATTTCCTTACTGCACATTTTGATTTTAGGCCATAAATGCAAAAAAGTTGCAGGCTATCACCAAAATGCTCCGATGAATTTACGGAAATAAATTAAATAAAAATAGGAAAATGTGTTTCTAGTAACGTCGATCAGCGACTGCAGGAGATCTAGTCTAATATCTAATCTAATGACTTTTATAGCGCCGTTTTATTACAGACAAGTAAGCCGATACTACGCACGCTTTCAAAAAGTGAATGGAATTCTATTATTTAACTCTTAGCACTTGTGCTGCAACTAACCCTGTAAAGCACCCTCGGGGTAGCTTGCTAATTTATATGCTATATAAATTGTTTTCATTATAATAATATTACAATTACAATTACAATGCACCAAGCGATGATCGCTTCAAACGATGTGAACGCATCGATAATGAAGCCCCGTCTTCGTGAAGAGTTAACATTTTACAAGGCAGTTTTCAGTCACTCTTTGATGCGGGAACTGTTACTCTCTTTTCCGCTTAGGCCGGGTGATGATTGATGGTCCAAAGGAAGTAGAAAAAACTCTTGGATCGCAGCTGCAACTGACCTGCAAAGCGGACATTCACTCAAGCGTGGAATGGCTCCTGAACGGCAAGCGATTAGCGAAATCGACAAATGATGTCATCACGACGAGGGAAGACGAGAATCGTCATCAGAAAACGGTTCTGTTGGTCAGGAATAATCTAGCTGCTCATGACTTTGGGTTTTATGTCTGTCGCAATGTGCGTGATAACAAAGATGGTGCAACGGTTCATGTGAAAAGTAAGTAAGCTCACGTCGTCGTCGTCATCATCGTCATCATCGTCATCATCATCAAGACCACCGTAACCATCATCATAAACAAGAGCGGCATCAATACCGTCATCGTTTTATTGAAGACGTGTTATGAGTTGTATGGTATCCAGACATCTCCCTCGGACAGTAACCCTGTTCATTTCACCCCGATCTTACTTTTGCCTGGACATATAGGCCTACGTGGCCTAAAATACAGCAATTTATTACACATGCTTCCGGGGGAATTGCCAAGGCCAACATTGGCCTTACGGGGAAAATGACCGGGGAAAATGACCGGGGAAAATGTCCTAGACCCGTGCTGTCTATACCTGGTTGTCTGTCTGTGTGCTGTTCATATGTATGCGTAATGTAAATGTATAAATGTACACGGTTTTATATAGCGACCGTGTGGCCTAGACCCTGCTCATTTTGTAATGAATTGATCTGCTGAGATCCTTCGCCACCACTACCAGTTTGAATAGGCGCCACGCCATTTAAGGTCCCCGTATACGGACCGTGCTAGCCCGATATTAAAATCTCTTAAATATAACCACTATCGGTATGTATGTGTGTATGTCTGTCTCTCAACCTCTGCTGCACAGGTTCCACATGGAAAATGCAGACAGACAGACAGATGGATGAAGTTAAGCCAAACTTTTGGCTCTTGCCTGCCTGATCGATGTGAATTTGACTGTTAGCAATTAGCCTCAAGCATCAGGCCTATACATGAAATGGCAGTGGTCATGTCGCCTGTAAACAAACTTGCACTGTTCGTTTACGGCGAACAAACCCCAGCACTTCTATAAAATGCCACGATAGCTCCAGCTGTTCCACTCGGAACAACAGCAACGGATTCCTAGACGCCTAACTATAGTTCATTCTATGCATTTCCCGAGCGATGGTCTATATTCCTTTTCGCCAGGGTTCAGCAGGCGATTATATGGCGACATGCTTAGTCCATGCGCAGAGTATGATAGGAGCTCAATGTAATGACGGCTTAATTATAGGCCCCCTATAAGCGTCGGTACAGAGGGCCATTGACCCCACTGGGAACCTAGAGCAGAGATTCTTTTGGTCCCACTTTTGAGCCTAAAAAGTCAGTTTAGGTTGCGTAAATTGTCATGATTTTGAGTATATAGACGTGCTTACGAATTCCTTTCGATTTGTACAGACATTTAAAGACTATATCTTACATAAATGAATGCCTAAAGCCTATAGACCTAATGAAGGAAATGTGCGTAGGCTATGTACAAGGGTGTCGGCAAGCAGGGCGCAATTTTTATAGGAATTGAGGGGTAGTCTAAACCCACTCTCACCGAAGCTACAATTTCCCTGGACACTTCTCACCTGCATACCTTCAAAATTATGCCAGGCTCTGCCCCGTCCTACCTCTCCTCTCTAGTTAAACCTTGTACTTCCACCGAGTCCAGAAGAAGATTGCGTTCGGCTTCAAAGGGGGACTTTGAAGTCAGAAGAGTTAACCTACAGTTTGGTAAAAGGATGTTTGAAGTAGCTGGTCCAGCTGAGTGGAACTCTTTACCTGAATCTATTCGAAGATGCTCTTCAATAGATAATTTTAAATTAAAACTTAAGACTCATTTATTCTCTCAGTACTATAACTAATTATTATGTTGTAACACGTCCTTTGAGTAAGACATTGTTTTATTAAGGCGCGTTATAAATATAAGTTGTATTGTATTGTATACCATCCATTAAAGTAAGTAAGTAATGCATTTGTCAACTCGCCATATGTCATTAAAGCATACTTGGGTGGATGAATTTCCACCTCTTCAAGGCCTTATCTTCCCAGCAGACCTTCCAAGAAATCGACAGTAGACACCAAAAATGTTTACCTCTAGGGTAAAAAATATAGCAGGGACAAAAGCACCTCTGGCACACTTTTAGAGTGAGAGCATGGCCTCATTAAATTGTGCGAAAGACCTTGTCACTGTAATCTATTGACTGGACATTTTCCCCGTTTTTTTGTAGACCCCAGTGCGTCGTCAACAAACGGCTTTAGAAGACACAAAATGGAGACTGCAGGACTTGTGATTCTGTTGGTTGTTGGAATGATGATTGCTATGGCTCAATAATCAATTAATGGCATCGCAATTAGGCCTACACATGTAGTTTGTTAGCATTTATATAATTCATCAGGCTTTGCTTTTTTTTAGACAATCATCTAGGAACATATTCAAAAACAAATTCGCATGCTGCCACTAGCTGAAGACTGAGCTGTACATGCACCTCTCTATACGCGATTTTGGTGCAAGTTTGGTGGCAAGTTGGGGAGTTCATCCTGGGGCCACGCTTTTTGAGTTTCTGCATAGGCATATATAATGTGATAGGCTTACATACTGTATTACTTAAGGCCTACCTTTATCATAATCTTAATTGTAATCTCGAGATTTCTACAGCGCCCAACCAAAGCTAAGTTGCGGAACCAGCTTATTCACAGGCGCTCAGTCAAAACAAAGTCGACAGGCAACAGGGTTCGGTTCCAGGTCAAGATCCAGGAGTCAGCCTACCTTTACAAGGATGAATGGCATCCAATTGGTAATGCCGTGGTTTTTCTTAACACAGCGTCCTTGACTCTCGTTCTGGTGCGTAGTGTGAAAACGCAATTCGCTGTCGTGCTAAGTTTGCAATCTGTTAGCGAATTTTGTTCGAATTGACGTTTCACAGTTTTTGGTCCTCAGCCACTGAATTTCTTCCAGAAACTTCTTGGATGGCGCGTAGAGACTACATATAGGCCTAATGTATACACGTATCACTATAAACAAACTTCACTCTGTTCATGCCAGCTTTTTTGCATTTACTCAAATGGCTAATGTTCCACATTTAACTAGATATATTAGATATTAACAGTAAACTGGATCTCGCCCGATTACTTCACTGAATTGCAGGGTCTAGGCCATACGGTCGCTATAAACATGTACATTTACATTAAGATATGTAACTATATTATTGATTGCATCCTAATGCAACCAACCCTTACCTTATAAAATGCCTCCCTACTGGTGGCGATGAATAGGTGAACTTGATGGTCCAATCAGCGAGGTCGTTTGATTTAAAGAGGACCAATAAACATAGCTGTGTCGTCCGACCTTGACCTTTATAACACGTTACGCTAATGGCATAGGCTAGGGGCTCTGCTGTTCTACTCTGTTGACCAACACACCCGATTTACACGGCGAAGACAGTGTGGGCCATCTCAGCGTTCTCTTCAGATCTTTGGGCATAAATAAGTAATGATGCTTACAAAGAATAATTAAACTCCGGTTAATTAAACTGCATGCAGTTATAACCTTGTGCATCTATCAGATTAAAATCAAAGGTTCACAAACGAGTTTATTTTTCAGACTCAGCTACAGGCTATTGCAACTCCAAAAAACCCATGCGGCATCTCTTGGAATAACCTGCATCTCAATTTCTCTAAAACTGGTTCCACCGCGAGACCTCAGAAGCAGTGGCATTTATTCAAGGGAAAAAAGGATCCCTCAAAGTTTAGGTTGAGGGCCACTGCTCATCAATCAATATCATATCAACACCTCTGCCTTATTTGGGCAGCCGCCTAAAGGTTTTGTTCAAGCGACGCTCAAAGACGCAGTTAAATTAAGCACCATCAAGCCGGATTACCACTTCGAAGATGGTTAACCGTCCGTGGAATACCAAATCACCATGCGCGACTGTGCCCCTCATCTTTTATTAATAGTGTGAGAGGCAGAATTCCCTGGTATAAGAGGAACACAGCCACCCAGGAAATTACCCATTACAGATTTTTAAATTACAGATGTTAAACTTAATGTGTTCGAATATCGACAACCAGCGCATTTCCTTCCGCGTAAAGCCGAATTCAAGCGTACGCAAACCTAGGTCTACATCCGATGCGCCTTCAAGATACACTGCAGTTGGTTAATGCGGGAAAGCTTAAACATCGCAGTTAAAAGCTCGTGGATATACTCTTCCCACAAATGGTCCGAGGTCTATCCATAGTCTAAGGTCACACCCAAATCATGCACAGTAGCAGAAAATGAAATACTAAGAGGTACTGAGAAGCGTACATTATGTTTTTACTTTACTACCCCCCAGCATTGGCCAACGTCATGGGACTGGTGGGCTCAAATAACATGGCTGTCCAAACTTCGACTACAGTCCACTCTCTTCTGCTGCATTCACGGTTTCGATATAGAGCAGAACCAGTCATTGTGGCCTTTTCCCATATACAGTAGCAGTGTACAGGACACATTATTTTTCCCAGCACGATACAACTCTTCTTCAACACCGACCATTCTAGGCAAACATCATTGTGCAGCTATAAAATCAGATCGTTCTGCATCATCCAAAAATACATCTTCATATGCCAGCTAATTATCGGTTAAACATATCCAACATAACAAACAGTGCAGTTTATAAGTTTTATTTTGGGTACTGGCAACTACAAGAATACAAGTATCAGTTTATAAGTGTTGTTTATAAATTTTGTTTTGTAAGTGTTGTAATCCTGCTAATTCCACCCAGTTCCATTAAAAATGAAAGAGCTGCCCCAACTTAGAGATTACTAGAAAATAAATGATCCAACTGACCTGAAGTTCAAACCCATGCCTGCACGTATCTAAATATTTATATGCCTTTTCAGAACCACCCAATGGCACCAAAGTGAGAACATCTACCACACGTTTCTTGAACTGTCTCACACCGATAAAGTACAGACTCCCAGGAGCAGATTGTTGTTCCAGGAAGATAGTCCGATACACAAGAAAGTAAAAAGAGCTCGAGTCGTCGAACGCAAGCATGGGAAACAATGGGCTGCAGGGCTTATAATAAAAAATGCCTGTACATAGATCTCTAAATGGTACCCGGAAGATTCGTGTGCTATTTGAAGAGCTCATCTTCTGTCATGCCGCTGCAATAAAGTTCAGAATAAATTCTTCTTGGGTAAAAAATACAGTCATAAATTTTATTATGTCCATTTAATCCTCAAACAAGTCATCTTCAACCAACACTTTGTTGAAACAGTTAAACCAACAGTCAATTCCAGACAGCAAGTTCACAAAACTGGAGTCATCAGAGCACATTGCAAAGTTCCATCAGATTAAATCAAGAAACACCAGATTCACAAAACTACTCCAAGTTTAGATGCAGTTCAAAAAACATGAAATTCCATCATCAAACCAGATACAGAAGAGACACTTTCAATTTTGCATCCAGCAAAGCCAACTTTAGTAATGCATGCACAAGTAACCAAAAATGAACCAAACTGATGATTCACAATTCAAATGCAGCACAGCCAGTTTCAGAACAGAATTACACCAGTTTTCACTTTTAACGAAACCAAGATTTTTGCAACAGTCATCAAACG
The DNA here is from genome assembly GCA_964023275.1 of Norana najaformis. NCBI lineage: Eukaryota > Metazoa > Annelida > Clitellata > Crassiclitellata > Hormogastridae > Norana > Norana najaformis. The sequence continues at coordinate 29,758,951 of OZ029921.1, forward strand.
GAAGCCTATCATTGGCATTTACACCGTCTCATACACTGAACTGGCAATTTCCCTTATTTCAACGTTCACTTCTTTCAGCCACTCCATCTTCAATACCTGCACAAAGATATCCAACACTTTCTACAACCACACCAATCTTTTTGGTTTCCATGTCATAAGGCTCAATGACAAATCTTGTTCAGTCACTAGTCACCAAATCATTAGTTTTCAACAAAATCATCCCTACACTACGTTCCAGTTACTTCAACCAGCTCCATCTGAACAAATCCACATACAGAATTACACCAGTTTTCACTTTTAACAAAACAAAGATTTTTGCAACAGTCATCAAAAGGAAGCCTATCATTGGCATTTAAACCTTCTCATTCACCGAACTGGCAATTTCCCTTATTTCAACGTTCACTTCTTTCAGCCACTCCATCTTCAATACCTCCATAAAGATATCCAACACTTTCCACAGCCACACCAATCTTTTTTTGGCTTCCACGTCATAAGGCTCAATGACAAATGCTGTTCAGTCACTAGTCACCAAATCATTAGTTTTCATGCTGACACCAAAATCATCCCTGCACTTCATTCGAGCTACTTCAACCAGCTCCATCTGAACACATCCATGTTCTCAGCAACACTGCAGAAACCACTCGTTACTTACCAAACCGAAAGAAATTTAGACAGCGTAGTTGACGTCTAAGTACAGGATGTCCGACTGGGCAATGGTACTATAGTCACGACTGTAGATGGCCAAACATTAAACAAATATACCATCCATTGTAAATGCAAACAATCTGCACACGAAAAATAGTATTGATTCAACTGGTACAATGTTCAAGTACTGATTGATTCTTTCATCAGGAAGCGTCCAACAAATCCACATACCAAACTTTAATCGTTCTTCCAACAACAGGTACTACAGTAGCATGTCACCAGAAACAGACAAAACCATCAATATTCCCATTCTTTGAGAAGGTCTAAGATCTATGAAAATACTGCAAGTACTTTAGCTGACAAGCTTTTGTAACTGAAGAAGATGGGACAAATACATGACAGCCAAGGCTGTAAATGCCTTGACACTAAAATGCCTGTGTAAAATTGCAATGCATGTAAGGCTCATCTCACCTTAAAGCCCACAGAGTGAAATGATTTCTCCAGAGTGGATTAGTATTAGGAGAATCCCGTTTGCAGAAAGAACTGGTTTAAGTACGCACAACCGATGATAATTCGTGCAGAATGCAACAATTACTGTTTTTCACTTCCTGAACCCTATCTAATATGGACTGCACTGCACTTTAAAAAATTTCTTTGCAGCTACTGTGTTTTGAAACAGTAGCTGGAATACATGTACAATAGATTTTTTTAGAATCTTAATTAAACACTGATCACATTTTAAACAATTTTCTGATTAAAATATTTCCTTTATGCCACACAATAAAATTTTTTGGAAATAAAATATCTTGAAGATAATTCAAAATCCAAATTTCAAGTCCAAACTGAATTGTTCAATTTCTAAAAATTTCAAATATTGATTGTACTTTAACAAGGATGTTTATTAAAACTTGCTATTACTAACAAGGCATTTTCCTGCACTTCCCATGTGGAAAATCCTAGGTCACAGTTGGAATGAGTTATTATTTCTGCCGTCTTTAATGAATGGCTGGGTTTAACAGTCAAGCAATCAGACGTTCTCATAAGATAAACATAAAAACACAAATGACATTCATTATAAAGTTTCATTCAGAACACAAGATTCATCCACAGAAGTTCATCAAAACTGTTGACATAAACACCATAAACATGTTCAGGGTTCGACACAGCATAGCTCTACCCACTTTCTAGTTCCACCCAGGCGCAGGGGGTCGTGGCTGGCTCCAAGAAGCATTAGACCCATGACTGTCCCCTGTCTGCTGTGAAGGGGTCCAGCCTCCATATCCCTGGTTACTGCCAGTATTTCCATAGTTGTTGGCAGGCATCTGTGTACTGGAATAACCTCCAGCGGCAGCTTGGGTGTCACCCGAACCTGTCTGGCTTCCGTAACTGCCGCCGCCGCCGCCACCAGTTTGCACAGGTTTTGCAGTGGTGTCTCCACCAGACCCAACACCGTAACCACCACCATATCCACCTGAACTGCCCTGGTTCATGTTCATCATGCCCAGCAGCCCCTGGGCAAAGGCTGCTTGAGCTGCAGCCATCATTGCCGGATTCAGCTGGAACTGACTTGCACCACCTCCACCCATTCCTCCTCCACCCATTCCGTAACCACTTCCAGTTGAAAAACCAGACCCTGCAGGCTTTCCACGGCCAGCATCTGGAACCCAACTATCACCACCCTTTCCAAATCCACTGTAGCCTCCAAAGCCTCGGCCAGCCTGCATCAGTTTATCAGTATACCTCTCTACACTTTTAGGAGTGGCACAGCTTAAGTGGACACTTGTTCCCTTAATTATATGGTCATCTCCACACAGGCTTTGTGCAACATCGGGATCTGTAAACGTAACAAATGCAAACGCCCTGAATGGCTTTGGCACAAATACATCAGTTACTTCCCCAAACTGCTGGAAGTACGAACGCAGATCTTCGGCTGTCATATCTTCTGTGCAACGACCAACATACACCTTCTGGTTCACCTCCAGCTGGGCACCTTCCTAGAAGCAAATATGGCAGATACAGTAATTTGACAGGATAGTTTTTATGACATGCAACTGACTTGTTTGTGTTTTGGAGAAAGCATCAAATACCTTCCACAAGCAAGAAGAGCAGTAAAAACAATTTAAAGATTTTAGCTGTTTTGAATTTAATGATTCAGTTCATTTAGTGTAACAATGCTCCCTATGCCAAAATAATCATTTCAATGAAACTGCTTAACCTACTAAATACAGCATGGCAGTAAGAGCTGTTTAGGTCTTATTCAACATTCAGTTACAAATGCTAAAGAAACAACTAACTCTGAATTTTACCACTTTAAGCCTTCCACTGATTAACCTTAAGACGTTTAAATCCAACAGTGAGCCAGACATTATTTAACTATAACACTGAGCAAACAGTGATGTAGGTACAATGAAAAACACTTAACACAAACTACTGGCTAAGATGAAAAGGATGCTTAGTCTGTTCCAACATCCATGGTTTTCAGTGTGTAAATTAGCACGTAAAGAAAAAAAATTAATTTGTGTAGTCTTGTGTAGTTGGTTTGAATGCGTGTATGCTGTTACAACTACTATACCCAATGATCGTTGTGCGCACAATACGGTACCTGCTTACAATAAAAATTAAACAAACTGGAATTGATAAAAAGGTTAAGACAAAATTCGGTTAACATGAATTGCTCATACTAGTCCCCTGCGTTTCGTGTTAAACAAATTGCACTGTATTAATGAATTCTACCCTTTAGGTGACTCATTGATGACAGTTAAAAATAGTGTAACAAGAACACTATACCTTGGAGTTAGGAATTCGAATATCACACCAACGATTGTCAATTAAATGACGCTGTGACAAGGCCTTCAGCTGTGATTCATAATCAGTAAATCGAATGAATCCAAACCCTTTGGACTGGTTGGTCTTTATGTCACGCTTTACCTAAAAACAGGAAATTATTCTAAATGCAGAAACCTTATTTATCTAACATTTCACTTAATGAATATGTATACGAACATCGAAAATCTGATTTAATTTTCACAGTTAATCCACAATGAGTACTTAAGCTAATTTAAGAATTTCCGTAGCACCACTGTTACAGAGTCACGGCATTTTAACCAATGTTTGCTGCACTGATCAACTAAATAGAAGCATTCATAACAGATGAGACAAAATGTTACAATGTGACTGAATACAAATGAAATTTGGCATCTTACCTGAACCATGATGAGTTCTCCAAACTGCGAGAAGTGTGCTCGCAGATCATCCTCTGCACACTTCCACGGCAAACCAAGAACTATAAGATCACTACACTTCTGCTTCTCGATTCGTTTGGTTTTTGCTGTTGGCGGTTCCAGCGCTTCTCCCTTTCGTTTTTCTGCAACCGACACTGTTAATTGCAGTTTTTTAATGAAACTCGTAAACACGTTTATTACAACAATTTCACAATGCAGCCATCATATGTTTATAAAGCACAGAAAAATTAGCCACTGACATTTTACGCTATGTTACAAATTTTCATGTCTTGACCTTTCACAAAAGGACAATACATCTGTTTACACAATTCTATAAAACTTTGAAGCAAGGTCTAACAGAATTGTCAGCTAAAGGGCAAACACAACCACAGTAACAGGACAGGAAACCTGTTTTAACCTCTTATCTTATGCTGGTATTCATAAACCAATCCTGTAAGGAAGGAGAGCTGTGTTAGTCCTAAATGTTCCATATATATGGTCAACAGATCCCAAACTGTTTTGATTTAACTTGCAAACACCCAGTTTTTATAGAATTATTTTCCGAAATTATGTAAATCTGTGCTTACTGAAACACTGAACAATGCCACACAGGAAATAAAATCTATCGGAAACAAATTCTTACCAGAGCTCATACTCAAGGAAAAGTTTACAAGCTATGACCAAACTGTAACACCACATATTTAACTTATTTGCCAGACTTCAGAATTCCTTGTTATGCTAATGAGGAGAGGAAAGTGACAATAGGAATGGAAAGAAAGAGTGTGTGACTCAGGTAGGATATTCTGACGTTAGAGCCTGTTGTCTTTTGATAGATTTTCACTGTCAAGTTCTAACTAGTAAATTTTAGTATTACAGTTTTGTTCTGCTACAATTTAAATGAAGAATTGTTGCCTAAACAACACTAATTGTTCTAACAAAACAGTATGCATTTCATAACAAGTTAAAAATACTTATTGGAAAAAGCAAAACTGCAAGATTTCAGCACCAGCAACAGTTATTACGTTATAATATCAGTAAATATATTACATGGCAAGGTTAAGGTTAACTCACAAAGTTATCTTTAGTACATTCTTACTCAAATATAACTACAGTAACAATTATTATACCCATAACTGCATTTACTCATGAAACTTTATAAGCATGCCAGTCTTTCAATGCACACATTAACCATGTAGCCAAACGCTCAAAAATATGCATGTTCAAACCTGCTTTTGCATATTAAATCTACGTTACACATTATATTAAATCTACGTTACACATTGCACAAATTAAAAAAAAATTTCATTCAAATTTACCATCATCATTATCATTAATCATCAGCGAACAATCAGTGTAGGTTCACAAAGCCTCATCAAAGACAAAATTATTGCGGGAAATAAGAATTGACCAAGCTAGGCTACATAATTTACGTCGGGCGATGTCAAAACGCCTCAAAAATCGATCTACTCAAAAGTTTCACTGTACGCAGCAATACAGAATGTAAACGTACCTTTAGGATAAACAGTTATGAACGTAATGCCGCCCCATACACCATCAGGGGCGTACAACCGACCATCAGCCAAACGTACACCACGGATGCCATTTGTTTCAGCCGACCTAAATTTCATGCCACAAGCCCCAGGAAACTGGGCTACTAATGTACTCAACAGAAGCGTACCATCGCTCTCGGCTGGCAGCTCAATCGGTTCTTCATTTTCATCGTCTACCACCTGAACGTACTGATTCATCTCTACTCAACTGCGTCTACAAATATGAACACTTAACGCCAAAAACTCAGCAACTCTTCTACAGCACTAATACAGAAAATGGAGGACAATCGACGTTGTTCTGAGGTGCGTTCTTTTATAATGCAGGCAGTTTATATAGCGCTATTATACCGGGAACGATAACGAAAAGCAAGGTGCAAAACGTAGGAGTAAGGTTTATAGGCTATTTTTAAAACCCATAACCTAGGAAAGTCCCAGTTAGGTTTTTGTTTTTTAGACAGAAACGCTTCAAAAATCGATCTACTCGATTTAGGTAGGTAAAGGTAAGGTAAAACTCGATTTAGGCAGAAATGAAAAATATGAATTTTTAATTTTATATTTTTTACTGAAAACAAAAGTAAATTGTCATTGACATCGCTGCGATTGGGATTTTTAAGTTAAGAAGTTCATGCAGTCATGGTGCACCGCTGCATTGAATTCGTAGTTAAATATTCTATGAACCGACGTAGTTCTGCTTATGTTGTCTGGAAATAATAAAACATGAAACCACAGGAGCTTATTTTTTGTCAAAAAGTAGTTTTTGCACTTCTGATGCAAGCAAGTACGTAAGTAAGTAAGTACATGCAAATATAGCGATCTATGGTCGGCATATAGCGACGGTGTGGCCTCGACCCTGTTCATTTGTCAATGAATTAATCGGGTAAAGTCCTTTACCACCGCTGCCCTTTGGAATGGGCGCCACGGCATTTAATGTCTCCATGTATGGATCGAGCTAGACCGAGATTCAAATCTCTGAAATAAACCACGACCGGGACACGGACCGACATCCTCACGCACAGAGGCGCCTTGAGCAAAGATCTTAGTGTCTAAGACTCTAAGATCTTTTATTTAAGGTCCCTGGATAAACTCTCTGACTTGATGCAGCGATGGTGAATTTAAGCAGGTGCTTTACGCTTTTACGAAAGTTGAGTTTACTACCGCGATTACGAGCTATATTGATCTTACTTACTACGATCAAAATTAGGCCTTTTAAAAGTGCCGTACGTCACTGATTTCTGCTACGTCAGTACTTGTGGATTCTCTTTAACTAAATATATGACCTTTAGTCCTGGAAAGACAAGGAAAATCCGATAAAAACATGGCTTTTAAGGCGTAACTGTCGTCCATTTTTGTACGTATATGTTTACAATATTATGCTACAACAGTTAGTAATATCGCTGGTAACTCGAAGTCTGTCCCTGTGTTGAGTTCCATTTAACTGAGGCCGGCATTTTAGCCATCATATGGATTGATGTGCTGATGATGGATTGTTTACTGTGCACCACTGTGATTTTGTTTTGACTGAGCGCCTGTGAATAAGCTGGTTCCCGCGACTTAGCTTTCGTTTGAGCGCTGTAGAAATCTCGAGATTACGATTACGATTACCAATACGAATCTTGGTTTTAATTGACTTGTGATGGCGTGTAATAAACTGCCAGTGGCCACTTGGGGTTGTTGCCACGACGCTGACCGGTATAGTGTAGTTAAGCACCATTGAACCCGAGTAATTACTTGGGGGTAATCCTCGAGAAACGGCCGCTTGCGATCGCTCTGCTTATAAACAATATGGCCACTCTAGAGTGCGAGAGAAACTAGAGTGCTGCAAGCTGCCGGAAAAACTCCCAGTATATAAGTGAGTAATACGTAAGTGGTTCCCACAACGAAATGCACATCGCTATAAAAACTATTCTTACACGTCACAAAAACTTGCCGATTTCTTAATTTATTTGTTCCAATAGCAGTATTTTCAAATGACTTTGTGCTACTCTGTGATTTCTTCATTCATTAACACCGATAAAAGTATTTTAATAGATTAGTGTTAGTCAGTTACTTGCATATTACTTATTTATTAGGAGTCCTTTGCAGGCTAGCGGCGCTCAATTTCTCGCAGTCTGGAGTAGCCATATTGTTTGTAAGTAGGGTGATCGCAAGCAGCTGTTTCTCAAGGTGTGTCAGTTTGAGAGCATGACTGTGTGGTGTGAATGCTGCATTTGACTACATATGTGTGTTTAGGTTGGCCTGCCCCACCCTCGCCTTTATTTCCCATAAAAGTTGAACTGCTGTACTCTTATTTAGCTGAGTTTGCCGGAAGGTGCTAGCGAAACAGAAATTAATAGGCATCTTTCAAAAACCTCGGAAGACTGAATTTTCTGACCTGCATGCAAAGGGATAGACTGTGATTCAAAGACATTAGGAGAATTTAATGTTTCTGTTTCAAATTTTTTATTCTGTTTAAGTTTCAGGTCCACAAGACTGTTCAAAGCAATACCAATCCTTGAAACTAACCAATAACAAATTGAAATTTTGGTCATCACATCTAATATTGCGACGATGCCACTGATCGAAGGCTTTGGTGACGAGGTCACTCTGCTCCTCTTTGCCCTTCTCACTGGTGTCGTAATGGTGCTAGCCTGGATGTCCACACAGGTTGATTCGCGTTTCCTTGTGCCGATTATCATCTTAGACCGTGAAAGATTTTCGGCACTGATGCACCGCCTCCGAGGAATTGCTGAACAGAGATTTGCAGCCGGTGAACAGGTCCGCGAGGACAGCCCAAGGCCAGAGGATTCTCAGGCAGAAAATAGTTCGAACAATGCTAATGTTGCACCACCTGTGGAGAGTATCCCGTCTTCACAACAGGAACCATCTCAGCAAAATCTAGACGATTATTTGGAGCAGCAGCAGCAGCAGATAAGTCCACATGCTCCTGTGACAGATTTAACGCATGCAGGAGCAGGATGCAGTGCAAATGATGATGACATGGAGGCAGTACCAACAAAATCTGATGAGCCTTGTGTGGTAGAGAACCGAACATCAGAATTAGAATCGCTTTCCTCAGCGCATCAAGATGTATGCAGTGATAGCACAAGCCAGGAATCAACCTTAAGAATTGCAGACCCAAATCAGACAACGTCACCTTTGTCAAATGAAAATCCAGCTCTGTCTAGGCAAAAAGACAGCCAAGAACCCGAAGCCTCGACGACCCCTGAAGGCCACATTCAGATCCGACTTCAGTATGTTGATGGAAGGACTAGAATGGTTTATGCCAATCCAGATGACACTGTTCGAGATTTTAAAAGGTAACCTTCTTGATTGAAAAGCATCTGGTGAAAATGTTGACATTGAATAGTTGAGGCTAAGGTGTTAAATGTTGAGGCTTAGGTGTTAAATGTTGAAAGCCATAGGAAGTAGTTGTGAAGGATTTAAATTTGTTTTAAATTTGCTTGCATACTAATGATGCTGGATGTAATGATGGCAATTTATATAGCATCGTAAGTAGCGGGCTACTTCTAGGGTGCTTTACAAGGTCAAAAGTCAGCTAAAGTACTAAGAGTTATGCAGTAAATAGAATTTCAGCTGTTTTTTTAAAGAGGTTGACACTTTTGGACTCCTGATTGGATGTCGGAAGACTGTTCCCGGCATGTGGGCCAGCGACCCGAAAGGCCCGTTCAAGTCTTAGTTGCCGGTACAAATACATTGGCAGACTTGGACTTTTTGGTTGGGGTCGTCAGATGCTGTCTGCGAGATAGCGTGGTGCGCAGTTGTTCAGACGTCTGGATGAGGTGTGAACTGTGCCACTGTTCTGTACCGATATGAGAACATTTCACACTAATTCTGAATGGTATGATGTGCAGTTAATCTCTTAACAGAATGCTGGGTTGTTCTTTGACAATTAACGTTATCTTGTGTCCTGTAGAAACCACTTTTCGGCCGAACTGGCCGGCCATTCCATTGTCCGCTTCGTGATGAGTGGCCAGGAACTTCGCAACGATGATCTGACTCTTCGGTCCTACCGTGTTTCCAATGGCAGCGTGATTCACTGCCTCATCACACAGGCGCGAGTCGAACCAGTCATCACTTCAGTGGATTCTCATCAATTTGACATTGGGTTTCTGATGTTTCCTTTGTTTGGATTTCTTCTTACTCTGTTGTGGTATGCGCGTATTGCTTATCGAAACTACTTCAGTGGCGCATCAACGTGTTCGTTGGTGGCCATTTCGTTTCTCTATCTTGTGGCATTAATTGGGTCTTTTAGATCAGGCCGCATGAACCACCCTCACCATGAGTGAGTGTTATCTTGTGAATGAAACATTTAGCGGTGTTTGAGCTAGGGATACTTAATTTCTTCTGACTACTCCTCTGTGAAGTATGGTGGGTCCAGAATGTTCTCCACTGTAATTTAATATAGAAAAATCTTATGCCTATAATGTAGTTATTAGTTTTATGTAGCAATAAAGAAGTTTAAAAATTATTAATCAGAAAGTCCACTGCAGCTTATTAGCAGTTGAGTTTGTAGAAATTTTGGTTTGTAGTTTGTTGTGAAATATTTGGTCAGGAAATGTCTTTGTGTTTCACTGAAATATCTGATTTACACAATTTGCTGTATTTTAATTTTAAATAGTGGTTTGTTACTTGTTACTCCTGCCGTTTGTTTCATGATCTCTTACTGTCTACCATATTCACAAAGTGGAATTAAATGTGGACATTTCTTCTTTCCACTACTAGCTGTTTTGTTCTGCCCTGCTGTAGTTTTAAATTAAAAAATGAAATCAGATGCTACCAGTTAAATTTGTTATTTTGATTTTGAAACTCTTAAGAAGTTTTATTGTTTAAATTAACACAAGTCTTATGAATTTGTGGCTTTTTATAACTTTAAACTGGATTGCAAAGTTACTTCAGGTAGGTGCAAGAAATACTGCAAATACCCAGTTTTCTTGTGATCAGCAAATAAAAATCCAAAACTTCATTGACAAAATGCATTAAATCAATACTTGTTAATGACCACAGTAAGTTGTGTGGAGGTGGCAGTTTGTAATGGCTTATATTTTGTGTTTTGCCAACTGGCCACTGCTGGTAATTTTATAATGTAGTTTGTGAATAAAATTGAGTATCAGCTTCTGGTTAGGCTGGGATATCATAGTGAGTAGAGCTTATTCACCCTGTTCCTTTTCTTAGGCCAACAGCTGACAAGGAACAACTTCCAGAGTTTGGAAAATAGGGCCATGCAATTCCCATTAGCTTCCCAGCTGTAGCCAGTGTCACATTACTGCTAAGTTATAGAGGAAAACATGCACAAGTAACTTGCCTAAGATCATTTTCAGCATTTGCTTAGCTACCTTGAACCCGTGCTGTCATGTTGCTGATAAAGCTCTGTATCACACATGATAGTTAATGGTATAGTCAGCAAGTGAACTATGTAGACAACAATGTAGGGGTTTAAATTAAGCTTTCTTGTCTACAGTGATGGACCCAGACACAGATAGTAAATAAGACTAGTAAAAATTTGTGTCAGAATGTCCTTTTTAGATTTAGTACAAGGCAGAGAAATGTGAAAAAGCTGCTAAAGCTTAATGCGTTTGTGGTTTTATGTTGCAATCTTTCATTCTATTAAAAAACTGTGTTGTGTGTACTAGTGGAAATGTTGTGCTGTTAAAGTTGCGGTTTTGTCTGTTTTTCATTATTTTGGCAGTGCTGGAGATTTACAGAATAAAATTGTCTTAAAAGCATTGGTTTTGTTATTCTGTCTTCTTTTATTTGTTTGGGTTTGTGATAATTTTTGTTGTAATATTTCATTATGTATACAGTCAATTCACTTGAAATATGAAAATGCCATTAAATTTCATATTGCGGTATTTGAGGTCGGAAGTTCTCTGTCATTTCTGTATTGTTAGACAAATCAACAAACTACGCAGTGCAAATTGATTGCTGTATTTCACTTATGATAGTTCTTTTTTCTTTATGAAATTCATTTTATTTACTGGTATTAATGTTTGTGAATACTTAAAGCAAGATTGTTTTGCTTAATCCTTTAATTAAACATCCTTTAGGCACAGAAATGAAGAATTCACAGGTCCAGGATCATTTTGTGCTTGCCAAAGAAATTTTACTCAGAAGTTACTCATAGTGGGGTACATTTTGGCACCAGTTGGTATTGGCATTGATAACCAATAACGGTCAACTACCCGAATGTTAAGTTCAAGAAAAGTGTGGCTTAAGTAAGATGATATGCTGTCATTTTAGGTTTATTCATGCTACATTATCATTTATTAATGTTGATTGCTATAAATTTCTATGTGCTAGGAATATGTGTGTGTAGATCCATGAATTGTTTCAATGATGTATACATAAAATTAGCAGTTTCTGTACATTACTAAGAAAGCCGTTATATTTGAAGCTGGTACTCCACAGTTACTTGTGTTCGGTTGAATAAGGCGGTGGGAATTAATGGCATTAGAATAAATGTCTGTGCATTTGTATCCCAACATCTACATGTATATGACACCTTTGACAACCACTCAGAGGTGCTGGAATGGAACATGGTCGTCTGATAGATCTGAGGTAGGCTGAAAATGTTTGAGTTTTCAGGCACAACAGTTAGAAATTTAAGAGACATGTTATTCCAGGATATTCTTGCGGTTTTCTGCTTGCATTGTGCTAGTGCTTGCATGTATCAACAGGTGGTTGTGGGAAATTTGGGCGCAGATAATTTGGCCTGTGTAAGATTTGTTGACATAAAAATTTGACACAGAATAAAAGTTGGAAGTAAACCTGAACAAAAACAAGTAAATTCTTTTTGCTAAAGGAGCGAATCTGAGCAAATTTCAGCGATTTTTGTGCCTTGTGGAAGCAATTCTTAGCTAGTGTTAATTGATTATGTGCATGATTGTTGTAAGACAGTCTTTATTTGACTAATTAGTACTTTGCAGAACTTATTAGAACTAGTTATTCTGCCTCCGGTTTTTCTGTTGCCAAAATCACTGCCACCTCAACAAATCCCATGGATTGCAGTATGTAATGATTGCCAAATGCATAATGATTGGCTGATCAGATAAATTTCTCTAGCCATTTATTTCAGGTGGCTATCTCAGAGATTTGTACAAGTGTAACTGTGAAGTGTAGTTTAAATAATGCTGTGCAATTCATGAACAACTGGATTTGAATGCAGGTTTTTGGGTTTTATCTGGATTTTCAGTTCTTTTAAAAGCAGTTTAAGTACTGTCAACCTTACTCTGTTAACCAAGGATTATATGATGGCTTGTGGTTGTTTATCTGTCTCCGTGTCTGATTTTCACATGTATGTAAGTATAATTATATGTATCAAAAAACTTATATAGCGCTTTAAAGTAACTTACATGAAGCCTAAATTTAGCCATATCGTAATCGTGATTCTGAAATTTCTACAGAGCCCAACGAAAGCCACGTCGCGGGGACCAGCTTATTCACAGGCGCTCTGTCAAAACAAAATCGATAGGGAAAAGGGGTTCCAGGTCAAGATCCAAAAGTCAGACGGAGAGACAGCGTGGCAGCTATGGGGGATGGTGTTTGGGGTTGAAGAGGAGAGAGAGATAAGAGGAAGAAGGGGTGTCTGTGAAAGAGGAATGTTTTCAGTTTTTTGTGAAAGGCCGATGCAGAAATTGCAAGTGGTGGAGCATACTGTGTTCTGAAATGTAAATATCTCATCAGCACACAAAGCTTTGTCAGGATGACCTGCGCATTTACCGGATTTTTAATCAAATCTTTGAGACTCTCCCTGTGAGGATTGTTCTTAATAGAAGTGCAGCTTTATGTAGTTGATACAGTGCTGGCAGGAACGTGAAGTTCCAAACTGTTTATACAGAGGCATAGGATTTACGCATGGGAGTGCAGAAACTAGACAATATGCTTATGCAGCTTAAAGGCAGACTCAGTCACGGGTGTGATTAAAAAGACAGTGGTGAGCAGTGATGAAAATATGCTTTGGATCTACTCAGGCTGTACAAATCATTAGTGAGGATATACTTAGAACCACGGAATAGGTGCCTGAACCGTGCATGTAGAAAGTGAAGAGCTACAGAGCGATTTCAAGTTATCATGATCCGAGTTATGAGATAATGCTAAATGAGATGTTTACAGTGCATTGGTTCTACTAAAAGTGATGTGATTTGCAAGCGTAAAGGGGAACTACCCCTCTGGTTCAGAAGATACATTTTTTGTACTTCCCATTAATCTCCCTTAGCGTTTCCTACCACAAATGACACCCTGATAAAACAGATGCAGTCTTTTGAACCACGTAAAACTCTTGCTATAACTCGCCGTTTCCTTCATTCGCTCTTTAATGGCGTGTATGGGAGTTTTCATAGCCCACTCTTTCTTAACAGATCTGTGATATAGGCCTACTAGTCCTGCAAGTAAATGTTAATCGCCAAAATTCCTCAGCGCCACGCAAAAGCTGCGGCAGGGAGACCAACTTACTCCCCGGCGTGACATCAAACCAGGTCTGCAAGAACCAGGCTGTTTGTTCGTCTCGGCGAGAGCTATAAACCTATATTTGTAACTAGCAATTCTTGGCTTCTGACAGGAATCGAACCCAACTCTTTGGATTCAAAGTCTAGTAAGCACGCATGTGTTAAATCTTCGCAATGTTTAGGTCTAATGTCGTCACGAAGTTTAATAACTTTGATCAAAGAATTGAACAAAAACTTAAATCTTTGCGTTAAATAACAATCGTTCTTGGACGGAGTACGTCATAAATGACGTCATTTAAGATTTCCGCTTAACTGTTGAGCCAATTGCTTAAGATTAGAAGATGCGAAACATTTTTGAAAAAAGTTGCGCTGGTTTGGATTTGAAGATGGAAGGTTTTTCAACCCAGGTTATTCTGGCTAAAGTGCAGGCGGTCGTTGAAGGTGGTTATTCGCCGGATGTAGGAATCGTCATTGATCTGCTTCGGACGAATGAGTCTATTTCGGCTTCAATGACTCCAGTGGCATCCCAAGAGCAAGCAGGTAAGCCTGAAGCGATAGGCCTTTATTTGTAAGTAAGTAACGAAAGCAGGCCATTGGCATGGATCCGAGACCAAGTTATGACAAGAAACATATAGGCCCTAGGTCTATTGGTCGAGCTTAGCTGAGATAGCCGATTCTGTCCCGAAATCCTAATTTGTATGTTATTTCAACTTCTCTAGCTATGTTCCTCAGCACTCACATAAATACCATTTTACGATATTTGTAAATGTAGGCCTAACTCTCCGAAATTTCAGCGTCACACAAAAGCCGCGTCACGGAGACCAGCTGAAACCACGGCGCTATATAAAATCAGGTCCGCAAGAGCCAGGTTGTTTAGTCAGTTTCGGGCCGTGGTCAGAACCCGGAGGGCTGAAGCCGGGGAGAGCGCATAATGCCAGGGTGGAAATCGTAGATCATCCGATGATCGCTGTATAGGTGCAGCAGCGGACACAGGATTGGATAGTTTGCAAAGTTCGGTTTTCCGTCTTCAGTGAACTGCTGAGTGAAATCATCAGCATCATTTGTCATGGGATTAAACAGTTTAGATGCCTCAGCCCATGGGCCTCCCGCAGAATTAGGCGTCATTGTCGTCATGCCTTTATAGGTTTGACTTCACGATTCTTACTGGCAGGCCTACATTATTTTAGTCTCAGGTCGGTTGAATTGCTGCAATTCACTTGGCCTCACTGCTCGGTATAAAAATGCAACAATTGCTGAGTTCACAATTCTTTTCCAAAAGTGGAATTAAGAGCTATACATCACACAATAAGTGCCTGACACATACAAATACCGCTCTTCAGATTTGCTGACTGGCTGCGTAGGAAGTGCTTTCAATTTAAATTAAACAAAATATGAGGACAAAATCAGAGAAATCGTTATTGGCTACACACGCAATCAATAGAGGACCCGTATGTCTATGAAATAAAACATTTTATACGTAAATCAATGTCGAAGCAATGCTCTAACATTTCTCAGTGCCACACAAAAGCCGTGTCAGAGACAAAGCCGGCTTAGTCACCGGATTTACCGGCGCTTCATCAATTCAAGGCCGCAACAGCCACGGTGTTTAGTCAGTTTCGGTGTCGCGTCAGATTCTAACGGGTTGTAGTCTCAACCGAAGAACGTTTTCAGGATGCTATATAGTTAAAGGCTTAGACGCGTATTTGCAGGATGGCAATATAATTAAAGGCTTAGATACTTATTTGCAGGATGGCTATATAATTAAAGGCTTAGACAATTATGCAGGAAGGCTATATAATTAAAGGCTTAGATACTTATTTGCAGGATGACTATATAATTAAAGGCTTAGACACGAATATGCGTAGATGCTTAGCAGTGATCCGGTTAGTAAAGAGGCGACATATAACGCAGGAGCCATCTTGAAATTATACAAGAGTGACGGGAAGGTCGATGATTCGAACGGCTATAGCCCGGGCCGATTGGATGCCTGCCCGCCGGGGGGACGTGATTGGGAGAAGGGAAGATGATCGTGGGGTGGTGGATTGGGAAGGCGGTTGGGAAACAAGACGCATGGACGGACGAGAGCGGATTAGGATAGAAAATCGAAGGGAATCGATCGAGAGGGGTGGTTCGGAGACGGACCTGGGAAGTACAGGGAAGGATCTGGAGGCGGGATTAGGGATGTTTGGCGCGCATGCCACCCACAAGTCAAATACCGGACGTGGTCGGATTGCCTCTTCTCTTTGATCCGCCTTTGGTTAAAACCACCTGAGCATCTTTGTCACCTGATTGTAATTGTAATTGTAATCTGACATTTATAAAGCGCCACTTCAAGAATAGACTCATCAGAAGCGCTCCCGACCCGAACCAGTGAGACGACTGTCAAATAATACAGACTTCAGGCGCTTGCGAAACTGCGGAAGAGACAAACTGAGGAATACTAGCCGGAGCTCTCGGGAAAGGCGATATTTAAAGCCTGCGTCAAATAAGTATACACATAAATACACGGGTTCTAAACAAGCAAATCCAATATTTGTAGCCCATAACTAAGCTATTTAATATCATCTCTTTGACTGCTAATTGAATTGTTCATACAGACTATTAGTTTTTTCTGCTTTTTTGTGTTTCTTTTGAGACTGTCTAGTGCACTGGACTTGTATATAGTTTTATTTCAGTTTCATTTATATATGAATTGTACATAGTTTATTTAGTTTGATTATATATAAAGAAAATTGCTTTGTTTACATTTTGATTGCCATCTTGCGTTATTGGTGTTAATAGGGGACCCTATTTAAGCGGGGCCATGGTTCCTTCTGGGTTTGCCTTTTGTATCCTGGCAAACGTTTTTTTATATTTATAAACTGATATGTTGAATTTGGAATCAATAAAAGAGTCGATTAATCAAATCAGTTATACTATCTTCGATATGTATACATACGTATATGCATATATAGACCTATTGTTGTCTTGCATTCTTAACGTAGGCCTCTACATGTATCGATTCCAAGTCCCCGTCGGCGACTTCTACCGTTTCCGCCTGAGCTCTCGCCTATCACCGGTGGCGGTGACGAGACACCAGTCCCTCCTCAGCAGCAGCATCCTCATCGATTACGCCATCAGCAGAGCGGCCGCCAAAGACGGAATCTGCACCAACCACTTCCAGCCGCTCGCCAACGGTAACGAACTCCACCTGGGCGAGGCTGACTACCTGGCTCTGCTCGCCAAAGGACAGTGTGCTTGCACCACGACCACCACTACCGGCGATCACCTGGTAGATAGGTGCTCCTGGTGCCAGTTCGATAACACCTTTGGCAAAGAGGTTGGTGATGTCCCTGCTAACACGGGACTGAAACCGATGGGTGCCTTCGTAAGTTACGGAAGGCTAGGCTTGGACGGGGATTTGGCTTGGCCGCAGCATTTTGAGCAGAGGAGATGTGCATCCGAAGAGCTACCGCAGGAAAATTTGGACGAGCAGGAAGCCAGTTTTCCGGAGCCTGACAGACCAGCGACTGGTTTGGATGCCCTTAGGCTTAGATTGTCCGAAGACCATTCTGCAGGGATGGGAAGGCATTCAGTGGAAAACAAGGACGATTTTCAGGAGGCAGCGAAGTGGAGTGGAATGTGTGCGTCAGGGGAAGACGGTGATTGCCTCCAGCGACGCTTTCGTCAAAAAGAGACCAAAATGTTGCCAAAGCCAAGCGACAAGGAGGAGGAGGAGGAGGAACTGGAGAGGGACACTCAGTTGGCTTGCCACAACATGGCGACAACCCACTACGCCTGGTCAAATGATTCTCTTGGATTTGAGGACGCAGGGTTTCGCATCGGTTGGTCAGCTGTTGGTACAGGAGCAGATGTTGCATCAGCCGGAGATGAGCCATGGTCCTCTGCTGTTTGCCCTGACTCAGTCCTTGCATCAGCCGGAGATGAGCCCTGGGGCCCTGCTGTTCGCCCTGACTCAGTCCTTGCATCAGCCGGAGATGAGCCATGGTCATCTGCTGTTCGCCCTGACTCAGTCCTTGCATCAGCCGGAGATGAGCCCTGGGGCCCTGCTGTTCGCCCTGACTCAGTCCTTGCATCAGCCGGAGATGAGCCCTGGGGCCCTGCTGTTCGCCCTGACTCAGTCCTTGCATCAGCCGGAGATGAGCCATGGGCCCCTGCTTTTCGCCTTGACTCAGTCCTTGCATCAGCCGGAGATGAGCCATGGTCTTCTGCTGTTCGCCCTGACTCGGTCTTTGCATCAGTCGCAGACGAGTCCTGGCTCTCAGCTGCTGAGTCAAAAGATGATGCTAGGGAGACGTACGTCTTTGAGCGATGCCAGCGTAATTGTGTCCATGCCAGCGGAAAAGAAAACATCCTTTTCGCGGTCTTTGACAATGGCCACACATTCCTCCTTCCACCGCTCAGTAAGCATTCGCCATTCTAATATAATCTAATGACTTATATAGCGCCGTTAGCATGATGCATAAAGCATAAACCAATGATCGCTTCAAGTGAAACTGTTGTCAGAATCATAATTTGTAGGATAAGCCCGGTTGATTTTCACACTCGTAACCTCTCTGTGTCTCTATGTTCCTGTTTTGTCTTCCTGATAAATGTAAACATGGCATGCTTCTTGTCCATCGTTCTTTCCCCTGTCCATCATTTCCTTCCTTTCCTTGCTGATTTTCCCACTTTGTTTTATATGTTGCTGTCTCAGACCCTCTGTATGTCTATCTTTCTTTCCTGCTTTTCTTTCTTTTTTATTCTGTCTGTCTGTCTGTCTCTCTCACTCTCTCTGTCTGTCTCTCTGTCTGTCTCTGTCTCTCTCTGTCCCTGTCTGTCTCTCTGTCTCTCTATCTCTCTCTTTCGTTCATACTTTTTTCTCTCTCTTTTAAGTCTGAACTTTTCTGTACGACTTACTGCCAGTGACAAATGGCTTTAGGATGACCTGGAGTGACACTTGGGCAAAGTTCCATAGATGGATAGCTAGATGGACGGATGGATGGACAGGCAGATCTATAAAACTGCCTTTCAGTATGTTGGTCCGTCTTTCATTCTTTTTGTCCATCATGCTTTATCTTACAATAGATCGTTATATATATATATATATAATTATATATTGATGGATATAGCTAGTTAGATGGATGAATGGATGGATGGATGGATGGATAGCTACACAGACAGACAGGCAGGCAGGCAAACAGACGGACAGATAGATAGACTGACTGACATACAAGCTTACTTACTTACTTACTGATTGATCGATCGATTGATTGATTGGTTGAATGACGCAGCAGATGAGAGATTCCGACGGAGCTTGTGTTTCTCGACTCTTCCGCTGCCTTCAGATGTCGTCAGAGACCTCTTGAAACTCATTTCCGGTAGCGTATTCTTCAGACTTGTCGGTAAACTGAAACACACAAACCTCCTGTTAGCAATAACTTAATAAATGCCCTGTTAAATATCTTTCACGTATCTGTCCCTCTGTTTATCCTTTTCTGTCTATCTGTCTGTCCGTCAGTCAGTAGGAAGCTCAGTCAGTCAGTCAGTCATTCAGTCAGTCAGTCAGTCAGTCAGTCAGTCAGTCAGTCAGTCAGTCATTCAGTCATTCAGTCATTCATTCAGTCAGTCAGTCAGTCAGTCAGTCAGTCAGTCAGTCAGTCAGTCAGTCAGTCAGTCAGTTAATCAGTTAGTCATTCAGTCAGTCAGTTAGTCAGTCATTCAGTCATTCAGTCTGTCTGTATGTATGTATGTATTCTATATGCAGCTATGTATGTATGTATCTGCGTGCGTGCGTACGTGTGCATATGCCTGTGTGTATGTATGCATGCATTTTGTCCCATGAAAACGGCAAGCAATGTATAATATGGCTGTGTGAATATTGGCAACGGAAGTTTCGTTTCTTATTTGTTGTAGGAGAAACTGACTCAGAGCCCCATCGTTTGGTTGATGTATCTGATTCTCACCCTCTGCTCCCGTCTCCCGTTGAGACGAGTGATTCGGAATTGAGTGGCGACTTTGCGAATGCGGTCCAGCCACACG
Source organism: Norana najaformis (assembly GCA_964023275.1). Lineage (NCBI taxonomy): Eukaryota > Metazoa > Annelida > Clitellata > Crassiclitellata > Hormogastridae > Norana > Norana najaformis. The sequence goes on from OZ029921.1 coordinate 29,778,829, forward strand.
ACTTAACGGATAGTAAACAGAGTAAGCTATAGCTGAATGCATACGATTGTATACGTAAATATGACGTAAGAATCTATTTCCTCCCACCGTCATGTGACATCTTTCGCCACCCATCAGTTGACCTTTCGTGCCAGGTCAGCGCTGACTCCGTCGCCCTCTGGTGAACAAAGTCTCCCTCTACCGGTCGCTGATTGCCTCCACTAACTCAAGCGTCGCTACCCAAACAAAACCAGCAGCAGTTTGTCGAGAAAACTCGTCCAAAACCCACCATTACACTCTGCACTCCCTATAGTTTTCCGCCTCTCCCTTCCTTTCCTTTTCCGTCGAAACTCTCGCTTCTTCCCCCCTACTCTCTCTCTCTCTCTAGCTGTCTCTGTCATTATCTCTTCGTCTCTCTTTTTCTCTTTCTCTCTGTCTCTGTCTGTCTATCTGTCTGCCTCTCTCTCTCTCTCTCTCTCTCTCTCTCTCGCTATCCCTACCTCCCGCACTTTCTCCCGCTGCATCAAATCTGTCTTGTAGGTGTATTTGACGACTGTAGGCTTAACGAAAATCTTACTTAAGAATGTAACAGAAAAACTGAATAAACTCTTTTTGTCTATGTATCTCTCTCTCCTTCTCTCTCTCTCTCTCTCTCTTCTGTCTCTGTCTGTCTGTCTGTCTGTCTGTCTGTCTGTCTGTCTCTCTCTCATATCTCTCCAACTCTCTGTTCCTCTCTGTTCCTCTCTGTTCCTCTCTGTTCCTCTCTGTTCCTCTCTGTTCCTCTCTGTTCCTCTCTGTTCCTCTCTGTTCCTCTCTGTTCCTCTCTGTTCCTCTCTCTTTCTCTGATGTTTTATAGAACATAATATATAGACCATGACAGTTGTGGGACACGGTGGTCTTTCGGTAGCATGCTTGGTCTGTTATACGACGTTTGCGAGTTGAATCCTGCTGAGCGGACTCTGTGTAACGACCCTCGACAAGTTATTTATATCGCAGAGGTGTCCTTTTTACAGGTTCTTGCACCAGCACACGCCATGATTTATTATCGGAAGCTTCGGAGGTTGTTGTCGCATCTTCATCAAGCTCTGCCACTGGGGCAACTGCAGTAGAGACAGAAGATGTCGAGGAGACCAGATGCGGCGTTTCTGAGTCATACAAGGTCGACTTCGACTTCGAGATGCGGTTAGGGTTCTGGAGACGGGCTAAACGGGCCGTCATTCAGGTCCTTCAGCGGATCAGCTGCTTTTTCCGGGGGTTGTTTCGGGGCCGGGGCCGTGCTCGCCGACGCAGTAGCAGCCGTAGGGGTCTTCCTTCACATCCCTCCTGGACTAAGAATGCAGAAAGGGAAGATCGCGACAACTCGTCGAAGGCTTAGGGCTTTCCCGTGTGCTGCCATGCGAAACCCTAGGCTGCACGCGATTCTTGTTCACAATATTCAAAGCAGTTGAATATCGGCGGGGACAGTTCTTCAATGTTCGAACCCTATCCGTAGTTCATCCTAGAAGGTCAAACACTTGTAACTGAATATAGGCCCGTATGATCAAAGCAAAACGTTTCTACACAGGCCTACCTAGATAGGCTAAATGCAGTACATACATGCATGCGCCGTGTAGTTCACAACTTGTGTTATGTAAATTGTTTTTCTATTCGCTGTTTGAAGTTATTCCGGTAAAATAAATGAACAAAAAAGTAAGTGAAACTTCTACTTCAACAGATCAGTTAAGCATGTGAAATTCTCCTAAGCATGTGAAATTCTCCTAAGCATGTGAAATTCTCCTAAGCACGTGAAATTCTCCTAAGCATGTGAAATTCTCCTAAGCATGTGAAATTCTTCTTAGCATGTGAAATTCTCCTTAGCATGTGATATTCTCCTTAGCATGTGAAATTCTCCTAAGCATGTGAAATTATCCGCAGATCTGAGAATTGTCTCGTCTTCGAGCCGAGGATTGGCTGAACTAGCACAATTTTGTTCCAACTGCTTCTGTCCTATGTCTCCTTCAATAATGTGGCCGAATGATAATTCAGACGACGACTAAATATTGTCGAAATTAGGTCTTCCTGTTACTCTTGATCCAGTAGTTGTGTCTCGGATGAACTCCCAAATATAATGGGAAGGCGTACATCGTAAACTCAAATTTTCTAAAGCGCTATTTAAATCAAAGCGCAGGGCACCAACTTATTCACTAGCGCTGCCGGGGTTTGAATGAATCTGGGTAGATTTCTTAAAATTCTTGTGATTCGAGAATCTTGAGAAGTAATAGAGGTGCCTAGGTCGCTAGAGACAACTAGGTCAACTAAAAACAAGTAGGTCACTTAAAGACAAGTAGGTCAACTAAATGGCGGTCCGCATGCGCCGACTGTAAGGCCGAAATTAAAGTTAGAGGGGTGTACATTCGCAGAACCATAACAGCAAACTTAAGCATTAAAAACAGGTATGTGAGAAGTTCTACTCTTACCCAAGTTACAAAATAATGACCAACGTCTTCTCACAGTAATTCATATTTTTCAAGTTCCGCGAATGAGCAGAACTACCGTGTCCATTAGTCCATTCTAAGGAGTCTACACTCCGTAGCACAAACCCTCTTTCGTAGCATATGCCTGAAGTATAAAAGCCTTCTCTTTTTCAATAATCCAAGCAGACTCCACTCTACTTAAAGTAATGTGCTGTAATTACTACGATTAGAACCGTGATCGCGAAAACATGTTAGCAGCAGTCAGGTTGGCTTTCCATTTATATGAGTCATCATTTGTAGAAGAAACACATCTTCTTAATTCCTGTTGTGCACGTGACTGCAAAATGGCCATAAATTAAAGAAGTATTTGTGCTAGCTGTAGCCATCAATAAATTAAACCTGAAACCGTTGTGTGCGAATCTACTTTGTCAACTTTCGAAATGCAAATTAACCTGCTGACTTACTTACAAGTGCTTGAATCTGCATTAATTACTACTTCCTATTTACCTCGAAAGATAAGCAGTTCCTTCTTTCACAAAGAACTCTCGTAAATATCGTCTTATGCGCAGTAACTGTCTTGCCAAGTTACAAGTTAAATATCGTCCTATACACAGTAACTGTCTTGCCAACGATGTACATGATTTGTCTCGACGAGCCAGAGGCTTTTCATGTTCTATAGTCCATGCACGAATTGCATTTTTGTAGCCAGTTTCTCCGATAGTTCGACCTGCTATATCCACCTCTGGCCGGCATATTTACGAGTGCAAAGGGAGTCGTTTGGCTAGGAGAACGTGCTACTCCGATGACCAATTTCGAGCGGAAGATCGCTTAGAGATTACATATCGAAACAATGAATCTCCACCTGGCGCCGAACATGTGTTGGAATCGCTATCTTGGATTTCATATTGAACAGTTTCATGTTGCGGGCGATACGGTCAGCTGTCGTTTCTGCCGCTGATTGTGTATTGCTGTCTTCATACTTGACTGCTCGATATCTTATCTCAAACTTATGAATCGACGATGCTCGGTCGAAATTTCTTCGCTTCACATAATTCCATAAATACAGTATGAATATCGGACTCCTCCCTTTGAGTCGATTGCCTTACGCAACATAGTGAGCCGAAAAGTTTTTTTTACAAGCTCTTGAACGTAAGACCATACAGAGCGGCAGTCTTTGTATTTTTGTCTCCATTGCACACAAATATCTGTTCATAAATAATACACAAAGAAAAATCATGCAAATCCTGCGATTAAAGTGATCAGATTAAAGATGTATTTATATTGCAAGCTTTAAAAATCAAGAGAACTAAACTAGTAATGTCGACGATGTTTGAAGTGTCAATCGATCGAGCTTCGAACTGTCGACGCTTTCGATTATAGCATAGCGCTAACTAAGCATCCAGCAATCAGAGGCACGTGATCACTGCGTGTCAGACAGATGCACCCAGTTACCAGAAGCACGTGATCAGTACGTGCACAAAAAATTGACAACCCGATGACTCATCGACATGACGTCACGGAAACTTCCAATACAAGCGCGCTTCTTAAGCACGCTAAATCATCACTGGCTAACAAAAAAGTAAAATAATGTTCTTTCCTGGTATGACTAAATGTTGTTTTGCGCTGTTTAAAGTAAACTGTTTTGCTGAGAATTGTATAAAATATATTACTCAACTCCCTCTCCCGTCCCTTCTCTTATTCCTCTCCCTCTTATCAGCTGTCCTTTTCTTCCTCTGTCCCTCTCTCGCTTTCTCAATCGACAACGAACGAGCTCGAATTCTTTCCAGATTTTATTGTCATGTAGGCTGGTAGCGAACTTCAAAAGGCGTTAAAAACAGCAGCTATAGACAAGCTGACCTGCTCTTCCTTTCGGCCGATGTCTAGCCATTTTTAGGTGTAAAAAATGGGGTCTATATAAATGAGCTTTGCACCACATCACCACCAGAACCTCTTCTTTTATTCTTCATCCTTGTTTCCTATCATCGCATCTTTTGTGGTCTTACTCAGCGGCTGCATGATTCAGATGGAAAGCAGTCAACGGTAGGGTATGTCAGCTTCGGCCATTCTTATCAGGAATGATGGATTTACGATGACCGCAGCCCGGATCCTTCTTCACCTGTCAAATAACCGCCTCACTTCCAGTAGATAGACTTTATGTAGATAAATGACATTCTGTCGAGGGTTTAATCTCGTTTCCGCCCACACCCCATATTTTCATTTTGTTGACAATGTCCTCTTTGTTCATCACAGTTGCCTCTGCTGCTGTCCTGCTGCTTCTCAGGCTGCTGCTGTTCAGGCTGCAGTGACTGCAGCAGCAGAAGGGAGACCGTCCACCAGCCGAGTAGACTTCAACCTTATGCGACATAACTGTAATTAATATATAGGCTAATATCATTCGATTTGCTATTTTCTTGAGTTTTAACAGCAACAACAACAACAACAACAACAACAATAATAATAATAACCTGCTACACGCTCCAAAGACTCTCGGTGGCTATCCAGCGTGGGAATGCCATCTGCTTTTCCAGAACCTTTCCTCATTACACTGACAAGTTTTTTACAGTATTGAACTTCGTATAATAATAATAATAATAATAATAATAATAATAATAATAATAATTATTATTATTATTATTATTATTATTATTATTACTATTATTATAATTATAATAATAACGATGATGATAATAATATCAACAACAACAACAATGATAAAAACAACAACAATAATAATAATAATAAAAATTATTTTCATTCATCTTAGTTCACTGATCTCAAAAATTTGACAGACCCACGTTTAGAAAGCAGTAAACAGATTATTGGGGTACAAATCGCAGACCACAGACCCAGAAGGGACCAGAGTCCCGCTTAATTAGGGTCCCCTATTAACAAACAGTACAGCTGGCGACAAAGAACTTCTGTGAATTTGTAAGATATTATCGGCCTACTAAAGGAAAGAAAATGAGTCATGTGTATGACTTCCCAAGCAAAGAATGAAACTTAAGAACTAAAAAATAAACTTAGTCGTTTTTCATAATTAGAAAACTACGTAGTTGTTTTTAAAAATAAAACCACATTGTGCAAATTGTGCAAATTTCGAATTTGCAGATAAAGATATAATTGAACTGTTCGTTTTCTTAATCATACATATGAAAATCAAAGACTGTGTGTCTTCTCTTGAGTTATTGCTACGCTACAAATCGGGCGAGTCGACAGGTTGAATCCGATCGTCGACTCATTCATGCATGCATGGATCCATACATGCATACATATATACATACATACATACATACTGTACATACATCGTGCATGCATGCATATATACATACATACACACAGTGCATGTACGCATTCATACATACATACTGTACATGCATGCAGGCATACATGCGTGTATGCATACCATTTCCGTTGCCTTTCACTTCAATGTTGTCATTAATTCATTCATTCACTATATTTCTATTGCGCCCTTAAAGACAACTAATCAGAAGTGTTCCAGTTCTACACTCCGTGCGAAAGAGAACACTTTCAAGTGTTGATAATGGGTCACTTGGCGTCTCTGGTCAGACGTGTAGCTTACGATGGCGCCTGGTAAATGACCCTTAATTTTATCAAAGCCAAACCATCCGTGGTCTCCTGGAATTGGTATGGTATTGGAATTGGTATCTATGCTGTATGTCTGCAGAATAATCATAGCCACAGTCATAAAACCCGTTTCATGGGAGTACAATATTTATGGTCAAATCTAAAAAATACATTTCATTACCTAGTCAAATGGTCAAATGGTTGACAGATAAATACACACACAAACACATATTGGACCTGGCTGGACGTGGAAATCTTCACTCCACAGCCTCAGATGAAATTGTTGTTCCTTTTGCTCGCCTTTCAACAGTGAAACGTTGCGCCTCTTCGGTGGTTGGGCCCTCTGCGTGGAATGCCCTCCCTCTTGATCTGTGTGTCCTTCTGGCTAGGGATCCTAGATACACCTTTCACAAACAATTGAAATTGTTCCCTTTCGCCGGGGCTGGTCTGGGAGCCCCTCTGGGTATATAACTTGAAGGGGCGCTATATAAATGTTCTGAATGAATGAATGAATGAATGAACAGGCATAATCAACATCCAGACATGCATTCTTCCACTAAATATAAGAACTTCACCGCCGCAAATATCTGAAAAACATTTTCAGCTTAGGCCTATCTTAATATGAATATAGATAAGTGTTTCAATGCCTCTGTGATGTTCTTAAAAACCCCTATACAAGCCAACATGCACAAACACGTAGACAGAGAAAGTCGGCACCCAGTGGATTTAGCCTATCTGCCTGTCTGATATAGTCTTCAATATTACCTACGATATATTCAGCTCTCCTTCCCTGTTTTGGAAGTTAGGCCCTTGACACTAATTGAGACGATTTTCGGTAGCAAAGGATGAGTCTCAAAGTCCTGGGGATCAAGGCCCAGAACATAGTAAGATTTGTTCATATCGGCTACATGGGGCACAGTAGCCTATTGGTTAGAGCACTCGGCTTGTATGTAGGTCACGGTAGCCGACTGATTAGAGCGCTTGGCTTGTATGTAGGTCACGGTAGCCGATTGGTTAGAGCGCTTGGCTTGTAAGTAGGTCACGGTAGCCTATTGGTTAGAGCGCTCGGCTTGTATGTAGGTCACGATAGCCTATTGGTTAGAGCGCTTGGCTTGTATGTAGGTCACAGTAGCCTATTGGTTAGAGCGCTCGGCTTGTATTTAGGTCACGGTAGCCGATTGGTTAGAGCGCTTGGCTTGTAACGCGCAGAGTACGGGTTCGAGCCGCCTCCCCGTGACGGTTACTCTATATGTACCTTAAGTAAGTCCTTCACTCACAATTGCTCAGCGCCAGCGATTGATGCTTAGTCATTAGATGGTGGCGCTTAATAAATGCAGAAATATTAATAATTTCGCGGCTCACGCCGGTACCAAATTCTAGTGCTTGGTGAAGTCAGCAAATGTACGCTAACAACTTGTCCTTCATCAATACACAGATTCTACCCAGTAGAATGCTCTGGCGAATAGGCCACGTCATCGGGCATACTTGTTTAATGTTGCAGCTTGCGTGGGTACTCGTGTACTGATCGTTTGGGTGGCTCAAACTTTATTTGCGACAGCTCTTTCACTGGTTTTCAATCGGCGACAGAATTACATTGAAAACCCTTCTCCCTGGGCGACCTCGACAGTCGCTGTTGTCCCATTGATCTATGATCTGTTGTCCCAGCGTTCTATGATCTGTTGTCCCAGCGATCTATGATCTGTTGCCCCAGCGATCTTTGATCTGTTGTCCCAGCGATCTATGATCTGTTGTCCCAGCGATCTATGATCTGTTGTCCCAGCGACCTATGATTTTTGTCCCAGCGATCTATGATTTTTGTCCCAGCGATCTATGATCTGTTCTACCAGTTATCTATGATCTGTTGTCCCAGCGATCTATGATCTGTTGTCCCAGCGATCTATGATCTGTTGTCCCAGCGATCTATTATCTGTTGTACCAGTGATCTATGAATTGATGTCTCAGAAATAGGCTATTAATGAAAATGTTACTCCTGAGCAGGAGTTATCAATGATTCAAGAATAGATTACTCATTAACCCGTCGAGAACCAGAACATAAATTTTGGTTGCTTGGTCTCTCCATCAGACTGATTATCGACGACAATTCACTAAATGTGGCCGATAGACTGTTCATTATAAAACTGCTATCAGAGACTCAACTATACTCCTACCCCATATCCTACAGCCTTATCTCTCAATTATCATCCAACCAAAAAATGACTCGGTCTTCCTCCTGTTCTATTCCCATCCATTTTTCTTCCGATGATAAACTTCTTATATGCAACTGCGTTTTGTTGCCTAAAAAGGCTATCGACTGAATCTGGTTACATAATTCAGGACGCGCGTTGCTGATACATCACGTGGGGCTTTTCAATCCATAACGGGGATCATTCTTTCAGAAATGGACATTGAAACGGATACCAGCCAAAGCCACGGCGGTTTATTGAAGAGAGCCTCATCAGCACGCTGCAAAAGCTTCGCCGCTTCATTCGTGTTTTTAGCGCCTTTCTCGAATGAGAAAAATATACGCCGTCATTGTCTTTTTTCGTAGTATGGCTACATCTGGCGACATTTATTCTTATATCAGCCATGGAAAGTCGATGGAATGAATCCAATAAATAGATTTAGGTTTCGAATGTATATTCATTCAGCAGATACTGAAAGACGTTATAAGCATTACTAAAAAAAGAATGCGGTTACACGCATGCGCACGGGCATGCGCATTTATTTTTGCTACCTCTAAATAAGGAGTTCCGGAACGAGGTTAGTCGTCCGTTCATCTCTGAGGGAGCATAACCGGATGACGAAGCTCGTTCAGTGATCCTTCTTTTCTATATGATCTGAAGGCCTCCAAAGAACGGGTTTCTTGTATTGTGAATCATATTTAAATCGTAGCAATTCGTGGATGAGATTATTTTGGTCCGTGTACGCAGAGATTTGCATGTATGCGGCATAAATAGTTATCATATTAGTTATACAATCGCCTGAATTAGATTTATATACGCAGTAGAATCTGTATATTTAGTAACGGCATTTTGTTTTTGAATTTAGTTGTCGCAGAGTGAAAGCATTGCAATAACTTGCGACCATGAACAATCGGCTTCAAATGTGTGCTAAGGGCTCTGCACTCCTGAGCCTTCTTATGACGGGCGCTATGTTATTAAATGGGACTATTAGTTTCGTGGCTCTTACAACCTGGGCTGTAACGGACTCGTTCAGTCACCTGGACACGCTTCAAGGAACATTGTCTTATAAAAAAGTCCTATTCTAAATCGATCGATTGACTGCTGATAGTTGCGGATGGCAGATGGTAGGCTGTTCCACACAGATGGGACATTGTAACTGCAAAACTCATTGAACCAAATCGTCATGGGGCAAGGGAGCCTGTTGGTCCTGGCCTCAACTGACCTATTTGGTAAACGTTATGAATTCTATTTATTTCCAGAATTCTTTTTATCTCTAGACCAAACAGCCTCAGAATCCCGAAATTGTGGATTCTTTTGGAGGCTTTCACTAGAAGGGAACTTCCCGATTGTGAATTTCAAACGTAATCGATTATAGCAAGTGTTTCATTTTAAGATGAATATCAGACAAAGCAGATAGAACTACAATTAACAGTGACACACACACACACCCATATATATATATTATATATATATATATACGTAAGGTAGAGTTTTCCATATTCCACAGAGGCACTTGAGGCTCATCTTCTTTTTCTGAGCTCGAATTGGACGAATCCTACGATCACGGACACTGGGCCAGTACTTGTCGTTCACCTTCCATGGCAGTCCTCACCAGTATTAAATTCTGCTTCTCGGTAACAGAGGAATATGTGCCCAAACACGGATGTCCATGTCGTTATACCAGTCCCCCAATAGTTTCCATAATAATTATGGGCCGTTAGTAGTAGTAGTACTAGTAGTGGTAGTAGTAGTAGTAGTAGTAGTAGTAGTAGTAGTAGCAGTAGTGGTAGTAGTAGTGGTAGTAGTAGTAGGAGCAGGAGCAGGAGCAGCAGCAATAGTAGTAATACTGTCGCTACCATCGCTACCTCTGTTGTGCCATCGAAGCTTGACTACTGTAATTTCTTTTTTCACAAACTTGAATCCACTCAAATTAAGCGTCTTCAGTTCATCCAAAATTCACTTGCCCGAACTGTCACGAGGACATCCAAGCATCACCCTATCACTTCTATCATAACATTCCTCCATTGGCTAAAAATCCATGAACTCATTTATTGCAAAGTTCTTTCTCTCTGCAAGACTCCCAACCTACTTACCTTCGCCAACTACCATCCAATCGGAGCGCTCTACCCGTTCATTCTCTTAACTCACTCTTGCCAGTCCCTCTGGAACCACTCATCTAACCGATCCATATACCGGACTGCACCTGGACTCTGGAACGATCTCCCTCCTGGATTTCGCAAATTCTCCGTTCCTCTACCTCCTCTGTCGATCACCCATCATTATCTGTCTCAAGCTCCCTATCTATTACTCCTCAGGCATTCCATTGAAAACTAAAGTCCCACCTTTTCAAGAAATCTTACCCTGATCCATCCAATCCGCCCCCTTCCCAATTCACTCAACCTAAGCACAACCCACTGTAACAGATCCTCTGCCCCCTTCTCTCTCTAGTCTTCTGGCAACCAGATTTTGTTCTTCTCATGGCATCTTTTGACGAAAAGAGGACTATCATCAGAAGAGACATCTTGCAGCACTGGAAGGCAAAGGCTCTACGCGGGATGGTCTAATTTATGATAATACTGTAAAAGGAGGAAAAGGAGAAAATGTAGGAAAACTAAAGCAAAACAGACACGAGAAATGTTTGAAAGTGGTAGCGAAAGCGAGTGAGTGACTATAAAAATTCCTCAGACATTTTACGACTTGTAACTTTAAGACTGGCACCAAAAGTCTGGAGGATTTAATAAGTCGCAAAATTTTCGCCACGTAATTCTTTAATTACGGTGAAATTTTGTTCCTCTCGACTTCTCAACTCCTGAATCCATCAGTGTGTCTGGCTTTGTGAGATCCTTTGTCTGTATGTGTGTTTGTGTGTTTGTGTGTCTGTGTGTCTGTGTGTCTGTCTGTCTGTCTGTGAGTTCATTTGTCGACTATAACGAATAAGCTCTAAGCCTGCTGACTGTCAAGCATGCATAGATGCTTGTAATGTAAAGGTCCGAAATTTCTCAGCGCCATGTAATAACTGCGTCATGGAAACCAGCTTATTTATTCAAATCGAGTCCGCAAGAGCTAGTGAAGGGGAGGTCTCATTTTGCTGCCTCATTTCGTCTGAATGGGCTACATAAACCTGTCATGTCGCGAACAAAGCCGCCTCTGTCTGTCTGTCTGCCTGCCCGTCTACCTGTCTATCTCTTTGTCTGTCTGTCTGTCTGTCTGTCTGTCTGTCTGTCTGTCTCTGCCTCTCGGTCCGTGGTTACGCTGTTCATGGTTGAAATGCCTCGTAATTCTTTTTCACTGAGAAACAATAGATGTTGCAATGTTTCCAGCTTCACTGCAGGTTCACGATCAACTTCTGCCGTTTTCTTGTCTAGTGTATCACTAAAAAACTCTGACATGTTTCAACGCGACCGGCAAACCATTTGTTGCCAAGCGATGATCTGTCGGTGGCGAGGCCTCGGCTTTTATGTTCGATACTTGGATACAGTGGGCTCACGACCTCATTTGCATATTCCTAATATGACATTTGCGAATAGCTAATATGTCGTTTGCGTAAGCCCGCTACGTAAAGTGCACATAATACCAGGGTAGACAGCACTTCCTATTAGGTTTCTCTTGAATAGGCAGGCACTCGGCAAATTTACGATTAGAATTACAATCACTATGTCACGCACGTATGCAATCACTCTTCGAATAGGTATTAATGTCTGGTGCTTAACATAAGGCTGATGAATCAAGAACACTCATATATATATATATATATATATATATATATATATATATATATATATATATATATATATATATATATATATATATATATATATATATATATATATATATATATATATATATATATATATATATATATATATATATATATATATATATATATATATATATATATTAATTAATGTCTGGTGCTTAACATAAGACTGATGAATCAAGAACACTCATATATATATATATATATATATATAATATATATATATATATATATATATATATATATATATATGGTATACACGACAAGCTATATATATATAGCTTCGTGTATACCATATATGTCGTGTATACCATATATACATTATATATATATATAGCTTGTCGTGTATACCAGCAATGGCCTTAGTTTTAAGTGAGCACTATTTACAACCTTGGCGAGTTGTCACACGCGATTGCCTCTGTCGCCAAGCAGTATAATTTGAAACTGATCTGACCAGTAAATGGTAAATCCTGCGATGCGCTAATCCCGCGTTCACGAACACCTTCACTGGTATCCAGATCTTTTTCTTGCTGCCGTAATTTCCTGAATTCATTTCATACTGCATCGACCAGTCTTGTCGCTCTTTCCTTGACTATATCACTGTCTCTCTCTCTCTCTGCATGTCTGTCTGCTTGCTTCTTTGCTTGCCTCTCTGCTTCCCAGCCAGCACACACACGTTTGGACAACGTTGTCCCAATGCGTGTTTGCTGGCCTGTCTCTCTGTTTATCTCTTTGCTTGCCTCGCTTCTATTTCTAGATCTAACCTTACAAATCTAGTGTGTGGGGATATGTGGTAAAGTTCTTATTCTACGGGTGACTTCTGACATTCGTAGCAATTTGATTAGACGAAGTTGGAAAGTGAAAACGCCCCGCAGCCAACCGTGTTGACCTCAGGAGCTTCGTTGCCGCTACACGACAGAGACTGTGCAAGCTGTGCCAATTATCAGGTTCTCTTCGTTGCGTGCGCTCACTGGCGTTTCCATTTCTGTTACGTGATCAAGTACAAAGTGACGCTTTAATTAGACCGCATCACGTGACATGTCTACGGCAACGCTTGCAGTCTGCCTGCTTGACCTTTGGATCTCGATTTAGGACCATGCTTGCCTCGCCGATTTTGGTCCTAAATAAGCTCCTGTGAATAAGATGGCTCTAACGACTTAACTTTACTTATGTGCTGAAGAAATCCGGAGACCATGATTTCGATAACAGTCGTGACTGTAGATTAAGGGGAGAACTGGATTCAGATAAATCTGCCTTATATACAATGTTACTACTTTGCAGCCAAAACGGGTCTTGGCGGATGATCGCAAATGTCTTGGTCTGTGCGGAGCGGTGTTTATTTCTAATAAGGATAATAATGAGACGATTTATTTACCGAATAAGCACGGCTGAGGCTGGAAAGCTAGGGCGCTGTACATGGGTTAAAAAATCGACGATAGTCATATGATATTTTAGAAGACAGGTCTAAGCAGTGACTTGAATGTTTTCAGAGATGGTGCATTTCTCACAATAATAATAGAAAATAATAACAATAAAAATAACAACAACAGCAGCAACAACAACAACAATAACAATAATAATAATAATTATTATAATAATAATAATAATAATAATAATAATTATTATTATTATTATTATTATTATTATTATTATTATTATTATGCAATTTGAGGATAATTTGCTATTGCCTTTAAAATTGGTATTATTGTTGTTCTTGTTGTTAATAATAATAATGATAATAATAATAATTATAATAATAAATAATAATATTATTATTATTTTTATTATTATAACAACACGAACAACAATAGTACCAATAATAAAGGCAATGGCAGATTATCCTCAAATTGCAAGCTCTGTAATCGTAATCGTAATTGTACATTTACACAGCGCCTCTTCAAGAAATCTACTCAGAAGTGCTCCCGACCCGATGACAAAAGACCACAATTAAATAGAAAGGTCTTAAATCTCCGGCGAAAAGAGGCAATCAACGCTACATATCTATGGCCTAAATCAACGGCTTTCAATCGTAAGACTTATTTCACCACCGCCGTTTTCTGCCGGTGCTAGTTCCAAGCCTCGATGAAGGAGCCAAACCAGAGAAAGTAGATGACCGTCTATTTGCATCCAAAAACCAGTCCATAGACAAATTACATCAGCCGCATTTAAACAGTATATTGCGCCCAGGCTGACAACAGACCCGACCTTTCAACAAACAGTCATTGTATACATTACAAACATTCGCATTACCAGATGAAGCATATACAAATGGAAACCACTAATTCTATTTGCAAAGTTTATCAAACAGCAGCAGCAGCAGCAGCAGCAGCAGCAGCAGCAGCAGCAGCAGCAGCAGCAGCAACAACAACAACAACAACAATAAAAAACTACAACTACAATAATAATAATAACAACAGCAATAATAATAATATTAATAATAAATAATGGTAATAATAATAATAAAAATAATGGTGGTGGTGGATGATGATGATGATGATGATAATAATAATAATAATAATAATAATAATAATAATAATAATAATAATAATAATAAATAATGGTGTTGATGATGATGATGATGATGATGATGATATAAATAATAATAATAATAATAGTAATAGTAATAATGGTGGCGATGATGATGATGATGATAATAACAAAAATTTACAAAAAATAATAAATAAATAATGATAATAACAGGCCAGTTATTGAAAACATAAGTCTCGTAAAACATGCGGACCATTGGAGCAACTGAAGGAAAGCAGTCTTGAAGAGAAAACATTATTCATTTTTCACCAAAGGCTTAGTCGGACATCAAAAGCTACGACTTGCTTTGGCGGCAAAAATACGGCGGACAGTTTAACCTCGCCCTGCAGTTATCGATTGTGCTTGAAAATCACGTATGAAATCGGATTTCCGTGGAATTAGAATAAGCATTCCTGCTTGAGAATCATGAGAGCTGAGTAGGATGAAATATACGACTATTTATGAAGAAGGAAGGGGCAATAACACTAACAAATGCTTTGTTACCGAGAATTGTCCGTTAGTCATAAATCGTGAAGGGTAAGCAGTGAGAGTCGTGTTAACGAAACCGGAAAATCTTAAGAAATGATTTAGATGCAGGAAATATAATCGCACGATCTCTGTCGGTCGCACGAGTCACGCTAGGTGGCGTGTCAAAGCGCTGGTCGCCATGTTTTTTTAAAGTTCAAATAGGGCGTGCCATTTATCGTCGTCATTTTACGATTTTTTTTCACACATCTTCGTGATTTCGGTCGCTCTGTGGCCACGTTTACCAGATATAAGATTTAACTAAGCATTTCTAGTGCGCTACTTTCACTTATAGTGACCAGCAGCACGTTTCTTACTACTACTACTACTACCACTACTACTACTACCACTACTACTACTACCACCACTACTACTACTACTACCACTACTACCACTACCACTACCACTACCACTACTACTACTACTATCTCTTCTTCTTCTACTACTATTACTACTACTACTTCTTCTTCTTCTTCTACTACTACTATTACCACTACTATTACTACTCTGCACAAGAGCTATTACTAAATCAGAGGTTATAAAGAAAATGTAATGTTCTTGTTTATTCCAAAGAGTAGATGGACGATGGGTGAGCAGCGGAACTAACAGTGAGTCATAGTTTATGACAACCTAAAACGAAGTCAATCTGTTTTTCAGAGATCCTATTGCTACTGCTCAATTCATTGAAAAATGAGCAGGATCGAGTTCATACGTTCGCTATAGAAAACCTGTACATTTACATTTATATTTATTAGCCTTCCCGAAAAATGCGTAAATTTACATTTACATTTATCGCATACACAGAGTTGAACGATGACCACAATACTTGTTATGCATCGCTAAGAAATCCTTCGACTGTCACTTATTGCATGCATATATAGTTCGTCATCTCCAGAACACCAGCAAAATGAAGGGGGAAATGAACGGCCAATATTTCCTTGAGAATTAATATTTTTCTCACTAGCAACATAGGCGGCAGGAGAGAGTGGGGAAGGCTAATAAATATAAATGCAAATGTACAGGTTTTTCTATAACGAACGTATGACCTCGACCCTGCTCATTTTTCAATGAATTGATCGGGTGAGATTCTTCACCACCGCTGCCCGTTTGAATGGGATCACGCCACTTAGGGTCCCTTCTGTTATGTAGGGCTGAATTTGCGCTGCGGGTTTTGGAGGCGGGTTTGATCCCTAGGACAAAAGTCGATCCTTAACCATGATAAGAAATTGGCATCTGAGTTGGTTATAACACTTCAGCGAAGTTCAGTATCCGTTTGTTATCACACACGCCCTTTGACCTCGATTCCTAAATGTCAACCCCGAGCCCAAAATTTAACACATCTAACCCTGATAAAAAAGACACGGGTGACCATGCTTTACCAGTTTTATCAGCAGGAAGAATTCGACATATCGGATTCGCCTGACAAAGTTATAACATTCCTCTTTCACAGATCCTATCCTGACACCCCTTCTTCCTCTTGTCTCTCTCTCCATTCCAACCCCCAAACACCATTCCCCATAGCTTCTCTCCGTCTGACTTTTGGATCTTGACCTGCAACCGAACACTTTTGTCTATCAATTTTGTTTTGACTGAGCGCCTGTGAATAAGCTGGTTCCCGCGACGTGGCTTCCTTTGGGCGCTGTAGAAATCTCGAGATTACGATTACGATTACGGTTAGTGCCTTTGTCTTCTGGGATAGCGAGAGGATGGTTTGCAGCGCAGAGGCTAAGTGACAAACAGCAGACAACTTAACTGAGATGATGGATCACTGACCCCACATGTATACGAATACGAACACTTCACCATCCTTCCCCATGCAGCGACAAGGTGCATGACCATAAATGATTGCAGTGACGCTGACTCAGGAAATGATGCCAGAGCCGCTGACAGCTAGCCGTTAGGCGACCTTCAGGCAATCTTGTTACAAAGCAGACGACCTTCTTACGAAAAGGGTCGATTTGTGGGATGAAGGCAGACGTTGAAATCAGCCAGAATGATCGACATCGCCCTTCTTTGTTTGTCCTTTCGCTCATTTCGTTCGTTCCTGTCTTTTTTTTGTTTATTCCTAACTTCTTTCTTTCATTTCTTCCGTCACTGCAGCATTCCATTCTTCCTTTCTTCTTTCCTTTCTTCTGCTGTTCCTTCCTTCTGTCGTTCCTTCCTTTCTTCGTTTATTCCTAACTTCTTTCCTTCATTTCTTCCTTCACTACAGCATTCCATTCTTCCTTTCTTCTTTCCTTTCTTCTTTCCTTCCTTCTTTCCTTCCTTCCTTCTGTCGTTCCTTTCTTTCTTTCTACCTTCTTCATCCCTTCCTGACTTCATTTTGCATGCCTTTTTCTTCTTTTCTCTCCTCCTACTCTCATACCTTCTGTCCTTCCTCCGTCCTTTCTTCATTCCTTCGTTGCTTTCTTCCGTCCTTTCTTCTCCCTTATTCCTTCATTTCCTAAGGCCAATTCGATCTTTCTGATCTTTGTTATTCCTCATCTTATCTTCGGTATTCCTGTTTGTATATTTATGTGTATATCTATGCATGCATGCAGGAATGTATCCATTTATATATATGCATATATGTATACATGTATATATATGCATGTATGCCAGTGTATGTATGTCAATGTGTGCAAGTATGTATGTATTATATATGTGTTTGTGGGCCTATGCATACATGATTGTTTGAGGAGATTTCAATCACGGCTGCGATGAACTGAAGACAGCAGCCAGTTTGGATCTTCAGAATCCGTTGATCCGGTCCAGAATTCCAATGAATGAAAGTGGATTGAGAGCTTCGGTTGGAATTAAACACCCTGGTCACCGTTCCATCAGTTCATCCAGGCGATTCTTTGTGTGGACCGCTATGCCAGCGATCTAGTCTGTTCACGTTCCATGTCGCTAACGATTGTCATATTTCATTCACTCCGGGGAGGACTCAAGGCATTTCGAAGGACCTCCTAAAGGCGCTGCATAAAGTCCAATCGCCCTGAAGTTTATAGCGGCAATATACTTTTATGATGCTGTAATGCTCTTCTGTGTCATTGGACTCACTAATTTTTATTGCTTTCGAAACTGACGAAGCATTTTCAAAACAGCTTTCAAAACAGGTTGTAAAATTATTGTTTAAGGGCGCTATATTAAGTGTCTAAATATATACATACACACATACGCACAAAAATACATACATGCATACATACAGTTTTACATACATACAACCAAACACACAACTATACGTAGAAACATACACACATACATACGCAGATAACTGCACACATACACAGATAGATACACACATACACTCATCCTGTATATACAGTGCATTCATGCATGCATAAATACAATACATACACACATAGAGGTACATGCATACATATATGAATACATACATACACACTTAGAGTTACATACATACACATATACATGCATACACACATAGAGGTAAATACATGCATGTATACATACATACATACATACATACATACATACATACATACATACATACATACATACATACATACATACATACATACTATACTTGCGTGCATGCATGCATATATACATATATATATATGCATCAATGTCATGCTGATTAAGACACAAGCTAATAATTAGCAAATTCTCAAAAAGTAACTTATTTAGAATAAAAAATTTCATTATTTCCTTGCCGGGTGTCTGTGATTGTCGGGTTTGTGTAACCAGTGGGGGGAATATGGACGTACGCCTCCTTGAAGTTGGCGGGCCGCCATTTTTTCTTATCCTCATCACAGTTCCTTCGCACCCCTAACTTCAAATACCTCTGTCACAATCCAGTGCAGACTTAACGATTCACCTGCCATACTTTGAGCTGCAATGGCTGTATGTAGCATTTAAAGGTCACAGCGGAAACAGCAGCCTTGCAAAAGCACGAGCTCACTGTGCATGCAAAAGGAAGTGCTGCGTGGACAGTGGACTGACGTGAAGCCATTTAGCCATAGAAAAGGAGAACTATCGGTAGCCACAGCCGGCGCCACGCAGAATATCAATGCGTGTGAATGGATTGAATACATCAGACTATTGGGAGACTGTGGCGTGAAATACTGGAATGATTGAGAGAGAAAGAGACAGACAGACAGACAGACAAACAGACAGGCAGACAGACAGACAGACAGACAGACAGACAGACAGATGGCAGTCCACACGGCTGTCTGTCTGGGTCTTAGCACATTGTCTTTTACCCTCTGGTCGACTGCTATAGAAGTATGCTACGATAGGCTACTTCCCTTCAGGGGTCGAGTAATTTCGGCAACATTATTTCCATCAATGTGCACAGGGTGCCCAGCACGTGGAAATACCAGGTCACTCGATGTTAATTCATCAAAGACATAGCGGAGTCCACGCAGTGATCATCATGAGCGTAGACGAAATCATCCAAAACCCATAAGATCTCCGTATACTTGACTAAATAAAGCGAACTGGGACACAAAATATTTCCAAATTCATGATGTCTTTCAGAGCAAACAGCTTAACTCCAAACAGCAAAGCACATTTCTTCAATTCTTAAATCCGCAGCAACTGGATTTGCCCCAGCGAGATCCAAATTCCATCATCTTCTGCATGCATCAAAATTAATAGCGACTGGAGGGAGCACCTAGTACTCCATCTTCCATATAACTCCAACATTGCTCCTCCCCACGCTAAAAAGTGTGTCGGCGCCTTTGTTCGTGATATCAACATGATAAATTTCGCAATAATCACTGGTCGAATAGCGATAAACGGATGAAGTCGATAATGAAAGCGAATCAAATGAAACCGACAAGAGAAATATGGTTTCCATCTCTACACAGCGTCGAGAGAAATGATACACGGCTTCGCCCGGCAGATTTGTGTAATTCGAGCTGCATTCGTTCTCAACACACACAAAAACTGAACTGACTGCAGCGTTGTTAATGGATCTAGAGTTGATGCTGCTGATGCTGCTACTGATTGTGATGAATGATGATCAAGGTGTTGTTGGCCAAAACCGGCCTCACTGGCTCCGCACAGGTCGTTATTTTGCAACGGGGTGCATTATACGGCCATCCACGAAGCGCATTTGAAAATTGAGAGGGATGAAAATAAAAGAAATTAATTGCCAGAAATAAAAATGTTTTATGGTCCACACGGTGACTGTGCGCAAGGCAAAAAATTGCATTAGAGCTCCACACAGACTCATAACAGATCTGATACTGACGCACACAAGACTCATTTGCTAATGCAGAACTACACACACACATACATACATACATACAGTACATACAGCTACACATGCACAAACACATACATACATACATACATATATACATACATACATATATACATACACACATACATACATACATATATATATACATGCATACATACATACTGTACGTGCATACATACATACATACGTGCATACATACATACATACATGCATACATATATACAGCTACACATGCTTAAACACATACATACATACATATATACAGGCATACGTACATTCATACATACATACATTCATACATACATACATATATATGCATACATCCACACATATATACAGCTACACAATACATACATATATACTTACATACAGAATCTGCGGAAGAGTTGTCAGTTTTGAGCGGAAGACCTATGCAGATCAGTGTCCTGCGTGTTTGGTTCTGGCTTCCTACCCTTCTGCCCTAGCGAACTGGAGGGCGGACCTCATTATGCAACTGACCTTATATGGTCTCCTACGATTCATCTCATTTCTCGACTGCTTCCCCAATTCGATCAGCCGGCCTTGTATCACCTCGTTTAATGGACCTCCTCGCGGCTTCCTGTACGAGGAACTACAGCTTGTACCATGAGGTACTGAGCTGCCGCCTGATCGAGTCCTCATTCGGCAACGAATTCGTTGAGCTTCTTCAAGGACACGTTCATTTGCGCGCCTCGGGATTATGTGCCCGTATTGTGATATCAACGGGTGCTATCCATTTCTCGTTCCAGGGGACTCAGAGATGTCTTGCTTTGCTGGTGGTCGTTAATCACGCTAAAACTGCAGATAAATAGTCGTTAGTGTTCAGGTATTCGTCGTAAAAACACGCTGAAATGCGGCTAATAAACGGAGAACCACCGCCAATATATGAAGAGTCGCCATAAGAATACACGAAGTTGTCGATAAATAAAACGACGATGAGCCGTAAAATAACGGGACGCCTGTAAATGAGAAAACAGAACGTCCTATTTTTTTCTGAAAAAGTTCTGGCAATTCTGTTCGTCTCAATAACCTGAAAAATTACGGACAATTCATAACAGTGTATGCAAGTATGCCGCCCGTGCTTCTCATTTGCCTCGTCAGACGATATTTCCTAACAGCAGGACTGCGGAAAACATGCGTCATTGTGTTGGC
This sequence comes from Norana najaformis, assembly GCA_964023275.1. NCBI lineage: Eukaryota > Metazoa > Annelida > Clitellata > Crassiclitellata > Hormogastridae > Norana > Norana najaformis. Next base: position 29,800,219 of record OZ029921.1, read on the forward strand.
CTGGTTAACGCGAACGCCAAGGCGCCTCTGTGTGTGGGGATGACGGTTCGCGTTCCAGTTGGGTTTATTTACGAGATTTTAATCTCGGGCTAGCACGGTCCGTACACGGGGACCTTAAACGGCGTGGCGCCCATTCAAACGGGCAGCGGTGGTGAAGGATTTCATCCGATAAATTCATTAAAGAATGAGGAGGGTCGTAATCGTAAGCGCAATCTCGAGATTTCTACAGCGCCCAACGAAAACTAAGCCGCGGGGACCAGCTTTTTCACAGGCGCCCAGTCAAAACAAAATCGATAGGCAGGAAGGGTTCCAAGTCAAGATCCAAGAGTCAGGCCGGCAGACAGTCAGACGGCTACGGTGGGTGGTGTTTGGAATTGGATATGCAGGGTCGACGCCATACGGTCGCTATAGAAAAACGTGTACATTTAATCGCAATGTGCTTACTTACAACGACCAAGCTGTAGACGTCGATGGTCTGCTATGGGTTCGGCTGACAGTAAATTAGTCGGCTGGTGCTAAAATGGACGCCAATCTCGCGTGACTTACATAACGAAGCAAAGCAGTTGCTGCGCCTTCTAACGAACTATCTTGGCCATAAAGTTCTTCGTCGAAGACAAGCGGAAGATTGGGCCAGAAGACGGCTGCTGGCTCGGAAGAAGGAGAGGGGAAGGACGGAAAGGGAGGACCGGTTGGGGAGCCTTGCACTGACTAATTTTAGCAAGAAACGTGAACTGAATGACATCGAATATAGGACGAGTGACTGCATTAATGTGGTTGAATGAACTGCTATCGCACAACTAGAGTTTTGAAAATGCTTCATCAGCAGATCCATGGCAGGCGACAAAAACTAAATGAACGCAACAACGTAATCGTAAGACAATTCATTTCAATAAAATAACTACTATTAACTTGAATACCTGGTACTGCATGCACTGTGTATTAGGTTCATTGAGCACAATGACTTTTGCACTGGCTTAAATGTAGGCTGGGTGTTGTAGAATTAGCAGCCTACTTGGGTTACATAGCTATTTTCAGTAGCTCTCAGTCGTGTTTCTGTAGAGAAAATTGTCGTTTCACTTAACATAATCGTAAGCTCTAGGTTTTTACAGCGCCCAAAGAAAACTAAGTCACGGAAACCAGCTTATTCACAGGCGCTCAGCAAAAATAAAATCGATAGGCAGATAAGGTCAGATTCGGTTTCAGGTGAAGATCCAAGGCTCAGGCAGGCAGACAGTCAGACAGCTATGGTGTTTAGAATTTGAACGACGAGAGAGATATGAGCTAGAGGAGGAATCAGGACAGGATTTGTGGAAGAGGAGTGTTTTCACTTGTGGGTGCAGTGACCAATGCAGAGATTGCAAGAGGTGCATTGTTGATTACGATTTCGATCTATTGCGCACATATCCTGTATATACTCTAGACACATGTTATAAAGTGAATTAGTTACCCAGACACTTAGAATAGCGCCTCTTCAATTCCTCACAAATGCGTTGCCTTCGCTAATAATATATATTTCACATATATATATTTCATATATATATATATATATATATATATATATGTAAATTCGAGGTAATTTGCACGGATAGCCCTGAGGTCGCCTATAGTCTTCCTCTTTTGAGCCAACGGCCTATTTCAATTGATTATTGTAGGCTCGTTCTTCAAGGCCTGCCGTGATAACGATGGATGGATGGATGGATGGATGGATAGATTGACTGATGGATGGATGGATGGATGGGTGGGTGGATAGGTGGGTGGGTGGGTCGGTGGGTCGATGGATGGATGGAAGGATATGCTAAATGTTTCTGATATATCCATGATGACGGGAAGGATGGGTGGAATGATGTATGAATAGATGGCTTGAACGATGGATGGAGGAAGAGAAGGTGGAATGGATGGAACGATGGAGCAGCTAATCAATCTTTCTATAGATTTAAGGACCTCCCACATCGTCAGACCACTTGTATAAAAATATGGCCTATGCTGCATCTCCTTGCTGCTCATTTCATTTTATTCAGAACTTCACGAATACTTCCTGCCGTTAATTAAAAGTATATTGCATCTATCGTCCTGCCTCGAGTTATTATCAGTATGACTCTAACTCAGCTAATACTAATCGCTTTCGTGGTTGGAGGGTCAACTGTGTTTGTGCAGGCGTCGAGACGTGAGGAAAAAGCAATCGATGGGACGTTGCCATGGTCCCTGGTTTCTTGGGCTGATGATAGACAGGTGTGCGCAATCGGTTTATGATATAATTTGGGGCACTTGATTTGGCGGTGAAGTTTTATGTCAAGCGCAGGTGTTCGGCCCCTTGGCATCTTCAGGGTGATTAGTCGTATAAGTTGATTGGATGGATAAATACTGGGATGGATGAATGGATGGATGAAGTGTCTTGATATATCGCTGGATGGATGGATGGATGGATATATGGATGCAAGGATGGATGCATGCATGTATGGATGGATGCATGGATAGATATACGGATGCATGGATAGATGGATGGATGCATGGATGGATGCATGGATAGATGGATGGATGCATGGATGGCTACATGGATGCATGGATAGAGGGAGGAATGGATAAATGCCTGGATGGATGGATGAAAGGAGGTAACCAGGGAGAAAGAAGAGAGCGAGGAAGGAACGGAGGGAGGTGAAACGAAGGGAGGAAAACGGGGGGAGGAAGAGATGCAAATAATTTAGGAAAAGATCTAAGGATTAAGAAAGGAAAACGGATTACCATTTCCACGTCTCTTAGAAATGCCTGTGTGTTTAGTCGCTGTTGACACCGAATAAACCATTCGCGTACATTCAACATTGATGACCTTCGGCTGGCATATCAGCATATTGCTAAAACGTTGACCCCTCACCTTTGCCTCCGGGGTTGACAGTTTGTTTCAATATTGATATTGATAATTTGTCGCAGAGCCCAAAGGAAAGGTTGTCAGATTATTGTTGCTGTCGTGTTTGCACTTCAGCTGACGTATCCCTCAGCCCTCTGCTTGCTCTGGATAGAGCTATAATTACTGGATCGTTTCTAATAAGAATAGAGTCTAGAATAGAATCACTATATAATAATACAAAAGCTGCAACTACCGGATTATTGTTGCTGTCGTGTTTGCACTTCAGCTGACGTATCCCTCAGCCCCCTGCTTGCTCTGGATAGAGCTATAATTACTGGATCGTTTACAATAAGAATAGAGTCTAGAAGAGAATCACTATATAATTATACAAAAGCTGCAATTACCTGGCGCCTAACTTGTTGCAAAGAACATGCGACGTCGGCCATTGATTTAACCTTTCCTCAAAGGGTCATGCTAACAACCTTGCTTTAGAAAACAATGAATGTGCTTTGTTTCCAAAAAATGTAACGTCTATCAGCGTTCTGACTAAATTAGTTTCTGCTATTTCTATACATTACTTTAACGAGCGCATTACAACTGCAATTGTACATGTCGACTAATTGGACATTCATACTGCTCCACTCAAAGAGAAATTAATTATTGACGCTCTAAATGGTAATATGTATAAAGAAAATAACTGTTTAGATGCTGCATCGCATCTGACGGCGCTGAGCAATAATTGTAACTGAAGGACTTGCTCAAGTTCCCTGCACAGAAACAGCCCGAAGGGAGGCTCGAACCTGCATGCTCAGCGTTACAAGCCGAGCGCTCTAACCGCTAGGCTACAGTGCTCCGCAAGCAAACACATGCATGCATACATACACACAGAGATATATGCATACATATATACATACATACATACATATATACAGACATTCATACATATATACAGACATGCATACGTACACAGATACATACATACATATATACAGACATACATACATACATACATACATACATAATACCCATATACATACCTACCTACATACATACATGTATACACGCATACAATTCCTGTCCAATCGAATACTGTTCAGGAAGTTCGTCTTAGACAGCGCCTACATTGTTTAGGCGTTTTAGAGAGGTTATTTGTCACCGTTCTGTTCAGTCGAAGAGAAGAGTATTCTGGACCAACGCCGTTGATGTGCAGTCGGAATGTAATGCATGGCTTTGGCTAATGCTGCAAAGAAAGACGTATGTCTCTACTGCATCTACGCTTGGCCACCACACCTAATGCATTTAAAAAAGAAAGTGGACCAATTTGTCTAAATCTTTTGTTCAAATTATTTTTGCTGCACTAAGGCGGATGTGTTTGATACAAAGTATGGACATACACTAGTATTCATGGGCACTTTTGCTGTGATCATCATCAATAACCGTGGGCTCAATGCCCGTAGGTGTCTGATGCCCGTTTCACAATGTGTCTCCACTCGATTCTGTTCTGAGCCGCATGTCCCAGTCTCTGCAAGTCCGCGCCACACCACTCCTCAATGTCATCCACCCACTTTTGCTGTGAGCCATCTATAAAATATTGTTGCAGAGAAGTCTATATATTGTCAATGAGCCACACCTTGACATTAGGTGTTGAGCCTAAGTCCACGCTTTTAGGCCGATTGTGTACACTAATTTCTACACTGTGGGCGCCACATCGTTGATATAGCGCAAGATGGGTAGACTTACGTTGTACTGAAAGTCCGTTGTTAAAGGCCCAAGTTAATATAGATGCCACAATGTTATGGGTGCCAGCTGATGTGGATTTATTTTGTGTTGGGCGTTAGCTGATGAAGATTTTATTTGTGATGGGCGCCAGCTGATGTGGATTTATTTTGCTTTGGGCGTCAGTTGATGAAGATTTTATTTGTGATGGGCGCCAGCTGATGTGGATTTATTTTGTGTTGGGCGTTAGCTGATGAAGATTTTATTTGTGATGGGCGCCAGCTGATGTGGATTTATTTTGTGTTGGGCGTTAGTTGATGAAGATTTTATTTGTGATGGGCGCCAGCTGATGTGGATTTATTTTGTGCTGGGCGTTAGTTGATGAAGATTTTATTGTGATGGGCGCCAGTTGATGTGGATTTCATATGTTGTGGGGGCCTTGCAGTTGATAAGGACGCGGACTCATGCTTTTTCTTGGGCCTGCTTTGCAAAAAGTCGACAAAATTACCGACTGAATCCTAGGAATCACTTGGGGAGACGACAAGGAGGAAGAGACGGAAAGAGACGGAAAGAGAGAGAACGAGACAGACAGACAGGCAGACAGACAGACAGACAGACAGACGTAGAGCATTGGCCGAAAACATCAGGGCGTGGATTGAATTGAAATGATGAAATGAGAGAAATTTGAACCGGGAGTGGTAGACGAAACGAAGTTCTGAAGACTGCAGGGGGGCAGAATGAATAAGAGAAGGAGATGGAGTAGGAGAAGGGACAAAGATTGGTATATCTATAGAAACTGGATTGAAAGCAAATAATGAGAGGAGTTCAGGCTTAGCTAGGAGTTCAAAGGAAAGAGAAAATTGGGATTGAACAAACAAAAATAAAATTATGAAAGTTGGGGAAACGGATTACACAGATCCAGTGAGTGGGAGATAGAGAGGTGCAACCGTAAAAGTAATATATGAAAACGGCAGACACTAATGCCAATACGCATTAAACTGTCTGGAAACAACACACATACACTCTGACCTAAAGCAAGACGCTTAATCTGTTAAGGCGACATTCGATCAGTGGAGGAAATTGAATTTGCTTTGCCGCTAAACGGTTTCCGTTTCTCGTCACGCTTGTGTCTGCTGTTCTCAACAGCAAATTACAGATTGCAGACACCGAGGAAGGAAGATTAACATGGTAGTACATAAATCTCTCATGCCCCATAGGGAAACTTAGTGAAGGCCTCATTCCTGCTCTTCGATCTTTGAGTCTGTAAAATGGACGAATCTCAAGGTCCTGGACACTAGGCCAGTGCATCACCTGACTAGCCCTTTACGTCGCAGCTTATGCTAGTAATAAATTATACTGCTTGATGACAGAGGTACGTGTGCGCAAACAACTTGCCCAGGGTCGTTACACGGAGGCCGCTGAACAGGCTCGAACCTGCAACCGTTAGATCACGCGCGCTACCGATATACCACCGTGTCACGTGGTATTAAGAATCCGTTCAGCTTCACTGGTTCTGTTCGATGCATCGATCATTTCTTTGACATTGGCATCGGCCGCGACAACCGGGAAACAGCAATAACAACAGTCCTGAATCATTTTCTTGGTTTTGTGCTTATTTTCGTTTGTGTATACACCCCTTCTTCCTCTTATCTCTGTCTCTCCATTCCAACCCCAAACACCATCCCCTAGCTACCACTCTGTCTCTCCATCTGACTTTTCGATCTTGACCTGGAACCGAACCATTTCGCCTATCGATTTTGTTTTGACTGAGCGCCTGTGAATAAGCTGGTGCCCGGGACGTGGCTTTCGTTGGGCGCTGTAGAAATCTCAGAATTATGATTACGATTACGATTACGTGTAATTTACCGGCCAGTGGCAATAATGACCAACCGGTGGCATGCAATATGACTGCGTTGGTGCAGAATCACGTCATGCTTCAGGCCATAAAACAGAGCATGTGCATGCAGAAACCGTTTCACTAATAAACATAACATTGCACAATCAAATCAGGGTTTTAAGTGGTTCAACAGACATACAATATGTGTTAGAACCAATGCAAATTTACCGGGAATGCTCAGTCGCCAATCCTTCCTATCTTCTTTATAAAGGATGTGACAGTGTCCACTAGGACTGTACTGTGATCCAAACCATTCCTAAAACCGATAATTCTTGTACTAAAACAATCTCTTCCCTAATGTACCTTTCGGTTTCTTAAATGATTTATACTTGTGCCCTTGAGTCGCCTTGTTCGGTGTAATTTAAATAACCACTCCTTCTCTACCGCTTCCTTTCCAGTGATAATCTTGGAAGGTTGAGTTAGGTCTCGTCTGCTCCTTCTTCTTCTCTCCTGTCAACATCTGTCAACTTTTAACTCATCTATCAACATTTAACTCATAGATCTGTCAGCATATGTCTCCTGTGTTGTTAGCTCACACCTTTTCGACCTTTCTGCATAGCTCAGATCCATGTAACCCCGAATCATTTTGGTAGCTCTTCTTTGCACTTTCTCCAATTGTTTTATGTCAAATTTCATATAGGGATTTCATGCCTGGATGCAACATTCCAACGCAGATGTGGGTGACAAAATAAGTAAGCAGAACATATTACGTATATATCATGTGTAGTGGCTATTTTTTGCCACAGCGAGCTTGTTTACTGACTATTTATTATCAATGATAAGTTAAATGTTGACAGATGAGTTAAATGTTGACAGATGAGTTGAATGTTGACAGATGAGTTAAATATTGACAGATGAGCTAAATGTTGACAGATGAATTAAGTGTTGACAGACGAGTTGAATATTGACAGATGAGTTAAACATTGACAGATGAATTAAATGTTGACAGATTTTGCTTAAGGACGACTATTCAGAATTTGTATTCTGCAAAATTATTTTGACTTGATTCTCATGGCAAAACTCGACATCTCCAGCACTGACTGTGATGAAACAAAGTTTACTGCCGCTAAGAAGAGACGGTTATTTGATAATTATAATCAAATTACCTCCACTCCTCATCCAACACAATCACTGAAGAATTTCAGAAAGTTGTGTAACAGTTCGGTTTAACTCCACCGGTTGACAAACAAAACAGACAAAACAGACAAAACAGACAAAACAGACAAAACAGACAAAACAGACAAAACAGACAAAACAGACAAAACAGACAAAACAGACAAAACAGACAAAACAGACAAAACAGACAAAACAGACAAAACAGACAAAACAGACAAAACAGACAAAACAGACAAAACAGACAAAACAGACAAAACAGACAAAACAGACAAAACAGACAAAACAGACAAAACAGACAAAACAGACAAAACAGACAAAACAGACAAAACAGACAAAACAGACAAAACAGACAAAACAGACAAAACAGACAAAACAGACAAAACAGACAAAACAGACAAAACAGACAAAACAGACAAAACAGACAAAACAGACAAAACAGACAAACAAAACAGACAAAACAGATAAAACAGACAAAACAGACAAAACAGACAACTGTATTGCTATCATTGCACACAGAGACGGTAGAAGTTTTGGCTGTTCCTGCCAAGCTTGTGCCTGTTGATCCCGTGTTTCGCAGTGGGGAAATTTCTGTTTAGTTATCGCGTCAGACTGTCAAACAAAACTTTGTCCACTTTTTCTTTTCAGAATGCAATAAATACAAATTACATTGACATTTCTTTCTGCATTAATATTTTAGATGTTATTCTGAAAGGTTTTGAATTGCGTGTTTCATTTTGTTGTGCTGTGATGAACTTAGACTCTCTTTCACTCTGACTTGATTTATAACGACTCGGGTCGGACTTAGGTGCTGGATGACTGGGACTTGAACATCCCTGGACTCGGACTCGGCTTAAGTGCACTCGACTACACAGCCTTTATTAGCAGAAAGTTTATGTCTAAGAGAGCTTTATGGAAATCAGACGCTGATTTCCATATTATTACTCCTAGGAATGTATGGGATCGAGGGTCGGACGGACAAAAGGACAGACGGACGGATGGATAGACAGACGGACAGACAGTAAGACAGACGGACGGACGTACTGCTGAACAAACTGTCCACTAGTGGCAAGGTGCTATTCCCTGCTGAATAATTTATTGTCTGCATCTGACAGCTTCAGCGTTGTACTCTGTCTCCTTATGTTTTCCGGTTCCAGCCTGTATGCTATATTCCAAATCGTATTCCCACAACGATGTCGAGTCGATTACTAAAACGCTTCCAACGCAACAACTGGAACTCAGAATTATTACCACGTGGATCCAAACACGGACTTTTCTTACGGCATGGAGTCTACTAAAAGATTTCACCTACAGTTATATAGAAAGCTCACCAAGGCGTGGACTTAATATCAAGAAGTAAAGCAGTCCATTAACCTATCCGCGAGGGGCCGACATGTGTATGTAGTGCTATCGACCTCATTTTCTTGGCCTCGAATGAGGGCGAGAGGCCAGTCTTCTGCCTCTCCGCCTGATCGTCCCAACGATAGTGTACTATTCGATAGCAAACACAGGCGGAACATAAATCCTGGATTATCTGTCTGCCCTGATGGGAACTTGATTTGAGATTCGCAAGTATACACAATCATGCTTCACGCTAAGTAAAATAGTTTGCTACAGCGAAGCCTATTGATCAGATCCACGGATAACTCGTCCGTTTGACTTGACGTTGATTTGAATCTGGATTATTTTAGTCTTTCTGATCACCAACCCAATGTAGAAATGTGTACAGCGCGGTCGGCCTATTTGTCAGCGCGCTATGCCTGTAATCCAACGATTGCGGGTTGGAGTCTGCACAGCAGACTCCGTGGAAAAGCTCTTCGCGTACACTTTCTTCACGCCACATATTAAAATTTACTGACCCTGAGCGCGGAATAAGTCTAATGAATAAAATAAATAAATAAATAAATAAACAAATAAACAAATAAATAAATAAACAAATAAATAAATAAAAGCTGCAACGTAAAGTTATGACAATTTAAAGACGCCGCACAAAGTAAAACCTTGCCTGGTTGAGTGTATGAGTTTGATGAGACTGCATTCTGACTGCATGAGTTACAACAAATAATAATGTCTGTATAATGATGAAAATAGCAAATAATATAAACACCTGTCGTTCAAAACAACCAGCGAACGTCGGTTGCACTTGCGTTTGCAGTCCTGACGTTGTGAACGCTGCCTGTTCCGTGATTAGGTGATCGTATTAGTGAAACGAATATGATTTACATTCCATTCCTGTTTCACCATTTGGTTCTGCGTTCAGGGTTCTATGGTCTGCGTCGTGCATCAACAGGAAGACGAATTAAAAGCAGCGTATTAGAGATGCGCAGGTGCAGCAGCTGCGGAGTTCGATGCCCCCCCCCCACTCACCCAGTTCGTCGATCATCAATGAAACTAATTAAATGAAATCTGAAAAAAACTTCTGTAGCCTCTTTTATCGTAATGCACAATGCATTTATTAATCGATGGTCGTTTCTAAACAAAGCTGCGTTCCAAATACCTGCATACTCAATTGGGCAGAACGAGAACTAACAGGTGTTTGCTGATATCGAATACGCAATCTACTACTACTACCACCACTATTACTATTACTATTACTACTACTACCACTATTATTATTATTACTATTACCACTATTACTATTACTACTACTACTACTATTACTATTACTACTACTACCACTATTATTATTATTACTACTACCACTATTACTATTACTACTACTACCACTATTACTATTACTACTACTACCACTATTATTATTATTACTACTACCACTATTACTATTACTACTACTACTACTACTATTACTATTATTACTACTACCACTATTACTATTACTACTACTACCACTATTATTATTATTACTACTACCACTATTACTATTACTACTACTACCACTATTACTATTATTACTACTACCACTATTACTATTACTACTACTACCACTATTATTATTATTACTACTACCACTATTACTATTACTACTACTACTACTACTATTACTATTACTACTACCACTATTACTATTACTACTACTACCACTATTATTATTATTACTACTACCACTATTACTATTACTACTACTACTACTATTACTATTACTACTACCACTATTACTATTACTACAGCTGCTACCACACTAGTACTTATACTACTACTACACTACTACTACTATTGCTGCTACTACCACTCCTACTATTACAACTGCCACTACACTACTACTAATACACTACACTACTACTACTACCACTATTATTATTATTATTATTATTACTACTACTACTACTACTACTACTATTATTATTATTATTATTATTATATAAAAGCTATATAGCTTTAGTTCTTACGCGTCTGCAGGAAACCATAAAGTTTGACGGTCTATTGTAAGAACACCTGTTGAATGAATGGAACTGACGCTTTAGTTTAAGATTAATTTGAATAATTTAAGATTAATTTGAATGTATTGCTATAATAGAGTGACATTAGCGTGTCTGCATGTAATGGATTAAAAAATTTAAAAGCTTTTCTTGTTTGCGAAATGCCACATTGAAAAACAGATTCAAGTTATTTGATTTACTACAACGACTATTAATTTGCTATTTTCGATTTTTTGTTGTAAAAAATGTTGACGCTGCAGCTGTTATTGTGGCCATTTTTCATTAAGATTCTTTGCGGATTTTTTAAGATGTACTCTGCTGCTTTATAATCGAAAAATTCACCAGGCTTCGTCTAATGCTCGGTCGATGGATTCATTGTTAAGTTTTTTGTGAGCGTTTTATCGTTTCAGAGCTTTCTGAAAACGCACAGCATCATTTAATGGCACTAACCAGTGCATTGCGATTACACAGCAAATTTCAATTTCAAAATTGTGTTAACCAACGACGGGTATATCACTGTTAAGGCTATGCATCAAGTAAAAGTCATTTTGCCCAGTGTCTGTGGATTGTCGTATTTAGTTGCCTGAAGCTAGACATTACAGAATAACCGAGCTTATTACGCCATACATCTTGAAAAATTGTTATTAGCCGCACGATTTGATGAAGAACCAGTCATCCAGAACTCCAGATGTTCCTGACTGACTCGATTATGCCAAGTTGCGCAAATTAAACGAAGTTGTTTATGGACAATGCTCGAAATCCGGAAATTTTCTCTAGCTTCCGGAAAGTTTGAGTTTTATGAAAAGTAGGTGGGATTGAAATGGCTGATTAATAATTATTTCCTCTGTAAAGCTAGCTCTAACGTTCCTTCTATGATTGCTGCTGTTACCACAGTCATGGCCCTTACCATTAGGTTTAAATACCAAATACTAGTACAGATATTAATACTACTGCTATTACTCTCATTATTAATCCAACTATTGCTACTGCTAATAGGGAGAAATACAGAAGTAAGGAAGGAAGGGGCTGCATCTTTCCACCTCCACTGATACTCCAATTACACTTCTACCACTGGTAGCAATTCCTTTATTATTATTCTCGGTACCATTCCTAAATTACTATATTAGTTTCTAATAATGAACCACTTAACTATATGCTCCTGAAATGGTTAAGTCAGATAAGAGGTTGCATTTAGGCTAGAAGGGTGAATAAATGGTGAGGCTTGTGCTCAGAGCCTACTGTTAGATCCTAAAAGCCGTGAAGGCTGTTTGGCAACCAGATTCTCAACGCCCAGTAGCCTAAAGCCAAGGCGCTCTGTTAGCCACGAGTCGTTGACAAGCAGCAGCAGCAGCAGCAGCAGCAGCAGCATTAGTAGTATCACCAGCGGCAACGGCATCAATGCCAGTAGCTGCGGTTTTAAAGAGAGCGTCAAGACATGTATAAAAGCGTGCCGGTGAAAACGCGGCTTCGGCTGCATTGGCACCTAACGGGTGAGCGACTAGGGACTCGTGATGATGGGCCAGACTCCGCTGCACCAGCTTTGCGGACCGCTGTCTACATCAAAAAACAGCTCGTGCTTCGTCTAAGCGATGTCCTTGCTTCCAAGAGAAGAAGAACGAAATCTAGATGTCTCATCAACTTCGTTCAGTTCCATCACCAGCGTCATGTAAGCAGTTCGTGTTTCCATTCTAAGACTGTCTAAACTTTACTCCTAATTAAGTGTGCTAATATTTCGCACTATTTCGATAATAATAATAATAATAATAATAATTATTATTATTATTATTATTATTATTATTATAAAGGCGGCTTATTATTATTATTTTATTATTATTATTATTATTATTATCATCGTCATCATCATCATCGTTGTTGTTGGTGGTGTTGCTGTTGGTGTTGTTGTTGTTGATGGTGTTGTTGTTGTTGGTGGTGGTGTTGTTGCTGCTGCTCCTGTTGTTATAAGAGCATTTTGGTTTAACGGCTGCTACAGTCTGGGCTGTCATGGCCAGGTTCAGTCATCTGGATAGGCTTGAAGGACCATTGGTCTTTTAGGTCTTGTTCTGAATCAATCGATTGTCTGCTGGTGGTAATGGATGCCAGGAAGTAGGCTGTTCCAGACAGATGGTCCAGCAGCTGAGAAACTTCTTGAACCATATCATCTAGTTCCCGTTGCTGGATTGTGAAGATCGCCGAGACGTTTTGTTGCCACTCTAAATCTTTTCCTCCAAATATCCGACACGACGATTAGAGCGTTTGTCCTGCAGTGTTGAGGTTGTGGGTTCGAAACCTACCTTTTGGGATTAATAATAAGGAAGAACATTCTCTCAAAGTCTGTCATGTTACATAATGAAACCTGTGAATGTATTAACGTATCTAAATATTTATATGGCGCCGTTTAATTACTTTCCACAATCTCCTTCTCTGAAGCCATCAATCAACCAGAGGACAATTCCCAAATTAATGTTGTACGCGGGGCAAGAGAGCATCGCGTAGCCAATTGAAACTTGGCTCCGTCGATGTTTTATTGCGACATTAGATAATTGCGCAATTAAAAAAGAAAGCGAAAGTCATTTGGTAAAAACAAGTTCATAGCGTTCGCCCTAAAACTGTAACATAATTCTGGCATGCTGTTAGGATGATGATGATGATGATGATGATGATGATGATGATGATGATGGGTTCTCTGCCCGAAGGCAGGTACATTGGCTTTATGCCACACGGGAATGAGGTAAGTTAGGTGGTTTCCCTTTGCCTTCCTCATCAACAACTGTGGGTGAGCAACTTGTCCAAGGCAGATTCGAATCCGCAACCTTCTTGTTACGAGGCACATACCATACCACTACACCACCGCGTCCCACAATGCCACTAAGATGTCTTCTTCTTTAAGTTCTCTGCCACCAGGCAGGTTCGAACGTCCAATGGCGCCACTCCTGACGTTGTTTATCGCTTGATGACGGCCGAAGAGACATTGTTTTCTCCCCTTCAGAACTCGACTCCCTCATCAATGGCTGGATCGAATCGTTAACGTTGTTGTATTACTTCTTTACTCTTGCCATTGTCTTCTTTACTCTTGCCATTGTCTTCTTTACTCTTACCATTGTCTTCTTTACTCTTGCCATTGTCTTCTTGACTCTTGCCATTGTCTTCTTTACTCTTGCCATTGTCCGTGTACTCGAGAAGTTTTAGAGAGGTGGTTTCCCGTTGCCTTCCTCCAGTTGTTTTTACTGAGACACCATATCCTGCGTCTGTATCTACCATCGTCCGTCCTTCAGACTCCGTCTCTGGGAGCTCGATTATACGGGCGAGTACTCGGCCGTCCACCACGCACTCTGTTTCTTACAGGGGGACCTCGTGAAGGTGGCGTGGTGAGCATTTGGATGTGTTAACCGGAAATATGTGTATTAAATGTTGTATGTGACATATATTGGTAGTTCTAGGCTATTATATCTTCTGTCAGGGAGTACGGACAGTTAATCACGCGACCCTTCATCACTCTGACATTTAATCACACGACAATTAATCACGTCAGTTTGTACTAAAACTGAGAAAAATTTTATCTAGCGCTATAAACATTTAGGATTATTAATTTCCGTTTCGCGTTATGTACATTGCTCCATTTGTAAACAATGAGAATATTGTATTAGCAAAATTTTTTTCTTAAAATGGCCGAACAAGACTCAAGCAAATGGCTTGGAGATACTTCAAAAAGTAAAATAACTTATTTACAGCCACTAAAAATACCGCTACTACTGTCACCGGTTGACATAATATTCAGCTTTCCGGAACTCTGAGGAAATGATATTGTTTGATTCTGGACCTGGCCAAGACCGCTAAATAACACAAAGTGTGTTGTGACGAATTACTAGATCGGTCGGCAAGGTCCAAGTTGTGACTGGCTGATAAGACATTTAGAGTGGTTCCATTAATTTTTCTCCAGTTGTACACAATCCAATTCGAACTAATCCGAGGAATAACTCCTGTTGTAGTTTATTGCCTCGTAGAGAGTAAGCGGCGTGCAACGTGTAAACGGATCCTCAGCCAGATGAAACACCTAATTCCTTTGCCGCTCCTGAACGTTCATTCGTTGGTGGAATAATTTCAGAGTCCACTCTAACGCTACAGCAGTGAGGTGTTACTTTCATCTGACTCAAGGTGTAATGTGCACGATTCAGGAGCTATGATTAAAAATTGAACAGGAAACACACGACGAGTTGCTTGCGGCCTTTTGCTGTTACCTGCGTTTGATATACGGTACCCGAGGGTGATTTGGCAGAAGCAAGTGTTGTTTTAGCCGATAGCATGCCCCGGTGTGGAATGGTTCCAGAACTGCTCTTAGAGATACAGAGATCTGAGAAAAGCTAAAGAAAGTAAATGAACGTTATTCTTCCAGGGAAATATTAGTTTACTTGTGTAGTATTGCTCGTCTTTCGCGTGTTCATTATAATAAAGAACACATAATTGGTAAATTTGCCTTTCTTCTGTATTTGGCTGTGTTAGTTTTTATTAATGACGTGATTAAATGTTGCGTGATTAAGTTTCGAAGTGATTAAGTGTAGTCGGATTAGTTGATTAACTGCGTGATTTAATGTCGGTGATGAAGTGTCGAGTGATTAAATGCCACCATATCCTTGGTTAAAGTTATGCAATTTGGACTCGGTAAATCGGCTGCAACAGTTCAGCTCCGCGTAAGCCATTCCTTTTCGGTGCGTTTTATACATGGCCTGACAAGATCCAGTAACACATGGAATCGGATATATCAGCAAATAGACACGAAACATTGCCTTCTCTGCATCTGCACTCAAAACAAGCGAAAAGTGATGTAATTTTTACGCTTATGGTTAGTGCTTAAAAGTAGGTTGCTAGGTTCAAAGTTCTCTAGGCTTACAAACAGGCTCAGTCAGAGTAAGGTTTTTAATTTCCATTTACAACGAATTGTGCATTTCGCATGACATAGCGGTATTCAGAAGGATAACTAGCCTCATTGAAAAATAATAGACTAATAAAGCAAATAGAAGAATGGAACCGAACCCTTTTGCCTATCGATTTTGTTTGTGTATATGTATGTATGTATGCACGTATGCATGTTTGTATGCAAGCATAGATGTATGTATGTATCTAACTATATATGTATGGATGTAGGTAGGTATGTATGTATGTATGTATGCATGAATGTATATATATATGTATTCATGTATTCATGTTTTTATGCATGTATGTATGTATGTATGTATGTATCTAAGTATATATGTATGGATGTAAGTAGGTATGTATGTATGTATGTATGCATGAATGTATATGTATGTATGTATGTATGCACGTATGCATGTTTGTATGCAAGCATAGATGTATGTATGTATCTAACTATATATGTATGGATGTAGGTAGGTATGTATGTATGTATGTATGCATGAATGTATATATATATGTATTCATGTATTCATGTTTTTATGCATGTATGTATGTATGTATGTATGTATCTAAGTATATATGTATGGATGTAAGTAGGTATGTATGTATGTATGTATGCATGAATGTATATGTATGTATGTATGTATGCACGTATGCATGTTTGTATGCAAGTATAGATGTATGTATGTATCTAAGTATATATGTATGTATGTAGGTAGGTATGTATGTATGTATGTATACATGAATGTATATATATATGTATTCATGTATTCATGTTTTTGTTCATGTATGTATGTATGTATGTATCTAAGTATGTATGTAGGTATGTATGTACGTATTTATGTATGTATGTATACATGTATGTACGTATGCATGTTTGTATGTGTGTATATATGTATATATGTATGTATGTATTTAAGTATGTAGGTATGTATGTGTGCATGTGTGCTTGTATCTGGCTATTTATGTAGCGCCTTTAAGAACTTTATAAGGGTGGTAAAGAACTGTAGGTATGTATATATGTATGCATCTACATGTATGCCTACCTACCTATGTATGTAGGTAGGTAGGCATATATGGGTGCGTGTACATTCATTTGAATTTAATTTTCAATTTTCTTTCAAGTCCAGGAAATGGCATTTCCGCGTGATCTTTCAGCTATAGAATGCTGGCAGATCTGTCATCTGAAATTGAACTCTGATCGTTTAGATTGGAGTCTTAGTCCACGTGGAATAATTGCGTCATTCGCCTTTTCCTATAATTCTAAACCTCAAACGCTGAAGCCATCTTGTGGCTCACTGTATTGTTCGCGTGTTCATGGAATCAAGTTTTGTTTGGATTTTCTAACGGAATGTCGCAAAGTAGCATTACATTAAGAACAAGAACAACGATATGCGATGAGATCGAAGAGTGATAGTCACAACTGATTATCGATCTAAATTTTCGCCACCTACTATTCCTTGTTCTTCATTCTTATCGTTTACACCGTCCCCTCTGCTCTCCCCAAACCTATATACATGTAACCTCTTGTGAGTAAGCTGGTCCCCGTGACGTGGCTTTCGTTGGGCGCTGTATAAATCTCGGGATTACGATTACGATTACGATTATGTATATGCACAGACCATTTTAATAAAGACGAGGAGGGGCAAAGCATATGAAAGCTAAGGCTTCTTCTCAGATATCAAGGAACTGGGCTCTGATGAAGACGCTGAATAGAGAGTATACCAGTTGTTGAATCTATTGCGAAGCCTTGCAACTGCCACGTTATTTCCTATCGTTCCAGGCTACGCGCGGAAATGCCTTGTGCTCCCTTTGGCAATATGTTGCGTTTGTAATCGTAATCGTAATCGTAATCTCGAGATTTCTACAGCGCTCAACGAAAGCTAAGTCGCGGGAACCAGCTTATTCACAGGCGCTCAGTCAAAACAAAATCGATAGGCAAAAGGATCAAGATCCAGGAGTCAGGCACTCAGACAGTCGGACGGCTACGGTGGTTGTGTTTGAGGGGAAGAGGAAGTGATGTTTTAGTCTAGTTATTTATACTGGTCGACAGTTTTAGGTTATAAGCCTACGTTTATTGATTAGTTGCATTGTAAGCTGACTCAATGTGAGCCAAATTAGCATGAGATATACGGTCCTGTTCTGCTCTGGATTGTATCGAATTGCTGTATTGCATAGCATTACCAGAGTAACGCATAACAACGTATCATATCGCGGGTTTTAATTGGTTCAGAAGACATTTAATCTGTGCTGGGATCATTACTGCACATTGCATTGTATTATATTGTATTCTGCGGTGTTGTGCAAGATGTATTTTGTTGTATTGCCCTGAACTTGTGCTATATTGTATTGTCAAAGCCTACTGAAATGTTCCAACCACAGCATAGCACGGTCCTTGCTTCTTGCAACGACATTCCTTCAGATCTAGGCAAATATTCAATCAGTCTTACTTACTTACCGACTTTCTAAAGGTCAGAAGGCGTGAAATCTCATAAATTAGGCGCTAGGCTTTTCATAATTTTCCACCTCAATATCTTAATTATTATTATGTGAAGTCCTGAATGATACACAGATGATTCATAAACTGAACAGCAACCACATGCTGCCTCTGCAATGGTGCGGAAGATAATCTATTTCAGACACCTAATAACTTAAATAAATCTAAGTCTAACGACTTGCAACGGGCGCATAATTATTTCATGCTGGTCTTCATTATTACCAGGTCAGCCTAATTTCCATAGCAACCACCGTCACCGAATTTAGATAAAAGAAAAGGAAAAGGGGAGGGAAGGGATAAACGAAGTGACCTGGAGTAATGTATACTGACTCAAGCATGTATTGCAAAGAGAAAATCGTGTGAGTATGCCAGTGAGGCTTTAGTTCTGTCTGTTGAAATAAAAGCAAAAGTATATATA
Source organism: Norana najaformis (assembly GCA_964023275.1). Lineage (NCBI taxonomy): Eukaryota > Metazoa > Annelida > Clitellata > Crassiclitellata > Hormogastridae > Norana > Norana najaformis. The sequence goes on from OZ029921.1 coordinate 29,818,987, forward strand.
TGTATATATATATATGTATATATATATGTATATATATATATAAGGCTATATTACGCTATGCGATTTGCTGCATTTCTGACCTGCATTCATAATATTGATATTTATGATAATAAGGATAATAATAATATAATTTAAGTGGCCGTCGGGCTCAAAATATCAAACGGGTGAAGGTGGGGAGAGTCTTACGTTGATGGAAATAACACAATAATAGGATTCTATATTCAAAAGGTCCACCTTCTCTAGGGATACCATAGCCTATTAGGGAAATTTCCATAAAAAATTTCCAAGTATAAAGTGATACCATGCGTTGATCCGACAAGTCATAGAGACTTCCGAGACTTCCGTTGACAATCCCATTTATTAACACTGTACAAAGCAACTTTATTTATAAGCAAATTTACTGTGTCGATCGATTTTCACTGTCACGCAGCACAGTGTTCGTGACGAAACAACCGTGCACTAGTCACGCAGATTGTAAACTTAACTGCACATGTATATAGCGCCGTTTAGAAGTTTCTTACATGGGTTTGCTCTTTCACTTCTTTCAGGTAATATCGGATATCTTCCGATGACACGCAGATTCAACAATGTAGTCCAGTGAGATTGGACGTAAAAGCGAACAATATGATTAATAAAAGTGACCAAAAAAACATATTCGTGAGATTTAGTGAATAAAGAACTCCTCAGACGGCAATTCAGATCATGCAGATATGCCAGACGTTGTATTGTGTTAATGTTTTATCCTCGAAGTCTCTGGAGTTTTAATCATACATACAGGGAATGATAATGCTTGAGTTATTGTCGTAGACGCAGACTTTTTATAAGAGCGGGTATAGCCATAAAACTATCGACCAACTTGCGCCGTCATCCGTTGTGTCCCGTGACCGTTTTCATCCAGGCGATAAATAATACTGAAAAATAAACTAGCGAAAGCAGAACTGTATCTTTTTTATCTGTAGATGTCCAAAAACCAGACTGTATCGGCCGTGTGACAAATATGCCGTTAATATTTATCTGTAGCTCGAAGTTTGCATGGAAAATATGCCCTAATATCAGTCCGACTCGTGATTTTTTAAAAAGGTAAATGGCTTCCGCGAGTTTGATCTCGATTGTGAAATTGTTACTATGTTTATTTTTTATTATTACTATCATCGTCGATTTAATCACCTTGAATACATTAAATTTTAATGACCACTGCACATTTTCAATCCCAAACATCACCCACCGTAGCTGTCATGCTGTCTCTGCCTGACTCTTAGATCTTGACCTTGTACCGAACACATTTGCCTATCGATTTTGTTTTGACTGAGCGCCTGTAAATAAGCTGGTCCCCATGACGTGGCTTTCGTTGGGGCTGTAGAAATCTCGGGATTACGATTACGATTTTTAGGCGCTAAGTTACTAACACTTCTAAGAAAGAGATAGCTGACAGTTAGCAATTCTTAAGTTTAAAACATAAAACAACAGGAATCGGAGGCGATACAATACAATGCAACACATAATGAAACAATACGATACAATACCATACAAATATAATACAATGCAGTACAAATCAACACAACATATTATGATATAGCACAATTATAATACCATACAAGGTGCTTCAATAAATTCGATGTGTTATATTACAATGCAATTCAATGAAACAGATCTGATAATTGACGATACCTCTTGCAACAGCTCAGAGGTGTACCCGAGAGAATCAAGTGAATAGCCCAAACCGTATCCATGCCAAACAGCGCATAACGTTTTGCAACAAAGGAGACGGCCTGTAAGACAGAGAGAAAGCGCAGAGGAAAAAGCCTCTCAGAGAAGGATGTTTCTCCATTAGTAAGACTGTCTCTAGTGGGTTGTTACAACGACCGTTGTCTAAGACAACAATTACACGTGAAGAAAGCCAGGCTGAATAGGCTGTCCTTCAAACTCTAACGTCCATTAATCAGCGATGAAGCTATCGTGTCTACTATTACACGTGAAGAAAGCCAGGCTGAATAGGCTGTCCTTCAAACTCTAACGAATCTCAACCAAAAAAAAACAAGAAATAAACTGTGAAGTTATCAAAGTAGACTTATGCTAATGGTGTTTGGGTTTTTATGCCTAGTGGAAGAATGAGGACGAGGAGAGTTGAAACATAAACTGAATTAACATTATTAAACAGTTGTTTTATTGTTGTGTAAATCTCTTTAAAACAGTTTGATCAAAGAGAAGCGGCTTTGATAGATTCCAAACAGGTACCGTGTAAATGCAAATAGTAAAACGTTACTACATACATATATACATACATATATACATACATACATGCATAAATATATACATACAGCCAATCAACGAACCATACATAGATACATACATACATGCATATACACATACACACATACATACATGTATACATACATACTCACATGCATGCACACACATATATACGTACATACATATATACGTGCGTGCATACATACATACATACAAATATGTGGAGTTTATATACCGCATTTTCAGAAACCGCTCTTAGATATACCGCGTTCAGTCTTCACGAGGGAAAACAAAATCGGGCCGAAACGTCTGAGCGTTGTCGGTCTACCATTTGTTTCAAAGAAGCTTTTGCATCGAGCGACAATCGTCCCGAAAGCACCTAATATTCGATGAAGCAGCTGCATCGAAAAGATAATTATTACCTCATTGGCTTGAATGTTTTTCATGTTGATTAAAGTGATGCTTTTATTTGCCTGGGTTAGCATACCACTTTCCAGCAACGTTTTGGACAAGTCGGTCGGTCCGTGAAGAAATTGGTCCTCACTGAAGCAAATAGCTGTTACTGTCTTGATTTCAAAGCAGGCATCGTGTAACTTGGAACTTAAGAACCTGGTAGTATTCCTTATAAATCTTTAATAATCACTGACGAACTAACAAGACCAGCATCGAACTGGACACTTGCACTTAGAGCAGGGCTATATGAGAGTCGTTGAACAGGAAATATTTTCTTCCAATTTTAAACTCATTAATTGACCGAGCAGCCTGTTGGTTTACGGAGTGATATTAATATACATCTATATATCGTATAGTTAATATTCATGAACAAATAACAATCAGCTCTTGTGTTTTAATTGTTTGGCTTTGAGGAATGTCTGTTTTTCAAGTTTTGATTGATTTTGTGTCGACCATCGACTGATGCCTTGGGCATTATGATAACGGCGCTATACAAGCCTTTAGATGAGATTAGATTTTATGCATATATTGCTCTATGTGCAACCCTTGATTTTATGCATATATTGTTCTATGTGCAACCCTTAATAGATCTGTAATAATCTTGTATAAATATACACACAAACATGATGCGTTTATAGTGTATAAAGCCTATCAAAAGTTAATTAAAATTCTTACAGTCACAAATGGCTGAAAATGACTGGCTCAAAGTTGACGAATTAGCATGTTCTACCAAGCTACCTACCTACCTACCTATCTACCTACCTATCTACCTACCTATCTATCTACCTACCTGCCTGCCTGCCTACCTACCTACATAATTACTTACTTATTACTTACTTACTTACATAGTCTGTAGTAAGATTATCGCAACGTAACCGAAAGTATGACACTGTCTCCTCTAAACTATAGTCAACACTTGATGATGTTTCAAATGTCCGGTTCAAGGCCCTCTACGGCAGATTGTCCCACTTTGGTATGTAGGCCAACTGTTCACATTTGTGAAATTATGCACATTCTGATAAATCAATATACAAATTGGGTGTTATGCACTGTTTACATTTCCCAAAATGCAAACTGAACCGTCGAGATGTGCGGTTTATGTTACTATTCCGACAGAAGTATCTATCGAGAGCTGCTGATAGTCATATGCTGTGTTTCACTGTGTTTATTTCTTATATCTGTATAAACGGTAAATGTAGACATCTGAATTTCTGCAGAAGTAGAACTTCTTTAAAACATAACTATCTTAATCTTAAAATTGTTCTGGTCACGGAGCACAATCGTTGACTATGGTCTGCATTAAAGTTTAAATGAACTTTAGTTGTAACTGCGATGCACAGTAGCCGATTGGTTAAGGCACTCGGCTTGTAACGCGCAGAGTACGGGTTCGAGCCTCCTCTGAGATGGTTACTGTGTAGAGACCCTGAGCAAGTCCTTCACTCACAGTTGCTCAGCCCCATCGATGATGCTTAGTCATTAGCTAGTGGCACTTAACAAATGCAAAAATAATAATAATAACAGTAGTAGTAGTAGTAGTAGTAGTAACAATAATAATAAGAAGAAGAACAACAACAACAACAACTACTACTACTACTGCTTCGTTTCAAAGTGGTTCCTTAGAGAAACTATATAAATGTTTGCAAAACTGACAGCCTGTATTTAGTTAGAAAATATACTTTTAATATATTTGAGAATAATACCGAAACCGTTTAACGTTATCCTACCATAATATGTCAATAACAATGACTTTGAAAACGCTTAGCAACACAGTGGAATTTAATAACTATCACTGCTGCTGCTACTGAAAACTGCGACAGGAACATCTCAGCCGTCACTCCTGCTGCCGAATCCGTGATAAATGAACATTCCATGAATCTCTTCGTAATAAATACAGAGCGAATGATGGTTTCCTCAGATGCTTTTAATTTTAATTTTTAAATTTAATTTTAATTTAGTTTAATTGCCGATAGCCATGCATCATAGCCTGGCTGCGGTTATAGCCAACGAGTGCGTAATTAGGGATGAATGGTCGCCCAAGTCTGTTACTTGTGTCCGTCTAGTTACACTGGACAACAAATTTTTACAAAAGTCATGTTACTGAAATGAAATTAGTCAGTTCTTATCAATTTGTTTGTGCTGAACACGAATATGACAGTGAAAATGCCGAATTGGCTCTAGTTTTTTTGTAATCTGAAATGAAGTAATTTTATATCGCACAATGCATGCCAATAGTGATACACTTACAGTTAATATTTGTAAAAACCAGGTCATAGACTAGTTCTTAGATTTTTTGCCTGTCTCTTGTACAGCTGTTCGGGAGCATCTCTGCGGAGTGTCCAGCAGTAGTCAGCCAACATTGTAGTGGACCATTTTCCCTGGTACCTTTGCTCCATTGTTGCGATATCTTGATGAAAACGTTCGCCATGTTCGTCACTAACCATACCACAGTTGTCAGGGAAGAAATCTAGATGGGAATGAAGGAAATGCATCTTCAGAGATATATTGCAGCGAAATTTCTGGTACTGCTTGAGCATGTCTTCTACTAGTTCCTTGTAGTTTTCTGCCCTAACATTCCCCAGAAAGTCTGTAGACACTAGACGAAAAGCATTCCATGCTTGTTTCGCATCACCCTCCAGCAAGTTGTTGAAGCGGTCATCTTTGAAGAGTTCTCTAATCTGAGGACCCACAAAAACTCCCTCTTTAATCTTTGCTTCGCTGAGTCGAGGGAATTTTTCATGCAGGTATCGGAAAGCTGGCGAAATGCGGTCCATGGCTTTCACGAAGTTCTTCACCAAACCTAGTTTGATGTGAAGGGGTGGTAGTAGGATTTTGTGAGCCTCGACCAGAGCTGGGTGCTGGATATTCTTCTGTCCAACTGCCATGTTTTGTCTGGGAGTCCATTCCTTCCGCACGTAGTGCAACTCTCTTGCTCGGCTATCCCACTCACACAAGAAACACATATATTTTGTATATCCTTGCTGCAGTCCCATTAAAATGGCAACTACCTTCAAATCACCACACAGGTGCCATTTGTACCTGTTATAGTCAATGGAATGCAGTAGCTGTTTTAGGTTATCGTATGTCTCTTTCACGTGGACAGCATGCGCTAATGGAATAGATGGAAGACGGTTTCCATTGTGCAAAAGCACAGCCTTAAGACTCAGTGTTGAAGAGTCTACAAAGAGTCTCCATTCTTGTGGGTCATGAGTGATCTGTAAGGCATTCATGAGGTCGTCAATTTTGGAACAGAATACCAGATTACCTTCCTTCATAAAGAAAGGTTCCAACTGCTGATGGCGCTTTCTATATGAAGTAATTGTGACATCTTCTTCTAGAAGATTCCATTGTTGGAGTCTTGATCCTAGCAATTCTGCCTTGTTTTTGGATAAGTCCAAATCACGAACAAGGTCATTTAGTTCTTCCTGTGCTATTCTGTGTGGGGTTGATGATGCACCACAGTGAAAATCGGGATCACTGCACGCTGACGGACCAGGAGAAGAACATGTCGGCTCACCCTTGTCCTCATCAGATGAATCAAGGAAAATATATTCTGCTGGAGGTTCTGGAATAGGAAGTCCATCACCATGTGGAACTGGTCTCAATGCTGACGGAATGTTTGGGTAGACTATTGTCGACTTCTTTTGCTTCGTTATTCCACCGGAAAGAGGAGGAACCAAGCAGAAGTAACAGTCATCTACGTGGTTGCTTTGCTCTCTCCACACCATGGGAACTGCAAACGGCATTGATGGTCTTTTGCCATTCAACCACTGTGAAAGTTGTGTTGTACATGTAGCACAGCATATATGCGGGGCCCATGGCTTGTCTTGGTCACCAACCTTGCATTCGAAGTAAGCATGATATGCCTTCTTGACTTGATAAGTGATACTTTTCTTCTGGTTGGCAAATGTCACTTCTAGTTATTTATTCTCGCGCTTATTGGAAATTCCCACCGGCGAACACATCAACGCACAGCTTGGTCTTCTCATTTGGCCTTTTTATCGGCTATGAAATGTTCAGCCGGTGACCAACAGCTTATGCTTCTTCTGTGGCGTCTCAACAAATGCATTATTACTTACTTACTTACTTACCTACTTATCTACCCACCGACCTACCTACCAAACTACCTACCTGCCTACCTACTTACTTACTACTTACTTACGTAGTCTGTAGTTAGACTATCGCAACGTAACCGAAAGTGTGACACTGCTCCTCGATACTATCTATAGTCAACACTTGAATGTTGAGTTCTAGAAAAGGATCCAGACGGAAAGCCGATCATCCCCCTTTCCTATAGCGATGTTTACATCGTGTAACGATTAACACCCGCTTTACAATTACAACAGACATACAGCTAACCCTGGAGCCAAACACAACCGCAACCATCTGGCGATTAACCAAACCCCAAAATCATCTAATACGTGCATACTTGTTTCTAATGTTCCTACAGCCGCCCTAGGACCTTTGACCCTCACCCGAAGCCCCAATTCTATTGCATGGTGACAGAGGCAGTCGCGCGTGAGCAACTTGACCAAAGCCTTTACGCAGGGTCTGCTTAGCAGCCTTGAATGCACAATTGTTAGATCACGAGGCGAACATGCTATTGATTGCGCTTCCACTTCGCACGGAACACGTGGATTTATAGTTCCGAGAATAGAGAATTCAAGATGGACGAACCACCGTACTCTCAAAAGAAGCCAAAGATAGGGCTAAAGGGAATCACAAGATGACGAACAGCGAGAGGTCGACAGACACTGACAAAGACAGGGGCATTCAGAGCAAAAGACAGACACAGAATGACAGAGACAGAGAAACAGACAGTCAAAGACGTAGGCGTGCAGAGACAAAAAGAGACATGTATTTTGAGATGCTGAATATTACATATGCAATTAGAAACGGCTGCATGCATGTTTGCATGGGCGGAACTAGGACTGAGATTGAAAGCAAAGCATGAGGTTAAAAACGACTGCAGACAAAAATGTGAAAAAAACTTGCCGATCAAATTTGAATCCGTTACCGGAAGGTAATCATAAAGCATTATGGTACCGGTGCAGACGGAGTGAATCCATTTGGATAGCAGTGGTAGATGATACAAACACTGGAGTGGATTAAGTCTCAGGCAGGATGAGCATAGATACCGGTAGCACGTCATCTGCCATGGTGACGACAGGTAGAAGCAAAGAAAATTGGCTTGTAAATATTTTCCATAATCCGGCCACAGATGACAGGCTAGCAGGGCCATCGAAACCAATAAGTAGCAAAGCTGGCTTAACAAAACCAGAAACGGATTAAACGTGGAACGACTAAGTTAGATTTGCAGATTAACGATATCCTGTAAGAAGGCTGACAAAGTATTTATAATACAAATGAGCACAACAGAACTGAGCTTCGACATAAGCTGTTTTTCCAGTCTAAGTTAGCCGTCATGATGGAGCTTCTGCCGAAGGAAAGACAGTTAATTCCCTGCAGTAAAGATCACGGACGTAAGGATCTGGGTTTCCCTTTCATACTGATCGATGTAACTCAGTATAAAAAGTCTTAATTTATTTCGTCTTCGAGTGTCACAGATAAATCACCGGAAGTAATTAAGAATGACAGAGCAGAGCAGCTGGCAAAGAACGCATGCATCAAATCTTCCAGGCAATCTTGAAAAGATAAATTCGTGAATAGGAAATGTTATTGGTCGCGGAAAGGCCTTTCAAACTCAGTTACCGATTCTGATTTTCAGAAATGCTATGATGTTTACGAAGTTATAAGTTACTGGCTGATAACTGATCGATTTAACAGAGTGTAAACTCAACATCTAGGAGACAGAAAAAGCATAGTTTAAGTCGCCTCGCTCAACTGTAGCACTTTGGGCGATAACTGAGGCTAAAGACCAAACATGCGATGAGCAAACTGGTAAATCCCAGCTAATTGTGAGAACGCTATTATTAGAAGAAGGCTCTTCTCAAAATCTGGTTTTTTGTTAGACTTCCTGCTCGAATTCCACTTGATCTAGGCGTAATTAATATTAATCAAACATTTATATCACACTGATTGAAGTCACCTCAAATGTCATCATGAAACCAGCTGCAACTACTACTACTACTACCTACTACCACTACCACTACTACTACTACTACCTCTACTACCTACTACTACTACTACCACTACTACTACTACTACTATTACTACTACTACTACTACTACTACTACTACTATTCCTACTATTACTACTACTATTAATACTACCTGTAGCTGCCATTCATGTTTCACATTCATGTTTCATTCATGGTGCATCAACCTGTGATTACTTGGAATAGTTCTACCACCGTTTGACGATACGAGCACACTGAGTTTTCTCGTCTGATGGACCGTCCTTCTGGAAAAATCTTCCCATAAAAATACTCAATTTTCCGAGATGTCAGATCAAGAACAATTTTAGCTCACATAAAATTGCACCTTTTCAGATCTGTTATATAGCCATGCTTAGCGCCGTTGTGAGGTTTCTTACAGATGCTATATATATAGATATATACAAACATGCAAACATACTTATTGAAGGAGTTCCTTAAGCGTTTTGAAAGGACTTGTTCTCGACCCAAGGGTGAAATTTATCACATCATAACCAATCATGTGATCATAGTCATTCACTGCTTTACGGTTTTGATACTTTCTGGTCGAAATGTGGGTCTTCGATAAGTTAGTTTAGTGAACAACAAGACTTTTGCATTACTGCAGAAAATACACTGGCGCCAAATGCTCCATGCTGCGCATTCTGACGGCTTGTTATGGACCTCGTAATGATGATAGATTTTTACAGAAGCCGTTCCTAAACCCAGCTGTCAAAGTGCGGCTTCGTCAAACATTTGTTGCTGAGAACGGTCGCCAGAACTGGACGACTTATTATAGACTATCTGGGATTAATCGCAGCAACATTGTCGAGCTGCAAATCCGTGACAATCTATCATACCTTGTAACACTATGCAAACTCAGAGTAATACATATCCAAACTTTGCTAATATATGCTAATACGTCAACCATTTCCAAACTCTGCACTCTGCACGTATGCTTTCATTATTATTATTAGTAGTAGTAGTAGTAGTAGTAGTAGTAGTGGTAGTAGTAGTGGTAGTAGTAGTAGTAGTAGTAGTGGTAGTGGTGGTAGTAGTAGTAGTAGTAGTGGTAGTAATAGTAGTAGTAGTAGTGGTAGTAGTGGTAATAGTAGTAGTAGTAATAGTATAGTAGTAGTAAGAGTAGTATCATTATCATGTCTCTCTGCCTGACTTTTGGATTTTGACCTGGAACCGAACACCTTTTGCCTATCGATTTGGTTTTGACTGAGTGCCTGAGAATAAGCTAGTCCCTGTGACGTAGCTTTCGTTGGGCGTTTTAGAAATCTCGAGATTACAATTACAATAATAATACTTTTTAATAATAATAATAATAATAATAATAGTAATAATAATTGTTAATCTTATATTAGGTAAAAATAATATTTATATGATCTCTCAGGATCTAAAAAAATTCTCTGGAGAATGAAAATTATTATTATTGTTATTAAATAATAATAATAATAATAATAATAATAATTATTATTATTATTATTATTATTATTATTATTATTATTCATCGAGTCGCTGATGATTTCTGTTACAAGTCATGACAAAAGTTAATTGGAATTAGCAATCCATAGAAGAAGAATGGATTTCTGTTTTCTAATATTGCGACACGTACGCTCTGTTCAGAGCCAAACCAGGAGTCTTTTTGCGGCTATGTTTGGCAAATGTCTGAAATTATTCTACTGGGAATTGCAGACGCATATAGCAAAAAGCAGCGTCAAATTCCGAAGAAGCAATTAACTCGGTTTTTTGTGATCGACTGGTGACGCACTAGGCCTTTCATTTCAGCGTCCGGGATATAGACTGTAAATCATGTGAAAATGTTAGTCAACCGAGCCGGCTCTTTTCATTTATCTTTCAATTCCGCCGTCGATATCTTGTGTTTGGAACAGTATATGGTCGCATGTCATCGAACCCTTACCGCCACTACACCATCCACCTTGTGAATGGGCGGTAGCCTACCAGCCAGGCAGTCAAGTCTCAGACCTACATACTTATGTCGACAGTCAACCACGAAGAGAAGAATTATAAAATCAATTGGCTGGCGACGAATGCCTGTCTTCGTAATCGTAATCGTAATTCCGAGATTTGTACAGCGCCTAACGAAAGCCGCGCCGCGGGGACCAGCTTATTCCCAGGGGCTCAGTCAAAACAAAATCGATAGGCAAGAGGGTCCAGTTCCAAGTCAAGATCCAAAAGTCAGACGGAGACAGCGTGGCAGCTAACCTAGCATGGCACTGACCTCGTGGCTTGAAAGACATCCGGTGAGGTTATTGTGTGCTGCGGGCTTCATCGTCCGTCGCCTTTCCTCATTCTAGACGCACAAAGCCCAGGGACTTAGAACAGCGAGTCAACTGTCACCTCATCGGTTGGGCTCTTTCTTCAACATCCTTCAACCCCAGGACTTCACATTCGTCGACAGAGGATAAAGTTTAAAAATACCTCGGAATTTCTAATGTGCCACTTTCCTGTTTATATATTTATACACACACACACACACACACACATATATATATATATATAAACAGGAAAGTGCATGAAGGTCGGGCGTTTGTTTTACGTCCCTGACGATGTACTCCGCCGTTGGTCGCTATATATATATATATATATATATATATATATATATATATATATATATATATATATATATATATATATATATATATATATATATATATATATATATATATATCGTTACGAGTTGGAATACGTGTTCAGCGACAACTCAGTTCACACGTTCATTAAGAAACTCGCTTCGAGAGGTCCCAACTCGTAACACACATCAGCGTAAAACCTCCCATTTATATAGTCTTAAATCCCCTCCAAACACACCTTCAAACACTCCTTCAAAAGACAGGTGCATGACTCAAGCAACCTATCCTCTTGACCTTTTTCCCTTCAACAGACAGGTGCATGAGCACGTGAAAAGACTGTTGCAGGGCACGTGTCACCTTCCGATCTACCTAACCTTCCCTTATACACGTGCCCTCGCAACAACATATTCACGATTTTTGACACTGAAATAAACTTCAGCTGATAGCTGAATGCCAGCTGAAGTTTATTTCTGTTAACGGCGCAAAGAATAAGTCGAGTGAAACAAGAATGCACTTCAAGGTGTCCTATGGGTCTTTTCTCTTGGTCGATTATAGTGTCATACATACATAAATAAATGTATATATTCAGTTTATACGTATATGTAAAGTTTATATTTATGTGACGCTGTATAGTACGCATATGTATATGACATTCAAGCGTACTAGCGTTTTCTTTGATGGTCTATTCAGGCCCAGACTGACCGAAGGCTAGAAAGGTAGAAATGCCATGGAAAATTCAATTCCAACTTAAGCAGTTGATTTAACGAGAACGGCGAATAAAGGTAATGCCATTTAGTTTGTCGATTCTGTATTGTATTGCGCTGCCACCTGTTTTCCTAGACATGAATCGCCAGCAGACGAAGCGTCGCCAAGTCTTGGATACGGAACACCTCCATCTGTGACCAGGGTGCGTTTTGTAGTCGGAAGCAGTTGGCAGGAGACCTATTGTCTTGCCCTGCACATAATGACTTTCAAAAGGCGTCCAGTTACCGGGAATGGTCTGATCAGCGAAGAGGATGTTCAGCGTCATCGATATTTTTTATTATCATAACCGTGCTGTAGGGGTTTTAAGATCATATCGGTTAGATCAAATAAGTTTATATCAGTTCAATTGATTTCCAAGAAGATTAGATAAGATTGGGTCAGTAGAAATCAGGTAGGCCTAAGTTTAAGTCAGATCGATCAGATTTTGGATTGAACTATTAGATTAGCTTAGATTAGTTTGGATTGGATTAGATTAGATTATACTGAGTTAGATTAGATTAGATTAGACTAGATCGAATTGGATTGGATAGTATTGGATAATATTGGATAGGATAGGATTAGATTAGATAGGATTAGATAGGAATAGATTAGATTAGATTGGATTGGATTGGATTAAATAAGATTGGATTGGACAGGATTGGATTAGATATATAGCGACCAACGGAGTAGTACATCGTCAGGTACGTGTAACAAACGAATAGATTAGATTAGATTAGATTACTATAGAACGCACCTTTCTTGCAACTGCTCACGCAGTCACATAGTCCATCTTCATCTAATTCCCGATTTCTCTTCGGGTGATGTTTTTATCGACATCAGTTATTTCTCTCCATGGCTTTAACTCGTAGTGAGTTGGCACGAGTCAAATAGAAACAAGCATATCATCCACAGCCTAACTAAAAGGCCAAAGATGAACATTTTTACTGACAATAAAACATCAATCATTTGTTTTATCTTACAACATGATGTAGACCAATAGTAAACATCGATTCGTTCAATTTTGCAAAACCTTCACGTTGTTAGGTTTGTTAATATTGGCGGAAGAAATTTGAACTATGAATGACGGCGTTCTTCTCTTCGGATGGTTCCGATAATAAACGACAATTTTACATGGTTGTTTGAAGCCAAGATCACTCATTTGCATCTGTAATTATTCCTACAAATATTCATACATTTATAATTCTGTGCATATTATTATTTATTTATGTATTATTTATATATATAGACTAGATTAAATTGTTACAAAAAAGCATATATATAGTACCTACATATAAATAAGTATATATCTACGATCACGTTACTGTATATTTGTATACATTTATATAAACATGTGCATACTGGTAGCTTCGCGACTTCATCTACAGATATGCGTCGTTGATTATAGCGGTATAGCAGCTGCTACATCTGCTGCTATGTCTGATTTGAGCGATGAATTGTAGCAGCAATCAAGCAGCTGCTATTGTGCGCTGGTCCTCCTTCGACCTGCCCTTCTCCACCTCTACCCCAGCCAACCCTCATTCGCCCAACAACTCCTTCCTCCCCAATCTCGCGGATTGAGCAATGATGACGATTAGGCGGTATCTTTCCAGACGCTCATTTATCATGTGGGACGCAGACGCTTAGGTTTTTCTGTCTGTTTTCTTGGTGCAAATAACATCAGCTGCTAAATTACGATGTAGACTAACTTGGGACATGCTTAGTCGTTGCTCAGGCTCAACTGTCGTATATGCTCAGCTTTTACATGCTCAACTGTCCATCCATAATATACTACATGCTCAACTGTCCTTCATCGTAGACTACATGTTCAACTGTCCTTCAGCCATCATAGACTACATGCTCAACTTCCTTCATCATAAACTGCATGCTCAACTGTCCTTCATCTTAAACTGCATAACTGTCCTTCATCATAGACTACTTGCTCAACTATCTTTAATCACAGACTACGTGCTCAACTGTCCTTCGTCATAGATTACATGCTGAACGGTCCTTAATCCATCATAGACTACATGCTAAACTGTCCATCATAGACTACATTCTCAGCTGTCCTTCATCATAGACTACATGCTCAACTGTCCTTCGTCCGTCATAGACTACATTCTCAGCTGTCCTTCATTATAGACTACATTTACTCAAATGTCTCATGCTCATTGTGTCGCCCACCATTTTCTTGTAACTCTCTTTGCTTCTTTTCTTTATTAAGTGTTAGTTTCTCTTTGCGTGCTGTCACACCACTTGGTAAATAAAAGTTAATAAAAGCTTCATATAGGCTAACTAGGAAGGTAACGATAACACACGTTCTAAGACAGCTCTATAGATGTCTTCAGAAGCGTGGTACCTGACGATTGAAGCGCAAACAGGGCTACAACAATCTACCAACAAGACTTCTAAATTCCCTTGGTGAGGCCTTCTACCAACATTTGCAATACTGCTTGCGCGCAACATACGCTGCCATTTACTCACGAACTTGTTGTAACTACAAGATACCGAAATTCCTATGGCTTGGCCTTATGCGACCACTTGCAACATGCACAAAGTGCCCTGCAGTTTACTCAGTACATGTAAATTAGTTCCAAGGTTAGTTTCTGTGTGTATCATTAAACTTAATTATCATACGAAAGCGGTCAGTCAATTTGTCGGTGCTGTTCAACCTGTCGCAAGCAGCGAGTTATCTGTCTCTTCGTGACATTGACTGCCAGGAGAAAAATGATTTATACTGCTTCATGGCGTACTTATCTTTTTTCTTTTCTCTATTTCCTATTCCTCCTTTTGCATCCTTCCTTCATTCCTACTCCTTCCGTTCACCTCTTCCTACAATCCTCATATTCCTACTCCTTTACTTACTGTTCTTCTTACCCCTCTTCTTACTACTCTTCTGCCTTCTCCTCTCCGTTCCTTCCTTTTCTTTCTACTCCTCCTCTTCCTTTCTTCATCCTCATCCTACTCATTTTCTTTCTACCTTTCACCTTTTCCTAATTCTCCTCTTCCTTCACTCATTCCGTTGTTTTCTTCTCCTCCACTTCCTTTCCTCTGCCACTTCCTTCTCTTCCTTCTTTCCTCCTCTTCCAACTCTTCTTCCTTCCTTCCCTCTCCCAACTCTTCCTCTTCCTTCCTTTCTTGACTTACTGCTCCTCCTACTTCCTCTCCTTCCCACTCCTCTTCTGTCTTCCTCCCTTTTCTCTTCCTCCTCCAACTGCTTCCCTACTTCCGCATTCATTACATGAAGTCCAGTCATTTTGCTGCCGACTAGTTAAGAGTCCACGGCCCATGACTGTGTTAAGCGACTCGAAAGACTGCTTCGATTGATCTGTCGTAGTCTGAATGCTGAGAACCATCTATCTGCAGTGGCTCCGCTAAAAGATCGATCGCTAGAATCCTCCAAAGAATCAATGGGACACAGTTAATGAAGTAAGGCGGAGGAAAAGTACAGAAGTGAATCGAGGAAGTGAGGCATGAGTTGGCAATGACGGCTCCATGATTGCATGCGTGTTGGGGGACAAAAGCATTTCCAGAGGGGCACCACATTCTGGAAGTCCACCATGCTGGTCTGGGGGTCTTAAGATATTCCACAGGAACCCTTCTCTGCCACTCTGACGTCATGTCCCTGGTCACAGCCGTACTCTCATCAACGTAGATAAAAAGAAAGACATACTAATGGGCACCTATATTTCCAGCAACCCCGAACGAAAGCGCCAGAGAGCATCACAGTTTGCTAGCATCGAGCAAGCTTTCTGGAGTGGCTTAAGCAGCCCAGACAAATCTGGTTGCTATCAACGGACCCGACCTTATTGCCCAAGCTCAGAAGTTTGCTGACGCATTTGATGATCGGAAATTTAATTGTGCAACTTGTTTACTGGACCGCTTTAAGCAGAAACATGGAATTGCCTTCAAGTGCATTGCTGTCAGTCTCTTGACAAATGTCTCTTGGATATATTTATTGTATATAATCTGTACAAGCGTGGACTTAGTTAGGCTCAACACCTAATGTTGAGCCGTGGCTCACCGGCAGTGAGTAGACTTATCTGCAACAATTTTGTAGATGACTCGCAGATAAGTGTGGACATGCACTAGTGTATGTATAAAATATAAAAATATAAAAGATAAAAATATGAACTATAACAAACTAACAAGTGTAGATCAGCTCGATTAAATATGTAGACAAAGTGGTTTACACATTTTTATAGAGTATGCTATGTCTTTGGATGTCTATTGCATGTATGTACTATGTATTTGGCCATGTTTTTATGTATAGACTGTCCTTTGGACATGTTTCTTGTATATGCCTATATATACACTTTGTCTGGATAATTAGGTCTATAGTATGTATTTATATGCCTTTAGATATGCATCTTGTATATATATTATATATATTATACATATATTATGTATATTATATTATATGTATAGGCCCTATACAGATGTTGTGTTTTCTAACATGTTTCTTGTACGTGTATATGCTATGTTCTTGGACACAGCTCGTATATTCTTCGTGATGTTAATGCTGTAATCGAATTCTGCGTCCAGAACTCATACCAAACTTTGGACGAATTGAATGCATCGATATTTTCCCCTACACAGTGAGTGTGGACTTAAGTCGAGGTTCGTTACTCGTGAAACTCAATCAATAGCTGTGTCGATAAACATCGCATCACACGAAACTTCTCACAACAATTCCTTGAACGTCGGAAAGACGCAGTAGGCTTAGTTTTCTGAAGAGTCACTGACCTTCTGTGTGCACTGAATTGCATCGTATGGTTCAACAACGTATAGCACCCTCTCGTCTCGTATTGTATCATAGGCATGTCATATATCCGATCTTTTACTAGCGTGTCGTGTCTGCGCTGTAATAATTCATTAATCAGCTTATTAGTGATTAGTGAATTATTGATTTTGCAATTGTTGTATGTTATCGAATGTCAATGCATTGTGTTGTGTAGGTAAATTCATGTAACGCCTGCTACAGAACTTACATGTACACCTACCCTCAGGCGCTCTAGGCTTGAGAGCTCTCAAACCGTATTGAAAAGTCAATGGGAAAATTCTTGTGTCTCCTTTCTTAGCAATTAATGCTAAAAGAAACGAGTAAAATGGAAAAGACATTCGAAATTATGCGTAAGAAACAATAATTTAACAAAGCACCGACATTTCACATCACGCTCACTTGAATCAGCAATATGGTCTAAGAAGAGATGGTCTACCTTTTCTGCTTTTTCACAATAATAATTTTTATCGTACTGCCCTTAATTAGGCCCTTAATTATGAAGATTTATTACGATTAAAATCGACTTAAAACTTTCGGGAAAAGCAGATGAAAATAATTTTTACTGCATAATTTTCACATCCAGAAAAGGCATATATCTAATGAAAATCTCTTCAAATAAATCAATCGACAAAAGCATGGGGCGTTAGATCTTGGTCCGATAAGCTCACAGCTGCAGACGCTTTGCAAATTGGGCACATGTACGGTTTGTTTGTCACTGAATGAAGAAAAATAGTCTAATAAATAAGTCATTTATTAAGTAAAGTTCCCACTGTATGAACAATTTGTTTTTAAGTGATTAGTGAATTAATGAGTCTGCGATTGTCCAGACATATATCGCCACTAGATGAGATTGACTTTGTAATAATAGTAGCCTCTTCTACTAAAATACTTTGGGGTTCAACCTGTTGCTCTGTATGTCAATTCATTTCCGAACTGCTGGTGTGTGTGTGTTTGTGTGTGCATGTGTGTGTGCGTGTGCGTGTGTGTGTGCGTGTGTGTGTAGGTGTGATGTGTGTGTTCAATCATGCCTGTCCGCCAGCCTGCCTGCCTGCCTGCATGCCTGTCGGCCGGCCTTGAGGTAATAGCCTCCAAACCTTGTCAAGAACATTATCTGGGGTCAATAAACGATCGTCGCCTGATGCAGTTGACATTGCCTTTTCCTTTGAGAGTCGTAGTATTATACAAAGGATGGAGAATCCCCGACGCTTCTTGTTTCTTAATAGCGTCGCAAACGCTGGGTCCTTTCTCACTGACAAGGTCAGTTATAAGGACACGCTTGTAAGCGAATGCCTTTGGGATGCGGCCGGTGTGAATTACCAGGCTGCTACGACGAAGACGACGAGGAGGAGTAGGAAAGGAAAATGAGGAAGGAAGACAGAGAATTAAGAAAAGAAGGAGAAGGAACACAGAGGAGGAAGAGAAGAATGAGGAGAAGGAAGGAGGAGAAGGAAGAAGGGCGGTGGAAGAGAAGGATGAGGAGAACGCGGGGATAAAGGAAGGGGAGGAGGAGAATTACAGCAGAAAGAGCAAGAGGAAAAGGATAAGGAGGAAGAGAAGGACAAAGGTAGACAGAGAAGGAAGGGGAGAAGGAATGAGGTGAAAGAGAAGGGGGTGAAGAACAAAGGAAGAAAGGAAGAGGAGGAGAGAAGAATTACAGCAAGAGGAGAACGAGGACGAAAACGAAGAAGAAGGAAATGGAAGAGGAGAGGAGATGAAGATGTAAGATGAAATGGAAAAGCAGCAGAAGTGTGTGTCATAATGGACAATCAGGAAAATGAGGTATATATAGATGACGAAAGGGGAAGAAGTTGAGGAATGGGGAGAAGGAATTGGAGGAGTTGGAAGAGGAGGAGTTGGAGGAAAAACAGGACGTGTGGTGAGACACAGATAAGTAAATGGAGGGGCAGATATGGGCGTGGATGCCATGAAAGAAAATGGGGTACATTAGCAGATGGGCAATAAACTGCTGAAAGGGATGAAGATGTAGCAATGAGGACAGGTTTATGCTGGCAGTAAACACTGGAACAATGGAATTACTTGGACCTATCGTTAGGCGGATATGATCGTTTTCAGCGATAAACATCAAGACCTAGACGAGTCGGGTCACAAGAATATGTGTGTGCGTTATAGCCATATACATCCACGGAAAGATGTAAATAGAAATAAATTATGCGCTACATAAATCAGTGTTTCATTTCTGCTGATCCTTTCTGATCTGATTCTTACTTATAGGATTTAGTCTGATCTGATTAATAGAAATTGTGCCCTATGTAAATCAATATTTCGTGTCCTGAGTTCTGAAGATCTGAACGAGTTTAGAGCTCTACTTTATTATTAAAGTTTCAAGCTCGATTAAAAACTTTTCACGACTATATGTAAACGATGGAAGACAGGCGTAGCATGACTTTAGCTACAGAGCGTCACTGTCTAGAAATTTGCTACTTAATTCCCAAACAAATGACATTTCGAGGCTTAAACTTCCTATTTTCCTCTAGAATCGATTTTTTGGCCAGCTGTACTCTGCCAAAAAAGACGAACATAGAACAACTCAGTTCAATTATTGATTGCATCGATTTCGATTGGGCTGCATCGGATCAAAAAAGATCGGATCAAAAATTATCAGATAAGAAAGGTTCAGCTTAAATTAAATTCGATAAGAAAGGATCAGCTCAAATGAAATCCGACCAGAGAAGATCCGATTAGACTAGAAAATAAAAAACCGGGCGACTTGGTGAAAAATAACATGGTGCTGGAGAGAAGGCTTAAAGGGTCTGTCGCTTCTTGTGTTTTGTGCATACCAAAAGAGCCAGGTCGAGATCGATCAACCGCAGGACAGATGCTGATGGCGTCAAAAGCAACGAGACGACAGCCATCTCATTACTCGGTTATATTAAAAGTTCGGGAAACGCTGGCTTCAGTTATGCGCCAGCTCTCGATTTTTAGACTCCACCAGAAACACAAGTAAACACAAGAAACGCAAGAAGTGTCTAAGCTCTTCAAGAAATCCCACCCTCATCAGTCTTCCTATTTCTCTCAGCTTATACGCAACGCAAATCTCCTCTTCCCTCCTCTCTCTGGTCTGCTGACAACCGGACTTGGTTTCTCGGCACGTCATCTTTGGACAATCCCACGGACTTGACGCAGCGCTCGTGAATATGCTGGTGCCCTGCGCTTAGCTTTTAAGTAGCGCTTTGTAAATTTAGAATTTACATTTACGATTGCGATTACGAAGTAATTGCAGCGTCTCTGCATACTTACCAAATAATTCTTAAACTTCAACCAAGTCAAATGTTTATTTACCTTTTCTTCTGAAGGGTCTATCTCAGACATCAATCTGTTCAGCATACATTTTCAAACTATCTTAAAACATACTTGTTCAGATCCGTAAGATAACCATGTATGCATCGCTTCAGAGAGATGCTTAAAGGCGCTATATTAATTGTTTTGATACACGTGTATTTGAAATCTTGACATCGTCATTACAAAGAGCAGTTAACCGCAACGTCCTTGCACGCTACCGATTATTTTTAATTTCAACTAATTCGGGTGTTTATTTACATTTTATATAAAACTTTCGTATGAAGTTAGACATCATTTTATATATATATATTTATATATATGTATATATATATATATGGAACTATTTAAAATGGTGGCACGTTGGCTTTTGCGCAAATTTGCTATCTGAGCGGCTCTGAAGCAATACTGAAACAGCAGTTTCATTCCTCTCGCTGTTCGCTGCAGAACAGTTATTACGCAATCGATCTGACAGAAAGACACGAGACTGGCCGATCACTACACAACACAGGACAGAAAGCAATTATTAAAATTGATTTGACGTTTTTGTGAGAAATTTTCCTCACGAACTCTTCACTTCCTCCAGTCAGCTTCGCTGGGTCGACGTTGCGTGAGAAAATTCGGTATCGAATTAGACTTTCAGATTGTCCAGGGCGGCGTTCATCCCACACTATATCGCAGAACATCAACCAGTCGTTGGCATATTCGTGTATGTGGCCTGTAGTGTTATTTTAATACAAGTCGTTGGCATATTCGTGTATGTGGCCTGTAGTGTTATTTTAATACAAGTCGTTGGCATATTCGTGTATGTGGCCTGTAGTGTTATTTTAATACAAGTCGTTGGCATATTCGTGTATGTGGCCTGTAGTGTTATTTTAATACAAGTCGTTGGCATATTCGTGTATGTGGCCTGTAGTGTTATTTTAATACAAGTGGTTGACATATTCGTGTATGTGGCCTGTAGTGTTATTTTAATACAAGTCGTTGGCATATTCGTGTATGTGGCCTGTAGTGTTATTTTAATACAAGTGGTTGGCATATTCGTGTATGTGGCCTGTAGTGTTATTTTAATACAAGTGGTTGGCATATTCGTGTATGTGGCCTGTAGTGTTATTTTAATACAAGTCGTTGGCATATTCGTGTATGTGGCCTATAGTGTTATTTTAATACAAGTGGTTGGCATATTCGTGTATGTGGCCTGTAGTGTTATTTTAATACAAGTGGTTGACATATTCGTGTATGTGGCCTGTAGTGTTATTTTAATACAAGTCGTTGGCATATTCGTGTATGTGGCCTGTAGTGTTATTTTAATACAAGTGGTTGGCATATTCGTGTATGTGGCCTGTAGTGTTATTTTAATACAAGTGGTTGGCATATTCGTGTATGTGGCCTGTAGTGTTATTTTAATACAAGTCGTTGGCATATTCGTGTATGTGGCCTGTAGTGTTATTTTAATACAAGTCGTTGGCATATTCGTGTATGTGGCCTGTAGTGTTATTTTAATACAAGTCGTTGGCATATTCGTGTATGTGGCCTGTAGTGTTATTTTAATACAAGTCGTTGGCATATTCGTGTATGTGGCCTGTAGTGTTATTTTAATACAAGTCGTTGGCATATTCGTGTATGTGGCCTGTAGTGTTATTTTAATACAGCTTTGCATGGACGAAAGCAACCTCGTCAATCAACCAATTCAAGCCAGCGTTGCATTTCATTAGCATGAAAAACAGACCAGCAAGTGGAAACTCCATTCAATTTTCCCAGAAAGCGGAGTCCATGCGGCCTGTAGATAACCAATAGCTTCCATCAGTGGCCAATGCGGGCGCAACGAACGCGACAGTCGGAGTTGACTTATTTCATAATCATTGTTTGTAAGTCTATCCCTGTCTTCTTCTCTCTCTCTCTCTCTCTCTCTCTCTCTCTCTCTCTCTCTCTCTCTCTCTCTCTCTCTCTGTATTTCTCTATTTTTGTCATTAAATTGGTCCCTCCCTCCCTCCTTCTCTTTCTTCTACCTTTCTTCTGATTTTAATTTTTCTTTCTCCTTTTTTCTAGTCTTTCTTCTTCTGTTGCTCACATTCCCTCTCCTCTTCCTTCTTCCCTTTCCTCCGCTTCGTCTTACTTCATATTTCTCTTCTGCTTTCTTCTTCTTTCTTCTTCCTTTTGTTGACGTTCTCTGCTTTGTCTCATCCCTTTTCTTGTTCTTGTTCTTCTTGTTCTTCTTCGTCCTTCATTCTACTCTTCTTCTCTTTCTTTTTCTTCTTCTTTCTTCTTCTTCTGCATCTGCTTCTCCTCCTCCTCCTCCTTCTCCTGTCTTTCTTCTTCTTCTTTACCCTTCCCCTCTTCTTCCTTTTCTTTCTTCTTCTTCCTCCTTCTTTTTCTTTTTCTTCTTCGTGTCTTTCTTCACCCTCCTTATCCTCCTTCTCTTCGGTGTCATCATATATTAATCACCTTCTCCTCCTACTTCTTCTCTCCCATTCTAGTGTTCTTCGTTTCATTCTTCGTTCTTCGTCAAACTCCATACATCTGTGCAGAAGGTCACGTCTTGAGCAGACAAGCGAGAAATCCATTCAACCGTTCTTTTCATTGCGACAGGCGTCGGTCTGCACGGATGTCGGGGAAAGACAAATTGCTCTCTGAGAGCGATTCCAAAAGGCGCGAAATGTCAAGGAAACAATGCTACAGAATGATCTGCCCCCCTGGTTCTGTTATTATGTCAACAAGAGCACTTTGCTGTCAATGGACATCGCTACATCATTCATCTGATTAAAATTCTTTTGCTCTTCGGAACATTTATTGACAAACCAATCATGCTAAAACGACAGATAACCGGAACATTTATTGTAGGAGTCAGAAACTTTTTGACACCAAGAGAACGTGAGAGTTACGCATCTACGTAAGGAGTTCCATAGAAGACAAATCGACTCTCGCTTGATGACACCTGGTGCACGGTGATTATCAACAGGTGTCTTGCACAACCGAAGGCTGTCCAATAGATTTGTTCCAAACCAAAAAAACGCAGTATTCAACTGCGGGAAGAGGATGGACACAATGGGAATAGCGTCCTTAGTTGCTACCGGAAAGACGAAGTATCCAAAACATCTTTCCAGTAGCAAGTATACAAAGAAACTGTATATTTTTTTGTAGTGAGAAATTATACAATTTCGGAAAAATTAACAGCATTTTTCTTTTTTAAATTTTAATCTTTATGTTTGAGCCAATAACTCTGCAGACAGACAGACAGACAGACAGACAGGCAGGCAGGCAGGCAGGCAGGCAGGCAGGCAGGCAGGCAGGCAGGCAATCAGGCAGGCAGACCTCATTTTGCTTACTGTTCTGGATGCTAGCAATTTTGATGGCGGGGTTGTGCAAAAAGGTTAACACAAAAGTTAGAATTTGTGTGTTTGTTACTGAGAATAAAAAACGCGAACTGACCGAATCTGCTGCAAGCATGACTCCACTTTGGCGCACGACATAGTTCTGTATCACACCCCACCCCCATATATATATATTGATTTACGAAACCACAGCATTTTCTATATGTATATATATAAAAGGTTTGTTTGAATAATGTATGCGGCTTTAAAAGTGGTGTGTGGATAAAGGTACATATATAAATTCATAGAGAAAAAGAGGGGTAAGATCGATGGTAAATGAAAAAAGAGTATAAGAGCGCTGTAAGAGAGAAAGAGGGGTAACGAGACAGCTATTGAAAAGCGAGGTCATCAGCAACACGGGCACACGGGGACAAAAGCAGAGAATGACAGTAATAGAAGAGACAGATGGGCAGAGACACACGGACAAAGACACACGGACAGAGACACACGGACAAAGACACACGGACAGAGACACACGGACAGAGACACACGGACAAAGACACACGGACAAAGACACACGGACAAAGACACACGGACAAAGACACACGGACAAAGACACACGGACAAAGACACACGGACAGAGACACACGGACAGAGACACACGGACAAAGACACACGGACAAAGACACACGGACAGAGACACACGGACAAAGACACACGGACAGAGACACACGGACAGAGACACACGGACAAAGACACACGGACAAAGACACACGGACAAAGACACACGGACAAAGACACACGGACAAAGACAACGAAGAAAGAATAAAGAATGATAGAAAAACGGAAACCAAGAACGAATAAAAGAAAGGTAGAAAAAGTATGAGAAAAAGAGAAGAGAGCGATTCGGTGACATTTCAGGAATATCGAATATAAGCTCGATAAGAATATAAGATCCTTTAGGATTATTCAGGCCTATATTAAACATTTATACGTATGAATTGAAAAATCGAGGAGAACTACCAAGTGATTCTGTTATCATAAGCTGTAAAGGATTATACAGGCATACATATATATTAAATATATCCATTTAATTGCAAAAATGAGATTTACTGCTAATGGATAATACTGGAATTGCTGCCACGAATTTGCTCAGCTTCTTATAAGACGCCGTTCACGGGGATCTTGAAATATATATTCACGTAATTTTCAGTTCATCTCAGTTTCGACTTCACTGCATTAAAGGACTCCAACTGCGCGCAGATGTTACATCGATTGCCTCGCCCTTCGTGGCTTCATTTGCCTTCGCTATAAATTTTATATGGCTCGATCGCTTAAGTGGTCACCCTTAGCACCACCGATCGAAATGGACTCCTCTTACAATGGGTTTCTGCTTATGAAACGGCCATCTGCCGCTTGGGGGTGCGGCAGTCACTCTGGTTGCGGTTTCTGATAAACGGATTAAGGTTTATAGGTTAGTCACCCGATTCGAAAGTAAAACTGGAATTGGAACTGGAACTGACGCAAACACTATACAAAGTTCTTTAAATTATGATTTTATAAAGTAGGTTTGCTTATTGATTTACAGATTTAATGGTGTCCATTAAGGTATGCGATGAAGATGAGATGATTCTAAGTGTTTGCGACCATCAATTCATATATGGTGTGTTATTACGTTTTTTATCGGGGTCGAAATGGTCCCTCATGAGTCATAAACAAGAAATTAGGTTATCATTATCATTAATAATAATAATAATAATAATATTGATAGTAATAATAATAATAATTATATATAATAATAATAATAATAATAATAATAATAATAATATAACATTAACAATAATAATAATAATAATAATAATAATAATAATAATAATAATAATAATAATAATAATAATAATAATATAACATTAACAATAATAATAATAATAATAATATTATTATTATTGTTATTATTATTACTGTTAATGTTATGTTATTATTATTATTATATTATTATTATTATATTATTATTATTATACATACATATATACATACATACATACATACATGCATACATACAGGCATACCTACATGCATACATAATTACATGCATACATGCATGCATGCATACAGACATACTAATATACATACATGTGTATATGCATACATTTATATACATACATACACATACATACAGAAAGACAGATAGACGGACAGACAGACATATTCCTGTATGTCGCATTTGGGTAATTGGCGCCGAGCAACAACTTAATCTGACTCTGAAACTGAATTTAGCGAAACGGTTTCGGTGCAATCGATTTATCGATCGTATGTCCAACCAACGACGACGCATATCTACACTTATTACAACGACGACTACGACAACGACGACTACGATGATGACAACGAAGTAGATACATACATGCCTATATGAACACGTAGGCATAGATCAAGTTGTATGCATCAATGTATGTATGCATGTATGTATATAAACTATGTATGTGTGTATGCATGTACTTATATATATATTATATATGTATGTATGCATGGATGTATATATATTATGTATGAATGTATGCATGTATATATATATTAGAATATATGCAGTATATATGTATGTATATAGTTATGTATTTATACATGTATTTATGCATGTATGTATGTCTTGTATGTATGCGTGTATGGTGTATCTAGATTTATGTAATTGTAATTTAAATATTTATATAACACCGCTTCAAGAGAAACCAGGCAGAGCTGAACAATGTTAAATGTCACAAAGAACAGGAAGCTTATCCGTTAGCCAGCAACTAGAAAAGTCCCTAATGGTGGGCTGTCGCTGAATCAAACCAATGGATTCCCATCCAAAATTAACAGATGGCGCCCTGTTGATTGACAGCTTCCGAACCGCGTTGCATCAAGGACAATGAACGGCATTCAAGTTGGTCCGTAATTGTGGACTCAACGTCCTTCCTATCCTGACACTCCTTCTTCCTCTTGTCTCTCTCTGCTCTCCAACCCCAAACACCACCCCCCATAGCTGCCACGCTCTCTCGGCTTGACTTTTGGATCTTGACCTGGAACCGAACCCTCTTTGCCTATCGATTTTGTTTTGACTGAGCGCCTGTGAATAAGCTGGTCCCCGCGGCGCGGCTTTCGTTGGGCGCTGTAGAAATCTCGGGACTACGATTACGATTACGATTTACAGTTGGTAGATGATGCGAAGTCAGGACATCTCTTGATCCAACACATCGGCGCAGGACATGCAACTGGTTGGTCGTAGAACCTCTTCGTAGTGGACGGTTGATGTCATTCCAGAGGCTCTTCTTGTCATTCCGTCGCCAAATCTAATTAACATTTTGGATTTAGATACTTGCCTATCGCCTTTTAAGAGCCTACAGAGGCGTTATGCACATGTATGTATGTAATATATGGGCTACAGTTGCTGCAGTTTTATGCTCACAAGCAGTTTACGCCCGCCATTGGTGACTTATTTCCTTACTGATGAACTCATAGTTCTTTATGAACTTTAGCTCATTTTAGGCTAGCGCTTGCAACGTTTTTGTGAGGCACCAAAATGTGTCGAGATACTTACTCACTTACTTACAATCAGTCTGACTACTGACTCATTACAGGCCTATGTCTAAATTTATATAATGACTCTGCTACTGAATCTTCTTACTTCTAAGATATTGTTTTTGCCAACCCATCTGCGTCTACGCATTTTATACAGGACAGGCTTTATTTACTGCTTTTGAACCGTGTGTGAACATACTGCGTGATATTGCATTCAGCTATTACTCCTTTGTGAGTTTCTTAGTGCCTTTATGAAGATCCTAAAATGCGCTATATAAATAGCCAGAAAATACATGCACATGTACATACGCACATACATACTTGACCACATATATACATACATATAAACATACATACATCCGCTATCGATTCGTGCGAGGTGTTTGTTGTATGTCGTGCGTTGGTGATAGAGCTCAGTCAGCTCGTGTGTTTAAAGATGATCTTATTTACCAGCGATTCTCATGCAGGAGTAGTTTGTTCTGTAAGAGGCGCTATATAAGTTATCAAATACAATACAATACATACATGCAATATACACAAAGTCAGACTCAATCGCGTGGCCCTGAGTGAACGAAGCCACGCAAACGAACCTAAACTTAATTACAAACACAACCGACGTGATTCAAGTTGTTACCCGATGCTGAAGCGGTCTACGCAAACGAGCTCCCTAACGAAGAGATTTCTCCGCTTCGATAATTCTGCATGCAAATGACCATCGCTAATAGCAGCAGCAGCAGCAGCAGCAGCAGCAGCAGCAGCAGCAGCATCTACAGTGTATGAGAAGCCATCCTCAGGCACTGGTTCGTCCACTCGTCTTTTTTACAATGTCATTGTCTCACGCGCGTTCTGTTACACATAAATGTAAGTAATTTTTGCGCATACCGTCTACCGATGCAGGTTTTCACCCCCGGCCCCTTGTTTCCTATTCCTAAGTTTAAGATGTTATGGGCGGGGCTAAACGCCGAGAATGACAACATACAACTTCTCTCATAAATATTTACAACATTTATGATATTTTTAATATTTATGGCAGAAATGTGTTGGCTCGAAGCAAAGTAAATAATATAAGATTGCGGAAAATTTGGTTTCGTAGCTTTAAAATAAAAATCCGTTTTGGGGTC
The DNA here is from genome assembly GCA_964023275.1 of Norana najaformis. Lineage (NCBI taxonomy): Eukaryota > Metazoa > Annelida > Clitellata > Crassiclitellata > Hormogastridae > Norana > Norana najaformis. The sequence continues at coordinate 29,847,193 of OZ029921.1, forward strand.
CTTTATTGCAAAACCAACTTTCTAAAATTTTGTACGAATTAAGAATCTTTGTGGTGGGATGCTTTAAATGAAAACACCCCCAATCTCATCATATTTCAATAGCAATAAATATGTCATATTTCACAAAAATCTCACGCCTCTTACGTCAGGTTAATTTTTAATTTTTAACACCCTTATAGTTTAACTTATAGAAAACTTTCTTCCACTTAAATCAATTTTCCGAACATAAATTATCACTTATCAGCAACATGCTATCTTTCGCAACCGGAACTTTAAAAGCAACTGATCTGTAAATAATCGGGACTTAAGCTGCACATTGTGCCAATTTTTTACAGATGGCGTTCCAAATTAATGTAATGTAACATAACGACGTGAAGTAACGTAACAGAATGTCTTCATCGGCGCTTGAAGGAATACATAGAACGGAAAAGCAGCAAAAATAATTTAATTGAACTCAACGGGTCACATGAGCAACAAGATTCGTCTTTGCGACATGTAAGCTCACCTTATCTCTATCGGTAACGTGTGTTAGCTCACCTTAGGTCGTTCGGTAACGCGTGTTAGCTCACCTTAGGTGTTAGCTCACCTTAATAAAGTGAGCATTAAACATACCAGAGTCTCTGCTTCGTCACACAGGCGTGTTGCAGAAACATAGCTAAGTTACATAATAAGGGCTTTTAAGTCTTTCGGCAGAAATTTCATCGCTAGCCAGTCATCCTTACATTTGTTAGTTTGAATGAACGAAATCGTTGGTCACTTTCGCTCCTCCAAAGTCTGAGTGTTTTGGTCCAACTTCAATAATCTGGTTCAGTAAACGTCTAATAGTTAAGCTACCGACCAGTTTCATTAAGTTTGTGTTATAAACTGCCCAATTATGTCGCATCGCATGACCTGGAAAGTGGGCGAACGGAATAAGCGAAATATTCACCGTGTCTATGGTATTTGGCTGAATAGGTCCACGATAAGAGGGAGGCGTGCAAGCAGAAACACGACAGGGCGTCATTTGAGATTGTAATAAGTGCTCTGTGTCTCGTGTGCAACCCTGGCGGCGCTATAGAAATTGGTTGAAAGACGTCTGCGTGGCGTTTTTCTGTCAATCCGATCGAGTGGCTTTAATAACGACCACGAAGAATATCTTCGCCGTAAGATACCAAAAAAGCAGCTTAGGCGACAACAGAAACTAGCTATTGCAAATTCACGAGAACGCGAGAAGAGGCTGTGTAGTAGAGGCCTTTGACAAATTGGAAGCATCGCGTAAGTGGTCACATAGTGGCATCGAGATTTGCAAGTGTGGCGGAAAACAGGCAAACGATCTGCGTAGGCATCAAATTTTGTCGCTTCGTGGTTCGATTCTTCGAAGCGACAGTTGATTCCTTCCCAGAAAGAAATCAGACTTGTGTAAAAGAAAGCTGTCCGTGCACGAAAACACAACTGCAACCTTCCAAGACAGTGGTTAAACTGAAGACATAGGATAATAAAATGGTTGACTCAGTCGGCTTTGAAGGCGGGAATCACGGTAAAACCATCTATCGTCACCTAAAGTCTGTTATGTGCGAACAGCTGTTGAAATTTGCAGAATTTATTAGCCTATTAATTGTAGAGCTGTTAGGTCATTCATAGCCTTGTTCGTGATTAAGCACAGTTTGTAGGTGATCCGCTGAGGTACTCGCAACCAGAGCAGGTTATTGCGCTGCAGATCAATAGCGTGATTGGGGATCTCAGCCACAGAAGAGATGGACAGCAAAGTTTAGCACCTACTGTATCCGCACTGGCAGGCTCGCTAGCACGCTGTTGCAATAGTCGACCCTGAAGACCACAAAGCTGTTGACCCAGGTGACAGCGGTTGAGGTAGGAATGAATTTGCGGATGGTTTTAATACGAAGCAGTTGGTAGAAACAACCTCAAACGAGTTGACTCACGTGGGCGGACATAGTCATACTGCTTTCGAAGTGGACTCCAAGGCTGCGGTAATGTCAGCTGGTCGAACTTCGGCATCACTGAGGGCGAAGGTACTACCGTCGATTAGATGGCGACTAGATGTCATCTACTCTGAGATGCGTTCGATACACAGCAGCACTCTTTGTTTCAGTTCAGCTGTTTGTGATGGCTCACGGAAGAAGTAAAGTTTGTGTAATGTAATCGAAAATCTATAAAGCCCCACTTCAAGATAGACTCCGCAGAGGCGAAGACTCTTTTGACAATTTGTGTATCGTCCGCATGGCAATGGTGATGGAGACTATATGATTGTACAATTCTCTCCACATCAGCCGTATATATTGCAAATAGTAGGGGTCAATCACTGATCCTTGTGGAACACCGCAGGCGACTTAATGCAGACGAGGACATGTATGTCTCTCACACATCTCTCGAAATTATAATGCAATAGAAGGAAAATCGATCTGTTTGACTATCGTGGGTTTCCCTAGTGTGTCGAAAGATGGGATAAAAAAGTAAATGAGTGATAACTTTACCTTACTTTACCTTACCTCTCTACCAGGTCTTTCCAACCAGTGTGCGATTTGTAGGGAAGGAAGAACATGCCACTCTCTGGTTCAAACTATTCTTCATTACGATGCATTCTTCACATGCAGTTCGCTCCTGGATATCAGTCTCACCCTCTCACAATGCTTCCAATCATAAATTCCGCTGCGTCCATAGTCCTTCCCTATCCTACTGACCGATCGGTCGGTCAGTAGGATAGAGGAGGTTCCTTAGCCTTGAACTAGAGATGGAGACATGCAGAGAGACGGAGACAGGCAGAGAGAAAGAAAGAGACAAGCAGAGACAGAGACAGGCAGAGAGACAGAGACAGACAGAGCGACAGAGACAGACAGATAGACAGAGACAGGCAGAGAGAGAGACAGGCAGAGAGACAGAGAGACCGAGACAGACAGAGAGACAGAGATAGACAGATAGACAGAGACAGGCAGAGAGACAGAGACAAGCAAATCTGCAGATCAGTTGGTCGTTTATGCGTTCATCAGAGAACAGTAGTCATCCATCAAGAAAAAATTCGTTCGTTAGACAACATTGCTAAGGACGCCGCCATCTCTCCGTGGAGGCAATCGCTGATGTCATATAACGGTGGCATTTTGACATTTCCCAGACTGAAGTGAAAGGCTGTGATTAATGGCGGCTCGAGGAAAAGCATTGCGCAGGCAGAAACCCTTTCACTCTGACAAATTACTATTAGGCCGAGTCACTAAGGTTACGTATGGTAGTCCAGGACATGATACCACGGCACTCTAGCGGGAGATGAAGATTGGCTAGCCTGCCCTAGGTCCAGCAACGGGGTTCGTACACAAATGGTGAGGACAGGAAGACTAAATGATAATCCGCAAAAGCATGGTCTGTACAAATGAAAGGTCTAATAAGGAAAGTCTTCGTCCATTTTTACGAGACTGCAAAATTAATGAGCTTAGGCTACCTCGCATTTACTATCGAAGGACTTCAGCGACTCTAAGTAATTGGTTTATGCCAAAAGACTTATATCAGAAGTCACTGCTTTGTGCCAATAAGCTTGTGCCACTGATCTGCTAAAGGCTTACTCTCAAACTGGGTCCAGAACCACTAGCCCCGCAAAAAAACTGGCCATGACTACGAATTTAGAGGGAATTAGCCTACTTCAGCGACTCTAAGTAATTGGCTTACTGTGATTAGCCCATCACTAAGATGTGTTCAGAGTTTCTCGGGATGAAGCAAAACATTGAAACCTGCGACAAATTAACTCTTATTACTATAGGGCCTACTACACAATACTAGACCTCTTACTTGAAACTGAGCTTATATATATATATAATTCTTCCTTACAGTGTTTTTTTCTAGAAAAAAGGTTCCGGAACTGAACAATTATGGTAATCGCTCCATAGCCATAGCTGCCCCACCACCCTGGAATAAACCCCCAAGAACTGCGACAGTTACCTGACCCATCATACAAACTCACCTATGCTCCGCCGCTTGCAATTTGTACATTGACCTTTCACTCAAAACTGGAAACATTCCTCTGTCACAGATCCTATCCTGACTCACCTTCTTCCTCTTATCCCTCTTTTCGCTCCAATCCCAAACATTACCCACCGTAGCTGCCGCGCTGTCTCTCTGCGTGACTCTTGGATCTTGACCTGGAATCGAACACTTTTCCCTATCGATTTTGTTTTGACTGAGCGCCAGTGAATAAGCTAGTCCCTGTGACGTGGCTTTCGTTGGGCGCTGTAGAAATCTTGGGATTACGATTACGATTACGATATGGCACCAAAACTGACACAATAAATGCCTGGCTCTTGCATACTTGAACAAATTGGTTTCCCTGACGCAGCTTTCGTGTGATGCTGAGAATTATCGGAGGTTTAAAATTACACTTACTTATCTGTGTGTGCGTGTTTTTGTACTTGTCTGTGTTTCTACTGTATCTGTGGATGTTTTGTGCTTATACACTTACCTGAAACCTAACTAAATCTTGCCTTAACGAATCTGTCTTCATTTGGCGCCTGGGAATGCCGGCTCTTTTTGTATTTGGCGCGTTGAATTTATAAGAGTTTATGACCAAGGGCTTCTATAAACCTCGACAAACCGATGTAGACTGGGAGGCGCCTCATTATCGGAGGCGCCAAGACATTTTAAGAGGAACGGAAGCTTGGTTTTTGCCGTAGATGAATCTCAGACGGACTTCCTTCCGCCGAAAGGAAAGTTCCATTAGGGAACACAAAAAATCGGATCGTAATATGTGCATATATAAAGACTACGGATGGATGGATGGATGGATGGATAGACGGATGGATGGACGGACGGATGGATGAATGGATGGATGGATGGATGGACGGATGGATGGATGGACGGACGGATGGATGGATGGACGGATGGATGAATGGATGGATGGATGTTTTGGATTTTCCTCTAATCATGATTATTTTACACTATTATACATGTGAAAAGCAAACGACAAGTGTATAGAGTTTTGTGTTTGCCTCTATATTCTATTGAAGTCCATTTTGTTCTAATCTAATCTATTTTGTTCTATTCTGTCCCATTCGGTTCTGTTCTATCCTACTGCATCTTAGGGATGGGCCTCTGCAGGACATCACATGACGCATCTATCCATCCGTCCGTCATCCATCCGTCCATCCATCCATCTATCCATCCATCCATCTATCTATCCATCTTTCCATCCATCCATCCATCCATTCATCCATCCATCCATCCATCTATCCATAGATCTATCTATTCGTTCATTCATCCATCCATATCAGATGTATCAGTGAGCAGATGCATGAATGAACGGATGGTTCATCCATAGATCCATCCGTCCATCCATCCATAAAAATTTCTAGGAGAAATACATTTGAGGTTTGCTTGTCGCACCACTTTTTTGTAAACTTTTGGATACGCCGCAGAGTATTTATGCAATTTTAGTCGTCATTTGCAAAAACATTTCTCTTTGTTCAAATTTCAGAAAAATCCTGATCGAGGGTAGAGTGATCAGATGTGATGCATCTTCAGCAGCAGAAGCAGAAATTACATAACTAAGATGGCGCATCCAAGCGACATCGATTTCTGGAGCACTTCGTTGCCTAGCAACGCCAGTGTCTGCTATGGCAACACAACCGCTCAGAACCACTTCAACGACAACGTTCGTCAGTTGGCCGTCAAGTATACAACGACAGTTTTCTGCCTGGCAACGTTTCTATTCGGCATTGTCGGCAACACACTGACAATCTACGTCATTGTCAGAAACTCTGCCATTCGCAATAAATCCGTCAGCAACTACTACATCCTGAACCTGGCAGCCGCCGACGAACTGTACGTCGCGACGCTGCCGTTCCTCTGCTACGCAACGTTCTCAAACGACTGGATCTTCGGCGAGGTCGCCTGCAAGCTGACCTACGTCTTCCGCGAAAGCAACAAGTGGGCTAGCGTACTTACCCTGATGGCACTCAGCATCGACCGCTTCCTAGCCACCTACCACAGCTCCACCCGGTACCGCCAGATCAAGGTCGGCGTGGGCCTCTGCGTCGTCATCTGGACGGCCAGTCTGGCCGGCAGCTCTCCGTATCTGATCTACAGCCACTCGGTCCTTGGTTCGGACGGACGGCGCAGCTGCTGGACCCTCAGCATGAAGCAGCTGCCGACGCGTGCCATTCGCGAGCTATGGGTCTACGGCAACCTGACGTTTGGGATGCTCATACCCTTCGCGGTCATCGGGACGTTTAACGCGCTGCTGCTGAGGCGGATGAGGCGACTGGCGCGATCGGCAGCAGACCGTAACGGCCATTCTCGGTCGCGCATGAATAGCAGCATGTTCCGTCTAGTGCTGGCCATCGTAATCATCTTCATGGCCTGCCAGCTTCCGTACCACATAATCGAAATACTTTCGCTGCACTTTTTTGAGATGCACACGGTGAAGAACGTCGTGCCGAGCAAAGCGGTCGCCACCAACTTCACCTATTTCAACGCGATCGCTCAGATTCTTGTGTTCATCTCCAGTTGCTGTAACCCCATCGTTTACGGCATCTTCAATAAGAACTACCGTAAGTATCGATTCATCATCACCTTGGCTATTGTCTGTAAGAATCGCAAAGAACAGCAGATGTTGGTGGTGCGCAGTCAGAATGCTTGATTGATCACCTGTCAAATGCCTACAAGAGATTATGAGACGAGGAGTCTTGTGAGCATGAAGACATATAGGCCGATAAAAGAATAGGCTGGTGCGCATTCACTCATGTTGTTTCGGCAGGCGTAAGGATTGATAAGGAAATTTTTTAGAATGGCTATGTTTTGATGAGCTCTTTAGAAGGGCGATTTGATAAATATTTATTAGAACCACATATTGATGAGCTGTTTAGAAGAGCGATGTTCATAAACTACATAGAAGCCTTACTGTAGGTAGGAATGCCCCATCGCTGGACACATTCAAGTCACGACTCAAGACAATCTTTTTAGGATATCTTATGACTGCAGTTGATTTTTGAACCCTTGTACAGCGCCCTTTTCTTCGGCCTCGGCTGTGCTACGGCGCTATATAAATTGTCTTATTATTAGGCGATGTTGATAAAATGTAAGTAACGGCTGTTTGTTGATAAATTGCTTTGAAGGAGTATTTTGATAGACGTATTGTCAAGTGAACTCCCCGAACGGATACCCTGCCTTATGAACGAAGTAAATGTCTTCAGGATCTGGTGGTGGTGGTGGTGGTGGAGGTGGAGGTGGAGGTGATGGTGGTGATGGTGGTGGTGGTGGTGGTGGTGGTGGTGGTGGTGGTGGTGGTGGTGGTGGTGGTGGTGGTGGTGGTGGTGGTGGTGGTGGTGGTGGTGGTGGTGGTGGTGGTGGTGGTGGTGGATCGGAATAGGACGAGACAGGCTAATCGTCTCAGGTTCGTCGGTCTGTTAAGTCCATGGCAGCCGAGTGCAGTCGGAGGATTCTCAGCCTTTGTCACACGACGCCCGTTCGACCGTCATTAGGCCGTCAAGAAGAAGATACAAGTCACGCTATGTCAGTCAAGCTCAGACTGAATGAGAGACATACCAACAGGCATACAGGCAGACAGACATAAGCCTACTACATTAACAGATGGACCCATTGACTAATTTTGTCAGTCAGCAATTCAGTTTGATCTACCGATTGACTGACTGTGACTGATTGACAGTCACACAAACACACACACACAAACACACACACACAAACACTCACAAACACACACAAACCCACACACACAAACACAGACTGGTCGGCCTATAGAGCTGTCGCCGCTTGAAGAACCGCTTTCTCCTTTGTGCTGCCGAGCGTCTGCCGCCTACCGTCAATTGGCGAAGCGTCTGTCATCGCTGCAAGGATGAATGGATCCTTCTTCGTCTTTCTGCCTTAAGCTGACCTCATCCCTGGCCGTCGTCTTCTCCGGCAGAAAACAGTTCGTCTGTTCGTCTTGTGATTAAGTCACAGAACTTGCTCCTGAGGGAGCTTGTGCGTTTATGGTCGACTGCTAAGATGCCAGTCACAGACTGCAAAAGAGATGGATTGCTCGTCTCTTGTCTGAAGATGTTCGAAGATAGAGGCCCAAAAACAACTTCACATTGTCAGCAACAATGTGAACAAGAAGAACCAGTCTCTTCCGTGCATCGCATTTACTACACGCTACTTCGATAAAGTCTCCATTCTGGGGAAATCCCTGTTGTTTCCCGCTGTAGCTGCGAGCCGTGAAAGCAATTATCAAAATTGTCCCGATTTTTATAACTTTATCCTAGCAATCGCATTTTCTAACAACCTTCTTTTGTTCTCATATTATTCGCCAGACAGCGGCAGCATTCACCATCACATACAATGACCTGGTCCAATCACTAGTCTAAGGCTATTATTATGATAGACTCTGACCGAGACGGCGGTAGAAGAACTGACTGGGGTGGTATCTTGGACAACGGTGGTCTGAGTAGAAGCGACAGTAGGCTTAAGGGTAGCAATTAGTATCGTATAGTTGTTGCTATTGTGCTGCTATCCTCCTCCTCATCATCATCTTTGTCGTTCGTCGTAAGCGACGTCATCTTTATTCATGATCATTCACCGTTGTAACTGGCTAAAGACCATCAGAGACGACCCTGGGTGTCTGGAGATGTCATGGGATGAGGCAGGAAGACTGGCGGTCGACAGAGATGAATGGAGAAGCTGCGTTGCCTGATGCCAGACCTGCACAGGAAGGACTAACTTACTAAATAACTAACTAACTGACTGACTGACTGGCTGACTGACTGAGTGACTGACTGACTAACCAATTCACCGTTATGGACATCATCATGATCATCATCATTATCGTCGTCGTCATCATCAATATTATCACATTGCCTAAAGAAAGAAATGTTTAAAAGTTCTCTTAAATGAGTCGATCACTTGTGTGATGTTCCAAAGCTGTGTTATTCGTTTAGTGACGATTCGTTAAGTGACGATAGGCATGTAGCAGATGCAGTGGCTGGAACACGATGTTCAGTTACATCTTAATTTGATGGAATCAACCGAGTAAACGATAACATCGTCTGCTGTTTTCTTTGCAGGTGATCTGTACCTGCAAGTGCTCTGCTGCAGGACCACATCCATCCAGTCCAACCGGCGCGAAAGCGCCTTTGGAACTCTGCTTGTCATCGGCAAAGGAACCCGGACGTCGATCGACCATCCAGTCGGAGGAAGAAGAGGATCAGGAAGAGGATGCTGCTTGGCAGGATGCGGCGGATGCGTCCTATCGAAATGCGGCTGTCGCCTTGGATACAGCTCGGCTGCTGCAACTGACGGCATGGCGATTACTGTTCCACGCACATCTATTCGATCGTCTCTTTAGATCTCCATCCATTCCCTGTTTAACGTACACGCGCTGAACACGGAAGATATGGACCAAGTTAGGGTGGAACCCAGGGAGAGGCCATTACGACCTTGATTGTTCTTATCTCCCCTTAACACCCTTTCTTCTTCTTATCTCTCTCTCTTCTCCAACCCCAAACACCACCACCCCTCCCCCCATAGCTGCCACGCTGTCTCTCCGTCTGACTTTTGGATCTTGACCTGGAACCGAACCCTTTTATCTCTCGATTTTGTTTTGACTGAGCGCCTGTGAATAAGTAGGTCCCTGCGATGTGGCTTTCGTTGGGCGCTGTAGAAATCTCGGAATTACGATTATCTCGCCTTCTCTAAAAATGCCAGTGCAAAGATCAAATAAAGGATGTGCAAGAGCGGATCGATCTATGCACCAGGGGCCACTGCGGTAATGTTTTCAAATTCAAATGGGCCCCTGGATTCGCCCTTAGTGTAGGATCAAACAGATAAGAACCTGTTGCTTTTTATATTGGATTTGGCCAACGATCGTTTACAGAGGAAATTTAATACATCCATCAAAGACTACAGAAAACATAGTTCAATTATATATGAAGGTAATGTATAAATAAACGGCCATCCACAAAACATGTTTAGCCATTAGGGAACAGGACAAGCTATGAATATCGAGGAACTGCATAGCAAATTCGGTAATAACGAGGCCTAACCAATTCCAGAACACTGGACTGAAAAGGTGAATAAACTATGAATGGCTTCATTAAATGCTACCAATGTTCATATTTTCCACACACTTATAAGTGATTGCTAGTTTATTTTGACAGTAAACGTCAAATATTAAGCGGTCCATGCAGAGAAAGCGAAGGTTTTACGACTGCGAGTGATTTGTTGACCTATCTAGTTGTAACTCGCATTACGCCAGCCATTTATGCTCGGGATGTTGTGTATATACGTACATATATGTGTATATGTACACACGTACGTGTTTATGTACATACGATGCTTTGATGTACCATTAGTGGGCCATCGGCGGAAAATAAATGCTAAATAATGGCCTTAAAAACGAAACGCATCTTCCATCCTAATGTAACCCACTGCGTTAACGTTCGTCTATCATATTTCGGAAACTACGCTTGATATAATTAAGGCCCGGTCGATGTAATTTGGGCTTATCGTTTGGCCACCGCCAAAGTAACTGAGGCGGTAATGGGCAATGTGGATCTCAGCAGGGCAGCGACTAAGCAGTTCCGGCGGAACAAGCAGACGTTGGCGATCAGCGTTTTCCCAGGAGATAATAATATATCATGCATAAAACATTATCTCAGATGAACGCTCGTGTTTGGCATAAAGAGGCAGAATCCAGGAGCTTACAGAGAATGTTTGTTTTCGAATCGGAAGCTGTCGTTAATAAATTAATAAACTTAATAAGTTATTGATAAGTCAATAAATTTAATTATTGTGCTAGTTTACCTCTTAGCTGAGCCAAATACTCCGGCTTACACAACCGCTGGTTCCATTAACGATCGAGTTCAGTATGTGAATACAATTCACTTAAAACGAAAACGGACAGGACAAAATATCGATTAGTACGAAATGAAAACTTGGTCCGTTCCCACGTAAATCGATAATAACATTAAATTAGGACAAAACTGATAAGCCAAAAAGATCAGTTATTACGAAAATGATTTTCGGTCCCGTGCATTTATTTCAGTGCATAAGATGAAATGTTGACTGAAACACAACAGCTGCAGCTTACAGTAAGGTTTCGGGTTCGCATTTCCGTATACGCGTACGATAGTTTGACAGCGTCGGTCTTTGAAGGGTCACCACTCGAGGAATGAGATAGCATACATGTTTATACTGTAATTGGGTGATTAACGGTAAGAGACAAGCAGACCACAGCATCAGGCTTGTCAAAATGCGTTGGTGCATGAAACTTTTATAGCTGTCTACAGTAATGTGGCTATTTCATTCGTGGGTATATTTTGTCTGACAATAAAGGACATTAAGCTAGGCATGTGCAACATTTATGGTAGTGAGATATGTAACCACAGTGGAAGTGCACTACTGCCAGACGCATTAGACAGTTTAAGTATCTTTGACTACTCTAGCCAGCTTAGTGCCTGCTGTTATCAGACATATATGTAACTTTCAGAGCTCTTCTCAAGTAACCTAATATCCTCATTGACAAGTCTTTGCCATATATGGAGAAGACATTGGTCAATGGTCAGAATCTCCTAAGCACCTTGCAAACTACATAGGCATCCGCCGCAAATCAATCACCACACACATTTACATGTGCTATACCCTTGTTCAAAGGCTTCTCTGTCAGAGACCGATTCGGATTCGCTGTCGAAATAGCGTCGTAATGGAATGTATTGGCCTTAGCCCTTCCATAAAACCTTAAAATACCCCTCTCTTGCTGCCTCATCGTGAAGCAGACTAGTGGTTTACCGACACTCGCGTCTAAAAATGGCCGCTAAAGTTCGTAACCTACCGTGATCATCTACGGTTATGCGTCATTTGCTGCTGCATAGTTAGTCATGCAGCCATAACGCATTTTCCGCCGGCATGCTGCGCTTACTTTTGCCTAACGGTTAATAAGAAATTCGGTTACCAACATACACGCGTTGGGACAAAGTTGGACAACGTTGGAACAACATTGTCGCAACGTGTGCTTACTAGCTCTGGGAATTGTGTGGAATTTTACACATGACAGATCTGAGACTGGTGTTCTTTCCAGCAGAAAATCCAGAAGCTGGCAAAAGGCCAAATGTACCAGATAAGTTCAGTTTATTCCAACTAAAAGACTCACATTGACCCATCACATATTTTAGTTAAAGAACATCAAGATGCAGCCAGCATCAGACGCATTTTAAAAATGACATGTAACAGAGCTTTCACAAGGTGTTTAAATGTCTTGTATAACCGTCCTAGAGACACAACTGCAAACAGCGACTTTGCGGTTTCATGCATTTCATCCACTTATGAATTAGCAAACAATTTACGAAAATAAGCTCTCGCTTGGCTAGGATTTGAATCTCATGTCAGTACAGGTAAATTCTGTAACCTCAACCACTGTATTGTAATGTAACATGCATTTATGTAACACCTTTCAGCATCTCTCAAAAGCGCAAACACTCCTATAGTCTTTAAGTCTCAATGGGAATTTAATTTAAGTCATACTTTGATTAAATCTAAATATAGATGAATCTATGTGATAACGCAAAACCCGAAGCCTTACAAGTTACCGAATATCTGATTTATGGGAAAGTTAAATAAAAGTTGGCCACAGAGCATAAATATTCAGGAAAAAACATAAGGTCTATTGATTAACCCACAATGAGGAAAGATCAAAGATAACATGATTTGTTTCAGAATAGAATTGATTCAAGTTACAACCCTAAGATTAATCCAAATGCCTTTCGCTTTTTTCAGTCAGAAACTGATTTTCTTTCATTATTCAGCGGAATCTTCGGCCGCTGTATCTGCAGACGTTTCTTGCTCCATTTCATTCTCTTCCGGAATCTGAAAATAAAACAATCTGAATGCTATGATATAACGTGTGCACTATTTAAATGCCATCAACTGGTAAATAAATTAACTGTACTATCGAAACATAAAAGGATGCAGGAAGCTGAACATGCAGAAAGACTGGTAAGAGCACAGAAGCAGATATACATGCATTGAAAGCACGAGGCCAGCTAAGCCCATCGGCAATGGAAGTTGTAAGCAGAAGATACAATATATATCACTGGTTCCAGTTAGGATCAGGATGTTACCACTTTAAGATCCATGATATCTCAGTCCCAGACGTGAACCAATCAGAAATCAACAAATAGCTTAGTTAGATTTGCAGAGCTTGAAACGTTCAGTGTAAGGACTTTACAGGGAACAGTAGAAACAATTAGTCAGTCACGCACACTATCACATGGGCAGTTAGCCACACTGGTTAACGCATATGTCAAGGCGCCTCCGAGCGCGAGGATACCGGTTCACATCCTGGTCGTGGCTCATTTAAGAGATCTGAATCTTGGGCTAGCAAAACCATGCACACGGAGCTCAAATGGTTTGGTGACCATTCAAATGGGCAGCGGTGAAGGATCTCACCCGATAAATTCATTGAGCAGGGTTGAGGCTACAAGATTGCTAAAGAAAAACGAACACATTTACATTTACATTTAAATCAGCCCACAATCCAGCAGAAGTTTAAAGTCTGCATTCTGTTTGGCTGAGAAGAGGATTAGTTTAAGGATTAAGGCAAACCATTTGAGCAGAACAGGCTAAAGATTTGTCGAGGCTCTAGAAGTTGTTTTTGTTCCGTGTGTGTGTAAATGCATATGTATAAATAGGCCCCTATATATACATATATATGTGTGTCTGTGTATGTAATGTGTATGTAAATGCTGTATGTAAATGCAATGTAATCTCTTAAATTTCCCAGCGCCACATAAGAGCCCAATGGGACATTAAACACCTGTAGCTGTTCTTGCTCTTGTTCTTGCTGCTGCTGCCGCTGAATTTCTTCTTCCTCTTCGATGTGTTGCTCCTCCCGAATCTTCTCAGCCTCCTGTTTCTCATCTTCCGTAAACATGTCTTCATCAAGCTTGTCAAGTGTTGTCACATCAACCAAGGCTTCCATCCGGTAATCTTCTTGCTCAGCAATCGGATTCTCTGAAACAACGCACACCAAAGCAGCACTCTAAAAGTAATCAGTCACTGGCAGAAATAGACTACCTATGTTAACTGAGGCTGTCATCAGAACATATATCATCATCATCACCATTATCATCATCGTCATCATCATCATTGCCATTATCATCATCATCACCATCACCATCATCATCATCATCATCATCAAAATTATCATCATCACCATTATCATCATCAAAATTATCATCATCACCATTATCATCGTCGTCGTCGTCACCACCACCATCGCTGTACGTCTACTGCACAGTTAATTATTTCCCTTCAAATTTCCCAGTCATGCATCGCAAGAACCGAGTCATGTCTGAAGCATGAATCTGTTGCCACTGATCATAATTAAAAACAAATTCAACAACTACCACAGGTCAGTATGTTCAAGCAAAACTGTAACTGGTTAAAGTTAAGATCATCTGGTCAGTATCCTGTGTATGCAGCAAATTTTGCATCCTTAAATTTTTCAGTAATTTGCAGAGTGATTGTGAAGAGATTCAATGTAACAGAGAAGAAACTATCATTACCATAAGACTACAAACTATTTTCAACCAGTTTGAAAAATAAAAATGAACTAAAAGATATGACTCATTTCAATAAATAACAAAAAATTAGAATAAGTGATGAGGAGGAAGAACAAAATCTTGTTTTATTCTTGTTATGCATTTTAAATATCGTTTCAAGGTAGAAAATATTAAATTATGTTATTCTGCTCACCTGACAAGATCAGAGTTTTCAGTGAAGGCAACTTTCCCAACTTTTTAAGTTCTTTAAGATCTGATATATTGTTACTTCTAAAGTAAAGAAAAAAACAGAAAAAATCAGCGATGCATTAGAACAGCGGTTCTCAAAGTGTGGTCCGGGGACCCCTGGAATATTAGAATAACACCCATCCTTAGGCATTTGTTCATCCTCAGTCTTAAAATATACACAAAGAGCGAATGGTGCCTCCAGTGCAAACCAGCAGAGATAGGTACGTATGTCGAATATAATCCTATAGCTACATTTTCACAAGGAACGCCTATAGAAGTTGGTATTACCAGGGCCAGATCCCCTTGAATCTGTGCATGCTATCAAGCCAAACAACTGAATTAGGTAATACAGAAGTTTTGATAAAGGGATTCATCAAGAAAAATAATTAAGTAAGTAAGACATTTGTTAACAAGCCATGTGTCCATCGGTTGAGCGAGGAATCATAGGCATGAAAAGCACAGGCAACACAGTTCCTTCATGCAGAGTAATAAAGGCTCCAAAATGCATGCCATAGAAACAGAATTAAAGGCAAATACTGAATGTATGAATTGTATCAGCAATTAAAATGAACTATTCACAAATCGCAAAGCAGACACACCGCAAATCCAGAAACTCCAGATGTGCTGGTCCACCTTCAGTGCCATCCAGGTTCTCAAGCTGATTTTCACTCAAGAGTAGTTTGATTAAATTCATTAATTTATGCAGTCCTTCTAGGCTGGTAATTCGATTGGCTTCCTGAGCAAAACAGAAGAGTAACAAAACAGTTTTCACCTAAAAGACCTTTCAGTATGAAACCACGCAGATATTTGTAAGGCAAAATATTCATCGCTGCAATGAATTATAATTTTTCACTGTGATTTCGCTTTGAGTGACCATCGATTGATGCCTCGGGCATTAATTAATAATGATAACAGTGTTATAAAAGTCATTAGATTAGAAATCCCACAACATAAGCAAATTATGTAATAAATTTGTTCCAAGAATGTGCTGCACACATGCATCAGTGTCACTCCCTCATGTTATACAACAGAAAATGTACAGCATTATTCATTTATTTTATTTATTAGGAGCACGTATAAAGTGTGCCACGTCAGTAAATCTGAAGCTGAGGTGCAGAAATCTTAATTAAAATTAATTCAAGATATCTTAATTAAAATTATGCCTGGCACAGCTAAATAAAGTTCCAATTTATCTGATACCTTTACGAAATCTGCCTGATGCAGAGCAACATGTTTGATATATTCTTCATAGGCACTACATAAATGTTCAGATTTCTGCATATACAAAAACTCTCATTTAAAAAACGTTTGACATTTTGCTTCACCCAATCTTATAAATATCATCAATGTAAGTAGCCTGCTACTTACGACGCTATACAAATTGTTGTCATTACAGTTACAATTACAATTACAACTCACCAAATCTAGAATCTTTAAATTTGGTAATTCCAGCCCAATCAGTGAAGTAAGACTGTTTGCACGCAGTTGTAAGGTGTGCAGCCTAACCAAGTGGTTTGGTTCCAAGCCACTGATTACCGAAATGTTGTTGGCTGTTTTTTAAAAAAACAAATTCATAGTTAAGTAATGTCTTCATCTTGAAACCATCATCATTGTGATCATCATCATCATCCTCAGTTTTGTTGTAGTTGTTATTTCCATAATCATCATCAATTTCACTGTCATCTGCAATTTCATCAAAATTATAAAGTATCTTCTTCTGTCATATGCTTTAAAGGATAAAAGAAATTAGTATTGACCAAGTAAGATATATTTAAATGTTTGCACCATGTAAACATAAGTATATATTGCTTAAGCAGGCTATAGAATATTTGCCTTTTTTATTTCACTCTCTGACAGTATCTGATTTTGTATTACTATCACGGATAGTTTGTTCTATGGATATGTTAATAGCCATCTCACTGCTACTGAGCAACAGATGACCCTAAGTATGCAGAACTTCTGTTCCTTCTGGGTGTGCCTTTTGCATCCCGGTCAACTGTACATTGTTGTTGCAAGTATTGTTGTTGAATTCGGATCAATAAACAAGATGAATGAAAGAATTAATAAATACAGTAGTAAAAGATATGTACCACTTAGATTAAGCTGCTCTAGAAGTGGATGGGTAATTCCTTCCAAGGTCTTTATTCGGTTGTTTGTAAAGCTGACAGTTTGCAGGTAAGGTAACATATCTAATCTTGTAGAAGCAAGTTTGTTGAAATCAGCTTTTAGCGTCAGCAAATGAGTGAGTGAACTTAACGAGGAAATATCTCGAAGGTTATTTTTCGATGCATCGACATATCGTAGGTGAATGTATGCTGACAGAATCTTGATGTCAGTTAACTCCCTGTGCAAAAAATATAACAGACAGTTAAGCATATGCACATAATTCAAATACACACTGTTCCAGTGAAAGCTTAGTCAAAATTTAAAATAGTACTTCCAATCTGCACTGGCCCCATGTCCAGTACATTGGGATTTGTCCACTGTCGCTCAAGGGCCCAGAAAAGGAGATGAGTGCCTTCCCTATGTCTCACTTGTGGGATATGGGATATGTTACTTACTGACTTACTTTCAGTTTGCAGAATAAATTTCTTTAAGAAATTATGTAAAACACCTTTTATTTAAAGTATAAATAAAAAAGCAATAAAAGTATAGTGAAATGTCCTCAGTTTTGCACATAGCATAACTCTGGAACTATGCCAACCTTGGCCTAAAGGATGACAAACTGATTGGTTAAGTTATGGTCCTGCCATGTGGAGTGTCAAGGTTTAAGTTCCTCTGAGATGACCATTGTTTAGCAATACCAAGCAAACCCTTACCTCAGAAATGCTAGGCACCACCAGCCAATGCCTTGTCAATAGGTAATAGTGCTATATGAATATGACTAGATAAAAATTACTGAAATAAAAAACTGGACTACACCTGTCTGTGGCATCAAGCCTGACATAAGCATGTGCAAGCCCATCTCCTGTTTTGCATAGAAGTGAAAGGCATTCAGCCATCATGTCGGAAGACAGCGGAACTTCAGGATCTTCCTGAAATAAAGAAATGGCATGACTTGTTGACAACTGGTTTGTTACACATTGGTCATAGGTTAACCAACTAGCTTTCCATAGCAAAATGTTGTTGAGCTGTTTCAACCAACTGTTGGTTGAAACAGCTCAACATATATATATATATATATATATATATATATATATATATATATATATATATATATATATATATATATATATATATATATATATATATATATATATATATATATATATATATATATATATATATATATATATATATATATATATATATATGTAACAGTACATTTACTTCATGCAATCAGAGTTAAGTGCATCGTATGTTATAGACAGTTCAAAGTTAAGTCAAGTAATCTCTTCCAGTCTGTTCATGGTTGAAACTTCCAATTGCATGGCTTCATTGTTTACTTCTGAACTTTGTAAGGGGCATTATCAAATTTCTGTTATGATATATTGTATTGCATATTGTATAGTAGTAGTTATAGCGCCATTTCAGCGTAACTTCTTGACGTCGTTGTAATGAACTCCTTCAGCCCCCTACACCGTTTGATTCTTTATAACCTCTTATTAACTTTTATTATTAATAAAATGTACCTCTTCCTCTTCAGCTTGTTCGTTATCTTCGCCTTCGCGTTCTTCTTCATGCTGATCTTCATCGCCAGCGTCGTCCTCGTTCTGCTCCACATTCTTATCGTCTACTTCCTCTACTTCGCTATCAGCGTTCACTTCATCTTCTCCAAAACTTTCATCTTCCTGATCGGACATTTTAAAACAGAAGCTACTCTAGGTAAACCAGACAAATTACACGCGCAAACACAAATTCACTCTGCCATCTGAGCGGCGTCTGGTGTTGCCATGACAGCGGTGGCTGAACAGGTGCGTTCCTCTGTCGACGAACGTTATAGGCTGAGCAGTGTTCATCATGATTGTAACGATCGTCATTGTGGTTTTATTTTGGTTTTATCACCTTCCATAAAACACTAGCTGCTGTATATACTTTAGAAATTGCGGATAGGTGATGTTGCTTTGACAGTAAATAATGTTACAAGATATAACGACTTAGTTTTGTACGAAGGGTCGAGCACACCACTTGATAAGGACGAAAGGCATCATAATGATCTTAAACTATAACACAATGAAACATGTGTTCTCTACTTTGGAGTAGCATTATTTTTGCAGTTGTTCTAACACAGAGTATGTGTTTGAACCACTTGAGAACCTAGTAACATAGTGCTGTAAGAAAGGTTCGAGATATAACTTATTATCAGTAGGCAGGCCTGTATATTCTATTCTAAAAATTACACGAACATCGCGAAGTTCATGTTTCGAGTTTGAAACATTAAAATAAATAGAGGCCTAATTAGAGCTGGGTCGGTTTTATCGGTTTTTAATTTGTTCTCCGTATTTTTTCAAAGTCGGTTCGGTGTTGGTTTTGGTTTATCTAAATATCGCAATATCGGGATCGGATTTCGGTTCTTATGCGTTCTTTATTCTTTAAGTTTATTGTGCGACTTCGCTGTTGTGAAGTGTACAGTTTGTAACTGTACAGTAAGCGTAATTGTAATCGATGGTGGTGTGGTGGTGATGAGAAATCGACATGGGCTAAATTGCATTGTCGAAGTCGAAGACTCATCAATGATATAAGTGCCTCTTTAAATACGCAACACAATTAAGAACAGTTATGCGCTATGGAGCGGCACGATGGCCGATTGGGTAACATGTCGGCTTTCAACCTCTACGACCCAGGTTCGAATCCCGAGCTCGTCATGTTAAATTGACATCCACTGCATAGTCGAATTGCAAGAAACCACGGAGGCTATCTGTAGCATCTTTGATGCTGGTGCCTCCTTAAAATACAGTAGACTCTAAGATCTTTGGTAGACCTACTTATAGTTCTGCGCCAGTATGTACGTACACGAATAAAACCGACGTCAGCTGCAGACGTAATTAGGCCTAGTGATTATTTTGAACCGTGTACTCAGGTGAAATATCGTCTTTATCAGTTCAACAGAAGTCTTTCGCCGCCGTGCACTTTATCGTAAACGCTCAAGCAATATAGGTCTATTAGTCATGCGGTCAGTCCAAGAGTCGCGATGTTAAAGTGAATCACGCTGATAGGTGAGCGCAAATACTAAGCGAGAAGGTCGTACTAAATCATTTTAACATGGATAGCAACCTCAAATGGTTAATTTTAGGAATCTCCCTTGATGTTCTGGCATTGATTCTGGGTAAGTAGGGCTTGCGTAGGCAATTAGTATTGATTTGCAAATCTGTTCAGAACGACCGTAGGTCCAATTAAATTAAGGGTAAACACTCTTGCGACCTAATGGTTATTAGGCTGTATATGTCTTACGCATGGTTGGCACGTTTTTTGCTGCCGGTGGAAAAACTGGTTTTTACCATGTAAACAACCGTTCTTTTTGTCTCATTAAAATTTAGAATTATTGCTTATTTCTTAAGATTTGAAATATAACCAATCCACAGACACAGCATTTTTCTTTTTGTCAGGATCGTGTTTCATTTACATATATCTAAGCAATCTAATGACTTCTATAGCGGCATTATCATAATGCCCAAGGCATCATCAGTCGATGGTTGCTTCAAGTGAAATCACTATTAAAGATCATAATCCATTGGAGAATCCGGGTCGAATTCTGGTAGGTCTTAGAGACCAGAAGTTAGGCTACGGTGGGTAAGCAAGTTGAAACAGATGAGTCTTAAGTTTAGACCTGAAATGACCGACATCAAAGAATTGGCAGAATGAACTGAACTGGAGAGCAAGTTCCAAGCCTTTGGACCAGCTATCGAGAACACAACACTGTATCCATTGAACAAGTGCATGGTACAAGGGGTGAGCATGAAAGATAGATAGGTCGGGTGACTAAAATGTTGTACAATATGATCTTAAATTGGATTCCTGGCTCAATGGGCAGCAAGTTAAATGAATGTAATATTGGTATAATTCGCTGATAATACATTTGTGCTCAGTTCTTGGTGTACGCCTGCTTTTAGCCCCAATCAGCTCTTGATCTATTGAACACATATTTTCTAACTTTGTGTTTATTCCCGATAAGATTTAAAATCGGCCTACGGCAACAAAACTGCAGTGAAGCTCCTGTTCTGTTATCAAATGAGCTCAGACACTGATAGAATATTTGAGTAACTTGGTGATGGGCAGTCACACTGGACGATCAAAACATGCCAACCGGCGCTATCAGTGTTCGTTGGCAGTCATGTTGTGAATGTTATCAGCTTGTCAAGTTGTCAGTCACTGGACAAGCACAACATGCCAACCAACACTGATAGTGCTGGTTGGCATGTTATGATGTTCCAAATGACATTGGCATGTTGTGGTTCTCACAAGCACAACATGCCAACCAACACTAGCAGTGATGTTTGGCATTTTGTGATTGCATTTATTTAATTTAAACTTCAAGAAAATGTTTGTGAAATGCTGATCAAGAGAATAGGCATACTACTGAAGCACTTTTGAGAAGCAAACTTATTCTAACCTAATCACAACTAATCTGATCTAAAGACTTCAATAGCACCATTATCATAATGCCCAAGACATCAGTTGATGGTCGTTTCAAGTCAGTATTGCTGTCAAAAATCATAAACCGTTGGAGAAGCCGGGTCGAATTCCTCTAGGTTAGAGAAACCAGAAGCCAGGCTACAGTGGGTAAGCAGGTTGGAAGAGATGCGTCTTAAGTCAAACAATCACATTCACTAATTATTAGGCCAAAAGTAAGGCTGAGATATTTTATAATAACTACCAAGTCAAATGCACTGTAGTTTAATGTTTAGTTTTGTTAGTTTTTTAAGAATTTGCCATTTTTTCAACTACTGCAGTCTGAGTTTCTGCAGGGTTTTTGCCAGTTTTAACTGGCTATTACCGGGGTTTTCCACTGTCCTGGCAAAAATACTTTTTGCCATGACAGATTGCCATCCCTGTTGTAAAACTAATGAAGTAATGAAAATTGGTTCTGATTTGCACTGCGATTGTTTTCAACTTTCTTATGTTTCAGTTTGTCTACCTTTCTTTGTCTTGGAACTGGGAATTACACCCTACCAGAGGGGTTTCTTTTGTAACGACAACAGCATACACTATCCTTACAAAAGTGACACAGTGACAACCCTCGTCATTACAATCGTTGGGCTTCTTCTTCCGATTGTCGTGGTAAGAGATTGCGCCTGTATCAAAGCATGTGATGTGTTGGATCGCAATCGTAAACTCAAGAATTTCTAAAGTGCTATTTAAAAGTGAAGTGCATGGGACCAGGCTCACGAGAGCTGCATCAAGCCAGAGGAGTTTCCAAAGATGCCACGTGAAGAACAACTTTCGGTTGCCACAAAACAACAGAGATATGAAAAACAACTGGAAAGATTATTTGGCTAGTAATTCAGAAGAATAAGTCCAATGAAAGACTGCAATGTTACACAGAAAAAGCTGGGGCAAAATTATAGGCATTTTTATCAAGCAGTTACTCAAACACCATTGGTCACCTTGTTTCAAAGACAGTTTATCACGCTTTATCAGTTTTATAAAGTAAATGCCTTGCCTCAACAGAAATTTTATCTTATTTCAACAAAGATAAATACTTATTGCTAGATTTTAAAAATGTTTTGGTTGGTAAATTGTACGTTTTTTTGGCCCGTGCTAAATACCATGACTACACCCCATGATGTTGCTGCTCAACATTACATTAATCTTAAATAACAAACAAATTGTAGAATTTAAATTGTCGGCAATATCGGCAGACCTGCTTAGCAAATCACTGTAATTTTAGGTTTGTGGTTTTTCTTACTTTTACACAGATCGTAATAACTGAATTGGTGCGGCATTTTTATGCTGCTAAAGTCTCCACAGTTCCTTCTCCATACCGAATAACATCTACATGTTTTGTTCCACACGTCGTCGTCTGTTGCTACAAATTCATTGGCATCTTCCTGTTTGGTTGCGCAGTCAGTCAGAGCATTACTAACATCAGCAAGTTCACCATTGGTCGCCTTCGTCCCCACTTTCTTGACGTCTGCAAACCTGATTTGACAAAATTGAACTGTACTGACCAAAACAAGTTCTTCATTTACGTTGAGAACAGTAACTGTACAGGAACAGATGAGCACTTGCTTCTGGATGCCAGGTTTGATGACTGACTATATACGTTAATTTTTATAATTGTTAATTAGGCCTACACCTTCTGGTGCACATCTTTTTTGATAAAAATGCATGTTACATAGAAGAGAATGTTAAGGAGTTAATATTGTTAAGCCCCTATTATCTCATGTTTAAAAGATTTAGTGACATCTTTATTATAGCCTGTTATAGGTGCTTATTGACAAAGCAAATCACAGTAGAATAAAATAAGCTACCGGTAGGCAATCCCTTAGAAGTGATCATTACCATAGTAACTTCTCTAATGTTGGGGTAATGTCAATTTGAGTGGTTTTTGCAGGTTGTCCTTCCCTTCTGGGCATTCCAATATGGCAGCCTATTGTGCCGTTTTTTTGATGGTAAGACATTTTATATTTTTTTGGTAGGGTAGGATGACTCTATAATACCCTGCTGGTTAATGTAACACATGTACATTGCACTTGTTTGTATGTAATCTGTTTTGAAACCTTTAGTATTACTGTAAAAATAAAATTAAGGTTTTGTAATTTTTGAAATTGAAGTCTTGAGTACTGTGAAGTGGTAGGTTTTGGTCAAATTAAAAATTAGTTGTAAATTCAGGAAATAAAATGTTTTAAAAATTTCAGCAAACTTTATGGCCCAAGTTGAAATTAGCTTCTGCTGGTCATTCTACTGAAGATATTTCTCTTATAAGAAATATCTTGTAAGGTCAATCATGAGTTTTGCTTGCAGACAGTAAAACATTCTCACATACATTGGCTTGATCAGTTTTGTCTATATTTTGCAGTTTTACTTGCAAGCACGGTTTACCTGGAAAGGAAGCCAGCTGATGAGACACCTTGCTCAGGTTGCCTGCATCTATGGCGCTCTTTTTGTCTGCCTGTCTCGCGTGAGTGACTATAAGCACCACTGGAGTGATGTGTTGGGTGGCGCCTTCATAGGAACCTTCGTTGCAGCATTAACAGTGAGTTGTAAAATATGGTTTGACCTTAGATGTGTTTGTTAAATCAGTTAAATTGTAATAATAAAATGGCTTCAATACTTTTTCATAGTTCAGGTGAACTGGTTTATTGGTGGTCTTTTTTTGTCCATCAGTTTAAGCAATTCTGCCATTACTTGATCGATTCAAAGTGTACAATGCTAGTTACAATTTCTCTCCTTCCTCTTATCTCTCTTTCTGTTCCAATCTCAAACAACACCCACCACAGCTCTACCATTGTCTCTCTGCCTGACTTGGATCTTGACCTAGAACCAAACCCTTTTGCCTATCGATTTTGTCTGACTGAGCGCCTGTGAATAAGCTGGTTCCCATGACGTGGTTTAAGTTGGGTGCTGTAGAAATCTTGGGATTATGATTTCTCAGCATCCTATGCCCTATAATCAATTAACAAGTTTTCAACCAAGCAATAGATGCGAATTTATTTTATTAATATTTTTAGTGCCACACTGTAACAACAATGCATCACTTGAAAGCACTCAGCAGTTGTGCATTAAGGACTTGCTCAAGGTTCCTACTTAGTGACCATCTTGGGATGCACAAAAATTACCACTTCACATCACACAGGCCTAATACATATTCGATCCTACTACCCGATTTGTCTTAAGCCATTATTAATAGTGTGTCACTCTGCTGCTATAGTAGTCATCTGACACAACCGCTAGCAAATGTCTACGTAGGTTGGTATGTATTATGCTACATATTATATTCTGTTCTACATTAAAAGCATTTTCCCATAAAAGCAAAGGTCATAATTGATGTCAAGAGCTGGCAAGACTATAAATGATGGGGCCTAAAATGCCACAGCACTTTAAGCATTGAATGTCTCAACCTGCTGGGAAAAGTGAAAAAAATACAACCATTCAAGTTGTATAATTTGAGCTAGATGTTCAAAATAAATCAACACTGTGTTATCCAAGGTTTGCTATTTCATCTTCTTCCACAGGACCTCAAGATTTTTTGTGATCAGTTTCATGATAAACTAATTTATGTTAAAAGCCCTTGATTGCTGGAACAGACTAAGCATCCGATTTTCGTGTCAACCAATATTTTGTGTTGTTTTCATGTTAAGTGTTTCCCACTGTATTAGGTAATTTCATTTATGTAATTTTGTTTTCTGTCTAGAGTCTGCACATATTCTGTATGCTTCGAATGTCAGCAAATCCAAATGACAAGCCGCAGAACGGAGATACTAGCAGCACCGGTTGTATGCTGTCTGGTGTGGCTCAGACTGTTCGTCAGTCACCTCAGGACATATAACACCAACAGTTCTCGTCAAAATTACTTTTCAGAAATTAGCTTCATTTAATTCTCTATGATTTCCAATCAGTGCTAGTTGTTTAATGAAGCCGTTTTAAAATTCATACTTAAGAATAACGAAAAAAACTTGAACTTGCTGCAATGTCACACTAGCAACTACATTTAACCAAGTCTAACAGAACATTATATCTAAAGATATTTTACTGGTGAATTCTTTTCTGGATAATAAGGAATCGTTAAATTATTTTGCCAGAATCACAAAGATTACAATACCTGCAGCATGCAATAGTAACTTATAGAATGGGGTCGATTCTCTATTCAAATCAGCTCATTAATGCAAGCACAATTCTTCAGCAGACCTAAATTTTCCAACTTCCCGCACTGAGACCACGTCTGAGATGTCCCCAGAAATGCAATTTGCAGTTTCATTACTGTTTTAAAGTAGGCATGTGGCAACTTCCGTTTTTAGGATCTATGATGATTTTTCAATAATTTTATAATTTGCTTGGTGTCTATGTTGCCACTGTAATTATTGTTGCAATTATGTTATTGTCATCTTGTTTACTTCCAGTCTTTAAAAATAGTTAGCAACTTAGTCGATATTGTAAATATATATTGTCAAATAACAGCAAACAGGCAATGAATCTGCTGCTAAACTTTGTAGGCTTTTGCCTGTCATGGGCCCATGACATAGTCATCCATCAGTGAAATCAGATTACTAAATTAAACGGAAACAGTGATAGATGTCAATGTCACCGACTTCTACTGGGGGTCCTATGTCGAAACCTAGTAGCACAGAAACAAAGTTGTTATGGTGTAATGAAAATGAGGTGCTAGTTTGAAAATGCACAAAGGTGGGCTGTAGATGAGCGCTGATGAATTAGCCATCCTTACGATAGCACCATACATGGAAAACGTAATTCTGGCTATACATATTCTAAGTGCAGTAGTAAAAATGGGCAGTATTGCAATATTTTCAACCTGTCATAAATATCGAGTCTCAGGACCGACCCACAAGACCTCAACAAGCGAGACCGACAAAAGACCCGAGATGTCCTGTGCCAAGATTGAGACGTTGGCCAATCTGTGTCAGATAAGACACTAAGTTTGTTCCTAGACCAAGACTACATCCCTGCTGTAAGTTGTACTGAATTTAATATTATTCAACCTGTTTGCTTACTAAATCACACCTCCTAAATGCAGCTCCTAAGCCAGCAAAAGCATGAAAATAACAAATATGATACTACAGGAAATTTTGCAGGCCACAACAAAGCATTAAATGTTACACCTGCAGTGTCCCGGTTTTCCGTACAAATTGATGGCAAACCTGTGCAAAGAAATTCTGACAAAGTTGCAAGACAGATAATATCAGCCCTCCACAACCAAGCAACAGGAGTCCATTCTGCAACTTGCTTAAGCAGAGGGCAGTCTGCACTATCCATAAGTTAAATAACCTGGCGGGTGACCTGAAGACACGTTTAACAGTTAGCCTCTATTAAACTGAGGCTACTGAGTTTCATATCTGCACTACAACTGGTTCTGCAGATTGCAACTGGGTTGTGATGCCCTAAGTCTGGATTAAATACATTCAATCTGGGTAAAATAAAAAAACTACAGTGAATTTCATTTTTTATTAGCAGAAATTAAAGAAAATGAAGGCTGTAATATCCCTTCACTGATGGCATGTACAAGTCTGAAAATTTAGCAAATGCAAGAATCTGATATGTAGTGGAATATTTTGTAACGCATGCGATCTCCTGCCAAAGAAAGGTCTCGGCACTGCAAAAGAAAATCAAATGAACTACTTTCAGCAAACAATATACATGTACATCAAAAGATCATTGCAGTGGAAATGCAAATATTATACACAGAACTGTCTTAAGTTGTATACTATTCAAGGTCAATTTTCATCTGCAAAATATGTATGATCAAACAAGTTATTCTTTTAATTTGGAATTAATGCACATGGCAAATGTCTAGTAACAGTTTTAGACTGTGGCAAGGCAAGGTGAAAATAAGGTTACAGTTATCCATTTCATGTTGGATATGACATGCCGACAGGGGTTTAAAACTTACCATAAAGGTCTAACCCTACATACAGATAATTTTATTAACTGAATATGCATGAATCTATCTAAACTCTGCCCTTCGCAATAAGTTCAGATTGTAACACAAAGGTACTTTACACTGTATTCTCAAGCAAGTTACTACAAGTAAAACTCAATTCAAACTACTAGGACAGATAGCTGACAAGATCATACTGTTAACTGCCAGATACATTAAAATATCTGTAGAGTTATTAATTAATTATTAACTAAATTAAACAGAACTATGCAGGATAGCTCCAGCAGAAGAAAATTGTGGAAACATCAATTATGTACAAGACTAAAACACCTGTAAAACTTTGTTACGATGTTGCAGGAAGCAGTGATGACCAGGTAAAACAGAGTTGTCCTTAAATTAGTTAGAAACCTCACACAAATGCCAACAATGCATTTTTTACTTAGATGCAAGGTTTTCACAACTGCTATATAGTTGGATAATGAAAGCATAATTAGCCCCAATGAAAGCATAAACTGGTTAATTAATTTTTTAAAGCATAAACTGGGTAATTAAATACTTTCAATCACCTTTACTTTAACCTGAATACCGTGATCATTTCTTGTACAAGATGTTTATTTATTCTAACTGGTATTCAATTCAAAAGAAATTTCATGCATTAATATATTCATAGACACACAAGCAACTTTGAGTCAGTTTAGCCATCACTGCTCTCAAATTTCAATCTAGTATTTGCCATTTCTGTGAGGTTTGCAATGAAGAATAGGCAACTTGTTTTTAAAAACTGAAACATACAGAACATACAAGATTTGTGATGTGGCAATACTTGACATAAGACTGCATTCTTCAAATCGTTGCCATCCAGACAACCATGAACATCTTCGAAAGATGGAGGTTGAACCGTTCAACAAGCATGCTGAAACAAGTCACCACTGCTATTAGTGCTTCTCAGACCACTCATTTTTGGGTCATCTTTAAGCTGAAGCATCTGCTAACAAGCAACCATGAAAAAGCCAACAAAAGCCAAGATCTGTTTATCAACGAAAGACATATTACCAAGCCAACAGAGATGTGACATGCATAACACATTTTTATCAGTATTATTCTAGATCCAACAAGTTGATTTTACTGTGCCAAATTTTAAACGAGCATTTTCAATCTCTTTCAAATGTTGCTACACAATAACAAAATTCCAATGAAGTAGTCAGTTGTGTAGTTTTAAGCCTTGATTTACTTCACTTAGCACGACACATACGTTACTTTAAATGACGTGGCAACGACACATACAACGTTACTTTAAATGACGTGGCAACGACACATACAACGTTACTTTAAATGACGTGTCAACCATTCAAACAGGCAGCAGTTCTGAATTATATCAACTGACAAATTCATTAAAAGCAAGTTCAAGATTATACAGATGATATTTCACAATAAAATTATGCTTCTCGTAATGTCATTTCGTTAATTATTACAAATGATAAAGTGTACACAAAATTCATGTACTACAGAAGGAACTATGCAACAGTAATTCCAAATACTGCTATATGTTTATATCTGTGTTTGGAACCACCTGGACAATTATTCAGGACTTTCAGGACCATTCTTACAGTAAGACTTGAATAAAATAAAAGATTATGTATGGTTAAATGTCACATTTGTTTCATGGCCCTCGATCAAAATTCCTTGAAAGGGAGGATTGATGGAAGATTTCAAAATAAAGGAAGAACCAGAAACACAAATCCATTCTGTGAAGACTTGGCAATCCAGGTCAGTTCAAGAGTTCACGATCCACGCTGTTCAAGCTAGGTCACATCTAAGACCAAACTACAGTATAGCCTCTTTGTTCATATATCCTTCCAATTAGGCTGTCATTTATCATTTTTATCGTGTGGTGCTTTGTGACAACAAGTTCTTGCTGAAGACAACTTCTGGATTTGGCTGGTCTATGGTTTAACTAGCTTCTCACAGATACATCACAAGTGCAGAATAGGCTGTGCAAAGCACTCAAAGGGGAACTGTTCTTGAGACAATTGACCGTTACGATCAAATAATTTAATGGAAAGACTGATCAAATGAAGCTTCTAAATAACTGTGTGGTGCAGCATATTACCCTACATCAAATTTACAAAAATGCTCAGCCACACAATGAGGTTCAATGTCAAGCTTTTTTAACAAATCACAAGTTAAGGGCATTTCTGATAAGTTTCATCTTTGTGTGAAGCTTCCTGTTGTGTGGTTGTTATCCACTTGCAAACATTACCAAGTGGATGATATGTGCTGAAGGAATAAAAATCAAAGTGAAGAAGGTAAATTCCAGCTAAAGCTGCTGACTAGCAATAATGGCAAAGTGAATTCCAATCAAGAATTTAGGTACACTAGACACACATGGATTTTGCATAGAGATTATACATGACCCACAGTAAGTCATCAAGTCAGAAATTGAAAATGTTCAGATGCAAACATTTGACAGCTTTCCTTCCAGTTTTAGAAGTGGTAAGCATTGGTGTATAGACACCATTTCCTACTTACCACAATTCAACATCGTCACCAGAAACGCCAGCTGAAGGGCAGGCCACTCTCTGCCCATTCTGTGACAAAAAAATTAAACTATTCCAACACAAGCAAACTTCTCACAGGATTAATGTAGTGCCCCAGAGGACAAAATTCACAAAGCTTTGTAAATTATTGTGAAATGGTTTCAGTGAAATTAAGAATTAAAAACGCTAGTTTAAATCCAGCTTACCTGCCTTATAACTTTTTCTTCTAACACATCTACTGTAAAGAGTCGAAACTTCAGTCCGATGTGTAGTGGCCACGTGGGAAAGTGATACACTTCACCTCAGCAGCCTGGGTTCAAATCATATAATGTGAAAGTTTTAATTGTCAAGCCAAGCAACCAGTAAGGAAAGATTGTCAAACTGCTGTTTTCTATGTTGGTACTTTCTGCTGCCGAACACTTAAGTCCAGGTATTCAACATTGCATGAATTCACATAAAAATGTAACATGATAACTATAAATATTATAACATAATAAATGCCATTACCTCATCCGTACCCAAGCAACCTTCTACTTAACCAACGTCATATACCATCAGGAATTTCGTCCAAGATTTGTCAACAAGAAAAGCTAAACTTAATTAACAATCTTAAAAGTTTCAGCTGTTATCTGATTATACCTCTTTCACAGAAAGTTACGAACTTATTAAGTACAATTCCACATTTAATCCTAAACAATATAACGACCGATTTAACAGTTTCATTCCTACTGAAATTAGGAATAAAGTTTCATTGTTACTATCAGTTGTTACAAAGTTAGCAAATCCCAGAACTTGTAATTTTCAAATTACAAGTAACTGTCAAAAAAGGCTTCAACACCACTATTCGCCAACATCTATAGAGGGTCCCATAAAGGACGTCAGCAAAAAGCAGCTGGGAGGATTTGGTCAATGGTGACAAAAGGTTTGGGGTTTTGCCCAGTTATTTCCGAGCAGCATCACAACCACCAACTTAAATCAGACGGCCTTTGCTGTACGGGATCTAATTAGTTTCTTTACTGGACGCAATATCCAAATAGCCAACCCTGTAGCATCTTAGCCACGAAAGATAAATAGGACAGCATAACCTAGGCCTTAGTTGGAGGGCAGATGTCAACAAAGGGAGGAGCAGGGGGTAATGTCAAATAGGGACATGCGCCAGACGAGGGAGTGAGGGGCCCAAAGTAGATTATTTTTCTGGTAGGTTTTTATGGACCACCCATACCTCGTTCACTGAAACTATGCAGTTTGGATCAGACACCATTATGGAACAGCATCTAACTTATCTGTTGTCTTGGCATGCTCATCATTCAAGTTCTACCTAAGGAACCCTATTTAAAATGACACAGAATGAAGCAAAGTCAATGTCAGATGGTGATGATAATACAATTTTATTAACTGTTCACTGGAAAAGCTTGAAAATAATTTATAAAAACACTAGTCTAGGAAAGAAGTATTAGATGACAGTAAAAGCTTGCAGGCCAAAAGCACACAAACTATGCCACAAGAATCAAATAACTCAATTTCTAGTCTGATTTTAGGGTAAATAGTGTCAGAGGTGAACATTTTGCTTAGTAGTCCACATGAAGCTAAAGCCAAAACAAGCCGTGTTTCGAAAAAATCAGGAAAATGATTTCAAATGTTCGATCTCAGCTAAATCAATTATGTCATCTGCTGTTGCACAGCTGACAATAAAGTCAATTGGATGCTTATTAAACAGTTTTAGACACATTCATTCGAACTTACTTCTATCTTACCAGCTACACCCGTCAGTACCACCATCTTTGACAAAGAAATCTAGTTAAACACAAAGACTATGGTCTACTCCCAGCTACAGTCTGGTGCTCAAGATCCAAATAATGTAGTTCCTCAGAAAAAAGCATTTCATTGGTCAAGGTAACATGGCTCTTAAGGTTGCTAGAACAACGGCTAGATATGCTGGAAATTTATATGCTGCAGTATTCAACTTTAACTCTGAATTTTTTCAACTCATAGTAGTTTAGTTGCTACAGATAGTGCAATACTGCAACATTAGTCACAATGAAAAGCACGTTAAGAACACTGCAACAGAATTTTGAATTCTAAATCACTCTTGTTATAGTAATGAATCTAACTGCTGACAGTACATTACAAACTCTAAACTTTAGTAACTCAACACCTTAATCTCGTTCTGTTTTTCTGAACCAAACAGTCATCTCAAGGTCATTCTCCATGGCAACAAAACTATAGTGCGATGAAATAAGTTATGCAATCATTAATCTGGCTGCTGATTCAAAGC
The DNA here is from genome assembly GCA_964023275.1 of Norana najaformis. Lineage (NCBI taxonomy): Eukaryota > Metazoa > Annelida > Clitellata > Crassiclitellata > Hormogastridae > Norana > Norana najaformis. Next base: position 29,879,251 of record OZ029921.1, read on the forward strand.
ACTCAAACTATCGAGCAGTAAAAGTTCATATTTGAAAATGGAAGCACAACTACAGGCATAAGTGCTACATCTGTCCAGTCTCCATACCAAATCCAACTTACTATATACTAGAGGTATATCAAATGCCAGCCATTCAGGCTGTTGCCTAGTCTCTGAATAACTTAAGACTGGATAAGACTTGAAGTTTTGAAAGTTCAACTATTCATGCAAGATCATCTTGGAACTTTTTTGTGGTTACATCACATTATAAGAGCAGTTGGACTATGAATAATTCACATAATCAAGAAATCTGAGACTAATCCTTTTACATTATTCGAGGTATTTTTGGATAATTGAAACCATTGGCCAGTGCGATACATCTATACTTTGGTTGACATTTCATTGATAACCACAGCATAAGCATAGCAGCCAGAATATAGTTATGGCATATGATGCAGGTTTCCTGCAAAGGCATCAATGCTTCTGCACGGCTGCTAATGCCATTAAATAGTATCTATAAAGAGAGGCAAACAATTAAATCAGAACTTAATCAGCACATTTTGGCCAATTTTGGAATATGAACGTATTTGAAACAAGTGAACAAACAGTTTAAGTGAAAAAAGTAGAAATGTAATCTGCTTATATTGATTATGCTAGTGATAATGTTGTTTGAAATATAATCAAGGAAATTAGTTAAGCATAAAAATGATTATGCCAAGCACTCTGACTCTGCTATGACTTCTCCACCACTAGCCCTGTCATAGGGTGGGGCTTAAAATCTTCCATATTTCAGTCCAACGCTCAAAACTAGCACCATAATTTTCAGCAAAACTGTAAGCACACTAAATTTTCACTCATCTCAACTAAACTAACACTTACTCAGTATTAATTATATATGCAGTTATCACAAATTCATATGCAATGTTTTTCTGCTGCCATTAATTCTGTTCTAATGAATTACTTATCCCACCAAACATTGTAGGTACTGTACATCCAAACTAGTACCAAGCAAGATTAAACTTAGTCTGATTTAAAGTGCCTTCAACCACACTAATTATGTAGTGAAAATGCAATCTACCATACTCTGTACAGATTAAACTTGGTTACTTTGTTGTGCAAGGAGTCTTTTAGCCTAGCTTTTGGCAAATCAAAAGGACATGAAATTTGTATTAAATGACTTGGATAGCCAGGTAGTCATTAGGACAGCCAACGTCAGAGATGTGTGCTTAATCTTACAGATGAGAATGCCAGTTTTTTTTCAATTCAAAACTAGCATCATGCTGTTGCAACTCAAGGCAACCAGCACGTTCAAGCAACAAACTAGACAAAACAACTCGTGTTTTGCAAATGTTGGCCCATCTGTCTGGAAAGCCTACCATCTGCAACTCTGACCATCAGCTCTTAGTGGAAAAATTTACGAAGCACTGCAACGTTCCATCTGGCATATCCATCTGACTGAGCTAGCCTGAGATACCCCAGGCTAAAAGGGCCATAAAATATAATGCAATTATGGATGGATAATAGTAAAAGTCAAGCACTAGTAGAGCTCACATTGACACGTGTAAGAAAATTTTGGGATGATTCATTGAATATGTAAGGATGATCACCCCAAGAAAGAGTGGATGTCATTCAGAAAGAGATGACATTACAAAAAGCACCGGTGGCATCAATGACAAAGAAACAAGTGAAAGAATCAACACAGGACAGCCGATTGAAATGTGATGAAGCTGTTGCGACATCTAGCTTGCATTAACCTTCTATCTAAAGGCTTCTGTAGAGCCGTGATCATAAAGCCCAAGGCATCAGTCGATGGTTGCTTCAAATGAAAGTGCAATCAAAAAGCCAAAATCCACTGAAGAAGCCAGATTGAATTCCAAAAGGTCAGGTAAACAATCAAACATTATGGTGGGTAAGCGAAGTTGAAAGCGACGAGTCTTTGAATCTGAAAGAGATAAATCTTCAGTCCCCAGTCTTGAAAGATATGGAACAGTCTATCACCTGCAGCTGTGTCCACCAACTCTCAGTGGATAAATTTATGAAAGCAATGCAATGTGCCATCTAGAATATCCACAAGACTGAGCTAGTCTGTTACAACGCAGGCTGTAAGGGACAATAAACTACAAAGCAAATATGGATGGCCAGTATTAAAGAGTAAGCATAGAGCTCACACTGACAAGTGTAAGAAACTTTGGATGGTCCAGTGAATATGTAAGGATGACCACTCTGGAGTGAGTGGACATCATTCAGAAGAGATATGACATTACAAAAGCATCGGTGGCATCAATGACACAAGAAAGAAACAGATGAATGCAATGACATATGGCTGCCAATGACTGATGCCCAATCACAAATAAATGTGATGAAGCAGCTCTTGTGACTTCTAGATCGCACAGTTAGCCTATGGGACTGCAGATAATCCATATTTCAGTCAACTCTCAAGAACACAGTAGCATAGCAGCATGGATGAAATCAAGTCTAGGCTCAACTAAGCACCACTTTTAACCTAAAGGTACCTCATACTATATCCGAACATGACGTTTTAAGACAGACTGTTGTTTGACAATTTATAAGGCACCATAACAGAACAGTAACTGATACAGTGGTATTAACACGGCTAGATTATCTTTCATACCAATTTTGACTAAGTTTTTGTTGCACTGAAATTACCATATCTTTAACTTTTCAGCTTACTAGTGCTTTTGTACTGCATGCCTTTGCACGACCATTGAATCACACAAGAAAGTAGTCCAAGAAAGAAGGCCAGATCAGTATGCTCATATTCTGGTGAGCACATAGGAGGACCAGTACAGTGAGAAGTAGCAAGAAAATACACAAGTGGACCACACAAAAATTAAACTGAATATTACTAATATATGTATACGAAAGTTCATGTAACTAAATACCATTTAAGTATTGGAGGCAAATGTTTATTATTTAAAAAATAATAACCACATTTTCACATCTAGTTTTCTAGTCTAATCTAATTCATAAGAGTTAACCAAAAGATACACGGCTTGATTTAGCTCAGTGCAAGAAATAAAAGTAACAGAATTCTGATCAGTTGTGCCTAATCAGTTATTTTGCATGAAATAGAAAACTAATTTCTTTACATTCTAAGATGTAAAATGTTTCAACTTATAATATTGTCACTTGCATTCAGTCACATCTGCTCAAAAAAAGTTTTCCACTTAGGAAAACAGGTTATCTTTCACTTCGAAGTCACGATAGAAAATTCTGACATTGGCATAATCCGATATTGAACCAATAAACATTTTTTATCATTGTACTTATCAACTGACAACATTAGTTAAAAACAGCTACTTGTTCCACTACACAGATTACAGACAAACAAATGATACGACAATTTTTTAATGTTTTTTTTTGTATTCAAAAACAGTCTGTTTGGCTAACCACATTCAGAGAAATATTTTAAAATCATAAGAACTGCCATTACATCAGTTGTCAGTCGTTAGATCTTACGAACATAAAACCAGTAAACTGCAGATGTCTATGTCCTGGTTCGCATTAACTTCTTAGACCTTTAGGAGTTGAATGCTTGAAGGTCTACAGCCTACATCTACCTACGCCTCTTGATGAATTAGGGCCTACATTGAAGGTAGGGCCTACTGCCAGAATAGTCAAGTAGTAGAACGTGAGTAATGACAGCCTCCTATGATTATTTTTCTCTGTAAAACAAGCGAAAACTTCATTACTTATCTGACATTTATAAAAATTAGCAATAGTTAAATAATTAAATTGCACTTAGTTCAAAAACACATCTTAAGATAGCTACCCTTAGGTTACTTAGGAAAAGAGATGTTCTTAAAAATACTTTAACAGAGAAACATACCTAAAACTATTAATTACTAGTAAGTACTCCAGTTAAGCACAGATAAAGCCAAAGAAAAGATAAAATTTACTTAGTTCCCAGCGATTCAGATGCATTAAAATAGTGTCAAAGCGAAAGCTTACCATTCAGTGGTTAGCCAGTATGCGTACAGTTGAGATTTAGCGCTGACCATAGCCTGGTCCTCCATAACCACCACCATATCCGCTGCCATTACTGTTATAAGCTCCTTGACTTCCATATCCACCTACAATCACAAGCACAAGTTCAAGAAGCAGAGTAAACATGCAGTACAATCAAATATTCCATAACTACACAGATGTTCTATTTCAAACCTGGTAAGCCATTAGTTGCGGCACGGCGGTCTATTGGTAATGCATTTAATCAATGATCATGTGGTTGCAGGTTCAATTCCGAGTAATGACCCTGGGCAAGTTGTTTGCGCATACTGTGCCTGTCACCATGCAGAATTTGGTACCAGTATAAGCTGGGAAGTCTGTGGTGCACTGACCCTGTGTCCAGAACACTGAGAGTCGTCCATTGGAGGCTCAAGGGCCAAAAAAGGAGATAAGCGCCTCCCTTACATCTCACTTGTGGGATAAGGGATACTTCACTCACTTCAAACCATTAGCACCAGCGACAGGCACTACCTCTAAATGTCGAAGTATATTTATATACATGTATAGGGTTTATACCATATTGGAACTGAATTTTAAATAGAGGCAGTGTTCATATCGCCTAATGCTGAGAAACCTATTCAAAACTTTTATAGGTCAATGCTGCAAAAGTTACAAATGTTTACATGTAAAGCATAACAAACTATATTAACAGCCAATCAGCAAAAACGGTTGAAGCAATTTCTTTCTAGTCACGAGACCAAGCTGAGAGCAAAGTGTGCAGCACAATTACACTAAACCAGAGATAGATGATGGAAAGGTTCCAAGCAGCTTTACTTTAATCTGTTACATTGTGAGCATTCTGGCTCGAAAGATTTCCCACCATTTTCTGAGCACTACAAGCAAGTCATAAACAATGAAGAATCAGAAATATTCCAGTCTAACGAGCATAATTGTTATTAATCAATAAGATCAACAGACAGACCTCCATATGGTCCAGTTGCTCGCTGACTGTAGCCTGTATTTTTCATTGCTCCACCTCCATAGCCTCCACCATAACCAGATCCAAACTGTCCGCCCATTCCGCCATTAGGACCACCTTCAAAATAAAAATACACTTTATACAGTCACCTGTACAACTGGAACACTTTCCCTACAAAAATAATGACAAGCAATAACTTACTAGATACATTACCTAGAAATAACTAACTCACATGACTATCATTTTAACGTTTTAGTACAAGGAAAAATTACAATAAACTGTTAAGACCGTTATTTGCAAGGCCCTGTCTTGCAATACTACGGCCAGAGCTACAACTTGAGATATTAACTCAACTGCAACTGTACTTACCAGGCCCATAACCATTTCCATAACCACCTTGGTTCCATCCACTGCCACCACCCTGGCCCCAACCACCGCCAGCACCATAGCCACCTTGGCCATAACTGTCTGCACCATAAGCACCACCTAATTAAAAATAAATCTATTTAATATAGGATAATTGTATATAATTATGTACCTATGAAGCGACTATTAAGCATATAAATTAAACTGATCACAGCACATCTGCTCAGACTGCTATAACTGTAAAACCAGAACTAACGCAAAACCGATAAACACAGAGAACCATCTAATAACCAATAACAATCCGTTTACTTCTCAAAAAGATGAAGATGGCAACACAGAAATTTCCTGTTATGCCAGAATTTAGAAATTAGTGTAAGTTTATCCATACTGAAAATTGCTATTATAAAAACCCTGGAAACTCGTCACAATCCGGTCTTTGGAAGCCATACCAAGAAATGTCTTATAACAAGGTGACATTGAGTTTTCTAGCTAAATTAATTATCGGATGCATGTTTTCAACCGCATACTATCAGAATTCATGTAATTATCAAGCAGGTCTCCGTTGTTTTATTTGAACCGTACTGCATATCTATCTACATTCAGGTTACTCCAAAATGAAGCCACTGCTAATATTATTCTGCACTTATTTCACAGCTCTTTACTTAGCTAAAAACATGGGACAAAAATGTTACATCAACTTGGCCATCTCTGAATTATCCATCCCAGGGTTTTAAGTCCCTTTCCCATGGGAATGAGCAGGAAAGTGCTTACCTAAGATTGGCAGGAATACTGGAATCTTGTGTAAAAGGCAGTTCTCTGTATTTGAAATAAGACAACATGCTAACACGTCCAGAATGTTTTCTTAGAAAACATTTGTCACACCAGAAAAAGAACTCGCAAATACTTACCATATCCTCCCTGAGCACCATAGCCACCACCGCCATAAGCAGCTGGTCCACCGTAGCCTGCACCATAACCCCCACTGCGATCACCAAAGCCACCACCTCGCCCTACCAGCAAAAACAAAATTTCACTGTGCATTCGTTCACTTCAGCGTTAAACTAATATAGCTGTAGTCATACTGAAAGAATACTGCTACAAAAAAATATAACAAATCACCAAATAATTAGTCATACACTAACACTGACTGCAAAACAGCAAACAAAATTAGTTTTGAAGCAGTGCTACTACTAACATCGGACACATTCTTATTCGAGCTACAAACTGTTCAAATTTTTCTCCTAATTAAGTCTAATTAGCAGCTGAAATATCAAAAGCAGTGCAACTATTTATTTCTAAAATAACAAGTAGTATTAGATTGTCATTTAATTTCTGCAGACTATACCTCGTCCTCTTTCACCTCCACCTCGTCCTCCACGGCCTGCAGAAAATAGAACTGTTTACTTTAAACAAATTACGCTCAGTACACTAGAAACTATATAAATTGAAAGTATAACAATTATTAAAAAGTTGTTACACAAGTATTACGGCAAGAAGTCAATATGCACACTTACACACTAAAATCAGTTACAATGAAATTCAACGTTTAACTACAATATAAAATTTAGAAATCTTGCACATCTCAATCTGATCATTAAAAACTGAATAATAATATTTTCTATAATATTATTGATGTCACCTGTATGACGTTACACTAAGTTTAAAGTTGCAAAAATTTCACAGGTAATCTTACCTCCACGTCCACCGCCCATTCCACCAATACCTGAGCCTTTTTGGTCTCGTTCCACTGCCTTCTTAACCTCACAAGTAACTCCGTTAATTGTGTGCATCTTAATCACTGAAACAAATATATAAAATATATTAAACAGATAGCTTGACACAGAAACAACATTTAGCAATTGGAATCCAGTAAGATTTTATAACGGTATGACTTTAATTAACTGGCAAAGTGTAACTTACAACCTTACTGAAAGAAACAGCTATCACAGAACTTTACATCATCCGTAATAAAAACAAATATTAATTGTTCACTTCCACACAATTAAGATTAATTAGCAGTGTACAGTTCTTAATTTTTGATTTCAAGAGTTTCTTTGACTTTTACAACTACATAATGTAAAATAATTTCACACAGCCTACACAACATTAACGGTTAAAAGCCAAAAGGACTGCAATTTATTTATTACTAAAAGCACCTATAATTTGCAGGAGATCAGCAAAAATTAATCTATGGAAATTATGGAATACGTACAAACGATTTTGTCAACGGTGTCGTAGTCGTCAAACGTCATGAACGCAAAGCCACGTTTCTTTCCTGTGTCTTTGTCTGTTACGACGTCGATCGCCTGGATGCTGCCGAACTGCTCAAAATATTCCTTGAGTGAGTTTTCATCTATGTTGTCTTTTATTCCCCCAACAAAAACTTTCTTAATCGACATATGTGATTCTGGTTTATTTGATTCCTGCAAAACATAATTTATTGTTGAATTATAAATTAAAAATATGCACAAATTACGTTACAGCTTCCTTATAACATGCTTAATAATGTCAAATCTGATTTAACACACCAACCATCCGATTTCAGTCAGTGATTGTCTCCCAAATTAATCTTCAGAACAAGAACTTGTTCCAATGCAACTGCATTTTAATGCACTAAGTGACACGACTCCCAAAGAGAGCATCATAAAAGAAATGGATCTGCGAGTAATTGGGAAACGGTGACAAATCAAACCTTGGCCTTTATCCTAGACTTTCAATATGTCCTGTGATACTGACAAATTATTCTTTGTCCATGTAATCTACAAGAAACAGTTGTCCAACTGTCTATTCCTTTCCACACAAAATGATACTCCTCATACATTTTTTTTGTCATTCATACATAAAATATTCACTAACTTGTTTAGAACTGACCTCTCGTGGCATCGCTCGTTTAGGGTCAACTTGTTTTCCATCGATGACATGCGGCCGAGCACTCATGCATGCATCTACCATGTGAGCTTCGGCATATGTTACGAACCCAAAACCTCGAGACCTGGCAAAAATTAACACATGCATTACTGCATAGCATAATACAGCGTGTGCAAGATTTCACACAGTCTAAAATCACCCACAGCTGAAACATTAAACCAAGTTTTATCAGTATTTATTTATTTATTGGTATGCTAGTCATATGGTGGCAGCTTGGTTCTGTTCATTTCATATTGCATCATACCAACCAGAAACGACCTTAAGTACATCCTTACCAGCTTGGCACAGTTGTCTAGCGCTTAATTAATAGAAAATGGTGCTAAAGTTTGTAAGAATGCTAAATATAAGAAAATGTTTAAGAAGGGCAATTAGTTAAGGAAAACAGCCTAAATTTCTATAGAACAATACCCAGGTAAGATATTTGTAAGCACTTATTAAACACAACTAAATCGGCAAACATGTATTTTGGGCTATACTGGGCATTAAGGCAGGGTTCCCATTAGCGGAATCCTTGACAAGGCTATACGGCTGCTGGCATCTTACAGTTTACACAGTTCACATAACTTGGGATAAATTTTTTCGTTCCGAAGTATATTAGAATGCTTAACTCGTCTTTGCAGATTGTGTTCAGCTCGAATATATTCATTTTAGCGGCAATTTAACTTTCTGCAAATACAGCCTTCCATATAATACCATAAGCCATGCCACGCACACAATTCCCAAAGGTACAGCCCAACACAGAGCGGTCCTATAGCGGATCCCAACACTCCATGTTTGCCACTAAATCAATATTAGGCAAAATAATTATGTAGCCTACATTCTCCATATAAAATGCTTCGTTTTATACAATTTTTTATGTACAAGAGTCAAGGAGATGGATCCAAGATTAAGCACAGCTCTAGAAAAGAACCTTATTACAACAAAACCTCTTAGAAGACATTTCTACATACGGTTCCTAAAGACAGCATATGTGTTTCATGTATATTGGCATACCTTTTTGAATTTGGATCTCTCATGACTACGCAGTCTGTGACATTGCCCCATTGTTCATAGAACTGCCTTAGTGACTCATCAGTGGTCTCCAGGTGCAAACCACCAATGAAAAGTTTTCGGAACTGTTCTGAATCCTACAAAGTTCATTAATCGCACATTTTCTCTGAAATTGTTAATAAACATTACTGAATGATCAAAGATCGAATACACAAGCAAAACTAAGAAATGAAGAAATTCAAAGTTCACTCCGTTTGGCTTCAATATTTACCAGCTGCCAAAGGCTGGCTTTATTTAGATGATTTCATAGTCCCTATTGATCCAAAATAGTCAAATAAATGTAGCATAATCATTCAAATTTCTTGTATCTTGTAGAGCTCATTATGTGCCTCATTATGTGGCGAAACACGTTAACCTAACAGTTGAATAAGAAATTGCAAATTCCAGTTTGTTACGATTGCTAGTTTGATATCAATAGTTTAATATAAATTTGCGTGTGACATATTAGTTTACGAACTTACGCCAATTACGACTGCTGTAATAAAAGCAGCCTTACCATTGCCGCCATTTTCTAACTCTTAACAAAGAAGAAGATCACGATTCAAGAAAATATGAATTTTCGTATTTCAGCCGATGTATGACTCTTCTGCACTCTTCAGTTAGAAGTCATAAACTTCGTAAATGTCGCGACTTCCTGAAAATATCAATTTATGACCTGAAATTGTAACTTACGTCCATATTCTAAATCCTCCAAAGTCAAGCCAAGCGAATAAAGAAAGACCTAAGCGCAAGAATAATATGGTCACGTGAACTAAAAAGACTGTGAGTAAAAAAGATTAAATAATAATTGATTGAAAGAGACTAGAAGGAAGACGAGGATGCACAGGTGATAACTTCAGAAAGAGATAAAAGGGGATCAGTACATACAGGAGACAGAAGAAATGATCAGAAGACAAGACCCTAAGAGGACAGACGAGACAGGTAGCTCTTTGAAGAGTCGATTTTATGTTAATTTAAAACAAAAGTGTCTACAGTATACAACAGAAAGTTTTTATAGAAAAGCTGGCGAACTTAAGAACTCGATTTTAACGTCTTACCTTTGGGCCTACCTGTTGTCAGAGGCACCACTTTGGACTAAAAATCGAGGGTACCAATTTCTTCCCCTTCTTTCCCTTTTCTTTTAATAATCATTGGGTGACTAATAGCTAGTAGGCTAGGCCTACAAAGAGTCATTGGAAAATGCCCAAGCTAATACTTAACTTAAAAGGCATTGCTTATCTATAGTATGTTACAGCACCCAAGCAGTGGCGTAGCAATGGGTTGTGCAGGTTGTGCAATGCACAAGGGAACCCGGCTGCACAAGGGCCCCCGGAGGTCAGAGTCAATTTTTTAAATTTCAGAATATTCAGAATGTAATCAAATCGACATGTACAGCGTACACACTCAATAATTTTATTGGCTTAAGCCGGAATGTCCAAATGCGTGATTCAATAAACAACCGGTGTGCGGTGTGCCATAACAAATATCTTTACTCTTTGCAGTCTTTGGCCGGAAGTAGTTTTGCTGACGTATAAATGTAATGGCGTCATGACGAAATCTAATAAGTTAATTTTTATTTAATTTGGGGTGCAAAATATGCAAATATCGCAAAAAAGTCAGGCGTTTTTCCACAGCCTTTTTGAAATCGAGGGGAGTTCAAGCATTCAAGGAGCCCACGACCGAAGCTCTGCACAAGGGCCCCTAGAAACCTTGCTACGCCTCTGCACCCAAGTACAGAAAGTGTGGATAAGGGTAGGCCTACCCTCATAACTCTCCATAATTACGTCCAAGCCCGTTGTTTATTAGAAAAGTTCGACTACATTTTACTGAACATCCTCGTACTGGAGTGGGAATCGGAAAAACGCGGCCCTCGGTGATCTTTCGGCCAGTGCTCATCTCGCATTCGTTACTTTCTGGCCATCCATCGTCTGCAGCAGGAACAGCAGTTTGTTCAGAAAGGGTTTGAAGAGATTGACAAGAAGTAGGCTTAATAATTGTGTAATGTGTTGCAACTTGTTTCAAAATAAAGCCAGAAAGGGTGGATTTCAGGGTGCTCAGAGCTTCCTAGAGATGGCATATCACGAGCTTTGAATGCAGACTCAGCTTATCCAGGCACACAAAAAACAATGACCAGCACCAGGAGAGCGCAGGATTCGCCAAGGGCTGCTAGAACTTCTGCTAACAAACCACCAGCACCCACCGGCCCAGCCACCGGAGCACCGGCAGAGACAATAGTTGGAACAACGGCCGTAAGAACGGGGACGACCAGCACCCGCCGCCCCCTCCAGATGCACAAAACATCGACAACTGCAAAGACAGTACAAAGTTCGCCCGTGACCACCATATTATGGGCTAGGCGCAAAAACACCCGCCGTTTGGCTCGCAACCAGCGAAAAGAGCTAGAGCACCCGCATGTGACCACTGTCGTTCGTATGCTTTCGCAAGAAGATTCCAGTCGCCGAAACATACCTCCGGCGCAGGAACAGCGATATCAGTCGAGTATGCATGCAAATGCTAGATGGCGGTAAATGCAATAAGTGACGTCACTAATAGTGATAGGTACTCTCAGCTATAATTATAGTATAAAATTTATGCCATTGGAGGTACTGGTTTTCGCATCGGTAGAGGTAAAGAATATTTTCTTTAATATGGTTTTACGTACTTATCGATGCTGAATTGTGGTCTTTTAAAGCAAGCGATTTTGAAGGATTTTTTTTAGAAAACAACACAAGACTCGTGGATTTCTCTTTTAGCGCCTTGTTTAAAGTAGGTTTGTCTATGGTGTTGTTGCCTTTTGTTAGGTAGCCAAAAAGGCGCGTACTTCGGGTGGCACAGTATTCATACATAGTAAATGTAAGTGTATATGTTTTTCTGTAGCGACCGTATGAATTTATCGGGTGAGGTCCGGTACGGGTGTAGATTTTGCCCCTAATCCCGATTGGCATGAAATTTTACCCGAAGATAGCTCTCCAAATAAGTAGTCCAACTCGCGTATTCCCGACTTCCGCAGACGATCCCGCGATTTTCTATGAATTTTTAAAGTTCCAAGAAAACTAATGGAAAATGGCTGGTCTTTACACAAATTACGGAAGTGGCCGTCTTTCCAAGGATGTTTGAAGAGCATTGTACGTTAAGTTGATTTCTAGGACTAAGCTGCATCCCATGACTTTGCCTCTTTGGGGCGCCGTAGAAATATCAAGTCTACGATTATTAAATTATTTCTTTTACGGCGTGCTATATTTTCCAGTGAATTTTACTATTTTTCATTTTATTTGCAACAGCCATCTGGTCATTAGTATTTTTTCCTATTTCTATAAGCTGCACCTTATATTGTGTTTCCAGTTGTTAATTCAGAATTCAGAGCAAACGAGCCTGTTTGTTTCTCTTCTTTGATGGGTGGTAATTGCCAACTTCCGGTTTGACGTGATTGGTTGAGCTAAAAATAGCTACATAAATCTTTTGAGCATTTAGATGCAAGTTTTCTGATATTTTGTTGGCAGCCATACGTATTAGCAGCACGGCATCAAGTCATTAATGTGCTGAAATTCCAGTTGGGAGATTCTTGTCGATCCAACGCCTCCGTTTAAGATTTTTAATGTCTCGGTTTGATTTTTAATGACTTGATAAAATACAGGAAGCTTTTGACATGAGAAATCGCTTTGGACTTGGTGACAACGCTAGAATCAGCAATTTTAACCCTTTTCCTTTTCGAATCAAGTTTCTTGAGTCATGCTTCTGCAATTTCCTGTAAGGTGTGCATATTGTCACGTGTACTTGTTATGACAAGTGTTAATGTTTACAATTGGAAGACCTAGCTTGAAATTCGAGATGGCTGAAGAAGGTTCTTTGTTGGGGCTATATGAATGTATGCTACGATTTTTTGGGAGCCACTTTTTCAGAAGAGGGCTCTTCTAAAATCAGAGGTCTTATGACCATTTTATTGGGATTTCCATTCAAAAAGAGGCTTTGACTGTTCTGAGATAAAGTCAGAAATACCTCAGAAGAGACATGGCTTAAAATTGTTAACATGTTACATCAACATTTTTATAAAATGCCACAAATCTCGTTAGAAAATTGTGTAAACTTTTTAAAGTTATGACACTGATTGTTGGAGGTAGTGTTGAATAACAAAGCGCTAATAAATGCAAGTTTATGTAATCGGCAATTGTTGTGCTCTACATTGCCTTTTTGCAGATGTCACAGCCAAATTCCTATATTCTCATTCCTGTTTGGCTTGAGCTTATATGACTTTTTTCTGATTTTTTATTGGAACCAACTCTGCTAGTTCTTGGAGAATCCTCTTGTGGATTCAGAATAGGAGCAAGTTATGTAGTCTTGACCATTTTACTACATTCTGAAAAGTAGTAACTTAAATTTCTGGAGGCATGGCATGTCTCTTTGTGAATGTTTCACTTTGAACTGTTAGCCCATAAAAAATTTTGTAAGACAGATAAGCTTGCATTAATTTTTCTTATTTATTATTTGTAGAAGTTTTAGGAAATGGCACGAGCCCCCAAAAAATCAGTTGAAGAACCTGTGTTGGATGACGATGCAGAAGAAGCCGAAGAAGAATTCATTGTCGAGAAGGTGGTAGATGTTCGGGTGAGAGGTGGAAAAAAGGAGTACCTTCTCAAATGGAAAGGCTACCCTGAGTGCGTAACTGCGTTAGATTTTCTGTTTATTAGGCCAATTAAAGCCAATTAGCAATGTTCAGCACTGCTTCCTGTGAGTTGGTTCCCAGGATGCTATTTGGATTGACAAATTGTTGAACTAAGTAAAGTTTGGGTTTTCTCACGGGGCTCGAGAAAGCTACAGCTTTCGTGCGGGGCACCCCTCTTGGTAGTTTTCCTGCAGGAAGCACTATATATAAATTTACTAAGGCGGTACAATATAACAGTTGTTCGATTGCTACTGTCGGGTTTCCGTTTCAGCAGAATTTCACAGTTCGTGGATCCTACTAGATGTCATTCGTGCTAGTGCAAAAAGAAGTGATTTGCTGGATATGTTGTCCACTCGGCCGTAGCACACGGGAAGATCAGCTGCCAATTTATCTCAAGCAACTTGTACTGCACATAGCATTAATATGCCATAGTAACTGAAGATCATGCAAATTCCTTCTTTAGCAGATGTTTTAATATTTCTCTGAAAAGGTGGGCTAAAGAAGTTAACAAATTTAGGCTTTTATCATCTCTTTAGTTTGTTTTCAGCACTGTTAGGATCGTTACCTTTGAAGACCTTGAGTGGAACTAAATTTGACAGATTTGTATCTTATTGTTTTATATGCCTAAACATTGAACTAACTACAAACAATAATTTGCACATGAAATTGTTTAAAATGGAAGTTCAGATATAAAAAGAACATTTTGTAGGTAGTGTAGTGCAAAACCTGGCAATGACTTTTTAGAAAATTTAAATTCCAGTTTTTTACAGATTGAAAGTCTCTTTTTAGCATTTTCTTGTTTTGGGAAAACATCATATACATGTTGATAACACATATTTTAACATGAATTTCAAGTTTTAATTTTGCCAGTGGTCTTTTTAGACCCAATAATTCATATTTTAGTGTTTTGAACTGTAGATCGGAAAACACGTGGGAGCCAGAAGAAAATCTTGATTGTTCTGAGCTGATTGCTGCCTTTGAGGAAAAGAATAAGAAGAACAAAGAAGAAAAAAAGAAACGAAAAGCAAAAGATGATGATGACAGTTCTACAAGCAGTGCTACCAAAAGGAAGAAAGTTGTCGAAGTATGTACAACTCTTGTCGTGGCTTCATTTTCGCAACATGCAGGATTAATCATTTTATTTTTGAGAGGCACTGCAAAAACTGTAATAACGTAATAAGGTTTTGCAACACTGATAATTGGTGTTGTTCACAGATGTGTACATCGTTAGTTTTGTAATGCTTTTGAAATGTTTTAAATTGTTCAGTAATTTCTTCACATTTTTACCAAAACTGTTAGAAAACTGAGCTGATGCTATTTTTCATTGTATTTTTGCCTGTTAAGTTCTTCTGTCAAGGTTTTAAAAGCACTAATTTATAAGCAGTATTATTTAAATTTAGTTGAAAAAACGTGCAGCTGTAAATTGGTATGCAGATTTCATAATCGCTACTTTCCTTTTTGTGCTCCACCTGAATATCTTTGTTTACTGTTAACACGGGTTTAAATATTGCACTGACAGTTTTGAGGCTTCATAGTGAAGCTTAAGCTTCAAATCTAACTGGCAAGAACTGAGTAGAGATTTCATCTGTGCATGAAACAAGATGAAGCTACACATGCTGCCCAGCAACACAGTATTGTTGTTATTACCTTTGGAATGTCATAAATGTCTGAATGTAGGTAACACAGCTAGCACACTGATTTCCTAAAATTTATAGTTTAATCATTGGAAGAATGTTAACAAGCATTTATTTTCTAAAACAATATTCCTAGGGGGTTAACTCCACCAACACAACTCAAAACAACAGACATCCTTTACTATCCAGTAGGTTCTTGTTCCTTGAACTCGTCTTCATTGAACACCAAAGTTTCACATCATTCACGTCTGTCTGTGATGTCTTTAGGAAGAAGACAAACTGCGAGGCTTTGACAGAGGCCTTCAGCCGGAGCGCATCATCGGAGCGACGGACAGCAGCGGAGAGCTGATGTTTCTTATGAAATGGTTGGTTGAGCAATTTTTTACGTGATCTGATAAAGATGCAGTCTGTGATCAACTTAGATGGTTATTAGGTTTACTTATTAGATTTTTGTACATTAATGCAATCCGACTTCTGATTTCCCTGCTTAGGGATCATCCATAAAAGTCCTCTGCAAAAATGACCTACTTTGGATCTCGCCTTGTCGGCATTTATCGTTATTCTACCCCACCCCATTGCAGACGTCGGCACATAAAAGAGTACTGAGGCCTAGATTAGGCTAACCTTTGATCTTGCAGGACTAGTTCTGCTACAGCGTGGGATACTTTGATGTAACTGTGTGCAGCTAAGGAACTCTAGTTAGGTCTGATGCAGTACAGTCTGTCTGATGTCTGTTGGTGTTTAAGGCAGTGGCTGTACTGAAATAACTATATGCACCAAATTGTGATGCATGTGTCCACATTGAGAACCCCACTCCTGCTTGTCTGCGTGTGAGTGATTCCTCCCCCTACCCTCTGCGGACGTACTTTATGGATGACCCTTTATTTGACAAAGCTGTGTAATTCCAGTTGCTAAGTTGAATTTTCTACTGATTTCCACAGATATATCTGGGTATTTATAAAGTCTTGAGGACTGCTGTTGGATAATGTTGATTTCTTCATAAAGGATGTTACAGTAGCACTCTGACAGCTTTGGAATTTGTTTTGAAGTTTCTTCAGTGTTCTGCCCTTAGGCAGGTCCAAGAATCCAATGACGCCACTCCTCTCTGTTCTGTGCCCTTTCCTTAACTAAACTGTAGCCCCGTCGTCTTCCATTATCCATCATCCAGTCTTTGGTCTTCCTGTAGCTTCTTTCCCTCAGTTTTTGGGTTTATATTTTGAATATTTGTGTGCAGCTGTTCTTTTTCATGATTAAATGTAAGTCATAATCATGTTGTCCATGCATTTCAGGAAAGACTCAGACGAGGCTGACTTAGTACCAGCTCGCCAGGCGAACATTCGCTGTCCGCAGATTGTCATTGCTTTCTACGAGGAACGCCTCACTTGGCATACACACACAGACGATGATGAGAAGGACACGAAGAGCGACAAGTAGGAGCCGCCTACGTCTTTATGCGTGGCTGGTTTAGAACAGACTCTTGTTGACACAAGAATAAAAGCACTGATCCTTTGTCAACTCTCTTTTTTCGTGATGTTGTCTTGATCTTTTGCGGTAAATTGTCTGGATTTTTTTAGCAGGTCACCTTAGTCTGCTGTATAGTAACAAGCGTGTTCTCTGCTTGTTCAGTGCTGCAGGCGTCTAGTGATGTCGTCGTATTTCTTTTGTTGTAACATGTTTAGTGCCAACATTTGTGCTGACAGCGGCAAAATTTCCGGTTTTTTGCAAACCTGAATTGGGTCTGGTCATGGTGTTGACTTTTTGGTGTAATTTCTAGCGAATTGGTTTCTGCAGCTGTCGTTTGGTCCGAATGAACAAACCATTTTACACTACTTGGAATTGTGAAAAACTTTAGCTGTTGCGTTGCATTCATAATGGCCTCATAAAAGACTTTGTGATTAAAGTTCTAATTCTAATGTCATTTATTTCCTGACGCTTGTATGAATAAGCTATTTTGGCGCAAGGGGTGCTTCTATTTTCATTGAGTTTTCCTGATGGTGTAAGTGCCTCTGTGCAGAGGAGAGTGCTGTTTTGTGTGTTAAATAATTGCATTTTATTTTTGGGCAATGGTGTTATTGTTGATGAAACTTTGATTGACAACTAGAACAAAATGCAAGACAACAGAGTCATATTTCTAACCAGTGGAACATTTGTATGGTTTAGGAGTAGCAATATATAGGAAAGAAAGAAAAAATCAAGTAATAATTAATTAATCAGTAATTCTTGAGACAATATCCAAAGAATTACTGGGGTATCAAACTAGTTCAATTGCAAATTGGCAGAGATTGCAGTTGAGGCATTAAGGTTAACATCTGTGTAATTCTTGCAGTTGTGAATTGAACAGCGCAAATTGTAACTAAAGAGTGAGTGCTATTGTTGAGCACTTGTCGGCATGTTTATATTAACTGTGGTAAATGAAAGTTAAGGATTTGGAGAGATTTAGGGTTTAGGATTGCAATTGATAATTAAATTTAAGACTTTTGTACTAGTGCTGCAATATTTGTGATAATAAATGTAAGCAGTAGCCCTTTTCAGTGATTACAAGGTGATGTTTTAATTTCATGATGTCTTTGTTTAAGGCTGATACAGAATTAGGAACTCTCACTTAAATTTCGTAAATGTATACATATACTGTATCTCATTACTATGTATATATACAGTATATACATTTAATTTATCTAAGGGAGCTCTGTGTCCCTGCTTCTTCTGTCCATGGCCGCCGACTGCTGCTATCGGCAGTCCACGGAGACCTGGTAGTTCCTACGGCTCGCACTAGTACTGCACAGCGCCGCAGCTTCGCCGTTGTTGGCCCTGCCTCATGGAACAACCTGCCTGGTGACCTTGGGCGGGAATTCCTCTCTCTTCCTGCCTCTGTTTTCCGCAAGCGTTTGAAGACCGTGTTATTCCCCATTAGTCATGGGAAATTGGACCGGGAACGCCTCTGATGAGTTTTATCTTGAAGTGGCGCTTTATAAGTTTTAGATTACAATTACATACATACATACATAGATATATACTGTATATGTATATATATATACTGTATATATATAAAACTGGGTGACTCACTGAGTTGGCTGATGCTGCTTGTAGCTTGGTCATTTCTTTGATTCTGCTGTCTCTCACCCACTATGTTAATGGTGTTTGTAAGTCTTCGAACATGTATAATCGTGACATACACAGAATTAGGCGTTATGTCCCTATGTCTTTTAGAATATCCTTGGCCAACACATGGGTCTCCAGTCGCCTAGACTACTGTAACTTAGTTCTTGGTATCACAGTCAAATATGCAGAAACTCCAAGCGCTTCAAAACCCCTTGGCTAGAGCATAACAAATACATCAAAATATATACTATAATCCCTGTGTGTCAATCTTTGCACTGGCTTCCTGTTCAGCCAATGATTTATTTCAAACTGGAGCTTATAGTTTACAAAACATCAAACTCTGGCCAGTCGCAATACTTAAAATCTGTTCTCATTCCCCAGACTTATAATTATTCTAACTGGTCATCTGATTGTCTTTCTCTGTTCATTGTCTAAGACTAAAACTGGTTGCTGGACCTAAATTTGGGAACATCTTCCCTCTGTCTGCTGCTCAGGTGATCGTGTCATTTTATTGGCTTTTTCAGATATCTTATCTATCTACCATTGGCTGCCTCTGTCTTTGTGAACTGACCTGGATATTGACCTGAGTGTGGCTTGGTTTTGGTGCGCCATTGGTTGATTTCTTGCCCTTAGACGGGGGGGGGGGGGGGAAGGGATAGGAGTTACTAAATTATAATAATGTATGGGCTTGCACTAAAAGAAGTCCCCAGGCGAGTGACGGCGTTGGATATGTGAGGTCATAAGGTCATAGTCTATTGATCGGCCAGGCCATTGTAGACTACTGCAGTGAAGATCTATAATTACAGTTAAGTTAAAATTTGTTGGGCTCGGCGTTTGAAGCTTGCTGTAATGGGGTATAACGTGTTACTAATGCATTATTCTCCGAAAGCCCTACATAATGTTCCAGTTCATTTTTGAATTACTGTTTGGTCTGAACCCTTCTACTCGATCGATTTTGTTTTGACTGAGCGCCTGTGAGTAAGGTGGTTCCCGCGACTTGGTTTCGTTGGGCGCTATAGGAATCGCGAGTTTACGATTACGTCTCGTTGGTGCATTCCTAAGGATGACCCAATTTCATTCGCCAGGTGCGCATAGGTATTGGTGCCCGCATGAAATCCTCGAATGCAGTCCAGTAACTTCTATTAAACTGGGGGGGGGGGGGGGGGGCAGAAAAGCTACACAAAGAAATATTTTTAAAAAACATTGCCGCCGTTTTGCCACCATTTATTAATAAATGAATTATACGAAAATAAGAAAAGGCTGTATTCCTGTGTGAAGGTTATATTAACTTAGTTAATTTACTATTAATTAGTTAGAGCACTTACTCTGTAAGAAAAAGTGTAGACCACTTTGTCTACAGCTAATGTTGAGCGGATTTTGCAACACTAATGTGGATGTTTGTGCAACAAAGTGTGGACATTTTTGTGCAACACTAAGTGTAGCAAAAAATATGCAACACTCAATGTGGATTTTTAATGCAACACCAATGTGGACTAATATTTCTTCTTTAAAGAAGGCATAAATTTGTTGCTAGAAAATGAATCTTTTAGTATGTTAATATAAGGCAAACACAAACATGTCACAAAATATGCAGTTTATATAGTTAAACTGTTACTGCCATTCAGAGACACCCAAAGTGACCCCGAATTTGACGTAAGTACAATGTCCGATTTCAGAAATATCCTAGACGACAGTATGTGGCTCGAGATTTTTGGAGTCAGGTTGACAGTCCAAATCTATAGGTTTACGGATTAAGCACATGGAAAATACTGGTCGCTCGATGCAGTGAATTTCGTATACGCATGAATGAAATCATCGAAACCAGTGAAGCACACGATTTCGGTTGACTCAGTAAAGTCAGCAGAAGCGGACTCGAACGGAAAATGTCTCTTAAATTATAATATCTGACTGAACAAACAGTTTAAATCCCGGCTGAAATAAACATTTTTTAGCATTAGATTTTGTGGTAATCGTAAACGCTTATATGAGCCGCCAGCGAGATGCCGACCCGATAGCACCATTCACCAATTGTATAGCCAGTTTCATGACTTCATGTCCTATGCGCAACGAGCTTAATTTTTCGGACTTCTGAACAATGGTGCTCTTTCATGTGTCAGTTAATTTTTGTTTTCTATGATTTTGATGTTTTCTGCGTTAAGTAAAGATGTTCACTTTTGGATCTTGACCTGGAACCGGAGCCTTTTTTGCCTATCGATTTTGTTTTGACTGAGCGCCTGTGAATAAGCTGGTCTCCGCGGCACGGTTTTCGTTGGGCACTGTAGAAATCTCGGAATTACGATTACGATTACGATACATGATGCATATTCATTTTACAGTAGAATAATATGACGTCATGCAGACGGGCGTATCTGCCGCAATCTGTTGTTTTCGTTTTAGCCACGCGTGGTCTGGCGCGAAGTTTCGTTCTTTTGTGTTTGGTGCTCGCTGGATTGAAAGCAAAACTATTTAACCGTAATTCTTATTCTGTTTTTCTTCAGATTTATATTATTGTGTTTTTAAAATGTTTGTTACGTATGTGACATTTGCGAGCCATCTTACCCGCTTTTCAGAGCCCGTTTGCAAAGACAATAATGTTGGCGAGCTGCGAATCCATGTGCGTTGTAGGCCGTGCAAAGTTCTTTCCGTAAACTATTCAGTCTGTTTCTTCACATTGTAAGGTCTCATATAAAACCCACGGTGCATATAGTTTCCAGATCTCCAGTAGACGTTAGAATGGAATGTGAAGGTAGTTCAGGGACTGTTGACCCAAATCATTCCAGTATGGCTGAAATTAATCCCAAACCTGATGTGTGATTTGCGTGATAAGGGTATTGTGAAATAGAGACCACTAAAACCTTTCTTTCAGTATCATGTAGCTTTGCCTCAAATGCCGGCATACTTATAGTATCGGGGACCGCTCTGTTTTGGCCGTTGCTTTTCGGCGCCCGCTCGCTGAAAGCCTCGTCCCAAATTAGAGCGGTCCCCGATACTATAAGTATGCCCAAAAACCTTGTCTTTATTTTGTTTAGGCATGATATTACAATTAAAGACGTGATTTTGAAATACAAATTTTGTTACCGTTGTATTTAGACAAGACCGGCCATGTAAAGAGGAGAAGATTGCAATGGCTAGATCCATTACAGACTCATTTCCAGTTTTCCGTGATGTAAGTACTATTTAGGACTGTTTTTACCTTGCTGCTCTTTGATTTAATTTTTGTTTTCTACTTTATCCTAGAAGGTTATGGCTTACTCATCTTAATCTGTCAATTTCAAGTTTTTCAAAACACTGAAGAGGTTGCTCATTTCATTTTTTAATGTGGCAAGTGCTTGGTGAGGCATATGGGGCATGGAATGCAATGGGAGATAATACTTATGGTTTTGAAAGTGATTGAAGAGGAGAGGAAGTTGGGAGTGAATATGTCCAAGACTGCAAAACCTTAACTTTGGCAATACTTCCATGTACACATTACTTTTTTGCACGTTACAGAAATTTCTTCTGTACTGTTTCACAGGAGAGGTTCTGTGATCCAGTGTCGCATACAGGTCATCTTGAAGCATCCATTCGATCCAGGCGGTCAAGAAATGCCTTAATAAAAACGCTGTGGACTCATCCACATAAAGCTGGGTTAGTTGTTTTCCTTTTAAAAATAAAATTAGGGATGCATATTACTTCACTGCCATTCAAGTAATTACTTCTTTAAAATTTAGGGATGCATATAACCTGAACTGCTGCTGGAGGACAGTGTGTAGTGCTTCGTGAAGTTTCAGTAGAGTGGTGCTAAATGTCTTCTCAACTACTGACTTGTGTAGTTTTTAAAATCTCAATTGCAGTTGTATGTGTAAGATGAGATGGTAAAAAGAAAGGGTAAGATATGGTAAAGTGAAAAGGACATTTTTATAGCAGCCTTTAACAGTAATAGTTGATGACAGACTTTTTTTAACAGGCTGGGAGTCTTGCTTTTCTTTCAGTTACATCCATCACTTGAATTTCAGCAGATGAAGGAAAGGATACTAACTTTAGCTGCTTTTCTTTCAGTTACACAGAGCATGTTTTTAAAATGCCAAAGGCCAGTTGCACTGACTAGTCAGTTGCTGCAAATGGCAATAAGGCAATTTGTGATGCTTATTTCTCAAGCATGACTGTGCTGTTTTAGATTGGAGAGGAATTTTGGCTGTAACCTCTGCTGAAAAGTCGTTGACAGTTGAATTTCAGCAGATGAAGGAAAGGATACTAAATTTAGCCGCTTCATCGACTTTAACTCGGGACCTTCTTAACAACATTACTAAAGACTATGATGAAGGTATGTTGATGTCTCAGTTCCTTTTAAAGTTAATAAATGTTGCCATTTGCAATGTAGCATGCTTTTCAGTCTCTTTTAGTCTATCCTAAGTTAGTTGGCATGTTACTGTGTTTTAAGACATACTTGTCATTTCTGCACTGATCCAGTTCACAATGCATTGGCCATTCTTTGGATGAGTATTCTTTCACATGCTACCTGTTTCTTGGTTGTATGCTCTGTTTTATTCGTTGCAGCTGAAATTAGCATTTTATTGGTTCTTGTAAGTTACAAACTCATCGTGCCTTGATTTACATAAAAGGGGCTATTTATTTCTGGAGTTTTACCTACCACACTGCATCCAAGAGAGACTGAAGAAAATATTTAACAAAGTGAATCTTTCAATTTTTTAAAATTAATACAGTATAAGATGTTACTTTATAAATAATCTGATATTTTACATTATAAATAATTGACCCTGGCTGAGCACCAAATTCCATGTGTTGCTTCAATTGCTGTATATTGTGGCAAGTGTGGACCTGGTTTCTAGTTGGCCAGACTACTGATATTCACTTTTCAAAGGTATCACGATGAAAGATCTAAAAAAACTTAATTGATTTCCAAATTCCATGACAAGGGCCATGACAAATACTGCTTACCAAAACAGTATCCCTGCATTACAGTCACTGCACTGGCTCTGAACAACTACTTAGAATATGATTTTGTAATTTTGCTCTTGTCTCTGTAGGACGAAACAGTGGATGGTGCACTTGAGAGAATGGCCGACGAAGGGAAACCTCGGCCAGCTCTATTTCGAATACAGAATACTTGTTATGTGAAGATGGATATCGCGGCAGCTACACTGGCTGCCTGTCAGCTCCAGAATCGCTTACAAGATAGCTCTCCTCACACGCAAGACTCTCGACCAATCAACCAGCTTACCTGTCATCATCCTTACATCGCTACCTACCATCCAGGTCTCTGCGATCAGCTACACAAAACCTTCTGTCTTTCCCTGACATCCGAGACTTTCGGTCTGATTTCTCACGACGCGGATTCAGCAACTCAGCACCAGCCATTTGGAACAGCCTTCCTGTTTACATTACTCACGACAATATCTCACTAGACACATTCGTAAAGCGGCTAAAGACCTATCTGTATCGTCTTGCTTTTGTTGTCTGACATGCAACCCACCCACGCCTACGATTCCTCGCTCAGTCGATGGACATATGGCGTGTTAACAAATGCATTACTTACTTACTTACTTACTTTGCAGTGATCTCCAATAAGCATCATACTATATAATAGTACGGGCTCTCGGCCCATGGATCATGATGATGATGATGATATAATAGTGACATTCATTTTACTACCTCAAATGGACCAACTTCTGTTCAGTGATTGATGATTTGTTTTTAAGCTTTATGTGAACTGTGATAACCCTTAATTTGTGATTAAAAGTTGTCATTTAGCCTAATAAATTGTAGTTAATGATTTGCTTATTATGTAATGAGTTCAGCACGTTAGTACGTCCATGTAGTAATAATTAAACACGGCTGCGTATAGGTAGATACAACAGTAAATCAATGCAGAAAACGTATAACATAACTATATGCAGCTCCACAAATGTGGCAAATTCCAATCTATAAATTTAGCTCCTAAACCACTAAAATGTATTTGCAGCGCCACATAAATGTGGACACGACCGCTACATAAATGTAGAGATGCCGCAACACAAATGTAGACATTACTAGTACATAAATGTAGAGATGCCGCAACACAAATGTGGACATTATTAGTACATAAATGTAGATTCCGCACTACATAAATGTAGACATTATTAGTACATAAATGTAGATGGAGAACTACATAAATGTAGAGATAGCACTACATTAATGTAGACATTCTTGCTAAATAAATGTAGCCAAAATGCAACACCGATGTAGACCTCGTTCTCTACAAAAGTGTTGCAATTTGTGTCTACACTAGTGTAGACTGCCGGCTCGTCTACAAAAAGTGTTGCATAGAGGTCCACACATTGCCGATGAGCCAGACCTCAACATTAAGTGTTGCATAGAAGTCTACACTTGTAGACCGATTCTCTACACTATTTTTAAGAGAGTACCGACGGTAAGTGCGACAGGTTCGCCTAGGGCGCCAAATACTCTGGCCCCGGCCCTGGTAAGTGGTAACCAGTCCATAGGTGTATTAGATACAGTTGTAATGTATATATGCCTATGTATATATATATATGTGTGTATCTTAATCACTAAAAAAACAAATATATAAGCAGTCCTGTTAAATACAGTATTAAACAGAAAGCTTGACACAGAAACAACATTTAGCATTTAGAATCCAGTAAGATTTTATAACGGTATACTTCAATTAACTACTAAAGTGTAGCTTACAACTTTACTGATAGAAACAGCTACCATAGAACTTTATATTATTCTCTGTAATATAACAAATATTAATCGTTCACTTTCACACAGTTAAGAGTGTGGGTTGGTGCGTGTGCGTGTGTGAAGATGTGGGTGTGGACCTGGACTCCTTAATTGGAGAACTAATTGATTTCGGTCCGAGGTTGCCTTTAGGAATTGTTCATGACCAGCATAAGTGTAGATCCATGATCGGAGTAAACGAAACATCTCTACTGCTCGCGCTGCGAGCTACCATATTCAACACTGCGCCTTGTCTGTCGCCATGGTGACGCCACCTGTGTCTCGGGGTTTTCTTCTTAATTTCCGCCTTGTGAAGAAAATTGGCGCTGCGTGTTTTCGATGAAAGACTTCAGGTTCGCTGGGTCTTGGTGGACAGCATCTCGGATATAGATAAATTGAAGCGACGCTGTATAGTTTATTAATTCTTAATAAAATTCTAGTTCCGTAAGGCGTATGGAATACTTGACTGAATGACTGGATTGGTCTGATTTTTCATTTGTGAATCAATGTACGGTTCAATGATTCCATTTTCCAGGGTATGTTGGAGGAGTCGGACATCTCCCGTTCCCTCTGTGGTTCTCAGTAAAGAACATTGAACGACCATACTACTCTGATTTTAGCATGTCTACGGTATCCCAGACGCAGTGCGACAAGGTCTTCCCTTGTGTACAGTTTTCATACTCACCCTGAGTGCTTAAACAGCCTTTGCCTGCATATAGGCATAGATCTATATTAATCGCAGCTCTTCCCTTTGCTACGCTGCGGTGAGGATTTGTCTACATATCCAAGTAGAGGCGTTTCATAAATCCATCGCATCAAAGAGCCAATATTGTCCTATAGGTATACAGTGTATGTGTGCGTGCGTGCGTGTGTACGCGAGCTAGTTCGTAGTTCGTTGCCTAGATTAGTTTCAACGTTCGTCCTTTGAGTAATGGTTCTGTGTAGGGCGCGACAGCTGAGCTCTTCGCCAGGATTTCCGATCCGGCCGAAACCGGTCCTTAATTGATTGTGCAAATGCCCGTAATGGTCCTCGTGTCTTTTGACCCGCTGCTCCCCGGGCGAATCTTATCTCGCTCGATTCCAGTTAAGATATCGCAGCGCCAGCCAATATTCCAGACCAGTGACGTGGCGCCGGTCTGGCTAAGCCTACTTGCCAAATGATGTGTGGTTTCATCACTGGACCTCTCTTTGGTTCCCTCTATGGTCTTAAATCTGGTCTTCTCTATGGTCCCTTCTTTGGTCCCATGACTGGTCCCCTATCTAGTTTGTTCTCGGATCTCCTCACTGGTCCCCAAGTTAAGGAGTTTGCATGAGGTGTTGCACGCAGCACCAGTAACATAACTAACTAGCCTTTCCCGCGTGCTAGTTCGGCAGAACGGCCCTTCTGAGGAAAATCCCCGTTAGTCACGGGCAACGAAAGCAGTCACCAAAAACAGTCCCGATTATTATATATAATAGGCCTAGAATATAGGTTAATATGACATTTTTTAAAACGATATTTGTTAACGAATTTAAAATACAGCTTGGCACTTAATGAAACAAAAGCTTACATTTAAATGTGGCCTTCCTCAAACGCCTTTTTGTTGTCATTATTCGCCAGATAGCGCCTCAGCCGGATCATACTTTTAAGGCTATTATTATTATTATTATTTATTATTATTATTATTATTTTATGCAGATGTCTGTCTCGTGCGTTTCCTGTTGTTAAAGTTAGAAAGTTCATTCGTCACTAAGGCTAAGAGTCTTCGAAAGGAAGGAAGGAGAGTTGGATGGTAGGTAGGTTTGGAACGAGGGAACTTACACAGCGTGGGCGCTGAGTGAGGGAAGGTGATGGGAGGGAGCCCGTTATTTTTAAATGGGGCTTCATTTTCTAGTACTTCTAGGGCTACCGATCTATGTTTGCGTCCTCTGTCTGTCTGTCTGTCTGTCTGTCTGTCTGTCTGTCTGTCTGTCTGTCTGTCTGTCTGTCTGTCTGTCTGTCTGTCTGTCGACGGAAGAAGAGTTCGAGTTTCAGAAAATCAATGATAGTTTGTTCTGATCTCTCTGTCTCTCTGTCTCTGAGAATCGGTTACACAATTTAGCTAATTATGTAGGCTTACAACTGTTTTAAGTGGTTGTGCCTCTTATAGTTGAATGGACTGTGCTTTAATATTTCTTAACTTCCTGAATAAAAAGTCTGTTATGTGCAATTATGTTCGTTAACTTCCTAGAGCGTGGCATTTTGTTTGAGAGCTTTTTAATTGAGATTCTGTGAATTTGATAAAGTAAAAGGCCCTGTATAACAATTAACTGGGCTTAGATGCACACGCATGATTTACATCTACGCCTCACAAAGTAGTGCGAAGCTGTTAATTTCCGGAAAAAGGCACTCGAGCTGCGGACCATTCATTCTCTAATCGGGGGTCGTGGTGGAGTAGAATATTTTACTAAAACAAGTTTTTTCAGTTATTACTTGATATATTTTCACTAATAGCAATGACAACACAAAATTCATGGGCTGAATTTGGTGGTGTTGGTGGGAAATTCCACCTTTTATTGCGATTACTCGAGTTTTACCACCCTTGGTTATACGTTGGTGGAATTTTCCAACCCAACCAAAGCCGTTCCACGGGCATGTTGGGTTGTCCACCACGAGACCACCTTTAATTTTCACAGTTCACCTGTTCATCATTACGTTACATCGATGCATCGTAACAATTGAACGAAATTTATTGGGCAGGTTTTATTGCAGTGGACACGAGCAAGTAAGTAGGTTAAATGGCCATCTAAAGTACCTTTCCTTGCAATTTCTGCATCGGCCTTTCACTCAGAACTGAAAACATTCCTTTTTCACAGATCCTATGCCGACTCCCCTTCTTCCTCTTATCCCTCTTTCCGCTACAATACCAAACGTCACCCACCATAGCTGCCACGCTGTCTCCTGCCTGACTCTTGGATCTTGACCTAGAACCGAACACATTTGCCTATCGATTTTGTTTTGACTGAGCGCCTGTGAACAAACTGGTCCCCGTGGCGTGGCTTTCGTTGGGCGCTGTAGAAATCTCGGGATTACGATTACATGCCTACGAGCAAGCCATTAGAACAGCGTGCTGATTTAACATGCAATCGCAGTCATTGGTAACTTCGCTACATTACCTTCTGATTAGGTTAATGGCGTCGGTAAATCATCTTGTAACCATTTCCGAGGTGTCGAGAGCATCAGGCGATAATTGCTGTAATTATTAAGCCTTCTGGTTTCATTTGCTAAAGCTTTAGTTTCCATGAATTCGCTTTGCATTGATTGCTACAATTCTTTCCTCTCCAACGCACACAAGATCAAAATATTCAAATCGCTGTGACGTTTAAGCTTCTTTGTCAGAGCTCAAAAATTCAGTCGCATGCAGACTTTTACATTTTTAAAGGACAAAAATAGGCTTTTAGGTTTATAGGATTCTTTATTTCTTCGGACGAAGTAAACAGAATTATAGCGGTGTCACAAGCCTAGAATATTTTAACGTTGCTGCTTGTGTTGCGCTGTGACCTGCCCAAACATAGCAATCGAAGCGTTGATAATTAATTAGAATTTGTTCTTCAACAAAAGAATATTTTAAAACCTTTAATTTCTATAAACACAAAACCCATTTTGGGACTTTATACCTTTTAAGGTCAAAACCTAGAAACCTTTAAACCTTCTTCATGAACCCCTGATTCTAGCCAAACGAGTACTCGGCGAGTAGCTTAACAAGTACTCGTTGTTGTTCTTGTTGTTCTTGTTGTTCTTGTTGTTCTTCTTGTTCTTCTTGTTGTTGTGTACGTTCTCATGGCCACTTTGCTATTGGCAGCAAAGGGGTAAGAAAGTTCTCTTTCACCTACCTCGCTATGTTTGCAGTGAACCCTTGATGCGCGTTGATGCAACGAGGACGAGAAAACGAAGGTGGTGGGCCGAAGACCCCGGCATAAGTTAGGTCTAAATTATACAGGGGTTTATATAGGGTGAGCAAAATCAGATGCAGAGCGGTGGGTCACTCGAGACCTGTGGCCTAGCCGATCAACTGGTAAACCGGGAGATGATGATGATGATCAAGATGATGATGGTGGTAATGGTGGTGACGATGATGAGCGGGAAATCTCAGCCTAATTACGTCCATTAATTACGAATGAATCGCTTCCCGCAACAACAATAGAACACATGACTCTTGGTCATCGATTCTTCATCACAGACATAGACCATCAAGCAGGCACAATGCACAGACGGAAGCACAAACCCAATCATCACTTGGCCTCTCACAACCCGACCATTATTCAACACAAAGGCCCAAATTTATCAACTGCAAGGTTTACTCGATATCATTAAGTGAAATTACCAAACCATCATCCTCTATACTCAACTCTAATTCCATCCATCCGTCCGTCTGTCAGTCCACCCATTCTTCCAGTCAGTCAGTCAGTCAGTCTGTCTATCAGTCAGTCAACCAGCCAACCAGCCAGTCAGTCAGTCAGTCCGTTCACCCATTCACCCATTCATCCAATCAGTCAGTCAGTCATTCTGTCTGTCTGTCAGTCAGTCAGCCAGCCAGCCAGCCAGTCAGTCAGTCAGTCAGTCAGTTAGCCAAACAATCGAAAAACAAACACAGAAACAGGCAAGCAAGCATCCATCCAACCAATCAGCGTTTACTTTCTGATTCCCTCAATCGACCACCCACCTGCCACTCCCCCGTTCAAACGTCGGACCAAACCAACCATTCACTGATCGAATTTACCACTCAAAAAACCAAACAATCCCTGGACCAGTGACCACCAAAACAGCCACCATTAATACTAACTGAATTGACCATGCGCCTGACCAGCTGGCCAACGAAGCATTCGGATCACCTCGAACCTTCCAGAAAATAACCACTGGATATGCATCCAGCAGCCATTCCTGGCCACCGTACAACACTTGGCCGCAAAATGCCACTCCCTTCCGCTGGAGATGGAGAAATACCACCCAAAATAAATCACAATCTGGCATACCACAACCAACGATAACAAATGCAAGGTATCTAAAAAGAGTTAACCAATATGTATATGTATATGTATACAACGCTTATAGGCACAAATACACGTCTTACTCATTATTGGTTAGTAGCTATATTAGCTGTATATACATATATATATATATATATGTGTGTGTATATATATTTCAACAGTTATTTTTGTATATAAATTATATACTATGCATTTATATAATCTAGCTGATCTAGTTTACATTAATATGTTGAGTATAATATACGCAGAGATTAGATGTATATATATGGATTATATATGGATGTAGTTAGTGCAGTGTTTTTAGGTAGACGTCACATCCTGTTATAGCATGTATCCCTATGGACGGACATTCCATGCATAGTCCGCTATCTTTCCACGCACAGCCAGATTAACGCGAGTCGTACAATGCGAAGCATGCAACGGCTTCCGGCGGATGAATGTGGCAATGGTGGCTGCAGGCACAAGACTTAATCCAACCACGGCTGTCTTTATGTGTTTGAGCATGCATGTATGTATGTATGTATGTATGGTTGTATGTATACATATATATACGAATATATATGTATGTATTGTGTATGTATGCATTATGTATGCATGTATATATGTATGGATGTATGCATGCATGCTTGTATGTATGTATGTATGTATCTATACATATGTATGTATGCAGGCATTATGTATGTATGTATGCATGTATGTTTTATGTATGTATTTATGCATGCATGCATTTATGTATGCTTGTATGTATGTATGGTTGTAAGTAGTATGCATGCATGTATGTATGTATCTATGTATGTATGCATGTAATTAAGATATGGTGAATATTCACTGAAGTTCTTGGTCCCCATCCGTGTTGTTTGTTTACTTGGCTGCCCCAATTAAGCAGAACTGGGTCCCTTCTGCGTCGGCTGTTTGTACCCCAGGAAACTGTTAATTTCATGCTAATTTTGTGTCTTTGTCAAATGATTTGCAATCAATAAACAAAGATGAATAAAAATTGAATGAATGTATATGTCTGTATGTTTGTTGGTTCGTTTGATGTATGCATGCATACTTGCAGAGTATGTATGTATGAGTTTGTGTACTCTGTAAAAAGTATGGACTACTTTGTCTATATCCCTTGCTGTGCTGATATTGCTACCCATTGTGGGTGTTGCTACCCATTGTGGATATTGCTGCCCATTGTGGGTGTTGCTACCCATTGTGGGTATTGCTACCCATTGTGGGTGTTGCTACCCATTGTGGGTATTGCTACCCATTGTGGGTATTGCTACCCATTGTGGGTGTTGCTACCCATTGTGGATATTGCTACCCATTGTGGGTATTGCTACCCATTGTGGGTATTGCTACCCATTGTGGGTATTGCTACCCATTGTGGGTATTTTTGCAACTAGTGCATATTCACACTTTATTGCAACCACCCGTACATCTAGAGAAATTTTTCAGAGAAGTCTAAACGGGTTCGTTGCGCCAGAACTCAGAGTTAGGTGTTAAGCCGAAGTCCACAATTTTTGACTGAGTAATCATCTACACTAATTTTTAAAGTGTGTATTTTACATATACACATGCCTGTCTGCCTGTCTGTCGAAGTCCACACTTTTATCTACACTGATTTTTAAGCAGTATGTATTTTCCATGTACATGTCGGTTGAAGTCCACATATTTATCTACATTGATTTTTAAAGAGTGTATTTTCCAAGTGCATGTGTCTGTGCGCATGTCTGTCGGCTGTCAGACGATTTCTACCAGACGCTGACGAAAATATCTCATTGTAAAAACATCCATTCGTCAGAATGGCAGGAAGTCGAGGGCTACATCCGTCTGTAGACAATCCTTCGGGTGGAGGGTCCGTGGAACGCCCGGTTAGTCAATGGGGTAAACAACTTCCGTTTGATTGGAGTAGCTGCTCGATGAAATCCTCTTCAGAGAAATCCTAGATCCATCATTTTCCTTGCAGACTGACGTCCAAAATTAAGTATCGTGGTTCCACTAAAAGCCAGTTGTTTTTAAACTATGTATGTATGCTGTATGCATGTATGTATGTATGTATGTTTGTATGTATGTATGCCTGTATGCATGCATGTATGTATGTATATATGTATGCATGCATGTATGTATGTATGTATGTATGTATGTATGTATATATGTATGCATATATGTGTGTATCATCATCATCATCATCATCATCATCATCACCTTCATCATCCTCATCATCATCCGTGGCATGCTCCTCTCTGGAGCGTTGCCGTTTCCACAACGCGCAACCAGCTGTCTCTATTCTGGGCTCGTCTCCAGGCCGTATGTAGCCGTATATGTATATACTTATGTATTCATGTATGAATGTATGTAATTATGTATGTATTTGTGCATCTATGGTACTGGATATATGTATGTATGAGTGTGTATGTGATTGCAAACGAGTTTTAGGTCACTCATCTTGGTGGAGATGTCTTTTCACACGTTCTCTGCAGGTCACGTGGTTCTGGTCACGTGGTTCTGTCACCTGAAAGCGACTGGGATCGAGCACCACACCTGAAGATTTGCTCACCTTTACGGAACACAGGTTTGAGTCAAATCTACAAGTGTAACGGCCGATTGCACAGGCAATTCCATCCTCACGAGTCGTCTGCAGCAGCAGCAGCAGCAGCAGCAGCCGAGAAGACGTGTGTATGTCTTCGACCAACTGCCTTCATAATCAATTTCTTGCGCAAGCGCAGAGGCCAGGCCAATCTACTGTTCGCAGCACCCCTAGCTCGCTTGCTCGCTTTCTGCCTGTCTCAATCGATTAACGTTTCCATGTCAGTCGTTGCTATGCCAATTAATTATCGTTGCTATGGCAATCTGTTAAGCTTGGAATGTTAGACGAAATCGATGCGAGCAAAATATCTGAATGAGAAATAAGATTCGGACGAATGTCGACCTCGTTGACAAGGTCAAGGCTCGGCGGATCTGTTTGGCCAGCGCGAAGTATTCGCAGTTACCAGTGCAAACTACATCGAGAAATCGATGCCCTTGGCACTGACATTAATTTTGAAAGCACCAGACAGCAGTAAGGGGTCAAAGGTTACGAGTACAGGCCTGACCGAAGCCTTCTTTACCATTGTAATCACTCTCGGCCAACACGACCTTTTAACCTCCAGAAGTTGGGTTCTCGCAATCTATTGATTTGCCGCCTGGCAATGACGGAACTATGTTGGATCTGCAACCAGGATGCATCAGCTAACTACCTATACATCTTACTCACTCTCTTGTCCGTGTATCTGTCTGTCTGTGTGTCTGACTGTGTGTCTGTCTGTCTGTGTGTCTGTCTGTCTGTGTGTGCGTCTGTTTGTCTGTCTGTGTGTCTGTGTGTCCGTCCGTCCGTCCGTCTGTCTCTCTGCATTAAGCCTCGCCTTTTGTCATCATGCTGGCCTGGTTAGCTACATTGGTTAAAGCATACGTCAAGCCGCCTCTGTGCGTGAAGATGCCGGTTCGCATACCGATAGTGGTAATATTTCAGAGATTTGAATCTCGGGCTAGTACGGTCCGTACACGGGAACCTTAAATGGCGTGGCGCCCATTCAAAAGGGCAGCGGTGGTGAAGTATCCCACCCGATCAATTCATTGCAAAAAGATCAGGGTCGAGGCCATAGGGTCACTATAGAAAACCGTGTACATTAATCATAAAGCACATGGCTGCTTAATGAATTAGTGGGTTTGGAATATAATACCATCTGAAATAATCAAATCAGACCTAATTCGATCTAATCCAATCTAATCTAATCTAATCTGGGCTAGTCTAATCCAATCCAAGATAATCTAATACAAAACAATCTAGTACAATCTTTTGTTATACGACCTAATCTATTTAGTCTGTTAGAGTTTAGCTAGTATGGTCTAGCCTTGTCCACTCCAGTCTTCTAGTTCAGTTTAGTGTAATCTGTGCTTATTTAATCTGGTCTAGTCTGAAAGAATCTGAAGGGATAAATAAAATCTTACCTAATCTCTGCTAATCTTGTTTAATCTAATGCCTTCTGAAGAGGGACTTCAATCGATGGTGAACCAAAAAATAACAAGAAAAATCCGCCTCCGATCCAGAAGGTCCGCATTGAAGACATGAAACCTTGCACTCCAGGCAGTGCTTCGTTCTGTGAAACCTTTGTTCAGCTTCAGCCCCTTCTGAGCCGGGGACCAGAGAGTCAATCCCGACCTGCGGTGCTGATAGGAATCACTAACCAAGCGCGGCGAAGTTCCAAGATGGCGTCGATGTTTCCAACAGAGTATCTGTCTGTCGATTCGTGTGGAACCGACGCCGCGATTGACGAAGCCAGGAGGGCAGAAACGAAGGAGCTACGCCTAACAAGAAACGATTGGACCACTACTTAACGAAACGCAGCTGCAGGCATCGATTTGACATCTCCTCCTCTTCCTCCTCCTCCTCCTCCTCTTCGTCCTTCTCCTCCTCGTCTTCCTCTTCCTCCTCCTCATTTTCTTCTTCTTCTTCTTCCTCCTCTTGCTCCTCCTTCTCCTCCTCCTCCTTCTCATCCTCTTCCTTCTCCTCCTCCTCCTCTTTCTCCTCCTCTTCCTTCTCCTCCTGCTCCTCTCCTTCCTCCTCCTGCTCCTCTTCCTCCACCTCCTCCTTTTTCTCCTCATCTTCTTCATCCTGCTCCTGCTCTTTCTGTCTTCCTCGTCCCAAATGCCTGTTCCTTTTACTCTCTCTCTCTCTCTCTCTCTCTCTCTCTCTCTCTCTCTCTCTCTCTCTCTCTCTCTCTCTCTCTCTCACTCTCTCTCTCACTCTCTCTCGTCCTGCTCTAAATTGCTTCTGCATTCCTCTTCTTTTCTTCCTCCCACCGTCCTCCATTCCATCGTCGTCGTATTCTTCTCCGTCTGACGGGGATTGTAACGCGATCTATTTAAACGCAGCCCTGGCATCGAACGCACGCACGCGCCGGCACACAGACAACCAGCCAACCCACTCAGCGAAACGAATGATCAGATAAATTCCACACAGACCCCTCCTCCTTCCCTCCTCCCTCCTCCCTCCTCTTCCTCCTCTTCCTCCTCTTCCTCCTCCTCTCGATTCTTGATAGGCAGTTGCTGCAGCCGTTGCTATGGAGCGCCTGAGCATGCAAATGGATTCTGCGTGCTCAACCTCAGGCGCTAACTGGTTACCGATGACTAGATCCTGCAGGTCTCAACCCACCCATCCCTCCCTTCCGCTGCCCTCTCACTCCTTTACTACCCTCTCACTCTTGCCCTCCACTGCTCTCTCGCTCTTTCCCTCCACTGCCCTCTCAATCTTCTCCACTGCCTTTTCAATCTTCTTCACTGCATTCTCACTCTTCCCTTCCACTGCCCCTCTCACTCTTCCCCTCCACTGCCCTCTCAGTTTTCTTCACTGCTTTCTCACTCTTCCCCTCCTGATCTAGCGGTTGCACTCCTTGGGTCCATTGGACCCCTGTCACTGCTATTCACTGCCTTTTGCTCCCCCTCAACTGCCCTCTCACTCTTCCCATTCACTGCCTCTAACTCCCCCTCCACTGTCATCTCATTCTTCCCCTCCACTGCCCTCTAACCCTTCCCCTCCACTGCCCTCTAACCCTTCCCCTCCACTGCCCTCTAACCCTTCCCCTCCACTGCCCTCTCGCTCTACCCCTCCCGCTCTAGCGGTGCAGTGCGTGGGTCCAATGGCTCCCTATCACTCTTATTCACTGCCCTCTCTCACATCCCCTCCACTGCCCTCTCACACTTCCCCTCCACTGCCCTCTCACTCTACCCCTCCCGCTCTAGTGGTGCAGTGCTTGGGTCCACTGGCTGGCGTTTATATTAGTTTCCATGACGAAGCCACTGTCGATGACGTTGTTCGGGTGTTTGCCAATCCCATTCTCACCCACTCATCCAGCCGACGCCCCTTCCCCCTCCTGTCTGCCTCCATCATCAGCAGCAGCAGGTAAATAAACGCGCGATGGTTGAGTCGCTGCGGAGAATCCATTCAATGGAAAACCAATTGGGGTAGAGCGACACATCAGAGGTCCATCGCCGGAAATTGCCCGGTTCCATCCGATTCCTTCCTCCCACTGTTTTCCTGTCGACAGTTTTGATTCGAAATTCGCCGCCAGGGGGCGTCAAAGAGTCCCGTTCTCGTTCTCGTTCTTTCTATGGCGTGAGAGCCTCGTTCTGGAAAGAAACGAGATCTATTATTCAGAATAATCAGAGACGAAGAAGCATCGATATGCATTGTCAAGAATAATCGATTAAATTCCTATCATAGACTCATCGCAGACGAAGCATTTTCTGTGCACAGTGCGCAGAATGTGGTTCGGCTGATAAAAGATGACTTAAAGAGAAATTCGTCATTATTAGACATTTGATACAGTGCTATAGACACGCCCATATGCACCCACTTCTCAACCACCCATCCATGTATTCACCCATTCACACATCCACTTGCCAACCACCCTCCAGACATCCACCTACTCACACACCCACTTGATAAACACTCGTATAAATACCCACCTACCCACCTACTCACATACCCACTTGGCAATTATCCTCCACAACCCACCTACTCATACACCCACTTCCCAATCACCCACCACATATCCACCTACTCACACACCCACTTGCCAACCATTCTTCAGTCATCCACCTATTCATACACCCACTTTATAAACACTCGATAAATACCCACCTACTCACACACCCATTTGCCTACCACCATCCATATATCCAATCCAGCTGCTCATACACCCACTCGCCAACCACCCATTTAAATATCACCTACGCATACACCCACTCGCCAACAACCGATTTAAATATCACCTACCCATACACCCACTAACCAATCACCCATTTAAATATCACCTATGCGTACACCTACTCGCCAACCATCCATTTAAATATCACCTACGCATACACCCAACATGGGACATTTCAAACAGTCTGTTTGCGCCTCTCAAGCGAAAGTTTCAGCGGATGACTGATCGATAAGACGGCTGATTAACGGATCGATTCGACAGAAAATGCTTCTTCTGCGCTTCCTCCTCCACTGCTTAGCACTCGTGACACTCTGTCCTCTTGTCTGTATATTTCACTCTGTCCTCTTGTCTGTGTCCTTCACTCTGCCCTCTTGTCTGTGTCCTTCACTCTGTCCTATTGTCTGTGTCCTTCACTCTGTCCTCTTGCCTGTGTCCTTCACTCTGTCCTCTTGTCTGTGTCCTTGTATACGATTGATCTTAAAGCTCGAAAAGCAGCTATTGGTATAATGTGTTAGCGATGGCATTCCGTAGCCTATCAGGATGGGTGGCCTATCATCTCCCCGCTGTATGATCCTCCCATCGACATTGTACCGAAGAGGTACTCATTCGATCGCCGAGTGCGCTAGGGAGCACGAGTGATAAAGAAATCTGGAAGATACATTCTCGTGTTCTGCCTGGTGCTTGAACTCCAGCCCCTGAGATTACGGTCGTGTACCTTGATCACTAGAATATTGTGCCTCACTGTGTGACTCTATGCAACACATTTTCATTACCTCTCCAAGTTGATGTTCATTTGACTATGGGCGCTAAATAAAGCTGCGTAATGTAAAAGCGAATCTACAGACGGCAGGTAAGTCACGATTTGCATTGTCCGATCGTTTAAAGTTAAAAGCGCCTTCGGTGACTTTCTTTTGAAGAGGCGCCATATAAATCTGTGATTACAATTACAAGTTACATGTAAGTTGACCAGACCCAAAATGGCGGCCACACTGTATTGGTTTACGGTTGCTGTGTAGGAATTTTGAGCAAGTCTTTCACTCACAGTTGCTCAACGCCATTGATTGATGCTTAGTCATTAGATAGTGGCGCTTAATAAACGCAGAATTAATAATATCAATGGAGATCATCGACTGTCTTTCGAAAACAGCAATACTCCTAAGATAAGCTCGAAGGTCTTCCACAAACGCAAGAAAAACCAACAATTCGAAAAATAACGAAACTGCTCACCCATCCGCTTGTGGATTGACCTAGAATTTTGACCTGATTGTGGCTTGGCTTTGGTGCGCCATCGGTTGATACCTTGTGCATTAGACACCGGCGCATTAAAAGTTGCTTATTATTATTATTATTATTATTATTATTATTATTATTATTATTATTATCCAAAAACAGTAGATTACTATTATTATTATTACTATTACTATTACTATTATTATTATTATTATTATTATTATTATTATTATTATTATTATTATTATTATTATTATTATTATTATCCAAACACGGTAGATACTCATGGGCCACCGCTGCGATTTGCCATCTAGCGAATCTAGGATGAAATTTTCCCTTAATTAATTCCTCTAATTTATTCATCACGAGATAAATGTAAATGTACCGGTTTTTCTATAGCGACCGTACAGCCTCGATCCTGCTCAGTTTCAATGAATCCATCAGGTGATATCCTTCACCACCGGTGCCCGGTTGAATGGGCGCCACGAGATGTTCTTAAAAGGCGCCATATAAATGTCGAGATACTGCTGCTGACTACCTCTAAGAGGCGATTATCGTTGTCAGATTATATCAGATCTTCAGAGGAGCAGAGATGATTGCTTCATCTTCAGCATCTTGGATGCTGCTGTCGTCAGACTGACGTAGGGTATCCATGCTTACGATGCACACGTCACTGAAGGGTAGGCTCATAATAGACGACTGTATTTAACGCCTGATTTATATAGCAGCAAGCCTAGGGTGCTAGGCTTTCTGTCAAAGGCTCTGATGCGTGTGATTACCGTGCAGCTGTGGATCATGTCGTGGCTTGTTCAGACGCTCTCAGTCGAATGCAGTTCACTTGCGGAAAGGTCTAACTAACAGGTTCTGCGCTTGTCATCTCTCCATGTTGAATAATATGGTCCAACACCTGTGAACGCTTTCAATCGACGCTATGTATATATATGTATATATATGTATATATATGTATATATATATATATATTCAGCGGCTGCTTTTATATCGTGAACTAGACGCCGCCACTGCCGTACTGGGGTAGTGCCAGTCCCAAGCCTGGATAAAAGGAGGAGGGCGACGTCAACGGCTTTTGATGCCATAAGATGTCGTTGAACTTTGGAACTACTACTATCACGAACTGCATGTTGTATGCAGTGATAGGTCCACAGCAAACAGTTAAGGTCGACATCAATGTCCCTGGCAGCCAAAAGATGTCGCTAACCACGAACTAGTACAATGATTTCCACGTACGTCTAGGTAAGGTCGATATCAACCTCTCTGACAGTCACAAGGTGTCGTTGAATAGTAGGTACTACTATTGTCTGCGGTGACCACAACTGAAGTAAGGCTGGTTCTTCTGCTGTCTTTTTAAGCTGGAAAGAACGGATATGGAGAACTCCGACAATATGTTGACAATGCAGATTAAACTGTCTTTTGTGACCCAGTTTCCATCGACAGGAAACGTCATTTGTAATGCTGCATAGGCGTCACCGATGAGGCTGTATGGGCGTCACTGATGAGGCTGCATGGGCGTCACTGATGAGGCTGTATGGGCGTCACTGATGAGGTTGTATGGGCGTCACTGATGAGGTTGCATGGGCATCATTTGTTTGGAGCTCCTGTGGCATGAATTACTACCCCCAAAAATGAAGAAATAAGAACGACTAACGTATGTAAATTCGAAATAAAAACCAACAGTTTTCAAATTTTATATTTTCATCCATCGGTCAAATCATTTCTAACACAAATGCAAATTCGGCCATGAATGTTTGGTCATGGATGAGTGGGAAGAGTAATGGTTGAATGAATGAACGGAGGAGGAAAATTAAGATAAATAACTTCGCTTGGTCACTCTTCTCGGCATAAAGGATTTGTTATGGCTCTGTCCTCCCCGAAAGGATAAAGCGTTTGCCGTGATATGTTCTCCAACCCACACGCATCCTTCATCGGTTGCTGCACAAGAGCCTCTGAGATCTGGGTCAGTGCAGTAGACTATCCGCCAGATACGAAAACATTCCACAGTCGATCTGATACGGACGTCATCGTCAGTGAATGCAGACGTCGAATCAGTTGTTTCTATCGTCTTTCTTTGTCTGTTTGTCTGACTGTCTGTCTGTCTGGTTGGTTGGCTGGCTGCTTGTATTTCTGCATGTTATGGGTGCATGTGCATCTGCGTGTATTCACGTGGGTGTGTATGAATGCATGTAATCTTTCTGTCTGATTGTGAGACTGTTTTTGTGTATGTAACTATGTAACCTGGAGCCTGTCTGTCTGTATGTATGTCTGTCTGTCTATCTGTCTGCCTCTAACCATGTGTCTTTCTGTGTGTATTCCTGCTTTTGTCTTCTTTTCCCTTCGCCATGCCGGAGCCCAAAACGATTTTAGAATCGTCAGACTGCTGCAGAGAACTCCTCCACTCTTTCAGTCGTATCACTGCTTCTCTCTGTCCGTCTGTTTGTTGCTTGTGCCTGTCTGCTTGCACCTTTCAGTGTCCGTCTGTTTATCCGTCTATCTGTCCGTCTGTATGTGTTACTCTGGATTCATAGGCGACTGATTGATGCCCTGCCCTAATCCGCGTATCGCACAGATTAAAAGCCCCGGCGTCGGCTGCTGCTGCTGCTGAGGCAGAAGCCGCAGTTGGTCTTGCGTGACCGGTGATGTACGGAGCGGCTCAGGGGAGCGGGTTCGCAGCCGCGATTTAGAGGGAGCGATAAAAGAACTACCGCACTGAGTGATGTAGGAATCACAATTAGACCACACATAGGCGGAGACGATTTTACAACCGCACCTATGCCTAACATGTTGGCATTAAACGCGGGCAATATTTAGCCATGAGGGAGACATTGTGCTACTACGATCTACTGGTAGGGTGTCGATCGGTGGGGGACAGCGGAGATGCATCCCTTAAAGGTTTAGACTTGGCGGACGTCAGTGGTCGTGTCTTCCATTTATAACTGCATTCGGTGAAGATCAAATCTTCTGCATTTTAAGCATGAACGGAAACCGGAAGTAGAGGCGTCGATGAGTGGGAACACAGGGGCACCTCTCCCAAAATTCTAGTTGAAGGGAACGCGATTGGTTAGGCCTCCACATTACTGCAAATTAATGCGGCAGAGTGAGTGGGGCCAGTGCATCGCAGACTTGCCGTTTACTTCCCAGCTTACGCCGATACCAAATTATACTGGTTGGTAACAGAGGCATGGTGTGCGCAAAGAACTTTAAGGGATGCATCTCCGCTGTTCCCCACCGATCGACACCCTGCCAGTCGTCGAACCCGTAACCGCATGATCTTTGGCCAAACGCGTTACCGATAGAGACCACAGTGTCGCACGTAAGAGTAAAAGGCGCTATAAAATGTTCAGTTACGTTACATTACTGGCCATTAGACATAGTTGGGATTTAAACAGGGACATTCCGTCTAATTAGTTTCAAGCCGCTCGAGTTCGGTGGGTTTCTAGCTAAAAGACAATGTTGGAATTCTTTCCGCTGTGGTGGAAATGCAGATAAAGAGAAAGGCATATTGCGTCTGAGTCATAACCTGTTCTCAGGAATTCGTCTTAAATATCAGCGCATAGTCGTCCTTCAAAAAATGTTCTCCTGGCTCCCATTAGCCTAAAGCTAACAGAAATGCACACGTTTTTCTATAGCGAGCGTAAGGCCACACCGTCCTCCGAACAGCTTTGCACCCTTCTATGCAGATAAGTACACGTAGATATAGATACACCGCGCATACATACATACATACATACATACATACATACATACACACATACATACATACATATATACATACATACATACATACACACATACATACATACATACATATATACATACATACATACATGCATACACACATACATACATACATACACACATACATACACACATACATATATATACATACATACATACACACATACATACACACATACATACATACATACATATATACATACATACATACATACATGCATACACACATACATACACACATACATACACACATACATACATACATAAATACATACATATATACATGCATACATACAGACCCACTTACCCAGGCAACACGTAAAAGTTTCTTGAACGTTTGTTTTTAGTTGGGCCTGTCGAATAAAGGTTTGCGTTACACAGTGAACGTCCAATTAACGTTGTCGAAACGTTATAAAGTACTGATTAATTTACAAATGTTTTCTTAACGTTAATGATCCGTTTGTACAAAATTTTAGTTCATGCTCTAGACAACTTGTTTGCACGTAGATCGACTGCATTTTGAACCAGATGAACATAGTAACGCAAAAGCGATTTCTACGACAACCAACTAATAAACATCTCGAAACGTCGGGAAAACGTGAGCAAATAAACAGCCAGGCTACAAAGTTTGCTCAACGTCCCTGAAACGTTTGTCCACAATTTTATTTCATGTAAAGACCACGAGTTGCTCGTAGATCAATACAGCAAACACCGGAAGTAGAGGCCTATCAAAATTCTGTCTTAAAGAATGGACTAAATATTTCATAAAATACGAAAGACGATACTACTAGATCCACAAATTGGAATGTCCAAACACAAGAGCCCAGTTCTGTATGCCATGTCAGTTCTTTATTGCCAAACAGGTCTAAACTTAAAAGATTCATCTGTTTTAACTTGCTTATCCAACGCAACCTGACCTAGTTTCCTGACCTATTGGCTTTCGATCTGGCTTCTCCCAACGCAGCCTGACCTAGTTTCCTGACCTATTGGATTTCGACCTCTCTTCTCCAACGCAACCTGACCTAGTTTCCTGACCTATTAGATTTCGACCTGGCTTCTCCAACGCAGCCTGACTTTTGGATTTCGACCTGACTTCTCCTACGGAATGCGATTTTTAATTATAAATTCACTGTGTTCACTGGGTACAAAACGTAAAACAGCCCACAGAGCAAAGCGTAAGTAGGCCTACAGCCTATTGACTTATATAGCGCCACTATCATAATGCATAAGTCATCGATGTTTGCTTCAAGTGAATTTATATCATCGTGTGGGAAAATATTATTTTAACGTTATATTAACATTTGTGTGCTGCCTAGGTATATACATACATATATGCATACTTATATACACGTACACATACATACAGATAGACATACAGATATACATACATATATATGTACATCATACATACATGCATAAATAAATACATACATACATACGTACACACATACTTTTGTGCACACCTACATAGCATACATATTTGTGCACGTACACACTATGTAAGATAAAGAAATGATTGCGTGCATTTGGAGACCTATAACATCTATAGAGACATTTATCACGATGTCATTATAGTCTGTAGTCGATACAATTCACAGAGCCAATTTGAGCCGAGCACAAGATACAGTCCGTATCTGTGCATGTCT
Organism: Norana najaformis; assembly: GCA_964023275.1. Taxonomy (NCBI): domain Eukaryota; kingdom Metazoa; phylum Annelida; class Clitellata; order Crassiclitellata; family Hormogastridae; genus Norana; species Norana najaformis. The sequence goes on from OZ029921.1 coordinate 29,922,981, forward strand.
TTCTGTTTGTGTGTGTATCTCGCAGTGTCTGTTCCTCTGCTTATCTGTGTTTTGGTCTCCGATTGTCTGTCTGTCTGTCTGTCTGTCGCTGTGCGTTTTTGAATGTCTTCCAACTTTTCTGTTGTTTATCTTATAGACTTCGAGACTCAAGGCGCTTGTCTCTTTCTATCTCTGAGTGTTTGTTGTGTATGTTTCTTCGTATATGTATGTCTAGCACTCGGTCTCACTCTGGCTCCTTCCTTCGTCCATCCATTGCTCGATCGCTCATTAACTAACTAACTCACTCACTCACTCATTCACTCTCTCACTCATTCACTCTCTCACTCATCCACACACTCGCTCACTCACTCGCTCACAAACTCGTTCGCTCGCTGTCTAGCTCACACTGCCTTCAGTGCTCTTCCAGCCTCCGTATGTCTGCGCCGCAGGAGCGTTCGATGCTTGCCCTGTGTGTCCTTGGTTCGATCGGAGGGAGAGCGGAGGATAGCGGAGGAGGAGGAGGAGGAATGGGATAGGAAGAGAAGTGGGGAGTAGAGGCTTATCGTATCCGGCTCATGGGTCTAACGATTAACGAATTTCGAGTAAATCCTGCGTCGACGGCTGCCTGGTGTTCTCAGTAGGAGATTAGGAGCCCGAAGCCTAATGCTCTCGAATCTCCACTCGGTGACGCCCCACTTCTGATGGAACGTTCCAGCGCCCGCCTCCCTCTTTGTCCGTCTCTCCCTCCCTGTTTCCCTCCGTCATTCCACCCCCCCCCCGTTTGTATTGCTTCATCCCTCCGTCCGTCTGTCTGTCCGTTTCTTCCTCTCTCTCTCTCTCTATCCCTCTCTACTTGCTTCCATCACTTTGTGCCTTCCTTGCTCCCAACAGACGAGCCATTAGGAAAACCCGTTCTTTGATAGCAAACCGATAAGAGAAAGCTTCGAATCAGTGCCTCTACTGTAAAGCTCCAGCTGCTTCTCTTCTTCTACGCCACACACACACACACACACACACACAAACAAACACACACACACACATACAAACACACACACAAATACCTACACACAAACACCTACACACAAACACACACAAACAGACGCACGCTGATAAAGAGACGGACGGTCAGACGGACAGCAAGTCAGAGACAGAGACTGAAAAGACGATACGAGGGTAAGAAAAAATGGAACGAAAAGTATAAATGAGCAAGCAAGTTAACGAACGAGCAGGTGATTGAGTCAGTGAGTGAGCGAGTGAGTGAGAGTGAGAGTGTGTGAGCGAGTGAGAGTGAGAAAATGAGTGATCGAGCAATAGCGTGGCGGTGTGAGCAAGTAAGTGAGCATCAAGTGAGCGAGTGTAGCTACAAGAAAGAACAGAGATGGACACGAGCAATTCGAGCAACTGAGGCACAGACAAATAAGAATGCAGCCAGAAAACGAAGAAAGGGAGTACTGGATCAGCTAGGAACTTCGTATCTGACAAGTCCAGTGAAGAAAAGCAATTACGAAGCCTGAGAGCGCATAAGGGAGACTGACTTCTTACACCCGTTGGCCTCAATCGTAATCGTAATCCCGAGATTTCTACAGCGCCCAATGAAAGCCACGTCACAGGGACCAGCTTATTCACAGGCGCTCAGTCAAAACAAAATCGATAGGCAAGAGGGTTCGGTTCCAGGTCAAGATCCAAGAGTCAGGCAGAAAGATAGCGTGGCAGCTACGGTGGGTGACGTTTGGGATTGTCAAATAGTCAACTTCCCCGATGTTCAGCTCATCTGCTATCAGAGAGGGAGGGGAACTCCTACAGGGTCGATTCAGCTGCTAACGACAGACAGACTCCTGTGGTGTATTCTATTCGGTGGTCAGCAATTCAGCATCTCCGCGTTTTCAAGTGTTTGATGGAAAAAGCGTTTTCCAGTTTGGTGGAAATAAATCAACAACTGACGACGAACCATATGTTTCTATTGAATTTTGTTACATTCGCTTGCGCTTCATAAAGCTTTTTTTCTTATAATAATAATAATAATAATAATAATAACAACAACAATAATAATAATAATAATAACAACAACAACAATAATAATGGCATGTAATAGTGTGACTTTAATATAATATTGTAATAAAATATGAATGCCAAGTAATGTAGTGCGAGTGCGATTTCTTGTAATATAACCTGATGCATAATTTATTTAGCACCTGTTAAGACATCGACTCAAGACGAATGGAGAACAACATTGAGGTAAACTTACCTCAATTACTGGAGATCCGAACTGGACTTTCCACCCTTCCTATTATCGTCTCTTCCCTCCATAGAGCAACTGAATTCATTTGAAATATTAAAGCTGTGCAAGAAATCAATCTCCCAACTCCGCCACTGCCTTTAGTTGGGTAGTGCCAGTCCCAAGCCTGCAGATGAAGGAGGAGGGCGACGTTATCGGCCTTTGAAGTCATAAGATGTCGTTAAACATTGGAACTACTACAATCTCCCAACTCATGGCAAGCCTCACGCCTAAATCTCTGGAAGGCCTTATAAATATGGTAATGACTATGACGAACATACATGAGCAATCAAAAGATCGGATTTGGAAATCCCACTTGAAAAGTCCAGCACCCCCCTGCAACGCCAACTGCAATCCCCCAACCTTCAGCGCTAGAAGTCTAGCACATATAGTGTGCATTGCAGAAGTGGTTGAAGGGACAAGCTAACATAACATTGTATTCGGGTTCGACTCCGTGTAATGACCCTGGGCAAGTTGTTTGCGCACACGTGCCTCTGTCAACAAGAAGTATCAAATGGTGCCGATGTAAGTTGAGAAGTAAACGGCAAGTCCTGCGATGCACTGGCCCCGCGTCCAGGACTTTAGGATTGGTCCATTGCCGGTTCAAGGACCAAGAAAAGGAGCTGAGCGCCTTCCTTACGCTTCACTTGTGGGATATGGGAAACTTTACTTACTTTACTTTCATTCAAACACTTAATATAGCGCCCTTTAAGTACTTCACAAAAGCCCTGACTACGCAGCCTAGGTTAGGCCTAAAGTTAATTAGTGACAAAAAATTCGTTTGTAAATAAATACTGGTCCGATAACTAGAAAAGATAATTTCAAAATCTCTCTCTCTCTCTCTCTCTCTCTCTCTCTCTCTCTCTCTCTCTCTCTAAAGTCTTTTATTTTTAAGCTTAATTACTCAGAACTAAAGCCAATGGTCAGAATGACTGCTTGAGGCATAACTCACTCGTTTCTACGTTGAGGATGTATGTAGGTCTACAGCTGAAGGCGTCGGCTCTTTATGGAGGAGTTGCTTGACATTGCTACACAGCCATCACACATTGCCGCAGAGGAGTTGCTTGTGAGTTTCGTAGTTCATGAAGCGTTTGCTTCAGTAGGACGCCCCTTTCACTCGTTCACGAACTGCCAACGATTTCAGGCCAAAACCTGTCAAGAAACAGCGACAACATGAATAGCTATACAACGACCTGCTGAACTGGCCGGCTTAGTCACTGGGCCACTTACTTGCTAACCGAAGTCTGACTTACGAAGGGATCATCTCGTGGACCAATAACGAGAAATGGATAACAATCGTGAGATATGTCGAAGCCGGCCAAAAATCCTTCGCGTGCAAAAAGCAGCGCAAATATTAGGACTTGTTTTCTTGCATACACGACTTAAAAGATTTATGAATGTACTTTGCCCACAGTCAATAAAAACCAAAGCCCGACGCATGGTAAAATAATAATAACACTAATAATAAAAATTAAATAATAATCATAATAATATTATTGGTAATAATAATACATAACAAATAATATGCATGTCAGAATAAATAAAACTTTCTAGCATAATTATTTTGCTCATAATGGAATGTGATTCGTTGCGCTATGAAAATTAATAATTGCATTCCTAGCCGGATATCTGGGTTTTTGTTTCTGAAGGATTCTTTCAACCTCGGGTATAAAAACGTACATGCAATATGAATGTAGGTTAATAGTATTTTGTGCAGTATATTGGCCCTCGTTATTAATTATTTTTATGATCGTTTCACCTTTTGATGTTCGAAAGTAGGCTAAAGAAAGATTGTCGTAAAATGCTTTCATGTATAAGCTAGTCTGTATTCCTCAAGAATCTTTCGCGGTATGAATTGTGAAATGCAATCAAGAGCCAGTCAGACATTCCGGGCAAGCCTAATCCCTACAGGATAAAGCGTGTCACAAGAAAGATTGTAAATGTAATTGTAATCGTCACAAGAAAGATTGTAAATGTACTTGTAATCTGACAGTTCTGAAGCGTCACTTCAAGAATAAATTACCAGGGACGCTCTCGACCAGAACCAGTGAGACCACTGTCAAATAAAACAGACTTCAGGCTCTTGCGAAATTGCGGGAGGGACAAACTGAGGAGCCCGAGCCGCAGCTCTCGGGAAAGACGATTCCAGCTGGAAGGTCCAACATAGGCAAAGCTTCTGGACTGAGCTGAAACAGTGCGCCTACGAGGAACAGTCATGAGTCCAGAGGCAGCCGACTGGGGAGTGCTACGGCCCGAAACCAAGGAGTCCGAAATGCAGAGTCCCTAAGGTATGATGGAGCAGAGCCAACGAGACAATTACGCATGGGGGTTAGGATCTTGAACGATGCCTTTTCTTAGTCAGCTAGGCACAAGGTAGCCGGTCTACCCCGTCGTTTTCAAAATCAATTTTAAAGGAATATATCTTGACAATTCAACACAGAGTAAATTCCTTTTTTCAAAGTAAGCTTATATGCACACCACGGTCCCTTTATAGCGAGCTCCGATATAACGAAATTTTGGTTATAACGCGGTGGCTGTCATGGCTCCCGAAATTTTTTAGGAGAAACATCAATTTTTACCACAGTACGTGCTAGCATTCAACTGTTCTAGCTGTAAGTATGCACTATTACAGAATGTCTTTGTCGATATTTTCAGATGGTGTTACAAAGTATTTTCCCGTTCTCTCTGTCTCATGTGAGCGATAAGTACTTGTGCTAATACATTTCCGCATTTGATAACGCGAGCTATGACGCAATGGTATCCCGCAGGCAAGATCGTATACGGACGTGACGCACTAAAGCTATATCTCTGATAATACTCTTATGGGTAAAGCCAGTTCTGCTAAGAATAAATCAGACCCTATTTTACGATTTGACAGGCCAGGGCGAACACATTACTTTAGAAGATGCCTGGAATTCATAGTCACCAACAAAAGCAATATTTAGCCAAATAATTCAGCCGTTTTACGACGTTTTTACTGCACAGAAAGACGACCACGTTCAATTTCACATCCCAAAAACCGGAAGTATGCACTAAAACGCAACTGCAACTCGTTTTATATGCAAAATTTTTATAGCGCGATAATCGATATAACGCGGTAGCGGATATGGCCCTAAGTTCCGCATTAAAACGTGTTGGTGATGAATAGGAAAAGCAAACATAAATAGAATCCGCAAACGAAAGGAGGGTATTTATTACACACACCTTCGACAACATAATAATTTTCATGCGATAATCAAATAGCCAGGAAATGATTGGGTGTATTGATCCCAGTCACGGAACTCCCAACAAATCCACCTTTGGATGGTCCTCGATCGACTACAACTGTTCATCTCGAGAACGGCTCAAACGGCCGCATTGCAATTCAAGCACGGCTACTTTCATCTACTCACGCAGGTATATTCCGCCATATTATTCAACCACGCATGAGAAATGACCAGCTGCACCGCTTCTCAAGAGCTCTGCAGCCACAGAAAGCACACGCTTCCGAACACGAGAGGCCATTCAACACGACGACGAGCAGCATAAACGGTCGTTTACATTACCTTTACAAGTGGCAGACGCGCATACGATTTCAACAAACTCAACCGACGACGATTTCAACAAAGGCAACCGACGAATGCAACGTAGGAGAGAGGGAGGGTAGGCCTATATTCTATGTCCGTCATCAGGAACGGACTCCTATGGACACAGTGAAACCGGCTACGAGAAGAAGAAGTAACATCTGATCCAAGCCCGAACAGTTCAAAAAAACTTTACAGTCGGATGGAGAGATATAGGCACTTAAACCAATATACAGTTGTTTATTTAGCCTATTAACTGTAACCGTAACTGTAACCGTAGCTTTAAAAACTTCACAGTTGGATGGAGAGATATAGGCATTAAAAGCCAGCATAAGTAGTTTACCTAGCCTATTAGCTGTAACTGTTACTGTAGCCGTAACTGTAGCCGTAACTGTAACCGTAACTGTAACCGTAACCGTAACCGTAAATGTAATTCTTACAGCTCTGACGTCACGCATAGAAAAAGTAATTATCGGTCATCTCTCTGTCTTACTGCCTATGAGGAGTCAGCCGAGTGAAGTCGTAGATCGGCGGACCCAGTCAGCCAGTCAGTCGTAGACCATACGATCTAATGAAACCCCGCCATCGCCGCTGGTTCCATCCGCCAACTGTCATGAATGCGCCGTCGTCAGCCGAAATTTATACCGATTTCGACATAATTACCTGTCATATTCTGAAGTCGACGGCTTTCCATTGAATTTCCGTTCCGTTCCGTTTCGCTGCGACTGACGGAGCCGAAGCAAAGGACGAGCGACGCCGAAGGTCGCGAGGCTACGAGACTATTATAACGACCAGTCAACCAATCACCCTGGCGTCCAACTGACTACTGGAGGCAGTCGACGAATACAGATCATTGTAGAGAGACCAGATAGGGCTCCATACATTGATATTCTGCCACACCGACCGACCGACCGACCGACCGACCGACCGACCGACCGACCGACCGACCGACCGATAGTCACACACAAGCCACGCATAAATGCTCTGCCTACAGCGTGCTGTGCATGCTACCCAGCTTCCTTCCTTCCTTCCTTCCTTCCTCATACTCATTCAGGCTAGGCATACGGAATGCTGCCAATGTTCGATCGCCTACTGAACACGCCTATGCATATGCATATGCATATGCATATATATGCATACTCATGCATATAAAATACATACACAACCCACGCTAATAGTTTCTTTCCCCTTCTCTGACTGGTCTTCTGGCAACCGGACTTGGTTCTAGACATTGGCATCTTTTGACAACCCCACTGGCTTGACGCAGCGCTCGTGAATAAGCTGGTGTAAGTGACCTTAGGTGAGTAAGTCTAAGTAAGCTTAGCTTTTGAGAAATTTGGAATTTACGATTACGATTACGATACATATGCACATACACGTATAGGCCAACAAACACATACGTATACAGATACACATACACATATGGATACATATAAATATACATATAAAAACACATATACATGCACACTTGAATACACAGAATATGCACACGCAACACATACGTATACAAATAAACACATACATGTAAAAATATACACATGCACACAATAGCCAGGTCTTTTATCGGCGCTATAATATCAACACTACCGCAGTATTCCACATGTATACGCTACATAAACAAGCGTATATATGTACATATATATATAGTATATATATATGTATACGTATATATAGTATATATGTGCATAGATAGTATATATATATATGTTTACGTATATATAATATATATATGTATATATATAGTATATATATGTATATGTGTGTATATGTAGTATATATATGTATATACAGTATATATGTCTATATGTATGTACAGTTAGTTAGTGAGTCAGTTAGCTTTCGCATAGCATCTCTTTCGTACACATAAATATCTCAGTCGGTCTTTCTCTGTCTGTCTAGTTTGCCGTGTCTGTATTTCTCGAAGTTATGCAGAGACCTATTACGGATAGAGCCCTGCAGGCATCGTCCATTGAAACGAGCTCAACTGCAGACGTCAGAACGCAAAGCTCAGAAAAGCAGCCGGCAAATACATGCGAAATGCACTTCTCATGTATTTGCAGGCATGTGGTTGGCCGGCCATTAGGATACGGTTGCAGTTGGGGGCTTACTGTTAACCTTTCGGTGCACGCAGTTCTAGGGGAAAGTGGTCCAAAACGAGCCCTGGGTAACCTTTCGGTGCACGCAGTTTTAGGGGAAAATGGTCCAAAACGAGCCCTGGGTAACCTTTCGGTGCACGCAGTTTTAGGGGGAAATGGTCCAAAACGGGCCCTGTGTCTAAAACGGGCCCACGTTCTATACGCGGAGACAACTAGGGTATTTTTGAGGGTTTGCAAATTAAAATGCCCAAAACACCATCACCGTTGCCCATTCAAACGGGCAGCGATGGTGAAGGATGTCACCCGATAAATTCATTGAAAATGAACAGATCGAAGCCATTCGGTCGCTTTAGACAAACAAGTACATTTACATTTATAGAAATGTAAGTGCATTTGCATTTAGATTATTAAGTCCCACGTACGTCGTTGCATTATGGGTCGGGTTAAAGCCAGTCTTTCCTATGATTCATTCGTTCTTGTTTTCTAACGGGAGATACGACGCACTATAAATAGACTTTGCAATTATATACATACTATACATATATACTTAGAATATAATTAAGCATATTAATTCATTACAAAAACATTAATTCGTTATAAAGTAACGAACAAAAGAACTCGTGTGAATAGAGTTAGTCGAATATGTTAATGAAGGGTTAGGCGGATATGTTAATGAGATCGGGTCTTTTCATTTCGTCATACGTTGGAGACATTGTGGCCTTTTCTAAGTCCACGGAATTCGCTGCTAAGAGTGAGCTCAGCATACCGGAATTCACGTGATACGCGTAGGCGGAGTGGGGATCAGGTGAGTGGCCCAGGCTGCTCATTGGCTGGTCTTCCTATGTAAACTGTTTTACTGCGACAGGCAAATTGTCGCGTTAGGGGCTGCAGGTCCACAGATGATCGAGCGCGTTTTCATTCGCCATAAGCAAACGACAGTATGATTAACGCAAGGCAAGCTTAGTGTTCAACATCACGCGGGGTCTTGCGTATACAATTCACAACATTAAAATTCAAGGTTTGCAAAGGTAATCGCCACTTGTCAAAAAGTGACCGCTTGTGAGGAACTGACTCAAGAAATATCAGTAGCTCCTGTGTCGGTTAGTTTCTTCTTTGTAAGTCTGTCTGTCCAGAAGTCAGTCTGTCTCTCCGTCAATCACTCAGTCTGTTCCTTTGTCTTGTGTTCCAGTTGTTAAGCAGGAAATATGCTAATCCTTCAATCTGTTCGTTCGTTATTCAGTCGATGAATCCATCGGTCAGAACTTCATGCTTTTTAGTCCATTGGTCCATCCTTCCGTCAATCAATCCACCACCCATCCTGTCAGTCAGTCGGTCGGTCAGCCATCCTGTCAGTCAGTCAGTCAGTTAACCAGGCAGACAGACAGACAGCCACTTATATAGCCAGCCAGTTCTTCAATTGGTCATTCAGTCAGTTAGTCAGCCAGCCTGTCAGCTATCCAGTCAGTTATTCAGTCAGTCAGTTAGTCAATCAGTCAGTCAGTCAATCAGACAGACAGACAGACAGCCACTCATACAGCCAGTCAGTCCGTCAATTGGTCATTCAGTCAGTCAGTCAGCCAGTCTGTCAGCTATCCAGTCAGTTATTCAGTCAGTCAGTCAGCCAGTCAGCCAGTCAGTCAATGATGCAAACGTTTACCTTATCAAGAGGATGTATTTGGATTACAGCTAAATGCTAATGTATTTTCTGCTTCAGCCAAAGTTTAATTAACTAGGTGATAGTATTGATGGATGCATACAGGACTGTATGCAATGTATGCATGTATACATGTATTTATGAATGTATTAATGCATGAATGTATAAATGCTAGCATGTATGCTTGAATGTATTTATGTATGTGTGTATGTATGTATGTATACATGTATTTATGAATGTATAAATGTATATGTATGCTTGAATGTATGTATGTATGTGTGTATGTATGTATGTGTGTATGTGTGTATGTATGTATGTATACATGTATTTATGAATGTATAAATGTATATGTATGCTTGAATGTATGTATGTATGTGTGTATGTATGTATGTGTGTAAGTGTGTATGTATGTATGTATACATGTATTTATGAATGTATAAATGTATATGTCTGCTTGAATGTATGTATGTATCTATGTATGTGTTTAAGTATGCATGTATGTATGTGTGTATGTATGTACGTATGTATGTATGTATGCATGTATGTATGTATGTATGTATGTATGTATGTATGTATGTATGTATGTATGTATGTATGTATGCATGTATGTATGTATGTATGTATGTATGTATGTATGTATGTATGTATGTATGTATGCATGCATGCATGTTTATTAGGGTGTCCCAAAAATTAATTTTGTAAAAGGGATTGACGTTGTTGTGGTACGAATCTGTCGAAGTAGGTGGCGATCCTTTGATCATTATAGATTAAACCAATGTTTGTGAATGGAAGCCAGTGCCGCTTGTTTCCCAAGTAAGCACTCTGCTCTAAGCCTAGCTGCAATCGTTTAGTGCACGAATTAAGATCAAAAGACAAACGAAGTGCACCATTCGAACCGAGTGAGCAACAGAAAGTCTAAGACGATGAAAAACTGAGTCATCTGACGGCAATCAGAACGACTGAGTGCATTAGAATCATTCAGAAATTTCGACCACTCATCAAAAGGAATCAGAAAGGTCAAGCGCCACTGGAATCAGCAAAGCTCCCGTAAGATCAGACACATCATTAGCAAAATCATCAGCCGTAGAGCGATGAAATCAACTCATTGTATAACAGAAAAGACGCTATGCCTAATGACGAATTTAATTAATTAGAAATTTACATTGTGCCACTTCAAGAGAATTAATCAGAGGCTCTTTCCGCGCCGGCCTAAACGATATTAGGCCTGAAAGAACAGAAAATTCATCATTTAACAGCCAATGCTCAGATAACTAGAAAAGTCACCAGTGGTGTGTTCCAGCACATAATTATTGTTATTAATTCTGCTTTATTAAGCACCACGACTCCCCCTCAGACACCTTCACAGGAAATCTGAGACTGTCCCAAGTCAGGATGAAGAAGTAGGATTCTGCGGTGGGCTTGCAATCGGCCCAGGTAAAGCAACCTTAGCAACAGAAAAAACGCAACGGATTCATTTGTCAAAATTTGCTGAGATGAATAGAGTTGCTGCGTTATCCGACGTGCAGACCTGTATACAGGAAGCAGACCTAATACTGTCCAATGCAAAGAAAATTAAGCGCCATTGTCAATTGACTAAGCATCAACCGATGGCGCTGAGCAAATGCGAGTAAAGGACTTGCTCAAGGTTCCTACACAGTAACCGGCTAAGTGGAGGCTGGAACCCGTACTCTCAGCGTTTCTAGCCGAGCGCTCTAACCAATAAGCTACCGTGCCTCAAAAGAGAGCTACACCAATGGATTCCCGTGCAGAGTTGGCAAATGGCAACATTTCAGAGTTTCTGGACCGCATTTTGTATCGAGGATTTGATCCGCCACCCGGGACAAATGTTGGCTGCACCGTCCATCAGTACAATACAGTGTAGGTCTACACTTAGAATACGTTACTCTCGGAGTTTGACTTGAAGCAGCGCATGGGAACTATAGGCCAGCAATGTTTTGGCCCCTAACTAAACACAATCGAAAAAGTGGTGGCTTTAGTTTTGCTAAAGGAAAGGCCTACGTGATTCAGAAGGGTAGTTTTTGTCTGTTGTCAGCTGTAGATAAATATACAGATACAGTTGTCACTAAAATGAATATTGCTTAAGAGCTCAGGAACACATATGTAAACATTCAAGAAACAAGGAAGTAGACGAGAAAGAGGAGAAGGAGGAGGGGGAGAAAGAGGAAGAGGAAGAAGAAGAAGTAGAAGAAGTAGAAGAAGAAGAAGAGAAGGAGGAGGAGGAGAAGGAAGAAGAATAATAATAAAAGAAAAATAAGAAGAAGAGGAGGAGGAGGAGGAGAAGAAGAAAAAGAAGAAAAGAAGAAGAAGGCAAAGAAGAAGAGGAGGAGGAGGTGGAGGAAAAGCAGAAGAAGAAGAAGAAGAAGAAGAAGAAGAAGAAGAAGAAGAAGAAGAAGAAGAAGAAGAAGAAGAAGAAGAGAAGAAGAAGAAGAAGAAATAGAAGTAAAAGTAGAAGTAGACGTAGAAGAAGAGGAGGAGGAGGAGGAAGAAGAAGAAGATTACGATGACGATGATGATGAAGATGAGGGAGATGATGAAGATGAACAACAACACTACACTTTTAAGCTGGGTCGCATTGGAGCTCTCTAGTGTAACAGACAGGGTCTGCCTTAAATATCTTTCTGTTCTGGCGGGTTTTGAACCTCTGACCTACGAGCGAACAGTCCATTATGCTATCCATTATGCGCACCGAAAACAGAAACAAAGGAACATATACAGAAATAACTGGACAAATAAATCGACAATGGACTAGAAAAATTTATAAACAATGGAAATGGATAATTATCGAGACATCAAGTCCGACAAATCCAGCTGGAGAGCCAAGTCCGATGGGAAATGCGTGCCATCTGTTTGACTCTTAGGGCGTTGGTGGATGAGGGAGAGCAAGGTGACCTTTGACCTTTGACCATACTGTCATTGACGGCATCGCAGAATGATACTGCGCGAGAACTACTGAAGCCGCAGGTGCTGCAGCTGAGGCTGCAGAGATGGCGGCTGAAAGTGAAGTTGTCAGAAACATCGCCATTTTATCAACGTAATGCCTCGTGCCATTAGCCATTAGCCTTTCAAAGTGTTGGGTCACTGCAACTCCCCAGATGATGAAGAGTTCAGGAACCCATATGTAAATATCAAAGAATTGTCCAGATTGTCCGATTAGGTTACCACCTTGCTCAGGTAAAGAAAAAATTCATAACAGTTACTGTATAAGACCGGATACATATTGTATATATATAAATATATATATACATAAATACATAATATTCACATAAGTGCACACGTACATGCACACATACATAATACGTGCATACATACATACATACATACATACATACTCATACATAGATACATGCATACATACATACATACATAGATATTTACACTCATACATACATATATGCATAAATATCTTTATGTACACATACATATACATACATATATACATATATATATGCATGCATACATACATGCATACATACATATACATATACATACACATAGATATATACACACATACATACAGGTCAAGCTGTGTGTGTTGTTCAAAGCTGGAGTCCTTCTTGGACTTTCGACTGACTGCTTGTCGATCGTTGTCCCTCCACTTGGCTGGTCATCGATGATTATTTCGATATTATTTATCGACGTCTGCGTCCTCTGCATCCGCCGCAGCCGACGGACCAGCATCAGCACCAGCAGCATCAGCAGCAGCGGCGTCAGCATCATCATCACCAGCAGCAGGAGCCCCTCTCCTGGCTTCCTTTCCCTCATCCCTTCCACTTCCCCGTGGATGTCAGCGCTGAATGATTGAGCGGTTCTATTCGAAGGGCTTTCGCTCTCAGCTGCGCATACGAACCGCGTCTCCCACGAGTCGCCATTTTTAAAACAAACATTAATCTAATGGCGCCGGCGTCGACTGATGTTGCGCCAGCTTAGCTAACTGCAGCGTAAAACGAAATTAATCGGACCGACCCTGGCACTCGATCGACAACTGCGCCATCCAGGATGACCTATGTTGCTCACCACCACCTACAGCCACCACCACAACCACCAACACCACCACCAACAACAACAACAGCCAACACCACCAACAACAACACCAACAACAACACCAACAATACCACCAACAATAACACCAACAACAACACCAACAACAAAACCAACAATAACACCAACAATAACACCAACAATAACACCAACAATAACACCAACAACAACACCAACAATAACACCACCAACAACACCAACAATAACACCAACAACAACACCAACAATAACACCAACAACAACAACAACAATAACACCAACAACAACAACAACACCGACAACAACACCAACAATAACACCAACAATAACACCAACAATAACACCAACAACAACACCAACAATAACACCAACAACAACACCAACACACTCACAGTGCCTCTGTCCGCCTGTTTGCCTACTAGGCCTGCCATAAAGGTTGCCATTCTATCTGCCAGGAAGTCCATCTCCACATACACCAGTGTCTCTCTGGTTGTCTTTCCATTTGCTTGTTTGTTTCTCTGCCTCTCTTCTTACTGACCTGCATCAATGATTGTGTATCTCTCTCTATATTTCTCGCTGCCTCTGGATCATCTGTCTGCCTACTTGTCCGTGTGCATGTCTGTCTGCATGTCAGTCTGTCTGCTTGCCTGGAAATACATTTCGTCTGCGCATGCCAACCGACCGTCTTCAGCGCGAAGTAGTAATCCGATAAACCCCGCTGCCAAATCTGTTGCTATTGATCTCCTCTATATATTTCACATATATAAGAATATATATGCACTCTGAACATACATGTACATACATGTATAGTTTGTTACATATAACGCAATTTATGTGAATTGGAGCGCAATGTATATAGTTTAATCCTACGAGTATGTGTTTTATATATGGATGCATACTAAGAACACATGTCAGCGTCTCCTTCCGTATCCTGTTAATATTATAGACCGAGCATACATATACACACACATATATGCAGAGTACACATATACATATTTACATATTTATACACACACGCATATATATACATAGATATATAGAAGGGGAACCTGTATATGTAATTGAAGCATAAAATTGTCTTTCTGTCTGGGTTTCGAGGAAAGCATCTGTGAAGAAGAGTGGCGCAGTTGGTTATTTGAACCGACAGCGTTGGCCCAGACTCGTAGTTCTAGATGTGCCATAGAGGGAGGGAAATACAGAGACAGGGTCAAGGGTCGGCTTCATCCCGATGAACACACGTGGATGAAAAGTAAGACTATTGTTTGACTGATGTATGTATGTATGTATCTAATCTTTTATATAGCGCATTTTAAGAACCTCTCAAAAGCGCTGTGAACATGGCTGCCCAGTTAATTTAAACAAGTAAGTCTTGACTAACGAAGAGAATGTTTCTTGGGACAAATTCACAGAAATAGAACGAATGTTTATAGGAAGACTATGTGTTGCAGATGAAGGCCTAGTGACCGAGAACTGCCTTAAGACAGATCGCAGAGTTCGGGGTTCGAAACCCGTTGCGTGTGGCAGACCGGAACATGGAAAAGCAGAATGGAAGAGGGCAGAATGGAAGGAAGGAATGTTCATGTATGACACGTACATTATCAGTGCGCATT
This sequence comes from Norana najaformis, assembly GCA_964023275.1. Lineage (NCBI taxonomy): Eukaryota > Metazoa > Annelida > Clitellata > Crassiclitellata > Hormogastridae > Norana > Norana najaformis. The sequence goes on from OZ029921.1 coordinate 29,938,196, forward strand.
GTGCAGTGAATAAACCAAATGTACAATTGCAAAGACAATTCTTTCATTAACAACCTTACCCAATATTTACCAAACTCTAAACTAAGCAGTCAGAATTGGTTAAGTTTTTTAGACCTGTGCCATGATGAATTTCTTTAGAAATACCTGCAAGTATGAAAAGAGTTGCCGACTGAGTTAACAGACAAAGTGACAGATGGATGGATCAAGTGTATTTCTCCAAAGTGTACCAGGTTTGATTCCGGGTGAGTGATTTAGAGGAAAATAGCCACATGCTTTTGTACGATAAGAGAAGGTTTAAGAGAAGGTTTAAGAGAAGGTTTAAGAGAAGGTTTAAGAGAAGGTTTAAGAGAAGGATAAGAGCGAAATGCTAGTCTGCTATGCTCTTCAGCTGGATGAAAGTATTGAGAATGCATGCAGGTACGTAACCGTTCATGTATTCATGTATGTATTTTTGTATATAGGTATGTATGTATGTATGTGTGTGTGCAGGTATGTATGTGTACGTATGCAAGTATGTGCATGTATTTATGTATGTATTTATGTACTCATTGTCGTGACTACAGTTAGAGTATGTGTGCATATACGCATGTATCTATATATATGTATGTATGTATGTGTATGTATGTATGTATATATGAATATACGCATGTATCTATGTATATATGTTTTATTGTATGTATGTATGCATGCATGTATATATGTATGTATTCACGTATGTATTTAGGTATGCATGCATCAAAAAATTTATATAGCGCTCTCAAAAGTGCTTGGATGCGCGGATAACCGGATGGAGAGATGGATGAAAAATGAAGAGTAGAACTAATTATCGAAAGGACGTTCGGTGGACACTTTATTTTCCGGGGCTTTATTTCTGTTCATGGATCGAACCAGAAACCCTGAACAACAATTCGACCGTAGCAGCAGCATCAGCAGCATCAGCAGCATCAGCAGCAGCATCGCCTTGCTGATGTCCTGGGCTTTGCTGGCCAAGACACATCGCTAGATGAGGAGACGGAGAGATGAATTGATGGATGGAACCAGTGATAAATGTCTGAGTGAATGATGGATGCAGAGATGAACTGATGATTGTCGATATCGTCGAATACGAATTTCGTCTCTGTATGTGTGGCTGGATGCGTCTTTCTCTGCGCGCGTCTGTGTCGGGTTCCCTTCTGGTTCTTCGCTGTAATACGTCTTCCGTGGTCGAGGCTGGAAAGGCGCCTTCTCTTCTTCTGGCCGCGAAATTCGTCGAATCCTGAAGATTGGCGATAGTGGCCTTAATGTGATTGATAACCACCGCCTGCCTTTTTCTTTTTCTAACTACTTCTCCGCCGCCATCTTTTTATCACGATTTTTCTCCTAGCTTACTCCTCTTTTTTCTCCTACTCTCATTTTCTTGGTCTTCTTTTGCTTACAATATACACCACACCACACCACTAGGTACATAGGTGGACAATTATTCACTGGGATATCAGTTCTATGCTTATGATACTCAAATTTACTTTTCGTTTGTCAGTTTAACCCTTTCTCCTCAGAGATCCTCACTTCTTTATTTGTCTCCTCCTCATTTTTTTGTCTATTTCTAGATCATTTTTGTCTTTCGTCCCTTAAAAAGATTTATGAAGCGCAAATTCACAGTCCAATTAAGTCCCCTAATTCTACAATTCCGTCACAGAAAGTTCGTTCTTCATTTCTTCCTTTGAATTCTAAACTTTTCCTTCTCTTCGTTCTCGTCTTTCACTTTCTCCTGTACATCCTCTTTCTTCTAATCTTGCTCTTTTGGCCTCATACATCTTTTATCTTCCTCTCTCTTCAGTGTCTCTCCTCCTTCTGCTCCTCTTCTTCTTATTCGTATTTCATCCTCTACGCCTTCTTCGGTCGTCCTCTTTCACTTAATCCTCATTATGGTGCTCCTTTTATTCCTGATTCTCTTCTCGCTCTATATGTCTAACATTTGGTGCCTTTTCTCCATCTCCTCGTACTTCTTCAGCTTCGTCGTCGTCGTCGACTTATTTATTCGCTGATTTCTCTTCATTTATCTTCGGTCAGCAACGACGAGTGTCGACGACCGAAGATCACCGACCGATCGACGAACGGACAACCGAAAGTACTAGGGGAAGGACAAGTGATATAGAAGAAGAAGAAGAAGAAGAAGAAGAAGAAGAAGAAGAAGAAGAAGAAGAAGAAGAAGAAGAGAAGGAAGAGGAGGAGGAGGCAGAAGAAGAAGAAGAGAAGGAAAAGGAGGAGGAGGAGGAGGAAGAAGAAGGAGAAGAAGAAGAAGAGAAGGAAGAGGAGGAGGAGGCAGAAGAAGAAGAAGAAGAGAAGGAAAAGGAGGAGGAGAAGGAGAAGGAGGAAGAAGAAGTATGCATGTATGTGTGTATGTATGTGTGTATCCATCGTTGTTGTAAATTTTGACGCATTAAAACATGTTATCAATTCTCCACTCTCTCTCTGATCGGCTCATGGGATTCGTGACAATTAAAATAACAATAGTCTATATAATAATCAGACACCTATCATTGAATGCAGTTGAACCTGTCAGTCACGTGTCGGTAAATGTTTGTTCCTTTTACTGGTTCGTGGTGTGGAAGTACGAAAGCCTTCCAGTAAAGCCTTAATTTAGCTCTAGAAGTTCATGACCAATAAATGCACTTCAAAAATTACCTTGTGTAAAGAATTAGAAAGTTATTGAGATTGGCAATTTCTCTGAGAGTAACCTACGTAAAAAGTTACTTTAGGTAAAGCGTTAAAATTATTGATATATTGGCAAATTAAATATTAAAAATTCCTCTAAAGGAAAGAAAATCGAGCAAATTTTCTTGTCGCTGTAGTTGTAAGTTTTTATTTCAGTGCCCCAGTCTTGCGACCTTCTCCTTCCAGTCCCTGGCGCTATCTGTAGCATTATGGCAGCCTCTATCTTGCTGTCTATCTCATTGAGTTTTCTCATCCCATTGGCCTCTTTCTGTCCGTACATCTCTTCCCCGTGCCTTCTTTCTTTGCCATTCTGTCCCTCTCACTGTCTGCCTCGCCCTGTTTTTCATCGTGCCTCCATCTCGATGTATCTCTGTGTCAAATTATTCTGTCTCTTCTAGATTCTTACAAGTCTAGGAGATATCCCCCGGGTAATTTCCCCCCGGACTTTTCCCCGCCATCTCCCCCATGGATTTTCCCCCCGGGTAAATACCCACCCGTACATTTCCCCCCAAGTCATATATTTTATATCAACAAACATCACAATTAGTTTTGTATAGGTCACAAATAAAAAGAACAATATTTTTAAAATGAATTTAAGTGATACAAGGTAAAAAATAACATTAAATTAGTACTTGTGTTTATATCAAAGGTCTTTAGTGTTAAGTTTAAGTTCGGTTTATGAGCAATACATAGAGATAATGTGTTCACAGACTAATAATGTTAAAACGTAAACAAAACCGTTTAAAATAGCTTTGTTTTTTCCACGTATACTAGCTATAGTTTCCGATTGCATCGCTGTGGCTTTTTCAACTGCTTTTTTAACAAATTCATGGCAGATTATATAGCGACAGATTGAGTAACTATCAAAACTTTATTAAACATTTAATTTAAGCATCAAAATGAGTAAACATTATTTAAGACTGAAAGCATTAAAAGCCTGGTTGTTCAACAAATAAATATCAACAATTAAATAAAGCTATATTTACATCAAAGCATTAATAGCCTTTCTAGAAAACTGTTTACTCAGTTTGTTGCTATATTAAAAGCCTTTGCTAAATATTGTTTGTATTTCCACACTCAAACATCAAAGCACTAAAAAGTCCATATAGATACAAACTGTTTAATTTTTGTGGACATTTGGGGGGAATATCCAGGCTTTTTTTATCCTATTGAAACGCTCGGGGGAGAAATCCAGGGGGAGATGACAGGGGAAAATGTCCGGGGGAAATGTCCAGGATCCCATTCTTACATATGTTTCTCTCTATCTGCCAACTGTATCTATCTACGCATCTATTTATGTATAAATAAATCAATGAATCAATAAATCAATGAATCAATAAATCAATGAATCAATGAATCAATAAAACAATAATTAAATAAATAAATCTATCTATCTAACTATCTATCTATCTATCTATCTATCTATCTATCTATCTATCTATCTTTCTTTCTTTCTTTCTTTCGCTGGATTTATCTGCTTATAACGTCAATGTTTCACTCTCTGCATCATCGTATCCTGCTGTTTCATTTCGTGCTTCTGTCTCAGTTTTTGTCTGTGAGTCAATCAGTCAGTCAAACAGATAGATAAACAGACAGGCAGCCTGTTTATCCATCTGTTTGTCTGTTTGCTTGTCTGTCTTTCTGTCTGTTTGCCTGTCTTTCTTCCTCACTGGCCGAAGACCATTGGCCACCTGATCTAGCTGCTATTTACCCGTTAGCAACCGATAAAACGACGGGCTGCCATGGGAATGAATTCGTTGCTGCAATCTGGGGCGTTTGGGGAGCCCTTGAGCGCAATCATAGCAGCTTATCTGCTCACTCATGACTGGACACAGCCAATCATGGCTGCGGCGATAACGATCATGATGCATGAGAGCCTACCTTTGCTCAAGTGTTTGGGCCCAGGAGAACGACGGCAGCAGCATCATCAGCAGCAGCATCATCATCAGCAGCAGCAGCAACCAGGAATCGTTTCTTTGCTCAGCGTTGCTGGAAGTAGACCCAACCGAAACTGATTGCTGCCTCGGTACCACTGATGCCTCGGCTGCTGCAACTGCTGCTGCTGCTGCTGATGATGATGATGATGCTTGACGAGGACGGAATAAGGAAGCTGGTCTTCTCCTCCTCCTCTGCCTCTGCAGCCGTCAGACCATCCGCCCCGAAATGACTCAGGCGCCAACGGACGTCATCGATGCCTTTACCCGACCGACTGACTGACTCCGGTTCTGTCTGACCGTCTGTCTCCGTCCGTCTGTCGTTCCATCTGTCCGTGCTTCAGCAATGCTTCCTTCCTCTTCTCTTTCCTTCCTTCCTTCTGATGCTGAGCTTGCGTCAGCAGCCAATTATCGTGTGTTTTTGTTGAATGGACGTCACTGGTTCAACTCTGCATGCAAATCTCTAATCTCTCCCTCTCCCTCTCTCTCTCTCTCTCTCTCTCTCTCTCTCTCTCTCTCTCTCTTTCTCTCTCTTTCTTTCTCTTTCTCTTTCACTCAAACACACACACTTTTCCTTCACTTTCTTTTTCGCTCTCTTTCTTTCCTTCTCTTTCTCTTTCACTCACACACACTCTTTTCCTTCTCTTTCTCTTTCTCTCTCTTTCTTTCTTTCTCTTTCTCTTTCTTTCTTTCTTTCTCTTTCTCTTTCACTCACACACACACTCTTTTCCTTCTCTTTCATTTTCGCTATCGCTCTCTCGCTCACGCACTAACACACAAACACTCTGTTTCCTTCTAAGTCACCCAACCAGCCAGCCACTAGCCATTGAGCCAGCCAGCCAGTCAGTTCTTATATCGCAACTTAATAACCACTAACTATGCATTTCTTTAGTGCCCTAAAAAATAAATTCGAGAGAACCAATTTGTTTTAGAAGTGTTTCTCCGATATGCGATTATACCATTACTGATACCGTTTTATACTATATTTTTGGATATACGATTGACTCACTGGGAATCCACAGCTGGGTTCATATAACTATCTGGTGCTCTAAAAGCCTCTCAACCATGCTGCAACTGAAGTAAACCTTGCACCAACTACTTTTAATAGCAGTTCTTAGGCTCCTTTTCTGCTTCAGAGGAAAGAAGTCGTTCATTAACTATGTTAGGTTAAACTTTAGTAAAGAAAAAGACTTTGCACCAACCGGTCTTAGCACTCTTTTGGCGATGGATGTAGTCGGATAAGCACGAATTTAATGAATGGATCTTTTAAATCGCTCACTGCAGTTTCCGAATTCAAGTGCAAACTAGACTAACCTCGTTTTATCCGCGTAACATAATGCGATGCGGAAAGTGAACAGCGCCTTTGAGAGATTTTAGAGACCCTATATATTTAGTGCTTGCAATATCAATCTTAGTCACAGTACTTTGAATGAAGATTGATTATCCTGAAGATTGCAGGAGTATGCGATCACTGAGCTCTGCAGCCATGCAAAGGGTACCTACTGGAACCTCTTTAAGTCTGCTATATGGTCTTGTTTCAACGCTTTTTATAGGTTGTAAAAAGGCGCTATGTAAATTCTAAGATGCACAGGTACATACAGATTAAATGTGCTATTGCTTACAATGTGCCTCTCTCACGATACATACAACTTTGCAAAGGACCGCAGTCACCGGAGCAAAATCAATATGGTCTTTTGGCATGCCAAGAAAATTTAGCATCTACTACTTGAATACTAAGGGCTCGTCATAGATGAAATTCAAACAGAAATGTTTAAGTGAACAGCTAATTTAATAAAAAAAATATTCAAAACAATAATAGCATGTTATTCAGTTTCTAATAAGATAGCGGTGTCATATAATAGATTCAATTCTTCCTTGCAGTCAGTGCGACATGGTGCTCTATTAGTGACGCAATGATCACGCGGTTGCTGGTTCGACTCCGTGTAACGACCCTGGGCAAGTTGTTTGCGCTCACATGCCTCTGTCACCAAACAGTATCATTTGGTACCGGCATAAGCTGCGAAGTAACCGGCAAGTCCTGCGATGCACTGGCCCCATGTCCAGGACCTTGGGATTCATCCATTGCGGGCTGAAGGGCCAAGAAAAGGAGAAGAGCGCCTCCGCTACGTCTCATTTGTGGGTTATGGAATACTTTACTTACTTATCAGTCTTCCGTGCTGCAATATGGTCAACACTGGAGAGAAGGAGCAGAGGAGATCTAATTGAAGTTTGTAAGATACTCACTGGAAAAGAGGTACTGCCTTGGGAGAGGTTCGTTGAATTAGCATGAAACAGGGCGTCTTGAGGACACAGATATAAATTATTTAAGAAACCAAAAGGAACATGAGGCAGTTTCTTAGTGCAAAAGTTGTAGACTTCTGGAATGCATTGGACACTATCGCAGCTTTTAACAAAAGCTAGGAAGGATTGTGGGACGTGGTGGTGTAATGGTATGTTCGATGCCTTGTAACCGGAGGGTCTCGGGTTCGAATCTACCTCACGCCACTGCGTAGCGACCTTGGACAAGTTGCTCATCCACAGTTGTCTGTGAGGAAGGCAACGGGAAACCACCTCACTCATCTCATCCCCGGGTGGCATAAAGCCAATGGCCTGCCTTCGGGGAGAAAACTCATCATCGTCATCAGTAAGGATTAGCTGTTAAACATTTCTGGTTAATCTAACACAGTGGTTCTAACACAGATTACTTGTCTCCTAAAGCACTTTAAATCCATGTTATTTTATGCAATGCATAATTATTTAAGGGAGGGACAATAGTCAATGTTTAGGCACTAATGTTACCTCAGGAGAAGTCAACATTATATACAATTTAACTATATTCTTCACCGGCGCTTGGAAATATGACCAAATTTGTTTTAGCTGGCCATCTTGAATAGACTTTCTTGAATTACGAGAGGAATTAAGTAAGCGACAGATCTAGATGCAAATACCCCTTAATACTCGTGAGATACATACAATGCAAACACAAAAATCCAAAAGCATTCATGCATAAAATAGATTTTCGTCTTGGGAAATAAAGCTCAACCGAACTCACACATTGGAATATAAATGAATCGGATCAAGCAAATAACGACGAACAATTAAAAGCTAAACTAAGCTCATTATTCGCAGCTGCTTTACTCGAATTTTTTCGTGGGCGATAAAAACAACCGTTTTCTGCGATAAACTCGCCAACTCAACGAACACAACTTCGGACACAATCGTCTGCAGGTGCCTCATTGTCAACATTTAGGCGAGGTAACAATTCATATGTTGAAACTGCGTAAACTTTGCAGGCTTAACTAACTGGTTTGAGGAGTGTTTTTGTAGTGCAAAAGACCATCAGATGTTACAAAGTATTTGCAGTTAAAACATTGCCAGCAATTCAATACCAGATGGCTTAATCTATAGCCTTCCATTTTGTTGAGTGAATACAACAGATGTCTCAGAATATCGCTTACCCTATACATCCTTCAATACAGCTCTGGCAACAACCGTGCTTTTAACAAGTCATTATAAGACTCTGTATATATAATAATATTATTTATCGGATCTATTTTCGAGTGCCACAGATGCCTAGTACATTATTGTAATGGTGCTATAAAAGTTTTAAGATTAGATTAACCAGATACATTCGGCAATCAACGCAAGAGATACTATAAAATGCAGTATTATATATATATATAACGGTAATCAGCAGATGAGAAAATCTGGATTGAGAGCAGTGGCAGTGCGGCAGTCAGCGAACGAGGCACTTTAAATTCAGTGCAGTGACTGTTCGCTAGTTATGAACACTGGGTCATCAGTATGATGCACTTTAAATTCAATGCAGTCACTCGTCCACATTCTGTGCAAAACTGTGCAGTCGGCTGACATTCATTGAAGAGCAGAAAGCCTTTAGTAATCAAATACTGTTAAAAGGAGCATCAAAAAGAGACAACTCAGTCAAAATGTAGGGTAGAAATCTCGGATGCAGGAATTGCATCGATCTCACCAGCATTACAAGTTTGTCCTTTAGCAAAGGAAGTAAAATAGCCGAAGCAGAGCTTCGCAGTAACGTTAACAGAAGGCGCAGCAGGATATTATATAATATTAGTAGTAATATTAATAGAGATAATAGTATTAGTAGAATAGGCATTAATATTAGTAGCAGATGCAGTAGCATTAGTAGCAGAGGCAGTAGTATTACTGTAGTAGTTGTGATGGTAGATTACTGGGGCAGAAGCAGCAGTATTAATAGTAGAAAGGTAGTATTCGTAGAAGAAGCCATAGTTTTAGCAGCAAAAACTGCTGTATTGGTAGAAGAAGCACGTGCGTTAATAGATGAAGCAGACGAAAAGAAAGAAAATGAGGAGTTAAGAAAAAGGAAAGTATCTAAAGAAATAAAAAATGAAGAGAAGAAGCAGAGTAAACAGAAAGAATGGAATGTGAGGAAGGAGAGATCGCATGAGTAAAATTGCCTAATGCATTTGCTGAGGTGCCCTATTCTGAAGACAATTCATGCCCTATTCATGCGTCTTGGCGGAGTCAATGACTCAGTGGGGAGAGGGTGATGGGCACCTGCTGAGGGAGTGCGTGGGTTGGAATGACAGGATGGAAGGGGACAGGCGAAGTTTTCGCTTCTTGCCGAAACAGACTCTGGATAAAGAAACGACCCTCGAAGATAACCAGTGCAAACAGCTGCACCACATTCTACTACTTTTTTCCTAACTTAAGAAAGACAGCTAACGATTCTGATGACATTTTGCGATAAATGATAACGATGATAATGACAACGACACAGACAAGAGAAAGAAGCAGGAGAGGAAGAAGAGGAGAAGAAAAAAGAAGAAGAATGAAGACGAAGAAGAAGAAGATAACAGGGAAGAAAAGGTGATGACTAACAACAGGGAAAAGAAGACCAAGAGCAAGGAAATAACATGAAGGAAAAAGAAATAAGAAGAAGAAAACGTAAGAAGAAGGAGGCAAAGAGAACGATAAAGGAAAGAGGAGGAGGCAGAAGAAGCAGAAGAGGAAGATGAAGATGAAAGAGAAAGAAGGTAAGAAAAGAAATAAGCTCATAAATTACAACATATTTATTATTATCTAAATCTACGCAAAATAATACGTGCACATAAATCTAATCTAATCTGATGGCACCGTTATAATGCCCAGCGGATCAATCGATGGTCGCTTCAAGTGAAATCATTATCGAAATCATGATCTGTTGGAGCAGCCACGTTGAATTCCGAATCACATACAAATTGGCATGCTCCACCGCGTAGTTAGAAGCGCTGTGTAGTCTTGCGACGCCGTATAAGACGTCTCTCGTGTGAAATCTGTTTACACGACAGAGCTACTAAGTGTAGCAGGTGATCTGTTATCTTCTCCCCGCAGAGTTCTACCCTTTCATTCTCCGTTTCCGTTGGCGCCAATCCTATCTTCCCTTAGCCGACCCGTGATGCCTCTCACGAGAACCGTGCCTTCGGCCCTTTGTGGGACAGAAGAAGAGGCAGTAATCAGAACGACGAGACGGAGAGAAAGAAGAAGAAGACAGGAGAAAATGGGGAAGAAGAAGAGATTAAAGCAAGGACGATATGAAGGAAATTAGTCTCGATTCCTGTCACAGGCAGACAGGCAAAGGCATCACATGCATACATACATGCATGCTTGCAGACATACATACATATATGCACACACACATACAAACATAGGCCTTCATATACATACATAAATAGATACATACATAATACATACAGACAGAGACATACATAATACATACATACGTACGTACGTACATACATACATACATAGATACATACATACATACATACATATATATAAAGATCTTCATATATACGTATATCTACATACATACATAGATACATACATACGTAGATACATACATACATACATATATAGACCTTCATATATAAGTATGTCTGCATGCATGCATACATACATACATAGATACATAGATAAATACATAATACATACATACATACATAGAAGAAAAGCATAAAAAGTTGGCGTTGTACAGCAACGAGAGAAGACAAAGAAGAAGGAAAAACGTTAGGAGGAACAGGACAGAGAGTTGGAGGACGAAGAAAATGAACTAAAAGAAGAGGAGTCGGATGAGGAAGAGGAGGAAGAGGAGGAAGAGGAGGAAGAGGAGGAGGAGGAAGAGGAGGAGGAAGATGATGCGTCCATTTCAGCTGTCAGAATTAATGGATCTCTATACGCCACGAAGCAGAAGCACCAACGGAAGCAAGACAAAGTGTACGCGGTCGTTATCGCCAACAATATTATGTCCACAAAGCTTCCCTAGTTTCTGCAGGCGAGAGCCAGACGAGAGCTCAGCCACAGAAGCAGCATCAACAGCGCCAGGCTCTGCAGCAGCAGCAGCAGCAGCACCGGGGGCAGTAGTTGATGACGATGACGATGACGATGGTCAATATAGCGTATAATTGGTTTTGTCTTGGCTAATACGATTTTAAGAGCCGTTCGCCCGGAAGGAGAAAAGCGAACCAGCTGAAACGGGCAGCAGAAGTTCAGACTGGCTGATCATGACAAACAGACAGACAGACACATACACACAGACACAGACACACAGAGACACACATACGGACATGCATACATGCATACATACATATATACATACATACTAGCATTCAGACAAACAGTAAGACAGACAGACGCAGACAGACACACACAGACATGCAAACATACATACAAACATTCAGCCAGACAGTAAGACACACAGACACACACAGACACACACACAGACATGCATGCATACATACAAAAATTCAGACAGACAGTAAGACAGACAGAGAGACAGACATTCACAGATGATTCACACAGATAGAGATACAGACAAATTAACAAAGACACAACCAGTGTTCCCTCTAATTGTTCCTCGCCTTGCGCGCACTGGCATATCGCGTGGGCAGTGACATTTGGGACCTTGCAAGATAACACATCTATTAAGGCTAAACGGAAAGCTACACAATAGCGTTGTATAAAAAGAAAACGACTAAAGACAACTTAAGCTTCAACTGGAGTGTCTCCATTGTCTTAATGCGATTGCCAAACTAGCGTACCTAAGCCATGAAGCCATGATTTAGGTTGATTTGTTTGACCACGGTTTCAAAAGTCTTGATTCTTATCAGAGAGCTAACCTGAAGTCCATTAACGCATTTTTGTCTTCGTTGCATTCATAAGACCGAGCCGCGCTCACACTCCATTCACACTAGATGCCTGGAAGGCGATACATATGTCTGTAAGCTGTACATGCTGTGCAAAGTCTCTCAATTCTTCATTTTCATGATGGAAGACACTAACTAACTACACCGTGAAATGTCTTGATAAATCCGGCCCTAAATTTCTCGATCGTAACACGCGCGCGCACGCACACATCTAATCACGATACTGGTTGCTGTCTGCTTCTTATATTTGCTGTCAGTTTTATCAGTCCTGTGGTTCATACACCTCACTGCTAATCTAGTAACCTAGGTTTTCCAGCGTCACAATCGTATCTTAATTGTAACCTTGAGATTTTTACAACACCCAAAGAAAGTTAAGTCACGGAAACAAGCTTATTCACAGGCGTCGGTCGAAACAAGATCGATAGGTCAGATTCGGTTCCAGGTAAAGATCAAAGGGTCAGGCAGGCAGATAGTCAGATAGCTATGGGGTGACGTGGGAAGGGAGATAAGGGGAAGAGGAGGAAGCAAGATAGGATTTTTGGAAGAGGAGTGGGTTCGACCTTAAGGCATACTTAAACACGCGACAGAGTTCAGTTTTAATCTAAATATAATTTAATCCACTCTTCTATATGCCTATCTAATCAATAGACTTCTCTATCGCCACTCTAATACCGCTCAAGGCATCAATTCGAAGGTCGCCTCTAAGCAGCAACAGCGTGCTTGCCGAAATTCTGAGTAAGTCCGGGCAAAAACCAAGACGGAAACAACGGACAATACACGGAAACAACCCACAAGACACGGAAACAACCGACAAGACTCGGAAACAACCGAGAGACACGGAAACAAGCGACAAGACACGGAAACAACCCGCAAGACACGGAAACAACCGAAAGACACGGAAACAACCCACAAGACACGGAAACAACCCACAAGACACGGAAACAACCCACAAGACACGGAAACAACCCACAAGACACGGAAACAACCCACAAGACACGGAAACAACCCACAAGACTCGGAAACAACCGAAAGACACGGAAACAACCGACAAGACACGGAAACAACCGACAAGACACGGAAACAATCGACGGAGGAAACGAGTTCAGAATGAGAAGAGTTTTTGTCGAGATAATCTGGATCCCAGTGCTAACCTAGTCGAAAGGAAACTAATCGAATATAAGGATCCATATATTTGAATTTGGCCACGCTGTATTAAGTTCCGATCGAATATCGATCCTATTAGCCATTATGGAAGAACATTCGATAAAATCACAAGGGATCAACGATGCGTCGACCATCAAGAAATTCACGGATTTCTGTTGTTACCGCAGCGACCGTTTGCGATGTTTCCACAAGATTTCCATTTGAAGTCTGTCTGTAACGTTTCCTTGAAATGTTTGTTTTTAAGGACTGAAACTGGTTAGTCGTTCTTTTCAAACAACACATGTGCAGCACAAATTTAATCTGATGGCCGGCACTTCTATTCAGGTTCTTAGAAAATTCGGCATTATCATTTATTACTAGGCCCTATTACTTATTATTTATTGCTGCTATAATAGTAACAGTAATAGCAATAGTAGTAGTAGTAGTAGTGGTAGTAGTAGTAGTAGTAGTAATAATAATAATAATTATTATTAGTAGTAGTAGTATAATTATATTAGATTATATATAATAATTATATTATATTATTTATATTATTATTATTATTACTGCTACTACTACTACTACTACCACTACTACTACCACTACTACTACTACTACCACTACTACTACTACTACTACTACTATTACTATTATATTACATACTTATATTATATTATATTATTATTATTATTATTATTATTATTATTATTTTCAGAAGACTTATGAAAGGTAAGCTAACATAATACAAAACTATATACAACTACATTCGATGACATTCGACTACTTTTGACGTCATTCGGCAGAGACGTCACAGACGAGCACTTGATCTTATTCGGCCTCATTCGGTGTAAAATTTGCTCTGGTTCGTCCCTTCCGAGTCATTCGACTGCGTGGAGTAAAACCCACAATTTCTCCGTCTCGTTCGGCCTCCTACGGCTTCTGTACAATCGGCCTTCTCGCCCTGTAGTCAGACGTCGATGTAGATTTGCGTCCCTCGTGCCCCTTTTCGGATAGAGCGTGGCAGCCGCCAAGTTACGAGTGAGCGATTGACTGATTGACAACAGCCATAAAAATAAAATGGTCCCCGGGGGTCAGAGGTCATGATACGCCGGAAAAACAATCAACCTCTCCGATCGACGGACGAGGAAAGGCGTAAGAGAGATGAAGCGCCAGAGTGGACGAAGAGACATGCGCGGTAGGAAAAGAACTCAGACAGACAGACAGACAGACAGACAGAGACAGACAGATAGACAGACAACCAAAGGGAAATATAGACAGACAGACGCACAGACGGACAGACACATAGACAAACAGACAGACGGATGGACGGACAGGTAGACAGACGTACAGATAGACAGACAGACAGCCATAGCCAGTAAGACACATGGACAGACAGAGAGACTGGGAGAAAAGAGAAAAGAGGGCGGAGACAGACAGACAGACAGACAGACAGACAGAGTGAGGAAGAAAAAGCGAGTAATATATATGCAAGCACATACAGACAAAGACATCCACAGGCAGACATACAAAGAAAGACAACACAGAAACAGACAAACAGACATGAAGAAATACAAAGCCGGAGACAGACAAACAGCGACATACAGAGACCGACAGAAAGAGATAGAGATAAAGATCGATTAGCGATTATGATGATGGATGAAGCAATCGCGGTCCATCCAAATCTTCGGAAGTTGGTCGTTAGGGCGGTCGCTGGTTTGAAAGGCAGTAAAAAGTAAGATGGAAGTGTTTTAATTTGGGGGCTGGACGAACGTGAATTGAATGCTCGATACAATTGCTGTTTCAAAACAACAGACTGAATAGTTTGCTTCAGTCTGTCGTAGATCTACTACGACAATGCAGGTAGCCTATTGGATGAGCGCTCTGCTCTTGAGGCTGAGAGTACGGGTTCGAGCCTCCTCTCAAACGGTTACTGTGCGGGAACCTTCACTCACAATTGCTCAGCGCCATCGACTGATGCTTGGTCATTAGATAGTGGCGCTTAATGAATGCAGACATAATAGTAAAGAGAAACCTATTCGGCAAATTCCAAACATTTAAAGCCCTTCATAAACTATACGAATGTGTGAGTGCAAAACGATCCTATGAATTCATTTCAACCGAAGTCCTAAACTCAACAACAGATGTCTTTTTTCTGATGATCAAAGGAAATCCTAATATCGCCATCCCACTTTTTTACTGCAATATGATGCCCCTGATAAGAAAACGACCCTTTTCCCTTGTCGTATTACACGGTAGCCGACTATGTGATGTCGTAGTTGATTAGTTGAACCTTTGCTCTGTAACGAAGCCCGAGACGGTCCTGAGACCGACACTGCGTGATTACATCTCTTGAAAAATTCCTCAAAGCTCATTTTTGTCTGCGCATGTTCGCAGCCATGATGGGCGTTGTTTCCCTATTGCGTCATGTTTTAATAATAATAATAATAATAATAATAATAATAATAATAATAATAATAATAATAATAATAATAATAATAATAATAATAATAATAATAAAATTAATAACAACAACAATAATAATAATAATAACAGCAACAACAACAACAATAATAATAGTAATAAAGACAATTTATATAGCGCCGTAACACAACCGAGGTGGAAAAAGGCGCTGTACATTCACCAGGGCATTCAGCCGTCGAAGGATAAATTGAAAAGGAATGTTTTAGCCGTGTTTTAAATGTCTCCAGTGAAGTGGGCGACTTGACATACTCAGAAAGACTGTTCCACGCCACAGGTCCGGCAACAGCGAAGAAATGTCCCCCGAAATTTTTTTACAGTTCTGTGGACATGTAGTTGATTACCCACACACGATCGTAGTTCAACTTTTCAGTGCTTTCGATTGATATTTTTGTCATACATGGCTTGCCTATTAATTGGCTTATATTTCTTAAATTCGGTAAGTTTTTGTGTACAGTTTTAGGAGAAGGGTGTGGCATATCAGTACTGCCCTCTCTGGTGTGATACAAGAAATAAAAATAGACCATATCATAACGTATTATCCGACTTTAAACTGAGAAATGTAATCTCTGCGCCAGTTCAAAGCAGTGGCAAAGTTAACATATCAACTCACTTACTAAAACAAAGATACGAGGCATTGCGTTTGTTCATCGTGTATGTACAAAAGCATAGTTTCTGCATGCCAAAGCTCCCCTTCTTCTGCATTGCTCGAAGCCGTTAAAAGCAACGGTTACGGCCTCGTCTAGCAGTATCGACAGCAGGAATCTCAGGCATGCTAGACTATAAACAATCAGACAGACTGTTGGCTGTAACATCACCCACACGGCTGCAATATACAACTGACCCTGACAGACCCTATTATCTAGTTCGAGGCTTGTCGGATTCAAGATGCCGAGCAGAGCTATACGTTGAACGGCAGCGTCATGCGAAGGCTTGCCGTCATTATGCTGAGCTGTATGCCTAGTTAAAGTTAATGAGCTGTAGGCCTAGTTAAACTTAATGAGCTGTAGGCCTAGTTAAACTTAATGAGCTGTAGGCCTAGTTAAACTTAATGAGCTGTAGGCCTAGTTAAACTTAATGAGCTGTAGGTCTAGTTAAGCATAATGATCTTTAGCGCTAGTTAATGAGATATGGGCCTAATTACGTTAGTGTAGGCAGCGGTTTTGTAAGATAGGCCTACTAAAAGCATTATTATTATTATTATTATTATTATTATTATTATTATTATTAATAAGACAATTTATATATCGCCGTAACACAACCGAGGTCGAAGAAAAGGGCACTGTACATGAGTTCAGAAATCAACTACAGTCAAAAGATATCTTTAAACGATGTTAAATTAGGTGTTTAGATAACCAACTAACTAATCAATCCTAATAAGTTTCAGCGTTAATTAACCGCAATGAGATGTTTGTCTAGTTAAGCCTAGTGATATCAGTGATCTATAGGCACATGGGCTTGGATGCTTTGTTTAGCCTTTAGGAGGAAGGAGAATAAGACGATTTTCATCGAAATGACTCAGCAGAATGTGACTATTTCCTGTCGGGTGTAAACAGTCGATCACGTGACAACAAACGGAGCGTAACTTCGGCTAACGACACCAGATGACGCCAACATCACACGACGCCAGCAAATGACACGATGGTCTTAATGATCGGTAGGGCCTAAATATAGGCTCTAACCATTGTGTAAATGGCTGTAATCTTATTCAAATCGTCTAACTGTAGCAACATCAGACAGTTGTAAATTATAATCGTGCTACTTCAGAAGACAACATTCTCTCTGGTAGTTGCCAACCTGGTTGTGTGACACGTTTGCTGATTGGTTTGAGACCTCGCTCTCTAACGCGTAGAGTACGGGTTCGAACCGCTCATAAAAAGATTACTGTGCGGAGGCCTTTAGCAAGTTTTTCACTCACAACTGTTCATCGCCATCGACTGATGCTTTTCCATTAGATAATGGCGCTTAATAAATACAGTAATATTAATAATAGCTCGTTTAATAGGGTTTTATTAGCTGCCACTCTCTTCTATAACCGCCTGGCATCGACTGATAGCAGTAGATTGTGTTTAACGGTATCTTACGGCTGCTAGGGTTGTTGACGTCGATCTTAACTTACACTTAGCAGTAGAGTATAGCTCCCACGTCCCAAGAGGAACGTAAGTGAGGCACTCTTTTCCTCCTCTTAGGCCCTTGGAGTCGACAATGAACGAATCCCAAAGTCCTGGACAGTGGGTATGTCGAACCTGACGATTAAACCGAGTTGACAGATCCTTCCAATTCCGACACCTTTCACTTACCAATTATCGACGAAGACAAATAAGCAACAGCCTATTCCTTTGTTCTCCTTTGTTCTAATTACATAGGCTATGTGACAAAATTCACTGAAGACGGACCACTTTCCAAGTGGACTTCATTAACATTTTCTTACTATTTAAATCTAGATTACGTTAAAGCTTCCTATACTGATCGCTAACGCACTGACGTATTAAAATTTCACTCTGAGACAATGTAAAAACCTTTTACCGTAGTTCAATTTCTTGGCATTTCTGATCGGTATTGGCATCACTTTGTGTCTTCGTTTCACCCTCGTCATTATGTACACAGAAACATCAAATTTAAGCGCCTTTACTCACAATCGTCTGATTCGTTTCATGCATGAGGAGAAAGAAGAAGGAAGACTTCACACTGTGTCGATGACATCTGCTACCGTTTGATTCAAACACTGAGCCTCAAAATATATCTTGCAATGACCACTAACAACAATCACCATTTATCTGAGCATACACTTGTCTGCCCAGTACAGCGCTCACACCCGTTATATCCTGGTTGTCTACTGCGATGACAAACTATCAGCATCTCTTACGATGACAATGAAAAGTGTAGCCCCCCGTCTTTCATAGAGATAATCACTTCGACCTAGCTATGATCGATTTAGCTATGTAAGTCCCCCCCGGCGCACCGCTGGGTTATATATCGGCCCCCCCCAGACTAGACCCGTGCATGGTGGACTCTTAGGATGTGGCGCCCCGCTGGAGATGCTCTCGCCTACCATACACAAGCAGACCTGCAGTCGCGATTGCTTCTTGTGATTTCGAGAAAAAGTTTTGACGACTGTTATCGAAATTCTGAGCCAATCTGATTGTTTATAAATGGAGAAACTACTTCACATTCATTTTCACTAGTCTGCATTTATATAGCACTACATGCATTATCTTACAACAAAGCCTTAGTCGGTGGCGTTAAGCAACTGTGCATTTAGTTCCTATGCAGAGCCTGTCCTCTAGGACAGGCTCTGCATAACAACTAAATGTACACCGGACATTTTATGGCGAGCAATCAGCTATGCCAATCAGCCTGAGCATCCCATGGTAATTGCTGTAGAAACAGGGATGTGTAGCTGTGACAGTAGGTCTAATTATCACACCGCACTGAACAGATGTCGAATGATAGTTGCTTAACAATGTGGCCATCTCTCACGAGTGCTCACGAGACTGGAATGTAATTGCGAACGAACTCTTACAAATCACGCCATGTATGAGTATCAGTGAGGTAAAGTAAAGCTTCAGGGCTCTGACGAATGTACTCAAAGCGTCTCAGTACGCAGGTACTGATAGTGCCTGTATTTCAGAGATTTGAATCTCAGGTTAGCATGGTCCCTATACACGGGGACCTTAAAAGGTGTGGCGCTCATTCAAACGGGCAGCGGTGGTGAAGGATCTCACCCGATAAATTCATTGAAAAATGAGCAGGGGTCGAGGTCATACGGGCGCTATAGAAACACATGTACGTTTACATTTACATTTACTGCTATATCTAACAAAATGTGAATGGGACGAATGGTTCAGAAAGATGTTCTGATGGAAGAGAAGCCGCGATGTGCATTTCAATTGACCCAGTTACAACGAAAGACGGTGGTTCAGCTGCTGGATTTTGCTGTTGCGTCTGCGCTTCAGCCGAAAGACACATCAATCCCGAGAACCCACCTACAGAGAAAACTTCCTACGGGGTATGGTACTTTGATACTGCTGAGTCCAGCAAAGGGCATCGGGTTAGATCCAACTCAGTACAGACGATCTACTGTACCGGCTGAAGTGAGTGTTTAAAGCACAGACTGTACTGAAATAACTCTAGTTACCAAACTTAGATGCGGACGTCCGCATTGGGCATAACTCTCCTATCCTTGTCCGTATTTATCCGTACTTGGGTGACCCCTTCGTCCCCCTATTTACGGACAACGCCTTACCGAAACGCAAGATATATTACATGGTAATCCCATCCGTCCTTGTCTTAACATTTTGATTTGTTTACCTTACTTTCATAGATTCTTTTCCCACCCTCAGTATCCGACCTTGATCTGTTGTTATCTATGTCTGGAAATTGTTCTACCAGACTTGCTGTGATTTGGACGGATTATGCTCGATAACTGACCGTTCTCTCACGGATGGACCGACCAGGCCAGGCCAGACTAGACCAGGTCAGGCCAACCTAGTTCAGGCCAGACTAGGCCAGGTCAAGCCAATCTAGCTCAGACCAGACTAGACCAGGTCAAGCTATGCCAAACTAGACTAGACCTGGTCAGACTATACCACACAAGACTAGATCAGGCCATGACTGAAGCGGTCTAATAATAGCAGCAGCAGCAGCAGTAGTGGTAGTGGTAGTAGTAGTAGTGGTAGTAGTAGTAGTAGTGGTAGGTATAGTATTGGTATTAGTATTGGTAGTAGTAGTAGTAGTAGTGGTAGTAGTGGTAGTAGTGGTAGTAGTAGTGGTAGGTATAGTATTGGTAGTAGTATTGGTAGTAGTAGTAGTAGTAGTGGTAGTGGTAGTGGTAGTAGTGGTAGTAGTAGTTGTTGTAGTAGTAGCAGTAGTAGTAGTAGTAGTAGTAGTAACAGCAGCAGCAGCAGTCATACTGGATCGGACCGCAGCAGACCAGCAGCATTTCTTCTTGACTCTGGGAATCCAATTACCTCGCCCCGTACGTCGGTCCATTACAGGCTTCAGCGTTCAAGGCATGGAGTGTGCTGGGCAATGTGTTTCCATTACCTGGAAACGAAGTCAAGATAACGATGACGTCCATCGTCTGCTCCATAAACAAGAGATAAATGCAATTGTCGGGAAGAACATTCCGCAGACGAAATGATATTGTTGAATAGCACTGACTGACAAAGAATCGCTGTTCGTCAGTTGTTCAGTAGGAAAACTTAACGACAAAGCAAGCCCTCACGATTTCAACTTCTAGTATACTTGTTTAGTAATATTTGTATATTATAATACAAATTAACCAAAAATACACGACTTTGAAATTTTATAAATATATTTTGTACTATATATAAATTTCTCAAATTTGTAGAGGGCCAGTTTCTAGCGGAAAAGCTACACTGTTTGAAGCTGAAAGTTAATGCTGGAAAAATAATTCATTTTACCCATGAATAATTTTTAGTAGCATCTCTTTGTCTTACAGGTATAACTTGAAGGATCTTATAATTGTCTTACTGTAGGTTTGTCATCATCGTTCTGTAGTCAGCACAGTTTCTGCTGTCATTAGACACTAGTCTCAAGAGTACCTAATAGGAGATTCGAATCCGAAGATTCGCGTTACATGGCTAGCGCTCAATCAGTGAGTCACACAGATCTTAGTTATCCTTACCCATCATACACACTCATCTATGCTCCACCGCTTGCAATTTCTGCAAACCCTTCAATCACGATTGCTCAGCGCCATCTACTAATGCTTTGTCATTAGATAGTGTCGCTTAATAAATGATGATGATGATGGTGGTGATGATAATATAAGTAGTACTAGTAGTAGTAGTAGTAATAATAATAATAATAATAATAATAATAATAATAATAATAGTAGTAGTAGTAGTAGTAGTAGTAGTAGTAGTAGTAGTAGTAGTAGTAGTAGTAGTAGTAGTAGTAGTAGTAAAAAAGTCAACCTGCAGAACTACAATAGATTTGTATCATAATAATAACACTAATAATAATAATAATAATAATAACAATAATACTAATACTAATAATAATAATCACTCTTTTCAGTTAAAAATAATAATTTATGGAGCATTTATATAGCCCCAGTAGGCTTCTCCGCCGAGACACTGTCCAGTGCTCAGTGTGTCTGAGTGTTGTAATGACGTTGGATCGTTCGTTGTCTTTAGATGCGGGACAGTTACTGAGTTTCTAAGAAGTGCCACCGGCGGCTGCAGAGACAGGCAAAACGAGATCGATGGCTTTGCTAATGCACCTGCGGCCTCAAGAAGACACACGAGGCTCTCCATTCACGCCGCCGGAGTGTCACTATGGCCAGGCGGATTCGCAGAAACTTCAAAGAAATCGATGAGCATTGGCGGCGTGTTTTCATCTAGGCCAGATCAAAGCCGAACGCCGATTCGCCGACGTTCTACGACCGGTGCTTTGATCAAACCATTTGCTCAATTACGCATGAAGAACTAGAATTCCCGTTTCATCGATGGACAAAGCAACGCGCAGCTGAGACCAAACATTCACGTACAGACGTCCACAAGACCGTTCGAAGCCTGATTTTAGTTCAGCTCTTGAGTATTGTTCGACGGCAATTACCATCACCTGTCTACCCCTACATATTTTATCAATTATGAAGCATTTGCTGTTCTATATAAAAACCGGCAAATAATCTTTAGAAAATAATCAATCAACCAACGAAGGCCAACGCGTACGCAATTTCTTAAATCAATTAATACTACAAAGCGATATGATTCTTAAATACTTTCTTTGCGCTGTGCAAATTTGCAGGTTTAAAGCATTGAGTGAATTTTATAAGGAACATTAAGGGTCCTTCTGTGTTACCAAACTATAGACCGACTTCAACGGTAACTTTTTTAATCAAAACTGTTAGAGAGATGTGTATATGGCAGGCTTATTAATTAATTACCTTAATGAAAATTCCCTTCTCCCTCCTAATCAATCTGGCTAGTGATCAAGCCAATCCACAGAAACTATACATCCCTCATGTATTAACTGTCCTATTAACATCCGCTGCGAAGAAGAAGAAGAAGAAGAAGAAGAAGAAGAAGAAGAAGACGAAGAAGAAGAAGAAGAAGAAGAAGAAGAAGAAGAAGAAGACGAAGAAGAAGACGAAGAAGAAGAAGAAGAAGAAGAAGAAGAAGATGATGATGATGAAGAAGAAGAAGAAGAAGAAGAAGAAGAGAAGGAAGAAGATGACGAAGACGTAGATGTAGATGAAGAGGAAGAAGAAAGAAAATAAGAAAAAACAGCAGTGACGGGTATGACGTGTTACTGACGTCACTATCTCAGTCTCCGAGAACAGAAGATGGATCCTGGAGAACATTTAACAAAGACAACGATAATTTATGATTATAAAATGATTTTAAAGAAAGAGTAAGCTCTACTAGTTTCAAAACACTGATCGAACCGCCTAGTCGACAACTGCATCTGATGATGCGTCACAGATCAAATGAAGACTAAGCAGAGGAAAAGTAGCAAAGTAATTAGACAGATGCTTGGCATTTGTTCTGCACGGAAACAGATCATTCTCCAAATCGGACAGGCAGCGAGTCATAATACGAAGCATCGCATGCAGCGGAAATGTATCACAGATAATGCGATGAATATTATGATGTAGGAATTACAGCGCAGACACTCTTTTGCTTAGACCTCGACGGAGAGACCTACGCTGTCCACAGAACCCAGGTGCAGCCGGTCAATGTCAACTGGGGATCTGGTAGTTAACGAACTGTGTGCCAGTGTACGTGTGCTTGTTTGTATGTATTTTGTATGTAGACTGTTTGTGTAGAAATATGCTTATACGAGCGTGTTTACATGGGTTTTTCATTAGAGTGTGTGTGTGTGTGTATGTGTGTGTATATGTGTGCGTGCGTATGTGTGTGTTTGAGCTCAGCTGTAGACTAGAGACCTATGCCTGTGTAGATGTGCTTATACAGGTTTGTTTATTAGAACGCTGTGTGTGTGTGTGTGTGATCGTGTTTAGACCATAGGCATATGTCTATGTAGATGTGCTCGTATACGTGTTTGTTTATTAGAGGGCTTTATGAGTTGAGAGTCTAGACCGTGTGACTGTGCATGTCTGATTTGTTACGGGTATCTCTGCGTCCCTGTGTCTGTATTTCTATTGTTATTAGTGACCGTGCCAATGGCATCTTTCCTGGCAATGACAACGACTCAGTTCCTCCGTTTTACCGCACTCCCCTTTTTTAGAACGCATGTCGAAAATGATGATGACGTAGTGAATATGCAAATCGAATGCAAATCGATCACGGAAAGAGCATTATCGGCTTTATAGCATGAATTTGATAGACCAAACGTAATCAAACACTCAAACAGCAAATAGAAAGGCCTTCGCTGGACTGGTTGGCCGCATGGTGAAAGCGTGCGTCAAAGCTCCTCGGTGTGTGAGGATGCCGGTTCGCATACCGATAGTGGCTATATTTCTGAGATTTAAATCTCGGGCTAATAAGGTCCATACACGGGGGGGACCTTAAATGACGTGGCGTCCATTCAAACGGGCAGCGATGGTGAAGGATCTCATCCCATAAATTTATTGAAAACCGAGCAGGGTCGAATCCACACGGTAGCTATAGAAAAACACGAACATTTTCCATTAGCATTTACGACAACAGAAGGCATTTGTTTTCCAAGATGAACACTGCAATTGAAATTTCTAGATATGGTCGCATGCTCTACAAAAGAATAGAAAAGGAGCTCGTAGTATGACATTTATTAGAGACATTAGTTATAAAAGACCGCATGTTAGATAGGCACACGTTACTGCGCATGTGCGTGACTACTTTTGTACTTGACTACGCATGTGCGTGACTACTTTTGTACTTGACTACGCATGTACGTGACTACTTTTGTACTTGACTACGCATGTACGTGACTACTTTTGTACTTGACTACGCATGTACGTGACTACTTTTGTACTTGACTACGCATGTACGTGACTACTTTTGTACTTGACTACGCATGTGCGAGACTACTTTTGTACTTGACTACGCATGTACATGACTACTTTTGTGCTTGACTACGCATGTACGTGATTACTTATAAACGTTACTGCCTTTATAAGTGACTATGTGTATAAATGACTGCGTTGGAACATGAATACGAGTGTACGTGACTACGTGATAACTTTGAATCCTGTGTTTGCTAGTTGGGTAGTAGTTCCTTTACTCCCACCCTGTACCACTGATGACAGTAATGACATTTAGCATTTCCTCAGCGTCAGCATGTATTTTACCAATTGTTCGTGTTGTGCTTTGTGGAAAAACGCAGTGGTTGATGTCACTGTCAATTAGGGCGGTGACTTGGCAACAGCCGGTTCAACCGGTTCAGCAAGCCTGGGCCCCGACCCAAAAGGGCCCCAACCAGTCTCACAGAATTAGTTTTTGTCAACACTAGCCTGCATTAAAATAACAGCCCCGAAGGCATTTTAGAGAGGAGATATGCAACTAACTGGGGCCCACAAATTCCTTGTTGCTAGCCTACGCTGCTATTCTGTGTAACCTCACAGGTGCATTTTTTGCATTTATTAAGCGCCACTATCTAATGACTAAGCATCAATCGACTGAGCAATTGCGAGTGAAGGACTTGCTCAAAGCTCCTCCACAGTAACCATCTCACAGGAGGCTCGAACCGGTACTTTTCGCGTTACAAGCCGAGTGCTCTACCCAATCGGATGTAATGATGTGCTATCAAATGAATAATTAATTACTTTAAGAAAAAGGTTTTAGCTAAATTACGATTCAGACCAGCCAGTATGAAACTGGCTAAAATATTCAATCGAATTTTTTGTTCCACCCTCTGAAATTTCTGTGACGCATCGCGCATCATTCTTCTCTGTCAAGAAGTCTCTGGTTTTTGTCTATTCCTGTGTTTAATCGTTTACTTATGCTATGTATTTCTTATATTATTACAGTATCTAAGGAAAGCATGAAGCAATGATGGTAGCAGTGGAGAGGTCTGTGGAATGGTATGATGTCTCTGGTTTTCGCTTGTTTCTACGCTGGCGACATCTAGTGTAAGTCTTTGAGGCTGCCTTAGGAGAAGGTCAGCAATTGTTAAACCATTCAGCCATCTCATGTTATAACGAGGATTATGACAGACACATACTTTTGTTGCATTGCAAAACAGACAATAGATGTCGTCAGCATAAAAAGAATAACAACCATAGAGATCATACCTATTTTGTCCATACCATAGAGTGCCCTTGTTGCGCGTTAATCATCTTAGACAGTAAACACCAGAGTGAGGCTCGAACCCTAGCTCTTTGCTTCACATGGTCAGCTTTTAACCAGTCGACCATTCGATGTGTATCTCGTTATATGATATATAATATTATGCAGCTCTGAGTCTAAGTCATCATAGTCTGCTGGGCGTCCATTAGGATAATGTTCATTATACCAACTAATTCATCCTGTTTGACCCCTACCTATGGACAACACATAAATCGCTTAATAAATACTTAGGGACCACGACTTCCATTGTTGGCACTCCGCTGTCTGCCGCATGGTCACTCCTCTGGTCAGTCAGTTTGTCAGTCGGTCGGTCTGTCTGCGTGTCTTTCTGTTGGTCAGTCTGTATTTGTTGCCTGTCTGTCTTTGCTCGTCTCTCTCTCTCTCTCTCTCTCTCTTCTCTCTCCTCTCTCTCTCTCTCTCTCTCTCTCTATATATATATATATATATATATATATATATCTCACCACCGTCTCTCTTCTTTCTCTCTCTCTTTCTCTCTCCCAACCCGATTTCTCTTTCTTTCTCTCTCCCCACCCTCTTTCTTTTTCTTTTTCTTTCTCTCTTTCTCTTTCTCTATCCCCACCCTCTTTCTCTCTTTCTCTTTCTCTCTTTTTCTCTTTCTCTTTCTCTCTCCCAACCCTCTTTCTCTTTCTTTCTCTCTCCCCACCCTCTTTCTCTTTCTTTCTCTTTCTTTCTCTTTCTTTCTCTTTCTCTCTTTCTCTTTCTCTCTCCCCACCCTCTTTCTCTTTCTTTCTCTCTTTCTCTTTCTCTCTTCCACCCTCTTTCTCTTTCTCTCTTTTTCTCTTTCCCTTTCTATCTCCCAACCCTCTTTCTTTCTCTCTTTCTCTCTCCCCACCCTCTTTCTCTATCTCTCTCGCCACCCTCTTTCTCTCTCTCTCCCTTTCTTTCTCTTTCTCTATTCCTTTCTTATCTCTCTTTCCGCTCCAGTCCCAAACATCACCCACCGTAGCCGGCACACTGTCTCTCTGCCTGACTTTTGGATCTTGACCTGGCTGGAACCGAACCCTTTTGCCTATGGATTTGGTTTTGACTGAGGGCCTGTGAATAAGCTGGTCTCCGTGACGTGGCTTTCGCTGGGCGCTGTAGAAATCTCGAGATTACGACTCTCTCTGTCTGTCTATCTGTATGTCTCTCTCACTCTCATTCTCGCTCTCTCTATCTCTCTCTCTCTCCCTCCCTCCCTCTCTCTCTCTCTCTCTCTCTCTCTCTCTCTCTCTCTCTCTCTCTCTCTCTCTCTCTCTCTCTCTCTCTACACACACACACGCACCACTCACGTCTGTCTTTCTGTCATATGTTTCCAGTGTCTCTCTTGTCTCTTTCTTTATCTCTATCCGCCACCGCCTGTTACACCCTGTCTGTATGTCTGTATATCTCGTTCTCTCTGTCTGTTCTCTCTCTATCTTTGCATCGCAAAGCCAAAAAACACCGGAAAGTCATATATTATCGTATTACACGCAAATTCGGCCGGCAACTGTAAAACATTGCTAACTCAGTGCACCAAGTCTTCACTAAAAGCAGACGTCGGCCTCTTACTGTTATTTATGGGTGTATGGGATAAAATTATAAATTTCCATGTGCAAAGAACTGTCTCTACTGCTCATACACACACAATCGACGATATAGTCACATAATATATGCATAATATTTGCATATGCAAATCTGCGTGCAATATCTTCAAATGCTCATTCGTATATGACGTGCTCGTGTCATGCCGATGACGATTTAACGCACATAATTATATATGTGCATATTATTTGCATATGCAAATCTGCGTGCATATATCTTCAAAGGTTTATTCGTATATGACGTGTTCGTGTTGCCGACGGCGTGAGTGTGATTCTGCATCAGATGCATGTAGGTGCAGGCAAGTGAGGAGGAAGAGTCTAAGGCATTTACCCCGAGACCAAATACGGAGCAGAGTGACAAATGACTCAGAATAATACATTCGGCGTGTGAGAATCGCATCATGCAGCTAGCATCAACATTATATGTACGTATAATATATATATATATTTGTATTAAAGGATTATCGCAGCTCTACATTCGTAATATTTCAATTTCATTTGGTATTTGTTTACTGCATGTGCTTGGTTACAGTATATAGGACTTTGATGTTTATGAGAAACATCAGCGCTTTATAAACACGCACTGTAGAACAATAAGAACAGAGAATTAACTTTAAGCTACGACAGAAAGAAGCAGGAACTTGTTGCGAAGAGAAACTTTAAGACATGGAAGAAACGTAGGTGAGAGACAGACAGACAGACAGACAGAGCCAGAGAGAGATAGAGAAAGAAAGAGCGAGAGAGAAATAGAGATAGAAAGAGAGAAAAAGAGAGAGAGAAAGAGAGAGAAAGAGAAAGAAAGAGAGAGAGAGAGAGAGAGAGAGAAAGAGAGGGAAAGAGAAAGAAAGAGAAAGAGAGAGAAAAAGAGAGAGACAGAGACAGAGAGAGAGAGACAGAGAGACGCACAGAGAGAGTCAGATATCAGCGCCAACATATCAACAACCATATATGAACAACCAAACTCCAACCGCCACACATCAACATTCGCGTATTTACCACATATACCAACGTCCACATATTAACAACCAATCTTCTCGGATTTTCCTCTTGGCATTTTACCGGACTTACCCTGGAATCTGGTATGCACAACGACTTAGCTTAATAGCAACCATTAAGCATTTAAGCAGTAGCGCTATAGAAGTTCTTTGATGTCATATATATATATATATATATATATATATATATATATATATATATATATATATATCAACAGTCACACATCAACATCCACATAACTATACTCGCATATCCAGAATCACATATCTGCACCCACACACCAATACTTATAAGCATTAGCATACACACGCCTTCGCGTTTTTTGCCCATATTGGTCTTTGAGGCAATTAGCAGCAATGGAATTATGTATGGAAAATATAAATGGAAATGTACACGTTTTTACATAGTGATCGTATGGCTTCAACCCTGCTAATTTTTCAGTGAATTGATCGGGTGAGATTCTTTATCACCGATGCCCGTTTGAATGGGTACCACCCTATCCTATCCTGATTCCCCTTCTTCCTCTTATCCCTCTTTCCGCTCCAATCCCAAACATCACCCACCGTAGATGCCACACTGTCTCTCTGCCTGACTCTTGGATATTGGCCTGGAACCGAATACTTTTGCCCATCGATTTTGTTTTGACTAAGCGCCTGTGAATAAGCTGGTCCCCGTGACGTGGCTTTTGTTGGGTGCTGTAGAAATTTCTGGATTACGATTACAATTATGATTACCACGTTCAAGGTCCTCGTGGTAGCCCCGTTTCTGATAAAGAGCTGCTGTGTTAAACTGAGCGTTTAATTAGAGAACTGCGCCTGACTTACATCGGCAACACCATATCGATCCAGTGGTTCTGTGGTTTACGGAGTCAAAGCCTTTGAACGATCAAGTAAATATTTTCAATGAACTTCTTGATTATTCATGGTTTCAGATATTTTACACTGCATATCAAATGGCGCAATCCATTTTCTCCTTCTTTTCTTACCCCAATTCGTCTCCTCCTTCCGGCTTCTCTTCACGATCCTATCCACTCACCTTCCTCCTCCCCTCCCCTCCTTCTCCTGCTCCTCCTGCTCCTCCTTCTCTACCTCTTCCAATATTTATCTTTCCTCTTCTTTCCCCTCATTCTCTTCTACTTTTCTTCTCCGTCTTCTTTTTATCTTCTTGCCCCTCTTATTCCTTCTCATTGTTTTTCTCATTATGTTGTTCATCTTCCCATTCTTTACCCGCCCACCTCTTCTAGCTATTCTTACCCTTCTTTATCCTCACCCTTTTCTTTCTCCGTCTCCTCCTGCTCTTCCGGCTAATGCTCCTCCTCCTACATCTCCTCATATCCTCCTTCCCATAGTTCATCCTTTCTCCTATTTCCTCTCCTCATCCTCATCCTATTCCTCCTTCTCCTCCTCCTCATATTCTCCTCAACTGATCCTCCTCCTCCTCATATCCTTCTTCCATCCCGTCGTCCACTCTCATACATTCTTTTACTCTTCCTTTTCCTCCTCTTCCTCCTCTTCCTCCTCCTCCTCTTTCCCTCCTCATTCTCACCCACCACCGCCACCATCACTCCTGCTTTCCTGGCTCTCTCCCTCTTGCAACCCCGCGCCGCGACTTGTCCGTAGATTGCTCCGTCACGTATTGAATATCAATTATGGCTGTCAGCACCCACCAGAGTATGCCCCACCACCGCCGCTGCCCGACGGACAGCAGCCGCCCTAACAGCATCGCCCGATGGATGCACCGCCGGCCCGCGGCCCCCAATATATGTTGCCCTACTCCGGGCATAACTAGATTTATATTTTAGTCGCCGCTTCTCCATTCTTTGCTTTTCTTGTTCGTTAACGGAGCGCTTCCGCCGCTCCACCGCTCGGCGCCAATTTGCAGATGGAAGGCCGACACGCCGGAAGTCAGCCGGGAGGGTGCTGGGAGGAAAGACAAGCGAAAACAGAAAGCACCCGGAGGGAGGAAAAGAGCGCATACGGCCTTAAAAGGTTGTCGACTCGAGTCCATATTTAGATATGTAGGTCTAGACGACGGCGCTATAAAAATGCCAGATTGTGCTATTGATTTCTTTATTGTTACTGAAACACGGGCAGCCACCATCACTTCAGCCCCTTTAGCTTCTCTGGCAAAGCAACCTGGCAGATGGACAGACAGACAGACAGAGACAGATAGACAGACAGAGACAGACAGACACAGACAGACAGACACAGACAGACAGACACAGACAGACAGACAGACACAGACAGACAGACAGAGACAGACAGGCAGACAGACAGACAGACAGACAGGCAGACAAACTGACTGACTGACTGACTGACTGACTGACTGACTGACTGACTGACCGACTGACTGACCGACTGACGGAAAAACAGGCAGACGGAGTGGCACAGCCGCATCTGCGACTGACAGGCATACAGCCACACACACACACACACACACACACAGACGCATACTCAGACGCACTTGCACAGAGAGAGAGAGTCGATGAAACGCTGAACACAAACAATGAAGCAAAAAGTACAAAAAGTATTAACCCGACTGAAAAGAAGGAAGAAGAAAAAATATAACGTCTTAAAGTCTGTGTGTGCAATGTTTTCACCACTATTGCGTAATTATACGCTTCATCAACCGTTGACTTCGAGCGGCAGTGCGGAACCAGAAAACGTGCATGTGACAATGCGGCCCCCTTCTGGAGACAGCAAGCGAGACAATTGGTGTTCGCGTGTCCATAGGAAGCCAGAAGGTGTCCTCCGGTGCGAACGAACCGAAGATCAAACGCCGAATCAAAATCGCCTGATCCTCTTCTACGGTGTTTCTCCCCAGAAGTGTAGATGCTCGACGACCAGGCGCAATATAAAGCTTGAGGATTCATGATTCGAATACGGCAAATGAACAGACCACGAAAGAAAGATCAGAATTACTGGTGGAGCTAGGATTTGAAGTTGGGGGTCCTGAGAATCGGAGTCCCGAAGGCCCTGACGATGAATAAGGCTTTTGTCACAAAGTTTTACCCAATTCACGAGGTTTACATTAAGATAAAAGTGGGTTTCGTCTAAACAGAATAATCAGCTGATAGCGTTAGTGAATGATGCGACATGGTGGAGAACATGTGCAATTCAAAAGACACCAGAAAAATACTGAACCAGTATTTAATTAGTGTCTAATTGACTAATTAGTATAATAGTATTATCATTTTGATTTATAAAAAAGCTTTCAATGAATGAAGGCTTTCAAAATTGCCAGGTAAGTATACAATGACGTTACTTCTGCATTGCTTCACGGTAGGTCTAGTTAAGTTGCAAAACAATACTATTGTCCTGTTGGTGATAACGAGTTTTAGGAGGCGAGTCCAACTTAGAGGGCTTTATTATGGTGGGCCACGGTAGCCGAGTGGTTAGGAACTTAAGAGTATCGGTTTGTAACGCATTATTCTTCATTCGCAACAGTTTAGATTTTCCTACAAACTGGCCTACTGCGAAAGTTATATCCCGTTCGCAAGCTAGAAAATCTCAGATTCGTGATCGGTGCAAAAGTATACTATTAGCGTTCAATATTATAAAGGCAGTTGCATTGCCTGTCAACGAAGGGCGAAAGTTTCTTCGATTCAGGCATTTTCCACTGATTCGGTTACAGGTGAATAATGAAGACATTTCTGCATAGTTTGATGCAGTGTAGTCGTTGAGTTTTAACGTTTCTGTCGCAATTCCACGACTTGTACATTGATAATGTTTCCAACGAAAAGCCGTGCTTTCGTGGGACCCTGATGTTTGTCCACTGAAGTTTTGGGAGCTAACGCAGAGTAGATCTATGTTCTGCAGCGGGAATTTCCTGTGCACCGTCAACTATCGAGTAAAAACGAATTTTCGACGGACTATAATAGTTACAACTGACTGGCAAAGACAAATGAGTTTGGTCCTACAGACGGCAGAAGTAGGAGTCTGCTCGGATTAATCAAACGTAGGAAGCTTTCAAACTTCCGGGAATATACTACAGAAGAGTGGAAACTGCCTACAGAAAGAGGTAATCCAAGGCACAATTCCTGGATCCCGAGCTCGGAGAAGACCAAAGATGACATCAATAGACAACATCAAGTCGTGGACTGAATTATAGTTCGACCAGTTATTTCAGGAGACAAGGGACAGAAGCAGATGGCACGAAAGTGTCCTTGGTGCAGCCATGCGTCGGCTCGAGGACGGTTGAAGACAAAACGAGACAATAATAGCCACAAATCTGAGAGAAGTCACTGATTCGTAAGTGCTGCCATCTTTGAACAGATATAAGGTTGTGGCGTACAGCACGGAGGGATAGTCGTTTACAGGCTCTTGACATGAGTCTTCAAAGCCTCCCTCGACCTCTAGCTATTCATGAATTAGCATACAACTCACTGAAGCTGTGAACGTCACATGAGTCCCTGTAAGCTTCTGTTTCACACGACCGTCAAACATTAACCTGACATTAGAGGTGGCACAGTGCCCGAGCGGCTACTACGTCGCATTTTCACCTCAACGAGCTGGGTTTGAATCCTGGGTCCGTCATGTGAAATCTCAATAGATCGCTGTCACAGTTTACGTGAGATGGTGACTTATACCCTAGGCCTAACCAGCCATGGAGGTTGTGAACGGTAGCGAGACAAGAAATATTTCAATGACCACAACACCGATATTTATACATTAACACACTATATATATATATTATATATTAACACGCTTAACATATACACACACGAGTTATATTTACAGTACGCCTTTACATATTTCAACACCTCGTCGATGGGCGTGCCCTTTCCAGGTCCCCCCAGCCCCAACTGGTTAAAACTCACGGTTCCGTGGTGGGGTGAGTCCTGAGCGGAGCGAGGAGACAGTTTCTTTGTCCTGCGTTTTCACCAACCGTTTCGTGACTCTCTCTGGCTTTGTCTGTATGCAAGATAGTCTAGTGGCGACCCATAGGTCGGGGATTCTCCGCTAGGATAGATTCCAAGGCTCTGAGAGGCCTGGCCTCCTGTCTTTATATACCAAGGCTCAATGTGTATATGCAAGTGTGAATGTGTGTATGTACATATGTAAGTATATACATATATACATATATATGATATGTACGTATCTATAAAATATCGGTATGTATGTACTTATATACATGAGTATGTATGTATCTACAAAATTGTATGTGCGTGTATGTATGTATACATAAGAGTATGTACATGTATGTATCTGTCTCTAGAACTGTATGTGTGTATATACGAAATGGAATGTGTTACTCATGTATTGTTAGCACGCACATGCACCTGTATGTAATTACTTCATGCCGTCTTTTCCCCTTTGCACTCACTGATGTCTGCTTATCCACCCGTTCGCACAAACCTTTGCACCGACTTCTTCCAGGCCTGAGCCAAGTAATCTAAAAGCAGAGACCGCGGTGCGATGATATTAATCCCCGGGACTTCTTTTCATGCCGTCCGTTCTTTTCGGCTAAGGAAATCTCTTCCTAAACGCAATCTATTTGTTTGCCTTCCTTTATTGCACCCTCTACCTCTGTCCGTTCTTTCTTCGTTCTTATTCCTGTCCATTGGATGCTTCCTTGTCCGCTCCTTTGTCCGTTGCTATACTTGTGCTTCTAAAAAAACTAATAAGAGACGGGCGTCTATTTCTAACTGGACAGCTTTACAATCGGCTGTAAAATCCAAGCCGTTCACGTTCGCTTCTCATCTCATCGAAAGATTTGAAGTATTGCAACATTGCAGGCACAACAGTTAGACGTGCAAACAAACTTGTATGAAAATATGTAATGTAATCTAATCTGAAGACTTTTATAGCGCCGTTATCATAATTCCCAAGGCATCAGTCGATGGTCGCTTCAAGTCAAAATCGCAGTCAAAATTGAGACTGCTGAAGTGTATGGTGCTTGGCAGTTGTGTTGTATTGTATTGTATGTATGAATGTATATGTATGTATGCATGTATGCATGTATGTATGTATTTATGTATGTATGTATGTATGTATGTATTTATGTATGTATGCATGTATGCATGTATGTATGTATTTATGTATGTATGTATGTATGTATGTATTTATGTATGTATGCATGTATGCATGTAAGTATGTATGGGACAGTGTTGTTGTCAATTTATATAGCACTTCTTTCAAAAATAAACTACTCATTTTCGATCCTATACTTTGTTGCAGGACAAATTTCGCTACCTTTTTTGGAATGAAGTAAAGTAGCTACTAGGTCCTATGACAGTGTTCAAGAATTTCGTCCTTTAGACGTTTTTAAAGCCTAGCCGTCCACGTAGCTCAGGAGGCAAAGTTTGTGCGTTTTTGTTCGAATGCGTCTACTAAATTCAGACGAGGTCAAAGGGCAAGGGTTCTTGCGTGTACGAGATAAAGCTTCTGACATGTTGCAAATTCTTCACACCATCGTTGGTTGAGGGCCCACATTACCAGAAGAACACCGAGACAGCCTCCACTTCCTCCTCCTCCAGTTCTCTCTTTCCCCATCATATGGCGCTACACCCTTTTCCGTC
Organism: Norana najaformis; assembly: GCA_964023275.1. Classification (NCBI taxonomy): domain Eukaryota; kingdom Metazoa; phylum Annelida; class Clitellata; order Crassiclitellata; family Hormogastridae; genus Norana; species Norana najaformis. The sequence goes on from OZ029921.1 coordinate 29,972,990, forward strand.
ATGCCGCAACATACCAAAACAATTCGATTGGATTTGAAAATATTATCGACTTACCCTAAACTCCCAAGTAACACATATATCAGTACATATCCAAATATATATATACACACATATATATATATGATGCTACGCTATAACACTCTCATACGCAGACTAATATAAATATGTGAGATTGTGTAGGGCGATTGCAGGGGCGAAGGAGGAAGATATTTTCCTTTCCAACTGACCGATGAGGAGGCAGAGGAGTCCGAGTGAATGAAGTTCCCGAGGGAGGATGCTGGTAAAAGCAATCGGCCGTCGATGAGAAACTTCTGGCTGACCATCTTCCACCGAAACAGCAGCAGCAGCAGCCGTGCAAGGCTCCATCGCCATGACTTAATTGAAAATGTATAACAAAAGCAATTTCTATTGATGGCTTTTGATAGAAATATACCTTCGACCGCAGCCACGCAATTTATAACACAGTATATGTACACACATAATAGGCCTATATAAGCATACATATCAATATAGCATGCACGTGTATATATACGCGAATATGTAGATATAGATATATGCGTCGTGGTGTTATTTGCATTTATTGCTAAAGGCTGTTATCGATCTGGGCAATCGATCAGCAGAAGGCTATTTCATTAGCCAATGGCTGCAATTAGAAGAGACTGACCACAGCCGAATGAAGACATCAGACATTATACCACTGGCTACTATGAGTTCGAAAGAGTGAAACATTGAACATTGCTTCATTGACATTAAACGCAGCTCATCTGGATAGGAACGAGACGCCTTCTAGTCAGGGTTTCAACCGACGTCCTTCAGCTGCAGTCATCAGCTGGTTGCCGATGTTCAAAAGCGTGACTGATCTGGGTGTTACTGTCGACCGTGGGGGGCTGACGATGAAGGAACATGGGGCAAAGTAGTTACTTCGTGCTGCGTCAGCTGAGACAGGTCGAATCGTCGCTATCACTCGACTCCAGGAAGAGCCTCGATCAGGCCCTGATAAGTAGTCGACTCAACTACTGCAACAGCCTGCTGTAGGGAGTGGGCTTGGAACTGATCAGGAAGCTGCTGAGCGTGCAGAACGCCGATGTCAGGTTCGTTGTGGGTGCCGGAAATTCGATCACATTACCCCTATGCTACGGGAGCTGCACTGGCTGCCAGTCCGCAAGAGGATTGTCTTCAAGGTTGCGACACTTGTTTATAAATGTTTGCATGAAATGGCGCCACCGTACCTGGCTAGGGACTGCGTACTGGCCTCTTACACCCCCGGGGAGGTCCCGGTTACGCTCTAGTGTGAGCCAAGACCCGGTGTGGTGTGGAAGGGCCACTGCCACTCGTGTGAGCACTTTTGGCGCGTCTGGTCCAAGGGTATGGAATGCACTGCCCGCTGAACTCCGCGCTCCGGAACTTTCCATCGAGGTTTTCAGGAGAGGGTTGAAGACTTACCTGTTCATTTTATCTAATTAGATAACAGTTAATTAGCTGACAGCACATTTGCGGTGTATTTGGTTATATTAACTTGCGCTTTATAAATCTTATAATAATAATAATAATAATAATAATAATAATAATAATAATAATAATAATAATAATAATAATAAAATATTTCAGCAGAACTGAAGTGGCTGACTTTTTACCTCTCCAGAGTGACCTCGTCCGAACGAAATTCGAGCGTCAACGATTTTAAAACACATTTTATGAAATTGTGTATTAAAAATCTGCACTTTACAGGCAAATTTATGAGTAAATCACTGAGGTTTCCAGATGGAGGTAACAATCGACACCTCCGACCTGAATTTCTGCATCAAGACTAGGGATCTTGCTTTTAACTTGGAAGAGGGGTTGAACATCAAGTCGTCTGGCAATTCCAGACAATGTGTTGATGAGTATATAGCCCTACAGTACTGTAAATTGATTTGAGCATATCATGAAAGGTCATCCTGAGTTTTTAAAAAAAAACAGAGCTGAAAAATAACACGGTATTCTCTCTTCGGCCGCTTACAATTTGTTACAATAGCTATGCATTATTAACTCTAGAATGTGCACATGAGGATTGTGCAGGTGAGAATCATTAATGTGACTAAGCCTCGCCAAGGGATAGTCTGGGGTTGTTAAAATTAACCCTCGGGCCGATGTTTGATCCTTGCTTAGGGTAGACAGTTGGTCTGAAAGTCGAATTCCTAAACTCTCCTTTTAAATCCAGCTCCGCTTAGACGCAAACATCGATCGATGCCTTGAGAATTATTCCGTAGAAGATTTCAAGTCAGAATCGATCAGATCTGACTAACATAATCAGTTCCGATCGCATCCCTCTTGAAATCAGTTGGCATCATCTGACAAGTCTTTCCAGACGAACTGTTACTGAAATCGAATAATTTCGAATTGTTCTTCGCTTCTACCATCTTTTTCTCTCCGTGCTTGGCTTCTACTCATTCGATATAATGCAATTATATTTAGACGAACTCTTAATTAAATCACTAATGTGATGGCTTGCCAGGGCGGCCACTTGGGAGGATGCAGCTCCAACCGGTGTAGGAAACAAAACAGGAATCCCAACTGATCATAGCCAAACATGCCTTCCAGTCAAGGAGTGGCCGTCGCTGTGACATTCGTCTTTCGGATCATCTGCCACAAAAGTCTTGACTTGCCAAATGGCTATCTACATGTTAGTCACAGGTCAAGACCCACTATTATACTGTGACATTTGTATGACTCCGACTTGACCCCACACGAATTTCCCTGCCCCAGATTAAGAGTTTTTGACTCTTAATCAAAGTGTAATAAGTGCTGGAAACAATAAACGAATTAATGGATATTCAGATAAATCAGGTTATTCGGATAAATCTGTTTCAGCGTATACCTCGCCATTTTCTTAAACTACACAAAAATGAATACCTAACTAACTGGCCAATGGATGGAATCAGCTTCCTCAAAGAAATCTGTACTTTACCATTACGACAGATTGTACTCTCGACGTTGCACTGAGATGCAACGAATTTGAAGAATAATTAGGCTTGTTATGTTCAAAGAATTCTGTTTAAAGCAAACCGTCTAAGAAAATATATACAAATAATTTAGTATTTCAGTCACATACAACCTATTTCCAATACATTTCCCCTTTAAATTGAAGAATCTATGTAGGTTTAGGCGTAGCCTGGAACATGAAGGCTTCTTAGCCTATATAGAGACTGAATATACTCAACAGTATGTGAAAGATTTGTATTTCGGGCTACCACGGTTCGCACACATGACCCTACTCTGGCATGGCGCCCCTTCCATAGGCAGCAGAGGCTCACCAGACAAATTCATTCGATATAATTGAAGTGTAGTTGCTACAAAGTCGCTATAGAAAATGTGAACATGTATGGAATCGAAGACACAAGTCTGACATATCCAAAACATATCGCGAAGAGCTCATGTTTCAATATAGCAGTCTTGAATGAGATTTCAATAGGATAATAATTCTGTCAGTCAGCTTTAGAGGAAAGTGTTGTCAGTGGGCAGCGATTGTAAGAGATAAAAACTGTGCTATGTTCAGTAATAAACTTTTATTGTCCTAATTCAATATTCTCGATACTGGCAAACCATATAATCCACATATCTCAAAACACGCGATTTTTTCTCGTGTCCACACTCGATAATGGACTCTGTTGTATTAAACTTTAAAATTGAATATTCTTCTTTTTTAACACAAATTTTTTAGCCTAGTAGACTGTTTTATAACAGTGTGAACTTCACAATCGTCTTAGAGGCGCAAAGGGATTCATCTAATAGCGTCTGGTATATTCGCTAGATGGCTTTCAAACTAATTTCGTTTCGTGGTCTTCGCCAGGAAATGCAACCCAGATTTCACATTGAAACGAAGTTGGTTATATTCCTCCTACGATCGTCTTACGTGCCCTTAGTCAATCCTTCTAATGCCCTCTATTTTCCGTCCTCTATTTCCTTCACACCCTCTCTTGCTCTACTGCGGTACTCACAAGTGCTCAATACCATTGACTGATGCTTAGTTGTTAGACAGTGGCGCTTAATAAATGCAGAAAATAACACAGAATAATTACTGTATACCTCGTTCAGGTCCTTTACATCTTGCATCTCTTCCAAAACTTGTTTCGTCGCTCAGGTCTCCACCCCATTTCCCCATAAAATCCTTCACTTTAAACGAACCCTATCGTTAGCTACCCGTCCTTTACTTCGTCGTCTTCTTTTAACCTTTTCTCGTTCACTTTTTCAGTCCTTAAAAGTTACCCTCTTTTTTTCTACCTTGAGAGTAACAGTTCTCAGCAGGGGTAAGCAAAGACGGATGAGTGCGAGTGAAGTGTAGAAGGAATATTTTCTCTTCAGCGGCAGAGGGTCGTCTTAACCAGCAGACAGTTTATCCCTGCGCCGACATGTGACACCCTGTATGTATAAATGTATATATGTGCGTTCGTACGAACGTATGTATATATATATGTATGTATGTATGTACATGTACATATGTATGTTTGCGCGTATGTATGTGTTTTTGCATGTATGTATGTATATGTATGTATGTATGTATGTATGGATGGATGGATGTATGTATGCATGTATGCATGTACGTACGTATGTACATATGTATGTATGTATGTACATATGTATGTATGTACATATGTATGTATGTACATATGTATGTATGTATGTATGCATGTATGTATGTATGCATATATATATGTATGTACCTATGTATGCATGTGTGTATGTATGTATGTCTGTATGTATATGTGTCCTGTGTCCATCCTTGCTCTGTAGCCCTGTTCGGGCCTCAGGCAAATGAGTCCATCTGAGTGTAGCGAGTGTCCCAGTGGCAGGACACGTGGTCCTGTCTGGTCGACAGGGTCAACGCAGATGACAGTGTCTGGATGTCCCGCATCAGTTCATCGCCGTTCAGCTTCAGAGGCTGCTTTCCATCAAAGTCACAAGATGCAGCACCCAGCTGCTTTGGACCACGCTTACTCTCTCCAGTCTTTCTTCGCCTGCACGACAAACAAGAAGACTTTTACAATCTATTCTCTGGGTGCCAGTGATAGTCTAGGGCAGGGGTTCCAACCTTTTGGGGTGAAGGGCCACATTGTCATTTTTCTAAGACTACGGTGGCCGGATACAAAATTTCATCAGTAATCAAAACAACGCTAAGCATACAGTGTTAACGAACAATAGTTGTATTTGCCTACCTTAAGATCAGATAACACATATTCACAATTTTGCTGATTTTTTTGTTGTAATGGGACATTGCTTTTGCTTACACAAATACTCTATATCTGCTGTAGCAGTTGCTGTAGCTGTTAATAAGTACGCAGTTCGCAATTTCAGACATTAAAAATCAATATTTTTGAAAGCCTTGGTGGGCCGGATGAACCCATTCGGCGGACCGGATTAAGGCCCCCGGGCCGTGTGTTGGACAACCCTGGTTTAGGGGTCGCTGTGTTGGACTGTGAGGGAGGTGAATTAGGGTCTCACCGGACGAAATCTTTCGAAAATAGAAGTGTGGAGGCTACATAGACGCTGTAGCAAATGTGAAAACGGATAGAATCAAACAGTCAATAGAGCATCCTTGAATGAGGTTTCAAAGGAATGACAACGCCATATAACCTGTTCACAAATGAGAATAATACGTACGACTAAGTTACTTTGAAAAATATGTAAATCTCCGAAATTTCTCAGCGCCACGCGAAAGTCAAGCCAGACTTATCACCAGCTTTCACTGGCGCTATATCAAGTGAAGAGTCCACATGAACCAGGTTGTTTGGTCAGTTATGTCGGTCATGTCACAAGCAGGAGTGGACGACCCGTGAACTTCGACCTACCTACGACTCTTGACAACCACCAGTAGACTGCAGGATATGACGATGGCCGCCATTACGGTGACGAGTGCCCCCACAACAGCAACTACAACAGGCAACGAACGACACCAGATTTACAGAAATCCCCGTTTCTTGTGCTTCAGTGATGTCGCCGTTAACACAAAATTAGCTACCGTGGCAGCCGGTGATTTGGCCAGCCTGCGAAGACTATTTCACGCTTGCTATCTGGCCTTAAATTATTATTATTAATATCATCATCATCATCATCATCATCATCATCATCATCATCATCATCATCATCATCATCATCATCATCATCATCATCATCATCATCATCATCATCATCATCATCATCACAACTACGAAGACTATTTCACGCTTGCTATCTGGCCTTAAATTATTATTATTAATATTATTATCATCATCATCATCATCATCATCATCATCATCATCATCATCATCATCACAACTACGCTGAAGAGACAATAATATTATTATAAAGAAAGACGTAGCAAGACTTGGACTAAACATGAGAAGAGCACACTGGTACAACAACCAACGACTATCCGTAAATCACAATAAATCACAATAAATCACAATAAATCACAATCAATCACAATCAATCACAATAAATCACAATAAATCACACCTTCCGTCCTAACGACGAATCTTATCTTAATTGTGTCGCCTGGTAAAACTGTAAACCATCGAACAACATTAGAATCCGAGGTGAAAATTCGTCTGAATATTCCGTCTCTGTGAAAGAACGACAGTGTTGCGAAATAACGATTCAGCCGGCGTTCTAATTGACTACTGCTCGAGGGCGATAATACAAGAAACTGCACTTACTTAACTGAATCGACCGAAACGAGTGAGAGGCAGGCGGAGGAGGAGGAGGAGCTGGAGATGTAGGAGGCTGCTGATATGAAGAACCAATGCCGCTTCTCTCCTGGGCTTCGACGGACAAAGCAGCTGGCGAAGATCAAGCGAAATATATAGCACAATAAATCAACACAACGAACCTCCAGTGGTTTGATAATAATAATAATAATAATAATAATAATAATAATAATAATAATAACAACAACAACAATAATATAGTAATATAATAATAATAATAATAATAATAATAAGCCATCAATTATTATTATTATTATTATTATCATTATTATTATTATTATTATTATTATTATTATTATTATTCTAGGCCATAAAAATAATTATGGGACGGCACAATGACAAGACGATGGCGGCTACCACCATCTTTTTGCTCCGGCGTTAGGTTGATTTCGATTAATGCTTTTAATTAATCTTGGCACCTAACTTTTTTGTGTTTTCGACGTTTTTTTAACTGGATTTTAGTTTTTTCTACATAGGTCTGTTGAGGGCAGATGTATGTAAATGGCAGTTTGAAAACAACTTGTGTGTTTTCCGCCCAAAAACAACTTACCCGCATAATCCGCCACCCCCCCCCCCCCATCATGCTACCCAGCCTCAGTTCTGGAACCGCTTAGATTGATTTCCACTCTCACGGGAAAAGTTTGTCATCTCAATTTGAAACTGAGTTTTGACTCCAGAAAGTTGTATTGCCCTGTTTATCAAAGGTTGGCCGTTATCACCGGTATTTCATCTATAGGTAAGCCTAAACAAGTGGAGACAATGGAGCCGCAACGGCAGCGGCTGAAGACGTCATTTGCGAAAGAATATCCGGCTGAAGAGGCGGCTCAAAAAAATTTCTAAACAGTACTCGTCTCGAATTGGTGAGCGCTTAAACAGGAAAGATCGACGGTTTAATGATATGGTCAAAAGAAAAGAGAGGACCAGGAGAAACTGAGAGATCGTCAAGCCTCATCCGACGCAACAAGTAAATATGTTGAAGGTTTCAGAAGCTCCTGCGTGAAGAACCCGCAAAACAGATCTTGCATGGTGTCTGCCCTGTTGCCTGCTACTGAATCCTTTTCTCCAGCGTCTTGATCGCCCTCGCGGGTCAAACCAGAAGACACCCAATCGATGGATAAGCTGTCGATACCTAACAGGTTTCCAGATAAGTCCTGCTAGGGCTAAACAGCATATAAAATGGACCGCAAGATAACATTACAGTGAAACGCCTGACTAACCTGTTTTAAAGAGCAAATAGAACCCGAACCTTGGAGCATCAACCCACCGCCCGCCTACTGGGAGTGAGCATCAAACCCAGCTGTCTCACGACTGTGGCTGAGAGGCGCGGTGAGGGTGGTGGCGGCATCGGTAGAAAGCGCGGAGAACACTAAGTTTGTTCAAATCCCATTTTACATCTACTGGTTTCCAAGTGTGACCCCTATATGCCCATTACACAGTAGGCCCTAATACATGGATCCTTCTAAGAGACCGTCCTCGCCGCTTTCCCGACCCTAGCATAAATCAAATGGTGCGTGCAGCGTTTGTGCATGGCCCTCGTAGCAAACCATGATGATGATGTTCATGAAGAAAATTATTCTTGAATTCTGCGGCAGCAGCCTACAGTCTGACATGTGCTTCCGGTTAGCATCTACGTGTTTGTGGTGTCGTCATCGTTGTCGTTGAAATGATTAATGACCTGTCCGTCTGCTCAGTGGCGTGAATCTATGTGTCCGCATGTTTAGCTCTGACTGTCTGTCTGTGCTTCAGTATCCTCGGTTCATTCCGGTCTGTCTGTTGCTCTAAATGGATCTCGGCCATATTAATTTCCTGTCTTCCATCTCAAAAGAATGCCATTACTGCCGCAGGTGTCTTTTGCAGCATGACGTCTCAGATTAATGGCCGATCTGCCAAAAGCTAAAACGAAATAACCATTGGCTGTCTCCGGTTGAGCCTAAGTCGTTTTACAAGGCTCGGATTTATAGTAAGACGAGCTCAACCATCTTAGTGCTGTGAAACCAGACACTCCTTGCACTCATCTGGAGATTCCGCTCCGATGTGTCCCGTTATCGAACCCTATGTGATGCAGCTTGCCAGGCTCCAGATACTGTGGAACCAGTGTGTGCTCATTCGTATAGTCGTGGCATCTTAGGTGAGGAAGAACTGCTGGGGATAGAAATCGTGGTTGGTTGGGCTAGAACTGGATTTCTTGACCTCTCAAGAGTGTAAAAACAAATAGTGTGGCAAATCAATCATAAGCCTAAATGTGACCTATTTCTGAGCCATTTTAGGTGGCTTTGTGGCTCATCGCTAACACTGTTGTCATAAAAAATTGGCCATTCGAAGCTGTTAAGCTTGTTTCCTTACCGGTTACCCATCTTACCAATGTAACTTACCATTTTCAGCTGGCTACTTACCTTTTTCAGCTGGCTATTTACCTTTTTCAGCTGGCTACTTACCTTTTTCAGCTGGCTACTTACCTTTTTCAGCTGGCTACTTACCTTTTTCAGCTGGCTACTTACCTTTTTCAGCTGTTTTATCCACCGTAGGCTGTCTATCTGTCTCTGTGAACTGACCTTCTGAGAATTGACTTGATTACAGCTTGGTTTTAGTGCACCATCAATTGGTGCCTTGTGCATTACACACCGGCGTTATAGAAGTTGCTAATTAATAATAATAATTAATGATAGTAACTGGTAAGGGAAAACTCTGCCACTGTTGGATCTCTGCTTTGAAGCCTGGATGAGGCAACCAAAAGATCTTTCAATACCAGGACTACGCTTATGAGCCTGGCACAGACTTAGGCCTACCTTACTTACTTTACCTTACCTTTCTTTTACTTCCCTTTCTTTACCTTACGTTACGTTACCCTACCTAGCCGGACCCACTGCGTGGAACAGTCTTCTTGAGAATGTGACGAATGCCCCATCCCTGGACACATTCAAGTCACGACTCAAGACACATCTTTTTAGGATATCTTATGACTGCAGTTGATTTTTGAACCCGTGTACAGCGCTCTTTTCTTCGGCCTCGGCTGTGCTACGGCGCTATATAAATTGTCTTATTATTATTACCTCATCTTACACTGCTTTGCGTTGCCTCTTTCCTTCCTAATGCACGGATCGTAAACGGATGTGCGGTGCGATGTCTTTTATTGTTTAAGTTAGGAACAGAGTGCCTTCGTCTGTCAGTTCATGGAATTTTCACACTGATTGCTTCTGCCACTGCTCTTTAGAGAAGAAATCCACTATCGCCAGACAAATTGCCAATATCTGGAACATCTAAATTTTCCAAACGCAATCAGTTGACACGTCCGTGATTCATGCGATTCGCATCCTTAACTGAAGGAAGGAAAGAGGCTGCACTTTTTCTTAAGCCATTCTATTTTGAGAGAGGAATCCGAAGTTGTATTCTAGAGAGTAAGATATAGTAATCGTAATCGTAATTCCGAGATTTCTACAGCGCTCAACGAAAGCCACGACACGGGGACCAGCTTATTCACAGGCGATCATTCAAAACGAAATCGAGAGGCAAAAGGGTTCGGTTCCAGGCCAAGATCTTCTTCTTCTTCTCCTTGGCTCTCTTCTCGCTTCAATTTCAAACACCATCCACCGTAGCCGTCAGACTGTCTGACTGCTTGACTCTTGGATCTTGACCTGGAACCGGAACCCTTATGCCTATCGATTTTATTTTGACTGAGCGCCTGTGAATAAGCTGGTTCCCGCGACTTAGCTTTCTTTGGGCGCTGTAGATATCTCGAGATTACGATTACGATTACGAAGATCCAAAAGTCAGGTAGAGAGACAACGTGGCAGCCACAGTGGGTGGTGTTTGGGCTTGGAGGAGAGAGAGAGAGAGAGACAAGAGGAAGGAGGAAGCAACTGGCACTTACGCGGTGATGAGCAGTTGAAATATTCCCCGATCCACAAATGAGCGACGCATCTGAGATGCCAGACGGCGGTCGACTGTTTGCATCCGACCATCATCATTCCAGCATCAGTTCCGGACCTGGTAAACCAATGAGTTTCCGGCAGGTCGACGGGGTCCGCACATCCTACAACTGACGCACATAGAAGACCATTTGTCAGCGACAACATCATACATCATCCAAAAGCCACCGCTGCCGACGACGAAGACGTCGAAGACGACCGCGTTACTCCTATTTGTCTCATAATTTGCATGCAGTCGGATTTATTGCTGACTTTAATGGGCCGAACGATCTCAAAACACCCGCAGGTGGCACGTGTCATGAATCAAGCATCGGAATTCCAACAGCCGCCCTTGTCGACCGACTACTGCAATGAAAGGAGCCCCAGATGTTCGCTTAGAACGAAAGGCATGTTCGTTTCTCGGACTTCAATTATTCTTCCATGTAGTAAGCGCCCGGGTCACGTTGTACAGCACGGCTTCTTCTGTATCTCGGGCTAAGTCGTGGACTTGGATGGACACAGTAAACCAGCCATTAATAGCTGGCTGGTTATATTTGGAGTTTCAAAGGACGGATGAAAGTACGGATGGCAGGAGTTAACTGTGATCGATACGGCTGGAAGTCCGGCTGGAAGTACGGATGGAAGTAGGCTACAGATGGAAGAACGGATGAAAGTACGCATGGAAGGACTAATGGAGGCACGCATGGAAGACACGAACTCTGATCGCTACAGTTGACAAAGCAATGTTGGCGTCAATCATTGGCATCGACCTCACTTTTCGTCATTTCTGTCTGATCCTAATGCTCTTGGTTTAGTAGAACAAAAACTCGCCCTTACTGACCCGCTCTGAGGCAGCAATGGGTATTAAGTGTTAGCGACTTCATTTTCCTTAGCCTTGGCATATGAAGGAGGATGACCAGCCTCTCACTTGCCGTCTGCTTTTCGTATACCGACAGTGACTCAGCAATGTTGTTTGAAAGACTTAAAAATTCGAGACCAAGACAAGACCAAGACAGTTGGGTACTAAGACTGAGACCAAGGCCAAGATACGAGGTCCAAGACAGTCAAAGGTAGAAAAAATAGACCATAAACAGATAATCATATAAATTATCAGGTTTTGAGTTTTATCTTTTTGAACACCATTAGATTTCATGAATGCAATATCCTCAATCATAGTCTCACCTAAATGTGTACGAAAATGAAGCATAAAGTCCACCATATCTAAAAGCCATATCTATACGTAATCGTAAGCTCGAGATTTCTACAGCGCCCAAAGAAAGCTAAGTCGCGGGAACCAGCTTATTCACAGGCGCTCAGTCAAAACAAAATCGACAGGCGAAGGGTTCGGTTCAGGTCAAGATCCAGAGACGTCTAGAGACCTCGTCTGAATCTCGAGACCAACAACCCTGAGGGTCTGCACAGTCAATGTTTTATTTTATAACTAAAAGAGATGAGGGGCCTAGTGGAACCGAAATCTTGAAATACCTTACTGTCCTCGATGAGATTTGAACCCAATCTATGACGCTAATTACGAATTTTACTCTATTTTATGTGTGATATTATAAGAATGACGTCACACCGTAGTCACGGCAGACTACGGTTTGACATTTCACTGTTATTTTAAATACGTGTTGTCCAGCTGTGTCGGGGAGCTAAGGTTAAAGATAAGGTAACTCGCTTGTTTACAAGCCTATATTCACTAGAAATTTATCAGAAGCGTTGTCCCAATATCGAACCAAGGTTCATTCGACTAAAACACAATAAGCGACCACACCAATCCAATTATAGGACACCTTCTAATCGTATAAACTGAGCTAATTTTATTATAAAAAATCTTGTGTGGACTACTTATAAACGTTTGTATTTAGTTCGACAGCGACTGACTTAAATCCATCTTCGCAAGGTAACTGAACCATTTGGATCTAGTATTAAGTCGACTGCCGGGTGGTCGGGACCTACAGCCTAAAACCTATCAAAGGGTCATGGCTGTCTTAGAGACAAAAAACGGTGTGATTTAAACTTTAGAATATGCTGAAAAAGGCGTGACACATCACGTGGTTTGGAAGTTCGTATGGCGCAGCGCCTGGAAGCTCTTATTTGAAGAGTCATTAGATGATTGTTACGGATGATTTTTCAGCGTACCTGAGTACTGGATGACAAACCGTTGAAGATCCCTTGGTCCGATTCCGGCTGTGACCCAGAGCTTGACGACCTCTCCCTCCGAAATGTAGAGCTGTCGTACCCGCGTCTGTCCTCCGCAGATCACGAACGTCTTGTGGGGTCGCGTGTCTTCGAGCACCCCGTACTGCCTGCACTTCCTGCCGGGTTCGGCTCCAGGGGGCCCGGGGGACAGACTGACCGAGTCTTCCGAAGTTTTCACGGCACCAGGCGGGGCAGGCGGGGCAGGCGGGGCAGGCGGTGCAGCGTCCCGTTCTAAGGCAAAGTCGTACAGGGTGAGGTTGATCCTCTGACCCACCGCGGCTCGTATCGACCAAGGCTGACGACTGCCGTCACAAGAGGGCGTGTCTGACGTCACGATGCTCGCTATGTAACCCGACTGACCGTGAACCGGAAACTCGGCGCTTGCACGACAGGTGTCGCTCGTGAGCGTCTGAACTGCAAATAAACCCCCCAAAGAGACACTCGTATGAGTTTACAAGAGCAGACGTCAGTAGTTCCAGTTCAACATGACAGCCTTTGCCGTCTTCTGCATTGCCTACTCAGGCGCCTGCTTTGTCTGTATGCTGACGATACTTCTACGTTATCTTTTTCCTCCGACTCCTGCCTCCGTACCTCCTGCGAATCCCATCTCCATTACCATAATCCACGACAGTTACCCTGGAGATCTTTATCGTCGTCGTCGTCGTCGTTACCGTTACCGCTATAGCAGGCAGAATTATTGTAATCGTTACCGTCGTTCACTTGAACTTGATCTTACCTCCTCTGTTGACGAATCGCAACCGAGTGAAGGCATCGGATCGGATATATAGGCTAACCTGCCTCCCGACTTACTTTGCTACCCTGGGCTGAACACTGAGGGCTTCCAAATGAATGAACAATCTAATCGTAATTGAATAGGTTTCTGAAAAGGCGCTATATAAAGCGAAGTTACGATTGCGACAACCAATACACAAGCGATGCTGCCATCAGGATTTGAACTTAACTTTCATACTCATTTTCCGATCTACATACAGTAGAATGCCAAGCTACGAGTATGCTGCAGCGTTTGCATGCTCTGTTTCAGGATATCATAAAATGTTACATGAACTATCATAACACGTCATATTCTGTCACATGTTATTTTAACATATGCTCCGTGAGGTGCCGCTACGCTTTACTCGATAGTGCAGCTTAGTTTGTAGTCTAATATGACTCTTATGATAATATAAAAGTTCAGACAATGCTCACAAAACAGTCGGTTTCGTTTCAGCGGAATAAATTTAAGCTCGTTATGATTCCGATGTTATTTTTGGAGCCAATAAAACGCAATTAAAGGCAAAATCCTTCAGTCACTGAATCCATTAGCAGCGCAATCTTCCTTTGTTTCAGCCTTCCTTTATTCGTTCGCTACAGTCTTGTTTCTTCCTTATTTCCTGTCGTCGTGTCTTTCCTAACTGAACAATTGTCTTGCCGAATGCAGTCGTTAATTAAATTCTTTTAATTAGATGCAGAAGCTGTGGATTAATTCTCTCGCTCCACTTGCCCCTCCTCGTATTCCGAATCTTCCTCCTCTTCATTCTTCTCCCATTTCTTCTCCTATTCTTTGGCCTCCTCTTCCTACTCTTTTCCTGATTCGCATTTTCCTCTTCTGCTTCTCTTCTACCTCTTTTTCCTCAACTTCTTCCTCTTCATTCTCTTCCTCCTAGCTTTAGCAAACCCGATCCCATTATAACCCCTTAAGTGCTGCTTCTGTTGCAATTTCGAAGTAGGCATCGAAACAGTTAAGATATGTTATCAGGGCTCTCGTCTTCTGAAGATTAATCATCGCTAATTGATATTCTCCAATAACGAAATTAAATATGAACCAGAATATCGCTTGTCTTAAGCGACAATAAGGGGATTAATATTACATCACCTGGCTATATGTATCACACGCAAATCAGTACATGGGGCTCGGTATGCAGGGCGAAGTGCTTATGGCGACAGAAAGGATAAAGTTTCCGATAATGAGATTATGTGATAACGTAGTCCTTCTTCACTAGCTATTAAAGAAAACCCGATTATTCGCCAGCTTTCACTTAAGGCGAAATCCTCAGTTTGAGGTTGAGATTCATGCGAAAGGCCATTTGTAACTGATTCAATGCTTTCGCTCCATAGATTATAGTCTGTTCGGTGCTGCTTTTATGATTGTTACCGTTTCCTTGAGCAGTAGATCAGCGTTCACGGATTTTCAAGAAGATTAAATACGCTACATAAATTCTGATAACGAGGACGGCTTCTCTATTCGCGATACGTCTCGAGTGTTTCTGTTTTACTGCAATTTCTTTTTTCGTTTTTCCGATGCTACAGTTTAGCTTTATGTATTATTTTGTGTTCTGGTTAGAATGGTTCCTGCTTTCAGTTCACGCTAACGCTTAACAATAAAATTTTCGGTTTGATAGTCGTGTTTCAACACCTCAGTTATATTAATACATGTATGCATGCATGTATGCGTTTGTATATCTGGCTATAGCGCCCTTTTAGAACTTCACAAACGCGTTGAATGGTAGGGTACACCCAGAAGGGATAATATTGTTCCGCTAGCAGGGTCCCCATTTCCACACTTAGTTATCTTTTTCAGCCTAAAAATGTTGCCCTTTGAATTGATCAATCATCGCAGTCAAAAATCAGAAACCGTTGGAGAAGCCGGGTCGAAATGCATAGTTGAAATAATAACAAGTAATATGACACGAAATAATAGAATATCTTTAAGAGCAGTTCTGTTGTCGTTGTTTACCTGGCACGCACTGGTAACTGGCCTCGAGGTAAGTCTTCAGTTCCTTAAGACACGGTCGCCTGCTTTCAAACTCCGCATCTGGAACGCGAATGGAGCAGATGCTTTTCCCGGAGCAGCGTCTGTCGGCCATGAACAAGACATCCGTGAAGCAGCCAACGTGTCCCAATCCGATCTCGACGCAACGACCGAGCCTCATGCGACCATATCTGGCCGCCTGCATCACGATCACCTCGTCCTGTGAGCAGTTGGCCCGAAATGTGTCTGTGTGACAAAAGTCACCCTTGCGCCCTGCGGACAGAACAACGAAAAACCCCCATCTGATCAAGTTGAAGCTCATTAAAACTGTGCAAATATGCTATTCATTTCTTTTATTACCGTTTTCGATTAAGGCGATTACTTCCTAGGACAATGCAACACATATAAAGAGATTCTATTCTAATCTAAAGACTTCGATAGCGTCGTTGTCATTATGCCCAAGGCATCAGTCGATGGTCGCTTCAAGTCAAAATCGCATTCCAAAATCATAATCCTTTGGAAAGCGGGGTCGAATTCCGATTGGTCTGAGAAACCAGAAACCATGTTACAGTGGGTAGATTATTGAGACTATAAATTAGCTGAATCTGATTGGCTATCGTTATTGCTATTGTTTTTGCTATTAATGATATTAATGTCACTCTCAGTATAATTGATATCGTTAGTGTTGGTGGTAGTGTTAGAATTATTGTCAGTGCTAATCATTTGCAACAAGCAGCGTCTGATATTTGGACCTTAAACTGCGATGGATAGCATTTCTTAATAAGTGAGCTACAATTAAACGTTGATGTCGTGAATTGAAGCAAAAATTTCGACAAAATAACCCACCATGAACCTTTTAAGCTCCTCGTTATGAGGAAGTTATTTGATTTTAAAGGGCTTCCGCCTGGTCAGCTGGGGGCTGTCGCACGTAGGTTATTATCACGGCTAGTCGCCATTAGCAGTCTCCATCCTTCCGTCCTCCCTCTTTCCATCCATTCCTTGTTATCAAACCTCTTTCGCCTGTCCTTTGCTCTCTTACACTTTGGTCTATGCTCTACTTTTCTCTCTCTTCCTCTATTCTGATTCCCTCACTTGCGCCTTACCACTCAACCATCCCTCACCCCGTCCCTCTTTCATCTGTTCCTCCATCCATCCGTTTCTTCAGCTGCTCCACTTTTTTCTTCCTTTTCTCTATCATTCCATCACGCTCCATTTTCCATCTCCCATTTCCTCCAACCTTCCACTCTTCCATCCATCTCTTCCTCTTTCCTTCCTTCCCTCCTTCTTTTCATCCCTCCCGTTTCGCACATCTCCTATGGTTACCTGTGTGACCGTTACTGCCTTGCGCTGTTGGTACGCACCTGGATAGTTAGCTTGACTGCACGGAACCGTCAGCAGCAGCAGCAGCAGCATCCAGGCGGCCGCAGAAGCTGCTGTCGAGATCCGCGCCAGAGGCGACAGCGGATGATGGAGAGACCGTGGCTTCGGTCGAGTGGAGGATGGAGGAGGAGACGGCAACTTCATCGGAGACAGCGTCGTCTTCCTGCCACCGAATTCAAACATGCTGCAGCTGCAGCAGCAGCTGGTGACGATGATGACGAGAACGAGGACGCTTAACAATGCCACTGCAGCGACATCTTACGACCGGATCCAGTTGCTGACGTTAATTGGCGCCATCTTCTGCAGATTACGACAATTAGACGCCGTCATGCATCTCTCGCATCCGCATATCATGCGCCGCAACCAGCGCCAAACAACTTCCAACAGCGACCCACTTATATATACATAGTTGAGATAATAAGTTCCTTGTATATGAGATCATGTATAAAGCAGCTTATTAACTGATGTATGTATGCTTCAAATTATATGAACTGTTACATATCTACAGATATAGGAACCTTTTTTCTATGATTTATGCATACAAGTAGTTAAGTAAGTAAAATTACTGGAACGCCCCACAAATGACCTAGATTACTGGAACCCCACAGCTGACCACAACTGAGTATAATTACTGGAACACCTACAACTGAGTTTAATTATTGGAACATCTTATAGTCGAGTATATAATTTCTGAAACACCACGTAAGCTAGTACAATTTCTGGCATAAAATAGTAATAATAATAAATAACGATTATGATAGTAATAATAATTATAATAAAAATAATGCAATCATTAAACACTACAAGATCATGTGACAATTTAGGCCTATAACCTAAACTGTTGACTTTAGTAATAATAGTAATAACAATAATATAAATGCTTTAGACTAAGCTCCGGGCAACAGTTATTCACGAGCGCTGCGTCAAGCCAGGGATGTCCATATGAAGAACATAATACGGTTGCCAGAAAACCAGATACTTATTAATAATACGCATAATAATAAATAATAAATACGCATAATAATAAATAATAAAAACGCATATAAATAATAATAAATACGCATATAAATTTCCGAGGCAGAGGAACTGCTGCTGGGTTTTACTTTGCTGGAATTGAGAACTAGTCATATTGTAAATATCCTAAACTCTAAACACGTAATATATCGTTTACATTTGTACCATTCTTGAGAAAATGCGAAGTTTTGACATGTGGAAAGCTAACAGATTTCTCAAAGCAATTATAGCCTCATAGATTGAGCTGAGCTGTTTTAATTTAATGCGTTTTAATATAAACATTTATTCAGTTTCTTTTATTTCCATAATTGTCAAAATATAACACTGTCGATATATATATATATATATTATATTACTTCAGTCCATCTATCCTACACGTACCAATCGTTTCTAAACTTCCTTTAATTTCCTTTTGCTGTTGTCTTCTTAATTGTGAATAAATTTCGATATATGGCTCTCCCTTAAGCTTATCGAAAAAAATTGCAGTCTCCTATTTTCGCACGTGATTGTTTTGTATAAGTCAGAACAATATATTTTAAATTAAATTCATAAAATACTGACACATGCTGTAATTATTCATCCCGTGCATAATAAACAATGTAATTGTCTGCAGCAGTGTTATATAAATATGCAGGATCCGATAAATAATATCTAAGCCAATATCTACATGCCTGTTGTATAAAAAAGTAATAGATTGAATATAAATAATATAGCATATTTGTTTTAATGGAAAATTCGGCATCTATAATATATGCTGTGAATGTATTGGCACCTGTCAGGCGGTATTCTAGCAAGAAAAACATGGTACAAAAGTTCATTTGTTAATTTTCCAGTGCGACTCGCAGAGTTTATTAAAACTTGTTATTGCAATAAAAACACACTCTGAGATTTTTCGTAAAAAGCAACAATATTAAAAACAGTAGGGATTATATTAAAAAATTCGTAGATTGAATACAATATGTATAAAAATTAATTTTCTGAGCCACTTCCAATTTCAGTGGTCAACAGTGCATTACGTTTTCAAAACAAGTCCAGCTGTTTCTTTCAGCGCTTGTGTTTGATAAAGTAAAAGCATATATAGCTCTTAAGAAACTTTGGTTTTCTGGTGCTGCAACTTGTATCGGGGTGCAGTCACAACTATAACAACCTGTAGAAGCGTTGAAAGAAGCACGTTTTAAGGGCTGCAATTGGCACATTATGATTTCCAAACGCATAGTTACCTTCTTTAAAGACTGCAATTGGCACATTATGATTTCCAAATGCATAGTTACCTTCTTTAAAGAGTGCAATTGGCACATTATGATTTCCAAATGCATAGTTACCTTCTTTAAAGACTGCAATTGGCACATTATGATTTCCAAATGCATAGTTACCTTCTTTAAAGAGTGCAATTGGTACATTATGATTTCCAAATGCATAGTTACCTTCTTTAAAGAGTGCAATTGGTACATTATGATTTCCAAATGCATAGTTACCTTCTTTAAAGAGTGCAATTGGTACATTATAATTTCCAAATGCATAGTTACCTTCTTTAAAGACTGCAATTGGCACATTATGATTTCCAAATGCATAGTTACCTTCTTTAAAGACTGCAATTGGTACATTATGATTTCCAAATGCATAGTTACCTTCTTTAAAGACTGCAATTGGTACATTATGATTTCCAAATGCACAGTTACCTTCTTTAAAGACTGCAATTGGTACATTATGATTTCCAAATGCATAGTTACCTTCTTTAAAGAGTGCAATTGGTACATTATGATTTCCAAATGCACAATTACCTTCTTGTGAATAAGCTGGTTTCCGCGATTCTTTTTCGGCGATGAAGAAATCTCAAGAATACTATTACCTTACAAAGGTTTCGCCTGTGTAGCCGTTTAAAAAGCAGGCTATCATGTTGCACTTTTGTTATCTGCTAAACATACATGTATATCAGATCAGTTTGGCACACAATGATCCAGCGACAGAGACTGCTCGAGTAGATACACCAGATGCAATAATGGGCAGCTTTTGCTATTGAATCCTTGGCAGTATGTGATTGCTTCCCGCCGTAAATTACACGGTGTTTTCGTTTTCAATTACCCCTGCCCGAACCCCCGCAGTTTCTCATTCCTGCAACGACTCCTCAAGTTGTCAAAGAGACTGGACAGTTATCTAATGGCCAACGCTCCAGTGCAGCTGTTTGTTATGTTGAAATCATCCTCTTTCTCCGATGAATCGTCACGCTCTCCTCAGACATCTGCACATGTCGCGGAATAATTCCGCAAGAAGAACCAGACGTAACAAGATGGAGACTGTAAACGTACACCATCAAGTTCAACAGGTCACCATCTGGACACCAGTTTCCAGTGTTTAACGACATCTTGTGGCGGTCAGGGCCGTTGACGTCGAACTTACCTTACCGTGGTATAGAATCTCGACCGAAACCAATGGGCAATTGAAAATACACGGTTAAAGAGAACAGTTTTCACAGCTTGATTTTCTGTGCATTTCTGGTCTTTTCCAGTAATTCCTTGTAAATAAAACCGTCGTTGCCTACTCCTAGAAACCTTTCTTTCTCTGCGAGGCGCCAGCGTAACTGAAACCTTCCGTAGCAAGAACACAGGCTTCGCAATAATAAGCATCAAAGAAATACAGTGAGTTCATGCCCGCAGTTACCTATTATCCTGAGTGGCTTGGAATAGAGTTTGGAAGACCATTTAGGGAAGCGGGAACACAACAGAAATCCAACAATAGGACATGGAGGACAACATCTGAGTTACCGTTTACATTTAGAAACAACATATGAATGAATTTAACATGAAGTGCTACTATTTTAAGAATTATCTAGAATATCTTAGAATTATCAAATAAATATCATAATACAGAAGGGAGGACAAGCATAGGAAGAAGACCTAGACAGATGCTATTGGATTGGATGATTCAAGGCTGATATAGCAAGGTGAAGGATGAAGTACAGCATCGGAAGGAGTGATGCCACCGGACTCATGATTCACCTGAAGGCAGAAAGTCTGAAAAAGAACAAGAATCTGATCTCAAACCCAGACAGTGTAGCGCTTGAACTGCTGGCATTAAACAGTGTCCATCAGATATCCATGAGATGAAGTTAGGCTACTTGGCGAAGAAATGGTCGAGGTCTCCCGTAGATATTTTCAGATTAGATCCATAGTTTACTTACCTCTATTCTGTTGCGCTTTTGTGATGAATTCATTAAATATTGCGATCAAAATGTCTAATTATTTTTTTGTGCCCGAGGTACCTATGTTCCCTCGGGACTTATAAAAGGCTCCGGAGAAATAAAATCTTTGGGTTGGCTTTATTAATATTATTACTATTACTACTACTACTACCACTACCACTACTACCACTACTACTATTACTATTATTATTATTATTATTATTATTATTATTATTATTATTGATAATAATAATTTAAAAATAATATCAATAATGTGTCGGGACATACGTTGAACGACTGCTTGATAAATGACTTAATACGAAATCAGTGCACTGACTTTGTCGTCGCCGTCATCGTCATTCGCAGTCAATCATTTCTGAGTGGAACGTAGAATGAATTTTGGAAATAAATCTGTTGGGTAGCTGCTGGTGCTGCTGGAGCTGGTGCTGGTGCTGGTGCTGGTGCTGGTGTGACCGTCGACGATATGATTGATCAGTTCCCAAGCGATGCCATCTGTCGACGGTCGAGGGACGGAAACACTTGGCCTTAACAGTTCAAAGTAATTGGTCGACTGATTTGCACACGGCACAAGCATCCCTACGCATAGCCCTACACTGCCTCGGCTGCAGCAGCTGCTGCTGCTGTTGGGGTGGTTACTTCTGTCAGCGATGGACAACCAAAGCATGTTGCAATTACTGACAACGACAACGACAACAACAACAACAACGTTCGGTAGCTGAATTATTCTGCCTCTTGTTTCTTCTCACTTCCTCGCTTGTTGTGTGTATGCACGTATGTATGTGTGCATATGTATGTAAGTATTCATGTATGTATGTATGTACTGTATGTATTGTATGTATGCATGTGTATGAATATGTATGTAACTGTTAATGCATGCATGCATGTATGTATGTACTGTATGCATCACATTGCATGTGTATGTAACCTAGGTATGTATACATGCATAAGAACGCTTCTACTTATTCGTCCTCCTTCTCTTATTGTTCGTCATCCTCATCCTCAAGCATTTTCTCTTACTCTTCTCCTTGTCCTCACATTTATCGTCTCCTCGTATTTTCTTCTTCCTTCTCTCCAACCTGCTAACCAAGATATTTCTGCCCTTTCCTGTGCTCTTCCAATACACGCCCTTTCCTCCGTCTTATTTATTCCTCCCTCCGCTCCTACATCCTCCTTGCCCTTCTCTTACTATTTCTCCCCATTTCGTATCAAAATCCTCATTTCCGCGTTACCTACCTTGGGGTCTTATTATATAGGGCAGAATTTCAGAACTAAGATTTTGTCTTAAGTTGGCCCAAGGCCCTCTCTCGTCTATCTATCTGTCTGTCTGTCTGTCTATCTGTCTGTCTATCTACCTATCTATCTATCTATCTATCTATCTACCAATCTATCTGTCTGTCTGTCTGTCTGTCTATCTATCTATCTATCTATCTACAAATCTATCTGTCTGTCTGTCTGTCTGTCTGTCTGTCTGTCTGTCTGTCTGTCTGTCTATCCATCTATCTATCTATCTATCTATCTATCTATCTATCTATCTATCTATCTATCTATCTATCTATCTATCTATCTATCTATCTATCTATCTATCTATCTATCTATCTATCTATCTATCTATCTATCTATCTATCTATCTATCTATCTATCTATCTATCTATCTATCTATCTATCTATCTATCTATCTACCTATCTATCTATCTATCTATCTATCTACCTATTTATCTATCTATCTATCTATCTATCTATCTGTCTGTCTGTCTGTCTGTCTGTCTGTCAATCTATCTGTCTGTCTGTCTGTCTGTCAATCTATCAATCCATCCATCCATCCATCCATCTACCTATCTATATATATATATATCACTCCTCTCCCATACTTTCGCTCTGCTCCCTTAGATTCTTCCTTTCTCTATCAATCCCAATTCCCTGCAGCGATGCTATTTCTGCAATTAATTGCTGTTTAACGTCTTATTGGCTGATCCGACAGCGAAGACGTAGAAGGGAATCCAAATCCACTCATAACATTTTATAATCAGAGCATTCTATAATCTTAAGGAAAAAACGCTTAAGCTATGCGACCATATTGCTTCTTATGCCGAGAAAACATAATTGCATAGATCATGTAATGTATAAGGTCGGGCAAGAGGGAAAGCAAGATAAGACAAGGTAAGGGAAAGTGATTTAACGGTAAGGCATTTCAAAACGAGGCTAGATAGAGTTGCAGACGATGCAACTGAAAATACACTGACGGGTAATGATTGTCTGACAGTCTTGTTCTCACTGCTGCTCACTCTCTTATTACTTAGGATTGTGATCATAATATCACTTCAAATGCAGCAGCCTTATGGCGATCAAGTCAACTGCTTTCATCTTATCTCGCTCGTTCTCTTTCTCACTCACTCATTCTCCTTCTCACTCGCTCACTCACTCACTCTCACTCGCTCGCCCTCTCGCTCACTCACTAATTCACTCACTCACTCTCACTCTCTCACTCTTTCACTCTCTCATTCTCTCACTCTATCACACACTCACTCATTCACTCTCTCACCCACTGACGTCGATCACCATTATACATCTATTCTCTGCCTATACAATCTCCTCGATTGCGAGTTAAACGCATTTTACTCTGTCCTGTAACTTACCTTCTTCATTAGCCGTCGCTGCTTTGAGACGATGCTCAGTCGAACCTCTCAGCAGCCGCAGCAGCAGCAGATGGTGATGCTGAAAGCTTTGTCGAGCATCTGTGACGTTTAGCTTAATTCGGCGCGAGCGCACCTGTCTTTCTCCAGCAATCCCTAACCCATAAGCTGCAGCCAATCGCAGAAGCTCCTATCGACTTGCTCCTTGAGAGGCGCTATATAAATTCTGATCTGCTATTTGTAGTTGACGAGTCACACGTTGCTATGGACGTTCGGCTGCGACGCCTGCCGTGAACAATGGCGAGAGTGGATGGAGAAGAAGTTTGATGGACAAGAGGAAGAGGAGGAAGCAGAGGAAGAGGATAGAAACAGGAGCTGGAGAAAGAGGAAAACAGAAAAAGACGAGAGGGAAGATAGCAACAATGGGAAAGGAGAAGGGCAAGACGAAGAAGAGAAGAAGCATGTGGGAAGGAAAAGGAAAAAAGAAAGAGCGGCAGGAAGGGGTGAATGGAAGATCGAAGAGCAGAAAAGAGAAGCGAGTAAGGGAAAGATAAAAAGGAGATGGAGAGAGATCAGAAAGAAATAAGAAAGAGTAGAATTTGAGAAGGATGCAGGAGAGAAACATAAGTCAGAACAGAATGAGCAACCGGAAAATGAGGATGGAGGGGGAAGAAAAGGGGAAGGATATAGAGGAATAGGAAAGAGGACAAGTTTTTAAAAAATTAAAAATAGAAAGAGCAAAGCGGATGAGGAAAGTTAGGATGACAGAAGGAAGAAGCGCAGGGAATATTAAAACAAAAATAGAATAGAACAACGCTGAAGTGGGGGAACGAGGAAATGGAGTATGAAGAGGGAGAGGGAACGACATGGAGACGATAGACTAGCATCTATTTATGACGTATCAACTGTCAGTGGCTTCCCATTGTCTTAAATTTGAACTTAGGATTTCTCGATTTTTGGGGTAAGGCCTCTACAGTGTATACAAGTCTTATGGCTCGATTCTTAAGAAGTTTAACACAACAGAAATTTAACTCTGAGTTTAACTCATTAGCCTATATAGAAAGTTGGTTCCATCAGAGTTTTCAACGTCACTGCATCGATCTAAGAACCACGTTACATACTGTGATGTTCGTATCTCTTCTTTCTTCATTCCGGGGTGAGAATTAAAAGTGTATCAGCAAGAAATGAAGCCTCACGCATAATCGAGGGCATGCAGATCCAACTCATAGAGTGACTTTAGTTTGGCAACATGGAAGCTGAATGAAAACTGCAGGACTTTCACGGCTGCGTTCGAGGTTAGAATCGCGATGCATCAGCGGACTGAAAAGTGGTTGTCAATCCTCGCAAGTCGTAATCTTGAATGGATTTCCACTCGTGAGATTACAGCCATCGGACCAGGGCTTCATTTCCGGCAAGCTTTTCAGGAGCAGGTAGCGCAATCGTAAGGAGCATTACATTCGTGTAGGCCTACGTATGGCTACTGAATAGTAATGTAACTGGCAGTAAAGAAAACTTGCTTGGGCTAAATATCTTAGCGCCACATAAAAGCCACGTCAGGTCGACTCTCTTGAGCCTACTCCTCAAGTGACGCACGTAGTGTTGGGTGAGTGGTAGTACAGTGGTCAAACTGCGGACCAGGGTGCGGTATGGTAAGGTATGAGTACGGGTAAGGTAAGGTATGGGTAAGATGAGTAAGAGTGAGTAAGTGGAAATGTGGGTAAGGTATGGAAAGGTATGGGTAAGGTATGTTTAATGTATGGAAATTTATGGATAAGGATATTTGTAGTTGACGAGTCACACGTTGTTATGGTCGTTTTTTTTAACACCAGTATTCATCTTCATTGGGAGAGAGTCCGATCCAGTGTGGAGACAGCTTACAGTTCCATTCCCAAGCAAACCCTGGCGATAACAATTCCAAATATAAATGCACGTGAACCCTGAGCTAAATGACAAATGACCACGGCGACATACAGAGTGACTGTACATGATTTTGTCACTTTTGCTCCGGCGTGACAACATCAACCACGCAGTCAGTTAAGCACTCGACGAGTTTGTCATGTGCCATTTGTTCGACACGACCGAGCCCCACATCACAGCATCTATTATCAGCTGACCTAGGTCAATATGCAATAATTATTAAATTAGATTACAAAAATTGTCGTTATTAAATCACCACGGCGAACGCGATCGCCGTGACAGACCCACTCCCTTTACCGCCATTTTATACCCAAAACGCAAAAAGCCCAGGCTCCGCGGGCTTCACGGGAAATGGTGGAATGTTCAGGCACATGAATTTATAGCCACGTTCATGTTTAGAGTTGCCCTATGGCTGCTGTGTTGGTTTTGTATTCACTATCCACGTTTGCGTGTTATGCTCGCATTGATATTCAGTCGTCTTTGTACAGCGTCGTCTCCTCGTGAGGTGTCAATTCATAACTGGAATATGGTTCCAGAGATGTTTTCCGCGCTACACATTGGTGTACGGATGATTGAAACAACTACACGTACAGAGGAAGATACAGGGAAACGGACAGGCATTTTGAGACAGAGGTAGAGGCAGAGAGAGAATAAGAAACGGAGACAGAGCGAGAGACGAAGTCAGATACATAAATATACTGATAGACATAGATAACAGATAAATCTAGACAAAGATAGACGCGAACAAATATAGACATAGAGAGGGAGAGCTATACAGAAGGACACAGAACGAGTCTATCTAGCCTGCAGACAGAAAAGAAATGGAGAGACAGAAAAAGAGGAGAGAGACATACACAGACACAGACAGAGGAACAGACGGAGAGAGACATACACAGACACAGACAGAGGAACAGACGGAGAGAGACATACACAGACACAGACAGAGGAACAGACAGTCAGTGAGATATCTACATAGCAGAGAGAGAATCGGAGAGGCAGAGAAAAAGAGAAACGGAGAAAGACCGAGATAGAAGAAAGGGACATAAACACAAAGGGACAGACAGAGAGACGGAGAGTGACAGACCTGTAAAGAATAGAGAAAGTTATTATGTATTAAGCAGGGTTTATGTTGTTCTGATACAGTTTCTATTCTATCCGACGCTCATATCTGTAATTCTGTACTTCTGTCTCTCCAAGAAAAATTATTACATCATTATCAGCGAACGAGCCATAACTTTGGCCTCAAGAGCAAAGGCCATCAACTACGATTGCGTCGTACGTCAAATTTACAGCCGGTCACAGTTCACTACCCATGTGTGACGACCCACCTGGCGCAAGGTTTAATTTTAACTAGACCGATGAATTATATGAGAAGAAATTCCGATAACATGTCCTTCTCAGTGAACAGGCCTAATGCAAGACCATCATTTCATCTCTAACCAGTTAGAAAACAGCATTCTCAATAGCAGAGTTTCTTAAAAGGCGTCATGTTATGTGTCTTCTGCATTAGACACCGGCGCATTAAAAGTTGCTAATTATTATTATTATTATTATTATTATTATTATTATTATTAGTAGTAGTAGTAGTAGTAGTAGTAGTAGTAGTAGTAGTAGTAGTAGTAGTAGTAGTAATGGTAGTAGTAGTAGCAGTAGTAGTAGTAGTGGGAGTAGTAGTAGTAGTAGTAGTAGTAATGGTAGTAGTAGTAGTAGTAGTAGTAGTAGTAGTAGTAGTAGTAGTAGTAGTAGTAGTAGTAGTAGTAGTAGTAGTAGTAGTAGTGGGAGTAGTAGTAGTAGTAGTATTATCTTCGTATACATTCAAACATACATACGTACAGACATGCATGCATGCATATATATGGGCGCCACGCCATTTAAGGTCCCCGTGTACGGACAGTGCTAGCCCGAGACCCGAGATTAAAATCTCTGAAATATAGCCAAGTTTGACATATGGATTCCTTCACACTGACTGAAACTTGCCAGGATTGCGGTTACTTCGTTTACTTCTCTCTTATTCAACTTGCTTCGAACGGCTTGAGCGTATTAACACATTCATCCTTCGAACAAATTTCAAAGGGTCTTCCTTGGAATAAGTTCGTGAGCTTTTCGATCATCCATCGATGTGTTTTTACAGCTAAAGACAATTTTCTTTGCGTGTGAAACGGACCGTGATTTAGACTCTAGGCTTACTACACTACTGCTCAAGAATTTTCTGCATCTGTTTCAATCGTTTGATGTCTCTCTGCGTCTGCTTGGATCAGCAACGCCAGTTTCCTGTACAACACTCTACCATAAATACCAGCATCGGCCTACAAGGCTTAATAGTCTCTGGTCCTACTTAATATAGATAAATTATATTTCACGATAAATTCATATATATTAGGCCTGAATTGAAACAATCGGGACACGAAAATAAACACAAAATAAAACGTGATGTAAGGTTTGACCATTTAAGTGAACGCCACATACAGAATGTAAATGTAAATGTAAATGTACACGTTTTCCTGTAATAAGGCCTCGACTCTGCTCATTTTCAAAGAATTAATCGGGTTAGATCCTTCATCACCGCTGCCCGTTTCTATGGGCGCCACCCCACTTAAGGTCCCCGTTTACGGACAGTGCTAGCCCGAGATTCAAATCTTTGAAGTAAGCCACGATCTGGACGCGAACCGGCATCCTCCCGCGCAAGTTGCCTTGACGTAGGCGTTAACCAATATAGCTAACCAGGCCGTAACGAATTACTATCATCGAAAGATGAACGGACATAATGAATCGGTTGAGATCGTAACCATTTTTACTTACCTTTCTTTCAACCGTGCAATAATATTTGTAAACAACTGGTGCATAAGAGAGACGAAATCTGGTGGTCGTTTGACATATTTTACAAAGCGCCGTCTAGCGAATGGTCGCCTCATATAGCGCTTGAGGAGTGTGTGCGTGGGTCCGTGTTCGCGCGCGTGTGTGCGTGCGAGTGTGGGTGTGCGTGTGTGTGTGTGTGTGTGGGTGTGGGTGTGCGTGTGTGTGTGTGTGCGTGTGTGCGTGTGTGTGCGTGTGTGTGTGTGTGTGTGTGTGTGTGTGGGTGCGCGTGCGTGCGTGTGTGGGTGTGTGGGTGTGGGTGTGCGTGCGTGCGTGCGTGCGTGTGTGCGTGTGCGTGTGTGTGTGTGTGTGTGTGTGTGTGTGTGTGTGTGTGTGTGTGTGTGTGTGTGTGTGTGTGTGTGTGTGTGTGTGTGTGTGTGTGTGTGTGTGTGGACAAAAGAAGAAGCTTCGATCGTTTCTTGGGTTTCATTTGCTCGATCGAGGGCGATTATTTTTCGACGCTTCTATTCGACACATGTGCGTCGACTAACACCCGGGCAGATTGAGGCCGACCATTGACGACGACGCAGAAGAAGCGATAGGAGGACTCTGAGGAGGAGGAGAAGGAGGAGCTGGAAGACTTATGAGGAGAAGTAGGAGTAGGAGAAGGTGGGATGGAAGGGGAGGAGAAGGGGAAAGAGACGGATGACAAGGGGGAATGTATAAGAGATGAGAAGAAGTGGAAGACTAGAATGAGGAAGTTGAGGATAAGTTAAAGGAGGATAAGGCGAGTTAGAAAAGGAAGTGGTGGAGCAGAGAAAGAGGAAATGAAAAAGGGAAAGAAGAAGAGGAATAGGAGGAGAATGAGGAGGAGGAGGAGGCAAGCCCAACAAAAATGAAGACCATGAGCAGAGGGGAAGAGGAAATGAAGTAGAAGGACGTGGAGGAGGACGAAGAACGATAGGGAACATGCGAACGATTAGGACGAGAAAGATTATGAGGAAAGCCTGGAAAAGGATGATGCGGAGCAGAGGAAGGAGCAGAAAGAGAAGGAGAAGCAGGAGGAGGAAGAAAGGGAGGATTAGCAGCAGGAGGAGAAGGAGGAACAGCAGCAGCAGGAGGAGGATGCTGAGAGTCCTTTGACGGGTGCATGCTTATCGCGTGGCCAACTGGATCTCGGGCGTTTCAATATAGCTGCGGAATCTTATGCAGCAATTCATTGTGTCAACGAAGAGGCGCGATGATTAATCGTCGTCTGCCAAGACCGATGACGCAACCATCAAAACTTGAAAGAACCGGAAGCGATTGATCGGTCAGCCGCAGAGGAGGCTTAACGTTGGGCCATACTGATCCAATCCATCCGCCGTCTTCTCACATCGATGGACAACATACTCATTTTTCCTCTATAGCGCCCCCTCCTGGGGGCTTTTACTAACGGCGAAGTAGCGCAGTAGGATCGACAGGGAGAGTAATCAGACCGAAACTCGTTTAACGCTAAGCCGAAAGAAGCAAAATGACGCCAGTGTTTCTAGGAATCTGCCGTAAACGTTGGTCGATATACGCGATGGTCGATCAAAACGAGATTAGTAACTTCTGAATGGAACGTGATGAGAGAGACAGAGGCAGTTATTAGGAAACCCGGAAGTATGGGTGGCGCCCGATGTCGCCCGACCATGGCCAAGGTAAATGAGTTCAGTAATTCCATCACGATCCATGCAAATCTTAGCTACACAGCTCCGGCAATAGAATCAGTTTCTGAAGAGTTGACGAGCGCTGGACAGATTGACAAAGAAGTGAAACAAAGGAGAGGATAGGATGGGATAAGATAGGATGGGATGGGATAGGATAGGATGGGATAGGATAGTATAGGAGAGGAGACGAGAGGAGAGGAGAGGAGAGGATAAGCTACGTATACAGCGCGTTTCTGATTAGTCAGAATATAACCAAAATGTGTGTTCATAACTTGCCTTTCTAGTACTTTAGGCGGGAAAAGAGGCAAGCCCAGATGCAAGGACAGATGCAAGAACAGATGCAAGGACAGATGCAAGGACAGATGCAAGGACAGATACAAGGACAGAAGCAATAATAGATTCAGAGGCAAAGGCAAGGACAGAGGGAATGACAGATTAAAGAGCAGAGGCAAGGACAGATACAAAGAGAGAGACAAATGTGATATGATATGATATGATATGGTGTAATGTAATTATTTACAGAGCATAGGTAGCGGCCAACTGCTTCTAAGGTGCTTGACATCATTTGTCGTCGAGCAATATAATCAATCGCCAACAGTGTGACAAAGCGATCCATCTTACGAAGTCATAGATGTTTGCATCCAGTCTCTGGAGTCCATTCATTCAGCCACACTCGATCGACTGACCGCCCGTCTGTCTGTCTGTCTGTCTGCCTGTCTGTCTGTCTGTCTGTCTGCCTGTCTGTCTGCCTGTCTGTCTGTCTGCCTGTCTGTCTGTCTGTCTGCCTGTCTGTCTGTCTGTCTGTCTGCCTGTCTGTCTGCCTGTCTGTCTGCCTGTCTGTCTGTCTGTCTGTCTGTCTGCCTGTCTGTCTGCCTGTCTGTCTGTCTGTCTGTCTGTCTGCCTGTCTGTCTGCCTGCCGCTGTATGTCCGCTCTTGAGTTATGCCTCGTCGTCTCTCTGCTGAAGCAATATGTCGGTCATCAACAAAAACAATTTCTTGAGCGTTGCTCTTGTACAACCATCTAGTCATCATCAACATCACCATCATCATCATCATCATCATCATCATCATCATCATC
Source organism: Norana najaformis (assembly GCA_964023275.1). NCBI lineage: Eukaryota > Metazoa > Annelida > Clitellata > Crassiclitellata > Hormogastridae > Norana > Norana najaformis. Next base: position 30,004,270 of record OZ029921.1, read on the forward strand.
ATCATCATCATCATCATCATCATCATCGTAGTCATCATCATCATTCTCGTCGTCGTCATCATCATCATCATCATCATCGTTGTCATCATCACCCTCGTCATATTGGTCGTCATCGTCATCAACATCATCACCACCACCATCATCTTCTTCTTCGTCGTCGTCATCGTCGGTGTTGTAATCATCGTCATCGTCAACAACAACAACAACATAGTCATCAACATCATGGGCAACACCGGAAGTATGGGTGGCGCCCGATGGTGCTACCTTTTAAACACGACCCGAAAGCACTTTTGATGTTCCGCGTGTTCACAATCAGACACTGGCCATCGACAGTTGACATCTCTCGTCCTACGAAGCACCTGCGCGCAGTTAGATCGAGCGTTGAAGGCCACTTAGATTATGTCGTTATTTGTCAGAGCTCTTCCGCTCTCCCCCTATCCTCCCTGCCTGTCCACTACACTTCGGCGCGGACCGGTCTTAGTCGACAAACAGGCGTTAATTTTATGGTCCATCTGGTACTGAAAAGGCTAAATAAATCTCGCGTCGTTTGAGCGGCTGCTGGTGTCTTCGCCTCGTCCGCTAATCCGTCTAATTGTCTTGCTTGGTCGAACGCCGAATCACGATGTCCTTAATCCGGCCGAGTGGCCAAATCCGCTGATGCAGCGCTTTCTTTATGGATATCCTATCTATTTCCTCGTAATCTGCCGTCGCTGCCTCGCTCAAGACAACCGCCGACTGATAGATCCTGATTCTAGTTTGCCCGTCACGTCCTCAGCCGTCCTAGGGAAGGGAGCGGAAAGAAAGGAAGGAAGGAAGAAAGAAAGGAAGAAAGGAAGGAAGGAAGAGAAAGAAAGAAGGCAGGAGGAAGGAAAGAGAGAAAGGTAGGAAGGAAGAAAGAAAGAAAAAGAAAGGAAGATAGGAGAAAGGAAAGAAAGAAAGAAAGAAAGGAAGGAAGGAAGGAGGGTGGAAACGAGGAAAGGATGGAGGGATGGAGAGGAGGGAGAAAAAGAGGAGGGAGAGAAGGAAGGAGGGATGGAGGGAGAGAGGGAAGGAAATGATGAAGGAGGCAAGAATGAGGCAGGAACGTATGATCGAAGGAAGGTATGAAGGAAAGAAAGAGGGTAGGACAGAAAGAAGGAAGGAAGCAAATAAGAAGGAAATGAAAAAATTATTGAAGGACGGATGACATGGGAAAAGGCAGGTAAGCGAGGTTTCATTAATTCTTTTATATCGTCGGTTCTGCGGAAACTGCCGTGACATCGAGAAGAGGCAATTGCAAGTCATCGTCACACAGCCCTTAGAAAGGTTGTGAAAGATGCTATGTATGGCCAACGCGTTAAGATTCATCAGCAGTGTACTGGTTGGAATGAATAGAACTTAGCCTTCATCCGAGTTCACGACCAGTTTCTCACTTGCAGCTATCGACATAATTATTAACATGTTTTAAAGTTATTATTTGCTTGTTTGGAGAGTCAGAAGACTTGTCGTCAATGAAAACGCTGGTACAGGTACTTGAAGGCAGAGCAACAATCAACTGAAAGGCACACCTGGGTGTTTTGGAGGTAGAAGACCAATTTGTGAGAATTTTTCGTGTCGGTACAGCTACCGCGAGACTTGGATAAGAGCAAAGGACCAGTAAACCGTTAGTCAGACTAAACTAAATGAACATAGGAACAGCCAAAAGTTTAGGTCAAACACTTTATGCTACTGGAATAAGATTTTCTAATGTAAGTAAGGAAAACTACTAAATAATTATAATTGGTTCACCTGTCATCGATAAAGGGATTTCTTGGCTAGATTCAAGCAACATTCAACCCAGTCCATATTTGTGTGTATTCGATGTATTCGAGCAGTAGATGAAGTCGAACCCATTTAGATCTGTTAGCTAGTGGTGTTTTATCGCCTGTTAAAGGTTCTTTAAAGGCGCTATGTAATTTATGGATATATGCATTGAGTTGAAGCACTGGTAAGCATCGCCTGTTAAAGGTTCCCTAAAGGCGCTATGTAAATTTATGGATATATGCATTGAGTTGAAGCACTGGTATGAATCGCCCGTTCTTTAAAGGCGCTGTGTAAATTTATGGATATAAGCATTGAGTTGAAGACTGGTATGAATCGCCCGTTCTTTAAAGGCGCTATGTAAATTTATGGATGTATGCATTGAGTTGAAGCACTGGTATGCATTAAGTTTTGGCTCCTTTTCAGTGAATAAAAAACTCGTAGAGGAAAAAAATGAATCTTGGGTCTTGTGACGCCTTCCGGAACTGTCGTGGCCGTTGACTTGTGCGCAGGATCTGTGAAATTCCACGCAAACGCCAGACGAAGAGGTCTGAAGGTCGATGGAGAGAATTCCTCAAACAGCAGTTAATCTCCGACCAGATTCAATCAAACACATGGGAGCCAATGGCCCGTCTGCCTCGCCCTCCGTCCGTCTGCCTCGACCTCCGTCCGTCTGCCTCGACCTCCGTCCGTCTGCCTCGCCCTCCGTCCGTCTGCCTCGACCTCCGTCCGTCTGCCTCGACCTCCGTCCGTCTGCCTCGACCTCCGTCCGTCTGCCTCGCCCTCCGTCCGTCTGCCTCGACCTCCGTCCGTCTGCCTCGACCTCCGTCCGTCTGCCTCGCCCTCCGTCCGTCTGCCTCGACCTCCGTCCGTCTGCCTCGCCCTCCGTCCATCTGCCTCGCCCTCCGTCCGTCTGCCTCGACCTCCGTCCGTCTGCCTCGCCCTCCGTCCATCTGCCTCGCCCTCCGCCCGTCTGCCTCGCCCTCCGTCCGTCTGCCTCGACCTCCGTCCGTCTGCCTCGACCTCCGTCCGTCTGTCTCATCGTCCGCCTGTCTGGTCTTTCGATCGTCCTCCTGTATCCGCCATTGCCCCTCCACTTTTCATTCTCAATATATCTGTCTTGCTGCCTCTCAGATTGGTTTTTCGTCCATCGTCTGTCCGCTTCATCATCCAGTTTGCACAGGGCTTTTTTCAGACGGAACGCTCCGGCACCTTTTCGGCTAATAAAAATAATTTAGTTATTAATAAAAGAATTGTGTTACTAAGTTATTTCAGTTATGTAATATAATGCAACTTATTTTAATTCAATTTCCGTGTTTACAACGTTACACTGTTTTCAGTGTTGTTGTTTTTTTTTTTGATTGACAAAAATAATGAAATTTTAGCACAAGATTCCACAGTTATTCAGTTTCGAAACCTTTTTTTCTAGAAAAAAATCACTGAGTTTGTCCAACTCAAAAGTCGTGCCATTGCCAGTGTACAGAAAAAGCAGCGCATTCCAAGTGGCACTGACCTCGTCAGCCCAGTTCAAGTCAATACGGCGCTCTCGGCCATCCATCGACGCACGATGGGTGCTGCCTCATTGGTCGAAGGTACCACCACCACCATCACCACCACCAGCAGCTGAAGCGAGACCAGCAGCCCACGGCGGTTATGGAGACAGAGTTCAAAGAGAATGTGTCTATTCCCATGCGAACACGCCTCGAATTAACATCGCAAGAAATATCCCTAGAATGTAACGCAAATGCAATGAATGTTTATAGTCAACTTTATTTTCGCCAAAACAGCAGAAAACAGCCAAATACATAACGAAAAACAGTGACGAACAAAGAATTAAAGAATAGAGAATGAAACGCATTGATATAGAAGTATTTGACTAAAGCTCCTATGTTCCACGAGGAACGTAGGGAAGGTGCCTCTCATTTCCTTTTCTTACGGTCCTTAAGCCGGTAATGGACGAATCCCAAGGTCCTGGACAGGGAGCCAGTGCATCGCAGGACTTCCCGTTTACCTCCCAGCTGGCCATGATATCAAATTATACAGCTTGGTGAAGGAGGCGCGCGTGCGCAAACAACTTGCCCAGGGTCGTTACACGAAGTCGAACCCGCAACCGTATGATCATTGACCAAACGCGTTACCGATAGACCACCGTATATACATGCATCTACACATACATGCATACATACTTGCATGCATACATACATACACACATACATCTACACATACAGGCCTACATACATACATACATACACACATATCTATACATACATACATACAGACATATACATACATTTTTGGAAATACCCACGCAGACGAAATGGTGGGTTTCCCCAGGTCCGCGACGTTGAGTGTGCGTTGGACCGGATTGAAAAGCAATTACGGGAACAGTGTTAGAAGAGAGCGCGAAGATTTGTAGCCCTGGTCTGTTTGGTTTATTTGAAAAGTCTGAGTTACACATGTCGGTGATAGATTCGTGCTTTTAGAAAATGTGTATATGTATATGCATATATGCATATGTGTATGTGTATATGTATATGTATATATATATGTATATATGTATATGTATATATTACGGGAACAGTGTTAAAAGAGAGCGCGAAGATTTGTAGCCCTGGACTGTTTGGTTTATTTGAAAAGTCTGAGTTACACGGTGATAGATTCGTGCTTTTAGAAAATGTGACGAATCAAGATTGTTATCATTGAACTGTTCGTTTCATAATATTTTCGAAAATCAAAGACTGTAAGTCTTTATTCGAGGTAACGCTAGGCTACAAATCGAAGTCGACGGTTCGAAGCCCGATCACTTACATTTACGAAAGGTTGTCGACATATCCTATTTCTATAGTAATATGTATGCATATATATAATATATATACACATATTCAACGTATTATATTTCAAATTGTGTAGGCAGATTCTCACACTGCTATGGCCACAATGTGCCCTAAACACACAATATATTTAATATATAGGTATATATATAGTAACTATATAGCATAACTAAAAGCTGTATCATGTATGCGTAAATATGTACAGGTCATGGTTTATCGAAGCATAACGCAAAACAACCATCGAACGGCACTTTTCGTCTCCATTCTTTACGACATTGTTTATGCTTCTCTTGTTTGCGCAAATATGCGTAAACGCATGCAATTCTGCATGCGCACAGCATACCACGAGTACGTATGAAGTTATTGGGCTATTAAACTATGGATTCCTGTGACTTGGGCACATATTGGCCCAGCTACTTAGCTTGTTTAATTTAAGTCAAGAGAGCCTGTGAAATCTTGAATCAAGCTTCGATGGCAAAATAAATTTCTTCTTTCTTTAGACCTAAAGAGTTGTTTATTATCAATAGCACTGCTATTCGAAACGCATAAACCGATCAACTCCATGAGTTTTAACTTAAACTGGTAAGTTCAGAGGTCCTCAGCTACATATCAATAGCTGCCAGAGACGTACTGTTATAACTGCCCAAAGGCATTTTTGAATTAGTAAATCACGTTGTCACTAAAATAATAAATTAAAGTCTCTACTTTAAGCACACTATCTGAGCAAGGGTCTTGGGGTAAAATAAATAAGGCTATCAAGCATACAGGCATAGTAATATGTGCATGTAGGCCCTATACAAGTTTGGCTAAACTTGCTTAATGATACAATCGTCAACAATTCAAACTAGAAAATTCCTATTGTAATACGTTACGAGTATGCTATGAGCAACTGAAAACAATAGATATTTGACACATTTCAGAGGCAGATGTAAGCAGTTAAAAAGTAGGTCATTTCAAAGCATATTACGAATATTTTAAGGTGCTTCAAAGCAATTAGTTAGCTAAGTGAACAGTGAACCCGAAAGTTATGCCTGTGCCATCTTTCGAAGACAACGAACTAACCGGCTTCTTCTGCCGCGTTTTCAAAAGAAAATGGGAGAATAGGATAGGACAGGATAGGAGAGGATAGGATAGGATAGGAGAATAGAGGATAGGAGAATAGAGGATAGGAGAATAGAGGAGAGGAGAATAGAGGAGAGGAGAATAGAATAGAGGAGAGGAGAATAGAGGAGAGGAGAGGAGAATAGAGGAGAGGAGAGGAGAATAGAGGAGAGGAGAGGAGAGGAGAGGAGAGCAGAGCAGAGCAGAGCAGAGCAGAGCAGAGCAGAGCAGAGCAGAGCAGAGCAGAGCAGAGCAGAGCAGAGCAGAGCAGAGCAGAGCAGAGCAGAGAAGAAGAGAAGAGAAGAGAGGATAGGATAGGATAGGATAGGATAGGAGAATAGAGGAGAGGAGAGGAGAGGATAGGAGAATAGAGGAGAGGATAGGATAGGATAGGATAGGATAGGATAGGATAGGAGAGGAGAGGAGAGGATAGGAGAATAGAGGATAGGATAGGATAGGATAGGATAGGATAGGATAGGATAGGATAGGATAGGATAGGATAGGATAGGATAGGATAGGATAGGATAGGATAGGATAGGATAGGAGAGGAGAGGAGAGGAGAGGAGAGGAGAGGAGAGGAGAGGAGAGGAGAGGAGAGGAGAGGAGAGGAGAGGAGAGGAGAGGAGAGGAGAGGAGAGGAGAGGAGAGGAGAGGAGAGGAGAGGAGAGGAGAGGAGAGGAGAGGAGAGGAGAGGAGAGGAGAGGAGAGGAGAGGAGAGGAGAGGAGAGGAGAGGAGAGGAGAGGAGAGGTGTAGGTCAGTCATTCACCTGCACAGCAAATGCAGAACACAACAAGGCAGTAGCCAAACGTCCCTACAGGTGAAGTCCAGCGCCTTTGCACGCATCGCTGCCCTGCCATACACGGAAATCGCAATATTAGGTCAAACGATCCATAGATCATCGCGTCTCCTCGCATGAAGAAGCGGCCAACCAAAAGTATTCGACTGTTTTCAGAACGCATCAGTCGCTCGGTCGCCCCAAAAGCCCTGTGTTTTCGTCACTGGGGTCTACCTCAGTCCAGTTACCGTTTTACAGCCCTCAGATGTTACCTGGCCATTAGCATCAGTAGGAGAAGGTGTTTCTCGAGATGATTATCTTAACGTGTTGCACCTTCCTGCGACGGAGACTACATCAACGTGTGAGAGGAATAGGAGCATCAGTAGGAAAAGGAGGAATCAGAGGACAGTCTGGTTTACTGACGTCATTGATTTCGGTCGTCATCTTCTTCGTCTTCTATTTCAATTTCTACTCCTACAGTCGTAAGTCTATTCAAATACATACATGCAGCACCTTTAAAAGGTTCTTAAAAGGCGCTATGCAAATGTTCAGATACATTACTTTACCTCAAATACCTGCACGCACCAGTCAACATTTACTTAGCATACGTACACTTGTGCAATTAGACACAAGCATGTAAAATCAGTGCCAAACGATTCCAATAATCCCGCGTAACTAGTCGACCCGGATTAAATGCGACAGACGCTGCACTTACTTGCAGAAAAGTAAAGCTCTCGATGCTCTGTTGGACTACGATATGAATAATATAACACAGTGTAATACAAGGCAATACAGTACAATACAACGTCGCATTTTTAGTGAGAGTGCGTCACATAGAGAGTCAAAAGTATAAAAATGCCGATTTTCATTGATTAAGCGCTTGTGAATAAGCTGGTTCCTGCGACTTAGCCTTTTGGACGATGAAGAAATCTGGAGATTACAATTACAGTTCTCATGGTTATATATATATATATATATATATATATAGAGTCTACATATGTATACACAAAATATATTAATAATTGCTTCTTGCCTCGATATTACACTATCATACACCAGTCAGAGAATCACGCCCTACTGCTACCCCGAGTTGCCCCAAAAAGTGTAATATGTGTAACATGTAAATATGGGTCATTTTTAGTCAGGGAAAGAGATGAAGAAGTGTAATAAATCAGAAGTAAGGAAAAATATTGTAAAAATATGCTGAGGACCTAAAAGTAAGTCAGAAATTTTCGGACCAGCAACTAGAACAGTGCTACAAATATTTGTGAAATGAAGGCAAATTTCGGTCCTCAAAGTTTTTCACTCCAGTTTGGAAACTCTAGCGCAGTAGTTTTCATGCATGAACGATTGTGAAGCTCTACAATGGCAGACCGTGACGTGTTTCTATACGGCTGCACAAACAATGAGTGTATTGATTTACAGGTAACGGCAACAGAATGTTGTGCGCTTTTATCCAGGTAAACAAGCGACAATGCTGCCCAGTAACATTAACCACAAATCGGGGCAAACAAATAAGACAGTTTTGATGATATTTAGTCCTCATGACCTGCTTCGATTCTAATCTCTTTACAGTTTGTTTGTATAAGACTAATTGTTTGCGCTTTTGTATATGCGTAGTATGTAGGTTATATGCACATTCATTCATTCATTCTTTCGCTTATTTATTGAATAACATCCTTAGTAATGACATCATCATCACAGTATACAAGTTAGTCTGCCATGGGTTACAAAGACACAACACAAAGCAAAAGACCCGCTTAATGGAGCGGCCTCTGTCACGATACAAATGTACAGTGACGAATGAATAAATGTACAGTAACAAACGAACAACTTTATATATATGTATATATACATATACGTATGTCTATATGTATATGTATGTGTGTATATGTATATGTATATGCATATATGTATGTGTATATGTATATGTATATACACTGTGTCCGGAAAAATTCCAAGGCTTTACGGTAAATATGAAAATAATTAGTAAACATTAATCGATTTTTAAAATTCCAAAAACAGTTTAATCCTGAAATATTATTTGCACTATAATTGTTGTTTTGGCGTAAAAATTTTATAACAATTTTGTCTTCCTCGCTGAACGCCATTTTTCTAGCAACTTTCTTTACAAAATATAAAATTCAAATACGTCACTGTGACGTAATTTTAAACGGGGCCGTTAATAAATTACAAAGAATTTTGTTGGTAATTATATATTTCAGGATTAAACTGTTTTTGGAATTTTAAAAATCGATTAATGTTTACTAATTATTTTCATATTTACCGTAAAGCCTTGGAATTTTTCCGGACACAGTGTATATGTGTATATGTATATGCATATATGCATATACACATATACACATATATATACATATACGCATACACATACCTATGCATATATGTATATGTATGTGTATGGGTATATGTATATGTAAATGTATATGCATGTGTATATGTATGTGTATATGCATATATGTATGTGTATATGTTTGTGTAAATATACATATGATAGACGTTTGTTTTCGTAAGCAATGGCTTCGTGGTCTGCTTTGGCGCAACGTGTGATATATTGGACTGAACGATGGATAGACCTATATGCAGTGGTCCAATGGTCCAAATGTGCAATGGTCCAATGGTCCAAATGTGCAATGGTCCAATGGTCCAAATGTGCAATGGTCCAATGGTCCAAATGTGCAATGGTCCAATGGTCCAAATGTGCAATGGTCCAATGGTCCAAATGTGCAATGGTCCAATGGTCCAAATGTGCAATGGTCCAATGGTCCAAATGTGCAATGGTCCAAAGGCAAAGGCATTTCTCTTCTTTGGCCCTAACCCCCCCCCCCTAATCCCTAACCCTAACCCTAACCCTAACCCTGGCCAGCTACATGTATCTACAGTTTCCTTATAAGACCGCGTCTCTGGCTTCCATTCAAGGGGCGGAGACTATTTTCAAAAAATCTATCGAAGGCGATGGCAACCGAGAGGTCGAGGATTCAAATCCCAGCCACAGCAGAAAGATTTTTGGAGGTTTTTGTTATGCTGACGCCTCCTAGTGAACTCAGCTATAAAATGATCATACATCGATGTTGTGGGAGATCAGATGGCGAGGGATAGTACTGGCCAACCGCCCTCATATGCCGAGGCTAAGAAAAATTAAGTCGCTAACACTTCATACTCTGTCTGCCTCTTGAGCCTAGATTAAGACAATGCTCATTTTATTCTTCTTGTTATTCTCTGTCTAAGTCTTGGCTCTGTCTCAGTATCTCTGAAGCTCTTTTATCCTTCTGTCCATCTGATGATGATGACGATGACGACGATGACTATGACGAGACGATGATGATCATCATCATCAAGATGATGATCATGATCATGATCTTGATGATGATTATGATGATGATAAAAACGATGAAAATGTTATTTACAATCTACTCCATGACAACTAAAGTTAATACAGGCGTGTAATAAGTGAGCAGTCAGCCTACACTACACATCTGACAGAACCACTGGCGTCTTGTGCAGTTTTTATCCATCACTGGCGTTTCGTTGTCGCAGGTGGTTATGTCAAGAGAGCGACACCGGATGCTGCTGCCTTTGCGGAAAGTGAGCAGCCAAACATAACTTGGATGGAGTTACGAAAGGTAAAATGTTATTCCGCTGTTGCACTCTGTAGACCTACATTTTCGATGCCCTTCCAAAGTTGTCATTCAATCGGGCTTCGAACCGCAAATCACCCGATATCTCGTGTAGCGTTAATTCGATAAAAAATACATGGTCTTTATTATTGTATGTACAATTATTTAACTGAGCAGTTCAATGACAGCAGTACTTCGGCCCTCGACATTCAGTTTCTCAACGCACAAATTTATCAATGACACTTGTAACTCACATTATCAACCGAGTACACGACAGACTATCGCTACAAAATCTTTTCGCGCCCTCACAACAATGCGCCTGCGACTGCTTTCTATGAGCTTTTCCCGCCACGACAGCGGACCGGTTCAGACAAATATAGACTTGCAACTGACTGTTCGCAACGTAAAGCTGACGTTGCCCACCCCCGCGTCCTCGTGCTGACTGCTGACTCAAACTGGTCATTGGGTAAAAACAAATAAGCTCGATCCTTACAATAATTAGGCAATAAGCTTGCCATGGTTTGAGTCACCCCACGACCCCATAAACTAAGGGGCTGCTTGACTTATTGAACAGCTTTCGTCCCTAGGGGAATTGTTTTTCCTCTACAGAGTGGGAGGCTAAAGCAGCTTGAAGCTTGGAAATCTCACTTACCCTCAAAATACAAAGAAAATATTTGAGACAAACTTACACAACTGAAAACTCTAAAACTATACCATAAGATCATGACTGTCCTAAAATATTTTAGACTGGGTATTTAGACATATCTTATGCAATTGCTCGGATGTGGCATATGCTTCTGTAATACGTCTGCGTCAAAAAAAATTAAGCTTGAAACTGTACATGCTGAATTATTGTTGAAAACATTCGAAATCTTTGACGCTACTGTAGAAACTCCTACTTCAAAAGAACAGTTCTTTGGCGAAAGTCGTAATCTTCGGTTACATGCGCGGTGGATCGACGCTCTTCAGCGAGATCTTCAACCTCGACCCCTCCAGTGACGTCTTGTGGCATGAACCAATGGACGCTTTCTACCAGTCGTACGCCGGATTCGAAGCACACAGTATTCCGCTCACGATTCTCTACTACAAGAACTTCACACGCAGGTATAGCGTACATGCAAATATCTATATAATAATAGCCTTAGGTTCATGGGCACCGCAGTTCCCACGTAGGCACCGACTTTTAAAACTGGCTCCGCAGGTGGATGAAATTTATTTCGATTAGATAATTGGCCTGCTGAAAGTTTAGGAAAGCATTGGTAAAAAATATGACTTATTTGTAAGACGACATATAAATGCAAGCTTCTATTTTGTGATTTGTAAAGACGTAAAGTATTGTGAGTTTATTAATAGATATCGTTTTACAAACGTCGCCGTGTCAGCCGATCACAATCGAGAATACAATGCCATCTGCCACTGATGTTTATCGTTAGAATATTGACCATAGAATTTAGAGATTAAAAGCTTAATTTTAATGCAATGACTCCATGCTTTACCCTTTAACAGAGCGCAAAATATTAGTGTTCTTCGCAGAATAGGGTAGCTTTGAAATCATCCAGCTACAACACAAGAGGTGAAGACAACTAACTATCGAGAACCGCTGATAAATTTTGTTGCAGAGGCGGTACATAAATTTCTTAATAACAAGGTCCGTTTCAGGTTAATTAATTCTTTTCTCTTATGATCGACTGTGCTCTCACTTTTTAGACACGTGGAGACTGTTTGTGCTTAAGGTCTACATTTTCTGTGCGCTTGGCTATGTTTTCTTCGTTAGTCAGAGGTGCTGTCAATTTAATATCTTACTGCCGCAGCATTAATAATCGAACCTATCTATGATTTGAAACATTTAAAAGATTTTAATCTGCAAAGATTTGTATTCGAGTCGCCATTATTACCGGATCAGAGTTCACAAATAATCTTGTGCTCTTCAGTTCTTGTATGAAGTCAAATAGGTTTGGAATAACTGCTATAGGATACAGCATCATCAAAGAATTTGCATCCCTAAATGTTTCAAACTTTTGAAAAAAGAAAACAATGTAGTGCATTTGTTTGTATTTGCACAGGTTACTTGATTACTTTGAAAAAGCTGAAATAACAAAGTACCTGGAGAATCTACTCAATTGTCGGCCAAAAAAACTGCCGATCGAGACTTTAGCACATTTTCACCTCAGCTACAGTTCTGCCTTTAAGCAGGTTTACAAGTGCATGGAAGACATGAAAGTCAAGGCCATGGTATTAAACTGTTCAAAACCACTGCGACCGATTTGCGGACACACAGACCTCATTCGTAGGGATATGTCAGTATCCTTAAAAAACAAATGTCCGCAGCTAATCGCAGCATTCAAGTCACTGACGCACAAAGATCATTTCCTAGTCCAGCGTTTATTTACCGACATAGCCAAATTGGGTGCTGTAACTACGGTCGCAAGCTCAGCCTCACCAAAACGCTTGGAAGATAGCACGAAAGCCGAACTGACAGACAGAATAATCCCAGGACTGACTGGAGACATCTCGAGCGAAATGAAACGCAACATCGAACTGATTCTCGATCACCAACAATGTCTCTCCCAACTCCGACCGGTGGTCAGCGAATGTTCTCGTCCTGCTGTGGACATCTGTCGCCAGGCGTCGCTTATTGCGCTTAAGCTGATTCGGGTGATGTTCGAGGACCTGGAAGCGACGATTCAACGCATTCCAGACATACACGTCATCTACTACGTGCGGGATCCGCGGGCGATAGCGACATCTAGGGTCGAGAAGACGACACAACTGACGATGCTTCCAAATAACCAGAGTGCCGTTGCGGAGTCGATGATTCTTTGCCGACAAATGAGGGAAGATATAAAGGCAAAGCGACGCCTCGAGACCAAGTACCCTGGCTCAGTTACCACCGTCAAATACGAGGACTTCGTCGGCAATCCTCTTCGGCACATCTGGGATGTCTTCGAGAGAATCGGCCGACCGGTCCCGCGCGGCATAGGTCCATGGATTTCGTCAAGATTCAAAGGAACGCGGGATAACGGTATCTACGGAACCGTCAGAGTGAATCCAAGGTCGACGTCTCTGAACTGGATGACGCAGACGAACCTCAGAGACGCTCTTCAGATGGACGAATATTGTCATGATGTCCTTCAAGAGTTTGGTTACATGACACTTCGACCGACAAGAAACTGAAGATGTTCTGCTGTCCTCGCGACTGACGAGACCTCCGAACGATAAATAATTTAATGAAAATTGTACACAGAGGCTGATTCCATCTCTCTTGCTGTTCAACATTGAACATTTGCATAACTTTCAGAATACGTGTAAAGTCTGAGTTGCAATCTGTCCTAAGACGATTTTGTTGTCGGCTTTCAAGCAGAAGAAATGTCTGACATCGGGTAGACAAGGGCAAAGTAACAGTAATTGCGGTAAAATGCTAAGTACCAGTCAATATTTGATATGAAACGCCAAAGAAGATCTGTTCCAATCTCGAGTCAGCTTTGCTGCGCGCTGCTGCCTGTGCAGATATGGGTCGAGTTTCTGTTCTTCAACTCGATCCAACCGTGCCGCCTTCTCGTGTGTTGAAACGTCCTCCTCGAACAATCTCTGATTACATTTACATACATTTTACATACATTTTGCATTAACCTTTCGATTGGTCGTCTTACTGCCACTCCTAATTGTAGGGAGGCCTTTTTAGAATGAACCAACCTTTTGACTTTCCTTAAACCGACAGCGTTGACAGATAATGCCATGATTGAACGAACAATACTCAAACTGGTCATTGGGTAAAAAATAACCTCGATCCTTACAATAATTAGGCACTTGGCTTCCCATGGTTTGTGTCACCCCATACAGTTAGTTTCGACGGCCACTTCACAGAGAAAATGTCTCATACATGGGTGACCCATTAGCAGAAACATTAGTTCCATTCGGGCAATCCCTTTGCATTTAATCTCTGCTATCCGACATTGATCAATATTTGTCATGATGCAATGAATGATGTATTCATTCATTCATTTCTCTGGTTTGTTAGTTCATTCGATCGTTCAAGTTTCAATTATCCAATCAACAGGCCGTGTCACAGCCTACAGTGAAAGAGACCAAACAACCAAACTGAAAAAGATGCTTGCACGTCTAAGGTAAAACATAAATTGAGTTAGGAGTACATAAAGAAATGCGTTAAAGTCATGCTTAAGGTTTTGCAGCTGGCGAAGATTTTATATATGCTGTTAAATTGCATTGCTGACGATAAAGTTACTCACCCAAGTTTCAGAAAGAAAACGGAATAACGAACAAACAAAACAAAATCTTGAAGAACTGGCAATGTCTAATCATTTCATCCTATCAATACGTTTAGGCTGCGCGTATACAGATCGGAGTCTTCTGTTCAAGAAATCAGGAAAGTGTAAGTTATTACAACAGTCTATAACAAAATACTACTTATGAATAACTGACATGAATAACTGACTAGACTTTCTCGTCACTAGTATTCCGTTTAGACCTGAACTTGATAAATTATGAATGAACTTGTTATGAATTCTTTATAATTTCTTTTTTTTGGTTTAAACTCGATACTCTATTACCTTTTTCTACAACACTGGTGATGCTAATAAATCTTCATAGTACCTCTTTAAGTCCGTACTCACCGCCATGTAGTAAGTGAACTTCCTCACAAAACACCATTAAATACTTATCGTAACAATTCCTGAAGAAAGCACAGAAATATGCAAATATATACATTTCACCGATGTAGGCTTATTTGCGTTTTGAATGCCTTGGAGTAGCACTATTTATTATGTATGACAGACCTCGTTTGATTTTATAACCATATCGTCAATCTTTGGACGTAAATTTTCGCTTCTTCTGCATCCATTTTTTGATGACCTAATTTATCCAACTTAACGACGCTTGCATAATTTAGAGGCTACATTATGCAGCGGATAATGACCATGGATGGTGCTGCGACACGGTGGTCTATCGGTAGCGTCCTTGGCCCTATGATCTAACGGTTGCAGGTTTGAACCTGTTGAGCGACTACATATGTACAGTAAGTTGTTTGCGCACACACGCCTTTGTGACCAAGCAGTAGAATTTGGTACCAGCATAAGCGGGCAAGTAAACGGTAAGTCCTGACTTCGTGTACCATGGGATTCCTCCATTGACTGCACCAGGGCCGAAGAACCTGAAATGAGCGCCTTCCTTACTTTACACTGTGCGACATCGTAGCTTTACCTTAAAGGCCAACTGGACGCAGGTTGCAGCCAAGAACGAAGGATGCTCTACTATTTAATCGCTTGCTTCCTCCTTCAGACCGTTCACGTGTTCCATGTAAGGAACAGCGGCCGGCGATGTTGAATGAGCGGGGTGTAGCAGTCAGCTTACCGTATGCAGGGTCAAGAGTCGATAACATCTTATGTAGGAAGTCTATCCTGGGTGCAATACATGGTCTCTGTGAGTCTCTGTTTCCCTTGCATAGAAAACAATCTTCAATTCCTCAGATTCAGATTTACTGACTACGCGTATAAGTTCTTTAAATTAATCAGTTAATTAAATATATGAATTTCACGTTTGTATCACATTGTGGCCAATTGGTTGAGTGCAAGCATTATAAGTGGATTGGTTGAGTGCTTGCCCGGTTAGTGGAGTATGTGGGTTTGAAGCTTCTTCCAAGGTACTTGTTGTAGTTTTGTATGTGTATCTGGATATTTATATAGCATCTTTCATACCTAATCTAATCTAATGACCTCGAATCCAGATTGTTGTGAATGAACTGTTCGTTTAATTATAGTTTCGAAAATCAAAGACTGTGTGTCTTTACTCGAGCAAAAACTAGCATAGAAATCGGGCAACGGTTCAAACCTCGATCACTGACAGCTACGATTGTTGACATATCCTTTTTCTGCAGTAGATATATATTCAACGTATTATACTTCAAAGTGTGTAGGCAGATTCTCACACTGCTATGCGCCAAAATATGCTCCTAAACACAATCCTTCTCATGTACATATAGGTGTATATATATGCATATACATATCGTAATGATATATCATTGCTAAAGCCCTGTATCACCTATGCTTATATATGTGCAAGTCATGATTTATCGAAACATAACGCAAAACAACTATTGAAGGTTCTCTTCGTCTCCATTGTTTATGACACTCTCTTGTTTGCAAAAAAATGTTTATAGGAATATAGGCCAACCACGTGATGTCAAAACGATGCAATACGATACAATACAACAATAGACCCCGACATTTTTCTCCAAACAATGAGTGTATTGATTTACAGGAGACGGCAACTGAATGCTGTGCTCTTTTCTCCAGGTAAACAAGCGACATTATTGCTAAGCAACATTAGCTGCAAGTTCGTGAAAACAAATAAGACAATTTTGATGGTATTTAGTCCGCATGACCTGCTTCGAATTGTCACCCCTGTGTTTTGTATTTTATTACATGTGTATGTTTGCGTGCGCATGTGTATATTCGTATGTATATGTATATTCCTTCCTTCCTTCCTTCCTTATTTCCTTCCTTCCTTCCTTCCTTCATTCCTTCCTTCCTTCTTTTCTTCTTTCCTTCTTTCCTTCCTTGCTTCATTCATTCATTCATTCTTTCGTTTTTTATTGAATCCAGTAATAACATCATCATCACAATATACAAGTTAGTCTGCCAAAGTTACAACACAAAGGAAAAAGTCCCGCTTACTGGAGCAGCCTTTGCCACGATAAATATGTACAATGACGAATGAATAAATGTACAATGACGAATGAATATTTGTACAGTGACAGTTGAACAACTCATATGTTCAAGTATGTTTGATAAACTGCCGACAGGCCTCGATTAGACACTCGTGCTGTCAATATAGTCGTTTAGTTATTCTTTTGTCTTTATAGATGACAGGCAGTTAATTAGTAGGCTAATGCATCGATGAAATTCAAGGACCTTCTAGTGTCTGAGAAATATTGTGCAGATGCATTTTAAAAAATCATTGCACTGAAAATATCTTCATTTTTTTGCCTAATTCTTCAATGTGCAAGCTGGGGTAAACTGTTTATGTTTAGGCATATTTGACACTTTTTAAGTTGAGCAATCATTTTTTTAAATAAATATCTTAAAAGGCATATTTAAGGTTTGCAACTTGCGAAGATTTTATACATGCTGTTAAATTAAATGCTCTTCAAAATGCATCTGCTGGCGATAAAGTTAGTCACCGAGGTTCATTAAAGAAAACAAATTACGAATGAACCAAACGAAATCGTGAAGAACTGACAACGATCAAAACATTTCATTCTACCGATACTGTACCAAGTATTGTGAGCTTACTCTACGACACACAGACGCTTCTTTGTACAACTGTTATCAAAGCACTCTGAATCAACCTTTCAAAATGTCTCGGCGACATGAAAGAATCTCGTAACAAACGCTATTTCAGTGCTCTGAAACAAAACAGGCGCAGTTTGAGTGGCTGCAAAAATAGTTTTGTATGCAATTTAAGAATTTTATATTTTGATACAATTTAAGATCATAAGAATCATCGATCAAAAGAATCGCTGACGTCATCGCCAATAATCATCATCACCCATTATCATCACCATCCATCACTTTCTTCATCACCCATCATCAATTACACCGTCGTCATCATCACCCATCGTCATCATCAGTATAATCATAATTATCTTCATCTTTATCAATTGTAAATAAATTATCAAAGAATGTAGCGCGCATGAGAGGACAGATAAATTATCGTTGGTTAACGTCATAACCCAGTTCTTCAAGAAACCGTAAGCAGTGTCGAGTCATTTCAAGACCATCGTGAAAGCTAACTTTTGACTTCCATCTGTCAATCGACGCGGTGGCATTCGGTCGTTTTGTACCGAAAATTCCGTCAAATGACGAACCTCGCTCCGTCTGATTCAACCAACGGTAATACTCCGCCGAAGGTTGATACTTGATTATATCATAAACTTTAAGAGATGTTCCTTTGAGGTCCCGAACGAAATCTTCGTAGCGAATTGTAATAACTGATCCTGGATATTTTCTTACCAGAAGTTTCTTTGCTTTAACATCTTCCCACATTCGATGACAAAGAATCTTTGACTCGGCTAAGACACTCTTTTCGGTAGAGGAGAACAACAGAGGGAGTGGCAGATCCAGTCTGGAACTGGCTATTGCTCGAGGATCCCGGGTGTAGTATAGAACATGGATATCCGGTATTCGCTGGATCAAAGCCTCCAAGTCCTTCATTCTGGATCGTATTACTTTCAGAGCAATCAACTGTGCTCTCTTGCACGTGGTTTCAATTGAATCCATACAATTCTTCAGAATGAACTTGGCTTTAGCTTTGCACATGTGATAATCTATGAAGCCTTTAAGCCTCTGTTCATCGTCCTTGGAAAACCCTTCAACCAACTTTGACACTTTGGTTCTGATCTTGAAAAAGTCAATGCTTAGATCGAGATTCTGAGATATAACTGACGCAGGATGTATCTCGTCCGGCAAAATGGTCTTGAATGCTCGTATGATCTCTGGACATTTGTTTGCTGTAGTTGTGGACATATTGCGTCTAATTGCATCAGAGTTTCCGCAAATATTTTTAATGGGATCGATGCAATCGCTGACCATCTTCTTCGCAAATTTTCTGGCCATGCATTCGGCCGGACGTTGGAATGCGGTCGCGTATCCAAAATACTTGTGAGCAAAGGTTTCAATAGGAAGTTTGTCGATTCGACAGGTCAGTAAGGACTCCACGTAGTCAAACATTTCGACGATTTCCGTCTTGCTTACGGACCTGAAAGATCAGAACTTTCAACATTAATAATCCATGAGCCCTATTTTATTCAAAGGACAATATCTTAATGGATAATTTCTTAATTATTATCCCATTTTTAACACTCATTCAAGACGATAATATCATAACAGTATTTAATTCAATTCATTTTCAAGCAGAATATGAAAGTGGAGATATTTAACGCTACTGTAATAAAGCTGTTGGATATACATGGGTTGTTTTACAGTTTGGCCAGAAACTCCTAGTAGAGTTTAAGGTTTCATGAAAATGTCGATAGCATAAAGCAGCTTAAATAAATGATAAAACATGTAACCGTATGATTTACATAAACTATTGATGATGTTACAGCTTACATAATCGATTACATACATTAATAATGGCATGAAAGGAAATTGACTACTTGCATCTGATGGAAATTAAGGATACGAATTGAAACTGAGGCGCATAAACGGCCTCTAACACACGAGGGATACTGACCTTTGCGTGAAGTTGTTTTCGTAGAGAAGGGACAACGGTATGGCGTGTGGAAGGAGAGCAGAGTATGACTGATAGAAGGCGTCTAGAGGTTCAAAGAAGAGAATACTCCTCGACGGATCCAAGTTGAAGAGTTCGCCAAACAAAGTCGAACCACCTCGCATGTAGGTGAACAGAAACACTTTGGTTACGTTGCGCTGACGAAGCAGTCTCTAAAGCAGTATTGTAATATAGCATATACACGTCTAATATTCAAGCTACTGCTGCTACTATGCTAATAACAATGATGATGATGACGACGACGATGATGTTACTGCTGCTACTGCTGCTGCTGCTGCTGATGATGATGATGATAATAATTTGACATTACTAACGTAGCTTTTCACATCCTATGTGATCAAAGCCGCCCAGATAAGCAAAATTTGGAGAACTTGAATATCTTGTTGGAAAACACCCTATCGACCTCAGCCTGACAGTCTCGTTTGTCTTCCAAGCTCGACCTCGACACTTCCGCATCAGATTGAGCAGTCGGATGTGAAAGCCGCCATTCGCTCTTTCCCATCATTATCTGCCTAGGGGCAGGACGGGCTGCGCCCGTAGCCCCCTCATCAAGCACCGTGAGTCTTCCTCGGCTCACTTACGGAAATGACCGAGTTCGTACGGAAATGACCGGATTCGTCAACACCTTTCTACGCAAATGAAAATGACGGAAATGATCGGGCTCACACCTTTCTACACTTACAGTGATCGAATGCTTTCTGAGAAGGAAGGCTGATAAGTGTGCCAGAAGACATGCGCTTGGCAAACTAACTTCATCTTTTGCTCTGCAGTAGATTTGCAGTGCTACTCCAGCTGGGTGTGAGGCAGCGGTTGATGCAGCAAGAAGATATGTCACTGTTATGCCCCAAGACCGTATATTGTCTCAAGTGGGCCCTCAGTAGAGATACCCTCTTGGTCCGCCTCTTTTCTATCTCCCTCTTCAGCCTGTGCTACACTCCCTGCAATCTAACCTTCGCATTAATAATAATAACGACCTTGAATTGGATAACTACCCAAGATCGTCCTATGCTGGGATGGTGGGGCCAAATATTGAGGTAGTGGCTTGGACGCCTCATCAACATCAGTTTAAGCAAATGGCCGTTAACATCAGGCTGCTGTGCGGCTCAGCATCTGTTTCTCTACGGATTGTCTGAACGTTTTTCTGGCAGATGTTGATGACAATGAAGAATAGTTTCTCACCTTTCTCATCTTCACCCATGTTTCATTTACAATCGGATCCTCCTCCTTGATGTTGTTTTTCTCTAAATGATAATAACACAGCTCAACCAATTAAAACTTTTATTTATAATATACTGGTAAAATAGGCTATTTTAAAAACTAATTTTGGAGTATTGAACTGAAATGTGACCATAAATTATAATTTTTACTCAAAGGCCACAAGCAGACACCCCAACATAAGGACGCATGAGCAGAATTTTAGACAATAGGGGATATGTGCAGTAATTCTGTCTATTATATCAGGTGACGTGCATGAGTGATAAGTCATCGATACCTATTTGCCGAGTACTTATTTCCGATAACGTTGTAGCAAAGAGGTGCCAATACAACGACAAGTGTTAGGTGTATTAGGTGTGTTCTGTAACAGCCAATGAACTACAATGAGTTCTCTGCCCTAAGGCAGGTCCATTTGTTTTATGCCACCCGGGGATGAGATAAGTGAGGTGGTTTCCCGCTGCCTTCCTCACAGACAACTGTGGGTGAGCAACTTGTCCATGGTCGCAAAGCAGTGGCCTGAGGCAGATTCGAACTCGCGACCCTCCGGTTGCGAGGCACAGACCATACCACTACACCACCACCGCGTCCCACAGCCAATGAAATATTAGCCGTAAATATGCACCAACGGACCGGCTTTCTTTCTTTTGGACACGCGAAAAGTTATCTCACCGTCGGAAAACCATGCATGCATTTTTACAAGATAAAGCTTTCTTCAAATGACAGCGACTCAGTGGCGGCTCCAAGTCTGCTTGCATGGGGGGGGGGGCGAGAGCATTTCCTGAGGGGCGCTACATTCTGGCAATCCACCATGCACAAGTCTTTTAGTAGTAGTTCCAGTGTTTAACGACATCTTATGGCATCAAAGGCCGTTGACGTCGCCCTCCTGCTCTATCCTGGCTTGGGACTGGCACTACCCGACTAAAGGCAGTGGCGGAGCTAACACGGTTTTGGTCAGCACATAACCAAGAGAGGCGAGGGGGCGAGCCTCCACCCCTACGCTTATAGCTAAATCCGCCACTGCAGTGACTCTGTATAATCAGTTTAATGTCGGCCTCAGTATGAATCCGAAAACTGTTAACCTTAGTATTCAAGCTTCGTTACACACTTTCCTCGGCTCTTGATTTAACGACCGAAACATTTACGACCAGTTAAGGAGATTTTGAGTCCGTTTTACTGGTTTAATCTCATCAACGCCTCAGTGAGAATAAACATAGGCTGGACTTTTCCCCCAATAAACCTTTCCTAAGTAACATGAAATTGTTATTATTTAACAGTCTTTGTTAAACAACGATTCTTAGATGATATTGTATTCTGTCCACACACATAGCAAAACTTATCTGGTAAATTAATACACTCGAGATTCCAAGGCCGCTACAAAGGTCTCTTCCAAGTAGTTTGGCGCACTATAAGTTCGTTTTCCAGGGGATATTGGCGTGCCAGAAGTTCTTCTTGGCACTGCAGAATTTACTCCTTTAGAGAGGGCATTGACTTGTAAGCGCCTTCATCATTCGAACCAGATCTTGCACAGAACAGAATCCAGGACTCGCTTTATCAGAAACATATTCCACCATTCTGGTCTTAAGTTTCTATTTAATTTCCAACTTGAGCAGTTAGTAAACTTTTAGTTAATCTTAGATCGTTTTTAGCACAATAAAATATTCTTAAAATGCCACCATGTTGAAGAAATATCAGAATCTCTTCCGGCCTATAATTATCGCTAAGTCTAATCTAATCTCTAATTAATCTTTGAGATATATAGGGGTATTACAGTTCACAGCACATGAACAGCAGAAATGAGCTCCTTTCTCTCCCCCTCTCAGTGTTCCGCAGGCGCCTGAAGACCGTACTGTTCAACAGTGATTTTACGTTTCTGAGTCGGAAGCACCTTTGTTGAGGTAATCCTCTAAGAGGCGCTTTATAAATCTCAGATCACAATTACAATTACAATTAGATCATCACGCACCCCCTCAAAAGAACTATAATATCGAATTGTAATCGGAAGGAAACTGTAAATTTCTCTCACCGTAGTGCGAGAGGCAGATCAGACAGTAGACCACCAGACAAATACAGGTGATGGATGCAAGTCTACGCTTCAGCGAAAATCTGCGAACGAACGAAGGAAACATTTCTTGCTCGCACTTTGATCCTCTTCGAAAATTGGTCCGCTGAACGCAGGCGGTGTTCGTTGACTGCTTGTGTCAACTGCGGCTGTTTCGCGGAGCAGCAGGGAAGCCCACTACGGCGCGCACTAGATAGCATCAAAACGATTGAGCAGTTTTTACCTTCAAGAGGTATATCTACGGAAGCCAATATGGGACGTGCGATTATTTTTAATTAAACTAGTGTGCACTAGATAAATATAAATAAAAATAATCGCATGTCCTCTGTTGGTTTTCCGACGCAAGTATAGTAGCATAAAATTCATTATATGTAGAGAGTTTATTCTGCATTGTATTAATGTGTGTTTGTTTATAAATACTGAAGCTTTGCCAGGTCAAACCCCTCTGCACAACATTCATCATCCCTTTTAATATACACCTGTGGTATTAGAAATCAACATTTATGACTCTGTTCTGTGTTCATTTCGCTTCCTGTATTTGTTCGCATCATGGTAATCATATGGTTTTAACATACATGTTATACAGTACGATATTATACATTGAACTCTGGCCAACCACGGTACTTTAAATCAGTCCTCATTCCTCAGACAAATCGTTACAGCGCCCTTTTCTTCGGCCTCGGCTGTGCTACGGCGCTATATAAATTGTCTTATTATTATTATTATTATTATTATTATTATTATTATTATTATTATTATTATTATTATTGTTATTGTTATTATTATTCATCTGACTGCCTTTCTCTGGTCATACCTAAGACTCTAGAACTGTTCTTGGTGAACAGGTATTTCTGTTGCTGGAAATAGATTTTGGAAATATCTTCCTGTATCTGTTCGTTCTGCTCAGTCTCTGTCATTTAGTTCTCAACTTAAGACTTAACCTTTTTCAAATTGCTTAGCCACCTTAGGCTGTCTCCCTATCTTATTTGACTGATCTTCTGAAAATTTGACCTGATTGCAGGATGGTTTTGGAGCACCATCAGTTGATGCTTGTACATAAGACACGCACCGTAAAAATTATTAATTAATTAATTATTTAATAATAATAATAATAATAATAATAATAATAATAATAATAATAATATACATGGACACAGAGTGACACCTGATAGTCGACTTCTAGCCATCAGTAGCCACAAATGAAAGGCCCCTAAATCTGTCACACTTCACTTCTTACTGGTTAGATTTAATGGTGCCCTAATTCTCTCTGATCTCATGCTGACATGTTGCCTCTTCGCGCCGAGGAGAGTAGCACTTGTAAAGCTCTACAAGCTATAGGCATAATTATGCATAAATGTAACACGCATACATCACTTAACGCGTGTCATCATTATACTATGCCTCTGAGGAATAATACTTTTAGAGGCGCTTCATAAATAAGCGAAAATCAAGAGCAGTTTATGGGACATGTTTTGGCGCCGTGATGGATCAGTCCACCATCCTTCAATACAATTAATTTATCACTCTTATTAACCAGGCCATTCGCCTATTTAGCCAAGCGGTTCGATAACCTCATTTAGAAGTCGCTTAGGCGATCGAATTTAATATTCAATCGATATAACTGCACTGACGTAAAAAAGATGGTGAAAAACGCTCGTTGCGAAGCTGCGACGCGCAGCAGAAGTTCCGCTGACTGGTTCCAAGCCTTCGTGGGTTGTCTGCGTAGCCTGCAGCAGGCAGTCTTTAAACCCAGTTTGAATCATTGCATTAGATTTAGAGGGTATCTGTGATACGGTCGAACACCATCGGGGTACTGGTGAATCCCTGACATCAGGAGTAGGCTAATGGTTATCGGGTTTAATTAGATCGCATTAAGCAGCCCCAAAGCATATATACCAGAAACATATATGCAGAGCTTATAGTAATATCTATAGCAATACATAGTACAATAAAACGAATCTACGCTCATGTCTAGCGGTCAGTCTAGCGGTCAGTCTAGCGGTCAGTCTAGCGGTCAGTCTTGAGTAACAATAATTCCTGCCCCTCTGACCGTCACGAAAGAGTGAAGCCACCCAGGGACACACCGTGCGCCTGTTTCATTTGTGGTACTGAAACGATGTTAAATGGGAGAAATCTCATCACTTAAAGAATCAAAAAGAGGAGAGAAGGCACAAGAGATTGTTAACATACGGTAGGTACAAAGGGACGAGGTAACTCACATTCGTTATTTAACATTAATACACACAAGTGCATAGGCCTATATGAAGGTCAATGTAGGCAGAGGCACAGCGACCCGCTTCCGTAGCCAAACACATCGATGAAGATCAATGTAGGCAGGCAGTGTATTGTGCTTCAGCAGCCCGAGTAACTGCAGTCTGTTGAACAATTTCACGCAGTGGTCACGCTTACTGTATTATTGAATAACAATCTGTCACGACATTCATACTTGAAGTAGCTCAATATACGTCGCAGCTTGTCAGACCTTCCACGCAAAGACCTACTTTATAATCATCCAATATACAGGCGCTATATTAGGTACACGTATTTCTCGTGTCTAAACACATATTTGATACATTACCTAAGAAATGCTCGCACCTATCACCGCCAAACAGCTGGCATCAGGAATCGATTGCGACAACGATAACGATTGTGATGGTGCTTTCTTAAGTGATCAGTAATCTTGGGCGGTTCCAGAACCTTCAGTAATGACGGAAGGCGAAGAGTGATGTTAGATTCGCTCAAAATGTTAATATGCCTCTTAGCAACACGTCAGTCGATCTTCTTCATGTGGGGGTACGCCTTTAGTTACTAAAGCCAAATTACTGCTATCCAATCACAATTGCCGTGTGTGATTGTGAAAGACAGAAGTTGGGGATCTGTAAAATATATGAACTTGGTAGAATGAACTGCAGACTAACATATCACCAGTACGTAATATCACTTCACACGCTTATTCCAAACCACAGAACGGCCCTAACTGTTACGAATGTCAAACACTTGTCTCCTACATTTGTAGGCCTCCTAGTCTGATGATCTCTGAAGCGAAACCACTTCAAAGGTCCAATTTCAAAGACGCTGTTCGTTACGTCGCAAAAGAAGGAACGCAACTAATCTCCGCATCAATAGCACATTCAAGATCCTATGTATGCGTGTGTGTACCTGAAATTTTTAAAGCACCCTTCAATACCTCTCAGAGCACCCCATTAGTGCTTTTATCTACACAAGATGTTTACAGTAAATATTACGCGATTCTTTCTAAACTTTATCGTCTTGCCAGAAAGAGTGATTATCGTCACTCTATCAGTACATCATGTTCTTTGTATTTCTTGTAGTCAAAGTAACTTACTAAGCCCTCGACGATTATGCTATACACTGAATCGGCCTAAACATTACATTTGCCAAAAATAATTTATGCAATGCCCTTGCATGATCAGAGGCAGTGCCACAGAAGTCGGTTGACCCGGCAACGCATGATTACCTGTGATATCGACACGGAGTGAAAACTCACCTGTATCCCAGGTAGCCTAAATGGTTACAGATTTAATTAAGACCTATGCCTTTTCAAGTATATGTGCATGCGATAACAAAATGTGGTGTTGTCTTGACTGAACAAAGTTTAAGCGATGATAAATACCTCAACCGCTAACTAAGAATGTAGGCCAGCCAATGGGTTGGTCTACAAATTCCACTGCTCGAGTCTGTTTGTCTCTTCTCAGTCTTATAAAAGCCTCGAAGCGAGGCTTTGGTAAATGCTAATGTAAACGTACATGTTTTTCCTATAGCGACCGTATGGTAACTCAATTTTTCGCACAAAGTCAGAGAATAATTTAGTTATTCGAACTCAGTGCTATCAGTGTACGCGTGTTACCAAGCACCAAGGCTGTAGGCTACTGTGAACAGGCTTTGCGCAAAAGGACTTTCTTGTGACACATTTCATAAAAAGATTTGTCCAGACATGAGAAAAGCACTTACCGTAGACTTAATGATGAAAATTCCGACTTCAACATATAATGTTATCGACTTTCACCTTTTCAAGAAATCCCACCCTGATCATTCTTCCCATTTCTCTCATCTTAAACACAACCCACAGTAGCCTCCTCTCCCATCCTCTCTCTGGTCTCCTGGCAACCGGACTTGGTTCTTGACATGGCATCTATGGATAACCCCACGGACTTGACGCAGAATAAGCTGGTGCCCTGCGCTAAGCTTTTAAGTAGCGCTTTAGAAATTTCGAGTTTACGATTACGATTACGACTCTTGACGCTGCATTCGGCACACTGACTGCTACAGGCTGCTTATTTAAGTTCTACATTTTCGGGGCGTAATGGGGGAACGTGTAGGCTTGACACAGTTTCGGCCACCTTAGTATTCTTCTTATTGTGCAGCAGGGACGCATTGTCATCTGCTGTTGTGTTGAAAGTAGGCCTAATCTATCAGCGCTGTTAAGTGACGGCTGGGTTCTTTCGCTTGTAACGCTTAGTTCATAGCCGTCTTACAGCACAGCTTGTCATAGCATCTCTGTATTAAAGCTTTCATTATTTATTTTCTAGAATTAATGCTTGTTAGCTTGCGATCAGTTGATTAACTAATCTTTTCGCTCTTTCACTTGTACGTTTCTATGTATGGCCTAATATTTGTGTGTGTGTGTGTGTGTGTGTGTGTGTGTGTGTGTGTGTGTGTGTGTGTGTGTGTGTGTGTGTGTTGTAATGTTTTGTCCTACACTCAGTGACGCAACTTCAATTTAGGACCGCCGCATATTACTCAAATGGGCTGTGTGACCGGGTATCTTCCCCACCATATAATGAATAAAAAATATTTAAAAATTATAAATTCTATTGCTATAGAATACGAATTATTGCCGCAAAATTGCTATATGAGTTAATTGTTAAAAAGTAATTCAGTTTAGTTTTTTGTTCTTATCAGACTCTGAGGGGCCTCTTCTTTTCAGATTCGGGCCCACTCGCCCTGATGGCCTATAGTTCTGCTCCTGACTGCAATACATGGCATAGTATAGAAGCCTCTAGGTTTGGCAATTACTCTGTATTGCTTTGTATTCTATTGTACTGTAGCCTGTATTGTATTGTTATGGATTTAAACCGAACTGATACCAACTCATGTACAACGCCCTTTTATCGGCTTCGGCGCTATATAAATCGTCTCATCATCATCATCACCACCATCACCATCTTCATCATCATCATCACCATCACCATCACCATCTTCATCATCATCATCATCATCATCTTTATTATGTGTATACAAAAGGCTAAGAGTAGTGCTTTCACAGTCCGCAGCGCCGAATGCGAATGAAAGTGATGTTAATTAGACGACTGAGCCGATGAATGTTCTGGGAAACGTTGGCGCTCAGTTGAATATTTATATGATAGGCCCCTACACTTTATAAGGCGACATATAAATATAAGCTTTAATTTTATTATGTTTTAAGATAATCTTTAATTTCATGATGTACTTACGATGTAACGTATTGCAGGTTCGCTAATATCGTTTTCCGAGCGCTGCCACCTCAGCTAAACACAATCGTGTTTGTAATAGTAAGACACGTCGCCGTGTCAGCCAATCACAGTCGATATTATAATACCATCTGTCACTGATGTTTATCGTTATAATGGTGTCATCCGTCACATAGACCTACATTGCGTTTGATAGAGTTTGATAGGTCAAAATCAAATCAAGACAAGTCCTTGGTGTGTGTCCGTTTTAACCAAAATCGATGCGCATAATCCACAACAGTTTGGAATCGTTGATAGAAGATGATGAAACGCAGTTGATGTCACACGAATGATGTAGAGCCAGATGTTTGTAGGTTGTACGAGCATGAAAACGAGAATCGGAGTTACATATTTATTTTTATGAGATGTAAAACCAACCATAGTCATCCTTTTAATACATTTTAGTCCGTTTGGAGGTTTCTAAGGCGCTATATAAATAATAATAACTAGATGCATACTTTGCAACTATCCTTCGCAGTTGACAGAAGCTTTAAAATCTGGCAGGGCCATGTTCACAGCGAATACTCAAATTACCTGATTGATCAGAGGAAGGCAGGAGTTGTTGGAGAAGTGAGGAGAACGAAAGGAAGAAACGGGAAGCAACAAAGAATGTCCTTCAGAAAGAACATTTTACTAAACTACATGTAACCACACATGCACAGCGCGTGATAGGTCAGTAGTGCATTAATCTATCTGCATTACATAAGGTACATAGAAGGTTGCAAATTAGATTAGTTTACTGCACATGCTTTTTTTCTAGAAAGAAAGGTTCCGGAACTGAACAATTATGGAATTTTGTATTAAAATTTCATTATTTTTATCAATCAATAAACACTGAAAACAGTGTTAAGTTGCAAACACTGAAATTGAATTAAAATAAGTTACATTATTTTACATAATTAAAATAACTTAGTAACACAATTCTTTTATTAAAAACTAAATTATTTTTCATTAGCCGTAATAAGGTGCCGGAACGCCGTTCCGGAGAGTACCATATGAAAAAGCGCTGGTTTACTGTATTGACAGCCGGACGACGCCTCAGAAGCAGATTTCAGTGCCTCAGATTCAGATTTACTGCCTTTGCGCCAGTAATAATTGCTTTAAATAAATAATTAAGCATACAAATATTGTCTCGTATGTCTGTTGCCATGGAGGTACTGGTGTTGCGAAGGAATTACCACTGCATCTGGCAAAGCATCTACCGGTGCACGTCCAGTCAGCGGCAGAATGACATTAAACCTCATCACCGGCTTTGGGCATGTTCTATCGGGGTTCACCCGAACAGGGCAGCCGATTTAGAATGCCGCCGAATTCTTGACTGAAATTTCTTTTCTTACATATATAATGACTGGAATGGCGGTCTCGGCCAACCCTAGTCCATGACTCATAGCCCAATGGGGCCGATTAAATCGCCACCGCTAAGGGGAGAAAACGCTCACGGAACAACTAACTGAACTAAGTTATCCCGATGCACAGAGCTTAATGGGCTCGAAATTACACTTGTTTACTTAAATAGTAATTATTTTCATAAATTAACATGACTGACGTTACCTCAATGGGAGAGGAGAAAGGAGAAGGAGGTGAAGGAAGGAAAGGATGGGGCCATCAAATTGGGGTCGCAGAAGGTTAGAGCCGGCCATAGCAGCATGTCTGCCAACTATGCGTCATCTGTATGTACTAGGAACTTCAACAATTTCGGAGAACGCTGCTTTGCGGTTGCTGGTCCTGCCGCTGCTGCGTGTCCTTGAAATGTCAAGCCATCACCATCAGCTGATAGCCTACCGTCAAATTCTTAGCCGCCCGTTCCTATTATAGCCTAAAGATCATATCCTTTCGCTCAGTGCATGCACGAGTATACGTGTGAGTCTTATATAGACCAACGCTGAAATACTTTGAGAGTAGAAGGGGCAGTGAGGTGGGTGGCTCTGACTGTAAAACTGGGCTGGGGTTACCTCCACTCCACGAAGTTATACATTGACCATGACCGCCATAAAGGTAGAGTTCCAAATGGAGGGACTATCAATTATTGTCAAAAAGCGCCGGCCAAAGACAAATCATGTAACAAGCGCAACATACCTTCCAGAAGATTCTGATCGAAGGGCGGGGGTCGCCATTTAACAGAGCTACTGACATTGTGCTACTGTTTCACTGCTTCTCTGCATTGTTGTTGTACTGTGTGGGCGTTTGTCAGTCGCTAATAAAGACTACCTACTGACTGACTGACTGACTGACTGACTTACTTACAGGATCATAGTAGGATGGCCGATCATTTGCGCGCACATGCTTTATTAGAAACGAGGATGCCAGCTTGAAGAGGGTAGGTTCAAATACCCACTGGGTTAGTAACTATAGGCTTAATAATAATAAGACAATTTATATAGCGCCGTAGGACAGCCGAGGCCGAAGAAAAGGGCACTGTACATAAGTTGAAAAATCGACTACAGTCATGAGATATCTTTAAAAGATGTGTCTTGAGTCGTGACTTGAATGTGTCCAGGGATGGGGCATTCGACACCTGGTTAGGAAGACTGTTTCACGCAGTGGGTCCGGCGACAGTAAAGGAACGTTCGCCGAACTATGTGGAAGACCGTGGGACATGCAGATGATATTCATATGACCAAACAATAACAAAAGCTGTTTGGTAGTGTTAGTTAGGCCTACAGATTCTTAGCCGAATTCAAGAGAACTTGAGATGTCCTGCCGGAGCCTTGTGTAACAAGGAGTGTTTCGCTGCTTTAACTTTGCGAAACCGCCATGACAGTTATTATCTCCTTCGCAATGGACCATTCCATATTGCTTGGAGAATTTCTTTAATGTTTGATCAGATGCATTACTAAATTTCTGCTATCCATTGTCAGTAGGTCATTTAATAAATTGCGCACGTAGCCTACAAACGAAAGCATACAAGTGCGATTCGATTCGGGCAAAATGAAAAACGCCGAGTTGTTCACTCGTGTGACCTGATGTTCTGCAATTATGTGGAAGAGAAACATACATTTCAGCCTATTTGAAAGAATAACCACTGTTCACTGAGTGTAAAAATTGGAATAATGACCAAGACCTCTGTAGGGACACGGACACGAAGACCCTATCGCGGCTTGCTTCTGAGATTTGAATCTCGGGCTAGCACGGTCCGTGCACGGGGACCTTAAATGGCATGGCGCCCATTCAAACGGACCTTAAGGAAGGATCTCACCCCATAAATTCATCGGAAAATGAGCTTAGTTGAGGCCTGCAGTCGTTACAGAAAAACGTGTACATTTACATTTAAATTTAGCGGGGCGGTTTTTATTGATATTTCCCAGACACAGATATATGCACGAACAAAGCGACCGACACCGCGCGTACTTAGCGACAGGCAGACAGTGACAGCCACGTACGCTGACTCACTGGCAGCCGACACAGATCGGCCAGACGACGGTAGAGCTGACCGCGAATGAATATTTCATCGGGCGTTAACGCGTTCCACGGAAATGATTGCAACTGACTGAAGGCATGCACTCACAGCAGTCTGCACTCAGTACAAGCTCTGTGCTTACATATGCAAATTAAGATATCGGTGGTCAGCAGCTGCTGGTCACTCTCAGACTGACCACCGCCAGCCGTTGTGACGTAACGTGACACCGGGTCTCCCCCGCACGTGTTCAACCAATAGGCAGTGCCCAATTACACCGATGAGGCTCAGACAAGAGGCGGATAGGCAAGACTGCGCGCACCGACTGCACAACGTCCGCCGGCGGCCATAGCGCAGCCTGCAGCGTGCCCTCTCTTTGTGCGCAGGCGCAGGGTATTGTCAGTTTGTACGCCTAGGTATTGCTGTTCATATGGCTGTCTGTCCGTGTCCTTGTCCGCTTCGAGCCTGGCTCGGATTAAAGATTTGCTCGCGCGTTCTGCGGCTGGTTTTAGCGATGACTGGTGCGTGTGCGTCGGCTACGGTCTGCCCTGGCCAGACAGTTTGAGGGAGCGAAGGAGGGAGAGAAGGCGGTCAGTAACGGCCCAACCGTTAGAAATAAGAGGGAGCGAGACTGAGTAGAGGAGTAAAGAGCAGAAGGAGGAGGAGGCGCCCGGGGTCTCGGAGGCATCGAATTCGTACCGGATACATCATCACGGCAAGGCCAGGAAACTCGCAATCTGTGACAAAGGCCAGAAATTTCGGTGAGCAGTGTATGCGGTCGGCAGATGTCGTCTGCTGGTGCTGGTGTGTGAACGAGACAACGAGCGTGTGATATCGCGGTGTCTGTCTGTGACACACAGAGCTACTAGCATACATACAAGCGACGACAGTTAGCTTGTGGCTGGCGTTGACCGCGGTTTCCAACCGAGAGAGAACAGACTATCCGAAGGAAGGAGGACTACGGTCGGGGATTGTAGGTGCTCGGTTTTTCTGGTAGCTTCAACACCGACAGACAAGGCTTGGCAGGATGAACGGTATGAAGAACGTCGGAACGTCGGAGAGTCGCCTTCAGTGGAAGGTCGGTCTCGTGAACTTCCAGAGTCGCTATCTGACGGCGGAGACCTTCGGCTGTAAGATCAACGCCTCCGGAACGACGATGAGGAAGAAGCAGCTGTGGATGATCGAACACGACCCGACCGAGGACGACACGGTCTACGTCCGCAGTCACCTCGGTCGCTACCTGGCCGGCGACAAGCGGGGCAACGTCACCTGCTCCAGCGAGGAGATCGGCGAGACGGAGAAGTTCTCGATTCAGTACCACACCGACGGGTCTGGAAGGTGGGCAATACGCAATCGCCTGACGGGCTACTACTTTGGCGGCTCCGAGGACAACCTGCGGTGCTACGAGAAGCAGGCTGGCCAGTCGGAATGGTGGACGGTTCACCTGGCCATCCATCCGCAGGTCAACCTGAGGAATCTCAATCGTCAGAAGTATGCGTGCTTGGATCCGAAGCCGGACCCGAAAGATGACCGACTCCAGGTGACTGCTTTGATTCCGTGGGGCCAGGCGTCACTCGTCACGCTTGAGTTCCGCGATGGCAGGTACTGCGTTCGGTCGTTCGACGGGCGGTGCCTGCACCGAGACGGAACCCTGGTCAGTCAGCCGAGTCCGGATACGGCGTTCAGTCTGGAGATAAAGTCCGGCCAGTTCTCGGGACTGGCCCTCAAGGACTGTACTGGAAAGTACCTGACAGCCGTTGGAAGGGAGGCGGTGATGCAGGCCAGGAACAAAACGATGGGAAAGGATGAATTGTTCACCATCGAAGACAGTCATCCCCAGGTCATCTTCAAAGCACACAACGGAAAAATGGTTTCAATCAAACAGGGTATGTATGTATGTATGTATGTATGTGTGTTTGTATGTATGCACTTATGTATGTATGTGTAGGTGTGTATGTATTTATATGTGTATGTAGGCTATGCAGATACGACATGTATGTGTGTGTTTATGTATTTATGTGTGTAAGTATGTTTGTATCTATGTTTGTATCTGTGTCTATGGATATGTGTCTGTGGATGTGTGTATGTATGTATGTATGTGTGTATGTTTTTTTATATCTAGACACTGATTTAAGCATCTCACAAAAGTAATCGTAATTGTAATCTCGAGATTACTACAGTGCCCAACAAAAGCTAAGTCGTGGGAACCAGATCTATTCACAGGCCCCTGTGCTAGCCTAAGTGCTATTAGAGTTAATTAAAAACAAAAAGTTCACCAACCTTTCATCAAAATTGGCATCTTTTTGAGCATTGCATCACATCATTGTCCTCATTCTAGTCATAGTTCTTTATTGTGTAATTTGGCCTCAGTGCCTTAACTGGTAACAAAGCCAGTGGTAAATAGGCAGATTTGTTACCTTAATTCATGTAATACCCCGTAACAAGGTGAGACAGCAGGTAGCTTTGTTTTAGTGGAACCAGACGATAAGAGAACACGGTTAAGAAGGGGGACACATACAGCATCCTTTCTGATATCATCTGAAAGATACCCACTTCCAGTGTATATGTGTAAATCATACATTTACATTTCTCATGGTTCATTTCAAATGGTTTGTCAAAGCACGTCTTTTTATACATTTATTTTTACACGAGAAACTCATTATATTGCTGTCTTGGGTAGCCACGTCAAGAAGCACCTTTTAACAAAACTGCATTAGAATGAGTTTATTTTCCATAGGTAAATTAATCTTGGAATCCATGTCCCCGACTGTGAATTCAAAGAAGCGTGTTATAAGAAGCCTTCCATGTATTTATGTACTGCACTTGTTATGCACTCAGGATCAGTAAATCTGAATTTGAGGTGCAAAACCAGTGTGAGAGAATTACTTCCACAGGGTTGTTGCACAGAGTCTGCTCAACAGGCTCAAACCTGCAATTGTGGGATTACAGTCTCGGCAGACTACTGAATGGACCACTGTGCATGCTGACTGATAGCTGTTTACCAAAACAGTATAAAAAAACAGTTTTATCTCTGATAGTCCATTTATGAAATATGATATACATCCGGAAACAGCTATATTGGTTTTCCTTTAATCTTTCATAATAATGTTCTGCTGCAGACTGGTTGAGGGATTTATAGAAAGCAGTTGCCACGGGATCATCACTGATTCAGGCTGTGGATCAGAGGCCTTTCCTGATTAGACACTGCCTGCACAGGGCTACTAGCTATAGTTTTGGCTTAGGCAAACGATGTAATTTACGGGGTACCAACCGGATTTTGCTCTGGCCTCTGTGTGTCTCAGTCTTGGTCCGTAGAAAACAATCTTCCATTCCTCAGATTCAGATTTACTGATTTTATGCACATCATGAGTGCTTTAAATTAATTTAATTAATTAATTTCGTATCTGTGTCACATCGTGGCCAATTGGTTCAACGCTTGCCTTGTAAGTGGAGTGTGTGGGTTTGAAGCTTCCTCTAAGGTACTTGCTGTATGTTTGTATATGTATCGGGATATTCTGTAGCATCTTTGATATCTGATCTAATTTAATGACTTCTATAGCGCCATTGTTATAATGCACAAAACATCAATCGACGGTCACTTCAATTGAAATTCAAAGCAAATTCTTAATGCACTGAAGAAGCCAGGTCAAATTCCAGTATGTCAGAGAAACTAGAAGTTAGGCTATGGTGGGTAAGCACGATGAAACGGATGAGTTTTTAGTTTAAACCTGAATGACATCACAGAACTGACAGAATGAATCAGACTTGGCAGCGAATTTCAAAGCCGTGGATTAGCCGACTGAGTATGCTTTAGAACCCAGCATTGTTCTGGTACAAGGTACAAGAGGAGTCATTAGAGTCCATTGATCCAAGTGGTTGTTGCCCTTTTCTTCGGCCTCGGCTGTGCTACGGCGCTATATAAATTGTCTTATTATTATTATTATTATGACGTTTGAGCCTGGAGCAGAGGTAGGTCGGCTGGTTTTCTCTGAGGCCGTTAAACATGGCAGAGTTACAGAGCCAAAGACGTGTCTCCATTGACATACAGTACGCTGATTGTTAGTGCCTGGAGCAAGTTTTTGCTTGGCACCATTGGCTGATGTTAGATATTTAAAAATTTACACTATACAAAGACTTAACTACAACTAACTGTTTCTAACTGCATTAGCACCTGGTTGCTGACTAACTGTGCGTCAGATTCACATTTCTGTGTTGACAAATTATCATAATGATATATAATAATAATAAAAATAAATAATAATAATAATAAATCATAAGCTGCAATTGTAAACCCCAAGCCTAAGGTTATCATCCGTATCTATGTCAATATAACGAGTCACTATTGGCTCTTGAGTTTGTTTGTGCTATGTATATATGAGATGTAATTGTTGCAGAGTTATGGCAGTTAAATATTTATCCTGTCCAACAGTCTTACCACTTTGCCACACATCCAAGCTGGCTGAACAGGAGCATCCGAAGCAGCGGTATGGTTGGTTAAGCTAAGAGCATAACTGTTATGGAGAGAATTTCCCGGAGCAACCAACACGAGTTCATTGTGATGATGTTGTGGGGTATGTCCCGCGTGACTGGCATCATTCTGTGCTTTGGTTGTTTTGACTGAATCTGCTTTGTTTTACTAAGGACTCGCTGGAGCAGGGCAGTAGCGGTCCGGCATTTTGTCAGAAACTGGGATAGATCAATCATCCTGTTTCCTCCTCCTCCTCCTCATCCGGACCTGCCAACCACTGTGACTCATTGTGCAGAAATCTTGAGTCTAGTTTTTGTGTAATGGCCCTGATAGCTCCTTGACTCTGAGGCTCTGCTGTGTGTGTCTTGCTTGGGTCATTAGTTCACCCCATGCATAGTTTCCAATTTAATTGTCCACTGAGGGGCCTATGAGTAATATGGATTACCAAGAAACCTTTCTTGAGCTCTATTCTGCTGTTCAGTCTTCAAACCGCAGATGATGACTAATCAATGACTAGAACTGAATTCCTGCTTAAGTAGCTCTGGCAGTAATACTTACTTTTGGGTAGTACTTGTGGGTCTTGTTTTCAGTATGAAAATGACCACTCTTGACAGAATAGAGCTTCATGTTGCATTAATTTCCAGTTTTTACGGAGAATAAATTCGAAACTCGTGCATATAAGGACAGATGTTAGCAACGTAACAGTGAGTTAATTTAAGAATAGCTTGTTTGAAGAAAGCTGTGAATTTGACTAAACAGGGTTAAGTTTGAGCTTTATACACTGCTACGAAAGACCACACTTACACACAAGATGTTACCCAGTCTTTTAACTAATTTAATTTCGTTATTTGTGGTAAATTGTTACTTAACCAATTAACTGCTAATTGTGTGCATCAGAACATGAGGAAATCTTTTGACTAAATACTTTAGCAACAACACCTGAGGAAAACTTGATGAACTTGGCAAAGTACGCAAGAAACAAACATTAGATTAAATTCTGAGAAAAAAGTATTGTATTCTGCTGTAGCTGTTTTAACAGTAAACAATGACTATGTAGGAACAAAGTAAACATAGAGAGATAAAACAAAATCAGATAGTTCTCTGCCAATTGCACCATTTGTCATGTCTGTTGCCGTTTCACGCATAAATAATTGTATGTACTTGATGACCTATATGGTATGTTGGGCATGTCCAGACCGGTGAGGTAGTTAATGTAATTTACATTCCAGTTAATGAATGTGTTAACCAATCGTGGAAGCAGGATTTGTGTGATGAAGTGGTCGTTTTACTGGAAGCGGTTAAGACTCTCTGATCAAAGTGAATCATTATATTTCATTAGAAATTGTAAGAGCTATGCCCACTTTTGAATTTATGCTGTTTGTTAAAAAAGTGTATAGGCTTGTATAAAGACCCCCTTTGTGTGTGGGTTTAACAAAGGAGCCTTACTTAGACATGGGTGCAAACGGAGACAGTTTAATTAGAAACATGCCTTTGGCTTCAGACTCCTATGTGTTTGCCTTTCAGTGTTTCAAGTGTTTATATTAACTTGCTCACCTTTTGAGCTTTGCAGCTGTCTCAAGGATGGTTTTAGTGATTTCTAAATAGTGAAGAAGTCATTGAAATCTCACTGATCCCTTTTTGATTCTTACTGAAAGCTAGCCTCTTTAAGATGCCGTCTTTAATAACTATGTTCTGATATCATTTACTGTGGTGGCACCAGACTGCAAGCATCCGGGTCAGCATGGTGACCTAATAGGGCACCAGCCAGGATGTGAGGGTCTTGTAGCATGAATGAGTGACTAACAGGATCATAGCTGCATGAAGATGGATGCCAAAAACCTCTTTCTTTATGGCTGTTATAAAAAGAGTGGGTAATTGCATTACCACAACCGTTTCCTCTTGGAAAATGTGAGTCACCTGATGAAAACGTAACACATTGCATCAACTGAAAAGCGGATTCTGTGGCTAATCTCGGGTAATAAGACTAAGCTCAGGCACTCCTTGTTACCGTCATCACCAGAGGTACTTTAGAGAGCAGAAGATGAAGCATCTCTTCAACATGTCTGCTAACGACAGTGGAAAAAGTCATAAAGGCTACGCACAGAGGCTGAGTGAACCAAGCTTGCGAGCAGTCTGGCAAGAAGTCAGAACTTTTAGCCAAAGTCGTTAACTGCCTCTAAAAAGCTATGAATAGAATTGATGCAAAGTAAACATCAGGAGATTCCGATTGCAATAAGCACAGAATATGTACATAACTAAGGTCAACAAGAGAATTCACATAAATTAATATGCTTCATTATCATCAACGTCATCAGTTCTTAAGCCACTTATGACAGTGCAAAAGAATTTTCTTTCGTCTGTTTGTCAAGCCCAATGCATTCCTTATGCTTGGTCTGAATCCTGTTATTTTCATTTAAGCAGACATAGCAGTCACCTTAAATAAAGAAGTCAATGTGACCTAGCTACTTTTGTTTCAAAGAGCAGCTGCACTGGGTTTTTTTGGGGAGGGTTCAATGCTGAGTCCAAGAAAATATGACTATGAACCGTCTAGCCACATGGGTGTCTTCTGTTACAAGACACTGTTTATAAGAGTGCTGAAACAACATTGATTAGTAGCATGTAGCTTTTCAACTGGACTTGGGACTGATCAAGTTGAGATGGATTGAAATGATTTTTGGCCGATTCCGTGAGGATTATAATACGCATTGAAATAAAGAAAAAATGAAGTCAGTGGATAAAAACAGGACATCCATTCAATTCATAAATCATGGGGTATACAAGCATTACATATGTAAAAATATTTTTTCATAAATGCTTTGACAAAAAAGAGTTACACTGATCAGTTCTGTAATATTCTGCTCATCGCATTCCATTCTGCATCTCGTCAACAGCGTTCCATTTGTTCTGTGTGGCAGCAGAAACCATGCAGCAGGTTTTAAGCTTTGTGATTTGCAAACAGTGGTCAGACAATCAACAATCGTCTAATCCATCCACTGAGTTTTATTATTATTATCATTATTATTATTATTATTATTATTTTTAATTAGATACTTCTAGAGCACCAGTGTCTAGTGCACAAAGCATCCTAGAGCATCAGTGTCTAGTGCAGAAAGGATCAACCATTGGTGCATCAAATTTAAGCCACTTTCAGGTCAATATCCAGAAGATCAGTCAACTAAGACAGAGAGGCAGCCTACGGCGGAAGAGCCAACTGAAAAAAGGTAAGTCTTAAGTTGAGAACAAAATCCAAAGGAGACTGGGCGTAACGTAGCAGGAAGAGAATTGCAAAATTTTAGTAAAGTAATGTACTTTACTCAGTTGTGCCTAGTTAAGCTGTATATGTTGCCACTGGTTGTGTTCCTACTGCAAATTGGTGAAGGTACAAAACGTTAGCAACTTCATTTTCTGTTCCTTGGATGTGGAGGCCGTGATGCATGTACTCTGACGCAGTATTTCCCATTCAGTGTACAGTACAATCTGCTGTACTCTCGTTAATTAGTAATTAGCTGAATTTCTTTGTCTTGGAACAGTCAGTGGTGGCAATATTTCAGCTAACAGCTGGTTGCCTTGGAATTATTTTGCCAGTTGTAATTGTAATTTAAAATTTGTATAGCGCCACTTCAAGATAAACTCACCAGTCTGCGCAAACCGCAATGATGGACAAAGGACTCCTTTGTGCTGAACTTCTGTTTCTGTGCTTCTTTTGACCGGCATCTGTTATGATCTTGGTATCTATGGTGGCTGATTTATTGACTGGTAGATGGTCATGGTTGAACTAAGGTGGAGGAATGTTCTCAGTCTCTCGTGAGACTTCTGTTTGAGAGCCGTCATGTGGCAATTACTGCTGCAAGTTGGTACAAGTGCCCAAACCCATAGCCAGCTGCTGACTGCTTCACATCTGTTGCAACTATAAGGACCACTCAGGATTCTGATCTTGAAACTACATGTGTCTAAACGTAGGCAGAAAAACGGAGACATTGATGGAGAGACGTCCAAACAAACACTTAGACTCGCTCTCCCCATCTAACATTATTTCATGTTTGTGTAGTTTTTCAACATGACCGCATTTAACAAAGGATTTCTGGTTTGGCTGTGAGGTAAATGGGCTGTCCAACCTGAAATGGCAGCAGAGAATATAGGCTAAATGGAAGGAAACCATTACTTTGGGACTGGAGAGGAGAAAAGTATCCTTGATGGAGAGTGAGCTTGGAACCACGGTCCTATAATGTCCATCCTGCAAGATACAAAGGCATGTTTGCTGTTTGGCAGTTATCAGCTGCTCAAGTTAAGAGCTAACTTTGTATTCCAAACTAAACAAATTTCTGTAGCACTATTTAATGATACATGTATCTGAATAATTATATCCTTTTCTGTTCTTCTTGTTGCTCTTTATTTGGCTTGGATCAGTGGAAAAGGGTCTTTGTTACGACTTTACTTGCTTGACCAGTGATGTAGTCTAGAACGACTTGAATTTCACTGCAGCCCTGAACAACTCGCATTTAACAACTCGCATTTAACAACTCGCATTTGACAACTTGCATTTGACAACTCGCATTTGACAACTTGCATATATGAGAAAAAGTGTACCTCTGAACAACTGCATTTAATGTCAATCAAACATTCAGTAATGTTGCATGAAAATAATTTTATCTCTCCTGTTAATTGATTCATATACTGTTCTGTTTCCTTGATGGAACTTAAAAAGATCTTTAATATAAATGGGTTTGCCTCCAGGGAATATATTTACATATTATATTTAAACTTATTAAATTGGCAGCTGTGTGAAGGAAATTAAGCCACAACTGCTTGAACCATTCGTCATCAGGTAAAATCCGGTGCAGGTCAGCTATAGTATCCTCCGTGACCTTTCCCCCTTCAACTTGTGCAGGTCTTTCAGCCCATTACTGTCTCAGATTCCATCCCAGCCGGTTTTAAGGCATGGGAACAAAGTTTATGGCCAGATAACTTTCCTGCTGCAAGTATCATATTTGACCATCGATGAAATATACAGTAACCCTTTGTAACTCCAGTCGTGGAGATAATTTGTATTTCCTTTTAATATCCATGTCGTCCTAATGTAGATAAGGAGAGTTGATAAGGACACTATGCAGTTGCAAAAGAACAGAGCCCAAACGCAGTTGCCAGGAGGCCAAGTGTTTTTGCAGTTTGGATAAATGCAAGTCATAAATTTAGTGCTGTGGCAAGCTGGACAACATTAAGCCGATGTAACAGAAAATGCTTGTGCAACAGGTATAGATGCACAGCAATAAAAATGTTGTAAAAACAAATGGTGTAGAAATAAGATGAACAAATTTGAAATAAGCATTAATTAAACATAAGTATTTAGTATGACATGTGCAAGTGTTTACAACTGACCTAGCACATAGTGATTTTGAAATAAATATGGACCCGGATACCCAATAGGATATCAGGATTGTTGGTTTGTGCTGCCCATATAATGATACCACTTGCCTAATAAGGAAAGAGATAGGAGTATTT
The DNA here is from genome assembly GCA_964023275.1 of Norana najaformis. NCBI lineage: Eukaryota > Metazoa > Annelida > Clitellata > Crassiclitellata > Hormogastridae > Norana > Norana najaformis. Next base: position 30,045,843 of record OZ029921.1, read on the forward strand.
CCTCTATATATCTGGATTAATTAGCTGTTAACTGTGCCCCTTATATAAATGTGAAAGTGGACGAGGATCTGTAGTAGCTCGTTAAATTATTAGTCATTTCTGACCCTTTGATTTCTAGCAGCAAAACTGTTTTATTAGGAAACAAGGTCCTGCATTTGATACCTTATTTTATTTTATTAGATGTAAATGTAAACTGTTCTTTTTGTCTGCATCGGATGTGCTCAAACTGATTACTGTCTGTCACAAAAACATCTGTGCATTGTTCGTTTCGTTCGTTTTCATTCCACTGTCGTGCGAAATTTGTCCATAGTGACTTGATGGTACATCTGTATGGGTGCTAAATATTTTGCTACAAAAGTCAAGTGTTGAAAAAATCTTTACTATGAAATAATTTACTTATGTTGCAAAAATAAAATGTTTCTTTTCATACGTCTGGTTGACTGGAAGGTGTATAGTGTCACAATTTTAGCTAATACAGTTCATGTAGAGCAGGTATATTTGCATTTTACAAGACATATTTGTGAAATGCAAATCAAGAAGTGGGACTTCAGCAGCTTTACTGCAACTAGCTTTTGGTCATGGACTTTTTTCCATGCTTGACAGGTATTGTAATGATTCACACATTACTTACCCGTGCCTGATATACCTCTGTGGTTAAGTTCTGGGGTTGTTCGATTGTAATGATTCACACATTACTTACCCGTGCCTGATATACCTCTGTGGTTAAGTTCTGGGGTTGTTCGATTGTAATGATTCACACATTACTTACCCGTGCCTGATATACCTCTGTGGTTAAGTTCTGGGGTTGTTCGATTGTAATGATTCACACATTACTTACCCGTGCCTGATATACCTCTGTGGTTAAGTTCTGGGGTTGTTCGGCTGAACCCCAAGCAGAATGTGACATTAGCATCCTAGTTGTTGAAAGACCTTTTGTCAATTTATTACAGAGAACCAGGATTTGGTCTCCAAATATTTTTACAGAAAAGCTGATCCTAACTGCCAGGCCCCCATGACAAACCTGTCTACTGTACTTGAAGGGAATTCTGCTTCCAATGTAGGGCATGATACAGTAGAACAGGATGCTGCCTGGTTGCCAGCTATCAGGGAATCTTATAAGTATGAAAATGATTACAGATGTTGTAATGGCTGTATATCTCTGTGAACCTGGCCTCAGTGGTTGGATGGGCCTGCATCACAGGAGATTACATACACAGGCTGAGTAAGAACTACACCACTCTCGTCCCTTTGTTAACTAGCAGCGGTTGGCTAGACCCTTTTTGGTCTGGCCTGGTCTGTTTTTCCCTGCAGACGTTACTCATCAGATAGCCGGTTATCTTTCTAAGAGGAAGGAACATTCCAGGAAGGGAAACTTGATACAACCTGATGCTGATGGTGCTCTTCCTTCTCTCTTCCTCGCCCTTAGGCTGCAGGCGTAATTATGCAGTAGGATATGATGATGCTATCTCTTCTCTCTGAGTTACGTTTCTTTCTTTATATTTTTGTCCAGGTCCTTGAACAAGCTGATTCTGAGCATGTCTGAGTATCTATGCTTATATGTATGTATATAGATAGGTATTTGTGTATGTTTTCAAGTATGTATGTATGTATATATCTAGCTATCTGGATATATTTACATATATATATATATATATGTTATATCTGTGTATGTATGTATGCATGCTTATATCTGGATATTTGTATTGCACCTTTTTTGAACTTCTAAAAACACTGTGGACATGTGAACAAATTGAAACACGTGGATAAACTGATCATGTTTACGGAGTTTTTAGCTACTGTCTGCTCTAGCAGTTAAGCTCAGCTTCTGTATCACTTACAGGATGTGCTCAGCCATGGGGGACTAGATAAATATAATCTAGGGGTCCGTCAGCTGGCACCTAGATGTTGACTTGATGTACACTCTCAGATAATCTCCAATTCCCGAGGGCCACATGCTACAGGAAATTAGCAGACAAAACACTGAAACACTCTGTTATGTTCAAGAACTGGCTGGTTGAAGCTCTTCCTCCAGCAGAACCTGTCTTCATCTTATTTCAGTAATGCAACCATGCAAACAGCGATGATGCTAGAATTAAATATTGTGCTGTAGAATTGGAGAATTCTCTGCCAGCAAAAATCATACAGAAAAACAACAAATTTGTTTTTATGAGGCATATTGTTGATAATAAGAAATATATTGATGACTGAAAAATGTCTCTAGTGCTACTTCAAAGATAGTATCAGCTGATTCATGAGCCAAGCCAGGCTGTAATGGACAGATATGCCATTCCCAAGCTTGAATTTCATAATTTTTCTTCCTGTTCTCTTGAATTAACTTCATGATATCTGCTAACATGGTAGTTCCCAACTGCCACATTAGTTGCGCATGTAATTCACTGAATAGCTTGTGAGTGCATTCTGTATAGTATCTTTGGTTGCTATATTTAGGTTTCTTGGGCCGGTTTAATACTGGTAATGTAAAGTATTGCTGTGAAATCAAATATAACAATGTAACACAAACGAAATTGACAAATCTTTAATTTGGAAAGTGTGCAAAATATTACAAAATAATTCAGAACAATAATAATCTGTACAGTCACTTTTACTTTAGCCACCTGTCACAAATTCGTTTTTTGGTGTTGTACAAGTTATGCTACACTATAAAATGGAAAAAACACCTCGTAATGGCCATCTGTGTAAAATAAATTTCTTATAACTCGCACACTGAGATAACCCACAGGGTTTGTAAAATGTTACGTAACCCACATGATACACTTGAGTGACAATATGGCAAGATTACAGAAGTTATTGAAACAGCCTTTTCCTAAGTTCTTCATATTACTGGATTCTAAATATTTAATAAACAGACTTTACAACTTGAAAATACATTTATTGTTTCTTTTCTGCCAGGTGTTGATCCAACTGCCAATCAAGACGATGAAGTGACTGACAGAGAAACATTCCAAGTAGAATTCGACAAAAAGGCAGAACAATGGCGCATTCTAACAGCAGACAACAAATACTGGAGCCTTGAAGCAGCAAGCGGAATCCAGGCAATCGGAAATGCACAGTTAGTAGGCCTGTGTTTTCGCTTTTGAACTTTATTGATAAATGTCAATTTTTCCTGTGGTTACTCAGTTACTGAAGCATCCATTTAAAAATTCTACGAGGACAAGATTAAGACAAAAGTTGATTTTAACTTGCAAACTATGAAAGTCAGGGCTTCAGCTATTGGGAATGTTTGGAATTCAAAATTGTTCAGCAAAATATCTTGAAAGCTAATGAATATTTACCAGAAGTGGTTATAGAAAATTCTAATTCAGCTAAATATAAGTAAAAATGAATTACTGAAGACTGCTTTTTGCTAGCCAATCAGGGCTCATCTATTGGGCAAAACTAATAAATACTATGGAATCGGGAAAAATTAATTCTGTAAAATTGCATGTTGAAGGAAACTGACTGAGGAGATTCAGCAGAAGTAATCTTTCATGAAGCTGCGAGCTCTGCTCCACCTGTAGTCTTCAAAGACACATTTTTGCGTAGGCAAAAAGATCATATGGCTCAAAAACAAACACTAAGATATCAATCTTTCCTCTGCCCACCTTAAAATGCACTTGCTTAAATGAGTTAGATAGCCATGTTTACAGCTGTTTTATACGGTACTTAAAACAGTACAGCAGTTTTATAAGGTACTTAAAACAGTGTTACATAAATATATGTGTCTTGAGCATACAACCGACGGACTAATCAAAGCAAAACCAGTTTTACGAGAAGCACCAAATTCAAACCATTAAGAGGCGAATGCAGTTTTGGAGAGCACTCACTTCAATGACTCCATATAGGTGACTTGAAAGAAGTTTACCATACAACTAATCTGTCAGAGGCGGCTCATAAAGGCTGAAAATCTAATACTGTTTTGTTATGATGAACTACATACCATCTAAAAAAGCTTTTTTTAAATTGGATCCGGTTATTAGACACTGAATGCTAACAACCAGACGATAGTTGAAATAATGGTAATTTCTCCTTCAGGCAACGCTGGTTGGCAAACCGATTGGGTTAGAGGAGGAGATAAGACCTGCTGTCATGTGAATGCTGACCACAAGTGTCTGTTCTCGGCTTGCAGTTGCTAATTAGGCCGCATGATTTTCTGATGATCAGTCCAGTTAATATTAAGCTGCAGGTTTTAAAAAAGAAAACAGTTGCCAGTCATATGTAAACTGGTTATGTAAGCGAGACATCCTGGTTTACTGGTTTCCTGTTATGGTGGTATATTTCTTTGTTTGATATCAGAGGATGTGTTTCACGTGAAAACGATCATGCACTGTCAATCATGCATTTCCTGATTAGAGGAATGGTACGCCCCTGTAGTTGTACATGTTTGGTTGCGGTTTGTGATGCGGTTTGTGAGGCTTCTGCTCAGGGTTTTCCTTAAGGGCAGGTTTCTTTGAGATATAAAATAAATGTTCAGTTGTGTTGCCTTATGTTATCTCAATGGCTTTTTGATCTTCTGGCAGAATCATACCTTACCTAAGCTTCTGTTTTCTTATTTACATATGGTCGCTACTTGTTTCTTTGTAGTTGAACCAAATCTTCAGTTTTTGTGTTTTATCTGTTCTTGCCTTGATCTTTTAGCACTTTTATAGCAATAGGCAATACTTCAGTGTTTTACTTACTTACTACATTGTCATTCCTGTGCACATCTATCAATGCAGCATTTCCCCTCTTCTCTGTCCATTGCCAGTCTTCTCACCTTATTCCACGACATCTTCAGACATCTCAGATTATCTCTCTCTGATGGTCTGTGGCTGGCCAGTTCTATTTTGGTTTCAGTATTTTACTCCAGTTTTGCTTTCCTAGTTTTACCCCATTCAGATATGTGTCACCATAAAACTGTTGGTAAAGACTTCAGATTTCTCTTGTATAATTTTATTGTCAGATGAAATGAATATCTAAGCGGCTTCATCTGCTATGCCACTGCACAACTGTACTACTGTTTCTTGTCTAGATATAATACTCCACAGTGCTTCTGAGAGGTACTCAAAAGGCACTATATAATAAGTGTTCTGAAGCTTGCACTTATGTGTATACCGAATGGTTGGTTTTGCTAAGTGCTTTCTCTGCTGGTTCTGACATTTCATGCTTGGCATTGCTTCGAATGGTGCCGTATTATTTCAGTAACGAAAACTGCCAAAAATTGTTTTCTATCTGTTAGATATATGTTTCTATATCTGCAGAAAAATAACCCTATCAGGCAGCATTTGTCATGATTGATAAATTTCCTGAGTGCTGCTTGCACTTCATGCGATTATCCCTATTACTTGTTTAGTCATCTGGTGAGGTCCTTCAGAAAGGATGCTGTTGGTTTGTTTGGTTTGTGCATTTTTTAATTCTCTGGTCTTGTTGTTCACTGCGTCTTCTGGGTCTTTTATTTTTTAGAAGCGGTAAAGGTCTGTTCAGCCTCGAGTGGCTGAATGATGGAGCTGCGGCCATAAAGGCGTCAAATGGCAAATACCTGACGGCACGAATGAATGGAAGTCTGTATGCTGTCAGCGATGAGGTCTTGGACAAGGAACGGTTCGCGATAACCATAATCAATAAGCCGCGACTTGTCCTCAAGTGTGACTATGGATTTGTCGGCCTCAAGACACCAACAAATCCGAGATACGAGTGCAACCGGGCAACCTACGACTCCATCATACTACAGCACGCGGGTGAACTGCGTGCGGCTTATCATCTACAAAGTAAGTGATTGGATTCAACCTCCTCGGTCTGACTGCTTGCTGATTTATATACTTTGACTTAGACTAGGTAAAGTAATGGACTGTCTTATGTGTGACGTCCAACCCTTGGCTACACAAATCATCAAAGGTGCACACCTGTGTTTGTTTGATCTTTCTGATGACCGACTCGGAGACTCGGCAACAGTAATTCAACAGCTGGACGATGTTCCCTTTTGAGTTATATCCATTGAAAATGAGGTCTTGCTTATTTCACAGTTGGCTTCAGACCGCTGTATAGAGGTGGAAGCCAAAGCATTAATAAGTAGCCGATATGTCACCCTGCACTAGAAAAGCATTAGTCTTTGCATCATACAGTTCATCTGTGATCCATCTGGGACAACTTATTTCAAATGTCTTTTTCATGTGTTTGTCTAAGTTCTTTGATGTCATTCAGGTCTAACTTCTAAACCCGTCCGTTTTAAGTTGCTTACGCACCATAGCTGTTGATTTTCACACTGAGCATGATTTCATCCTTGATAGGTCCTTAAAGGCACTATATAAATCAAGTATATAAGTGTTAGGTTAACTCTGCCACTGCCATGTTTGGGTGGGGCAAGACCCAAGTCTGGATAAAGGAGGAGAGCAATGCTAATCATCGTTATGACACAACATTGTTAAAAAACAAGGGTTAGATTAATTATCAACTAAATCAGTGCCAGTTTGTACCAGATATAATTCTGTTGATTACTCAGTTGGGCAGAACATTTTCTGTGGCTGTTGGCAGGTCACAACGGAAAGTACTGGACGGTTGACGGTGATGGACATGTGACTGCTGACAGCGTGCAACCAGTACCGTTCATCCTGGAGATGAGAGGCCAGTCGAGAATGACCATCAAATGTCCAAATGGAAACTACATCGTTGGGGAACAGAATGGCATCATGGCGGCCAAAGCAAATGACCTCGAGAAGGCAACCTTCTGGGAATACTAGAACTAGCGTTCTGCAACATGACACTGCCAACATCCCAATACTCTTTACAAACTGTATGCATGTGCGTGCACCAATTTGTTTGCATCCTGCACATGAAAATCCTGATATTTTCATCTTTTATAAGAGACGGAAACAGTTAGTAATTGGTTGTTAGGGACACAATGCTTCTGAAACTAATTTCCAACGTTTATGTTTTTGATGCCTGCTATTATTGCAAAATATACACCTGCCTAGCTGCTTTACGATATCAGCAACAAGTTATTTACAGGGCATCCTGAACATATTTAAATAATTTGTATTTTCTGGATATTGCTTTTTTGTTTACAATCGCTTGTAAGTCATCAGTCTAACCACAAAGCTGTCTTTTCTAGCTCCAGTACAGTCATTAAACAGATAATAGGATATTTCAATGGCTCTTGTTTTTGGTCACAATGTTTTCTATGTTTGTCTGAAGATGTTACGTCAGTGAACGTGTTGACTTAATTAAGTGGAAGTTTAACTGCAGGTTGCATTGTCGTAGTATTATAAACAGGATCTGTTGCTTTCATATATAAAATGCTTCAAAAAGTCTTCAGTTTACTTTATTCTTAGTGTATTGTTTGCTTTGCTATAATTACCAACGTTGAGAAGGTTCTCACTAGAAAACTTTCTCAGTGTTGATATAACCTCAGTTTTGACGTTCAGGATATCAATTCTCAAGCCGCTGATCTTGATTCTGCTTATCATAAATTCTCTACAATACATGTCATCTCAGTTCAGCATGTCAGTATTATTCTCTTCACTCAACACATATCCGTTCAACATTAATTCACTTCTCTGATTTGGGTTCAGCACACGATTAATTCTCTTTACTACGGCGTCATCTCGCTTCAACACATGACTGCGCATCTCATCTCACGACTTCTAGTTCTACCCTTTTCGGATGACTCTTAAATGGCGGAGTCTTTTGACTCTTTACTGTGATCTACTACTTCCAGAAGATGAAAAACTACTCAGAAATCAAGTTAGAACAAGACGTAACTTAAAATTGGTTTACACTGATATAAACAACATTTTAAATAACCGTAATAAACCTCACCAGCAACAAACGGAAGTTGCGAAAACTGTACCGCAGCGATTGTTGCACTGAGCTCATAGACATCATGTATATTAATTAGACTGCTGAACGCTTGGGTCTGGCCGAGCTGCAACTGACGCAAAGACATTCAGGGAATTGTGGGTAAACATCTGGCAGAAAGTAACTGAATGCTCATTACCGTTTTAAGTTTAAAGAATAAATTTAGCAACCTCATCCCCTTTATTTTAAACTTATAATTTATTAAGCAGGTCTACTGTAACTATAACAAGTTCACTAGCGTGAATTATTGTACTTAATGTACAAGTTTGATTGTCGAAAGCGAAATATTGCTTGAGGTTCGGCACAGTTCTAGAAGGCCACTAACTTCATTGCCCTACATCTTCGCGAGGATGCCGGTTCGCGTACCGACTGTGGGATGGCTATAGGGTAACAGATTTGGATCTCAGGCTACCACGGCCGTACAACCCTTAAATGGCGTGTAACCATTCAAACGGGCAGCGGTGGTGACGGATCTCCCCTATAAATTCTCTCAAAATGAATATCAGAGTTGAATCAATACTATAGACAAATGTATACATTTTGCTGTGTGTGTTTCTTAAATTTGGTCACTTCATGCCTTGAGGTGAAATGAGCCAGACCTATACATAATGTCATAGGTAAGAATTACTGCATACAATGCTGACACTTTAGTTTGCTGTTTTGGTTATCCTAAAATCAAAATTTAAGGACTTTAATTAAATCACAAGTGTTTTCTGACTGTTTCTTTGATCATAACAGCAGTTTTAATCACAAGCAACAAAAATCAAGTTAATAGAAATTCTGAACTTCTTGATACCAACTTATATATACATGTACATACACAACATTAATTTGCAAAGATAACAAACATGAAAAAGGAATCTCAGAAAGCTATAATTATACACGTTCTATACAAAAGCTGAAAACACGGACAAACAGTGACTCAAAGGCAAAGAACTTCTGGGTAAGCCGAACGAGCTGGCATTAAACATTTAAGAATACTAGCCCTTCAAACAACCAGACGTGAAAGAATGACATAAAATTTTACTGGTGAGCAAATAATACATTCTTATTGCTGTTAAATCTAAGATTTTTTCCTCTTAATTTATCTGAAAAAATTTTACCCATAGCATAAAAACGAATGTTCACATATTCATTGACGACTAAACGTACAAGATTGATAATATGGCTTTCAAAAACATCAAGTACACATGAATGATCATCAGCTGTATCCAAGAACAAATGAGAATGCTGTATTCTTTCCAAAACTGCAACCTGCAAAGCAAGGCGCAAATTCCGTTGCTTTGGAACCGAATTACCTGCTCAGCCACACACAAAACGAATACAACGTTCAGTAACATTACATACAGTTACAACTGACTGGCTGGGATACAACAAACCACCAGCATTTTTGCGATTAATCAGTTTGCAGTTCTCCACAATTTTGGAACTACAAATTAAGGATGATTTGCACCCTGCACATGCAAGTATCTTACACAGTTTGCGAGAAACATATCCAGCTACATAGGTCACAATGTTTTCACTGAACTCAGACAATTGAATTTGATTCGGAGTGACACCATAGTCATGATCACTGATATTATTGTCACTTTGGGCCAAACCACATCGTTTTAAAATCTCTGCAGTAGTCACGCAGGCCTCACGGTTTTCAACAACCGCAACTGATGGCAGAAGAACCAAATCCTCCTGAGCAACCACGTTACCAGTGCTCTTGGCTTTGAGGTCATGCTTCATGAGCAGCTGCCTATAAGCAGCTTGAAACTGACCTGCTGTGGGATTGTTGTTCCATCGCCCACGAGAGCGAACAACATTGAACAACAGCTCAATGTGATCCTGACTTAAACGATATGTAGCCAAATATGCCAAAACACCTGTTGACACAAACTCGTCAAACAAGGCAATAACACTATTTATTGTAATTAAAAAGCCCAGGACTGCTGTCTTTCTCATGGTCTGATGAAGTGGGAGTCCAAAAAGTTTGAGAGTAGACAAATAAACAACTGTCTGTAACAGAAAAGGTCGCCAAAACTGCTCATTGTCACGTCTTAATACAGACTTAAATTCTTTTTCAAACTTATTCTTTGAGTTAAGAATATCAAAAAGCCTGTCAATAACTCGAATAAAGGACACAGTTGGAGCGACATCAGCAAACTGAGGCAAATTTAGATCCTCACCTACGAATTCTAGTGCATTTGCCACTGATCTGCTCAAGCACTGTGCAGCCAGACTGACTTTCAATTTTTGTTGGTACCACTCAATATGGCTCCTTTTCAGTTTGTTTGCTGCTTTCAAACCTTCTCTATCTTGAAGCTCGTAAAGATCTTTTATATGCTGCCATCTAATTTGCTTATTATTTTGGTCTGTCAAAATGCCTTTCTCTGCCAATGTATTACGCATCAGTTTCAACATGTGTGCAGCATCAAAAATAATATGAACTTTCCAGGAGCAATTGGCAGGATGAATAAAATATGACTTCATGTTATCAACTGTTAATTGAGCACCAAGTTTTGAACCAACAGCAAAATTAGTAGTTGGTCCATCACAAATTAATGCAACAATTCTGACATTAACTGCATGAAGTCTGTTAATGGCTTCCAGAACAAGATTTGATTTTACATCAGCTGCCAGTCCATCAACAAGAAAGTATGCTACTGGCATCTTCCATGCAGCATTTAATGGTACAACAATGAACATTAGAACATCAGTGGCTACAGGTATACTGTCATCATCAATTCCTGTACCCAAATCAACAAAGCCCACATTCTCCTTGCCATTCCACCGGACGTGCTTACGGATTGACATTTCATCGAAAATGAGGCTGCAGAGTAGCGGACCACGTGACAACGAACTCTGACGACGAAGGCACTAGACACAGAAATGATACATGCATTCTTTAATCAAAATGTAACCACTCACACCTCATATAATCCCCTTCAAATCTTACTCAACTGATCACATTTCAAACTGTAAAACTTCTTGAAGACTCACTTTGTGAATGGCAGGTTATTTTTAACCTCTTTAGGTGAATTGTTTAACGTGCATGCTATAAATATTTAATTATTCTGAATGCTATCTCTTTTCCTAAATACCAAATTTAGGGGATGACATCACTCACCATGGCTCCTTTTCAGTTTGTTTGCTGCTTGTCTGCATTTGGCATTACATTTGATATTACATTTGGCATTATCACCCATCTGTTTACATTTGTTTATGGAGTACTAAGGCCCAGCTTAGGCTACCTTGTTGATCCTGCACAGCAAACTCTGGGTGGGTACTTTGATACTACTGTGTCCAGCAAAGGGACTCCAATAAGACTCAATGCAGTACAGACTGTCTGTTGGCTGAGTGAAGTTGGTTCTAAAGGCACAGGCTGTACTGAAATAACTGTAAATACCAAAACCAAATGTGAACATCCCCATTGGCATAACCCCCTTTTTGCATTAGTCTGCATTAGTCTTCTCCTCTGTGTACATGTCCTTAATGGATGTCCCTTATTAGAGTTAAGAAACAAACCTCAAATGCTTCAGCTGTAAACCCCGGACGTCCATCCACTGCAGTATGCCAAGCTCGAATTGTGGAAGGGTGTGGAAGTGCTTTGCGAAAAGAGCGACGAACGAAATCATAAGCCTTTGCACTGTAAAAATGCAAAGTCATGGCAAAAGATCGCAAGGAATCACTGTATGGTTCTTGAACCGAAGAGTACAGCTTCCGTCTTAACATCTCGCACGGAATCTGCCCAAAGCAACGCTCAATCAGGTCTACAGAAGAGGCGTTAATGTCAGTCCGTAATCTGAGTTCCTTTATTATGTCCTTCATAGTTTGCAAATTCATTTCTTTTCGCACTAATCTGCGGCGAGCAACCAGGAGTTTCTTAGCTATAAAAACCCTTTGCTGCGTTTCCTTTTCTAGAAGGGCCTCATACTTCCTTTTGATGCTACGAGGACTCGAGGTAAGCATGTAGCTGTGATCAGTCATAGAAACTGAACTATCAGGATGTTTTCTTGACATACCAGAAGTTGATGGAGGCATCATACATTCGAGACCAGCACCTGAGACTGTAGTCGCAGCTGGAGATACAGTGTTTCTCAGAAGAACACGACGACATTGTATCTCCTTCTTTAAATGGGCAGGAAACTTGAATATTTCTGGAACTGCATCCTCTCTTAGCCTCATTTGGGACTTATAGATTCGGAAGCTGGAAGACGAGAAATGCTCCGAACAGATGAAGTCTGTTGATTTCGGTTGCCATTTCTCACGTCTTATTGCAGCCAGCCATTGTTTGGTTAATTCTTTGTTTCTTAATGGAAATCTACCAAAACAAAATAAGGTCAGTGAAAAATACAGATGTTTCGGTCATACTATTATTATGATTGTAATCGTAATCTCCACATTTCTACAACACCCAACGAAAGCTAAGTCGCGGGAACCCGCTTATTCACAGGTGTTCAGTCATAACAAAATCGATAGGCAAGCCGGGTTCGGCTCCAGGTTAAGATCCAAGAGTCCTAGTCTGAAGAGTCTTCGTCGCGCGTGTTCTGAGAAACACTGTGTCACCAGCTGTGACTAGTTCTAGGCAGGCAGCCAGGCAGCTAGGCAGTCAGACGGCTACAGTGGGTGGCGTTTAGAATTGGATCTGTAGGATACAAAAGGAGAAGAGGAATCAGGATAGAATCTGCGTAAAAGGAGTGTTTTCTGTGTTACATTATTGTTATATTATCTGTATTATATACCAAAAGTTGTGAAACTAATAAATGTCAGTAATTCGTTCTGTGATGCGCAAGATAAAACTGAGCGAACGCGATGAAATTTTGATAACACGTGCACACAGCAATGCATCGAAAAGTTGCTTACCTATAAAATCGAACTTCAGAACCCCTCGCGTATCGATTGGTGCAGTTATACGCACAACAGGATGCTACCATTGTAAATATCGGTATTAAACGATGATAATAATAATTCCTACAAATCCTTGTTTCGCAAAACAGACCTTTCTGCCAGATGTATGGCGGCCAACGCAAACCGGAAGTTTGGTCAAAGCTGTATCATTGAATCAGCAGTCTAATTAATATTCAAGATGTCTATGACTGAGCTGCTGGTGATCGACAAAATGATGACAAAGGCGATTTTATGAGCGTGTAATCGGCAGATGTCATCTACTTGCCGACGTCACACCCATATTCATTCTGCCGGCTTGCCCATAAGGGACCCGTATGCCCAAATGGACCCCATTAAATGTTTATGGGTATGCGGGCTAGGCATACGCTCGAACCAAAGTGCCTATTGGCTCAAGCTCGTCTGAACTCTTGCCATAGTCGTTTAATTGGAAAAAGTTCTGGAACTAGAAGATGTATCTTCTGGTTCATTGACAGTCATTTCGTGGGTCCGCATTTGACCGTTACTGGTCACCAGTGGCACACTTTGGACCCAATAAATGTGGTTGTCTGGGTTGAGAAGAGGCCCAAAAGGTAGTCCCGAATGCATTAGGGTGGCAGTCTGTCGGTAAGAGTATTTATAGCCTACTTGAACTATAGCTAGCTATTTTGGCTGTTCGGGGCATAGAGCATTACGAACCCACTTGAAACAGAATATACAGTACTCCGAGTCGAGCCCGACCCACATTCCAAGCAGTAGTGGAACGCGGCCCATGGAACATTACCGAAATACAGTGATGTAACTGTAAATCTCAGAAATTTCTCAGCGCCACACAAAAGCCGCGTCAGGGAGACTAGCTTATTCACCGAAGGATTTATTTCAAACTGAGACTTAAGTCCGTAAATCATTGAACTGGCCAACCGCAGTACTTAAAAATCAGCCCTCGTTTCCCAGACATGGTTATTCCAGTAAGTTATCTGACTGCCTTTCTCTGGTGATACCTAATACTATAACTGTTCTTGGTGAAAGGACATTTTTGGTTCCTGGACCTAGATGTTGGAACTCTCCCAGTATCTGTTAGTTCTGCTCAGTCGTTGATCATTTCATTCTCAACTCAATACATAAATGGCGTGTAGCGGTGGTGAAGGATCTCACCCGTGCGCGGGTGGAGGCCATATGGTCGCTATAGAAAAACGTGTACAATTTACAATTTAATTAACCTTTTTCATTTGCTTATCCACCATAGGCTGCCGCTCTGTTTTATTGAACTGACCTGGATTTTGACATAATTTGCGGCTTGGTTTTGGTGAGCCATAGACACGGGCGCGATACAATTAATTAATTAATTAATAATGGCAATGATGATGATGATGATGATGATGATGATGATGATGATGATGATGATGATGATGATGATGATGATGATGATGATGATGATGATGATATCACTCATACTTGAAGGAGAGACCATTTTAACGATCAACAATCTTAATCTGAGAGTGATAAAGCTCGGTAATGTGCAGCGAAGCAACAAACATAAAGCAAGGCATAATTATAGGAAACTATTTCATAGCTCTATGTTCCCGGCCCTCGGATGTTTCTCTACAACTGTGTTAATGGTAGTGAGGAAGTCGGAATTATAGGGTAGTTGGTCGGTAGGCATGAATGATTTTAGTGTATACTTCGAAGATCAGAAGTTGTAATCTTCAGTAAGTTCTCGTCCATCAAAAAGGTGATATAGTTGTTCTTATTAAAAACTCAACTGAATTTCTAAATGTGCGAATAAGATTTTTTATTAATGACATTTCTCGTAGTGCTGAAAAGGATACACCTAGTAAGTGCTGTCAAAATGGTCGTCCAGGTTAATCGTAAGCTAATCGTAAACCGTCTTTTGTCAGTTTCAGTACGTGACAAATTTTAGGTAAAAAGCTGAAAGTGCCATATTTTGGTAAATATTAAATTTGCGGAACACGCTAGTTCCAGTAATCTTTAGCTTTCCGCCGCCAAATCAATATCAACAAGTAAGATTGTTGCCCGTAGGGGACAGAAAAGAAGAAAAGAACAAGTCACGAGTGGCAAGCACAATTATGGATGCAGAGCCCTACCAACAGATTTCCAACTAGAGTTTAAAGATGATGGCATGTTCCGAGTTCCTGAAGCAAGTAGTATCGAGGATGACGAATGACGATAGGTGATGTGGTACGCCGCCGATGGCTCACGGTTGTCTCACCGTCCAGCAGCTCTCGTATAGAAGACGACGTAGCGTACGGATATTCTTAGAACTGACGGCTGGCATTTGTCGCCTGCCGGCCTGTAGGTAGTTAAGCCTTCCCGTGCTTGACAATATGTAGGTGGACCATTCAAGTCACAGAAGGACACAGTAACATGTATAACATGCAAAAAACCGTCTGAAACACAGTAAATTTGCGTGAAAAACGAAAAATAATGCTGACTCGGAGACTTCGTAACAGTGGAAGTCCAAACTGCCAGAATTTTCAAGCAAATTTCACATTTAGACGATATAATCTGTCAAATTGACATAAAGACAGCCAACGACCGATATATTCGGGGACATGCACAGAAGCAGTCTTCTACCTCCAGCAGACCAGAGGTTCCAGTTTCAGAAGCACAGTTTTCAGCTTTCCTGAGAAGCAATGTTTTGTAATGCAGTTTGGTTACTGACGGTGTAAGAGGCATACTAGAAATTCTGTTTTTATAGTTGTATTGGTATTGGCCCACAGTGAACCAAAGTGTACAATTGTTGGGGCTTACAGCATAAAAACTGAAGCAAAAGAAAAATAGAGAAAAGAGGCAATAGTTTTATATATTTTATGTATAGACCCCAACAAGTTTCTCTTGTTCCTAAAGAGAACACTGCTTTAGAAGAAACTATAATTTGCTGTATCTTAGAGTAGTAGGGCTAGCAGTATCGAAATGACTGAATGGAGCTGTCGGTGCAGAATGTTATTCTAAGCACTTAGCTAGATCGCTTCTACTTCCACGTGCATTGAAATTTGACATTGAGGTGATTGATACTGCCATATTTCTGCTGCTCTTTTGAGCTTCTTCACCAGTGTCTTTGGTCCACTGCTTCGTTACCTTCTGAATCGTAATCGTAATCCCAAGATTTCTACAGCACCCAATGAAAGCCGCGCCGCGGGGACCAGCTTATTCACAGGCGCTCAGTCAAAACAAAATCGATAGGCAAAGGCTGACAGTTTGTCACTGCTCTACCTCATGTGAATGGTGATTGTCTGTTTGCCATTTTATGATCTCACCATGAAATTAGGTGAGGATTATGAACTATAAATGTTATATAATAGCAAATCTTGGATAATTTTTATGAAAATTGCTCAGATTTTTAGATCTCTGCAACAAGATGAAGGTAGGTGTTGTTCACCAGACACGGATTTGCCAAGCACGGATCCACAGATCACATCCTTTTTACAAAAGGACCAAAAAGCAATTCCACAGAGGTTTGTGCAAACACTGGAATTTACTTCTGATGTGGTAAAAGCTTTTACATCATTCAGCGACTTCATCTGCTCCCTATCCTATCTCATATTCAGTTTAAACTATTGTCTCTGGTAATTAGAGCTTGCGTTGGACAGGCTCCAAAATATCTTTGTGATCTTATTCGGCCTCCACACTCAAGTACCTCATCCCATCCTCTACATTCTCTAGGTCGTTTGTATCTATTTGTTCCTCGTGTTAAGTCCTCGCTTGCGCAGCAGAGGGCTTTTGCTGTTGTTGGTCCATCTCTATGGAATGGACTTCCGCTATTGTTTTGTGCAAGGGTCACTGTTGGTGATATAGGTCAGTCAACTCATTGTTTAAAGACTTTCTTATTTCCCTGGGGTTCTCGTGCTGGAAGCATCTCTGAGTAGTTTGTTCTGTAAGAAGCACTACATCATTTATCAAATACAAATACACACAATACTGATCTGTTTGGATCCTGTTAAAGTAAATCCTATTAAACCATAGTAAGTCTATTATTTTCTAAGGTTTTTGTGCAATAACTGCATTTTAGCCAAAAGATGCAGCTACATCTTAAAGCATTATGTAATGTAAAGTGTAACTTAAAAAGATATTGCTGAGAATAGTTCCTTTCATGTGACTTCATGAAGTGAGTCAAGGAGTCTTTTAAAGCGTTTCTAACTGTTAACCAGAAATTAAGTAAATAGCAAATGGTTATCATTATGATTGATAAACCACAATAAATCAGAGTATTGTTTTTTAGATGGAGTACAAAACATCGAAGCCATTGGTGGTCATTTGGTTCGACTGATGATGGCTAAATTTCACTACATTTTATTAAGTGATAACTGTGATGTTCCTGAAACAAACATAAGAGAAATGAAACAGGTTTAGTTTTCTGTTGTTTCTAGTGGCCGTTTCCATTTTCTTTTCTTATTAGGACTCGTTTTATTGAGCAGAAATGTGCATTTATTAGAAGTATATCGCTTTAGATGTGTCCAATTTCCCAATACAGTTTCCACAAGTAGCCATTCTGGCTGCTTAGTGCCTATTTATTGTTAATTATCATTTATTTATTATTATTTATAAATAACTTCTGTCATGCCAGTGCCTAATGCACAAGAATTGGCAGTGTTTGGATATACAAGCAGAGTAGTCGTTCTGAAGCGTGACTGCTGTTGTTCACTGAGCTGCAAAATGTTACGACATATTTTTTTGGATAATTGCATTTTAATTATGGATGCTGTGTCTATAGGTTCTTGGCATTTGTCAGTCTTCTTGTTTCAGACATTGCCTAAATATGCCCAAGCAGCTTGCAAGAGAATTGCATTTTTGGCTATTCCATTGGATGTTATAAACTGATTTTATTTGTTGCCTAAGAACTACAAGTTATTTGGATGATAGCAGACCGAACAACTGTTTTGTAATAGCTTCTTTATTGGTGGATTTTATTAATATTGTGTGTACAGGTAGTAATTATCAGCAGCAGTTGTTGATGTACCAATGTTTTCATTTGGAAGTATACATTTGGTTTTCATCGTTTCATTGGAAGTATTTATTGATCTGTTTTGTTTACCTCTGTCGCATTTGAGGATTATATTTGAGGATTATATTTGAGGATTATATTGAGGAATATATTTCTTGCACAAGTTTTATCAGTTGCTGCAGTGTTCTTGCATTTTGTTTTGCAGTCCACATTTCTTCATGTCATAAGCTGTTGAACACTTTTATGCTGTCTGTGAAATTGAAGAAGACTTTCTGGTAGTGTTCAACTATTCATTGTGCCTTGTCTTGGTCTGAACAAGGCTTGTTCTTTTTCTAGAACCCTCTCTCACTATACACTGTTTCATTCATTGTGTAGTTTGACTAAAATTTGAATTTAATGTGTGCTCATTACTTCCAGTTATAATTTATATTACACAAAAATGAGTGAAATTATTAAAGAATGTTTTCTGTTCAGCTATTTCAGAAACTGAGGCATCTACATCCAGGACATTGGTCCTGTAAACAATCAGCTGTCGATCATCATCATCAGTGTCGAACTCTTGATGACGTCTGTTTTACCCTGCACTGGCATCGACGATTGAAGAGCTGACTTGAACAGGCCAAGCCAGGTGTCTCCTGGCTCTTGAAACAGTCCCTTTGTGACCTTAGTTACCTTCTGTTCAGAATGAATCTTTCACAGTACTGTGACGTTTGCAGTGACGTCAGCGACCTGATGTGGCAGCTTGACAAGTCATCAGCCGCTGATGAACTGCTGAGTCGGTTACAGGCCATCCACATCCGTCTTGCACCAGCAGGTGGAAGCCTCAAAGAGATCTGTGACCATGTGCAGGGGTTGGACCTAGCTTTGGATGTAGATGCTTTTATTGTGTGTTTGCAAAAGATCTCTGCACTCAAATTTTCAGATGGCGGAGCGTGTTATTCTGAAACTGTTGTTGATAACGCACATGAGCTGTTTAATCGTTTGACTATAAATGATTTTGAGGTTGACACTAATTTATTAGCAGACAACGTTTTAAAAATGAGTCTAGGTTCACTAGGATGGACTTTGAATCAGTGAACACAATGAGAGTTTAACATGTCGCCTTTCTGTATTTACGACTGCATTGTGTGAATGCGTTGTAAAACAAACTACATTATCCAGAAGACTGAAAAACTTACTGGTAGTTGCAGGATTAGATTTGTTAACTTTTGGCTCAGTGATGTGGGTTTCCACATCATAATGAAAAATTAATACCAAAAGAACGTTTTAAAAAGTTTAGTCATGAAGGAAGGAAGCATTGAAGGAGAATGATACAGATATTTCAACTGTCTTGTTGTAATTAATTTTTCATTATGCTGTGATAACTTACAACTCCATAAACACTGGCCCAGCAATCTGGAGACAAAACGTTTGTGTGGCACTGAGAAATTGCATAAACATACACAGACTGCCAGACTACTCGAGTGCATCTTCATTCCACAGATTTTGGCCTGTAAATGACAAGTTATTTATTGGACTAGTGTCTTTATGACTCTACGCTTAATGGCGAACACGGCTCATCCAAACAGTTTGACCCCACAGCCTGCGCGTTATTTTGAGCTTAAACGTCAGGATAATTCTAACTTTCCAGGGCAGTTTAAATCTGACCTTGTGCGTTGAGGGTTTGATTGCCCTAGTAGAGACCCGTATGGCAAATCCAACCAATGAATCTCGAGTTGAAACTTGGATGCAACAGAAATGGCATCCATATTTACAAAACCTGCACATACCTAAACAGGTGTGACTTCACAATAGCTGGAAGGTTATAACATCATTTTGACAGCATTTGAGAGCCAGCTTGACAGTGACCAGTCTCTCACAAACATTACAGTAGCTGTGATAAACATTTGGATTCACATGTCATAAGTAATTACATCTGGCTCACATCTCAAAATGTACTTACATCTGGCTTTATCGTTTCTCAGCATAACTGTCTTGTGCATGTATCCCTTCTGAAACAAGTACTTTTATTTCCCCACTAAGACTGCCTATTGGAATTACTTATGAAGATCAGACACTGACACTATAAACACCTGCTTTCTTCTCATTTCAAAATACAGCTAATAAAATTGCCTGACATTCAACTGATACATTTTGTGTTTGTAAACACTGACCATTAGATCCACTTGTTTGAAATGTTGAATTAGCAAGAGGCTAAGCATCTCCAGGTGCACAATATGGTTACAATTTCATTGCTACTGATTAGTAATTAGAATACACAAAATCCATTTACATTACATGTTGCAATGGCAAACTACCACGGTTTTCTACTGAAAATTTTCTTATTTACGTAAATGCATAAACTGCAGGCTTCACATCTCTAGTTCACGTCACAGAAAAAATTCTCATTTACATAAATATCATATCATATCTCTTGCTCGCGTAAAAGCTCGCCCAATAAGTCAAGTACAAAGCTGGCAGAGGTTCATTACTTTTGTATAGGGCAACTTGGACAGACATTCAAGATGGACTACAGAAAGTTCTGTCACCCTTTCCACTGAATTTAAAACAAGCCAAGTTAAAAGAGTTTCAGTAGTTGCACAAAGCCAACAGCTGCACAAACATTACTGGAAACCAACGTATTACATAATGTGCACCATTCCTTGCTGAAGTACAAAAGCAGTATGTGCGGTACATTGTACCCATTTTACAAACCCCGAGGAACAGCAATTACGTGGATTCAACACCAAGACACAGCAATCCAAACTGAGCCACCTGCCGGCTGTTAACTTAATAACCAAGGGCTAGGACTATGAACTTCTATGACCATGGCCAATCTGTTTTTGAAAGGTCTTTAAAAAGTGCTATATAAAAGCTGAGATACAGTTAAGGTAATACGTACTTAAGAGTTGCTAGACTAAGTACCTGGTAGGTAGTTTATTGGGTAAGAAATGTCACTAAAATATTAAAACAATCAACAAATGCTCAAACTGCTAAAATAAGAATTAAAATGGAAAACATTTCCATTTGCAGCCCAACAAACTTTGAAAATAATTTTGGACTTGTCTAGCCGTGTTTTCACTTGATTTTTGTTTCCTTTAGGCTGCAGAAGTAAAAAAGGTTTCAGAAACTCAAATAACAGTTGGCTAACAAACAAATTTCAACTAATAAAATTGAACACGGTAGAGCAAAAAGAACAGAACCTGAAATTATGCAGATATACCAGCCATCTAAAAAGCTCAAATTATAAGTAAGATTATGAATATTATTATGATTATGAATACAATAATAGCTTTCAATACTTAACAAAGAAACTGAACTGCCTCAAACATTTTTCATCAGTGTTCTACTGATGTCTGAAGCAGCCAGTGGTCAATTGGAAATAAATTTAATGCATTCATATACTTATCAAAGCCAGTTTCACTGACTTGGTCGGTAACATCCTTCAAGGCAGGATCCACCTGTTCTTCCTTTCCACTAGTACTTTGATCCAGGTGGTTGCTGATTTCATCACTTGGCGACGGTGGCGACAAAGGTGATAATGGTAAATTTTCTTGGCTTGACAGCAGCCAATGGCTAGTTGGAAGCTGAGATGTTTTTATGATGTAATCCGAGAAGAACGTCTTGCCATTGTCTGGCGTGGATTCCTGCTCAGCGTTTGGTAGCAGCCAAGACTTGGAAGCCAACTTCAGCATATAGCTCTCCAGCAAACCCTCCTCCGGTGCCTTTGACTCGGCATCAGAATTTAGTGATACCTTTCTAGGATCGTTGATTGATTCAGCTTCCCTCTCATTTGCCAGCCAGACAAGATTGGCAATTCTTTTGGCATAGTTCTCAATTATTCCAGATCCATTCTCATTGCCAGATTCCAGTACTGGTTCCTTAGAGAGACCGTGAGATGAACTTAACCAGGGCAACAGATCTGCATTCTTGGCATAATTCTCCATCAGATCACTTCCTCTTTCCGACTCCAGCTTTGGACTTTCAGCAGAAGATGCCAACCAGAAATCCAGAGTCATAGCTGCCATCTTCTTGATGTAGCTCTCCAGAACATTCTCTTTTGTGTCACAACTTGGCTTGAAGACAAAAGGTTCAAATGTAGGTTGAGCATCCATCATCCTCGTCTTTGGAAGACGTACCTCCCCGTCAATCAACCAGTCCTGAAGACGTGGAGACAGAAATGAAAACATCGAACTTTGAATGCCTTCATTCTTTGTTCCAACTTTATCAGCATGTTGTAATATCCAAGGCCTCAAATGAGTTTTATCTGATGGCAACTTAGGCTAACAAAATCAAACAATTTTAGAATTTTAGTGCTCAGTTAAAGGTTTACTGCTAAAATAGCCTACAGTCGAAAGGCATGATTTAGAAGAAACTGACATTTAATTTCTCTGCCTCTGTGCTGTGCATCTATTAGCTTCTCACTGCACTGTGATACAGCATTTTTCAAAACTAAAATTCTTATTTTGAGCAAGTTCTATTGCAAGCTGCATCTTACATGATTTCAATCTCATTCTTAAATGGCATAATTTGTAGAAGAATGTGCATGGAACACAACAAAATATTTAGAAGGGTTAGAAGTCATAGTTCTAATGAAAAAGTAAAGCAAGCGAAAAGTGTCTAGTGTAGACAAATTACAACTGAAAAGCATATGTGCAGAGCAGTTAGAACATCCAACAATGCATCTACCAGTAATAAAACTTACAGCTTCAGTGACTGATCCAGAAAGCAGAGATGATTCACTAGCAGAAGTCACGATTCCTTTTCCTTTATTGCCTAGTAAAATAATAAATATTAAAGCTATGAATCACGTAACATAATATTTTAACAGTATCATATAAAATGTTTTCATAAAACTTGCATTCAAGCTTGTGTTAAGCCATTTTTTTGTTTTCAACACATTGCTCAGTAAAAGCTGACATATAAACAAGCTAATTCATTAAGTTTAAATAAGCACAAAAAACAGAAGATCGCAGCCCCTTAACCTAATCTCGAGGGACAGCTATGGGTATCACTTCATCTGCTCAACCTCAGCATATGAGCGCATATTGGACAGAGCGCTCAGATTGTAACGCGGAGAGTACGGGTTCAAGCCTTCTCCTCGACGGTTACTGTGTAGGGACCTTGAGCAAGTTCTTAACTCACAATTCCTTGGTGCCATCGATTGATGCTAGGTCATTAGATAGTGGTGCCTAATAAATAAATAAATAAAAATAGCTAGTCCCCTCCCTTACCATAAAGCTTCCCACCAGCAGTGGACAGTCGATGTACTCGTTTGTACCTGATTTCACCAGCAGTGCAAGTGAAACAGAAATTTTAAATATCTTTCTCTCCTGATGAGAATTGAACCACAAACCTCTTGGATGTCAGTGGAGCATGTTAACCATTAGGCCATGAAAAGAACGCAACACAAACCAAAAATCTTACCATATTTTGAGGTAAGTTGAGAAGTCATGATTTCATCATCTTCTTCTTCCATCTTGATTTCCTGCATCCACTGACTTATTGTGCAAGCAGTGGTTGGCTTTTTCCGATCAGTAGCTATCGTGGCCGATTTGGATTTTGAACCAAATGCAGGCTGACCTGAGTTTCCTAACAAGTTCTTTGCACCTCTGTCACTTGGAAGGTGAGTAGGAGAAACCCAGCTGGGTATGTTTGTTGACAGCTTCGGGATGTTGAAAATAATCTGAAACATTAAGCAATGAATTCATATGATTCATAAAGTCAAGAAAGGTTCAGGAGCATCAACCAAGAGCTTCCAGGCTTAGCAAATCCTTTTCACACCAACATCTTATGTGCAACACAAGGCTTGCAATATAGAATAGCAGTTCTCAGTAGAAGCACAACTAAAGCAAGTGCTGCAACTAAATGTCTGCTACAGGATCAGAAACCAGCTGAAATAAATAAATTTTGGTCGTATACTTTCTTCAATCAACAAGAGTAACACCTTATGTCAGTGTGAGTTATGAGAACTAACTGATACTGAACTGGCATCTAATAATTTGCACAAAGCTTGCACATGTATCAGATGCTTGCTAGAAGGTCAGCCAAGTTCTCAAGACACTCACGCTTTTGCCGTGTTTTTTCTCGTGAATTTCATGGACTGTCTTGTAGAAAACGTGATGTTCGTCATCTTCGTAGTCTTCAAATGGTTTTGGAAGACTTGAAGAGCGCACGTGAGGGCTGGCAAAAGCCTCCAGCGGAAGACCTTTGGAGTCAACTCGTCCAAAATCGTGCACCGCCTGGCGTAAACTGGCCATGTCAGCACGGAAACAGATGTGTGGTGACTCAACCGGATGCTTCCCAAGTGAATCAATTCTACCATTCAGAATAGAAAACATTATTCTCTACACTCAAGTACACAGATAAGCAGTGCTTACCTTAATCTGAAAATTGCAAAAACGTTTATGTTAAAAATGAGCAAGCCCAAGTCCAATATGTGAAAGCAAAAGCAACTATGGTTAACCTGCGACTTTCTGTTGAAACTGCTAATGTTGTCATTATTTGATTATATCCTAAACCAAACTACCTGGTAAATGCACTGGGCCTGGTCTAGCAGTTGCGTCACACTGGTAATATTATTTGCAACTGAACATCTTAGCAAATAATGCATTAAAATAAGCTCTAATAAACAAGGCAACTATCAAAGTTTTTTACACAAGGTATCAATCAGTCCCCTAGCAGGCAAGGTAAATAGCTGTGCTCACATTGTCCAGGGCCAGAAATGGGTCACTATGCCTGGTAATTTAGTAATACCACATTGCGGGGTGGCATAGTGGAAGGACGACTACTAACTATATAACCCACTGTTCTGATTTTGTGACCCGATCGCAAGACTCTTTTTAGAGGCAATGGTCTATTTTACCCACAGTTGGTTGCCCCTTGTGTGCTAACAGGGTAGACAGTGAAGCTGGATATTAAAAAAATTTTTAAGCAAGTCTTGTTTTACAAAACTGATAAGATATGCCAATTACTAGTGGCGTATGTGATTAGTTTTGAAACAAGACCAAAATATGACATACCAAACCCGCTGCAGACGGGGATGCAATTACGGGGAGCACCGAGATGGTAAGGGAGGAATAAATATATCTACCTACCTGATAAGAATGTCATTCAGTTCAGTGCTCAGCGCTGTCCCACCATCCAAGAGGCTCAGGCAGTTGGAGAGTCTACCAATGGCTTGGTTCAGCTGATCCTCTTGTCCTCTCAGTCGATCCTCTTTTGCATCAAGGATCACATCCACCTGATTCAGCAGAAAGACCTCACGATTGCGCATCGACTCCAACAGTCGACTGATGTTCGAGTGAATGCTCGCTTTCACCTTCAGAATAAAAACATTTTCTTGTTTTAACAAAGATATCCAGCAGATTGCAATTTCAATATCAAATTAATATTCTTTTGCAAATTAATATTATTACTTTTTAGGGGGGTGTTACTCTGGGATGGCTGAATGCTGATGGCTATTAACATCATTAGTATTAATACTATTATTGTCATTATAATTATTACTACTATTATTATTACTCCAACCAATATCTCAGAGTCTAAGAGCGTGTTCAAGAAGTTGTGCTAGAAGAGCATTTGACAATGTTAACTAATAACTATGATTTCAAAGATAGCAGTAAATCCATCTTGCACAAATAATAAATGAGATAATAAGATTTAGAAAAAATTTCTTTAGTCCTCAATATTTACTAGAAATTTCCATCAAATGACTAAGCCTACCTCAACAGCATTAAGGTGCAGGAATTTTTTTGTCATCTGCAACTTCTTGATCACTTCCTGCAGCGACGCAACCTTCTCCTCTGCCAGTTGGGTCTTTTGCTGAAGGTCATTTCCTCTAACATCTGCCATTCTATTCGTCACTTCAAGCTTATCCATTTTGAACTAAATCCAGCTCTAAAGATAATCAGACACCAAGTTAACCAAACAATAATACAAAAACATCACATGACCATTTTAAGACAATGTGTACCTAATTTAATGTAAGCTGTTACTTCAATCTGAATCAACCTTTGACTGATGACTTACATCTCACCATAACATAATGTGGCCACAGAAGTGTACAATTTAGATATTAAAAGAATTCTGGGTGTCGCAAAACTAACAGACGTGGCAAATGTCAGATGTCACAAACACAACGCATCAGTTCTGTTAAGCCAGCAAGACAGACTTAAGAAAACACACAATCATGAAAAGAAAACTAAAAAGTTAAATTATTACTAATTCAGTAAAGATTACCACAGCCAGTCAGATTTTTGCAACAAATATTAATTATTCCACACAGGTATGAATCAGTGAGTTTTAGGAAAATGGTAAAAAATAAAATGATTTGGTCTCATTCCAACAGAATAGAAAGACATGAGCATTGGGAAGTCAACCTCCATCTTACTATTTAAGAAACCCAAATAAGAACACAATCTCCAGAGGTCACTCGTCATCTTTTCTACTGCAAGTTTATCAAGTGAAAATAACAAATAAGCGATATAATGTAAAAGGCTTGACAGTTAAACACAGGTCAAATGTTATTTCCTGCCGAGGATATCTCAACCACTTACCTCAGCCATGCTTCTCGGGACTGAGTAAGGCTCAGTAAGGCGTGTAATAAGTAAGGAAATATCATACATTACCTTATGCCACCTTTAACAAAGTGGAAAACTTTAAAAAAATTTAAAGATCTGCTTGATCAAGTAACCCGCTAACCACTCTTGTCGCTCGAAAATCGAAACTCCACGTCGATCTGTGCCAATTTCACTCACCGACGCTACCAGCACAACACCATACGGAAAAGTGTCTCAAATCTGTGACGATACCCTTGTAAATGTCAAGGACGAATTATCGAATCTTTTGTTAGAGTGCTTTTTAAAAATTCACTCGCCAGACACCAGAACGGCCGTCCGTCAACAGCTGATGTCCAAAGTTCAAGAGCAATCAAGGTCAAGACTTTGATAAATCGTTCCATATATGATCTACGACAGTTTCATAAGCGAAAGTTAAATATAATATGAACTTGATTATTAAATGTTTTGAATGTAAGAAATTATTATTTTAAAACACGTAACCACCTATCTTTGAAGCCCAGGGAAAGCTTATGATTCGGGTTTATATAGCGCTATACATCTAATGGAGCCGTCTTAATACAACAAACGTCATCAGGCATCACTCTGCGTCTGCCTATCTTAAACTGCTGTGAAAGTTATATAGTTATTGCGAAATGCCACACAAATAAGCTTTGATTTTTTCATGTTAATTTTTTTCTTGTAATATAAACGTTTGCACATGGCTGGGTTTGCGCCCTGTACAAAAGCTGTCACCCATCCAGTGACCCAGCGTTCCATCAAGTCAAAAGGATAATTGATAATCAGGTAGATAGATGTGCACACTAGTATAGATGTGTTTGATCGTAATCGTAATCTCAAGATTTCTAAAGTGCTCAACGAAAGCTAAGTCGGGGGAACCAGCTTATTCACAGGCGCTCAGTGAAAACAAAATCGATAGGCAAAAGGGTTCGGTTCCAGGTCTAGATCCAGGAGTCAGGCAGTCAGACAGTCGGACGGCTACGGTGGATGGTGTTTGAAATTGAATCGAGAATAGAGACAATAAGAGGAAGAATCAGGCAGGGCCGGTTTAACCACTAGGCGAACCACTAGCCGAACTAGGCGGCCGCCTAGGACGGCACATTGGAGGGGGGGGGGAAGAGAAAAGTTACATAAAGAGATATTTTTTAAAACATTGCCGCCGTTTTATTAATAAATGAATTATACGAACATTTAAAAATTAAGTGCCATATGTTTGTTTTATTTAGAAGCAATAATGATTCGTAGACGATTTTGAACAACGACGATAAGCCCTAATAAATTAAAGATGCAGCATTCGGCTGCATTCCCGTGTGAAGGTTATATTAACTTAGTTAATTTAATATTAATTAGTTATCGCACTTACCGGCGGTAAGTGCGATAGGTTCGCCTAGGGCGCCAAATACTCTGGCACCAGCCTGGAATCAGGACGATTTCTGGAAAAAGAAATGTTTTCAGTCTTGAGTAAAAGACCAGCGCAGAAACTAGAGGTAAAGTGTTGGTGAGACCTTAAGCTAAAACCTCGCTGCGGTTTATATGATTTGATTAAGCGCCGGTAAATAACAGCAGCTAAATTTAGATTGGTGTAGTTTTGTTAGGCCCTGATATTACCGTGATTAACACTGCATCATAAATGTTATCTTCCCTTTTATACTGGTTCTAAATACGTCGGTCCATTCTCATGGATGATATCATTGAATACATGGGCTGTTCAGTTAACCGACGAAAATACTGGGAGCTCAAACCCTATGAGATTGATCGTTGGCTCAAATGAAGGCGCGCTTTATAACTCCAGGCATTAAATAAAGTTGCTTTGTAGAACAGCTGTCGGAATTGGTAGTCATGCACAGCATTGCGCTACTGTCCTGTTGTGTAGACGTTCGCACCTCTGTCTCTGGGTACGTTTCTGTCTGTCTGTCTGTCAGTTCCATGCCTGTTACGAGTACCCAACACTTGTGTGCATTCAGGGTACACTGCTCTGAGGGTTGCATCCGGGTCTCATCGAAAGGCTAATTACGGCACACCGGGAATATAAATAGGCCATATATATATATATATATATATATATATATATATATATATATATATATATATATATATATATATATATATATATATATATATATATATATATATATATATGTCATTTGTCACCTATATATTCACGGCACAATGGTTGCATACACCAAGCAATAGGGAACACATCCTAGCTTTATGTGCTATTCTTGCACTCACTTTAACTCTAATCCATCTGTAGTATCCTGATGCACTTTTTGAGAGGCAGAGAAATTTCAGCGATTTACACCATGTAGGTTATATGTTACTTGTTTAATGTTATACTGTATGTTACTTGATTAATCACCTCAGAATCACTGAGCACTTCAACCTGAACTCCTTACAGTTCAATTAGTGCATATTTCTACATTTACATAGTGCCGCTATGTAAATGAAGCATAAGTCAATTGCAATAAACAATTGTTTACAATTAGGATTCACTCAAGGTACTTATAGTGACCATATAGGGGGAAGCTAGAACCTGCCCCCAAGGTGAGGACTTAACCACATCACACATTGTTATGACTAAAGGTATCACGTCCTCAGTGGGATTTAGGGTCAGTGCTCACTTCCTTTTCTCAGGCCTTTGATCCGGCAACTAACTCCCAAGGTACTGGAGGCGGGTCCAGTGCATTGCAGGACTTGCTGTTCACTTCCCGGCTCGTCTTGGAACCAAATTCCACAACCTGGTAACCAAGGCACACGTGCACAAACAACTTTCCCAGCTCGTTACCCAGCTTCTGCTCAGCTGGGTGGAACCCACAACTGTTGGACTGCAGACCCAGGGCACAACCGAACAGATCTGTGTCATACAATACGAGTACTAATACAAGTGTCTGAGTATACTGGACCACAACTACTTCCTTACTGTTGTTTGCAGCTGAGTGTTGTTCAAGAATGCCAGAGTGTTCCAGCGCCGGCTTATGATGCTCTTGTTTGGAGAAACTAAAATGCATCCAATCCTGCATCAATCTACCACTAATGCTTCCATCACAGACACTTTCCACCTTAGCACCATGCTGTCTCCCTGGCCTCAAAATTGTGTTGTTAAAAATGGTTTAAATTGTCATAAATATGACAAAGAAGTCAGTTACATTACTTTATTCGGACACTTGTTCAGAAAATCATCTGAACTTAACACAGCTTTCCAAACTTCCACAATGATTCTTACAAGTTTCACCTGAATGAAAAATATTATAAACAGCAATTTAGTAGAACTGTTAACATCAAAAGTTTACTTTGGCTGAAAACCTGTAACGAATTCTTGCAGAAACGTACATCTAACAGTAATGCCTACCTGAATCTTACGAAAAAATATTAGCCTATGCATCAGTTCTGTTATCTGTCAGCTCTCCATTTCATTTGATTGAAAATTATCCCAATCATAATTTTAAGACACAAGAACACCAACCATGGTCTTGGGCCTCTGGTCTTGTGAACTAATCGAGCTAGTAAATTAATAATAAGTGATAAGTAAATTCTAAAACTGTACAACTCATTCAAAGCCAGATTGAAAAAGGGGTTTCTAGGCAATTTGGAATGTACAGTAATTTTAAAAATTTGGCTCAAGGAAAGTGCTCTGCCTTGTGAAAGCATTACCTACTTGTGCCTAGTACCACAAGACTACGCTTTCCTGGATTATCCTACATGTACATCTAGAAGATACCTCTTCTACATTCCGAAGAGCTTGTTCCAAATAAAACTGTCAAAAGAATTAAGATTGGGCTGACGTCGGCAAGTGGGCAATGTGCTTTACGACAACATAACATTCTCCAAATCCCAAATATAAAATTCGCCTTATCAATGCTATGTTTACCAATTTTCAACGAATTTTTGACAAAAAAATTTATGATGGGTATTCAAAATACTGTTTATGTAAAATGTAAACAAATATAACCCACACCATCTTCTGAAATTCGTTTCTTACTTCATTTCAGAAAGCTGACATTCTCTCTTCTGAAAGAGGATGATCTATATAAAACGGTCACAAAACTCTACTGTTTTTACAAGTCGTCTTCTTCAATGGTAGATTCATAGCATTTTAGTGCCTTCTATTTTACCATAGTTTTGTGCCCCATTGATAATTTTTACAGGAAAAGAATGGATAAACTGATACGCCTGAGCAGAAAACACATTGCAGATTCCGGAAATCTGTACAGCAAATTCACATTTCCCTGTTGAAACTATGAGATTACGACAAAATCATCACCACAGACAACATCAAAGTCTCAAATTTTCCAATAAACATTCTCTAGAACATAGGTGCTCAGTAAGACTAGTGTTAACCAATACAGAAAAAACTTATATCTATAAATGTTATAAAGTTGGGATATGATATCCATGGATTGTTAACGTTTTGAACAACCCATAAACATATTAAAAGGACATATTTAAGCCTATCAGAGTTTGGTAGACTGAGTTAATCATACTCTGATGTTTGCAAGGAGTCACGGAAACGGCAACGCTCTGGAGAGGGGCACACCACTGATGACGACGACGACGATGATGATGATAATGACGATGATGATGATGAGGCCATCATCTCAGACGTGCCTCCTTTAAATTCGAAAAGCTAACTCAAAGAATAATTGTGGAAGTACATGTATTCGATTCACTCAAAGTAGCCTCAATAACATTTGGTGTGAAGATGAAGTACACTTAGTGCATACCCAGGTCAGACATAGGCCATGTTCCACTACTGTCAGAACGTAGTTCGGGCTTGAGACCAACTATACTGTGTTGACATGGGACAAGAAAGCAAAGCAAACCTTTGAGCAGAGTAAAGCCATTGACTGATGCACTGGATTGGTTTACTGAATAAAACAGTGCCACACAGAAGCAGTTAGATGTAAGAGGAGAAATTATTCTGTATGACAATTCATGGCATACAGTTTTATTATGACACAAATTAAGAAGAAAGTGGGGAATATGAGTACATCATAATTGCCAATACAACCCAATTTTCACACTGATAATAAACCGAACACGTGCAAGCAGAGGGCCATGTAGGTGCAGATACAGATTAACTAGTTTGCACACAAATTGCTTGCTCTGCTAGCTCTTGTTCAACAATGACTGGGAGTACATTCAGTGTCAAGCCTGAACCACACTCTGAGCATTAGTAAAACATGCTCAACCAGCCATTTTCAACTGGCTAACAATTGCAGCCCTATCTCTCCGCCACGTGTCACCTCACCTCTGCAGCTCGAAACATCTGTGTAGATGAGAAAAGCTGATGATGGTGATAATACCATTGTCATAACTATGTTGCCCTGCAGTCTGTTGTAATAAAAATAAAAATTTCCAAAAAGCCCTAATTAATTCAAATAAAAAGCATTTTCAAATTAAAAACGCTGGAATGTTCGCCATAAGTTGCAAGCAGACAATGAAAAAAAAAACTTGAAACTAGCTTTTCTGACACTTGAATAGGAAGCAAACCTGGCAACTAAACAGAAACAAAACTAAGACCGATCTTTCAAAGCAGAAACCAGATTGAAACCTTTTCAACTCTCTGGGACAGCACTCTGATTAAAGATGGCTGGTCCAATTACAAATGCTACATGAGAAATAAAATCGATTCAGAAAACCATTTTTATCATATGCAGCTGATCAAAAAGCACTAAGTACAACAGTTCCAAAGTATTCTGAACAACTACTGTACACTGTTTTAAGAAAAAAGGAAGCTAATTTTATTTTGTATCATGGTGTTTTTACCAAAGCTTGAGTTTTGTTGATTTGATCTGCTAGCGTGGACCAACGGAGGATTCCTCACTCAACTGATGGACATATGGCATGCTAACAAACGCATTACTTACTTACTTACTTCTGGTGGGGCAAGTCACGCAATGACTGGTTAAGATACTATGACTTCGGTGTGCTACAGAGCAACTGGTATTACGTGTGACAGCACAATTCCAACTTATCTTTCACAAATGCATATAAATCTATTCCACTACATCTTCACAATAAAATAAAACAAGCACATTAATTGTGGAAAACCATAAACAATTCTCAAAATCAAAAGTTTTTATGTAGCTTGCAACTGTTTAAAAAAGTCCAAATATGAAGCTTATTTTACTGAATTATGTAAGCTAATGGCAGAGCTGCTTTTTAACACAAACTGATATCACAAAACTTGACTGAGCTCACAAGACTATGCATATAAAAACTGACCGAGGCAGTAAGACTTATCATCTTGAAGAGAAAAAAAAGATTTTTATGAAATCTCTTGTATGCCCAGAGTAGGTATATTAACAGAGGATAAAGCATCAACTAGGTAATTATCACTGAAATCACAAAACAACCAATAAAAATCCCAGGAAATTATTGTGAACAAATAAAATTTGATTACCAGCTGATACTGATCAGCAATATACGTGACAACACCCTTCATCTCCAACAAAATTAAACAGATTTGCTGTCCAATGCACATTTAAAAAAGGACAACAGTACAGGATATCAGCTGAACAGTAGCTACGTATGTGCTTATGTATGTATGCAAATATGTACCGTTATGCATATATGTATATAATGTATGTATATAATCTATGTATTATATATCTATGCACTTGTCTAGCACCTTTCAGGTGCTGAAACATGGCCATCTCACAGAGTTGTGTAACTCAGATGGCTTTGGCAAGCCACCCCATCATCCTGACTTCACCTTAACTTCTGCTGAGAAGAATAAATTTATAAAATTTTAATCATAACAGAGCATCTCTACAGCACCTCTTCAAAAGTTGTTCGTGGTATCTTATATAGAGTATATAAGTTATCAATCGTTAAGAAAATATGATCACAAGAATAAATAACAATACCACAAAATTTTAATTTGTAACAATACCACCCAAAACAGCAACAAATGAAAATTAACACAAAAACAATTCATAAGAATTAAGGCAAACAAATAAACGTTGCGTATTCTGATTAACAAATTCTCTTAAACGAAACACACTTCTGAACAGAAAATGCAAAATCCTTGACTTTCATTAAGTAAATGCAGAGTTCAATAAATCTATCGGAGAAGATGTTGATTGATTCTTTAATTCAACATCCAACAGGTAAGGATAAACTGTCAACTGAAGAATCAATCAAAATCTTATCCAATATGCTAGTATAATATGTTGACTGAAGATATCAACTTGCAACACGGTAGTGCATTTTAAATACTGAAAGTTTGAACCCACGCAAGCAGACATGTAACAAATGTTAACTTGATATTAAACACTGTCAATAAACATTACCAGTTAGCCTAACTTTAAACCCCTTAGCACTACTGCATAAAGCCGAGAGGCAGTTAAGTTTGAGAAGTAACAGCACAGCCTACAAGGTCCAGAACTTTGGCATTTAGTTCTTGGAAGTAAAAGTACAAAAAGCCATAAGTCAGCACCTAAAGCTTCCCCTAGGAACGATTAAATTGCCTAAGCATTGATTTGCTAATTGTTTAAGAACACTGAATAGCTCCTGCAATAACATACAACAAGAATTCTGTTAAGCTTCCTTGCTTATATCTGCTCATATCATGCTTTGTTGGGCTTTTGTTCTGTGTAAATCAGTTGTTTGGACTGTGATCACAAAAACTACGCCGGTCATTGTAAGATTCGTGGAAACGGCAGCGCTCTGGAGAGGGGTATGCCGTTAATGAGGATGGTGATAGGTTAAAACTGGGCCAAAATTCAGCTTTGCAAGCTTTGTTTAAGCTAAGTAAAAAACAAAGGCGTCAGTTATGCTGCTAACTCTCTGCAAAAGCTCTCGTAATCAATCTGTTACCATATCTTTAGCCATGCTCATTCACTTAAGTACTCCCATTCATTTTTTTATCGTGTGCATTCAACTCACAATGAAACACAATAAATAACAACAATAAACAATCACATAAGCAAGGCAGCCCAGAAAGTAACTAAATGACAATGGGTGCATCAAATGATAATAACAAATATGTTCAGCAATTTGCTGAAGGAGCACAGTCATTTTACGCAAAGGCTAATCATTTACAGAAAATTTTTGAGCCATCAACAAAACTTCATTCATTTCAACAAAGATTACAGTAACTGCATAGAAGCCTCACTCAATCTTCACAGTGAAAAAATTATTATCAGAGTATTAAGGTCTAATTAACTGAGAACAGCAGCGGGTAAGAAAACCAAACAGGACAAATAAGAAACTGCTTCTTGAGTTCTTCTGCAACATCAGAACCTGATTTTAACGCAGAAACTCAATGGCGTAGGACTTCCAAAGTGTGACAACCCATATTGCGTACTGTTCTAGAAAAATCAATTGCTGGAGTCAAAATTCATCATCTGTGATTTAAAATCAATTCTGTGAGTGAAAAACTCACTCTAGTCAGTCTCTTACTTACTTTTTATTAAAGGCATTGTGGAAATATAATAGTCACAGTAATACAAAAACCAACTCATGGTTAGTTAAAGAGCTCTGTGGCTGATCAATTCTTATTTGCCAGCAAATTCATTCTTAAAGAAAAAATGACTACAATCACAACTGCTTACTTTTTAGAACTTTGTAACAAATCTTCAAAAACAGCAAGTACCAGATACGGATAAAATAAATTAGCATTTTTTCGTTAATCAGTGACTTCAAAATTATGCTGTTAAAGTTTAAAATTACCAGGACCTGCTTTAACAAATACTCAAAAACAGCTGAAGCTTAGTGAAGGACAGGAGTTCCATTACAGAAAAGCGACGCAGAGTTTAAGATTGTAAGGATTTTGAAAGATTGAGAGATCATTTGGCAGACGTCAAACTTAAATTAGACTCATTAAACAACTGCGTCAGGTCAGGGCACGGCTCAATATCTGCTCATAAATTTCTCAAAAAAAGCAAAATTCCTGACAGTGTACTGTCTGAGATAGCATCGGAATGGTTCCAATATACTTGCTAAATGATGACAAAGACATCATGAAAATTACTTTTAAAAGAATGCTTTAAATAATAATGATAATAATAATAATAATAACTGTAATAATAATAATAAAACCAAAACATATTTTTTAATAAAATAAAAAATTTTGTTTCCACTGAAATTACTCAGAGAGTAATTTTCTCACATTGAGTCAATATATTAACAAGAAATAATTCAAAAAGCAGAAACAACTTTACAAATCCATCTTTAAAAATCCACAGACATAGATATATGTTAAAAACAGCAAACAACTGTCTTATGACGTGGTTTATAGCGTTAATGTCATACATTTATCTTTTATACAACTGCACTTTCTTCACTATCTTAAAGCAAAATTTAAAGCCACAACTGTTTCATAACAAAAGTAAACACCTGACTTTTGTCCTAGGTACTGTAGGTAGGAACCCAACATTTAGAAAATTAAAGCAGGAAAATTATTTTAATCACCAATATAATTTTTGGTTATTAAATAATTTCCCATTAACCCAAGGAATCTGAAAGACCTATATATAAGTGTCTGCACATTTCTGTAGCATATACTAAGTACCTCACAAAAGTACTTCTCACCTGCCTAACTGATGTTATCGCAAGTTACATTAGGAATCACATTTTCGATTTCCAAGAAATGCCTGAGTATTATATAAACCCATTCTGCTCTACCTCATAGAAATGCTGCTGAAAATTTTTAATCTTATCTGTTACAGTTTAGAAACCAGTAAGTACAACTCTAGGCGTTTGACTCGCGACTGCAGTACTCGTCTGGTGGATTGACGTCACTGTACTGTCGATAGAATTCGTTGCTATTGTACTGCTCAAAATCACAAAACCACAACTAAGTACAACTCAGAACATTGATATCTGACAAAGATACATACATACATATATATATATATGTATATATATACACCATTGTGACTATTAATAATAAACGAGTACCAATGCCTCCATTAATAAGCCAGCACCAATGCATCTACTATTAATAATTAATAAATTAGCAACAATGTGGCGGCAAGAGGTTTTTAACCTTCACTGGGTTCAAAAGATGCTGCATAAATATCCAGATGCTCATCGAATTAATAATAAATTAGCATCAATCAGTTTACCAATGATAATAAATTAGCACCAATGCATTTAATAATAAATCATAATAAATTAGCACCAATCACTAAATTAGCACCAACACATTTATTAATAATAATAAATTATCACCAATCACTTAAGTGTCTATTAATAATAATAAAATAACATAAATGTATCTATTAAGATATGAATCAGGACCAGTGAGTGCATCTTCAGATAAAGGGACTCGGCCCAAACCCAAAACCCCAAACTCATTGTTAATCTTCATCAGTTGAAACTGCATGGGAACAGCTAAGCAACTCTTATTCTGTGCTCACACACCAAAGGGGACTTGCATTGCTAATTGTATCATGTGCAATAACAGTTTTATTACTACTAGTAATATATTATAGCAGTTTATTACTACTAGTGTTATTATTTGCATTGTATTATATCAGTTTCACAACCCTTACAGGTTGGGATGTCACAGACTCACCTAGTTGGGTGGATATGCTTGACGGAACACAAACACAATAGTTTTAAGTCCTTTCATATGGGACACCTTGGCAATCAGGGTAAAATATACTGGAATGGATGAATCAAATGCTTTGGCTCTATGGGCAAAATATGTCACCAATAACCGAATACGTTTATCAACGAATCTCTGGATCTTTCTCTGCACGGTCTTCAGATTGCGAAGATAAAAGCATCAACTCTCAAGTAGTCATTCACATATCTAAAGCAAGTTTCGAATTTCTCTGTATGGACTGCTGAGTTTGACAAGACATAAACGAAAAATAATTTTCCAAAGAAGCTTCAATTACTTACAGCTGGTGGAGGCGTACTTCTGCGCTGAACAGCCAGCGACTCACGTGCTGCCACCTGTTGTCGACCACGTGGAAAGCTACAAAATTAACAATGAAGGTCGCGTCGTCAGAGTTAGTGGGGTCAGGCTGAGGCTTAAACTAAGCATCAACACGACATCCAAACTCATATGTCTAGTGATTTTAGGGACTGAGATTAAAATCAACAAGCATCATCGTGCTATGTTTAGTATAAAATTAATGGATATCCTATTGTTGCCTAAAGAATACTTGTTGAGTGATCTCTGATAATGACTTCTAAATGAAATGCAATGACAGAATTTGAACAAGATGAACACAGTTAAGACTGGCCAAACACCACGTCTAGATATCTGGTTTAACTTTAATAACAGCTCAAAATATAGCAATTTCACCTTCACCCCAACTTCCCAAGGCATAGTTATAACCATAGCCTGCATGCATTAGCTTTAATTACCTTAAACAACAGAACAGATCATTGAAATCATTGGTCTCCAAATGGTCTCTGAAAGTTGCCACTGACAACTGGTTCTCTATGTACCTATGGCATCTCCAGGCAACAGAAAAATTGGAGAATTCTTCTTCCATACAGACAAACTGATTCTTTGTTACATGTAGAGGCTCAGTCTAGTCACTCACTCTAGTGCAAGGTGTGGTTAATCCTTCATTTACCATATGCTTTGTTTCCAACAACATTTCTCAACTCAAACACCATGCACCCAAAATTTCTGTGTGCCCACCCAACACTAGACATTGAACTTTAAGGACCGTCAATTCATCAAAACTGGCCACAACAGAAGGTGTATTTAACAGCCCCCTGAACGTTGTTCTGCATTTGTAAATGACCCAAACGCACACCAGGGCAACAATAAATGCACTGTGCATTTATTCATTATCACCCTGACTAACACTACCATTTTTGCTTGAATGGTGCTCTGGGCAGACATATCCCTGACACATAGTTCTTCACTGAAAACTACCTAACAAAAGATGCTCATACAGGTAAAAGCAGCCAGGCTGTTTCACGTGCAGGAACTGAAAATTAAAGACTGAACAATGGCAGTCAAAATGATTATTACTTGTACAAAAGAGGTCTTTTCTAGAAAAAACTGTTACAAATTAGGTATGCAACTCTTCCAGAATGCATAAATAATGATACTAGTTTCTTTTTTTTCACTGAGGTGACTGTATACTTCGAAAACTTTTTCACACTACAGGCAGATCTGTGGTCTGGGTGAAAACCATACATATGTATGCTTTGTTTTCCTTTTTACCGCTACCATATTTGTTTGGTTAAAAAAGATTGATATTTATTTTGCTTCTTTTATGCTGAAAGGCAAATTGTGATGTTTGAAGTGCATTGCATACATTAAGACAATAATAACATGAGCCCAACACGAAAACAGTGGCAAGACTCATAACTTAATGCAGTAACTCTACAATTAGGTAAGGCTTTCCAGCTAAACTCTAAGTGCCCATAATGAAGGCAAGATACCTGTAATTGTAACTGTAATTTTAAATTTGTATAGCGCCTCTTGTGCTGTGCTGTGCATCAGTTTTCCACTTCTGGAACCTAAGTCTGATTCTCAGACCCATCAGTGCAGATCAAATTGATGAACTGAGCAAAAACTTGGGGCCATCATTTTCGATACAAGTGCCTCCACAAATCCAAGACAGGCCCATTTTTCAAGCACAACACTTTTAAGATTTTCCATATAAATCCAATTTATTTGCCATATAACAAACTCTTCCACCATCACCTTATATTCAGAGACCACTGGTTTCACTTTGCGATTTCTGCTAAAATTAAGCACATTCTTAGAAATAACGACTCTTACAGCATAAACTACTGTGGCTAGAACAGCCTGATGTCAAAGCACAAGTAACATCTTCTAAATTGTCAATTTTGTCTAATTACTAAAAAAGATCAAATCACTGTCGTGCTACAGACCACAGTGACTTCATTAACAGACAATTATGTCTACAAGCATTCCGATTACATCAGTGTCTGCATTTCGATTACATCAGTGTCTGCCATTATTTTAACAGTGGAGAACATGAAAAGATTGTTAATAAATAAGCTGCTATTACTTACTAGGGATGTTCATCATGCGCAGAGCTAGGACGGCTTGGCACCAAACCGTACCTGTAATAAGATGGAGATGAGCTACTGGGACAAGGTATGAAAGGTCCATCATCCTCCTCCTCAGCCTCTACATAAGATTTCCTGTAAGATACAAGAGCCATGCAAAGACTACCTACATCGAAAGACACGACTATATAGTAAGCCTAACATGCAGCAAAGCAGTAAAGAAAAAAATGTCATTATCACTTTCGATTTCAAGCTAATAAAAGAATTCAACAGGATGCAGAAATTTTGACTCCCACAAAACATAAAACCAGTAAAATAATTCCCACTGCCAGAAAAGCCAGATGAGAAGAGGAACCAGACGAAACAGGTAGTTACTTCATAAAAATGAGGTAGATCTATCACTACTACAGCACCATAAGTTCTTAAAGGTAATGATGGTAATGGCAGCACAATTGTCTGCTACAGAAACTCCTCAACAGTTTGGTCTTGAGGTCAAGAGATCATTCGGCTTAAGTGCAAATGTACCCACAGCAATTAAACATTAAGACAACTTTTCCAGTCTGTCCACTTGTGGTGCTACTCACTTACTGGCCACTAAACTATGGAGGGTTGAGTGGTTCCAGGTGCCATGGTAATCCACACACAGAGGGTTCTAGGTGGCATGGTAATCCACACACAGTGGGTTTTAGGTGGCACAGTAATCCACACAAAGTGCTTTCCAGGTGGCATGGTAATCCAGACAGTCACCAAACCATTTACTAAACCAGCTCAATACAGCTTAAAATCAGCACTGTATCAAGAAAACCAAGCAGCCACCCAGCCTGCACTCAGGCTCACAATCATTGAACACAATTTCACAAACTCAAAATTATCAACATTGCTGCACCAAAGCGTAACTGAAATCCTGTTCTTCAGAAAAACTTAATAAAATATCACTATTCAATACTCCTGAAACAATGATTTTCACATCTTAAATAGGAAACTTTCAGCAGACAGAGTCTTGCCAAATAAAAAAGCAAAGCCTTACTATTTGAAGATCCAAACGTGTCTAAATTTAAGATAACTCTGACAGCAAAGTGATCAAGTCATGCAATAGAAACTCAGACACATAGGAAGCATGAAGTAGAAGTTTTCAAAACAGAACACGATCACCAGTCAATACATCATGGAAGAGATCAAAAGCCCTTGCCAGAGAAATATCCATCAACAGTCCAAATAACCATGCATAAAGACTGGCAGCAGCACCAGCAGCAGCAGCAGCAACCCATCACTCTGTTCTACTACCTGTAACGAGACAGGCTACCGGCACTTCTTTCATGTGGCATTAACATCAAATCGAAATCTTCTACTACGGCACAGGTCTCAGACCCAATCTCTATTCTGAAATATGTCATCGTTTCATCACAAACACTGCCAAATAAATCAACATTATGTGGCTTGCTAAATAAATCAAAGGGGAATAAACGTACAGTCTCACTGAAGCAAACGGCTTTTTCTGTATGTGACCGTGATTTTTTTGCAACAGAAAAGCCTCACAAAGTCTAAAAGCTAAATTTGCGTGAATCGCGCTTCGAAGGCAAGTAGGCATAAAATGGGTCAAAATGAGTTCTTCACATATTTATATTCTTTGTAGTCTTAGCTACCAAATTTTAAGTTCTTATGTAAAGTTTTGCTGTCTAGACATTTTTCTCTCAATTTTATTATGATGACCTGCAACAAAAACTTAGTTATACATGTCCCTTGAAGCCCCAATTTGAAGTCAAGTATATCATAATATGCACATGAACAAATCATGTAAATATTTTTCTTAACCAGTGTTTTATGGAGATTTCGTTGATGACCGCCTCAGAGGCATACGAATACACTCCAATTTACTATTCACATAAACATTCATGACCAATAAGCACAGTGACTTAGGTCAAGTCATAAACTTGCAAGATTTTCAAAAGCAACCGAGAAGAGATCTTACAACTTATAACTCATTTACTATTTGTGATAGAAATGTGCAGTTTTCACCTAATTATTCAGCAATAGTAACCCACACAAGCACAGTATCAAACTCAGTTTTGACTTTTTCCGACTTTGTGAAGGTTTTTTCATGCCAGGCCACGCATTCATTCATTCAGAACATTTATATAGCGCCCCTTCAAGTAATATACCCAGAGGTGCTCCCAGCCCAGCTCCAGCAAAAGAGATAAGTTTTTAACTGTTGGTGAAAAGTGTATCTAGCATCCCTCGTTAGGAGGACACGCAGATTAAGAGGGAGGTCATTCCACACAGAGGGCCCAACCACCGAGAAGGCATAACGCTGTGAGTTGTAGTACATGCAAAAGGAACAACAACTTCATATATACGCATATATGCAACTAAGGCTTTTGTTAGGTTCTTAACAGATGCTATATAAATTCTCTGATACATATATAGTAAATAAATCGTCTTTCCTCTGCTTCTGCACTCTTGTCCTGTGTGCAGGACCATTAAGCTAATGCACAAACCGACTACAACTGACCAAGAACAGATGCATCTGGGTTTAGTGCAGGCATTAGGTTAAGTAGGCAGGGACCACTGGAATGCCATAAAAGCCTTTGAACATGAAAGTCACAAGAAAACAAATAAAAACCTAATCTGAAGATGCCTCATTCACAACTCCCTCCGTTATGGCTCCCAGTTGCATTGCAGAGTAACAGAGCATTTATATAGCGCCTTTAAGAACCACCACAAAACTCAGTATATAGCTATCAGTCAGACAAATTCATTCTCATGATATAAGCCATTCGGATAAACAACAACAGTTCAACTAAAGAAAATCAAGGAGCAACTGAGACTTTAATATCACTGTCTAAAACTGAGGTACAATTCTGGACTTCAGTCTGGATCATAGTAATTAAGAGAGGTCATCATCGAAATCATTAAAATTAGTGGGAAACTAATATTGGCAGCAAATTTGGATAACCTGAGGGCAATACTGTGATATTAACACGGAGTTAATAAAAACTTGATGGTAATACCACAGTAATGGTACCAGCATCTGCAGTATTCATTTTGTTCATGACCAAATGCAGCAAAACAGGTAATACACACACACACACACACACACACATATACAGGCATGGTGCCAAAAATATATATTGCCCCTTACAATTAAATTACCCAAAGGCAAATAACTTATTACTTAAATCTAGTTTTGTAAGCATTTATGCAGTCACATATTCATTCTTCCAGCAGTTAAGCAGATACAGTTTATGGGTAAACTGAGGAAATCCTAGTTAATGCGCAGTGAATTAATCGGGAGAGATCCTTCACCACCGCTGCCCTTTTGAATGGGCGCCATGCCATTTAAGGTCCCCATGCACGCACCGTACTAGCCCGAGATTTAAATCTCTGAAATAAGGTTGGAGACGAAGGCTGCTGTGAATAATAACTGACAAATGTCCACCTCACTAAAGGAGTTTGGAAAATTATAAAAATAAAACACAGAAGTGAAAGTGCACAAGTACTGGGGTAATTGTGAAATTAGTTTCATAATCTCCCATCACAAGTAGCAATCCAGTGCAATACAGACTGCATAACAAGGGCAATAAAAATATAAAAAATATAGCAAATAACACAAGAGAAAAGACAAACGCAACCTAACAACGCAGCACAAACAATACAAGCAGAAAACATAAGCATTATACCATAAAGGCAACACAAGAACAACAAACGATCCTAAATATGCAACAAAAGAGGCAACAGAAGAACAACACAAGCACAACACTACACAACAACACAAGCACAACACAACAGATAATACTAAATACTGGTAACACAAGAAAACAACAGAGACTACAAAATCACAACATAACACAGGTAATGTAAGCACAATACAAAAGGGGGAGAACACAATAGCATAAGTACAACAGAAGCATAAGTACAACACAAAAAGTAACATAAACACAACATATTTTAATGTGAAGTCAAATAATTTCATCACCCCAGAAATCTACAAAGTGGCACTCCTACCCAGTGGTGCCTGAGACTAGTCTTAACTCTGAAAAAGAAAGTGTCGGTAGCACCACAGCATAGTAGGAACAAGCCATAACATAGAAACTACTCACAAAGTGCACAGGAAACTACCCATATGACTTGGGGTGACAAGGATCTGAGCTGTGAAGAAAGGTTGAAAAGGTGTGGGCTAAAAACACTGGAGAGAAGAAGAAGCAGAGAAGCTTATATGATTAACACTGGAAAGGAGACAGTACGTTGGCAGAGGTTCTTGTATTAGCACCACACAAGGGCCACTCGTGCCAGATATAAATTATTTTTGAAACAGAAAGGAGCGACTGGGCACAAATTCTTCAGAGCTAGACTTGCGGAATGGTTTGGATGATAGTATTGTCATAGTTGACATTATCACGGCTTTTAAGAAGAAGAAAGGAAGAATTGGCTCTTAAACATTCCAGGTTAGTTTGCAGTGGTTCTAACACAGATACATGACTTCTGAACCACTGAAAACTCTTGTTATGTCGTGCTAAATTAACCCAAGTTGAACTTAAAGAGGCAACATAAGCACAACACAACAACACAAGCACAACACAACATAAAATATACCTAAAGCTTCTCAGACTGAAGAAAGAAGATTCTAGAGATAGAAACAAATGGAAAAGACGGATTCATGTGACTGACCCCTCCCTAGGAGGGATTAATTCCAGCCAGAAGGAGGAGAGAAAAACACAACACAACATAGCAACATAAGCAAAACATACAGACATAAATCAAACAAAGACACAATGAAG
Source organism: Norana najaformis (assembly GCA_964023275.1). Classification (NCBI taxonomy): domain Eukaryota; kingdom Metazoa; phylum Annelida; class Clitellata; order Crassiclitellata; family Hormogastridae; genus Norana; species Norana najaformis. Next base: position 30,089,804 of record OZ029921.1, read on the forward strand.
CCACACTGGCTGACAGGACAGAACTTACGGCGAAGAGTCCTCATAATGACTGACATGAGTAAACACACAGGGATTGATATTATGAGACGTAATTGCATCCCAGATGGCAAACGGATCCCCCACAAAGATGCACTCAGGAAACATACATGTGACAAATAGCATTTTCTCTACGTTGAAAATTCAGTGCATGAATTTTTTCAACCAGCCTGCTGCACAGAAAGATGTTTTGAATGAATTTACATTGTTTAACCATTTCTTGTGGTGTATAGAGCCACAAAACTGTAGCACGGTCTTGAAGCTTAGAGGCTTAGAGGAAACACTCGTGACATATGATGATGAATCAGTTGAATCCTTAATAATGAAATGGACTCGAGCCTCAAAATACAGACTCTGCACCTGATATTCTGGATCAAGGTGACTGCACATAAATGTCCTTTCACTAGGCAGGATGATTTTGTAGCCCCAGATATACAACACACTCGGCATGGTAAAGTAAAGCAATGGTGAGAGTGTATCAACCTTTACATTGACCATGAAAGTATTACTCTGCGAGTGACGTTACGAGCATACAAGCAAGGAAGAAAACAGCAAGGGTGGTCCGATAAAGTCTGCAGTCAAATTCATGGAAGTGCTACATTCAAAAATGTCCTCGTAATCAAAATTTGGAACACCAGTAAATGATTCATATTATCTCATGAATTAGTCTCTAGGACCTTAGAATGGAAGATCAGGCTATGGACCACTTTGCCCTTATATTAGTCAACGGATAAAACGGCTTGTTTTACAAACATTCTCATCAAAAGCGTAAAATTTACTATAGATGAAAAAGATGAAAAGTGTCACACATTAGGCATGCCTGTTTGGACAATGGTGAATCTGGAGTTGCATGCTGCCTATAACTGGATAATCACAGCATCAGCGACAAAAGAAATGTATGATTCCAGATAAACATTTCAATTTCAATCTTCCAAAACTTCTAACATTATTCTTGTAATTGTAATCTGACATTTATAAAGCGCCATTTCAAGAATAAACTCATCAGAGGCGCTCAAAGAGCTGCTTAACACATACATAATATCATATAATATCTTATATAATATGTACACTGCAGAACTACATGGTCCAGTGATTCTGTTCATGCCAGTGAATTTTGTTCAAGCTAGTGAATTTTCTTCATGCTAGACCGAGAGGTCCATAAAGGCGCTATAAAAATGACTGCTCAACACAATCGTGTATACATAGCATCATACATACATATATAAAGAAAGAAGCCAAAAGAAATACTTTCTTATTGGATTCCAAAGAACAGCCTTTAATAAGTGTATTCCCTCCAACAGCAATTAATTCAAGTTCATCATTTGGTTTTTAAACAACACATGATTTTAAAGTCACTTATCGAACAGGCATTTTAGGTCTTTAAATCATTCATAATTTTACAGTGTCTATGATTTCTTCATTAGCAAAAGATACTGAATCACATCACTGAAAACAGAATATGGTGTTTCACCGATAATATCTACTGCATTACTAACATGCAACACTTCTACGAGGTCTATAAATAAAAGGTGCTATATTAAAGTCCTGATACAAACATACATATATAGATTTCTACAATTGCTTGAAATACTGTAGCATTTCTGCAAATAAATGTTTCTGATATGATATTCTACTGTCATTGTTTAACATGTAATCTTTTATTATTAGGATGTTGTGTGCCTGTTAAATTTTTCTTGTGTTCTTAAATACTTGTAAACCGATGTGCGATTAGCTATCAGTTAATAAAGAATATACTGACTTACTTACTTATCTTGTTGTTAGTTAGTTATCTAGACACCAAATTAGTTATTTAGATACTTAATATAGTGCCTTTAAAATACCTTGGAAGTTCTGTATATCCCCTCCCCAGTGACAGAATGACTAGGAAAAAGCTGGTTAAATAAAATTACCCTACTCTCTTGATTCAGTAATTTCTTCAGCTCAAAATTGTCACAGCTCAAAGCCAAGACTAAAATTCTTTAGTCCTAGCGTACAGCCATATATGATGGCATCATTAATAAGCCTATGTATGGCATGAATAGGTGGCTGGACGTGAAGCAACTGAGACACACTTACTTGGGTCCAACATTTCTCCATGCTTTAGATGCCAAAACAACGAGAACGGAGAAGAAAAGACCCGTCAGTGCAGCTGAGAAGATCAGATAGAGGATCCCGGGTCTAAAACAACAAATGTCACTCAACATATATCAGGGTATCAAGTGGACAATAAATAAAACTATGAAATCATTGGACCATGTATTTCTGCACTGCACATATTATACTGATATTATGTATGTGTTAAGCAGCTCTTTGTTAAACAAAACTAGACAACATATATTTCAAACGATGAAACTAGATTTTTCTGTTGATGCAATTGGTTGGTGCCAGACAAGATGCTAGATGCAGAGGCAGCCGTTTTTAGATAGATGTTCTTGCCAACCTCAACCTTCACCGATAAAGTCTCATCACCCATCAAGTCTCAGTGCAACACAGATGACTGCTATAGCAAGCAAACTACAAAATCTGGCATTACCAAAAGGAGGGTACTCTGTTATTTACATTTATTTGTTCTATTTATGTAGCACCACTATCTTGTCCAAAGTCCCCCATGAAGACTTGAACCTGCATACAGTGTGCTATAAGGCAACCACTCAACAACAACAACGACCATGTCTACAATGACAATAACGACAAAGACAACAACAACAATAATAATAATAATAATAATAACAATAATAATAACAATAATAATAATAATAATAATATCAGAGTCCATAGAATGTGAAGATACTAACTGAATTGGGGTGATAGATGCAATCTTTCAAGATGAAATGGAAGCTATCTGTGGGTCACAGGGTTTGTTGGGCAGGGAGAGCTGAGGTAACTTACAGGGCCATGTAACAGATTCCTTGGAGAGCAGCAACATAGTCTTTGTGAAGGTTGGTACACTCGACGAGGGCTGTCAAGGACAACAAGGCTTCGTACGTGTCGTCAAGACCGTCGTAGAAATGCGACACGTGACGAGACATCTGTCAACAGGAAAGCACAAATAAACAAATACAAGAAACAGCCCTTAACTTATCACATCTTATCAGCCTCACTGATTTTGTTTCGCTTCGATTAGGCTCGCACGAGTACGCTTTTTGGGTGCAGAAGAAATACGGAGTTTGCAGTTACCTCACCTGGCATTACATTAAGAAGTAATGTAACAAAAGTTTATGTCTGATTGAATGACTTACGGTGTTCAAGATACACTGTAACCTCATGACAACACTACTTTACAGAGCCACAGCAATCACTGTATTGAGACAATGTAGTGTTATAACAAAGACAACTTTAAGAGCTGAATTACATGCGTCAACCACTTCTATTTTGTGGATACACGTCCATACAGCCTCAGCACCTCATATGTACTGAGCACATCATAAGCACTTTAATAAATAATAAATAAAATAAATATATCACAATAATTTGAATAAACCATTCACCAAAATATCACTCCTAAAATTTCTTATATTTTGCTTGGTGTTACATGCATGAGAAATAAATATACTGCAACTAAATATTCAATTACATTGAATTACGTGGAACACTGTATGTTCCACAGTCACGTGACTAGGAGGCCAAGAAATAAAGGTCTCATTATCAATAACAATTTCAAGAAGCTTCCAGTGCAAAACATGCATCAAGATTACAACTTTATTGCATGTCTACACACAAGGGTATTACAAAGATCGATAAGAACAGTCGACGCTCGCTACCTCTGTTTTGTTGATAAATTTGTATGCAGTCGACAGGGCATCGTTCAGCGATTTATTGGACTTCTTAATGTTATCCGATGCAGCGTTGAATGCCTTGAAAATAATGACAACTCGTGTGACTAGTCACGTAACACAACATCCCAAAAGACGGCGCAGAAAAATACAATGGCAGCAATTTAAGACGAATGCCAACCGTCGGTCCATCTCTCATTACGCCAAAGAAAGCCTAGCTCAAACTTTAATCAGACAGAGATGGATTGAAACTGGCTAAAAATGATTGCCAGCTGCAAAATTACTTTAGAAATTGTCCACAAAGAAAAGCAGAATATCATATGAAGTGAAAAACTGAAAAACTACAAAGGTGATTCACATGACAATCAGAAGATTCACAAATAAAAGATGATACACGAGGGCCAAACAGTGTAAAAAACTGTTATGGAAAAAGACACAAAGGTGATCATTCCGATATTTTCAGTTCTACTAAATGAGACAGAATCCACTGTTCAGTTCACTGTAATCTTGGTCCTCCTCCTCGATCTCAACCTGGAATCAAACCTGGCTCCAGTTTTGCTTAATTAATTATCAATTAATATACCGTTACCTAAACTGTTTTACAAGTATGATGCAACTGCGTACAGACATGACGTGACCAGGGGTAATTTGGTCCATGTCCTAGGCAAATGGCCTCAAAATCAGGCCTACTAATTTGTTTATGCAAAATTTAGCTTAATCAAATGTGTTAATTAGTTTTTATAGCTAGATTTTTCTAACTTTAAATGTGTGTATAATCAGCTGATAATTTTGCATGATTACATTCAATGAAATCAGAAATTTATCGAGGGCACTGACCCCCTTACTTCCTCTGTTCCTGTTGTCAGTAAAATTAAACCAAAGATGCCCTATTTACAGGACATATAATCATTTACGGGATAAGGACTAAATAAAGGATGCAGTGGTGTAGTGTTATGGTCAGTGCCCTGTAACTGGACGGTCACAGGTTTGAATCTGCCTCAAGCCACTGCGTAGCGACCTTGGACAAGTTGCTCACCCAAAATTGTCTGTGAGGAAGGCAACAGGAAACCACCTCACTCATTTCATCCCCGGGTGGCATAAAGCCAATGGACCTGCCTTTGGGCTGAAAACTCATCATCATCATCATCATCATCATCATCATAATTATTCATAGTACCAGTACATTCAACAGAGATTGGGAAGATTATAGCACCAGTCTTTGTTGTTTACTCGATCTGACAAAACAAACATTGTCTTCATGACTGGTTCTGAAATACAAATTTTTCCACGCTGCCTCAAATACTTTAGTTTTTGGACTTTTCTGCTTTTTGATGAAGAGTGGTCCATCATCTCTCTCCCTCCCTTCCTCCCTCCTCCCCTCTCTCCATTTCTCTCACTCTCTCTTCCTCTCTTTTTCACTCTATCCCTCTCTGCACTACAAAAATCTCCAGATTAGGATTGATAAACAAAGCGATTCAATGATCAGGCAAACACACCGCTTAACTAGTTCCTTCCACAAGATGGAAAAATTCTACAAGATAAAAACAGGTCAAATACTTACAGATTTGAATGGGTTTGGAATGAAGTCATCACACCTCACATAGTACTGAACAAAACCTGGAAAATAAAATGAAAACATGACTATGAAATGCTCTTTAAAACTATGTTCTCTCCATCCAACAGAAGATATATGCTCAATCAACCTTCGTGCAGCCCTACACAGCACATAACAGTTGATTAATTATCTCTTGCACAGAATGTATGTATAATATAGCGCCTTCCATGTACCTCTCAAAAGCGCAGAAAACGAGACACGAGACTAGAATGAGAACCAGGAATGCTGATGCTGGCGATGGTTTCCATGGCAACACTTACAAAGCTAATCAACCTCATCATCTTGGGAAACCACCAAACAGCAAATAATTACACAGATGCTTATCATCTACTAAGGAACTTGGAAATTATTCTGAGGATCATCATCATCATCATCATCATCAAAATAAACTCATTACAATACAACCCCATTATCAGGCGCTTCTTGAGAGGGCTCCCAGATACCAGCATTGTAACAAGTTTCTTGTGTAGTATAAATAATTGAAAATAATGGTCAGATGCTGTTTCACAAACAATGTCTCCACGTCAAGCATTGTTATCCTAGCATCTATTCAGGAAGGCAGCTGTTACATTTCTTCAAACCAGACTTCATACATCAGTTTGCAAAATACTGGCATAAATAAAAATATATCATCAGCATCTTCCTTCTTTCCTTTCCTGTTCTCTGGAGCTAGCTTCTCCGGTTCTATGAGGACTGACTGTTGACTCTGTTGAACCTTAATTCTAGAATTCAGCAGTGGAAAATGACTGATGATACTTATGACGTTTCACCCTGAACTCTAACCTGACCTGTTTCCATTTGTCCTGAGGCAAGCTGTTCAATGAATGGATGAGGTGCCACACAAAAATCACCAACTCCCTGAGAAACACATATGTACATAATGTAAGGTAACTAGACATTTAGACATGCATAACAAAAGGCAAACGCATAAATAGAATTGGATTACAAAAGGGAAAAGCACTGCATCTAAAGAAAGAAAGAAAGAACCAATGTAAATGCCGATCGCTCAGTCAAATCCATTGTAAGCAAACATCTGCCAACAAAAATCATATACGATGAGGTTCATGTACTTCACTTAAACTGTGCGCATAAATGGACAGAAGTGACTCACATTCATCTCATTTTGATGAATTCATTCTATACATTTGCAGCAATTCTGACAATATGGTCAGGAACACAGAGTCAAATTTCATTCAGCTTTAGAATATTACCTTATTGTAACTATCTAATCTTAACTAGTGATTTCTATAGTGGTGTTACAAAGTACAAGGCATTAAACGATGTCTCCTTCAAGTGAAATCATAGTTCAAATCATAATCTGTGGGGGAAATCTGGTCAACATCCAGTTGGTCAGGAAAATCAGAAGTCATGCTATGGTGAGTAAGTTGAAACAAGTGAGTCTTAAGTTTAGACTTGAATGACAGTCGTAATCTTCTGAATGATTATAACAGGATCTTTAAGTAGCCCTATAAGGTGTTTCTAGTATATAGTAGATATTCAAGACAAGCAGGTAGAAGAGTGATAGAAGTTACTAAATGAAACAACAAAAATTAGCATCCTACCACACTGGCCGCTAGATGAAGGCCAGTTGACATCCAACAAAGAACAAGGCTAAAGATTCCAAAAGCACAGAACCTGGAGGACAAAACAAATTCCTTAAAATTCAAATATGAAAAAATTTCTCAAATTTTGCCAGAACAAGGTATAAAATCTAAATCCATTATCGAAGTCACCAAGCAAATGACAGAAGATAGGAAATATTATGATAAACCCAAAGTCTGAAAAATTCCCAACAACTGCCTCGCACAGTGCATTCAGTTCTGAAGGGTAAGCACAGGCAAAACTGTTAACCCGTCCAGGAATGCACGGATATTCTACGTCGTATCCTATTCGAATCCAACCAGGATTAAACCTCTGCTGCTCATATTTAGAGAAATTCTGATAAATCTGTTTGACTGGTAGTCAAGAATGATCACTCGACAGTTTTGAAAGCTACATATCACACAAATGCGACAGAGTATGCAACAAAAACTAGTAATACATATAAGATGTCCAGACAAACAGTGTTTAATGAAAATAAAGACCAATCTGCCTAGCTAAGAGAAAACAGACTTGACAAAAAGCATCAGCTGTGCAGCAAAAGAAGCAAGGAATATTGCTACAATCGATTCAGACATCGCAAACGATGAAGTCACCTGTGGTCTGCATTGAAGACACTGCTGATTATCTTATGCACTTGCACTTAGATTTGTAAAAAGGTCAGGTCATGTAATGTATTAGTCTTACTGTTTCTAAAAAGATTGGCACTGAAATCTGTAATATGGAAAAATCATGCTATGAACAGCGCAAAGGACGATTTTGACTTCAGTTGATCAGAGACTGCATAACATCTGTGTGTGTCAGATTTCAGATTTTGTGAATGGCTGCATCAGTCACCAAGCAGTATAATTCGAAAGAACTTATTTCCACTGATGCAAACCTTCAACACGGGGCAACTGCAAATGTTCGTTCCTTGGAAACAAGTTCTCAACAAGTTGCCAACTTCATCAGTGGATTCATCGCACAATGCTGGGATGGTCTATCCATCAGTGAATCATGGCATTCTTTAGCACTTGATTTTTCCTTCTTGCTGAGCCATGCATAAGCCAAATTCTGACCTGGATCTACCAAGAGCCTCAGACCTAGAAAACAGTGCAATGCAGGACTGAGGTGGAATAACTGCTTCCACTGAGTTTTTCTTTGAGGATGGAGTTTGCTTATTGTCCTTCTTGTCCAAAAAACCTGTGTTTTAGTGGCCCACTATTTACCTGGAAAAACCAATGCACTCTTGCCCAAGCAGCAATCTGGAAATCCCACTCTAATAAGTCTTTTTTAACTTGCATCCTTGCTGACCTACACCACCATCTGGGGTCAGATTTCCCTTATTCAGAAGTGGACTGGTGATGGGTCATGAGTGCTGTCAAGTACTTTTCTGGAAAAGCCCATTTACGTAAATTACATCGTATCTCAATCAAGTCATTTTACACACTGGTTTCAGAATTCATCAGTTTCTCGAACCCATGCGCTTCATGTCACAATGTGAGTGCTCAACCAGTCACTTACTGTGTCACACTCAAGCAATCACTTACTGTGTCACACTCAACCAATCACTTACTGTGTCACACTCAACAAATTGACTACCGTGTCACACTTACAGCATTCGTATATATTATAGTCATCTTATGCTTTCACTTTGGTATTTGTAAATATGATTTTGTTATTTTATGCCCTTATAATGGTATTAATAAATATGATCCGGTCATTTTATGCAATGATATAAATATGATAACCACAAATATGATTTTATGAACTGGCTGTTGAATTTTTAAATATCATGGTGGTATTTTATGCGCTGGTATTCACAGATAAGGTCTTGCTTTTATGCACGGGTTACGGTATGACCAAGTATGATACAGTCATTTTATCTAGTTTAAAATATTATAAAGTATTTTAAGTCTTGGTGCAGTCATTTCATGCATTAGCTTTGTTGATCTAGTTTAAAATATTATCAAGTATTTTAAGTCTTGGTCCAGTCATTTCATGAATTAGCTCTGTTGCTTTAACTCAGACCAGGTTATTGTATATGACTGTAAAAAATGCTTTCTGGTTTAACGGATTGCGTGGATGTCGATCAAGTGGACAAAGTGCAGAACCCAAAACAAGAGTTGTTTAAATTCCAAAGACAAAAACTGCCACCTAATTCCCCAGAGCAATAACCTATTTCAAACTGCCCCGAAGAATTATTTATTTCATTGCATGTGTTACCAAGAGCACTACATCTTGTCTTTTACTCGTTCACGGGCAAAAGACTCTTGTGAGGCAGTTGATTGGTACTTAAAAGAGACAACTGAATGGTACTTACAGGAGAAGCGTGCACTTTGATGAACTACCGATACCAACGAGAAGAATGAGGCAGAGTAACATCAGCCAACCAAGAACCATCAACATTCCTAGACGTCTAAAAAAACATCCCAAGCAGGCTATGTTTAAATATACTTATATATAAGACCCATACATAGTCTGATAATTATTTTATTTGGATTTTTGGATTTCAATAAAAATAGGTCAAAATATCCATAAATACATACAAAGTCAATAAGGTAATTGATTTTCCATGTCGTCCTCTTCAGCATACATAAATGAAAATGAAGAAAATATATGACAAGGCAGATAAAAGGACCAGCTGTGAGCAGTTTCAGAGCAGGTAATGGAAATTTCATCAGAATCTCTCAGCATTATTAAAGAAACTCAAATTGCCTTTGAGAGGTTTATAAAAGGTGCTATATAAATGTTCAAATACATACATACATACAACAATACATACAAACACATTCATCATACATAGCATATATAGCACGGTCCATACACAGGAACCTTAAAAGGTGTAGCACCCATTCAAATGGGCAGCGGAGGTGAAGGATCTCACCCAATAAAGTCATTGAAAACCGACCAGGGTTGAGGCCATACAGTCGCTATAGAAAAAGGTGTACATTTACATTTGCCAGTTCACACATACATTGTGGATCCTTTTGCACGCAGGTCTCAGAAGCCAAGGGTGAATGTTTGCGAGTAGAGCAGATCGTAGGTAAACGAATGCCATTTCTCAACATCACTAACAAACAGTCCCTTCCTGAGCTGTGGACATTCCTGCAGGTGTGAATCTACAGTGTCTTTGAAGACTAGTTTAGGTGGGGATTTATAAAAAAAAATCCGTGTTGGAACATGGATAGGCAGTAGGCTTTTCAGAGTTTCCCAATTCGGTCGCGAATATGATCACAACAATTCAGTTATAAGATTAACAAAGTTGTTAATCTTCTAACTGAAACACAGTAATGGTCCCGTATCCCATTAGGAAAGTAGGTTAGGTGCTCATTTCCTTTTCTTAGACCCCTGAGCTGGCAAGGGACAAATCCCATGGTTCTGGACAAGGGGCAAGTGCATCGCAGGACTTGCCGTTTACTTCCCGGCTTATGCCAGTACCAAATTATACTGCTTGGTGACAGAGGCACGTGAGCACAACAACCCGACCAGGGTTGTTGCATGAAGTCAAACCACCAACTGCATGATCACTGACCAAACGTGTTACCAACAGACCACAGTGCCACACCGAAAAATACATACACATGAAATCCTTTCACATGACATATATCAAACCAGCAACTGAATCAATTATAAACTGAGCAGGAACAGTTCTGTATGATGGAACAGTCAGCAGCCAACAAAAAATTTTACAAGACAGATATTTACACGTGCACTGGCCGCTGTTAGCAGGCAAATCAATACACCTCTGTGCAGGAGCATATGACACTGGCTGGCAGAAGGTGTTCCATATTTTTAAACGTGGTAATATTTAGAGTAGAAGTGTGGACTGTGAAGGAGCACCTGCCAATGTCTACAATGCCATCAGAATGCCATTAGCATCTGCAATGATATTAAAAGCATTGCCATACCCACTGCGCGGAACAGTCTTACAGACCATGTGACGAATGCCCCATCGCTGGACACATTCAAGTCACGACTCAAAACACATCTTTTTAAGATATCTTATGACTGTAGTTGATTTCTGAACTCATGTACAGCCTCCTTTTCTTTGGCGTCAGCTATGCTGCGGCGCTATATAAATTGTCTTATTATTATTATTATTATTATTGATATTATTATTATTGGAAATAGTTTAGGGTTAACCTAATCCAATTAAATATTATTATTATTATTATCATCATCATCATCCTATATGTTCACATTATTATTATTATTATTAAAACCAGGAAAAGAAGGCTAACAACTGCTGGACTCCAAGTCCTACTTTGGCTGCAGTTTTCTCTACTAAAATGACCAAAACCACCCATATACACCATATGGTCAAGTACAGTGATGTAAGGTGAGAACAGCTCCAGTAAAATCAAGTTAGGTCAATTAACGTAGAGTAAGCTGATATCAGGTGGAATAAAACACTGGTAGATCTGTGGTTGAAGTCATGCATGGAGGAAAATTTGTCATGACATATTTTAGTCAGGAATGAAAGAATAGTTTCAAATTGCCAAAATAAATTTCTCCCAATCCCTAAACAAATGAGAGGCATGGCCTGACTGCTCCCAGGAACCACCTTTGGGGTACAGAGAGGTCAGATCAGGCAAGGTCAGGTAGGGTAGCTGCCTATTTATTATACTCATCTACCAACAGGAGTAAATCAAGATATGAGCTTCTACCCTATTGATTTTGCTTTGACTGAGCACCTGTGAACAAGCTGGTCCTTGTGACAGCTTTCTTTGGGCACTCTAGAAATCTTGAGTTTATGACTATGATTACAACTTTACGACCGCTAAGCTGAAGTGCAAACATGACGATATTACCACTACCACTCTGAGCACCTTACCTGTAGAAACTGTAATCTTTTAGATCGTGGACGAGATCAGACAGGTCGATCCGTCTTGCCTTGTGGTTGATGTCTATAATGCTGTAGAAGATGTCCTTTGCATACTGCAGAGCACGTTCTGTTAAAGTATGCAGCTCCAGCTGAAGACTGCGGTTCAGTTCCACGTGAGAACGGTAGACACTTTTGATTCCATTGATGCCTTCCGTCACAGAAACGTTAAATGCCCTCTGTATCGATAGTGACTGAAATGTGATAACACAGATACCGTGGCATTAGAGCTTATACTGCACATTCCTACAAAAGTTTCTCTGACTGCTTCAAATGACATAATTCAGTGATCAGATGTTATCAAAACTGCTCTGTTGATATCCAAACAATCAAATTTGTTGAACCCACAATACCTGACCAGCAGTTGACAAGAGTAACTCAGCGCTTACAGCTCTTGGTGGAAGTGTCTTTTCTATTGCTGACCCCAGACTCTAGAATTCTTTTCCAGCAAACGTTTGCTCTAACAAGTCTGTGTTAGCGTTCAGATCTTGATTAAAGACTCATCTTTTTCTGGACACATTTTCTCCATAGGCACTTTCTGTGTCTTCTCAGATTTCCCACATGGCTTTCAAACCGGACTTACTTTGGATTTTGGCAGAATGAAATTTCTCATTGATGAAAGAAGTTAACCATACATAAATACATATGGTAATCATAATTGTATCGTAATCGTAAAGTCGAGATTTCTACTGTGGCCAAAGAAATTTAAGTTACAGCAACCAGCTTATTCACAGGCGCTCAGTCACATAAAATCAATAGGCAAGTAAGGTCAGATTTGGTTCCAGGTCAAGGCAGGTCCAAAGATCAGACAGGCAGACCTGGTACATACAGACACATACAAAAAAGCTAATCTGTAAGTTACTAAGTGTAATTATACACTGGAACCTCCTTTTGACACTAAATCTGCCAGCCAAGAACCAGACCACAGAGACTGCATTGCAATAAGGTTGCACTCTAAAGCCAAACAAAACTTCCAATCCATGTTCCATGAGACATAAAACATGCATGTAAAATAAAATATCTACGTCCCATGTTACATAAAAAAAAGTCCAGGTTATGGCGACAACTGCTATGAGAAAGTTCTGGATTAATAGCTTTCCACAGTCACATAGCTCTGAAAGTCCACCACTGCCGTACTCAGGCAGTGCCAGTCCCCTGCCTGCATAAAGGAGGGTGATGCTAACCACTTTCGTTATGACACAGCATTGTTAAACAACAACTACATGTAACTCAGAATCCATGGCTTTTATTGACTGACCAACGTGAACAGCTTGAGTCAAAATGATAGATTCATTCCGCACAAGTCAGTTTCAGTTGTAGCCTCAAACTATCAGCCAACCATTTCACTGGAAGCTACAGTATGCAACTGCTGGTTTTCATGACAGGGTCAAGAGGTTCATTTCTGTAACTTCAAAGCCTGCCAGTGGTCCATTAACGCAGAAGCCATATAATATGCCATCTGTCGGTGGTCAGTTTTCAAATGGACAGTCTCATCAAATACGCAAGACATCTTTCTTAGCCAAACATCTACAACAGCACTTGATTTATCACCTGGCCACGCACTTTCTTTAAAAAATGGCCAATCTACCCTCAAAGAAAGAAACACAGCACAAAAATTCTCCTTCTGACTTCAACTGCAAACGCTAACTGAAGGTAACTGCTTCAAGTTAAGTAACATACAAAAGTAAAGTCCTGCAATTGTACATACATGTCTTTAAAACTAAGGTGCTACATGGAGATCCAACTGGTAACTTGACTGTCTTATGATCAAGCAATTGCACGCTTCAGACCCCATAGCAACCTCTGGGCAAGTTGTGTGACCGTGACTGCCTCTGTCAGAAAGCCAAACTTGCTCGGAGGATAACTCAAGTCCTTCAATTCACAGACCCACGTCCAGGACTGTGGGATCTATGGCTCACCAGCTCATGCTGTACAATATTTCAGCTAGAGGAAAAATATGACACCCTCCAAAGCAACGGCCAGCTTGACTGAATCATAAGTTTCCAAAGCACTGGGATTTTTCAAACTGGCGTACCATCGGTTGATGCATCAGACACCAGTGTGATAGAAGCTAATAGTTAATAAAATAATAAATAACTTCAGAATCAGTGGACAGTTGCTGATGCATTCCCAAGTAGCCAATATAAAATTAAAAACAGGTCAAATACAAGGGCATAATCACCCTAAAGCGCACCAAACAGCGACTCTATTTAACCCCAGTCAAATAAGGTCGTGTGACTGATTAACACACTGAGAAAGAAATTACAAATTGCTTCTGTTCTGTATGTAATTGTCACTGAAAATAACAGCTGGATGTATCACGTGAAACTGGCAGTCCATTCCTTTCTTCAGCAGCACAATGAGTCAGCTACGACTGGGGGGGGGGATTGCTGTTGTATTCAAGCTTAAGGCTGCACAATCTTTCATCTCTGAACCTCTTTTAACCAAGGAGCACAACTAATAATCTAATCTTATGACTTCTATTGCATCATTATCATAATGCCCAAAGCATCAATTGATGGTCACTTCAAGTGAAATCGTAATCAAAATAAAATCGTAATCCAATGGAGAAGCCAGGTCAATTCCTACATCATAATAATAAACTTCAATTTTCTAAAGCACTACTAAAAAGCTAAGCACAGGGCACCAGCTTATTCACGAGCACCGCGTCAAGTCAGTGGGGTTGTCCAAAGATGCCAAGTCAAGAACCAAGTCCGGTTGACAGACGACCAGATAGAGAAGGGGAGAGGAGCTGTTGGATTGTGTTTAAGCTGAGAGAAATGGAAAGGCAGCTGATTCGATGAATTCCTATTGCTATAGGTCAGAGAAATCAGAAGTTAGGCTATGGTGGGTAAGCAAGCTGATAAGTCATCATCACATGAATATTAATGCCATTCACTTGCATTTCAGCCTTATCTGTATGAAAATCTGCTTATCAGTAATTTGAGACGGCTTTCCAATCGTCATATGAAATGTTGTCACTCTAAGTCAATACGAAATATTGTATTTCTCAGCGGCATGGCCCCCTGAAAAACGAGAGTCAAGCAACGATCTCCTATACTGCACTGATTACAGCACTTGAAAAACTCAATTTCTTGACCTAGATCTGAGAGATGCCTTGCTCAAATCCCAATGTTCATTTGCGAGTTGAATGTAATAGGAAAAGAGTTCAAAATATATGGCCAACAAGCAATTTAAAATAGGTTTCTTCCAATGCCTCTCTTCATCCACGTAACGAAATGTAACCTAAACCTTCTGTGGTGAAATTTCAATTTCAAGGAAACATGTTATGGAAGACTTCAAAGAATGCAAGGTGGAAAAGAGGTGATTCTGCTATCGTGAATTACTGAGGTTAACTACTACACAGTTTTGACAGAGAGTAAACCATACTAAAGTTACAAAGTTACAAATGTAATGTAATGTAACAAGCACTTATACAGCGCTCTTCAAGTACCTCTCAAATACTATACAAACACCTCATCTGTCTATGTTATGGAAGTCACACTTGGTTACATTTAATCATAACAATTAAACCATAATTCTATGCTTAAATTTAATTACAAACAGTGCATACAGTCTAAGCAATATTTAATAACACTTGATTCCACACCAGACACTAACTGTTGCTGCTTCCATACTTAAATTGATTCATGGCGTTTCCTCTTTGCCACTCCTATCAAATAAATCGCCTTCTGCAGCCACATTCTCATTTTGGCTCTTAAAAAGCTTTTCCACTACCTGGGCGAGGGGGAACATACTGACTACCCTGCTATTCATAAGTCTCCATCATATTCTCAAACCCGAGCGGCTGCAATCTGTCAGATCATTAACAAGACTCCATCATTTCCAGTAGAAACTCTAACCTCTCTATATGTGCCAAACATTCAGACTCCTTATTTTTATTGGCCAAAATCTTTTGCATTATGTCATGATATTTGGTTTAAACTCATCGATCGTGGCTTATTTTAGAGATTTGAATCTCGGGCTAGCATGGTCCGTACACAGGGGCCTTAAATGGCATGGCACCCATTCAAATGGGCAGTGAAGGTGAAGGATCTCACCCGAGTAATTCTTTACAAAATGAGCAGGGTCGAAGTCATACGGCTGCTATAGAAAAACATGTACATTTACATTTATTTAATCCTATAGCAGCTTTCCCGGAAATATTAAATGTATTGTTCCAAAGCGAAAGCCATATTATGAATACTTAGTAATTCTTGGCATGCAGTAAACCTGGCAAACAGCTAAATGTTATGAATAGTTTGTTTATTAATTAACTCTTAGCAGAACAGGTCCACTTTACATTTCAAAAGCCTTATACAAATTAAATACATTGGAATATGTTTGCCTAAAATTAGTTTTATTTAATCCCTTCAGCAGCCTTTGCCGGCAATATTAAATCAAACTGTAGCCAAGCAAAAAGTTCGCTAAAAATCAAGCAAATTGTTGAAGTCAGCAGTTAAACTGAAGTTAAAGTATTTTGCAGCACTTATAGAAGTTAAACCACATATTCTGCAGCTTAACATCCCTGCATAGTTTAACAAAAGTTCAACCTATACTGCAGCTGGACAGGACTGTTGTCAGTGCTGACGCTTGTTGATGAACTACGAACAAGTTGCTGCTTTACATCCAAACAACTAGCCTTGTTCCACATGCAAGTGAAAAACAATCTAATAATGACGGTTTTGCAATATCAATGAAGAGTTTAATTTTTCAATTATTATATAACCGTAATCATTCATAAAAACGAAGCTGCCTCATACTCATAGTTTCTTGGGTCAGCATAACACAGTTCCAGCAGGGACCGCTATATACTGTTAGCATATTTATAGCACTCTTGGTAGGAATCATTTCAGGGAGTAAGCTACTTCTACCTCTATGCCTACTCCTTCTCCTTCTTCTTCTCCTTCTTCTTCTCCATCTTCTTCTCCATCTTCTCCAATGTCAATTACATGATCTACTTTGGTTTATTCAAGCGGAAAGAATTCCTGCTGACCGATACCCAACAGGGCACAACATGCAAGTACTGAAGGAAACAGAAGCAAAGGAAGATCAAGGCCATGATGGATTGACAACATAAACAAAGACACATCATGACTCAGATTGAACACTAGTAAAGCATTGGACTTTACAATAGACCAACAACAGCGAAGGCCATTCATCTGCACCTATCACCATCAAACAGCTGGTGTCAGGAATTGATGACGATGATGATGACTATGATGATGATGACTATGATAATGATGACTACGATGATGATGACTATGATGATGATGATGATAACGACAACAATGGCGTCGATGACACATTATAACGAATAAAACAGTTTCAGCTTTTACAAGTTCCTGAACTTTGTGTTCTGACACTTGACAGAAAGATTATGATGCACACATACTTAAATGAAGCCGATAATTCAAGCAAAGTCGAGGTTTGCTGCATTTTACAGAGACAATCTAACTTATTTAGTGACGCTTGCTGCAAATTGGCACCACTGTGATCTTGTCCACGGACTCCTATATATTACCCTAATATACACGTCATTGTCTTATCTAACCTTGATTCTAATCCAGGGACCTTAGACCAGGACTGGCTTTCTAACCTGATCTGGCAGGCACTGGTCCAAACATCACAGCACATATTTTTCTGTCCTTGCCCCCTCTCCTTACTCACCTATCTTCCTACCCAAACTCCCTTCCTATCCTATACTCCCTTGTATTTTTCCCGCATTCTCATTTCTTTACCTCCTTCCAAATCATTTGCTCCCTCACCTTCATTCCCTTCCCTTTGCTCCATCCCATTCCTTCTGTACCCCTATCTTCCTTGCTGTCATCTCTGTCATCCACACCCATCCCTACCTGTCTTCCACACAGCTGTCCCTGGCTCCATATGAGCAGCCTTCTTAGCTGTCTCAGCTGTCTCTTACCTGGTTTAGGCACAGAATGCACATAATTGTGTGTATGTATGGCAGGCATGTATTGGTATATTATTTCTGCATTTTTTCGTCTGCATTTATTAATCATCACTACCTAATGACTAAGCATCAATCGATGGCACTGAACAATTGTGAGTGAAGGACTCGCTCAAGGTCCCTACACAGTAACCACCTCATTGAAGTCCCGAACCCATGCTCTGCATGTTACAAGCCAAGCGCTCTATCCAACTGGCCACTGTACCCCACTGTATCCTGTAGGCATAGTATACCCTGCATTCTATATGCATGTATGTCTGCATGTGTCCAGATCTATTCAAGCATGTATTGTTAAGTAAGTGAAGATGCGTGTGAAGTATGTATGTAAACTGCACATCCGTTACAAAACTCGTAACCGTAATCGTAATCTCGAGATTTCTACAGCGCCCAACGAAAACTAACTCCAGCACAAACAGCACATTTTTATTCCTTGCTTAGAAAACACAACAAAAACAAGTTACCAGTTTTTGTTTTAGAAAAAAACTCCATCTGTAGCCAACCTGATCCTTTCACCCATTCATCATGCTTTTCTGCTAATTTACCACAGCGAATTGTTCATGCTAAATTAGACACGTGAAACCGTTCACGGGATTTAACCTGATTTAAACTGAGGCTTAAACCTGGACTGGTCTGGCGAAATCTAGATCGCCGATAAGGCACCGAGTGATAAGCCTTTTCCTATGAATTCCTAAATCTGATTGGGACAGATGCATGGAAGGAGCAGAGTAATTTTCAAATGGTACATTTCAGCAGGCCCAAGGAAGCATTGCCATGAAGATCTACCACTGTAATTCATTGACATTCTCCCAGCTAGTAGACAACTATTCCAAAGGAAAACCAGCCTCTGCTGGGTATTAGAACACAACAGGGTGAACGCCCCGCCCTATCAGCTTATCCTCTGGTTAGCAGAGCATAAAACACAGATGGAGCTTTACAGAGCAACAGCAGTGCAGCTAATGTGTTGCACACTAAAATGTAAAACAACGAAAACACATCACACCACTTGGCGTATCAACACGGGCTTAATAAGCGCTGACCAGTTAAAAACCAAAATAAACGACAGGCATCACACAGTGTTAATCATCGATGAATTTTTGCTTCATCATGGTGCACTGGCAAGAACACCAACTATATCATGCTAGTTATTATATTGAACAATATCATCATCGTTGTCAATATCATCACCAAAGCCACTGACACTGTCACTGTCCTATCATCATCGTTGTCAATATCATCACCAAAGCCACTGACACTGTCACTGTCCTATCATCATCGTTGTCAATATCATCACCAAAGCCACTGACACTGTCACTGTCCTATCATCATCGTTGTCAATATCATCACCAAAGCCACTGACACTGTCACTGTCCTATCATCATCGTTGTCAATATCATCACCAAAGCCACTGACACTGTCACTGTCCTATCATCATCGTTGTCAATATCATCACCAAAGCCACTGACACTGTCACTGCCCTAGTTTCAATCCTCAATAAGGCATCCATTACACTAGAAGCAAAAGCACTGGCTAGTATTGAAAGTCTCCAGACCTCAGGTAATAAATAATGGAAGTGAAAGCTACTGATGAGGCATGAACCTTATTAAGAATGCTTTGGTCCATCATGGCTTCTGTTCAAGGCTATATAGATGAGGAAACAGGAAGCAGGAAGACAGAAACTAGCTCTAGCAGCCATGTACAAAATACATCTCTCTCTCTCTCTCTCTCTCTCTCTCTCTCTCTCTCTCTCTCTCTCTCTCTCTCTCTCTCTCTCTGTCTCTCTCTCTCTCTCTCTCTCTCTCTCTCTCTCTTCAGTCATACTGTTTCATATAGAACAAGCGTTACATTTTAGCATAATCTGACAGCTGTGTTGCACAACGGCCATGCAGAAACACGTAGGACTTTCACCCAAGTGTCCAGAGTTCAATCCCAGTGGAGCGTGCTATATAAGCAATTCTTGGTCAAGTCACAGGAAAAGTCTGAAATGGTTTTCGGTGTTTGTTCTGCCATCTTCAATTTCTCAAATTTCTCAAATCAAGCAATTTCTAGAGCAAGTTAAACAGATAATGTATGATGATGATGATGATGTTGATGATGATGATGACGGTGATGATGATGACGATGGTGATAAGCAACTTCTACAGCACCTGAGTCTAATGCACTAAGCATCAACCAACGGCACACCAAAACCAAGCTGCTGTTCAGGGGAGACAAGTTAATCTGAAACAGTGAGGGGAAGCCTCCTTCCTCCTATCCTGCAAACTGCACCTGTCCGTGTGAAGGAACATGAACTTAGGACTTTCGGCCATTACAGAAGATTACTTAAAATACGTTTAAAACAATCACCTCTAATTGATATTGACTAAGGGTAAACAGGAACCCATAAATTGTTGGTCATATTAATTGCCTTCGTAAGACTAATCCCCCCCGCCCAATTCTCTCTAAAAGTTCAGTCAGCGACCCACTCGGTGCCCCAATCAGGGCAAAGGTCATCACGACACAGATTATACAATGATCAGTTACATCCTGATGCCATTTCTCATAAACAATAAAAGGCATACACAGACTGTAGGTGTATCACCACTCCCTGTTGTAGGAGACCCATCAGCCACAGTTCTTCCAAACTAAACCTCCTATTAAATTACCACCATTTACCAAGCTGATAAGAAAACAGAAAGCAGAGGAGTGGGAATACACAGAACAAACCCAACCACAAGGTTCACTTTATCTGTCCGACTTAAGTGCCAACTGTCAGTGTTACAGGTGGATGATATGGCCCCATGTGCCATATGGGAACCTATCAAGTTGCAGAGAATATAGCCACATCATCTATAACAGCCAAACATAAACATTGATAGGCCAATACATTGCACTCTGGCCTGCTTCTGAATTGCAAAAATTCTTAAATCCTGAATGCTGAGCATGACTTTCCTGAATGAGATATGCCTTACAGCTGAGAAATTATTAACTATAGCTAATACATGTACCTACACAACCTAAATCACGGATCAGACCAGGTCAACTGACACACTGGGGTGCATTACATTTTCAATTGTGACAAAAACTTCAGAGTGAGCAAAACCGAATGAAAACCTTTTCAGTTTCAGAATGTTTTTGTTAAAGCTGGTAAACCCAAAAAACTAGACCAAAAATGTCGATACAGTCTGTAGATGCTGAACTGTTAAAATGGCTTCCCACACCCACACAAACTTATACTCAAAGCATTCAATATAAAGCTCCTACTGTGCTTATCATAAGCCTAAAGTTTTATAGGTAATCAGGCCAAGTTCCAT
Source organism: Norana najaformis (assembly GCA_964023275.1). Taxonomy (NCBI): domain Eukaryota; kingdom Metazoa; phylum Annelida; class Clitellata; order Crassiclitellata; family Hormogastridae; genus Norana; species Norana najaformis. The sequence goes on from OZ029921.1 coordinate 30,110,949, forward strand.
CAATCGTCATCGTCGTCATCCTCATCATCATCAGTGGCATGCCCCTCTCTCAAAAGTTGTCGTTTCTAAAACACATCACCATCCATTTCTGTTCTGGGTTCATCTCCAGGCCACGTATAATCCAAAATTTGGTGGGCACAGGTCAGACACCACTGTTCATGTCCATGAATGGTGAGGGTTTATGCATTCTGGCAGTGGCCAAGTGCCATCACACCCCAGGTCCACTGCCATCATTGGCCTCAACATTTGAATCAAGGTAGGAGAACCCATGACCCAGCTCCACCTGGCTTCCTGTCACTTATAAGTGATCCAAAGTTCGACATGAGTCCACTGTTATCAGAGTCCCTCATGAAATAATTCTTGCTTTGGTTCAAGCCACCCACATATTTCATCAGTTAACTCCATAAAGTAAATGACTGTATAAGTAGATGAACAGCTTTTCCTAACCACATGGCACCAGCTTATTCACGAGCGCTGTGTCAAGTCAGTGGGGTTGTCCAAAGATGCCATGTCAAGAACCAAGTCTGGTAGCCAGATGACCAGGGAGAGAGAGAGAGAGAGAGAGAGAGAGAGAGAGAGAGAGAGAGAGAGAGAGAGAAGGGGAAGGAGCTGTTAGGGTGGGTTGCGCTTAAGCCAAGAGAAATGGGAAATTTACGTTTAACCACTTTGAGTGTGCACAGTGTTACGCTTAGCTTAGAAAATGTCTGCAGAGATGCATTCAAATTGAAGCCCAGTTACAAAGATCCTGCCGCTTATTACTGTACATCCGGATAAGCCCACAAACGTCAGTTGAGGCCAACATATATCAAGCACACAAAGGCTTTATCTTTGTCTTGTCTTGTCTTGTCTTGTCCCTCCTCATTGCTGCGGATCGGAGACCATGGCCAGCGACGTCAGTCTTCTCCACTCAGTTCTGTCTCTTGCCTTCCTTGTGCAGTCCGCCATCGTCATCCCCATCCACTCCGTCACGTCGTCCCTCCAGCGCCTTCTCGGTCTTCCCCGAGGTCTTTTTCCCTCCATATATCCCTGGCATATGAAGGCCGGTAGATTGTCTGCTCTAATCATATGTCCAAAGTAGCCCAGCTTTCTGCTCATCACCACCTCCAGCAGGCGTCGCTCCGGCTTCAGTTCCTCCAGAATCGACTCATTTGTCCTGTGCTCACTCCAACTGACCCTCATCATTTATCTTTATCTTTACTACCACTATAATTAAAGCTGGCCATCTGCCAAGTCTAGATCATCCGCGGCACCAAACAGTCTCTATCTAATGCACTATTGTTATTATTACCATTATTACTATTATAATTATTATTATTAACAGTTAGTAACTTCTATCACAGCAGCATCTAACGCACAATGCATCATCACCTGATGGCACACAAAAACCAAACCATAACCTCATCAACATCCAGCAGATCAGTCCACCAAGAAAATGGAAATGCTTAAATGGCAATATCTATGCATCTACGTACCAAGCAACAGTTTATAACAGATCTATAAGCATTCATGCTTTCTAAAGTGACAGCAGAAAATCAGCCTCTTCATCGTTCTTTTACCTGGTTCTTTTACCTGGTTCTTTTACCTGGTTCTTTTACCTGGTTCTTTTACCTGGTTCTTTTACCTGGTTCTTTTATCTGGTTCTTTTACCTGGTTCTTTTACCTGGTTCTTTTACCTGGTTCTTTTACCTGGTTCTTTTACCTGGTTCTTTTACCTGGTTCTTTAAACCTGAGTCGTATATGCTTTGCTACCACAAATAATGTTTGCAAAGACAATGCTAAAGTCTGAGTCATTTAGATCAAATACTATTAGAACCGAGCTGCATTGTCATCTTTCCCGACTCACACACCCCCTACCCACAAATTATAAGCCATTTTAACACGGAGCTCTAAAGGTAAAGTGGAAGGGCAGAAAACAAGCTTTGTGACCTCAAATGTTTTGGTAAATCACCTACTTTAACTGGATAACTGATGGCCAGAATTTTATTAATAAAAATCAAAACATTATAAAGCAGGTCTAATGAAAAATTCTAGTATAAGACACTGGTAGGCTTATTAACTGTTCAACAATGCAAATGTTGGGCATTACAAAGGTGTGACAGTTAGCAGTAACAATACAATTTGGGCAGAAAAATGTATGCTGGTAACATATGTTTTAAAAACATGGCAACAGGTCTTCTCTAAAAATGTTCAGAATGTTTCATTTTGGCCCAATCATAACTTCAAGAGTTACGAGAGATCATTAACTGGAATACCTGCAATACAATTACGTAAGGTAAGTGGAAGCTGCCCTGCGCCCACTGAACTTCGGGTTACATACGGCCTGGAGACGAGCAGAGAATGGAGACAGCTGGTTACATGCAATGGAAATAGCAACGCTAGCATGCCACAGATAATGACGAATTATGTACCAAAACCTAAATTCTTTAAACTAGTACAAGCTCCAAAAGATGCAGAGAATGAAGCTGTCTTGTTTCATTGTTTAACCTCAAATGAAGCTTTTTTATCCCATAGTTAACATCTCTTAGTAAAACTGACTCTGCATTTGGATGACCTTTTAACTTATATGCTTATCTCTAATTCAGTTTTTTCATGGTTGGCTAGAGGTTTATGAATATGCTCTCAGTTCTGCCCACTCCACTGACTAATCAGTCATTCAGGTCTAGACTAACAAACCCATCTTTTCCAACTTGCTTATCCACCACATGTAGCCGTCTTTCCAGTCTTTCTTGTCGTCCCTGATTCTGACTGACCTAAACTTGGATTTTGTCATGAACTACAGTGTCACTCTGAAGCAACCAAAGACTGAGTTTGCTACAGTTTTTATATTAAATTTGATTAGATTAGATAAGATGTGATTTGACACTGGACAGCAATTCATTCACGATGTGTCTCTCAGGGGTAAAATCAGTTTGTCCAGAATAAGAAGTTATATTGGGCGAAGCATTCACATTTCCTGATCACATTTTCCATACATGGTGAAATCTTGGATACAGTGATAAGTTAATTAGTCGGCAAGAAGTAAGTCTTCTAAAATCAGAGGAAGTATGTCCATTACACCTCCTTCTCTGAACCCCCTCACTGCCTCTATAACTGTATGATAATCACCATCATCTTATCCAAAGACTTCTACCTTGCAGCACTGGTAAGGGTGATCTTATTTTCTATCAGCATCCTCTTGAAAGCACGTTGTCCCTGGTACCCGTACTGTGTTTCACCAGTTCCTGGTCCCTCCACCTGGAACTTTCTAACTCTGCATGTTTGTCACCCTCTTACTTTCACTCTAAGCTGAACACTTACTTCTTCCACTCTATGGTTCTCAATGTCTCCTGTTACTTTTGACCTTTGTAAGGGGGCATTAACAAATCTCATTGTAAAAAACACAGTATTACTTCACATTAATTTATCATTAACACCCCGCACTCAAACGACTCTATCAAAATAAGGTATTGGCACTGGCTCACATGCTTCCAAACTAATCAATCATATCTGTCATGTGCCTGTACTGAGTGCAGCATTCAAAGTACGTTCACCCTGAAAGGCTGCCTACCAGTGCAGGTCAGCACTGAAGCAAACCAGTCAGATTTGTCAGCTGTCTCCAACTTCCTACATCCATTCACTATCTCATGCCTAACAAACAAGACAGATCAACCCAGACAAGACAGATCAACCCAGACAAGACAGATCAACCCAGACAAGACAGATCAACCCAGACAAGACAGATCAACCCAGACAAGACAGATCAACCCAGACAAGACAGATCAACCCAGACAAGACAGATCAACCCAGACAAGACAGATCAACCCAGACAAGACAGATCAACCCAGACAAGATAGATCTGTCCCTCTGTCCACTGTATAGCGCATTACTGCTGTTGTCACTGATCAAACAATTACCGGGTGGCCTGCTTGACTTCCTGCCATCTCTCAATCAAGCCTCTTCCAAAATTAGCACCACTTCTCTTTGGCAATAGCTGTAAGAGGCAACTGGAGACACTAAGAAATTGGAGTTCTGCAGCAGACGATATCAAAGGTGCCATGTAATCAAATGACTCCGGGGCACAGAAACAGACTCGTATTCCTAAACATGTATGCAACACACACTTGTGGTGTTATGTTCCAAACAGAATAAAATGCATTAGGCAGGCTGAGACTTGCACAGTGCCCACAAGGTGTGCTGTTATCAAGATCAAATCCTATTCACAATGCCCAAGATTTATATGTGGCACCTAAATAGTTCACAAACTGGATACAAAATATTCTGGCTTTCATGCTTTAATGCCACTGCTTAGCACAGGGCTCACACACTCAAACACACATACAAACACAGAAACACAAATACAGACACAGAAACAAACACACAAACTATATATCCACATAAATATGAGACACAAGCATCCAATTTTCTTATAATTATAACTAAATGATATATCTAGCATCAGATTGAAATGATATAGACACAATGAATGACTACACAACTACGACACAACACATATCAATCTCAATATCAGTGTCTTGATATTTTTATCTTAGAACCACCAGCATCCAATTAATGTCCATGATACGGATGAAGTCATATACAGAAGCACAGCAATTGATTGCCAAAGCACCAGCCTTCTACATCATCTTCATCCTGGGCGAATTCAGTCTCAGTCTCTCTCTGTCTCTCTCTCTGTCTCTCTCTCTGTCTCTGTCTCTCTCTCTCTCTCTGAGGCCTCTTCTTTTGCTTTGCAATCTATAGGCAGACATCCACAAATTTCCTGCACACACATAAATATGCATGCACACACACCAACACACATACACACATTTCTACAGTGCTTTTGACAGATACCTAGAGGATGCTATAAAAATCTTTCGTGACTGACGTATATATTGCTCGCTCAGGTGTAAAGACGTACTTGAGGCAAGATATTAACTGACCTGTGCTTTCGTTCGACTGATCGTATCCATTGCATCATTCACGGCTCCAGACAAATACATTATGCCATTGTTGGCTTCTTCGTTTCCATAGAAACCGATGCCAATTGCACCACTAAGAAAAATGCACAAGAAAAAGTCTGAAGAGCAACTGCGTCATCACAGCTGTGACGCTACAACTGTTGCCAAGTGCACTTCCACAAACAACATACTTGGTTCAGCATTTCAAAGAAAGAAAAGTATGGCAAAGTATCTCTGGTGTGGCACATCAGTCTATTCAGTTAATGTACTGAGTCTGTAAATGTAAAGGTTGCATGCAAATGTAAGGTAAATGTAAGGTAAATGTAAAGGAGGATTCCCTGTAATGATTCTGGGCAAGGGGTCACTGAACATTATAATTTGGTACTGGCATAAGCTCGGAAGTAAACGGCAAGTCCCGTGATGCGCTGGCCCCATGTCCAGGACCTTGGGATTCATTAATTGTTGGCCCAACGGCGCAAGAACAGGAAACGAGCACCTCTTCCTACGTTCCACTAGAGATATGGAAGACCTTTACTTTTTCTAATCTCAGATTAAAGAGTACCAGCTCATCATTATGACAAAGTAGATCTAATATCCAAGCAGAAAGGACCGATTTAGCTCATCACCTGGATTACCTTATTCCTGTCTGGCCTCGAGTCAACATGGAAGGAATTCCCAAGTGTTAGCGTGTAGCAGGTACATTTGCCATTTGCCAGGTAATTTATTCCTTTCAACGGTATCATCTTATGCTGCTCATGTTTTGGTTTTAAATGACTCCAGTTTCAGTTTGCTTATTTACATCTTTCCTACAGACCAACCCTGCCCTGGGTCCATTTCAGCACCTTTGTGCACTCTTAAAAGTAATGACTGGAAACAGCAGACACTGATGTAACTAGAATGCTCACAGACATCAGCTGTTTAGTAATAAAGCACAGTTATTGTGACCTAAAGCCAGATATTATTGTTGCTGTTTGAAGTCGTTAGACAAAACAGTCTGGCAGCAGGCCCCAATGAGAGTGCTTTGACACCAGACAGTTTAAGTCTGACTGTTTAGCCATACTAGTGTCTGCTCTCAGCAGACATTATTTATAAGATTGAGAGGTTGCCAAAGGGCGCTATACCAATATCCAGACACATGCACACACACACCACTTCAACTTGCAAACAACCTTGCTTAGGATTAGGTAATTATATCCCAGACACTCATAAACACACACAAATACACACACACACACACAAATACACACACACACACACAAATACACACACACACACACATACACGCACCAATGCACACACACGCATATATGCACACACACACACACAATCACATTAGCAGAAGACACAAGGAGCAGTTTTTAAGTGAGCCCCTAGAGGCAGCTGTGGGTATGAAGAGTTAGTGACTATTTTTCTTAGCTCTGGCGTTTGAGGGCAGGCGGCCATTCTCTCCCACACTACCTGATCTTACCACCAACAGTGTTCGGTCAGCTAGGGAGCACAAGTGAAGCCAAAGTCTCAAAACAAATTTCTGCCATGGCAGAGAGTTGAACCTCCAACCTTTTGATTGACGCCATATGTCCATTTCCCGAGCAACGGAATCATAGGCGATGGGTGGGTCACAGCACTCAGAAAACAAAACCAAGATGGTAAAAAAAAGGTTTTAAGCTGCTTTATGAATATATCTAGCTACAAATCACGTTAACCAAATGTAAATGATGAAATGGTCATAAAATTGGCACATCTTTGAGTATAAAACATTTACAAAACCATAATTTGACTTTTAAAAACATTATGGCATTTGAAATTGCTAATGAAGGACCTTCCTGAGAATGATAAAGCAGCTCACCAACAGACGAGTGTCAGCACAGCCATCGTCCATTTCAGGCAGAACACATTCTGCTTCTTCTCAGAATCTCGTTGGCAACATCGATAGCAAAAGTACATGAGAAACACCAGGAGTGTTATAAGAAGCCACAACACAGGAGCGGCTGCCCAAAACATCAGCGACTGTCAAACAACAAACGAAGTCTTAAGAAAGAACATAACCGATACTGAGAAAACAAATTCATACTGCTCACAGCAGGTGTACTTCATTTAGAACAGTCAGACTCCAGGTTCTCAGTGTTCAATCTCTTTCCATGTTGAGAAAAAAATTATGTATTTTGGTATTCGTGATACAGTGAGGTTGGTTTGTACAACCAACTAGTGTTATACAAGGTAATTTCAATCAACTATTGACACCAACTAGTGTTATACAAGGTAATTTCAATCAACTATTGACACCAACTAGTGTTATACAAGGTAATTTCAATCAACTATTGACACCAACTAGTGTTATACAAGGTAATTTCAATCAACTATTGACACCAACTAGTGTTATACAAGGTAATTTCAATCAACTATTGACACCAACTAGTGTTATACAAGGTAATTTCAATCAACTATTGACACCAACTAGTGTTATACAAGGTAATTTCAATCAACTGTTGACACCAACTATTGTTATACAATGTAATTTCAATCTGTAGACAGATTGCTAGTAGGTGAGGGTGACAGGTCCAGAAATTTATAAATTTTATAAATTCTTGGACCTGCAGGAGGCCAGTTATGCGACAGGGGGACATGGTGGAGATGGTTCCTATGGGCAAGCTTATTATACTTAAATAAAATTTGCAAAGTACTTTTGTAGAAATCTAAATTACATCGCATAAAGATGCATAATAACTTCAGTTTCTGGCAAGAGGCCAAGGAAGACTGTCCCTGCTAAATATTGCATTGTCTGGTAATCAATAGTGGCAGTTTGGATAAATTCAGAAACAGCTGTATTCATGTTGAATATGGTACCTCAGCAACTCAACATATGGGGGATATGTTTTACTTACGGCATATTAGCAAATTATGTAATTGAAAGCCATGTGTGTCATGATGAAGGACCAAACAAGGGTCACAGCAGGGTCATACAATAAATTACATGCAGTCTGTAAAAACAGGCCCAGTAAAACAGCGTATGGTCAGTCTAGTGATTTCATAGCAGAGTTCACCACAGGGAACAAGTGGAGCATAAATCTTGAAGTATCTTTCTGCCCTGATTGGGATTTGAACCCCCATTGTGCAATTAAATATGCACATGTGGCAAGACAAGAAATGCATGTACTTTAAAAAAATCTGCAAGACAGTGGCAGTAAAGCTGAAAAAGAGTAGCATTTTTGCAAGAAATAAATTTTAGTCTGGCAAAGGATAATCATGGAATGGTCATGTGATGAGGAGTGAGGAGGAGAGCTGCAGTAAAAGAATTATGAGCACAGAGGTTTACAGAAGCCGCAGTTGGGAACGACATAAGAAGAGATGGGGAGACATGATTCAACAAGACCTAAAGCTCCTCAGACTGAAGAAGGAAGATACTGGGGGTAGAAACAAATGGAAAAGAAGGATACACGTGGCTGACCCCTCCCCTAGGAAGGATAAATTCCGGCCAGAAAGAAGAAGAAAAAGAAAGGATAATCATGGCAAAATGGCCCATCTGCTAACTGGTCAGCTACAACTGCAACTGACAGTTTTCCTTTCAGTTAAGTTGAATATCTCTGTCAGTATAAGTCCTCACTGGCATGGTTCCGAAGTTGAAGAATCATTCAGCCTAAGCACATGTTGTGAAATTTTGTGATTTTACTGATTTATGATTTAAGATGAAATGCCAGGATTCAAACCCCAGATACACAGGTATATGGAACATGCATTAGCAATCCACCAATGTGCTAGCTGTTATTTTTTTATCTCATCTAATGTAATCCAATTACTCATATGACATGGTCATCATAAACTACACAAACTCATCAAAGGATCGATGGTTGCTCAGTCATGTTCAGTTGAAGAAACCCAATCAAAATGCAGTAGGTAAAAGCGACAGTAAGGCAGGCTACATTGAATTAGCTAAATGAAACTGATGGATTTTGAGCATAAACCAGAAAATCAGTTGTGTACTTCAGTCAGGGAATGCCAAAGCTAACATTTCCTTGTCTATCATTGATCGTACGAGGTATGTGCCCACCCACAGGCATTGTGTTTTTGCTGGGTTCGGCCAAGTCGATTTGAAGGCATCCAAGCTTATACTTCTGTAACAGTGGCACGAGTATTTGACACAAGGGCGTGTGCACCTGACGGATGGCCAGTAGAAAACAGCTGAATGCCATCAAGATACTCGTGAACCCATGCTCCAAGGGCAGTGATGACCCGAGTTAGATCAGCCGAGTACAGCATATAGAGGTGCAACCTGAGGACTGCACCATTAGTGACCCAGAAGGGTACTGGTCAATTTGTGGCCCAACCCAAGGCCTGCACTATTCTCACAGAAAGTATTGTCCCAATCTGGTCACGAACTTTTGGAAAAAAAACGGCTGTGTATAGCAAATAGCTGCATGATCTCGATGAGGCTGCTATACGAAATTTCGTTATGTATCCAGATGAGTAAATATGAACTGTCTTTAAAGGTGCTTCATAAAATCATAAAAATCACACCCTTACAAATGTGAAAATACATTATGCGCTGTGAAAACTGACTGACCTCCTTGTATTTTGGTTCATCCAAGTCAAACGATGAATTGACTCGCTGAAATGTTAGATCCAAATGCGGAAACGAATTTAAAACCGTCGCCCACCACGGCACCTGATATTCTTTAGCAGGCAGGTACATCGTTCTTCGAACTTCAACACCAAATAATATATCAGTTAAAATCGTTAATCGCTTACGCGTACTTGTAAGCCGTCAGCTACAGATCGACTCCACTCGCAAATAACATTACGTCTGCTTTATAGACGCATCAGCCCATCGCCACTCAGTCAGTCGCAACTGCCGCAATTTTGCACAATCACAACACAATCCATCAACCATGCTTTGGACAGTGTACCATTCAGTGGCGAATTCACATAGCACAAAAATCAGCTTGAAGCTTTAAGGTCTTGATTTCATATACAGACAATACCCAGTCCATCATCGATCGCCCGCGTCGCTTCCACGGGCCATAACAAACCCAATGCATTTACCAATAACGCCGACGATCACTTAACTAGAAGATACGAGCGCTGCATAAGTAACTCAATTCGTATAACATTAGCGCCATCTTAGTTCCGTGATACGCTAAAATAAGTAAGATGCGCTATAACAGCGGAAGTAAATAATTATTTTCCTAGACAAACGCTTGGTAAAAATAAACGTTTCGACTTTTGAAACAGCCGTACATGCTACCAGAGACAACGCTTCTTCGTTTCCTCGTCATTTCCCTCGTCTTTTGCCTAACCGAGAACAATTGTCTCCGTCTCACCTTCAATCGATGGAAGAAGTGACGTCTTCAGTTATGACGACACATTAGCAGGTTCACGGGAGAAAAGATGAACGAGGCCTGAAGGAGTTCGTCCAGAAGAGCCAGTCAGACGAATTCATGAACTCCAAAGCCGCATTTAATGCAACGAGCGAGCGCATCTACTCGCAAAAACATACCTCTTTCACAGATCCTATTCTGACACCTCTTCTTCCTTATATCTCTCTCCTCCCCAACCCCATAATTGTCACCACCCTCCATAGCTGCCACGCTGTCTCTCCGTCTGACTTTTGGATCTTGACCTGGAACCGAACCCTTTTGCCTATCGATTTTGTTTTGAGTGAGCGCCTGTGAATAAGCTGGTCCCCGCGGCGCGGCTTTCGTTGGTCGCTGTAGAAACCTCGGGATTACGAATACGATTACGATTACGAATTAAAAGGTCCTCATCGACACGAATACGAATACGAATACGAATACGAATACGAATACGAATACGAATACGAATACGAATACGAATACGAATACGAATACGAATACGAATACGAATACGAATACGAATACGAATACGAATACGAATACGAATACGAATACGAATACGAATACGAATACGAATACGAATACGAATACGAATACGAATACGAATACGAATACGAATACGAATACGAATACGAATACGAATACGAATACGAATACGAATACGAACGAATACGAATACGAATACGAAATACGAATACGAATACGAATACGAATACGAATACGAATACGAATACGAATACGAATACGAATACGAATACGAATACGAATACGAATACGAATACGAATACGAATACGAATACGAATACGAATACGAATACGAATACGAATACGAATACGAATACGAATACGAATACGAATACGAATACGAATACGAATACGAATACGAATACGAATACGAATACGAATACGAATACGAATACGAATACAATACGAATACGAATACGAATACGAATACGAATACGAATACGAATACGAATACGAATACGAATACGAATACGAATACGAATACGAATACGAATACGAATACGAATACGAATACGAATACGAATACGAATACGAATACGAATACGAATACGAATACGAATACGAATACGAATACGAATACGAATACGAATACGAAGAAGAAGAAGAAGAAGAAGAAGAAGAAGAAGAAGAAGAAGAAGAAGAAGAAGAAGAAGAAAGAATACGAAGAAGAAGAAGAAGAAGAAGAAGAAGAAGAAGAAGAAGAAGAAGAAGAAGAAGAAGAAGAAGAAGAAGAAGAAGAAGAAGAATACGAATACGAATAAGAAGAAGAAGAAGAAGAAGAAGAAGAAGAAGAAGAGAAGAAGAAGAAGAAGAAGAAGAAGAAGAAGAAGAAGAAGAAGAAGAAGAAGAAGAAGAAGAAGAAGAAGAAGAAGAAGAAGAAGAAGAAGAAGAAGAGAAGAAGAAGAAGAAGAAGAAGAAGAAGAAGAAGAAGAAGAAAGAAGAAGAAGAAGAAGAAGAAGAAGAAGAAGAAGAAGAAGAAGAAGACGAAGAAGAAGAAGAAGAAGAAGAAGAAGAAGAAGAAGAAGAAGAAGAAGAAGAAGAAGAAGAAGAAGAAGAAGAAGAAGAAGAAGAAGAAGAAGAAGAGAAGAAGAAGAAGAAGAAGAAGAAGAAGAAGAAGAAGAAGAAGAAGAAGAAGAGAAGAAGAAGAAGAAGAAGAAGAAGGAAGAAGAAGAAGAAGAAGAAGAAGAAGAAGAAGAAGAAGAAGAAGAAGAAGAAGAAGAAGAAGAAGAAGAAGAAGAAGAAGAAGAAGAAGAAGAAGAAGAAGAAGAAGAAGAAGAAGAAGAAGAGAAGAAGAAGAAGAAGAAGAAGAAGAAGAAGAAGAAGAAGAAGAAGAAGAAGAAGAAGTGGACGGCGCCTATGCATACAGCCGAAATCAAAGGAGAGAAGGCGGTGCCTGTAGCCGAGACTAAAGAAACGGAGAAAGCCAGGAACTGGTCGGCGGGTCCCAACCGGTCCTCAAGGTCAAGAAAGCAGCAGCGCCCGACGAAGGTCAGCCGTTGGGTTAAGGTCGAGGAGACGTCGGCGCTCGGGTCATCGAAGTTCACGACGCTGGTGCTATCGAAGCAGACGACGACTGCGATGAAGAGGAGGAAGGAGGATGTGCTGGACGTCCTCCCGATCCGCATCAGATGTCCTCGCTGTCCATCGAATAAACGCCGGCAGAACGTTATAGCAATAATGATAATGATGGTGGTAGTATTGGCAGCAATAATAATAATAATAATAATAATAATAATAATAATAATAATAATAATAAATAATAATAATAATAATAATAATATATAAATAATAATAATAATCAATAATTAATAATAATAATAATAATAATAATAATAATAATAATAATAATAATAATAATAATAATAATAATAATAATAAATAATAATAATAATAATAATAATAATAATAATAACAGCAACAACATTTATCATCACTTTCGATGATGCAATTTAAAACTAGTCGACTTATGACGTTAGTAATTATAGGCCTAATTACATTTATAATTATAAATTCATAATTACAAACTTCTGGATATACAAAAGAAACCAGAAAGAAAGCAAGTTAAAGCAACTACAACTGTAATCACTCACTTCCATTCTGTCGTCTGTTACAACACTTAATTCGTTCTGTTGAACCAACTTTAATTAGCGTAAGACTAAAATTTCTCACAGAAACCAGCAACCAAAGTCAATCATTTCAGCTAACTTAAATCCGCAGGTAAATTGTTTGGTCAGTTTTAGTCTCAGTCAAGTTATCAGTGTTTACAGAAGTCAAGCCAAGACAGCGACTGTGATTAAGTGCACGAACGCAATCTCGCCGCAATAGATAATGAATTGTGAATGTATTGTAATAATAATAATAATTAGAAACTTCTAATGCGCCGGTGTCTAGTGCACAAGGCTAATGTCTAATGTACAATTGTAGGCCTACGTGTATTGAATAACTGTAGGGTCTATATATTTTTTTTGCTTCGGCATATGTGGGCGATTGTTCGGCCAATCTTCTCCCTCATCAATGACCTAATCATATATCTGACCGTTTTATTGAAAAAGCATCTTCTAATTCCTTCACCCTCTTGTCCACTCAAAGCTTGACTGCTGTAATTCCCTCTTTCCTAACCTTGAATCCGCTCAAATAAAGCGTCCTCAACTCATCCAAAATTCACTTGCCCGAGCTATCACAAAGAACACCCAAATGTCACCATACTGATTCTATTCGTAGGCCAACATCACTCCCCTGGATAAAAATCCTCTAACGCTTTGATTTCAAAGTTCTTTCTATAACCTATAACTCGCTGTAATGCTCCAAACCTACTTATCTTGGCAAACTCTACCATCCTAACACACAGCTATGACCCCCTTTCCCCTCTTACTTCATTCTTGCCCGTCCCTCAGTAAGCAGGCCCTACTCAACATATTTTCTCTGACCGATCCATATAGGCTACGACACTGCATCAAGACTCTGGAACGATCTCCCGCCTTAATTCCGCAATATCCGTTCCACTGTCCCTTCCGTTGTTCATCCAACATCATCTCAGGCCCCTATATATCTATTACTTCTCAGGCATCCCATTCAAAACGAAAGAAAAGGTCTACTTAAATGTTCATGGTCTTTTTGTATCTAATTATTGTGTTTTAGAATTTCAGCTTTTCAAAAAAATCTTACCCTAATTCGATCAATCCGCCCACCTTCCCATTTCCCTCATCCTAAACACAACACACCTTAGCAGCCCACCTTAACAGCTCCTCTGCCTGTGTGTCTGTCCGCCTGTCTGTCTGTCTGTCTCTGGTCTTCTGGATACCAGACTTTGTTCTTTACATATTGTATCGTTGGACAACCCCTCTTGACTTGAAGCAGGGCTTGTGAATAAGCTGGGCTTAGCTTTGGAGTAGCGCTTTAGAAATTTTCGAGAATGCGATTAGGTCCCACGAACTTCTGCACTTAGAAGACTTACTATCTTATTTAGGAAGAACGCGTAAAAACGGAATTAAATCAAAGATTTTAAGAAGGTACCCTACTTAAAATCTTTGGACTTTAGAACTAGAGATTATCATCGGCACTTACTCTCAAGGCCGCTTTCTACTACTGCTTGGATTATGGTTTGGAGTTGGCACGGAATATATTGTAATCGTTAATGGTAAATTTGAGATTTCTACATCGTCCAACGCAAGCTAAGCCGAGGGACCCGCTTTATCGTAGACGCTCAGTCAAAACAAAACTGATAGGCAGGAAGGGTCAAATTCGGTTCCAGGTCAAGGTCCAAGGGTCAGGCAGGCAGACAGCTAGACGGCTACAGTGGACGGTATTTGGAATCGGAGGTGTAAGATAGACAAGAAGAAGAGGAGGAATCAGGATAGGATTTGTGAGTGATGAGTACTTGCAGTTTTGACTGAAAGACCTGCGCAGAGATTGCAAAGGGCGAACTGTTGAGTTCTTGGGATGGATAAGATAATTATCGTAATTCTGGCGGGAGTTAATTCCAGAGGGTGAAGCAGCTATGGCTATGGAGCAATTTCCAAATTTTAACGATAAGGTTACAGGAAAAGGCAGAAAAGTGCTATCGGGAAAGATGGGTGATACGATGAGAGAAGCTTAGGTTTTGTTTCGAATATCACAATGTACCTGGATTGAGAACAGCAGAATTAGGGCCTAGTAATAAAGGTGTAGGAGAAAGAGGGGTCGGGAATTTTCTTGAGCTGGTCATGTAGTCCTGTAAAATGTAAACGTGCATGTTTTTCTATAGCGACCGCAAGGCCTAGACTTTGCTTACTTTTGAATGAATTTATTGGGTGAGATCCTTTACCACCGCTGCCCGTTTGAATGGGCGCCACGCCATTTAAGGTTTCCGTGCACGGACCGTCCTGACAGGAGATTCAAATCTCTTAAATGAGCCACCATCGATATGCGAATCTGCATCATCACGCCTAGAGATGCCATGACAAAGGCTTACACTTTAAACGACTGAGCTAATCAGAACAAAAGCAACCATAACGGGCAATTTGTGCGTGCCTTGGTTACGTTGTTTATTGTCGCACAGGTCACCTTGGTGACCCTCCGCCGGTTATGGTCCAATTTGTTATCTAGCTTGGTCGGTTTTGGTTTTTCAAGCGTGAACAATTTTTTTTTATTTCTCGCTATTTTCAAAATCGGTTGGGTATCAGTTTCGGTTATTCTCAATATCGCGATATCGATATCGGTTTTCGGTTTTATAACGTGTTTTAATGCTTCAAGTTTTTAGACCGACTTTTATCCGACATTTCTTGAGATAAACTACTATTCTGATATTCGAATTCTGTAGGCCTATATGCCGACTTTCCGGTTTCTCGATTTTTTCTTCAGGTTTTGATATTTTTTGTTGTTTTGAATACCAACTTCTACTTTGATTCAACATTCCTAAATATCACGGTATCGGTTTTATATCGATTTAACTGACCCGGAACTAATTTAATACCAATGTGAAAGTTGTTTCTGTATTAGCACATGTTATATGTTTCATATTCTCCGTTGTCTTCTCAATCGGCCTCATTGTAAAATATTATGCCTTGCGGTTTCATTTAAAATAATAGCCCCGTTAAATCGAACTACTTCTATCCGCTGTTATTGTATACTTTGTAGAAAACTGCTTTCCACTACTTTAGTCTGCTTATCTGATCGCTCTTGTTCCATATTGACAGGGCATATACTCCGTGTCAAGCCCGAACCACGTTTCGAGCAACAGTGAAACGCCACCCCACTCCCAAATCTTCTAAAGTTAATGGCGTACAAAGAGGCATAGTTAAACTGTTTCGGTGCATACAAAAATTAGCTAGTCGATTCAGTAAGAAAACTAGAAAGCGTTCGTATCACGTTACCGTTTGACTTGGATCGCTGTAAATTTGTTATTAAACAACTTCTATAGTCGAAGGTGTATCATCGATGACTCGGTGGAAGTTCCTCTCCCAGCACTTGATTACATGGAATTTTTACGTGGTTTTGCCGAAATAAACGCGAGAATCATCGCAACTGCGCACGGTTTGCATTTATATTTGTGAAAGGAGCCGGCCTCTCATTTAGCTTCATGTGAAGTGGATTATTTTTATGTTTAGCCGTGTATCCGTGTTTTGATACGATTTTACGGTTGAGCGAAAAGGTTCTTCATGGCTGCCAAGTCGAAAAGTAAGTTGTATTCCAAGAGTGCTTGTTGTTTAAAAACTTTCAGTATTTGTACAATTGCTTTGTTAATAGGCCCAGCAATGCAGTTTGCTGTGTATGCTTTGCCGTCAAAACAGTGTTTTGCCAAAGGGTCAATTTTGGCAAAGTTTTGAAGGGAGTATCAGATTTGGCGCACCTGTTCAGGATAGGATGAAGTTTGGCAGAGCCATTCTGACTAAAGCATGATGCCTGTGGCAAAGTGGCACAAACATTTTGGGGTAATCCTGGAGAAACGGCCGTTTACAGTTGCCCTACTTAAAACAACTTGGCCGCCGCAGACTGCGAGAGAAATTAGAGCGCTGCCACCTACTGGAAGCACTGTCAATTAATGAGTAAATTAGTAATAAATTAGTAAGTGAGTCATCCGTAAGTAGCATGCTAACAAAAAGTTTTTAAAATAATTTTATTGGTGTCAATAAATGAAGAAATTGCAGAGTAACACAAAGGTATAAATAAATTAAGAAATTGGGTAAGTTTCTGTGATGCAGATAAGAATATACCAACCACCGCAAACAACTTTCTGTGTCCGCAAAATGGGGAGACATTTTTGCGGAACTGAAACCACACTGTCTTATATTAATGTAGAGAATTTTATCAAAGCAGTGCTTTGTAGCATTAAATTATGATCATGATCATGATGATCATCATCATCATCTCCTGAATTATGACATTCCTTACATGTTTTTTTGCTTTTTAACTGCAGAAAATCCTTTGAAGCTGACTATCCAGCAAGACACAGATGAGTTAGTGCTGTTTATTTTTATTAATTGATTTTCTTATTCAGTTAAAGTTGTGTGTTTAGATGTAATAATAGCAACATAATATCTGTATTATAATATGATACAACATCACATTTCTAACATGTCATTTACATGTCTAACATTACATTTCAACATTTTAACATGTCATTTACACCTGTGCCTAACATGTGCTTTGCAATTACATTCTTGAGTATCTTATGTAAACTCATAAATGATTCTCAAGGCCACAAAGGTTGGGGTTCTTCTGGTTATATGCTTGAAAATAAAACAGTATTGCTTCTGAACATGGCAAGGGTAGTTTCATAGTAACTATCTGTTATCAGTCAAGTTTTTAAATACTGGTATGTGTAAACATATTCAGATTTTTTACAGCATAGATTAGGTAGGCATTGACAGGGTTGATAGCATTACTGTCTTGACATTCTGTTCTCTAGTACTGTACAAGACAGCTTCCTTGAAGATTTTAAGAAAGAAACTACTATCAGAATCAATGATCAGACTTACGTTGTCAAAGCTTCTGACTTCCATCTGGAGTCTTTCATACTTGGAAGAGGAAGATATGGA
Source organism: Norana najaformis (assembly GCA_964023275.1). Taxonomy (NCBI): domain Eukaryota; kingdom Metazoa; phylum Annelida; class Clitellata; order Crassiclitellata; family Hormogastridae; genus Norana; species Norana najaformis. Next base: position 30,128,775 of record OZ029921.1, read on the forward strand.
ACAGTGTATCGAGGAAAACACCTTCCAAGTGACACAACGATGGCTGTCAAGGTAAGAACTTGTGCAAAACATGGCTTATTTCTGGTTCTTCATTGTGCAAACCATGGTTTGTTTTAGTTCTCTGTTGTGCAAAACATGGCTAATTTTGGTTTTTTATGTGTACATATATCCAGACATGTAGTGTGTTTTAGCTACTTAAAAAGGGCTAATGTTTCATTTGAAAACATGTATATAATGTGAATATGAATGTAATATTGTTAGTGATGTGAATCCTGAATCTTTCAATTCAACTTTAGACGTCAAGACGTCATTCTATTGGAAAATCATTGTAGTAACAGTACTTGATATGGCACAGTAGCTGATTGGATAGAAGGCTCAGCTTGTAACGTGGAGAGTACAGGTTTGAGTAACATGTAGAGTACAGGTTCGAGCCTCCCCTTAGATGGTTGTTGTGTAGGTTCCTTCAGTAAGTCCTTCAATAACAACAGCTTCGCACCTCAGATTCAGATTACTGACCTTGTGATGCAATAAATGCAAAATAATAATAAAATAATAATTTGGATGTCAGAGATAGTAGTATAAGTCAGTTCCAGTGTATTAATATGTACTGAGACCTCAACAATTGCCATATAAGATCGAATGATGTGTGTGCTGATGATTTGTTTGGTAAGTACTTAGCGATTCAGTACAATGTTGCAGTGACTGCTTAGTTGATTCAGTACAATGTTGCTTTGTAATCGTTCAGTTGATTCAGTACAATGTTGCTTTGTAATCTTTCAGTTGATTCAGTACAATGCCGATCCAGAAAACCGAAAAGAACAGGAACTGTTGCTGCGTGAGCTGGATGTGTCCGCGCGTGCTGCCAACTGTCCATACATTGTTCATTTCTATGGAGCTTTGTTTTGGGATGTAGGTCATGGCTGAATTTCTATGGTCAAATTATTTTGTTTTGTAAACAGGAAAATCTCATAAAACTTTGATCTTTTTACAGCCATGCTGTAGTAAAGCATCTTTTACCACTGCCAGTCATGCCGTAGTAAAGTAAGCTGTACCTCTGCTGGTATGCCCTAGTCAGTCATGTGATGTTGAGATAAGTGGTTCCCAGTTTTACTCCAGTCTGATAGCATCTATGTGATTTAATGCCTTGAAATAATTACTGTTGGGTTTCCTTAGCCGTGGTACAGTAATTCTTCGCAGTTAGGTTGTTAGATGTCGTTATGCTAGTATCACATGTTTACATTTCAGCCAGTCAGAATATTTAAATTAATATCTCGGATTTAAATCACGAGTAATGGCAAGGCATTGATTGTTTGAGGCAATGTACAGTATGCTAAGTACATTGTACATAAAGTACATCATGGCTGTCTTGCAGAATAAGCAACTCACACTGGGTTGCTGTGTGGTGTGAGTTTTTAGAATATGACAAATTATCATCATTTCATTTCTGATAAATTTACAGTAAATGCAACTAATGACAACTGACCCTCATTGTAGAAGATTGTTAAAGCAGACTTCTGTGATAACACATTTTGGGACATGTGCCTGAATTTAAATTTGACATTTAAAAAAACTTAATGATGCAACAGATTTATTACGAGAGTGCCTGATATGGCTTGAAAAGATAGCTTTCAAGGAGTTTGTATGAAGTGTTGCTGATCTAGAATAGTACGCCAACGGTGTAAAAGTTTAACGGTATCTTTGTCCTGATTGTTAGGGTGATGTCTGGATGTGCTTGGAATGCATGGATACCTCACTTGATAAACTTTATAAAGTGATCTACAGTAAAGGTCAAAACATTCCGGAGGATATTGTTGGAAAAACGGCATATGCGGTGAGTGCTGTTCAGTTTCTGTTGTCTGAGATGCAATGGAATGTTACCAAATGTGCTTTGTTTTCTAAACCTTTTTTGTCAAGTCAACCCCGTTAGTAAGAAATAACTGTTGGAGCAAAACTCTGGAGAGTGCACGAAACATTTGAACACATTTAGTGTATTTAAGTATCTGAATATTTGTTTAGCACCTTTTAAGCTGTATAGACCGTGTTTCCAGTAATCCTCTACAGTTGTGACAACCAAAGATTCCCCAATTAAGAAACTCGACACCTTTTCATTGTTTGGTGCTTCAGGAAAAATCCTGCGGTTTCCCTACACTGACGATATAAGCAACTTGACAATTAGGGGGAGAACAGTGACGGTTCTGGTCTCTGCCACAGGCCAAAATGCAGTCTGCATTTCTTTGGGCATGTTGCGATATGATCCAAAAGATAAGGACCATTGTGAGCCTTGTGGGCTGCGACAACCAAGCCACAAAAGACTGAAGAAGACCACATGATCAACCTAGGACCACGTGGACTAGAGTCCGACAGTTCATAATATCGGCCTTCATGCAGCACGAAAATTTAATTGTAGACCGTTATCTTATTACATGTATAATGCATCCCTGTAATGATGTAGTAGTTGATATGGCTCCTAAGACAGCATTACAAGGAGATTCTGATATGTATTGAACCTGGTTTTGCAGAGAAACTGGATGTGATTTAAGTGATTGTCTCCCAGTTGGATGCTTTTTCCTCATTAGGTTTTGCTTCTGCATGCAACGACTTGGCTGATCTGAGAAATGATATGGAAGAGAAGGAAAGGAGATGGCTATTAACGACAAAATGCCGTATTTCAAATAGGTAACGGGTGTATTATGTGCAGTGCAGTGGCACTTATGTTGTGATGACTCGGGAGTCGTTTACACAAATGATGTTCTGATTTGCAGGTCGTGCATGCACTGGATTATCTTCACAGTCTCAAGGTCATCCATCGAGATGTGAAGCCCTCGAATATCCTCATCAACCGCAACGGCCAAGTCAAGCTGTGTGACTTTGGCATCAGCGGGCAACTTGTTAACTCCTTAGTCTTCTCACTGGACGTTGGTGCCAAGGCTTATATGGCGGTAATTACTCTTCACTTGGCTGCTGCTTAAACACTCTTCATGTAAATATTGTTTAACTGATTCCTGCTGATTGGGTTATAAATTTGCACACATTACTTAGTTTTTTTTAGCTGGATGTGTTAATTGAGGCATTAATTAAGGGTGTGGCGTTTACCTAGAGAATTGACTAAATGAAATGTTTCATGATGGTGTTACCTCAGTTTTATTTTGTTTTTGAAGTGTCATTTTTGCTGAAGATTTTCTGAATAAGAAAGATTCAAACTGCTTTAATTTGATCTTGTTGGACCACAGTGATGCGGTTTTACAATGAATTAAGTAATTAAAGAACCATGTGCTGGATGATTATTCATTAAGCAATCTGGCAGTTGAGAAATCTAAGCTGAACAGTGAACATACTACATTCTAAATCCTCAACCACGAAATCGACAGAGCATGAAAATATTTTGCAGTTCTTACCTAATTCTCTTGTTGAAATTGTCCATCTGTTATATGCGTATCAGATTTGTACAATTCTGTTTTTGATGATTCTTTTAGCCAGAACGAATTAATCCTGAAAGAAACGATGGACGCTTTTATGACATTCGCTCTGATGTTTGGAGTCTTGGAATTTCAATGGTGAGATAATCGTCCTGTGCAACTAATCTGCCTCTTCTTCAAAATTAAAAATATTCTCACATTTGGTGTTCTTCATATCACAGATTGCCGTCTCTTTCCTTTAGGAACCACGACATAAAACTGACTTCAGTTTTGCTGTTTATGAAAAATCACCTTCAGCACTACTGGTTGAGTTCTGTAAGGCTTGCATAATGTGGCACAAAATAGTGAGTTTCTTACAGCTAGACTAAGGCTTTGTACTTAAGTCATTGTTCTTGATTTACTTTTTTAAAATCTGATACATGTATGAAGTACAACAGTTCAGTCAGTGCATTTTTTCATGTATCTTCTTGACTGCTATTTAGTGCATTCAAATAAAGATGCCATTGATTACTTGTGTTTAATTACAGATTGAGTTGGCTACTGGTAGCTACCCATATTCTGAATGGAAAACCGTTTTTCAGCATCTTCAGCAAGTTGTCTATGGTCCATCACCCACACTACCACCAGGAAGATTCAGCAAAATATTTGAAGATTTTGTTAGCAGCTGGTAAGAGCAGTCTGGCTGAGTTGGTGTTTCTGGTAGAGATGAGCCTGGCCTGGTCCATGTCATAAAATTTGTGGCCCGCCCTGGTCTGATGCTTTTCTCTAATTGGTGTGTGGCACCATTAACTGCAGATTGTTTGTTTAATGTTCAGTAATTACTTCTTCAGTGTAAGTTAGTATTAGATATTTTAAAATGCTAACTTAAACTTACCAAATTGACAATATCTATTAGCAAAATATCGCAACAGCAGTTTTGCACAAGGACTGAGAAATATGAAAAGCAGCATTTAAAAAATGTGGGCCAAAACTTCTAGGCCAGGCCTGCCACGAACTTGGCCTGGCCTGGCCCGGCCTGCAATAAAGAGCAGGCTGGGCCGCCTGGTCCAGCCCAGCCCAATGATCCTCTCTGGTTTCTGGTGCTACCTTTGAAATGAGCTGGAGTAGTTGTCTGATAATGCAAAGCTTTGCTCTTCCAGTTGCAAAGAAATGGTTTTAGTACTTGGGATGACTTGATACCATTGCTGTTTCTGGTGTTTAATGCATTGTCATCTCCAAATTAGAGGATTAGCTCCGTGAATCTTATGCTAGCACATAATTCTTTGGACAGAACCATTTGAGGTCTTAGAGGCCATGAACACCAGAAGGTTGGCTTTCCAGAAAAGTCTTCAGTCTATACCTGGGTAACTTAAGAGAATTGGCGGAGTGAACGGAAACAGACACCAAATTCCAGAACCTCGAACCAGCAGTTGAGAAAGCCAGGAGCCATGCATTGTTCCTGTTTGGGGTTTTGCAAGAGTCAGTGTGGAAGATTGTCCTAACACTGCTAGAAGGATGTGAAGAATATAGTTGAGGTTTTTCCTACGTTTCAAAAGAATCTTTATTTTGTGAGAAAATCACATTTTATGAAAATAATTCAAAGGGCTTCAAGGAATCATGGCTTCCTAATATAATCTCGTGGATCTTGATTAATTCTATCCGAAGGACTGTGACTTGGAATGCGGTTTTACTTAGAGGCGACTATCAGTTGATGCCTTGGGCATTACAATAAAGGCCCTTTTTAAAATTTTTCAGATTCAGTATTAAACAGAGGTTAGTCAGATGCAGATGAATCTTACGTTTAGGCCAGATGCAAAAGTAAACATTGAATTTGGACTTACAGCTTAAAACTGACCTTGATTCTCGTTTTCTGTTTTCAGCCTTTTGAAAGATTATAAGAGTCGTCCTCGTTTTGATGATCTCTTGGAACATCCATTCATCAAACAGTACAATGAGAAGGAGGTTGACGTGGCTCAGTTTGTTACTGCAGCATTAGACGCTTTTGGCGCCGAGATTCAAAAAGCTCATTAATACCTATTGCCTTATAGTTTCCCTCCTGCGAACTGATATCTGCTTGACGAATCCAGCTAATTGATTAGTACTTTGTGATCATTATTTTTTTTGTAAAGAAAATATGTATGAAATTTTAAAAAGTTTCTGTAACTAATTTGTTTTACCCATGTTTTTACCAGTTTGGTAGGTGTCCTTTTAATGTGAGTTGCATGCTGCTGTGAATTATGGGATATGCATGTATTAAAATAATTTCTTACAACTATGCACAGGAGTGATATCTGTGAACAGGATTAGTTATATTTGCTAGGAATTCACCAACTCAGCCTTGTTGAGCCATCTGTTTTGAATAATTTGGCTAAAATTATGCATCCAGGGCAGAAGAATTTTTCCTTTAGACGCTGACTTGGGGATTGAGAAAGGAATTGAGTGCCTCCCCATTCTGCTAAAGAGTGCGGGAGATTTACATGGCTGTAATTGTGTACAAACAAATTGGTTACGTACCAGTAACTATGTAACACAAGCAACTGGTTTACATACTTGTAATTATGTAACATAAGCAACCGGTTTACTTACCAGTAATTATGTAACGAGCAATTGGTTTGCATACCTATAATTATGTATCATAAGCAAATGGTTTACATACCTGTAATTACATAATTACATAATTGCACACCTGTAGTTATGTAACATAAGCAATTGGTGAACAATTGCCCGTCTAGAAATGATGACTTGTGATGCTCAATATATGACATTCATAATTAGAGTCATTTTGGTTCGTATTTGTGCAAAATCTGCAGCTGAAACACCTTTAGAAATAGGAGAAGATGTAACGACATGTTCCCAGCTGTACCAACAAGATATAAGCAGTTATTTGAAGTGCTGTACTTGCTATTTTGCCTTGTGAAACTAGGTAAGGGATCAGAGAATGCCAGGGCCATGGATGTGCGTGCCTTTGGGGTGAGCAAAACTGTCAAGCAGATTCTTCTGTGTGATTATGCTCATGGTGGAGTTCAGCCTCAATCACAAATCTTCAATTGAATGTTTTTAAAATAATAATTAAATAACTTCTATAGGACCACTGTAATAATGCTGAAGGCATGAGTCAGTCGTTGTGGCCTAGCAGTCCATGTGAACGCCAAAATTCAGGGGGAAATCATATGTAGAATAAATCAACTGACGTCTTTGGTTTTGAAAAGCTATCACATTTTGGGTTATCTAGACTAAAACCCGTTGTCCTGTATTCACCATTTGTCATATTCAAAAATTAATATAGATAGGTAATTTATAAGCTAGGAATGTTTTCTTTATTTCAAGGAAAATTAACTGAAAAATTACCCAGCGTTTGGAGCAGTTGGGTTTATGCTACTGTTATGCACCTTGCTATACTTTTTTTTTGACGGAATTAAAATTTTATGGCATTGCATTGTTTTTGGTAATGAAGACAGGAAGTTACAGTTAGTTGATGTTTTATAAAGAAAATGACCGAGTGAAGGTAGCCGCAATAATGGTGATGATGATGATGGTGTTGATGATGATTATGATAATGATGATGAGAGTTGTGCTACTGCAAATACTTAATGACTTTTAAAGCAGCACTGGAAATAATTACTGACAATGGCATGTTCTGCAATGGCTTAGTGATGCTATGAGTGATCTCTACATTCGTCTATATGAGTAAGCTGCTGGCACCATCGTAGATTATATTTATTATTACAAAAACATGGCTTTGTTTAAGTTTTGTGCTGTGGTGGTTTTCATTTGTTGCTGCCCAAAATGTTTGAAAATGTTATATGTATATTGAGACGTGAAAAGGTGGAGAAGAAAGCAGTTAGCAAGAAGTTTAGGAAAGAGGAGGAACACACGGTTTAGGAGTGATGATGATGATTAAAATGAAGTACAGGTGACGGAGAAATGGAAAGGAAAAATTGTAATAACAAATTTGTATAGCATGTTTCATGAGAACCTAATCAATGTGTACCAGCTTAATTGATGTTAAAGTTCATCAGTTATTATTATTATTATTATTGTTTTAATAAGCAAATGGTGATCAGATAACTTGAAAAGTCACCACTGGCAGCCTCACACGCACAAATAGGGCCCAACCAGTGGGTTTCCACCCAGAGTTGAGAATTGAATGTTTTGTTCAGAATTCAGAGCTTTGAGATGATGCAAATGAATAATTGAGGAGGGGGAGAGGGGAAAGAGGAGGTGTCTGTCATCAAAAGGAAAGGAGCAACTTGACGGGGTGGAATTGGCCAACAGAGTGATGAATAAAGGGGCCCAGAATGGAGAAACCCATGAGCAGCTTAGAGATATGCAGTTGTTGATATGTTGTGCGAAATATTTTTTAACTGTTGAACATTTGTCGAATGTAAGATCTTAGGATGTTGCTTCTGTTGTCTTTCTCGTATTCATTCCAGCTACGATATTTCAGGAGAAAATGTCTTAGTAAATGTATACACATAAGCCTATAATTATGTATTACTATACAGAATTATATATATATTTGACAATATTCGTATGATGAGCAAGAAGTCAAGTATATATTTGACAATATTCATATATATATTATGTGTATCTCTTGTACAAATAATAATTCTTGTTTGCACTTGTGAATCGATAAAAGTTGCGAAAGACCAATAGGCAACGAATCTAATAAAATAAACTTGGTGAGTGGAGTATTAAATTAGCAATAAATTCACCTTTAGCCTCCCAGTAATTGTCACAACATTTTGTGCTATAATTTTATTCGATTGGTGCCAGTTGTTGTGGTTATCTTTATTTTGCAATCAGGAATTTAAAAAACTGCAGACCGACTCTAGATGGCATTATAGTATGCTCACAAGTGACTTGTAGGGATAATTATTTGCTTTTCAGGGCTAAACTAGATCTCTGCCTATTATCTCTATAATTTTCTGTTCTGTTACAATCTGAAAGTTTACCTAGACTGCAGGTGCGTTGCATAAATTGAAACTGAGCAAACCCCGGTACTACTAAAACTGGCAGAAACAGTAGTTTTGCTGTCAAATTCAGTTGAAGTTTGTGATAATTAGGAGATACAGTTGACAGATATAGGGACAGCTGCAGGGACTTTGTCTAAAACTGGAATTGCGGCTTGCATGCTCCAGCGGCAGTTATAGAATTTTGAACTTGTACAGTGCCATTTTCTTCTGCCTTGGCTCTGCTGCAGTGCTATATAAATTGTTATTATTGTTGTTACCACCACTTTCAGTTTCCTATATACAGTATGTGAGACATGAAAGTGCTTATTGTCTGAGTAAAACTGTTTCGTAATTTTTGCTTTTAATGACACAGATTACTGTAACACAGCAGACATTGGCTGTCTGACATCAGAAGAGATGCACAAATCATACATATGAAATTGTAATTAAAAAATTATCGATAAAAGTTCAAGAATAGCATAAAAGTCTCTTGAATAAATGTGTTCTGGTTAATCTTAGTCCAGCAAACTTTACAATTACGACCCAAAATTTATCTTTATCCAAATCACAAAATGATATAAATATTGTTCGTTTATTTGTTCACTGATTAAAATAAGAAAGCAATATTAAAACCCTACAACGAAACAAAAGCAACTGACATGCGAGACATCACGGGCAGTGTTGTGTGAAACACTTTGTGGTTGCGGGGTATCTTAGTTTTAAGCAACAACAGCAGAAGACAGTAGCTTCATTTTAGTCAAGTCACTAATTCAGGACGTAGAGTTAAAGCGAAAAGTTCTCAATACGTATGTCCTGTTTACAGTGCACTCAGAAATTTTCAATTACTTTATGCCTACGGCGTTTCTTTATGAAAAAAGAACACAAGAAAGATAGCTTGCAGAATTGCAAAAAGCAGCAATGGCTAACAGCAGAGCACCTCTAAGGCGATGACATTACTTACATCTGTTTCAAAGTCTACTGAAAGACCAAGCAGAACAGACAGCATACATTTGCAGTATCTTCAAAGAGTAATAAAAAAATCAGACTCTACGAGACACATCTGATACAAATTGCAGTCATGAATCAAACCTCAGTTAGCAAACACTTTAAATCTTCGATACTTTGATAAAATATTATGCTGACAGAAATCTTCCATGATGGCAATAACCATTGTGCATAAAAACAAAACTTAAATTGATCCAAAATTAACAGAAAATGATCAGCTGTGTACATATTCAAACATGCTTTTAATGGTCAAATTACCTGGAAACAGCAAAATGTTGGAAATTATCATAAAACGATCTTGAACTGAATCTATTTAGAAAACCAGAAAGCAAATTACTGTATGCACCAACTTAAAGTATACAACAAAACAACCAAGAACTGAAATGCTACCAAAGAAATAAGATTTCATTAGAAGTAGTGGCTATTACACTATTTGTGCTATATCCATTGTTCTGGGAACATGACAGCTTTGTTCTTTGTTGACAGCTATCAAGAATGCCAATGGCAAATTACTTGGAGAAAGTTTGCAGAAGAATATTGTAGGGTAACCAAACTGGCCTAGTTAGCTACATCGGTAAGCGCGTACGCCAAGGAAACCTCTATATGTGAGGATCCCTGGTTTGCGTCCCGGTTGTGGCTTATTTCAGAGACTTGAATCTTGGGCTAGTATGGTCTCCGTGCACGGGAACCTCAAATGACGTGTAGCGGTGGTGAAGGATCTCACCCGATAGGGTTGAGGCCACACAGTCGCTACAGTGAACAATTTATTTTTACAATTTACCAACACTACTCAATCTGTGACACTCAAGCAAATAATAAAAGATAAAACTTAATGGATGGCGCATTCTTGTTCATAAACCTTTGGAAATCCATGTTAAGCTTGTAATAAAACAGCCTGGCCTTCTCCAGACCAAAATCACTTTAGTCTTTAATATTCTATCTCATATAGTTTTGTCATATAGTCTATGTGTTTGCTAAAGTTGAAACTGCCTATATTGGCCTAAATTTGATTTACATTCACTACCTTTAAAAACTCCAAATAATAATACTTACTGTATACTTCAACAGGCACTAAGCCAAAATGTCACCTTTTAATCAACAATGGCACTCTGATTTCAAAATACAAAAAATTAATACATTGTTTAATAATAACTACGATTAACATCAGCTGTCATGGTGCATAGACCAGCAATGTCCAGTATTGCTAACAGCTTCATCTGACAGCAAAGCACAAAACAGAAAAAGCTGAAAACACTGTACACTTCCTATAAGGCAGCACTGTCAAAGCCAACCACCCTTTGTCAGCTATAAAATTCTTATGATTGGTCAATGAAACATGCTCACCGAGATGAGGGCATTACAAAAAACCTAACGTCTTTAAAGTGATAACCGTTTCTTAACAGCAGGAGTAAAACTCGTTAACAAATGGTCATGCTTTGCTCGACGTTGAAATGTATTGGCACCGTGCGAATCACTTTTGCTTACTAGCTTACTTACTTAACAGTTCAATACATCACAGCTATTTTATCACAAGAATAGTCTGAAGGTTATGAAATATATTTATATTTTGATTAGGAGGGTAGTAATAGATAGTTTTCTCAATACATGTGTAGAGGAAAGCTTGGTCAAAGTTTGATTAAACTTTGTACTACTCAAATACTGTTAAAATGGCTGAATATAGTTGTTGATTTGATCTATGGCATAAACTTTAGGCAACATGAATCCATTGCGCCTAACCATGACATTAATGCAGGAAAACAAAGGAGTATTACCACATATAACGTGGCCAATCAGTGAAGGCTTCAAAAGAAGAGAACAGAAAGATGCCACAGACATCTTCCAATTCCATTAGATACAGGTTACCTCAACAAGCAGAATATAAATGAAATCCAAAAATCAACAGCAACTGAATTAGTTATGAATACATAAATTTAGAGGCAGAAGTAAAGCATATTCCAAATAATTAAGAGACAAGAAAAAGCACCGATTTATTCACAAATGGACAAATTTACGCTTTCAATCAATCTCTAATAGAAGTCAAGTCACTTTCAATCGATCTCTAACAGAAGTTGAGTCACTTTCAATCAATCTCTAACAGAAGTCAAGTCACTTTCCATTAATGCCTAACATAACATGAGTCACAGTCAATCAACACCTAGTATGAACTGAGTCAGTTTCAATCAATGCATGGCTTTAGCTGAGCCATTTTCAATCAATGCCTATCATATTTTAAAACACACATTTCAACTCTGCTATTAATAGCAGTCACCAACACAATGGCACAATTCCTAAGTCGCAGCAGCTTACCAAAATCAAACAATTGTTACACACAGTCTAAACAAAAACCATCAAAAATACAATTCTTAAGCGCTTTACTTCCTTGCCTTACATACACAGAGATCACAAAAGACAGCTAATATGTACAAGATTTCTAGCACGAAAGTATCAGTTTCAATTCAGCTAGAGCACATAAACTTGGCATCCTGCAGGTTTCAGCTCAGCATCAAAGGACATGATGTTGGGGTGAACTCCTGTGTGTTAAGTCTTTCTACAAGTCTTTCTTTCTTCCATGAAATAAATGCGTTGATTTTCTGCATATAAAGTAAAAAAATTAACAAATTATAATCTCATCGTCTAGGATCAATATCAAAATATTGAGATACAGTGAGACCAATATGTATTTCTGTATATACATGTATCTTTATCTGGACGCTTTTGTATCACTTTTAAGAACCTCTCAAAGAGCTGGAACATGGCTTGCTAGCAGTTTTAAAAGGTGTCCCTTGGGATTTCCAGCAAAAAACGTTTTAGAAAGACAGTCTCAAGAAAGAGAAAGTGTGCTGTGCTCAAGTCATAGTGAGGCCCCTCTGGGCTGCAGAACGTAGTGACATATTTAGTAATTGCATAGTGCTATCAATTTATGCTTTGTCTTTATACAAACGATGATAGACGATGATGATGATAATATAGTATCAATAATGACGCTAATGTCAATAATGATAACAATTCAAAAGTAAATGTGCACCAGTCAGACAAGAACAATAACAACAAAAGAACAACACCAATCACTGCATTAAGAACAACCAACAACACAATTACAACACGGACTACTTACCAGATTGCTTCAACATAGTTGCCAGGGAATGTGCCCAACTTCTTTGTCCTTTCTGACATTCCAACGAACCAACCGTCATCATATTTTTCCATCACGTAAACAATGTCACCTTTGTTCAGTTCCAGCTCATCTCCTCTTCTTGGATCGTAAGCAAACACTGCAAGATATCTGTAAAGTAAACATGTAGGCCTACACATAAGTGGCACTGTTGAAAAACATTTACAATACAAGTTTTAAAAGGTTTGCGTGAGATACTGTAATAGCTCAATTATCATTTATTATATTTAAACAATTTTATATTATTTGTTTTAGGACCTCTTGGCTCAAGAACAAACTTGATTACATGAATCCAACAGCTGGACAACTTTACCTTACAGGTTGCACAATTTAGAATTTATATAGCGCCACTTCAAGATAGACTCATCAGAGGAGCTTCCGGCCCGATGTCTCAGAGCTGATAGGGAATAATGCAGGCTTCAAGTGCTTGCAGAAAAGAAAGGGAGAGAGAGAGAAGAATTCTCGCCAAAATCACCAGGCATGTTGTTCCATGAGGCGGGGTCAATGACAGCAAAACTATGACACTGTGCAGTAGCAGATCAGCCCGGAGGATCACCAGGTCTTCCTTGACCTCTGACCGCAATAATCTGTGGCCAGGGATAGCGGAAACTAGGACACAAAGTTCCCGTAAATAAGTCAGAGCGCAACCAACAAGGCAGTTCCACACGAGGACCAAAATGTCAGAATGAACACGCTATATTTCTCACCTGGAATTTCCAAAGCCTTGGGTATTGGGTGCTGGATCCTTGTCGCCTGCCAACGTCTTGTGTGTCGGCCAAACAGTGGCAGTTTTAACAGGGACCAATTTAGCTCCTCCAACATTAGTTCCAGCAACACCAGAAGACGGCGCACGAAATTCATAAGACTTCTGCATTGGCTGGCTTGCAACATTATTACCCTGATTAGGAGTCTTAAAAGGTCCATTTGCGAAAGCTGATGCAGGTCTTAAGCGATCATTCTTGAGATGGTCCTGTGATCTAAACGATTCTGTTGTATTAACGTCAGACCGGTAAGATCTATTTGACGTTTTCTGGTCTGTAAAAGACTGGTTCTCGTGTGTTGGCGCTCGGGCAGAATTCTTACTACGCATGGCCACATCCATGCTGCCACCGCTTTGATGGCTGGCATTCTTGCCATAAAATAAATCATTTCTAAATGCTGAATTTTGCCTTTGGTTTGAGTTTTGATTCATAACAGGAGACGAAGTCAATCCAGACGTCGACAAACTTGAAGAGGATGTCAATGATGGTTTTGTGTTCTCTGGAAATCAGTCAAAAAAATCAATAAATAACACAGCATAATCACAAAATATCATCTGCTCATAAAAATATATCCGTTGATGCTGTTATTAAACAGTAGAACGCATGCATGAAAGCATAAATGTATGTATGTATGGATGTATGCATGTATATACATGTATGTATGTATGTATGCATGCATGCAGACAGTTAATATAGTGCCTGTTGTGGAGTTAGTATAAAAGTACTTTCTAGCTGCACAATGAATTACTGAAATCACCTTTAGGAGAAACAACTTTCTTTGGAGATGACATTGAACTCGGCTCTTTGGTGATTTCAACGTAGTTTGCTGGAACAAACCCATTTCTTCTTCCATTGAAGGCTTCAAACCAGTCTTTATTTACCCGACTAACAAGCGTGAGTTCATCATTCTATTCAAAAACAAAATCACCAGTTAATGCATTATTTGTTGCAGGTTCTCCTTTTAATTCATTTAACTTAAGACAATTGCTTGACGGAATGGTATTGTTGACATCGTCAGTAAATACTTAAGAAATGAGGTCATTCCATTAGTGAAACACAGGTTTCTTTTAGGTCTACTTTTTCACATCATTCTGACTACAGGCTGAATGTATTTAGATCATATTTTGATGGTCTGGAAAAAGTTATCTAATTTCACTTGATTGTTTCTGGCTTGTAGCTCTAACCTGAAAAAACCGGAACTAAATATCATATAAGTCATCAGGTTACCAAAAAGGAACAATGAGTCAAATTTAAGTTGTAATAAATTAAGAAGAAATGTTCTGATGCGTGACCGTGATGCGCCAATAAATGGATGAACAAAAAAGTTCATCACTAACATATATTCCTTTACTGTACATCCAGTGCATACGGTATATCTCAAAATTTCGACAGCATTCTTTAATGACATCTCAAAAGCAATTCTACCTATTTGTTCTACCAATTGATAAGACATCTGAAATGATTAAACGAAAAAGCAAATACAAAACACTTCACTATCACGTACATTCTGACATAATGTGGACAATGACATGAATAATAGATTTAGTTCAAAAAGTGACACATTGTTAAAGTATGGCGATTTTCCTATGATTCCCAAAACAGTGATATAACAGTTCCAGTGCATGCACATAAACGATAAAAATCTTACATAAACTTTTAAACAGATATAAGTTAACCTTTTTAAAAGACAGTTCTAGTACTGTTTGAGCACTGAAGTCGTAGAGGGCATAACCTTTGCCAAAATTCTGTGTTTCTGGCAAATTTGCCTCTTCCGCAGAACTCTGTCTCTTTAAACACAATAATCAAAAATTTACGCAGTGTGACAAAATTTAATTTCTCAGAAGACCAGATTTATTACTGAAAGGCAAATCTGTAGACATAAACAAATATGTAAAAATTAAATTTCCGAATGGAATGAAGCTCTGACACAAAAAGAAGTTTCATGAAAATGTGCCAAAAATGAAAAGAGAGCAAACAAAATGTGGGAAGTAAAGAAATGAATAACAAAGAGCAGCAAAGAGTAAATATAAGGATAAGAACAACAAATAACCAAAAACCTTGTATTCTATGCAATGAGACTGTCCAATATTTTAAGTTAAACTTGAGATGCGCCTGTTAAGAACTGTTAGGTGTCCGTGTTCCAGCGAATTTGGAATATGCTAGTAACTTGGACCCAAACTGCAACCTTATAAAATAAACTCTATTCGGTTTAAGTATTCAAAGTTATTTTAACTAATCAGGGTAAAGCCACAGGGTAAAGCCACAGAGAATTTTAATGCTTATCACCGCTATTTTTAATGTTAAAAATTTATCTTCTTTTGTGCAACTCAATTCTGAATTTAGAATAAGATTCTGAAGACCTGAAAAAATTTCTCTGCTTTTAGTTAACAGTATACAGTAAAACAACGTCTTACCTCCACAAAACTAATGGGAAATTTTCCAACTTTGCCGTTGCATTCACCTTTGTACCAGTTATCGTCAATCTGATGAAATACGTAGACAGAGTCACCTTCACAAAATGATAAGTCTCTGCAAAACATACAATAAACCAATGCAAAACTACCTTCACAAAATGACAAGTCTCTGCAAAACATACAATAAACCAATGCAAAACTACCTTCACAAAATGACAAGTCTCTGCAAAACATACAATAAACCAATGCAAAACTACCTTCACAAAATGATAAGTCTCTGCAAGACATACAATAAACCAATGCAAAACTACCTTCACAAGATGACAATTCTCTGCAAAACATACAATAAACCAATGCAAAACCACCTTCACAAAATGATAAGTTTGCAGAATGTACAATATACCAAAGCAAAACTATTTGAATGGTCTTATGTATTAATATCAAAATTTGTGTTAAGTTTAGGTACAATTTACTTGCAGTCATCGTTTTGATGACTGACTCCTGGATCTTGACCCTTTTGCCTATCGATTTTGTTTTCACTGAGCGCCTGTGAATAAGCTGGTTCCCGCGACTTAGCTTTCGTTGAGCGCTGTAGAAATCTCGAGATTACGATTACGATTGATCAGCTATCCAGGAATTATGAGGCACTGATTAAATTAATATATAAAAATTACCGGTAGAAACCCTCTACTTTGCAATCAAACAACAGAAATACTGCCATTGTCATTGTGGACCAGCAAAGCAAGAAGAAGACTTGCTTCAGCTAAGCAGAAAGACAAAATTCACACTCAAAATTCATTTTTTGATAATTCCATTCATCAAAGCTGAAGTTGTTTTGCAAAATTTCTAACAAGTCGTATGTTCTTACGAGGGACTTTGTGCTCTGAACGAGTAAACAGCTTTAGCACAAGTAATCGGATTGGTTGCATTATTCCTAACAGCTGGTTGGACTTTCTGAGGAGCATTCTGTGGTTTCACATCATGCTGTGATCTCCTGAAATATTCCAACAAAATGACACTCTTATCAGTACAATTAGGAAATCTGCTTATGTTCTACACATTTCAGGGGTATTGTGATGTTACGTGAAATCATTCTAGTTAAACCTTGAAATCCTCTCTAGTTAAACCTTGTACTTCCACTGAGTCCAGAAGAAGATTACGTTCAGCTTCAAAAGGGGACTTTGAAGTCAGGAGAGTTAATCTACAGTTTGGTAAAAGAATGTTTGAAGTAGCTGGTCCAGCTGAGTGGAACTCTTTACCTGAATCTATTCGAAGATGCTCTTCAATAGATAATTTTAAATTAAAACTTACGACTCATTTATTCTCTCAGTACTATAACTAATTATTATGTTGTAACGCGTCCTTTGAGTAAGACATTGTTTTATTAAGGCGCGTTATAAATATAAGTTGTATTGTATTGTATTGTATAAAGCTACATGGTCTTCCACAAAACCTATCCTGATTCCTCCTCTTTATGTTGCTTTACTAAACAGAAATAGGAATTACATGAACAGTCTTCAAACATGTTCAGCATAGTTTTTCTAAATGTTTTTCTGATTACTGACTGTATTGTTGCGGCTGGCAGATTACGTATTCCATGGTTGCTCACAGCTGAAGTCGAGTTGTAACCAGAAGACAGGTGTGAATAAGATAGTTCAGAGCTACCCTAAAATTCATAAAATTTCATCAGAACTTATTGTTGGATAAGTTGGCTGAAAGATCATTGAAATAAACAAAAATGAGTGGTACAGTGCAGCATAAGTACCCCTCTTATCATCAAATAATAGTATGTAAAATACTGCTGTAAAATACTACTGTAAATATTTTTAGAGCATGAATTGTCACTAAACTGGTTGTGAAAAATAAAGTTTTTTTAGTTCATTTCAGTTCTGACGTTATTTGGTTATTTCTAGTTATAAGTACTAATAATTAGTGAAGATTTTAATTTGGTAGTTTTGTCATTAAACACTATTCTTACCCTTTCCTCCAGCTGGTTAGGCCTAAATCCATTCTTCTTTACGTTCCAATTGTCGCTAGTTACTTTATCTGTTGGTGCTGAAGTCTTAAATGCAGCAGACGTAGTGACAAGGGAATGGTTGCCATTACCTAGTAATAAAAACAGTAAATTTAGAAGTAACAGTAATATGAGGATAACGAGAAATGGGTTAGAAGAAACAACCAATTCATTCATTATAGGAGTTTTGTTTTCGCGTTTCATACCAGCATTCTGCCAGAATTTACCAAATAAATGTTTTTTTAGAACTTGGCAGAGGTTGGTACCTGTACTCGTACTTGAGTAGTACTCGAGTACCAGTTCAAAGTACTTGCATTTGCATTTGTACTTGCATCTTGAGTACTCATACTTGAGTAGCTGTTATGGAGGAATTATAATTTATGTAGCACTGTATAATTCAAAATGGAGTTCATATCTGTTTGCCTTTGTCTTTCAAGGCATGCATCAATTTTTGTTCTGTATAATAAAATTTTCTTGACACTGCAATCTGTTGTGAGAATAATGTTCAGAAAAACATTTACATTGCGTGTACTTGTCGTTGGCACCAAAGTATTTGTGCTCATATTTGTGTTTGCACTTGAGGATTTGATAGAAGCCTAGAATTCCGCTCCATTACTTGTAATTCCTTTGTCCACGATTACCTACGGAATTTGGACAAATTTTCCCTCCGTTTAACCAGAAAGAGCTACAGTATTACCATTAGATGCCGAGAGATGAGGGTCGCTTTCTGTAATCAAACATTTCTGATGTTTTTCTTTCTGCCACTCATTGCCAATAATTTCCAAGTTTCTCATGAGATCCAGTGGATTAAATTCTGCACGATGGCATTGAACAATGCTTCTGAAAGACATCCCTCTGCAAAGGTTCTGAAGGGTATCGTAATCAAAGGCAGTATGTTCAACGCCGTTGTTTGCATTACGCTGGAAGCGTGAATTTTGATTACTAAGGTTAAGCATACGATCCTTCGGCTGTAGTCTGGCAAGACCACAACTTAAGGAATCACATGAATTATCTGAAAACTTTTTGTCGTTTATCTTCACAGACTCTACATTAAACTGGTCGATTTGAGAGACAACTACTTCGTTAAGACATGTTTTGCTTTTGTCAAGAATGTCATTGCTGGCATCAAGTGCTTGCCAACCAAATGATGACTCACTGCTAGCATTCTCCCACCCAGTAAAAGTCTCATCTCGGCCTGCACCAGGTTTTTCTCTACATGATCTAGCCTCACTGGTATAGGTAACAGATTGGCACCCAATGTTCTCCACAGCCAAACTCCTACAACTTTCACCAAAATTCCCAGGACCACTCTGGCTGAACCGAATGCCTGAATGACTACAACTTATTTCAGAATAATCTGGTACAATTAATGACTCAAGTTTTTCAATATCATCATTTGCAACAGTCAGCGAAATACCATTACGGATTTGTCCTGAACTGAGGTAAGTGGGTTTCAAAAACTCGTTCTGCAGCCTTTCAGGTGCTTCTCGATCCTGTGACAACACCTGTTTAATACTTGTTTGATAACAGTCATTTGCTTTTGGTGCACAGCTGAATTTCCGTACTTTTGCGTGACTGCTGTGAATGAACTTTGGCCTCAAATACACTGGTTCACTAGAAAGGCAGACTGCGGGATCACAGTGAGAAGACAGAACAAAGTTTCCAGAATTAGGGTAAAAGCTAGTGTCGAAGGAATCCTCTGAATCTCGTGCCAGTGGGCCATCTTCCTCATTCAGATATGCAGTCGGCCGTTTGTTCAAAACAAATCGTGTACTGGTATTCTCTGCAGGTGACTGATCAAATGCAAAGCATGGATCTGAACGAAACAAATGTGCATTCTTTTTCTGCAAATGCTTTCCAGAGTTTCCATGTCCTGCAAGACACGAATCTTGAAAGCCAGCTGATACTGTGACTGTTTCATTGACGTTACTGTTTCTTTTATCAGTCTTCTTTAATATACACCTTGGAACAGTTTTTGAAATTTCATCGGTCATTGCTGATTCGCTAGCATAACTCATGTCAGTTTCATGTTCAAGAGACAAGAAACATTTTTCAGGATATTGGTCAATCTCTTTGTTTAAACCTTGGTTACACCTCTGCTCGTTTTTGTTCATCTTAGTATGTTGTTCCTTGAAATCAATCTCTCTACCAGGTGATGTTGATAAGAAATCACAGCACTCCAACTTCTTAAACATAAAATCCATCTCAGTTCTACCTGGACTTCGAACAACTAAACGGTCCTTTTGGATACATTTTCCATCATTTCTATTCAGTGATGAACCTAAGCACTGACCACCTGACTGTGAAGTCCAGTTCATGTTTTCACTGTCCTCTTCATAGCAGGCAAGTTCGTGATTTCTTTGAATATCACATTCATTTAATTTCTGACAAAAGCTGTTGTTGGAGACATTTACCAAAACACTTTTGTTGCTACCAAAGCAAGCATTTCCTAACTGCCTGCCCTTTGCTTCTTCCATGTTCTTTCTTCTTTCTGCCGCCTTTTTCACCTCCCTAATACCACGTTGTCTCTGAAGCCATGACATATCATTCAAAGACTTTTCAAAATCCTCTTGACTCTGATGAGGCAGAGCATTAGATAATTTTCCAAAAGCAAAAGCAGACATGTTTTTTTCCTGATTTCCAACATCTGCATCGAAAACTTGTTTATCAAACGAATCAAAATTTTCCCCGCGATTTTCAGCGGATTTGGTTTTATGCCTATGGCTATCAACATAAATCTCATAGCCGTTTCGATTTTCGTTCATAAAATAACCATGTACGGCACGCTCTTTCGACTTTCTACTTGCACTTTCCATAAGATGAATGTAAGTACCTGAGAGTTTTGAGGCATTCTGACTGGTGACTGATCGCCTGTGATTTTGTAACCTCCAAAATCTTTCAATCAACTTTTCTAATTCAGCTCTTTTGTCCAGCTGCTGATATTTCTGCTGAAGCCGCTCAAAACAGAAGGCTCTGTCAAATTCCTTTTCTTCTTGTTGCCGAAAAATCTGGAGACAGGCCTCATGGAGTATTTTTCTTTGGTAAGCCACAACGAGGTCTTGAATCAAGTGACATCGATTACGCAGTCCACTGTCACTTTCTTCTCTCCACTTGAATTTACCAATATCTTTCTTGAGGAAGTAGGACAGGTCTCTATCTTCTAACACCATTTCCAGCTCTTGATAAATTCTCTTTAACTCAGATAAATGATCAAGTTTTCCAAAAGACGAGGCTTTCATATCTGCGGCCAAAGTTAGACTAGAAAGCGACCGAGATCGAGGCAGGGCCTGACCTCTTTGAAAGTACATGGATGAATATTTCTTGTCTAAATCCAATTTCTGCAGCTGAGATATTCTTTCCAATGTGGCATAAAGCTTCTGTAATTTTAAAAACTTTTCCGATTGCTTAGAGGAGTGTAAAATTCCGGCCATGTAACTCTGATAGACTTCGTGGTTGAGACGAGAAGCTCCAAAAATTACCTGATCAGATGTTCTTTGAAAATTGCACCCAATGTTGTTGGTTCTTCTCCTCGCGTTGACTTGGTTTGCAACTAATACTGTACTGATGTCACTTGCAGACTGTTGTACTAGACCAACTGATAAGCCAACTTTGTTGACAACTGAAGCGGAAGTGTTTGGGTTACTCACAGAATCCCATTCTGTCGACAATTCACTACTTTCCAGTGCACACTTTCTTTCTTCACCATTTTCCAGCAAAAGATTCTTGGATATATTTTCCTCGACATCTGACGTAATAACTGAATCATGTCTATGAACACGAACACGTTTTTTAACTTTCTTTTTCAATCGATCAGAGCAATTCTGTAGACATTCACTTTCAGCCTCTGTCAAAACTGCAGTTCCAGATGTAGACTCTTCTGCTGAAGTCACTTCAGTATATTTCTTTATGCAAGGCTTAAGTTTTCTTTGTAAACAAGCATTAGCATCAAGGCCTCTGTGAAAGCGTTTCACCCCACTGTTTTTTCTTTCACTATTTTTATTACTGAGCATTGGCCAACGTCGATGCTTTTCCAACAATTCCTGTTTTACATTTTCAAACAAATAAGTTCGTTCTGAAATGCTCATCTTTTAAGAAACTCAGAACTTAACCGAATGAAACTTTTCTAAGTGTCTCATCCAGTATTGTAAAAACTATCCTGTGTGCATTGTATTCAGCTAAATACTTTCAGAGTATTTACAGCTACTTCAAAATACCAGAATATCAATATAATTTTGAATAAAAGAGAACTGAAATATCCTCCAACTGGAAAAAGAGACTGATGTGGAACCAAATATTCTGATATCATTATTATAAACAAATTGGTCCTGCAGCAGTCAAAATTCCAGAGAACCACAAGCCAGATGCTGCACACTGCCCTCTGCCAAGAGTCTCTAGTTGTTAATTACAGGTTGCCTGATGAACTAAATGAACAGTGAACAAGACCACTGACACAGACACACACACAGACACACATACAGACACACACATACAGTCACACATGTCAAACAAGTGACCAAACCCAGATAGAAGAATGCATAATCACATATGGTAGCAATTACTGAACACGATAACATGCACCAGCTTGACACACACATACATACATACAAATCAATATCATCATAACAATGTGCTCATTAAGCAATCTATTCATTCACACAAGTATATATAATAAATAAATTTGTATACATATTATAATTATACATAAATACACTGTAACCAGCCAGTCTGTTACTCAGTACGGTATCATAATTCTTGGCAACATGTGACTCTGGCAGAAATCTATCATGTAGCAGCTCCATTTCTAGAAAAATCACAGATCTTCGTAGCAAAACTAGTTACACAGTGTGCCGAAAAAACAGAAATGTCATACTGTTAAGTTGTTTAGCTCCATCGACCGGTTGCGGTCGTACGTTGTTCCTCTGTCTTTGTCCAAGGGATTCCTCGTCAAGTGCTGATGTTGATTTCCAAAATGGACGCTTGTTTAAGCGTAAGTCTGATTCTTCTCTGGTTTCTGACCTAAACAGTAACATTCTCAGAGTTGCATAAGCATTTCTACTCTTAAAGTAACTGAAATTTATAATTTAAATTCCAAAATTCACAAAAGACAAAGGACAGTTAATATTATAAGATAATGAAAGGCAATCAACTATTTTTGGCTTTGGACAAAATTAAGGGATCTGCTATGATTAAGTAAAAAATTAATGATCCGTCAGAAATAATTAATTTATCAGATGCCACTATTAGTTCTTATAATAAGCAGCAAAAGTTTTCACCTTTGATTTGGCTTTGTGTATACTTCGTCACTGTCCAAGTTTTTACCAACAGAAGAATAGAACTGAAATACATCAACAACAGGAATTTACAGAAATCTCAAAAAATATCCTTCTGCCCTGAAAGGGATTTGAACTCCTGACCTCTCGGACGACAGTACAGCACACTAACTGTAGCACATCCAGAAAAGTGCCACTCAAGTAACAATGGTACTAACGGACCTTAGCAGCTGAAATATTTAGCCAAAGAGGATCCTATTGCATGAATAATTAATCGGTGTTGGATAGATTTACATAACTTATAACTTATATTTGCATAATTTATTTACATAACTTACAGAGGTTCCATATCAACAGCAAACCAGACTAAATGCCAAAACCATCTTCACCCATGGGGCATACTTGAATCAAGTAGTAACACACCACACTTTACTTTCAGCTGTTGGGGGTTAAATTCTTATGCAAAACTGCCTTTTTTTCTTCAAGCACTCGGGAATGCACCAGACCAGAAGCAGAAAGCCACAGGTATGCCCCTGTCATTTACACAGTGTGCAGAAAAAACAGAAATATCATACTGTTAAGTTGTTTAGGTATGCCCCTGTGCCATACAGGCTATAGGGATTAGATTAAAGTCAAGCAACCTTTAAAAACGAATACAATGATTGGACTGCTGTTATCACAATTAAATTCAAACTGATAGATCCTGCACTCTAAGGACAACATCTTTTAGGATCACAGCACTGAAATCATCCTACGTATACAGTTAATAATAATAATAATAATAATAATAATAAGACAATTTATATAGCGCCGTAACGCCGAAGAAAAGGGCGCTGTACATACTCATAATTATGGAGTCAAAGTACTCTTACTTTATGTCTTTCTTTTTGTAAAACAGATGAATGGCCGGGCTCATAATCTTCAATACTTTTCGGCTGGACTTTGTAGGGTTGGTTTTCGTACTTATACTGGGCAGGCGTCCATGACCTTTGAAGTACCATAACATCAGAAAGAAGCTTTAGCACAAGCAACTCTTTGTAAATTAAAGACCACTTACTGTCCACTTTATATTTGAATATATTCAAAACATTTACATTTTTCATACATAAACAAGAAACAAATTCAGTAATAAATAAGCAGTAGTAAAATAGTAATAATTGCATTACTTAATGACGCCTACCATCATGTATGCTCAAAAGTGAATAACACCCCGTTAATACTGGCAAATTAGTAGTATGCATTGAAAATAACAGCTTCAGGCTTGACGCTTGAGACTCGACGATGAGTCCATTAGAATACTAGTCAGCTTTCATCTTCGAACCACATTTAAGCATGGTAAGTCAAGTCCTGCACATATGGCGACATGGTTGCTGCTGATTTTTTTCACATGGGCTTTCCTGCACCCAAGGCCCCGGCCAAACAGCTCAACAGAGCATCTAAAATGACACTATTTATCACTGTCTGACTTGTGCAGAATTTGTTTTTTGCTACCCCCCACCAGAATTATGACAATTATCTGACCCATCATATGAACTCACCAACACTTCATGTCTTGCAATTTCCGTGCAGGTCTTTCACTCAATACTGAAAACACTCCTCTTCCACAAATCCTATCCTGATTCTTCCTCTTCCCTTTATCTCACTTTCAGGTTCAATTCCAAACACCATCCACCATAGCCAGCTGACTGTCTGTCTAAAGAAATCCTGTAGTTGTGGTAGGTAAGTTGTCTGACCCACAGATATCATTTAATAGTAAGTCACATGTCGACATATCAGGTTTTCGTAAACTACTGTTTTGCATGATCACATTAAAATTCTTGATTGCAAACAGTTATGAATCCCTATCAAAATTCTAACTGTCTGAATATCTCACACGAAATTCATAATTAATTTACATACTGTGGACATCATGAAATTTTAAATGCAAAACGGAAAGCCACTGTCAGTTGAAAAATTATTAGCAGAAGATAAGCACCTCTTAAAAACAATGCCACAATGTAACCACTTACTCGCCGTGTTTCTTTTTTGGACTGCTTGGAGCTGATGACTGGACACTTTTTGAAGATCCTGCCACTGATGAAACAAACAGTCTGTTGTTTCTGGTAGCTGCATTTTTGGGTGATGAAGAGGGAGGGTTTTTATCCTCAAGTCCAGCATCTGCTAATGATGGCGTTGAAGCATATCTCTGGCTACTCTTATCTAAAAATAGGACAAGCCACTTCAAAGAATCACACGCAGGACAGAAATAAGTTTTGAGAGATCAGCTCCACTCATTCCCCATAGCAAGCTCAGCTATAAACGAGTTCAACGTCGGTGGAAAGATCAGGTGATGAGGGAGAGGACTGGCCACCTGCCCCCATATGCTGAGGTGAAGAAAAATGAAGCTGTTAACACTTCATACCCATGGCTGTATCTCAGAGTTACCTCAAGGGACTGTCCTTTTCCTTTTCTTCCTCATATGTCATTTTTATTACCACGTACAGTAACAAGTGAGTGTGGCAAGTAGCCGTGAGGGAGATACGCTTAACTGCAAATCCACTGTGGGGTTGATTATTCACCAAGACAATGAGAGAGTTTAAAATGTCAGTTTAATAGCACCATCTAGCAACCATGGCTACAAAATGAGCGCATTAGTCTTACACTCAGTGACAAGACATAACATCAAGATTAAAATTAATAATTTATAACTAGATCTGTCTCTCTGAGTCCGGCTCTTTCTTCTACTGCAACAATTTAAAAGGCAAAAAATCACTCATAATAAATTTGACTTACTTACCATCTGGTGTCGCCTTGCGAATGGTATATGTCACTTCATGAGTTGATTTTCGTCGAGTTCGATCTGAAGAAAGACAAGTTAACTAAATTAACTCAATATTTCAGAATTTGAATACGCAAAACTAAAGGCTTATCAAAATGCTGCTATGTATCCTGCTCAAAATGAAATGCCATCCATAGAAAACCAGTCAGGTATCCTTAACAACTGATTGGTTGAATGGTTGAACGAATGGGTTCTGCTGCATATCAGCGCAATAACAATATGATCAGCGCTTTGAATTTTTACAGGCAGTTTACAATTTAACATTTATATTGGTTCAATACAATGGGACGCAATGGTTTAGTGATATGGTCTGTGCCTCGTAACCGTAGGATCGCGGGTGCGAATCTGCATCAAGCCACTGGGTAGCGACCTTTGACAAGTTGCTCATCCACAGTTGTCTGTAAGGAAGGCATTGGGAAACCACCTCACTCATCTCATCCTCGGGCGGCATAAAGCCAACGGACCTGCCTTCGAGCAGAGAACTCATCATCATCATCATCATCATCATAGGTTCAGTGGTTATTTGACAATGAATGAATACACGTTATGGTATATACAAACATCACAAATGCGATACATAAAAGGCTGTCAAACAGATCTAAAGAGGTGGTTGGTCTTACCTGTACGACTTGATCCTTCATCGTTTCCAGGAAAAACATACATTGACTCTAA
Organism: Norana najaformis; assembly: GCA_964023275.1. Classification (NCBI taxonomy): domain Eukaryota; kingdom Metazoa; phylum Annelida; class Clitellata; order Crassiclitellata; family Hormogastridae; genus Norana; species Norana najaformis. Next base: position 30,155,251 of record OZ029921.1, read on the forward strand.
AGACACCAAATACAACACAGATAATAATATTATCAACAAACAAGGTTTCAAAGTTCATGCTCAAAACTTGACTCAGATCAGAGGGCTTAATATTATTATGATACGTGGTGAACGCAACACAGAAGCACAACTTGCCAACTATCTCAGACTTTAATCAGCTAGGCTACAAATACGTCCATCTGCATGAAGCGCTTTGCTTTAGAATTTCACTTGCAACCTTGAGGAGGAGGAAGACTGGCTTTGCATAGTTTTTATTTTGTGGATAATTACCTTTCTCATCAACATTTACCAGAGCAGTAGATAATGCAAGTTAAAGATACAGATAAATATATTGTTGTCATGAATGGACAAATATAAACACTAAACAAATCCTAACGTTTCCTGTCTTAAAAGGAAGAAAAAAAAAGAAAAAATTCCAGGACCAAAGAGTAATCCAGTTTAAAATCCATTTAATCCAGTTTAAAATCCATTTAATCCAATTTAAAAATCCATTTAATCCAGTTTAAAATCCATTTAATCCAGTTTAAAATCCATTTAATCCAGTTTAAAATCCATTTAATCCAGTTTAAAATCCATTTAATCCAGTTTAAAATCTGCCTTGTAGTTCACAAACTGCTACATATAAATCAGTCAACCTAACTCTGTTCCATACTCTACAGTCATACCAATAAATATTGCACTCCATCAGTGAATCAATGCCTTGTATGAGAAGAATGCTTGGTTCTTGAGCGTTCTCGGTTGCTAGTCCACGGCTTTGCAATTACCTGCCAAGTTCTATTCATTATGTCAGTTCTTTGGTGTCATTTGGGTCTACACACCAAAGCATAACTTTCGGTTTCTCTGGCCTATCAGAATTCGACCTGGCTTTACCAATGGATTATGATTTTTAATACGATTTCAGAATTACAGAATTTACAGAATTCAGTAGTAATGGTTTTTCATTCAGCGTTCGTTATTACGCTACTAAATGCCAGGGCCTGTTTTTGTCTCATTCTACGCCATCGACTGAACTGCCAAATAACTTGTAAATATTAGAAATGTCCATAGAAGAGATCGAAACTTTAATTTATAATTATAGGCCTATGATGAACAATTCTTTAAAATTTTCTTGAATGACTTTCTTGATTTATGGAAAAATGATAAACTTTAAATTTTATCTCGTAAATTACACAGTATTTGTTGCACAATTTGTGATCAAGCTGATTGGAAAATAAAATATTACCTAAATCCCTGTCACTTTTATGCAGAGATTTATACATCTCTTTGTACCAGTCCTTCTGGTTTTTCTGTTCCACAGACTGAAATGAATAACGAGTTGTTTATAGAAAAAACATTTTAAAAATCAGGCGATCATTCTAGACAACAAGATGAGTCAGCCTGAAACTTCTGTTTTGTAGCAAATTTTAAACAGATTTTTAAAACAAAACTTCACACTAAATAAAAAATTCAAAACAAGAATTAATGATAAAAGCATACGAATTTAATCTCACACTTCTTGTAGCAATCAGAACTCCTGTTTTTTCATCCACTGGTCCAATTCCTTCAAACATCACATATTTCTTTTCTGAAGGAACTTGATCTGTTTGAAAATTATTGACTGCAGAACCAGTGTATTTGCTATCAGACTTTGTGTGGGTCTGCAATTTGTCCTGTAAAGAGGCTTCACTTGGAGACTGGTTCCCTTTTTCCTGTGAGAAGTTCTGTACACTGGAATTCCGGGAATTGCTGGCAGTATTTGAGTGTTGATCCTGTTTTTCGTAGTTGTCATCTGTCATCTCCAATTCAGCAATTCCAGACTGACTGAAACTTTCTTCCATCTGATTTCCTCTGTTCAGAAATCTGTCTCCTTTCCATTTCTTCAACCTGTCAGTGGAGTTCAGTTGGTCATCCGTAAACGTGCTTTCTGGATGTCTAATAACAGAGGAGCTTAACTCAGATGTTGGTTTAGACACGAATGAGTTGCTTAAGTATCTTCTGTCTGAGGAGTCGTCTTCAAAAGAAGTGAGAGATCTTGAAAGTTGTCCTTCAGCTGCAAAGTAATAAGCAAACCAAAAATCAATACCCTGATTAGGTCAATATTCCAAGCAAAACAAGCTTTGCAAAATGTCACTTAAAAGATGCTACAAAACCTATTTCTTAAGCTAACAAGGCATAAGAAGCAATGGATAATATTCATTTATTTTTGCAAATAATGTACAAATATCTACAGCTTAATGAGTGTTAAGAGCCGCACAACAGACACTATATAAAAGACAAAACTTGAAAAAGACATATTACACGATATAATGCCACATATAAAATTATAAAACTTGAACAAGACAAAACACCACTAATAGTACAATTAAAAAACTACTAATAGTACAATTAAAAAACTACTAATAGTACAATTAAAAAACTACTAATAGTACAATTAAAAAACTACTAATAGTACAATTAAAAAACTACTAATAGTACAATTTAAAAACTACTAATAGTACAATTTAAAAACTACTAATAGTACAATTAAAAAACTACTAATAGTACAATTAAAAAACTACTAATAGTACAATTAAAAAACTACTAATAGTACAATTAAAAAACTACTAATAGTACAATTTAAAAACTACTAATAGTACAATTAAAAAACTACTAATAGTACAATTAAAAAACTACTAATAGTACAATTAAAAAACTACTAATAGTACAATTAAAAAACTACTAATAGTACAATTAAAAAACTACTACTGCCCAACAGTATGGTTTGTACAGTTTGAAGTGATTCAAGCATAGTGTGTTTTTACCCTCACTCAGTCTGAAATCCTGAAACTAATAACTTAGGAACTGTTATAAGAGCAGAAATTAAGCTCATTATGCTAATTTCTACTTGGTATTCCAGCTTGATCTTTTGGCAAAAATATAACTAAACGCCCATAAAATTTACTAACAAAATAATAAACCTAGCCTAGTTAGTCCACAAGACAGAGAAAATAGACTGAAACGTGTCAAGCCTTCAAAAGGTTGTATTTCTGACCTCGTTTCTTTTGCAGAAGAGTGATGGTAGGATTTTTAACAACAGGTAATCGAGACTGGCTATCTGAAAGATTTACATCTAGTGAAGAAATGGAATTAGGATTCCTTGAATTTGATAAAGCAGTGATGCTTGGAATGGAATAATCAAAATCCACGGAATGAGATGTTGGCCGAGCTGAGATCAACCCAGCTGAGTTATTTGATCTGTCTTTTTCTAAATTCCACCGATTCTGTTAAAATATACATAAAAGATTAGTAATGTTACAGAATGGCACCAGACAAAATCATAAACAATTCCTGCTTCAGATTGTCAATAACAGACAAATAATTCAGAAACTAAAGCCATACTTAGATTCCAGCAGCAAAACAACTGTTGCTGATGATAATGCTGATGATGATGATGCTGATGATGATGATGAGAAGGAGGAGGAGGGCAGGAGGAGGAGGATTAGCAGGAAGGAGGAGGAGGAAGAGGATTGTGATGATGATGATGATGATGATGATGACAGACAATTTGCAGAGGGCTGTAGAATGGCAGAGGGTAAAAAAGGGTGCTGTAAATGTACAGTAATTCGCTGACTGCAGCCCCATGTGGCAAAAGTGCCAGCATATACACTGTAAAAACAATTAATAAACAAATCAAAATGACACAGACATGAAAATAATATTAATGGAATCCGGTGATTTCACAATGGTGTTATCATCAAGCTGATCAATCTGAATTAAAAACATACTGAACATAGGGTGAGGTTTGAATAAAGATTACTGACAGTCTGATTGTTTAATAAACGGCATCTGAAATGCCATGGTGACCTTACACAGTCACTTGGCCACTTATTAGAAAATCAGAAGATAAGAAACAGTCATTTATGGAACAAGAGGCTGTCTGTGAAAGACAGATTTCTCGGCTGCAAAGTATAGACCAACACAAACTGTCAGTAAACAGACAACATTTTCAAATCAGTTGAGCACTAACCAAATTAGTTTCATTATCAACTGTGTTGTCTGAAGACGTGAAATTTCCATTTAGTTTTGTGCTTCCTGAGGTATATGTTGTTTTTTGACTCTCAGGAATATGTCTATGACCATGATCTCTATCTAAAATATAAAAAAACAAACTCACACTAAAGCCATTTTTAAACATGATTTTTGCATTGCAGGATGCCTTGAAATCTCTGACTTACTCACTCACTCACTGACGTTGGTTCAATGTGCAGTAAGACTAATATATCAACTGTCAAATTATAATTGTTTACAATAATTTGTGTTACATTGTTAAATAATAAATTCCATAGATACAAGAAGCAATTTAATAAATTTGACAGCCGATAAAACTCTGAATACTGGATTGATTAAGCTCAGTGATCTCTAAAGAGGGTTAAATTCTAAAGATCAAAGTGACTGAGTACCTCCGAAAGCTCAGCACGAACTTCAGGAGAATTTAAAAAATAAAACATTCCAAACATGCTCAAATGTTCACTCATACAAAGAATGTCATGCATCTTACAAAACTACCGGTAAGTCATCTTCAGCTATTGAAATACAGTTGACTGTTGATTCAGTCACGTCTTGGGCATTAGGTATTTTGAAGACACAGATAAAGAGGTAAAGCAAACAAAACTCAGACCTGAAGTGAATTCAGGTGAAAGCAATGACTTTGGGGCATTTGAATTCATGTTCTCTCCTTCCTGCGACGAAACAGCTCCGTTAAGAACTTCAAACGAAACTGGGCGATAGGATTTCACAGTTTTCTGTCCTGTAGCACAAGTAAAATGAAGCAAAGTTAGGCATGGCTCATTTTTAACTGTCCTTATTATATGGTTGTCCTGCGGTTTTAGCAAAATGCAGAACAGACAGCAATGCATCATAATCGTAATCCCAAGATTTCTACAGCACTCAACAAAAGCCGCGCCGCAGGGACCAGCTTGTTCACAGGCGCTCAGTCAAAACAAAATCGATAGGCAAAAGTGTTCGGTTCCAGGTCAATATCCAAGAGACAGGCAGAGAGACAGCATGGCAGCTATGCTGGGTGATTGGTGCGGAAAGAGGGATAAGAGAAAGAAGGGGAGTCAGGATAGGATCTGTGAAAAAGGACTGTTTTCAGTTTTAACTGAAAGGTCAATACAGAAATTGCAAGCGGTGGAGCATAGGTGAGTTAGTATGATGGGTCAGATAACTGTCACAGTTCTGGAGGAGTTGATTCCAGAGTGGTGGGGCAGCTATGGCTATGGAGCGACTGCAAAATTTTAAGGACGAGGTGATGGACAGGTAGAGCAATGAACAACTCTCCATAATGGACTTTTTGCTGTTCTTGAGAAGGACAATGCGTTTCTAAATTTACTTGTGAACCAGATACCAAAGCCAGTGCATGGCAATATCGCTGTACCTCTATCCCCATAATACATGTTATATTCCTTCGTGTTTACGGAGAACTGTAAAGCATATTTCAAGGCTAATTTCAATGATATTAGCCGTGAAATAGGACATTTGTCACGTGTTGTATTCTGGTTCTCAACAACACCAGCACGAATCTAAATGTACAAATTTTTCTATAGTGACTGTATGGCCTCGACCCTGCTCATTTTGCAATGAATTTTACGGGTGAGATCGTTCAACACCACTGCCCGTTTGAATAGGCATCATGCCATTCAACGTCCCGGTGCTAGCAAATCTCTGACATATGTCATGAAGTAACCCTAGTAATTAATGGTTTCAACTAAACTGTTACCAACAGATGTGATATGATGGTATCAGCATAAATTTCCAGAATCTTAAATTCTATAGATTCTACAGGTGTGTGGATAAAAAAGAAGCTAACCAAAAGTTGACAGCCGATTGGTTTTGTCGGCAAACGGAGATGACTGGTTGAGAGCGAGGCTGCTGGTGCTGCTGGTGGTGCCATAGTTGGCTGAAATGGAAGATGAAGGGGAGATGTAAGAGAGACTGTCAGCAGATGAAATGCCAGAGGATGAGACATCACCATTGCTAGAAAAAGGGTGACCTCTGAAAAATAAACATCATTATACATGTATTCCACAGAAGCAAGCAGTTCAATCAAATCATTCATGACAAATTAAACATAATAGTATTGCCTTCAGCAATGAAACATGGACTTTTCTGTTTTGCCAAGGATGGGTTGGTGGTGCCACTGATTAGATTTCTTCAGGCTATACTGTATTATTCACGTTCAACCACGAATGAATGTTAGCTGTCCAACAGCCATAAGTAACATTTCATCATGAGAGATATGGAAAGATTTTACCCATGAAATCATGTATTGCCATATTTGTATTTGCCCTGTAAATTTTAATTGCCTGAGACTTTAAAAATTTTCTCAAAACAACTTAATGAGAAGAACTTACCGAATCAGCTCCAGAGACAAAACATCTCCAGCGTTTCGCACAATCTGCATCACCGCAGAACTGGACATGCCAGTGACTGACTGACCATTGATGCTGTGGATAACATCTCCAACCTGAATACCTCGACTGTGAGCCTTACTGCTGGCATTCATCTGTTACACATTAAAACAAGATCTAATTTAAACCAGCCACAGCTTCACATAACCAAGCAATCCTTGACAAGGAAGACCAAGGCTATAACACATTTGCTGTATGTGTGTATGCATGTGTCTAGCTATATTGCATGTTTGACCTTTAAGGCTCAGAACACATCTTAATACATTGGTGACTCCATATCACCCACCTAGATTCTTGCATTCTTCTGATACTGGTTTGTTGCAAGAACTTAGGTTCAGAAAAATAGTAGGATCACGAGTTACCTTCAGCTGCTGTACACCTTACATATGGAATCGTCTACCACAAAACTTGCAAACTCACTTTCTTCTTTTAAATCACTTTCTTAATACTCACTACTTTACCCTAGCTTTTGCATGATTCAACTTGGCCCCTAGCGAACATACATCCATGCCTCGGATTCTGGTGTACTGACATTGCGCGCATTGTAAGTGCTTTAATAAATAAAGTAAATAAATATATCTTTAGATAGCATCTTTACACAGCTCAGAACCTTTTGCAGGCCCTTGCTTGTTGTTTGAGTTTATTCACAGGTACTCATAGTCTTAGCATTAGGAGGTAAGAGCTCAGCCAGTCAACCACTGCATCTAATATTGCAATATGTTATAATAGACATAAACGTCACAAGTGCTGCATTTATCCAAGTTCACTTTTTATCAGTTCTTCAATTGGGAAAGTCAATTTCAATTCCGTGCGTTTCCACTTCTTCTTCACATTTTATTCACAATTCACATTTCTGCTTCAAAGTGTATTCAAAGTGTACTTCAAAGGGTATTCAGAATTTGCACTAGTTTATGCAGATTTAAACTTGAAACAGAAATCGCGAGTTGCTTGCAAACTTAACCCAACGTCAGTTCAGTGGTGATGCGAATGATGAGTAGGTCTAAACTGTTTACAACTAAAGGCATTTTCTACCCAGGATCTCAAGTGGGCAGATTTTGTTTGAAAAAAATAAGTCATAGAAAGATGTTACACTGGTGTACATATAATGGAGTCAACAAGGTTTTGAATCAACTAGCATTCAAATCAACAACTGTTTGAAATCACAAGTATTTCAATCCACAAGTAAACAGGTATGAGGAAAGATACTTTCAATTAATCCTAAGACATGTTTCTAGATCTGTCAGACGACCATATTCCCTCACCTTTTACAGTTTAGCAAAAGGTGCTACATAAATTTTCAGATATACATGCAAGCATACAAGACGGAAGTTAACTAACAAAAGAAAGAGTGAACTGCTTTGTCAACAGTCAGTGTTTACTGAGATAAGCGAACAGAACATAGGTGATCTTGTTACATCCTACCAGATGCTTCAAGCACAATTTGCAAAGAAAAACTAGGCCACTGTTTACTAATCTATTGGAAATTTCAAAGACGTCATATAGCACTGCTGCCATAACAATATGAGTCAACCGATTAATCGACTGATTGATTAATTAATTCACTGACTGTCTGACTGACTGATTGATTGATTGAAAATCTATGTACCTGATAGTGCTTTGAATATATCAGATAACGGCGACTACCAAGTAAAAGTCTGTATAAAAAAATTTAGCAGATCCACTAGCTTTACATTTGCAGCATATTTCTTACTTCGAAAGTGCTGGGTTTGAACCTATGGTAGTAACCTGGACAGCATATATGGTATTTAAGAAAAGCCAAAAACAGGTATTCAAAACCTCCAAAGAAGAAGGTACAACAGGCTAGTGCTACCTTATGATTCAGAATTGTTCAAAACACTACCTCAACTCTTGGATAACAACTAGAATGCATTAGCAATTGCTTCACATGTATTTTGTGTGCTAAAACTAAAACAGGAGAATCATAAACTTGAGATTTCTACAGTGCCTAACGAAAGTGAAGTCAAAAGAATCAGCTATTCACAGGCACTCAGACAAAACAAAATCAACTGGCAAGAAACGTTTGGTTCCACATCAAGAATCAATAGACAAGCAGGCAGGCAGTCGATGGCTACAGTGGGTGGTGTTTCGAACTGGATCTGCATGACAGATAAGGAATCAGGATAGGATCTGCAGAAGAGGAGTGTTTCAGTTTTTTAGTCTTGAGCGGAAGACCTGCGCAGAGATTGCAAGGGGTGAAGTGATGGTGAGTTTATATGATGAACCAGATGATTGTCGTAATTCTGATAGGAGTTTATTCCACAGAGGTGGAGTATCTATGGCTATGGTGTGGTTTCCAAATTTTAAGGATGAGGTAACAGGAGGGCAGAGAAATGTTAGGGCAGAAGCGGAGTGGATTGAACAGAGTGGTTGGATTGTAAATAACTGACAAAGATAAGAGGTTTGGGAGGACTGAAGTGTGTTGTAGGTAAGTGACAGGACTTTGCACTTGATTCATTCAGGTATTTTAATCCAGTGAAGTGATTTGAGAACAGGAGTGATGTGATGGGGTCTGGGGGTTTTGGTGACAGCACGAGGAGAAGAAGAAACTTAAGATTAACTTACACGAGTTTTCACAGCAGCTGTAATCAGTATGAAAATGTTAAATTGTTCTGCTGTCTTAGTTGTAACGAACTGCAATTTACACACATGGATTGAGTCTAATTATGTGAAGTCAGTGTCAGTTTTTACGTGTAAACAAAACTACATAGGAAATCAGTCCTTAACTCGAATGACGTCACACAGAAGCCTTATCCTGATTAAGATGTTAGGGCAGTAGAAACTTTACTCGTAAAGTCCAATCAGACTTGCATTCCTTTGTTGGCTAAGAGCCACTGCAGTGAATCAGACTTTGAGTAAACGGTTTTCATGTTTGCAGTTGCGCCATTTCATACTCTGAAAGTCGTGCAGCTTTTGTTGACACAGAAATTCCTTACAGCAACATGAAAGAGATTTGGCAGGGTTTATTTGCGTGAGCGACAGGAACTCACCTAATAATATGATGTCAAGGGTTGACTTAAGTATCGAGAAAGATGAAGTTTACTTTGCCCCTGACAAACTGAAAGCCGTTTCTACGAATTTCTAAATTTGTTAGTCAATGCTTTAAAGTCTTACACCGAACACTGGCTGACATTTGCTTGTAAACACTGTCTGTTAAAAGGGCTTGTCTGTGCATTCATGTATTTGAACATTCATGTAGCACCTTTTAACAAACTCTGCAAAACTGTGCTGCATGCGAAACTTAATTGGATAGTAAGCACATGTTTGTTACCCAGACATACGTACTTCATGAGCACAGAACATTTTAACAGCAGTAGGTGGGTTATTGCCCACATCATAGGCATGGGAAGAGATGTACTGCTTAAGCCTGACTAGAAATCCTAAATTTCTTATAAATAAGTTTGATATAATCTAATAAGTACCCTTAGTCAAAATCTTAAAACAGCAGCCCAGGAAAACCAGAGAAAAAGGCTTAATGTTAAGGCTGGTATATTTATATTGTATGCCATTCCACTCACTGGATTGTTCAACATTTGACCCAGTTTACTAAGTTAGATTTACATTCTTTGTGCACTGAGTTTGGATGCAAACCCTTATGCACCTGTACTTATCCATGTTTAACACCATATGTTTGTTTTTCTGGGATTTTTTATTGTGGGAAAGGAGTCAAAGCCACACTTGTTTAAGCCTTCTATATTGAATGGGTTCTTAGGATTTTAGGGTCTCATTAGCCTTTTGTTTTTCATATTTTTGTGTGCTAGAACTTCATTAAAATCTGTTATCAAGGGTTGAGTTAATGTTACTGGTCTTTGCTAAGCAACTAAGTGAGTTTTTGTTATTGGCATTCGAGTTGATCAAGTGGACAAACTTGTCTGTATGTGCTTTTCTTTGACTCCTTCTTGTACTTAGCTGAATATGTAGTTGCTTTCTGTGTTTGCAATTGAAGCATAAGTCCTTCACAGTAACATGGCACACATACCTGAAGTATGTGGGAAGGTTCTAATTCTGTACCAAACATCCCATTTGGCATGGAATTAGAACCCTCACATACTTTTCCTGTAGTGATCCTTAAATTCAAGCTTACTGTCAGGACCAAGGGGTGGGCAGGTCCCACTTACTTATTAAATTTTATATGGAAGGGGCAGGATGACAGTCTAGAGGGAGTCTCGGGTGATGGCGTTTGGGGATCACACAACGAGGAGAAGAAACGCGTAAACAGTTGTGTTGATTTTTTCTTCTTAATGCTGACTTTGCGACTAGCTCGCGACACTTACGATTACGATATAAATATAATGTTAAACAGAACTGCTCTTACGCATTGGCTCATTTTGGAAGAATTTTCACGTTGTACGTCCCTATCCCTACAAAGCCATTCAAATCAGCCCAGCAGACATTTTCAATAAACCTTCATTTGCAGCCTTTTCATCTTTCTGAAAGCATGAAAGAGGTTCAGAAAACAGACATTCATGTCAGGCTACTTCAACCAAAGACCTGCATTCAGAGTGGATGGGAGCTGGACAATGTGACAATGAGCAAGGTCAGTAATTACAGTAATTGCAACATCTGATCTGGTTACACAAACAATGTAAGGTAAGGTCGACGTCAACAGCCCTAGCAGCCACAAGATGTCGTTAACAATGGAAACACATGACCTGGTTGCAGGTGCTGGCATTCACCAGCATAAAGCAGCTTTAGGGCCAAGTGGGCAATTACCTGTGCCAGATCTCATCTGCCCTCTATCTGACTAAGCAAAACATGACTGTCAGACGCTCTGACATGCAGAGAAGGTTACTTTATAGTCGAATGTCATGCACAGATCAGAAGCAAGAACAGAGAAAAATTATCTGAACGTCTAAGGGAAGCAACTTTGAAGATTGCATGTTACGACCAAGACAAGATAGCCTGACATACCAGTAAAGTATAAGGACTATCAATGACCAAGATAAATCCATAAACCAGTAAACTCTCAGCCCCGTCAATTAATCAGTGAATAAGAAAGCAAGAGGTACAACAAATGTTAACCTTACAATAAAAATCCACTCTCTAAGAAGTCAACACATTAATCTTGTTAGTTACCTAAAACAATCATATGTGGCTAGTGGCCAGGGCCGTTGGCATTATAATAGCCAATCAGTTGTGGCAAGTGGCAGCGGCAATTATATAAATATCAAATCTTCTTATAAAAGAGCAAATCTCTTAGATGAAGTAATTTAACTCAGTGTTTTCTAGAACATCAGTCAACGATGCTTTACAAGTCAAAGCAGGTCCAAAAGATGAGTCAAAAGATCATTTTGACACTCAGAACTTGACACACTGTGGCTGAGTGTATTCTGAAAACATGATATCATCGGAAACATACAAAGGTGTATAGTGTATGCCAACATAACAATCCAAAGCCCATGGTTAGGGCAAAAGGGGCAAATTCGCTGATACAAAAGCATTTTAGTACTTCAAGACCTGATTTTAATAGCTTTTCATAATACTTTTATATTCTGCAGCAAATAATGGAATAACAATACGATTTACTATTACAGAACATTAATCCAGTCTCTGTCTGCAGTAATCTGTCAGCCATGTTGCTGCTTTTGAAAATGCAGAACAAATGCTACAAGAGAAGTCGATATGAGCAAACCTGCACCAATGCATGCAATTTTTAATGATGTTACCAAAAAGCATCAATAGCTGGCTTTCGTGATTTCAAAAGACCAGATGCTCGATCAATAATTTCAATGTGCCAGATATTGTACACAGCGAAATGCAAAAAACATGAGGGTATCGTTGTTATTTGCTGGATCAATAATTGCAGTGTGCCATATATAGTAAACAGTGAAATACAAAAATATGAGGGCATTATTCATTGTTCGTTCATCAAATTAATTTCTAATTTCATAGCAACAACAGGCTGTTGTTATGGTACACAATTTGTACCTGCAGTGAAGCAATCAAGTTTTACGTTCTGCATTGGGAAAGTTCTTTCAGTTACGGTTATCTGTTTAACAGGAGCAGTTGAGGCTTATAAACTGGTCAAAGAAGCCAAGCTGTTAAGATGCCTGCAACAGGCAGAGTCCCAGAACAGTCTTGATAGGCAACACAAGTGGCTGACATAAGATGTCTGGTGACTCTATTCTTGCAGAAAACAGCAAGAATAGAGTCACCAGACTCAAAGCAAGGAACAACAGCTCCAAAGGTACCAAACCAAATGGATAATACCCGAAGAAATATGGAGTGGTTTGCAGTTTTGGAGCAGATGAAAGGAAATGAGTTGCAACGTGTTCTATCATTCTGAACACGAGTTCTTACAACATTCACTTCTGTTCTGTTTTACATTTTAATATGCTGAAGAATATGTCAGCAATCTTCATTTGACTGATTATTATTTCTCATATTCAATTTGAATAAACCCCTGTATGGCTCATGAAAGCAAGAAAGATCCAGCGTTGTTTCTGCAGGCCTCATGCTTGATTCTGCCCGTGGTAACAAACGCTTAAGCTGGCACAGCTTCACGACAAATTCCGTTAGTATATTTGAACGGAAAGAATTAGCCTATGTATTGGGGAGTGGAACTGGAGTGCCAAGTGTTCAGTTGGGGGGCCATGGCCTCTGACATCCCCTGTTGAGCTGTCCCTGCCCATGGACATTGCAACTTGTAAATGACCTAGGCTACTCTCAAATTCAAAACGACCCTAAAATCAAGTTCACAGGGATAATAAGTAGCACGTAAAGTTAAGTAATAGGCCTGCATAATTTATGTCTCACTCCTATTATATTAAACTTCTCAGAAACTCCCAAAGTCCCCAGAGTCCGTCCCTGATGGATCAGAGAGCTGTCTACCAAGTACACAACGCCGGAAAAAACTCGACTACACCATAACAAAGTCAGCAGGTACTTCAGACGATTTATGTCGAAAACAAAATCGATCAAGACCTGAATAAAGTGATACGACAGTCGACTGATCTGTGTGGCCTACCTTGGCTATCTTGACTCGTCGACCCCGGTCGCCGTCTCCTCCTACCCCGTCTTCCAGGCGAAAGCCCCAAGGGCTGCCGCCAACCAATTCCACTTTGAATAACATATTCCAGTTGTATATGCGAGTCTGCGATGGCTAGTAATCCGTATTTCGCTGCCCTTTGGCAGATCTATAAAACGCTTGTACAGGTAACCGTTAGAACGGACAGGTCAATGACTATCCTATAGGTGTGCTGATATCACATAAAGCAGAAGCATTTACGCTTGAGGGCATCTCAAACGTCAATTCCTCGGGACCGGTGTATCATCACGCCCTCGTTTCGAAGCCACTGCTCCTACAGCGAGCGTTTCACGACCGTTTCGAGCCGTTTTCATAATAAAATACTTGAAATTCTTCGTCCCAGCCACTTCAGCGCACCAATCGTCACAGTTGCGTCGCGACGGGTTTACAACCTGACCTAATTCTTCTCGTAACCAGACCTGATTTTATTGCACGTCATTTGCTGCCTGCATACGGAGGACGAACTGTGCAAAGCCGGCCGCTTGATGTACAAGCTTATTAGATTTTATAGGCCCAGGCCTGCAGTGAAGAACTGTCCGTGCGTAAGTCTTCTCCTGATGCCTAGCCTAGGTGTGTGTGTTTACCTGTGTACGCGTCAACCTCTGCGTATACACGTGTCCTAGGTCTGTCCTTGTGTTTGTCCTTGCGCTTATGCACGGCTCATTCTCTGTCCTCGAGTGCGTCGTTGGACAACCATATTAGACGTCTATTAATCAAAGGGTATGTTGTTGTATAGATCTGTGACTTGCTGGCTGCTATGATTGCAGACTGCGATTCAAGACTTACAAACGACAGATTGTAGGGCTTAATTCAGGCTATGTTCGGTACAAATGACACCTTTCATAAATTTTAAATCGTCTAGTTCAGTTAATGATATTTGTAATAAGCAACAACTTTGTCGACAAGTTTTGGCGACTTGAAAGTCGTCTTTCGTTTCCGAAAATTTGTTCGACTGCAGCCTCCAGTAGTAGGAGCTTGTGGGCTCCTAAAACCAACTGGGGCTTCGTACCAGTTGCCCCTCTCTTTGGGCTACACTTCCATGCGCCGTAGCCATCTCCCTTTCTGTCTGCTTGACCTTTTGATCTGGGCTTGGAACTGAACCTGACCCCACTGACCTCACCGATAGTTTTTGACTGTTCAGGTTTTTTGGGCGCTAAAGAAATCTAGAGTCACGGGATCTGCCAGTGACTGCGAAGCGACTTATATCAAATGAAGAATCGACCATTCAAATAAGCAAAAATATCGGTCTAGTCTCCCGATGAATTTTGGCGATTAATCGCATATTCCACTAGCGCCCCCTGGCGAACTCAGCTACGTGACTCTAGTATAATATATATGCTCTAAAGTTTACATCTGTGTACAATATAAACTGTTTAGTTTTAAAAGTCCTGTAAAAATATTTTAGGACCTTCCAAAAAGGCATGTCTGATTAGGCTGTATAATATTCGACATCGGTTTCAGTTTGATTGACGCCTTGGTGTATTATGGCAACATTCTAAGTTGGTATTTTGCTTCCAGTCTTTGAAGGTGTAAGAGGAAATGCGGTAGGCGTGGTATTGTCTTGGCTGAGTTTGCTCAGTTTCTCAGTTCGATCATCTGATTCAGAGACTCGTATCGATCGCGTGCATCGATCAGAGGCTTAACCATCACTTCGGACAACTGCGGGAACAACTGCAAAAGAATAAATATCATCGCAGTTTAGACAATACGACTTACATAAGCATGTACTTGTGCATAAAAGTCATCCCTGTATACATGCATACATACATAAGCTTACATACATACATGCACATAAACACACACACACACACACATAAAAAGCAACGTCATGCTTAGAACTCAGCCACCCTCCCCAAAACGGGCAGTCCCTAGTGGAAAAAATTCACGTACAAGTGAATGAATCTTGCTAAATAATATCTAAATAATATCTAAATTATATTGCTACTCCCACCAATTAAAACCCTCAGTTATTCCCTACGGCCCCACACCCATGATCGTATTATTCCTCCTGCTGACAATTTAACGCGTAAATGTTTTATTGTTAGGATGTTGTATGAATATTAAGTTTTCTTGTGTTCTTAAATACTTGTAAACCGATGTGCGATTAGCTATTGGTTAATAAAGAATATACTTACTTACTTAAACATATAAATATATTGCTAAATAATATCAACGTGGCATAGTCCTTACTCTAAGTCGCTCATATTTGCTTCTAAACTAACAAAATTTGCTAACCGCTGGGGCTTTTCGCCCTGGACCCAGCTGTTGAGCTCACAGCTGGCATAAATAGTGGGTACTGCCTCTCCGCCTACCACTCCTGTCGTTACTTCTTCCAACTTGTGAGTCCTTGTTGCACCGTTGCCAACTAACTTACGCCTGTGTAGAAACACCTCAATAGCCTTGTCCAGTGAACGAAAGATCTTTCGACTGAGGCGCACACACGACCACAGCAATCAAACGACAAGACACATTTTAAAACCCCTCGACTTGCATTGGGACTCGTCTACCGACCCCGTAAGAATGAACGGCTGAGTGGACACTTGGTGACGCGTCATTCAAAGTATCAAGAGGGCTCAAGGGCGTATCCAATCGGCTGGTAAGGGGAAGCCCTTCCCCATTCTCATTCGATTCTTCCTCTTCCCCTTACCTCACTTTACGGTTCAATTCCAAACACCATCCACTGTAGCCGTCTGACTGTCTCCCTGTCTGACTCTTGGATCTTGACCTGGAACCGAACCCTTTTGCCTATCGATTTTGGTTTGAATGAGCTCCTATGAATAAGCTGGTTCCCGTGACCAAGCTTTTGTTGGGCGCTGTGGAAATCTCGAGCTTACGATTCCGATTACCCTCTCGACGCCTTTGGGGTGTCGATTTAGTTACTTTAAGCACCATGGGTACGGTTTGCTCCCATACGCCCCAGCTCCGCAACACCCCACGGCGCCTGATCACATACCTTGGCTATGGCTTCAAACATCGGAAGCAGGACGAACTTAATGAAGCCGATCTGCGCCGAAGGCTTCGTTACTTTCTCCCGATCCATGAACGGAGCAACCGGCAATCCCAACTCCTTCTCTCGGTCAGACTACAGACGCAAAGAAACAGCCTTCGCAAATGCCATCTCGAGTTTACGCTGGGTTTATAAAGTGTTACACACCTGCTTCTCTGATGTGCTGAAATGGATAAATTGTAATTGTAATTAGTAACTTCTATCGGAACTCCGCCACTGCCTTTAGTCGGGCAGCGCTAGTCCCAAGCCTGGATAGAGGAGGTGGGCGACGTCAACGGCCTTTGATGCCATAAAGTGTCGTTAAACACTGGAACTACTATACTAACTTCTAATGCGCCGGTGTCTAATGCACAAGGTATCAACCGATGGCTCACAAAAGCCAAGCGCAATCAGATCAATAACCAAGAAGGTCAGTCCACTAATATACAGGTTTGCAGCAATTAAATGCAAAGAGATTGGTGCAAAGGTCAAAGGTAAACCGAGAAGTATCCGACGGATCCGCATTCGGCTCGGCTGACCTATTTCCAGTGTTAATTTCCGATGTTAATATTATAAGGTCAATTTAATCCATTTAATGAAGCATTTTCTTGCCTGATTGAAATATTCTTCGAGGAGACAATCCAGCCATGGCTCGGAGACTTCAAGAGGTCGAAGTTCATTTGATATGTCACATGACTTGACCAGAATAATTTTCAGCTGCACAGACAATATTTATCAATATTTGTTTCATTTGCAAAATGGTCTCTCTATGGCATTATTTAATGAGAGAATAGGCCAAACAAGTGGAGAGTATTCCCCTTCCTCCTTACAAATCTCTTCGAAATGCCTCTATATTCACTAACCTATAATGATATTTCACATATATACATACATGCATACATACATATACATAAACACATACATATACATACATACATGCATTTACATACATGTATGCATACATACATGTACATACATACATCTATCCAAACATACGTCCATGTATGCATGCATGCAGACATACATACATCCATGCAAACATACATACAAACATGCATACATACATACATCCATGCATGCATACATACATACATACATTTATATATACATACATGCATACATGTATACTGTACATACAAAACGGACGAGTGGTCTGGGCGTGTATCCTATACGTGCGATACGAACCATGCTGACGTGTTGGCTGTTCTTGAAGTCGAAGTGTTGCAAATAGCTGTTGAACTGTTCCATGTATTCGCCGTGTTTTGCCATGTCTGTCGCCAGCACCAGAGTTCGTATTTGCTGTTTCAACAACATTCGCCTAGCATCATTATTTCAGTTCTCGTCTGCTCAGCTGCTGCAGCAAGTATCGGCGCCAGCACTAGCTTCGTAACCGTCATTACCATAATCACCATCACCACCGTGAACCTCTGGTTTTGCACGCGCTTCATGTATGTCGGAAAATGTCTGCTGATATTACAGTCCTCCAGAGCAGTAGGCCTGATGCAATGCAACCATGGGGGAACAAGGCTGACCAGGCAGCAGAGTAACGTGGTGGTCAGTGAAGGTTGTATGCGCTTCAGGTTTATAAGCATTATAAATATTACAAGCATTAGACCTACGCCTAATGACTTAAACGTGCAATTGACAAAATATCTACTAATCGTAATCTCCAAATTGAATTTCTTGAGGCTAAACATCACAATAGTAATTATCATATCATCATTGTCGTCATCATAGCCTCGTAGAGTAAGGTTAATAAATACGCATGTAATATTTAGGTCTAATTATTATTGTATTTATCTATTTGAAGCATTAATTACTCGCACAGCCAATAAATCTGAATCTGATGAGCGTTTTTCAATGTTGATACCAATGATTGCTAAGATTCGTGGAACTGATTGACTTGCATGTCTGATTCGTTCCTGTTTTTTCTGGTCTACGTTCGCAAAAAGATTTGTTTCCTGGTTGCTGAGGATTTGGAATGCGACGGCGCAGTGATGATGTTCCAAAGGGGAAACGTTACTGTAGCGAATTGCCAGCTCCGTCTTGGCATTGATCTGGTACCTTAGCAGGGAATCATGACACAACCGCTGAGGCTTATAGCCTGTACTAACCTACATCATCATCATCTTCGTCGTCGTCACAGTCATCGTCATCATCATCATTCATCGTCGTCATCATCATCAGTAGTATTACCCAAAGTACAGTAGGCCTAATCTGTCGGTCTGTTCCAAACTGGAAGATGTCAACTCAGCTTACGGGCTGCTGGAAATTTAACTTAAATGGCATACATTTGAACTTTTCTCATCCATGGCAGTAATGCATAAGGAAAATGTTTCCACCTTATTAGAATTCCAGCAGGCAGATTGTGACTCGTTCGTTGACATTTCTTCAATTTCGCCATTTACCCAGCTTATCCAAATGGATTTTGGATTTCGATTTTGACTTGAAGCGATGATCATCGACTGAGGCCTTGGGCATTATGGTAACGGCGCTATAGAAGTCTTCAGATTAGATTAGATTATTAATGGAGTGGTATTATTATTTTCATCATCATTATCATCATCATTATCGTTGTCGTTATCAATGTCATCATCATCATCATCATCATCATCATCATCATCATCATCATCATCATCATCATTATTATTATTATTATTATTAGTAGTAGTAGTAGTAGTAGTAGTAGTAGTAGTAATAATAATATCATCATCATCATCATTATGATCATTATTAAACGTACGTGTTATTGTATCCAGGATGATCGAGGTCGTGACAAATGCAGGCGGTCAAGAGAATGCCGAGGTCTTCCGTCGACAGGTAATCCCAAAGATGACACAGGTGGATGAATCCGTACATCATTTGCGTGACGCAGAAGCAATGACGAAAGTTATGAAACGGATTGTTTCGATAGTTCTCTTGCACGCACAGCTGCATGTAACAATATCGCAACTCTATAGGATAGGCCACAGTGTCATGTGCGCTTTGCAATCTATGTAGCGGTCCTTAGCACTTTGCAGTGAAGTGCGTATACCTAAGAACACCATAGCCTAAGCGAAACCTTGCGCACTATACCAAACCTCTCTCTGTCTCTGTGTCTGTCTGTCTGTCTCTGTCTGTCTGTCTGTCTCTCTGAAAGCCCCGCCCTTTGTATTGTATTACAGATTTAAGTTGTCAAAGTAGCCATCTCGACCATTCTCTCACCAATCTGCTCCTCTCTTTCTCTCCTCTGCTCTTCTGTCTTCTCGCCTCTGTCCTTTCTCTCCCTACCAAACCAAAATGGTCCTAATTTGACCGAAACTGCTTACAAATCTGCAGTCTGTTTTATTTTATACTGGAGTAGTAGGCCTTGCATAGTTTAATTGGTGTCTTTAGCGCCCACGTCGAGACTTCAAAAATCGTGAATTATAATTATAATTAGCGTTTTACAAAATACTCGCCTGTCCCGCTGCGCGTTAGTTCGGCGAAATGCCCCTTCTGGGAAAAGCTCCTGTTGCTCCCCGTTTCTAGCTGCCTCCTTCCCTCTCTGCCTGCCATCTCGCTATCCCTCTCCTCTCCACTCCTCTCCTCTCTTCTCTCCACTCCTCTCCACTTCTCTTCTCTCCTCTCCTTTCCTCTCCTTTCTCCATACCCACTCCTCTCCTCTCTTCTCTCCTTTCTCTCCCTACCCACTCCTCTTCTCTGCTCTCCTCTGCTCTCCTCTCCTGCTTTCCTCTGCTCTCCTCTCCCATTCCTCTCTCCCTCCCCTTCATCTTCTTCACCCTATCTTGTTAACTACGGACGGAACATGAAAGCAATTTCCAAGCATGTTCGCGTATTATTTGCCATATAGCACTAGAACATGCAACTGCCAAACATTTTCCCATAAATCATTGCCAGAAGCGCCGCAACCTGACCACGAACGTACGCACGTGTCGAAGCGCATTATTGCATAGATATTTCATTTTTCTAGCTTTAACGCTAATTAGTTTCTATAAAACTATAGCGTGCATACATTAGCCCATGCAATGCAGGGTAATATAGCATATGCGCGCCTACCAGCCAACGTTTCAAGGTAATTGGATTGATGTTAAATTCTTTCACAAGACGAAGTTCGTGGTACATGTGTTCCAGGAGACTCAGCATCTAAACAGTAAAGTAAGTAAGTAAAGTGAGTAGCCTTTATTTTGCACGTAACATGCTGCTATTTGATATGAAACTATAGGATGTCGGACATAGTAGCTACAGTAGACCTTACGCATTAGATCAGTGAGTACAGCGTTAAGTTACACAAGGCATGGAAGAGGCCACTGATTCTCACTAGCTTAGCTCTTCAAATTATTCCGGTAGTGCTAATCGAATGCCTGACCTGTGCTGATCTGCTGGCTCGAAACTTTTCCTTAGCTGTCAACTGTGATGGAATTCGGGATGGTGAAGCGTATACAGGCGGACTACATACATCGCCTGTAGCCGTTTCCCAATTTTCAGAATTCTGAAGTTCAACTATCAATTCTGGACGATAATCAGTTGGTTAGGAACCTCGTGTGTGCGGGAGCGCACCAATAGTGACTTGTCTAGGTACCTGAGCATTGCATAGGCCTACGAACTTACGAACTTTCTGTTCTTCATGATATTAATATCGCCTGGGTAATCGTAGACGGCGCCTTTTAGTAGTTTCTTTTAAGCGGCGCTGTATAAATTCTAATTAGAATTACAAAATGCATTTTAAACAACAATATGACGTCGTACTTCGTTTGGCTCCCAGTGCCACATATTAAATGTCGGCTGTTTGAGATAATTGGTCGTTTCTTTCGACAACGTATACTGCAAAACATTCACAATTGGATTAAGATAAAGTAAAAATAAGATTACGATTCAGTAACAATTAGATTAAGATTCAGTAACAGTTAGGTTAAGATTCAGTAACAATTAGATTAAGATTAAGTAACAATTAGATTAAGATTCAGTAACAATTAGATTAAGATTCAGTAACAGTTAGGTTAAGATTCAGTGACAGTTAGATTAAGATTCAGTAACAATTAGATTAAGATTAAGTAACAATTAGATTAAGATTAAGTAACAATTAGATTAAGATTCAGTAACAGTTAGGTTAAGATTCAGTAACAGTTAGGTTAAGATTCAGTAACAGTTAGATTAAGATTCAGTAACAATTAGATTAAGATTAAGTAACAATTAGATTAAGATTCAGTAACAATTAGATTAAGATTAAGTAACGATCTATATGCTAGATGAAACGTCGTTCCAACCGCCAGCTGCCACAAATAATTGATGCTTTGCTGAATTCTCTGCAGAAATAAGAAGCCGAAGCTTATGGCGTCTACGCTAAAGCCATCAGAAGCGAATGGTCGTTATAATTAAAGTCTATCATTTAATAAAAAATCTTTAGAAATTCAAAGTAGCTTCGCAATTTTCATAGGTCACTGACTGCTTCAGTAGCCTACCCAAGTTAGGCATGTAGGCCTGAACAGGTCGTATTATTGGCCTCCAGGCCTCTTAATTTAATGAATGCTTGTGAAATTTAGGTCTCGCGTAGCGGTATTAGGTAAATATGATTCAGAAGTCGTAAGTCGACTTACTTTTGGATAGGATGGGATGTCTCCTTTCAGACTGATTTTGCTGTCGTCAGAAAGCGGGCTAAAATACCGAGAGAAACACAAACTGCGCATATAGAAGGAACAAGTCACGATTATAATGAAACAATAAAGAATTCCTGATCACTGTAGGTTTTAGGTCTAATTATTAGGCTGTTAAAACACCTGTATGTTCTTTTGTTTTCTTCTCGTGAATGTCTTTGCATTTTTAAGCAAGGATGGGATCGAGTATGACAATAGGTCTAATCCTGAAAACCAAAACCAAGACAATGACCATCAGGACCAAGATAGACTATCGCAAAAATACTGTCGCATTCCAGTACATACCTGATGGTATGATACGTGGATCTTGGAGATTTGTTTCTTTGGGAGTAGATGAGATCTTTAAGGTCCTGGATGTCTCGCTTACATTTGTCAATATCAAGAAATCTCAGTTCTTCTCCTAGCGAACAGTAATATATGCATTTAGTCAGAGTGCGGAGAAGACGAGAACCATCACTGATTTTAAACCACTGCTTCTACAACGTTCAGCGCTGTCAACAGCAGGATGCGATTTATAAGGGCAAAGGGCAGAGGAATTTTAATCTTACTAACCAAGACTAGCTGGCATTCTTTTACCCATTCATTTCGTTCCTGCCTATTGGTCTTTTCTCTACCGTTTTCATTGACAAATCGCACCGAGTTCAACCACGGTCGTACAAATTAGAGTGCTTCAAGAGAACATTTAAAATCTATAGCGAAAATCCGTTTCTTATTTGATCGATCAGAATAAATGGGATACACACTTTCGAATTTCTTTTCGAGAGCTTTCAGGCGGTTGTAAAGGTCTGACTGTAGTTCTTCAACTCTGAAGGCTCTAAGACACAGACAGACATGATTCGGATGAGATGTTGCAAGAGTCGATGCGTATACTTCGCCAAATATATTGACCTAAGCCTACACAATACAAAAACTTTCCAAAAACAGTTTATGATTATTATAATTAATACTGTAGGCTTAATTAATTATTAGTCATATCGCAGCATGGATTCCAATTAGGTGTTTCTGTTGTTAATTGTCATTGTTGCCCCTACAGATCACCATACTTTTTCCACCTTAATCGAATAAAATGACTTCACCGGGGTCTGTATTTGCTATTCAAGGTAGTCTATCAATCGATGGCGCTTCAAAGCACTACCATGAGTCCAGTAAAATTAGTACCCTACCAGAACCTTCTTAATGAAAAGCCAATTGTTGTGAATTAGGTTGTGTCTATAATTAAACGTCCAACTGTGTTTCCACTTTCCTCCTTATTTTGCATGTCGAGTATACGAGATGAATTGTTATTGTCGTCAGAATGCAGCCTAGAAACAGGCCAATCCAGTCTCAGCGGGTCCCTCTTGGGTTGACCTTTCGACTTCCACATCAATCCTTCTGAAATATCTATTTTTTCTGCTTGTTGGTGTATTAATATGGTGCTAATGTTCGGTCGTTAAATGGCTATGTCATTTCATTACCTAGTAGGGTGCACATGAAGCGATCAGTTTCTTCTCTTACACTCTTGACTGAGCGAGGATCAAGTACTAATTATTTGCGGGTACATTTCAGGCAGAAATTTTTGTTTAGAATTTCTTTTTATGAGAACTTATTTTAATAAATACTTTCGGTCACTCGCTTAAGCGACATGTTTCTACAAGACCCAAATCTTAGCAGTCGCGAATATTTTACGTGCTTGATGTTTCGTGCGCATGCGCCGTGTGTTTGTTAGTTTTGAAACGTCGCACGATTAATTAGGTCACAGGACATGCTTGGTTGAAGATTCGTCATCGACGCAGGCTGACGAGCCCAACGACTGTATCATCATCATCATCGCTGTCATCGTCGTCTTCTCCATCATATCGCGTGTCTTAAGAGCATTAGGACCTAATACACTCTGGTCTTATGAGGATTAGGTTCTAATGTGCGTTTGCCGATGTCTATCTTATGTCTATATGCAGTAACCTGCTTGTGTCTATGTACTGAAGACTGTTGTTGCAGCTTAGACGAATCGAAGAGCAAACAGATGTTTGCATCAGAAAGACGTTGATGAGATAGGCCTAAGTCCTCGGATTCGGTGCCAACGAAGATCGGTTTATCTGGACCATAGATCAAATTAAAGGCACAACATCTAGGCGCTGTGTAAACGTTTTCTTTTGCGTCGCAATGATTTATTTTCGCTATAGAATAAGACTAAAGAGAACGACATTTTTACAACATGGATCGAAGATTATTGCAGTATTGCAACATCGTGTCTTTCTTCAAGAGTTTGGGTCATTTATCTGGAATAAATTCCCTCTGGATCGACGCATCCTTCTGGCCCGGTACACTACATGCACCTTTCATAAACACTTTAAACTGTTAACGTCCGCCGGGGTCTGGACTGGGAGCGCCTCTGAGTAGGATATCAGAGGTGCTATATAAATTCTCTGCGTGAATTATTTATTAGGCCTATTGTTATCCATCCATCTCGTGTAATCTTTGGTACGATAACGTGTTTACTGTATAATATCTCATTTGTCGAGAGTGCTTTCGTTGATAACACCGCCATTTGCAGACGGTCTGCATCGTTTGGCAGAAGTGAACTTTCTAGGTAACTGCATCGTAGAATGATTAGTCAACTGCGATGCAGGTCCGAAAATAGACGCCGGCTCAAACCACAGGCCATACAGCAATACAGCACCGTGGACGACGTCATAGCGTGGGCAGGCTATTAGAATGTCCCTTGTTGCAATTACCTCGACGCAAGAAGCCCAAGAGCGTGGCATCATAATGGAACGAACAGCAGCTTTCGGCCATCAAAATAAACACAGCCAATAATGTTGTTTCTTCGTCATTAGAGCTTTCGGTCGCACCTGTAACGTGTCTATAATTAGGCCTACATGTCAATTAGTTGACAATAAGAAGAAATAAGAAAAACGAAGCAGATAATAATAGGCCTAAATCACCCTGCTGCTGCTGCTGCTGCTTCGTCCTCTGCGAGCTGAATTCATCGAAACTGGCGCCGTATACAACAATGTGCCGTTCGCTGTTCTCTGTTGCAGTTCAAGTCTAGGGCGGGAGGGCAGGGAGGCAGAGAATGCAGGCGGCATCGTATGCGTCATCGTTCTTTCTCAAGTAATCGTAATCGCAAACTCAAAATTTCTAAAGCGCTACTTAAAAGCTAAGC
Organism: Norana najaformis; assembly: GCA_964023275.1. Classification (NCBI taxonomy): domain Eukaryota; kingdom Metazoa; phylum Annelida; class Clitellata; order Crassiclitellata; family Hormogastridae; genus Norana; species Norana najaformis. Next base: position 30,180,485 of record OZ029921.1, read on the forward strand.
GCAGAGCACCAGCTTATTCACGCGCGCTGAGTCAAGTCCGTGGGGTTGTCCAAAGATGCTCTGTCAAGAACCAAGTCCGGTTGCCAATAGACCAGAGAGAGAAGGGGATAGGAGACTAGGGTGGGTTGAGTTTATGGGTGCTTTGAACCACTCACATCAGACATCATGCAACGGGGTGTTCTGTTAGTTCGGTTACATTTTTGATCAATTTCACGAGTTCTTTAATTATGAGTGACAATCAGTAGGCCTAGGCCTTGTAGTTATGTCACGTATGGTGTGTTCCGATTCATCGGCGCTCATAGAAATTTTGCAGGATTCGGCAAAACATGAAAATTGACATACTTCATCACGGCTTGATGTGGGCCAGAAATGGTCAGATGTTTCTTCCAGGAGGGATATGTTCTCCATCTTGCCCCTATGTGCAGTCGCCCTTGCCACCTTTCACATCTTTTTAGAATTCTTACGTTGGTTCTTGCTGAACGATTCAACAACTTATCACGTTGGTTCAGTGAGGTTCGAATTTTGATTAAATGACATTTACACGGTTGCTAAGGCGAGACTGCAAAGGAAGAAATCGCTAAAGACATCAATCGGCAACCATCTTTACCTGAATCCTACCGGTGGGATGAAGATACATGCGCACGATAATTGGATTGTATTAATCCATTAGGCGAGGCTGTTATGTGTATATCATATGCCTGAAATGCCAATTATTAATAGACTGTAGCTACAGGCGCACGAGTAACCTGCGACTGAATTACTCCAATGAGTGAATGAATCTTTGCCCAGGGAAAACACAAAATTGAACGGAAGCCCATATGGGCTATACGTGTAGAAATTGCGAGAATTTATGATGGTAAAACCTACGCATGCGACCGGTTGCTTTACATAAAATAATGACTATGAATTTCAAGGGCTCCTTAATAACCAATTCCTCTTAACCTGCGATTAAAGTCTTTGACTGCATCGAATGAGACAATGTTATCATATAGACTATCATCTTAAGCTTCGACATTTTAACAGAATATAATTTATAAATCTGGTCAGCTACATAATTCATATACCAGTTATATAAGCCTGATTTATATAACTAGTCAATCCGTACTAACTCGGATTATAATTGCTGCTCACGCAAGGTACCTTTCAAGTTAACCCAAAAGAGAAAACAGCTGACCAAATTAGAGCAAATATCCGGAACTGACAATAAGCTAACAATAATAAAATAATAACCTGTTAAGTTTTCTCACATTTCTTGCATATCATAAAAGACGTATAATTAGCTTATGGAGTATATGTAAACCAAGAGTTTTGTACATTCGTTGTGAATTAAAAAATTGAACCCTTATATTAAACCTAAACCTGTCTTATTCGTGACTCTAACAGCAACTGAGTTTAAAAGTATGAACAACTAGATTTGAAAGTATAAATAGGTCCTGTTAAAAACATCACAGTGGCGCCATTTGTAAACAAACTACCTTTACAAAATGGCGTTTAGCGAGGATGACAAAACCGTTATGTTTTCTGCGACAAAATAAATTCACAGAAAAACCCGTTTTCTTAAAAAGATATAGTTAAGATATGGCCTGGTTAAGTTACACCTGTATTCAATGAATTAAAATTCTTCTAATTTGAATTAAACTTGGCTAATAATCTCCATTAGTTATTGGAACTTTCCCAGAGGTTCGTTCCTTCAGTTCACCATTAATTTAGAGTTATATAGAAATAATATGTTCGTAGCATGCCGCTGAGCTATTACCAAAGCTGAATTCAAAGAAATGGTTGCCTGCGATGATCATGTATGTTAAGTGTTCTTTGCTGTATTGAACCCTTTTAATTTTTTCTCAATAATTTCGTCTTAACTGTCTTTACAATTATTTCGCATAAAACCTTAAAGGAAAAACTCGGTCATAATTAAACCCTAGGCGTTCCACGATTTCCATACAACCTTTGTATTTCGTAAGAATACAGGGGTGTAACTTACAAGACATATTGCTTAATAAGACTAGCTTCGAGGCTACACCGAAATTTCTAATGGAGGCGATGCGTCGATGTGTCGTTGTCTCTATGTTGTTGTCGGGGAGAGGATGATAATGTCTTCTGCATCTTAAGACTTAGCGCTATAGCAGGAGGCAGGAAGATGCCAGTGCAGCCACAAAACAGCATCTCGCTTAATCTCACCACGTTAGATCATCTGTCGGCTTCTGCTGCAGAAGAAGATCTTCTTGCAAGTCATTAATTTCGGTCGCCTGGGGAAGAAGTCGGCCTTGTCATGTATGTATGCACTTGTACCTGTTTTATGCTACACTGTACATTAGTGGTAATGATGCATGTATGTCTGCCTGTATGCGTGTGTGTGTGTGTGTGTGTGTGTGTGTGTGAGTGTCAACTGTGTAGGATTGTAACATGTATTGTTCTTGAATTTGGATAAATAAACGAGATGAATGAAATGAAGAAATATACGTATCCAGGTATGCATGCATGCATGTGTGCATGCATACATATATGTATGCATCTATGTATGTATGCATACATGTATATATGAATGTATGTATGTATGTACTTGTGTGTAGTAGGTATGCATTTGGGCGGTATGAGAAACCTCAGCAATCTGTTCAGTCATCGCTACATCTGTACACAGTAGGTATACATCAGTATAGGTATAGGCCTACTGTAGGTAGGCCTATACAAGTCAGCACAGACGCAAACATCACAAACAGCAATCGCTAGCTGCAGTCGCTTCACAAATCGCTGTTGCTGTCGCTCTACTGTTTTGAAATTTTCCTTTCTACGGCACAATTCAGTTCGCGAGGGGACAAAGACATTAATTTCATTTTAATTATCTGTTTCACTGAATTCAGCAAGCTCAGCTTAAGTACAACCCACCGGCTTCTCCATCTCCTTCCCCATCTAGTCTCCCGGCATACGGACCTTGTTTTTCGTTTTCTTTAGCTCTTAATAGCTGATGCTCCACGCTTAGCTTTTAAGTGGCGCTGTAGAAAATTTTGAATTTACAATTACAAATGATATTGTTATCGGATGCCATATTTGTGCAAGTGTCGTTGCCTCTGATGTAATAGAGTGTTACATATGGTATTGTCGACGATCTTTCGAAGTTGTCAACGATCGTGCTTCGAACCATCGACTCTCGAATTACTGTGTTACGTTAACGCAAGAAAAGGCACACAGTCTTTGAGTTTCGACTGTATATAGATTTATAAAAAAAAGAACCGTTCAATAATAGTAGTACTTGAATCGTCACAGTTTCTAAAGGCACAATCAACGACATTTGTAACTCAAACTTTCAACTTTGCACACGACAGACCAGTGCCATAAATCTTCGTATTCTTGTCACAATGCCTTTGCAACTGTTTTTATAGGCTCTTTCCAGCCACGACAGCAGACAACTACAGAATGATTTAGACCGGCCTCCCGCTATTGCACAATCGTGGGATTCTAAAAACCCGCTGACTCATCACAACATAGACTTGACGTTTTCCCGCGCGTACGCCCACGTGATAATACGCTAGTCGGCAAGAATCATTGCTGACGTCAGCCCTCCTGCATGCAGGCAGCCAACCAATCACAAACACGTCAACCCGATGACTCATCGGCATGATGCTACGGAAACTTCCAATATAAACTCGCTCAAAACAATCATCATCGGAACAATCAAGCTTCCATGTATACCTAGGTTTAACCAACCTGTTGAATTGGTCGATGACTTGTGTTATTGCTGTGTCGATGCTTTCACGGTCCATCAAATCTGCCGTATCTGCACACACAGAAGAACATTATTGTTGTTGCTAGATAGCTCAGACTTAAACCTAAAATTCCTTGTGACGCCCTTGTGGACCAATTTGCATTTAAACCCAGTGGCAGTTGTACCAATGCACTTAATTACTTTCTTCCTATATCACGTCAGCTTGACGTTGGGAAAACAACTGTATCTGAGATGAACGTTTGTCGACATTTAAGGCATTTGATGTTGTTGACCAGTCTGTTCTAATTCCTGAAGTTATGGCTATAAGTATGATGGCTGAAATATCTAACTGGACTTCTATTTCTTAACTGCAGATCTCAGATCTTACAAAGTGATAATGTCGTTTCGTTGCCTCTGATGTAATAGAGTGTTTTCTGCCTGCTTTATTCGCAGTGTTATCAGAGTGTCAGGCACTGGACCCATATTAGCATTTTTATTATGCTTTTTGCAGTAATCTTGCCCATTTCATTCCTCGGGCTTTTCTCTACAACCAAACTATTCTGAAGGATTTGATTCAACTGAGGAGTTGTGCGTGACTCTTAATACGTACCTTCATCGACTAGACTGTCTTGTTCAACTTCTTTGACTTGCACTCGGTAGGGATTCCTAAAAGACACAAAGACACAAAGACAACAAAAAAAGATTATTATGTCTGAGAGGTATGCTCGTCTTTCTGTTTATGTCTATAGGGTGTGATTTTAATGCTATCGATCCATCGATCCATCGATCCATCGATCCATCCATCCATCCATCCATCCATCCATCCATCCATCCACCCACCCACCCACCCATCCACCCATCCATCCATCCATCCACCCACCCACCCACCCACCCATCCACCAACCCACCCATCCATCCATCCATCCATCCATCCATCCATCCACCCACCCACCCATCCATCCATCCATCCACCCATCCATCCATCCATCCATCCACCTATGTACATGTGGTCATGATGTGAACTGCGTTAACAAATTAAATAAACCTATTGCCTCCCGTAAGCCTGAACGGAGTGTGTTATAGTGACCTTATATATAATAAGTGATTGCGCATCCAACGTTGTCGTGTGCGCTGCACATTTCAACTGACCCAAAGGACTCTTTGTCTTCCTGTTAATCAAAAATCTACTAGGCCTCTGCAGCCCGTAAGATTAAACCTAGCTAAACATGAGTAAACACCAACATGGACGTTGAAGACCACATGTCACGCGCTGACGGTTTAGGCTTAGATGACGAGTGCATTCATAAGCTCCGTCAACAGATTATTTGCTTAGCGCATGCGCCAGATACACTGTCAACAAGAAAAGCCGTTGCTGCTGGCTGCGATAAGTGATAAGAGACAGGAGCAAAATGCAAGACATGAGGCCACAGCAAACAACGACGGATGTTGATCTTCGAGATGCGGAACTTCAGCAGCAGCAGCCGTAGCATCTTCTTGTTTGGCATTCTAATTAGGGCTGTCTGTTCCCCACAGCTACAACTGGCGCCCTAAGTGTGGACCAATGCACGCGTAGAAACACGCAGCAGGGCCACAGATGGGCTGCAGAAACACCGCAGAGCATGCTTACATTAATGCAATACCTAATCGTAATCCCGAGATTTCTACAGCGCCCAACGAAAGCCACGTCACGGGGACCAGCTAATTCACAGGCGCTCAGTCAAAACAAAATCTATAGGCAAATGTGTTCGGTTCCAAGTCAATATCCAAGAGTCATGCAGAGAGACAGACAAGATGTTAAAGATTTCAGACATGTTTACAGTCTGCCATAAAAACCCCATGCATGCGTTAGTGGTCCTTGGGCCATATACCCGATTCCCGCAGTGGATAGCAGTAGGCTTAGCCCTATTGGCTGTTTCATGCATATTAATGATTACTGAATATTAATGATCAAACTCGTACATCTGAGTATGTGACATTGGTCCTAACAGAATCTGACTTTAAATCTTACAGACCAAGAATGATCCAGCACAGGAACGACACAAACCAGTTATCTGAAACTGATTTGGAATTTCAAATGACGTACGTGAGGAGCAAGTCACCGGTACTTCGCGGAACAAAGAGGCCGGTGCTTTGATGCTAGACAATTAAATAACATTCTTCTGGTCTATAGAAATACTTTACGCATCTTACGATTGAGTGTTGATCGGCATATCTGGAGACAATGGGACTACAATGCCAGACTTGTCTTTTATCGTCAGTTTGCTGAACCTAACAAACAATAAGACATATTTAATATAAAGGAAAATCTATGACGCAAGCGATTCCCATACAGTGGTTTTCTGGATTTCACTCTGTTTCTGAAAGTAATACAGTTCAGACAATTGCATAAGTTTACATTATGTTGCATACAGGTAAAAGACATTATGCAGCATGCTGCCACTTGTTCACCCACACATGTGCTACCACTGTATGTTATCGTAGCAGTATGCTACTTTACAAGTTTACAGTATGTTGTTTCTGGTAGGCCCACACATCTCGTCCTTGGCCTGGGCTAATTCACTGGTCATTCCACCTAGAATTCGCAACCTCTTGATGTTTGCTACTCCCTTAGTCTTCTAGTCTGCTCATGATTCTTAGTGTTTTCTGTTGCCTGGCTTCGATAACGAGCTTAACAACATAAAAGAACTTTTCAGTTCTTACTTGTTTGGAATTCCGGCTGCCTGTCTGAGAAGGAAGTCGATGTCTCTTGCGTTGCATTTGCGACTGAATATGATCTGAATCCAGTTTAAATAGCGTGTGTTAGTCATTCTTAATTAATAGTCTATACGTGTATCTAGCCGACGTCGGATAGTCATAACAATAAGGCATTCTCTGATTCCGCTTCGATAGGCCTATACGGGCCTCCACACGAGTGGGGGCCAGATCTAATCTCGCAGGGTAGACCTATGGATACGATATACCCTATAGGCCTACACAATGGCGGATCCAGCATGCAATCCGGTCATGGCCCCATTTAATTTAGGGGACATACCACTGAGCTGGCTCCCAAATCGGTGTTCACGAAGGTTGCCATATAAGCTGCAAAGTAAAATAGGGCTATGATACGGCAGTTGAAAGAAATAAAGGACAAAATAGAAAAACTAAAGCAAAACACTCGCAAAAGCTGCTGGAAAGCGGCTAAGATGAAGAAAAGCAGCCACTTAAAGTGGCCCAGAGAGGCTGCCATGTGTATGAAGTGTTAGCGACTTCATTTTCTTAGCCCCGGCGTACGAGGGCCGGTGGACAGTTCTCTCGCTTGCTGCCTGATCTTTCCAACGACAGTGTGCGGTGCGTGTACTCATTTTTAGCTGAGTTAGCTAGGGGACGCAAATGGAGCAGAAATTTTTAAACATCTTTCCGCCCTGGTGGGGATTTGAACCCCAACCTCTCTGGTGACCGTCCAGCACCCTAACCACTAGACAATCGCACATCCCCGGTATAAAGGGGACAAAGAAATGGAGGAAAAGCCAAGGAAACCAAGGAAAATCAGCCGAGGAAAGCCATAATTAGGCCTTACCGGAAATTCTGGACTTGGTAAAAATTGGTTTCAAAAGCCTCCATGACTGGAAAAGGTCGTAAAAATTTATCGTCATTCAATACCTGGATCTGTAATGTGCCCCACCCCGTTCTCAACATCTGGATCCACCTTCATTTAGAATTTCGTGCAAATGATAATGCAGAGAATTATTTTTTCTGCATTTATCAGGCGCCATTATTTAATCGTAATCGTAATCTCGAGATTTCTACAGCGCTCAACAAAAGCTAAGTCGCGGGAACCAGCTTATTCACAGGCGCTCAGTCAAAACAAAATCGATAGGCAAAAGGGTCAAAATCCAGGAGTCAGGCACTCAGACAGTCGGACGGCTACGGTGGATGCTGTTCGAAATTGAAGCGAGAAGAGAGATGAGGGGAAGAGGAAGAATCAGGATAAGATTTCTGGAAAAGAAGTGTTTTAATGACTATGCATCAATCGATGGCGCCGAGCAATTGTGAACGAAGGACCTGCTAAAAGTGGAGTTTCGAACCCGTACTCTCCGCGTTATAAGCCGAGCACTCTCTCCAATAGGCTACCGTGCCCCAGAGGTTATCCGACATCGTGCTAGTTTTCTTTTAAATTCTGCGATCTTCTTTTGGTCAATCGTAGGCTAACATAGCTTGCTACAGATCTTTAGAAAGAAAACGAAACGTTTACAGTCCAATACAAACAAATAGCTTAAACACCGTAGCCAATGTGTATTAAGCCATTGAGTTGTACTGAAGGCTGTACAGCAGATAAGCAATTTCAATTTTCTACCTTTTCTTGTCGTCCCATGATTTCAACAAAGACGACTTTGGCCGGCTCAACTGAAGAACCACTTCCCATAACTGCAGATAAATCCAGCTGATAAAATGAAGGTAGAGTCTGTCTCGATATATTCACCGCCGAGACAGTCGCGCTGCTGCTTCCTGCGCCGTTCCTTGGTCTGTCGACTTACGATGCTTAGATACGATGCATTTGCTTGTGCAAAACACACACACGCAATGGGAAACTGCTTGGCTCTCTACACGGTTGCAGCCATACAGGTAGGACCCGTCTAGAGACCAACGCAAACAAGTAGCGCGGCGCTAAATAAAGGTCAGCATCGTTAAAGGATCTCACGAAGCCTGCTACGCTATACGAAATTTGCTTGAGCGTATATCTTAGAAGCGCGTTACATTAACGGAAAATGAACGAATGTATGAATGTATGCACGAACGAAAGAACAAATAAATGAAAATTGAATTATTTCATTTAGGCTAAATAGCGTGGCGCCCATTCAAACGGGCAGCGGTGTTGAAGGATCTCACCTGATTAATTCATTGAAAAATGAGCAGGGTCGAGGCCATAGGGTGCTATAGAAAGACGTGTACATTTACATTTTACATATCTAACACCTTTGCCTTCTGATCTTTCCATCAGCATTGTATGGTTTCCAATGAGTTTAAACTTACACCCCATTCCATTTGTAACAGAGACTTCAAGAACATTAAAAGCGAAAATACGGCTGGGGCACATGACTAGTGAAAGGCATTTATTTGCAATATTAACATCAAAATACACCCACTCCACAATTTTTACCCAGTTTTTCATGCAGAGTGTTTGTAGTAATATTTCTGATTTACAAAATATATCGCAAGAAGCCAAAGGCAAAAAGAAAGCGTAAATATTACAATTATTTAATTTTGGCGACGAAGTTGGAATAAGTAGGCCCTACTAATCACAGACATACAATGTCAGACTGCCGCAGCGGATGCAAAGGTTGCCTATAGTAACCAAAATATACTTCCGGTTTTTGAATTACGCGAGAGGCAGAATTTAGTTATATTTAAATCGGACTAAATGGCGACTCGATTGCACAGGAAAAAGCATAATCCGTACGAAAGTCTTGAACGAATTCTAAACAGAACAACGCTGACAACGCAGCGTGTTTCTCACGGCCATATCATAGGTAGGTAGCGTGGATAACCACGAGTGATGGCTAGTACGTCTTCATGTAAGAGGATGGCGGATTGAATCCTGACCATGTTTGAAATTTGTTTTGGGTTAGCAGGGTCAGATACACAGGGACGAAAAATGGCGTGGCGCTCATTCAAACGAGCAGCGGTGGTGAAGTATTTAACCCGATAAAATTACTCACATTGAGCAGGATCGGTTCGAGACTATACTTTGACTTGCAAATCCGGAAGTGACAGGGATAGAAGCCTGAAATTTTCAGCTTCTTGTCAATTTCTTGTGTTGATTACATAAATGCAATTATCATTATGGTTTCTACCTCTCTTTCAAATATATGGAAAGGCAAACATTGATCAGTAGCTAATTATCACAGTTGTTTTGTTTGCTGCCAGGCCTATGTTGCAATCGCCCTCTGGGCCGTGTTCTGACCATGGAATTCGTCCATTGGCAGCTCAGAGTGCTTGGGAAAAAATAGGTGCATCGTCCACGTCCACTTATTGTGGATTGAAGACTTTATTACAGGAGTTGTTCAGTTAGATTTGTGTGACTTCTGACAGTAATCTATGCTGTGGTTTCTCTCTGAGCAGAAATAGGAAATGGCCTTCTGAATCGGACTCATGAAGACATTGGCAACGATAAAGACCAGGCAATTGCAGACGCTCTGCGAGAAGCAGAGGAGAGGCACAGAGAAGAACTGGCAGCTGCCCTCAGTGATCTTCAGCAGCAGCTTCAAAGAGACAAAGAACAGGCTCTGCTTAGTCAAAGACAGGTTAAGAGTCGTCACTTCTTCGCTTTTTGTATTCAGACTGTATTCTAGTGTTTGTTTTATATCTCTGAAATTCTGCGATTATCTCAAATGACTTTCTGTACGAAGGCACGTGGATGACAGCAAGTTAGGTTAAATATTCCTCTTGGATATGAATGCTGTGAATGAATGAATGAAGGAAAGAATGAATGAACGAGTGAGCAAACAAATGACTGAGAAAATGAACAATGAAAAGATTGAAACTTAAGAAATCTTATTCAGTTTTTAACATGAATGAAAGCAAGACAAGTAATGACAAAACTATAATTTTAATTCTAGTATTATGAAAGTCTGCGAGCAAAGGCGCTGGAACAGTGGGAGAAAGCAAAGGAGGAGAAGATCAGGCTACTCAGAAAGTGAGGCAGGTTCCTAAAACATCATCTCTTGGTTTAGTGATAGGTTTCCTTGTGAATGAGAATACCACAACCAATGTGTTATGTTTGCAAGCATGCAAAATACTTGTATAAAATACTTTTCCTACTTAGTATTGGAGATAAAAATTAAGCTTTCTATCCAGCAACTACTAATTATCACTGCACCTTAATTACACCTTTTTTAGATGTATCGGATAATTCTGAAAGAGTGGAACCTAATTCATTTAGCTCCTTAAGGAGTTTCTGTAAAAGGTGCTATGTTCAGATACATACATATATACATACATAAATGCAGTAGTATTTATTATTATTTTATTATTATTATTTATTATTATTTTACTGATATTCGCTCTGGGTAGTACTAATGTACCATTTGCTGTGTTTATACACCTGTGTTATCCAGAATGGATGGATAAAATACCAGCAATAAAATTCCGAATGATAAGAATGGCCTACGTATTACCTGTGACAAATTTTTAAATTATTTGTCTTACAAGATTGCCATTCATATGTAGATGTTGTTGTTCTCTTTTAAAGAGAATACAAGTCACTCCTCCAGGACGCTCTCAAGTCACAGGCTGATGAATTTGAAGACTACAGGCAGAAAGCCACTAATGAGGCGTGCAGACATCTGGAAAAAAAGATGAGAAATGATTTCAGTCGTGAGAGAGAAAATGCAATCGCAGATGCTCTTGGCAAAGCCAGGGTTTGTAGTTTTTCGTCTGATTAATATTCTTCAGGACTTTTTCCTAAACTGTCTTCTCTGATAATAAAATTTCTGTAAGTTTTTAAGCTGCAGGTTTATTAAAACCAGTTTTATAAAGAGTTAATTCTGTTATTGGCTGTAAAAACTAAACATGAATATGAATCTGAAATTGACGAAAGTCAGCTGCTAACAACATAAAACTGTTGAAGCTGAAACTGTCAAAGGGTCAAATAATTATAATTGTTGCACTGCAGTTGCAGTGTGCATCTGTGTGGAGAGAAGGAAGTCCCCATCTCAGAATTCCTAAAAATGTCACTGGTTAGGCTAATATAGCTTGCTACAAATCTTTAGAAAGAAAAAGAAATGTTTACAGTCCTATACATAAAAATAGCTTATACACTGGAGCCAATATGCATTAAGCCATTCAATTTCTTAGTGTCACACAAAAAGATGTGTGATTCAGTGATAACAAGTGTTTTTGCCAGCTGTAATCTCTTCAGCACATCAAATGTGGTCTGATGATACGAAACGATACAACGAACATTATAGATAATGGCTCCCTTGCAATGTTCTGAGGTGCACAGATATTCTGATGATGTATTTTCAGCACAGGTTTCGTGAAAGAGAGCAGGAGGTCATAAAGCAGACAAAAGCCGAGTGCAAGAAACAAGCGGATGAGGAAATTGCCCGATTGGCAGCTCAGCACCAAGAAGAACTGGAACCAGTTGTCTCTAAGTAAGAGAGTATTACAACTGCTTTGTGCTTACTGCATCTATAATGCTTACCATGTATTCAGCATTTGGCTGGTTTGTGCCTTCATTAAGTCTCCATTGTTGTGAGAGAATGACAGCAGATTAGATTTGATGAGATGCAATAAGAGTTAAACTGGTCTTAGCTTGGAACAAGGTCTTCTGGCCTGCGTAGCTACGTTGGTTAATGCGTACCTAAAGGGACTCCGAGCGTGAGCGTGAGGATGCCGGTTCGTGTCCCAGTCATGGCTTATTTAAGAGATTTTAATCTCTGGCTAGGACGGTCCATACACAGGTACATTAAATGGCATGGTGCCCATTCAAACAGGCAACAGTAGTGAAGGATCTCACTTGATTAATTTATTGAAAAATGAGTAGAGGCCAGATGGTTGCTTTAGAAAATGTGTACATTTATTTACATTAGATTTATTTATTTGGGTACCACGGGAAGTGCGCGTTTTTATATCGGATCACCAGAAGCACAGAGTACAGGTAGGTAGTTAGGGATGCCTGGCAAACAGATGAAACAAGCATTTTATTTCATTGCTGGGAATATTTGTCATCATTATCATCACCATTCTTGTTGTCATCGTCGTCATTGTGTAATGTAGTGTAATGTAAAAAAGACAATTTATGTAGCACAGTTCAATCACAAAGCATTTCAAGAGTATTTTACAGCCGTATGTCAGCCTCCATATGATTCGCAAAACATGAAAATGTTAAGAAAACCCGTGAACCAAACAAAAGACTCAGCAGCCTGAATCTTGATGGGGAGACTGCTCTAGGCCGCTGGTAAGCCCAGAGGAGAGTCACGCCTGCCGTGGTCTTTCCCAACTAATTTTGGGGTTTAGGGGACATGGCAAGGGTGGACCTCCTTGATCCACTCATGAACACCTGCTCTTTGTTCTTTGCACTGGCTTTCTAAACTCTGAAGGAGGGAAGCATGACCAACTTGACCTCCTTATTATTACCATCATCATCATTTTTTGTAACCCAGCCATTTAGCAGTAATAGATTCAAGTGAATGATCTCCATTCTTTCCTGTTGCTTGTCAAGTCCAATGCTTCGCTCATATTTATACAAAATCTTGTCGTATCTTCTTTTGTTGTCAAGTTCTTTTATGCAACGTTGCTCAAATGTTAATAACAACGATTTTTGATAGAGTTTTTGGCCAAAGACTCTGTCAGACCAAAATTCCATTAATATTTTAAAAGTTTGCCTTAGATTATCAAAACTCTTTGTAATGATATTTTGCAGTAAAAACGCATGACTAATAGCCCAAACAACATTGAATTTTAGGTATAACAGCCTCCTGGAAAAGTTTAATCAGTTACTCGAACACAATGAAAAAGTGGAGGCAGACTTCAAGGTAATCAGGAATCAATAAATCGCTGCATTGCAGCGTGTTTTTATGTCCAAAGTCGTGGGGTGGGAGAACAGAGGCAAATTTAGAGTGAGTCAGTGAATGAGAGGAGGTCAGCATTAGCAGGACTGAGAACGAGCAGTACCGTTCTACTGGAGAAAGGAAGACAGTGAAGGTTGGTCGGACTTTACAGGACACTCAAAATCATGGAGAAGGATTTGGGGAAAATATTCCTGTTTGCCGGTTGTTCCAGTGATTTATTTCATGGCCTAGTGTCTTTAGAGCTGAAATTGCAATAATAGCAAGCAATTATTGACTCCTCTGCATGTCAGCAGCACTGTCAACATAATTATGAGACGGAGATATTTGGTAGACTTGCTGGCCAAATAAACCAGATTCTGTTCCAAAGTTAGAAGTATTTGATGTTTAAGAAGTAAAAAAACTGTAACATTACTTCATCTGAACAAACAGTGTAGGTTTTTAACTACAAATCACGTTTTTATGTTGTGCTTTTAACATGATACGGTAAATTCATTTCATTTTTGATGTCATTCAGGAACTTCAGCAAGACTACATGCGCTTCCTTGACAACACTGGAGGACGTTATCACTCAGACTACATGATCGTTCCGCGTAACCATGCCAACCTCATAACTGCTGATGGTAAATCGTTAAATAAAACTCCTGTCCCGTCAGCAACAGTCATAAATTAACAAGGTCACGAGTTAGTGTGAATCAGGACACAGACGTTCAGTGATAGTATAAATAAAATTGATTTTTAACTGGGATACGTGTAATTTTTTGACAATGGTTTTATAAAAAGTATCTTACTTCATTTTTAGATTTGTCTCTTGCAATATTTACAATGCTTGTAATTCAAGCTAAGATTTTCAGATTATTATTTATTGTTATGTCCATCATGACAACTTTTGTATAGATATTTTATTTTTAATATAGAAATACTTATCATCTACATGTATTGACTATATGACTTCTACAACTGACTTGAAATATGATATTAAATATCAGAGATGCAGCAGTTCACTACTTACCTTGAGGCACTGCAATATGAGAATGGGTTAAAAGTTTATACATTACAGTAAATTGCACCAGTTCTGTGAATCTGTTTTTCCGTGTGAAATCCTGTGATGTTTAACAATAAAATTATCAAAGGAATTTAAACAAACACCATAATAACACACTGTTACACTCAAAATTCCAACTCCAGTGTTTAATTAGTATTTAACGGATTCTTATGATAATAGACTTCTGTTAAATCCTGTGATGTGTAATGTTAACTGTTGTAATAACTAGTATTTAAGTGATTGTTGTAAAACCTAACTGCACGTTTAAAACATTAATTGCGGTGCTGTTTAACTTGTCTTTAAATAATTCGTTTTAGTATGAGACATATCCCCTCTGTAAATATTAATTCCTGTGATTTAATACCCTTGAAGTTTTAAACGATTTTTGTAATAAAAGCCTTCCTGTTTGAAAATGCTAACTCCACTAGTCCTCTGTTGTTTTACAGTGATATAACAATTCCCCAGACATTGGTGCTGAATTTAAATGAGTAAACTGAACCGATATCAATTTTATTTTATAAGTTCACTTGAGTTTTATAGTAAAAGACTACTTCTGGTTCAAAACATTTATTTTCTCTTGCTAGACAAGATTTATTATGACAAACTCCTGTGAATTACCATCAAATTCATTCATAACAACACTATTTACCAAGAAACTAACAACGAGTACCGGTAAATTAATATTCAGATTAGATGCACTGAAAGTAACGGGTTTGCCAATCTGCTCGGGTTTCTACATAAAACAATTCACGGTAAAAGTAAGGAACAGTTGAAGACAACCATCAACAGAATTACATTACGACAGCTGCTAGGCCTCCTTTAAACTACAGATAAAATTAAAGCATGTAAATCTTGTGCATTATGATAACAGCATTATAGAAGACAGATTAGATTAGAAAAAGGTGGATGCTCAACCAGTCAGCTACCATAGCATGCAGAGTAGCATCAGTAATACTGTATCTTGGAGAGTGCTTCCCAATGAATGACTGGTCTTTTAATAATAATAATAATAAGACAATTTATATAGCGCCGTAACACGGCCGAGGCCGAAGAAAAGGGCGCTGTACATAAGTTTTACTTTTACTAACATCTTGTAATTCTTTTTATGTCTTGTAGTTCATAAGTTTACAAATACAGATAACAAGTAACAATAAACAATAACATGAGTCATGCTGTAATGGCGTTAAGCAACATTTCAGTCCGCTTAATTGAACACTAATGTAATACAGGAGGCTGTTTATCATTAGAATGGTGAAAAGCTTCAAGAAAAGTGGGAAAAAGTAAAAAATTAAAAAAGTAACTAAGGAAACGTCATTCTACTTTGCAGAGTCTTTAAAGTGCATACTAAGAAACAAACAAATATAATATTTACTCAACATGAAATTTTCTTCAAGCAAAGCCAAAGAAGAGTCAACTAGAAAGTACTACGATCAACAGAATCTGCAAAATTATGAAACTACAGTACAGAGGTATTTCCTAGTAAAGTCGAAAATTGCACAATTCAAAACTTTAACAACAGTTAAAAACTGTACATCACTGTACAGAGTAAATGCGAACTATGTTTCATCAGTTTTACATCAACACAGAAACACCGGATCTCAAATTCCAAACTGGTTTTGATTGGTCCACAACACAATCGCTCAGAAAATGTATTTACTTCAGTCACCAATATTCAATAAATTGATGTTCTTCTCTCTCGACAAATAATCATGAAATTTAGTTGAACAGTGCTTTTAGTTTGTAGATGTAGGTAGAGTCCATCTACTGAGATTAATGAATTCAAGATCTCATCTACTGTTGGGCAACCAGTCCGTTAGCCAGCTGGTGGCATGCCACTCCAAGAAAGCCAAAGCGATTGGCAGTGGCTTCTTCTGAGCAGCTTACAAAAGAGAAACTTGCAACAATCAAAGTAAAGCATTTCAATACCAGAACAAACTCTACATCAAGATCACATCATCTTTACGTCAGCTAAGTCTCCTAGGCTACTGAGCCCAGTCTATTATCATCAAACAAAGTCCCTTACAGCTTCAGTCGTTGTGACCACGAGTATCCTGACAAACCTCCTCATCTCAGCAGTCTGCCCCAGGAGATCGTCACAGGATGCATTGTCCATAAGAGACACTTGGCACAACAGAAGTTCATTTAATTAAAACAAGCTAAAAAGTGTATCATAAAACAAAATGGACAGGCATAGAAAAGTGGAACTTCAGTCAGCTGTAGAAATAACAAGCTAAGTAATTTGCTAAATATCATGCTTCTCTTAACTGTGAGCATGTCATACAGATGAAATCTCAGAACCTCAAATGTCCGACACACATTGGCTTACACGAACTTGTGATAACTGTTTATACCTTTATTGTGTATTATTAACTCTGCCCCAGTTACAATTTTTGGGAGTGTATGTTTGTTTTATTCTCAAATGAACACAATAATAGTATAAACTTAATATTATTTCCACATTTATTAGGCGCCACTATCTAATAACTTATCACAAACATCATTAAATGTACAACTTTCTTGATTATATTTTCTAACAACTTGCTTTTATTACTTTAATATTAATTTCCATAATTTATAAGAAAAAAAGCAATACAAGAACTATTACTAGTGCATCATGAGAAAATGACAACTGATTAACTTGTTGGAATTCCTATCATGTTAGCACTTTAGTCAAAAGACACGGCCAGATTTTCCACCATTTTCATCATCGTCATTCCCTGCCAGCATACCCATATGGGATCCTTATCGCATCACATCACGTAATTGGCATGCTGGCTGCGATACGGTTGTCATCACCATGGGTTCTGGGACAATTTCAGTCAAAGCATTACACAATCAAACCAATTGAACAGGACAAATCAAACTCTCAGATTAGAAAGACAAGCCCATTGCTTATTTTCACTAGAGCCAACACTTCCATGTTCAACAAGAGTTATTGCTTTTATGAGCAACACGAGCTACCATCTACATGTATCACAAGAATCTTATAACAGCAGACATGTTCCACGCAGAGTCAGTTCAAACAAAGTAGCAGTGAGAATAAAACAACATTACTGACTAACTCTCACAGTTGGAACATATGAACTGGCAAACATAAACCAGCAACAAGTATTTTTACCCTATACTTATATGCAGAAAACCAAAACTGGACTCCTACAAGAGACGTCTTTAATATTTGTGGCCTGTTAGATTTAAATTAAAACTTAATTAAAACTTAAAACTTAAATTTGGAAATATCATAATACAGACGACACACATTAAGGTTATATCACCAAATTTAATTTCAACAGTTGAAAGGTCACTAACAATTTCACTAAGGATGGCAAACTGGTTTCAATGTTGCATTAAAACTTCAACTGCTATTCAGTAATTCAACTGTTCTCTAGACTGACGGTGATTTTGGATAGCTAGTCTACTGATTACAACAGGTTTTGGCTTTATATCTACCAATGCGGTAACGTTTAAGTTAGACCACATAAATTCTGTTAAGCAATTCTTAATCTGACTTTGAGCAACTAACTGGGCATTAGAAGTTGAACCTAAAGGTTATCAAGTCAGTGGAAGCAACAAAAATCTCAAAATGTGAATCTTCTAAAAATCTCATGATTTTCTCTAAAGTCTTCAGAGTAACACACGTTGCTCAAATAGGTATAAACGTATGATTCAATCTAAATGAACATTCAAACATTTGCTAAAGTCTCTCCCTGTTCAACGATTCCTTATTCAAAGAAATAAATTACATTAAATGTAAACATCTACATCTAACTGGCCATCTGGCACCACAACAACATTATGAACACAGAAAGGCAAATATTAACTAAGCTCTTTTCAGTAGGAAGCACATCTGCACAACATAGTCAGTGTTTTCTTGCATGGCTAAAAGCATACAGTGCGGACGGCTTACCTGCGATTCCGCATAACGCGAAGTGGTTGTATGTCCCCAAGCTATTAACTTAACAAGCCGTATCGGTTAACGCGTTTTACTACCAGGAATAAGGCTAATTAAAACAGTATAGACGTACTCTGGCAGCTGTAACATTCCATTCATTCTCGAACTTGGCATTAGTCGTACAAGCGGGAGGTGTTCTTCTGAGTAAATGGGCATGTCACTCAACCGCGGGAGGAAGCCAATTAGGGCAAGAGGGATGGACAAGGAAGTCTGGCTGGAACCGGTTTTAACCGATTAGAAGGGAGAATCGGCAAAACAAGGCAGGTATGGACTGGCCCGCACGACCGCAGAGGTTGGCTGGCTGGGCGGCCAACTGAGTACAGACCTGCGTGCCGTGCGAAGAGGAGCAAGGCTGCAGGGAGCAGCGTGGGATAGGGGAGTGTGGGCGACCGAGTAGCAGAGGCGATATATTTCAATACTGTCCCGTTTAACGTGCGCACTGGTACACATGTAATGTAATGTAACAAGCACTTATATAGCGCTCTTCAAGTACCTCTCAAAAGCGCTGATGACACGGCTATCCTACCGATCTAAACAAGTGCGTTTTCAAGTTAACAGAGAATGAACACTGAGTTAAACTAAGTGGAAAAGTATGAATGTTTAAAGGGAGACTGTTCCAGAACGATGGACCAAAACAGCACATGCTGTTTCGAAGGCGTGCCCCCCACAACTTCACATTAATGAGTCCGCACTGTGTTTTTCAACTGAAAGCCTCGGATATCTAGGTGCTGATTCCAAGTCACTTTGGATTCACCAGGATCTGTACACTTCAGCAAACTAAAGACTGCTAAGCACGAAACAATAGAAATATATGAAAAAATGAAAACTCAATCCATCAATTCTTCTAACCTCAAAAACAAAGATCTTCTCAACAGAATGTACTGTAAATTTAAATGACAATCCCAGATTAAACACCAGCAACTTCAAATCATATGGAAATATCGCAAAAAATCTATATAAAATATATTTTGATTTCAGTGCTTACAGAGTCAGCACCTCAGTTAAATGGATTTAAATGGATACAAAACTGGAATGAAAATTCACAGGTTTTCATACTTTTATTTTATACACTTTGCACAGTAGTCCACAAGCTCTCAAATGACTAGTTTACTATGCACTATTTAAGAATATATAACCACAATTACATGCATCACTAGAGATGCTGGATCCAATGATAAAATAATATGACGTTCACAGATGATGACCATTATGCCTGGCTACTTGGCAGATGTAATGCGTAGAATTCCTTCAACTTCATAAGCAATTGCCGTCAGACAAAACTCAAACTGTTCCTACAAGATTTTAAAAAAAATTTTAATGACAAAATAAAATTTAGTCACACAAAGGAAACTTGGTAAAATATACAAAAGGCTTGTTTCGTTTAACTCTATTTTCATTAAAATTTATTTTCACGCATCAAAAGAACAAATGTTCACTGGCAAAGTTGACAGCACGTCAGGAAAATTAGAACAAAGCAAGTAATAACAAATGAAATTCAACTGCCAATCAATTTCAGTGTCAGAGATACAGGAATTAATTGTAATTGTAATTCGCAACTTCTGTTGCGCTGATGTCTAACGCACAAGGCATCAACCTATGGTGCACCAAAGCCAAGCCACAATCAGGTCAATATCCAGAATGTCAGTCCACTAATTAGTTACTCATAAGTTGAAATTACCACTCCGCTCACTTCAACATCCACTTAATTATCTCTCACTATGATACTATAGACGTGTAAGAGAGAAACACAGATACTGCAAGTCAAAGAAGAAATCGTATCAGTTAAGAAGACAGACCTTTGTCCGCACCATGTGGATACGCTGGTCTCGGAGGTGTTCCAGAGTCGCTGCAATGTCCATCTCTTTCGCACCTGACACAGAAAAAACAAAAAACATAACAACTTAGCATTTCATTAGTTCAACAGTTTAGTAATTCATAAACAGTTCAGTAATGAATGGTTTTATTAATTCAACCTGAATAGTAAAATAAATTTTTTTAAACATCTTGAGAAACATCAGATGTGTAAAAGTTTCATGTGGGGCAATGAGGTCAAAATAAAATAAACAATGAGTGGTTGGCCCTCACCCAGACACCAGAACGCAGAGTCCATCAAGTCAGTTTTCATGTTTCACTCAGACAATTATGACCAATATCTAAGAAATTGTTGTTTTCTTACATCATAAACTTCAGCAATGACTGTGCTATTTAACTGAATTGCAGTTGGTGTTTTTATTGGATAATTATATTAATTTTCATTAACCTTACTGAAATATTCATAGTTTAACACTACAGTTAAATGGTAACTATCAGCAATTGTAAAGTATTAAGGCATGAATGGGTTAATCAGTTAAGAACCAGACCTTAAAACTTACCCTTTGTTAAATGAATGACTGACCTTTATGCAATCGGTTAAGTACCATGTCAATCAAGCAATAGGTTCCAGTTTGTCCAGCTCCATCACTTTTAAAACAAAACAGAATATGTAATAAATATTAAATGAATAATTAACCACATTTCTCATTATAAGGAAAAATTTGAGATAGGCATTTTCACTTTAACCTAGTGCAAACCGTAAAATAAATAATTAACTACAGCCCTCATTTTAAGATAACTGTGAGGGATAAATCTCCAACAAGCATTTTCATCTTCACCTAAAATGAACTGTCAAATTATGTACTGGTCTTCAGTAACTGGAACAAGTTCACATACATGTTACTCAGTTTGATTTATAATAGGCCTTGAGCTGGTAAGTGAAGAATTTGCTAATCCAGGACACTGGGTGAATGTAATCGCTGCTCCCCTTCACCATATATTACCTACATATGCCCCTTCTGAACCAAATGGAAGTCGGCCCTTTGCCAGCGACATGACCTGTACCTATGAGGTTTCTCCTGTAACCTTACCTGCAGTGAACAATTATTGGGCAGAAGCGACCGTGATATGAGTGGTTCACTTTCCTAGAAAAAATGTATTAACAAAACATCAAACACTCATAATTCAGAATATCCAATTAACACTGCAACCTTTTACTATGGTGTTAAGAGATTAATACTCAGTTGCAAAGGCCCAGTTAGAATTCTAATTTAAACCATCTACATCTCAGAAGATCTAATACTGAAAAGTATGCAGTTAAACTATTGCATAACACCATCTCTCCAAGCCAAAACAACTTCAGTGTTAGAACAAAGTCGTGCTATAATAAGCTAATTGTTACAAAGCAGAATTAAATTTAGAATTAAACACTAGTCTGTAAGTTGCTTCTGCAGTATTATAATACATACATTGTATATTAACTGACAGAAATCATACTGACTGACTGTTTACCTTCTGAACTCCATCAGTGTTTTCACCGAAATCGGAACGCCAAGATATGGCCACGACAGATAGTGGAACTGCGTCACTGTACGACTTTCATTTGTCTCAACATTTCTCAGGCAGAAACTTCTGACAACATAGTCCCCACAAGGGCTGTCACGCTCCAAGATCAGTTGCACCTGAAGGCAAATAGGAAAGTATGCACACATTTCAAAAAGTAGCACTGGTCATCTGTACAGTAGCAACTGTAATGGAACATTTGCCAAGCTGCATTTAACAATCTTGCAGAGGTGCTATGTACATGAGCCTTTTAAGAATCCCATAAATGCAACTTGGTAGTACATGCTATCCAACAAGACACATGCACTATGGTGAGTTGATGGCAACATGTCACTATGCAGCATTTGTAGCGGCCTTACTGAGTTCTGTTGACCAGTTCAGCACTGCTGCGCCAAAAGATTTAACAACAACTTTGCCATGGAAGGTATGATAATGTATTTTATTACGTGTAATTTATAGCAGTGTTGACACTGCAACCTTTTACTATGGTGTTAAGGGTGGCGATTGGAAAAGCCGCAATGAATGGACTAGAAAAAATATGGAAAGACAAACATGTGAGCACAGACACGAAAAAAAGATTGGTGAGGGCCTTGATTATACCAACAGTAACATACGGCAGTGAGACGTGGACAATGACCAAGAAAATAGAGAAAAAAATCAATGCTTGTGAAATGTGGATATGGAGGAAGATGCTGAGAACATCATGGACGGAGAAAAGGACTAATGAATGGGTACGCAGGGCGATTGGAATTGAGCAAGATGAGACGTTACAACAAACAGTGCTAAAATCAAAGCTGAGGTTCTTCGGACATGTTATGAGATCAGATGGATTGGAAAAAGAAATGATGCTGGCTTGTGGAGAGGGAAAGAGAAAACAAGGGAGACCAAGGAAAAAATGGATGGACAAGATACACGAAGCAACTGGAATGAACTTGGCACAACTAAGGGACGCGACATTGGAAAGAAAGAAATGGAGAAGATTGATCATGACGGTCGCTAGAGCTCAAAGAGCTGACAGCACAAGGTGACAAGGTTGACACTGATAATGTTGCTGACATCTAAGGCAGTTTCCCACAATTCTGTAGTCATTGCCCCTACTGCATATTCCACTGCTCAAGTTTAGACATATCAGCATATTTCTACCATCATTCTATCAATTTTTAAACCTCAACTTAAACCATGGGAACAAAGAATTTCACTTTTATGGCCTAAGAAACAGTCATGAGATCAACTTGTAGACAGTCAGTCATATTTGGTACCTTGCCTTGATTTACCAAGAAGTGGTGACAATGTAATGCTTGGAATGTAATGCATGGAATCAACTTACTTCATACATATGGTAGAGATCAGAACCATCAAGCGGCCAGTATCGATAGCAAAAGCTGGTATCTTTTTCAACCAGACGAGTCAAACAGACAATAGTAGTACTTCCTTGTTCCCAGACCATCTGATAAACGCAGACAAAGAATTATCAGATATCACCTGAATTAAACCAACTGGAGAAATCAATTGACAATAACCGAGAAGGAGAAACCAGCAAATTATAAAATGACTTGCACATTCACTCATTTAGTCTAATCCATTACATTCTAACAGTAAAACACTGTCAAGTTATAGGACAGAGTGGGTACAAACAAAAACCAACGTCCATAATATCAATTTCAGAAAAATCTTAATGTAGTAATATGGTTTTGCTACCAGGTGAGTTAATTTATATGAATTTCAACTACTCTATAAAAATTTACGAGAAGCGATTTGAACAGAAAAGAGTCCGATTAAAACATGCCTGCCAGAAGTCGGAGACAGTGTGAGGTAGAGGTCCTTGTGTCGCGATGTACGCAGGACAACGTGGATCATGATCCGTCTGCAATCAAACAACCACCAATCAACCAACATACAGCTAACATGAAAAAAATTAAGGTTTTTGGATCATGTTGATCAAGATCCATCTGCGATCAAACACTAAACCATCAACCACAAAGCAGCTGACATGGAAAATCTACCACTCAAAGTTTTAAAGACTATGGCTATTGTTAACGGGGGTAATATAACCAAAAGAAAAATGTTTGCTGTAAATCAATTCTTAGAAACCCACCTGAATGACTCAAGATTTTGTGATTACCAAAATTAACTGCTCAGAACATCTTGTTACTCCCAGTACTAAAGCAAGCAGAATTTCATATAACCTTTAAATGATACTGACTCAGACGTAAAGTTACAATAAGCTACTACTGTATTACTTACCAGCATTTACAAACCTTCAATGGTACTATTACTGATATAATGTTAAAACATTACTACTACGGATATCAACTTACGATGGTATTGGCATTGATATAATCTGAACCTGTGACGTTTGCAGCTGGATTAAGATGAAATCTTGTGTGTTCGTCTAGAAAATAAAACATTAAGCCATTTTAATCATCCCTACTCACGCGGCCATCTATCTACTCACATGACAGTATCGCTACTTATATGGCAATATGCCTACTGGGCAATAACACTACTCACATGGCAATAATACTACTCACATGGCAATATCTCTACTCACATGGCAGTATGTCTTCAAAACGATTTTTTCTCCTATTGCTTGGCTCCAGGCCAACAACAATGGACCCTGGTTCAGCAACATAGGAGCACAGCTGATCCCAGTCCTTGTCCAATTTGTTTTTATTCTTCAGATGGTCTTCCATATACGACTAAAATCACATGCATCAAAACCTCCTCTTAAGATTCACCATTTTATGCACGTCCCAAGAAATTCCAATGGAAATAGTTTTCTCAGTAGTTGGTCCAAGGCTAATCACGACATTTAAATTCATTAGTCAACTGACAGACGGGACAGACCTCATGGTTCTCAGGACAAAACATAATCAAAAGATGGAAGAACGTTGGACAGGTAGAAAGATTTATGAAATTCAATAAAGATTTAAGTAAATTCAGTAAAGAATGGTTAAACCATTCCTAAGCAATCAGTACGACTGACTAACCAGAATCAAATGACCAGTCGATATATCCATGTCTGATGCCACAGGATCTTCTGACCTAAAAATGTGCCAAAATATTTCAAGTACTTCCAAATAAAAACAGTAATTAAGCAACAATTTCCAGCAAACAAAATAATTTGTGTACTGTTGCTAATAAATCCTTCTCCAGGCTTAAGTTGAGAGTTTTGCTACAGTTGTTCATCAGATTCACAGTGCAGTTAATTGCCACTAACATGAAAGTTAAATATTTATTACGACAGCGCTATAACTCTATACTGCATCAGCTCCATGTTCTTTATTTCTTATCCTGATAAATTCTGCCCACATTTCTAATGCTGAATTTCAAAATAAACCCCTAAACATAGAAACTGTAATAAAATATAGTAAAGTTGTAGAATTACAAATATTAAAGCCATACTCAATTAGTAATACTTAATAGTATAAAGTGTGTTAATTTTGTGATTTGATAATAATTCTAATAAAATGCTAGTTACACTCAGACTAGATGAAGCGTGCTTTCCAAAAGCACCTTATGTGCTGGTCAGTACATTTTCTCACTTTCCGAGCCCAAACATTAGGGGGTGACTTACATTCAAAGGCGACTTGTATTTGACTAAGTACAGTATGCAATATTTTCACAGTATGTTGGGCTAACATACTGTGAAAATAATGAATACTAGTTTAGTTGATAATAATCTTTTGTGTAGGATTTGTGCCGTGAAGAAATGCGCCTGGAGTTAGAAGCCGTGTCCATCATACTAGAGTTAGGCAGCAAAGATCAACTAGAGTTAAGCAGCAAAGAAGAGGTTACCCTCGGTTTGTAAAGCACATCTCAGAGACACTGCACAAAGTAGACAGCTCTGTAACAGGGATTCCATCAAAAGGTTCAGTCAACGCAAGAGAACTCTTAACTAACATGGATGTCAGCATATAATAATGCCGAAAAAAATCAAATAACGAAAATAACAAATACTCATACCAGGGCAAAGCATTGCTTCGCTGTAAAGTCTTGGCTGATTCAACTGTAGACGGTGACTCAAAAACTGATGAGTATGATGGACACGGCTTCCTTTCTTCTAACTTCAGGCGCATATCTTCACGGCACAAATCCTACACAAAAGATTATTATCAACTAAACTCTGTTTCCTGCACACACAACTGTAGTCACTATGTCTCATCCTAGAAATTATCTAACTGACTGAAGGGATAACTGGATCTCTGCATAACTGCCTGATACATTGATTAATCTGCATAAAGTTAACTACTTAAATTAATTTTTCATTTAGACTCTGCATAACTGTAAAGACTGATAGATTGAGACTCAGCAAAACTATATGACAGAGTGATCAATCGATCGATTGAGATTTCATAATTACCTGATAGTCATCAGTAATTAAGCAGGCATCCTCCTTCATGCAATCATCTTTTGTAGACATTGCCAGTTTTTCTCTTATGTGAGAATTATGACGCATTATCACCAGAACCACGGCAGCAATCACCACAACTATCAAAACCCCGCACAAGATGTACAGTGGTATCATAAACGCAGGATCCGCTTCAGTGGACGAAGCCATCTAGAAGAAAATCATGAAATGTTCACAGGAAGGCATCCTCTGGCAAAAAATCCTACATCATCCAAGTTTCAACATGTTTAAAATTTCCAAAACAGCCAACAACTAAAAATGCACGTCAAAGCTGCACCTTCTGAAAAGGTATATTTCGTGCATCTTTAATCCATGCCTGTTCTCTTTTGCTGCGAGTGTATATTAGTAGATACCTTGAAGAGGCAATATATAAACTTACTGAACGAATTACATACAGTTCAGGTCCTCATTCATCTTACATATGCTGTATATTCTAAATAAACAGCTAGTTGTATCCAATATACCATTCTATTCTGAATTATAAAAATTAGTTTAAACTTAACTTGTACACGCGTATTGGCTTTTTTGCAAATGTACTGAATTATGAACAACCTAGTATCTCAATTACAATCACTGGTAAAGTATCAGAAACAAGATTACCAATTCTTAGAGGTAACTACAAAAGATTGTCGATAGTGTCATGATTCCAACAACTCACACCCTGAACTATCACTAGCATTTTTATGTTTAGCTGCCTTCATCAAATGCTAGAGTTTAAACCTATGACTGCAGTGGTTTAAACAATTAAACCACTCATTATTCCTACTCACCAACAAAGACAATCAACAGCAAAACAATGAATTCTTACAGTTTCACACATATGTCATCAACGTTCTCACTACCTTCTGTGACATCAATACAATTACCAAATAAATGAATGTGTGCAAACTGCATTTCAATCTAAATATTACCTGGCTCATAACCAACGAATCATTAAACTCTGCAGACGACGGAGATGACACTGAAAAAAAATTAATACAATCAGAAAAGATGAGCCAAAAAACCACTACCACTGAGCATTTTCAGCTGAGCACTCATCAGTTCCATTGCATTAACATATTACACTGGTTTGATTGGAATAAAACATTAGCTACCCTTTCTTTGTCACTTTAGACTATCCACGCTGGTTGCGTTGGAATCAGACTGGCCCCGTAATGCAATGGAATGAATCGGAAATTGATCAGCTGATAGCACCGCTGCACAGAAACTTCTCATCAGAGTATGAAATAAAAGCAATCTATTGATGTGCTGTGCTTCAGCACAGGTGAGTTTCAAACAAGCCACATCTACGTAGATCTGTCAGACTGCCATTTTAGCACCCTTCTCGTGTTCTTAAGAGGTGTATGTATGCATGTATCCGTACTTTTATAAAGTGCATTTTAGGAACCCCTCAAAAGCATCTGGGATCATGGCTGCCCACTGTAATCTTGGCTGACAGGTGCTACATAAAAAGCCAGATGCATACATTCTGTACCACATACCAGAATACATTCCTCTCAGTTTCAAAAACTTTTTAAAATCCTAAACTTTCTTACCTGAAGTGCTAATGTCAGAAACTTCCTCTAGACCATCAAGTGGCACTATTTTGTAAGAAGGTATCTTGGTGCCAACAATGTTACTTTCATGATCAACCACTTCACGCACAGATGATGAAGTCCACAGACTATCTGGACTGAAAAACAAACATTTCCAAGTAATACAATAATATTCTGTGAATTTCAGATTTATAAATTTATATAAACACACCAAACTTTTATTAGAATTTTCCAATTCTCTAAATTATTTCACTAAAACTTAAATGCACACTGTAACCTACTCAACCTTGTGGTCAAAAGCCTGAGCAAAAGTATTTACAAGTATTTCATATACAATCTCACTTGAATGATATTTCATTTTCTTCGCTGTAACCTTGGCTGACAGTTTTAGTTGCAGAATTCTTATCACCCTCTAAAACATACAACCACATTGTAAAAGAAAACTTCAAAACTTTGGATGTTTCCACTTTAACAATCAAGGTCCTATTACCCAGCTGAAGTTTTCAGTACACTCAGCTGGTTTCAGTATAGGCAACGTAAATACTTAAAAGACTCTTTCACCCAAGTAGTACAAGGGTACAGAATCACTACCTGTAATACATCTTGAAACAATTACACTTATTCAAACGGTGCAATAAATGGTCACATAACTTCTTCTCCAGAAGCTTCCACAACATGAGAAGCTACGCAAACAGGGGGCTGCGTAGAGATGTATGTAAGAGAGGGATAAGTGAACTCTGTTTTGACAGATTTTCTGCAGCTAAAGCCTTGACAGCAGGGTAACAGAGTCACTGCTAAACGTGCATGATTATGACTTCTAACAAGTGACTTAGTGACGAGTAAATGGCTTATAACAAATGAATTTCCTTCATTGCCCAGCAGTTTTTTCTTTAATGGTCTGGGTCAATCCGTTTGGAATTTGAAGCCCACACCAAGACTGAAAACACTTCTTTTCCAGAAATATTATCCTGATTCTTCCTCTTCCCCTTATCTCTCTTCTCGCTTCAATTTCAAACAGCATCCACCGTAGCCGTCCGACTGTCAGAGTGCCTGACTCCTGGATCTTGACCCTTTTGCCTATCGATTTTGTTTTGACTGAGCGCCTGTGAATAAGCTGGTTCCCGCGACTTAGCTTTGGTTGAGCGCTGTAGAAATCTCGAGATTACGATTACGATTACATTTTGTTGTGGCATAAATGTATCTCACTAGTTGCATGAATAAACAATCTATTTATAATGCAGTCAACTGTAATTTTCAACCAACCTTATTAATCCACAAAAAAATTAGCAAACTCACTATAGAGCGAGAGAACAACATCAGAGTGAAAAAGTAAACAATCTAACCTGTTGATGGCTCTCCACGTGGGTCATAACGAACAACTACATGTGTGACTGTTCCCGTCCCACTAGGATCCGCCTTCTTCACCACAGCCGTGTCATCACCATCATCAACTTTAAAATCATCAGCCATTATTAGATATCTTACAGTCTCTTATATTAGTTTACCACCACTCTCTAAAGACAAGAACCGTATCAAAGGCACTGAGAAACACCTTACTCGAGGTCAGTTTCCGAAGCTCAAACACTTACACGTACACTCCATGGTAAAAGGAAACCTTGTAACCATTGAAACACTATGATGCACAAACAGAGATGTACTCTGCTGATTGTAAATGTTAACAAATAATAATAAATGCCTTTATAATCAACGCCTCTCAGAAGCACTTTGACTGATGCCCTGAGCATTATTACAGTGGCGCTATATAGTAGAAGTTCTCATATTGTTATTATGCTTACCTAACTTTAAACCTATTCAGCTCATGACAACAGCAGAGTTTACATGCAACTCAATCAATAATAGAAATACTACTTGTACAAAAACGTTTGGAAGTGATTACCTAAAGGAATCTTGACTTTCTCTGAAGAATTCTTTACTTCTTCATCACCATCACCATAGCTTGGCTTGTCTTCTTCATCTTCAATTAAAAACTCTTTGAGGGCTTTCAAGTCACTTTCAGACAGATGCTTCAGAAATCTCCCTAACCTATCATCAGAGTTTTTATCCAAGGCAAGCCGTGGAACAGATGACAGCTTTTCTTGCTTTTCGTGTTCCATGCGTCTAAGAGGTATGCCACCTTTTTCTGCAAATAAAACCCCAACACTTGCACAGTTGCATAAAACGCAAACCAACCATCATTAAGCATTGAGATAAATATACAACGCAATGCACTAAAATGAAATGGTTGTAACAAAATTTTGCCCCAAACCTGCACAAAACTAAGGTGATAGCAAAATTATACACTTTTCAAACATAAAGAATTTCCCGCTTCTGCATGAACCTGATCTGGAAGTTGAATCACCATTCTCTTCCAATTATCTAAAAGTATATACATGTTTACCCACAAATGTTTACCTAAAAACTTACAGTAAACATGGTAAAGCATGATGAGCAGGTTATTTGTTTCCACATTGAATATGATCTTGGTTAAAATAATTCTTGCAATAAATACAACGAATAAGATGAATAGTATTTGAATCTAGAAGTACCTTTGTCAGCCGTGGAGATTTGGGCCGTCAGCATGTCAATAAGATCATCAATCAGTTTATCTGTTGAGTCATTCTTTCCTGAATCTTGCATGCTGTGTCTTCGTATCCATGCTGGTTCTCTGCCATCGCAAAAGTCACTTCCGAGAAAAACGCCATAGCGGAAGGAAAGCAGTGCGCTCATCACTCTGCACTGCGTGTAGAGATGGCGCCAAGTGTAGCCAGATGTAGCCAACTGGTGAAGAATCTTCTCCAGTTCCAATAACTGAAAACTACTCAGCTGATACCAGTACAAATCCTGACGAACGGCTCCCAATCGCTGACAACTGCCAAACAATCCATCTGCAAGGTGACAAAAAATATCAAATATCAACCTCCACAACAGCTTTCATCAGTATGAAGTTGCAGTTTGACACAACATCACTATCAGATCAAAGGGTATAAGACTGCATTTGCAAACCTTAGAACTGGAATCCGCAGTCTGTCTGCACAGCCATTAAGCACAAATCTGTTTGGGCCAACACACCTTCAAACATCATCAGCCACAGTAAAGTACTCATTAAAGTACTCAGTAAAGTACTCAGTAAAGTACTCATTAAAGTACTCATTAAAGCACTCAGTAAAGTACTCAGTAAAGTACTCAGTAAAGTACTCAGTAAAGTACTCAGTAAAGTACTCAGTAAAGTACTCAGTAGTGGTTAAATTCAGCCTGATCCTGTCAGATATGAGATCTGGCACAGGTCTCTGATTTGATCCATCATCTGAACCATGAGATGAATCAACACCTAAAGCGGGAGATTCTTCTTTTGGTATATTTTTCCATTTTGTTGTTACACCTTTTTGTATGTTATCATATTTGGCATAGTGGTCTAAGCCTAGGCCTTTGTAACATGCTATTTAATGATTTTTAGTATATTTATGTATTTTAGTAAATAATCAACAATATGCACTGTGTTTCACTCATTTTATGTTTTACACAAATAGCAAATAGCAGTTACAGATTTGCCAGACAGGCTTAAGTTTTAGATTAAAAAAGATTTGGAGATCTGCCACCTCTGATTAAGCAATTTAACCACTGGTAGTCAACAGTGTTTAACATGGCTGGCTGGCATCAGGCCAGAAACAGGACCAATCAGGAAGGCCCCAAATCTTTGAGACTGGTCCTGTACTGAGCAAGGTCATATGAAAGCCTCAAACTGACTGATGGCAGCCCTATGGTAATATATAACACAAAGTTATGACCCTTTTGAGGTTCTTCAAAGGTGTTATAAAAACAGCCAGATACTCATATACATGCAATTACTCAGGAGTCTTTGCAATCTTAAGTAGTTTTTTCAACCTACAGTAAAAAAGCTTAAATGGGGTACTACAGTGAAATGTCAACCTTGGATGGGTTTTTGCTGATCAACATCTTCATACTGTGAATGCCACTCAACAAATTCCTTACCCAACTCTGTCAGCACTGAGCACCATTCATATACACAATGGACAGTACTCTTCAGATGTAACATCATGCTGCTCAACAGGGCATATCACATATGGACACAACAGCAACAAAGAGGACCGCGATTGTGGACTTGTGGACGATTGATGACATAACGTGCTGCTGCTTACTCTATGTGCGAAGGAAGAAAGAAACACATGGAGAAAGGAAAACTCCAATCAAGTCTCAAGTGGAAATTTTATCTACCATGTGAATAATCCGTGTCAAAAATAATTAGTTAACAACATACCATCAACACATTCTTCGTCACTGCGGCAAATGGATGAACTAAACAGACAGCCTGAAATATATAACCAAACTCCATCACCAACAGAGCAAACACTCTTGAAATTTCTACAATGAAGGTCAGAACTTGGACCACATACAGTAAAATCAGATAAATAGTAAAATCAGAGACTGCCTAACCGCACTGTACACAGCGGTTCTTCACCAGAGTGTCTGTGTATCTGACAGTATATGACACTGACAGTGTTTGTAACAGTTAACCTAAGGTGTTTCAAATGAGGTCACCCCGAATCCTCTAAACCTGAATCCCAAAAACGCTGAAAAGACACAACAGCCCAATTTCCCAAGAAAAGTTTTATAGCAAGCAGTCGAAATCCCGAAAACTAGTATGGACTATCTGTTAGGCAATAGTAGCTAAACGTATAGGACCTCAGTGTTTGCCCCATGTAATAACATCCCATCCCATCACGTAAACATTGACTTTCAGGAAAAAGTTCTAATTCCATTATCTTCTTAATTTTCGGGAATCCAGGTCGCACTTAGAAATCGATTTTGGGGATCCGGTCGAAATTCGTTTGGGGGATTCGAGATTCGGGGATTTCCTCTGCACCTCTCTCAAGTAGCCCTATTATTGCGGTTTTGATGGAAATAACGGCACTTCACTGCGTACCACAGACCGCGTCGCTACAGAGGCCAGAAATAACAAGGCATACTATAGTATCAGGACCACTTTATTTTGGACCTGGCTTTCGGCCTGGCTCTGCCTACTGTGATTGGTTATAGTTGCCGCTACATGAATCTCTTCGAGCTAAACACTATTTGCAAAGATCAGTTAAGCATTATTAAGTATTAAAAAAACCCAACTAACCCTAATTTTACCCCTAGCCCTTATTTAACAGCAGACACTTGAATCCATGTTTATTTACTTCAATCAACGATAGGACACTTACAGAAGCCAAGTCTACAATTAACGTCACTGCGACGGGCGACGCAGAAAAGCAACGGCCAAACAGAGCGGTCCCCGATACTATAAGTATGCCAATAAACAAGTATGATGAAACACCATTAATTTCGAATCAGAACATGAAATTCAAATACTCTAACTTGACGGACATCCGGAGTCGGGTTACTTCGGAGTGAACTGGTGAATATTTTCTACTCGCTTCAGTCAAAAGCGCAACCTTTGATACTCTGTATTTCTACTACACCGGCGAAAAAATAAAAAATGTTTGACAAATAATATATACCTAACATAATCTATAAATAAATTATCTTGCCTATGAATCCATAGTACTGCACCGCGCTGCCATCAAGCTTTCGAGTCCCCTGAAGAAGAGGCAAAAACAGAATAATAACGAAGCCGATTCCTTTACGTTTCATCATTTTCTTCTCATCTTGCTTCACTTTAACAACATCTTCCCACAAAATGAATCTTTTGGATTAGCAATCACAAAATCCGCAGTTTAAAGCGTCGACAACATACCATCGGAAGACTTTTACCATTGGATAGTAAGATGGCTGCTTATTGACACTGAGTGGGCGCGTATGCGAGTAGGGTCCGGTGGTTGGGTAGGTGGGCGACGATGTTTTATTAATCGTAATTGTAATCGTAAACTCGAAATTTCTAAAATGCCACTTAAAGCTAAGCGCAGGGCACCAGCTTATTCACAAGCGCTGCGTCAAATCAGTGGGGTTGTCCAAAGATGCCATGTCAAGAACCAAGTCAGGTTGCCAGAAGACCAGAGAGAGAGAGAGAGAGAGAGAGAGAGAGAGAGAGAGAGAGAAGGGGGAGAGGAGCTGTTAGGGTGGGTAATGCTTAAGCTGAGAGAAATGGGAAGGCAGCGTACTGGATGGATCAGGGTGGGATTTCTGTTTCCT
Source organism: Norana najaformis (assembly GCA_964023275.1). NCBI lineage: Eukaryota > Metazoa > Annelida > Clitellata > Crassiclitellata > Hormogastridae > Norana > Norana najaformis. The sequence continues at coordinate 30,214,198 of OZ029921.1, forward strand.
ACCCACCATGGTCTGAGGGGTCTCCGGCAACTGGATCTTGTTAAATTTGTCTACAATCCCTTTGACTTGACTCAGCGTTCGTGAATAATCTGGTGCTCTGCGCTTAGTTTAGCTTGTTGCAGCAACCTGTGAATTACACCAGCAGAGCTTGGGACATTCTGGACGAAGTTGTGACAAAAACTTATTAATCATACGTACAGTGTATGATCATTATGAACAAGAGTTTACGATGAAGAATACAAGACGCTAAAGCTACATGTTAGGCCTATCTGTTTCAGATTTAGCCTCTGGATCCGAATACTATTAGCCAATAAAATTATTCATTTAACGACGCCTTCGTATCAATCCCAAACTTCACCCACCGTAGCCGCCACGCTGTCTCTCTGCCTGACTTTTGGATCTTGTCCTGGAAACGAACCCATTTTGTCTATCGATCTGGTTTTGACTGAGGGCCTATGAATAGGCATGTCCCGATATGTGGCTTTCGTTGGGCGCTGTAGAAATCTCGAGATTACGATTACCATCAGTATAAATATATAGCTGCATATCAGCCAAACAAGAGGCTACTGTTATCACTTCTCGAGCTATTAGCAATAGCTCACTGTATAGTTAAACGTCAGGGGCGTCATCACGGTTTCGAGAGAGTGGGGGGCATTGACGAGCGGTTCCAGTTGGGAAAAGTTGAGCTTTATCCCACCTAAAATGTTGACGACCTTATTAGCTGTCGAATCTTAGGCCGACGGATCTTATAATATTAGCGATCGATTGCAAGTTGCTGAAATTTCTTCTGAACTTTTTAGTCCTTCGCGATTTTCGTGGTTGACTGAGTCACCTTCTAAGTCACTTAGATCCAGCTCACCTACTTTCCCCCATTCCTTCGCAGCAGACCTCTTAAGCTATTAGCCCAGACAGAAATATTAGGTATCAGACATTTTCATCTTGAGGATGAAAAGTGATGATAGGCAAAAGAATTTGTCTGCCATGAGGCCCTCCAACCCACTTGCGCCATAGATTAGGCTCTTTACGCGGATCTGTTTGCGCATCAAGACATGTAAGACATACAATACAGCTGCCTTAGTTAGCTACATCGGTTAAAGCGTACACAAAGGTGCGTCTGTGCGTGATGATAACGGTTCGTTCCAGCCTTAATATACTTCCTGGTCGTGGATTATTTCAACGATTAGAATCTCGGGCTAGCACCGTCCGTGCGCGGGGACCTTAGATGAAGTGACGCCCATTCAAATGGGCAGCGGTGGTGAAGGATCTCACCCGATTAATTCATTTAAAATGAGCATGGTCGATGCCATACGGTCGCTATAGAAAAACGTGTACATTTATAAGGTTACTAGGGTAGACCTACTGTAACGTATGCATAAATGCGAACGAGTTCTATACGCGGCGCCTTCTCTCTGGTACAAATACCCGCAAGGCCTCCGTCACCGTCCTTCAATGCACACCTCCGCCTGCTTTCTATCCTGCTTCAGCCCTTGCACTATCCCATGACCACCGTCATCAATGATTTCCACCGTAGCATCGTAATCGTCATTCCGAGATTTCTACAGCGCCCAACGAGCCACGTCGGGGGGACCAGCTTATTCACAGGCGCTCAGTCAAAACAAAATTGACAGGCAAAAGGGTTCGGTTCCAGGTCAAGATCCAAAAGTCAGACGGAGAGACAGCGTGGCATCATGCTGTCTGCCAGGCTTGACCTCCGGGAGGGTCATGACCTGGCACCGACACTGACCAAACGACCTGGCTCTTTTGGATGTGATTTTATATAGCGCTGGTGTTTAATTTGGTCTCCCAGATGCGGCTTTTGTGTGGCGCTGAGAAATTTCGGGTATTTACATTTACAATTACATAGATCTTCGTAAATATTATATTTGTGTATATTGTAAAATTTTATGGCAGTAGCTTACGGCTGTTGAGCCCTTATGGGTGACTGTAGCAGAAACTGTGACGCTGTCTTTCAGTAGATTGAAATTTGACCAGTTCACCGTAACTTTGACTTAGCTTCTTGGCAACACAGGATATTTATAGGTCCACAAATAAAAATATTTTTAAAATTACCCTAGAGCTGGGGGGCGTCGCCCTCTAAATCCGCTACATATAAACACACACACACACGCACACCCCACACACATATACACTGGTACATGCAGCAGTCACCGTGCATTGATTCTTGCTTGCAAATACGCCTGATGTCGTAATTTAACTCTCCTAGATTCAAATCGTCCCTCTGCTTTTATCGAGACTGTCCAGTTTTATTCGCTCGTCCGGCGCGCGCGAGATGATTAGTTACCAATTAATTATTATTCGGCTGCAGCAACTTACAGATCGTCTGCTGTATCATGAAATCCAGCATCTGCCACAAAAGTTTCTACGTAATGTGCGTACTCACGCACGCATGTGTGTATGTATGCAGGTATGTATGTATGTAGGCTATGTATGTATGCCTTCATGTGTGCATGTAGGTTATGTACATATGTATGCATGTAGGCTACGTATGTATGTACATATAGGAATAATATAATTATAGGCATAATAATAATGATAATACTAGTCATTATTATAATTTTATAATTAATGAAGCCCTGAACAGCTCCATAATAATAATAATAATAGTAGTAGCAGTAGTAGTAGTAGTAGACTCAGCAGCAGCAGCAGCAGCAACAGTAGTAGTAGTAGTATTTCATGATCGTAACTGTAATCGTAATTCCGAGATTTCTACAGCGCCCAACGAAAGCCACGTCAGAGGGACCAGCATATTTCACAGGGCCTCAACAGAAACAAAATCGACAGACAAAAGTCCTCGGTTCCGGGTCAAGATCCAAGAGTCAGGCAGCTACGGTGGGTGAAGTTTGGGATTAGAGCGGAAAGAGGGATAAGAGGAAGAAGGGGAGTCGGGATCTGTGAAAGAGGAATGATGCTACTTGAAATTGTGTCCTGGGAATGAGAACGCAATCCAACTACGAGCGTCTGTTTATCACATCGAGGCCTCACAATAATTAGCCTTTCAATAAAGCGCAGAGCCTGCAAGGTTAACGTGTTACCCCTTCTCGTTTTTTCAAACGACCTCCCAAGGCACACGCAGAATCAGCAGTGGCAGCAGCAGCAAAAACAACATCAGAAACAACAGGCTAGCAGAGGCTGTGCACCCCTAAGCACAACCGGCCCATCAGTCCTCGTCTGTCACCGGGCTGATGCGAGATCGCGGGGCTAAGGGTCCTTGACGTTTGCGCAACCGATGCCTCGTTGGTTGCCTGAAGCTGGCAGCTGAGACAACCGCAAGCTCGGTCGTCCTGTTATTTTAGATCGGTGCTCTCGAGGGATAGGCCTAATTCCTAGTCTTTTCGGCCCAGCCGCCTCACTGACGCGGAATAACACACCTCGCCTCCGACGCTGAAGTTTTTCAGCAAAATCGACGCATCTGATCGCCTTCTGTAAACATGTAAGTTGTTACAAAGTTACATGTAACTACCAGTAAACAGCGTAAACTTGTTTATCGGAACAGTAGTTACGCCTAGTGATGTAAGGTAGCCGAGTGTAACTGAACATTTTATACCGCTTTCTAAGTACCTATCGAATTCAGTCCTCGCTAGCCTGAAGGATGCTAGATTTGTCTAGTTAAGCCAGTTTCCCGCGGTTTTGTAGTCGGCCGAATGAGTATCATCGCCTAGATTAGATGTTGTTCTCATTTTAGTTAAGAATAGATTAGCTGCTCGTGTAGGCTATAAGACATTAGCCATCGATATATTATTGTGTTATAGGCTGCCCTAAATTAGCGGGACCTTGATCCCTTTTGGGTCGACCTTTGTATCCAAATACAGCAAATGTTTTTGTTATTTACATTTGCAATGTTTTACTTTGTTTTTGGAGTAATAAACAAACTTATAATGAAACTTAATAATGCTTATCTGTAGCGACCGATGGCCTCGACCTTGCTCATTTTCAATGAATTTATTGCGTGAGATCCTTCGCCGCCGCTGCACTTTTGAATGGGTGCCCCGTCGTTTAAGGTCCCAGTGCACGGACCGTGCTAGCCCAAGTTAGTGATCCTTCGTGAGGGTCCAACTTAAGGGGGCTATATAAATTAATAACTGGCTTAATTAATATAGAAACGAGTACTTAGAAGATCAACGGTAAAATGTAAATGTACACGTTTTTCTATAGCAACCGTAGGGCCTCAACCCTGCTCGTTTTTTAAAATGAATTTATCGGGTGAGATTCTTAGCACCGCTGCCCGTTTGAACCTCTGAAATATGGCAACTATCGGATGTCTACAGTCGAGAAGATTTCTGTTCGGTTAAGTTAGGCCGTATACTAAGTCTGATTGAACGGCTTGTATCATCTTTGTCGCCGTTATCATCTTCACCGTTATCAGTCATCATCAGCATCATTACCATCTTCATCATCATTATTATAATCATCGTCGTCGTCGTCATCATCACTGCCACCAGTTCCGTTTCTGACGTCAGCCATTGGCAGCGATGAGTGCAAACGAATTATCTGCCTTCTCGTCAATCAATATTTTGCGAAGTCGTGATGTTTCTTTGTTTCTTACTTTGTTCCTCTTTCCTTCAAACTTGTTTGGAATCAGTTCAACTGATATTCATTCCACTTAACTAATTAAAATAGTCATCAAAATAAAACGTAATTATAGATCAGTTATGCTACACGGGATTTTGATTTTGAAGTAGGATACGTAACCCAGCTGCAAGAGTAAGTGCAAATTATATTTTAAAGGATCTTTGAATGTAGGCCTAGTTCGCTACGAACTTAATAATCATTATTTCCCCACCCATACGAATGAATGATAAATGAACCGGATGGAAATAAAGGTAGTGCGTTCCGTGTACGGGGACCTTAAATGGCGTGGCGCCAACTCAACGGGCATCGGTGGTGAAGGATCTCACCCGATAATTCACTGAAGTAGGCTATGAGCAGAGTCGAGATCATTGGTCGAGACGATAAGCATTTACATCTAATTATTTGCTATTATATGCCAATGTAGGTTTTCTCAGACTGCCAGTCCCATTAGGCCTGCATCTCGCCTGCTGCATTTTTCATGGAAGGCATCAAGGAAGCAAAATGATATTAGTATCATATGAGAGTACTCTTCTGCATTACTGCGCTACCTATCAAACTTGAACATATTTCTGTCAGATGTTGACTATCTCTTACTTTGTGCAGTTTTAAGTCAATATAAAAAGCACAATAATTCCTTATAAAGCGCAAAACTGATGACTAATAACTAGAAAAGAATTTGAATTAAAGTGAAAACGTGATAAAGGCCTATTTAATCAGCAGAATTTAAAAGCCTAACAGCACGAAACCTTTTGTGGACAGTTGCTTCCAGTTAGATGTTGGATGTTACTATTATTTTTCACGATAATATATACATACCGACTGTTCGGTTTTTCTTAGTTTATTAGTATTTTCCGTTTTCCAAATATCGAGTTCGCAATCGGTTCTGGTTTTTCTTAAATCAACATCGCTATATCGGTTTGGTATCGGTTAAACTGACCCACCTCTATTGTGAATAAGCTGAGCTTTCTTTGGACGCTGTAGAAATCTCAAGATTGCGATCACGAATTATTGGAATTTCTTAACCTTTTGTAGACAGCTGCTTTCTTGTTTAGTTTCATGAGAATCCCTTCTTTTGTGACATAGATTTCCAAAAATGGAAAACGAAAAGCAGACAGCCGCTCAGTCCAACCTGAATCCTGCGGCTCCCATTGGAGATCCAGATCCGCAACAACCTGCTTACCTTCAGCCATACCCTTCTGCCACTTCCCAGCAACCGTACGTTCAGGCCGGATATCCCATTCCAACATCCGGGCCACCTGCCTATGGATATCCAACTCAGGGTTCCGCAACCTACGGTCCGCCGCAACAGCCTGCTTACCTTCAGCCATACCCTTCTGCCACTTCCCAGCAACCGTACGTTCAGGCCGGATTTCCCATTACAACATCCGGGCCACCTGCCTATGGATATCCAACTCAGGGTTCGGCAACCTACGGTCCGCCGCAACAGGTGGTCGTTATGACTGGACAACCTCAACATGTCATCATGGTTCAGCCGAACACTGTTTCGATGATTGGAGCCATCGTGTTGTCGTGTTTCGTGTTCTGGTGTTGCGGTCTGCTGTGCGGTTTAATCGCCTTCATTCTTGCCAGTAAGTGAAGTGCTACAGCTCACTGTAATATTTAATTTTGTATTTGTTATGTTTGAAAATTCTTAGCGAAGTTAATTCAATCTTTCTTTGTCCTGGTTACACATCAACAAACCTACTTCACCCCTTGCAATTTCTGCGCACGTCTTGCACTCAAAACTGAAAACACTCCTCTTCTACAAATCCTAACCTGATTCTTCCTCTTCCCCTTATCTCTCTTTCCGCTCCAATTCCAAACACCACCCACCGTAGCCGATTTTCTGCCTGCCTGACTCTTGACCAGGAGCCGAACTTTTCCTGTCTATCGATTTTGTTTTGACTGGGCGCCTGTGAACAAGCTGGTTCCCGTGAATTAGCTTTCGTTGGGCGATGTTGAAACCTCGAGCTAATAGGCTTTTCCCGCCACGATAGCAGCCCGGTTCAGACTGGTTCAGACCGGTCCCATGACTCAGCAATGCCCGTTCAACGTCGTCCGTCTGGGAAAACACGTTATTACGCCTGTATTTTCAAACTTTATGCTATTGCGCGCGCTTGGTTTTTTTAAATCCCTCTGACTCATCGCCTCCACGCAACGCCAGCCAAAATTACTTTCACACATATATACATGCATGTATGCATACATCTATACACACATACATAAATGCTAACATACATCCCAGCAAACCATAGACATAGGGCCGACGTCAGTTTGTCTACATTTACATACATACATACATACACACACAAAAATACATACACAAATACATACATACATGCATACACATAAATAAATAAACATACATATATACATACACACAAATACATAAACAAATTAATACAAACATACATATATACATACACACAAATACATACATAGGGCTACATATGTACATAAATACATACATGCACACATAAATACATACATACTTACTTACATAAATACATACATACATACATACATACTTACTTACATACATACAAAGTAACATACATGTATGTATATATGCATATAAACATTCAAAAATACATGCATGCATACCTACAAAACATACATACACACATACATGCATACATACATACATACATGCATACATACATACATACATACATACATATACATACATCCATCCATACATACATACATACACACACATATACATACATACATACATACATATATACACATAAATACATACATACATACATACATATATACATACACACAAATACATACATAGGGCTACATACATACATAAATACATACATGCACACACAAATACATACATACATATATATATATACACATAAATACATACATACATACATACATACATACATACATATATACACATAAATACATACATACTTACTTACATACATACATACTTGATCAATGGATGTGTGTGGTTGGTTTTAGTGGTTGGACAGAGCTCGTCATCTAGCGGAAACACGCAGGGTGCTATCCAACTGAGGAACGCTTCGTACGGCATCTCGATCGTTGGCATCGTCGTTGGAATCGTACTCATCATCCTCGCTTTTGTACTTAACCATCGCTGATTCAAGGATACTCCGCGCATTTGCCTGTGGGTCTGTGTAAACACTTCAGCCAGTCGTCTCTGAGACAGAAGGACACACTGAATGCTGTCGAGCATCCTATACCGCGGGCAAATGTACGAAGTTCTGCAATTATAGAGAACACGTGAATAGTCACGTGATTAACACGTGATTAACATGCCAATCGACATCTGAACATGTCTCTAAAGTTGCGATCCTAGAACATTTTGTTACGCTAGTCTCGGAACATTTTGTTACGCTAGTCTCGGAACATTTTCTTACGCTAGTCTCGGAACATTTTTTCAATTTCTCGCTGGAATTAATCCTCTGAGAGGGATTAATTCCAGCCAGGAAGTTTTTCAATTAGTGTTTCTGTATTAATCATTCGGTGCAGAAACCATGATTCCATGTTTTTTGCTAATTGCTGCGCGAAAATGCCGAAAGCGCCAGTTCTTGCTACTGTAGGCTTGCTATGTAATTGAAAGAGAAATTATAGGCCTATATGTTATGCGTTAGGGTACTCGCTATATAGGTGCATGCTAAACCTGTACATAGGCCTAATATACTGGCGATTATATGTTACTGGCGTAAACTGTATTGTTATCTGCTAGTCCGACATTTTAAGTGAATTTCTTCAACGCTCGTATACGACCTACACTGTACATATAGCTTTTAAGATCTGGATTTTCCATGGACTTCCTAACCAGCTCGAGGCACAGGGATTGGTAAGGGCCGGGTACCGATTACACCAATCTCACAGAAGAGACTGTCTTGCCTAGCCTTCAGACATTTTAACCCTTTACCCGCCTGATATTTTATACCTTATTCTGGCCTCTGCCAGATCATTTGGGGGTTTTAATCCCAGTTCACTTCACTCCTCAAGGGTAAAAACGTTCTATCTCGTCAATCATTGAAGGAGATAGAGCTAAAGGGTAAGCATGAAAATAGCTTTTATTTGGTTGTATGTTTTTTTTCTCTCTTTCAGATAGAGCAGTCCGAAAATCCGGCATAGGCACATATCTTTATTGTGCATCAAGGAAGACCAAATTTCTTATACCTTATCATAAAAGACTGCTCATTGTTATATGTTTATACTTGTTCTTTTGCAAGGTGTTCAACAGGTCAAGTTACATATAGCTATATGTATGTATATACACATATATAATCAATGAAGTGTCATTTCATTTAGCAGTATACGCCGCAGTTCAAATCACTTACTGTATTTATTATTCGTGGTGCTTTGCAGTACATTTGTCTTATGGACAACAAATTTTTACAAAAGTCATGTTACTTAAATGAAATTAGTCAGTTCTTATCAATTTGTATGTGCTGAACACGAATATGACAGTGAAAATGCCGAATTGGCTCTAGGTTTTTTGTAATCTGAAATGAAGTAATTTTATATCGCACAATGCATGCCAATAGTGATACATTTACAGTTAATATTTGTAAAAACCAGGTCATAGACTGGTTCTTAGATTTTTTTGCCTGTCTCTTGTACAGCTGTTTGCGAGCATCTCTGCGGAGTGTCCAGCAGTAGTCAGCCAACATTGTAGTGGACCATTTGCCCTGGTACCTTTGCTCCATTGTTGCGATATCTTGATGAAAACGTTCGCCATGTTCGTCACTAACCATACCACAGTTGTCAGGGAAGAAATCCAGATGGGAATGAAGGAAATGCATATTCAGAGACATATTGCAGCGAAATTTCTGATACTGCTTGAGCATGTCTTCTACTAGTTCCTTGTAGTTTTCTGCCCTAACATTCCCCAGAAAGTCTGTAGACACTAGACGAATAGCATTCCATTTTTTTTTCTCATCACCCTCCAGCAAGTTGTTGAAGCGGTCATCTTTGAAGAGTTCTCTAATCTGAGGACCCACAAAAACTCCCTCTTTAATCTTTGCTTCGCTGAGTCGAGGGAATTTTTCATGCAGGTATCGGAAAGCTGGCGAAGTGCGGTCCATGGCTTTCACGAAGTTCTTCACCAAACCTAGTTTGATGTAAAGGGGTGGTAGTAGGATTTTGTGAGCCTCGACCAGAGCTGGGTGCTGGATATTCTTCTGTCCAACTGCCATGTTTTGTCTGGGAGTCCATTCCTTCCGCACGTAGTGCAACTCTCTTGCTCGGCTATCCCACTCACACAAGAAACACATATATTTTGTATATCCTTGCTGCAGTCCCATTAAAATGGCAACTACCTTCAAATCACCACACAGGTGCCATTTGTACCTGTTATAGTCAATGGAATGCAGTAGCTGTTTTAGGTTATCGTATGTCTCTTTCATGTGGACAGCATGCGCTAATGGAATAGATGGAAGACGGTTTCCATTGTGCAAAAGCACAGCCTTAAGACTCAGTGTTGAAGAGTCTACAAAGATTCTCCATTCTTGTGGGTCATGAGTGATCTGTAAGGCATTCATGAGGTCGTCAATATTGGAACAGAATACCAGATTACCTTCCTTCATAAAGAAAGGTTCCAACTGCTATATGAAGTAATTGTGACATCTTCTTCTAGAAGATTCCATTGTTGGAGTCTTGATCCTAGCAATTCTGCCTTGTTTTTGGATAAGTCCAAATCACGAACAAGGTCATTTAGTTCTTCCTGTGTTATTCTGTGTGGGGTTGATGATGCACCACAGTGAAAATCGGGATCACTGCACGCTGACGGACCAGGAGAAGAACATGTCGGCTCACCCTTGTCCTCATCAGATGAATCAAGGAAAATATATTCTGCTGGAGGTTCTGGAATAGGAAGTCCATCACCATGTGGAACTGGTCTCAATGCTGACGGAATGTTTGGGTAGACTATTGTCGACTTCTTTTGCTTCGTTATTCCACCGGAAAGAGGAGGAACCAAGCAGAAGTAACAGTCATCTACGTGGTTGCTTTGCTCTCTCCACACCATGGGAACTGCAAACGGCATTGATGGTCGTTTGCCATTCAACCACTGTGAAAGCTGTGTTGTACATGTAGCACAGCATATATGCGGGGCCCATGGCTTGTCTTGGTCACCAACCTTGCATTCGAAGTAAGCATGATATGCCTTCATGACTTGATAAGTGATACTTTTCTTCTGGTTGGCAAATGTCACTTCCCCACAAATGTAACAAAAGTTGTCCACAGTATTTACGCACTTCCGAGGCATTACTGTTCTGTATTGTATCTAAATGGATAAAGTAATAATAGTTTTATAAAACAGTAACTTAAACTGTCTCGCACAAAGTTTGTGATATTGTAAATGCTCAACCGTTCCGACTCGCTTTATATAGTACACTGCTGACGTCATCTTACGTCAGCAGCCGACTGGCTGTAGTTTTACATTGCATCAGAAAATGACGTAATCAACTGTGCATGATGTGTCCATGATGGGATTATGCAATGAGGTGGAATATTACATCATTCTAGACTTATTTAGGATATTGTCGCAGTCCTACTGCATAAATTTACATGGTGAAACATAAAAAATGAACTATATGAAATATTTTCAAAACGAGAGCCCAAAAAATTTTTTATGGTTATATTCGTGTTCAGCACACCAAGATGCTACACATTAGGGCCTTTTCCAGTCAGTAACGATTTCTATGTTGACCAGTGGTCAGACGTAAGGTGGTACCATTCGAAGCAAGGTACTGCACACCTGGATAATCTACAGCGCTTGCAACTTGTCTGTCTGATGCCGCTTTACAGTCCATTCAGAACAGACTCCACAGTCTGGGCGTGAGGGTTTGCTGTCATAGAAGTGCTGGTAATGTTTATCAGGAAATGTCTCAGACTCAGTCGACTTGCGGTGGGGGTCGGGATGCTACGCAACCAACTCTGATAACTAACTGGCAGCTCATAATTAGAAAGCAGCCTTCGTACAACATCCATTCAGAACTTTGTGGGAGCAGACCATTGACCTGGGTGTCAATGGTCTGATCCCACAGACCATTGACACCGGTCTGGTCTTTATGGACGTCGCAGTCGGGGAAGACAAAAGAAGAGATGGGAGACATAATTCAACAAGACCTAAAGCTTTTCAGACTGAAGAAAGAAGATGCTGGAGATAGAAACAAATGGAAAAGAAGGATTCACGTGGCTGACCCTTCCCCTAGGAGGGATTAATTCCAGCCAGATGGAAGAAGACGAAGTACCATTGACCCGGGAGTAGTTCAGGAACAAGACGCCGGTATTGACCGCCAGACGCCTTCAGAAGTTACACAAAGAGCTTCTTCTACCATTTCTCCTGTCGATGCCGGCACATTCGCTCGACTTTCAGTCAATCGTCAGTGGTTTCGGTTGATGTGTCTGCACTTGGCAGAACAAGGATACACTTCGTGGAACCTGGCGGTAAATAAATGACGCGTATTCCCGGAATGTTATATGAACGAAAAAGCTCTTACCAGTCGTATACGAGAAACGTCACAGTATTACAGATTCAGCAGGATGGTGCTCCAGCGCACCGAGCTGGTGAAACCGTCGAACTGCTGACGAACGAAACTACTGGTTTCAAACCTCCTGCACTTTGCCCTCCAAAGAGTCCATCCCCGAATTCTGTAGATCTGCGGAATAATGCAAGAAAAGTCTACAGAATAAAAATTCGGAATGTCGACGAGCTACGTCAAGGTATCAGGCAGGTGTGGGATGAATTGGATCAACGAATAATTGACGCTGTAGCAAGTCAGTGGTGGGCCCGCCTTCCTGCCTGCTTCAAAGCCAAAGTAGTAATCGTAATCGTAATCCCGAGATTTCTACAGTGCCCAACGAAAGCCATGTCACGGGGACCAGCTTATTCACAGGCGCTCTGTCAAAACCAGATCGATAGGCAAAATGGGTTCGGTTCCAGGTCAAGATCCAAAAGTCAGGCAGAGAGAGAGAGTAGCAGCTACTGTACGGTGGGTGATGTTTGTGATTGGAGCGGAATGATAGATAAGAGGAAGAAGTGGAGTCAGGATAGGATCTGTGAAAGAGGAATGTTTTCAGTTTTGAGTGAAAGGCCGATGCAGAAATTGCCAGCGGTGGAGCATTATATGTGAGTTCGTAGATGGGTCAGATAACTGTCGCAATTCTGGGGGAGTTTATTCCAAAGTGGTGGGCAGCTGTGGTTATGGAGCGATTGCCAAAATATAAAGATGAGGTGTCCCTAAAAGGAAGACATCTTAAGCTCAAATTATATCGTAATGCATCAAGCATAATAGTTACATTAGTTTTCCAAATTTGATTAAAATGCAATTGTTATTAATCTTGAATACAATTTTTATGAAGTTTTCCACATGGTCAGTTTGCTCCACCCAATGTATCCCCAAAGAGCGCCCAACGAAAGCCACGTCACGGGAAGCAGCTTATTTCACAGGGCCTCAATAGAAACAAAATCGACAGACAAAAGTCCTCGGTTCCGGGTCAAGATCCAAGAGTCAGGCAGCAACGGTGGGTGTAGTTTGGGATTGGAGCGGAAAGAGGGATAAGAGGAAGAAGGGGAGTCGGGATCTGTGAAAAAGGAATGATGCTACTTGAAATTGTGTCCTGGGAATGAGAACGCAATCCAACTACGAGCGTCTGTTTATCACATCGAGGCCTCACAATAATTAGCCTTTCAATAAAGCGCAGAGCCTGCAAGGTTAACGTGTTACCCCTTCTCGTTTTTTCAAACGACCTCCCAAGGCACACGCAGAATCAGCAGTGGCAGCAGCAGCAAAAACAACATCAGTAACAACAGGCTAGCAGAAGCTGTGCACCTCTAGGCACAAATGGCCCATCAATCCTCGTCAGTCACCGGGCTGATGTGAGGTCGCGGGGCTAAGGGTCCTTGATGTTTGCGCAACCGATGCCTCGTTGGTCGCCTGAAGCTGGCAGCTGAGACAACCGCACGATCGGTCTTTCTGTTATTTTAGATCGGTGCTCTCGAGGGATAGGCCTAATTCCTAGTCTTTTCGGCCCAGCCGCCTCACTGACGCGGAATAACACACCTTGCCTCCGACGCTGAAGTTTTTCAGCAAAATCGACGCACCTGATCGCCTTCTGTAAACATGTAAGTTGTTACAAAGTTACATGTAACTACCAGTAAACAGCGTAAACTTGTTTATCGGAACAGTAGTTACGCCTAGTGATGTAAGGTAGCCGAGTGTAACTGAACATTTTATACCGCTTTCTAAGTACCTATCGAATTCAGTCCTCGCTAGCCTGAAGGATGCTAGATTTGTCTAGTTAAGCCAGTTTCCCGCGGTTTTGTAGTCGGCCGAATGAGTATCATCGCCTAGATTAGATGTTGTTCTCATTTTAGTTAAGAATTGATTAGCTGCTCGTGTATAAGACATTAGCCATCGATATATTATTGTGTTATAGGCTGCCCTAAATTAGCGGGACCTTGATCCCTTTTGGGTCGACCTTTGTATCCAAATACAGCAAATGTTTTTGTTATTTACATTTGCAATGTTTTACTTTGTTTTTGGAGTAATAAACAAACTTATAATGAAACTTAATAATGCTTATCTGTAGCGACCGATGGCCTCGACCTTGCTCATTTTCAATGAATTTATTGCGTGAGATCCTTCGCCGCCGCTGCACTTTTGAATGGGTGCCCCGTCGTTTAAGGTCCCAGTGCACGGACCGTGCTAGCCCAAGTTAGTGATCCTTCGTGAGGGTCCAACTTAAGGGGGCTATATAAATTAATAACTGGCTTAATTAATATAGAAACGAGTACTTAGAAGATCAACGGTAAAATGTAAATGTACACGTTTTTCTATAGCAACCGTAGGGCGTCAACCCTGCTCGTTTTTAAAAATGAATTTATCGGGCGAGATTCTTAGCACCGCTGCCCGTTTGAACCTCTGAAATATGGCGACTATCGGATCCCTACAGTCGAGAAGATTTCTGTTCGATTAAGTTAGGCCGTATACTAAGTCTGATTGAACGGCTTGTATCGTCGTCGTCGCCGTTATCATCTTCACCGTTATCCGTCATCATCAGCATCATTACCATCTTCATCATCATTATTATCATCATCGTCGTCGTCGTCATCATCACTGCCATCAGTTCCGTTTCTGACGTCAGCCATTGGCAGCGATGAGTGCAAACGAATTATCTGCCTTCTCGTCAATCAATATTTTGCGAAGTCGTGATGTTTCTTTGTTTCTTACTTTGTTCCTCTTTCCTTCAGATTTGTTTGGAATCAGTTCAACTGATATTCATTCCACTTAACTAATTAAAATAATCATGGAAACAAAACTTATCTATAATTACGTTATGCTACACGGGATTTTGATTTTGAAGTAGGATACGTAACCCAGCTGCAAGAGTAAGTGCAACTTATATTTTAAAGGATCTTTGAATGTAGGCCTAGTTCGCTACGAACGTAATAATCATTATTCCCCCACCCATACGAATGAATGATAAATGAACCGGATGGAAATAAAGGTAGTACGGTCCGTGTACGGGGACCTTAAATGGCGTGGCGCCCATTCGAACGGGCACCGGTGGTGAAGGATCTCACCCGATAATTCACTGAAGTAGGCTATGAGCAGAGTCGAGATCATTGGTCGAGACGATAAGCGTTTGCATCTAATTATTTGCAATTATATGCCAATGTAGGTCGACGGTTCTCCCAGACTGCCAATCCCATCTCGCCTGATGCCTGTTTGATGGAAGGCATCAAGGAAGCAAAATGATATTAGTATCATATGAGAGTACTCTTCTGCATTACTGCGCTACCTATCAAACTTGAATATATTTCTGTCAG
This sequence comes from Norana najaformis, assembly GCA_964023275.1. NCBI lineage: Eukaryota > Metazoa > Annelida > Clitellata > Crassiclitellata > Hormogastridae > Norana > Norana najaformis. The sequence goes on from OZ029921.1 coordinate 30,229,622, forward strand.
ATGACGACTATCTTTTACTTTGTGCAGTTTTCATGAGAGTCTAGCACACTCAGTTATTTGTTCAAATACCCCAGAATACGTCAGATCATTCAACCGAGAGCCCACAACAAAGCCACAAACTTCTAGAACTTTATATTTAACATAGCCAAACAGTGCTCGAAATATCAATATTGTACTGCCGGAACAGATAACAGCCATTTTCAAGCTGGACTTGGCTAATGGTTTATAGACCAAACTGCAAAGTTTTAGACCTATATGGTTAGAATCTACATATGGAGTTGATAATCTGGCGAAAATTTGACAGCTCTATTTAACATACTTCCTGAGTTATTTGCAGTCAAAAATGCCCCAGAATTAAGTCGTTCGTTAGCTGTCGCTACCCCGTCCGTCGATATAAAACTGGTCATATCTCGAACATCATGTAACATTACGAGCTGATATTTTGCATGGCTTCATCCTATATATTGGTATACAAACTGACCTAATGTAGAATTCTAAGATGGTGTGGTGTGGATGTTTCTCGATTTTGATTGATTTGACATGAAATGACCCGTAAGATAAAAAGAGTAGACGTAAGAAGGATGTTGAAATAAAATAGCGCAATCAAAAGACGCCCGGTCTGTGCTAACAGAAAAGTATGGGCTAGCAAGCCCCTAACTGAACAGCAAAATAACAAATAAGTGATAATGGCAGTGACCAAAGGCTGCCCAAATTATACGATATATTGCAAGTATAATTAAGTCAATATTAAAAGCAAAATAATCCCTTATAAAACGCAAAACTGATGACTAATAACTAGAAATGAATTTGAGTTAAAGTGAAAACGTGATAAAGGCCTATTTAATCAGCAGAATTTAAAAGCCTAACAGCACGAAACCTTTTGTGGACAGCTACTTCCAGTTAGATGTTGGATGTTACTATTATTCTTCCCGATAATATATACATAACGACTGTTCGGTTTTTCTTAGTTTATTAGTATTTTCCGTTTTCCAAATATCGAGTTCGCAATCGGTTCTGGTTTTTCTTAAATCAACATCGCTATATCGGTTTGGTATCGGTTAAACTGACCCACCTCTATTGTGAATAAGCTGGGCTTTCTTTGGACGCTGTAGAAATCTCAAGATTGCGATCACGAATTATTGGAATTTCTTAACCTTTTGTAGACAGCTGCTTTCTTGTTTAGCTTTCTGAGAATCCCTTCTTTTGTGACATAGATTTCCAAAAATGGAAAACGAAAAGCAGACAGCCGCTCAGTCCAACCTGAATCCTGCGGCTCCCACTGGAGATCCAGATCCGCAACAGCCTGCTTACCTTCAGCCATACCCTCCTGCCACTTCCCAGCAACCGTACGTTCAGGCCGGATATCCCATTCCAACATCCGGGCCACCTGCCTATGGATATCCAACTCAGGGTTCCGCAACCTACGGTCCGCCGCAACAGCCTGCTTACCTTCAGCCATACCCTTCTGCCACTTCCCAGCAACCGTACGTTCAGGCCGGATTTCCCATTACAACATCCGGGCCACCTGCCTATGGATATCCAACTCAGGGTTCGGCAACCTACGGTCCGCCGCAACAGGTGGTCGTTATGACTGGACAACCTCAACATGTCATCATGGTTCAGCCGAACACTGTTTCGATGATTGGAGCCATCGTGTTGTCGTGTTTCGTGTTCTGGTGTTGCGGTCTGCTGTGCGGTTTAATCGCCTTCATTCTTGCCAGTAAGTGAAGTGCTACAGCTCACTGTAATATTTAATTTTGTATTTGTTATGTTTGAAAATTCTTAGCGAAGTTAATTCAATCTTTCTTTGTCCTGGTTACACATCAACAAACCTACTTCACCCCTTGCAATTTCTGCGCACGTCTTGCACTCAAAACTGAAAACACTCCTCTTCTACAAATCCTAACCTGATTCTTCCTCTTCCCCTTATCTCTCTTTCCGCTCCAATTCCAAACACCACCCACCGTAGCCGATTTTCTGCCTGCCTGACTCTTGACCAGGAACCGAACCCTTCCTGTCTATCGATTTTGTTTTGACTGGGCGCCTGTGAACAAGCTGGTTCCCGTGAATTAGCTTTCGTTGGGCGATGTTGAAACCTCGAGCTAATAGGCTTTTCCCGCCACGATAGCAGCCCGGTTCAGACTGGTTTAGACCGGTCCCATGACTCAGCAAAGCCCGTTCAACGTCGTCCGTCTGGGAAAACACGTTATTACGCCTGTATTTTCAAACTTTATGCTATTGCGCGCGCTTGGTTTTTTTAAATTCCTCTGACTCATCGCCTCCACGCAACGCCAGCCAAAATTACTTTCACACATATATACATGCATGTATGCATACATCTATACACACGTACATAAATGCTAACATACATCCCAGCAAACCATAGACATAGGGCCGACGTCAATTTGCCTTCATTTACATACATATATACATACATACATACATACATACATACTTGATCAATGGATGTGTGTGGTTGGTTTTAGTGGTTGGACAGAGCTCGTCATCTAGCGGAAACACGCAGGGTGCTATCCAACTGAGGAACGCTTCGTACGGCATCTCGGTCGTTGGCATCGTCGTTGGAATCGTACTCACCATCCTTTTTGTACTTAACCATCGCTGATTCAAGGATACTCCGCGCATTTGCCTGTGGGTCTGTGTAAACACTTCAGCCAGTCGTCTCTGAGACAGAAGGACACACTGAATGCTGTCGAGCATCCTATACCGCGGGCAAATGTACGAAGTTCTGCAATTATAGAGAACACGTGAATAGTCACGTGATTAACACGTGATTAACATGCCAATCGACATCTGAACATGTCTCTAAAGTTGCGATCCTAGAACATTTTGTTACGCTAGTCTCGGAACATTTTGTTACGCTAGTCTCGGAACATTTTCTTACGCTAGTCTCGGAACATTTTTTCAATTTCTCGCTGGAATTAATCCTCTGAGAGGGATTAATTCCAGCCAGGAAGTTTTTCAATTAGTGTTTCTGTATTAATCATTCGGTGCAGAAACCATGATTCCATGTTTTTTGCTAATTGCTGCGCGAAAATGCCGAAAGCGCCAGTTCTTGCTACTGTAGGCTTGCTATGTAATTGAAAGAGAAATTATAGGCCTATATGTTATGCGTTAGGGTACTCGCTATATAGGTGCATGCTAAACTTGTACATAGGCCTAATATACTGGCGATTATATGTTACTGGCGTAAACTGTATTGTTATCTGCTAGTCCGACATTTTAAGTGAATTTCTTCAACGCTCGTATACGGCCTACATATAGCTTTTAAGGTCTGGATTTTCCATGGGTTTCCTAACCAGCTCGAGGCACAGGGATTGGTAAGGGCCGGGTACCGATTACACCAATCTCACCAAAGAGACTGTCTTGCCTAGCCTTCAGACATTTTAACCCTTTATCCGCCTGATATTTTATACCTTATTCTGGCCTCTGCCAGATCATTTGGGGGTTTTAATCCCAGTTCACTCCTCAAGGGTAAAAACGTTCTATCTCGTCAATCACTGAAGGAGATAGAGCTAAAGGGTAAGCATGAAAATAGCTTTTATTTGGTTGTATGTTTTTTTTCTCTTTCAGATAGAGCAGTCCGAAATCCGGCATAGGCAAATATCTTTATTGTGCATCAAGGAAGACCAAATTTCTTATAGCTTATCATAAAAGACTGCTCATTGTTATGTGTTTATACTTGTTCTTTTGCAAGGTGTTCAACAGGTCAAGTTATACATATAGCTATATGTATGTATATACACGTATATGATCAATGAAGTGTTATTTCATTTAGCAGTATACGCCGCAGTTCAAATCACTTACTGTATTTATTATTCGTGGTGCTTTGCAGTACATTTGTCTTATAGTCAGAACTTTGTGGGAGCAGACCATTGACCTGGGTGTCAATGGTCTGATCCCACAGACCATTGACACCGGTCTGGTCTTTATGGACGTCGCAGTCGGGGAAGACAAAAGAAGAGATGGGAGACATAATTCAACAAGACCTAAAGCTTTTCAGACTGAAGAAAGAAGATACTGGAGATAGAAACAAATGGAAAAGAAGGATTCATGTGGCTGACCCCTCCCCTAGGAGGGATTAATTCCAGCCAGATGGAAGAAGACGAAGAACCATTGACCCGGGAGTAGTTCAGGAACAAGACGCCGGTATTGACCGCCAGACGCCTTCAGAAGTTACACAAAGAGCTTCTTCTACCATTTCTCCTGTCGATGCCGGCACATTCGCTCGACTTTCAGTCAATCGTCAGTGGTTTCGGTTGATGTGTCTGCACTTGGCAGAACAAGGATACACTTCGTGGAGCCTGGCGTTAAATAAATGATGCATATTCCCGGAATGTTATATGAACGAAGAAGCTCTTACCAGTCCTATACGAGAAATGTCACAGTATTACACATTTCAGCAGGATGGTGCTCCAGCACACCGAGCTGGTGAAACCGTCGAACTGCTGACGAACGAAACTCCTGATTTCAAACCTCCTGCACTTTGCCCTCCAAAGAGTCCACCCCCAAATTCTGTAGATCTGCGGAATAATGCAAGAAAAGTCTACAGAATAAAAATTCGGAATGTCGACGAGCTACGTCAAGGTATCAGGCAGGTGTGGGATGAATTGGATCAACGAATAATTGACGCTGTAGCAAGTCAGTGGCGGGCCCGCCTTCCTGCCTGCTTCAAAGCCAAAGTAGTATTCGTAATCGTAATCCCGAGATTTCTACAGTGCCCAACGAAAGCCATGTCACGGGGACCAGCTTATTCACAGGCGCTCTGTCAAAACCAGATCGATAGGCAAAATGGGTTCGGTTCCAGGTCAAGATCCAAAAGTCAGGCAGAGAGAGAGAGAGTAGCAGCTACTGTACGGTGGGTGATGTTTGTGATTGGAGCGGAATGAGAGATAAGAGGAAGAAGTGGAGTCAGGATAGGATCTGTGAAAGAGGAATGTTTTCAGTTTTGAGTGAAAGGCCGATGCAGAAATTGCCAGCGGTGGAGCATTATATGTGAGTTCGTAGATGGGTCAGATAACTGTCGCAATTCTGGGGGAGTTTATTCCAAAGTAGTGGGCAGCTGTGGTTATGGAGCGATTGCCAAATTTTAAGGATGAGGTGTCCCTAAAAGGAAGACATCTTAAGCACAAATTATATCGTAATGCATCAAGCATAATAGTTACATTAGTTGTTTTCCAAATTTGATTAAAATGCAATTGTTATTAATCTTGAATACAATTTTTATGAAGTTTTCCACATGGTCAGTTTGTTCCACCCAATGTATTCCCCCTATATCACACAATGTAGGACACCCCTCGCATTGTCGCCGTGTCTGATCAACTGGTCAAACACCTCAGGTCGTCTCTGTTAGACAACCGTCATACGAAAGACGAAATCCCGGTTGGCCTGTGGCACTGAACAGCGTAGGGTTGGAGTGTTATCTATTACTTCTGAAGCAACGATTGTCTACCGGTCTCCAGCCGAACAATTTCTCACCGTCGGCGGCCATTAATCTTTCCAATCAGTCGTAAACCTTTTAAAGTCAAGGGGTGCTCATTCGCTCATCGTTAAGCCGCGTTTCTCAGCGCGGGTGGGTCGCCTGGCCGACGGAGGGGGACAACGGTTCCCGCAGGGAGGCCGCCACCTCTACCCTTTGTTTCCGAAGGCGGCACGTGTCCGTCACCGATGACGGCCACCAGTCGGGACAACGAGGTCGACTGGGAAACCTGCGCGCCTCTCTTCTCACGGACCTCCGCGACGCCGCCTCCGCTGGTCCACCGCAAGTAGTCGTCCTCCGAAGAATAGGTGCATTCTTCTATTACAATACCTCTATACTCTTATTCCCAATTTCATTATGTATAATTATATATATATATATATATATATATATATATATATATATATATATATATATATATATATATATATATATATATATATATATATATATATATAATATATATATATATATATATATATATATATATATATATATATATATATATATATATATATATATGCGATGAATCCTCATATATTATACTGAAATATAATGTAAGTCCTACACTAATATACACTATATTAGTACAATGTGTTATACGGCGCCAGAATCGTAATTATTTCAGCAGAACATAGGCTACTATATAGTACAGTAGGTACTTAACATTGATGATGATGATGGTTTCTGTGCCAGAAGGCAGGCCCATTGACTTTATCCCACATGGGGATGAGATGAGTCAGGTTGTTTCCAGTTGTCTTCCTTAAAGACAATTGAGGCAACTAGTTAGCTACGTCGGTAAACGCGTATGCCAAGGAGCCTCTCTGCGCATTGATCCCCGGTTCGCATTCCTGTCGTGGCTTGTTTCAGAGATTTGAATTTCGGGCTAGCATGGTCCGTACACGGGGACCTTAACTGGCGTGGCGCCCATTCAAACGGGCAACGGTGTTGAAGGATCTCACCCAATAAATTCTTTGCAAAATGAGCAGAGTCGAGGCCATACGGTCGCTACAGAAAACCTTTACCTTGCCCAAGGTCGCTACGCGGTGGCTGGATTTACTTACATTATACTCTATAATAGTGGTATATAGATTACAATATATTGGCTATTATTTGTAAACGCATGCATTTTTCATGAGCTTAGCTATCCATGTCATCGTGTAGCCTGATGTATGTGAATAATGGACTGTGTAAATCTTGCAAATCCTCCAAATGGTCCCCATTAAGTCACGTGCATGGCATCTGTTTATTGCGGTAGTCAAAAGTTCTTGTTTCTTGTTCTCATCGGTCGTCAGTGCCCGTCGGCCTCCGCGCGCCATCGCTTCCGCCGGGGCATGACTTCCGGACGCGCATGCATAATGCGGTGGCAGTGCGTTAGTTGATGCGGGCTGCTGCTGCTGCCGCTGCGGCAGAGCGATGATTAATTAATTATTATATGACCCGTGCATGAAGTGATGGACACCGCTTGACACGCTTTGACATGCCTGACACCTGTGTTCAAATTTCGAGTTCCGCTTCACCTGTGCAAGTGAATAAGAAAGATTTCAATTGCTGCCAGGTCTTGTAGAAGAGTGCGATATGTAGAGAGTAAGAGGGAACACTGGATCAAAAGAATTGTAATTGTAATAACGACAACTTATATAGCACCGTACGTAGCGAGCTACTTCTAGTGTGCTTTTCGATGTCATTTGTTACCGCAAGCGCTAGAAGTTAAATAATTTGATAGAATTTCAATTGTTTTTGCAAGAGGAAACACTCTTTGGCATCCTGAATAGGCTTATATGCAGGAAGGTCATTCATGAACGCGGGCCAGCAGCCGGAAAGGCCCGATCGCCCATATTAAAAGTCTTCTTGGTGATACGCAGACATCGACAGACTGAGGATCATTAAGTATAACGACTTGATGCCAGTGGGATGCATTTTCAAAATTCATCAGGCTGTTGCTCGTTCTGATCGTTTCGCCTCAATGCTTCCAGCTGCAACCACAACCTTATTGCAACAGAGGCGCTAGGTTTCCCACATGTCGTAATCGTAATCGTAATCTCGAGATTTCTACAGCGCCAAACGAAGCTGAGTCACAGGAACCACAGAGCGTGGGGATAGCCCCACATTTACAGTTAAGAAATTAGAGTTTTACTGTACATAGTCCATTAGAAGTCTATCTGGTTCTCAGCCAATTCTAAGATGGCAACAAATACGATCTGGTCAGAGCATATGAACAATGAACAACCGTTTATCGAACACCACAAAAGAGAAACAATGGATATTACAGTCACTCGAAGAGAGATAAATCATTAATAGGCATCCAAAGGTGGGACCAAACAGACAATGAGTACCGCTAACAGGGTCACCTAATTTCTTAGACACATCTCAAGACAGTACATTTAACATATTACACGTTACATCAGTTATTTCCATGTAGGCCTAAATGCAGTGTTACATGAAATTTTTTACAATAAAAACACCCAAGTGGCGAACAATTAACACTAAACTTAATTATATTGCACAATAAATCGTTTTTTAGTGCAAAAAATTACCTAGCACAGCAAATATAATTTTGTTTACAGAGGTAAAGTAATCGTAACGGTAATGGCAGGCTACTAAATAACTGTAACAATGGCGATTACGTGTAAGGGCTTGCTCAGTCGGACCCTGAATGCTACCACCGCCGCCTTGGGCGACATGGCTATAGTTCCAGGCACCTTAGAGACAGGGCGTTGGTTCCGCCTCTAGGATACAGCGATTGGCTGATGCAAGCGTCAGAGAATTGAGGCTGGGCGTGATTGGCTGTTGTCTTCCATGGTTCTTGGCGCTACAGAGTCTGGCGCAATAATTCCTGCCGACGACGTTGATGGTAATAGTTCGAAGCAACGATTATTTAGGTTGGTAAGTGTTGTTGATTGATATAAGTTATGACCCCGTAATAGCCTTATTGAATTTTATCAGTGAGAATTGTATTAGACCTTTTAGAGTTTAAGAAGTAACCAGAAACGGGACTTTTAAAATTGTCGCATTCATTTTTCGCTTTTTTTATTTTTTGCTTTTTTTGTTTTTTGCTTTTTTATTTTTCGCTTTCTTATTTTTCGCTTTTTTATTTTTCGCTTTTAATAAACCATTTTATTTAATGCGAAAATAATGTGTAATTACGAAACGAAAGGATCGAATGGTTTAACCTCATTGCAGCGAAACAGATCGACAGTAACTCCTTTTTACGTGGCCCTAAAGTGAAAGATTTTTTGATCAACAATCGGGGCGTCGTGGGACTGTGTGCGTGAGGATGCAAGTTTGCATAACGATAATGGCAATATTTTAGATATCTTAAATCTCGTGCTAGCACGGTCCGCATACGGGCTACCTTAGGCCTAAGTGGCGTGGCGCCCATTCAAATGAGCAGCGGTGGTGACGGATCTCGCCCGATAAATTCATTGAAAAATGAGCAGGGTCAAAGCCATATGGTCGCTACATTACATACATACATACATATATACATAAATACTTACATACATACATGCATACATACATACATATATACAAACACACACATATAACACACACTCATTCAGGGCTTTTGAGAGGTACTTGAAGAGCGCTATATAAGTGCTTGTTACATTACATTACATTACATACATAGAGGCATACATTCGTGTAGTGTAAGGTAATAGAACTGCGTTCTTGCTCCTAGAAGCACTGGAGTTCACTGGAAAGAAAAAAGATAATCTTGGAGGTAAGGCAAATGGTAGAGGAAAGTTGGAAAATGTTATTACTTTCTTTTTGATCTTTATTTTTAATAATGCCATTATATATATATGGGTATACATAGATAATAATAATGAAACACGGTTTTGCAGAGTACTGAAAATTATGGCTATATCAGTCTCCATCCTGCTACATCAGTTTTTTCAGCAGAAGGCATCAGCTATCATCTGGATTATCATCATTCATGGTGAGTTTGGCCTCAGTTACAACATTACGAAGGATTACGGATGACATTTTAGCCCTGGAGGTTCTCAGGTGCTATGAAAATAAAGGGAGACAGAGAAAGAAGAACATGTGTGACAAGTAGAAAAGAACGTAGAAAAGATAAGAACAGAAGCAAAGAGTAGGGCCTACAGTCTGAACACATGAAGGGCACAGCAGCATGGGCGCCCACAGAAATCTTTGCTGGATCGGGATAAACATGGAAACTGGGACTTGTCATCAGGGCCTGATGTAGCACAAAATGTTCAGATGTGAATTCCTGGAGGGGATGAGTGCCCCATATTGCCCCTATATATATGTGGACGCCCATGTACAGAAGGGAAATAGAGAAGATGCAGGGGTGTGTGAAAGAGTTAAGAAGATGAAGATGAAGAGATATGAGGTATGGTATAAGGTGTAGAATTTAAATCGGAGTTACAGAAAGGCTGTGGTAGTATATATATACCTTGACGAGGCTTAAAATAAACAGTTGACTTTGCATAGAAATTAGGAGACCAATGGACATCAGGAGAACTGAAAGGCAAGATATATACTTGGAAACACATGAATTTGTAAAAGGTCAAAATTTCTAAGCATTACACAGAAGTTGCATTAAAGAGATAAACTTACTGGTGTTTAAAGTTGAAGACGTAGAAAACTGTAATGAAGTGCCTTTCATTTTATTCTATTTCATTTTTTCATTTATTTTATTCTGTTTCAGTGTTCTTATTACCTCTTCATGAAGCACTACCAGACAATTGGGTGGGTCCCACGTTCACTTCAAGTTTTTCAAGGAAAGTGGCGTACTTGAATACAGAAGGAGTGATAATACCATGCTCAGCTTACGGAAATCCATTCCCTCGAATTGACTGGATTGAGTCAAATGGAATGCTGGTAAGCAGCTCAGATGGAGCGCTGGAGGTTCTTCCAAACAGCTCGATTCACTTCCGTGCATTCCGTGATGAACATTTCCAGATTCGGATGCACAGTCGCAGGTTGTGCTGCAGAGCACGGAATCCAGTGGGTTCAATCATCAGTGAAGAGATTCATGTCAGACCAGGTAATTCTTTAAAATTTCTACATGAGTAGAAGGTGATGGTGTTGGTAATAGGAATATGACAACGTCATCTTCATGGTGTGTGGTTATGAGTAGATGATGATGATAGTAACATGATAACAGTGTATTTATGCTTTGTGATATGGATAGATGATGGTGGTGGTGGTGTGACGGTCATGCGTAATGTAATATGCGTGGAATTGATGCATTAGTATTTCAACTTAAATCAGTTCTTTTGAAAACAAATTTGGTACTTTAGAGCAGTTGATTGACATTAGAGCAATCAATGCTCAGCTCATGCGCTGATGAGGCCATGAAGTCACTAGCTTATTTTGCCACCGTTTTCTTGTCTTTCCTTACCTCATAACAGTGCATTAATTTTTGGAGCCATTTCAAATGCCGTATTACATATATAATGAGTTTATATTATAAGGAGGGGCGTGGTTGTGTAGTGGTATGGTCGGTGTCTTGTAACCGGAAGGTTGTGGGTTTGAATCTGCTTCTGAATCTGCTCACCCACAATTGTCTGTGAGGAAAGCAACGAGAAACCACCTCACTCATCTCATCCCCGGGTGGCGTAAAGCCAATGGATCTGCCTTCGAGCAGAGAACTCATCATCATCAGCATTATAATGAGGTCACTTTCTAAAGAGAACTGAATTGGAGATCCAAGTTCATGACCACATTACATCAGAATTCATGTTGTGACAGTTTGTGTTATATGTATATATATATATTCATTCAGTGTTGCTGGTCCTTCCATCTGGAACTCTCTGCCTTCTCACATTTGCAACTCTCTTACTGTGACTGTCTTCCACTTTAAGCTGAAAACTTACCTCTTTCAGTCTGTTTGTGGCTCTTAATGTTTTCTGTTTCCTGACTTTAACGTGCACTTCTGAACTTTGTAAGGAGGGCATTATTAAATTATAGTTGTATTGTATTGTAGTGTATTTGTTGTTATTTGATCTGGGAAGAGATCCTTCAACCCAAGGATTATCTTTGGATTGAAGCACAAAAATATAGGCAGTTACTTTCTTATCTTACCTTACCATATTTTCTTCTTGTCTTCCCGTTGCACATAGTTCATGTCAGACGATACCAGATCTTTGATGTGTATGTGAACGATGTACACGTATCTGTCAATGGCACCGCAGTCCTGCATTGCTCTGTAAATCCTTACCACGTCACTGAACAAGTGCAGGTGTTGTCATGGAAACAAAATGGCAAAGAAATAAATTCAGGTAATGTTAATTAGTTTCTGTAAATAGACCACCACAATGCTTCTACCTCGTCTCATGCAGAAGATAACTTCTATATAGCACTTGGCAATAAGTAATTGTAAAGCAATTACCACGTAATTGGTAACTGCCTTTGTTTTAGTCACCTTTTGTCACAATGTATCTGAGTACAAATTATAGTGCATCAGGTCTGTTTATTTGTTTTCATCGTATGATATTGATTCGTGTTTTTATATGCACGATTTTTATTTTATATCTAATTTGCAAAGATCTTAATTTCATATTTAAAATTCTGTTTTGTTGTAAATTTTTATTACTTTGTAATGTGTCAATACTTTTTAATTCAATTTTAATTGTTTTTATACTTTTAAGCAATAGGTATAAGCTGGTTAGTTCATGTGTTCATAGATTTTGATGCTTCATTTTCAGACGGTCGTTATAGTATCCTAAACTCTGGGCAGCTGCACATTCGGAATGTCAACAGAGATGACAGCCACAACCAGTATTCATGCAAAATGTGGAATCTGGTAACAAAAGAGGAGAAATCAAGTAGCATTGCCAGAATTATAATTGTGGGTAAGTTTCTTGTCTGCTTCGTCATTACCTTCTGCAGTTTCTTTCCAGGTTTTGCTCGTTCTCAAGGTCTGCTATTCAAGATTGCATTTTCTTTGCTTATAATTAAGCTATGAGCATGGCTGGTGTTTAACATGCTGCTTGACAGTGTCATACTTGTAGAAATATTCAAGTTAGACTTTTCTAAATCTGAAGAAACAAAAAGTCTTTAAAAGTCTACAGTTCTGCAAGTACCAGGTTATAGAAGAAGTCCCTTTAGATAGCGTGAGTGGCAGCTTTGGGTATGAAGTGTTGGAGACTTCATTTTCTTAGCCTCTTCATATGAGGACAGGTGGCCAGACATCTCCCTCAATGGTTAAACTTCCCACTGACAGGTTACAGTCAGTGTACTAATAGCTAGGTTGGCTACGGGGAAGTCAAGATGAAATCGCAACACAAATTTCTGCTCTGGCATGCATTTGAACCCTCAACCTCTCAGTTGCCAGTTCAGCATGCTCACCACTATACTATTGCGCACCAGGATATAGCTGTTAGTATAATGGTGTTTGAAATGGTGCTGGTGATAATGCTTTCTAATTGTTGCCTATACCGGTAATTGGATTGTAATTTGGTCCTCTATGGTAGTCATAATTTTCTGACTAAAGGCCTTGGAAACTATGGGTGATTGCTAGCCACAGAATGTTGGTGATTACATTATTCTACATTATTATCTACAAACATTAGTTTTTACATTTATAGAAAATTTACTCCAAATCTCTGCATATTACATAGGTAAATTTATTTCCTTCTGCTTTTGTTCTAGGGTCAAAACATTTACAGAAACATTGGCTGTTGTCTTCTTATTCAGTTAATTATTTTCAACATGAAGGTGATTCACTGTATTATTATTCAGTGCAAGTATTTATATCCTGTGGTTCACAAAATAAAAATTGCACCAAGTAACTTTGAACTAAAATCCAGTTTGTTCCATTTGTGCTGATAGTATTTTATATCTTTTAAGTGCTGACATTTTCTGGCTGTTGGTGTTGCAATATTTCAGAGCCTGTGAACTCTCTTCCAATACTGATTGATCTACCATCATTGGTGACCACTGAACAGGGTTCCAGTGTTGAGCTTCCCTGTGTTGCCACGGCATTTCCTCTCCCAGTCTACCGCTGGTCCAAGAATGGCATTTCCATCACTGCAGGACAGACCCGAGTCTCACAAAATGGTGGAAACCTTCTGATCACTCGGACTGAACCAGAGGATGCTGGAACCTACATGTGCATGGCAGAGAACAGTCTGGGTCAACACTCTGCTACCGTACAACTGGAAGTAACTGGTGGGTTGGTTCTGTCCAAAAATGATAAGTGTAATGTAATGTTGTCTAATTATATTACATTGTAGTTTATGAAAAATTGAGTGCAGATGATTTATAAGGAGTGGTTTTAAAAGCAAATTCCATTTGAAGAAAATTGTATATCTTTTCCATTTTTAAAGCTTGATAATTTGGTACTAGCATAAGCTGGGGAAAAACAGCAAGACCTGTGATGCAATGGCTCAATTTCCAGGACAACTGCCAGTGTGTTGCCAGATTGGTTCTGGCAAAAATCAGCTCAAATAATATTGTGATTGGTGCTTGTGACAAGGACTTGGAAATTTCTTTCTAAAAATAGAACTGTTCCTTCAATACCATTTGCTGCTGCTTCAGTCATCAAAGTCACATTTTGTCCTAATTATGACTGCATAAAAACAGACTGTTTGGGCTTCTATTTTTCACTACTGTTTCCTATAAAATTTTGCTATCAAGGCAACAGAATTCTTTAAAATTTGCTTCGCTATGCTGTGCCTAAACAGAGGAAATGAGCGCCTCCCCTCTGTTGCACTTTTTTTTACAAAGCTTGACCCTGTATATTATTTACACTTAGCTTAAAATAGTAGTAGGCATACCTAGTGAATAGATTTTAAAAGTTGTTCAACTTGTGGTAGAGGTTAAATATTTATTTCTGCTATAATGTTAGGCGATATACTGTCTGAATATTCTCACTGTTCTTTTATTTTCTCTTCTGTAGATAATTAAATCAGTTTTATTTGGATGTATTTATTTTGTGTTTAGCTCCTCTTTTCTCATACATTGAACCCCAAAACCAGTCAGTGGATATGGAGAATTCCGCCACCTTCCAGTGCAATGTTGCGGGTCTTCCAGTCAAAAGGATGCTCTGGTACCATGACGGGGAACCAGTCGAGCATGACCTTCGAGTGACACTGGATAAAAATGATACCATTCTGGTGATTCAGAAGGTATTGCAGTCTGATGCGGGTATGTACCAGTGCATGGTCACCAATGATGATGACAGAGCACAAGGTTCAGCACAGCTCACCATCACTGGTAAGATCTTACTTTCACAAATCTTCTACAAGAATTTTCAAGCGCTGGTCAATTTCTCGCAGTAAGATTCTTCAAAATTGTCTGTCCCACCAATGTCCCACTCTGGCATACCCAGTGTTAACTTGAGTACATCAAGCTTACTAGATTGCAATTGAAAAAAATGGCCGTGACCTTCATATGCAGTATGAAGGTCATGGCCATTTTTTTTTCATTTGGTACCATGGTACCAGAGCAATTTTTTCATTTGTTTTGCTCTTATCTGTTATCTTGTTTGTCTGTTATTAGTCTATGAGAATAGTCAATTTATCTGAATAATGATAGCTATAATGGGCAACTATTAGTTTTTGCTCTGCTTGTTGACAGCTTCAAAACCCTATATCTACGAGCATTTTCAAGCGCTGGTCACTCAGGCTGGGCCAAGAGTATCCTTGAAATGTGCCGTGGTTGGAACGCCAGCACCAGTGGTCACATGGTCCCTGGATGGTAGTCCCCTACCTGCTGACGAGCGAATTGTGGTAAACAACCGTATTGCCCAAAATGGTGATGTCACAAGTGTGGTCAACGTGACTGGAATACGACTACAAGATGGTGGACTGTACAGATGTACTGCAGAGAATAAACATGGAAGAGATTCGTGGGAAGCTAGGATAGACATCTATGGTAGAATCATAAAAATTACCATGTTTTTATTTCAATTTTTTTAAATAATAATAATAATAATAGTAATAATATGTTGATGTGGAGATGCTTTTGACTCAGATGGACACTATGGGTTAGTTTGTAAATTATCTGAGGGACGCTGTATGCGCCATCATACCATAGACGATATCATATGGCTCCAAGCACTCAGGAGCCAACGGGTTTTCTGCGGACCAATAGCAAGTGGCCCAATGGTGCTACACTTCTTTCTTGGGCTGCTTTTAAATATATGATTTGGGGTGGTACAGTGGTCCATACTTGTGCCACCTCCTACTTATCACAGACAGCAATTTCAGTAGGTTCTGCAGCTGAACAGGCAGCAGTTCATAAGTCTGCCAGATATGCACTGCTGCCTTCAACCCACATGTTTGTTCCTTTGAGATCCTTGGTCCAATAAATGCTGAGGGTGCAGAATTTGTTTCAGAGTTGAGGTGTCACATTTCAGCTTTCTCCGGAGATGACCATGAGCCTTGGTTCCTTTTCCAACGCCTCTCCTGCTGGGTCCAGCACCACAGTGCCATTGCCTTCAGAGGCACATTTTCATATGGCTGTGAAAACTACGGTACAAGGGGTGATTTCTCAGAGATCAATCATTTTATACTCCTAACCTAATTTTTTAGTTCCTAAGGTCGTAAGGGATCATTTCTACCTTAGGTTAAAAAAATAATAATGTGCCTTCTTGTAAGGTATTTAAAATTTGCAAATTTGTGCCTGTTACTAAAGCAGTTACTTAAGATGCTTTAGTAGTGTTAAAGAAAAGCAGGAAACTATTGAATAAAGATTATAATATATGTGAATGGAATGGGAGTCTGAATTTTGCTGTCATCTTTCTTACAGGTGTGCCTTTTGTACGTCCTCTGAAAAACGTAACCGCCGTAGCAAATGATGCCTTACACTTGCAGTGCTATGTCACTGGCTATCCTGTACGTGCTATTACATGGCTTAAAGGTGAATAATTCTGTTGTTTTTGCTGTTTGCGTCAAAGTTTTTTGAATTTACAATTTAAAAAGAAAAAAGTCTTGTGGTTGTTAAAATTATTGTTTAAATTTTTTTCCAAAGTCATCCAAGTGTTCATGTTTAAAGAGAAACATGTTTGGCCACAATTGTCACGCCTTTGAAATCATGTGGTAACATAATGAGGATGACAGAGGATGATTTTTATGGCTACTGCTTCAGATATCCACTCTACTCAGGTGTGGTCATGCTGTAGAGACTCAGTTTAATGGTTGCTGAATCAATGGCAGTCAATGATGCATTGTTTTAAAAGCTGCTTCACAGCTGCTTTCGTGTTGCCTGTGTTTGTCGACTTGGAGCCATCCTGTGATGGATCTGTGTAACTTCATCTCTCAGGCTGCTGGATTATTAATTCAGTGTGAAAACAGTGGCTGATGTTCAATTTTGCAGGTGAGGTACGTCTTCCGATTAACCATCGTCAGCATGTGAGCAACAATGGGACGCTGGTACTCAGTGCTGTTGACGCAGTCTATGACGAAGGTGTTTACTCCTGCGACGCACGTGATTCAAACGGTCACGGATCTCGCCAGAGCGTTTACATTCACGTGATGGGTGGGCAGTGTTAAAGAATTCTCGTCTTATGCTACCTGTTTTGCTGCTTCTGCTGCTTGTGTTGTTGCGTCTGATTTGATCTGCGCCAGTTTGCTAAATGGTGTGATGTATAGCAGGTTTTGTAAGATGGTAGTACCCTACAAATGGCTACACTGAAGCTGTGTGGTCTTTTTTGGCAGTGTGTTTGGTCTGTTATCCAATGATTACAAGTTTAAGGCTGCTGAGCGGACTTTTTAACAACTCTGGACAAGTTGCTTATGCACATGTTGTCTTGCACCTCAGATTCATATTTACTGACCTTGCAGAAGTGCATTAAATAAATGAATAAACAAGTAAATAAGTGAATAAGAAATAAATAAATGAATAAACAAATAAATAAATGAGTAAATAAATAAATGAGTGAATAAACAAATAAATAAATGAATAAATAGCCATCGCACCACTGAAAGCAGGTCTACTGCAAAAGATATATGCATGAATGTTCTTTTACACTGTTTTAGGAATGTGTCTAAAAGTTGTGAATACAGCTTAAAGAACCCACACTTTATCATTTGGTCTTACACCTTAGAATGAGTACCTCAACTTCCTCTTTAAATGAGTACCTCAACTTCCTCTTAACCTTGCCTGTGGTTTTAGATCCTCCAAAGATTGACCCATTCAGCTTCCCACACCGCAAACAGGGAAATCGTGTTTCCGTTTCGTGTGTTATGAGCAGTGGAGATTTGCCAGTGGCAATCACTTGGCAAAAGGACGGAGGCGAGATTGCAAGGGACCTAGGAATTCAGATTCAGGTATAATTAAAATTGCTTCATTTCAGTGCAAAGCTAGCGTTTCATGGTTAAGTTTGCAGCATGTTAGAACAAAGATATTAAGTTTAAGTCATCATTGGTAATCCAGTGATGATTTCCAACGATGACCTAATTCTAGACGTATTATTTGTACAACTGTCCTTCCTTAAGTTCCTTCCTTTTTGGCTCATCTCTTTCTATCTTCACCCGGCGACACCGAGTTTTATTTAGTTAATTTCGCATTTCACATAAAGAGGACAACTGCCTCTTGAACATAGGGACCGGATCTAGTATAGCCAGTAAATATAAATGTACACATTTTTCTATAGTGACCATATGGCTTCGACCCTGCACATTTTTCAGTGAATTAGTCGGGTGAGATCCTTCACTAGTAGTTTTCCTCAGACTCCTGTTGCCCTGTACTCGAGATCTTAACAGATTAATAGTAAGCTGTTCTGTTTGGTGCAATAAATAGTTTTTGATTTAGTTGATTTGATATAAAAAGGATGAAGTTTATAGTTTAATTATAGCTTAACTTACTCTTAATCTTTTTTTGTAAGAAACACTAAAAAGTTAGTGACATAATTTTTAACTAGAAATTAACAAATCATATAAGGAAATTCTAAATGTCTGCTTTGTTTGACTGTTTAAGCAAACTGGTTCTTACTCAAGCCTCCTTTCGATCGAATCTGTGTCTCCCATTCATAACGGCAACTACACATGTACGGTGACAAACGCAGTTGCTTCAGCCAATCACACAGCCATCTTGCACGTTAATGGTCAGTCTGCTGTTGATCGTTGTAGTTCTTTTATGAGTTTGCTAAAGAAAAGTGTCTTTTTGTGAAGCTTAAATTATGCAGGTACATGTTGCCAGGTTTGTTGTGTATACTGGTAAGAAATACTTGTGTATGGAAGAGATTTAGTTATTATTTTCTGCATTTATTAAGCGCTGATATCTAGCATCGGTTAGTATCACCGAGCAGTTGCGCGTGAAGGACTTTCGCAAAGTCCCCACATAGCAACTGTCTCAGAGGAGACTCAAACCTGCATGCTCTGTATTTCGAGACAAGTACTCAAACCAAGTGGCTACCGTGTCACATGATAGTCTTGGATAGTGGTCTTTTATTTTTATCACAGTGGTCGTAAACCTGATTAAGCTCAGTTTGTTTGCTTATATCAGGAGTAAAGGATACTGGGTTGCAGAGATCGTAATCGTAATCTCGAGATTTCTACAGCGCCCAACGAAAGCTAAGTCGCGGGAACCAGCTTATTCACAGGCGCTCAGTCAAAACAAAATCTGTAGGCAAAATGGTTCAGCTCCAGGTCAAGATCCAGGAGTCAGGCAGGCAGACAGTTGGATGGCTGTGGTGGATGGTGCTTGAAACTGAAGTGAGAAGAGAAAGAGGAGATGTAGGAAGCTAGGGTGACAGAGAGGCAGACGCATGGTAGGAGAGACCGAGGTAGGGGGCAAAGCATGTGGTGTTACTGTTTTGTATTGTCAGATTGGGGGGGGGGTTCCTCTTAGGAGTTCTCCTTAAGGAGAAAGCACTGTGCTGTTATGACTGTAGTGGAAAGAATGAGGGATATAAACCAAGAGCAGATGGACCAAAGAAGATGGAAAGGAAATATCGGAGGTGGTAGGTAGCAGAGGATAGGAAGCTTATGGAAGTTTTCTGAATTTTTTGTGTACAGTTCCACCAGAGTGGTTGAAGGAGCCAGAGAATTCTGAGGTGCTGCTTGGCCAAGATGTCATGATTGATTGCAAGGCTGCTGGCGATCCTGAACCTTACAACATCTGGAAGAAAGACCTTTGTTAGTTCAGCTAACTATATTTGAATAATTACTAAACGAGCAGGCATTAAAATCTTTCTATCTAATGCCATTGTATATGTCTGATCATTCCACTGTATGTATGTTTGTCTGTGTGTGTGTGTGTATGTACATATATATCTTTCTGAATACTCGTGTAGCTAAGTACCTTTCAAAAGCACTGATTGTTTATCCAGTAATTACAAAGGTTTGGCTGTACAATTCTGGTGTTGACATAGCATGATTTTACCTGTATTTCTAATTGGTAATTTGTTAAGAAAAGATTCACAAGCTTAGTGTTACTGAATTATAAATGACCAATTCAACTTGGCCTCAGATCTTTTTGAGAAGAAGGCTTATCAAAGAGAATATCTGATAGAACAAAGTGGAGGCGATGGAAGCCACCAGTTCCTGAGAATTGTGTTGATTTCCACGCTTGCGTTTCCTATCCTCGTCATGTACTCTGTGATTATCTATCAAATTTCCGAGGGTGATGGAAGACAAATACATCCATCAGTGATTTCAGTTGCTTGGTCAATCTTGGCAAATTTGTCCCATAATGCCGGCTAAAGATGAACCTCTTTCCATAGCTAAGACTGCTTCATGAGAGCTATATCTCGGTTATTACACACTGTGCTTGCGGATCCATCAAAAGACTTTTGTGGTATATAATTACACAGTGCTTTCAGACAGCATGCCTTTTCATAAGTTGTATGGGGTTTGATTTACAGCAGTGGATACAAAAATAGATTGGCAGATGCTTGGAGCTTTGTACCATTGCGTGATGTACCCTGGGAAAGATAACTTCACTTGCAAATTGTTTCCACGTTATGGTGGCTGTTTATAGTTCATTGGCATGAAAGACAGAGCTTGATGTTCATGAAGCGTGACCTGCGTGGTTGGTTGAGCTCACTCGTTGGAACTATTGACTTGTTTTGTTCTCATGGAATCAGCATTCTGTCTTCATTAGAACTCGCTGGCGACTGGTTTTGGCGTCGCTCAAGTGTTTGCTTTCCACAGACTTTATTCATGGGCATTGAATGGCGTTTGTGAAATTTTGATGATCAATTGTGACGGATCAATAAGCAGAAAGGATGGCGGCTGTATTGAACAGCTCAACTGGACTGTTATGCCATAAACTTCTGGAGCTGGTAAATTGCTCAGGTGAAGAAGAATGGTAGAGAAATTGAATACCTGAATGTTTCATGGTTTGATTACTATTTCACTACCTTGCAATACCTGGCAGCAGCAGCAGTGATGAGGAATGAATGAAGTGTTTATGTGTCTATACGTATAATGTCAATGTGTATGTGTTATATGCTATGCATTGTAGTTTATACATATCATTTCCATTAGGCATCACTCGTTTTTTAATCACAGGAATTTTTTACATAGAGATGTATAAAAAGTATGTGGCATATATGTATATACGCACATATATATAGGCAGATATTTTATTATGTGTCTAAATATGTTGTGCAGAAATTTGTCATATAAAATTCAGTAAGCATTTAGTGTATCCAGTATGTATGTGTAAAATAATAACAGTGCAAATACTGTTGTGCATCTAAGTCAGTAAATCTGATTCTAAAATATACAAGCTTGTGGTGGATGTAGGTAGCAGTCATTACATGTATATATCTTTATATACATGTTTATACAATACATATTCGTATATGCATATATAAGGAAAAAGATTGGCCAATCCAGAGTGCTGCTGTTGTGCTAGTTACTGTTAAGACAGAAGGTACTTTCTGGTATTGAACTGTTTATTTAGTGTTGGTTCATTAGCTCAGCAAGCAGGTCTTGGGATCAAGGGTTATTGTCCAGCGTAAGTTTACCCATTTGTCAACTAACAGAATTTCCCTTACAGTGCAGAGGATGTTCTTACTGGTGTTAATCTGCAGATTCTTTGAAGACTGGGTGAGAGATTTAATCAAACAAGATAGTGTGGAATGGTTAAGAGGCAACTGACTCATTTTCCTTCATTTGCCAATTCTGCCGCTTTTGATATGGCGAGATTGTTTGACAGGGAGTCTACAGATTGGCAATGATGTGATTGGCAGTGGGTGGGGGTAACCCGATCCTGAGTTCAAGGAGGGTTGAAGACAATGGTGGAGGTACTGAACTATTTATTCAGTCTCGGTTCTTTAGCACAGCAGGTGGGTCTCGGGATCAAGGGTTATTGTCCAGCCTAAGTAAACCCATTTGACCCATATTCTTGACCGGGAACCGAACCCTTTTGCCTATCGATTTTGTTTTGACTGAGCGCCTGTGAATAAGCTGGTCCCCGCGGTACGGCTTTCGTTGGGCGCTGTAGAAATCTTGGAATTACGATTACGATTAGAATAAGAGAAATAAACAATGAGAGAAATTAACTATCCTATAGACAAGGTTGGAGGTTACAACGAGAAAATAAGCTATCCTATAGGAGGGCAAATTTGTGTATATTGTTTGACTATTTTGTTGTAAACCTGTCATCTAATTATCTGGGGTTAAGCCCATGGCATTAAGGCACATATAATGACCACCTGTTAAGCATTATCATGTGTTGCATGTTATTGAGATGACATTGTAATTTTGTGTTTAGCTGGACAAAGAGGCAGCTACCAGGATTTGTTTAGTGCTGGAACCCAAGGCGACCGAATTGTTCTGATGCAAAACGGAAGTATGCTGATACGGAAGGTGGTTAAGACGGACGATGGTTTCTACCTGTGCCAGGTGACAAATGGTGTTTCACCTGACCTCAGCAGAGTTGTCCAACTTACAGTTAATGGTGAATGTTCAAGACCTTTATCTTCTGAAGGTTATGATTAAGATTACGATTATGGACAGTGGCAAGGTGAGGAGTGGATTTTTTGCATGTGCTGTTCTTGGATTCTAAGTCAGAAATTATTTTGGGGTATTTGCCCTACGGGTCACTCTCAGAGTTCTTTCTACCACCCTAACATATGGGCCCTCCACTACTTTTACCTGGCCTTAACACTTTTAGCCGAGTTTGAAGAGAAATCTCTGACAATTGTGTGATGACTTCTCGTTAAATGCCATATGAAACTATTTGAAACCAGTGTATACATGTTATTGTTAAGCTTTGAATGTTTCTTTCTTTCTGAATTGCATCTTGAATGAATGGGATATGGAGATCATTTAACGTGTTAATTAGAGCATTGGTATAAGAGGCAAGTAAAGAATGTAAATATAAATGTACACCTTTTTTCTGTAGTAACTGTATGACCTCGATCCTGCTCATTTTTCAATAAATTAGTCGGGTGGTGCCCATTTGAATGGGCGCCACACCACTTAAGGTCCTAGTGTACTTACCATGCTAGCCTGAGAATAAAATCTTTGAAAATAAGCCCCAAACGAGATGCAAATGGGCATCCAGTGTGCAATTAGGCTTCTGTAGCTTATGTTCTGGGCTGGTGGCTGTCTTGAGGAAAGTTTTAAAAAACAGTATTAATGTATAATCTAGATAATCCGTGTTTTTCTCTTCTTTTTTAAAGTGCCTGCTAGAGTTTTTGCCCAGGAGAAAAGTCTCACTGTCATTCGTGGTCAGGTAATTTCTCTCGAGTGCAGTGCCACAGGGAACTTGCCACTTTCCGTTGCATGGAGTTTTAACCGCAAGAGCATTGATTGGTACAACTCCAAGTAGGTACCAGTTTTCTAAGTAATATTTTGCCATTACATCAGAAAATTTAATTAAACTTCTTGTTTCAATTTTATTTTTGTATTATTTCATACACTAGCTTATCACCTGCAGAGCATCTGAAATCTGGTTCAGCAAATGACCTTTGTTGTTTCTTGTTTCTCCCTCCCGCTTTCCTCTCCTGCGCCATAAGTCCTCTTACCCTCCCCGATCTCCTTTTCCCTTTCCGATGTGGTCAGTCAGCTAATTAGTGTCAAATCGTTCGCATGCGGCACTACTAATTTCCCACCAACTGTTCTAAGCCTTGTATTAATATTTCATATGACAGTGTTGTGACTTGTATTTATTTCCTGTTTATAAATGCTAAATGCTGTGTAGATTAATTTAATTTATTCCTTAAGTTATTTCTTAACTATTATCAAATCTCAACTTTTTGTAACTATACTAATAGTATTGTACAGTGCTTGCAATAAGCTGTATAAACTCGCAGAACTTAATGCTAAATTGGGTACACCTCATGATAGCATTGTTGTATTTACTTAATAACTGTATGTTGTTAGGTATCAGCTATCATATTTTGATACTGAAAATGGGCGAGGCTCAAAACTTTCAGTCAGCCCAGCATCAGAAGATGATGATGGAATATACATCTGCACGACTCAGAATATGTTTGGAAGTCACAGTGCTTCCATTGAGGTCTTGATCTTGGATCGACCGGACCCACCATTCGGTCTGGAGCTGTCAGAGGGAGGAAGCCGAAGTGTGCAACTGCAGTGGGCTGTTCCTTTTGATGGCAACTCCCCCATTGAAGGATTTCTTGTTGAACTGAACAACCTGACCAGTAAAGTTTGAAGCACAAATTGCATTGTTAGCTTTTCAAAGCTAGGCTTTAAAGAGCCACTACAAACTGTGGTACAATTATATAAAATTGTAGTTCTGACCTTAAAGCTAAAGCTCTAGACTTTTTGCTCTTAATCCAAGCTTAAGTTGTAATTGTAATTGTAATCTGACATTTATAAAGCGCCACTTCAAGTATTCAAATCAAAACACTATTGTTTGGAATGATGGATGGGAGTAACAGAAGAGGACGACCGCACAGGGAATGGGCGGACGACATAACTGAATGGTGTGGAACAACGCTTCAAGAGCTGAGCCATGCCGCACTGAACAGACAACAGTGGAAGAACCTGGTGAAAATGGCATCGGACACCTACGGGCGCTGAGCCCACGGTTCATGATGATGACTTCAAGTATAGACTCATCAGAAGCGCTCCCGACCCGAACCAGTGAGACCACTGGCAAATAATACAGACTTCAGGCGCTTGCGAAACTGCAGAAGAGACAAACTGAGGAATACTAGCCGGAGCTCTCGGGAAAGGCGATTCCAGCTATTGGGTCCAACATAGGCAAAACTTCTAGACTGCGCTGTAGCAGTGCGAATACGAGGGACAGTCAGAAGTCCAAGGGAGGCCGACCGGAGAGTGCTACGGCCTGGAACCAAGGAGACCGAAATGCAGAAGTCCCTAAGTGCCCTTGAGGCTTCTCAATCCTCTTACATTCGGCAGCTATTCACTATCCAACTGCCCAGATCTACTCATTTTTCCTTATACTTTTCTGTTTCGCAGCCTCCGGTCTCCTCTGTCAAATTTTGCAATTACTCCTTAATCCATACGCCTGTGAATCTGAACACTTCTCTGCTTGTCTCTGTCCTACATGTTTTTACTCAAGAGCAAAAACCAAACTTTTAAAGCTATCTTATCCTGCTTGCACTTCTGCACCATCCCATGACCAATAATTTTCACCATAGCACCATGTTGTATTTCTGGCTTGACCTCTCTCTGGATTCTGATCTAGCACCAAAACTGGCTAAACAACCTGGCTCTTTTGGACTTGATTTTATATAATTTGTAATTACTCAGGTGTATAAGCTGGTCTCCCTGCTGCCGCTTTTGTGTGGTGCTGAGTATTTTCAGAGATCTATGTTTACATTTAATGCAGCACAATAAATCACAATAAGATTCATTTCAGGACACTGAAGTACTGCTTTCAGACTGGTTACTTAAAAATCTGAGATAAAAATATGAAATATAAAGAGCAAAAGATAACAGAAGGGAAAACTTGCTCAACTGAAAACGATCTTCTGTCTTCTTGTGTCCAAAACATTGTATTCATCTGGGCTTTTTTGACATTTTTAAGTTTATCATAAATTTATTTATCCATTTTTACAGATGGCTGGCCTATCTCTGTTATGACTTTGGAAGTCAACAGTTCTATTCAGTCTGTGACCATTGATAAGCTTCTTCCTGCAACTACTTACTGCCTTCAAGTAATTGCCAAAAATCGTGTTGGATTTAGCCAGCCAAGCAATTTCGTAAACTTTACCACAGAAGAAGAAGGTTGGTATCTACCTTACAACTGTACTTATTATTTCTACCAATATTTAAAATAACAGAACTATTAAGTTATGATTAATTTTTGCCTGTAGATAATTAATAATTCTTTACATTCATTCAGCATCAGTTAATTAATATATTAACTTGGTTTTGTAATTACTCAATAACTTGTTGGGATATGCTGTCTTTTGCTGTCTTTAACCTAAACACTGCTGCATTTTGTATATAAAATCAATCCGAAGGGATTAGTTTATTAATGTAGGCTTTGTTATCAATTATTAGCTTTATTAGTTTGAGATATCCTTTGTCTTTTTGACTTTAAAAACTGTTGCATTTGTGCTCTGTATAAATTGCTCGTCTCTTGATATCTGTTTAATTGTGTAATATCCAAATTGTAGAACCATCTGGACCTCCAACAAACATCAAGGTTGTGGCCACTGGCTCTCAGACTTTGAGAGTATCCTGGGAGGTATGTGTGGTTTTAGATGCTATTGTGTTACATGATCTAATATGTGGTCTGTTTGGTAGCATATTGGGTCTACAATCCAATGATTGCAGGTTCAAACCTGCTGAGTGGACTCTGTGTGACCACTCTCTCTGACCCTCGACCCACAGCCCTCTGGCCAATAACCGCAAAATTCATAGTTCACATAGGCCAATCGTACTTTATTATTACATTATTGAGTGAATAATGGGAAGTTTTTGTCAGTGCATTTACTGATTTTGGAGCTTTGATATTGCTGGGCTTCCCTTCTCAAAATATGCCCAGGTCCCGGGGGCCACCTATGGTCAATGTCTTTGACCCTCAACATGTTCATCATGCACACTTGTTTCTAGCCTCCGAAGCAGATTTACTTACCTATATACATAGTGAGTGCAATAAATAAATAAATAAATTTTATCTGCTGTTCTTCAGTCAAACCTCCAGTTCGATCTAGTTTGATCCAATCGAACTTTATCTGATCTTATCTGGTTTATCACCTGGTCAGCCAAATTCAGCTTGACGTGATCAAATCTAATCTAACCTAACATGATCACCTTTTCAAGAAATCCCACCCTAATCAGTCTTCCCATTTCTCTCAGCTTAAACACAACCCACCCTAGCCTCCTATCCCCTCCTCTCTCTGGTCTCCTGGCAACCGGACTTGCTTCTTGAAATGGCATCTTTGGACAACCCCACGGACTTGACGCAGTACTCATGAATAAGTTGGTGCCCTGTGCTTAGCTTTTAAATAGTACCTTAGAAGTTTCGAGTTTATGATTATGATTACAATCTAGGGTCATATATCCAATATCATGCCCTTCTAGAGGGTCATGTAAAAGACTTGTCATCTTAAATAAAACAATGAATGGTGTTAATATTAACTAAACATTTAATTTCTCCTATCCAGTAGCTGGATTGAATGTTCATTTAGAGTCTAGTTAATTTTGTCAATGATTGAGAGTTTGTAAAATTCTTTAGCCTCCACTGGAAGGGTTAAGAAATGGAAGAATTTTGGGGTATTACATCGGATTCAAAAAAAACGTTACAAAGGCTCCTTACATCTACCTCACAAAGACATCGGAAGATACTTCTTGTACATTGGAAAATCTGGAAAAGTTCCAGCACTATGCCATTCACATTCAGTCATTCACTGTAAAAGGACCTGGACCCAAATCTGATGATGTTGTTGTGCTAACACTTGAAGATGGTAAGTCGTTGATGGCTCTCCTCTGTAAAGTGTCTGAATCTAATCTAATCTTGATGTTTAGATCATTTGCCCATGTTTATACAATGTTTGGATGTATGTATAATAATAATAATAATAATAATAATAATAATAATTAGCAACTTCTAATGCGCCAGTGTCTAATGCACAAAGCATCAACCGATGGCACACCAAAACCAAGCCACAATCAGTCGATATCCAGAAGGTCAGTTCGCACGACAGAGGCACCCTATGGTGGATAAGCAATTTGAAACAGGTAAGTTTTAAGTTGAGAACGAAATGACAGGAGCGACTGAGCGAATGATCTAGGCATTTATTTAGCTCCTTACAATTCCTATTGAAGTGCGCATTAGTCTAGTAGTTAGCATGCTGGACTGTCAATCAAAAATCGTGGTTCAGATTTCCACCAAGGCTGAAATTTGAGATTTCGGCTCCACCTGCAGCCGTAGCTAACTCGGCTCTAATGTGTACACTGACCGTACACTCTCAGTAAGAAGATCAAGTAGTGAATGAGACGACTGGCTACCTGCCCTAATTTGCCGAGGCTAAGAAAAGTGAAGTCACTCAAACATTTATACCCATGGCTGCCCCTTGAGCCACTACTCTTCTTCTGTTGCTGCTATGGATCCTTTGAAAAATAGAACAAAGATCTAAGAACCTATAAATGACGCGATCAGTCTTGAAGCATAAAGTTTGTTCACACAGCACAATTATCTGAGCGCAATGTGTGAGTGATTGCAACTTTGCTTGAAAGCAGTTATTATCGATTTTTATGACTTCTTAAATGGCAAGTTTATTAGTTAATTACTGAAGGAGGTAGTGTATATATGCAAGGACATGTAGATGCAAGCCCATGTCTTCCTTTCTGCTCTTCTCTTTGTCTCTGTGTGTACATGTTCATGTCTCTGTGTACATAACCCTACTGAATACGATAATTGTATAACTGTAGTGAGAATTTAAAAAGTTATGCTTTGCACCTGCTCCATTGATATATTTGCATTTGTAGTATGACATGAAAAACGTGTGCTTTATTGCGTTAGAAAGCAATTCTCAGATTTCTTGTTGTTCATAACATATGTCATTGCTGCTTAGTCAAAGATTTGAATATTGAATAACGCTTTCAAAGCACACAGCATTCAAGTGATTTGCTCCATTTTAGCAAAAGCAGTGAAGAAATTTCAGTTTTCTGCTTTTAGATGGCACATGTTTTTAAAATTTGGCTCTTTTATGCCTTTAGCAAAAGGGGTTCTGTTGGTTAGAACAAACTTCTCAACCTTGCATCAATGTATATCAGCCCATAATTTCAGCCCAAATCACTCAGCCACACTGCTTGAACCCCGTTCAGAAATCCTGGCTATGACTACATTATAATTTACATCTTATAGTGCAATAGTAGTATAATATGTAAAATGTAATAGTAAACTTTTAACTATTAACAAATGCTCAGATGCCGCACAGACACCATACAAATTTGCCCTTTCAAATACCTGTCATATATATAATTCAGTTCTTCAGTAAGTTTTTCAAAACAAGCTTCAAATTATTTCTGGTTTTGTCTAATGAGCCTAAGTAAGTGGAACACAAATTAGCAATGAGAAACTTACTAACTTGCTTATTTGATTATGCCAGAAAATTGAGGTTAACTTAAAAAAATAACCTTCCCAACAGTAGCATCATGTGTAGGACATATGAAGTCCGTATGACAATATTTCCTTCTGGGCTTCATATATCCTACACATGATGTTGCTGTTGGGGTTAGAACGTTATTAAAAATTTGTTTTGAGTAAATTTATTTTGACTTGGTGGAAAATATTTCTGGATTCTACTGTGATAGTTCCGAGCCAACCGCCAGGTAGTGTTCAGGCAGTTGCCAGCAGCTCACAGGATCTCGTGGTATCGTGGTTGCCACCTCCACTCTACACACTGAATGGAATCCTTCAGGGATATCGGGTCATCTGCAAACTGGTTCTTGATGATGAAGGTCAGCCAAAGTTCCTGTTTCAGTCATAAAAACACACTGTTGTAAATGTTTAGTCAATGATTCTGCTCTCATGCAATATTGCTGTCTCTCATGCAGTGTAGTCACGTTTACAGGTGTACTGTACCGTGTATGTGATTCTCATGCCAACATGTGACACTGAGTGCTTAATTATTGTCACGCAGACAGTGACAATAGCAGTCAGTGAAAGAGATTCAGTTTCAGTGTAAGAGCCATTGAACAGGCTAAAGAACAATTTGTTCATTAGTGGTTGACAGGCTTCTTACAGTTTGGTTAATTGCTGGCCCATTATCAATTTTTTGCCAAGATTTTTTTGGTTTACTTGTTATGATTTATTTATCTTTTGCTTCCAAAGTTAAGACTATCAACCAGACTTTTGCTACACGATCAGTTGAACTGGTGAACATTATAAAATGCTGCTCACTTAATAATTTGTAAGAGTTAAATTTAGAAAGTAAGTCTAGAACTGTCTGATGAACTTGGTGCATCTTGCAATTGTTGGTCGGCTCAGGCGGTAAATCTGGTGAAGATTGTTTAGGCACTTATTGTCATTCTTATGTCTCAACTTGTTCAACATAACATCAGGGAACAGATTTGTAGGCATTTTCTGTGGTGTCTCTACAAATTTATGTGTAATTGGATGTTTCTAAAGCACCTTTTGAAACTTCTTAAAGGTTCTAAATCATAGCTAGCTAACAGATCTAAGAGGTGTTCGACTATGATATGCTCCAATGTTCTTGAGCCCTTTCTGTTGTAAAGTTTGGATTTTCAGTGGGGTGTAATGTAAATGTAATGTAAATTGCCAAAATTTCTCAGCATCACAGAAAATGTGCATCAGGAAGACCAGCTAATTCACCGATGCTTAGTCAAAATGTGTTTGCAACAGCCAGGCTGCAGTTGAAGATCATTCCAGAAAGACAATAGCTGACGTATGATGTTTTGGTGTTTGCAGATGAATCTGATGGCTTGTTAATAACAACTGGTCAACTGTCAACAGTGGTTCATGGTTTACAGAAATTCTCAAACTACAGTGTGCAAGTGTTGGCATACACGCATGTCGGTGATGGCATCAGAAGTAGTCCAATCTATGTCATGACACAGCAAGATGGCAAGTAACATGGCTTAAGCTAACATGAATAAATGGGTTAACCCTTGGGCTATATTCAGTGTGAAGTGTTGGTTTGATTTGGCTCTGTTTTGTGAAATCTGTGATTAGTTTTTCTGTAGGAGGATCCATTCAAAATCTCACCAGTGTGATGCAATGTTATCATCTTTGAGAGATGCATAAAGGTGCTATATAAATGTTCAGGTACAGCAAGTATGGAAGCTGTATTGTAGCCTAGGTTCTATCGTGTTAATCTGATCAGTTTTTAGGATTTTAATTTATTTTATCGCTTACATGTATTATGTAAAGTTATATTTTATCAGTTCCAGATATTCCTGCTGACATCAGAGCTTTAGCAACAGGTGTTGGTAGTGTATTAGTGGTTTGGCTTCCTCCTTTACACCCAAATGGCATAATCATCAAATACATCCTGGGCATGAGAGACTTGTCCAGTGGCCAGGTAATCCACACTGCATGCCCCAAATTATTCTATGAACATCGCCATCTTATTTGGAACTTTTAAACCCTAAACATGGGTATTTTATACATGGTTGTGATCTGGAAATTAATGTACAGCATTTTACAACTCCTCAAAAAGTGCTGCATCTTTTGCATTCCGAAAAATTGAATGAATCACGTGTAACTTAAGATAAGCTAAAAGTCTCCACCTATGTCAAGCAGAAGAATTGAGCTGACCAAAAGAAGGTAAGATCTGCTCGAATTGATGTCCCAGTTGTGGTATGAGCAGTCTCAAAGTGTATCATCGTCATGTCAGGAACATAGATAGATAATCACACATCAAAGACCAGTTTACTACTCCTGTTGGAACTTCTTTGTCATTAAATATTAGCCAACTACATGTAGTTGGACTCCTTTGAGATGTTTACGGTATAGGGGCCTTGACTAAGTCCTTAATGCACAGTTTCTTGGTGTGTAGGGGCCTTGACTAAGTCCTTAATGTACAGTTTCTTGGTGTGTAGGGGCCTTGATTAAGTCCTTAATGCACAGTTTCTTGGTGTGTAGGGGCCTTGACTAAGTCCTTAATGCACAGTTTCTTGGTGTGTAGGGGCCTTGACTAAGTCCTTAATGCACAGTTTCTTGGTGTGTAGGGGCCTTGACTAAGTCCTTAATGCACAGTTTCTTGGTGTATAGGGGCCTTAGATTAAGTCCTTAATGCACAGTTTCTTGGTGTGTAAGGGCCTTGACTAAGTCCTTAATGTACAGTTTCTTATTACCACCAGCTGATGCTTGTGATGAGATACTGGTGCAGTGTAAGTATAAGAAATAAACTCCTCATCATACTTGTCACTTAATACTTAAAATACTGCTTTAAAAATCCTATCCCAAGTCTTCTTCATGTTTTCGTCATTGGTGCAGTTGCAGTCGCCTTCAATCGCCCGAACTTTGAATCAAGTTTGCCATCTTTTAAACCTTCTTTCTGACTTAATCCAGATTTCTAACACAAAGCTGATACTGCTATCATAAAAAATGCTAATAATTCTGGATGTTTTTTCTTTTCTAGTCTGACATTTTGTTGGTTGAGATACCATCTGGGAAAACGAGTCATATGTTGGAAAATCTCAGCGTTAACCATAAGTTCGGCTTCCAGGTTAAGGCAGGAACTGTGATGGGAGATGGCCCATGGACCAGGGAGGTCACGGTGTCAACTGTTGAGCAAGGTGATAACTACTGTACAGTTGTGCATAGTTTAAGTGACAACTATTAATAAGAATAATAAGACGATTTATAGAGAACCGAAGTACTGCAAGGGTGCTACGCATATAGAGTTATTCGCTGACTTCAGCCACATGGATTGCAAGTGTCGGCATATGCACTGTGATTACTAGATGATGAAACGGTGGTGGTGATGGTTATGATGATATTGATGATTATGACATTTTTAAAAATAATTAAAATAATTATTAACCATTAATTAATGCAAAATTAAATTTAAAAATCAAACAGTTATTTCATTAATAATTAACATATTAAATTTTAATTTCAGTGAGTGCCCAGATTGCCAGTTTTTCTGGGATTGTTTATGCTTTTGTGAGAGATGATGTCATATTGCCATGTCGTGCAGTTGGCACTCCTCAGCCAAAAATAACTTGGAGGAACAGGTAATACTTCTTCATCAATCGGAATTCCAGAGCAGAAGTTATCTCGATTGGTTGTTTTATTCAATTTGACCTAATTTTTGTGAGCTGTTAATTAATAATTATTTTCGGAAGTTTAGCTTAAAGCTGTACGTTTGTAAATAAAAGTTTTTATCAAGAAATCATTGTTAGAAGATGATTTGTGAAAGCAAAATTTACTTTAAACGTCATGACCTTGGAGTACATTATAATAAATTATTGACAATTAAAAATTCACTTTTTTTCTTAGAAACCACACAACGTTACTCAACAGTTCCAAGTTCCAGATTCTTTTCAATGGTTCTCTGTTGATCTTTCAAGTTGAGGACAACGATACTGGTGACTACATTTGTAGAGCAGAGAATGACTACGGAGTGGATGAAATTATGTTCTCTATCCTTGTCCGAGGTGAGCTTTCCTCTTTCTTATTCTGATTTAACATGCTTTTGATTTAATATATAGCTTTCACTGTAATTAATATGTTTAGAACCATACAGTTTACTTAGGCTTATTCCAAGTACAAAGGTAACCATCTCTTATGATTATTTATGATTTATGAAATTATATGTGGGGGTCATGCTTACGAGAATGTTGAACTCTCAGGTTAAAAGTATTTTTCATGCTACTGATGTACAAATGCGTGTCATTGTATTGTATTTTATCACTAGCTTAGCTGTTTGTGTTACATTACAGTATATGTATATATTCTGTAGCTGTCTTCATCTGGGTCTTACCTTTATCTTTTTATTATTTGTGCATTTATTAAGCATCGCTATCTAATGACAAAACTTCAGTTGATGCATGAAGGTCCCTACTCACTAACATCTCACGGAAGGCTCGAGTGTGCTCAGTGAGCTCACTCTGCATTGCAGTGCAAGAGCTCAACCACTGACCATCTAGGGCAGAACTTATCTCTGTCGTTATCTTACCTTTGTCTTATCTCTTTTGTATTCTATTTTGGTCTTATCTCTTTTCACGATTTGGTCATCAGCTTGCAAATTATATTTTGATGCTATTCTGTTGTGCTCCAGTGGACAAATATTTGGGTAAGTTAGCTGTTGCATTCTGTCGGAAGGTTACTGGTATTTATGGCTATTTGCTGTAAATATGTTACACTGGTAAAGTTTCTTATTAAGCTACTCCCCCTAATTTGTTTTGGTTTTCATTTTTGTTTTACTCTTTCCTCAGTATTCTTCCTTGGAAGCCAGTTGGACAGTTAGTTCTAAGGCTGTATATATATATATATATATATATATATATATATATATATATATATATATATATATATATATATATATATATATATATATACACGCATATATATAATGTTGTGATATCAACATTTATGCAACACCTTTTCAAAACTGTATCTTATCCACTTCGTAATCGTAATTCTGAGATTTCTACAGCGCTCGACGAAAGCCGTGCCGCAGGACCAGCTTATTCACAGGCATTCAGTCAAAACAAAATCGATAGGCGAAAGAGTTCGGTTCCAGGTCAAGATCCAAAAGTCAGACGGAGAGACAGCGTGGCAGCTACGGGGGGGGTGGTGTTTGGAGTTGGAGAGGAGAGAGAGATAAGAGGAAGTTTCAGGGTGCAATCTGTGAAAGAGCAATGTTTTGAGTTTTGAGTGAAAGGCCAAAGCAGAAATTGCACTTGTTTTGGGTGCTGTTATGGGGCCACTATGTTAGGAGGTTTTTAGCCTCCTTTTTTGCAAAAGTATAAGAAAATGACTTTTCTACTGGTCTGCTGATTCTCAGATGTTATTTTTTGCTTGTTCCCAATTTATAATTTATTTTTTGTAACATTTAACACCAACATTTTAGCTCAGTATTGAATGTAATGCAAATTTCTATTAAGCAGCTTTCGTATTTTTTCAACTTCTGACTGACTTGATTTACATTGCAAATAGCTTAGAATTGAATAGTGTTGTTGTTATTTGAGGAGGACTAGAATGAGTTTTTCTAATGATTTTGCCAAGCACCACACTGATTGCATTCTCTACAATTTGATTTAGTTTCTGTTAGCAGTTCCATGTTTCTGTCTACTAAAATAACTGCTTGTTGAGCTCATAGTTATGTGAAAAACTGTATTTGGGTAAAACTAGAAAAATTGCCTAGTGTTAAGGGTGTTGGGCAATGACAGTTCAGGCCTTAACCTCTAGATCTGGGGCGTATAAATGAGCAAGTTGTGTAAACATGAAACATCGTTATTGATCCATTGCGATCAAATTGACTACGACATGTTTGTCTAGTGGTTGTAAAGGTTGTCTGAAGGTTTCTAGCCGTAGCTGTAAATAGGGCAAAATGATTAACTTGACTTTGCTTTCTGGGTGTCATAGATATGTTTAAAGAATGTATGATTCCTTAAGATTACTAGGACCATGTTTTTCATGTTAGACTTTCCATACTTGAGATGATTTACATGATTCTTACCTTTGTTTCACAGCCCATCCCCAACAACCAATCCTGAGCATCGCCATGACAACTTCAAAAAGCATTCAGGTCAAATGGCATATAGGGAGCAATAGTGGAAGCAGAATTCTGGGATTCCATCTTCACTATCGACATGATGACACGAACTGGACAAGAGTTGAACTTGGACCTACGAACAGAACATATTTGGCTGATGGTCTCCAATGTGGTTCGCAACATTCCTTCTACGTCATTCCATTCAATCAGAATAGGGAGGGATTACCAAGTCAGATAGCGACAGCAACAACAAATGGATCAGGTGAATTGAATTTCAGACTTTTTCATCGGTAAAAAGATCTAAGCAGTTCTTTTAAAATAGAAGCACATGACTAATTTGACCTGAGGTCATGAACTTGACAGCCACGTTTTTGTCAGGCCGATATTGGGCCTCATACCTGGTCACCAGTTGTTACAATGTGGACCAGCTATGGGCCAGGACTGTCTGGAAGTTATAAATAAGCATTGCAAATCTTCCGAGTCCAAATAGCTGAAGCAAAATGAACAACACTCTGCTAACATTCTAAGACTACAGATTTTATTAGATGACCTTTTGTCTTTTAAGCTTAATGTTTTAGTTCATTTGGTACATTATGCTTTTTCTGAATATTGAGTGAATTACAACTTGCAGCTCCCATCTTGCCAGCCCAGAGTCTGATACTTGCCCATGTGAATGCTACATTTGCGGTGTTATCCCTTGATACATGGCAGACGGGGGGATGTCCTCTCGAATCATTCAGCGTTGAGTACCAAGTAATGGGAGACTATGACATTTGGAACACCATCGAGAAGAACATCCCGCCAAATGTTGTGAGTTGTAAATTAACTGTAACTTTGAAAAAAGCAATTTATGTTGAGAAGTATTTACGTGCATCTGTTTGCATATTCTTATAAAATAAATGTAGAGGCCTGCTGAAAAATTGCCAGAAGGATGTTCCATGCATGTAGGCCAGTTATCCAATTTCAGTCTTAATTGCTGGCAGGAAAACACTGGCAGACTTTGATGATCACAGCTGCAGTCAATTATAGTCATCAGATAGGGACTTGATGTGGTCTGTGAGATTACATGGTGCGCAGTTATGCAAGACTCTTGTATACGAAAAGGCAAACATCCCTTCTTCTTATCTCTCTCTGCTCCAATACCAAATACCATCAACCTTAGCTGCCATGCTGTCTATCTTGGATCTTGATCTGGAACCGAACCCTTTTTGTCTATCGATTTTGTTTTGACTGAGCGCCTGTGAATAAGCTGGTCCCCGTGACGTGGCTTTCGTTGAGCGCTGTAGAAATCTCAGAATTACGATTACAGTTGATTACACACTTGTCGATCCTGAGCCATTGAAGCTGGTCGTGTAGCATGGGTGTGATGTGGTCAAACTGTTAATCAAATGGCCGGACGAGCAGTGGTGTTGATGACCGCCCGAAAATAAATGTCACTGCACTGTGGTAGGCCAGCAAAGGCGACATTGCACTAATCAGTTCGGCTCAGGGTCAAACTTTGCACGAGTTGGCGGGTTACGTCTTTAGTGAGACACTGTGAGACAAACCTCAGCTGTTTCAAGATTGCAAAGCAGGTCCTCAAAAGTCCTTTAATGTGTGACCGTCATTAACAAATATATGTCAAGGAAAGGTCTTTCACTCAACCAAAGGTCAAATGGCACAAAAAGCTTAAAATAATATTTTGTAAATGTTATAATTTTTATAGGTCAGAATTTTAATTGTGTTTCAGAGCAGCTACGCAGTTCCTCTGCAGCCATCAACCTGGTACTTGGTAAAAGTTTCAGCGTTTAACAGTGCAGGGGTAACAGAGTGCATTCTGAAGTTTTCCACAAAGCCTTACTCAGATGGTGCGATGCAGCCAGTTCAGCTTGTGCGCAAATTCACGACCCTTCCTCTGTACCACAGCATGTATCTCCTTGTGCCTCTGACTGCAGCTGTTGTTTCTCTCACCATCATCATCCTTGCCATTGCACTTTTCTGTTGCCAACGTCAAAAGTCAGTGGTTCACCGGTCGGAGAAGTTGTGCACAGATCTGAAGGCAGAAATGGCACCTCTAAAAAACTGCCAGAATGAAAGTCCGCTTGAAACCCAGATTTACGTCCCCATCCCAGGACGGGTGCGTAAATTTGGCCGAACTCAGGGTCAGGGGACTGGAAAAGAATCAAACGGCTGCTGCAAAGAAAGAGTCACCGGTGACAATGTGCGGGACGAAGAGATTTATACTTTACACGCCATCAACTTTCATGAAAGCGGTGTCCGTGGCAAAAGTGTATCATCTTTGGATTTGGATTTGCACAGTGGTATGTTACAAGAATAAATCATCCTGACTTTTGAGTAAGACATGTAGTTGTTCTGTGTCAGATTATGATATCACAAAAATCGAACGACGTCAAGGTAAGTCATGGAAAAGTATTCATGTGAAAATGTACCCCTTTAACAATCTACCTCAAAGGTGTAGTATTAGTCTGGACAGTGATCAACTAACCGGAATAGACTTTCATCATAGTTTACATGGCCTAACAATGAATTTTCAGTTTTAGGTGATGTGTCAGGATTCAGACTTTAAAAATAAAGGTGATGCTTTTTCAATCAACATTAGTATGAAATGACTGCCCTGAGATGTGCTTCTGCAGAAAAGGCTGATAAATGATAAATTCCAGATCACATTTTTCCAGAGTGGTTTTCACTGTATCCATGGTTTTCCAAGCTGGATTTTGAAGACATTGATTCCATGTTCTAGATTGCATGATGGTATCGTTTAGCAGTGATCTCTGATTTATTTCTGGTGTGTTTTGCAGTGATAATATGTAAGTTTTAAGATGAGATTAAATATGTTTTAAGGTTGAAATTCATCATAGGTCACTAGAAATTTTCCATGTTGCTTATTCACAGAAAATAATGATAAACGTGATGAAAACATTAACCGTTGTGCAACGTTTCCTCTGAAGAAAAGTTTACAAGAGCCCACAAGATTGAATTCTGGAAAATTGAAGGTCAGGTTTATTTCACTTGCTGATCACTAACGTGTATCCCTTTATTCGGTTATTTAATTAATATTTTAATTACCTACTTCGATTATTTGATCAATCATTAAGCAGTTGCAAATTTATGATAACCAGTGGCATAATTATGGGCCCGTGTTTGCATGAATAGTGCAGGGCCCTACTGTAAAATAAAGGACCCATTATTTAATCGTTGTGGGGTGTAGTTGATAGGGCCCATTTGAGAAACCTTGCAAAATTACCTGAAGTTTAAGTTGCATTACTGATGTATAAAATATATTGTGATGTAGAAATCAATTTGTTATTATCTATTGCCACTTGTTCAATCATTCAGCTCTGAAAATATTTTTTGTAGTTTTTTTTATCTTGCATAAAATGAAAGCCCTCTATGCAAACGTAGGATACTAATTAACTCAGAATCATAATAACAAGCACTCTTGGTTGTTGTGCTCTCCAGCTGTCTCATAAAGTTCCATCTCCTGATGTTGAGCAGATGGTCATCAGTGACAATTCGACAACTAAACAGAGTAATCATCAAAACTACGAAAATGCAACCAAGTTTTGTGAAAATACTGAGAAAACTGACATCTTTGGTAACTATTGTTATTATTAATTATATATTACTATTATATTGAAAGGCAGTTGCAATATTCTTATTATTACTTCAATGATTGTTTTCAAGTCCAAAAGATTATTGCCCAAGAGCAAGATGAAAAAACTTATACTGAAGGAACTTGTTTGATCTGCAGTAGTTAGTTTTTGTTTCCAAAATTTTACTTATCAGCTCCTGAATAAGTTTACTGCATTGTTTCGTTGCATTTGTTGATCAGGTGAAGATTACAGAAGCTGTTGTCTTGAAGACGACTATTTGAGCCCTGTTTCTCTTCCTCCCTGCTCTGAGATTAAGTCCGAATTCATGAAGGACAGAAGACATGGCTTAAACAGCGTATCACAGTGAGAAAGGTGAACACATGAATAAAGGAGTAAGTTTAGAGCTATATGTTACTACTATAAACTCATAAATAAAATGAAATCAATAAACCTGTAAGTTAAACTATATGGCTTTTTAACCAATCAACTAAATATGGTATGTCATGTCCCATGTGACAGATCTGTAATGTAACTGTAATTGTAAATTTTGCAATTCTTCATTTTTCTGCATTTTTTCAGCACCCAATGAAAACTCTGCTATTGTGCTGTGACCAATAAAGAATTTGGCATTTTTTTCAGCCAATAACAACGAAATAACATATTTTCAGCATCTAAATTAGCAACAGCACAGGCATTCGATCACAGAACAAAAACATAGAAGTTGTTTCAAAAAGATATGGTGTTTTTGTTGAAGAGAATTTCTAGAGGATATAGCAAAAAGAGATGAAAAAAGGAAGTACAAAAGGTCTTTTGTGGTGTTTATGATGAAAGCTCAAGCAACTAAAAGCTTTAAATGGATCAAACATAAAGTCACTCGAAAGTGAGATGAAAATCAAAAGCCTTGCTGGTAGCAGTGCCTATATGCTAACACTGTGTAACATCAGTCATTGCAATAACCAAGGTCTAAGGCAGTTGAGCAGGTGACAGAAATGCCTACCTTAAACAAGTGGACAGATTTATCGAGTCTGAAAGTTGTCAGAATGCAGCTGAAGTTAACTAGTCAGTAAATGATGACAAGAGAAAAGTGTTCATCACAGCGTTAAATTGGCCAAGAGACAATGTCATAATCAATTGCTAAAAAGCACCTCTGTGAACATTCTAGTCGACTTTGTTTATCATCAGAAGTATAAAGTTGTTAATGCAGTGGAACTGGATTGGAATTACTAAATGTAGCAGTGTTTTTATTCAATCAAACAATCAACCAATGATTTGATTTCCGTAAGATTTATGTACAGATTTCGTGAGCAGTTTTGTAGGTAAAGCTTAACTGAATAATTTAATTGACAAAAGAATCAAAAGCTGAGACTGTTGTATTTTGTATATACCCATACGTTTAAAGATGACCAAGCAATAGCGTGACTAATGTACTGTATGACTGTACTGTGAATGCATTGTTACTCTTATTCTCCCTGTCCCTCTCTCTCTCACCCGAGCGTAGCTTTGTCCATGACGTGGGGCCACATTGTCGTGTCCTCGAGTACTTCTACTGTGTGGTGCACTTTAAAAGGTTGGAAACTTTCTGAAGTGGCTTCTGCCCTGGCAGGAAATTGAATTCAAAACTTCTGCTGGGGTATCTGGGGTATCTGTTGCCTTAACCAGTTGTGGAATTAGTTTATGCAACACGGTTGATTAGCATCAAGGTCTTAGTAACTGTGCTGACCTGCTCCACTGAGTATTTTGAGTGTCTGATGGTACGTACCTTGTAAAGGTGAGTTCAGGTAAGGCATGTTAATTAATGATTTATTACATGTCCCTGTAGTTAGTCTTAATGATGTTTGGACCTTATAAATATTACGTTTAAAACCAGTTTTATCTAGCGAAGCTTAGCATATGATAATATGTGATTGTGCCCAAATTGCTTTATTCCAATCAAATTTTGCAACTCTGCCCTAGAATATTGTGTTGTTATTTGAATAAACAGTATGGCGTTATAATTTTATCATTAATATTAATCAGATACTTCAGTTAAAACATCCTGGTTTATATTAAGACAAGATGTATAAATAGTAGTTTGAACAAAAAGTCCATGAGACAATTGATGACGCTTCAGTTTTATGTGCCACGTGTTTTTAGGTCGGCAGATGAACAAATAAAAATAAAAAACAAAATTCTACATACACCAGAGTCTTTCTGACATAATCAAGAAATCATATAAAACTAATTCCTATTAATCAGTTATTCTGTTTCAGGAAATAATGTAATCATAATCCCGAGATTTCTACAATGAAAGCCATGCCACGGGGACCACCTTATTCACAGGCGCTCAGTCAAAATAACATCGATAGGCAAAAGTGTTCGGTTCCAGGTCAAGATCCAAGAGTCAGGCAAAGAGACAGCGTGGCAGCTACGGTGGGTGATGTTTGGGAAAGAGGGATAAGAGGAAGAAGGGGAGTCAGGATACGATCTGTGAAAGAGGAATGTTTTCACTTTTCAGTTTTGAGTGAAAGGCCAGTGCAGAAATTACAACCAGTGGAGCATCGATGAGTTTTTATGATGAGTCAGATAACTGTCACAGTTCTGGGGGAGTTTATTCCAGAGTTGTGGGTCAAGTATGGCTATGGAGCGATTACCAAATTAGGATGAGGTGACGGACGGGCGGAGAAGTGGGAGAAGTGTCAGGATAGCAGAGGAATCAGTAGAGCAGAGCGGTTGGATTGTAAATAACTCATTAGTGAATTAGGGATGGTGAATTAGTACAAACTGGAGTTCTTCAATTAACTGAAACATACCCGGTAAATGAAAGGAAATTATAAACACTGCCATAAAAATCTGACAAAACACTAATGAAAAAACTAGCAAAAAAACAATAAAAACTAACATAATATGTGCCATTATGTAAGCAAAGTCACATCGACAGCTCTAATCCAAGCTGACTTTCATGCAGTACAAATGAGTTTCGATTAAATGACTGATTAAAATAGTGTTAAATTATGACTGTAAAATCACACTGACTGGATGTGATACTAATCTAACGTCAACCAACAGTAACTGGTACAAATTGATTGACTAACTAAAACAGCTCATAAGTTAATATCGCAACACTCATAAAGTCTTTATATCAGACTGTTTGAAAGTTATCACACAAATCTAGCATGACAGTGCAAACTTAAGTTAGCACAAAAATGTTCTATCAAATAAAAAACTGCAGTTTATAGGTGCTAACACTATAAAACATTCTATCACACACTGAACAACTGTCGGTGCAGCCACTGACTGATGCGAACTTTGCATTACATTTCAAAGAATCACAAATAACATGACTGATCAAAACTAGTTCCACAGTTCAGTTCCAAAAAATCTGCAAAATCATACTAATTAAAATTGCAATCATTGATGGCTAGTTTCTCTGGTAAGGATCTTGCGTTTATTCATCATAATTCAAAAAAAAAAACATGTTGCTGTGTACATTTCAACAATGTCACCGAACAAATTAGAATAAATGCTAAATAGCACATCAACAGATAGCATGATCTATGTCTGACATTATTATTACTATCATTAATCAGATACTTATATCGTGCTAATTTACGAATTCACCTGAAAAGCTTGGGTAGATAATCCGATACAATCAGACAATCACTCTGAAATTAACTAAAATTTGAATTAAATTAAACGCATAGCTTTCTGTTATGTAATATTATACCTAAACCCTCCTGCAACTGTTTACGTTTACACAATCATGGATGGCACATTTCTTACTTTGCCTTCATAATACAATAGTACTCTGTATTCTGCTTTGCAGAAATGGTATATTCAGTATGTACTTGTATGTACATATGCATTTTACATACCTCTCAGAAAAGGTAATTAATATAAGTACTTGTATGTACATATGCACTGAGTACAACACATTTTACATACCTCTCAAAAAGGGTAATTAATATGTACTTGTATGTACATATGCACTGAATACAATGCATTTTACGTACCTCCCAAAAAGGTAATCACAGAATACTCAAGTGCCGCTAAAAGTACCATAGCATATTCATTGCATACTTGTCATAATAAAAAAACAACATTCTAAGCTAACGTATTCTGCATTTAATTTTTCAAGAAATTATAAGAACTTCTGTGGCAAACTTAATATGAGCATTACAGAAACTGACGTAAGATATTCCTTGAATCTCATCAAAAGTACATCTTCAGATGGAGCATTTGCAAACATTAGGGAGATCTAAAACATAAAAAGCAAGTAACATAGTGCGCTCTTAGTTCTGCTTCAATTTTTCACTACCCAAAACAGTTTTTGTTGTATAAAACAGAATTCTTGCACCAAGATTTTTTGATACATTCAAAATCAATACAACTTTGCAATCATAAATACCAGCATTGATTATGATGACGGAAAAGAGAAAAGAGATTCAGATCAGGTCATTTGGTTGAAACTGTGGATTCTGTATCAAAGTAATACACAAAGAAACCTTCTGACCAACACGGAACACAAGCAAAATTGTAGACTAAAAAACCTGACCAACTAGAAGAATGCAAACTTTACAGTTCATACATGTGCCACATGTATGAATGTACCAGTACGCATTCATATATATACATATATATATATATCTGTATGTATGTATGAATACACTGTATGTTCATCTGTATGTATGAATACACTTTATATAGTGCCTTTTAGGTACCTTGCAAACTCACTGCAATAAATTAAATGATAGGTTCATCTGAAGTAAACAATTATTTCACATTTGTTATTTTGATACATTTTTGTACTATTATTAAATTTTTAAAATTAATTTTATTGCAGTTATCTCCCACTTTTACT
Organism: Norana najaformis; assembly: GCA_964023275.1. Lineage (NCBI taxonomy): Eukaryota > Metazoa > Annelida > Clitellata > Crassiclitellata > Hormogastridae > Norana > Norana najaformis. Next base: position 30,273,061 of record OZ029921.1, read on the forward strand.
TCATTGTATTTTGGTTCAAATATGGCCACCCATTGGTAAGAGCATATAACTGTTTTTCTTTTGCTTCAAGTTGAGGTCAGGCATTAACTGGTAAGCTTAAGCGTGTGATTCCTCGTTCAGCCAATGGAATATGGCATGTTAACAAATGCTTGCTTAAACCACAAACAACCAGGCTAGGTGCGTAAGCAGAGCACAGCAGTTAACCGAAGTTCTAATACCACCATCATCTTCCTATTATCTAAGGTGATCTTTAATTATAGAAGCCATTTGCTCAATATATGTGCACATGGCAACTCTGAGACAATTAGTTCTGACTAAGCGCTTGTGAATGAGCTTGTCACCATGATTTAGCTTTCTGAGCCCTGGAGAAATCTGGAGATAATGGTTATGCTCTTAAGAGGCGCAATACAAAAGTTCTGTTACAGTTGCTAAGCCCACAGTTCACTCATAGTGTTGTTTTACATTGAACAATCAATCATGTGCTGCTTGCAGTTCTTGATGAAGTATAATAAATGTTTGATGACTTTATCTTGACAGAACAGGAAAGGCATTTGGGAGTAGAGCAAAGAAAGCCTGGAGTCACTTTAAAAACAACTGTTACTTGAACATGTTCATCCTTGCTGCAATCATCACACAATGATTCCTCTTCCAAAATATCAATTTGTAAAGTCCAGCATACTAGTAAATGTACAGGTTTGATTTCTGGCTATTCATAGCTAACGGTTGTTGCAGCCGTTTTCACATAACCTTTGGAACTGAAACTTAATATTGCATTCATAGGAACCAGAAAAACTTTTGCATCATCTTACAAATCTTTAGAGTTCTGTGCACAAACTTTCCATCAGAAATACTGACACAACGTATTTACTTGTGTACACTATTTTACATGAATATTTACAAGTTTTTTTACATCTTTTTATGAAACAAATGAGTAACTAAGTCTGTTTAACAATGGCACAAAGACAATATAGCTGCATACAGAGCAAATGGCAGTTCAGAAACTTTATAAAGTTTACACACTGACCTTCACCTGCACATGGCAAAATTAATGTACGGAGCACAGTTTAATGCTAAGCTCTAAAAAATGAAACTAATGAAGCACAACCACCTTACATTTTATGCAAATATAATTTTTAATATAATTTTTAAAGCGGTTAATAGATTAGAACTGCATTACGTTGTTACCTTTCAGAGCTGTATCAAGTACCAAGTTATAACAGAATTGCATCATAATGAGATCACGAAATTATTATATTAAATTTGGGATCAATAAACAATTATGTATGTCTGCAGGTAAATGTTTTGCTACAGCAAATACTGCTCATTTGCAAGGATCTAATCTAAGTTCATCAGGTAAGATCCCTCACCACTTGTGCCCGTTTAGATGGATACACCAGTTTAGGTCCCCATGTACAAACTGTGCTAGCCCCAGATGCATATCTTCTAAATGTATTCACGATTGTGGATGTGAACTGGGTTCTTTGTGCACAGAGGAAGTAATGCTCTTGCCAAACAAGCAACGTGGGCCCGGACAAGGAGGCCCAACGAGTGTTCACAAAATTAGTATAAAAAAAACAAAGCTTGGGAAGCAAGACAATTTAGTTTTGAACAATTACATCATAGTTTCAAAGTTAAAGATTCTACCGAATGTTTATAAGAAAATCATTGATAAAAACCACACAGCACTTAAGTAAACCCACAATCATGCAAAATACAGTTATCGATTTTCTGGCCCTTTGCAGAAAAAAGATTTGTTCTCCATAAATCAAGTGCCAGCAGTACTCCACTTATTAGAGCAGTATTTCATCGCAATTTAAGATAGAGTTGATTAATTTTATCTAAAAAATAAATCGTTAGTAACAGTTTTTCAAACTGTCACATGTGCTTTCGTGCATGACAGTTTCCAGTATGAATTTCAACACAAAGTAAAAGTCACTTTCTGTCACACCATAAGAGAAACAAGGCCCTGTAATTATTATGTACACAAAATTCAAACTACTGTCAATTTTTCCTAGCAATCCACTAACATTCACTTTTTGAGTATTTTGATATCAGTGAAATTCATTGATTTCCAGTTATTTACATTTGCTCATCCAAATTAGGCTTCGTGAGTCACTGCTCTTGGAGCCGCACACAGATATTCACTCATTTGTTCATTCACTTGCTCATTCATACATTCATTCAGAGTACAGCAGACATCTGCTCAGAAGTGCTCCCAATCCAAACTTAAAAGAAGTCACCGCAATATGCAGCACAAAGAAGATAAAGAAATGCAGTCCCTTTAGCTAGCTCCAAAAGGCAGCCATGAGTAACAAGACATTACAGCAACTTCATTTTTCTCGGCCTCAGCATAAGAGGACGTGGCCAGTCCTCTACCTGGCCGCCTGATCTTCCCACTGACAAATGTACAGTCAGTGTACTCAATTTATAGCATAGTTCACAAGTGGTGCAGAAATTTCGAACCATCTCTCTGTCCTCGTAGTGATTTGAAGCCCCCGGCCTCTCAGTTCACAGCCCTTTAAGGACTGTAGCTCAAAGTGCTAAACATGAGACAGTCTTAGACCTACACAATCCTCACTCAAACAATCAGTTACCGTCACAGCACCAATACATACAAACTACTCAGAGATGCTCCTGTTATACAGGCTTTGCAAGATACAACCGCAGTCAAGGATTTTAAAGGAGGTAGACAAGAAGAGGTATTAACACACATCCTTCACCATCAGTTATTACTATTTCAGAGACTGACTGATGATACATTAACAGTTTTGTAACACTGAAAACAATAATGATAATCTTAAGCCCACTATGTTATAATCTTTACATAAGATCTCTGGGCAGAGGTATCTTTCATTTTGAATCTCAACTGGTGCTGTCCAAAGGGTTTGATTAAGATTACAGTTTTACTTAGAAGTTACCAACAACAACTGCCTGCAAAAATTACAGTATCAAAGTTTCCAGGATTTATTCCAAGGCATGGAATCGTTATCTTCTGGATTTGCTAAAAAAATCCAATAACTATACAAACTCTCAAATGTTCTGCTTAATCATCTCGCAAATGCATCATTTACCACGAGACAGACATAAATACACCAATCAAGGTGTTTCTACAGCCTAAAACCCTGTAACGAATTCCAGGGAGCAGACAGCCTTGTCATGCATTACAACTATCTTTTCTGACACTTGCAACCTATGTCTAAAGTTCGTCATCCATGCATACAAGTCAATCAAATGCATTTATGGCATATCTATAATAATAGTGCATCCGAATCAACGTTGCACTTGAACATGTTCAATCTACTAGGTCAGCTATGCACTGGAATTGACAGTAGGCTGTACGTGTCTACTTTGAATTACCATTTAACAATATGTAAGTTGCCACTTACATGTTGATTTCAACATCGAAACTGACAATGCGCTGAAACAAGTTCAGTTTCTGTGGTGAGTTACATGTTGAAATGGACACTGCAGCGGAACATGTTCGCTTCACGTCGTACGTTACGTGTAAAAATGAACAGCGCACGTTTTTCTGTGGTAATTTACGTGTCAAAATTGACATTGCACTGAAACATGTCCATGTTGCGTGGTAAGTTATGCTGAAGCAGCTTATGGTTCAGAAAAGCCCACATTTTCCGATTATTTTCGGCAGCTTCAAGAACTTCAGATGTTTCTGGAAACAGTTTTGCTAAAATCCTAAAAAACCAGAAATGTCAATTTATTACCAGAGCTTTTGCAAATTAAAAAATATTGGGAGTAAAATGGCATTAAATCATGGAGTTGAAAACAACCAGAAGCAATGAGATAAATCAAATTAAAGCCTACCAAATTTACATGTTGTCCAAACTATCAAGAAATACGCATTCCCTAAATGTACGCGGACAAACGCATCAAACACTCATCTGTGGTAAAGGAAAAAGCTTGGTAATAAAATATAAAAATTGCATATATAAGATTTTATAGCAGCAACTTATAAAAATCTAAACAATCTAGTGGTAATTTAAAAAATTTGAAAAATTTACAAAAAAGAATACACTTTTAGAACATCAGTCCAAACTTTGGTAATAACAATCAAAATATTACTTAGCTTAAGAAAGTAAAATGAATGCTATGACAAGGACAGGAATTGTGTAAAGTTGTGAAACAGGTGAAACTTTTTAATTAGCGTACCTGTAGACCGGAAGGGCAACGGAATCGAGAAATCCAACCTGGAGGTCTGGAATAACCGCTTTGTCTCTATCCATCATCTCCAGTGGATCTCTTCCTATTCCTTTTTCCATGTCCCCTTGTGAGAAGAACTCACAATAAATGAGCTCCTAAAAGTAGTGAAACATAAATGCACAACTTAACTCGTTGATTCCCAAGCGCAGGTGAACCAGCAGTTTCAGATAGCATTTGTGTCCCAAGCACGGGTACACTCACCACTGCATAAAAATGATTAAATACGTACTAGGTATTACTGAAATTGACTGGGTGTTAGTTGCATTATTGATTCCAAATGGACAAAAAGTTGTTGATCTGCATTCTAATCGAACTCGTCCAGGTCGATGTGATATGTGTTCCAATGGACCACATAGGAAGCCAAAAAAGTGTAAAGAAATGACGTACAGCTCTTCAAAGTGCATAAAACGTTTATGTCTAGTGGGTTGCTGGACTGAATTTCAAACCAAGCATCAGTCTCAACAGTAACTACTACATTCATTGTTTTCAGCATCATTCTGTGTGTACAGAATTATTTGTAACTAAAAGCATAACAAAATTACCCGATTTAATGCCATTTTCGTAAAATAATGTTGGGAATCAAAGGGTTCAGGCATTTCAGCTGATGATTTATACAGGGCAGACATTAAATAATGACATTACAACCTATAATGTTACATTTCCCAGAATCAGAATATATAAGATACATTCAGGCATGTGTGAATGCATGGACATATAAAATGAATGTGTATTTATGCAACCAGACACCTGATACAGCACCTTTTGGGTGCCTTACAAAAACACTGCCTACACAGCCTTAGTATAAGCCGCGTAAATTTGATTAAGAACAGAAAGTCCATCATTTAGCAAACAATGCTCAGGTAACTAAAAAAGTCATCACTGGTAAGCTCTCAAACAATGGATGACAATGAAGGCTTAAAACAGTAAGAATGTTGATCAGAAAATCAGAACGCACCGCAATGGCTTTCGAGTTAGCAAAGCTTTTCGTCTGGTCAGACAGATCACAGGCGGTCATTAGTAAGCAGAGAAGCAGCTGCTTATGCTGTCGATTGCTTGGGTCAAATCCATCTGAAACAACAAACGAGTAAATGTCCAACTCAAGAATGTGCTCAATAGGATGGGGTCAAGGATCGAGGTTCAAGGATGAGTTCAATAGGATGGGGTCAAGGATCAAGGTTCAAGGATGAGTTCAATAGGATGGGTTCAAGGCATCAAGGGAAAGGATGAGTTCAATAGGATGGGTTCAACAGGCTACAAATGACAAAGACTATAAGTCTATAGACCAAGACCAATAACCTAAGACCAAATTAAGTGCCTAGACCAAACAACTAAAGATTAAGTCCAACTGCCTAAAGATCAAGACCTACTGCCTAAAGATTAAGTCCAAATCCTAAAGATCAAGACCTACTACCTAAAGATTAAGGCCAACTCTCTAAATAGCAAAACTACAACACGTCAATTCAATTTGCTATTGCTGAGTAATAGGCAGCCATGCGGCATTACCTTCCGCAAGTTTTTCCAAGTCCTTAACTTTGCGTAGATGCTGAGCTAAGTCTGTTGCAAGTATGATGTCTCTCATGTGGTCCAATGCACGAACATAACCCTAGAAAATGTAGAACAAAACTAAGAACCTATTTTTTTCAATTAAAATCTATAATGACTAAGTAAATGCTTGCCATCATGTTGGATGCTGTTCCTTCGTTTAGATAAACAAATGCAAATGACAGACAATTTTTATGCATACTAAACAGTACTTAAACCTTCAAACAGTTATCCTAAATCATACAGTAAAACTTGCACTAACTTTTTCCATCAAAATAACACCATAAAACAGGAAGTAAAACAAGAATTTAAGCAAGAAGTCATAAACTAGTCTATTCTAATTCAATGCAATCTGAAGCGGGTTTGTGTGGAGCCGAGACATTTTCAAATGAAAAATTTATCATTTATCCTATCGACCATCCATCCATCCATGCATCCATCATGTCCTTTGTGGTCAAATGACATGAATTTTCCAGCCAGTCCTGAAATCAATATTCCATTCTACCATCCTACTGCGCATTCCTGTGACCACCCCACTCCTTCTGTCCACAATTGCACAGCTGCAGCATTTCAATCAAAACTACATCCAATCAAGTTTTCCAAAGCAAAAACAGAAATTGTGTTTTTCATTAAATGCAAAATGTGGTCAATAAACCTTTAGATGATGACAGCAAGACTTTCATACACAGCACATGAAAAGAACATAAACATAGATCTTTCGTTAATTCCAAGTATCTGAAGATTTACTCCCATACAGTGGCAAAATATGGAAAAGTTAAAAAATTTTAAAAAAAAGAAAATCTCTGAAAACAAAAGCTGTAAAAATATAAGCAAAAAGCACAACCTCTTTTGACAGATTTTCGAAAATGTTGCAACCCTCTGTATTTAAGATGCACATTGACTGAGCCAAATGATGTCGCTGAAACAGAAATCATTGCTGATCAAACAAACAGTCAATTTGTAATTGTCAGCAAAGATTTATATAGCGCCTCTTCAAGAAAGACACTCATCAGAAGCGCAAACGACCTGAAAACACAAACCTCAATCGAACAAAATGGTTTTCAAGCACAAAATCCTAACGTCAAATGTGGCCAAATCCAAGAATTTCAGTCACTAGGACTGTTAGAAACAGCCATGAAAAGAAGGATATCTTTTTCAGCAACCCAAGTGGCATTGGTACTCAGTTAAAGACCCTAAAACAGTGGATGGCTGAACAGGCACTAGATGGTGTGGGATTTCACTGACAGTCACTCATTTAAGCATAACCTAAATAGATCATCAGCAGCAAATTTAGTCATATTAATTTGCATTTAAAAATTTTTATAATAATTCCAGAAAAACAAATCTCTCTAACTTTATTTTGTTCATTTTACCCTTGGGAAACAGTCCTTAGGGTTGAATAGTAAGTGAGAAGCAAGAACACTGACAGAGAAGGTTCACTAGAACTTACTTCTAGCACTGACCCTTCAGAGCTGTACAGGGCTGCAAGAACAGATCCCTGAAATAGTAAAAACACTAGAACTAATAAAAATCATACAAAATTATTTTTAAAAATTTGACCATGCCTGAGAAAACTCTCATCAAGTCGGACAAAATCAAAACTGGGTTTGACATTGAGCAGGAAACATTGAAAGCCATAGACACAAACTGGCATAGGTGTTATTTATTTATTTATTTAATTTATTAAAGCACTTATAATGTGCACAGTGTCAGTACACCTGAATCTGAGGTGAGGATGTATGTTTACTAGGGGCCAAGATGGAAATCTTGTTTCAGTTTAGAGCAAAGAGAGTCCTGATAAGAGAGTTGTGAACATGAGGAGGTAAAGAGTTCCAGATTGAGGGATCAGCAACTGTGAATGAATGCCAGCCAAAGATAAGATGCATACCAGGAACAACATACTCTTCAGAAGATGCTGATCAAAGACAGGATCGGCCTTTAACAGAGCTACAGAGTGTAACCATTTACGTTAAGTAGAGCGGCACTTACTCATGACAATCTAGACATAAGAATGACCTATCTGCAAGTGAAAGGTCAAAGTTCATCAGAGTAACTTACAGAAGCCACCTGAAAGGAGTTTGTTGTGCCGCGATGATCGATGTCGTGACAGAGACAAGAGACAAACAGAGACAAAGCCTCAACGTCACTACAAAAGACAGCATTGTTCTGTCTACTCTGTGATGTCTCCAGTTTCATAAACGTCATACGTTAATCTCAGTCTCATCTAACATTCAGCATGTCTTCCGGCTTAGCATTTATGCTCTGCCAAAGACTTTGACTTCACTGTAAGGTGAGCTCCTCTCTCTTCCCCTCTCAGGGTTTTGCAGGCGCCTGAAGACTGTACTGTTTAACAGTGATTCTACTTGTTCGGGTCGGGAGCACCTCTGTTGAGCTTACTCTCTAAGAGGTCCTTTAAAAACCTTAAGTTACAATTACAATTATGGAAGCCATCCAATCAGGACAGATTAGATAATCTGTTCAGAATCACAGCTAGATCCAATCCACTTCTTTGGTTCTTTGGCAACAATCAATGTAAAAACCTCAGGAGAAAACATCTTACAGAACTTTAGGCAACTGTGAACACTCTTCCGTTCTAAAATATTGAAACTTTGCCCATTAATACAGCAACCTCTAGAAATAAAAAAATTTCCAAAATATGATAGGAATTAGAAGCAACAAATGGTTCTGCCATAATAATATGCATTATAAATTTATAAACATAAATTGCAAATTAATAATTTTAAATGTTCTGCCACAATTACAGTAATTAAACAACAACCCATGCCTCTGAAGAGACAATACTTTGAGAGATTAACAAGTCCACGAGTTTCAGCCTCATCCAATTTACAGATTTAGTTAAACAGAAAACAACTTTAGCAATTTATGCAAGAATTCAAGACACAGAACAATCAGGACATTTTACACACACTTACTCTAAATAATTGAGCACGCTAGTATTTTTGTAGAGGAGGTAACAGAAATGAACCACCGCAAACGCATGTAACCAGTTGTGATACGGAGGATCACGATATCCCTTACGAACCATCAGCACAAACCTAAAGAAACAATTTTACTGTTACATTACAGCTACTAAACTTGCACTACCAACCACTACAGTCCTCAGAAGTTCAGTCCCTGACTACCAGCAAGACAGTTTGCCTGAAGGACAAACACAAGGTTATCAAACCAAAAAATGAAAATAATTACAGAACATCCAAATACATGTTTAAACATCTCAAAGAACAAACACTACCGACAATAAATCTGGTCAAATAAACAAATCTGGCAAATCTGCTTTATGTTGCAAGAACGTCTAAAACTATCTGCTGCACGATATCAACTTCAGTCTTGTATACCAAAAGCCACTACAAAAATGCCCAGATATACATATACTCAAAAATGTAAAGGTCCCATATGCCATAGTGGAATGCAGAGGAGACATTCACCTCCTGCTCTCAGGCCCTTCACGTGGCAATAGAGGAACCCTAGGCCCTGGATGTGCAGCCGGTGCACTGTAGATTAGCTATACACTTTCCAGCTTATGCCAGTACCTAATTCTACTGTTTGGTGACAGGCATGTTTCTGCAAACAACTTGCCCAGGGTCGTTAGACAGTAGGTTGTTACTCAATAGGCTCAAACTCACAACCGTGAGGTAACAGACCAAACAAGTGTGCTACCAACAGATCACCACGTTACACCAAAACATACACATACGTAGGTATATACGACTGTCTGTGTATCACACCAATGCTTCTGTGAACAGTATCCATGCTCAATTTAATATCAGTGGCAACTCCTATTTATATATCGAATGCATTAAATATTTAAAATAAATTTTAATTGCCAAAAGATCCATGCGACAAATGCTGACCTTGCGAGAGAGTCCTGGCGTATTCGGTGTCTAGAGATAAAACCCAAGTCCTCAAACATGCCAAGAACTACCTAAAGAATATGAAGAAAGACAAATGCAACAAATACATTTTTTGTTTTGTTCTCTGGCCGACAGTTAAATGAATTTAGTCTTCTACGTCCATTATACGGACATGTGAAGGTGCTCATTTCATTAAAGAAGGTCTTCTTTATTTATATGGTGGTGCTTTTTATCATACTTTTCCTGGGCCCTGCATTCGTCAGAAACAAATACCAAAAGTAAAGAATATGTTTCTAGAATTGCAGGCTACTTCCAAAATGCAAATATACATCTTTGTCTAAAGCAACCGTAAGGCCCTGCTCATTTTCAATGAATTGATCAGATGAGATCCTTCACCGTTGCTGCGCGTTTGAATGGGTGCCACGCCATTTAAAGTCCCCATGTACGGACGGTGCTAGTCCGAGATTCATATCTCTGAAGCATACTTTTATACAGTGTTATCAGCTGTACTGCTTGTTGAGGCAATTCATGTGCAAACTGTTCAATAGCTGTGTAACGAATATATTGGCCATATTTAGTTCTGATATCAAAGCATTATTGGAAGATGCAGGCGTGTCAGAAAATTGAAACCACATCAGACAACCACATCAGGCAAGATAATGTCAGGGAAAGAATTAGACAAATTCTTCAGGGAAAATTCTAGAGGAATACCAGTAACCTTAAATCAATCATTTATGAGAATTTTATTTTATTTGTCTTATGCAGAATGCAAGGTTAGTCTTTCTTTGATTACAAAAATCATTCATACATATCACAATATGAGGCAAATGATTAATAATTAATTTTGAGAGGTTGGTGGCATTGATTTCTTTCGTTAGAGGAAATTAGATTCTAGAAGATACATATTTGATGAAAAATGTAACAAATTTTACCCTGCAATTGAAATCACACTATAAATTACCTTTGCGCTGTTTTCATAACCAATTTCTCGGGGCTTGCAGGAGAAAAGCTGAAAATCTTGGAGAAAGAAACTTGGCTGAGGAATAACAGTGGATACAAGAGCTTTAACTTCCTCGGTGGAAACCTTAAATCCCAATATAGCAGTTATTCAACTTACTGAAAGGAAACTAATTCCATAACAAAACAAATGAGGAAAATTCTCAACTGAACAAACAGTGATGATGATGATGATGACGACGACGACGACGATGATGATGTCGACAATGATGATAATTGAAGATGACAACTGTTGAAGAAACACGCGAATCAATTCATGAAAACAATTTTCAGATGCTGTGTAACAAAAAAATTAGAAAATTAAGGAATCAATAGTAATTTACAAAGCACATACCTGCATGTGATAAATCATTAACTCATTTGATAATTTGCTTCGATGCTGAGTATCAATAACCTTTTTGTACAAAAGACTCTGCAAACAAAGAACATAAGTGAGAACACAGAGGTGAGAAAACATGTGAGTGAGTATGTATCTCGATATTTACACTGCACTTTTTGAGAACATCTCAAAGGTGCAGAAACGTGGCTATTATTACTATCGTTATGCATTTTTTATGAAAGTTTTAATTACATATCTTACAGATCTAAAACAATGTGATTTTACATAAAACGAAAACGTTTCCTGAGCCACTTTAGTTTAATAATTCGTATTTCAGTGGATAATTGTAACAGAAGGTTGGTATAATGCACATGAAATCAACAGTCACTGCGAAAGAAAGTGGGAGACTGATCTTCAAGGACTCCCAGGGTCACAGAGCTCCCTCAAGAATGCAACACTTGAATAGTGGAAACAAGACCAACGCAGAGTCTAAGCAAAAAACATACAGCTCTTCATAAGGCAAACTGTACTTACATGAACAATGCTTATGCAACAGTAGACTGAGAATGCTTGTGCGATGTGCTCGTCAAAAGCTGAAAACCTTATTCCGTTGATTTTGTTGCACAACTGTGCAACTCCAATCACTTCACCTGGAGAATTAGACAAGTTAGGCAAATTACTACAGGAATATTAGGAAATTAATTATCATAGACAAATTTGGCAAATTATCATAGGCAAATTAGGCACTTTACCAGAGGCACATCAGGTAAAATCAGAGATTTTTACAATGTCCTTAGGTGTTAAGTTTTATTTAATATATGGTATATTATTATATTTACATTTATTCTTACATTATATTAATTACATATTTATTTACATTATGTTACATACATACATTATATGTAGCCCCTTCTGGGCTTCTTAGTAGTTGGATTTGTACATCTTCAAAGTTTTCATAAATTTCATCGTTACCATTATATATATATTTCTGCACTTCTGGAGAAAATTCATAGATTAGCATTATATCTAATCTAATCTAATGACTTATGTAGAGCCATTATTATAATGCCCAGGGCATCAGTCGATGGTCACTTCAAGTCAAAATTGCAGTCAAAATCATAATCCGTTGGCGAAGCCGGGTCGAATTTTGATAGTGTTTCATTTAAATGGCCACGGATTTAATCAGTTATCTAGACATTTAATGCATTGCATATCTCACAAACATGCTGCCTGAGTTGGCCTAAATGAAGTCATGAAGAATAACATTGTTCATTAGTAGGCAAACAGTCCCCAGATAACTAGAAAAGTCACCATTGGCAGGCTCCCGCACCCACACACAGCCCAACCAAATAAAGTATTCCAAATCACACATATTACTATACGTAGCACATATGTATTTAGTTTAATGTATGCATAAACAGTCATGGTTGTTCTCACCTTTTTCATCTTTAATTGGAAAGCACAAAATATTTCTGAAACAGATGAAAAATAACAGACTGGACACTTGTTAATTTGGCAGCAAAGCAGTTTGGTGAAGCCTGTAGCTTTACTTGAACAACTAGAAAATTACCAATGCAAGTATGTATGTATGTATGTAATGTATGCATGTATGTATGTAATGTATATGTGTATGCATCTGGAAATTTACTATAGCATCTTTTAAGTACCTCACAAAAGCACTGCCTGCAGCATCCAAAACGGTGTTAAAGTCGTAAACAGCAAAATGTTACTCAATAATTGAATGACAGTGGTCGGAAAACTAGAAAGGACACCAATGGTGAGCTCCTGCAGACATGCAGAGCCTGACCCGACTGATTCCCATCCAGAGGTGATAGTAGACATGATGTTCACAGTTCCTGGACGACGTAGCATCAAAGAAGAGAAGTAACAAATGATGAAAAGGCTCGCAAAACAAGAAATCCAATGCCAAGCAGACTCTCACAGATGGTGGAAGGTACTGAATCTGAACATCCCTCAGCCACCAGGTTTATGCAGGATTTTCAGTAGCTGGCCAACTGGTCATACAGATTCACCATAGTCAAACGGTCAGCATCAATCAAAGGATTCTCTTGGTCTTTCCAGCTGGAGCTTGGCACTATCCATCGAGGAAACTGAAACCAGTCAGGATAGGCGAGTCCACTGGAGGTGCAATAAGACTTTGATAACAAATATCCAAACCATCCAAAACACTCAAAAATGACACCAAAAGGGAGAACTTAGAAGTGTGAAAGAGAGAAAATTATTGAGAAAAATCCACACGTGACCAACTATTGGACTGCTAAAGAAACATGCAGCCATCTTGGCCACATGCGTTACTATATACGACAGTAACACTTACAAATTTATGCTAGAATATTCCACACTTTTTAACCAGTAGAAATCTACAGTCTAAAAATTTACCTTGTTCTGAAACCAGTTGCATCATCAACTCCGCGATAAAACAATGGATGAGAGTAAGTATCATCAATGTTCAGGAGTTCTCCTGAAAAAAAATTTTTAAAATGACATGACAGGCTGAAGGTCATATGATGAAGTCAACAACTATAACATGATAATGATGACAATGATAACAATGATAAATTATGATTTTATAATAATGACCATAGTGGTATAGCTAAAACAAATGTTATATAAATATTTACTGGTAAATATTTAGGAAATGATACAAGAAAACATGTTGTAATAATTACCCACTGTCAGCTTATCTTTGCCAATAGATCTACAATACTTGAACTTCATCCAGACGCTATCTAACTATAGCAAAATGTCAAAAAAGTCAGCTTGCCTGTAGTTGCAACGTGTCCTGCAATACCCTGGGTAGCAGGTATTCTTACTTCACTTTGAATCTTTGAAATCAGAAAACACAACTATCAGTCATCCTGATAATCAACACGCATTTATATAGCACCAAAGTCATTACCATCACTACCACATATTTCCATCACACTGGCCATTATCATTATCATCTTCATAACCAAATTATAAACCACAGGAGAAGCCAGGTAAATGCAGTAATGTTAACAAATGGTTAATCAAAAACAAATAGACCAGAAACTGCTTATACCATGCTTCATTATACCACGAATCCTGGTATAACACGGTCGGGACATGAATCCGAGAATTAATTCATCTACAGAAAATAAACTCATTACAACATTATAAGGCATTATAAGACTGAGATGGCTCATAACGACAGAGCTATAACAGGTTTTCCACAGTACAACTAGTAGTAAACCTTCTAAGTCAACCAACCTGCTTATTGTTACGGATGTCACCGTCAAAAACTTTTGCAATCAGTTCATTTGCTTCTTTATCAAGAAGAAATACAGAACACCTTTGTCACAAAGAAAGACAACAAAAAACATCTTACATATAAATAAACTTCAGGATTTAACGACTGTCATTAAAATAAATAATACACAAGGTAAAATGGCAGGTAGTTTCACAGTGAAGCCACATTCTAACCTCATAGCCTCTGATCAGGAGTATTAGAGAAAGCAGGAGTGAGGCTAGTGTGAACAAACATGCTGAAAGAGATACTGGACTTTTAATTAAAAAGCATGCTTGAATATAAGTAGGAACTGACATGACTGTTTTGGGTTAGCTACTAAGCCTTTGATCAAGAGTATTAGAGAAAGTAGAAGTGAGGCCAGTGTGAACAAACTTGCTGAAAGACATACTTCTTCTTCTTCCTTCTGGAGGGACTTAATCCCTCCTAGGGGATTGTTTTGATCATACTCTTAGCTGTGGGACGCGGTGGTGTAGTGGTATGGTCGTTGCCTCGTAACCGGAAGGACGCGGGTTTGAATCTGCCTTAAGCCATTGCGTAGCGACCTTGGACAAGTTGCTCACCCGCAATAGTCTGTGAGGAAGGCAACGGGAAACTACTTCACTCATCTCATCTCCGGGTGGCGTAAAGCCAATGGACCTGCCTTCGGGCAGAAAACTCATCATCATCATACTCTTAGCACTGTTAATAAGAAGTACTTTAAAGGCAATTATCTAACCTAACAACTTCTATAAAGCTATCATAACACCTTTACTTTTCGTTGCTAAGAAAGATGACAAAAACTGGCATCTTAAACCTAATCTAGTCCCTAAATTTCAGGAGTGCCATTTAAATAATACACAGCATAACAGTGTAGAATAGTATTAGTATAATCTATGGTTTCAGAACAAGGAAATCATGTGACACAGTGGTCTGTACGGTAGTGTATTTGGCCTGTAATCCAACAATTGCAGATTTGACTCTGCTGAGCAGACTCTGCGTACATACACACTTGTATCGCCCCTCTGATTCAGATTTACTCACCTTCTGGGCATAATAAGTGCAACTAATAAATCAATAAGAAAATGTATAAGGGTTTTCAAACATACAGTGAACAAGCCATTACATACATTCATGTACATACATACATACATACATACATACATACATACATACATACAGACATATACAGACATATAAATACAAGGGACTATCAATTGATGCCTTGGGTATTATGATAACTGCACTATAAAAGTCTTTAGGTTAGACTAGACTAGATATACTACATTTATGGGTTGATGCATTGTTATAAAGGCATTACAGAACAGACAAGATTAACAGTATAATTAATAAATATTAGTATAACCTAAAACTCATGTCACATACCTCTCAGCTTTCGTTAAGTTTCTTGCCTCCTGCATAATCTCACTTAAGAGTTTAGTCAGATCATCTAAAAATTAAATCAGAAGTTTTCAATTTCTTGTGGCTGATTTTTGTTCTCATTGCTTGCAAAAACAAATCACTCGGAACAACATATTGCAAATGTGCATTTGCAAACATGATGCGGTGTCTTAGGTCTGCACTTACTTCCTTACTCTTGTACTACATAATAACTTACCTACAGCAAGGTTAGATCTTCCTGGTTAACTGAGACACAGCAACTGCAATCCAACCACTGGACAATGCATCCTTACAGCTACCTTGGTTGGAGTCATGCTCGACTCAACACTCCCTAAAACCTTGAATTGCTGAAAGTTTTCAAATGAGTCCCTGTTTCATCACCGACTTGCTCTACTCTGGATTCAGCATCACCAGTAACACCGATACATACAGTCTGACCAGACTTGACTCCTGGAGTTCTGTAATTAATGGCCTCTCTGATCGCATAATACTGTGTTTTTGACTCTCTCAATGAGACCATGCCTACCATTTGCTTTTTCCACCGGCTTTCTCTAAACGTTCTTCCTGCACAAACAGCATGTGCAAATCGTTTGCCACCTTAACTATCATCCTTGATTGTAATCTGTAGGTTTGTTAAAGAGCGGTCCGCTCTTCATTCTGCATCTGTTGGAAAGCATGCTGGAAAGCATGTTGTTCGTTGTCATTGGCCAACATTCATTTGTTGCAGTTGGTCCCCCTACCTCTACCTCTACCTCTCTCAGAGTTCGACCGTACGTACGGAACGTACGCTATTTTTTCTGCTGAAATGCGTACCGTACGCGTACGCTATTTTTTGGCTAAATTACTAAATATCATACGCTAATTTTTCTGCATTACGTGTTAGCCTGTTTTATTTCTGTTGATAAAATAATCAAATTATACAAAATAAAACCAAAATAATAATTTACCTCTTCGCTGAAACGGAACTACAAATAAAAACTCTAAAGTGACGTAATAAAGACTAGAAAAAAAAACGACGAGAAAATGACGAGAAAAAAAATGTGACGTCACGAGAAGCAACTAATATTAAAGGCTGCTCATACGTACAGAATACGAACGTACCGTACGGCATACGCTATTATTTTTAGTAAATTACGTACCGTACGCGTACGCTATCTTCTGCCCTAACGTACGGTCGAGCTTTGACCTCTCTCACGTTCGCAGCTGTCTGTCTTACTTAGTCAACCTCTGGCTCTAAACTGAAACTTAATTCTTCACTCTGTTCATGGTTTATGATGTTTAATTCTTCACTCTGTTCATGGTTTATGATGTTTCCTGTTGCTTGGCCTTAAAGGGCATCTCTGAGCCACTCTAAGGGGATATTTTCAAATTTCAGTTGCATCGTATGTTACGTTGTACAAATGCGTTACATCAGAACACTCATTACCAGTTAATCACTAGAATATTAATCAATAGGACACAGGCATGAAAGGCAACAGATCCAGCACCAATGATCAACTAATTAACGGCAGGCAGGTTTATATCACCTTTAAATGCAGGTGAATATTACTCAGGTGCATAATGAAGCCAGTGGTGCTAAGTAGAGGCCTGCCAATACATCTTCATTGACGTGTGACCAAAGACTCGTGGAATAAAAACTGCAATGGGCAGAGCCTAAATAGTGCAGATTAAGTGCCAAAGTGAACTTGCATGTAGAGATTAGATTTCACACCTACTCACCTAAATGAGTAAAGAGATTCCTGGCCACCTGAAGTAAAACCTAAAACCATATAAAACACTTCAGAAACAAATTTTGTCCTCACTGGCAAATTCCTAACAATTGTAATGTAACAAATTAATATGTCTGTAAATTGCTGCTCTTCTATGATCAGAGGTGTTCACACTTCAAATCCATGCATATCTCCATAATCATTTCATAAAACACACCTGGAGTTAAACTGCATGACAACAAAATATAATTATTTTAATCTAATGACTTGCATAGCACCGTCATCCAATGCATAATGCATCAATGTTACTTTCGTAGCGAAACTTCCATGAAGAAGTCCACTCAAATTCAGTAGGTTAGGAAAACCAGAAGGCAGACTATGATGTATCCACACTGTATGAATTTCCATTTATAATATACATGTACATTGAATCATCCGAGAACTTCTACAGTGCTATTGTAATAATGCTCAGGGTATCAATTGACGCCTGCACTGCAGGCAGTCGCAGGATGATCGATATTGGCCGGTAGCCATGCACTGTTTGTTTCTGACAGGCTCTTAAAGGCCTCTAGATAAATGTTCAACTACGGTTCATTCTTTTCAGTGTATACCTGGGTTTGGTTCTTGATTTTTCTTTCATTCTGAACGGCAATCGTGCTGTGTAAGACTGGTGCTGTGTACATGAAACAGTGGCAGACAATCTGCTCGTCGCTTTCTGTGAACCTGGACAGTAAAATAAATTAATTAATAAAATAATAAATAGTATCAGTCAAACACTCATGAAAATGGAATAACCCTTTCAGCAATGAAAGCTTTGAAAACTCTCCACAACAGACACCAAAATGTTCAGAAAGAGAAAACAATTGCATTAACTTAAAGAACTAATCATCATTTTATATAAAGATAAGCTTCAATAACAAAATGTAAATAACTCCAGACAATACTGAAGCAAAATTGTCTCTAGAATAACGAACAGGTGGTCCAAAGACCCTACAGGTGATATAGATGAAGAAGAATATAAACCAACGGTGCTCCATCCGATGAAACATAACACAGTACTTCGCATCAGCAGGCACCAGTAAACTGAAAGACTGAGTTACAATCCTACCATATGCCTCATCCACAGTGATGACAGACCAGCACCAGACACTGGCTGCACTAGCAATCAAGCATCCACCTGCTTCTTCATTTACAGGAGACAGCTTTGTGACCCAAAGCACATTGATCATTTCTCCTCCTTTGAGCATATCAGAGTGAGCTATCATTGATGCCATATCCTCGTTTCCAACAGGCTCAGCAGCTGGTCTAGACAGTATTACTCCACAACACCTCAAAAGACTTAATTTCGGCTGAAGTCGATTTAATCTCAGCCTACACCTGAATGGCTTGACCGATCTTATGTCTCCCCGTCGAGATTAAATAAATTATGTACAGGCCAAATTGATGGCTCTGAAGGAAAACGCTGGAGGAAAAGGCTAATTGAGTTCGGATACACATGGCAGTGCCCACCAGCCAAATGCACGAACGCCCACACTGTGGCCACATTACATGTATTTACACTGTTTGACTCAATCCAAAAGGGATTTGGCGTACCAGCAGACACTGAAGCAGCAGTCCAAACAACCTGCCACTGGACCAACTCACTGCCAATGCATGCCATTCTAGTCTAGCTAGACTTTCCCAATACCTTTGTAGAGACTCTCTCTTGGAATTGGTTGTGCTTCGACACTGGTATTTTCTGCCTTCTTGGCTTCTACTGTGACTAAAAAGGATCCTCCAAGCACAAATACTACCACCAGAATTAGCTGATACCTCAGATGAGCTCCTGAACACCACACTAAATGTATGAGTGGTGTTCACAGGAGTTAAAAAGATAGTCTCAGTAAGAAAGTCACAAAACTGAGGAGATAAGAGTTCCAAACAACAGGCCAGCAGTTGTGAATGAGAGCTGGACAAAGACAAGAACAATATTTCCAGAAGATGTTAACCAAAGACAGGATAGCGACAGAGCTACAGGATATGACCAGGGATAATAGGTAGGATGAACGGCAGGTTAATTAAATAATAAAGTATTTACTTAAAGTAAAGTGAAGCTCCCAAGTCCCATGAAACATAGGGGAGGTGCTCATTTCCTTTCTGTAGATCCTTGTGCAGGCAGTGGATGAATCCCAAGGTCCTGGACACTGGGCCAGTGCATCGCAGGACTTGCTGTTTACTTCCCAGCTTACACCGTACCAAATGATACTGCTTGGTGACAGAGGCACATATGCATAACTTGTCCAGGGTCGTTACAAGGAGTCTAACCCACAACCACATGATCATTGACCAAACGCATTACCGACATACCATCATGTCACACTTGATGATTTGCACATGCAAGGGACGCGGTGGTGTAGGGGTATGGTCTGTGCCTTGTAACTGGAGGGTCGTGGGTTCGAATCTGCTTCAAGCCATTGTGTAGCGACCTTAGACAAGTTGCTCACCCATAATTGTCTGTGAGGAAGGCCACAGGAAACCACCTCACTCATCTCATCCCTAGGTGCCATAAAAACCAATGGACCTGCCTGTGGGCAGAGAATTCATCATCATCATCATCATATACTTGCTCAAGATTTCTACCCATTAACCATAGCAAGAGAGACTAGGAACTACACAATCCAGGTTACAAGAGATCACTCAACCAAGAATACAATCATATAACAAGTCTGTTGAAAAAATGCCCTAAACGTCGATCTCTAGTTTGCTAACCTGTTGCATGAACTTCCACATTTATTGATGAGGCAAGTAACAGCCATGACTTCATTTGATATTCGACAAACAACCGGAATGCAGATGGAGGACGTCACCTCGCATTCAATGTAACGTCGAAGGATGTCCATATGTGCCTGTCAGACGAAAAATCATCATTGTCGTTCCACCTTATTTATGCTAGTACTGTTATCATCAGGATTTTTGTACAAATATTGGTGGTGGTGTTGGCTAGACTTTATTGTTGTCTTATATAGTTGCTGCTGAAAGCGACTTCAGTGAAATGATGGTAAAAGCCTCGATAGATAAGCAAAAAGGCTTCATGGATGTCTACCGCTAACTTGGTGGAAAAGTTATATCACTGTCAACCGCTAAATCTTGAACAAAGCAATAGCCATAAGTGCCATTCTGGTTAATATTAGTATTATATTTATTATTATTGTTTTGTCCCTAAGTAGAAATCATCCAAACAAATAATAAAAATTTGAATTTACAGGCAATAAATGCTTTGTAATAATCAAGCAGTTACCTGGCCTTACTTTATCTGGCCTTAGCTAATCGGTTTCACAGATATCAAATGAAAATCAATTGTAAGTAAAATCACCGATTCAATTTCATCAAGAGAAAAGGATGTTTTGTTCTTCATCACTGTTGCAAAACTGTTCTGATTAATCTAGAAGAAAGAAATCAGCTCTTGAAATGTACAGAGATGTGCAGTTGCAAGATCAATGTAATCAAAGTACAATATCCAACCAGTGATAACAAATTCTGTACTTATCAACTGAGACATAAAACTATCAGGAGTCAGGCATTTGCTGGAAAGATAAAGTTGCATCAAGTGGAAAGTGAAAAAAGGAATAGTTATGGATGTACATAAACTAACTGAACAAATGAATAAATGAAAAGGAATGAATTAGAAAATGAAATGATGGGAGCAGATAAGGTAGGTCCAAAAGCTAGCTTAACACAGAGTTAATCCAAAGTTATTCAAAACCTTCAGACACCAGGATCTTGCATAAGCTTCTGTATATGTATGTATGTATACGGCTATTTGTACAGTGCCTTTTAAGAACCTCACAAGGGTGCTAAACGAACCGTGCAAGGTTCTTTTAGAATCCAGTTTAAAATCTGTGTTATAGTTCACAAAGTACTACATCTGAATTAGCCGACCTATCTCAGTTCCATACTCAACTGTCATACCAACAAATATTGCACTCGATCAATGGACACTACAACTCTTGTTGTCCCTCGTACAGCGTTGGGTTCCAGAGTGTTCTTGGTTGCTGGTCCATGGGTTTGGAATTCGTTGCCAAGTTCTGTTTGTTCAGTCAGTTGTGTGATGTCATTTGGGTCTAAGTTACAGACATCTCTTTCAACTTGCTCACCCGCCACGGCCTCATTCCTGGTTTCTCTGACCCATCGGAATTTGACCCGGCTTCTCCGAATGGTATATGATTTTTGACTGCGATTTTGACTTGATGGTATATGATTTTTGACTGCGATTTTGACTTGAAGCGACCATCGACTGATGCTTTGAGCATTATGATAACGGTGCTATAGAAGTCATTAGATTAGATTAAATTATTTTAGTGGCCTTCTATAATTCTAAACTCTGAAATTCTGAACAAAACATTGACAACTCTCTGCAGAGACAGATTCTGGACAGCAGAGAGAATTAATAACAGCACTGAATTCACTTACAGGAAACCTAATTTCCTCTTCTAGAACTTTACCGCAAACAACCTAAAAGTAGAGCCAGACGCCTCACATTGAAACAGAGTTTGGGTCACAGTGAAAGTTTTATCAGAAATTTCTAACAAGAACTCAAAACATCCAATTTTAAACCTACAGGCTAAAATCCTAATTGCTAAATGTAAATCCTAAATGTAAAACAACTGATATGTAAGCATGCATATATCAAGATACTTAATACAACACCTTTTAAGTATCTCAAAACAGTGCTGCAACAGATGACGCAGATACAGACGCATAAGTACATGTAGTACTTTTAAACAGTACCTCACACAGTACACTTGGGAGTACAACAGTCTACTGGTTAATGTGCAGGACTATCAACCCAGAGTCTGCAGTTTCAAATCATTACCAGGACAGAACGATATTTCAGGATTTCTGTTTCAATAGCAATCTAGCAAATGCAGGCATAAACTGAGAACATCAACTGTACACTGCCAGTCGGTGGAGAAAGGGAAGAGGGCTGCCCAAACTTCATCATATGCTGAGGCTAAGAAAATAAAGTGACTAACACTTCATCTGCTTCTTGGGTTAGCTTAGGGGACTTTTCCTTTTACAGAATCAGTTAGTTTCGTTGATAAAGTCTGAAGCAGTATTTGATTATCTAACTGTTTCTTCAATACATAAATCACTTTCCGCGTCTTTATACGAAGGCCTGGCTACCAATTTCGGTTTGGTTCATGACACAAGGAGATTGGTGGACTCAGCCGATCTTGGTCACAATCGATGGCGTGCCAATCACTTACAGCAGACAGGAATATGAATCACAGCAGGACCGCCATCATCACTTAATCCGATGTCCGTCTGACCAAGTAATCCACAGTCATTTCGAACATATCTGTACCCATGTCACGAGTAAAGACTCGTCACTCATCATCGCACTGCTCTACCAAATCTGATTACTTTGATGAACTCTCTTTTGTGCTGGAAAATCTAGCAGCCAGAGCTCAGTGTAAGCAATGTATTGTAATGTAAATTGCTAATTGCACATTATTGATCTGACATGTAATTGCAAACAGAGGTTGCATATGAACTCATCCAATTTTTAAAATCATTCGGTTTTCAACCACAAAGCTTAACTCATCCAATTTTCAATTTCTGAACTTAAATTCCAATTTGAAATCATCCAATTTTCAATTTCAGAACTTAAATTCCAATTTGAAATCATCCAATTTTCAATTTCAGAACTTAAATTCCAATTTTAAGTCATCCAATTTTCAATCTCAGAACTTAAATTCCAATTTTAAATCATCCCATTTCGAATCTCAAAGTCTAAATCGCCAAATCACTGAATTTTCCCGTCTCAAAGCTAACTGGTAAATCAACTCATTTTCAATCTCGGAGTTTAAATCATCCCATCTTCAATCACCTTAATCACCCCATTTTCAATCTTGAAGCATTTCACTTGGAGAGTAATTGAGAATGAAGAGAGCTTACCTGACAGAACATCTCTTGTCGTTCAGTATCCACCAACAAAAGAAAACCTGACTCAGAATGAGTTTGGTCGATTAGCTGAAACAAACAACCATACATATTGTAACATAATGTAAATTGACATTTATATAGTGGCAACTTCAAGCAACCCTTTATACTCCTTCAGTTAGATCTTCCAACAAGCACATGCTGCTACATCCATCATATTTTCTCACTTCATATGTTGAATCCACCATAAGTAATTCATTTCATTCACTCATTCATTCATTCATTCAATTTATATAGCGCATTTTCAAGATATCTATTCAGAGGCACTTGCCTTTGAGTGAGGCTTTGTCTTTTTATACAGTGAAGCTACCGCTGTACCGATCAAGGTGTCAGGACCAAGGGGTGGGCAGGTCCCACTTACTTATTAAATTTTATATAGAAGGGGCAGGATGACAGTCTAGAGAGAGACTCCGGTGATGGCGTTTGGGGATTACACAACGAGGAGAAGAAACGCATAAACAGTTGTGTTGACTTTTTCTTCTTGACGCTGACTTTGCGACTAGCTCGCGACACAAGGCACAAAACAATAAAACCTTTACACTTCTGTAGTGCCGTTATAAACATGTACATGCCAAGCTTTGGTGCAGCAAACATCTAAAAAACGCATCACATGCACTTGGACCAAGGATGAACCGATGTCTGTCTGTATAAAGCAGACAGTGCTTCAAAAGCAGACTGCATCAGAGGCAGAGGGGTTTTGACAAAAGTTTTATTCCCTCAGTAATTCAATACAACATAACCGGACATTATTTGAGTGCCCGTCCATTGCGCCGACTTGCTACATCAAAGCTGCTGCTGTCTCCTGACTTGCGATCAATACTCTCAGCTCAAACCACAGAGCTGGAGATTATGGTGATGACGGCAATCGAAGCGTTTCTGTGGCTTCCCAAGAAAAGCATATTTACAGACCATCACAATTCATCAACAACAGACAACAACGGATTTTACAACGTCGGCCAGGAGAAGCAACCTCCGAAGCACATGAACAACGACTGCAGAACACATCATATATCCGAGCATCTATTTTTATATCTTAAAGATGCACTACATAAATCCTCTAACACGTTACGCTGACACACCAATAAGTCAACAAAACAACTCACGCTGAAAGTAACACAGCAGAAAATTTATAAACAGTTACATAGTCACGTAATGTAATCTGTCAGTTAATGTTGTGCAAAGGACCACCAAGAAGACAAACAAGTGGATCCTGGAGACCGCAACAGAGCAAGTCTGTCCAGAGTAATCAAAGATCGAAATTTATCATACTTCAGGCACGTGCTACGGAAGATTGGAGATAGCCTGGACAAGGAGATCAGCCGAGGCACAATTCCTGAATCATGAGTAGGGTTGCCAAATCCACTGAATCCAATTCCGGGAGAGAACTCACTAATCACAAATGAGCACACTCTCGAGGTACTTACAAGGCACTGTATAAAGTGTCCACAGACAGTATACGTATATACATACATCTTAGCCAAACCCTAGAAAAATGCGGCTAGTGTTCAGGACGCAAAGTGCTCCCCAGACTCCTAGTCACATACATACATACATCTCAAATCACAGGATACGAAATGGGCCACAACCCCTCCCCAATGACATCAAGCTCACCCCTCCACCGAGATTAAGGGGACTACAGTACTGTGTCAAACAGTGATTTTACTTTTTCGGGTCGGAAGCACCTCTGTTGAGTTTATCCTCTAAGAGGCGCTTTATCAATCTCAAATTACAATTACAATTACAATTACCGGACTGCCAATTGTGAAACACTGTTCAAATTTAATCTGCAAAGACTACTACCATTTAACAAAACTTAATACTCAAACAAAAGAAATAACAGAAACCTAATTGTTTAACTGGATTAATTTTACAAGTATTTGCTTATTAGTGAAACAATAAGCTCAATGATGTTTTGAAATTTACAATGTCTATTAAACTGTGAAACACATACCATTCGTATTTTAAAGAATACTGCAGTAAACAATGTATAAGGATTTATTTCAAGCAGATTATTTCTATATTTTCTGACTGTCTGATAGTTTGCATATATAGAAAAGATTCTATGTCGTCGTTTTTGGTTGTTT
The DNA here is from genome assembly GCA_964023275.1 of Norana najaformis. NCBI lineage: Eukaryota > Metazoa > Annelida > Clitellata > Crassiclitellata > Hormogastridae > Norana > Norana najaformis. The sequence continues at coordinate 30,298,473 of OZ029921.1, forward strand.
TTAAAATTTCTCTTTTAAAAAATTTATCTTTTTAGCCACTGGGCAGACTCCAACACTTTCGGAGATTTATTAGCAGACAGGAAATTCCCCACAGGATAATTGGACAATATTCATGACTGGCAGTTCCGCTATCACCAACTCAGTTATTAAGCAATTCCTCTCTTTTGCTCACAGCTGGCTTCTTGCTCTTAAAAGCTCTCTCACAAGCTGCAGTGGAACTAGGAACTGACAACACAAAAAACTAACTTCAACATTTCTTTTCCACAATTTATCTCTCTTCGTCTATGAAAAAAGTCCACCCACCCCCCATAGACTCACTCACTCAAAGATGCTATTGAGCTTTACAGAAATCTTCATAATTAAATTAAGCTTGTCTACATATAAATTTAAATTAAATTTCTGCAGTACTGCAAAAGCTTATTGTTTTGATTCTTTCCTTTCTGATAAGAAGAAATTTGACAAAATAAGGTTACAGTAAAAATTCGTGAAAAGTTTTAACAGATTTTTTCCAATTCAAAATTTAACAAAAGTTGTAAAAAAGCAGGAAATGCAGAAAACGAGATTTCTGTCTCCCAATTAATACACTAGATTTACTGCAAGCAATATCCTATGAAAAGCATCAGCCATTGCAGGAATTCAGACAATTCTTTACAGAACATTCTCATAATGCTTTGAGACATTACATCTCATAAGTTATATGCATCTCAAATAATCTAATCTCATCTGCCACCACGAGTACAAACAATTACGTCAGACGACACACAGTCAATTCTTTCTAAATTACAGTAATAAATGCCAATTTTCTGATGTTTATTTAGATCTTTAACTTACATATTGGAGAACCTTCAGCTGCAGTGACTCTGCTTCAGTATCGTAGAGGTCAGCTGAAAAATAATTCCAAGCTGTACAATTCGCTTATTTAACTTTCTTCCATCTTTGACATTTCTCACACACCCAAGTGTCCCATTTTCACTCAGGCAGATTTCTTGTTCTCAGATATTCTTCAGGATCAAGGACTGGAGACAAACGTGCATAAGGCACTGGAGAAAGGTACAAGGAACAATGGAGCCAATTATATTGAGCTACTTTGTAACAGCGTTAATAAAGCAATCTGCTCAGAATATGTTAAGTGATATGGCTCCAAAAGGTAGCAATGGAGGCCTTAGAGAGGCGCCAGTATTCAACGGAAACTGATAAGCAACTCTTAGATCAATTCTTAATAAGCCTTTAGAAAACAAAGTACATGTTATAATTGCCTTCACTGGCACCACTATCATCATTCTCATCATAGTAGTAGTCATCGATGTCATTATTATGATCACCATCACCATCATCATCATGATTATAACCATGATTATCATCATCATCACAACCGTCATCATCATTGTAATCAACATCATCATCCAGTTTCATTTAAGTAATTGTAAGGATACAAGCCTGCATCTTTGCAGGGATAATAAGTCATTCCAACATCCAACATCCACAACAGTGGCGACGGCAGCAGCAGCAGTAATATCATAATAGGTACATAATAGGTGTGGCAGGTAAAGCATTAATCAGGTAAGCATTAAGAGCTTAAGGTAAGCATTAAGAGCTTCAGGTAAGCATTAAGATCATTAAGAGCTTCACGTAAGCATTAAGAGCCAACGACAGTCAGACGGCTGTCCTTAATAAAAACCAAATTAAGCCGCCAACGGATATTGTCTGCACGCACATGTGATTGCACATAAATCTGTTTTTGAACTCAAAGGTAGTTAAACCTGATGAGCATTGGTAGGAAGTACCATCCCAACTGATAGGAAATAAATGGAGAACATTTGATAAGTAAAGCTGATGAGCACTGGTAGGAAGTACCATTCCAACTGATAGGAAATAAATTCAGAACATTTGATAAGTTCACTGGTTCATAGTCATTGGCATTTTACTCACTGTAGTCCATGCTGAACCACTGATGACTGTTTACTGATAGTACCAGTAAGTACATTTATAAGATGGTCAGCTATTGATGATTACTGATTGCAACACATAGTCAGCTAATGATGATTACTGCACTGATAAAACTACATGGCCAACTACTAATGATTATATTAACTGACAGTACATGTATGTAGAACATGTATGTAGGTATGTATCTGCACTTTTCTACAGCAAATTTTCAGGACCTCTCAAAAACACTGCATTAGATGGTCATCTAATGACTACTTTACAGATTGTAATACATGATCAATTATTGATGACTATACTACACTGATAGTATAACATGGTCAAATATTGATGGCTCCTTTACTGATAGTACTGCATTGTCAACTGCTAACCACAACTTCACTGGTAATATCAGACAAACAACTGTTCAAAACTACTTATAGTATTGGATAAATCACTTGAAGGCTACTTCACTAAATGATAACAGTAACAAGTTTTTAATTATCCCATACTCTAAATGCCTAATTTTGACAGCATTAGTGGCAGCTTCATTTCTGCCACTGATCAATAATAACTTCTCTGTTTATGGAAGTTATCATTAACTGCTTTCATGCTTGGCAGTTACGAAAAATGCTTTAATTTTGGTAGTAGTCAGTAACTCTTTTTTACTTGGCAGTTAAAAGTAACTGCTTAGTCTAAAAGTACTTTAGCCCAAGCATCAGAACTGAAGTTGAGCATAAATAGGTCAAATGGAGCAACAATTTAAATTTTAAACAGAGAGGTAGTTAACCAAACAGCCCTAACATTTCTACTTAAGAGAACAAAGAATTATAAACAGAACTGCCAACATGACACAGTTATTAAAAGTATTAGCATCTTTATTTTCTCTACTGATAAAAATGAAGGTAACGACCTGCTATCTTTCTTATTACTTATTTAATTATATCCCTAAGCATGAATACTTCATGCGTTCATTTTATAGAGCACAGTAAATATTCTGTTCAGTCTCAGTTGAGCCCAACCATCTACACAAAGCACAATAATCTAACCCCAATCTATATAATCTACTGGTAATCAAAAATTTATAATATAACCTAACACAATTTAATCTCTGCATTACAGTTCAATCACATTCAATCTATTTTTATGTTATATAATCTAATAATATCCCATTTAATCTAATCTAACCAATTTAAGCAACTCAACCTGACCAAACGATACAATTCAATGTAATCCAATTCAATTTATTCTAATTTCTTCTATTTCACAGAATCAAATTTAATTCAATTCGATCCAGTCTAGGCATGCCGATCTTACTTCAGTTAGTCTAATCTATGTAATCAATGCAATACAACCCCACCTAACCACACCAACCCAACTTAACCCAATCAATCTAATCTAGTTTTCTAACATAATGCACCCGCATCAGTTGCATGATCAGCCAACATTTACAAGGCAAACCCACTAATTAAGAAAAACTTAATTCCTGGTGAATCGATTCTCAGACTCTCTCCGACAACAGAAGCAAATGAGAAACCAAGAAAAAGGACAAAAGCTGTGCATGAAGGATCAAAGAAAGCCATCCATCAATCGTTAATGATTGAAATGCGTTCGGGTGCTTCACTCCTAAAACCTTCGTTAGGACTCAGCTGGACTCTGATCAATAACTCTAGAACCGAGCGAAGGTGGCTCTTCCAAAGGTCTTGGACATGATCAGTGATCGGATATTTTAGTCAGAAATGAGCACGACATGATCGAGGCAAGAACAACAACAATGCGATCTTGTCTCAATATGTCAAAGGGTTGTCCTCTGTTGTTTAACAACATTAACAACATCAACCACGTTTTACCCTGTCGCAGAATGTCAAAGGGGGTAGTCCTCTCTGTAGCCAGACTATTCTGGAAACTTTGTTTTCGCTCAGCCATGTTTTCTCTTTGATCAGCACGCTAATCACATTAGCAGGTCCCATCATGAATAATAAAGCAGAAGACTCACCACATAATTTCAGTATGGCAGCATCTTGTTGGCTCATCTTATTCTGGGGGATGTCACCTGACCAATGAGGCGCTGAACTGTTTATTCCACTTCTCAGACGCCGATAACATACCAGGAACTAAAAGACACAAATACATGATCATCGTCGTCTTCATCATCGTCACCAACACCACTGCCGCCACCACCACCACTACCATCATCATAACCACTATCAGAGTCATTACTACCATCTTAGTCATTCTGATCATCCTAACCATCATCACAGTCGTGTCAACAGCTCACTTTTGCTATGACTGATATAACTGCCCTTAGTGCCCTGCCACCCATTATCATCCATGGCTTCAGTGTTGTTAACTTAATAGTTATCATCAACATCGCCATCATAATTTTACACGTCATCTGATAATTCAACCTAATGACTTCTATATTTATTATAATGCACAAGGCGTCAATCAATGGTTGCTTCAAGTGAAACTGTAGTCGAAAATCGTGGTGCGTTGGAGAAGCCCAGCTGAAATCCAACGGGTAAGGGAAACCAGAAGTCAGGCTGTGGTGTGTAAGCAGGTAGAAAAAAATTACGGTAGTCTTAAGTTTAGACCAGATAAACAATAAACAGTATGTGCCACCAGGTCATGGCATTATTATATCCATAATTAACCTAAAACTTGGGAATCTAAAGAAAGTAGACAATTACTGTGCCATCAGTCTTATCCTTGTTATGTTCAAATTGTTTGAAAACCTTCTTCTCCCTATTTGTGAAGATTCCCTAGAAGTAGACGAATTACAGTTCGGTTTCACTGTTTGTGATTCTCTACAACTGTAATTTTCAAACTAGCCTGACAATATTTATGAACACTTTCGTAGTTTATGCTCTTGGGTTTGTTTTGTAGCACTCTCTGTGTTTTTACAGCACACTTTATTCCCATAACACTGTCACTATATTTCTCTTTTTTCCCCTTCACACATAATAAGTGCTCATAAAGAACCGCTATAACAGAATGCATAGAACTCGGTTCTGAATTCCAAAGCTTTGGACCAGCCATTAAGAACGCTCCAGAGCCCAAACAGTCCTGGTGTGAGTCACAACAATCACTGCCATCATGATCACATCACCATTATCATTACCATCATGAACATCATCATCATTAGTGCTGTTTCACTCATTATATCAGCTATATGTGAAATAGCCATCAGCAATGACTGATCGACTCAAGTGCCAGGCGTGCACAACTGCCCACAGAATGAAATGTTATCCACCTCTCATATCTTTTGAATGTCATGTGCAGCAATAGTGAATCAATGCACAGAACGGATTCAAAGAGATCTAAGCAGCTTTGAAATGTTCGGATTTCAAGCAGATGATGTGAAAAAATCTGTATTGGTTTTAACACACCTAGTTGAATAGCATGGGATTTTGCTCAGGGATAGAAGAAAGGCTGTGGCTGTGCGTCATCTAAAGAGTTCATTCCATGAACACAGGACTGTATATACTACAATATTCAGGACTAGCTCAATAATTCTCACATTATATACAGTACAATATATACAGTACAATAGCGCTGAGACTGTCTATCGCATCTTAAGATTTCGCAGAATTCTGTATATATTTTACTTATGTTCATAAATACATGCCTGCATACATGCATGTATGTATGTATGTATGTATGTGTGAATGTATGCAGACACTTAATGTGGTGCCTTTTAGTACCTCACAAAAGCAGTGCCTATGCTAACACAAATGGTTTAGAAGTTCCAAAAAGCCACTGTGCCATCTCTAAACACATGATAGTAAACATTACTTCAATACAGTTTTTTTCCACATTAAAAATCACCACGACTGCAATTTTGATTGTGATTTTGATTGACATGACAGCAGAAGCATAGTAAAAGAGCCAATAAAGACTGACATGTAGGCCTATGGATTAATGGTGTAAGCAAAATGCAGAAACAGAAGCGGAAATGTACAGAGTCACATGTGAAGTCGTGCCCTCCTTCACATTCAAGACCCTTTTCATTAATGGACTAAAGCCAGATCCACAATGAAAGACAAACATCGAGTATTACACCAATTGAAAAACCAATATCACAAGACTCTTAACAGTCCACGCACACTGAAACCACAGCACAAGGTCATTCATACATAATGCTTACATATACAGATAAACCGGCACATATCAACAAGGATAATGCCTATACACATCAACATAAAAAACACAACAGTACCAAGCATGTATATTGATATACAATACTACTTTACATATAATTTATATAGTATTATACATATACAATTATATATAGTATTACGTACTTCATACATGTACACTGTATATCTATATTTCGCTAGGTAGTCCTGCCTTTTTAGGCAGTATCCACATCTAAACTCTGATAACAGTGTAAATTATTTTTTAAATCTAGCAGAGTTTGCTTGTTAAAATTCTCAAACTGATGTTTATTTGTTAGACAGTAGAGAATAATAACAGTGACCCTACAAAGAACTTAAGATGACCTTGAAAGTGAAGGTTGTGCAGCTGACTGAATAAACAGATTATTACAACACATGTATATTAAGTGAACACCAGTGATGTGCAAAATACTTTTACAAAGTATTTTGAAAATACATAATAAAATACTAGTTTGTATATACTTCTTGAAAATGCTTGCACATAATTTTATGCAGTGGGGTACAGTACCCAACTGGTTAAAGCACTTGGCTTGTTACAATGATTTTACTTTTTTGGGTCAGAAGCACCTCTGCTGAGTTTATCCTCTAAGAGGCGCTCTATAAATCTCAAATTACAATTACAATTACAGTTACAAAAGTAATGCAGAGCATACATGTCTGAGCCGGCTCTCAGATGGCTGCTGTGTAGGGTCTTTGAGCAAGTGCTTCACTCACAATTGCTCAGCGCCATTTATTGATGCTCAGTCATTAGACAGTGGCGCTTAATAAATGCAGAATTAATGCTGTCTTTAATACTTTAGTGATTAATTAGACATGGTTTGACATTGATTTAGTTACATTCCTGAATTCCTAGTAACATACTATTTAATATTACTCAGTTCTGTTACCACAGATCACAGGTTCAAAACTTCAACAACTTATTAAACCATGCAATCAATTAAACTTAATTAGGCCTAAATGAATTAATAACACATGGAACACATTACCTGGACCTTTTCTCAAGTGGGCCTAACAGTACTGTAAAAATTTAAGTGTTAATTCTTTACCCTGTCATGTAAGCAGATATAATCTGCTATGCACAACAGGATCCTGTGTGCTTACTTTAAATAAACAAATAATGGAGTAAATCTTCAAAAGACATTTAAACCAACACAATAAACAGTTTCAATCTTACAATTAGCAACAATGTAATGCAATGACATTAAGCCACATTTTAGGTCAGAACAACACAATGGTGTAAGTGAAATACTGTAAAATGACTTTATATGACTGTAAAAACAAATCTATTAGCTAAGCATGCTGTCTCAAAAGTTATAGCTTCGGTTTTATAGTCTACGGAGTATACTTAAAAAGCAAATGCTAGAAAGCCGAAACTAGTAAGTCTGAACCTGGACTAGTACTGGAGATGACTGAATTTATGGTTCATTAATGGTTCATTAATAGTTCAGAATTGCTAGTTTAAGCTTCCTAGCATTTGCCTTTTTATTTTACTCCACAGACTACTTGCCTAGCTTCTGGTTTCTCTGACCTACTGCAATTCGACACGGCTTCTCCAATAGATTACGATTTTGGATTGAGATTTTAACTCAAAGCAACAATCGACTGATGCCTTGGGTATTATGATAACGGTGCTATAGAAGTCATTAGATCAGATTAATTTATGGTTCATCATACAAGGGAACGTAACTGTACATTACTGTACAATATACTGCTACACACGAGTTGAAGCTGATCAAAAAGGCTACATCACCAACGTTAATGCAATTAGGAGACTGTCGTTGGTAATGAATGTCTAAACAGTCAACATCAAGGCACTTCCGTGATGCTGCGTATCTTTTTCAAGCGTCCAATTTAGCCGCAATGTCTTTGTTGGTCTGTCTATGATATCCAATCAAGTGTAAGATATGCACTGTAGGGCTTCAACTGGTGAAAGGTTCAGCAATCGAGCAGTTACCAGTTTATCTGATAGGTAACTGAAGAACATCCTGGATATCAATTTCAATTACCGTTTCAAACTAGAAAGCATTTTGTAAAAAGTATGTTTAAAAAGCATTTTAATTTCTTAAAGTCGCTTATTTAAAAGTATTTTGAAAATACTAAAATAAGCTACTCCTGAAAAAATTTTAAAATACAAAATAAATCACTATTTTGTATTTTAAAATAAAAATACTATTTTCAAAATAGTATTCTGCACATCACTTGGGAACACATCTAATGATACGACATTTAAGCTACTGCTCATTTCCCTTAAACGCCATTCCCAGCTGGTAACATTTGCGTCATTTATTGAGAACTGAAGCTGAAAACAGGCATGCATTGCACGAAATAAGTTCATCTGAATAAAAATTACCTGCTTTTCGAGAAAAGACAAATGCTGGTAATCTTCCTGAAGCAAATTATCACAAACGACCTACAGAAAACAGAAATCACTCACCAAGTCATAAGACTGCAACACATTGACAACATATGCAACAATAACATATGCAACAATAACATATGCAACAATAACATATGCAACAATAACATATGCAACAATAACATATGCAACAATAGTTTTAGAAAGTTATTTGAAATTACCGTAACTAATCATACTTCATCATCGTTGTCGTCGTCATTGTAGTCATCATCCTCCTCATTATCATCAGTTCCATAATCATCAACAAATGCCTAATGCCAGCCATTTGTCAAAGAAGGAGGCAAATAACGATCTTCATTCTTTCCGAATAGTCAAATCTAGTGCTTTTATCATGTCAAGTCCAAGTCTTGTTACGTGTTCGTTTATATTACCTATCTAGAACAGTCATGGTTTTCCTTTGCTTCCCTTTCCTTCAACGCTTACATGTAGCGCATTGTGTGGGACCGTGTCAGTTGGCACTCTGTCCACAAGACCAAACCACTGGAGTTGTTAGTGAAAGACTTTATCCAACAGTGTCTAAGGTCTGTCATATTTCATCATTTTCTGTTTTAATCTTGAGATTCTTGCATGGTTTCCATAGAAAACTCATTTCTGTTGTGAGGATTCCTTTCTCGTCTGGCGCTAATATCGGAGTCATACTCAACTAATCCCAGTTCCAAAAAAGTCAACGTCAGAACAAAAGCAATTTCTTCTGTTAGTGTATAAAGCGTTAAGATGCTAATGGGTAAATGTTTAGTCTTTCAGGTCAATAATGATACCTACAATTGTTTGTTGAGTCTGGTACCAAACATTTAAGGAAACACTGTCCTGCTCTTGGACGGGTTCTGTCTTCTTGTTGCTTAAGTGTAACGATCCTTCCCGTCTTCAGACGACCATTCCAAGGACTAATGCAGATAAGGGCAATGAACAGGCAGAGCTATTATCTTACCTTAAGCTTATTCTGGCAGGCATTACTCTGTTGTGGTTGGGAGTACTACAGCAGTTCTGTAACAGTGGAGCCATACGATGTCTGATTACAATACATAATGATTTTCTGTGCATTTCACTACTGTAAATATTTTAAGGCTCATTCATACTTGTAAAATAACGTTACCAGATAATACTCATTCCAGTAACTGAGCAGAATAACTGTGGCTGTATACCAGTACAGCCATGCGCTTCTGTCTTCCCACTATGCAAGGCTAGATTAACTCAGTGTGGCTTTGGGCCACACTGAAATCACTTATTACCTAACAGTAATTTTTGGTGAGCACTCTGGCCAAGCTAGTGCCTGCCTTAGCAAATTCTACTTTCAAGAGTCTGGAATAACCATGGCAATAGTAAAGCTAGGTCAAGGACTAAACTATTTTAAGAAAAACACATTCACACTAAACAGTTAATCACCAGCAATCCAAACTATAAAGAAACAAGATATTAACAAAACCTCTAAAAGCACCATTCAATAAGCACGCAAACAGATGTACAACTCAGTTACCTTAAGACACCAGTAACATCGAAGCGCTGGGATTCGATAAACAGCATGGCCCCATTCTAGTCCTCGACTAAATAATATCGATTAGTGCAAATTTTTATAAAAATCCAAGCAAAGCTTCAGCAAAACAGAAGTTTGCTACTAATTATCGTAAAAATGAACTCTGGTCACGCAACACGTCCAACCAAATATCCTGACGTAGAACTTGGAGTAATTTCCTGAGATAACAACACTCACAGCATAGACAGCCACAACTTTATTCGTCTGGTTGTCGATGACGGGTGAACACACGACTACACAAAACAAAAAATTACTAGGTTCAGGCTAACATGAATATGCATGAATCTGTACACAGGTAGGCTAACATGAATATGCATGAATCTGTACACAGGTAGGCTAACATGAATATGCATGAATCTGTACACAGGCAGCATAATGTACAAATATTTTCCGATTGTTTGCTGAAGTGCCGGTTTTTGTGTGCAGTACATGCAGCAATGTATGGTGAGACACCTCGAATGACAAAAAACCGGACGCAGTCTGCTGTCGAACTTTTTTGATCATCGCAAACCTCAATCGAGTAATGTGTTTGCATTTAGCACTTAGTTTCGACGCAAATCTATGTCAAGGAAACTGTCCTCGATGAATACGTGTCCAAATCTATCTGAATCGTCTTTTGAGATTACTTAGCTGTCTGCGTCAGATGTCTTTGTCACCTCCAGAACTCGAAGGCCACATTGTCATGCACTGACCTTGGCCACCTGATCAGTGCTTTGCCCACGCGCTCTTGAAGTGTACAAGAGATGCCAAATTTTTTTCTTGCCGTTGCAGGCGCATTACTTTCAGTAAACTTCTATCGTTTGAGTCTCTGACTCACCGTTCTCAAGAGATTCGCGATCTTTTCTTCTAAAGACCTGAAGAGCCACCTCTTGCAACTATTGTGGTACTGGATTACTAGTACTTGGGCTCTCTTCAAGTAGCAATACAACAGTCGTTTACTGGAGGATTCAGCAGTCATTCATTCATTTTTCAGAGCACTTATATAGCACCTCTGCAAGATATTTACTTAGAGCGCTCAATGGTCGATCCCAGGTGGTTAACGTATCTGAGTCAAACTGGCAATATCTTGCAGGTCACTTGAGATGCCAGCTGTGTCACGTAATAGTATTACACAATTTATACTGACTGAAACTGTTTAGATGGCTTAACACCTTCTCTAAACCAAGTTCATGCTTCAACTGCACATGTTATTCTGCAGCTTCCATGTATCGAAATAATCTAATTGCAGATTCTCTTATTTTCCAATTCCAATTCAATTCTTTCAGTTGCACATCTCCGCCAAAGCGATCGTTTCAAGACACAGACTTTACTGCAAATTTATCTAGGACTTCTTCAATAACTCACTGAAGACATGACCTTTGCCAGGGTCACGGCAACCAAGGCAACCAGGTCAATCACTTGCTTCATTCTGACCGATAAAAGTGACAGAGCCATGGACACATGATTACAATAGCAAGTGTAATTAGAAATTTATGCAGCACCACATCAGGAGAAAATAATCACAGGCGCTACACATTTTGATGAAATGAGAAGGAAAAGTCTGGAAAAACTAGCACATGAAAGAAGAAAGTGACAGCAAAAAACACAAAGCGAGACAAAACAGAAGGAAACAAAAGCAGAATATGATTGGAAAGGATAAGTGCTACAATGCATGGAGTATTGAAGAAATGACAGAAAGCAAAGTCTGTCACAAAACTTGAGCAAAACAGAAGCAGAAAAACACAAGCATGAATGCAGAAACTTAGGCAAAAAGAAAGAAAAGGTGACCCAGAAAGAAGACATAAAAGGGCAACAAATCTGATAAAAAAAACAAGAGAAAATATTTATTGAAATCTATACAGATATACAATTACAACTGAACTCATCAAAGCATGAGAACAAAGTAAATTCAACGATAAAATTTCAGTACAAACACAAAGCTCAATTCTCTGAGCATCTCGTTACAATATACAGACAATTTCGTATTAAATGACACACGTTATTGCACATCAATCTATAAGTAACTCATTTGCTAACACACATTAAGTCCATCAGCTGAGCAAAGATCCATACTTCTAAAGAAAAGCAAGGCAAAGAAGCAATTTTTTCGGGCAGAAAATGAATGCCACCATTTTGTAAGCACAAAACAAATTGCCAGAGATACTGTACCGATAAATAAGGATTACCTCGTATTACATTATGACTAAGAATTCGTCTAATCTGTAGAGATCTACGACAAACATTGCATAAAGGGCAGCGTCTGTGAACCGCCTTTAATTCCATCAACGCTGACAACTCCTACATCGCAGACACCATAATTCTTTGCATATTATTTTCATGCAATGTCCGGATTCCCAGAACACATCTGGAATGACTGTGCTATCTGCAACGGCCATGTACAAGTTGGCAAAATGCTCAGATTAAATTCTGCAGAATGCTTGATCCCGCATGTTAATATATGACAAAGTACTTGCGGCCATGGATTGCATGGGTTAGCTAGGCTACATCAGTAAGTATGGCTGAAACAGGCCAAAAAGACCATATATAAAACATTTGGCACATGTTGTCATTCAATGCACTATTATAAAGTCGAGATGTCCAAGTTTCCAATTCAAATTTAATTCAGCAATCAAGCAGTACAAGCATAATAATCGTAATTACACATTTATATAGCGCCCTTTCAAGAGACCTCCTCAGCTTGACTGCACAAGACCACAATCAAACAGAATGGTCTTCAGCAGCTGGCTTAATAGAGGCAGAAAAGGATATGAAGGGTCATGAAGGGTCATGTCACAGGTTGCACAAGCACACACTCCCACGCACCCACACACACTCATGTGCACTACTCCAACAAGTCAACTCAGTGTTAGAGCAGATGTTGAGTATTTCAAGTTAAGCAGATTGTCCTGAAATACAACTGTACTTCTGTATTCTGTAATTGGACTAGATGTAATTAAAGGTTAATTAGTTATATGCAGGCAGACACGGCCTCACCGCCTACAAGGCGGACCCACATCACTGCCTTGTACGGGTCCTAAGTGTGTTGGTTCAAGCCTCCACTCACAGGTCACTGTATAGGGTCCTTCACTATGTCCTTAACACAAACACTGACTGCTGCTTGTTAACAGATAGTGGCATTTGGAAGGACTATTCACCTAAGGTACAAACATGATCACAACGACAGGACTCCATTTTAACAGCCAAACTTACATTGTTACTCATTAGATGCCCAAAAGGATGGACAGCAGAGGGGGGGGGGTTGCGTCAGGTGGATTGGTATTCCAAAAGGGACCACTCATTCAAGCACTAACCAGGCTCGCTTGTGCTTAACTTCACCGTGTGGTACTAACAACCCTAGCGGCCTACAAACTGTAACTGTGATAAAATAAGAGCCGGAACCCCCACCCCAGTTCAGTTGACCCTGTGTAAAAAATGCTGGGGTATCGTGTACTGGTTCCATGCCCAGTCTGTGGGTTTTATCCCAATCCAGTTATAGATCTACAAGAAGAAAATAAATACTTAAATACTTCCCTGTGCACTGCTTTGGTTCACTGGTGACTGTCAAACAAAATTTCCACAAAAAGGTTGGCCCAGTAGCAGACAAAGCTGGCATGAAGAGGAGTCAATCAGAATTCTCACGGGTACTTTAAAAAGATCTGTAAAGATGCCACTTATCCATAAATGAAAAGATTTGCAAGATGCCAAATATAAGATTCACAAGACATTGTGCCAGGATAACACAAGTGAGAATCACACAGCACTGTATCAAGCAACCATAAATTAGGTTCACGTGGTATTGTGCTAAGACGTCACAAAATAAGATTCCAAAAGCATTGTGCCGAGATCCTGAAAAGACCCACAGGCAGCAAATCAAGTCTTTCAAGATGTCTCAAATGGAATTCCAGACGCACTGTTCCGGGAAGCCTAAAATATGATGCATCAAGGCACACCTCAGCCAAATGCCAGAAACTGGAGCTCAGAAATCACCTGAAGAAGAAGATACCAAGAAAAAACTGCAAAGCGTCCAGCACCAAATGAAAAATTTCAGAATGCACGGCAGCTGGACGCCATGAACAGCATTCACAAAGCAACGCCCCCAAACAGCACATCACAGCAAATGAACCGAATCTGTTATGCGCACTGCACACTCTACCACAGCAAAGAACGATTAAACATCAGAATCTTATGGCCAGCACTTAAACGGCTCCAAGGACCACGCACTCCATCCTATCTCATGGTGCCATCTGGTCAGTCTATTTCACTTCAGGATGCTCCAGACCAATCATAAACCGAAGAGAATGCAGGAAATTCCACTTCCACACCCCTTATATTTAGCTCCCTATCTAAGATTTTCATAGTCTTTTGAAGACCATCAACAGCACATTACAACACATTTAATCACGGCAAGTCACACAAGTTTCAACCAAAACGTTTGTGACATGTTTCAATCAGCATCTGAATCTAAATCCTTTGCAGGAGGTACACGCAACCGAAATTACCAGTATCAATGCAGCAGCAGCAGCCTGTTTTATCTTCAAAATCACCTGCATCCATCTTGCATAATAATATAAGTTTCATAGTCTACCAGTATATACACTGGAAACTCATTAAAATGCTGTCTTTGGGAGCCATATAAAAAGCTGCCATACAAAGAAGTTTTATTATGATGAGGCCATTTTCTAAAGCATAACAAAATTTGTGTTCCACATCCCAAAGCACACTGATCTGTGCTATAGCATGTCTCATGTATGAGTGTAATGCATATATACATACAAAATATAAATAAGTACATTTTACTGCACAGTCGAGATTTTGAATTATATTGGTTTGAAAATTAAATAAATTCAGACAGTGCATGCACAGAACAATTGTTACCGAACATCACACACAACAGAACAGCACATCGATTAGAAATTCAACACTCGAAAACAATTCATGCAGCTCACAACATGCAGCGGCTGAAAAAAATTTCTGCAAGATTTCAGCAGCCAGATGCAACAGATTAATACGACGAAACAGCAAAACAGAATCCGCAGTCCAGCAATTTGAAATAAAAATCAACCAAGCTGTGGCCATAGGCTATAGGACATCAAAGGCCTTCTGATAAATGAGATCCGTCTACCGTCTCCAGCCCGGAGTAATCTATAAGGGGTATGAAAGCACCTTTCATACATTACACCTGTGAGCATTAATAAATATATTATTTATACCCATTTCCAACAAATCATTTAAAGATGACTCAAGTACAGCCCAAAGGTCACAGAAACAATGACTGTGATAACAATCCCATCATTATAGCGCTTTCCTCTTAGGTAATACGGCTGCGTGTGTCACACTACACAATAAAATTTCAACCGCAAAAGGCAGTGGCTGCAGAGGATACATTACCACATACTGTACTGTCACACTGAGCTTGAAATGGTGTTCAAGGAGAAACTATACCTTAAAACCAGTCAACGAGAGTTGGAAATAAACTCGTCACAGTCGTGAATGTCTAGTAATAGCAAACACAACTGAATGCTCATTAACTCTGACTACAGTGTGGCAACAACCACACTAGTTATTGTCAAACTTTTTGTTCAATCAGTGCAGCTAAGCACAATCTGTGCATACCTGGAAGCTAGCTCAATAATTCTCACATTAATTGCTATTTTGTGTCTGCCTCTGCATTTCAGAATTAATTTAGCAAGTTTGCTGCAATTTTTAGTGGTTGTGGAGGATATTAAGGCACCGGCAAGAACAGTCTTCAGAGTGGCATCGACCATCAACCACGGAGAGGTTCTGTGACCAGCTTTATGCCAGTCCTGAGCGGTTAAGCTGGTTTAACGGCATGGTTTAAACTATGGTTTAAATCTCTGATGCTGTGTTTGAAGGTTTAAATCAAGGTTCAAGATAAGTTCTCTTAAACCATGGTTTAAGAGATGTTCAAACACGGCATCATCTACTAATTGTGAGGGGTTCCTGGATGGTGAGGCAACAGGGAGGCAGACCAGATCGCCTGTCGTCGTTCCTCGTCCTTAATACAACATGGTCCATGAACCCTGAACACGATGTCATCTGTCAACTCTGCATGAAAATCAGTTGGCTGGGTCTGCACGATGATGGAAATCCCATCATAGGTGACTTCCAGTTACCTGAGTTATCTTAGCTAACTAACTGAAGAACTTTCTGTTCTTAATGATCTTTCTGTTCTTAATGTCCTTAAAGTTCTTTAATTCTTTTGACCCCTTCACCAAAAGGATTAAAACCACATCCCTGGGCACCCGGAGAAAATGGGATTTTATATTTTTGTGAAATAACCCCCAACCAATAAGCATATTAGACAAAAAACTGTATTTAAATGCAGGGAAACTCCTTCCCTAACCTACTAACGTGAAAACTACTTTGAAATGTAGTACCTTCAACGGCTGCTGTCTTCCCGTTCGCACAGGTAAGTATTACAGGTAGCACAACAAAACTGTTTGTGACTTCTTGAATGAAACGTCTTTGGCTGGTGTACCAAAATGTGCACTTTGATATTTTTTTATCTCCTCTCAGCATGCAACACAGGCAACGATGCTGGTTGCCTCAAAGGCCGCTCAGGATGACATTCACGAACTGTAATCGTAATCGTAATCAAGAACTTATAAAGCGCCACTTCAAGATGAAACTCATCAGAGGCGCTCCCGGCCCAATTTCCCATGACTAATGGGGAATAACACGGTCTTCAAACGCTTGCGGAAAAGAGAGGGAGGAAGAAAGAGGAATTCCCGCCTAAGGTCACCAGGCAGGTTGTTCCATGAGGCAGGGCCAACAACGGCGAAGCTGCGACACTGTGCAGTAGTAGTGCGAGCCATAGGAACTACCAGTGATGCCCAGTAGTCTTTTGGTTGTACGGCTCTCAGACTGATCATATCTTTCATACGAATCTGCTTGCTGTCGGTTACAAAAACTTTACAATATTTCATGGCATCAATCACTTGTAAACTGGGGTCAAGACCTGTAGGTCCTGGACAGTGTTGACTGAACAGCACAGCCTGTTATATCAGTGACAGACTTCATGCTGGGCCTGATTTGCCAGAACCATCACCAGTGACTGGTGCAGCAGTAATTGGCATATCTGTGACACGGATGTCACCTTCTCTGAATCATAATCAACGTTATCAACACTTTCTGTCTCCAAGTCAGAATTATCAGCTTCACTAACTCTCCTCTGCTGATTGCTTTCTAAAATGCGTCACCTTGCCTCTGCAAGTCAAAACTACCTTTTCTTTGGCACCAACTTTCAACCACCTTGACTACTTGTTACTCACGTCCATTTATCACCCATCAACAAGTAACGTCTATGCATTAAGTGTTTACTTGATGCCAATCAACTATGCATTACATGTTTTATTGATGCCAGTTAATTAAGTGAAACCTTTATACTGACCTTTCAATATTCCAAATCGTTGACGAAACCAGTAAACTAGTTTCTCGGGATACCATAAAGTATGCGTAAACTGCTATTTTGGTTTCTTGCGATCAAAAGGACCAACATCGTTTATGTTAGCACAGACAGCGTCTCTGATTAGTTTCTCTTGAAGTGGTGCTACATAAATTTCTAATTAAAAACACAATTACTTTCTATCATCAAAATCCGACCATCACTTTGAGTGGTTGGCCTGTAAACAGGTCGGTCCATTTAACAATATCCAGCCCAAACTTATAAGCCCTCTAGGAACCGGAAATCACCACTGACGAATGTTCATCCTGCAGAGACCTCGTGGTGATGGAACTTAGTTCAGGGAGTGCCAGCAGGAGTGGTGTAACTGTTGTGAACACTTCACAGGGCTAATAAACTGTTAACTGTCAAGCCTCCTGTTATATATCTTATGAGAGGGCCTGCCAAGCTGAAACTTTCTGTCTAGGTTCAGGTTCCGTGTTCACCATGTGCCCCCCCCCCCCCCCCCTGTGCTGAAGTTCTGGATCCGCCCTTGATGTCTGGCAGTAAAGCACATCCACTGTGGCCTAATTACACATTTCTAAGTGGCTCCCACAGAAAGGCAGTAGTGTCGTTTCTGATAAGACCACCTACTATAAGGCACCTCTTTTAGCCTCCCAATTTGCCTTTTCACTCAGGTACCAACCTCAAAATGGTGGCTTGGCATTCCAAAAATGGTTACTCATCCAACTACTAGCAGTCCTGCTTATCTGCACTGTTCTTGCCAGTATTTTGGTCACATTAGTGTATGTTATGAACAGACATTACTTTATAAAGAATATAAAAGGCAAAACTGAATCAAAAAGGAGAGTTTCCATAACTGACACTCTTAATCTCTTAGTTTAGTTTTTGTGTTTTAAAATAAAATCAAAGCCATGCCAATTTTCACAAAATTGAAATCCGCACAAAAACGAGAAACGTGCAAAACTGACAAAAAAGGAGCAAACAAAACTTCAGGAAGTCATGGCCACAGTCTGATTCTCAGAACCGGCAGCGAAAAGGTCAAAACAGCACAGACAAAACGAAAGACGATGGTGCCTCATGCAACAGCCAGACACCCGCTTTCACCCAACACCGAAAGGAACACAGAGGGAGCAGAACAAACACCAGGGGATTCTAGCGGAGGAAATCTTTCACAACAACCAGTTTACCGTGTGGTTTATGCGATCGCCCACAGCAAAATGGCCCTGAAAGAGTAGAACAGGGGAATTCAGTATACTATACATGTGTATGATGATAATGCACATAAGAAATGCAACAAATCACATAACATGACAAATTTTAAGCAAGTAAATATGTAAGTAAATAGCCTTTATTTGCATAAATCAAACTCGTTTACATTTATAATAATGAAGCATTACGCTGTTATAAGCAACAGTATGACAAAGCAACGGGAGTCTGAACGCTTAACTGCTTTCTTTGTGAATAAGTAAGTCAGCAAAAGTAAGCAAGTTTTATGTGATCACATGAGCAAGTTGGTGAGCCAATAATTCTTTAGCATAATCGTAATTCCGAGATTTCTACAGCGCCCAACGAAAGCCACATCGTGAGGACCAGCTTATTCGCAAGCGCTCAGTCAAAACTAAATCGATAGGCAAAAGGGTTCAGTTCCAGGTCAAGATCCAAAAGTCAGACAGAGAGACAGCATGGCAGCTACAGGGGGTGGTGTTTGGGGTTGGAGAAGAGAGAGAGATAAGTGGAAGAAGGGGTGTCAGGAGAGGATCTGTGAAAGAGGAATGTTTTCAGTTATGAGTTAAAGGCCGAAGCAGAAATTGCAAGCGGTGGAGCACACAGTCAACAACTTTCAAATCCATACAGCAAAAGGAAAAATTCAATTCCACCAGATCACCAAATCAACCAAGTTGGTGTCTAGGTGAATTGCTGCCTAAAAATTCAGATCCTTATTTCTGCAGAAACTGAAAAAAAGCATGACTGAGTATTCGTCCACAGCAGTACTACACACATTCCAAATCGCACTACATTACCAGGCAGATGCATCTTAACACTAGAAACAGTCATGCATACTTATCAGCTCGGTTGCTTCCATCTTTGACGTCAGTGGACGTGTATTCTGCTAAATAATTCCCCTTAGATGTGGGATGCTTTTGATGGCAGAAAACAAAGGTTTATATCACAAAACCATTCTATATTCACACCCAACATCTATTACTTTTTGTTGCAGTTTCGCCAATGTCGAATAAGCTCCACCAGTTCTTACGTTCCTGTTTACTGCGCCACCTGTTGTCGCAACATGTTCCGTCATGTAAAGTACATTTAGGACCACATTACCATAACCATGCTGTATTTCCCTCAAGAAAAGCACAGACCGTACAAAGAGATTCGACAAAATGCCACACAAATTATGTGCTGCAGTAAAGCACTGCTACTGCTCCAGCGGTCTGAAGTGTACGTGTATCCCGAGTGTTTAATGTGTATTTACACACATAACAAGACTCTACTGGAGGCGAAAGTGCGACTCATTACCTGCAATTACGTAGAATCAGGAAGTACAAAAAACGTTACAGAACACACACTCGTCACTAATTAGGCTACGCTGCTCCTTGTTCTTTCTCCTCATCTATTTCGCCCGTGGTTGAAGACCATCTTATTCAATCACGGTCTTGTGTTATCAGGTTGGGAGCACCTCTGAGAAGTTTTCTTGATGCGGTGCTATATAAATGGCACTTACACTTATGATTTCTGCAATAAGCATCAGTTAAAGTGAGCATCTTAACACCCACTTTGCATGAACCAGCTAATGTAATGTACCGAGTAATGCATTGCAATGTTATATGCAAACATTGCAATTTTGTAATGTAAAAGTAACATTTTTTCCTAACCCATACAGCTTGGCACCTTAATGATAAATGAGCAAGCTAGCATCAGCCATTTAACACATTTGAGTTAAAAGGTAAAAAACTAAAATGAATATTCACAACAATGAAAGGTTAAGTTACCATTGAAGATTTGCTTTGTATCGTAATCGTAATCAAAAACTTATAAAGCGCCACTTCAAGATAAAACTCATCAGAGGCGTTCCCGGTAGTAGTGCGAGCCATAGGAACTACCAGGTCTCCCTGGACTGCGATCGCAGCAGTCGGCGGCCAGGGACAGAAGAAGCAGCTGAAACAGGATAATGTAAATGACTCAGTTCAAGTCAAACTGCAACAGGGTGCACAGAGTAGAACTTTGGTTTTGTCAATGGAACGTCATGTGACAATCAGATGCTGTTCGTCTTTCTTCGGGTTTCTTTCTGTCTATGTCTCTCAGTCGCTCTCTGTCTGCTTGTATCTCTGTTGACAGTCCGTCCGCCTGCCTGTCCGTCCAGCCATCCCTCTGTCCGTTTTTCTGCCCGCCCTTCTTCATTTATCTCTGTGTTTCCCAGCGCTAATTCTGGAGAGGACATCCTATTAACGAAGGAATGCCCAACTTGTTGTCCTGTTTTGACGCCACCCTTCAAGTTGTGCATTGGCCAAGTTAGCTCATTTCAATGTTCTTAATGAAATGAATGAATGAAGAATACTTGTGCAGTGTTTACACTATTTAAACTGTTGTTACAGCGCTTAGTTCTGGCAGAGTTGTTCTAAGAGACTCAGATCATCTGATAACTTGAAACTAAAACACTCAGCCACCAGAAATTCACCCTAGAAACTCAACTCAAAACCAGGCAAATTTTGCAAAAACATTTTGTCTCAGTTCTCAACTTAACATGTTAGATTACATTACATTAGTAATAAACTTACAAGACCTAGTCATACTACAATTTTACAAGTAATGTATGGTAACTGAATACAGAACTGTGGTTACAGAGTGTTCAAAATACGTAAGTTTTCTTGCAAAAAAAAGGACAGTCCCTTGCAAAAGTAACAGTTACCTGTTCTATTGATTTTGTTTTCATGTGTTTATACATCACCAGCATCTAACAAGGCATCAACTGAAGTGCTGCCAGACGACTTGTACATAAACTCTTATCTGAGTAACAAGCCACACTAAATGCTGGCTGTAGACAACATGACTGTCGATCATTACCAGACAGCCAAGAATTCTACCAGAAATGTCTAAAACACAGTGTTCCCTACACCTCTTCTTCGGGGAAGTGCTGTTAGTGCTCAGCAGGATCCTGGGCTGTGTACCCTGCACATATTAAACAATTGTCAATGAACAATAGGTCACATTGAATCTCTGGCTGCAGACAACAATAACTTTCCATTACTAACAGGCAATTTGTCCATAAAACATTTTACTAGAAATGTCTGTTTAGATTGGATTTGTAATACTCTATAGCAAAAATCACCCCAGAACATTCTGAAATCGAGGCACATCTATCACTCATCAGGGAAATAATAACATCATAAGCTGCACTCACGTTACAAAGCGACTAACACACAAACTGCCTTCTTCCTTGTGTAACCGAGCCACTGCCACATTTTCCTCCACGTCCGCCTTTCAAAGAATTAGCACGTGGTGTGGCAGAGCTAGCTTTTATCTAATAAAAGCTGCGGTTCACTTCAAATGACGATCACGCTCCAACAACAAATGCTCTTTTCCTGTAGCAAACTGAGAATAAAGGATAGCAAACAGTTTGGCTGGGACTTCTTCATTTATCGATTTTATTTTCTTATGTTTGTTCATTGGACAGGGCATCAATCAATGGCGCTAAGCAGTTCTGCATTAAGTCTGCCAGTAGGTCCGGAAGGCATCATCCTGCACACAACACTTGGCGGCTCTGCCAATACGATACTTTCACCAAACTATGATATGACAGAACTCCAATATCGGGGCTCTCAAGTTTCCACGGGTTTACGCAAGTATGTATTTCTAGACCTTTTCACTGCAAGTGCTTATTATATCATGGTCCTTGCTCACCAGTCCTGTGCTTAAAAAGGCTGACGTGTCACAGTGAACGCAAATGAAACAAGGCGCATCGTGCAAAAGAAATTAAGCAATCCATGCACAGGCAAGAACAGAATCAGCCAAGCCATTTAAAAAACAAAATGTCACAACATGATTTTTCTCAGGATCCAGCAAGAAGCAACTGAAGATACTATCCATCAAATAAGCAGCAAAAACAACGACTACAAAATGCAGGTAGTCCGCAATTCCAAGGAAAACAATAGAAAGGCATCATCTATCAAAACTGAAGACAATAAATCAGAAGCACGAAGTCAACTAATAAGGCAGGCATGACATTTTTACACGAAAGTTCTGCAAACATAAAAAAGTATTAACAGGAACAATAGGTGTGTAACCAGTTTTCTGACTTTGCCTTCGACTGGCTGGCTTTCCAGCTAAATCAATATTGGATAAAAACCATACCTACAGCCAGACAGCATGCTTTATGGCACCAGACATTACTTAAAAGAACACAGTCGAGTAGAAGAATTACCAAGCACAAAATAAGTTGCGTCGTTTTCAATCCGCTACACAAAGATCAGCATACCCCATAGATATGAACAGATGCCATGTCATGCATACAGCATCTGTGCTGTGCAGTGGTAGAAAACGATCCGTGGGATGTTCAGCATCCGCTGCGGCCTCCGAGGCAACGCACGCTCCGGCAGTATCCGTCAATTTGTCTGAGGAAGCCTTTAATCCAGAGTCGCCATAAAGAATTCCACGGAGACAGAATGGCTTAAAAACTGCAGCTGGTCCTGTCCGCCACTAAATCCCGCCCGATTTCCAATGCATGAAAGTCATAAATCTATCATTCTCCACGGCTTCGATAGGGAAGGGTACACGACTAAAAGACACTGGTTATAATGCTCTCTAACACAAAATGCCTGGTAACAGAGCAAACTGTGGCCTACAACAAGACTTTTGACTGATAATAGTGATGGCCACAGTAACTGGATGCAGGTAGGTCAGTTGACAGCATAAATGTGAACTCCACATGTCTTCTTCTTCATCCCAGAAAGACGAGTCACGAGTGCTTGAACCTGGCCAAACAGCAGCAAAGTTCTCAAGTTTCTTCAAGTTTTGATATCAGACAAAACAAGGACGAAAAAAAGTGCCCACAACAGTAACACAAGAAAGTAAAGAGCAGTAAGAATTACCTCAGACTGATAGATATACACAGAGGAAAATGTCTATCATTGTTTGATGTCAGTCTGATGAGTCGAGAATAGACTAGGAAGGGAAAAGCTGAAGCAAACCTATGCAATACCACAACCACCCTGATAAGTCTTCCCATTTCTCTCAGCAAAAACACAACCCACCTTAGCTTCCTCTCCCCTCCTCTTTCTGGTCTCCTGGCAACCGGACTTGGTTCTTGACATAGCATCTCTGGACAACCCCACGGACTTGATGCAGCACTCAAGAATAAGCTGGTGCCCTGCACTTAGCTTTTAAGCAGCACTTTAGAAATTTAGAGTTTATGATTACGATTAACCAGGAATTCATGTAGTTCATTTAACTAGTTGAAATTCACAGTGGTGAGAGGTTAGCATATAGTGCAGATATTCCA
The DNA here is from genome assembly GCA_964023275.1 of Norana najaformis. Taxonomy (NCBI): domain Eukaryota; kingdom Metazoa; phylum Annelida; class Clitellata; order Crassiclitellata; family Hormogastridae; genus Norana; species Norana najaformis. Next base: position 30,322,425 of record OZ029921.1, read on the forward strand.
GCAGACACCAATTTCCTTCATAATCCAGAGACACTTCAAAACACCGGAAAAAGTCACCAGAGACTTAAAAAGCAGCCAAGAAGCAACTCGACAAAAGGTTCTATAAGATGAACTGAATGGAGATGTGCCACAGAATTAAACTGAGGCGAGACAATGCCGGAGACAATGCTCATGAAAACAGAGCAGTGTTGCAGCATCAAATCCGGAGCAGAGTATTCCATGGAGACGGAGAGAAGTCAGACGAACAAAGAAGGTCTTTGGAAAAAGCGGAAAAGAAATCGAGCCAACGAGACTGTCTTCACCAACAGAACAAACACAAAGCATCATTGGGCCTATTGATCGATAATACGAATGCATAAGCAGCACAGCGCAGACAAGCGGAAAAACAAGACAAATGAACAGGAGTTACAATGATTCTAAGATTTCTCCGCTCCACCGCCATCTCACAGGAAAAGCTAACCACTTTCCGACTCCGGGATTCACAAGTACACCTCTGATATCCACCTCAGATACATTAGCTACTGCTCTTTAAAAATACCCAACAAGTTCGATGATAACACATATAATACCCGTCTAGTTGGTAAAAATAAAGTTGGCATAATCCCAGCTGAGAAAATGCAAGTTGACAAGAAGCAGGTTGGCAAAACCACAGTTACTTAGCAAGTGGTCTTAGTAATAAGTACGCAAAGAGGTGGTCAGCATAATCACAGCTGGCAATAAACAAGATGGCATGAAGCAACCTGGCCTTGTCTCAGTCCCAGTAGAGATTAAACAACTTTTTCTTTACCTCAGTTAAATGTAAAATGTAAATGTACACATTTTCTATAGCGACTATATGGCCTCAACCCGCTCATTTTTCAGTGAATTAATCGGGCGTATCCTTCACCACCGCTGCCCGTTACAACAGAAATTCCCAGTCACAAAGTGAATTTTCAAAAATAAGAGTACATAAACTAGCGCCTAAAACCAACTGTAAGATTTTAGACTTTGATACCTTTGACCAGACTGTAACCAAGCCAGGGCTGTAAGCAATTCAAAATGTAAATCAATGCTAAATCCAAAATAACACACCACCTACCAAGGTAATGTTAGAACTTTGAGCAGTTCATTTAGAACAGGCCATCAAGGATTAATGTACTCAATTTATTATCTAGTACTAAAACCTAACCACAATTCAGCTTCCCCAAACCAAAACCAACACTTTGGATAGTTGGACGATTATCTTTCATTCAAAGTGGAAAATTGCAGCTCAGGTTGGCACAGTGGTAGGGCAGTGGAACATCTACTGAAAGGTCCTGATTTAAAGCTCATTATGGGCATATAAGTTTCAGGTTCCTTCACAGCAATCAACAACCAGTTCCCATTTAAAGCAATTCAGCAGTTACCTAATATCACTTCAGTACTGGCCCAATGTCCTCACAATAATTTTGTATCTGCTCTATAGCGGTTGAGTAGCTACTTTAAAACAATAAGATAACTCCAAATGGCTTGGATCTCAGGCAAACCTGACCGGAATTGACTCCAATAGTGCTCACATATGAACAGTCCACTGCATGCATAGATGTACATTAATCCCCTAGATGTCGTATTTGTGTGGACGTTTGTACGACTTCCGGTCAGCATTGTGGCAAGTCAACAGTGATAGATTCATATGCAAATAATGATGCGCTACTGTTCATGTTCATTGCAACCAGTAAACAAACTACCGGAAATAGAATTGTGGCTCTTTCATTCCGGCACCATCTTCTTCAGGCAACAATCCTCACTTGACATTTGCCAAGGTTAATTTAGGAAAACTGTTCTAATTTATTTCTGAATCATTCACTTATTTTGGTATTTATTTACTAATTATTTATTTTAATTTTATTTAGTGACTACCTATAAACCAAACACCGGAAGTAGAACTGCAGTTCACTGTCACTCCAGCACCACCTATTCATGACATTCCCAAATCAACATTTTCCACAGTCACTTTAGGACAACTGCTTTAAATGGTTCTTCTGCGTCCTGAAGTTTATCATTCTATTACAACAGACCAAATGTTCTTCTGTGTCCTAATTTAAGTTTATCATTCTATTACAACAGATCAAATGCTTATTCAGCTGCGTGCTGCTGATCTCGTTCAGTTCAGTTTAACATTCCAACAACTGCATGCAAAATGTAATGAAGCCTTGTGTAAAAAGGCTGTCTGCACGTTCTTAGGACAACCTGGTAGTTAAAGACAGAGCAAGGACACCCTTATTTATACCCGGTTTCCTCAACATTACCTGCTGGTTCAAAATGTCAAAATGTAATTCAGTCACTTGCACATAAACTGAACTGTTAAATTCAATCCAGGACAGGTTACCATAGAACTAGTAGTAGCGCCTTATTGGGATTCTCAAAAGACAATGTATAAATGCTCAGATACATATGCAGACCTACCAATCTAGCCAAAGATAATTAACTTCACCCCTCAGAAATGCTATGTTCTGCCCTTTTCAAACGTTCATGCAGCCCAAAGAAACTGTCATGCCCAAACAACAGCTAATTCAGTTAGCTCCATTACCTGTCCATTCAGAATTCACAATCAGTATGCTCAAGCACTCCATTCATAAAGCCTGTTGACACAATGCATATCATTACACAAACAGTCCGTATACAAAATCAGAAAAAAGAAAATCAAGCCATCCACCTGCTGTTACATCCTGGTAATTCAATCACCACCATGATCGATACTGTAATCAATCATTTTTATAGCACCTCTTAAAAACCCATCACAGGCACTGTGATTTAATTCTATAGCTACGTTCGTCTGACTAAACTCTAATTTGTTCTCCACTGCTGTAACTTGGGATTAGATGTGGCAAAGTATGCGATACGGTGGTTCATCCATTCAGCACTCATTTAATATAAAGAGTATGGTTTACAGCCCTCCTCCCTGAGATGGTCATTCTGTAGGGACCTTGAGCCAGTATTAGAAACACCATTATCTGTAATCAGATACTGATAAAACATAAAAATACATGAAACAAAAATATGTAGTAGACAAAAGAGTTACTGCTCATTTGTTAGGCTTAACAGCAGGTCGTCAGATCTTTTATCAGAAAAACAGAAACATTAAGGTCAATCCCACATGAGGATTTGGGTTTTATACCTCAACAACAAACTGTCAATTTCCCATGACACCCAGGATTCAAAGCCTCAGCAAAGCTGATGTGAAACATATATATGCATTTTACCATTCAGCAATCATGCAAAAGAAACCATGAGTTCACTTGTCCTGGAATAAGCATAATGAGGAATCGTTATTTTCTTTTAAATCGTTTACTAGTAAACATCTAATCTTGATCCATAAGGCCACAATACATAAAACAGTAGCAAAAATATTTAATCTCCTCTGCAGGATTTATTAATTGGTGTGCTCGAGATAATAATCTTGTGCACAAGAGTTAGTCATTAGGAGGAAGGAGCTGTTAAGTGGTGCTCACCAGATCAAACATATTTGCCCAACATTTTACATGTAACCTTAGAGACTTCTTCAAACTGGCTCATAACAGCCTCAGTGCAGACATTTAAGTGAAGCACTCATGTCCGTGATGACGGCCATAATTTCCAAGGAATTCATAACCTCTGACCTTCTATGGCCGAAATCGCCAGCTCGCCAAAGTCATTAATAGACAAATACACTAATCACGGCTAGACTCCTGCACACACCTGTTAATCCACCTGTTCTCTGTAGGTGTGCCAACACAAAAGTGATGAGTGGGCAGTTTCTTGCAATTTCTCAATGCACCCTGAGGCTTAAACGATAAGTGGGTGGTTTACATTAATTTCTGAACGACACAGAAAGACACAAATACGAGGATCCTAGAAAGCCCAAATTTTATCAGGCTGTTTCGAGACATCAGGTGCTGTACAAATCAAACACACAACTACATTCAGCCGACCAGAATACGCGAAAAGAATGCTATCAACTTCTTTTTTATCTAATGGGTTCTACCTTGCCATTGTAATCCTGCAGAAGACCAGCAAGTTTCATCTGTAGTTGAAACAATTCACTTCATAGTAACAATGTAAGACTGGGACAAAGGCATCAAAGACAGATACACTGCGGATATAGAAGAAGCAAAGTACAGTTCCTTGAGCTACCACCAAGAGGCAGCCATGGGCATGAAGTGTTAGCAAATTTATTTTTCTTGACCTCTGCATATAAAGGCGAGTGTCCAGCCTTCTCCCTTGCCATCTAATCTTCCCACCAACAGCGTACAATCTGTCTGCATTTCAGTCTCCTTGGTTCCAGGCCGTAGCACTCTCCGGTCGGCCTCCCTTGGACTCCTGACTGTCCCTCGTATGCGCACTGCTACAGCCCAGTCTAGAAGCTTTGCCTATGTTGGACCCAATAGCTGGAATCGCCTTTCCCGAGAGCTCCGGCTAGTATTCCTCAGTTTGTCCCTTCCGCAGTTTCGCAAGCGCCTGAAGTCTGCATTATTTGCCAGTGGTCTGCCAGTGGTCTCACTGGTTCGGGTCGGGAGCGCTTCTGATGAGTCTATTCTTGAAGTGGCGCTTTATAAATGTCAGATTACAATTACAATTACAATTACAATATAGCTACAAATCCAAAACCACATTTCTTATGTGCCCCTTTTACTCATACAGACCCATATACGGCACACCATGCTGTCAACCACATAAAGTCAGCATGAACCATACGAATCTTTTTAATTAATTGTGGGGCATTCTTATGAAGCTATAGTTCTTTGTCAATATGAGGAAAACAATAACAGCAAAGGCCAAAACAGCAGACAGCAAATAACCCTTGTAAAGTAACTTCAGAACTCGGACATGCGAAACATCTAACACTGCTCGTCAGAGCAGAACTGATTAAAAGAAATCTTCATGTTTGCCGAAGCATTCGTACGTGCTCAAGTAAGAACACATTAAGCAAAGGCATGGCTTTTCATGTTTATCGAAGCGTTCGTACATGCTGCAGTAAGAACACATTAAGCAAAGGCATGGCTTTTCATTTTGGGTAACACTCGCCACTCCACTGCCACAAACACCAGAGGGCTCCTAAGCAGGAATCATCTCAACAACAGTCACTCCGTGTTGTTGTTGCCTTTTCTGGAATATTCCCATCTAGACGTCATGCATATATGTGTACAATGTACGTCATACGCCTCCTCAGGAACACAGTCTGGCCCAAATATCATACACATGTACATACGTATGTACCCATATACATATATACACAGATATATACAATATTATATATTACACACATACATAGTTTTCCATGACCAAGACCAGCAGACAGCTGGCAGTATGTTGTGGAATCATCAACGCTCCAGAGAGGGGCATGTCACAGATGATGCTGATGTTGATGCTAAAGATAATGACGATGATGACGACGACGATGATGATAATGAAGATGATGATACATGCATACACATACATACAAACAGACAAAAATACATTCAATGCATCCACAATTTTGTTTTTATTTGTTACTCCAGATAACGATGTAGAGGGATAATGTAAGATGGATGGAACAATTGATTTTTGTACCATGAGACTGGTGAACCAAGTTTTTAATCTATCACAGCAAATGTACGGTTCCTCCTCTATCCATTCCAACCCAGTGGAATTTATTAGAACTACGATAAGATAAACTGGGCATAACTCTCAATGCAGCTCTCAAACCAGTACGTTTGCGTTCCCGGTCCGAAACTAGCGTTAAGTGAACCGCAACAATCAATAGCAAGCTTACCTTTTCTTGAACTGCAACAATCAATAGCAAGCTTACCTTTTCTTGAACTGCAACAATCAATAGCAAGCTTACCTTTTCTGAAGGAGCTTTCTAGCGGCTCGGTTCCAGAGATAAGAAGGCCAGACACTGGATCAGCAGCATCCAAACCTCTGACTGTTAGGCGCTGCCGCCTCTGAACTGCCTCCCTAGAACAAAAATCGAAGGAATAATGCCCCCCATCCTAGAATCAGTAATTATAATTCAAGCAGAAATGGTGGAACATTTCGTTAGCTTTCTTTCAAACTATGTATAGATTTAGACTTCTAAATTGTTTATAATGTTGCATCATGTTTTGCTGACTCTGTGCTTCCCGTTTACTGTTTTGTATGCATTAATAATTATTAATTAATATAATTAATTAACACCTTCTATGGTGCTGGTGTCTAATGCACAAGGAATCAACTGATAGCATCCCATAATCAAACCATGGACCATCAAACACTGCTCGTCAGAGCAGAACTGATTAAAAGAAATCTTCATGTTTATCGAAGCATTCGTACATGCTGCAGTAAGAACACATTAAGCAAAGGCATGGCTTTTCATTTTGTCATTATCCAGAAAGGCACTCCAGTGAAACAGAAAGGCAGCCTATGGTGGATAAGCCAACTGAAATGGTCATTCTTAAGTTAAGACCAAAACCACACAAGAGACTGAGCAGAACGAACATATGTAGGAAGAGTGTTCCTTCCAAGTTCAAGTCCAGCAACCAAAGAAGCTCCCTGTTTCGTAAAGTGTGGCATTTGTCTCTCGTTAATAATGATTACTTACTCACTTACTTACATATCGTAGGAAACTCGGAATGAAATGCTGTGCCAAATTATGTGAAAACAAAAATATCCAGTAAAATTCAATGGTGATATCTAAATAAATGTTTAATCAGAGTAATTTGCTGTCATGCAATAGCTCAAAGAAAGCAGCCTCCTTTTAACTATAGCATTTTCTATATCTCATTAACATTAATAAGACTATGATCCATTAATTACGACAAAATATCTATTAATGCAAAATAACTATTATCAAATCTTCTTCTCCCTTGTGAATTTCAAACGAAATAAATAAATATACCAGATAAATCCACTCTTCGACTGGCCTTCACTTGCAAAGTCCCTGCAACCCAACACTCAATGCAGAACCCATCTGACTCTAAGCCTTGTTTAACAATCCCTTCACCTAGTGCAAATTCTGTTGACCACTGTGCTTTGGGTTAATTTTCTTCACCACTGTTTATGGAAGGACTGTTTCCTTGTTCCAAAGACTATTTATTGTCCAGTATGCACTTCAGCCATATCTTACAACTGTTTATGGAGGTATAATAAATCAATAACTACCATAGCTTTCCATACCTTCCCTACCTCACCATACCATCCTTCCCTACCTCACCATACCATCCTTCCCATGCCTAATTTTACCTTACCTTACCATCCTTGCCTTGCCTTGCCCTGCCTAACCTCACCTTACCGTCCTTGACTTGCCTTGCCTTACCTTAAATGGCCATGACATGAGAAACAGCATCAATCTAACCATGCTAATCCTTCCTTTGGTAACGTATGGACGACCCCCTGTGAGCTGCTCAAGCCTTGATCATCAAAGGCCAGAACATATACCAATGCATCAGACTGAAACAGACAAGAAAACTAGTTCTAGTAATTTGTTTGCTGTTGTTACATTGTTGTCCTGCTACAATGAAATGTTAGCAAAAGCATTATTTACTTACTTACTTAAATGGAGCACAATCAGGGTGTATTCAGGTTAGATGTTAAAATCACCCTAAGGAACACAATGTGGGCTTTGATAACAGACTGTTCACGCCGACCTTCTTTGGAATGCACCAAGACTGACTGCCAAGCAAAAAGTAAGTAAGTAAGTAATGCATTTGTTAACACACCATATGTCCATCGACTGAGCGAGGAATCGTAGGCGTGGGTGGGTTACATGTCAGACAACAAAAGCAAGACGATACAGATAGGTCTTTAGCCGCTTTACGAATGTGTCTAGCGAGATATTGTCGTGAGTAATGTAAACAGGAAGGCTATTCCAAATGGCTGGTGCTGAGTTGCTGAATCCGCGTCGTGAGAAATCAGACCGAAAGTCTCGGATATCAGGGAAAGACAGAAGGCAAAAACATGACAAGAAGGCAGTTATTTTAATTTCAGTGAACATCTAAAAAATAATTCCAGTGAAGACAACCCCTCTGGACAAAGAGGCAGCCAGTCATACAGAAAAGACAGACAGAAATACAGAACGATACGGCTGGACAGACAGAGCCTAACACGAGCCTAACACGAGTCCAAAACTGTCAACCTCTTTAAAAAGCAGCTGAAATTGTATTTGATGCAGAACTCTTAGTTCTTGGGTCGACTTTTGACTTTGTAAAGCACCCTAGAAGTAGCCTGCTACTTACGATTCTATATAAATTGTCGTCATTACATTACATTACATTACATTACATGATCAAATGATAATCCTCAGTCACCAACAACCATTGCATATGATCATTGAAAAACATACTTAACAAGTGCGAAACAAGACTTAGGCTGAATAACAGCCGACAAAAATAGTGGCACAGGACTAATGTTAACAAAGTAACAACAGCTAATGAATAAACAGCAGAGACACCGCAGGGACATAACAGAGGTCTTCTAGTGTGCCCAGCGATCAGACCTACACACCCAAATACAGAAAGAACAGATGCAATTAATGAGAAATGCCACCAGCTGCCGCAGCCACATACAACCTCATGCTGATGCTCGGGGGGGGAAGGCAGCATCCCTCATAAAGGCGCCAAAGAATAGATGCAGTTAATGAGTAATGCCACCGGCTGCCGGAGCAGCAGACAATGTCATTCGGATGGAGGGGTCCCTCATAAAGGTGCCAAAAAAGGTGCCAAAGAACAGATGCAATTAATGAGAAATGCCACCAGCTGCCGCAGCCACATACAATCTCATGCTGATGCTCGGGGGGGGGGGGGTGGGCAGCATCCCTCATAAAGGTGCCAAAGAATAGATGCAATTAATGAGTAATGCCACCGGCTGCCGGAGCAGCAGACAATGTCATTCGGATGGGGGGGTCCCTCATAAAGGTGCCAAAAAAGGTGCCAAAGAACAGATGCAATTAATGAGAAATGCCATGTCATTCGGATGGTCGGAGGGGGGATTCCTCGTAAAGGTGCCAAAAAAGGTGCCAAAAAATAGACCTGCAGTTAATGAGAAATGCCACGTCATTCAGATGGTCCGGAGGGGCTCAGTTACACTTAGAAGCCATCACATCCACATACTAAACGGAATGCCAATGATGCACTCTCTATGTCTGTAGGTCTTTGCATGTCTGCAGGCACCTGTGCGTGTCATGTCTTGTCTGTCTGTATGTCTGTCTGTATGTCTGTCTGTATGTCTGTCTGTGTGTTTGCATGTCACAGCCTGGCTCATTCAGCTCTATAAACAAAGCAGGGCAGAAGCTAATCCTAATTTAGCTCTAAAAATAAAGCATGGGAAGTTGAATCCTAATTAGTTCATCATTCCCTTGATGTAAAAGGACACAGTTAATGCAATTCATACAGTATGGACACATCTACACACAAATATTCATAAGCATACACATCTACATACTCATATGCATGTACACATTCGTATTATACACATTATAGACATAATACAGTAAAATATTTAAGCAAGAACTTTCCCGGCAGCTCAGCGGTCAGCAGTTTTTCTGGAAAGAAAGTTAGGCAACAGAAGATGTCTTGTGGCCAAAGGAGAATTTCAGAGACAACTGATGATGCCATATAGGTAAGCCAACATATCACATGCCAAAGCCAAATAGGGAATCCATCTAACCAAAAGAGTAGAGAATAAATTTCTCACATTCATCAGAAATGGAAAAAATTCTTGCAGGTATACACACTATTTAAACATCTACAAGCAAGAACAGCATAAGCGCAGACACGCACACACTTGGATGAATCTTTAGAAAATGATCATTGGATCAGTTCGTTTTGGCTTCTCCTGACTGACTGTGTCCTCTGCTGAGGCAGTTACAATTTTAATTAGAAGCTACTTAGTTTTCTAGACATCTCATATAGCACCTTTAAAGTACCCCACAGCTGCCTATGCTATCCTTTAGGATGTTAATTGTCATTAAGAACAGAAAGTATGTCAGCAATTTTAATTAGAAGTTACTCAGCTATCTAGACAATTGATATAGCACCTTTTAAGTACCTCACAAAAGCACTGCCTAAGCTATCCTCAGTGACGTTAAACGTCATTAAGAACAGAAAGTACGTTAGCAAGTGAAACAAAGCACAGCTAACTAGAAGAGTTTCGCACACAAGCGGAACCCAACCAGCGGATTCCTATCCAGAGTTGACAGATGGCACAATATTCAGAATTCCAAGACCAGGTTGCCTCGATGGCGTATAAAGCGACGAGATGGCCGGTAGGGTCTGCACATAAACTCCTAGATCTATGCGTCTGTGGGTCTGCAGTACACGATAACACCACCACCCTCCAAGCAGTCCCTCACTGGTGGTAGATGCCACAGTTTCTGAATATCCCTGGAACCGCCGGGTCCGAGTAGAACATTCATCACCTGCTGGTCTGTAGGTCAAAGGGCTACTCGTGATTTAGTTGAGGTAACCTCTTTGCTCCTCGTCCACCGAGACGGAGACCATTACCCGGCTGAAGACGGCGTAAGTAAGTCCGTACATTTGTGGTTCGACCATACATCATCCCTCATCAGGGAGTCGCGTACACCAAGATGATATGCATAGAACTTACCGTCCAAAATATTTAAAATCTGCAGCAGAAACAAAGATCAATTCCAACACTTAGCAACACCAAACGTCCAATTGTGGACGTTTGCTGTTCCTAAGCTCTTTGATATGTCGGCTGATTGACGCATCATGCATTATGATAATCAACACTGCCACAGAAATTCCCGGATTAGATTCATTTTGATCAAGTATACAATACACAAATTAACAGCTCAATCACATTCGATACCTAAATCAGGGCTAACCCAAGTATATAAATTTTAAAAATGAATAAACAAATCAATAATAATGATTATATATATATACACCAAGTCATGAAAGGAAGAAGCAGAAAGTCAAAGACTTAAATGGAGGATTTAAGTACTGAACTCAAACCATACAGCACCCACAATCTATAGGCTTTTCTATAACAATTCAGAACTGGAGACACTTTGCTCAACCTCAGACACATTTAAAATGCATTAATGCTTTGAAGTCAAATATTGCTTTGCTCAACCTCAGACACATTTAAAATGCATTAATGCTTTGAAGTCAAATATTGATAGGTGCCATCAATTGTTTATTACATACCTCTCTGTTCCCACTTGGCCTCGGAAGCACTATCCACCACAGGGCTAATGGATCTTTCCCAAGGAAGAACATAAAGGCAATAGAGGAACGAACTGAATGGTTAATCACGTTGCAAAGACGAATGGATGCAAGCAATGGAAGAGTGGAAGGATGGAGGGACGGACGGATGGATGGATGGATGGAAGGAGAGATCGATAGATTTACATTTAGCCATATGGATGGATGAAAGGATGGCTGGCCGAAATGTGGGCATCTGCGATCATCCTAGGTGGATGCGTGGAACAAAGCGATGGAAAAGAGAGAGATTAATCAATGGATGTCGCAGACACAACAGAAAAAGGCAGAAGAACTGGACAAAACAGAAAACGGGGCAGTCATCATCAGAGGCAGGCAGCAGCGCCAGAGGCACAGACAGATCTATGCGCGGACAACAGAGAGAGAAAAAACAAGCACGGAGAGAGAAAAACTTATCAAAATCCAACGGACTAAAGATAGAATATACGAATGCCACAAAATCCTTATAAGCCGTCCCAAAGCACTGATCCAATATCCGCTGCCCTGTTTGTTCAGTCCAGTTTCACAGCCTCACCAACTGGACGGACATCAAAACGTCCCCACAATTCAGCAATTTATGGCCTTCACATCATAACTGCTTTTTTGAGTAGGATGACCACAGACGCAAACAACGCTATTTTTAAAACTTGGTCAGCAGCCGGACGGAGTAACTGGCTGGCACAACAGCTTCCTGATACTCTCTTGTCTGGGTGCAGCACACACTACGGTGGCTGGGATCCTTAGAGCTATATATGGTGTATTTATGTAGTGTATATATATATAGCTATATATAGTGTATGTATATATATATATATATATATAGGCTCTAATCAGCATGGTTTATTGCCACTATGTGTATATATATATATATATCAGCATGGTTTATTGCCACTATGTATATATATATATATATATATATATAGTGGCAATAAACCATGCTGATTAGAGCCTATGGCTAAACATTGTGAATCATAATTACGATAATCATGTACAGTAACCAAACTAAGCTATAAAATGAGTACATTGACTGCACACTGTCAGTGGGAAGATCAGTCAGCCACAGAGAGAACTGGTCACATGTTCCCCCCCCCCCCATAAGCCAAAGCTAAGAAAAATGAAGCTGCTAAAACTTCACACCCGTGGCTGCTTTTCCGGGTAAGGCTTACAAGGCTGCTCTTCTTCTTCGTGCACAAAATGTATAAATAGCTGCAGATCACAGTAGATATGCTTTGTTGCCAGACAGCAGGTGAGTGCGACACTAGTATCTGCTGTTACCAGACATCATTTTGGAAACTGCAGGGAACTTTGCCAGGAATTCTGGTCTTGACATTGATGGAACCCACGTACTCATTGACCTCGTACTGCTCAATGTTAAGTCGATAGCAGAGTACACAACAGCAGCGTAAACACAATGTACAGAATCCCATTTTTCTCTGGATGTTTTTATCTCCAAGTCCCAGGCCCAGCCTGTTTCTGCCAGACCCACACCAACTCAAATGCCAAGTTTCTATACAATACTTATTATCTGGAACACTTCTGTCCAGTCCACTTCAGGCTAACTAACACCACATTGGTCACAGTTTTATGTGCTATTGTCTAGAATTTCATATCCCACTGAAGCCAGTCGACACCAAATTCATCCTGAACCGGGGCTGATATTACAGATACCTAGGTCTTCTTGTTTAACAAGGGACGGCCTGCTGAGCAGCACAGACTACGACTTCATTCCTCTTTCACAAATCCTACCCTGACATCCCTTCTTCCTCTTATCTCTCTCTCCTCTCCAACCCCAAACACCATCCCCCATAGCTGCCACGCTGTCTCTCCGTATGACTTGTGGATCTTGAACCGAACCCTTTTGCCTATCGATTTTATTTTGACTGAGCGCCTGTGAATAAGCTGGTCCCCGTGACGTGGCTTTCATTGGGCGCTGTAGAAATCTCGGAATTACGATTACGATTTATTTCTAGCGGTGGTTTATACAGCGGACCTCCAAACGCCTTGTTAATCGATGGCAATAAGCAACGCTAAGAGGAATTTTATCGTGAATCATGAACGCACATATAAATACCAGCCAAGCCCATGTCTTCTGTGAAGGTTACAACTCATCAGTATGCTGGTGACCTTCAGGTCCATGACCCAGCTGCAGAGGTTATCCCTTAGCCGAGATAATACTTCACACATCGGAGGCGCTCTGTGCCTGGACATCGTCCAACCGTCTCCGGCTGAATCTCGGGAAAAATCAGTTCATCTGGCGACGTAGCCGTCGGCTGATCTCAAAATCGATCTGCCTAATTTGCAGCACTGCTTCCCTGGTATTTCTGTTTCTACTACTGTGCATGATCTGGGAGTGACCTGGACTCTGGGAATTGACCTTCTCACAGCATGTGGGAAAAGTATGCCAAACACGCACTTAACATTTGCACCAGATTCGCGCAATAAGCCGTTCGCTTGCAACTCAGGAAGCTACGATGTTGATGCAGGAATTCATATGCACCTGGGTTGATTGCGGCAATGCTATTTATACTGGGCTTTTTGCCGCATTAACCACTGCAGTTTATCTTGAAAGCTGCTGCTCGGCTCACTGGTGGTATACCTAAGTTTGGCCATATATCCTGCTTCATGTGGAACGATTTGCACTGGTTGCTAATGCAGAAACCTGTTGACTTTAAGGTCATAATACTTACACGTAAGTGCCTGGTGGGTTGTGATCTATCTTATCTCAGACAGTTATGTGTCTTGTTCTCGTCTTGTCTTGGCCGTAGATCCATTCGCTATGCTACACCGAATGACCTGCTTGTTCCCCTGGCCGAACTTCCACGGTGCAACATAGAAACTTAGCCATTGCTGGTACAACTTTCTGGAATAGGTTGCCTAGCACACCCTATGACATGAGCTCCTTGGTCTATCTTTACCTCTATTTCATAAGCGCTGGAAAAAACCATTTTATCCGATCCTGGTTTTCTGTCATTAGGTCGGGAGCACCTCTGATGAGTCTCTCTTGAAGAGGCGCTTCGATTACAACTACAGTTACAAGCAGCTCCAGTTCTGGTTTTCCCCAGTCATCTCCTGCTTCGTCTCCCTATCATCTCATGGGCTGCTTGTCCTGTCTTATACACATAGTCAGCGGTTCCCTTCTCTCCTACCCAGACATACCCAGTTCTGTCCTCTCCTGCCTGACCTTTTCTCCCTCCTCGTCAGTACGTCTGCTAATTTCTCTTATTTTGTTGCAAAACAGTGATTATCAGAATAATTTCTTTTATTTTCCTACAAAACAGTGATTACTGCAACATCAATAATAATTAATCTTAAGTAACGGACTGACCATAGTCTGGCTGTTGCATTGCCATCTACTGTTAGTTTTTCAGCCAGAATATCAATCAGGAATATTATACACTGACATTAGTAATCATCTCCCTATTTTTTTCTAAAACAAAAATTGGTATTGTAAATGTCAGAGAAAAATAATTTCCCATCGTGATAAATCTGAAATAAATTTAGTAAAACTTAATAAATAATTGAAATAGAGCAAGAGACATGGACCGATGTATTGTTCGTCTTGTGCATTAATGATACTGTTGAATCATCTAAAAGTCTGAAGATAATTACTATTTGCTGATGATACAACCTGTTTTCTTTCAGGTCCTAAATCTGAACTGGACAAGTTGTCACAGTGTGTAAATAAATTATCTTTAAACCTGACTAAATCTTCGTACTCAGTATTGTCCGGAAAAAATTATTTACCAATAATTTGGCTGTGAAGATTCGTAATGTCCAGTTAACCAGGCACATCCAACAAAATTTCTTGGAGTTATTATTGATGGAAACTTGAAATGGAACTATCATACTGAAATTCTTGAAAGAAAAATCTCTAAACCTATTGGATTAATTAATCAGATCAAATGGATTCTTCCTAACACATCTTGAAATCTTATATTGTTTACCTTAGCTGTACGCAATACTGCACAATAGCTTGGGCTGGAATGGTGTTAAAGATGTTCAGGCTACAACAGTGGCTGCACAAGTTATTAGTTCAGTTCACATTTAGCGCACTCAACTTCCCTCTTTAATGATAATTCCTTACTGAAAGTCAAAGATATCTGTAAAATGCAAGTTCTAGTATTTTTTTACTGATTTTACAACAGAACTCTTCCACTGGTATGTAATAATTTCTTCAGGCAAGAGGAGGAAACCAAAGAATCACTTACAACATTCGACAGCATGAGACAAAGACTGTTCCTGAAACCTTCCTCCAAACAGCTCACAGACGACACTTCAGACAAGCACAAAATGGCTTCCTGTCAAAATGAAAACAATGTCAAATGCATACAGCAGAACATGTAAAACATTCATGAAAACAATGTCAAATGCATCCAGCAGATCATGTAAAACATTCATGAAAACAATGTCAAATGCATCCAGCAGATCATGTAAAACATTAATGAAAACAATGTCAAATGCATCCAGCAGAACATGTAAAACATTAATGAAAACAATGTCAAATGCATCCAGCAAATCATGTAAAACATTCATGAAAACAATGTCAAATGCATACAGCAGAACATGTAAAACATTGTCTCAAAACCTCTGTACATTTCTACTTAACTTCTTGTGTATAATATGCACCTTTCATTTGATTTTTTGCCTACAATATGGCTTGAAATGTACTTTGTATTAAATGTCAAATGAAATGTACACCATGTAAAATGTCAAATGAAATGTACAAAAGTATGATGCAAAAAAGGGCACATGAAAAGTAAAACACAATAAAACAGAGGAAAGTACAATACAGTACAATACATGAGGTTATCTGTCATGGAGGATAGATGCACTGTCTGGAATGCTCAGAGTTTCTAGGGTATGTGGAATTCCTAAACCAGCAGTTAATGGTCTTTCTGTGTCTTCACTTCATGCCACTCCCTACATCACTTCCACTAGGTCAAGGACCCCTAGAGAGTTATTTAGACTTCCTTGACTGAGTACATCTGTATGGCCACAAGGCGATCACTGGAACAGTACCTTAATTTCACAGCAGAGACACCCCACACCAAGGATGGACCATAATTTAAACTGGGGGTCAAGGCATGGGGTTAGTAAAAGGCAGCTACAGATGACCATCCCTCCAGCCACACATAGGCTGCCATCAAACCCCGTAGGGTAACACCATGCAAATGTGCATGGTAAAGATTTTTATCAGCTATATGTTGTCAATACATTAATCCCTGCCTCCGATTCAGCTTTACGGAATTTGCAGAGGTAATAAGCATTTTAAAGGAATAAATACAAAGTCTTTGAGATTTACCAAGGCTAGGACAGCTTAGCTAATGAGACAGGCGACTGAATGAACAGCCGATGCAGTAGGCTTATTAACTTACTGTTACTTCCCATGTGACACTTGATGTCTGCTCAGCTGAGGAAGCAAAACCATTTAAGGCAACCGGTTGAATCTCTGAACTGCTGCTGCCTCTGGCCTGACCAAGCCATGTATGGTGGCTAATAAGGACTTTTTGACAGATGGGCAGAGTATGGTAACTATCTATCCCTTAGTGCAAGACAGTCTATCAGCCTATTAGACACATGGCTATTGTCTGCTCTTAGCAGACATTACATGCAAGAATGACTTGTGGATGCTCCTTTATGTTTCTAAACATCAGTTTTGTGGCCTGATAAGGTAAAACTCAGGGTACTTAGGGTATGCAAAAGTACTTAGGATACTCACAGATAAAATACTGCCTGTGCTACCTGTGCTACCTAAGTGTGTGTGGCTGTCTGTGAGTCTGTAGGTATGTATGTCTGTCTGTATCTCTCTGTCTTTTTCATCTCTCTGTTTGTCTCCTTTCTCATCACATTCTGTCTGCCTGCCTGTCGTTTCTTTTCTTCTCTGTCTGTCTGTCTGTCTGTCTGTCTCACTGAAAATAATACGAGTGGAATTCAACTTTCTGCCTAAAACTCCCCTAAATAGCATTCTGCTACGACTGAGAGGCACAGCTAATACACCACAAGAAGCACGAGAAATTCAGGCATGATGATTGATATCCATGGTAACCAGCCCCTCATTAATCAGTTATAGACTAATTGGTCACCTTTTGGCTAGTCTGCCGCCAAAACTAATCTCCAGCAGCACACGTACAGTCGCTTTCTGTGGATGCACAATTTTCTTAGCTACCATGGTGACATACAAGTAATTATACAGAACCAGATTAAGGTTCAGCAGCTGGGTCACCCTGCATCAGAAGCTTGATAATCTTGGAGACATTTATAGAACCAGGTGCAGGTTCAGGAGTTGGCTCATTCTGCATCAGCAGCTGGATGACAGCATCATCAGCTGCTTCATTCTGTATCAGCAGCCGTGTTATCCACCATCATCAGCTGCTTCATTCTGTATCAGCACCGGTGTTATCCAGCACCATCAGATTGACAGTTATAGGCCAACTGAACAAGACATTTGATTCTTATCCAATATAAAAAATGAGGAAAATCTCCAGAGTAAAGTAAATGAATTTGGATTCCCTTAGAGTAATAAATGTCGCTGATAGTAAGCAGCTGTATCAAACCATCAACTGATAACTCATCCTACTAGAACCTGTACACAGTTCCTCTGATACTCCGGTTCTCTACCTGTGGTTTGCATCGATTGCAGTTCTCAAGCTAAATAGCAACAGTTCCTTCAAGTCTTGAACCATACCTCTAAGCATTAATTGTCATTTCTACAGCTATTAAGCACCAACGACATCTAATGGCAAAGCATCAGTCGATGGTGCTGAGCAATTGTGCATCAATGACTTGTTCAAGGTTCCTACAGACTAACCTTCTCAAGGGACAAGGTGAGTACTCAAACCAATCAACATCCAATCAGTAATGTTGACAAAAGGTAAGTAACACATGACAGATTATTTACTTTGTTCTGTTTACAGGCACAAAACAGTGTCAACAATAGAACCAGATGGAATGCAAGAAAAGAAATGCCTCCAGGTGCAATTGAAGACACGTCAGACAAGCACAAGCAAAAGGGAACGGCTGAAGGAACCTCATGAAAATATCACAACATTAGCAGTTTTTATAGACAGTGTTTTATTGTTGCAAATTTCTCATCCTGGCCGCAATCCACCTCCACGTCTTGTATGTTAGTTGACTAACCACAATTCAAGACCCACATCTATGAAGACTGGAGCAGTTTGATTTGGATGAAATTAGTAAGCAACTGACCAAGCACACTATGCAGCACTTAAGCAAGCATCTGCACTTGCATTTGCAGCATCAGCAACCGCAGCATCCACTGGCTAAAGGTCGCAGTTGCCGCAATGCTTGCTCAGAAACTCCTTGCCCCTTGAAACCATGCTCCACTCAACATCACCATAGTCTGTATCACGAAACCAGTTCTAGTCCTCACTTTCCCCACTGTTCAAGCAAATGTCTGTGATTAGCAGACATTAGCATCGCTAGAATGCTCAGAAATATGCAGTGTCAGTTAATAAATGGTATCTATATAATGCACCTGTATGACATCGAAGACTCACAGCCCAAAGGAAAAAGATCATCTTTCAAGTGTTGCTAAAAGCTGCAGCTCTTCAAAGTAAAATAAACCAGCAGCAGTTATTAATGCTGTATGGAATGAGCATAAAGTGTCTGGTGTCTGAGCATATTCAGTGTCACCAGCTGCTAAAAAATTCTGTCAAATTAAAAATGCCACATAACCATCTGGCCATATAGGGCATTTTATTACTAGACAACTGATGTCAATAGCATGCTACTAGAGTGTCTGATTTCAAGACCTTGCTTTTAACTGTGCTTGCTGCATCCATGGCCAGGAGACAATATATAGAATTATAGATCAATGTCTTGGTTGGGTAAAGGAAGAAACACACAATAGACCACACACTTTGCTGTTTGTCTCATATCAAAGCCACTGCTCTTAAACGCCACAAAAGCTATCAGTTATAGGCAGCCTTCCTGATGTTTCCTCTGAGATTCGGCTTGCTATAGAGAGGTGGCATCGAAAACAATGGTCAATTGACAATTGGATCCTGACTTCTCTTATTCTCCGCTTTGTTCATATCAGTTAATACACAGCATTTATAGCATTCAGCAGATAACCAACATGAAAGTGTCAATAAAACTGTGCTGGTAACATCCGTAACAAGCATGTATGATAACATACATTTATCAAGACAGAGCAGTTATGATGTTTCTGGGTCATTTAGCTCATGCATATGCATCACGACACCAATTCTCCTTGCAGTTTACTGCAAATGAATGGCATGAATACACATTTCAGAAATCTCATAACCATCAAACACCCAGTACTCGGATGAAAAGCCTCAACATTACCATTCATCGTCATCGTTATCACCATCATCACCATCAATTATTTTATTTTACTATTTGGAATCAGGATTCTCAAGATTACAAAATCTTAGAATCCAAGAAATAAGACAGTCCTACAAACTTCTCAGCTGGATAAAGTCGCTCAGTGCAAACGTTGAAGGTTTGGTCACGTGATAAGAATGTCTGCTGACCAGATACCAAACAAGGGACTGCACGCAAGGTCAAAGGCAAATGAACCAAAGGAAGACCACGACCACCACACTGGACAGACAAATGAATGAAGACTTAGCAAGATCTAAATTAAACATGAGGAAAGCATTTGCCTTGACAAATCATTCAAAAGAATGGAAATACCTATTCGCCCCTATCGCTGCTATAGGCTGGTGGAACTGATGATTATGGTTATTATATTTTTTATTATTAATTTATATTATTATGACAATAAATTGTTGCCATATATCGTGTTTTTTATTATGAAGTTACTATTAAACTAGTAATTTATTAAGCACCCTGTTTATCTGTGTTGACTTCCAACATGCAGATGAGCTAAGCTGAAAAATAGGTTTTGCTCGACAGCATCAAAAACAAGCAGCCAAGCTTACTGAAGATTCCAAATCCACAGCGCAATATACACTGCATTTTAGCTTGCTAAGATCGAAAGACACTGGCAGAAATCTTGAAGAGTCAGAATAATTCGACCCAACAACATCTGGTGTAATCAATTAAGCAGCTTGACTCGATAAACCTGCGTGTTTTTCATGTGGAAACAGTTGGAAACGACACAGCAGAGGAACAAACCTTAACAAGATTTCCGTAATGACCAAAATATCCAGAGATAAACAGATCAGCCTTTACTGATCGAAATGCATGAAGCACGTTCATACCAGACAGTGTACCAATGTCCAGCGGAACAATATGCTCGACAGAACACTGGATAACAAACTGAATTTCACAAATAGTATGTCGACAATAAACAAACTCTCGTTTGCAGACAATAAACACGATGGACAACAAACACCAACCATAAAGCAAAAATACTGCTGCCTCAAATACAAAATTCAAAGAATACAACAGGCAGTGATTTGCAAAATATTGGTAATAAGGGATCAAAGAATCCGCCATGAAACACAAGGGAGGCAAGTGGAAACATATCAGAGCTCTTTTAATCATTGCATTTGATACTCAAAACAGTTGCACTGTATGAAAGAAAATTCCTAAAGCAATACTGCTGTTCTGCTGCTATTTCAAACCATAAGAGCACTTAGGTGAGCCATTGTTACACCCATAAACAAAACTTTCTTAATCCTTCCAGATGAAGTTTTCAAACCGAATCCACAATTTACAACGAAAATCACATCCAGATCACATACCGAAACATGTGCAAAGAAGCACACAATTATAACCACAATGTATTAGGTTTTTTAATATGACTCTGAGAAATATTCAGTTTCACGTGACACACTGGGCTTTGAAACCAGGACATAACACTGAAAAGATGATACACTAGCAACTGATGACCACATTAGTTGATCCATGGTAGGCAATCCAGTCATAACCCAGCAACACCTGATTTTGCTGTGGGGCAAGCCACTGAACTGTGTTGGCCTCCCAAACCAGGTTTTCTTCAATGGCTGCCAAAAAATTGTAACAGAGAAAGTCTTACAGAGATAAAATGTTGATTCTTTACAGTGGCTATTTGGTATACTATGCAAGCGTCTGACCCACCATCAACTGGCAAACAACGAGAACAATAAGATCAACTGTTCTGGCTTTGATCTAGATAAATTAAGACCATCAAAACTTTTCCGCCATACAACCATGGTAAAACTGGCCCCACTTTCTCAACTTCTGGATCAGCTAGTGGGAGACCACATTACCACCATCCGTCTTACACCTACTGGAGTCAATTTTGCAAACCCCGTAATTTCACATAACATAATGTAAAGTAAACAAGCAGAGCGCTAGGCAGAATCTAGTCCGTTATCGAGAATGCCAAGAGCAAGAGCCGAGTGTATTGAGATGGCGCTGCCACACGTCTCAAGAGCTGGAGATGAGGGACAGAAGCAGACTGACGGTCGATCAACAGTGTTTGCACAGCAAAAGAAAAAGATCATTGTTTGCATCTCGTTTTCAAGATGAAAGCCAGTGCAGTCCACGTGATGCGCTACTCATAAAATGCATCAAACAAAAACAGATTTTATGCTCATGGCGGCAATATTATAAACACTGGCTACAGTAAATATTACATACAACATAAAACACGGAAATATTATGAATACTATGATCAGAGTAAATATTGTCCATACTAAGATAAATGTGTGTGTGTGTGTGGGTGGGTGTGTGTGTGTGTGTGTGTGCCTCTGTCAGTCTGTCTACACAAAGCCTTTTGCTCAACTGAGTGTGAAACTAAGACTACAGCAAGATTCCAGACCCAACTGGTCAACACCGTTTTTCTAATAAAAATTACAAAACTTTATAAATTGTGCATTTAACATGGCAGCATGTGGTGCAGGTCAATCAGGAAAAAGAATCCCACACAGCACAGACAATGCTCTATGAACTTTGAATGGCTATAGATAGAAGTTTACAAAACAATCAAATAAACTAATTATTATTATATTTTTAAACATCATTCTTAATTAGCAACGTCTATAGTGCCAGTATCTAATGCACAAGGTATCTAGTGATGGCGCACTAAAACCAAGCCATGATCAGGTCAATCATTCTTAACTAGCAACTTCTATAGTGCCAGTATCTAATGCACAAGGTGTCTAGTGATGGCACACTAAAACCAAGCCATGATCAGGTCAATCATTCTTAACTAGCAACTTCTATAGTGCCAGTATCTAATGCACAAGGTGTCTGGTGATGGCACACTAAAACCAAGCCGTGATCAGGTCAATCATTCTTAACTAGCAACTTCTATAGTGCCAGTATCTAATGCACAAGGTGTCTAGTGATGGCGCACTAAAACCAAGCCGTGATCAGGTCAATACCCAGAGGTCAATCAGAAAGTCAGTCCACTGAAACAGAGAGACAGCCTACAGTGAAAGGTGAGTCTTAAGATAAGACCGAAATGATGCAAGAGTCTGAGCAGAACGAACAGA
The DNA here is from genome assembly GCA_964023275.1 of Norana najaformis. Classification (NCBI taxonomy): domain Eukaryota; kingdom Metazoa; phylum Annelida; class Clitellata; order Crassiclitellata; family Hormogastridae; genus Norana; species Norana najaformis. The sequence goes on from OZ029921.1 coordinate 30,345,034, forward strand.
TGCAGGAAGAGAATGATAAAATCTAGATCCAGCAACTGAAAAAGCTCGTCCACCACGAACACGTCTAGTTTCTGGCACAACCACAGGAAGGCAGTCAGATGAACTGGTTGAATACTGATAAGTCTGTGGAATGAGGAATGCTTTTAAGTTGGCCTATGTACCTCAACGCACCCTCGCTGTAACACAGGATTTGGGATTCATGTCAGGTACCACGTTATGGCGAGGGTCGCAGTAAACTTAAATCATATTCTGATACGAAAATTTCAGTACATGTATGTTCTATTTTAAGTACTATGGTAGGCCAATGTACTAAGTACTATTTTAAGTACAACCGTATGCTCGGCCTGTCAGCAGGATTTGTTTAACAGCCAGTCATTCATTAACAGACTGGCATTTATGGCAGACCTGTGTGCTTCAGTGATTTGACAGCACTACGCAATAAATTTAGGTTGAAGATTTAACATAAGCAACATCAACTCAAGTGATGCCAGGACACATTTTCGGTGTTGTACTAACAGGCACACACGCACGCACACGCAAACACGTACACACATTTATATACAGTAAGTAAATAGCTGCACACAGCATATAGCATATGCAGATAGCATAATAAATTCTTGAAATGTTTCACTTAAAACTGTTCTACTTGCTTAAAGTGTCCAGTTTCAGTATCCACTTCATTAGCAGTCAAGCAAAGCTCCACCGGAAGACTACAGCTGGACCAAAGCACACAAGCACCAGCCTCCAGCATCTCCAAGGTTTGTACATTTATTTAACGCCATCAGCTGATGCTCAAAGCATTGGTCAAGCATGCTAGGCTTCGTTAAGCAGCACTTGGTAAACACAAAGCAATCTTGTAGGGATCTGGAGAAAGTTGGACTTGGACAGCACCCATTTCTGGGGAGGCACACACCCACACCCTTCTTGACTCAACTGATGCCTCGAACAGAAGCTGATGGTCTTATATAAAGGCACATGTAACAAAGAATATGTGCAACTGCAATCCCTTCCTTTTTATGCCAGCATATAGCCCTAAGTAACTGCCAAACTCGCTGGAGCATACTTTGTAAGTGTTGCAGGAGAAAATATGATACACCAAGTGCACAAGTCGTTATACAGTGTGCTAGAGCACATATACAATTCCAATGCACAACTGCGATTTCACTGATAAACCAGAATCATACTCCCTTCACAACCATAGTTTGTTAAACTTTAAAATGGCAGATAGGAAGAACTGGCATTGAATATTTGTAAATATATTAATTTATGCACGATTTATTCAATCATTTTAACAAATTATATCGTGCCTCTACTCAGGAGCAGCCCAGCATACATACCTTACTTAGCCTGATGGTAATTCTTTTCAGAATCAGTGCTATAACCATTTTTTGTGTATACTTCAATTCAACACTCTTCTTACTTTGCAAGTTTAAAACAAATCCAAATGAGCTTAAGATTTTTTCAAGAGTGTAGGTCTGTAGGTAAGTTGTAGGTATGCATGTGTGAATGCATGTAAAGTAAACTGTTATATACCAAAGTACAGAACTTACATATGCTTGTATATGCAAAACACATAACTCTTCGGGAACAATTAAGTCGTTCAACTGCTATTCAGATATCCTTATCGCACCAGAAATTAAAGTTGAACAATGGTGGCAGTGCCTGAGCTGTTATCAAGCGACCAAGATCTCATCCAGCAACAGCAAATTATGATAAAACATAAAAAAGTGCATGGCATCCAGCCAGATCCAATAAATTCCTGAGCTTTTTGCCCTGCAAAAACCAGTAAACAGCCCTTAGCAAAGGTGCTCTCACTGGCACTGCTCGTTTCGCTCGCAACGAGACATCCACCTTCCTTCCTTCAGACAGCCGCAATTGCACCAAGTCCTGAATGTTCATTTGGCGAAACTGTTCCCGGTTTAAGCGCAAATGACATCGCCAACCGCCAAACCACACGTACACGAAGGCATCAATTTCCTGGAAAAACTGGGTCCCGAAATGCAGTGTCAGTCAAAGCAAACATGACCAGCAAAGAAATGTCCCTCCTAGCAGTCCTTTAATCAATGAGATATTTCACAAACACAAGAAAGGCCAGGTCCCTTCTGCATCGTTTGATGCAAGTCCCAACAGCAGCTGCAGTACAATAAAGTACACTGCAAGACCATACTTCTAGTACACCATCTACACCTGCAGTAACCCACAGCACTCTACACAGTCAGTGGGTAAGCCAGTCAGAACAAGTGCGTCTAAAGCCCATGCTTTAACACTCCAGTGTCAATCTTTTACCGCAGAGCTACAGGTAGGGAGTTCCAGGATGATGTTATGTAAAGTAATTGTAATTCTGCAAACATGTAGCACCACTTCTAGTAAAGTAACAGCAGCAGCACAGGGAGTCAGAGAACCACACATCATGTTTTCCAGGTTAACTGCTTGCAAGGATGCATTGTCAACTTTATCTGAGATGGTCTGCTTTTGAAATGTAAAACTGTAGCAGTGTTTTATCACTTTATGACAGTCATTTTTGCCATCTCATAAGAGATAAAGTGGAGCAGACACTGACCCAGTCCTAGTCACAAAGTCATACAGGAGAGTCATAACTCATCTTATGACTCAAAACAAGTATAATCAATTTTAAATATATCACTGAAATAAATTTTGATTGCTGTCACAAAACTCTTCATTAGTGAGAAAACTTGAAATAAATTCATAATATTCCAAATGTAAATTCTTCAAGAAAACAGCAGAAATGGAAAAGCAAGGTATTAAAAATTAAGATATTAAGGCGTAAAAAATTAATTAATTAATAACCAGATTAATTTATCAAAAATAAAAAATTGTGCATGATTATCGATTACACTGGTCATTTCTTAAAATTAATTAATTAATAACCAGATTAATTTATCAAAAATAAAAAATTGTGCATGATTATCGATTACACTGGTCATTTCTTAAAATTAATTAATTAATAACCAGATTAATTTATCAAAAATAAAAAATTGTGCATGATTATCGATTACACTGGTCATTTCTTAAAATTAATTAATTAATAACCAGATTAATTTATCAAAAATAAAAAATTGTGCATGATTATCGATTACACTGGTCATTTCTTAAAATTAATTAATTAATAACCAGATTAATTTATCAAAAATAAAAAATTGTGCATGATTATCGATTACACTGGTCATTTCTTAAAATTAATTAATTAATAACCAGATTAATTTATCAAAAATAAAAAATTGTGCATGATTATCGATTACACTGGTCATTTCTTAAAATTAATTAATTAATAACCAGATTAATTTATCAAAAATAAAAAATTGTGCATGATTATCGATTACACTGGTCATTTCTTAAAATTAATTAATTAATAACCAGATTAATTTATCAAAAATAAAAAATTGTGCATGATTATCGATTACACTGGTCATTTCTTAAAATTAATTAATTAATAACCAGATTAATTTATCAAAAATAAAAAATTGTGCATGATTATCGATTACACTGGTCATTTCTTAAAATTAATTAATTAATAACCAGATTAATTTATCAAAAATAAAAAATTGTGCATGATTATCGATTACACTGGTCATTTCTTAAAATTAATTAATTAATAACCAGATTAATTTATCAAAAATAAAAAATTGTGCATGATTATCGATTACACTGGTCATTTCTTAAAATTAATTAATTAATAACCAGATTAATTTATCAAAAATAAAAAATTGTGCATGATTATCGATTACACTGGTCATTCCTCAAAGAAACATTTACATGGTTTAGGTCTTCAGGCCAAGAACAAAAATGGACAATAACTGGACAGCTTTTCCTTAGCTCAATAAGGAAATCAATTTCTTAATGAATAAATGGATTTTAATCCCTGATACAGAAAGGTGAAAGGCAAATACTTCAGTGTACAACCATCGACCACAATATGCCTATGACAAAGAAATGCAAATTCTTCCTTTGATGAGACAACTTGTTAAAACACTTAAAAGATGATGAAATGAAAAAGCAAGCCAACTACATGACGAAATGAAAATAATTCACGAAGACTCAGCATAAAATCAGAATCAAGTAAAAGATCTGGTTGCTCGTGCTTGGTTGGTTATGCCCAGTGTACCTTAAACTAGTCAAATCTGATTTAATCTGGAAACTTCTACAGCCCGCTATCATAAGGCTCGTGACATCAATCGATGGTCACTTCTAAGGAAAATGACATCAAAAACGCTGTGCACTCGTGTTTCTTCAATTCAAGATCAAGCAGCATCTTCCTCTTGCAGTCCAAGTTTAGAATTTCACCCCTGCTTGACAGCAGGTATGCTGTGACTGGCCCGTCACTCCATGTCTCCACCAAGAAACTTCTCAGAACTTCTCAGCACGCCCCACCTCCTTTTCAAAAACCATCATGGTTGCTGTGTTGGGATACCATGGAGGATTTTCAACAGTGCTTTACGTTGCAATATCGTGACACCCACAGAGGATTTTTCTTAAACTGGCTTTTTTAAAATGTCACAACATATTAGTGTACAACAAGGCTTAAACACCAACAGCAGCCATGCCACCAGGCAGCGCAGACATGTCTGTGTTTACAGACAAATGCCACAGGCTCAGTCCATTATACAGATCCTTAACGAGATTGCAAATGCCAGGAAATCAAGATACTTGGGGGCACAACGTCCGTACTGCGTGCAAATGAATTTTTCCTAAATGCTGCCAGAGTCTGACAGGCAAAAAGATGAGGAAACAAGAACGCACCATTGATGCGTCTCCTGTTTCTGTGTGATTGACGTCATCGGCATCGATCCGTCCAATAAAGAGAGATCCTGTCTTACAAGACTACAGTTTCAAGGATCCCCTTCCAAAAATCAGATTATGACCAATGACGTTTCGGCCAAGGAGCGCATGCTCCTCCCTTATGCGATCGATGCAGAACCTAAAAATTCATCCTCTGTCATCAATCTGAAGGCAGTGATACTGCTGCAGTGGATGGTAGTTAAAACATGATGGATGCAAGAAAATAAGAAATGAAACAGTAGCAACAGCCATACTAACTGGCAGGAGAATCCAGTTACATTTCACAGATTCCACCTAACACTTCCGTTTTCTTTTGCAACAAAAGTGTTATTTTGATAGTAATATGGCCTCCTATTTCCATTTGGAAAACATCCTTCATGTTTATTTGAACCAAATTTTGAATAACCATTGCTACAGATAATTACAGGCCTCTCAGTAGATCTGGAACATCCTTAAAATGTGCTTATACACTTACATTTTGTAGATTTGTGATGACACATTGGCAGCGTATCCAATAACAATTTTAAAATGTAGGCTCTGAGTAACATCCCTATAGTACCAGTCATAACATCCTTATAAGTTCAAGATAGAATTTACTGACAGTGGCCTTAATAACATCTGCAACAGAGGGAACAATAACATCTTTAACAGTGTCAGGTGCCCAGCTTCACGTAACATAATGAATTTAACCAACTGAACTTGTATAGAACCCTCTAACTACCTCTTAAACGACCTCCTTGCTAGCCAGGTTACATTAGAGTTCCTCACAAGAATAAGTTCATCTGTGAGCAAATAACGCTGAGACAACTGGAAAAGTCATCACTGGCCAGTGATAAGCATCCAAATACCATCAAAAACATGTGAAATCCAAAGCAGACTTAAGAAATAACTCTGAAGCACAGACTCAGACAAAGTAGACGTCTGAACATATGAGAATTATTGACCAAATTCAGCATTTGATGAACTGATCTATCAGCGTGAACAAGACGAGCTAACAGCAGGCATCTTGGCCGCAGTAACACCTAGCAATCCATCTAGCAGCCAACAACAAATTCTTAATAATGGCATAAACTGCATCATTACAATACCAGTAACAATGTACTAAACAGTGACAACAATAACATCATTAGCAGTGGCAGCAGACGTATAATTAATAAAGGCAGCAAAAACATTCTTAACAGAGGCAGTGGTAAAATGCTTCAAAATGGCAGCAGTAACATCCTGACAATGGCAGCAGTGATCCAGGCAACAGATTATCCAAGAGTCCGGTTTTCTCGGCCTCTGCTCTCCTGTCCCAGTCTAGAGGCAGTTTACAGCTGACAGCAGGAAATAAACACCATCACATCAAACAACCATGAATTAAATATGTGGACACTCTCACGAAAATATGTTTGCCAAAGCCTAACAGATCAAATTAATCTCCATCTTGGCGGTACATGGCACTAATTTAGAAAGTCCCAACTGGCTCTAAAAAGAACCGAACAGCTCTGCAAAAAGGGTCGCCTAAAATCTGAAGAAGAGGAATGAATACCAGTCAGATGAATACAAGGCAGATGAAACAGAGAACACAGGACTTGGACGGGCATAATGGACATGGCACTCAAAAGAGATAACAAAGTTTCATATGCATAACGAGATAACAAAGTTTTATATACATGTATATTATGAAAAGGCTTTCCATACAAACTATTATTTCAGCAACTTGGATTGGAAGACCTTAGCTAGTTCAACTTCTAGCACAATCACATTGTTCACAACTGCCCAAATGGCATGCTTTATATATACATATGTATATATATATATATGCATGCATGTATGTAGGTATGTATTTATGTTTACATATCTGCATATGCACATATGTACATACATATGTTCAGATATATGCATGCAAGTATGTTAAGTATGTTTACTTGTATGTAATGTTTGTATGTACATGTGCATATATGTATGTATGTGATGAATGCATTACTCGTATTCATAAATCATCATTATATACAGCAACTTTGTAAAATAAAACTCAAAGCTTAATGCCCTGAGTGCTCTCATTGTTTTTGGCCAAGTGTTTTTTGTACTTTGGAAAACTGCCGCACTTTCATCAGTTCACGGCGTTCAAGAAGCGGTTAAATGCATGCAACAAAGGCCATTGGCAAGCTGTGCATAGCACACAAACTCTTGAGGTTATCATATAACTCAGACATCTAACACTTCAATGCAAATGCAAAGCCAGCATTAAATAAACTAATAACACAAAATATGAGACATCTGCTACAAACATTTTAAAAAAGTAATCAGTTAATAAGGGTCAATCAGAGGTCATGAAATCATAAATTAATGTGTATAATAAGTGAAGGTTCCAAACCAGATGACAGCATCTGCTTTTTACTCTCTGTGCCATCGGCTGATGCCTTGTGCATTAGACACCGGCGCATTAGAAGTTGCTCATTATTATTATTAAGTGCCGCATCTAGGCAGATAAAGTCGCTTTAAGCAACCAATAATACCTCACCTTGTGCTGCTCATAAGTGAGTTAATAAATGCATTCGTGTTTGCTATTTCCGTTATGTGAATGCGTTAGCAGGTATGGATATGTGTGTGGAGGGGTATAACTGAGAGGGCGTTGGGGTAGTTGTGCATGTTTTAGCCCAGAAGTCCTCCGTTTATTGCATACCAGTTCTTAATACCAAGTAACATAATGACCATTCCTATTCAAACTGCAGGCTGGCAGATGCACTGTATGCATGCCAACAGTAGATCTAAGTGGGGAATGTAGTAGAACTAGTTTCCAATAGTGTTTGTACATTGCCTAGCTGATTCAGATTTGTTTTAACTGTCAGTAGGGTTCCTTGCGTTGTGTCTCGGTGCATGAGACAATAATTTGGGATCATGTCCATGTAGCTATCTAATGCAACGCAGTTTAATGCACAAGACTACACAGAAATGTCATTGCTAGATTTTGGATGAAGTTTTGATAACAGTGACCGGCTGAAGACTCTGCCTGTCTCTGTTTCCTAATGCCATCATCACCAACTGAAGAAATGTCCTTCTGAATAATGACCAGCATTTTTGAAAGACTTGCAAGGTGCTATAACAAGCTATGTTTACATGTTTTTTCATTTTTATAAACGTGTTTCACACATTGGATGATTGGTTGAGTGCTTGCCTTCTTATGCAGTTTGGAGATGACTGAGACTGTCAAAGCTATGTGCTCTTGAGTTAATTCTTCATGTATAACTGGTGAATGTCATCCAAACTTCACCCAAAATCTAGCAATGCTATAATCTCAAAGGGAATGCCTAGCACGATTTTAAAACTAATAGCCACACTGAAGGCTTGTCTCTTTTTCGACAGGCTTACAACCCATAGACAGGCCCTTCATCTCAGCTGCTGATTGACATTCCGGAAATTCTCCTGAAGCTTTGATTGTGCTGCGTCATCAGTTGACGCCTTGTTTATGCATTAGACACTCGCATCACAGAAGTTATTCTTGTTGTTGTTATTACAGTTAGTACTACATTCAACAAAATTAATATAACTGTTTATATAGGTGCACATAATAATTTATGTGGCTGTTGCAGATGACATTTTCATTTTCTTCTGACACTTTTCAAATCCAAGGGATCATTTCTACACTGGGTAAAAATTTATATAATTATTATTCTTGATGTTATTATTGTCATAATTATTACTACTACAACTGCTATTACTATAATTAAAATCTGCTATGGGCATAAAGTCATACAAAGTGAATCAGAAAATCTCCATGATCTTTTAATTCCTTAAAATGAATACATTTCATACAAATAGCCATATGATTCGTCACTGATGTACGTTGACTGTAAACTGGGTCTCTATTTAAACAATACATCTTAAGTGGCACCTGGCCCTAATAACTTTGGAAAACCACTCAACTGAACCATGACAGATTTCTTCAAGGGAGATGCAAGAATAGTATCAATGGCGTAACCACCCTGGGCAAATTGTTTACACACACAAGACAGTTTGGTTTAGGCCTAAGCTGGGAAGTAAACGGCTAGGGGCTAGCGGCTAGCCCAAAGATGCACTGACCCATGTCCAGAAACTTCTGATTCTTCTAATGTCAGCTTGAGGGCCAAAGTGCAGGAAATGAGCATCTCCCCCATATTCAACTAGGGACATGGGAGTTTTAGTTTACTCACTTTTCACCTCTTTTTAAGGCATGGATTCCTTTTAAAACATGGCATTGATAATTCAACGTGGGATCATCTGACCATAAAGAATAGTTTTCTTCCTTCTGCACTGCTGTGATGATGACAGTATTTCAGGCAAATAATAAGCAAATAAAAAATAAATAAGCCCCAGGAAAATGTCTCTAAGAACTTCGCCCATGCACATACACGTGTGTGCATGCGTGCTTGTGATAAATTGTGTGTGTGTGTGATGTGTGAGTGTGTGATAATGTGTGTGTGTACTACAGTATATGTGTGTGCCAATACAAAAACAAGTAGGTGCTCAGATCATGCAAACACACGAATCCCAAACATGCAAACATACATACATACACACATACACACAAACACACACATAAATACATACATACATCCACACATACATACAACATAAATACAAGCATGCATGCATATGTACAAGCAGAACCGGCCAAAAAGCACAGGTATCATCTGTCGGGAGACGAAATGTCTGACCCAGGTGGGCAGGTGGCACAGTCAGGACATGGAGCAGCGCATCTCGAATGGATGCAACTGGAGGCAGGTCCAACAATTCAAGACAATATAGTGCAAAGTATTTATTAATATTCCAACTCGCAGCAGTCACTGGGAGACAAACTGTCCATAAATATATGTAGAACTGAATGCGTCTTGTCCAGCATCGCCATTTTCTATATCCAACTGTCGTTGTGAGAAAGCAAGTCATGACCAACAAGTTCCTTCTCCGTAGTCACCTGTATCCCTCCTCGTCTGTCTCTCTGTCTCCATTTGTCTTCATTCATATAACATGCACGTTCCTTCTAGATTATCCTGGACCAGCAAGAAGCAACCGTGAGTGGTTCCTTGAAGCAGTAGTGTAATTATGTGCCCGCAAATGCGGGAGTGCCCAAGCCCGAATCTAAAAGAAATGTGGCCTGCTCAGAGCATGATAAAGTGAGAAAAGGGCCTAAAATTTTAAGTTACACTACTGCTTTGGAGGTGCTATATGAATGTCTAGACCTACCCTCTACACATACACACACACATGCATGCATGTACGTATGTCTGTGTACATACATACACAGCTTCTGCAAAGTATTTTACAGGCACTGTATTAAGTGTCTTGATGCACACATACATGCATGCATACAAATATACATATATACATGTATACATAATTACATACATGTGAAAAGCAAGCAGAGAAAGAGAACGCATAGATCTTATTCATCAGTATTACTCTTCAGTACTGTTTTATTTATGGTAAATATTCATTCATTAAAATATCAAAATTCTTAAAATTTAATACATATACCAAATTTATTATAGAGTTAAGCCCTTTGAAGACGCACAACAGTCTAGTGGTTAGTGTGCTGGACTTTCAATTGAGAGGTTGGGGTTCAAATCCACGCCAGTGTAGACATTTGTTTCCAGAGTTCGGTTCTACTTGCGCCTCCAACCCGACTTGGCTAGAATGAGTACACTGACCATACGCTGTCAATGGGGCGATCAGGCGGCAAGAGAAGGCTGGCCATTCGCCCTCATATGCCAAGGCTAAGAAAAATAAAGTCACTGACACTTCATACCCATGGCTGCCTCAGGACTACCCTAAGAAACTCTCAGCTCCTGCTCCTGCTCCTGCTCCTCCTGCTCCTGCTCCTCCTCATCCTCCTCCTCCTCCTCCTCCTCCTCCTCCTCCTCCTCCTCCTCCTCCTCCTCCTCCTCCTCCTGCTCCTCCTGCTCCTCCAAGTCATTCGATCCGGGTTTGCCTTCAGAAGTATCTATACATCTCTTAAAGTTGATCTCAATCACAAAATTTCACTGTAACAAAAAGTTCGAAAATGCAACGGCATACTTGTAATCTTTCCGGTATTCCCATCGTAATTCAGTTACAACAGTTCCGTTACAGAATTCTTCCAAAAACAAATCCCAGCCAATACTCCAGGACTTTATAAACAACTGCACGTAGTCGAGTCGCTAGTACTATTGCGTCGGAATTCGCGCAAATCATTAGTTAAAGGCGATCGATAAATTAATAAGACGCTCAGGCTCTGAGTCTCCTGATATCTATTCGCTAAATCGTCTCGGTTTATAGCGCATATCGGAATTAAGTCACCATGCACAGCATCCGCCCCATTTCCCACGACTTGAGTTTCGTTGACAACATCTTCGACGGTCGAGACTCGACTATCCACACTTCCATAGAATAGCAAGCGATAGAATACATCCGAAATAGTATTTATAGCGTGGAAATTCTTGGCGGCTGACGAAGCTACTATATTTATGGACGAACCTTAGTAAGCGCCACTTCAGCAAGCAGCTCTCAGGCTATCGCTCAATGCGAAATCGATAAATCTATATAATTCGTTAGGTTTATGTTGAGTGTATATCTCACTGGAAGACAAGGTGATGTACTTCCTTTCTTGTGGCGTGGTAGCGTAGTTTTTGTATCGTGCATAGAAATTTCAGCTATTGAAGGAATAAATTCCAGAACTGATTGTTACCATGGTAGATAGGCTACTATTTAGAATACTGCCAACGTACCGTAGTATTTTAGAATAGTGTCAGCATACCGTAATATTTATGTATTGCGGTGTTCTACAACTCTGAATCATAAAATAATCCAAGCAAAATATAGATCTGTGGCGGCCCAGACTATAGTGATTGCTAATTCTTGTACTATTACTATAATAGTAGTAGTAGATGTTAAATCTCGTGATGCGTAAGTGCATAAACATTTACCAGATGCAAATGAAGACCACCTCTCTCTGTCTCGTAATCGTAATCCCAAGATTTCTACAGCGCCAAACGAAAGCCGCGCCGCGGGAACCAGCTTATTCACAGGCGCTCAGTCAAAACAAAATCGATAGGCAAAAGGGTTCGGTTCCGGGTCAAGATCCAAGAGTCAGGCAGAGAGACACCGTGGCAGTTACGGTGGGTGATGTTTGGGGCTGGAGAGCAGAGGCAGATAAGAGGAAGAAGGGGTGTCAGGATAGGATCTGTGGAAGAGGAATGTTTTCAGATTTGAGTGAAAGGCCGAAGCAAAAATTGCAAGCGGTGGAGCATCGGTGAGTTTGTATGATGGGTCCGAAAACTGTCGCAGTTCTGGGGGAGTTTATTCTAGAGTGGTGGGGCAGCTATGGCTATGGAGCGATTACCAAATTTTAAGGATGAGGTGACTGGAGGCCGGAGAAGTGTTAGGGTCTCGTTCTCTCCGTCTGACTTTTGGATCTTGACCTGGAACCTGACCATTTTGCCTATCGCTTTTGTTTTGACTGAGCGCCTGTAAATAAGCTGGTTCCCGCGGCTCGGCTTTCGTTGGGCGCTGTAGAAATCTCAGAATTACGATTACGATTACCCATTTGTTTACTATCTGATTTACTTACTTCCTTGCTACAACTATTCTTTTGGTGAGCGAGTTTATAGTGGGCGATAATAGATTGATATAATAAAATGGTTTCTACACAAAGTTTAGAAGAATTTGTTAAGAAATCTCGGGAGCTTATAAGCAAGGAAAGAGAAGCAGAAATAGAAGAAACCACGTAACTAAACTATTTTCTTTGCCACTAGAAAGTGATAATGCCAAAAAGTCTGTCGTTAGACTTGATGTATTGTTAATCGCAGAAATAGTATCAACACAAGGCTGCATCAAGGAGATCAGCTAATGGTTCTGATTTTCACTTTTTATAGATTGCTTCAAGAAAATGTTTCTCCAAAGGTTCTTGAGCATCGTGGAGTTTGTGTTCTTCATTTGCGCATTGGCAGTCGAAACATGGGTCTTTACGGGCGCACGGTTCTCACCTTGGAACCACAGAAAGAAATGCCGTCTCATAACTTAACACCTGGTCGGTCATTTAAAATTTATTATCTACTGTTAGCTGCATTGTAACATTATGTTATCAGTATAACGATATTGATTCTATTATTTCTTTAATTTATTTGTTGTGGGATTGTTATAGTTGTGTTTGTACTTCTGCTGAAATATTCTTCAATCTCTGAAGAAAAAAAGTTGATTAGAGCAGTCTAATAAATGAGTGATTATGTTACCTTACCTGAACTTACAGGTCTGTGAACTTTGTTTAGGTGACATTGTGGGCCTGAGTCTGTCACAAGGTGACAGCTTCCAAAAAGTGATATCTTCTGGCGTGATCTCTCGGGTTACACTGTCTGCTATCAGCATTGCCTTTGATGACTCTCAAGATATTTTTGACCTTGACGATTCAACCCAGTACCGAATCATCAAGCTTGCAAATGACATAACGTATAGACGATTACAGAAGTAAGCAGAATTTTTCTGTTTTCACTGCATTTTACAGGGTCTATTCAGTTTGTGAGGTGTTCCACTTCAGAAAAGCTGGTAGGGCTTGCCATGACCTGATGACATCTATCAAGTTATTTGGAAACCAAGTTATTCCTGTGGTCAGCTGCAGATGTTGTTAGAATATGGTACATTCAATCATAGAATAGCTTCTGAGCTTCTGGGTAACTGTTCTTTTAAAATTAGTATTCACAATTTAATGTTAAGAATATGTGTGCTTTGTCGACTAGAACACTGGATCGTCTGGAAGAAGGAGCGGGAGATAATCAGTTGAAGAATGTTCTTTTTGGTCAGAGTGAACCTAGCCCATCTTTTAGACATCAGAAAGGTGAGCATTCAAATGCAAAATCTTAGTGGATGTACAGTTAGCAGTATTCTGAATCTGAATGCTAGAATTGACCATTTATGTGTGAGTGAAATATAACATAGGCATAGCTTCTTCATTATGAAACTCATATCTGTGGATTTTTAGTGGCAGTCTAATAGTGTAGATCCTTCTAACAATGGAACTGTTTGGCTGGTTTTGCTTCTTCTTGTAACTGTTAAGAACAATTTCTATATCATTGTCAGTTGGATATACTTTGTAGCTTCCTTTGTGAGTGCAAGTGCTAAGAGTTAAGTAACAACAGAACTTATCTTCAGGAGCTGTGTGCGTTTGTGTCATCTCCTCTTTGATGCAGTTGTCTTCATATCAGTTGGCAGGGCAACCTGGTGCTTTCGTTATCTGATGTGAACACTGCTTGAATCACAGTTGTTCTGTGATATCATGGCACCAGTAAGAGTCGCCTAGTAGCTAATGATATGGAATTACTAACTTTTCTTCTTTGTTTCTGTTCTGTTTGATGATGATTTTGTTTTTGAGTTTTCCTAAATAAAGGTTTCTTTATGTTACATAGCATCACAGTCCAAAATTTAGGCAAATTTTCACATGCAAACAGATTTTTACCCGAGTGTTGTTAATGTGAAAATTTGTAATGTGGACAAAGTCACACAACAATGTGAATCTAAGGCCACCAGATTGTAATTATACAGTTAGATATCCAAAAACATTCGAAAGCCGGTGAGAAGTTGCAAGTTTTAAGGCTTTCTTTGAAGGAAGGAAAATAATTTGAGCTTAGGATAAGATAGGATTATAACGATACATGATACTGAGTAGTTCTATTGTTTTCAGAATTAGCATTCATAAATCAGAACTTGGATGACTCGCAGAAAGAAGCAGTTCAGTTTGCCCTGGCACAGCCGGAAGTTGCCATCATTCATGGACCTCCAGGAACTGGCAAAACCACCACAGTTACAGAAATCATCCTCCAAGCGGTTAAAAGTGGTCTTAAGGTAGACACACATTGTTATATTATGGTTCAGACTCAGTTTTTCCAAATAAGGCATCGGTATTAGACTTCTGGGTAATTAACTTTTAATCCAGTAACAGCTACATGATGCTGAATAGTTCAGCCATTTTAGATCAGCTAGTCTTTCTAACCCAAATGTTACCTTGCCTATGGTTTAGAAAAATAAAATAATAATAATGAGAGTCAGAGTTGAATAATTCTACTCTGTTCTTACTGTTTTTCAAGGTTCTTGCGTGTGCACCTTCAAACATAGCTGTTGACAATCTGGTTGAACGTCTGGCTGCTGGTAAAGTGAAGTTAGTTCGTCTTGGCCATCCAGCTCGCCTTCTGCCGACAATTCAGTGCCACTCCCTTGATGCCATTTTGGCATCAAGTGATGAAACACAGCTTGTAGAAGATGTCAGGACAGACATTAACAAATCACTTGTAAGTGTGTATTCTCCTACTATTAATCTGAGCTAACCTGAAGGCTTCCATTATGCCATTTCATAATGCACGTGACACCAATCAGTGGTAGCACTGAAGTGAAACTAGTAGTTATTGTCTAGCAGACAGATCCAGTTGATATCCAAGAAGGTGGTGACACCAGAGGGCAGGCTAGTTGTCTTCCTGGCTTGTTTTATGCTTCTGTCTTCATTTGTATGTTGTCTTAGTGCCATGTTTTATGCTTCTGTCTTCCTTTGGATAGTTGTCTTCCTGGCATGTTTTACGCTTCTGTCTTCCTGTGGATAGTTGTCTTCCTGGCATGTTTTACGCTTCTGTCTTCCTGTGGATAGTTGTCTTACTGGCATGTTTTATGCTTCTGTCTTCCTTTGGATAGTTGTCTTCCTGGCATGTTTTACGCTTCTGTCTTCCTGTGGATAGTTATCTTAGTGGCATGTTTCATGTTTCTGTGCTTCTCTTTTGCTTTGGTGATGCATTGGCTCTGTCAGATGCCATTGCATTTTACCAGAAGATCTGGGATTTGATTCCCAGTGCATCATATGAAATAAGTAGTTCACTGTGAGTCATGCACTGCATTGAGAAAAGTGTGTGGATGTTGAATATTTGTATTCATGTTAGTTTTCCCCAGTCTTTCTCAGCAATAACCTTTTAGAGCTGTTCATTCTAACCAGTATACAATACACGTTCTCAATACTAGTGTTACATAAGTGGAATGTTTCGAGTGTTTATGGATGCTGAAGTGAAAGTGAAATGTTGAAATCTTCAGTTGCCCATTCTTTGTGAAGAATAATAATACTTCTGTACTGAATTATGGTAACTAACTAGAAATTTGCTTATTACAGTTTGTGTTTTTGTTTATTTACTTGTTTATTTAAATAAGCCATTGAGTCTAATTTTGATTGTGATCAGATTTCAGTGAATGATTTTTGAAATTTGTATGGCTGCTTTGAACAGAACATTCTGCGTAAAGTTCGAAACAAGGGCGAGCGCCAGAACCTACGTCAGGAAATAAAACATCTGCGTAAGGAGCTACGGCATCGGGAGGAGGCTGCAGTCAAGGAAATCTTCAAGAAGTCTCAGGTTGTCTTGGCAACACTGACAATGGCTTCAGAAGATGGGCCACTCGGTGAAATTGACAAGCATCATTTTGATCTTGTGATCATTGACGAATGCTCTCAGGTCTGTTTTGTATTATATTGAAGTTTACTGATTTACGTTAAGGTCATTATTAAAAGCATTCAAAATCATTAGGTCATACTTTGGTCTCAGAATTCAGCCTGAATGGTGGCTGATTGCTAAGGGCGGCTTTGTGAGGTTCTCAAAAGGTGCTATGTAAATGTTCGGACACATGCATACGTACGTACGAAGACTTAAGACTTTCATCTTTGTTGACTTGGATTCATGTTTGGTGTCTCTTTATTAAGTTAACCAGTGCTTCCGTCCAGAGCCGTTGAAGACTGCTTACTCATTTATATACTGCATTTTTGTCTATGTACAGCATGCATCGTGAAATATACAAGTTGCAATTCCCATGTGGACTTCGTATGCCCTACATATGACGTTGCCGCTGGGGAAGGGATATTTGTGACAGTGTGTTGTCACTACAATGCTTATCAAAAAGAAAATTTTGCTTTAATTGGATGTTTAATTCAAGCAGGTAAACTATTCTAGTCTAGGTTTTCTTAAAAAGTCGGTGAGCAACGTTTGCTTTTTGCTGCTGTTCTGCTTCCACTTAGCAAAGTGCAAGAGACTGCATAGATGCAAGAGTTTTATACAGTCTTGAAATCTTGCATCTCGAACCTTCTCAAAGCATTGTGGTTTATTTTAGGCTTTGGAAACTGCTTGCTGGACTGCGTTGCTGAGAGCAAATCGATGTGTTCTTGCTGGTGACCACAATCAGCTGCCTCCTACCATCATCTCCCAAGAGTAGTTATCACTGTTACGATCATATTCGCTTAATACTGTATATGTATATATATTATTATAAATATATTTATGCGTTTATTTGTATCATTGTGGCAACAACAGCCTGAGAACAGAGGTGATGAAATAAATATTTGTGATGACAACATGCACAGAGGAGGACCATACGTGGACTCTGTGGGGGCGGCGATGAATAAACCCTAAACCCCCTAAGGATTGGAAGAGGCCACATGGTAGGCCCAGAACTACGTGGACTGGAACATTTGAAAAGGATTGGGAATGAAATGGTTTTGGCCTGCATACTGCATGGAAAAAGACCCAGTTCATGTCGGTGTGGCAACACATTATAGATGTGACTATGCTCATCTGTGTTTTCCTCTATAGAGAGAGAATGTGTACAGTTATTACATACTGTGTTTTCCAAACTACAAGTTGCATCTCTACATAATAGATCTAGTGGTGCAGAAATGGCAAAGTTTTTTTAAATCGCTACATTACAGTCAGGGTTAAATAACTGCTGATAAAAGAATCAGTGCCATATTTATGTTGTTGTGGGCATGATATTGATGAAGACAAGGTCCAGGGTATGAATTTAAAATTATTTAATTAAGCTTTAAGTAAATTTAAAGTGAAATAAAGAATTTTGGAATAAAAAAGATAGAATTAAAATATATTCTCCTCACTGAGGATGGCGATGTAGGGGTAGTGATGAAGATTAAGATAACGACTTGGGTGTATTATTTTTTTAACTTTAATACCTGACCTTAATGCAATGCAACTTCATTATGAAGCAGTTCTTGATATGACTTCTACAGGTACTCAGCATTATAAGGAGTTTCCAGTTGTTTTACTAAAGCCAAGTTTTCGGAGGTTTTCATCTTGTTATCTGTGCCAGGATGTGGTGCAACTATAGCCAAAATGTTAATGTATTATAGTTTTTATTATTGTTATTATTATTATTATTATCTTTTTTGTTATATTATTTTTGGTGATTATATTATTATCAATGCATCATTTGTTGTTTAGAGCAGCTAAGGGTGGCTTGGAGGTGACGCTGATGGAAAGGCTCGTAAAGTCTTATAAGGACCGAATTGTACGAATGCTAACTATGCAGTATCGTATGAACGAAAATATCATGGCGTGGTCTTCACAAATGATGTACGAAGGAAAACTGGTGGCTCATCCTTCCGTCTCGTCTCACCTGCTCAGGTGAGTCACATGTAATCGAATATTTATGTAGCATTACATCAAAGACTGATCAGCAGAGCTTTAGTGGACTGAAGAATCGGGTATGCTACGTACTAGTGGTTCTGATCTAATCCTCTTCATTGACCTATTTTATTTGTTTTATTTGTCATTATTCAAATTATTCGGTGTGTTGTCTGGATAAGTGAACTGATTAATGAACTGAATTACTGGTAAAGATTAAATAACTGAAAAATCGTTTTATCACTCAACGAATGAATGATTGATCGACTGAGTGACTGACTGACTGACGAGCTGAACAAGAGTTGATTGATTAACTGATGATTGATTGATTGTAGAGATCTGCCCAATGTGCAAGAATCAAGTGAGACAGATATACCACTGTTGTTGATTGATACAGCTGGTTGTGATCTCAGTGAACTAAATCTTTCAGATGGCATGTCAAAAGGAAACGAAGGTTGGTAACCTTAATCGTAATTGTAAATTCTGCACTTCTGCAGCGTCAGAAGGCTAAGTCAAAGGTGATCGGTTCTTTTGGATCACTGGCCTGCATGCATGAAACAGCCTTCCTGCATCCTCTGAGAAGTCCAAAACTGTTCGTGCTTTCAAAAAACAAGTGAAATTCTATCTAATATCTAATATCTATCTTGTTACTTATGAAGACAGCTGACATTGTAAAGCACTCTAGTGCCTGTCCGACTCTTGGATCTTGACCTGGAACCAAACCCTTCTTGCCTATCGATTTTGTTTTGACTGAGCGCCTGTGAATAAGCTGATTCCTGCAACTTGGCTTTCGTTTGGTGCATTATAAATCTCGAGTTTACGATTACAATTAGTAGTAGCTCGCTACTGACAATGTTGTATAAGCTTGTCATTCAATCACACTAAAAAATTACATTTGCTATGACTTTGACAAGGTTGTGTGGTAATACATGTAGATAGTTATTGTGATGGTGGTGCCAAGTGTAATGGTGTTTGCGGTGGCACTGGCAGTGGCTGTGGTGGTTGGACTGATTAAGGGTGTTGGTGTTATTTTGCAGGTGAAGCTGATGTAACTGTGGCTCATGTTGAGAAACTGATTTCGTCTGGTCTGGCTGCTACTGACATAGCTGTCGTTGCTCCGTA
The DNA here is from genome assembly GCA_964023275.1 of Norana najaformis. Taxonomy (NCBI): domain Eukaryota; kingdom Metazoa; phylum Annelida; class Clitellata; order Crassiclitellata; family Hormogastridae; genus Norana; species Norana najaformis. Next base: position 30,364,377 of record OZ029921.1, read on the forward strand.
TAACCTTCAGGTTTACAATGATTCGTACACTGTGTATTTTAAAATGATAATTTTGAAATCATTAAATAAGATGGGGTCATCTGTTTTGTATGTAAATTGTTGAAGTAATTCTAAAAGTGCCTGTCTGTTGCTGTGAATCGTTTGCTGTTGATCTTTTTGAACAAAAGGTTGAACTTCTACGATTACGTCTTGCGCAGAAATATCCAAAACTGGAGATAAAATCAGTTGATGGATTTCAAGGCAGAGAGAAGGAAGCTGTTGTCATATCGCTTGTCCGCTCCAATGACAAAGGTTTGTCTAATAACCCAAACTATTAATCTTAACTTCAGATACTTCTCTTCCTGTGTTTAAATATGGCTTTCGTAAACATGATGTGCAGGTAATTTCTTTTCCTATGAGAAGAATTTTCAACTTTTGTTCCATCAGCAGTTGAAAACAATTCTAACTGATCTTGTTTGGGTCAGTTTAGAAGTTGTAATGCTGTATGAGGTACTTAATTAGCTGTGACTAAGATTATGGTTGTCATTTATTCATTCACATATAGCACCCTTTCAAGGTATTTGATTACTGTGCAGGCTATTACAACACATGTACTTACACGTCAGCATAGTTTCGGTTTGAAAGTGCATTAACAAGACAATTTGTCTGCATTAGAAAAACAACATGCAGAACATTTTCCTACATAACTGTGCTGGGAAATATTGTGTACAGAGCAAAATGAATGTAATTTATAGAATGTAATGTAAAGAATGAGATTTGCGGTATGTAATGTCATTTGAATCCAGTTTCTTTTTACTTCATACAGAGTGGGATAATCGGTGTATATTAAATCATCAGTTGTTAAGACTGCTTTTTAGCTGTATGCTTCTGAAATTTCTATAGGACTTTCTAAGATCTCTTAAATGCACCCCTTGCCCACCTATATGTTGTTAGTATGAATTTTAAGTTCGTCCACAGGTGACTATTGTTCAAATGACTCTAAAAGGTTGCCAGGCCAGCAGAGGTTTGCCTGCGGTTGAAAGTTTATACGGTAATCAGAGTTACTTTTTCGTGTCGCATTGAGAATGAGGACTTGTTTATTTTTTGTGATGTGCTATATATTGCATATTTGCAGAATGATGGTTTATTCAAGTGGATGTCTGGGCTTTTTGCTGCAGGTGAGGTGGGGTTCTTGGCAGAGGACAGGCGAATAAACGTGGCCGTCACTCGAGCAAGACGTCACCTGGCTGTTGTCTGTGACAGTGAGACAGTTAGCCACCATGCATTTCTCAAATCACTAATCGATCATCTGACACAATTTGGGGAAGTCAGGTCTGCACAGGAATACATACAGGGTATGCAGTGTTTGAATTGATCTTCAAAATATTGACTTATTCTTGTTTTACTTTGTTTGGGTAAATATTTTGTGCCCAAAATGCAATTTGAATAAATTAGAGAACTGAATTTGTCATATGCATATATATGTGTGAGTATCTATGAAGAACCTCTCAACCATATCGATCAGATGTAAAAGGTGTCTCACTTATTGTTTGATTGTCTTTACATTGTACTGCATTAGCATTCCAAGCATTGAATTCAGGTATTGTGATAATTGTATTGGATTTGAATTAAATGCAGTGTTGTGAAATATTTAATAGTAGTGTATCAAATGTATTTTAATGTCCTTAGCTTTAACAAAAGGGGCTCTGAAGTTCAGTTATCAATTATTTTGATAACACTTTTACGTTTAAATTGAAGTACCGCGAATGTTTAATAAGAGGTTAATATTATGTTAGGAGAAAGATAACATGAGTGCAGAGATTTTAGGTTTTAAAGTCTTGAACTTGGATCAGTTGGTGTTTGGTAATTTGCTGTCAGTATAATTAGTTGTCATAATTTGCTGTCAGTATAATTAGTTGTCATAATTTGCTGTCAGTATAATTAGTTGTCATAATTTTCTGTCAGTATAATTAGTTGTCATAATTTGCTGTCAGTATAATTAGTTGTCATAATTTTCTGTCAGTATAATTAGTTGTCATAATTTTCTGTCAGTATAATTAGTTGTCATAATGTGTTGACAGAGGGGGCCCTTAACCTGGACATCAGACGTCCTGATCACTTAGAAAACCAACTCAAGCAATCCACTTCAAAGTCTCTGGCATGCACAGAACCGAGAAATAAATTACAAAAATCAGGAATGGGTCGAAAAGGAAATAGTGTCAGCACCAAGCCAGAAGCTGGCAAGAAATCAGAGAAACTGCCAAAGCAAGCTAGTTGTAAAGAAGTATGCACCACCACAGACCAGTATGTAAATCTCACCCAACATCCTTCTTGAACTCTAACATGCAGTAATGTAAAGTAAATGTCAGGTGTTGTCACAGCAGTAGCTAGATGTGTGGTGTGATTCTAATCCCTGAAGGTGTAAGAGATGAACGAGAAATGTTTTGTACGTTTATCATTTATCGTTATTAGGTAAGATTTGTACGAGTATTATTTAGGTAAGATTTGCCAACAATTTTGACTATTTACATTAAGTACTTAGGTAGGAGCTATATTGAAAATAGTATCAGTAACTGGCAAAATAATTTTAATTGAAGGATTATTGACAGTGTATTTTACCAGCCACTATATACAGTGTTTTCCTTTTTCAAAAAAGTGTGGAATTTTCTTTTCATAAATTAGAAGGGAAATGAATATATTCTGATTGTTTATTAGTACAATGTTGCCATTTTATCGTTACTCCTAGTGACTGAATAAGGTTGAAATTTAAACAGAGGATTATTTATGCATGCCAACATCCAGGTGATTTGTTTAAAATTCCTTCCAGCCTCAGAGAGGAAGAACTGAGAAAAGAATTGATTTCCTTCACTGAAAATGACAGTTCAGCTGTTTACTGTTTTTCAACATCACTAACATCACACGATCGCTACCTCGTCCACGATGTATGGTTATTAATAATACTATATTAAATATATTCAGAACTGAAACATTTGCTTACATTTACTTCTTTCTGATTTATTTTACATAATTGTGTAATGATCAGTGTGACTGGATGAAACTTAAAGTTAGCAAGGTAAATTTTTAAAACAATATTAATCACAAAAACAGGCACAAAAATAATTTTTTATTAACATTGTATATTTTGTTATGGATCTGGTGTTTGAATCCAGGACGTTTTTGCTTTGTATAGAATTATTGTGATAATAGTGAAAATAAATAATAGGTGTTTGTGAAATTAATGTTGCACTTCTTTGTCTGCAAGTTTTGAGCGCATGATTGCATAGAAAATTTCCATGAGTTATTGGGTTGTTGATTTGTTTTTGCACGCACTGATTACGTGCTTACAGCTACCACCTATCAGACGCGTGGTGGGGCTGTAGTGTGATTGGCTGGGGGTGCCCTACAGGGAGGCAGGCTGACGTCAGCAGTAATTATTGCCAACCTCTATTTTATCACATGGGCGATCACGTGGCTTACCCATGATTGCTTAATATCCGGGAGGCCGGTCTAAACCAGTTTGTACTGGTCTGCTGTCTTGGTGGGAAAGGCCTATATAGGAGGTGCAAATGCATTGTTAAGGCATTGCAAAGATGTGTAGCACTGGTCTGGCATGTGCTAAATTGAAAGTGTGAGTTACAAATGTTGTTAATAGAATCGTGCATTTAGAAACTGGTGATTCAAGTGCTGTTATGATTTAATTGTTTGTTAGATTGATTATAATTTCTAAACTCAAAGACTATGTGTTTTTACTCAAATTAACACTATGCTCCGAAATGGGCAAGTCAGTAGTTCGAGGCCCAATCATCGACATCTAGACAATGACAGTGTTCATGATACAGAAATATTGATGAATAAGAGATTCGTGTATGCTGATGTCTTGACTTTAATTTTTTATCACAGATTGCAGAGGAGTTGGGATTGATACATCTGAGCAAGGGTGAAGGTAGTGAACGCTGTATAGAGGTTCAGAAACTGCAGAAACAATCAGCCTTCGATCCCCATCACGTGGATAAAACCAAACCTGGAGCTACACCTGTGGCAGTGACTGCACCAGATTCGTTAATGTCGGCATCTTGCCAGCGTGTTGGAAATTCGTTTGCTCTCACTCAAACAGACGTTGACCAAAGCAGTGTTGAGGAAAATGCTAAGTGCTCAGAGAATGCTCAGTCGCCAACACAGTGCCATCTTTGTGGGAAAAAGGTGCCAAATTCCAACATTGACCTGCATCTCCTGCATTGTCAGTCTGCTTCTGGCAGTCAGAATAGTGCTGCACAAAAGGTGAGCAAAGGATACAGAGGGAAAGTCTTCAAAGGTTATTATTAATGTAGTCTGGTTATAACTTGATGGCTAAGGAGCTGGAACCATCCATAAATTTATAGACAGTCTTTCTGCAAAAGTTATCTGTGGATTATCCCATTTTGTTCATAAATTGTTTTGTTGGCAACTCTTGCTAAAGAGCTAAAATAAAAACATTTTAAATAATTCCTCATGAAATTCTTGAAAGTTTCATGGGTCAGTCGAGAATGCTTTTGTATTCGCCAGTCATGTAGCAATGGTCTCTGGCGCCCACCACTACAACGCTGTTGCTCCTCCTCATCCCTTTACTGTGCCACTTGGATTTCCTTCCTCCACTCTGCTCTCCTCTTCCCTCTGGATCTCACTTTCCAATCTTTTTCTTTTCACTTATTCGCTGTAGTATGTCTTCCAGTCTCAGGGGCGACACAGACCTCAACTGGCTAGGTCCAATGGCTTATGCTTATGGAATGTGGATTTACTTTGAAGCAACTGTCAAGTGATGCCTTGTGCATTATGATGATGGCACTATAGAGCGTTTCTGATTGAATTAGATTTGTAAAGCTGTGAAGAGTACCTGCAATGCCAAGCAAATAAATGAAGGCCTAGGATTACCACAAACAGACATCAGTGACTAACATATTATGTTTATTCCAGATGTCTGCTATTATGCATGAAAAAATTTTGACAGAAATTTGTATCTAGACATGAACGTATAGGAATTGACAATTTGTGCAAGTTCATGTTTTGTCAGTCATTTAGGCAATGTGCTGTAATCTATGCCGATAATCAAATATTTGAATAGTGCCACTGTAGGTAAACATATTGATCCCGAGGTTACTTAGGGTACGTCATGAGCACAGTATAATCAGATGTTTATGAAAAGATTATTTGATAACCACGTTCCAGTGCTTTTGATAGGTTCATAATAGGCAGTATACTATTTTCCAGATACAGACTAAACATGGTTGTACTGTCACATCTGTTTTTGCTTGCAGTTCCAGGTTGACTCGAAAAAGACATCCAAAACAAAGTTAAGGGCTAAAGCAAGCAAAAGTTCCCAGCAAAAGGCTGCTACAGATGATCAGCCAATCGAAGAGGACTTTGACTCAATCATTGCGGCAGCAATGAAGGAGAACAAGACGTGTCACATGCACAAATGTAAGAACAGCACTGCCACACTCGGCCAGGACTGTGCCTTCTGTCGACAGAGGTTCTGCCTGTCTCATCACATCCCAGAGGTTCATGGATGTGGAGACAAGGCCAAGCAACACGCCAGAACCATCCTTTCCCAAGAAGGAGTTCTGTATCGTGGAAGTGGTGTTCCGAGCAAAAAGCCCGACCCTGTCAAGCGAGCCCATCTGGAGAAGAAGCTCGTTCGCAAACTAGATGAACTATCAGACAAACGAAAACCAAAGCAGAAAGAAACATAGCAAGCCTTAAAAATCAGGTGAACGAGCAGATCACAGGCTTTCATGGTAGTGCCGCCCGTTGTTAACAGAAACGATATGAAAAGTGGGTTTTAAAGAAAATTCAGGAAACCCTGGCTTAAAATTTGAGGTTTCTCTTTTTCTTATTGAATTGCATTTATATGATGCCAATACATCTTAACACATCAGTTAATGCACCTGAGCAGTTGGGCATTAAAACTTGCCTTTGGTTGCTAAAGAGTAACTATTGCTGGGTAGGCTCGAACCTACAACCATTTCTGGGTAGCTCAACCTGTACACTTGCTTGGGGACATCTGCAAAGAAATGACCATCTTTGTTCCCCATCACCCTCTTGTCCACATTTGGCATTACTTTCCCAATCCCCTTTTGCGGGATCCCCTTTTCCGCACTTCAGCAGAGTACTAGGGCCTAGATTAGGCAAGTTCTGCTGATGCCGCAGAGCTAACTGTGATGCAGAGTGGGGTACTTTCATACTGCTACGTACAGCCAAGGGACTCTAATTGGAACCAACAAAATACCGACTGTCTGCTGTCTGACTAAAGTTGTTGTACTGACATTATTGTAGATGCGGACGTCCACTTAGGGCATAACCTCTATCCCCTTGTCCGCATTTGGGTGACCGATCCCTCCCTGGAGACATCCTTAAAGTATTGTAAATGCAATATAGGTGCCAGGCATCCTTCTTTCTGCGAGGTATGTTGCTATTTCTTATCGCTTACGGAGTTAAGGCATAGCCAGTGATCCTGACTGATCCCAGAAATCACAGGGTACCATTCACTTAGGGGCAGTAGTTTGGACATTTGGTTATTTATTTTTATGTATATATGTATATATGCATGGTTAATAGTTGAGATATATATGTGTGTACACTTTGCAGCAGTCTAAGGGATTAAATATACTTGGTATATAAAAAGCCAGGTGAATGATCAACTGAGTATATGTATTTGTTCATTCAGTTGTGCACATGCATACATATATCATAACCTACAACATAACATATATCTATGTCTGGCCGACGTATAATGCTCTGTGTACAGGGAATGTGTGTGTAGTCGGTCGAATGTTCGTGGTAAGTGATACAGACCCGCACGCACCTTGTGCTGGGTAGAACTAGGTTTGTTGACAGACTTCGCTCTGATCGGCTTTACGGGGTTGTGGTAAATTGCTGCTCACGAAAGCTGATCCCTTTGTAATCGGATCTTGCGGTGCCGTCAATAAAGCATGCCTCCATTCATATCGACTCGTCTCTCGGCGAACATGCCCGTGCCTTCGATCCATTTCATAATTGTCGGGCCAAAGCCAGCGATAAGCCTTTGGATTGTCACCTTGAGAGTCGACTTAATGGCGACGAATTAGAGCACCATGTGAAAAGCTCTACGAAACGAGTTGTTTGTTTACGCCAAGATGGCGGGCGCGTTTAGAGGCGACGCTTTGCTTTTACTTAATAATCTAGCCCACTTAAACGTAAGTGCTCTCACACGAGCAACTCACGGTTGGGGAGTATTGAAAGACACTGGCAAATGTAGTCACCGAGCTTTCTCGTCGCCAGAAAAGACTGAAAGCTAGCCATTGACGAGAAAATATTGATCACTGCATAAATCCTGCAGTTTGTTAGGATTACTAAACCTTAGTTAGGCCTGTACGATCTTTTAAGTTGTAGAAAAATTTTCTTCACAATTGGACACTGGTTTTAATCGGTTTAATTTAATTGCACACTGAAATTGTAAATTAGAAACGGCTATGATAATCCTATTGAAGAAAGCGAAAAAGAAAGGAAGTAATATAAGGAAGTTGCAGCTTGACTTTGTAACCGAGAGTAGGTCATAGTGCAGTAAGCCAAGGGTCAGAGCGAACCAACGTAACCCTCAGACAGTTGGCTAACAGAGCTCAGATCGGCAAAAATAAACGCACAGTATAAATTTTAAACAATATTCAGTAGGCGGTGTGTTCGCGCGCGCGCTAATTTAATTTCTGTTTCATTTTTTTATGCTAGACAAAGTAAACTTTCATTTCAAGTGTAATTAAATATTCCATCCTTGAATAAGAAAATATAATTTCGACCTGCTCAGCATCAGAATGTTGGTTTCCAGATTTTATATGACCTTATTTTCTTAGTACTGATGATTCTTTTGATGATTGCTAGTTCGTTTAGTTTTCTATTTTATCGTGACTTTTTCACTTTACAAGTTTTGTTGGCAACCCTCGCTTGCAATTTCTGCTTCGGCCTTTCACTCAAAACTGAAAGCATTCCTCTTCCACAGATCCCATCCTGACACCCCTTCTTCCTCGTATCTGCCTCTGCTCTCCAGCCCCAAACATCACCCACCGTAGCTGCCACGCTGTCTCTCTGCCTGACCCTTGGATCTTGACTCGGAACGGAACACTTTTGCCTATCGATTTTGTTTTGACTGAGCGCCTGTGAATAAGCTGGTCTCCGCGGCGCGGCTTTCGGTGGGCGCTGTAGAAATCTTGGGATTACGATTACGATCAAACCAGTTTTCAGTCTTGAGGGATAAGACTTTGTACTCTATTCGTTCTGGTATTTTAAGCCAGTGCAGTGATTTGAGAACAGGGGTGATGTGATGGTGTTTGGGGTTTTGGTGACAACACGTGCGAGAGCATTCTGGATAGCTTGTAGGCGGTTTATGTGGGTTGTGTCAATATTGAGGAAAAGCGAATTGCAGTAAAGTTTTGCATGGACTATGGATGTTGCAATGGTAGTTGCGGTTTTGAAGTCAAGCATAGGGCGGATTCTGCGAAGGTCGCGGATATGCATAAAGCAAGAGCGGGAAAGATGGTTGATATGATCAGAAAAAAGTAATTTTCTGGTCGAAAATAACACCTAAATTGCGGACAAAAGAGTTAGTATTAAAGGTGTACGTGGAGGCATAGTCTCACTCAGTAGCATCCCCCAAATGGAATGCAGTGCAAGGCCGGACTGCCCCTGGTCAGCCCTTGCTTCTTCTTTTATGCTTAGCAAAAAAGCAAGCATTGTCGATCATCACCTCTGTGCTGATGACACTCAATTGTTCATCTCTTTCTCTCCGAACTATTTCAACAACTCCACAGATCTTCGTAATTGTAATCGTAATCTCGAGATTTCTACAGCGCCCAACGAAAGCGCCTATGAATAAGCTGGTCCCCGTGGCGTGGCTTTCGTTGGGCTCTGTAGAAATACATTCCAGCCGGAAAAGTTGATTAATGTAAGCACAGTTATACACCTATAGGCAGGAATGTCGAGCTTATTGTTGTTGCTGCTGTCCATTGTGTGCCACAGCTGTCAACTTTAACCTTGGATTAATGTGTGTGTTGATCTTAGTTTCGGCCTAGTTGGTTCTGATTTCACTGGCATTTAATGAGCCTTGTGTGACGCCTATGGGACGCGATGGTGTAGTGGTATGGTCTGTGCCTCGTAACCGGAGGGGCGCGGGTTCGAATCTGCCTCAAGCCACTGCGTATCGACCTTGGACAAGTTGCTCATCCACAATTTCGGGCAGAGAACTCATCGTCATCATCATCATCATCATTTGACGCCTAGCATGTGTCAACGGAGTTTCGCTGAGGTTTATTTCGCGCTACTCGAAAATGCCATCTGTCGATATACACTGAATATATTATTGAATATATTATTATAATATATACAAACCCAGGAATCAATCCCAGGTGATACAGTAGATGCGTAAAAGTGTGATGCCGAGGTTCTAGAATAGGCCTACCTGAACGTAGGCCTATAGAGTATAAAGTCCTTTCGTTTACGTGTAACACAATTCAATCCCTACAACCCTTTTATCGTCTTGAGTTATTTACAATCCAATTGACTCCATTCAACGCGATCTTTTGTCCTAGCGCTTCTTCGTCCTCCCGTCACCTCATCCTTAAAATTTGGACCACTCCGTAGCCATAGCTGCTCCATTCCTCTGGAATAAACTACCAGAATTACGACAATTATCTTACCCATCATACAAACTCACCAACACTTCACCTCCGGCAATTTCTGCGCTGGTCTTTCATTCAAAACTGAAAACAGTACTTTCAAACATCTTATCCTGATTCTTCTCTTTCCCTTATCTCTCTTCCCTCTCCAATTTCAAACACCATCCACCGTACCCGTCCGACTGTCTGACTCCTGGATCTTGACTTGGAACTGAACACTATGACTATCGATTTCGTTTTGACTAAGCTGGTTTCCGCGACTTGGCCCATGCTCGACCAGCATGCCCCATGATTGACCAACATGCCCCATGCTCGACCAACATGCCCCATGATTGACCAACATGCACCATGCTCGACCAACATGCCCCATCGTGTTACCCATTTTGGAGTATTACATTTCTTACTGGGCGACTTGTGATTGGGCTGAGGCGTGCGCGACTTTATTAGCCAAAGGGTCCAGTACCTGAAAGGAAACTGAAATGTAAATGTAAAATTTACACGTTTTTCTATAGCGACCGTATGGCCACGACTCTGCTCATTTTTCAGTGTATTAATCGGGTGCGATACTTCACCACCGCTGCCCTTCTGAATGGGCGCTCCGCCATTTAAGATCCCCCTGTACGAACCGTGCTTGCCAGAGATTCAAATCTCTTAAATAAGCCACGACCAGGATGCTAACCGATGGTCTGGAACAACGAGTGCCGAAGGCGCGTTGCCCATAACCACCCGAGGACATGTGAAGCGTCATGAGGTCCTCAGTGGGGTCGGGGCGGGCATCAGAAGCCAACAGCTGTTGAAGCATTTAGCATGAAATCAAGCAGATTTGAACTACTAAAGCTACTCTTCGTTGTATGATTCTTGTATCAGTCGACAGAGCAAAGTCAAGAGTCACCGATAGCGGGTCAGGGACTCACCAGGAACATTTGATCGGATCTACACGAATCCAAAGGGTGGACGTCTTAACTTCAGAGGGAGTCCGAACGCCAAGACTCCACGGCCATATACGGGAAGTGGCGTACTGGAACATGGGTAACACGCTTTCGGTAGGAGCAACTTGTAGACTATAGGGAAAATATATCTTCAGTAAGTTGTTAGTCAAAACCTGTGCGAGTCGGCAATTCCCCGCTTCTCTACCCTAAATCTTACACCCTGCCCTTTTAGCATCAAATATCACGGTTGACGTGGACAACTTAATTTAGGACCTAACTCGTTCAGCGCTTAATGGGCCCTAAACGCTTCATTCAGACAGTTGGTAAAAGGTGAAGACCATCCAAAATAAACGGCGCAGGGCAGTGCATATATGGGCCTTTATATTCTAAAAAGAACCGTAGCTGTAATACTTGGAGCCAATGAATAGACCTTCTGTAGTGGTAGGCCTGAATATGCAACTAGTAGCGGAGGTCATGTTGTACATAACACACTGAACTGTGAATGAAAAATAACGAACGTATAGTGCTATTAAAACATCCAGGCACACGCTTCTGTCACCCGAATAGAGCTGTTATATTGATATGTGACACGACGTATATAGTCGTATCGGCTGCAATACATACTCGAACACGTAGGCCTAAAGGCCTATAAATTATAAGACGGCGCAGTTTTTATTCTCCCGCAGTGGGTTGTTTATTTGTAGCTGCTGCTTCAACTACTGACCACGTCGACTGTTTTCCATCGTTCTTTACTCTTTAAGACTTCCTTTCCTGCTTCAAAGATCATCCATCCATCGACTCTGCCTTTCTGCGGCGGATGCTGCTGCTGTTGCTGCTGCTATTTGGTGTTGTTGTTGCTGTTGTTGTTATTGTTGTGGTTGCTGCTCCTGTTATTTGTTGTTGTTGCTGCTGTTGTTGTCGCTGTTATTGTTGTTGTTGTTGCTGTTATTGTTGTTGTTGCTGCTGTTATTGTTGTTGTTGCTGTTATTGTTGTTGTTGCTGTTATTGTTGTTGTTGTTGCTGTTATTGTTGTTGTTGCTATCATTGTTGTTGTTGATGATGTTATTGTTGTTGTTGCTGTTATTGTTGTTGTTGCTGTTATTGTTGTTGTTGCTATCATTGTTGTTGTTGCTGCTACTATTGTTGTTGTTGCTGTTATTGTTGTTGTTGTTGCTCCTGCTGTTATTCGTTCGGTCGGTCGTGCATTCATTCAATCATTCAGTCGTGTGTTCATTCTATTATTCTTTCCTGTCTCGTTTCTGTCTGTGCTAATTTCATTGTGTCAGTCGTGTATAATTTCAGATCGATAATTAATTTTATGGCAGTAATTTGTAACAATGTCTGAATCGAAATCATCCTAAGACATAGGCCATATACAAGTCTGCAGGCTGCAATTATGCTGCGACTGATCGGCTCCAGACGATTGCCAGAGTGAGTTGTAAGCAAGTGGAGGGATGTTATATTCTGTTTGTACGGGTGTTTTGATCCATTTATTAGGTTTGAGAACAGGAGTGATGTGATGATGTTTGCAAGTTCTAGTGAGAGCACGGGTGAGAGAGTTCAGGACTGATTGGAAACAGTTGAATTGAGTCGTGTCTTTGTAAAAGAACAAAGGGGCGCCGTGAAAACCAGCCTAAATGAAATAGGCTAAAGGCCTACTGGGAGTATGAGGCTAGTCGGAAGCTCGGAGTAAGCCCTGTAATTGAGTATAGGCTATAATATTATACTGAGTTGGAGGGTACCAATAGGTGCCAACTTGCAATGAGGTCCAAGTCTGTACAAGTAGCCGAGTTTGAGTCAGTTTCAGCGAACCAACAAGATCGATTGGGAATTGAAGACCAATAGAATCGATTCAAAGAAAAAGATAAGTAAGAGGAATACACTTGTACACAACTCAGACGTTAGAATAGTCCTCGCTTTGGCCTGAGCTCGTACCTTGAATTTAGTAAATCTAATGTTTGTCTGAATTTGCCCAAATGGTAGGCATAGGTCTATATATACATGTATATATATATACATAGGCATAGGTCTACATACACATATATATATACATAGGCATAGGTCTACATATATATACATAGGCATAGGTATATATATACATAGGCATAGGTCTATAGGCATATACATATATATATATACATGGGCATAGGTCTACATACACATATATACATAGGCATAGGTCTACATATACATATATATACATAGGCATAGGTATATATATACATAGGCATAGGTCTACATATACAAATATATATATAGGCATAGGTCTACATATACATATATATACATAGGCATAAGTCTATATATATACATATATACATACATATATATGACGTCATTGCTTTGTACCCTAAGTCTTCTTTTTAACATTTTGGGTCTAAGTTTCGACGAAATCCTGGCATCAATAAACTCGACGGCGTTCTTTTCATTCCGCGAATGGGTTGAATTATCGGAGTCGCGTAAATTGGTTAGCTTACTAAGTCTGTAATCTAGATCGGGTTTTAAAACGTTATTTAGGCCGATGGAAGATTGGACTATAGAAGATTATGAGCAATGGACTGTCTGCTTAATCACAAAATTATTTGGGTAATTTAAATTATGGCTTCATTTCTCAGATCTGTAGTCTATTACACCCCTTTTGAAATAAGCCGCATCGAATCATAGGCCTATTATTACATGCGGGCACAAGCAGTTTCCCCACGGTAGGCAAACATGGGCGTGTCTTTCAATTCGAAGGTCATCAGTTGTGGAAACAGTCGTCCTACTTC